>CM060562.1:78519289-83319289 GCA_030625065.1 Alectoris magna | reverse complement strand
GTTAAGCACAAACACATACACGTACACTTCCACTGCTTCTGCTTGACATTGCCTGCCTCTGCTGAAGGGCCCTATGTCTTTTGACCCCAGAGCCCAGTCTTAGCTCTGGTTTCTTGGTTTGCTTTAAAGTTTGGAGGTGTTAATAACTGTGTCTACTAAATCCAAAATCAGATAAAACTCAAGACCATCTATCTGAAGCATTTATTCAACTCTTTGCATAAGAGCTTGCTCTGAAGTGTTGCAGAGTGTGATTAAGGAAGCGCTACTTTTCAGCACCTGAAGAAGCTATCCATAGATAATTTAGTATCATGTAAAGCTCTGAAGTTTTATTCAGCTTTTATGACTTAAAGAGAACTTCTGTAGTACTCCTAGTAGCTGTCTTTGGTGACAAACCAAATTTGAAAGTCTTCATTTAAATGTGGCTGGTTGTTTTTGCCAGCCAATGTAAAACCCAAATTAATGCTTAATTTCACCTACTCCGCACCATGAAAAACTGCATAGTAGCTCTTAGAATTTGTCTTCCTCCCGTAAGTATTAAATGTGAATACCCTTTGTAAGGAAATCTGCACTTTCTGGAGCAGTGTGGGCCCTGCCTGTTCATGGGGAGGCTGATGGGAGCAGGAAGTCTCCAAACGACCACTTCCATCCTCCTGAGACTTCTTCAGTGCTTCCTGACAGCATTCATTTGAGCAGCCAAATCTCTGTCTAGTGAGAGTCAGGAAAACCGTGCTAATTGATTTAATGAAGGATGTTGATTTACTTCAGATGAGAATCTGCATCTATAAATCTAAAACCACTTGTAAAAGCAAAAACATCTGATTGTGTATTTGTTGTTTGACCTAAGATACGTATTTCAAGCACTTTTCTCCTCTTGTCTGATGTCCTGGCTGCAAGGAATTTCTTCTGTTGTGTAAACCGCTTTATCTTCCAAAGGTGAATGGGGGCAGTTAGCTGTTTCTCTGATTTATGTGGTTTGATATTATACTGTTATCTTCTCTGTATGGTTCATGTAGTATTTAAAAAGTCCCGGCTGTTCCTGTCATATCTACAAAAAACTCCTACAATGGGGATGTGCAGGCTAACAAAGCTGTTGCAGTCATGGCCTTCTCATGCCTAAGCATCCTAGGAATCTGGAAGCCTATCAGCCCAGAGAGATCTTAGATGGGATATTGGGAAATTTTTATGAGTTTATTTGATGCATCTGTTGAATTACAGCTTTCAGTATTCCCCAGGAATATTTTCTACCATCATGCCTTGTAGTGAGCAACTTTCCATGTCAGTCTTTTGGAGCTGGAATGTTACTTGGAATTGCTGATGGCTGCTGGGGAATTGGATTCTCAGTGTTGGAGTGGGCAGTGTTAACTTCGCTGTGCTTTGTCTCTTGCTGTTGGACATGTGCGTGAATATCACATTCAGACCATTATCAGGTGCTTGGGTCTGGTTGATAGCATAGTCAGTCCTAATAGAGAGATGTAAGCACATGTGATCATGCAGCTGAATTTCACAAAGAGCAGTAAATTCTAAAGTTTGTGGCAATACAGTTTTTACCTCAGGCCTTCTTCTTTCTCATGTTACTGGCTCTGCCATTCATCTGCTAAAGGGTTTTCAAAAATCCCTTATTTCTCCCTGGTGCCAGTTCTTACCTTAAGTAAAATGACATCCTGCATTATACTAACAGTCTCTTAAATGATTTGAGTTTTCCCAATGGAAAAGCCCAGCATAAGATTTTGACTTCTTTTCAGGAGGAGAATTGAAATATATTGCTGGTTTTATTCATCTATCTTTCTATGATAAAGTTAATTTGTAGATTACCTCTTAATTAAATCCTTTATTTGTTTTGTATTGTTCTGTTTTGTATTATTGCAGTGAAATTGGTGTCAGTTCAGCAAACTCCACATTAATTTTGGTTTTAATTTAAATAAGCGTAAGCATTGAGCTGTGTTGAAAACATGAGCTATAACATTTGGGACTTGGTGGCTTGACACTTTAACACCTACTGCATTATCTTCTTATTCTGGCTGTGCTATAGCTTCAGAAGTAAGTGAGAATACTGTAAAGGATACCAAGGACTAAGTGGAAGTTAGGAATATTTCTGTTAAGTTTGAGTCAGGTAGCAGTTAGCTTATACTCTGACCGGTGGGATGTCCTCATCTTTTCACAGCAGCTTTTTCTTCTTCAAATACAAGTATTCTTGGGGAATTCACCTGATGCCAGACACTAGATGTGAGTTTGTCCCTGAATCATTTCTCTGTTATTGAAGACACCAATGCTACGTGACCAAAAAACAGAGGACTGTGAAGTCTCCCTCGTTGGAGGCCTTCAGAAGATGCCTGGACACAATCCTGGCACCCTGCTCTGGGTATCACTGTTAGAGCAGGGGTTGAGCTGGATGGACCCAGAGGTCCCTTCCAACCCCAACCATTCTGTTACTGACATTTGAAATTCTGATGTTATCCAAAAAGACTGTGTATATTACAACGTCACGTTCTGCCACTTTTGTTTCAGAAACTCCCACTGTTGGCAGTGTTCTGCTCACAGAACATGAGGCATGGGCTGGCCCTTGATCTTAAAACCATTAATTTTTAAAAATATAAAAAGACAACATTCCAAATTCTGGGTTCCTCACTCGATAAGTTTCAGTCGGGCTAAGCCTTCACTGCAGGTCATAATAATCTGATTTGAGAGGCAGCTTCATAAAATACTCATCATCTGATGATGCGTTACTGCTGGATGCGTGGCATTCAGCATGTTCTCTTCTGGGATAACCTTAAGTATAAATAAGTTTAGACAGTTTACTAGTGTATGTAACTCGAGACCTGTTCTAAATCTCATTTTAAAAATTAGGAACAATCTAAGATTTTCTGGAATGCAATGTGCTATTCATTGTCTAAGGTGTACTTCCTGCTGTTCGTAGATGGTATCTTGTGTGACTTTTCTAAGAAATTTAGGATGCTTAACATCTTAAATGATTGGTTGTTATTTTTTTCTTCGTTTCTTACTGAAAGGTTGTTGGAGACTTGGGTAGGATCAGAATTTCACCAACTGATTTGAAGTCCATGACTATTCCACCCAGGTTTTCTTTGGCTGCTCTGTTTTCCTGTCATTCTCTCTAGCCTATCTGCCAAATGAGATCAGGGGACATCAGGTGTTACCAGCAAAGTTCAGAAAAAACTTTGAAGAGTCTTGGGCAAAAAAATGTGTGTGTCCCAGAAACATGATCAACTACACTGCAAATGTGCGTATACTTGAAAATGAAGAAAGTAAAAAAGAACATGGAAACTTTAAATTTGTTGACGCACATAAAAACATACTTTGGTTATAAAATTGATTCTAATTAATCTGGAAGTAGAGAAGTAATTAAAAAATTACAGTATCTAGTAAAAAATGGAAACAAATCCTTATGTTCCATTGGTTGCATTGTTTTTATGTGAATTTCCTGTGAAGACTGTTTCCTGTAATATAGATTATCTAATATAAGATACACATTTACTCCCTGTTATTTTTCAGATGGGAAAATTAAACATCAACAAATAAACAGTTCTTTCCATCTCTCAGTCTCCCTGGTAGATAATGACAACAATGACAGGAATTGTCTTCATTAACAGATGCTAACACTGTATTACATCCTCAGACTACTTTCTCATTTTAGACACTCCCCAGAAGCCTTAAAGATATTTCTGTAGGTAGCGTACTTTTTGAATGAGAAGGGACAGACAGGAAAAATGTAATAAGTGCCTTGCCAGCCTGCTAAATCTGCTGTTTGTCAGAAATCTGTTTTGTGAGGATTAATCAACAACAAAAGATAGAACTGTGGCGCCAATTTGTGGTTCCCGGGCTTCTGATTTTGAACTGTAACACAGCAGGAAAGTTACATCATTGTAGGGGACACAGGCTTTAGAACTGAATTACCCCTGAATTCAAAGCATGAGCAGATTCAGGAAGATATCTGAAAGTTATGCATGCATATGCTTTAAGCTATCATTTTACAGTACTTTTAGTATTCATCTCAGTACAACTGGACAACAGTACAACTGTGTGTTTCCTTGCTATAGTTCCTTCTGGTGAGTTTTTTTTTCTATTCAGTGGTGCTTCTGACATATGAAACCAAGCTTCTCTTTCCTTAACAAGTATGCAATTCATTTGTATCAGTCATACACTGTTGGAAAGAGAACATTACACTTAATTTTAGGCTTTCTGAGTGTTGACGAGAGGAGGAAATAGCTTGATGTGAGTTTCCAGACTGAAAAATGACTGTAAGTATCCCTTTGGAATTCTCTATGTGTTATCACTCAATAACTTCCACATTACACTTTTTCATTTTGCAAGTAAGAAATGTTTATTGCTCACTGCCAACACTATGCGCATGACCTACAAACCTAAAGTCAAGCTGGATTCTATCACCAAAAGCCATCATTTCTCATTATCTTTGAACCCTTAAAAATAAAGTTAGTGGGAGTTCAAGATATAAAAGAGGGCAGAATTTGTAATTTAGAACTTAGATAAATAAATAAATTCTCTTGATGTGTGTGCATCCTGAGAGAGTCCAGTTCCCTTTCCCAGGCATAGATAGTGGGGGGGGGGGGGGGGGGGGGGAACTGGTGAGGCCAGCAGATGCTTATGAGTACATAGAAAGAATAATTCTGTTGGGAAAGAATTTTGAAATAGAGGTCTGTCTCACAAGGACTGTTGTGATGGAGGTGCAGGGTTGTTTTGCAGTAACTTCTCTAGACCTAATTGCTGTTTCAGTTGCTGGTAATAAATGGGCTGGAGTGACAGTCCGCATTTGGTCAAAACCATTTAATTGAATAGTGTCATACTCATATCAAAAATGTTTGTGAGGTTTATCCTTGACACCGTGTTCCAGATTAGAGTAACAGGAAAAAGGGTCCAGAAGCAAACATGAGGCTGTCAGAGAGAAATGTGCTTGCTCTGTTCAGAACTACACTAATTTGAAATGAGAAATGATTGTTTGGGTCCTCAGGAATTATTCCTGCTACCTAAGATTATTTTTTCTGTTTCTTAGGTAGAAAATTTTCTATGTGTTGGGTATAAAATTCAATTCAGGATCAGGGAAGAAAGGTTAGAAAGCTGAAGAAAGAGACTATCAGCATCTGAAGAAGACTGTGTGGACTAGGACAGACACCAGGAGGTGTGATGTTAGCCCATGTACGCATACCCAGTGTAGTTTGAATTCATTTATTTTAAGTCCTTGTGGCAACAAAGATTTGCTGAAGAGCTTTTGGGGTAGAATGCATAAGCCCTCCCAGTATGCTGGGTGCTTGGGCTTTCTAGTCCAGGCTGGAATTTGTCAGCATAGACTAACCGTAGGGGTAACTGAAATGAGTATGCCTGATGCATTGGAGAGAGAGAGGAGAAGGAAAGAACAGCCTGTCTGTAGTGGACTAAATAAAATTAAGATTTATGAAGTGAGTAATTTGGGAAGGTCTCACTTTGTATATATATATATTATGACTAGTAATACTGAACTTCTATCCAAGGGCTTCAGAGTGTGTATAACTTCATTCTCTCTGTGTGTACTGTTATTCTGTCTTGATAGATGAAGTCGTGGAATCGGAAAAATTTGATATGCCCAAGGCTACTATGCAAGTCTGTAGCAAAGCACTGAAGAAAATTTGACAGTGCTTTCTTTTAAATTGCAATTACAAACTTCACACATAAGTTTGCACGCATTTATTATATATGATACTCGCTAGGTCTGTCTGACTTATATCATTTATATTGTGTCCTTCAAGATGTATCAGATCAGACTTTCTCCTGGGCCTCCAAAAATTTCAGACAAAATCTGATATGTACACAGTCATATGTGATACTTAACGCTGAGAGATTTGCTCACAAACATGGCACTGAGGGATATGGTTTAGTGGCGGTAGGTGGATGGTTGGACTAGATGATTTTAGAGGTCTTTTCCAACCTTAATGAATCTATGATTCAGTGATTCGCAGTAAAATCTGAGACTTTCTTTCTCTACAGTCAACTGGATGCAGAGTTACATTTCCTCTCCACTCTTTCATCTTTTGTTTCCTTCGGTTGTTTTTTATGACAAATGGAATTGGATATGATAAAGTATGGAAGATAATAAAAGAGATAATTTTGACTAGCCCAAATTAATTGATTGGGAAAAATGAACACAAGAGGTGACTATCAACTGGCTAGGACTAACTCAAGCTGGGAAAGAGCATAGTGGAAAAAAGCCAACCAAGCTGAGTGACAATGAGTAATAGGGCAAGAGCAGGGAGAAACACTGGAATTATGCATGGACTAATCTCTGTGATGTACAGGAAAGTAATTGCCTAATACCAGCTTCATGCAGCAGCTGCTAATCAATGATTTGTCATTTTTTTGTCACAAAGAGACATTTGAGTCTAACACAAGTAGCTTGTCTTGAAGTGAGGTACAAAATCATAGATTGAACCACAGAATGGTTTCAGCTGGAAGGGACCTTTAAGGTCATCTACTGCCAACCCACCTGCTATAGGCAGGGACACCTCCCTCTAGACCAGGTTGCTCAAAGCCCCATCCAGCCTGGCCTTGAGTGCCTTCAGGGAGGGGGCAGCTGCAGCCTTGCTGGACAACCTGTTCCAGTGTCTCACCACCCTCACAGTAAAGAATTTCTTCCTAATATCTAGTCTAAATCTGCCCTCTTCCAGTTTAAATCCATTTCCCCTCATTCTGTCGCTACTTGCCCTTATAAAAAGTCCCTCCCCAGCCTTCTTGTAGGCCCTCTTTCAGGTGGAAGACTGGAAGGCTTCTATAAGGTCTCCCCGAAGCCTTCTCTTCTCCAGGCTGAACAGCTTCAGCTCTCTCAGCCTGTCTTCACAGGGGAGGTGCTCCAGCCCTCTGATCATCTTTGTGAGCCTCCTCTGGACCTGCTCCAACAACTCCGTGTCCTTCTTGTGCTGGGGTCCCCAGAGCTGGACACAGTACTCCAATTGGGGTCTAATGAGAGCAGAGTAGAGGGGCAGAATCACCTCCCTCGACTTGCTGGTCACACTTCTCTCGGTGCAACCCAGGGTATGGTTGGCCTTCTGGGCTGATATTACTGATCAGCGTGTTTCAAGCAGAAACAGAATTTTAAAAATAATTTTTAAGTACAAGAAAAGCAAGAAAAGTCTTGTGGGATTTTATCTTGGCGTAAATATTTCTTAGGCTATAAATGAAATGTGTTTGTTTTTTTGGGAGACACAAATCCAGCAGCAGAGACAATAGGCAGAGGAGGATGTTTTGTCCTTGAATTATTTGAGCTATATTTAAAAGCACTTCATTAGGAAAAAAAAAAAACCTGTTTATGCATTTACTTGATACCAGGCGTCATTGACAAATGGTCAGCTGCTGTCCAAAGCCCTGGCTTTCATTATTGAGTTATTTAAATACGTTTATGTGAGTACTAGAAAGGATTGAAATTTGTCATGTTTATTGAGAGGAAAAAAACGTCCCAGAATTAGAACACATCTGTTTTCTGGTTCTTGCTTCCACTTTAAGAACAAGTCAGTATTGTATTTACAAACCACATTTTAACAAAGACTGTGTGATGCAGGTATTACCTCATGAGATGAAATTATCTTCATTTCCAAGGGGAACTGGGCATATAGATCTGTCCTGGATTTAGTAAAGTTCTCACTGAATAGGAGATGTATCCCTGCATCCAGCTGATCCTGGAAAGACAAGCCTTAGGTTATACTTGTGGTTGTGAGAAAATCTCTTGGGGCTTGCTTGTTAGCGGGTCTAAACGACCGCAGTCCCATTGACTCTGGCACACGCAGAGACTGAATTTAAGTTACTGTGTTATTCAGTTCCTTATATATAAAGTGGAATAATAATTTTCTAGTTTATAAGCTTGATGTGAACTTCGAATAGTGGAATGTTTGTATGCTCTGAATCTCAAAAGAGAAGCATAGAAAGTCGTGTGCAAAGTATTTGGCATTCATACACAGAGAGGAAGTCCATGTAACCTCACAGCCAGCCAAACTCCCATAATTTGGGAGTGCTTAATGCTGGCTGCTGTGAAGCAGTATTCCTACTGAACAGATCAGCCGTTTGATCCCTACAGTGCTTATTGATCATTTCATCAGCATGGAAAATATTAGTACTCTAGTGCTCAAGTTCATACCTGATGCCCACATTCTTCTACATTTTTTTCCATCCATTGTTTCATGTCAAGCTAGAGGACCTTTCTTGGATATATTAATATTTACCACTGAATTCTGCTCTCGTACAAATAATAAATGCCAATATAGATCTTTTTTTTTTTTTTTCCTATGTTTATTATATTTCTGCTTTCTTCATGATAAACTACTCTCTCTCCCCCCCCTCCCCCCCCTTCCCTCCATTTCTAAAGATACTGTTAGTCCATGGATATTCTAAATTGTGATTAATTTTTTTTTTCTTCTTCTTCTCTAGTGGAAGAATAGACATTTGCACCTTCAGAATTAACTGTTTGCATAGCTAGTTCCGGTCAAAGATTTTGGGTGTTATGATCAGGAATTTCTTTATCATGGTTAAGTCAAACTGTACCTCTGAAGTGAGTCTGTGCGATTCCCTGTGTTGAAGAATGCCAAGTCATTTCTATGGGAGCTTTATATACACAGTAACAAAAGATTTATGCTCTGGAAAATTGATAAGCAATACAGGCAAGTAGAATTGTAATTCCCTCTAGCTCACCAGACGGTTGTTTGAATCCTAATAGTATTTTCCTTTTGACTCTAATTTTTTCTTTTTTTCTTTTTTTTTTTTTTTATTTCCCAGACAGTATGAATATTGGCAAAGTTCCTAGGCTGTCTAGCAAATAGCTTCTCAAAACTTGTTCTAGTTTAGTTATGAATTAATATGAATATGTATATACACATGCATTAAGTATCATGTCATAGACTCATAGAATCATTGAACAGCTTAGTCTGGAAGGGACTTTAAAGACCATCTAGTTCCCACCCTCTTGCCATGGGCAGGGTTGCCAACCTACGTCAGGCTGCTTATGTTATCATACAAATACATTTTTGCCACATAAATAAATGTTCATATAGCACTGAATGTATAAACACAGCAACAGTTAACAGAATTGAAACAATTTCTTCTATATAGGCTTAGTGGAGAAGGCAGTTTGGAGAGGAACTCGGCAATATGGACTTTCATACATAAAAATAAATTGTGGAACAACTCAAATAAGCACTTTAATAGTTCTATATGCTTTATTATATACACAAATATGTTGCACAGTATCTGTTTGCTTCTGTGCCTAGAAGACCAAACATAATGTTTAATTAGATTGCATGCATTTTAAATAGAGCTCTCTCTTCTGCAGAAGAAATATTGTAAAGACTTAACATGCAAAACCAAACAAATAAACAAGCTGTAGCACGCATTATGGATTTGTTTTTATAAAACTGTATAGCATTCCAGCACTTATCTTCTGTTGAGCAGGATAATGGTAAAATCGCTTGCCTGTGATATGCTTTAAAAAATTTCAGCATGATTTATTACTAAGCAGGACAGAATGTGAAATGTCTTTAATAAGCTTAGTTAATAACCTTCCCTATTCTTTGTTTAATCATGTTAGTAGTCTTTTGAGCATTTAATTACATTTCAAAGGCCTTAATGGAAGTAGCAATGTTAGCTTATTACATTTAAATGAACTTGAAAAATACAAGCCATTACCTCCATTGTGAAGTCTTGTATTTCTGACAGGATATCAGCTTTAACAATTATATGTCTGCTAATTAATGTTATTTTCACATGATTGAGTATATACATATGAAACTTCGTAAATCTATTCCTTAACTATTAAGATATTTTTGAGTGGTTCCTAAATATATAAACCTAAAGCAAACTAACCTAAACCCAAAGAGAGAAAGTATAATGCAATATATTTATATCCTCATGCAGTAGTATTCATTTGTATACCTGTAGGTTACCAGGGGACGGATTTATTCTTTACATAACTCCATCAAATTCAGGAATGAATGGTCATACCAGTGATGAACAGAGTTTCTAAAAAGACCCTTGATCTTTATAAGACATTTTATTCACCATACTGAGTTGTTCCTGGAGAAATAATAACTAATATTTAAAGTACTTTAGTTTGGGGTTTTGGGTTTTGGTTTGTTTTTTTTTACTTTTAGTACTCAAGGGCAGAATAAGAAGTCTCTGAGAAATTCAGAAACTTCCTTGTCTACCAAGCGAGAAGATATGTGCATGTATGTTGCATACTGTTGCAGTATGCAACAGTAATGAAAACTTGTGCTGGCAGTTTCATGTATTCCACATTAAAATCAATTCTCCTTAGAATTGAAATAAGGATTTTGCTTTGTCTTAATAAATGGTGGTTGGAAATCTCTGTAGGTATTTCAATTTGAACTAAAATTAATTGAATCCAAAATTTCATGTAGATTTAGAAGTGATATTTTGAACTTTGAAAATGTAAGGAAGAAGAAATTTCCTGATTTCTTTTCTCTCTCGTTTGACTTATGTACTGTGTAGTAGTGGTGTCCAAAGTAGCCTCAAAATAAGCCTCTAAAAATCAGAAGAATTTGGCTAAGATGCGGTTACTATGGAGTATTTATGCAAGTAGAATTTTCTAAATCCAGACGGTGCTGGCGTTCTCCTAGCCCTGCCATCTTGTAGATACCGGGTTTGGGGACTGACTGTATTCTAGTTCAATTTATTAACCTTAATATTTTTGTTGCTGGGGTGGGGAGAAAGAAACAAACAACAACAACAACAATTTGAAAGCTTCAGATCGTATACTTGACTCTTTTGAATTCATCAGGTGAGCATTTGATCTAACGCTCCTAAGAAGCAAGTATACTCTGATTATGAAATATGTCACTTTCATAAAACTTCTGTTTAATGGAAAACAACAACTAGAGCTTTCCATTTCATTCTTTGTGCTACGTGTGTATACTTAAGATTGCATTTCAAAATACATGGGAGAAAGTCTTGTAATGTTGCTATCTTTTTTTTTTTTAATGCTTTCATGCAGTACTCTCTTTACTAAATGTACAGCAGCCTAATTTCTGAGAAGGCTGAACATGAACTGCCTGGGAGCACTTGAAGATCCTTGCAGCTGTCCCTGCACTCCCCAGGCTCCAAACTTCCTATTCTTCTTCCATCTACCTTTGTAGGCAAAGCTCCTTCCCAAGCCACCTTTTCACAGCCCACCCTAAGGAAGTGCAGTGCGTCCATAGCTGCTGAGGTGCGGATTTATGCAAAAGGATCTGTACCTGCAGAGATAAGAGAGAGTGAAAGAGCTGAAGCTATGGCAAGGAGACTAGTTGTGATTCAGACCAGCTTTTCATGTGGGAAAGCGGACAACACACATTACTAGATAGTTAACTTCTAATCTGAAACCTAGGTTCATCAGCACAGACTGCCTCACAGTGTTTTATGTCAGGTTTCTGTCTATTAAAGAGAAAATAGGGCATTGCAAGATTTCCAGTACGAAAGCAATCAGAGCATTTCAGTACTTTCCATTTTTTCTCAGTTGGTTTGGGAGTTTTTTCCCCAAACAAATGAAAAATGAATGTTGTTGTGAAAGCGCAGAAAAGAAAGAAAAAGATGAATGTGCAATGCCTATGGAAAAATTCTTCTTGAAAGCAAATTCATAATAGTAAAAAGTATTTAAAAAAAAAAAAAAACTAGGTTTGGGTTGTTTTGGAAAGACAAAGTAAGCAAAACGAATATTCGGTTTTGTTCATTTCCAGCTCCTTTGACAAAATGCTCCTTATTGTTTGGAGAGCTGTGAAAACATGAGGATTTTGTACGTAATGGATTGTAAAACAACTTAAGGAGAATAAAAGACTAGAAAAATATCAGTCCCTCCAGACCAGTAAACGTTTTGGTATCTCTTCAAGGAACTTGTTAATAAATTCGTGCCAAGTAGTACTTTTAATAGCTTCCTTATATATAAATAGCAGCTGTAATACTTATAATAACACTTCCATAATTCTGTACGTTGCAGAGTCTTTTCTTGCAGAAGCACCACCGCTTTGCAGGAGAATTTGCTTTACAATACTTTCTCATTCATTCTGTGAAAGTACTGTATGCAAAAAACACCGCAGTGTTCTCTGTCCCTTTGGAGTAGATTTCATGAAATGTAATTTTACAGCCTCTGCTCCTACTATCGCCCTGTCTAAAAGTTTTTAAAGGCTACCACCGTGTCCACATCATACAAGCAATATATAGGACTTTTGATTTTGAATCAAGTGTAGCACTGAGAAGGAATGGAGATGGCTCAAAGACTTGTTTTCGTACTTGGCAGCAGTACAGAGGCAAACAGTAGCTGTTAGAAGACACTCTTTGCAACCCTTTACAAGAAAGTCACAGATGACCTTAATTTTAAAACAGGCTGAGGTTTCAAGTTCATGACAAATCAACCGGAGAGCCAAATATAACGGCATCTAGGAAACTGAACTGGCCATCAACACAATGCTGCATTAAAAAGCAACAGAACTGCATATTAAAATTGGGATAAACGTCTGCCTTAGCCCTTAGATTAATATATTGATTTATTTTATTTATATCTATTTTTACTTATATACTTCCTTTCTATTTTATCCCTATAGATTCAGAGTTCTGGGATTTGTTTTATTCTCCTATAAGAATATTTTAGCTGTTACTCTCTCTCTTCTGAGGATTGAAGCATGCATATAAGTAAAAATGCATTTGATATTTTAGAGTACTTGAGGAAATTCAGTGGCAAGACATGATTTCACCAGTTGTTTTTATACTTATTTATGCCTGTTCTAAAGAATCCCATCATGCTGACATATCTCCTGGACAGCTGGATTCTCATCTCATTTTTATGAGCTCTTCAGAGCAGCTTCTCTATTAGATTAACTTCCACCTGCACACTCTGCAGAGCCTCTGTTGCTGTTAAGACAGACATGTTTTTGTCTTACTCTGTCGTCTTACTTCAGGCTAAGGAACAACTGTAACTAAGTCCCTTCCAAGTCACATCTTTAACAGTGGACAGCAGGCCTCACATCTTCAAGAACTGGAGACTGGCCGTTCAGTCCTGTTGCTGGGTCTCACCCTGACACCAAGACACACACGTGTCAAAGCACCATGCCCTGCAGGAGCAGCAGTGGGCCTTGGGAATGAGTAACATCTCCAGCTCTTTCGGTAGACTTTAGGAGAGGTATTCTTGACTGAGAAGCCTCTCTACCTACCATTAGTTAATCAAGCAGGTTAGTGCTGCGTGTGGCTCTGGACAAGTCTGTTTTGTGAGAAAAAGGCCAAGGGCTCTAGCCATTAAGTTTGAAATGCGGAAAGTAATGTAACTTGGTTGTAGCAAACTTTTTGTTAATTGCCATTACTAGTAATGGTTATGTGCTGAAGGAGCAGTGAGTTTTAGACTGAATATTGTAAGGCCGGTAGATGCACTACTGCAAGTGTGTTTGAGTATGTAAATAAGAAGAGGGGGAAAGAGATAGAAAGCTATGAAGAGATGATTACTAGGGTATAATAAAGGAAAAGAGACCATAGCAATTGTGGCTTAGGGACTCTTGCACAGTCTGAGAGTCCTGCCATAGCTAGCAGTGAGCGTGTGAGGGAAGCCAGGACAGCTGGCCGGGCACAGTGAGAGGCAGAGAGGTAGATGACACGGTGGGATGCAAAATGAACAGCAGAACAAAGATGCTTAGAAAATTAACCTCTGCCTGAACAAGAAAGGCAGAATTTCCAAAAAATGCCCTTCAGACTTCAGCCTTGGCAGAAGGCTCACAACCAGAAACAAACTGGACGACAGCATCCTTCTGCCTCTCCTTTCCCACTTGCCTCTGGCTCTGCCTACTCCATCCCCACTTTTTTCCTGTTCTGTTTTGGGGCTGTGCCATCACAGCTATTAGTTTTACTTGCTCTTCTGTTCCTAATTCTGCTTCTGGCTTTCTACATCATGTATAATTCAATGGAAGTGTTTTATGATAAAAAATCAGCCAAAAGACTGAGCTTTTACTAGTATTTTACAGTGATGTAAAATAAGAGTAAATGATCTGCAGACAGTGTAGAAATTTAAATATTACAGCTAAGGGCTATAATTTTGCCTGAAATTCTAAGTTCTATATCAAGTATAGTTTTGTTGTATTAGAAAGACTAAACTGCAGGAAGCTTTAAGTGTCTGCTTACAAGAAAGAGAAATATTTAAATTGATACACAAAAGCGTTGAGAAGAGGCATTGTCTAACAGTGATGAGCACTCAAGTGCAGTAATACTTCATAGCTAGCAAATTGTTTTAAGGTATTTATAAAAGTAAAATAACTTTCAAAACCGGATAAACTTGGTATTTAAAAGATGAAACATAGAAATGTTGGGTTTTTTTTTTCATACGTTATGGAGAGAAATGGGAAAATAATGTAGCTACATTATTTTAAATGTTCTTGTGACTACCACAGGTATTTTGAAGGATCTCAAAAGTGATTTCTGGTATTGGGAAGATTTGTTTTGAATGCTATTTCTCATCTCCATTCAGATGGTTTGATGGTACTTCCACTGGCAAAAGAAGATTTCTGCTCTGAGACTATTCTGCTCCCAAGTTGAAATAAACTCTGCTGGAATTTAAGACGTTTTTACTCCTGAAAGTGTTTATGCTGTAGTTTTTGAGTTTTTGCCAGCATTGCTTTGTCGCAGGAGGGTGTTAAGTAAAGGTATTAAATGAAAGTGTATTAGTTTAAGTGCACCAAACCTTTGTTTAGCTGCTCCTTTTGAGAGTTAAAGCAGTAAGGAATTAAGACAGCTTTGTTTGTGAATGAGAGACTGCACCTTAGGGATTAATACGATTTTACTGATGCATTTTATTGCATATGTTTAGTTAATTCAGCTTAACTTTCCTAACTTTACTCGAGTAGGCAGATCTCAAGGGACAAAGAAATGAGGCATTGCATGCATAGACCTATTCAGATACATTGTCTAAGTGATGACAAGATGAAAGATGAATTAATTGATTGCAGATTTTTATTTTTGGTAAATTCAAAAAGGCAACTTGTCGATGGTTTTGTTTGTACATCATATTGAGGAAAGTTAATTCAAATGAAATGATGAATTCAGAATGTATTAAATCACTTATCCTATAAAGCCCCCAGTAACATCCCTCTGATTTTAAAATTTAAGGGCGTGATGTGACCTGTTTTGTAGCTACGTGTAGCTTGAATTTCCTGGCCTCCACAGTAAGAGTGGCAGACACTAAAAGTAAATAAAAGTAAACCTACTTTTTCTGTTTAATTTTTAAAACTTGAGTTCCTGAGAGGATTAGAGTATAATCACCTATTAACCCGTGTGTCTTATTTCTTGTTTGTGGTACTCTTTAAGCAATTACAGTTTTTCACCTGGATGTTTTTGATATTGCTATGCTGGCAGAATGGGTTAAGGGACAACAGTATCTCCTCTGATAATTTTAGTTGATGCGCAGAAATTTTGGACTATTTTGTATTTTCAGATTTTATGTATGAGCCTATTTGAGAGCTTGCGTATGTTAGGCATCTAACTTAGGTACAAATCTTTGTACTTTGATCTCCCTGGGCTCCATGCATAGACACACACAAAAAAAGGCTTTTTTCAGATCAGAGAATCTCTCTCTTTTGAACTATACAAGAATCCATGGATAACTGCTACTTCTCATTTTGCTGATTGCTAAAGTAAACCAGAAAATCAGTTTGCCCACCAGCTCTTCTAATGACCATTCTTTTTTTGCTGACAACAGCGCAGTTCCTGATTAAGATAAAAGCAGATCTTATTTGTTTAGGTGCTGTGTGATCTTTGTCATTGCGCTTAGCATCAGCTCTCAGCTTAGAGGTTTTTGCGAAGAACACAAAAACAATTACTTTTTAACTGTACAGCAGCTTTTAGTTGTTCACTACAATAACTGGTCTTCAAGCTGGAGAAATATCTAAGATGCTGCCAAATGGGTTGCAGCTGAGCACACACTGTTGTTTAGCTTACCTTTTTAATGGGAAATGATGAGCTCAGTGTGAGATCAGCTGCTGAGTTTGATGTATAATATATGTGTGCCACTAAGGATGTATCTCCTTGAGCAAAGGACTGCTTGTTGAAAAGAGTCATAATATTTCTCTATTGTACCTGCTTTAGCAACTTCAGAAACTCCCTACTTGCTGGAAAAAAAATGGAATTAGTTCTTTACACAATCTACAATTCTCTGATAATAGGTTTATACTCATCACATTGTGATCAGACTGCTTACATGGTAGTGCACTTGCAGACTTTGCAAGGGTTCTTTTTAATTTTTGTAAATAAACTGGAGAATTTCAAGAATTTTACAAGAATTTCAAAGATTATTAAGGTATTTCATTTTTTAATAGACTCAAATATGAGTTTCAGCTCAGGTGTGTTGCAGACCTTAAAGTGCTGCCACCATCATTGCGCAGTGGTAGCTGAGTAACTGTTCACATATTGAAATGTCTGCTCTCAAGCAGACGGTGACAGACTGGTTGGGATTTGTAGGGTCTTTCTGGTCCAACCCTGCTGTTTTGCTTTCAGCCAGGACACTGATAATGATGTTTTGTTTGTTGCTGTGTGATGGATGCATGTCTGAAGCCAGCCCAAGCCACTTAGTGGGGAACGGCCACAGAGCCACTGCCTTTATGGTTGCTCAACAGCCAGCATGACAGAGCCAGGGTAGGTGCTTGAATTAGGCTGGTGTTATTCCATACCACCTAACACCAAGCAGAAGGCCATAAAGCTGTGGTGAGGTGGCTGGGAGCTGGCTGCTGCTCAGGGGGGTTGGCTGGGCATCAGTCAGTGAGTAGTGAGATGTTGCATTATTAGCGGGGTGTAAGCTGGCAAGCATTTGTACTGGTATCTGGGTGTTGGCCATCAGGTGATGAGTAATTGCATGCAATATGTGTACATTTACAGTTAGCATTGAATTTTTGTTTCTCTTTTCCTTTCTGTCACAGTAAACAGTCTTTATCTCAACCTACAAGTTCTATTTTTTTCTAATTCTCTCCCTCATGTTGCCTGAGGAGGTGAGCAAACAACTGTGTGGTTCTGAACTGCTGTCAGCAGTTTCTGCTCAAGCAGGACTGCTTAGTGCTAATTACCCAGGACCATGTCCAGACAGCTTTTGAAGACCTCCGAGGAGATTCCACACTTCCGGGCAACCTGTGCCAGTGCTCTGTCATCCACGCAGCACACAAGTGCTGTGTTACAGTTTGTGCCCATTGCCTGTTGCCCTGGCACTGGGTGCCATTGAAAAGGGCCTGGCTCTGTCCTCTTTGCAAATGCCCTTCAGGTATCTGTATACACTGATGATGTGCCATCTGGGCTGAACAGCCCCAATTCTATCAGTCTTTCTCACAGACATTCAGTCTGTAACCAGATCCTTCTTCATCTTCCAGTAGCTACATAGTCAAAGCAAAAAGCACATTTAAGCAGATGAAACATGGTTACATTCTGCTCAAATATGAAAATTTGGTATGAAAAACCATTTTTTTCTACATAAAATACGTCAGTATTGCCAGAAGGGAGGCTTATTAGCTTTAAGACTCGGAATTGACTTGTTTTCTACCTAGTCACATCACACCTCTTTGTAAACTCTTGACAGGTGTAAAAGCTGTTCTCTGCTTCATTTTTGCAATCTGTTAATAGAGAGAATAGTACTTTGGCCTGCTTCCTTTAGCAGCCAAGAGATGTGATAAGTGTCTGTAATGCATGTTCAACTCCTCAGATTGTAATGATATTTCAGAGAGGTGCATGTTGTTGTTTAAAAGAGTTTCTTGTCAACCCCCTTAAAAGAATCTGATCCCTTCCCCAGATGTTGCCTGCCATATGCTGATAGTTTCCATAACACATGACAGATGATGCTTGATGTTGTGTATGTTCCTTAGGTGCAGTGTACCCAGACATTAACCTTGTCTAAATTGCTTGTGATGGAAAATGTTAAAATATCACTAAGTTACGCATACTTGCTTTCTAGTGCTGCTTTCATTCCTTCTCCTTTGTTTTTATCATTGCTTCTAAAAATACCAGTTGAGCTTTTTGTGGACAATTATAACACTTGTTCTTCTGTAGCTAAGAGTAAATAGAAAGTCTGCTAAAGCCCTCCTCTGTATGCAATTGGATATCCTTAACAGTTTGGGTTAAGTTACTTAAAGAATCATAGTAGTTCTCAGCCTCTGACTTCAACTTCTACAGCAGTCCTGAAGCTGATGGAAAGCTGGCACTTGTTCTTCATTTTCATACTATTATTCCACTCCAGTAACTCCATTCTCAGAATTTCATCATCGCTTTGGACATTGATTTGAGCTTTTTGCTCAGTGAAAATAAATTGACTAATCAAAACTTGAAATGTAGATTATATTCTATACAGTATGCATTTAGAGAGCTGGTACAATTACCTTGGTGTTACAATGAAGGTAGAAGTTAGTTTTGTCCCTGTTTTTCCATTTGAAAATATTGTTAATGTGATAAAAGCCTTTCTTACTGAAGTATTTTCCATGTGTGCTGGTTAAAGAAATTGAGATCTCATGTTGTTCCAAAATCACCTCAGCCATACAAGTGAGATTTATTGAAATGCAAATGGTTTTACCTAAAGTAGGCAAATATGTCATCCTTGCAATTAAAGAGGGAATCCAAGCATTCAGAGCTTTTGAGACAAAGAAACATTTTCTGGGAATTCGTAG
Source organism: Alectoris magna (assembly GCA_030625065.1). Classification (NCBI taxonomy): domain Eukaryota; kingdom Metazoa; phylum Chordata; class Aves; order Galliformes; family Phasianidae; genus Alectoris; species Alectoris magna. Next base: position 83,300,645 of record CM060562.1, on the reverse strand, counting down.
TGCTTGTGAGTATCCTAAAAGGTTGGGTTTCTCTGGAATGAAAAATCTGATGTCAAAAGAGTGGGAAAGAGATTGCCTTATCATCGCCACTAAACATAGGCAGGATGATGAGTATGCCTTTTAAACATCTAGTCAAGCTAGTTCAGAGATAGATGAACCAAATCTTTCCTATCATTGAAGTGTTATTTTACAAATTAAAATAATCTGCCCCTCCAGTGTGATTTAGAAGTGTGGGTCTGTGTTCTTAGAAGCGCATCTCCAGTTCTTCCTTTGCTTCTTGTACCTCTAACCTCAGGTCTTGGGACTGTACTACAAGTAGAAGAAGGAAAGTGTGAAAAAATTACTCTTCAGTTTTGGTGCAAATTAAAAATAGGGCAAGCAGAAAAGTTTACCTACAGGCGTAAGAAAATACAAACAGAAAGGATAGTAGAGGCTTTTGATTAATGTATAATAGTAAATCACTGTAACTATGAGAAAAACATATGCGAAAAGTTTATAGATAATAGATACATAGAACTGCTACAGTTAGTATTGTGGGAAACCTAACGATAACATTTGGAGTACAGCAAATTTATGTATGAAGAAGGATATGATGCAGAGTGAGACTGGGCAAAGCAGTGAAAATATAAAGTAGTATTGCTACATGAACAAGGAAAAATAGAGTACTGAAATGAAACCAGAGGAGAGAAGAAGCGTTCCCAAAACCCTTTTCTCAGCCAGAACCATTGAAAATGGAGGCACGGAGGATGTATTTTGCCTAAGTGCGCTTTGTGATCTTATGCCAGACTTCCTTTGCTTTCCGTGGTAGAGCTGAGAGAAGGGGACAGTTGTGGCTTATGGGGGGAGGTCTACCAGGCAACATGTTTTTCAGGCTGAAGAACAGCACAGATGCAGGACTGGTATCACAGGAAGCACAAGTGTAGAGTGGCACTGGCAGTTACATTAACCACTGTCGGTACTGCTCCGATTTCCCCTTTCCTCTGACAAAAGAAAATCTGAGTACTAACCTTTAAGAAGGGCAGGGTAGTGTCACTGAAAACAGGCTCAAGTGGGATAAGAGTAGTAGTAAAAGTAAAAAAAACACTTGTAAGTAGTACTAGTAGTAATGATGATCACAGTAACTTCTAGATGCATGTGTACAAATTCACTGTAGAAGGTTATGACATGAAGGAGAAAAGCTGAATTTAGTGAACTGCCATCTAGATTGTCACTAGTACATCATTTAAAAATAACACGGAGAAGGAAACTTTCTCGGAGAAGTGTTACATGGAATTTGTCAGGAGTTTTATGGGAGATGACTGATTGTCCCTTCCTTTGTGGTACTAAAGTACTGCACCATACCTGCCTTTTCCAAAAGCACAATGAGTATTTCCTTTGAGGCTGGGTGACAGCAGCAGGAAAGTCCCCATCCCCTCTGACCTTAGTAATGTGAAGTGCCGTGCAGCATGCTGTGCCACTTGGAGGAGAGCAGTGTGAGATGTGCTGACATAGGGCACTCAGCAAGACAGGCTGTGCCTCGCAGCTCGCAGAGCTCAGTGCTTCTGTATCTGAAGCAGATGGGGTTGGCTTTCTGTTTGCATGAGCTTTGAGTAAATTCAAATCAGGTATCTTCTATGTGGTGCAAGGGAAAATCATTTTCAGAGCTTTTTCTATCATAGTCTTAAATCGCCCTTGATTTCTAGCTCATCTCTACACTCAGCTATTTTTCTTGAGAGTGACATGGTTATATTTACTTTACCCAAGTGAACGTTGAACCCATGGTCCAGCTTTGTTTATTCCTTTGGGTCAAGATTCTTCATACTTCTCTTGCCAGCAGCCTGGCACTGTATCCCTTGCTGCCTGTCAGTGGGAATTTTACAGGCTGTGTGCCTGAAGTCAGCTGTAACTCACAGTCTGTATGCACTGTGAGGCATGTCACTTCACTTTTCTGCTTTTTCGTTTTAAAGGCTTGTGTCCAATATCCATGAGGGGTGATGTGTAAAGTAAGTAATTCTATATATGTTCATACATATGTATATATAGAGAAAGTGCAGATTGGAGATGCTCATGTTACTTGAGCACTAAATGAAGCCATTAAAAAACATCAGAAATGCCAAATTTCAGACATACCCCTCCTCGGCCACATGTATAGCTTTTTGTGTAGATTTTGGTTTCCTTGTCACCACAAAGCATGCACAAACCGGATCTGTTTTATGCTTCAGACTCTGGTCAAATCAAACAGAACAAAACTCCCATTATTTATGAGGAATCCTAAAATACTTTTGCACTATTCGGCATGGAGATTATGTTATTTTCCTGGCATTTTGTCGGTGGCTCCTGTGTTAAAATGTACTGCTGAAGCTTCTTTCATTTTGGCAGTATACGTACAGCCTGCCACTCACAGTCTTTAGTACAGTGAACAATGTGCAATTGCTGCAGTCACCCAACTGATACCATCAAAGATAGATTAGATAAAGAATATGTGCTACAGCAATCTGAAGCTTATGAAGCCTTTTGTACAATTTTAGCAAGGCTTTGTTAGTGGAAGGTTAATGATATTGCCAACACTGTAATTACAGATTGCTAGGAGGTCAGGAAAAATAGTTAATACCTCCAAAATGAGGTGGCTTTGGGCTGAAGAGTTCATACAAACAGCTTAGTTCTGCTAATATTGGATCAGAGAATTATATCCTAGAAGACTTCTGTTATCTTAAAGGCTTGTCTCCCTGTTACAGAAGCCAATTGCCTTTCTCTGTAGTTTTGTCCACATTCTGGAAGCTGTCAAAACCCAATCACCTATTGTAACACCCATTTACTCAGCTCCAGGGCTGCTGCTTAGGCCAGGCTTCTGTTTTCCTTCCTGTCTCCCAGAACAGGTCCATATTAGCAAGCGGACTTGCTTTCAGCTTTAAATTGGTAGAAGTAAGATCAGCAGTCACAGCCTGGTATGTGCCAGATTCTGGGCAACGCATCCAACCCTCCACCCCACGTCAGGGCTTACGGAGCGCACTACCCTTCCATCATGCTGGGCACAGGCTGTCCAGTGTCACTTGTAGCCAGGCTTTTCTCTGAGATATTTTTAAGATCAGTCGTCCAAGTAGCTTTTAACTCCAGCAAGGAGCTTTGCCTTTTCCAGGGTCAGGGAAAGACTGTGATGCCCTGCTGGAAGCAGCAGTGCCTGCACAGCTGCCGGGGACAGGGGGACTACAGCTAATTGCCAAAGTTCAAAGCTTTTTTAGAACTTCTGATAACGTTAGGTCTGCCTGTGGCTATGAAACAGAGCTCTCTGTACATCTGGAGGTTGAGTCCTAAAGGTCTTATAAAAGGCTGAGACCAGTGAAACCTTGTATAAACTTTCACGGCATAAAAAAGGCTGAAGAATAGTAGTACTAGTTTTTGAGATAAAAGAGATTTTATGGAACCAAAATTTCTGCGGGGTGTTTCCACTTCATTTGTTTTAACTATACTGAGGTCACAGATTGCTGTTGTCACTTAACCTTCACTGACACCCCAGCACTCCTGGAGTGAGTTTGAGCCTCTCTGCATTAGGGTTAATTGTCTGTCTGTCATGTGCCGTGGTACAAGGCAAAGTCTGAAACACATCTATGAGGCAGATCATTAATCGGGCTCTTCTCTGACCAGAGACAGAAATCGGAGGATGAGAAAAGGAATGAAAAATCCCTCTTTCAGATATCTCGTTTGCTGTAATAAAAGACCTGCATCATTTTCCTGCACTAGCTATTGAATGGGGAGGAATGTCAGGGACAGGACCCATGGCAGGAAGCAGTAGTGGTTGTAGAGGTCTCCTTGTTGGAACTGATGTTTGTTTCCTTTGCTGTTGTTTGTGCTCTGCCAAAATGGCTCCATGCCTATTCCAAATGCACATTGGTGAATGTTTCCAGAATGTTATTGCAGCTGTGAATTTTTGGAGTCGTAGAACCATAGAATTGCTCAGGTTGGAAAAGACCTTAAAGATCATCAAGTCCAACCACAAAGATCATCAAGTCCAACCACAGAGTCATTAATCTAGAGAGTTATTGGTGATGTATCTAGTTAATGAATTTGATATAAATGGTCCTACTGCCATGTTTCTGAAGCTGACAGTAATAATACTGCCACCGGATTGGGGGAGGATGGGGGGTGCAAAAAGCGAGTGTCTCTGGGTCTTAGAGAGAGACCAGAAAGGCGGCCTTGGCTGTGGAAATGTCACTGAATCCATACTGGAGCAAAATGCACAGGGCTGAACTCTCTTCTGGAGCTATAACTGCATGTACGTGAGGGCTCGTGCTGGCCCTCAAGCATACTAAGAAAGGAAGATCTGTATCTGCATGCACTCGCATCCTCCTCTTCATGCCTAGAAAGTGCATGGCATGCCCACTGATAAGACTCAGAGTCCAAGAAAGGCTTGGTATTTCTCAGCAAATGAGTAAACTTTAAAAAGATATGCTTAGTGTGGTATAAAAAAGCCATGAAACTTTCCCTTTAATTACAGAATCATAGGGGCTGAAAGTGACCTCAGGAGATCATCAAGTCCAACCCCCCTGCTAAAGCAGGTTTCCTACAGTAGGTCGTACAGGTAGGCATCCATTCAGGTCTTGAATATCTTTATAGAAGGAGACTCCACAAGCTCTCTGGGCAACCTGTTCTGGTTCTCCATCACTCTTACCATATAGAATTTCTTGCGCATGTTTGTGCAGAACTTCCTGTGTTCAAGTTTTAGGCCATTGCTCCTTGTCCTGTCACTGCACACCACCGTGAAGAGCCTGGCCTAATGTTTTCCCCTGAGAATATTTGAGGCTAGAAGATTGTGTTTTCACATAATTCGAACTTGAGTTTGAAAACTAGAGTCATCAGCAGCAGTAGTTCACACAATAGCTCTAGTCTGTCTTTAAGCTGTTGTATTACACCATCTTTTACACTCACAATCCAACTACTGTTGTAGCAGTTTGTATTGCAAAAAAACCTTTGAGCATCCATAAGATAATAATAATGAAGATGCATTTTGTCTATCTCATGTGCGGTGAATACCTCCAGTTGAGTTTGGGTCTGCACCAGCCACATCCTGGCAGCATTAAGAAATCCCGATGATTTCAAAACAGAGAGAAAGTGCAGGTGATAACTTTCAGTTCAGTTTGAAGGAAAAGAAACAAAATAGACAGGTAACAACCATCTACACCTGTCTTGCATCCATTTGACACCAGTTATTTTTTTCTGAATAAAAGGATTTTCATTCTTACCTCAGAATTCTTTGCTATCTCACACAGAATATTCAGATTACTTTTGAATAATATAGAAATGAAGATCTCCATTACTGGAACATAAAGCTGGCTTGAAAAGGTTGGCTTTTTTTATTACACCAAGAAAATTATCAGCTTGCAGAAGTCCAAAATGTGGTAAAGAATAACACGTGTTTTCAGTGAGCGTAAAAACCATCCATCTGTATGTATGCAGGTATTTTGTCTTTCATTTTTAGGGAACTTTTCAGAAGAAAGTTTTGGAATATAATTAATTTTTAAAACCTTATAAATCTTATTGACTGTTGCTTCTGTTGAGTGACTAAAATTTATGTTATTGAAATAGACTTAATGATCACCTGATACATTTAACATCTTTATTAATCTCAATACTTTGATGAGTTTGCTGGGACCTTTTCTGAATACATCTCAGCTCTGTTGCTAGCACTGCTTGTGCATACATACAGCATAAAGAAGATGGATAGGAGTGCAGTTGTCAGGTAGACTTTCTCCATTGGATGCCAGGAGCCTCTTTATCATTTTTGAGAAGTATTTAAACTGAAAAATAAATGTTTTCCTTTCAAGGTATTTAGATTGTCAATTTAAAAACTGGAACACACTGACTAAAGGAATCTATAACCTAAAAGAAATCCAAAAGATCCTGAGCTTTGGGGCTCGTGCCATCTCAATGAGATCTTTATAGCTGCTTCAATATGCTGTGAGTTTCCAGTAGGTATACAAGAAAAATGCTAAATATCTGAAAAAGCAAGGTTTTTTGCTGTTGTAACGTGTCAGAAAGCTCTGTCGAGGATACCACTGAAATTGTCATGTACTTCAGCTGTGACAAATGATTTTTATGAAAGTTCTTGGGGAATCTGTTCTTATTCACCCCTTACTTTTGTAAGATCGTTTCACAGAATCATTTTGATTATATCCAAATTTAGAGTCACTTGTCTTGTCTCTTCCTCATTTGCCTACCTCTTCTACATGTTTATTATGCAATGTAGGATTATCCAAATATTTTTGAACTTTTTTTTTTAAGAATTAAAATTTAATGAATTTAAATTCAACTCAGTGCATTATGCTTAGAAAAGCACGTGCATGGAGGAAAAAGGGCAAAATTATGATGAAGAAATTAATGAAGGAAAACAAGGCAGAACTATCAAGGATATCAAGCTCATAGTTGAAGTCTTGTTGCACTGCATGGGTGCACATCTGTTGTTTGCATACAGCAAATTAGATACTTTTGGCACATATAATCTTTCTCAAATCCTGCACTGGGGACATAGGAGGTCTGCCAGTATTTCCAGAGGCATCAAGCCTACTATTACCGGATGAAACACCACAAAAGCAGAGTGTAATCTGAATGGCTGCTTCCAACCTGGAATCCCAGAAATGACTACACGGAGAGTTCCAGGTTTCTGAGCTCTTCAGGCTACCAGTAATCTGCAAATTCTATTTGTTTCCTCTGGCTTTTCACTATGACAGTATCAACATAAGTTGAGTTACCCTTTATTCAGAAATCTGCAAAGGAGGTGGAGGAAGTCTGGTAAGGAGGAGAGCATCCTGCTCTTTCTTTTCACTCTCTTCATATTCTAAGCTCATGTTTGCCCTTCTGGCCTCAAAAGAACAGTGAACTGCATTCGTATTTTTGATCTAAATTTTTGCCTTTATGTTTCAAAGAAAGTACATGTTAAATTGTCTGCAAACTGAAGTAATGTAGAAAATTTGATCTCGTAATATTTATGTTGAATAGCATTGTAGTACAAATGATAGCTAGTGTTAGGAATAAAATGGATGCTTTTTAGTCAGGTACAGCAGGAAAAGTTTTATGGCAAACAAAGTAAAAACCTGTAATAATCATGAAGCAGTCTGGAATGTTTTGTGTCCTTAACCATCTATAATCTAACAAGGGTGGTAATTTTTTGTGCTTTGCATTTTAACAAAGCTCTGTTTTCTGTACTTACATGCTTGTGGAAATGAGCAAAGGCATTCAATAAACGAAGATACACAGAAAACGGTGACGTTTCTGAGATGTTTTGATGTTAATAGTGCAATACATTTATGTGGTGAAAAACTAGGCTGCGTAAGAGTGAGTGGTGTGAAGCTATGGTTAAAATGAGAAGTTACAGGTATTGTTTTGTGTATAGCTGACTAGACCTCATGTGCTTCTGCATTATGCTGCATAAATTAATGTTTTGTAATTGTTTTGAGAATAGTGAACATTTTTAGAGAAGGCAAAACCTTAGGATTAAGGTGAAAAATTCTCAGGAAAAAAAACTTAAGTTTATTTCTACTTCTTGTAGCTGCTTGAGCATGTTAATGCTGCAAGTGAGTAACTGAGTACTCGTTCGTAAACAGTTTGTTTTTAGACTGTCTTGTTTCTTTAATAAAATCCAGGATTTGTGTTGATACTATGGTGCTGTTTCAATCATAGAAAAATATTTTATATAGCTCTAGAGTGATCATTCTTCTCTGGGCAATGGAGCAAGTGATCCCACATCATCTTTCATGTATGTGCATTGATTTTTCTTGACTTCGCTTATTTCAGGACTTTGAATTGATTGACTTTGATTGTTGTTTCAGTTGACAAAAGCATGATACATTAGACATTATTGTGAAAAAAAATATATAGTAGAACTCACTGCATTAAGGTTTGTGCTAGTAGTGTAATGAGTTTCTGTTCACTTTGGCCAGTTCGTAATCCAGTTACTTGAAAGATGAAGCCATTCTTTCCTTTCTCTTTTTTTAGGTTGTAAACCAAAGTATACAGTCTGAAATTTTCCTTTCTTGAAATATTTTCAAAAGCTAATGTATAAATGTTTTGTGAGGGTGTTTCTTTGATGGTGGCCGTTATTTTTTTATGCAAGGAAGGAGGAAACACTTATATTGTAGTTTTAAGATGATGCTTTTATTGTGGTAGAAAAGTTGGCTCACAGTCTCTTTCACTTTTATTACGTTATTGTGAATAGAAAACCCTCTCCTCTTATTTTTTTTTTCTTAATTGTTCCATCTGAATTCTTATTTTTCTGTGAGGGTAAGATCAACCTCAGTGAATTGAGTTCTATTGCTCTACTCCCAAGACTGATACCAGTATTGGATGTACAGATGATTTACCACAGGGATTTAGTTTTTTTATGTTCTTTTTCTCAGCCTTCTGAAAATTCTGATTAATTTTTAACAGCATGTTAACAGCATGTGCCTCCTTAAGTAGAATAATTTTATCATGGAGTAATTTGCTTTTGTGTTAAATATCTGCTTCTATCAGAAGCAACTTCAGTTTTTGCTTTTAATGTTGTACAGGCTTTGTTTGTTTAAATTTTAGAAAGATAACTTAAATGCTGACATTATCAGAAGGATGGAATTCAGCTAAAGCTTAAAATAGTTGAGAAACATGTAAGCGGTTGTCTGGATGCACTCTAAGGATGCCCAGAAAGTAGATATCTAGTGACATTTGAAATGTCCTTGAGTAGCTTGAACGTCTGTGTGGCATTGGTAGGTATGACTCATGAACTCTAGATTTTCAGCCTTCTAGTACAGTAGCTGAAGAACGAATATACTTTGAGGTATCTTACATGGCACTAGCAATAGAATCGCATCCAAATGGGTAAGCTCACATTTCAGACTTTCTCAGATACCCTGAAGATCAGTTTGGCTCACATGAAAGTCCATTTCAAGAGAGGAAGTTGTCTAAACAAAAGCATCTGATGTCATTTGATAAACCCCAGCATAGCCATCCAGTCCATCAGCACGACACTAGCACAGGGTCTTTCAGCACAAGAATGTACTCAGATCTCCTGCGTATCTCTTGCACAATTGTTTTAAGTCATACTTAATCACTAGTCTGTGTAATAGTACGTCGTTTATGTCTCTAAGCTCTTTTTCTTCCATGTTTACTAATAATTTAATAGATGGCAGTCCTCTGTCCTTTACTTGAGGGATTAAAGTAGAACTTTTCAAGATGTCATCTAAATTGGTAAAATAAGTAGTATGTTTTATTGTACAAAATATATAGAGAACTCACCAAATTATGGTTTGCGGTTGTAATATAAAAAGTTTCTATTATGACCTGAAGCAGCTATGGGTTGTTGTGATTTTCTGAAATGTCAAATTGCTAAATAAACAGTCAGGAGATTTCCATAGTCTAACAGCTGTCATAAATCTCACACCCTGCAAAGAAATGCATCTCAACAGGGAGTCTGCTCTTAGTAGGATCATAGAATGACTTGGGTTGGATGCGACCTTAAAGATACTCCAGTTTCAATGCCTCGATCTATCTTTCTTTTTTACCAAGGACAACTTTAAGATTTGTAAGATTGCTTAGTAAAGAGTTCTCATTTGATGTAGATTTTACTTCATGAATAATGTGGAAATAGTTCAGTATTGCTGTTTAACTATTTTACTTCTTCAGAATGGGAGAAAATCTTAGCTTCTCCTGTTGCACTTGAAGAGATTTCTGAGCGGAAGGATTAAGGTTCTTGGTGCTGGGACGTGGACCTTCACTGTCTGTTAGAATAAAAACAAATATGTGATTAAGGTTGAGTGGAACCAAACTAAGTCATGGAGGATGTTCCCATCTGCTGTATAGCCACGAGCTGATCAGGTGGGCCACTTCCAACCTAGCGCAAAAGAAAAGTAACTGCTGTCTTTTAAATAAGAAGGTAGGATATATACTGACATTAAGCAGCTGTAATAAAGGCTTGCTAGTTTAAATTTTATACACAGGCAATGGAAGACCATCTGCCAACCTTCTTTTATGTATGTTTTTTTTACATAGGAGGAAGAGTATGTTTTGAATGCTAAACAAAGAATAAATTATTACTGAAATTCTACAACTGTTTTCTGAGCATAAAATGCAAGACAGTAAATAGGAGTGGATGCTGATTACATCACACCATTCTAAGTGCTTTAAAAATATGATAATACAATTGGGAGTTAATCCATACAGAAGAGAAAAGGGATACATCTTGAGGTCACAGAGAAAGTATATTCCTCTCCCACAGATATCCACTGGCATGCATTTTCTCTCACTTCAATAAAGAAGTAAAAAGAGCTTTAAATGCATGTCTAAAATCATTATTTCAATGCACAAAAGATAGCTTATGAGGAAGAATGTGATTTGCATGTGCCAAGGTAAACAGTTTTGCAAGTTTCATGCAAGGCTGTCTGAGATTGGATAGGAAACAGAGAAATGAGGTGTCAGAGACACACACTAGTTTGTGCATGGTTGGGAGGAGGAATTTTATAGGCAGTGGTAGTTGTCAAGACTTCTGTTTGCAGGGCTGTTTGCTATACCATCTAGTGAAGACAGCAGATCACTAGGAATAATTTCTGAGTTAGTAAATACTGCATTTGTTCTGTATCTTTTTGTGTCTGTTTTTGGGGGGGAGGGGGGTGGTTGTTGTTTTTTTACTGGAAGCATAGGAAGTGTGTTATAGTAGTGGAACTCCCATCTCATCACATTCTTCAGGTTTTCTAGGTATATTTTTCCAGACATTTTCTCACACAGGATCCCTGAATCTTTGTTTTAAAAGTCTGGTATTGTCATCCAAGTAGGTGGAAGAAATTATTTTTGTCTAGTTGCTGTTCTGCTGACCTGCATCCGAAACAACTGTGCCACAAAATGTATCCTAATAAACAGTACCATCTTTTCAAAAAGGCTTAGCACAAAGGATAGCCTGGTTGCTTGGCTCCGCTAGTGCAGTAAAATTGCATCTGACATCTGTTTAATACAACTACATGGAGCTTAAAAGTGAAGGGCAAGCCTGAGGATTCAAGCTGATGGAAACCTGCTGCCAATGCAGTGTGCGTGCTCGTGTAGTTTATTAATCTTGTCAGTTGTTATTACCTTTTTATCTGGATCCTGTTAACTTAGGATTTGTATTTAACGCATGGAAAAGATCCACTTTTGTTTTCTTTGTTCAGATATGAGAAGTCTTTTGGCATGAGTCTTCAAAGGCATTAAGGCAGTAACATCATGGAAATTTGGCTATGTTTTGAGCACTTGAGTAGCTATAAAAATTAGACTAGGTTATTTTAACAGGCTATTGTTCCACAATCTATCTTGTCTTTCTTTTTGTTTTTTGTGTTTTTTTTTCTTTTTATAACTTTCAAGTCACTTTTACTGTACTTTAGAATAAAAGCAAAGCTGTTACTTAGTCTGAGACTTTTTCAATAGCTTCAGCATAATATATTCACTAGATTCATCAATAGTAAATAGAAACACTATCCAAACAGCTGAGTCCTTTGCACATGAAAGAATACCAATGTTTAACAGAACCTCTTAACTCTGTTTTCTTAGAATTAAGTAAAATAGCTAAGTATGCTTATGTGACAAAGAGCAAAATAATAACAGATCTTGATTTGTCCCTCTAGTTCTTTTCTTCCTCTGAACCCATCACACTTGATTACTTACATCTGGCTGGTTGATCACTTTGCTGTGGACCATTGGTGAGTGTTCCTGCTGCCATCTAACCTTGACTCTTGGCCCTCTTGACAGGAATAGTTACACCCACACATCCTAAAAAAAAAAAGCTATGATCAGCACCCATTATGTTCCTCACTGCATTCATGCTGAGTATCTTTACAATCTTCTCTTTATGAGCCATCTACTCTCATCTTGCTGTTATCTTTGGGACCGAAGTTATACCTTCTTCATTTCCCGTCAAATATATTCTTAGGATACACAATATGTAAAAGCATTTTATTATCACTTGCAGTGCTTGAAGAAAATAGCTTCTGTTTCATTTTTTGTTATTGTTATATACAATATTATGTACGCATATCAGCAATTACTTAATGAAGTAGTTTTTAATGTATACATTCCATGTGCCTATAAACAATGCCATTCATTCACACCAGGGCCATCCTACATATGTTACCCTTAGTTTCTTTCTGTTTGTTTCCAAGACTGTCTGAACAAGAAAATGGCCCAAATACTTTCAGTATTTTGATTTGTCAAGGTTTTTAAAGTGAAAAATGAAACGCATCTTTTTGACTGCCCATACAGGACACAGTAACCATACAAAGCATTATTCCCAACACTCCATCTCCAACTTAGCAGCATTGAGTGTCTGCTCACTGGGAGCTCCTGGCAAGTGAAACTAATAGTCCCTCACCCACACTCTTAATAGGTTGGATGGCAGCCTGCAACATAGAAAATGAACTGGAGAAAACATGAGTTTGGTGACCTGAAATGTTTTAGGACTGTGATTGAATGTTTATGTCTTATCCAGACTTGTGCTGCTCCATCCAAGACCATGCCACCTACCTGCCCTTAAAATGCTTTCCAGAAACACTCAAAAATGTTTCCAACAGTTTACCACTTGAAGTCTGGTTCCTTTCCTTTTGTACTATAAAATGCATATTTTAGCGAGAAGATCTTTTAAGCTATGCTTTCCACTTCAGTCAGTCTTATCAGTCACAGCCTCTTAGTTTTAGCTGGTATCAATATTACATCACTACTTATATCACACAGTATTTACAGGTGTATTATTCAAGTGAACACTTATTTGTCTGTAGTTAGACCATATTTTCTTTCATAACATCATTTTTTGAAGCACCTAAATCGTGTCTTTCAGGGCAAGAAAAAAAAATTTCAAGTTACTTAAGGTTTGAAGGAAGGCCATGAGAATTGCAAAATATGAGGAGTTTTTGAATGACATCATAGCTACACTGTTTTAAAACACTGTTTTAAAAGTTCCCTTAAGGTCCTAGCATTTTTTGCAGCCATCACAACAGAAAGGTCTTTTTTTATTTCAGATGGCCCTTCAAGTTAGCATGCAGTTCTTCTTCATGGAAGGACTTCAGGGTTTGACTTGGATTATAGGCCCGTGTATACAAAAATACTTATTTCAAATGCTAGGAGCTTCTCAGGAGCAACTGGAAATTATACTAAGTAGGTTCCCTTCATAAAAGAGCTGGTTAGTGCTGTGCTATATTCATTGCTGCCTACAATGTCATATAAAGGAGAGTAGCTGGGATGCTAGCTGAATGTGGGAGACAGTTAGAAGTGCTGGCTGAAACATCCTCACCATCTTTCTAAGACATTTACTCATTGAGCATGAAAGTGCATGTTGTATAATCTTTCATGTCTTTTAGATTAATTTCTTTTTATAGACTTGCAAGGACTAACAGCAGTGAGAAATAACTTCTCCATATTTTGCCAGCCTACTACTGATGTCCTGTAACCTAACTGATACCACAGACCTTTGCTTATCGTGGCGTGCAATATTTCTTGAGTTCCTCTTGCACTGAAATTTTGATCCATTTCCGTAGCATTTATTAATAGCATTGTCTTTTTTTTTTTTTTTTTTTTTTTTTTTAATTCAAGTTCCATAAAGTTTACAAAGAATTTCATTGTAAATGTGACAATGAAGTTTGTGTCTTCTGCAGAGGGCTCTTTAAGAAATGTGTTTGGATATTGTTTAGTATTGGAAATTGTTTTCTTACACGTGAGAATCTCTGATGAAGTCAGCAGGAGCTTTTGTGAACACTCATGGGCAGTCTATGACTGCACTCTATGCAGTCAGACTGGGTAATGATAGTAGTGTAACTGTGCCAGGCTAGAACTCAAGCATGAACTACTCAACCTGTCTGGAAGGCTGGGTAAATTATTGGGCAGCTATCCTGAACTAACCTCTGTGCTGCTTTGGCTGCACTTTGACAGAACTCAGGCTAGCTAGTTTAAAGCTAAATTTGGTGGGCAAACATATTCTGTGGTCTCATCTCATCTTTACATCTTTAAGTTCAGCAAAGGCCATCTTTGCTACAGCTTACTGCAGTGAATTCTCAAATGCCAGATTTGTTAAAAAAGGGGGCTGATCTTTCAGGAAAGCCTTACTGTGTTAATACCAATGACAAAAACTTCATTCATTCTATTAGAGCTGGGTTGTCACCCTAAAATTGTGTTCATTCATGTTTTTTCTCTTCGCAGTTGTTATCTGGAAAAGCTTCACATTAATCCTTTTTGTATTGCACTGGCAATCAGGAATGGGTGTGCTTATGTTAAGTCTCATTCTTCACTAACTCAGTGGAACTGGGGAAATATTTGTATGCCCTTGTTCCTGTCATGGAAAAGAAGTCAGAAGAATGAATTTGTGTGAGCTTGAAAGGTTGGCCATTTCCTGTGACACTTTCAGGATAAGAGAGGTGAAAGAAAAATTCAGTGTTTCTGTTTGAGAGACTAAATCATATCTACTGGGGCAATTTCACAGTTAAATGTTCAAGAACTTGGTGTGAACTGATGTCTGTCTCCGTTACTGCAAACAGGGTAATTGCTTCAGTCAGAAGTGAATGCATCCAGTTGTTGACGAGTTGCAATGCCAGAGCTGATGGCTTGTTTATCCAAATGTTACAAACTCTGGTTTTCTGTTTTCCTTTTGTGGTAGCTGTTGCCTTTGCTATATAAATGTGGTTACCAAAATGTGGTAACTATATAAATGAGGGACAGAGTCTTTGGTGATACTGATGCAAAATATGCAAACAACTGCAGCTAAACATAGCTTTACCATGGTTTTGTTTTATAAATGTCAGCTTGAAATTAAATGTTATGGAAACATCTCTTTTATCTTTATGGACTCTACCAGCTGCACGGTTACGGTTTTCTCAAGTGCAGTTTACATTTATGATGTTGTTTAAATCTATCACATACATTCAAAACGCGAAGAATTTTTTAAAAGCAAGCTGTTTGCATTTGTGTAGTAATTACCTATGGTTTAACTTAAGTCTTCTGACGTGCAAGAGCAGTTTGTGCTGACCCCAGGGAGAGCAGGAGTCAGTGAAGCTGGTAGCGGCAGCTTGATTTTTCCAGACGCTGAAGAGCGGAAGGTGTTTTATTATATGTGTTATGAGACTCACACTGTATCACCATTTTCAATATCATGGACAAATTTCACAGTATATTACCCAATTAAGCAACTTACTTCACTGGATATTTTGCAATGCCCTTGCAAAAAATGGATTTTAGCCCTTATTTTGCTCCATATGTTTGATGGGAGACATTGTAATAATAAGAATTTATAAATTTACAAAAGGTATTTTCCGGCCAAACTCCTCTTATCAAATGTTACAAATACATTTTCAATCAGTAGTGCCCCTTAATCTTATTTTATGTTCTTCATGGGGCAAATGGTAAATATTAGATGCTATCTGCAAGCTAAAAGCATTAGGCCTTGTAGTGTAAGCTGTCTCCAGTCAATGAAACTGATCATGAAGCTACAGAAGCAGACAGCTGGAGATTATTCCAGACACATCACCCCCCTATGAGTCACAAAAACTAGACACCAGCATTCATTAATGCTGGCAGTCTGCTTGGCCTGACATAGGCTGGGTTCAGTGGTCATTGGATTAGAATTGAGAAATTAGAGTCACTTCTCCTGTATCTTCCTTAGATGCTGCAGAAGAATTTATTCAATACCCACATATAATAAGGATTTATAAAGTCATGATTTGAACAGGGCAGGTGAACAGGAATAGTGATTAACTGTCTCTTACCTTATCAAACAGAGATGGCAGCAGGGTGATTATTAAATAATATGTTTGTGCATACAAATGAAAAGATATAGCTTCATACAGCATATACTTAAATCTTTTAAGTCGTTTATGGTTTGTGTATGCATGCTAAAAATACATGTGGAACTCCAGAGCTGTTATTAGGCAACCTAATAGCAGCAGAGTGTGTCCAGGTCCACAACCTGTGGTTCAGAAGCCCCTGAACCTGTTGGTTGTGCACCATCTTGCTAGCTCTGCTGGGTCTTCCCTAGGCACCCAGTACCACCTACTGCTGCAGGGGCCAGGTAGGCTTTGGTCTTGTCCACTCTGATCCTTCATGCAGTGAATGGCAGAGTGCCTAATTGCAAGGTTTATTTCAAGGCAAAGCAGACTGGTGTGGACTTCTGTTATGCTCACATTCTGGGGGAAATTCTGAAATAATCATTCTGTTTAAAGAAACTTTGAGGTGTTTCATTTCACTGTTGCTTGTGCTGATGCACATTTGACCAGCCAAAGGCTTCCCGAGGCAACAAACTATAATAAGAATGCAAAACTGAAAATACAGGAGCAAATGAAAATAGTCATTTTACCTTCAGTCTTTCTAAGTGTTTTCTGTCTAAAGACATTCTCTTTTTATTTTTTCCTAATCCTATGAAATTGATTTCTTCAGAAGAAGCTTTAATAACACTATGGTTTTGTCAGCAAGGTGGATAGGAGTGAAACCCAGGTATAAATGCTTCAGTTGAGAACACAGAAGTGAGATGGCTTCTTTTGGACTCTTTTTCTTTTTTTTTTTTTGTCTGTGGAGCGAAATCAGTTGAGTCTCCCCTCATTATCTTCCCTCTGAAGGACTATAACAGCAATTAGGAACAAAACATTAGAAGCATGCAAGGCAGACATCTCAAATAGTGCTGAGAAAGCTTTCTTAGGTGCCTACCTTTTACTTATAAACATACTGGTGACCAAAATTCAGCCTCCTGAAGTGTGGGATGGTCAGTGCCATGCAGAAGCCAAGCTAAGTTATATCGTGGTTGCCAGCAGTCATCAGCTCTAAGGAACATACAAATATTCATGCTTAAAAGTAATTCTCTTTAAGTCCTTACAGAAGCATTACAGTCACAGTGCTGTGTGGCCAGCAGGAGAAGAGAGCAGGTAATTATCCCCCTGTACTCAATGCTGGTGAGGCCGCGCCTTGAGTATCGTGTTCAGTTTTGGGCCCCTCACTACAAGAAAGACATGGAGGCCCTGGAACGTGTCCGGAGAAGGGCAACAAAACTAATGAGGGGTCTGGAGCACAAGACTTACGAGGAGCGGCTCAGGGACCTGGGATTGTTTAGCCTGGAGGAGGCTCAGGGGGAGACCTCATTGCGCTCTACAACTTCCTGAAGGGAGGTTGCAATGAGGAGGGTTTGGCCTCTTCTCCCCGGCAACAAACAGGACCCGAGGAAATGGCCACAAGTTGTACCAGAAGAGGTTTAGATTAGACATAAGGAAAAACTTTTTCTCTCAGAGAGTGGTCAGGCACTGGAATGGCCTGCCCAGGGAGGTGGTGGAGTCGCTGTCCCTGGCAGTGTTCAAGAGGCATCTGGATGAGGAGCTATGAGATATGGTTTAGTGGCTTGTGGTAGCAACAGTAATGGGAGGATGGTTGGACTAGATGATCTTGTAGGTCCTTTCCAACCTTGAGATTCTGTGATACTATGGTCGTTGCTGGATTTATTTGCATTTCAGGATTCTGGCTGAAGTGGCCTTTTGTGTTTCAACTGCCTAATGAGGTTGTGGATGCCCTCTCCCTGGAAGCATCCAAGGCCGGGCTAGATGGGACTTTCAGCTACCTGGTCTAGAAGGAGGCGTCCTTGCCTATAGCAGGGCGTTGAAACTACATGGTCTTAAAGGTCCCTTCCAACCCAAACCATTCTATGATTCAAATAGATCCTGTAGGTATCTCATGAGGAATTGCAGTTCTTTATCTAAACCCAAAAAAAGCTGATTAGGTGAGTCCATTGTATAACATTCTGGAGCAGAGCCTCAGCAAGAAGAAAAATATTTGGGAAAAACAAAACAAAGCATGGTAAAGAGGTGATAAATGCAAATTGGAATAAATACTGATGGAAGTGCTTTACTACTGGACATCTGAATCTGTGCCTGGGCATCATTGATGAGCTTGAATCATTAGTCATGCTGGGACTCACGAGCATGTCTGCCCCTCAGAAGCTACCCATGGCTTCTGCTTTCAAAAATGCCAGTTAAAAATTTCAAAATCGCTACTGCTGGGTAAAAGATATTCATTTATATAAATATGCCATTAATATGCATGCTGTTTTTTGCTTCACTGCCCCAGGTTTGATGGTTTTTTTCCATTCTCAGTAGTTTAAAATAAAACCCTCTGACTAACTAAAAGGAACGAGTGAACAAATAGGTTGAGTTCCATACAAAGTAAACCATGTCTATCATCATAGTCTAAAAACAGGGTTCAGCTTTGTTCTTGCCTGCATTGCAGAAAAAAAAACAGGCAAAATAAAGGTAAAGAGAACCAAGAACAGCAATGTAGATAATGAGTGTACAACAGAGAACCATGATATTATTCTGAGAGGCCCTGCTATCTGACTTCAGTAATTCAATGTTAGTTTTACTGATCTTCAACCAAAACATACAAAGTGAGGTCATGAGAATAAGTAGGTGGCAGCTATTTTAGCAGTAGGATTAGCAGTAGGAGGACCAAGATGCAAACCAGGACTCCCACTCAGTCATCTGAATTATAAAGCCTACTCATTCTTCGTCTAGTAGATCCTTTGATGCAGTCTACTAATCTGAAAAACAAAATTAAATTGGGTTGTTATACACTGAGGAGTAATGCGGTACTCAGTGCTTCTAAGGTGGAAATAGCAATCTGATGTTAAGAAAAAAAATTGTTAAATGAGAGCAGTCAGATGCCCAGAGAGGCTGTGTAGGCTTCTTTCTTGCAGATGCTCACAGCTGAACTGGACACTGCCTGGAGCAAATGTATGCAATTGAACCCACTTTCAGCAAGGATCTGAACAAGGTAACTGCTGAAGACTCCTTCCAACCTACACATCTGTGATTTTTATGAATTCCCTTGGTGAAAGAAGTGAATGTAACTTCGTTGTAGTTAGAGATGAATGTGATGCTTTCAAGAGAAAATGCTTCCATTAGTTGTTTGCCTCAATTGTCTGAGCTTGACACAGCTATAAGCATATAGCAATACTATTTAGTTCAAACAGTTCATAGAAAGGTTTGACTAAGTGATCTTATTAGGTTGAAGGGGGTTTCTGTTGCTTTGAAGTATTGATTGATTGTGTTACTTTTTCATCTCTGTACTCTCATGATGCTGTATGGATACTGTTACATGATTTTTCAGTTGAATCAGCCTGGTAAGAGTTTATTCTTTAAATCTGAATAAATAAATGTTCCTAACAGGTCACAAAATATGTGGGGAAAAAAAAATAAGGTTCAGCTAACAGAATTTGTTTGTTTGTTTTAATAGATGAGTATATAGTATCTTGTTGGCTGGCCCTGAATCCAGTCTTTCACTTGTCAAGTTTCCTGAGCAATTAGGGGACAGGTAGACATATATCCCTGCTGGAAGGAGAAAAAAACAGTACTCCCACTGCTAGGAGGGAGGTAGGAGTCAGCTGGCATGTCTCAACTGAGAGCAGTTCCTGGCTGGATGAGTGCACTGTTTGGGTCCCATGTACATTTTAAGCCATTGCTAGCCAAGGAGATGGCAGGAAAACCTAGGATCCATTCTCGATTCTCACATACTTCACTTAATAAAGCATACTAAAGATGGTTAAAGATTTTAGACTCTGATAGACTCAGAATCTGCAAAAACCCTTTGTTGTCTATCATACAATTATAGAATCATAGAATGGCTTGAATTGGAAGAGACCTCAAGGATCAGCATTAATGAGAAACTGTATGAATTCTAGGAGGCCAAAATATCATGTATCTCTGTTAACTAATGCTAATTTTCGGATACAACACTTCTGTGCCTCTTGATGAAGTTGTGTGAAAGGGCTGCACCAAAGACTGCAAAATGCTGGTGGTGGGAACCATAAAGAGACAGCAGAGGCGGCCCCTTGGCATTTGCCCAGCTTGAAGTCGCTCTCACTTGGGATACACCAGCTGACAGCACCTCCTCGCAGTGAGAGCACTGTTTTTCTCCTTCCAGCAGAGATGCAAACCTACCTGTCTCCTAATTGCTCAGAAAACTTGATAAGTGGATTCAGAGTAAGCCGAAGTCCTAGTATACATTTATCTATTGCTGAACCTTTCTCTTTTTGTATATTGCGTGACTTTCTTCGAAGGGTGTTTGTACCCTCTGCTGTCCCATTCTAAATCTGGCAGCATGTTCTGCATTTCTGAGAGGAGGCAGGGTCACCTAAGCCAGTGTCCTGATAGTGAGATTGCTGGGAGCAAACATCCTCTTTGGTACCACGAGGGATAGGGCTGTTTTGTCCCATCTGTTGTGTCCTCCTGTTACTCTCTAATCTTGACATTCAACTTACATATAGAAATTCATACTGGGAAATTGCAGGAGAGTCCATTCAGTAGGACTTTCCATGCCACTAGTGAAGAACAGTACTTACTTCTGAAGCTGCAGAAACCTGATTTAAATGGTGTGGCTAATGAAAGGATCTCCAGGGCTTCTTCTCCAAAGCTGAAGCATATGGTCAGTGCCTAGAAGCATGTACACACAAGTCATCTCTGATTAATCTGTGTAAGGGTTTGCAGGATCAGCATCTGTGAAAAGACAGGAAACTGATCTGCTGAAGTAAAATCCATGCAAAGTTATTTCTGTAACTGTAATCCCTCTTAAAAATACAAACCTGCTTCACTCTAATTTTTAAGCATGATGATTTTGGCAAAGAAAGTAAACCAGTGTGTGATAAAATGCTGTAAAGTAAAAGCACCTTCATGTGTTGTTTCAAACAGCAGTTTTAATGTGTTTAAGGAGTTCAAAGGGCAACTTTTTCCCCATGTGGAAAATAGGTTTAAATGCACTTTGTATATTTAATGTTCGGCATAAGCATAATAGTGGTTTCAGAACCTTTGCAGCTCAGCATTTAATGAAATAACTCATTATTGGAACAGAAATATTATTGTTGCCAAAGCAGTGTATAAGCATACTGCTGGCACGAGGACACCACTCATGTGAGCAGAGCCGACTTCCTCACAAATACCGCGTGACGCACGGGCTGCTGCGGGCACAGAGGTGCCTCAGTCCCACCCAGCGTGCAGCACTGCGGGGGTACTCCGTGGTGTGATGTGGGGACTTGAGTGCATTCCTGTTTGAGGCACAGAAGGAATCAGGTGGCCCTCTTTCCAATTGCGGTGGTTATGAGATAAAAGCCCCTGAAAAATAGAGGAAAATGAGAAATGTGATTGGGCTTTGACTGGAGGTGGACACAAAGAATAATGCCTCATTTTGAGAAGTGTGTTATAACTTGCTTTAGGCCACTGTGAAAGCTGGACTGCTCTCAAGGCAGTGTGTGATACAAAGCCACATGCTGCTTGCTGCACTCACCAACCTAGTGCTTAATGAAGGGCATGTCTGCTCAAGCGTACGAGGAAACAGGTGAACAACCCCCCAAGTTTGAGACTTTGTGCTGGTTTCATATGATAGAGGGAGGAGATATATACAAAACCAGGAAATATATTATTAATATATATTAAAACCAGGAAAATATCATCAGCATTTGGGGGGTGACACGCTGGAGCAAGTTGCCCGAGGAGGTTGTGGATGCCCCGTCCCTGGAGGCATTCAAGGCCAGGCTGGATGTGGCTCTGGGCAGCCTGGTCTGGTGGTTGGCGACCCTGCACATAGCAGGGGGGTTGAAACTAGATGATCACTGTGGTCCTTTTCAATCCAGGCCATTCTATGATCATTACAACCCTTCAAAATGGGATTCTTCTTTTGCAATCTGAAATGCGTCTGCCGTCAGACCCTATTCTGTGAGTACTTCTGCCTAACAAGAAAGGGCTCTTCAGATTCCAGAAAGCAGAGGATTTATTTAGATTAAGGGAGACAAGACTAATGGTGTAGTGTATAGCTGAACGCCGTTGAGCAGAAGTGCAATGATTGATTTTTAGAAGTAAGTTTAATATTAACAAGACATTGTGTTGGAAAAATATTCTGTGTTCCGTTTATATCCTGGTTTACTACTGGAAGAGAACTTGAGGAAATTAGCAGGATTTTTTCTCTAATGGTAATATTGGTGAGTCAGCTTTGAATTCCCTGAAGTCAGCTGCAAGGTGGGAGTAAATTGAATTAGAGAAAAATATAGATTGTGGTGTATTGAAAAAATTTAAAAAATGTTCATATGACACCATTCTGCCCAGTTTAATGAGCCCTCGCATTTGTGGCTGCTTAGACTCCTGTGGTAGCTGTGAGAGATGTTGGGCTGTAAAGTCATCTTCTAAACACCGTTGTTAAATTTATCATTTCTGAAGTTCTGTCACCCATGTATGTTTTTGGTCAGAACCTTTTTTGTATCTTCATTCTCATGAATGGAGTGTTTGAAAATATTATTCTGTATTTCAGTACTTTAAAAAGGTGATGAATTGTTCCTTTCTTAATCAGTCTGACAAATGAAGGCATCATAAAGCAATCAAATCAACCGGTACTTGTCGTTTTAAAACGTTTTGTACTGCTCCTCCCACAGCCATCACAGGTTGAGGCTTAGTGAAACGTGGTAAAATACACATTAGTTACTCTCAGAAAATCTAATGTTTCTTCCTAAAATACTGCTCCCTTAAAAAAAAAAAAAAAAAAACAACCCTAAAGTGTGATTTATTCAGTATTGTGGTAACATATGGGACTTCATAGCATTTAGTGACAGCTAATTTGGAATTGGAATCCCCATACAAAACTAAATATCCTGTGGACTTGCTGTCTGTTTAATAAAAGGGAAGGTTGCAGCCAGAATAATTGTGTTGTTTCTCAGATTAGAAAGCTATTATTGGAGAATTTGTTGGTACAGCTTTTTTCATTGCGGGTACTACTTTTTTTCATACCTGGAATAACAAAAATTGTAGAGGTATCAAATGGTTGATAAGAGGCAATCTTCTTGTGGGATATGACAGAGTTCCTTTTAGCCTGTACTGCAGTGATATTTTTCCACGACTATATTTAAGTGGTCCTTTCTTCTGAAGAACTCCTTTAATTCTCAATATTATTGACTGTACTGCACTGAAAAATAAATTTAAACCAGAGTAAAATTCACAGTATATAATATACTAGTGAAGAGGTGTGGGAAAAAATGAAGTGATCGGTTTCTGTTTGGGAGTTCTTCAATAGGATATGTTTTAGGTGAAAGTGCACTATGGATCTATGGGCTTTGCCTACAGTATTAATATACCATAATCTAATACTATGACTAGCTCATCATAGTCATGATGAGCTAATTTTTTTAATCTCAAGTCTTGCACTTAGTTCAGTTGCAAGCATTGTATTAAAATATACCAAGAAAACAATTAAATTTGCGTGGTTACATTTTCAGTAGACTTTACCTGCTTGTCTTTACTTTTATTTAAAATGGAAAACAATAATGGTGTATTCTCATCAATCATAATATCACAACTCATATTTTAATATGTTCTTTTGGTAGCGTTTGAGTGAGGGCTTAAGCATTGCAGTGATTTTTCAACACAGTTGATTGACATACAGAAGTATCTTGTCTGTAGTAAAAGATGCACAGCAAGACCAGAGAATAATTTCATCCAGATACATGCTAAATCCCAGATCATGCCCAGAAATTGTTTTGGAAAGCATTGACCCACGCCCAAAGGAGTCTGGTGACAGCCCTCACAATTTAATGATGTAGACAGTCAGGAGCCATCGGGGGTAACAATGTCATTCCCTGGCACAGCGTGATTTATTAGGGATCTAGTTAAGTCACACTGAGAGGGATTAACTCTGGGGGCTACATTAGATGGGCATTTTTTTCCAACGCAGTGTGGTTTCTACTCAGTGTTAACTGCTGAAGTCATGGCAGTGCTGGCCACTGATGGGCGATTAGATAATGAAGGTGAGTGTTAGCTGGCCCCATTACAATCAATCATGTCTTAGTTTCTGTGGATCCAGAACCACACTTCCAGCATTGAACAAAAGCAAGGTTCTTACTTGTTGTATACAAAATACAGTCTGGTTTTGAAGCTCATCTTACTTGTTGATTTTTCTCTCTTCAAAAAAATAAATATATGGTAGTGATGGTGTTTCTATATTAAATTCTGAGGACCTACAAAACTGATTTTAAAGTTGACTACAGTGGTGATGAGTAGCACACATTTCTTATAATTTCTTATATTAATAAGAAGGGTTGTTTCTTTTTTTGGGGGGTGGGTGGGTAGCAGGATTCAAGAGTCTGTTTATTAACAGTCTGTTAATAAACATTTTTATAGAAAAAGGCTATTTGAGTATTTCCCCTTACGTTAGGTTGTGGACAAAGGCAGAATAAATAGACAGCAATGGGAAAAAATGGTTTTTTAGAGTAGATTACGTGGTGAATTTCATCTTTTCAGCTTCCTACTTTAATTTTATTAATTTTCTACATTGCATTCTAATAAACCTCATTTTTATACTTATGGTAAAAAAAATTACAACTAAAAAATCTGAAAGCAGCAACCAGTGCAAAGTGGTAAATGCAGCACATGTTTTATTATTATTTTGATTTAATTTTCTTGGACAAATCTGAAGCAAATGTTGCGAGGTGAGCTGCTACTACCAGACTTGTCATTGGGCAGTAAGGCTGTTTGGTGCAAAATAAAACAAAAAATATTACAGATTTTGTTCAGCAAACTAAGCATACTCATTTGAAAATGTTGGTCTACTAAGAGATCTACTCTATGAGTGGGATAGGAGAGTTTTGTTATTTTCTATAGGATTGAGGCATTTGTATGTGGAAACAAATTCTGGGATGCAAATCAGCATCGCTTCCTCAGGCTTTAAAGTAGTTCAAGTCCATAAGAACAACGCATACTTCCGGAAAAGTTTGCTAGATGTAAAATGAGACAACAGTTTCAAATGAAGCCATTTGGTTTATTCCAAATTATTTTTACTTTTCTCTCAAAAAACATGTCCTGCAGAAGCCAATGAAAACATTTACTTTTTAGAAATTATCTATGTCATAAGGATCTCTGAGGTTTAAGCTCTTCAAACCCTTTGTTTTGTTTTAACCTGCATGCTTGCTTAAGGAGGAATGATGCCTGCCTTACTGATCCCTGGAGAAGCATACCTTGATGTTTTGTTTTTTGTATGTGATGAAATAGATTATCCAATGTGTATTCAGTGACACTTTGATTGGTGTCTTGTAGGAATTTGAGGTTTTCATTTGCTTTTAATTACGTTACCTGTTATAGCCTTTTGAGTGCTTTGTTATTGCAAGGCAAATGCAATCATTTAGAAGACACAGTTCATTTTTTTTCAATAAAATATGGCAAAAAAGATCAACTTAGGTGAACACCACTTTTTGTCACTGCAAATTTAAACTCCTTCATATCTGATTAACTATTCTGATGGTTAATTTTTAGAATCAGTAAACATTGCAGAAAGGAATGAAAAACAAAATAGCGTTTAAATAATATTTATTCATGAGATATTAACAAAACTCATCTTTCCAAAGCAGTTGATGAAGTGCAGGTTCAGTTCCCCAAAAAGTTAAAACGTGAAATTCAGTTCAAATTGTTGTATTTCTGGAAAAGGCAACAGTCAGAAGAGAGAAAATAGGAGAAGATGGCTTTGCTACAGCTGCATTTTTTAATCTCAAAAATTGTTTCTAAAATTTTCTATCAAATTTATTTTCACATTTTAAGACTACAAAATCTTCATACTCCACTTCTCCATATACAGGGTTGCTGTGTTTGCTCCAGGGTAGAAGACAGAACAATTGTCAAGCCCTTACAGTTTCCCACTCTTCCACTTGAAGAGAAGGCTGAAGTGCAAGTCATTTTAAAGAAAGCTTACAAGAGAAATTTATGAGATCTCTTCTATAGGAGAGCGCTTATTCTCCATGTGGCTTTTGTCAAACATTTTTAACAAATTGTAATAACCTTTGTCATATCTCATTTTCTTGCATAAACAAGTCACATTGAAACTATAAATGATGGAAAATCTAATCCACATGGCTCGCACTATCAAAACTGTTAAACAGTATTCTTTTCCACCGTGTCAGCAGTGCATTATCTGTTTTATAGAAATGTTGAAAAGATTACTTTTTAAGGGAGATACCCCAGGACCTGCGGAAATATCTTCCTCAAGCCTGCTCTAGCTGATGTTTTCACTTTCAGTTCTTCCTGAAGCTAGGAAAGTGCTCCAGTGTCTTTTGGTATCCCACTGGAGAGGTTAGTTCCATCCACCTCCAAAACCGACTCAGAGATACTACGGGGGACACTAAGGCTCAGGCATCTGTCAGATTTCAGTTGACCTTCACGTCTTGAGCACACACGTTTGTTCAAGGATGCAGCATGGTGCACCAGCTCTCAGTCTAACAGCATGTGTGTTTTCACCTCTTTGGGAGTTCGGTGCTTTGCATATTACGCCTGTGTATATAGATGTAACGTGTAGTCCAGGAAATTCTCTGTTCTTGTCAGCTCCAAGGTATGCTGAAGCCTTTCCCAGACATCAAGAGAGAGTGCCAGCAGGATCTAGCCATTGCAGGGACCTTGTGCAGTGCAATACACTCACCAGATATCTGTCACAGCTTTTTATGAGAGCTGTTCACCAAAGCAGATAGTCCCAAGGAAAGTAAAACAGTGTTATGAATGATGGCCTGTTTCCTTCCTTCCTTTCTTGAATTTTCTCTGGGTGTTGTATTCACTTACCAGAATCTCTTACAGATCTATTGATGTTATACTTTCAGTAAAATCTTCAGGATGTTTAGTTACCTAATGCTTCACATGGATTTTATGTATTTATGCATTAAAAAATCATTTCAAAGCAGTGCTCACTGCTAAGGAAACTCCTGGCTCCTGCTGATTCTGATTCTCAAAAGGAATTAGTCTTGGGGAGCTCTGCTAGATCTTGTAGGCTCAAATCTTGTGAATGCAAAAAATACACTGTAAATTTGCAAGCAGTTACCTTAGTCTTGACTTTGTACCAGGAGGATACAGTATATAATTTATGCAGTCTATACATTGGAAAGAAGAGAAGCCATCCAGAGGGACCCAGGCAGACTGGAGAAGTGGGCCCATGTGAGCCTAATGAGATTCAACAAAGCCAAGTGCAAGGTGCTGCACTTGCGCTGGGGCAATCCCAGGTATTCGTAAAGACTGGGAGGAGAACTTCTTGAGAGCAGCCCCGTGGAGAAGGACTTGGGTATCCTGGTGGACAAGAAGCTGGACATGAGCCAGCAGTGTGCACGTGCAGCCCAGAAGATCAGCAGAGTTCTGGACTGCATTAAAAAAGGGGTGGCCATCAGGGAGAGGGAGGTGAATGTCCCCCTCTACTCAGCTCTTGTGGGGTCCCATCTGGAGTACTGCGTCCAGGCCTGGGGCACAAGAAGGACGCAAAACTCTTGGAATGGGTCCAGAGGAGGGCCACTGAGATGATGAGAGGGGCTGGAGCACCTCTCCTGTGAGGAAGGGTTGAGGGAACTGGGCTTGTTTAGCTTGGAGAAGGCTCCAGGGAAACCTCATTGCGGCCTTCCAGTACTTGAAGGGGGCATATGAACAGGAAAAGAGTAACGGATGATGGTAATAGGACAAGGGGGAATGGTTTTAAACTAAGACGAAGGAGGTTTAGGTTAGATATTAGGAGGAAGTTTTTCACACAAAGGGTGGTGACTCACTGGAACAGGTTGCCCAAGGAGGTTTTGGACGCCCCATACTTGGAGGCATTCAAGGCCAGGCTGGATGTGGCTCTGGACAGCTTGGTCTGGTGGTTGGTGACCCTGCACATAGCAGGGGGATTGAAACTAGGTGATCTTTGAGGTCCTTTTCAACCCAGGCCATTCTGTGATTATATGAAAAGTAAGAGCTACTTTGGCCATAGGTAAGGTTAGAAAAATCTTTCAAGCATTTTTTCCCTTCCATACAAAATCCAAGACAGTGACACTGCTAGTGGTTTACAAACAAGTCTTGGTCATAATCCTGAATACCTTTGCTCTTACGGGTGTTAACTTAGACCACAAGTAGTACTGGAACATAACTCTGGTGGTCTAATTACTTAATTATGTCACTTCAACAGTGATACACTTTTATTATTTACAGAAGAGGTCATAAAACTGTTTTCAGATGTTTAACTTTTGATTATTCGAATTCTAGCAGTAAATAATATAGCAAAATAGCTTTTAGAGATCTTCACTGAGTGTATTTTTTATGCTTATGATGTTCCCTGAGTAATGTTTTTGTAATTTTTTTTAGGCTGAACATCCTCTACCATATGAACATCTCTTAAATCACAAACTATAGTAAAACTCTGTTGAAAATTAAATAAATGGAGAATTGGTAGTTCCTAATTAACCAGTAAGAAAAGTTTATGAGAGGCAGATTGAATAAATATCAAAGCTTCTGAGTTATATTATCTTTCATAAATTGGCTTTTCTCCAATTAGTATATGCTTTCAGGAGCTGGAGAAGATGAAAGGATCTACTTTTGATAAAATACATGACTGTGGCAGTGCTTGAATAATTTTATGGGAACTTGCTGCCTAAGGCATATGTTTTACTGACTGATAGTAAATGCACGAGGAAAGACCATCTGTGTTTTTTTTTTTTAGCTTGAACAAATATATGATCCAGATTGAACAACTAGAGGCCAAATATAATTGCTTTGTCTTTTACTTTGCACTGCTTCATACCTACAGCAGCATCCTCTTGTATTGCACGTATCATGGCACACAGTTCAAATGCTGTCATTCGGGAATTCTTTTTCTTCTGTTAAAGGGATGTGGGAGGACTATCCAGGGCTTAATACAAACCTCTGCCCTTCATTCATCTCTGGAAAAACAGTTTCTGATACATTTTGACAACCAGGCCCTCAGACCTTCGGGTTTTGTTTTTACTGGACAGATCCTTGTTGAGGTCTTGCCAGGTAAAAGGCATTGCTGTGTTCTCTATGTCGTCAACTCTTGCTGTGGAAAATTGAGAAGCTTTCCTTCCATGTGTTGAGTAAACAGACTAAATTAGAAAACTTGAAAGTTGTTTCCAACTATTGCTTTACTTCATAGGAAGGAAAGCAGGTCAGCAGTAAATATACTACAGAAAATATTCAAGAACACTTGATTTTTTTTCCTCTTTTTGCTAGTGTTGTGTTTTACAGCACCTGAAAGTATACTTTTAGTTTGGCAAAGCTAACAGGACTGGGTTTCTCTCCTCCCCCAAAGTGCTTACAGTCTCATTTTAGACATAAAATGCTGAATTGAAGGGAAAAAAAGTGTTCAGCATTGAAGGGAAGGAGTGAAGGATAGGGGGGCAAGATTTGAGTGAGCAAGTGGATAAATGCAGATGTTTTTCTTTTGTTCTTTAAAAATAATTAATAACAATGGTTCATTTCTTGTAGAGCTTCTGTGAAAAAAAAAAAAAAAAAAAAAAGAGAGAGAACAAAAGGTTATGAGGTTTGGAAAAACATCTTTCCGAGACCATTCTTACATATTACTCTCGGGATTGTATCAGCTTTTCATGGATAATCGGCAGACCTGCGTCTGCCAGGTGCTAATCTAAACTGTGCACCTGGCTTTCCTGAGTATTTACTCTTGTTTTGATTAATACATTGCTGAACTGTGCTGGTTCCCTCTCTTGACTCACTTTTCCACCATGTCATGAATTTACATTTTGCCAACGGTGATCTTCTAAAGCACAGTGCTGAGGGACAGTGGCAGTTCATCACACGTGCTGGGTTCAGAGGATTTGTGACTGCAGCACTGGGCTGGGACTTAAAAGGTTCAGGTCCACTTCACAGTTCGGCTGAAGACTTCCACACAGCCTCAGGAGAGTCTCCTACCTTTTCTGTGCTGTGGTCTCCAGCTGTGATATGGAAACAACAAACTTTTCCTACCGCGTCTGTTTTCCATAGTTTTGCTACATGAGATTTCTTCCCAGTGAAAAGTTGTATTATGTGCTTCGACAAGACCCAGTACAACAGGGCCTCAAATTTAGCTGGTGTTACTGGAATGCAACTAAACAAGAACAAGTTTTAATACATAAGAGCAAAGAATACAAGAAAATAAAATGTTAACTGATTCAGAACTGGGGAAAGCCTGCAAAAGGAAATGACAGTCTTTTACTGTAAATTCTTAGTCACTTCTTAATTTTATTTTGCCCTCCATGCAGGCTTTAACTAGGAGAAACCACATTTATGACTATGCCGGTATGATGTAATTATGGGGGGTTTGTATGTGAAGACTGCAGTAGCTAAAACTACCAACAGTGTTCTGGGAGATTTTCCTTTAAAAAAAGTTGGGGGGAAGGGGAACAAATTTGCTCACAAGGTGAATTTTTATCAGTTGGACCAGTCTTTTATGAAATCTTTAAGCATGTATCTGCTGATCTCTTTCTTTAGACTAGGAAGATAGATTTGTCAATTTACAGCTCTTGATAGAGCTTATCCATGAGATCCTATCAGGTTTGATTTTCAGAGTGAAACTTCATTCCAGCAGTTGTATCCCATACTAGTACCAACTGATGTGCTACTAATGTATTGCTACACCAATGTATTATTGCATTGCATGTTGGATTTTCTAATAGAAATTACAAAGAAAAATACTTAACGTTTTTGTCTGATGTACTGGATGTATTACAGCGCACCTGCTGTATTGGAAGGTCAGTGTGTTATAAGGGGAAGAACAGCTTTAGCTCCCGAAGAACATGTGGGCAGATGCAATAATAATGATGTTTGTAGCCAGTAATTTGAATAAAAGAATAATTTAGGTTTGAAAGGGCCTTTCAGGCTGTACAGTCCATGCTCCTGCTCACAGCAGCTAATTTCCAGGTCAGGGGAGGGCTTTTTCCAACTGCATTCCAAAAATCTCCAGGGGCGCAGAGATTGTGCAGCCTTGCTGAGCAACTTTTTCAGTGCTGCACCTTCTCATTGTGATTTTTTTTTCCTTATAACTAATTGTAGTTTTTCTTCATGCAAATGATGTCCTCTCTGCATTCCGTGTAATCAGAAATAGATAGTTGACAACAGCAGGTCTCAGCCTCCCCTCCTTCTTCAGGCTGGGCAAACCCAGCTCTGCTCAGCCTCTCCTGCGTGTCTTGAGCTGTAGCCCCTGACCACCACGCTGCTGAATGAGTTTGCCACCAGAAACACCCCACATACCCCAGTGCTTTTCTGAAAGCTGCTGCGTCTTTGGAATGATTGTTAGGGTTAATGGAAACTCATCCCATTGAAGAGTATATGCCCCATCTTTATCAAACAGTCATTTTTGTGCTCTGTCCCTGGAAGAGATTTCATCACTTTTGTATCGGGAAGGAGCCCTTCTTTTTTTCTTGCAGCTATATGCCTGCGTTAATATTGGGTTAGAGTAAGAGCATAGGAAGAGTCCCAGCAATTCAGACAGAAGTCAAAGGCCCGCTATTTTTGATTGATTGATTACTGAGCATGACTGACAACTGTCAGTTACTTGATTCTATGAAACTTGCAGTTACTTGCAAAAAACAGTACAAGTGCGAGAACTTAGAATGTAGAATATATAACACTTTGCACAACAGATGATGAATCAGTGAATGTGCTGCTTAGTCAGTCCGTGGTATTGTGGATGAAGTGAAATTCTCTTCTGATCCATTCCATAGATATTTTTTCACCACCACAGTGGCGTTGTTATTGGCAAAGCATCCCTATAGGAAAAGGTATTCTGTATCATCCACCGTATATGCCTCAGGGTAATACCAATTCTTCAGGCCCATGTCTGTGAACACAGTATGCTATATGCATGCTCTCTGCTGTGAAGAACAGGCACAGGATTCACAATAAATTGTACAGTAATACTGAGTATTTGAATTTTCCTTGCATGGAGGTTTGGCAGTTTGTCGGTACTTTGTTTCATCTGCATGTGTTTGTCAGTACCATGAAACACGCAAACTCATTCAAGCTAAAAACTGCAGTCATGTTTTCCCAGTTGTGACTGCATGACTTGTGTAAGACCCTCTTGATTCATTCCTGCATTTTAACTCCTTCCATTGATAGAGTTTGTTCCTGGAATGGAGCCTAGTTTTTTTGGGCAGTGGTACCGCAGCCCAGCTGCCTTTGAGCGTGGTTTATTAAGGTCTGTTGCTCAGAAGGAAGTTGATTAATACGGGAAAAGTCATAGCAGTTAGATGCAATATATACTTTAGGACTTTGATAACCTCATATTGCCCACATCTGTGGTCTACTGTGGGAGAATGATCCTTCGGACTGGGAAGAAAGCTCTCCGATTGGCATTCCTTCTTTTGAGCCACTAAGAGTGGATTGACTGGATAAATGTACAGGACTGAGATATCAAAAGTAGCGTCTGTGTATGTTGGGTCATCTCACCAAGGCCTTCATACGTGTCAGGTTTTTTTTCCATTAATTCTATCAGTGCTGAGCAGAAGTCTGTAGAATTATAAGGAGGCTATTTATTTAACCAGGCAGTAATTGAATTCATTTCTGTTAATGAGAACTGTTAATTGATAGTCTTCTATTAACGTTGGTCAGAAGAATATAGATACTGGATCAAGGTTCTGAAAAATATTAATTGCTAATATTCTTTCTTTTTCAGTTTTCTCCTTGTGTTTGGTTGCTTGATTTTGTCCGTGTTTTCCACTATTCCTGAACACACAAAACTTGCCTCTGGTTGTCTCTTCATTTTGGTAAGTGAAGCTTCTAAATACAAGACATCTTTACAAATGCTTTTATATACACTCACATTCTCTCCTTCGCCATGGAATTACTGAATGCTTTAAGAAACCATACTTTTCATCAGAATGATGACATCCTAATAAAATAGAAGATTCCATCATCTTTTTCTTTAAAAACTAAGTCAGAGTGTGTAAGTGTCATATTACATCATCTTCTTTACTTGAGAACTGCTTTGTTTTATTACTGATACTTTTTCTGTTGCAGTTTGGTATTGATTGAGCAGGAAGGACCTTTCATACTGTTGCTGCCACTACTTATAAAGTCTGTACATATTGAGAGGCACTTAAAATAAGAAACCGTTTTGTCTTAGATACCAATTTCTGGTAGCTGTTGGTAGATACTGACATTTTAGTGGCAGTTGCAGCAGTAGGATGTGGTACCTTCATTATTTTTTCATAATACATGATTTTATATTCTAATTCTCTCTCCTTTTTCCCTTCTGAGCTACATATGAATGGCTTTAATCCCTAAAACTGCTTAGCATTTTTCATATATTGTATAGATGCTTTATTCATCTGCTTCTTGATGGGCTGTTTAGTTTTGCAAGCAATGGCCTGAGGATAAGTGATAGTGGTCATTAAAATATCACTGTATACCTGGAGCTACCATGGTTATTTCAGTTCCATGCATACAGAAGACTGTGGCTTGTTAGTTAATGCCTGAGGTAAAGTAACTGTTGACAAATGCCAACATATCAATTGTCGTCGCTGTATATATCTGAAAGCCGTGCTCTTCAGAACAATTTCTCAATTAATTGTAACATGAACAGTCTGATAAACATAATTGCAGTGTGTGGTATGCCTCCAGAACACAATGTGCTACCACATCAGTATACCTGAACAAAATGACTGTAGCTGGCTAGGTGCATAAGTGTGGTGCTCTGTTCCATCTGATCATACTGCTTCTTAGCAGGGCTCATTAGGGAGAATCGTGCTTTATGTGGCATTCTACTTCCCAGCCATGTTATCCCTGTTTCTGGATAAAACGTCAGGTGGCATTAAACCAGCTGAAAGTGATCGGATTTAATTCTTTACTAATATCTACTTCCATTTCTTGCACAGTTGAGCAACACTTTGCAAATGGAAGTTTGTTTGAATGCTCTGTAACTGTATTATTGCAATTATTACACCAATTGCTAAGATTTTCTGGTACATAAAGCAGGAAAAATTGGTTTGTCTGAAAACACCCAATTTCTGATAGAAAGTAATTTTGTGACAGGTAATTTGTTTCCCTCTATATTTATGCAGATTGCTTGCAGAAAAGCCATTTGTTCTGACATAAAATATTCATTTCCCGTGAGTCACATACTTGTTGGTTTTGCTGGTATGCTTACTGCTAGTTCCTCAGCTGGCTGATACGCATGTTCCCTGTGGTTTGCTGTGGCTTGCCTGGGAGTTTGACAGTGGAAGAGCTCTGTGAAGCTCTGGGTTTGCTCCCATGGACGAGTTGAGGAGTGTGAGCTCAATTAGCCCATATCCCAGTCCTTGCAGAGTCCTTGTAGCAGTGTCCGTCAGCAGAGGTAGGCTGCTCGGGACCTGAGAAGGGAAACTCTGTGAGGCTTCCTGCTTCCATGGTCTCGAGGATGGACTTTGCTCATCTCAGCAATTCTGACTTAATGTTTTCTGCCATCCTTCCAACACAGAAATGACTGTAAGGAGGAAGAGCATGGATAGTTAATACTTGAAGCATCAAAGCTTTAATAGCTTGGTCCAGCATTTCTGTGCTGTAGCCTCATGTGTTCAGCAGCCCTTGGCAGGAATAAATCTAGTGATGACAAATTTTATGGCTCCTGCTGTGGGTCTCTAATGGAGAAAAATATAAACACAGCAAAGTATGAAATTCCAGAAGCAGGCTAAAACTGACTGGTTTATTCCAGTTTATTGGTGCGTGATTTGCTCCTTCTCGGCATACTGAATCATTAACTGATAGTAATGTTATCAAAGCAAGTTATTGCAAACACAAAATAAGAAAATAATGCAATTCTGCCTTAACTCGGGAAGAGTTGTTTTGGCTGTGCCAACAAATAATTAGTCACTAGAGTTTCTACAACCTTTTACTTACAGTGATTCACACAATCCCTACAAGTGTGTCGTTTAGTACAGACAGTTGTATTAACTGTCAGAGATCTGCTCTAATACCATTTTGCTTCGTGCTTGAGATGGAAGATGGATGTTTATTTTCTAATGAAGTACAGTACAACAATCTGTAGAGCTGCCTGCTGGGTTTCTGTGAACTGTTTGCTTCACAGATTTATTCCAGATGGTACCCCCTAGAGCCATGTTAATTGGCTAAAAAGTTAATGTAATGTTTCTTCAACTTAATACCTGAGCTGCTGCCTGCACCAGCTCCTGTGACTTTTGACATATCGCAGCTATTAGCAATTACATGGGAAGGTTAAAAGGGAAGTATAAATGAGGTAAGCAAACCTTTTTCTCCTTCCCAGAAAGGCCAGAAGAGCTAAGAAGATTCTGCAGTCAGTCATTCCATGTCTCTATCTATCTGTCTGTCTCCCTGAGCCTCACCTTACAGGGGAGCAGAGAACACAGCCCCAGATCACTGCATCTTAAACGCTCTCTCAGAAAAAATACAACAGAGTTCAATAGCTCTGCAATAGCTCAAAGTAAATAATTGTTTAGGAAAGAAGTATTAGCTGAGGGCTTCTGAGTGTCAGCAGTGGTTAATGGACTCATCTGAACTGCAGAAAATCCCAAGCTCTGCTCCCAGGGCCAGCACAAAGCTGCCACACCGTGTCAGGCTGCATCCGGCCAGGGCTTCATTTCCAGCACCTGAACAAGCACTGCTGGATTCCTAGGCACCCTCTGCTTATCAGGGAGCCTGTCAGGGGAAATGCACTCAATATTTGAATTTTGTGTTTAAAATGAAAGTCTTTCATATATATGAGTATATGAACTGTTACTACATCAGTAATGAATTTGGTTAGGTTTGCTTTCAGAAATAATAAACCTAACCAGATGGAGAGCATCAGATAAAACTCCTTGTACCTACAATTATAATTATGCTTTAGTCTCATCTGTGCACATAACTTCTGACACTCAAGCTGTGGTAGTGATATATCCCAGACAGACAGTAGAAGAAAATCTACTTCAACATCAAAAAAAGCCACAAGCAGCTGAAGAATCCAACTAACACAGCAAGAAAATAATCTTTGGCGTATTGCTGATCTCCTGCAAGTACATTTCCTGGCACTTTATCAAATGGTAAACACAAGGGAAGTAAAACTTAGGCTGGGAAGGCAAAATCAAATCTTTTGAGGAAGGCAGCCAAGAAGAAAAATAACTGGAATCAGAGGGCATTCACTCTCATGACCAAACTTTCTGTATTTTAAGATCATTTTCAGCTAAAGCTGTGCAAATAACTTGTTCGCTTCTATTTGTTCACTGTCTGTTCAAGAAAATAAGAGCTGACCCACAGAGAGCTGGCAAATCAGAAGTCCAGAAAGAACTTGTATCAGATCAGATGTTTCATTTGACCTGGCACTTACACATTTCTTCAAGTGTCTTAGAGCTTCTGGCTTAAGGTAAAAAGCTGTAGAAAAGCAATGTCATTTTCATTTGAAGCGGCAAAGAATTCCATTTTTTTCACGATTTTCATTTTTAATCAAGACAGAGAAATCACAAAACTCGTGATTTCTGTAGAATTGGTTTAATCAAATCTGTTTTGTGTTTTTCTTTGAAAAGGACTGGGATGGAAAACTGTACATAGTTCTACAAAATGAGGGCCTCTGAAAATGTACTCTGGGAACATGTTCTTCAGTCATTAATAACTCCCAGAAACATAAAAGCAAACAGTGTACAGTAGATGAAGCTAGCTTCTATGCTTACTGTGGTCACTTACATGGATCCAAAAGGAGAGTCTAGTGAGTGCATCTAGCAATTAAGCTCTAAAATTTTTCTCTTCTAATATTTCCCCATAAATGAAATGTAGAAAGAGGATGATTAAAAAACATAGCATATAGCTGCTCTGTAGCAGGCAAGTGCGTATTCAATTTGTCTCTGGTCTAGAAGAGTGAATCCATCCACCAGAATGTGATCATACAGATGATAGCTACAAAATTTTAAGGCTAGGCAGAACAGATTTTTTAAAATGGCGGATAGTGCTCTATTCACATCATTTGGATCAGTTGTCCCACATAGAATCATAGAATCACCAAGGTTGGAAAAGACCTACAAGATCATCCAGTCCAACCGTTCACCTATCACCAATAGCTCCCACTGAACCATGTCCCTCAACGTCCAATCATTCCTTGAACACCCCCAGGGTCGGTGACTCCACCACCTCCCTGGGCAGGCCATTCCAGTGCCTGACCACCCTTTCTGAGAAGTAATATTTCCTAATGTCCAGCCTGAATCTCCCCTGCCACAGCTTGAAACCATTGCCTCTAGTCCTGTCACTAATGATACAAGAGAAGAGGCCGACCCCCAGCTCACTACAGCCTCCCTTCAGGAAGTTATGGAGAGCAATCAGGTCTCCCCTGAGCCTCCTCTTCTCCAGGCTGAACATTCCCAGCTCCTTCAGCCTCTCCTCATATGGCCTGTGCTCCAGACCCCTCACCAGCTTTGTTGCCCTTCTTTGAACACGTTCCAGGGCCTCAATGTCTTTCTTGCAGTGAGGGGCCCTCACTGAGAGGGCTGATCTTGTGACAGTGGGATGAAGACCATGAGACTTGAAGAGAGAACAGAAGGGATGGTATGGTAGTGCTGGCATTCCAAACCAACCAACAAACCTCTAAAATGAATAGACACACACTGTAGCTATGGTAAGAGGTGAAAGTAACAATCAAAATGATTTCATAACAAAGTAACATGGCATCACATACAAACTATGAAGGTATCTGAAAAATCTCTTGTCAACAGTGCTTAGGGTACACTGTGGGCTTCTTATATATTCCCGCTCCTATGTAAGATGTGTCACTTAGCTTGTCTTGTCCACCACGTTATATAGCCACGTGCATAATGTCAGTAGAAAAGATACTGGTACTAATAACAGAGCACTAGCACAGAGGACTAGCATTGCTTCAAAGGCAGAGAATGTGTTCCTAAGAAAGGACTGCCATTATTGCAGAAAGGGCCTTCTAGCTGGCCATTCAGGGGGCCACTTTCACTAGGAGAACACTCACAACTTGAGGATATGGAGATTACGAGTGAAAAATGGGGGAGGATTAGATGTTACTGATGAAGTGTCATGATTCAGATAAACAGGAGTGTAATTCTTTGAGAAGAGCACATCTCATTTTAGTCAGATCAACACAATTGTGCTAAAGAACCAAAGCAACTGTCCAGGACTTCCTCTAAAGACAAATGAGCATCATTCCTTGTGCAACCTCTCTTCCATGGCATGACTTCCTCCTATTTTTATCATGTAAATGATAATGAGGTAGTATGGCAAACTACTTCTAAGTCGTAAGTGTAGGATTTTGCATAGATGAAGATTTGCAGTAGTTCATGCTCTATTCTGCAGTATTGAATTAGAGTTTGATAAGGATCTGAACTTGCTATATGGATAGCAAGAGCTATCTTGTTAAAACAGGCAAAAAACAGGTATTGCAGACTTCAGCAGTAAAAATGGATTGGTATCAACGTCTAAATTCAAACTTTGAATTCAAAAATTTGGACCTGACCCTTGGAAGGGAAATATCAACTTGCCAAATTGAAATGCAGAATATATTTCTAGAGGAAAATCAAAGTACAGGATCAGAAATAATGCTTAAGGAAAAAAAAAATGTACAAAACATTATATTATCAAAGGAAAAAATGCTGAAAAAGGCAGAACATCAGTGATATGAAAGCTGTGTGGAAACCTAGGTGTAACCCCACCATCTGAGCAACTTGCAGGAACAACTCAGCCACTTCAGCACAGATGTGATGAAGCATGCAAACACATATGTTGCTGCAGTCAAAACATGAAGTTTCCTCAAGTGAGAGGAGAAATCTGATTGCAAGATTCAGTTTAAGGACTTCACAATCTGTGGTACAAAATGCAGACAGATATGAAAAAAAATCTGCAAGGATCAGGTGCAGACATACACATAACAGAAGCATTAAAGATTTTTAAGTGTAGATGGTGGCAAATACAAAGAGACATACTGGAACTAAGTCCAATCCAGAGGACTCTGAACTGGGGGTGAGTTACAGTGGTGAATTAGCAAAATAAGCACTGGTTGATTTGAATTTAGAGGCTTTCATGGAATGCTTAAGGAAGGGATGTATGTCATGGACAGTATAGTAATTCTGGTATAAAATCTGAACCTGAGAGGAATTGGCTGATTACACCAAATGTAGATATGATCACAGGAAATGAACGTCTCACAAAGATATATGTGTATGTTTTTGAGATGATGCAGAAGGATTTTGCTCTTCTCTTTTTCCAGAAGACCAAAATTCCATAAACTTTTAAAAAACAGAGAATAGGAAAAGCTGAAAAACACTCCACATTTGGCAGTTGTAAAACACAAAATGTGATATACTAGATTTAAAAGCTTAATTATTGGAGTGAAAAGAGGGGAGCAAGTCAGCTTTTTCACTGAGTCTAGGGAACTGAATAAAAATATCATAAATGAAGAATTACACAAGAAACAGAAATGCTGACATGGCAGATGTGAATAACTTCAGTAAACCTGAGGCATAAGCTGTGTTTTGAGAGCTTGAGTGAAGTACCTTGCCAGTCCAATTTGCCAAAATTTACCAGTTTTCAGATAACGCTTTCTTGAAATTACTTTCTGAGTGTATTTCCAACTACATCATCCTAGATGCCCAGAGGTCTCCCAGTAATCAAAGCATACCTTGATATGCTCCTAGGGAAGCTCTGTCAATGAGCTAAGGGAAACTTCAAGAATAAATAAATAAGAATGCAGCAAGTATCACTTGCTGAATCTCTAAGTTTTATCAAGACCAAACATGCTAAGACCAAAGAAGAAAAGAATCCCACTCCCCTCCACTTTTCAGACTGCCAGATGATACCAGTTAATTCACATAAATGTGTTCAGCCGTAACAACTAGTCTAAACCCTTTGCATCAGTACAAAATCAGCATGGATGCCAGAGCATAAAAGGATCTTAAGTCTGCGACTGCTCTGCACCTTTCTACATTTCTTTTGGGCAGAGCAAAAGATACAAAATTCTTCACAAACATTTCAAAAGGGAGGTCTGGGATCTGTGTTGCTACAGAGATGTGCTTGAATGTCTGCCTGTAGCATGTGACATCAGAAACATGACAGCAGCAGAAAAAAATGCGTGAAGAAATCACAGAGGAGATGCAAAGGCCTGGGTACAGCTGTACAGCACTTCATTGTTTTGACTATGCAGATCATTTTATAATTAAAATGAGACCATTCTCTGCTCATCTCTTGCTACAGAGGAAGAAAATGTGAACAAGCACAAGGTAGGATACAAAGATGATGGGAAAGTGGAGGATTTTTCTGTAGTGTGACTATTATTGATGTTGTCTCCATTCAGGAATTATCTCAGAAGTGTAGTTGCACCTGGCATAAACAAGTGACCTGGAGCAAAGCAGTGAGTGTAAATTTGAGGCATGGGAAAGCATGATATTTAAGGATGATGTCGTGTCTGGGATAGAGCAGGATGAACAGTGAAATCAGCATTTGCTATTGCAGTTTTCCCTGTTTGAAAAAGGGGTTTCAGCAGTTGCCAGGTCTTTCTGGAAGAAACACATCTACCAAAAGCCAAAAGGAGCTTTGGGATAAGTTTGCTGATGCATGTACTTAGATGGTAAGCATGGTAACCTGCAGATGCTGTGTGGAGGAAAGTTCTTTTGGTAGTGGATCTTGGTGCTTCAAGGGCACTTGTTTCTGTGGCATCCCCAGCTGTCCTGGGGTTTCTGTCCTTCCCCCATGGATGTGGAGGAAGGTTAGCACAGTTTCAGTGCTAGAAATTTGGTCTGGTATGGTAAACACTCTATAAGTAATCAAAGAGCAGCTACTTTATTCCAGTGTGTGTTTTTGCTGTCTGAGTTAAAGCTGTTTTTACTTGAAACAAAAATTCTGGGCTTTTTTTTTCTGTTGCAAATGAATAAGGAAACACGACTGATAGATACCATTTCAGGTAATAAACAAAAAGCTAAGAGGGAATTGGATAGCAGAAGTCCAATATAATGTGCAGCTAATTAAAACTGAGCTTATGCTGGGATTTTAATATTATATCAATAGACTTGTGGCTGCATATTAAATTAAAAGACACAGGATTGATTTCTTAATAATTTTCCATTAACATATAATCAGCATGGGAAATCTTAATCATGATTTGGAAAACCAGTGTTGTAAAAGTATCACATTCATTATAAAACTGATAAAAGACAAAAAAAAAAAAAAAAAAAAGTGCATACATTTAATTTCGTACTTACTGGGTATTGCTGGGAGCTGCACTGCAGTCTCTGGTTGTGATTTATATGCCACTAATAGGGTCTGCTCTGGGTTATGTTTTCAGATTTATGGCTGCCTCTTCCACTGCTAAACTGCAGTGAGAATTACAGGAGAGAATTACAACATTTGTTAGTGAAGTGAACGCTTGTTAGCTGATTAGTTCAAAGATCTTCCCTTCTAATGCTGAATTAAGAATAATAATAATAGATTAATAGAATGGTTTATGTTGAAAGGGACCTTAAGGATCTTCTAGTTGCAGTGATCTGGTTCAAATTACAACATTATTTTGAAAAGTAACATATGCACATATTCTTATCTGCTGATTTTAATCTGGAAAGTGGCCAGTATAACAGGAGCATCCTGAGTCCTTCAACAGCTTCTGCAGCACAGCTGTTTACTGTTCAAAACTTTCTCAGGTTTCTCTGAAATGGTAGTACTACGCTACCATCACCTCCCAACAGTGTCTGTTAACGACAAGAGCCCAACTCTGGTGTTCAGTACTTTGAATCAGTTGAAGGGTTTTTTTCGCTTGAGAGAAGGATGTAGAAGCTGAGGTGTTCTTGCTTTAATTGATTGAGAAAACATTCTCGTCTTTTTTG
The DNA here is from genome assembly GCA_030625065.1 of Alectoris magna. Taxonomy (NCBI): domain Eukaryota; kingdom Metazoa; phylum Chordata; class Aves; order Galliformes; family Phasianidae; genus Alectoris; species Alectoris magna. Next base: position 83,259,109 of record CM060562.1, on the reverse strand, counting down.
AGTAGGAATGCTAAAGCATTGCTATTTGCATAGTATCAACTATTCATCCTGTGTCACCATAAAGAAATTTCAGCAGCTGGTGACATCCTTAAAACAGTCATCAACAAATGAAAGGATGAGAAAATGTTTATTCTTCCTCTTTTCCCACTGATTTGGAGGCACCTGATGTCCCTGTTGATGTGTTTTTAGGAAAGTGAGAACAGAAGCTCCTTAGCTGCTGTCGGATGACTTCATTCCTCCTGTTCTTCCTGTTGTGTTGATTGAGAAGCTGCTGATTTACACCAGATGAGAATCTGCAGTGCGGCTACACCACAGAGATATTGTCTTCAGTATGGAAGCACTTGTAGCCTGATTAAAGCTTATTTCAGGGGATTAATTTAATATGTTCAAGTACATGTGCTAGGCTCCCGATAGTGTCACTTATAGACCCTGTTCTCTGGTGACCTCAAGGCAGGCAGTCTGCAGCTCCACTGTCCTATTTCAGCAGTCTTTGGAATACATAATATATCCATTTCCATACAAGAAGTTTAATTAAAATAATAGCAGAGCAATTGTCTTGTGCATGGATTCCTTATGTCTAAACCTGGCTTATTTATATGTTTCAAAATAACCAGGATCCTCCTATAAGAACTTCTCAGAGTGCTCAATTTTGGTCATTTTCTCATCATGAAAATGGTTCTAATTGCATGAAATGATGGTCTGCAGCCCAGGCACCTGATTTCAGCAGCAGGAGTGCATCAAATTGTTTTAAGTTTTAATAAACAGTTATGTTAATGAACAAGAAAGCTATGATAAAAACTTTTTTTTTTTTTTTTTTCTGTTTTAATGTTACACTGAGGAGAATGCTTGTCAGTGAAAGCAACCTGAGAAGGAGACCGATGTAGACAATTTCAACAAATTGTCTTTGGTACTCTAATTAGGTGGGCAAAATATAAGAAAATCAAAAGCACACGCTGTAGCTGCCTTGCACGAGGGTCCTGCAGGACCTTTTGCTAATAGAAACCTCGATCTGGATGACCTCTTATTTTCCTTCCGTTTCATAACTCTCATTGTTCGAGTGGCAGAGCAACCAAGGCACAGGCAGATGTAAAAAAACCTCAGGAACACACTGGCATTTCCACTCCTTATGTCAAAAACAACTGAATATTTTAAGCCCAAGTGTTTCAGCCTTGCTTCTTGTATATGCATAGCTCCCCATGACAAGAGAAGCTGTGCATGTAGAAACGTTTCGGAATCAGATCAGTCTGGATGAACTGTGCTTTGAGAAGGAAGAAAGACTTTCTGCTTTCTGAAGTACCAGTGGATCCGCCATGCTGGTTATAGAGGGAGGCTAGCTGTGAGTGTAAATCAGCCAGGAAAGTTACAGCTGAGATCACTGTGGAGCAAGGACAAATGCATCTTGTAGTGGAAACGATGGCAATGGATTGGACAAGGAAGAAACAGTAAAGGCCAGGGGTCCTTGCTGTAACAACAGGGGAGGGTTAGGCCGTTAACTTGCACATCAGTTCAAATTCAGCCATGCTAAACTTGGAATGAAGCCAGATTTATCACCCATGGAAGATTTTTCCCATTCTGATGTAAAAGTTGTTATTATATATAATCTCTTCAGTGAACCAAAATTAATAATGTTCCATCATATTATACACAGGGGAAAGATACTTCAAATGTGTCATTTCTAGAGCAAGCCTACAAGTCGTATGAGTCCTAATGATTTATTTCATCATGTGCCTTTTCAATTACACTCTGATTTTATGTTTCAATTGCTGAGAAACTAAAAACAAGTTATTTAAAAGCCTAGATTTATGATTAGAAGCCATTTTAAATTATTGTATTTCTTTTTTTTTTTTTAAAAAAAAAAAAGGTCTTTTGGGGATGCATCCTTACAATTTTTGTCCATCACAAATCAAAAAACTTATGACAGTACAGGTGCTATAGGAAAAACTAATGTTTTTCCCTTGCCTGAGTTAACCTCGACGGAGATTTGTCTTTACCTTGTGAGTGAGTGCACTGATTACTGAAACATTACTTGTTTCTCAGTTGCGTGGGACTCTCTCCTGGTTTCAACCTGAACCAGTCCAAAACACCAGTATAAAACTGACCCATAAAATGCTTTGAAGAGTTTCTGTTCGAATGTGCTCACATTTTCTGGAAAATCTTTTTCCTGCATCCGTGATGATGTCTTCCTTTTAAATCCAGTTGTTCTTTGAGGTAGGGGTGGCTAGGATATAAAGATCATTTTGAAATATTGCTATTTTGAAATGTGCAAAAATAAGTGCAAAACCCCATCTCCACCTTATTCAATGACTTTTCTGTTATTCAGTCTTATGCTGTACTTTAAAACCTCCAGAAATTTGGTATATGTAAGAAAGCCTTATGCAGGATTTTTTAAATCTGCATTCCTGTGCACAGAGCCATGTTTAATATACTTGAGCTCACTTACTGTAACTACAGCTGCTGTTTATAAAATTTCCTTGACTAACAGAAAGTTTAATTTTGAGAGTCTGTCACTGTGCATAAGTTTATAATGTTGCTAGAAATAGTAACCATTTTTCCCATGGAATGAACAAAGATGCCTCTTCCACACTGCTTTTGCGAGAAAAATCTCATGCTTTTACATTCCACCTGCTAAAAAAAATAAGAGAGAGAAAAACAATAGCTTTTTGCATTTTTTTTCTTCCTCAGAGCCAAGTTATTGTAATGAATTTTCGTTTTGTGGTAGATGTCTGTATGTATATGTATGTGTGGGAGAGAGAAAAATGGAATTTCTGCCTCCAAGGGGAGACCGTGCATTAAAAAACTCTCAAACATGCCTTCAGCATACAATGACTGCGCTCATCTTTGCATAACTGAGTGTTATAGCAAATAGTAATTGCTAACAGTAGTGAAGATGACAAATGCAAAGCTGCATAGTAATAGGAACCAGAATATTAAACTAACAAAAAATTAACACTTTTTAACTTCTATTGGCAATTTTATGATACTAATTTAACGAAAATGAAGCTATAGGATAGTCCTTTGTGCATCGTTAAGCGCTCTCCATTCATGCCAGCTCCGCAGCAGGGAGGCCTAGAAGGGATCTTGGGGTTTGGGAGGTAATGGAGGACTCACTGCTTCCTGTGTGGATCAGCTCCCACACACAGCACTGCCCACACAGGCTGAAGGATGCCTGTGACATCTCAGGGTGCTTACTTAAGGAGGTGTTCTTTACACATCCGTACATACAGTAAGTTTTCTAGAAAAACCATGAACAATAGTGAAATGAAACAGGATGTGGTTTTAACAAGGAAAAGATTTTATTGGAAACAAATAATGTTTCCTCTCCTCCTTCAGTATCTGTTACCCCTACCCCAAACTTCACAGAGAATTGGATGTCAAATGACCTGGACACATGCTGCCAACCCCTGTAAACTCAGAGATGTCATCTAACAATGTTTAAACCAGATTGAACAACTCAGACTGTAAAAGTGGTAATTAAACAACTAAAATGCATGTTCTTCCTTTTTTTTTTTTTTTTTTTTTTCTTTTTTCAATTTGTCTTCTTGTCCTTTTTAGTCTTGGCCCACATAGAATGTCATACAAGGCGATGCACCACACAGTAGGCAGCTGGTATGAAATGCAGTTACTACATGGAGAATTTTTTTGGCTTTGCACAAAATCTTTCCTAAAGTTGTGCAACAGCTCAGTCATTGGAATTAAGTTGAAGTTCGCTGAAGACGAATAGAAAGAAAATCTTAAACGGTTGCACTCATTTTTCCCTGTGTTCTTTTCTTCCAAAAAATATTAACATTTTCTTTAGCTGCATTTTAGCAAAGGCATCTCATTTTGCTTTTTTGATTTATGAATTCAGTATGGGATTCACAGAATTGGAAATGAAGACGCTAACGAGGGCCTAAAAAATCTTCCAGTGCAATGCAGCTGTACAAGCTGCCATTTTAAGATGGAATACTATGTTTTCAAATTGTTTTATGATATCGAGAAGCAAAAGCAAATTAAATTTAGAATATTTCAATGTACTGCCATTAATCATAAGCTTGTATATGACACAATATTAATATTGTCATTAGTTCAGGTAAGTTAATGCCTGAGTTGATATATGTGATTGCTTTAGCCTTATTGGCTTCCAGAATTTTAGGATCTCACCGTCTAAGAACATCCAAACAGTTTACTAAGGAAAAGACAATGTTGCATCTTCCCTACCCTTGCAAGCATTCCTATTTTTAATTTATTTGCATTGTTTTCTGATTGCTTCCACAGTAGTCCTCATCCTGTAGGAATAACAAATTAATTGGCTGGAGGGACAGCTTTCTCCTGAATGTAGAACCGCATTCAGCTGCCTGATAAAAAAACATCTTTCGTCCTCTTCTTGATTAACTGCTTAAGAACCTCCTTCAAGTATTTTTCTCCTTTTGGTTGGCACACAAATTTTATCTTTTCAAAACCTATGACTCTATTATAGCATTCCAGAATAATATCAGAATCAGTCATTCTGAACCAGTATGTAGATACTATATCACTGCATATTATTGAGATTCAGATTTTCTTAAGGTGTAGAGCTGAATTATCCTCCAATCTTTCTTGCTAAAATTCTGTTAATCTCACTGTTGTACTGATTTTTTTTTTTTTCCGTTAACCTGTTGCTGCTATTGAGATGAGCAGTCTTGAAGATGCCAATGTGGAAGAAATGCAATCTAGGCAAAGAGGGAAATACTTCTGGATGTTTCCCAAAACTTGTCCACGGAAAATTATGCCTATTATGAATATTTATTAGCTATCTTACAAACAGTTACATATCCATTGTATATAATTACTGTTGCACATATTAGCTTACTCCTGGGAATAAATGGATTCCCTAACTTCTGCTTCATCATCGCAGTCAGTTCACCTGTCTACTGTTATTGTGTTATCTACTCCTATTGTGGAGTACCATGAAGAAATATTTACCAAAACTTTCAGCCTTCAAAATAAGAACAAATTTTATGGGTGTGGATAATATCTCACTAGCTATGTGAACCACCTGTGGTTTGATCCTCAGTATCCAAAGTTCTCTCAAGAATTTTGAGTTGATATTGCATGTGTAGGATGTAGCCCTTCTGTGTTTCTTACTTAGTAGCTGGCTTTAGCAGGTTAGACTTGGATGCTTCCCCAGGAAACTTTGGGGGCTGTGTTTCCAACAACCATAATGAGAAGCAGGATCCCAAGATTGGCTTTGGGATCTTCTGGTGATAAAGATGGATTGCTAGACACATACGGTGTTTCTTAATGCTTCCATGTTGGATATCTGTTACAGACATTTTTCTTATTTGTCTTTTCTAGGAATTTGTCATGATTGTTGTCTTTGGTTTGGAATTTATTATTCGTATCTGGTCTGCTGGATGCTGTTGTCGATACCGAGGATGGCAAGGAAGACTGCGCTTTGCAAGGAAACCATTCTGTGTAATAGGTGAGTGTCCCAGATGTAGTTTATTTTAACATAAAAATAAAAGCCCTCCCTTCTGTTTTGCTTCTAAATGAAAACCAGTGGATTCGGGTAGTTTACAGTCACCAGGTTTAAATCCAAAATAGCTTTGCATCAACTGTCATCTACCCAAAGCATCTCTAGATATAAAATCAGAAGGTCCCTAATTACCAGTCAGCGTGTGTTTCTTATATTGTCCAGAAGACATTTTCCTATGCATGTCATATACCTGACCTGTGTATTGGAATGATGAAAGGCTGAGAGCCAATCTCACTGAAAATTGTGGGAGTTGTGTGCATATACTGGCCAGAAATCTTTAGGTGTCTTTTATATACGTGAATACACGCTGTGTACGTGCACACATATGTTATGTGTCCGTTTTATTTAAATTTTTGTAATTACAAATGCATACGTTTAATTAAATTTGAAAGCCTACCAAGAAACAAATATCAATCTGTCTTCTGACGGCATTGCAAATTCCTCCATTGCTACTCTCTGCATAGAATATAATATCTGCAAGTATTCCGAGTCTCTTTTTCTCTTTTTGCTCTAGAAATTCTTTCTGTAAATGATAAATAGACCTACAACCAGTCAAAACCTTATTTTTAAAAATAATCTGCATGAAATGAGTTTCCCAATAAAAGCAGAAATCACAAACGGCTAACCGAATTAATCTGATAGTTTGTTGTTTTTCTAATTATATGGAGGCAATGCTTTTCACAGAACGCCTGTGGAACTTCAGGATCTGAGCTTCTTCTCAGCTTGTCTCTAAACACCTTTCCTCTCAGCAGCCTTTAATTTATCTGCTATGTTCTGTTCAGACAACAAGGAAGATGTGTCGTTATCTTACCCAGGATCATTAGGTGCCAGGCCTCACACAGTTGCCCCCAAAATCGAATGTGTCTTTCTTCACAAAGGCAGCAGCTTTAGAAATTGTATAGTATATATAATTGAAGTTACTCTTCATAGTAGAGAGAGGTGAGAATTGGGGTATTCTATTGAAGCAGAGGTCAGAATGTGCTGGAAGAGCAGTCCTCCTACAGAGGCCACCTGAAGCCACCATGGGCTTCATAGCTTTGAAGACAGTTGCTAGAGCCAGATAAAGCAGCAAATCTCAATCCTTTGTAGCATGTGGATCAGAGTAGGAGATAGGAAAGAGATCATTTTTTAAGAAAAAAACATTTCAAAAATACTGGGAGTGAGAGCTACTTAAGAAGAGAGTACTGAAAGCCTAGTGGGGTAGGTCAGTAATAATTACATACTGTATCATTTAAATATCAAAAGAAGACAGTGGAGATGCTGATTTGGTTAAAAGTTGTGGTGGGACCTTCTTCAGTGCAGGTACACTGGAAGGGTGGGTTGAGCAGTGAATAAGCTTGTGGACATGAAAAGTTCAGAAAGTAGCCGGAGAACCAGTAAGGACTGAATGAGAATTTGAGAAGGAAGGGAAAAACAATTTTATGGGAAAAAGCCAACAGAACCAGAGTAGAACCAGGCTGTGAATGTAGTGGGAGAAAGAAAATTAGTGATAGAGGGGAGATAATGGAGACAAAGCAAAGGATGAAGATAACAAAACATTATGTCAGCATGTTCCTTTCTGTTTTCAACCTTTACTACCAACTTACAATACCACACCTTTACCATATTTCACATTAATTCAGTTACAAAAAACACACAACAGAAACATGCAATGAAACTGTTAGTGGAGAAATGGAAATTGTAAGGCACTGAGCATTAATTGTGGCTATGTTAAGATTAATACTTAGCTCATTTAGATCTAAGCAAATCTATCCGTTTTTCTTTGGTAGGAAAAAGGGATGAATAAACCTATGATCTCTTACAATTCCGTTTTCAGAAGAATGGGGTTATTATTTTTAAATATCCTTGTGTACGTCATTTATAAACTCATGGGAGTAAATATTCATTTATATGTTTTATTACTAAGGTTTTCCTCTCTGGATACCAAGAGACTGAGAGAGGTTGTTAAGGATAGTTGAGGCTTGATATTACTTCACTTCATATTTGGTGGGGAAGGAGTTAATGAGTAGATTTGTTCTGGAGAGTTTCCCAGACTTCTCTTTATGTTCTTGCTATCAACTTTCCCCTCTGTCTTGCCCTTCAGTGACCCAGTTCCCTTGAAATATCTCACTCATACATCTGACATTATCAGTTGATCAGTTAATACTTTGTATAGCCCTTTTAAAAAAGCCTTTAAATACTTTTTTTTCTGAGAATGGCCCAGGAGGCACCAAGATAGCAAGTCTCATGCTACACGTGGTAGCAAGCAGCAAGCAGGTACTGATGGTCCTTCATGTTTTTGCTAATTACAAAGTCCTCAGGAGATCAGCTCTGGTTGTGGTTCAGTAGTGTGGCATATCTCATTATTTTGCAATCTGAATGCTCTGAGAAAGGACCTCCCGTAGCGGTTTTTCCAGTCAAACATTTTTCCCCAACTATTTTAACCTTCTGCACAAAGTTCACTTTAGTAAGGTAACTGAACCAAATATGTTCGTTGTTTTGCTGGGTTCTGAAAACCTTTCTAGTTTGTAACAGCATTTACTTAGCAATCGCTGTTTTTCTCATAAGTTTCTGCCTGTGATGACCTCTATTACACGTAGTTTAAGAGGAAGGTAGCTGTTCCTTGTTGTACATCATATTTTTCTGTCTTCAGTAGCAATTCAGTTGCCCTCCCACTGTTGCTGTGTGTCTGTGTTATGGAAAAAAATTCTTCAGTCCATCCATGTAGCTGGCAGGACTTCAGCAAGGAATTTCGAAGCCTAAGCATTACACAAATTCTCATTTTAAATTTGGGTTTTGAAACTCTCATTTCAGAATCTTTTCAGAAACTTTAACTTAGCCCACTTCTAGTAATATAACATTTTTCCAGGACAACTACAACTACTGATGGTCCAGGCTAGTGAAATGTTTCATGGATTTCAGATAGTCTGTTAGTAGTTTCCCCACGGCTTCTTCTATTTTACTTCTTGTCAAGCTATAGCAGGATGGAAATGTCACAAGTTCACATTCTGTTGATGATGCAGAATGAGCAAATTCCCAACAGGAAGCTTAAGTTCATTATTTGTAATCATTAACTTCATGGCTGGCAAACCACGATTTAGAGCATTAAGTGATAGCAGTGGCAATTGAATGTTACTGGATCTATTTTTTGTTAATTAAAGTGGTAACGAGCCGTCATATGGTACTTCTGTCAGATCTTTATAAACAAGTCCATATCTAGTGTGTTGCAAGATCTATTGAACCTTCAATTTATTTTAATTCAATGTCTTTATGTCATGATGTGTTTTGTGCCTGTCGCCTTGGTATTTAGATACATAATACTGTTTAAATGCAGCCAGATAGCGAATGTGCTGCTCGTGATAAACAATATAAACAGTCCTTTTCTACTATAATTTGAACTTTAAATAACCCAGTGATGGTCTGCAATTAAGTATATGCTTGACCAAAGAGACACGTTTCACACTGCATCTCATTATAAATCCCAACCAGAGCAAGTTCCAGCAGGAGCAAAGTCTCCTGGGGCATTTTCCTGACATCTCCTGCCAGCCCAACTTGTACTCATCTCAGGAACACCCTGCCCACTTCATTCCAGAAAACGTGCTGACAGAAAGTGTTCAGACTGGAAACTTAGAATTGCTTGGATGCTTTTAGCAGCCATAGTTACGTGCAATGAATAGTCACTCTTTATATTTTAAAACTAATATTTAATGGAATATCCTCGTATTTGACAGTCCTTGCTGCTGAGTTCATGCTGAAATTTCTTTCTGGTATGCATTAAAGAATTGAACGGCCTATATTTGTTAATTGACATGGGTTTTGATTTCACCACTACTATCACTGTCATTTTATTTTGAGCAGAGAAGTGACCAACACAGATTGGGCAACCTGACTCAACTGTGTTTCATATTTTCTTCTTTCCCACTGGGGAGCTCTGGGGTAGTGGCACATTCCATTCTCATGAGTCTTCGGGACTGAGGTTTTGATATGAGGGCTGAGCATATTCTGTGCATCTGCTGAAGTATCTGATGGTCAAAGTCAGTAAGACTAGTGAATTTTTTTTTTATTAAATGATTTTTCATTGAAAAATATTGATTAACTGAAATCAAAATTATTTACATCAATTCCTCTTCCCTCAGGAAAGCTATTGTACATTCAAGCTGGATCATTTTTATCATCAGAATAAGAAGGACCCTTTCTCCTAGTCATATAGAACAGCTAATAATCAGTTTCTGGATTCTAGATAAAGTGTAGTTAAATGTTTGTTTGGGCAGATTTGGAGCAGGAAATTACCATCTCTCAACCTTATTGAAGTTGTCCAAACATCAGTAAGTAACTCTTAATTAGTCCAGAAGGAGATGGTGGTTTACTCTGTCATCTGGTTGTGTCAATTGTACTCATCTGCTATGGAAGAAGCTTTGATTTGGCTTGTCCAGAGAACAATCAGACATTTATAAAAAGGGGATTCTGGTAGTGCAAATTAGAAGAGATCCTCACCAGAATGAATGGAGTGAGTTAGAGCATGGGATTGTGAAGGACAGCAGTGAATCACAAAAGAAATGCAACGTTACGATAAAACTTGTCTGTTAAAAGCCAGAGACCTCTTACTATAAAGAAAGTACTGGTGATGTTAGACTTGCTTCCTTAGAAGGCTATTGAAAATATTTTCCCAAGTATTCGGTGGTTGTGTCCATTCCAATTAAGACTGATATAAATCAGTACCTGCACTAGAATGTTCAATGATTCCTAATTCATTCATCTTTACTGGGAAAGTCTCCTGAGGTCAATATCACACGATTAACACTACACATTCATTCAGGTTATGTAAATCATTTATGGAATCTTTCAAATGATTTATGGTCTCTCATTTTTGAATCTCTCAAAATCTACATATATAAGAATTCTGAGTTACTATTATGTATTGTGTTATAAAATGTTGTGGGTTATAAATACATACTACAGAACTTCCAGTGCCTCTTGTGAGACATAAGGTTTCAGTGACTTGGAAAATTACAATAAGAAAGAGTTAAGCAACTAACAGACCAAGAAGCAGTTGGCATTTCCTTGTTTTAGACTTGATATCTTCAATTTTGCTAATATTTTTCAGGGACTGACTGGTTGCTACTAGAGATACCCAGTCTATAAGTATTCACTACTTTCCTTTATTTGATTTGAGGTATTCATGTGCTGCCTTACTAAGCTGAGTTCTCATCGTACCAATAGACAAATTGCTCAGATTACCTTTGATATGTGTAAATGTTTTTCCAATCCAAAATTAAGTAATTGTTAATATAAGCATGTGTGTGAAATGTTAAGAGGCAGGCATGATTCTGCCAAAGCCACTTATCTGCCTACCTCAGCATATGGAGTCTCAAAAACAGTAAAGTAGCTGATTTGTTTTTAAATTTCATCATTCATAGCATCTAAAAAACACATTTTTGACAAAGTGAGAGAATAACGTGTCAGAGCATAACTGAAATGCAAGGAAATACTCATTTTTCATGGCATCTTTCCAGCTATCATGCTGCACATCAGCTGCTTTGGTAGCATGACATTCTTCGCAGCTCCCATCTGTGATCATTGTCAGCTCTTTCCCTTGACTTCTCTTTGAGAAGAATTGCTCCTTCGGTGGCTATAAACGTTTTACTTTTGTAACAGTGAATTATGCTCTCCAGGCAGAAATTGGATAACATTTCCATAGGGGTTCATAATAGCATCCTATTAAAGTAGACATTAGCTATTTTGTACTTCTATTCCTGCCCATTACTCTGTCCTTAGTATATGTACAATTTCTTGGTGAAATCAAGCTTGCGGTATCACCATATTTCCAAAGCATGCTGTCTTATACAGGATGCTCCAAAAGTAATGTCTCCTATTAATTTATATAGAAACAACAACGGTTATTTATAAAGAGCACCAAAACACTATTAGAACAAATTCTTAGCTACAAACACTGCTTTTCTACAGTCACCACCACTAGCTATGTATTTTTGCCAGTTGTGAACAAGAGCCTGCATGCCACGCTCATAAAAATCCGTTTGGCCAACAAGAATGTGGCTTATCTTTCCCATCGTTGTCACCACTGCTGAAACACACCACCCACCACCTCACTGTTCACACATCCACTGTTTGGTCTCTACAAATGGTCAGCAAGTGTCAATGAAAGTCAATGGGTGCCATTTTTTATGGATGGAGGAACTCAATTCCATATTTGCTTCATACGCACTTTCGTGTCAGGCACTGTGTTGGGTGTCTGCGGCTCTGCTGTCATCTGTCGCGTGGCAATAAAATGTAACAGAATATTGGTGGGAAGATTCAGCCTCTACTGCCATACCACCAGCATCTGCCTCTGAAGCCATGGACCAACATAATAAAATAAGAGGTATTACTTTCAGAGCAGCCCTCATACTAACAAGTTGATATTTATTTAGGGGTGCTGAAACAGCATATGAACATAAATGTCAATGTTAATCCCTTGGCATGGTACATCAGACAACTGTCGGTTCATCTGAGCCACATTTAACTACTGCAGGCGTGTGCTGAAAAAAAAAATCAGGCTTTCTCATGTGATATCCCATCCCCACACTCTGAGCACTGATGACAAAATGTGAAGAAGTCTCAGGGGGATTATCTGCTTGGCATGTACTGAAGGAATCATTCTAGAATGGTTTTAAAGCAATATGGAAATTAGTGACAAACCTTTGTGTGCACTTCGTTTCTTTTATATTCACCCTGCATCATACAATAGCGGGCAGTATGTTTCTGTCTTATGTTTGCTGTATGACTTTCAGTCTCTTCGATGTTTTTAGTTTGAGTTGCATTATAATTATTATTACTGTTTACCTGCTTAATATTTTGGCTTTATTGCTGCCTTTTGTGAAGACTGATCTATTTCTATTCAGGTCATCAGTGTGTGAGCCAGTGATGTGTGAGCTAAAAGAGGGCTGTAGATACAGGCTTATAAATGCAAGTTTTGCCCAGTGTTACATTCAGCATAGTCAAATTAATTGCCAGATGTCTTCATCCTGCCTTGCAGTAAGCTTGTAAGTGATTAGAAGGCTTGAAGAATGTTGGTTTCCACAGATGTTTCCATTCTTTTACATCCTTTTGGAGAGCTGTGTGTTGCCACCAGCACTGCTAAGGGACTGGAAGCCTGATGGGCACAATAGTCCAGTGGGAATTACAGCAATCTCTTTAACGATTGTGCCTTGCATGGTTGCCCTCAACTTGCTGCTGGGGGAAAAAAAAAAAAGAACTTGTGTACAGGAGGAAAAAAATACAGGTTTTTAATTTCTCCTTTTAAAAGCTGCTTTGTTAAATAGAGCAATTAGGAAGAATTTTACAGTGTAACAACATTGTTTCATTGTGTAACAGAGTGTAATATATCCCACGTTTAAAACAGCTATGTAGAAATATTTGCATAATTCTAGAAATCAAATTGGGCATGTCCTGCACATGTAAATTCCCTCTCCTCCCTACCCACCCCTCAGCATCAGGATGCTAGAACATGAAGTCTCCTCTTAAAGAAAGACTACACCTTTGTTACCTTTAAGATTTTGGTTAAAGTCTCCAAAGTGAGGATTTTACTTTTCCACTGGGAGATGACAGTGCTGTCTACAGGAGATCTAGGGAACATGTCCACTAGACCTATGTTAATTCAACACATTGGCTCCAAAATGGTGTAAGTGCTTATTAGTGCCTGGCAGAGCCATCTGTTCTCACCACAGAAAGAGGCAGCTCTGGCCAGTGGCCCACTGCCACCTTGTTGTGGGGCCTCTAACGGCCCAGAAAACAGCCGTGGGGTAGAAGGGCCACATGACCCAGGCCCACCTCTGCCACCCCAGCCTGCTCCTGAGACCCACATTGGGGCCTGCTTCATTTCAGATGTACCTTAGGGATTGTACGTACTCCAAGCAGAGTTGCAGGTCGCAAAGACCATCAGACACAGTCCTGAGCTAGTCAGCAACTCCTTCCACTCAGCTGGGGGAAATTGAGAAAGCTGGAGCTAGTACTGTGCTCGCTCCTGCTTCTTTTCAGGATTATAGCACTTGTATTCTCCGAAAATAAAGCGTCTTGCTGGCACTGTAGTCCTTCATGGGCTTCCTGCCCACCAGTGCAGGCAGCTTGGTGGCTGTAGATAAAATGGCTGGAAAATGCGGTAAATCCTGTATTTATGGAAGCAGAGAAGTCGCTGGAGGTATTCACACTGCCTGTGCAGCCATCTGGGATAGCTGTGTAGGTTAGGAATGCAAGCTGTGATCAGTCAGAAGGGAGAGGTGCATGCCTCTGGAAGGCTCAGAAAGCACAAGGAGCTCATCTCTACCAGGTGATACAGAGGGGCCATCTTCCTACCTTCAGCACCTGCACTGGATAACTCAGCTAGATCCTGGGCACCTCCTGCTTCCTCTCAGCAAGTTGGAGAACAGATTCCTGTATCCCTTTCTCTCCACCTACGGACTTTTCCTCTCCACAGAGAACGCTTATCTCCCCTGATGTTTTCAGCAATTTTACCTCTTAATTTTTCCTTGCCAATTCCCAATTAGTTTTTGTCTGTCTACTTTGACCCTCAGTTTCTGTTCCCGTGGTTTTTGGCCTTTCCACTCCTGTATTGCTGCACTGCCTTTGCTTTAAACACAACCTGGGAACATGCGAAGATGGGTCCTGTATGTTTCTTCCTGCCTTGTTGCGATAGCCCAGTGTACAGAGAGAGCACTGTCTCCCTGCTGGCCTGGGCAAGGCAGGAGACAGGATTGGTATTTTTCTACATGTGAGCTGCTGCCAGTATCCCCTGAGCAGGTTGTTCATACTTGTAGCTCAGACAATCACGCTCTTACATGGGAATTTGGAAAACCCGATTCCAGTAATTCATGGTGAAACATCCAGTCTAATTAATTTTTTCTCATTATTCTTTTACGTCCCGTGGCAATGAATTTTACAGGTTAATTGCATGTTTTGTTGTTTTTTATCAGATATAAATTGTCTTTTGATCTCATTTTTATAAGGAAGGGTAAATAAGAGGCATCTACCAGACCTTCTTGTCTTTTGCTGGTTTGCATACCTCTATCTGCCATCTCATACTTGTCTCCTGACTAACTGCTCCTGAATTATTTAGTCCTTTCTCACTGCACGTCTTGCCATGCCTGCAGTTATTTTGTGTTTTTCCTGCTTGTAACTTTGCCCATCTTTTACAGTCTGACTTAATGAGCATGGTTATTTATCAAGCGTGTGTCTCACCATCCATCCTGCTCTATTTACCTCCAGAAGTCTTCACTGTTTTTTCCTCCACAGCAGCATCCCTTTTCAGGAAGGTCTGCTACTGTGCAGGGGAAAGCCACGGATGTAGTAGAGTGACTGGCCAACACTGCTTTTCCAGTGTTTGTAGGGCATAATTTCTCTGGCATTAAGCAGTTACTGGGCAGAGCAAGTGAGGATTTATGGAAAGGAGCTGCATGTGTTGCTTGTAGTTTGTGTCCTTGGTTGGACACAAACTGGGCTGGTGAACAGTGCCAAAGATAGGATTTTAAATGTCTTTCTATCAGCCTGTCTTAAAGCCAAATAAAGCTCAGGCTGAATCATTAATGCTTTCTTCCTTCTGGAAGGTGCATATCAATAACTTTAGGATCAATTATTGGAGAAGGCTAATAAAGTATAAATCCATGAAAGGCTGGTAATTGAAGCTAATCTTAGCTTGCAGGAGGCCTTTGGTTTTTTAAGATTTATTGAGCCAGCTGTTAATAATATGAAGATGTTTGCTGAGGACTTATTCAGTCTGCAGAAAGAGCGTGTACTCAACAGTGCTATGAACCTTAACTGCTAACTCTACCAAGGAGTAATGTGGGAGCATTTGACATCATTATTCCTATCCAGACTGAATCAAAAATTGTAACCATAACTACAATTTAAATTTCAGTATTTAGAGTTATAGAATCACAGAATGGCCTGGGTTGAAAAGGACCACAATGATCACCTAATTTCAACCCCCCTGCTATGTGCAGGGTCACCAACCACCAGACCAGGCTGCCCAGAGCCACATCCAGCCTGGCCTTGAATGCCTTCAGGGATGGGGCATCCACAACCTCCTCGGGCAACCTGTTCCAGTGTGTCACCACCCTCTGTGTAGAAAAACTTCCTCCTAATATCTAACCTAAACCTCCCCTGTCTTAGTTTATAACCTTTCCCCCTTGTCCTATCACTGTCTGCTCTTGTAAACAGCCATTCCCCTTCCTGTTTATATGCTCCCTTCAAGTACTGGAAGGCCACAATGAGGTCTCCCCGGAGCCTGCTCTTCTTCAAGCTAAACAATCCCAGTTCCCTCAACCTTTCTTCATAGGAGAGGTGCTCCAGCCCTCTGATCATCTCAGTGGCTCTCCTCTGGACCCATTGTTGAGCTACTGTGATTCTTAGGCCATTGAGAAGTATTTTGGCTCTCTATAACAAAAGGTAAAATGACATTATTTTTATACATTTGTCATAATGGCTTGAAAATGTGCTACTTTTACACAGTAGCAATGAACATATACTTTTAGCTCATGGGCATTTTAATGAGTGATATCACTTGATCCATTCTTGAGGATGAAGTTAGCTTCTTATTAGAAACATGGATTAAAAATGACAGAACAAAAATCTGACCCATCTTTGTCATTCTGGATCTTTATAAAGGAATATTTTGTATTTCTGTTAGATAATAATCACATCCAATACTGACTTTTAGAAAAATGTTCCTTGTTTTTCAAAATTTTTTCAAAAATTGTTTGACCTGCAGATGCCAAATTTCTTGTATTTGGTTAGCTTTGCTAAGGAATGACTTGGACTTCTTTCCAATTTCATTTCCGTTTGTTTGGGAGCATCATATGACTATGTTGTATGGTAAAGGGTTTTACTTAAGGTGTAGCAAAGACAGATTAAGATGCCTGTGAAGAAAGGGATTCACTGGTGCTGCTTGGGGTATTCAAATATAGGGAAAACACGGGATAGCCTCCTTCCTGATTTAGAAAGATTATATGCTTCCTGTGGTTAAAGCAAGAAATCTTAAGGTAATCATTTTTATTTTGGATGGTATGAAGAAATACTCCAAATGCTGAACCAGCGTTCAAACAAATGAGCAAATTTTTAGCAGCAATTCTGTAGCATATTTGTTTTATGTTCCCCCATGTACACTTTCTACCATATTTTCTGTTGCATGCATATAGAAGCCTGGGCCACAACCTGAAATCATAGAATCATGCATAGAGTATCCTGAGTTGGAAGTGACCCGCAAGGATCAAGTCCAACTCCTGGCTCCACACTGCACCTGAGATTGTTAACAGTGCTTATTTTCCATGGCACTAAAAATACATGAAATATTACTTATTTTGCATTATAATATTATACTTCATTTATATTATTTCATTATAATACAGATTTTATACATTATATAAATAACACCATGCGTTATTTTATATGCATGTAGTAAATTTTAATGTAATTTGTCATAAGTAATATCAATTCCTGTATTCTTTCAGACAGAAAATGCAAGGTTACATATTGGTGAGCTGCTTGTCTAAACATACACACTTTGGCTCTGTAAAATTAACTTGTATCCCAAAGAAATGTCCGTATTTCCAGGAAGCTGCTTTCATTTCACATTAAAATAATTTGTGTACTCATATGATTTGAGTACATTGCAAATGAAAAATAGAGATGGAGAGAAAGGTTCGAGACAATTTGTCTCATTTGATCTTGTCTCTGGAGTAAGGCTCAGCTGATGAGTAAGAAAACCTGAGTTTCTAGGCACAGATTTCTATGCACAGATCAGCTTTAGTGCACTCCTTAGAATTGAAGCCAGTGACTAATGTAGCCATTGTCAGAAGAAAAAAAAATCAATAGAGTACAAGTAGTAACTTCTTTTTTTCTTAAATTCCACTTCAGTACCTAGAGAGTACTTTTACACATTTGTCTAACTTCTTAATTTTCTGTGTGCGTTGCCATGCAGTCCTGTCTTCCTGTTTTTCTACAGCAATAAAAGTCAATTTTCACACTCATCTGTGTTTATCTCTGAAAAGGATCTTGGTACACAAACCTATTTCACTTTCTTGCTTCTAAAAATACCAAGTAGTTTCACATCTTGAAAAACAATTACAACAGGAAGCAAAATCACCAACATGTTTTGCCAGCGAGGTCAATTAAGACAGTTTCCATCACGAGAGAGTGACATATATTTGAAAACCCAAAGACCTTTTGGCTGGAGTGACAACAACATCTGCAAAAATCAAACAGCGTCATCTATCCCAAGAATTTCCTGAAGATATCCTGCCTATTACTTTTACTAGTAGGTGACGATTAATCATAACCTGTCTGGCATTCAAGCGGAGAGATCTGATCTCTGACCAGAAAAGAAATGCCTGTATTCAGACATCACTGAGAGCAAATTCTGCCAGGAGTCAAGATACTAAGCACCATTATTTTTAGCATATGCAAAACTCGAGAGTATCTTGTATTGCTTGGGTTGGTTTGTTTTGTTTTGTTTTTATTACTGTTGTTAATGATGATGGTTAAGCTTTTTTTAAAATATATATATATATATTTATTTATATATTTATTTATTTATTTATTTATTTATTTATTTATTATATTTTTATATATATATATATATAATCTATTTTATTTATTTATTTATTTTTCAAAGCTGAGGTCTTGTTTCTGCAAATCTACTCAGGTTTTTGTGGGAAGTGCAGAACGCAGTTTCCCATCCCTCCCAAATTACTCTGGAGATGTTCAGGTGATAAAATTCAATGGATGACATCAGAATGATTTTTTATAGGCTTAAAAACAACATCATATCACTTTCCAGACGATGAATTCAGGTAACCTAAAGAGACAGTATGTCTCTACAATAGTCTCCAAAAATCCACTTTGCAGATTTTGAAAATCTTATACAAAATGAACTGGACTTTATCAATAAATAGCACTGCTCCTTCCAATGAGACAATTAGAAAAATATGATAACGTCCATCATCTCTCTTATTACGATCTCAATCGTCTATTCAGAGATTTAATTCCAGATTCAATCCTAAAATTATTTTTCAATAAAGATTTTGCATGTTTTTGAGATAAAAATATTGAAAATTCTTGACTTCTGAGGTTAGTGTTTAGATGAGGTCATTGGAAGTTCAACCCATATTAGGCCAGATTTTGTTGCTTTAACTATGTGAAATATCCCTCTGATTTTGTAGCAGTGGGACTATTCACTGAGCAAAGGAACTGCCACCTGGCAAAAACATTACAGTTTGCCTCTTTACAAATTAACTATTGCATCATGATCTAATGCTGCATTTTATTCTTTGCCTTCTTGAACCAGTAGAGGGAAGTGGTTAATCCCTTGTTTGAAGCTGAAAGCATTTTTGTAGCCGGTTGAGATGACCTTTTTCATTCTGTGACCTTTCTCAACAAGTACTCAATGAATAATGATACAATTATTTTCCTCTCTGAATGCTCCTGTGTTTGGGTATTCAGAAGCCTGCCTTAAACTCTATGAATG
Source organism: Alectoris magna (assembly GCA_030625065.1). Lineage (NCBI taxonomy): Eukaryota > Metazoa > Chordata > Aves > Galliformes > Phasianidae > Alectoris > Alectoris magna. Next base: position 83,240,123 of record CM060562.1, on the reverse strand, counting down.
TCTGCCTTTATTTTTTAAGCAAACCTACAGGACCATAAAGTACACCAAGACTGTATATGCTACTGGCTTTGGAAAAGCCTGCTATTCCTGTAGATCAGTTTGTATAAATTATAAATAATAAATCTGAAAAAAAAAAAAAAGAAAGAAAGAAAGAAAGAAACCTTCTTTTACTGTACTGTACTGAATAATTGCTCAGTGTGCTGCAGTATGCATATATGAGTGCAACCTGTACCTTTGTCACCATATGGAATTGACTTCAAAGCATGCTTGATGCTCTTAGTAGATTATAGAACTCAGCAGCTACATCACAGGATTAAATCGCTTTGTTTTCATGAGTAACATTGAAATTTAGGGTAATTAATTGTCCTGAGAACTATTCATGAGAAATGACCACTTCAAGAGACCTCTCCAGCTCACCAATAGTAACTCTGGACCAAGAAAGTAAACCTTAAAAGGACATCTTAAATGTAGCCTAAATATTGTTACACAGTTGCCAGTGAATTTCCTCTGTGTGTTAATAAAGCTGAAGGCTAGATAAACCACGTTTTTCAGATATTCTACTTGTTCCTGCACTTTTGGAGGTGGATGCATCCTACTCTTGTCCTAGGTCAGTGCATCTCTGTTCTGTAGTGGGAACACGCATGGTAACTGACAACCATTGCAGTTTCTGCATGTTCTTAACTAGTGCAAACTCGTGGCATTTTCTGTGAATTCGTAGCAAATACTATTCTGGAGATAAAGTGATGATCCTGAAATGACTAAATGCTGCTCATTTTCTATTCTGATAAAGACAGTGAAAAAATATTGCAATGTCCATTTAATTTATATTGGTTCAAGATGGTATTTTTATTTGGAAGGAAAGGACGTTCCAACCCATCAGTATTAAATGCAGGCGAAGTTTTAAATGCAGAAAAAGCTGACACTATCTTTTTATTACATTATGCTTTGAAGAAAATGCAAGAAAAAGAGAGAAATTGTGGGTTTGTATAGTAGTTTGAGTGTGTGTATGAGCTGTGAGCAGGTGAGGGATGGTCATTAATTACATTTTCCATGTTCATTGCAGGGGAGTTGGACTGGATGACTTTTAAAGGTCCCTTCCAACTCAAATGATTCTGTGATTCTGTGATTTCCTAACATCATCCTGACATCATTCCTGTAACTTTAGAGATTGCCATGATGATGGTATATGAATCATAGAATGAATCATAGAATGGCTTCAGTTGGAAGGGACCTTAAAGATGATCTAGTTCCATCTCCCCCTACTGTAGGCAGGGACACCTCCCTCTAGAACAGTTTGCTCAAAGCCCCATCCAGCCTGGCCTTGAATGCTTCCAGGGAGGGGGCATTCACGACCTCACTGGGCAACCTGTTCCAGTGTCTCACCACCCTCACAGTAAAGAATTTCTTCCTAATATCTAGTCTAAATCTGCCCTCTTCCAGTTGAAATCCATTTCCCCTCATTCTGTCACTACCTACCCTTATAAAAAGTCTCTCCCCGGCTTTCCTGTAGACCCCTTCAGGTACTGGAAGGCCGCTATTAGGTCTCCCCAGAGCCTTCTCCAGGCTGAAAAGCCCCAGCTCTCTCAGCCTGTCCTCATAGGGGAGGTGCTCCAGCCCTCTGATCATCTTTGTGGCCCTCCTCTAGACCTGCTCCAACAACTCCATGTCCATCTTGTGTTTGGGGCTCCAGGACTGGACACAGTACTCCAGTTGGGGTCTCATGAGAGCAGAGTAGAGGGGCAGAATCACCTCCCTCAACCTGCTGGTCACACTTCTCTTGATGCAACCCAGGATACAGTTGGCCTTCTGGGCTGCACGCGCACATTACCGGTTCATGTTGAATCTTTCATCAACTAACACTCCCAAATCCTTCTCCTCAGGGCTGCTCTCAAGCAATATCAAGACTTTGGGATGTTTCAGTAAGGTTTTTGTGCTCACCCTTTTATCTGTTCCCATCAAATTTTTTAACCGGTGCTGTAAAATTTTAAAGCATCCAAAAAAGTTCATAGTAGGGACATTGTATTGAAAAAACCATGACAAACAAAACAACCCATTATGATTGATTATTTGTGAGGTCTGTTTTTATAATTAGGAATCTCTCGGTCAGTCCATGACCACTGGAAGTACATGCAGTTTAGAGATGCTAGCTACATGTCTATCAATCAGTAACCCATATGGCCACAAGTTTCTGGCCGTGCTTGAGCAGGGTAAGCTGGACCAACATCAGCCTTCCTCTGTGAAGTGGGGAACTCAGATTGGTGCATCCCTCATGAGCTGTTGCTGTGTTTCAGGTTCTTGCATTACTTGGCTTCAGTCACTTGTCTTTACTTACATGTCGCTATTTTAATGAGATAGATTGGGTAATATAAAAATGTAATATGCTATTCACATCATTCTAAGTTCATCGGTTTTCTTTTTTTCTGGGCCCATCGGGTGTTAACGTAGTGACTGTCAAATGAAAGAGCTTTTACCAAATTACTTCTAAGAAAGCTTCTGTGTAATCTTGGGAGTTTTGAGCAGTACTAGATGAAAGGTCTGAAATGAAGGAATACTTTGTGTGGAACTTAATTTGAAATTAAGTGTTCAAAACTGAACACTGCAAAAGTTGCCAATAAGATTCAGAAACTCAGACTGGAGTTAACGAGGGAGGATGCTATCTGCAAAGATAGTAATTTAAGATATATTTTGAAATATTGAATAAAACCCACCTCGTAGCTGAAGAGATGTTTAAATTTTGAAACATCCCAAAACATTAGCTTGAAATAAAGGAATAAGTATGCTTCAGGAACATCTGTCTTCTAGTAAGTAATGACAGGGATGTTTGGAACAATATTCTCATTCCAGCGTTTCCTGGTACTTTACAGCAGGATACAGAGAATCTTTAGTCTCAGTTCAGTTAATTGCAATACTTCTATTTACCTCTATAAAATTAAGATTTTGCCCATAATCCATTTTCTGGCTTTGTTTTGTAGTTCCTGATTTTCCAGTTTTGTCCCTGCAAGAAAAGGGGAAAATAATATTGATAGAATTTTCTTAAAGCCTTCCTAAAATACAGAAATACCATGGAGATTTTACCTGTAAGCCAGAGGAAAACACACTTGAGCTATACTGGATAAAGATGTAGTGGTAGTTGTAGTATTCAGCTTTTTATTTTCCAGTACAGATATGCTTAGATAAGAAAGCAAATTTGGCATATTCAGAAGTGACTTTAAACTTTTTGTTCGGACTCTGTTTTCATTCCAGGAGAGGTTTATTTTGATTTATCTTACACCTGCTCCTGGCAAGTTAAACTACACTGAAATAATCTGCTTGCCTGCCTCTGCGGAAACAGAGCCAGGGAGGGCTGCCTTTGGAAATGGACGCACTCTTTCCTTACCAGCTTGAGGAGGTATTTTGGAGGAGGAGTGTTTTGTGAAGAGGTGAAGAAAATGAGAAAGGTGTAAAAGAAACACCAGTTGACTGGGAAGGCTCTCTTCCCTCCTCCAACTGTTTTTAAGCACATGTCCATGCATTTTGTGTTCACCTGCTCCCTCACACCTTCCTCACCACTTGCCTCTCTTCATCTCTGCTCTCCATCTTGGAAAGTCTATATGAGTTGGTAGCTCCCTTGGACCGATACTAAAGAGAGGGAGAAATGAGCTGTGCTATTGTTGGCTTCTTCATCTCACACATTCAGAAGGGATCAGAGACCTTCAGTGGGGCAGAAGGACCTTCAGTGGGGCAGAAGGTGTTCCCAGCAGATGCTGTGCGGTGCTGGGAGAAGGGAATTAATCTGAATTTTTTGCACTGTTATAACAAAAGCCGCCAGAATTCCTGGTATGGGAAAGAATAAAGGGACAAATCATTTGCTTTTCTAAAAAAAAGTCACGTTGAAGGCAGCTGAGGGAAACCAAAGCTCTCCGAAAACACATAAATCATTTCTGGACCAAAAACATAATTCCTAATATTTGGATGATATTTTTCAAGTTCTAAGACTGTTTTTCTGGAGTGCACACAGTTTTGCACACAGTTTTTTTTTTTTATGATATCTGGTTTGCTGCTAGCTCCCCCCCCCCCTAATTAGAAATAGCTGTTATATTGCTGGTGTGCTCAGGGCAGTGTGGATCAAGCCAAGCTAAATGTGGCCTTCTTTTAACCAGAGATACTCCTTCTTCAACACAGTCCATATTGCTCACAGCTTTTTTGCACACCCAGCATGAGCCTCAGATCCAGATAAACGCTCCTAAATATAGAAGACTGCTTGTAGGTGGGTATGTATGTGCTGCACATCCATACTTCCAAGTCGGACAAGATCTAGGGCTTAGTTCAGTGGGATAAATAGAGGTGTCCTCTGTTACATGATATTCCCTGCCCTCCAGCTACTTCTCCAGAAGGGCACAGGCTTCCCAAGTCTGAGGGCATATCTACTGGACCTAGTGGATGTCTCAGATACCTTAGGGCATCTCGGATGGCACTGGACAAATAAATTCAGGCAGATGAAACAATCCTCTTTTTGTGCCAAGCCCTGAGCACAAGTCAGCTGAGCAGTCAGCAGGAGCCTTCCAAAGGGTTAGCACACCACGCTTAATTGACGTGGTTGCCTTGTGCTGCATGGGGTATTTAGGCACCTGATTCACAACTTAAGACTTCAAGTGTCTTAACATGGAGCTGAATCCTACCACACTTCTTTTTATGGTCCCCATTAGGATTGATGACATCTTTAACTTTTCCCGGTCAATTATCTTGTTTCTGAATTCTTACCTAGACCTGCTGCATCTGGTTACTATGCTCTTGAGCTCTGCACTATGCAGAGACACGACAGGATATATTATCTATTTCTGGCTCTTACATCTAGAAGCAAATTCAGTTTTACAGTAGCCGACTATATGGTAGCCAAATATGATCCATCTGCATAGAAGCCGAAGGCACTATATGTCAGAGCAGAAGACAGGCAGAAGGTCAACCCAGGCTGGTATACTTGTCCAGCAGTGACGCTAGCCAGTAATGGGTGGATAGGGAAGATCACACAAGGAGGACAAGCATGCAGTAATATTTCTCAGCCTCTAGTGCCTGATACTTTGAGACTTCCTGAGCCAGAAGTAGGGTCTAGGTGTTTATTTGACCTGCATTGTTTTCTCCTATGAGATTATCCAGTTGGTTATGAACTCATGTAAACTTTTATTGACTTGTGGCAAGGATTTGTGCAGTTTTACAGGACACTCCTTGAACCACAAAAGTGTCTGTACCCTTAGTAGTACGGTAAGATGACAAAGCCATCTTGACACAAGATGAGTGTTATACCTAACACAAAAGAAGTAAAATTCATATCTGAATGAAGTTCTCATCTGTGGATATGGTTTTAGATTCTTCTTGCATATTAACATAGAAACAGCACAAAATCTTAAGATTTAAACCATGTACTTTGTTCAAAAAAGACTTGAAGCTTTTAAAGAAGGTCAAGAAATTAATGATGAGGTGGTGAAGTAACAGAGTTTGCTCTGTCCTTTTCCACTCTCTTCCTACTAGGATGTCTGCCCCTATCAGCATAAAAGAACTTTATTCCTTCTTACAGTATCCACGTGCCTTCGCTGCTATCTTCTCATCTCCCTTTAAATGCTGTTCTGGCTCAAAGGGCAGTTGGCTGATTAGTTCATGCAGAACAAACTCGCTCTCACAGCTTGAATCTGTGACCTGAAGAAATAAATCCTAACACTTGCTAGACTGCAAAAAAATCTTGCCAGGCTGCCAACTAAAAGAATGCTTCTGAGTGCCCAGCACTGTATTTTTTCCTTTCCGGGAAATGGTACATCAGAGGAGTTGGGTCCAGAAACTATATGCCAGTGTTTGTACTCACAGGAAACCAATAAGTCTGGTTCCACTGGACTCTCACCACTGGGGCAGCTCTATTTTCTTCTCCTTTTTTTTTTTTTTTTTTCTTTTTTTTTTTTCTTTTCTGGCTTTTCAATAGGAAAGTTGCTGTGTGAAAGGGGAAAACATTCAAGACCATCTACTAATTTGTTCAGGTACTACACCAGTCTTCAAAGTTCAAACAGGAGGGTCCTTCAAATCTGCTCCTTTTATTCATATGTGTTCAAAATGGCTGCCATCAGTTTTCACCCTGGGGATCTCCCAGGGCATACTTTGACTCCAGCCCTCACTTCACATCCCTGTCTCAAACAGGATTCTCTGCTTTGGATTCCCGCCCATAGTCTCTCTTTTGTCCCCAGTCAGCTCATGAACAATACATGTTATTGATTGGTACATGGACATTAATGTTTTCTATAATGTATTTCTTTCAGACATCATTGTTCTCATCGCTTCAATAGCAGTTGTTTCTGCAAAAACTCAGGGTAACATTTTTGCAACATCAGCACTGAGAAGTCTTCGTTTCCTACAGATCCTTCGTATGGTGCGCATGGACCGAAGAGGAGGCACTTGGAAATTGTTAGGTTCAGTAGTTTATGCACATAGCAAGGTATGTAATCGTAAGTGCTGGTTTTGAGGTCTTCACTGGATTCAGCATGAGTCCAAGGAAATAAATACTAACTGATTTTGAGCAGAATATCTAGAATTTCCTGAAATGACATCAGTTGTATTGAGCATTGACACAATTATGTGAGGCCATATTAAATACTAAAAGGTTTTGGAATGTGTTGAAAATGTTGGACTTGATATGCTACTGTAGTTCTGCATACATTGGTAAAGTTCCTGGAGCATCAAAGGAGTAGATTTGCTCCATTTTTAGAGAAAATTTGCTCAGCAGGGAAGCATTTGACTTTTACTACTCAAGTGCCAAAAAAGTACATAGATATTTTCACCGTGTCTTTCTTGAAATGCCACTCTGTTCAATCATTCAAATGTATATTAATCTCTGCTTTGTTTTATCTAGGAATTAATCACAGCCTGGTACATAGGATTTTTAGTACTCATCTTTTCATCTTTCCTGGTTTATCTGGTGGAAAAAGATGCAAATAATCAGTTCTCCACATATGCAGATGCTCTCTGGTGGGGCACAGTAAGTACACAAAAATAATACGCACTGCTTCGTGAGCATGCTAGAGTGCTTTGGATTTAACCTGCTGTTGATTTTAACTTAGTGAGATGTTCAGTGGATTGTTTCCACTGGCAGAAAGCTGGTCCCAAAGTCTCCCTACTCCAGCTATTAATTTGTACATCCATAGTTTATTTTACTCCATCCTGTGGAACAGCTGTGTATGAGTTTCTGCTGCAGATCAGATCACTGAACCTCCAAGAGAAGAAAGCATTTTATTTTTTAAACCAGGTCTTTTCAGAAATATATTTTGTAGTAGTGTCCCACAAGGAGCTGCTTTGACCCAAATGAGAACTATAAGCTGCAGAGCAAGGAGTGTCGAGGAAGTGGGAATAAGATTCTTACCTCAGCTTTGCAGTGAAAGGAAGTGTTTCTTCAATGACCTTAGAATGAAGTTGTTTCTTCTTTCCTGTGCCTTGAAGACAAAAAGCAAGAATAAATATTCTTATTCTGGTTCAGCAGTTCTTTTTACAGGTTTAGTTGAGCATTTAAGGTCTTGCTTAACTATCAAATCAACTACTTTGTTGAAATCTGTGGGATGTAAGTACGTGCCTGACTGCTTTTCCAAAAGTAGGAGGATTGTATGAATACTTACATGTTTAAATAAACCAGGCTTTAAATGAACAATGAAGTAATGACGACCTAGGTATCTAAGTAGTTGATTTATTCTTTTATGGCCCAATGTAAAGCCTTTTTTTTTTTTTTTTGCTAAAATATGCTCTGCAATGAGCTGGACCTCTATACTATGTGGGAGTTACTTGAACAGCAGCTAGAATCCTTGCCCTAACAAAAGCAGAGCTATTGCCAAGCAGGAAAAAAATGGGGAGGGGTTTGCTTGTTGTTCGGGGATTATTTTTTTTGTCCTTCTGATTCAGTGGAACAAACACCATGGGATCTGATAGCATCTGGATAGAGGAGTGATGCCTTTGAGATCATTAATGCTGACATAACCAAGAGCACTCATTAGTTTTCCTGGCATAAGCATGATAGCTGAAGCAGCCTCTGCAGCTTTCTCACCTCGGATCCTCTGCTAAAATGGACTCTGCTTGGATTCAGTGGTATTTGCAGACTCAGAGCTATTCAAAAACCTTTTCCAAAATGCACCGAATCTTTGAGAAGTATTTTTAATAAGTTTCATTTACATTCTGAGCGAAGGTCAGGGTCATTTCCTACTAGTATACCTAGCTTGTGTGTTTGAAATTTGTTCATCCTAGGAAAAATGATTTGTTACGTATCTTCCCTAGTGACTGTATTGTTGTACTCATGCACAAAACTGGGGAGGTAGGAAAAGCCAGACCTAATGATTCTTATTTGCACATCTACAAAAGGACAGAAATATTTTTCCTGAAACTTGCTTAGGAGTGTCAAGGCAAAATCTCTAATAGCATACATGCTTCTATTCTGTATTGTGAATGCACATAAGATTCACGCTGGCTAAAGCCATCAAAGCAGGTTTTGCCCTCAGTCTCACCACAACTGTTTATTTTGTGGGTTCTCTGTCTGTAACTATAATAATTCATCCCAAGCAGAAGGATGTTCACTTTCTTCAAAAGCTGAGGTCCAGGTTTGGCTTACAGCTTTCTGACCATTCTGCATAGGCATAGTTGTGAAGCATCTGGCTTGGGATGCCAGTGACCTTCCCTTTGGGTACCCAGTCTCCAGTAGTCTGCAAACAGCATTTTCCTTTTTTGGTTGGCAGTGAGTCCTGCAGGAGGCCCTCTGTAGGTCATGCAGGTGGGATGTTGTGGTGCATGGGTCTGAGAATGTGTGTTTTCAGCCACTCGGTTTCCCAGGCAACAACTCCTATATGTCTGCAAAGCTTCGTGTGACCTAGCACTGGGTAGGCAGAGATTTGGGGCTTAACACAGCATTACACCCATCTGCCAGCAGGCACTGGTGAGGGGACAGAGACGCACAAGGAATGAAAAAGGCTCAGCAAACCCGAACCTCAACTCCAACATCCAACTGAGGATCATGTCAGATCCACCATCCTTCCTCCTGAGCACCTCTAACAGCAGGAATATGATCTTTATTTTAGAATTTACTTCTGCACTACCTGTTGACTGTTATTTTTTTAAGGAAAAACCCTGCTAAGAAATAATCATTGTACAAACTGGTGCTTAAAATATTTTGTATACTATGAAGTTAGAATGTATGACTCATAGGTCAGATAAGTAGTGCAACTGAGAAAATAGGAATCTTTTCTTGACATCAGCAGGAAAAACAGCTAATTATAATCAAAGACCTGAAAACAATCTGTATTGTATATTTCTATATCTTTCCTTCTTTCCCCCAGGGTGTGACATGAATGCATTTAAATTTTTAATGTACTTAAGTGTACAACATCACTGAAAATCCACGTTCCCCTTTACCTGTTATCTTTGCCATTTTAATAATAGTATTTTGGGTATAATATGTAAAACAGTATGTGGGAAATGCATAGCGTGCTTCTTAGTCATGAGTTGTTTTTACTGCCAGAGTAACCCACATGCAGGTTTTGAAAAGGTCAGGTTGTGTGGCATTCTAGGGGAAATCAATGCTTAGTCTCATTGATTTGTTTATTTGCAATAGTTGTTCTTACTTATACCACAGAATATCTACCAAATCCCAGATTGAAGACTGTGATGGCAAAAGTAAAAGAAAGAAAAGACTGCATGGAAGTCAGGTGCAAATTGTCCTCTTAAATTTCAAGCTTTTAGAGGCACTTACACTACTCTCCGGGACCAAACCCTGCATGTGGCAATTAGCCCATTCGTTAATTTCAATTATTTGAGGGTTGTACCATGCTAAGGTCATTTCATGAATTTCATTTTTAAAGCCCATAACTTTGCACTGAGACAAAAGGCAGGATATGGCATACTAATTTGCATCTGAATACTGCTCTGTAGTTGCACATTGTACTGTGCAAAGAGTAATTCAAGCATCGTGCGAATGTTTCTACTGTGAATATTCTTATGGTTGGAGTCCCCGTGGTGCTGCTCAACACAGCCTTAAGTGCGCGCTATATGAAGAGTTCAAGCTCAGAATTTACTAGAAATGGTTTAACAGAAAAAAATAAAAAATAAAAAATAAAAAAAAAACCTAAGTAAACTTTATGAGAACAAAAAGTCTGTTAAAAAAAAAAACAAAAAACAAAAAAAAAAAACCCTAGGTCTTTCTTTCAAAGTCAAACCTTACATGATTTCCTGAGAAGTGTTAGTGTTAGCTAGAACTGATCATGTTCATAGCAACATTTAGTTTACTTTTACCTGCAAATGTCCTGCAATTAAGATTTCTATCCCTCCTACACATTTAACAGAGTTTCTCTTAATAAAAAAATTATTTTCTACTAGTATCCAGTAGTTACGGTTGGATACAGAATTGGATACAGAATGGCTCTGGCACTCCACAGTGACCTGTAGGTGAACAAAACAACTTACAATGAATAATAGTACCACAGTTACTAGCTCAAATGAGTCAATATTGATGGTGTTTTTCAAATTTGATGTGATGATAGTCTAAGCAAACTAAATTTTTTTTAAGTTAATTGATGTCAGGTAAAAATTCAAAAGGTAAGTACTGCTATCAGAACATAAAATTATGTCAGAAAAAATATTAGGGAAGAGGGAAGCCCTCTGGGTCTTATCTCATCTGATTGAAGGCTATAGGTTATATAAGCTTGTTCATTATTGTATTGCCTCACTTATTATTAGCACATTTATTAGTTCCAGCAATGAGATATAACACAAGTTCTATCACAGTGCTTTTCGAGACTAGCCGTGTTCCTTGGCTTATCTGTCCAATCCTGCATTTTAGGATATGTTGAGTTACCTGCTGAAGGAATCTTCCTTTCCATTATGCAAGTCTGGGTGGCCAGATCATGTGAAAACACAAACATTTTGTGTTTCAAGCTAGGTGAAATGAATCGTAACCAAAGAAACTAAAATGTTTAGTTTGATTTCCCCTATTTAAGCTGTGGTGATCAGACAGACACAGGGATGTTCAGCAGGTATCCCTGCACTTTGTTTTCCCATTATTGTTTCTTGATCCTTTTTCATCACATTCCTCTTTCTGCCCCAGCTTCCTCCCAGATCAACAACTCATCCCTATTTACTTCCATAGGTTTGTTACACCCATACCCAGATTTTGTATTTTTGATACTGTGATCTAGTTACTCTCGGTCTTATACGATATTAATGCTGTACTTACTTAGGTATTGTCGTCCTTGCAAGACTTGAATCCTCTAAAGGTCCTCAATATTTTCCTCTAGTTATCTTTGAACTTAAGGTCATTTCTCCCTTAACTCCCCATGGGATCCAACATTCTCTTATAGTGCCAGCTGTAACTTTTGTCAGCATCTTTCTTATCAGTCATATCTCACGATTTCTCATCTCACATCCAGCAGTTTTCCACACTGCATTCAATTAATGTTACCCCAAGATTATGCCATTCAGAGCCTTATGTTCAGTTATTTGTTTGCAGTACTAACAAAGATGATGAGGTTTATTTCTGAACTGGACCATGCGGATATATGGAAAAATATTTTCTTAGTTGTATGATCAGAGGAATATAAAAGAAGACCAAATCAATTTGTTTGGTCTCAAATAATGTGATATGGTATGGTTCTCTCACCTGTGTGTCAGTATAATGACTATCCTGAGATAGAAGAGCTGAAAATGAGCAACAAGGCACTGATATGCATAGACATCTTCATGACCTAAAAGAATGGGGAAAAAAGGCTTTAAAATGTATTCTTTTATTCTTTCTTAAATAAATTACATTAAAATGTATTCTTTTCTTTGGAGAAATCCCATAGATATTCTGTAGGACTGTTTCTGGTTTTGTGTAGCTCTCAGGTATCAAACCTCAAAGGTTCAAGTTCATCTTTGGGCAGTTTTAGAAGATGCTAGGTGACAATATCATTAATATGCAGAGATATGTAGGTCTGTTTTCCTTCTTGTCAGCCCAGGCAGGAGAGATCTCTCTACTTTCCAGCATCTAGCAGAGATAGGGAGCTGGGTAGAAGCCAAGCAACTGGGCTCATTCCAGAGCAGCAAACTGCTTCATGATGATTGGTCTGGAAATGAATTTTGAGGAACTTTTATTCAAAGGATTCATTTCTTCAAGTGCTTCATTATTCTCTGGGTCTTAATAGCTTCAGACTGTTCTGCACTTGCTGTCTAATGCTAAGAGCCGGGAATACCCTGTTTGCTATGCAGAATAAAGCCAAACCAAGCCCCTCTGCAAGTTCAAGAGCGTGGTTGCAACAGCTCACTTCTGTTGTAAAGAAAGGGGATTCTCGTCTGTTTTGTTATCACTCTGTCTCAGTAAAGTGCTTTCTTTGCCTGTCTTGTGCAGGCTCTGGTGCTTGTTAGATGTCTCTGTGAGCTGACTCGACTCACCAAAACAGCCAAAACAAGCCACACAAGAATGTGGGTAATTCTGCTTTCCTGGGTTGGAAAGCTGGGAAAAGGGGATTCAGGCAGAGAAGGCAGGGAAGTGAAGAGGAGCAAGGAGAGCAAGACCTGATAAGCACCCAAGGGTGGAGAGCTGTGTGTCCCTCCAGGCTAGCACTACCTTGAGACTTGATAACCACTTGAAATTTCAGCTGCAGAGGTATTTCAGCTCACTTTTTAGTCACTATGGCTTTCTGAGGGTAAATTACATCCGCAGTTTGTTCCCAACAGTGAGAGCAATTAAAGGCACTGTTTACTATCTAAGGAGCCTTAAATAGTTGAAATCTAATTACTTCCAAAAGACTTTCCTTTTGTCCTGTGGTGACCCCTGTATTAAATAGAATTGCTTGGCTGTCTTTCATAGGAATGAACTTTGAGGAAGCTGGAAGCAAAATATTGTCTCTAGAAGGCATTTTCCTGAAGAATTCATTACTGCCAGAATATTTGCTAAGCCTGAACTTGCCCACATTTGGTACACTATGTAAAATAATTCTCTGTGCACATGTTCGCCGTTAATAACAGGCCCTGGAGTCCTTGGCACTCAGCCGGTCGTTGTCTATCTTTGTCCTTTAACATTGTGTGCTGTTGCCTGAGCACAGTCCCTGCAGTCTTCCACCCGGCCTCAGAAATCCTCCACTCGACTGTCCTGCTTCTGACTGCTGCACCGAGCAGTACATGGGCCTATGGGTCCTGCCAGGTTGGTTCCCCAGTTTGAGCCTGGCACACCTGCCAAGCCAGGAGTAGTCTGGAGGGCATTTCTTTAGACTGGGGAAGATCCCAGGCACACAAAGGCATGAAGCCAGAACTCTGGCCTTATTTTGCCTTAGAGGTATGCTTTCTAGACCACAACATACCAGTATCCCAACAGTCCTTGCTGTACATGTACTCAGCCTGCAGTCAGTGATTTGCACGTGCACCAAACTGTGCCATCCTCTGTTGTGGTGCTAAATGGCAAGGGTGCTGACCTCCGCACCACAGCTTTTGAAACATCTGTTTGGTGTGCCTATCACAGCACTGTCCTCATGAAGGAGTTAAGCGATGCACTCTTCTTTCTCCTTGACCTCTTCCCACACAGGTCTGAGCTAACGCTATCCAACAGCCTAGGGTTGTTGGACGACCTGGAGATGTGCAGTGTTTTTTATCTTTGTGAGAGGAGTCACATGGGTCTATCTGAGCCTGTCAGAGGGAAGGGGAAAGGATGAGGAACTTCCTACAGTTCCTTCCAGCCTTAGATTAGCAGATTTTTGTGTGTTTCAGAAGATGACCTAGCCTAAATTGTACTGATGGGCTTGCAGAAAATGCAACAGCTAACCACTCCTATTAGTTGAATATTCTGTCTTTGAACTTCAGTTTCCTTTTAGTACAACTGTATTTCTCCAATATGTTATCTTTGTAATTTATATTTGTGTAGTTGTCCAGATACGTACTGTCCTGCTGAAAATTGGCGAAACATCTGTACATCCACTGAAAAGGACACTTTTTTCTGCACAGTTTATATAATTTCCCATCATTTGCTTCAGCTGTGAAATCCCAGATCTTCTGATCTATTATTTATTTATTGCTTATTGAGGTATTTTTCTCACGTTTATTATTTATTTGTTTTATTCGGTCATAGACAGTATTCTGTATCTTCATAGAATAACGTATTCATGTTACTTATGTATGTTTCTCTTTTAGAAATACCTATATATATTTCACGTGTCTTGAGTTATATAGTGGAAAAAACTGTTTCAGGCAGTGTATATAATCTCAGACTAACCTCTGAGGGACTCTTGGTACTCTTTGATCATTGTTTCGGTTTTTTTTAGATCACATTGACAACCATTGGCTATGGAGACAAAACTCCTCTTACTTGGCTCGGAAGGCTGCTTTCTGCAGGATTTGCTCTACTTGGCATTTCTTTCTTTGCACTACCTGCTGTGAGTATGCTTAAAAAAAACTGTACAACGATCATAGAAACTTCAGTGGCTTGTACTGCTCTTAGGATACAAAAAGCTGAGGGAAACTTTCTAAATGAAGAACAACTGTGTAAGGCTTTTTACTCTGTGACAATATTGGTGAATTGCTAGCACCCAAATGAAAGGTTTGGTGTTGCTGTCATTACATGAGTTTTGGAGAAGTTTTTTGCTAGGACAAACTGGGGTGTAACCATAAATTAGGTAGCATACCGCTGTGTGAGGTTGAAATTCCTTGCTTTTGTTATGAATTATGACTCATATATTACTGCTTTTCCTTCAGAGCTTTTAAAAAATCAATTGATATGTTTTTCTGAGTTAGTTTCTATTGAAAGAAAAGTGAGATAATTTTCATTTTTCTGAGTGTAGTGTGCAACTGTGAAAGACTGGATTTCCTTTCTCTTTTATATTAATATTAAATAAGCCGGAAATCAGAAGTGACATTTGTATTTTTTTATATTCCATGTGTATTATATACTCCATCAATATTTTAATACTTAGATTCATTATCTACAGATCATTATAAAATATGTATGTTATAATAATACATTTGTTTTCAACAATATAAACAAATCAAGCTCTAAAGTCAGCATTTGCCAACAGCATCAAATCATCTAATGCATTCCATTTACTTTTTATCTTATGCAAAGGGAGTATTTCGGTACCTGTGACATTATAATTCATAATAATTATAATTATATTACATTGCCTGTTTGTGAATCTTTGACATTTAATGGCAACTGCTGTAATTAATTATCTTTGTTACCTAGTAATCACTAGCAAGAAAGTTAGTCTTAGCAAGACTGCAAAGAACATGTAAAAGATGAATGACCTTGTATATTAGAGATGCCAGAACTGTTGTTCCTTGTGACATATCTATATACGGAAATTTATTTTCCTCACAAACACTTTTGTGTTGAATCTGTTTGTAAAATATATGTGTGAATCTTTTGTGCATTTCTAATATTTTTTATTTGTCCTGGCTAAGAATCAAGTGGAAATGTTCTTACTTGTAATGCAGGCATGTCCAGTAGAAATACTGTACTCCTTCCAAGCCAGGGAGGGAAACATTCTTGGTCTTTGAGTCTGTCTAGCAGGAATCATATTTATCTTACTTATAAAAAAGCAAAAAACCAAAAGGGAGAAGATTAATTGTCAGCTTTTTTACATACCCTCTAGAACAAACAGTGGAGATTATTTAGATTCTAATTTCATTAGTGGGGGGGGGAAATGGTCGTTATCTCTTAAATAAGGCATTTTTTAACGTTTCGAAAATCAAAAATTATAATAAGCACTGCAGATGTGACCTTTGTTATCTATATATGTCTGGTGTATCTGTCAGCTGGTCATTTCATTATTCATGGCTTACTTTCCTCTGAATGTTCCTGCCTGACTCTATAGATGTGTGTATGTATGTGTGTCTGTGTGTATGTGGCCTTTGGAGCTGCAGAAATACAGTCTAACACAAACTCAGGCAAGGGCTGGGGTAAGCAGTCACTGATAGTACCACAGATGTTATCTCACAAAGAGTCTCCAGTCTAAATATGTATGGCCACTGTTGTTCAGCTTTATACTGCCTTGTGCCGTCATAAGTGGAGCACACATACGATTACTTCAGATCAAAACTTTGTAGCTGATTGTGTGTATTTGTAGAAAAAAAAAAAATACCTACCCATAAATATTGTATTGAATTGCAGGGCATCCTTGGCTCAGGATTTGCATTAAAAGTGCAGGAACAGCATCGCCAGAAACACTTCGAGAAAAGAAGGAATCCAGCTGCCAGTCTAATTCAGGTAAATATGAAACCAGTAAAAAGATAATAGTAGATGATTTAAAGTACAGATTGGAGCAAGTTTTGTAATTTCAGTTTGGAAATTTTGTGGAAATAATATTTAACACAGATTAATTTCATGAAATACGTTTCTTCATGTATACAGAATTCCCATTTGCAGTTTGTGAGTTCTTCATCCATGCTAAAGAAACTGAGTTGATTGCATTTCTGTAGCTGATGAATTAGAACTGATCCCTGGACATCCCAACTGACAGAGCAGCCCTCTTGCCCATGTTAAGCTGCTTTTCACGAATACAGGGTTAAGAGTATTCCAATGAGTGATGTACTTGGTGAAAATGAAGTGTCCTGTCCAGAATACTGATAATTTCAGAATCAGTCAATTCAAAAGCTCGAAAAGTAGGCACTAGAAATTCCAAAACTTCTGAAATTTTTGTAAGCGGCTTCAGCTTCAATAATGACATCATGGCGCCAATCAGTGATTTGCAAAGAATTTTTTTTTTAAGCATAAGTGTCACTGTATGCATCAGTACAGATTAAGGGGCTGACCTGCTGCAAAAGAGCTCTGCAGGGAAGAACCAGAGTGTCTGGTGAACTACAGATTGGCCAGCAGTGTGCCCTTGTGACCAGGAAGGCCAATGGTATCCTCAGGTGCATTTAAAAGAGCATAGCCAGTGCACTGAAGAAGGTGATTTTCCCCCTTTACTCTGTTCTGGTGTGGCCACGTCTGGAGCACTGTGTCCAGTTTTGGTCTCCCCAGTTCAAGAGAGGCAGGATACATCTAGAGGAAATCCAGTGGAGAGCCATGAAGATGATTAAGGACCTGAAGCATCTCCCTTAAGAGGAAAAGCTGAGAGACCTAGGGCTGTTCAACCTTGAGAAGAAGAGGCTGAGAGGGAATCTTACAAACACTTATGAGGGCTGCTCCAAAAGTAATACCTCCTATTTTATTGTGTTCGCCTTTGTTGTCAGAGGCAGATGTAGGTGATATAGCAGTAGATGTTCAACCTTTCCCACAATATTCCATTACATTTTGTTGCCATGTGATGGCTGACAGCAGAAGGGCAGTCAGACAACATAGAGTCTGACATAGAAGCGCATATGAAGCAAACATGGAATTGAATTCCTCCATGTGGAAAAAATTGCACCCATTGACATTCTTCGATGTTTTCTGAATGTTTATGGAGACAAACGGTGGATGTGAGCACAGTGAAGCAGTGGGTGGTGTGTTTCAGCAGTGGCAAGAACAATGTGAAAGACAAGCCATGTTCTGGAAAGCCATGTAGATTTTTATGAGCATGACATGCAGGCTCTTGTTCACCACTGGCAAAAATGCATAGTTAGTGGTGGTGACTATGTTGAAAAAATAGTGTTTTGTATGTGACAATTTTCTCTATCAAATAGTGTTATTGTGCTCTCTGTATCTGTTGTGGTTTCCATGGAAATAAATAGGAGGCACTATTTTCGGAGCAGTCATAAATTATTGTAATGGTTAATAAAGCTAAACCTGCTCCTTTTGTGTCTATAGTACTGCAGTATGGGAGTCTGGGATATTTTCTATGACATACATTCTAAACTGCTCCCATGAGATTAAAGTTTGATTGACAGAGAATAGGCATAATAGATTTAGTGTTTGGATGTACCTCTTCTTATTGTTGTATGAAAGCCCAATCAAGATATTTAAAAGATAGTATACTAAACCGATTAAGAGTAGTCAGCCAGCTGATCTCAGGAAGAGACTCTCAGTGGACAAAATCACTGTAAAAGGAAGATAATCGTGGTGGGATCCAAGAAGTGAAGATCGTTCAGCATTTTCATGTTCATTTTCATGTTCGGCATTTTTAGTCATCTGAAAATTAATATGAAATTGCTGATGGTGATATTTGCCAATATAGCAAGTTGCCAGCGTATGACGGAATGGTAAAGATGAGGGCAGGCACATGACAGTGAATCTGAGTATGATCAGGCTGGAATTATTCCAACCAAATGGCTTAGTATATCAGGTACAAAACTGTTGATCCAGAAACAGTGCAATCAGTGTATAACTAGAGGACTCTGTCCTAATATTAGCAACTCTGGAAAGCACTTGACTGAGCATGAGAAACATAGAGGAGAAAGAGTGGGGAAGAAGGGTAGAGAGCTTTATACAGGTTCCCAGTATGTTACTTTGCCAAGGTTTATTACAGTTACATAAGGAAAAAGAAACGTATTAAACTGACATTACCACTGTGTGTAATGATGCTAACAGTACTAACATGCTGCATATCAAATCAACAACCACAGTTTGTAAATGAGGCTGGAAAACTGTAGAAAACAGAAAAAAGGGGGGGGTGGAAATGAGTCCAAATATGGAGAAAATTTCATGTTTAGAATTTCAGTGTGGATCTCAACCGTATATCATCTAGAGTAACATGGCCTGTTGGTTTTTTTAATTGTTTATTATGGATATTGACAATGAGCTACCATGTGAATCACTACTCCCGTTTATCAGGATAATGTCTGTTTTCTGGTGAGTTACTCCATAGAATTAGCCTATGCTAACTCCTCAGTTGCAGTAGATAAACTGTCTACTGGAGCTCATACCTGGCTGCAAGGTAGCTAAGCTATCACAGCAATCAAGTATAATGTACAATATGAACATACTTTTCTCTATTCGTTTAGCTTTTAAGAAGCATGCAGTGTGAATATTATCAAAGCATATAAATCCAGTGAGGAAGTGCTGGAAACTACAGGACCATCTAATCTAGCAGACAGAAACATAACAAATTTCTCTGGCTGTAAGCCAAACCAAAAAGTTTCAAATTAAAAATAATGCAGAGATTTTTGACGGTGTGGATGATCAGCCAACAGAACAATTTACAAAGTAAGCGACAGGCTCTTCACCTGTAGATGAAGGCTGGATGCATTTGTGGGAGCTGTGCAGGATGACACAGGGTATTAAGCTCCATACAAGAATACCTGGATGACATTTAATGCTTGACATTATACAGGAAGCACAGATACTCAGCTAGTACAAATTAATATAGTTATGCTGACATCAGGAAAGCTGTACCAGTTTGCAGAGATGAGGATCTATCTTCCTATCCACATGCAGTTATAAATCTAAATGTTGAATACGTTTTCAGTGCTAAGCTTTGGTCGCTCACCTTTGAAATTAATTAATTCATAGTTTTAAGCATTTAGCGGTGTTTCAAACCACAGAGAATACTTCTCTTCTAAATGCTTTTTGTCTGGTTTTCATTATCATTTACAAAATGTATTATGACACTTTCTTTACCTGAGACTGCAAGTTTGTGTGGGTTTCCCCTATGGAATTGTCACAACTAAATCACTGTGATGCTTTTTTCAGGCACCTTTATATGCTGAATATTTTCTGGTACTTCCATGAAGCTAATAACTCTTGCCATACCATGTTCTGATTTACAAAAGCTTTGGTAGGTTTTTGCTGGTATTTACTTGCTCACCCTAATACAGATATCCCAATCTGAGCAGAATCCACTCTCTCCATAACCAGTGTGGTGGCATTGTCACTTCATGTTCTTGGTTCCTTTGTGCTTTTCTATTGTTTCCCCATACCAGGCTTCTTGGCGGTTTTATTCTACCGACACCAGCCGAACAAACCTGACTGCCACCTGGCGATATTATGAAAGTATTCTTCCTCCCCTCAGGCATGTATCAGTGCTATGAATGATAAAAGAAAGCCATGACTTGTATTGGTTACTAATCTGCTTTTCAATTTTTTGTTTCATCCCCTGCTCCCTCTTGCCTTGTTTTTCTTTTTTATCATATATCCTGCACGTAGTGTGTATGGCGTAGTTATGCGGCTGATGAGAAATCGGTTTCCATTGCTACCTGGAAGCCTCATTTGAAGGCCTTGCATACCTGCAGCCCTACAAAGTAGGTACAAATATGGCAGCTGGTGCTGTTCTTGATGTCTGTTCAAGCTTATAGAGAATTACTATTTATTTGTTTGTTTTGTCTTGTTTTGTCTTCTCAAGTCCTCTTATAAAAAATTTTAACTAACAAATCAGGCCAGTGTTATCTGGGAGGCTAGTACAGAGAGACAAATACAAATCACCTTCATTTATCTAAGAAGTATCACTGAACACAGGCATTAGGAACATTTCAATGAGAAAACATTTATCAAGGGTAATGTTTTACTACTATCCATGCTCCATACCAGCTGTGCCTTAACATACTCATTAATAATCACAGTCTCATTTTGAAGTTATACTAATTCCTCCTGCATGCTGTTGGTAAAGGTATATTATTATTTACAACAGATCTATAGAAGGACGTGCCTATTGGATAATACTACTTTCTGTCTAAGAAAAAAATGGCTCTTGAAAGTTTTGATCCTGAACCAGATTCTGGTATAAATTCATGTGAAACACCAGCTTGCTCCAGGTGAAGATCAGGGCTGAAAGACTTTTCCTGACCTGTGAGACTAGGGAACGCATCTCAGTCCCAGCTGCACATGATGACAGCACAGCAAATGCACACTGGGGTGTCAACCAACAGCTGTCCCCTCCTCTGCTCTCCTACAAACCCTGGTTTTAATGGGACAGAAACATGTTTAACTGCTCTTCACTAGATTTGTTTTATCAAGATCGTGAGTTTGAGAGAACAATGGAAAGTGCATCTTCCTGCTGCTGTAGAAGGGTGACCAAAACCAGACTCACTAGGAAGCTCAATCCCTAATGATTTGTCTTTGGCATATACCTCTGTTTTTGTCACAGCAAACAACAAGCATTTGAGCAAATATACATATGAATGTAATTTTTCCTTGAACCGATACAATTCAGTATATGTATTCACCCAGTTTAAAATCATGTTTAAGAAGGAAAGTATTAATACAAAGCTTGTTCCTTCAGTTAAAAACTATTTATGCACACTTCAACTAGACTGTGCCTCTGTATTAGACTATAGCTGCAGAATACCTTTCCAAAGGAGCACAGCCTTACGGCATTTTGCAAATGCAAATGCTCTGGGGAATTTCCTGTTTCTTGTCATTACTTCTGGTACATTTAGTGTTTCCTTAAAGGAAATTGTATCCTCAGTTACACACCCAGTCAGTGGAAGGTAACTAAAAACACCTTATATCACAGCTTGGCAAACAGAAGATATTCACTGCCATTGTGTGGGTGAGAATCCACAGACAACTGGCCATCCAAGACCCTTCAACAGTCCATGTAAAGAATTACCAGAAGGTAGTAAGTTGGCTGATGCAATACAGGGTACAAATTAGGAAGTAAACAATAATAATGATTAGAGAGGAGTACAATAAGAGCCTTATAGGAAAGCTCTGATAAGCATCCTAACTGTTGTTATTGCAGACAGTGCAAGAGAATTAGTGGTTTCTCTCAAAGCTGGGTGATGAACATCCACATGACAGTAAAAAGGTAACTGTGTGCCAAAAACTCAGCCAAAAAGAGGTTTGGCTGGGTACCCGAAGCTGATTTTTGAATTTCAGAGAGTTGACAAGAACAGAGCCATAAGCAATCAGTTACCATAAGCATAATTCCAAAACGCTTCAAACTAAAAGGAGATTTTAGATTAAAAGTTATGTGGAATATTGATTTGAATAAATGTGCAAGAATTTTGACCTGTACAAACAGGTTGAAGACAACATTGGTATAAATGGATGGATATGAAATAATGAAGCTGTATCCCACCTAAAATATTCTAAAATAAGACTGTCCCTCAAAAGTGCATCTAATTGTTATTTTAAATAAGCCTATTGCTGTGTTACCCTAAAATTAAACCTTTTAAAGCCTACAGCTTTCTGTTACATATGTGTCAGCAATGCATTTTGCCTAAGTGCTTTGCCAACTCAGTCTGCAGTGGTATGTACTAAGCATGTTATGCATGTGTTAAAACAACTGGAAAGCTTACTTTTCAGAAGCATTGTAGTTGTGAGTCTTGCTTGAATGTTTTTGTGGTTGCAATGTATTGTGTGTGTTGTACATTAATTAACACATCCATTTACGTTTAGCATATATCTAACATCATCTGTAGCTGAGTAATGTGATTACTATCTGCATAACAAATATGTTTTTCCCTCCCACTCCCCGACCTGAAGAAAAGAACAAGGGGAAGCTTCTAGCAGGTTTGTAGTTTAATTTATTTCTTTCATCTTTGAAATCTCTGCTTCTTAAAGTCTTTTTGCTGTTTTATGCTCTGTATAATAGGTTCAATAAACTGCTAACTGATAATAGTCACAAATCACATTTGTGTTTAACTTGTATTGATAAAAGTCATGATGCTGAAATTTGCTTGAATGGAAAAAATAGGCAATTTGTTTGCTTTTGTAAGTCCAAGCACTAAGTACTTGTTTCAGACCCTGCTCCTGAGGAGGGAAGTGCCTACTGAGTCCTGCCACAAAACTGACACCATTTCCAGCAGCTGCAGTGGAGGGTAGAGGCATGTGGTGGAATTTGGCTTTGAATACCAGCTGTATTGCCACCTGGCCTGGATGCAGGTTGAGGACTGGTTGCCTGTAGCATGGAGAACCAGTGCTGCTCTCACTGAATAAATAAAGCCCTGGAGATCATAGAATGATAACATCATTGAGGTTGGAGAAGACCACCAAGATCTTCTAGTCCAACTGCCAGCCTATCACCACCATGCCCACTAAGCCACGTCCTTCAAAGATGCAGTTTTAAGGCAGTACATGGAAATGTTGCTCCTCTTCCTTATGTATAACTTGAATATTTAGGGCCTGGAAAGGACCTGGTGGCCACAAAAGAAGTTATACTGCCCTCAAAACTAGTTAGGAGTGAGAGTCAGCAAGTGTTGGGTGAAAGCAGGGTCAGAGGAGAGTGGAGTTTACGTCCAAGGAGTAAATGTTCAAAAGCCAAGAAAAAAGCATCAGTGACGCATCAACTTCTGAAATCTGTCTGCCCTAGTTTTACTGTTGTTTGCAAACTCTTTTTGCTTATTTAATTATCTCTGAACAGTCTGAGCACTTCAATACCTAAAATGCAAAAAAGATAAAAACAAAAAGCAGGTGGAAAGTCTTCGCAGAAATTGCCCTCATCCCTCTTCACTTTTCAGACCAGTTCCCTGCTGCCTGACTCCATCCTCTTCCCTAAAGTGCATGTTTGGTATCACAGTACCTCGAAGTGAATGGATTTGCTCTCAAGTGTCCCTTGGGAGCGTTTCGCCTACTGTGGCATTTGCAAGAAACTGTCACTGTTGGTTCTGTTACTTTTCACAATCGTTACCTCTGTAGGATCGCTGGCAATGAACTGATCTTATTAAATTATGATAGCCTGATGAAAAATTTTCATACTTGCCAGCCATATTGCATACTCCTTCAACATTTAAAATTGTTTTCAGCTTTTTTTTAAAGGTGAGACTGGAGTTGACAGTAAATGAGTATGTATCTTCAAAACAGTGATTTATGCAGAGTGAGCTTATTCCCAGCTGTACCATAAGGACTTAAAGACACGAATTTGCTTACAATATGTAGAAGCTAGATGGAGGGGGAAGAAATGTAAAATGATAAGACCTTCCCCTTGTTAGAGATAACTGCTGTGGTTTTAAAAGTAGTCAGTTATTTAGCTGTATGCTTTCACTTTATGTTCACTGAATGAAAGATTTTTGCCCCTTCAAAAAAATTCACTCCTGTGTTCACTGCTACATTTTAGTGTAGGTATAACAATGAGCTTGTTAACTTTTTGAGATCCTGGGCTACAGTAGGAACCTGCTGACCACTCAGTGCCTTTTTAAAAAGGTGTGTTTTGTTAGTAGTTGTTCGTTGCATTGTTATGCTGATATACTGCTCTGTGTTTATATCACTTAAAATATGTGTGTGTTCTGTTGTAAAAACATAAATGCAAACAGCTGCAATGTACTTAGAGATGACTGTCCTCGACTATTTAACTTCTCTCATACTGCACTGCTGAGTGACTTGCATGGGATGCTGTGTGACCTAAGTAAGCTGCTTCTTGTTTCACTCTTTAAATGAAGATATGTTTGTTCAAGTAATGCATTGGATTTCTTTCTGAATATGCTCTTTGGTCTTTATTCTATTCTAATAACAGTGGAGAAAAAACTTTTATTACTTTAGGTAAAAGCTATATTTTCTTGCCTATCCAATTGAATTTTATATTTACAGAAATGAATTCTTGCATTCTGTCACGTATAGACCTACCATCTTTCATTAGGCAACTGAATGTTGTTGCCTGAGCTAAGAGAGCTATGCTTATGCAGCTATAGCTTCATACTGATTTTAAGAAAAATATTTTCAACACATTACATGGTGTATTTCTCAAAGCAGTATACATATGTATTCTAGTTAATCGCTTATCAAAAGAAAGGTTGGATTACCTTTCTGGTCAATGTGAGGTGTAAACTGAGATATATCTGTAAGCAGTACTAGTTCTGCAAGCTGTTTAGAAAGCTTTATGTTAAATTATCTGTATCTATAAGTAAGTATACACTGAGCATAAATAGTATTTATTTCTATTCAGTTATACGCTGCAGCTGAAATACTTCCTGTGCAAGGAATGAGATCAAGACCAAGGAGTCTTACAGCATCTTGAGAACATAAGTAGCCTTATGCTGTGTGTAGGATGTACTTCGGGCATCTGCAAAGAATGAATTTCACCTGTCAGTTGTAGGCTTCACTTAGCTTTGTAAATAGCGAGTTTTCATACAAAGAGTTACAAGCATAGGAGCTTGGGGTAAAAAAGTCAGCCCTACTCTGAAAGAAGCATGTAAATTATAGGCTGGAATTCTCTTCATCTACTAAATCACAGTTGTTTTTAAAAGAAGAAATAATGTAAATTGTTATCTCTGCATGCGCTTTATGAGAAAGGAATTGCCAGTGATGAAGAATCTGACTTGAGGTGGAAAGCCTAACCCCTCACCTAGCAGTGGAATGCTTAGTAACATGGTCCTCTATCTCCCCTCACTCCTAGTAAGCTTTGTAGTAATAAACAGAAGCTCTTCAGGATGTACACCCCTCGGAAACATAGGTATTCAGCATCCTGCCTCTTCATATGATGTTTGAGAATGCCAACTAACATCAGGTGCATGATTCATTTATTTTCCACTCCTTAGCGCTTTAAAGTTCCTTACTTCTCCAAAAGACGTTTCCTTATTTATTTTTTTAAGTGCTTGTAATTCCCCTTGCTGCTTGTTGCCTGCAATGACATTAACACAATAGCAATAATTCCAGTAATCTGAAACTCATACAATTGCAGTGTGGAGCACGCCATGGTATGCCAACACGCAGATTCCCTTTTCTGCCTGAGACTTGAACTTTTGGAGTGCATCACCCTGTAGAGATCTATACAATTTTTGAACGTTTAGATAAAGACACATCCCCCAGTCCAAGAGGATTTTTACACTCATGGCAGTTGAGTACTCCACTGAATAACCAGTGAGGAAAAATGAGATGTAACATACTGGTCAATATCAACAATTCAAGTCTGTAATCATTATTGAGAAGAATCCCCTTGGACACAGCCTGTGGAAGCTGTGCCTGCATCCTATACTGGAAGGTGGAGAAATGCATGTGAAACAAACCAGTTGCTTCAGTTGAATTCTGTTGAAACTGTTTCTAACCAGCAATGGTAATTTCTAGATGGATGGATCTAGAGGATGACGCACTTAATTTATACGCAAAGCACAATTACAATTTTTCTTACTTTTTAAAAGTAATTTATAAAACAACACAAGTACAAACTGATGATAGAAAATGAAGAGAAAAAAAAAAACAAAAAAAACATTCTCTTCATCCAGAAACTGTTTTGACAAAGAAAATTCACAAAAACCCTGACTATTAGTTTGGATTTTTTTTTGCTTGACAATTGAACAGTAAGATATTATGTCCTTGAAATTCTTGTTACTATTCATTGAAGGCAAGGTATGAGATGCAGCACTATGTTTCTTGGATTCAGGCTCCTAGAATAACTGACTGGTGGAGAATTCTTGAACGCTTGAACATCAGACCTTATTGTACTACTCACTGCAATAGCATTTGTTCAGCTTAGCTTAATTTCCATAAAATCTATAGCTTAGGAAGAATCAATGTCTGTATTAATTGGAAGTTAACTATGGCAAATCAGCACACACTTCTAATTGCTGTTATTTTTCATGGGTGATAACTTTTGTCAGCTTGAGTTTCTGTCTCAACTCCAGATTCAAAGCACTCTCTCACCCTCAGGCCTTACAGTTACTTCTGATTAATTTCAATTTGTTCCTATTCCCATTTCCACCAGCCTGCTCGGTGTGAAAAGCTGAGACATGAATCACAGATTTTAACTAGTGGAAAGAAGCAGTGCTGCAGGTCGGAGGCTGATATGGGGCAGAGGTAGAAGTGTAGGGGTAGAAGCGCCCAGAAACGTAAGATAGATAGAAGGAGAAATAGGGGAGTAGGACAGCGAGCCAAAGTGATGTCCCATGAACCAAAAGTTTTAGTAAGATGCTTAATGGAAGACAGACAGAACTGTGAGTGCGGGAGATAAAAGCAAGAGTTTGTTGGCATTTATCAGTTAAAATCTTATTAAGTCGAGTGATTTGGTTCACCAAAGAACTGTTTGTTCCCGATGCAGTGAAGCTACAGTGACCTCTAGTGTCTTTAAACACCTATTCCTATGACGGAAAAGAGAATTTGGAAAGAAGAGCTGCAAAGTCCTTTGCTATTGCAGGGAGGTGAATGGCTCATCCGTGTACTGACAAGACAAATGTGTGGAAAAATTCTGCAACTAATCCTTCAGAAGAAAAAAGATAGAGAAAAATCACTTGCATTTTTTCCAGAGGTTTCAGTTGTAGCTCCACTACTTCAAAGCTTCTTGCTTCAAAGCTTCAGTTTTGCTTATATGAATGTATCCACAGATTGCAACCTGCAAGTATAGAGGAGACCAAAGGCATTACCATTGCCATGGAAGATTGTAATAAAAAGCTAACATGTATATAAACCAACGGGAATAAATTATCAATCACATAAGCACAAGAAATGATGGACAGACACATGTCTAAAGGAATGTGGAGATAATTGGAAATAGCTGGATTTCTCTCCAACCTTTGTCATTTAAGTCAAGTCTGATTCAGGATCCTGTGTAATTTCAGAAAGCTTTTACACACCTATTTTACCAGTTCCTCCTAATAGTTCTTGCCTTTTGGAGTAGCATTCAAGTTAAACTTTGGAAGTAATTAAAAAGATATGTGCATTTCCAAGGGGCATTAGCAGGTTTACATTAATTCAGAGAATTTTCTTTGGATTTGTCGTAAAGAGAGAGGAAAGAAAAAAATAGAACAGGCTAAGTCCTGCAAGATATGAAGAATTTGTAGCAGGGCACTGGACAGCACTAATACAAGCATCATTAAAACAGAGTAAAGAGTTTTAAAGGCTTCAGTGGCCACTGATTCAAGTGTAGAATGCCCAAAAATGCTTGCAAGGGCATAAGATTATCTCCAGTGTGTATCTCTAATGCTGTCCCCACCAGTACTGCAACAGGTAGTTGAGAGTCCAGAGCCTATAAGGGAAGGGATATCGCTGTGGGTAAAAACCCTGCTCAGCATGCCCCAAAAATGCAGTTAATTCAGTTATTTCTAAATGATACTTTATTTATTATTATTCTTCTAGGCATGGGTTCTCCCCTGCTGCAAGTCACACAGTTTATTGCTGTGCTGAGTAGGACCCGGTGGCTCTAGGAACGTTTCCCACCAGTCTCAAAATAGGAACAGGGATCCAAGAGCAAAGAACTTCTATAACCAGTGTCTTTGGAGAAACTCTCAAGATGTAAAACAGTTTCCAAAGCAGGCTTCCTTCAGATGCTCTGTTTCTCTTCATGATGCAGCATTCTCTGCATGGACCCTTGGCATGCCTTTCCATTGCCATTGCTACAAAGCAGATTTTCTTTTTAAGTGTGAGGTCTGGATTTTAAATTAATATTTTCATTCTCAGTGTTGCACTTTTACAAATGGCTCTAGTACAGCTGAAGTATCTACTGTTCCTTTCACCATTGCCTCATTGCTTTGGTTTGGAGAACTAAAGATATTCAGGTTAAGTAACCATTGTGTACCATTCAGTTTTTATTAATGAAATAATCTTGTGCATTTAAGTCATTTAAATGCAGGCATTGTTTACATTAGCACAGAATAATTGACATAACAGTGTATGCTTTTTTCATTTTGCTATTTTCATTTTCAATTTGCAGCTACTTAGATTATGTTAAAAAAATATATGGTCCACACTGTTCTTATTTATGGCTCATTTACCATTTTTTTCTTTAATTTTAATAGCTCTAAAAGGTAGAGAGCTATCCAGAAAGCTTTTTACTTTAAGATTTGTCAAAAAATCATATAATTTGATTTAATTTTCAATATCAAAAACAATTTGAGCCATAAGAAGAGGGGATGCATATGGGAATAAGATGAAGTCCATGTTTATCCTGTTGTTCATGTGACAATCCTATAATGAAGCTAACAAATATTTTCCAGCTTTTACTTTCATGAAGTTGTACAATGCAAAAAATTCCTGAGATGAAATGTAATTTTTATTGAGAACTAAATTTAAGAACTCCCTTTTCTTTCAAATAATAGGTTCTTTTGTATTGAGTTTGCAACAATATATAGTACTGCTGGCATAGGTAACAATTTTCGTTGGAAACAGATTATGTTTCCAGTACCATCATGTGTTTATTTCAACAATTGCTTACTCTGGGCAAAGGGAAGAAGGGAATTGCATTCAGAAATTATAGGAAAGGTATTCTTTCAAGTGATTCAACATGCCTTATAGAAATATGTTTATCTAGTAATCATCTTATTGATATGCCTTTTATTTTATTTTATTTATTTATTTATTTATTTATTTATTTGCATTCTCGAAACTTAATCTGAGCTTTCTGGCATGTGCTTTTGCCTGCTACAAATTGCATCCTTTCTGCTCTCGGTGATGTTTGTGTTCAGAATGAAATGCTACGCTATGCATGGACAAAGATATCTGATTATCTCAACATTTCACAGCTACAGAAGTTTATAATTACATTCAATCTCATATAATTACATATTAACTCTGTATTTTCGGAGTGCAGTTGGTTAAACATCTAGGAACCACACAGTACATTTTAGCAGTAGTTAATTAGCTACAGAGTTCATTTCTCTTGAAAACATATTTTATGGGTGCGCAGAAGTGCAAAGACTTGAGGGTACCAGAAAGTGTTTTAACTTCAAGTACAATTACATTTTGCAAGTAGACGGTCTTTGCTCTTGATGTCTTAAAAGCATCCTCCAGAACCTATGTCAGTGCAGTGGGACTGTGAGACCCATTAACAGTATACCATGAGCAGCTCCTACTTTGCTCACTTCATCTCTACCCTTGCCTAAACAGTATCACTGATGAAGATGGCCATTTCCATAGATAAAACAAGGGTACAAAAGCAGATGTAAGACTTCATTTCTGTTTTCCCTTTGTGTCTTCTGCTTCAGGAAGCAACAGACAAAAGCAAGAAGGCTAAACTGTGAAAAAGCATAAACATGTAGATAGGGGGACCACAGAATTTCATCATGTTTTAAGGTGAACAAAGTTAATTTGAGTATTGAGAAGTAGAAACCCTATATGTCCCACATTTAGCTGACTGGAGGGGAAGGATACAACCTCAGAAGGGAACAAATCTTGGCCAGCTGTAAGGACACAGGGCCACCTTTGGCCCAGCGGTCACAACCATGACCTTGGTTGGGCCTTACTGTTTGTCCTGAAGTGCCAGTAGCACCTGCAAGTAATGAGGTCCCAGTTTAATATCCAGGAGTGACTTCAGTGAGCACAGAGGGTAACATTACATTTCCATTCATCGGTCATCACTCTCTTTCATGGATGTTTTGTTAATTTTGGTTTTGTCTTGTCCCAGTAAGTTCTGTTACACAAAATTATGAATATGAGTGACCACTAACAACGCATATGAAATGCTGGTGGTGCCACATCTTGAAAAAGCATGATGATACTAACAGTATTCTTGCCTGCTTAAAAAACAAACAACCAACCAAAAACACTATATGGCATGCAATAATCGTAGAACACAATTTGTTCTTGTCTATCTGAAGAGATCATCAAAAGTGCACTGAGCTGGGCTGATTAACATGGGAATAAACCTTTTTATAATTCAAGGAATAAAAAAGTAAATCATAGAGATTAATTGTAGTTGTATTAATAGTTGCATTAAATTTGTTTCTGTTTGTTGATTTTAATTTCCTTTACAAGATTATTCTGTACTTAAGATAGACTGTTTTAGGTTATGTCTTTATCGGATAATAATTACTAAAAGTCATTTCCATTCCCAAATTATACATATTCAATGAAAATAGAAGCATGTAAGAAAAAGGTTCATACTCCTGAGAATTTTTAGAATTTATTTTCTATTATCTTATGATAGAAACAGAATAGTGGAACTAAGAATAAAAACCGTTTCTCTTCTTCACAGTCAAAAGTTAAGTTTCAAGGAGAGGGTCCGGATGGCCAGCCCACGAGGTCAGAGCATAAAGAACAGGCAGTCATCAGTCGGAGATCGCCGGTCCCCGAGTGCCGACGTTGCCACTGACGGCAGCCCCACCAAGGTCCAGAAGAGCTGGAGCTTCAATGACCGCACCCGCTTCAGGCCGTCCCTGAGGCTGAAGAGCTCACAGCCCAAACCTGTGGTTGATGGTACGAGTTTTTTGTGCCTCCTTTTCCTCTTCTCAGCCTTCCCAGACTGCTCTGACATACGAGCATGGTGAATGCAACCCATGTCTGGAAAGCAGACAGAATCTTTATATTGGGGTGGGGTTACCAGAAGGCAGTAGCCTGCTGCAAACAGCATGCTGACACAATTTTACTAAATATGAATCTTATGTCAGTCATGCACAAAGACTTAACAGTAGAAAAGAGGGAAATCACAGGTGGACAAAATACATCCTGCACATTTGGTTTTCGCAGGAGACCTCTTACTGCCACCAGGGATACAAGCACCTGGCAGAAAAGATATATACCAGCAGGTGCCTTAGGTTTTACTCCTTAGCTTTAGGGTGTTGTGTCAGGTAGGCGAGATAGGTGGCCTTAGCAAACAAAAACTGTTACTGCTCTTATGTATTGCCTTCTAAAGAGTATTTTAGATGTGGGAAGGAACGTAGCCTTTCTTGCACCCTGCGTCACTGTGAAAATGGATGCTGCCCCTCTCTGCTCTTCTTGCTGGGAAAGGTTCTCTCCAGCAGTCAAATACAAACTGCTGAGTCAAAGATCTTCATCTATAAAAGTCTACTAAGACAGAGGCAGTGATTCTTCTAACCAGAAAGCACTGCTGCTACTTACAGCAGCTCTCTGGCAGGCAGGACTTGAGAGCTCCAGATGAGTCCAACCTCCTTAGAAATGTGTTTTGCACTGGAAGATGTCCTCACACAGCTCTGGGTGGGTCCTCTGCTCCAGAAGACGTAGATGTGGGTTTCTATGTTCACATTTTTTCCCTATTTATTAATATTTTGTCCTTTCCTGTGGGTCTCTCAGGAGGAAAATAGGGAAAACACTGTCTAGCTATAAGAGGAGGCAGTGATGCCAGCTATATGGAAAAGGTACATTGTAAATCATTTGATCAAATTAAAGAGATGCAACTTTAAACTTCTTCTGCAATGCTAATCACCCGTGTTGTGTCCAAATTTGTGGTCAAACTGTCTGGACAAGAGTGTAATTTCATTGCTCACTTCCTTTTTAGAAGTCATTATCACAAACACCTAGGTTGCAAAACAAACATTGAACTGAAATGCCCCATCTCTTAGCTGAGAATGTCCTGCACAACACATCTTGTCAGGAAAAGCCTGGGTAAATAAACTTTTCCTGAAGAACAAACTAGACAAACCAAAGGTGTTTGCTAAGGTCATCTTTCCAGGCAAGCCCTCCTGTGTGGACAGCTCTTGGATGCGTGAATCCCGAATTTGGCTGCCTTACAGTGAGCTCCTGAGAAGTACCAGCCACTGTTCAGTGTCCAAGGAGCCCTCCAGGTCGCTCACCAACCCCTGCTCCTTTTTGGGGCATGAGCCACAGAAGCCGCGTCACCTGGGGGTGTGTGATGCCTGCCTGGGTTCAGGCTGTCATGGAGTTGTGATGATGCCAATGCTCAGAACTGGGAAGTGAGAAATGCTAGGGGTACCACATGTCTGAAAGTACCCTCTCTAAATGTAGGCTTCTCATGTAATCAGTTAGTGCCAGTATCTGTCAAAATACAAGCCAGAAATGACTTCATAGGTTAAACTCCTGTAACTTGCACTGAACTGGAAGTGAAGTGAGAAGAGAGCATTTTGTTGAGCATACTCCCAGGGTATCAGCAGCTCCTTCTGTGCCAGTCCCTCAGTCTGCACCTCGTTCAAGTATCTGCTTACTTTTTCATCAGCCCATTTGTCACAGAAATACTTCCGACGTATGGTCCTGTGGTTTGTCCTGTATGCACTGTTGTTTATAGCAGTCATCTGCATGAGAAGATCACACTCGTTCTCACTGTCTCTGTTTGATGGAAAAGGTGTCATAAATGGCACCTTGGGTATTTCTGCAGATAAAAGATAGTAACAACAGAGACTTCACTGTTGTGAGTAAGCCCTTAAAGATCTTCCTGCTCCCCAGTGTGAGCCCAAGCTGTTTCCTTGTAAGCATTTTCCAGCTCCTTGTCCACCTTTATGAACTAGGGCCAACAGATATGACTGATTTCTCATCCGTGGCAGGAGGAACAGCCTCCATTGTCTCCAGCTTTTATGAAAATACCAAGTTTCCACTCTGGGATCCAGTCCAGTACTTCTAGGACTGGTCTCATCAGGTCAGTTTCCACTATGCTCACTGCTGAGAGGCAGCTCCTTGCTACTTTACCCAGTCCGCTACAGGAAAAGCTCTGCAGCACTACCAAGCTTGATGCATTCTATTTTTTTTTCTTTCCATTTGTGTTATCAGTTTCATAGTTTGGCACACTTTGACATCTCAGTGGAAAAGATCTATGGAAAAGACTATGTATTTAGTTCAGTACTTCTTGAATTTTTTTCACTGGATGAAAACACAGCATTTGCAGCATTTTAGTAATACCTCTCAGTTGTCAGAACCTCCAATTCCCTCCTGGAGGTATTCTGCGGCCAAACAATTGTTTTGGTCTGCTGATCTTCCAGCCAAACTAGAAGCCACCGTTTCTAGATGTAAATCAGTACGCAAAACCCAGCCCTCAAGTGGCTGGTTTTTCAGGGTGTTTCTTTTCTCTTTGCAGTAAGTTTAAGGGGAGAAGAAATTATACTTTCAAAAGACCCTTCTGACAGAGGCAGTTTGGTACAGTTTCCCCAGTCCAGGGTCAAATGGTTACATCAGTAATCCAATGAAAAAATAAAAGGCTCTTATTCTGAACTTACTTTTCAAAAGAAAAGATTTTCAGGTATTTGGAACAGGCTCCCAAAGGCAGTGGCCATAGCACCAAGCTTATTGGAGTTCAAGAAGCGTTTGGACTACACTCTCAGACATAGACATAGAGTTTGATTTTGGGTGGTCCTGTGTGGAGCCAGGAGTTGGACTTAGTCATCCTTGTAGAACCCTTCTAATTTGGGATATGGTATGATTCTGTAATTCATTTATATGAATTATAAATCAATTCTATAATTGATTTTTGTTTAACTGTACAGGATTTAGCATTATAAGTTATCTTCACTTTGTGCAGGTGCAGTAGGAACTACCTCTTTCTGAAGGTGAAGTTTGCTGAACTCTTCAAAAAAACTAAGCAAATGAGCAAATGTTACTTGTGTAGGGAGTTCAAAAAGGAAGTGAAATCTTTAATTGGGTGAGAGTGATCCAAGGCAGATAGTCAATTGAGAGATTTGGCAGGATTGACTAAGTTCTAATAAAGGATGTGGCTGGAGTCTGGGCCAAAACAATCAGAAGAAGACTGCTAGAAAAAACTAAACATGAGCAGTTAGAAACTGTCATGTAAAAGAAGGTTTGTAATCCAGACAGGAGCTTATGGAGGCAGCAATTGGATAATATGACTGAAAGTGTAATAGCTTTTCTCTTACACCACGTGTTAACAAAAGCTTACAAACACTCCCCTGCTGCATATTAAAACCATAGAAGAAGGGTTTCTCGGCAGTAAAGCAGAATGCTTCAGCTGGTCACAGGCATGTTCTAAAAGGATTTTGGTATGGGAGACTTGAAGCAGCATTACTGAAACTGTTGCAGAGATGCCTTTAATTATGGGTAGTGACAGCCCTCTGAAACTGCCTGTAAACCTTTTACTGCTCTTGCTAAAGTCGGCCTGGCAACTGCAGCAATTATTTCAGCTACATATGTGCATTTGCAAATTGAATCCAAACCTGAGAGAGCTTTGATGGCTGGAGAGAGCTTTGGTGGCATGGCTGCAGACACTCCAGAGCATTTAACAACAGTGCAGGGGAGCTAAATTGAAAACTAAGACTTACGTAATCTGATTTTAAAAATACATCCAGTCTCCAGTGAAATGTGCCTTGCAGCTGCCAGAACTCTTGCTGGAGATGAGACCCTGCAAAAATTGTTCAAGGTGCCAGGATGCTGCATTTCCAATCCCTGTTATCAGTTCAGAAGGGAATTATCACCTCCAAGCAGATCTAATGGAAATCTTCACCACTCAATCTGTGATGGGCTTGGGAATAGTAAATAGTCAGGTTTCATAAAACGTGAGCTTGAAATGATAACAAGAATCATCTGAGAATATTTTACCAAATGGTGAAGAGGTAGACAACAGGCTAATAGGATCATGCCAGACAAAACCTTCCCACAAGAGCTGCCGTGCTGCAGGGGTGCTCCTGCAGCTCACCCTGATGAGCTCAGAAGCCTTGGCTAAGCCCTGACCCACACGACCCACTCCTGTCCCCAAGTCCTGCTCGTACAGCATGGCTTATATCCCCACACACCTAAACAGAGACTCCAGCTAAGCTGTCAATGGGGAACAGCCCCCAGTACACCAGGCACTGCTGTGGGGAGCACTCCCCTTTCCAAACATATAGTTGAGCTTTTTTTCTGTTTGCTTCTTTTTGTGAGGAGCAGAACTTTCTCCTGCTTAAATCCTACTCCAGTCTTGCATGGCCAGAGCTTAAGGAATGAGCTGATATTATGTCGGGCATACAGTCCTCAAGAAGAGACAAAAGTGCCCTTCTGTACTTGTACGCTACCATCCCATGATGGTTATTGTGCATTTGCTGTATGCTACAGATGTTGTGTGGCTGTTTGAATAAAGCATCAAAAGCATTCAGCACCAGAGATATTACAAACATATTTCATTTGATTAATTAAAAAGAACTCTCTGAGGGATAATATGATTTCTGCAGCGTCCCTGAACATTATATGCTTGCATGACCTTTAGCCCTTCACTCCCTACGGAGTACTTGCTCAAAATCCTCAGGGTAGAGTACATTACAAGAACCATGGAAAGAATGCAACTGTGCATTTCAGCCCCCATGTCCTCAGTTACTACTGTATGATTTATGTATTGCAAAAATGACACGCTTTCCTTCCAGTAGCACAAACAGCTTGACCTCATATGTGGTTCACTTGAAGTGGCAAAGGTCCTTCGTTTAGTTGCTTCTGCATCTCCTTTAGTTTAATTTTGCTGATTCAAATTTTCATGATGTGAAAACCAAGCTGCTCTATTTGTACAACACATGATGCATTTTGTTAGCAGTATGTCAGTTTGGGCTAGGCGGTAGATTTATTTTCTTCTGATCGTTTAACTCCTATGATAGAGCTCTCATTCGTTACAGTTGCAATTGTAATTAATTAGGAATGTCCTATAAAATAATCTAGCAGTCAGATCTAAGCTCTGAGTCCATAGGTTTTGAGCAATTGCTTTATTTCATTCTATTCCTGCCAAGGTCCTCTCTTTATCATGTGCGATGAGTAGCCTGCCGTACACCCTTACTACCTGAACTGAGTGCTCAAGTATGGTCATGATAAACAGGTGGTGATTAGCAATCTCATCTCCCAGGACCTGTGTTAGGACTTCTGGACTATTGGACTTTATTCTACAAGGACGTGCAAAGAGATAGGAAATGAGGCATGATATTAAATTCAGTAGCCCGCAGTTGTAGGTCCTATCATATGTCTGCAACTGCTTCTAGAAATATAACTTCTTGTGTGCATTGTACATAAAATGTCAGAGAACTGTGTCCAGTGCTATGATGGAGCACTGCAACAGGCTGTTGAACACAGAGAGGGTGTGTAGTCTCCTTCTCTGGAGATGTTCAAGACCTGCCTGGACGCCTACCTGTGCAACCTGGTCTAGGGAGCCTGTTTTGGCAGGGGGGTTGGACTGGATGATCTCTGAAGGTCCCTTCCAGCCCCTACAATTCTGTGTCTAAAAAATTAACTACAATCATGTGAGAAAAATTGCTTTAGTGTAACCTACCACTTTTCTTTCTCTTCTCATATGGCATTCTAAAATTGCTGGCTAGCGTGCCACTGTTTATAATAAGATCAGCAATTTTAACTGCAGAATTGTTGTGTATATAATGAATTGTCTTTAGGAGGTCTCCTGGTTCTCCAGATCATCACTCAAAATGAGCAGGACTCCTTTTTAATTAAGCTGTGGGAGCTGTTCCATGCAATATCGCCAGTGCACAAAATTTCTGAGAAGTTAAATAATAGCTAAAGATAGTTAAGAATTGCTAGCAGGGAATGTTAGAATTTTAGATATTTGGAACTTGTATGCATTATATGATAACAGATATAAATTAGGTTTCTGGCCTTAAAAATTGCATTTACAGAGGTGGGAGCCTAAATTACTGTACTAAGATTGTGTGTAAAAAAAATGTGTAAAAAAAATATTCTAACAATCCTAACTTCTGTTTTTGCCAAATATGAGGGTTATTAGAAATCTTTTCACTTATATAATGTTTGCTGGGTAAATGTTTTATGCTGCTATACTGGTAAAACTTCTTATTGCACTGTAGCTACTGAATTCCAGTTCTGATATCTTCATCTGCTCCTTATCTGGAAGTCTTTGCCTCTTTAATGAGAAGAGAAAGGAGGAAGAGATGAGTTATGCCGAACAGCACTGCTGCACTCCACATAGATACTGTGTAGGGTTGAGGCTCAGGATTTGCACAAGGCAGAGGGAGTTCTTTAAATCTGGTGCAGTGATGCTGCTCTCCTCCTTCGAATGTCATCTTTATTCCTTCTTTCTTAATTTTTCCACTTGAAAACCATTTTATACTACCAGGATTTTTGTGTCGTTTTTAGACAAGGGTTAAACAGTAAAAAAGTGAAGAGCAAATCACGGAAGTTTACTCGCCCTGCCTCCTTCCTTCTTTAATGATTAGAAGAAAGTTTTCTCTCTCTCTTTTTTTTTTTTTTCCAGGGATCAGGAAAATAAATCCATGATTCACTCCCTTGGGCATCTTTTTTTTGGCTTCTGCTCTGAAAAGCATGTAAACATGTGCTGCTGCCTTTCCCTGTTTGGGGAAGCTTTGGGCATTCTTATCATTAAGTGAGTGATTAAGTTCCATCCCAATTAGCGTTGCTTTTTTCAGTTTCCTACGGAGCTTAGCAAGCAATCACGGTAAAATGATTTATGTGAACTATTTTTTGAGAGAGAGTAAGCATGTTGATGCAAAGGAAAATTTGAAAGAGCATCACTTCTAAGGGTAGTGATGGAAGCTTGTATTCGTGCTGCAACAAACAGGAAAATAATGAGAGCCGGTGGAGGACTGAGAAGCTTTATGAAACATTAAAACAAAGTTACTAGGCTGAGTCACATTTTATTTTGATTAAAGGAAATTATATTGTGTGAACATAAAACATGAAGGTGTCTATAGCTAGGGTAGTTTTTTGAGGGAAGAAGTAATTGAGATTTTGTGAAGCATTCTATGCATTGTGACATTTGTGGACATACTAAAAATTGAGGATATCACAATATTTTAGAGAATATGGGCTAAAAGCCTAACTTTGCACAGCAAGTACTGCAGGTAGAGAATGGTACTTCAAAGGCAGTGTAAGTGAAGTGAAATGCCCCTACTTTATGGGCATTCTAGGCTTTAACAAGGGACTTGTACCTCCAGCTATCCCTTCCAACCTCAACAGTTCTGGATTGTTTGAACCTCAATTGCTATGTTGAGTTCTGGATTTCCAACATTAGTTATAAAGTATCATAGAATCACAGAATCATAGAAGGACTTGGGTTGGAAGAGACCTCAAGGATCACGAAGCTCCAACCTCTACATTTAATAGTAGACCAGGCTGCCCAGGGCCCCATCCAACCTGGCCTTGAACCCCTCCAGGGATGGGGCATCCACAACCTCTCTGGGCAAGAATGGCTTGATGTAACTCAGCCATCTGTGAAAATCAGGCCACCAGCTATTTTTCACTGAAAGTCATGCATGAAAATGAGAATCATTCAGGTGTTTTTTTTCAAATCAGCGCTTTTTTGCTTTTATTTTTTTTAAACAAGTTGAAGTAAGACTGTGCCGTAACATGAATAATTGAGGGTCATCTGCACACTCTCTTGGCTTTGAGCACATATTCGTATTTTGCCTTGTCTAAGAGGTAAGTACTTAACCTCAACAAAATCACTTTTAGATCACCCACACAAACAGCTCTAGCCATCTCCTGCAGATTCACAAGAAGGCTGAAGCACATCTGTAGGCTTCAAAAAAACTAATGAAAGGGTCGATGTTTGGATCAATACAGTGCTGACGGTGTTGAGAGCATTACCATAAGGCTATTCATGGTGTCTGCACATGCACTTATTAGTGTTGGACTGTTGATGTTAGCATATGACAGTTCCAGAAAACAAATTAAAGACGGGAGTAGAAAATATTTTCTGTTGTGTTCAACGGGCACATAAGTGCTCAAATATTACTGACATTGAGAGCATGAAGCTAGGAGGGTGATCAGAGCAGTGGTACAGTTTTCCCAATTATGATGAAAGGATGTATGATACATACAGATAATAAATCAAATCTTGCACATAACTTCTGCACAGAGTCATATGAAATGCAGCTACGTACTTATAATTTTTTTCGTTAGTGACATAAAAGGTTACAGAACAGTGTGATTTTTATTCTGTTAATTTGGGATGATCATAACTGACA
Source organism: Alectoris magna (assembly GCA_030625065.1). Classification (NCBI taxonomy): domain Eukaryota; kingdom Metazoa; phylum Chordata; class Aves; order Galliformes; family Phasianidae; genus Alectoris; species Alectoris magna. The sequence goes on along the minus strand of CM060562.1, from coordinate 83,200,856 downwards.
AGTTTGCAAGAAGAATGCATAAACACTGTGACAAACTGGGAAATATCCGTATAATTTTAATGACTTTAATGCTTCTTTCTATTTGTTGGTAATTGCTTACTTGCTGTATATTAATTCAGAGACTGCTGTTAAGGAAGAAAGGAAGAAATTAATAAGAGGCAAAGACAAGACAGTGACCCAAAGTAAATAACACTGAAGACTGTAAGATACTCACAGCTGGCAAATGAGTTGTGAAACAAATACCAGTTTAAATACTTACATGTACAGACTGAAGCTTAGAATCAAAAGACATCTTAAATTGTAAAGATGCTGGTGTTAGGAAAGAGGAATTGTTTCTGAGTTGTCCAACTGTCTGACAACTTCTCAGGGAGAATTCCGGGAGTATGTCTAAATGCTGTGCTAAGAGGTGCATAGGACATTGTCAAGGCCAGATTCACAAGCTGCCCAAGCAGCAGATTTGGAAGGCTTTTTAGCTAGTGGCAGAGGCTCCTGGAGAAAAAGCCAGGCTGTTGCTAATCCTAGGGAGGCCTGGACCATGCATGGACCCCAATAGGGAGCAGGAGACACGGCTAAGGGCTGAAGAGATGGAATAAGGAGCAGGCGTGTGTAGGACTAAGTATGAGCTGGCACTGGAGGGCCTGCCTGCTCAGTTACTGGTGGGTAGGAACCTCTCTGAGGACAGGAGGCAGCACAGAGCAGGGCTTGTCAGAGGCTGTAGCTTAATCCTGTCTGGGAACTGGCAGTGATTTTAACAGCTGGAGCCATTGCAGGGGCCAAGCTGGCCCCGACCTCAGGGATGAACTTGAGAGGGACAGAAGCGATACAAGAACATCTCACCTCATAACTATGTCGTACACAACATGAGCTTCCACTGGAAAAATTCATCAGAATGTGAACTTCGAGTTCAGTGGCTTTTTAAGCTGGATATTTTTTTCTCCAGATTCTTACTATGTATTTCTCAAACCTTTTCCCAAGTCTGCTTAGCATTAAAAAGAAACATGAATGTTTCCCATATGAATCAAATAAGGTTTATAGCTTTTCTCAAGTTTTATTGACATGTTGTACTGAGCGCCTGCTATAATGGAGGAAATTCATGTCAGTGGGAATATTAGAAAGAAAAGAAAAAAAAAAAAGGTGATTTATTAGGAGCCGTATCTCTTCTTAAAGCTGGCTTAAATTTATAAGAATTTTCCAGCGTCTGTTTAAAGATTTTACTGATTTTGTATCCACATGAGAGCAACATGAAACTCTAATTGCACCATACTGTTCTCAGAACAGTTCTGCAAAGATATGCTGCATTAAGGAGGACCTTTTATTAATGACGCTGCACTTGGCAGAGGACCCTGGAACTGTATTAGTGAAATAATCGTATAGAAACATGTTTATTTTAAACTTTCAAGTTGAAGTCTCCTGTTTCACGGGGATTAAATGGCTGTAGCTCTTCTGACCTTAGCAAAATTATCCCTAATTTACACCAGAATAACTGATTTCATTTACACCTTAGACAGCCTCTGGAAATACCAGTAATGTACAGAACTCAACTTTTCATATGGAATTTAGGAATGAGCTGGGAAATTTCAGCACTGGGAGGACTGGAGAGGCTAGTCAGACATAACACCTAGAATCACAGAATCACCGAGGTTGGAAAAGACCTACAAGATCATCCAGTCCAACCATCCACCTATCAAAGAAAGTTAGCGTCATGGTATACTCAGCACCTTTGGGAATGCAGTTTAAAATACTGTGCATACCCAAAAACCTAATTACAGAATTTGTTTTAGCTAACTATAGTTTTTGGACAGAAATCTAAATATTAGTTAGGCAGGAGCAGTGGAGAGACATACGTATTTTATCTGTAAGATAAGCAAAGTCAGTAGTAAAGCTTGTGAAAGAGTGCCAGTAAAAAGCACTCTTAACATCACTGACAGCTTGTCTTGCAACAATAGCAAGGAAGGGAAGATACCAGTTGTGTATGAAAATTTCATTTTTATGATGTAAAACTGAATTTTTTTAAGGTTTATTTTATTATTTGATTGCTGAATGAGTATAGTTGAAAACACTATTATCTTGGCTATAAGCCATCCCTGTTGTGTTAAACTGATCTGTCAAAGATAAATTTTTTGTTCTTCACAGTTACAGTAGATGTTCATCATGAATATAACAGTTCAGCAACAGTCAAAAAAGGAAGTATATATTCTAGAGGCTAATGAACTAGGCAGAGTAGGCTCTGCTTTGCCGCAGATAAATGGCCTTAACCAAATCACTTGTTTTGTATATCCCACTTTCTGTTCAATGCTAAAAACTGTCCCTTGGATGCTCTTAAGTTTGATCAGGGGCAGTTTTAGTTCATGAATCACAGAAAGCATAAAAGCGATCTCTGCTATCGCTTCCTGTCAGAACAGTGCCAACAACGAAACTGCTGCAACATAAGGTTAACGTCTTGTGAGGAATTAAAAAATACCACAAACTTATTTTTCAGCCTCTGTCCAAAAATGTTCTTCAAACTAATGACCTTTAGATTTTAAGGACTCTTCTAATATTTTAGCGCATAATTTTTAAGGTCATATCTCATCAAAATAAATTATTATGGCCAAATATTATATCTGCAAAGACAATGCAGCAATAGCAGTTCCAGAAAGTGTAGCCTCGTACAATGCTGTTTATTCTAAGATAGTATTCTGAGTAGATTTAAAGGATGACATGAAATTTCTGCGCATTTCAGCATGATAAAGAATATTTTTCATCTTTAATTTACAATCATTGTGAAAAAGGGAACTTGTGAAAATGGCCTGCAAATGGTTTTGTCTGATTGTGGATCAAAATTGATTACAGCGAAGTCATCTGAAATGTCTAACTTGCGGTGTTTTTGAGCCTCTGTTTTAAATAATGGCATGAATATAGGTAGGGCCATATGACTGTAAAGAAATCTCCTTTGTTATTAAGGAATAATGAATCCCATCCTTTTTTTCTCTATTTCATACATTATTCTTTCATTTTTCTTTCTCTTCTAAGTAGAGACGCTGAGGTGTTAAAATGCACTTACCTTCTGAAATTTTTCACCTGGGCAATTGGACTTTATGCAAGTGATGAGAGACTGTCTGGGGAGGAGAAACACCTACCCTCAAGACAGGTTTCCTCTGTCTTTCAATATATGTATGACATGGGCATCCTGCCTTCCTTCCTCCATTCCCATTCCTGCGCATTTGGGGTTTGTAAACCATCTTGGTCATGCATCCTTCCCTTTTTTCCTTGAGTACTGAGATACACTGAGCCCTTCTGAGATTTCTAATTGATTCACAAATGGTAACCCTGCAGGGGCAATGCTAGGAAAGAACAGAGGATCTGTTTTGTTCAGGCAAAGAAATATATTAGCTTGAGTGCCTCTTGCAAAAGAACACTGCAGAATCTACGTCTGTGAAGTTGAAGGAGGCAGTTGATCCATGATGAGTGCCGTTCTCTATTCATTTCTGGCAAAAAGATACTTTATTTTTTACCTGTAATGACGTATAGCATCATTGCACAGCCTTCTTAATAAATGAAATGGATCCTTTGTCTTAGAAGTTCATTCATGGCAGTAAAAAAATAGCCATTTAATATAACTTCAGTGTCTTCTGCTTCTTTGATTTATATCTGTTAAGTCACCACTTTCCCCTAAGATGGTGAATGTGATGAAAAACACTGAGACGTCAAAATGCGACATACTGAGACTCACTATTCATTTGTATGAAAAATAACAGGGCTTTCTTCCCTTCTAACTTTTATTATTTTCACTAGGGACTGCCCGGTCCCCATGACACAAGCCTGAACGCAGACAAGTATATCATACTGTTCGTAAACTGATGAAGCTTTTTAATACTTGATTTGTAGCCCCTGTTTTTCCAGTATGACTGTGCAGGCAGCTAGAAAGCACTAAGGAAGGCATTTTTAAATGCTTATTGTTTGGTCTGCTCTTGTATTTTGTAGCTGACACTAGTCTTGGAACAGATGATGTTTATGATGATAAAGGGTGCCAGTGTGATGTGTCAGTAGAAGATCTCACTCCTGCTCTTAAAACTGTCATCAGAGCAATCAGGTGAGTAAAAAATACCAAGTGAATAAATATTTCAGATTTCTGCAATTAAGGCACTAAATAATTGTGTGTCAATTAGTTGAAATTATTACACATTTGTGACATAACTAATGCTAATATGATTTACTCATCGTTTCTTTTCATCACTTCTCTTCCATTACCAACTTTTCAGTTTCCGAAAGTATTGCGTGATTTGGCTAAGAAAAGAAAGAGAGTAATGAGTGCTGGTTTCTAGTATATTTCCTGTAATTCAAATCCTTGTATTTAATGTTGATATAGCTTTACTGAATGTTTATCACCTTGCTTGGAAACGTTACATCCTTCAAAAGTTTGCATTTTTATTGTATTTCCATATTCCTGAAACTGTCATCTGGCTTTTACTGCAACTTTCTTCTGGTACAATGCAGGATAATTACATTCATTCCATTGTCCAAAACCTTGCCCGCCATTGAGGTAAATACAACCCCAGGGATTTAAAACTGATAGTTACCTTCTCTTCCAAGGAAGTAGAGAACTACATCGAAACTTATATAATTACCTGTATTGAATGCTTAAATTTAGTATTCACCCTCCCGAGACTACCAAAGCCCTTGTACTGAATATTTTGAAGTGAAATTCCTGACAGGCAAACCTGCCACCATAAACAGTAAACTGATAAGCAAAGAGAGCTCTGTCATCCCCTCTCTGCCAGCAGCAAACCTGGTGCTATGGCTGGGGGTTGCCCCCTGGGCCCTATATCACACTTACACTCTTCTCTAGGAAGAAGGCACCAGCCAAAGAGGGTTTCTGCAAAAAAAAATATGGAAAGGTGTTGTTTTCCTAAAGGGGGATTCTTCTTTCAGTGCTATAAGAATGAATTCAAGCTCTTTATCAAATAATTTATACGATGGGAACCTGCACAAGCTGCTTGTATTTCCTTCCCCTTTTTCCACTGATTGCCAATGTAGACAGATAACTAGTAAGGCAGTTTCTAATTCTCTTCTGCAAGCCAAGGCAGCTTGACAGATCACTTGCAGATGTCTGTTCCTACCATCTTTCCAATCTGCCTGGAAATGACCTCACAGAACGTGTCAGATACCAGTTCCATGCCCACAGCCACTGCAATGGGCTACTTAAATGTCACTGCTGTGAACCATCTCTTGTCACCAGTGTTTCAGCAGGTGACATAAATCCTTATATGCTGTGGACATTCATCTGCAAGTCAGACCTGTTCCTTTGAATGGAAAGTGCTCAAATTGGGAATAGTCAGCATATATTTTTGCTCTGGCAACAAAGATGATTGTCTGCGATGTTGCATTTTTAACAGACTGGTTGAATCCTGGTTCCAGATGCACCTTGCCACTGTACCAGCAGGTGATACTAATGGCCATCTCATTCTTAATACTGTCCAAATTCCTTAAGACTTGATATTTTATTTCTAGCTGAATTAATGGGGCTTGTTTTCAGGGGCACCGCTGAATTGTTTTCAGTGCATCACCTGCATCTTTTCACAGAATCTCAGAATAACCGAGGTTGGCAGAGACCTCTGGGGCCACCTGGTTCAAATTCTGCTCAGGCAGGGGCACCCGGAGCAGATTGTTCATTCTCTTGGTAGTTATCAGCTCTAATGGAAAGGCGCTGAATTCAGAGGTCATTGCTGGCAAACTTCCTCCACAGGGTCATCTAAAGAAATCTTCTAAAATGTCAAAGATGCAACAGTCTCATTGTCTCAGACATGCACTATTCGACCAATAAAAGTAAACTTCTTAAGATTATCTCCAACTTTTTTCTCTGTGTAATCAGTTTACTAAAAAACAACTCATTTCACCAATGAGGTTGAGAAGAATTTTGCATTTCCACTTGATATCAATCAGACAAGAATCTGTCCCATTTCTCCCTGCAAATGTTAGTATATCACTGTATTGAAAACATCATATACATCTTTCTTCAGTAACACGTCTTTATTTGAGATATTTAAAGCATAATATGCAGTGATCTTCAGACTTTTGTTAAATGCTGTACCTTAACCTCCCAAATTCAAGAGACTGATAATTCAGTTTGTCAGATAGCTGATACTCCTCTTTCTTATTATTCAGAGTGTCTGTTACCTGACCACACTGGGATCTATGCAAACATCTGAAGAAGGATCTGAGACACTACATAGTAACTAGAATTTCAAGATGATAGCATCTGTCCATATGGAAACTTTGTCCCTCATTTTGAAGTTTGTTTTTAGCATCGGCTTTGAATTGCAAAGGAACAGGGGAGGGTGGAAGCTTTCCTTTCACGCTGGTATACAGGAGCAGATGAGGACAGAAGGTACTTGAATAGCTTCAATCAATAAGATACAAAAGACCTTAACAGCACTCAGCAGAATCCATTCCGGCTACATCACCTTCAGAAAACAGGACTCCCAGGCAGTCCTACTGAAGACCCGCTGCACAGACCTGCCCATAACCTTTCAAGCTGCCCACCTCCTTTCAAAGCCCCGGAGCTGAGCCTTCCCCAGTCCAGATTTTGTGCCACCCCTTCCATCCCCTTTACTCCAAATTCTCTGTTTGCCTCCAACCTGAGACAGTAGGAAAAGTACAGAAAAACTGCTCTGCGCATTTGCAAATGTTAGAGAAGTAGTGTGGAGAGACGCATCTAACTCCAGGCCAGCAAGAGTCCTGCTCCCTGCAGATACAAGCTGGCCTCCAAGAGCAGCACACAAAAGCAGTTCTTGCTAGTTAGCTTCTGTGTCAGCAGGTTTTGTTGCACTAATCAACTGGCTGTAGCCTTGCTGTGAACCAAAAGCTGTTCATATCCTGCAGTCAGAGCTGCTGGAGACTCAGCTCTCGCTGTTAGTTCACAATTAGTTCACAAGTATAGAAGAGAGACTTAGATAATTTGTTTCCATATATGGTAAAATCTCTGATCATTTTTCATAGCATAAGACACTAAGATCTGTAATACAGAACAACAGAAATGCTGAAATTATTGTATTATTTGTGAAACACAAAACTAGAAAGAATAAATAAATATGCAATAGGGAATAACTGCAAGGGCAAGAAGAAGAACTTGTTGACCTAAGAGGTCTTTTCTCTTTTTAACTCTAGTGATTGCACAGATGTATTTTCATTTGTTGTTAATAGGAAATAATAATACATTTAGCTAAATATAATGAAACATGAGAATTCCTGAGCTGATAAGCTGTGCAGCTGTATAGTCATACATATTTAATAGTCAAAGAAGGAAAATATGATTTTCCATATATCTTGAGTCTTGGAAATGTTTCTGCTACCCCTACAAAAAGTCCTTTCAAATTGGTTTCATGTTGTTGTTTCAGAATCTTCTGCTTCTTTTCAGTCCCAGTGCTTTGTATATTTTCTGCACAGATGTGTTTCAGGGTTTCAGCAAGGGTCTTTGTTGAGTCTTTGGGTACTACAGCATTGAGCCTGGGAGAAAGCAATATCTTTGGCTCCTAGGCAATGGGTTAGTACAAGCTAAGACTCCAGAGAGGAGGCAGTACTGACCCAGATGCCCTACACATAGTAAATCTAACGCTTCACCGCCTTTGTCTATTTTATCTTCTCTGTATTGGATCCAGATATCTTCTGCATGTTGCAGTTTGAAGTTTTCTAGCTAGCAAAGGATAGTGGGATGGAGGAATTGGCACAGCTATGTCTGTGTGTACCTGTTTTCCTGATGTAGGGAATGGGCAAACAAACTGTGGGTATTTCATCCAGACACGGGCAGAATGACCTACCCAAATTTAATCTTTATGGCAGGACCTGTGTATGAGTTTGCCTGAAATCCCAGTGCAGTGATGCTCCATTTCTTCCTGAGATGGTGGCAAGGCTGACAGGATACAGGCTCAAGAAACGATGCATATGGCAGGGCTGCAGGGATAGTTAGAGATGTTATGACTTTGTGCCAGTCTCAGTGCACTGATGGTAAGCATAATACCTTTCAATAATGTAAGGGGTGACATGAAAGGAAAACAAAATGCAACAAGTGCAAGGAAATGTGTGCAACTTGCAAATTCAGAAAACACTGTAATTCTCTATCAGTGACACCGATCATGAAGGTCCAACAAAAATTGGTATTCTAACAATTAACAGGACGTGTTGGTCAAATTCAACACAAAAGATTTTTTTTTTTTTTTCTGTTCTCTGGATGCGTCGTTGAAAAAGGCTACAATTTATGGCTAATTCTCACCAGAAAAACAGTGGTACTGATGACCGTGACAGGTTTATAGAACAGCGTGTCTTCTGTCACATTATATTTGAGTCGTAAAAACAGCACATTCCACCATGGCTTACAGTGATTCAAAAATAGAAACAACGTTTTAAAAAATGGTGAGACGTGCACAGTTTTGTTCTCCTGGGTTAATTCTTACTTTAAATTACTGCTGTTAGGTCCGTGCTAGCAGTTAGGCATTGCCAATGGCAACTCGATTCGTTTCTGACGAATCTTTTTTGCCCCCGTGTGGTGTAACCAGAAAAGACACACCATGCTATCTACATTCTGATTGCTTTCTCTGTCCCTACTGTTTGTAGGCTAGAGAATATGAATAATTTTTGCTTATATTCCCTTTGATTTGTACAGGTGGGCTGCCCACTTTCATTTTTACCACTCACCAGAGTAGGCCCCTTTTCTATTCCAGAAGCACAAATGAAGGACGCTCGAAAGCTTTTTATTCTCAATTCAACTTCTATTTTTGAATACGCTCTGTATAGTTGTAATAATTTTTCCAAATGGGTGTTCAAACCTATCAAGCTCAATTAGATAGTTATTTCTAGATACTGAAAGACATTTGAGCTTCGTAAGTTGAGAGTAAATAACTATGGAGAATCAACTGAATTTAATAACCACAGAGCAGTTGCTAGGCTCCATTGCCAAAAGAGTTCATGTTTTATGTTTCTTAATTAACTCACAGGCTTTTAAAGTGCCAGCTTTTTATAAGCTTTTTTCTTCCCTCTCTCCCCCCCCCCCACACTCACAGTTTATGTAAAATTGTAGGTATGTGCAGCAAAGAGAAGTAAGCAGTGAGGGTCTGTTCCAAACCCCGCTGAAGTTAATTTAGATGGCATCACATGAGCTAATACCTAAACCAGAAGCAGCACAGTTACAACTTACCATGCTGCTTTTGGGGCTGTATTTGATTTCTGAACATTACGATAACTAAAAAGGTGCTATAAACCCGCAAAGCGGTGATGAAGGTTTTTGTATGCATTGGCTGAGATTAAGAAAAAATAGTCTTCCGTCTCTTTCCTTGTAAAATCACACAGTTCTGATATATGACATCTTCTTCACTTATTCCATTAATTCGCTGTCTCTGCTTTTCTAAGAGTTTCGCATTTTTTACTTTTATCAGTAAGAGCGTGAGGTAAAAAATGGTGACCATCTAAACAGAGAGAATAATAACAAAAGAACAATACTTTCTTGTGTGTCAACTACATCCTTTATTCTTCGTAACCTGAATAAAGAACTAGATTGCAGGAGATTGTGCTGCCAGACTGTTACAAACAGAGCACCCTGCCATCATCTGACAGCTGAAAGGAAAAAAAAAATCCGTATCCCACCTTCAGAGACTTCCAGATGACAAAAGACACCAAAATCTATTAGTCTGTAAAACTATCTCGCAATGGAGAAAAGGAAAGTGCAGCATCATCTGATATATTTAAAACTTCGTGGAGATCAGTCCTGAACTGTCAAGGTGATGAACTGCTCTTAACAGGCCTTTTCCATTTTAATTTCTGTAATCGGAATCACATTTCAAGCTTTGTGTTAGTGGCAAGCAGTCTCATTTTAACTGGCAGTTACCAGGACGGGAAATAACCTGAGCACTGTCAGAAAAGGCTGATATTATTTGGAAGCACATTGGTGTATAATACTGAAATGAGTAGAGGATCGCTGTAAGTTAGTAATCTGACTCTATGTATCATAACGTCTGTCCTAACTATACAAAGTAGGGTTTTCCTGCCATTCTGCTAAAGCACTGCTACAGGATGGTGTTCGTTTTTTTTAATTGTTTTTTATGATTCTCTTACAGCTACTAAACGCACATCAGAATAAACACTGTCATCTGCTCACTGTCATTTGCTTTCCAAATTTGTCATTTTTGTTCTTTCAAATCTGCGATACAATAATCAAGCTTCTCATTCCATACAGAGCGGCTCGGTGGGCATCCCATTTCCACAAAAGCAGCACAGAAAACTGTAAGGCTGTACTGAGAATATCTTAAATGTAAAAAGAAATCATCTGACAATATTTTGACAGTACAAAATATCGCATTGCTTTGTAACCACTTTGAAAATTAATCTGTGAAATACTTCTTCCCCAGAATTATGAAATTTCATGTTGCAAAGAGGAAGTTTAAGGAAACACTCCGTCCATACGATGTCAAAGATGTCATTGAACAGTATTCAGCGGGTCATCTAGACATGTTGTGCAGGATCAAGAGTCTTCAGTCACGGTAGGAAAACAGTGATTTCTGCTCTGAATGAGCACCTTGTTGTATCATTTGCTGTATAATGAATATGGATAACGTTTAACATTTCTGTGTTATATTTGGGTACAAATTGCCCATCCATGCTACAGCCCAGAAAGAAAACTGTGTGTGAAAACACACAGAAGTGCATGTATCTAATTTTCCCCCAGAAAATGAAAGCCGGAATGATAGAAAAGGTTATCCTTTATCTGAAAAGTCCATTCATAAAAAAGGAGCATATGCTGTCAGAAGGATTAAGTCAACATTGCTAACTTCCCTTCTCCACAGACATTCTCTTTTCACATTAAAGAAACCGGGGAGTACATATGAAGTATAGGATCGGAGAAATCATGTTCTCAGATCCCAGCAGTAATAAAATGACTGTTGCGTTGTGTGTACCCCAGCAATTCCAGCTCCGTCTCTCTCAGTTGATGGCTAATTTCTAGCTCCCAGTTAATGCCAATATAAAAGAAAAGCGGTCTGCAAGATTTATGTCAAAATGCTCCAAAATCTGTCATTCTTTCCATAGTTTTCTGATATAATTGAGTCTAGTTTCTTTCTCAGGTGCTCTTCTGAAGTACCGTCATTTTAATACTTAATGTCTGCATAGAGCAAACACTGCCACGTTGCACCATTTTCAGGAATCACAGCAGCTTTTAATCTCTCTTACAGCGTTGACCAAATTCTTGGGAAAGGACAAATCACTGCAGATAAAAGAAGTAGAGAAAAGAATACAGCAGAGAATGAGACAACCGATGACCTCAGCATGTTAGGGCGTGTAGTCAAGGTGGAGAAACAGGTAGAGTGATCATCTGTGACTGCAGTTTTGTCTTGTTCTGTTGCTCCTGGCGTTTGCGTATTTTACTGCCAGTTTCAAATGATGAATAGGCTAACTAACCTTCTCTGATATCTGTTTCCTATATACAGTGACATAAAAGATATATGAATCATATTACTTCAGCTGTGTTCCATGTACAGAAAAATAAGAATGAAAAAATTGCAAGTTAATGATTTTTTCCCTTTTTATCAGCTTGCTTATGAAAAGCCTGTAGCTCGAAGGCTTTTGACATTATTTTTCATGACTCAATAGCTTGTATCAAGCTGCTAACATTTTCCTCTTCAGCAGTTACGTTTTCCTTCTACTTGGGTTCCAAATATTTCAGACTGATATTCTGCATTAATCTTAAGCTTTTCCTCTTCTCCTGTAGGTACAATCCATTGAGTCAAAACTGGACTGCCTGTTAGATATTTATCAACAAGTTTTGAGAAAAGGATCTGCATCAGCGCTCACTTTGGCTTCATTTCAAATGCCAGCTTTTGAATGTGAGCAGACTTCTGATTATCAGAGTCCATCCGATAGCAAAGATTTGTCTAACTCTGCACAAATTAGTGGATGTGTATCCAGATCAGCTAGTGCCAATCTGCCTCGTGGCCTACAGCTAATACTGACACCAAATGAATTTAGCACTCAGGCTTACTATGCTGTTAGTCCAGCTATGCATAGTCAAGCAACGCAAGTGCCAAATGATGGACATACAACAGTTAACAACACATCAAACCAAATAAACCAGGCAACTAAGCCAGCAACTCCAACAACGCTGCAAATACCACCTTTCTCATCAGTGAAGCATATCAATAGGCCTGAGCCCGTTCATATTATTCCCGTAACCACACAGGAAAATATTTCTGATGTCACCGCTTGCCTTGTTGCATCAAAGGATAACGGACAAGTCGCTCAGCCCAGCGCAACCAAGGATCTCACGTGGAGAAAAGGACTGGATACGGAAGGGGAACCTTTGCTCTCAGTTAAACCTGTGATGCAAATGGACTTAGCAAAATCTTTATCTATACAAAACCTTATACCATCAACAGAAGAACTGAATGTACAGATTACTGGCAGTGACTCCAGTGGTTCGAGAGGTAGCCAAGATGTATACTCCAAATGGAGGGAGTCAAAATTATTTATAACTGATGAAGAGTTGGAGACAGAAGCAGGAACAGAGACTACTGAAGCCATCTCTCGCCCACTAGTGGAAACAACTCTCTCCACTGACTCTCTAAGGACTGGAATATCAAGATCATCTCAAAGCATTTGCAAGCCAGGGGACGGTACAGAAGCACTCAGTCTGCTCCACGTCAAACTTAAATAACAGCTTGTAGGCTTTCTTCATTGGCTGAGTCATTCCTCCAGTCATACATATCAGAGCATGAACTATTTTGAAAGCCTTTTTAATGAGATAAAACCACAAAAACAGGATGAATCTGAAAAGCAGTTGAATGAGCCCATATCTTCTAGTTGCATGAAAATGCATGTTCAAGTGATGGCTAAAATTCAGATTTATACCTACAGTATGGCAGCCTTTCGTGTAGTACAGTAGGTTTAAATAATGAATGGCCTACAAAGCTAATGCTGCAGGATGTATCAAAAAGCAAAAATTTGAGCATTTAGACCTAGTGCCGTTTCTACAGGGCAAAAGTAAAAATTGTAAGATTTAAAGCACTTTGCTTCTGAACTAATTAAATATATATATATATATGTCCTGATTTAGATTATAGTTTATGTTTACAACAGAGAATTACTTACAGCTGCTAGCAAGGTACCAAGGAAATCAGATATATGGGATTAGAAATGGCTGCCAGTTGCAAGATACACACATTAGCTCATCGGTAATCGATTATTTTTAACTCTGAAAAGCGGTATGTTAATATATCCATCTGGTTTTTGATGATGTAGTGTTGCAGCAAAGTACCCAACACACCACTACTATCACATTGTTCTTTATAATGAGAACGTTTTATTGTTATGAAAGGTTTGTATTTTAAGGGTCAGGGCTGGCCTCAAAAATGGGTGAATTGGGTGACTGCACTAAGAATGCAAGGGAATCTCTCCTTTTTCCAGACTCACTGAGGAGCTGTCTTGTGAATCTGAAACATTTTGGCAGCAGCATGTAAGGCAAAGATGCAGGCACTGCCTTTGTTGTAGAAGCAGTATTTCATTCATTTGAAAATCTGACACTCCTCATTGCAGTCACAACCTGATGCCAGGACAGTAGTTCATGAGGCCGGGGAGCGAGGGAGAAAAAGGAGCTCAAATGGAGTGAAACTAAAGAGGACAAAATGGGGAAGACGGAAGGACAACACAATCGGTGAAAGAAAAGGAATCAAGATTGAGATGGGCAGGAAGGGAAATGATCCCACAAAATAAAAGAAGGATGGTAAAGAGAGAAAAATATATTTTTTTTTAAATTCCAGCCTGTCAGTCACAGATAGTGAATGCTATTTCCAAAAAAGCCATGGAGGCAACCAGAAATGGAAATGGGAGTAGGGAGAAAACCTTAGCTGAAAAAATTGAAGGCAGTTGCTTTGTTTTTTTCAATTTTTGTGTGTGATTTTTGTTTGATTTTGCTCTTTTTTTTTTTTTTTCTTTCTTTTTTTTAAATAAAATGTGAGGAGGAAAGAGAGAATTTGGTCTGGCTTTTATAGCTCAACACTTTGTCCCAGCTGCAGTCATTTCTTACAAGGTTTCCAGTAGAGGACCTTCAGACTCTTTCCTCCTAAAACCTGAGGCTTAAAATTCAAAGCCAACATCAGACTGAGCATTCCTGCTTGATACATCCTCTTTTTAATTATCCTACCTACACTTCGCTTCTGTTGAGATGCAGGAGCAGTGTTAGTGCCTATCTGCACATCCCCAGCAAGGCTTCACCACTGGAAGAACCCATGCAGAGCCTAACCAGGCTTTCATTTTTCCCAGCTGAACAAGGTTTCTGTGTGTTGCCTCCCCCCAAATTCATACCCTACCCATACCACAAGCTTGTAGACAACCTGACTTGGGCTCAGCTTCCTTCTAGCAGCAGAAACAGTGAATGTATGGGGGTGCCAGTGCCAGCTCACTCAGGGCAGTGTTTTCTCAAGGCCCAGACCTGCTGGGAACTTACTATGTACATCAAAAATGTCACTCCAGTCTTAATCATGGCTAAATGCTGTAGATTGTATTGTGAAGGACTTGATCTGTTTACTATGAAACCATTGTAATTTCTGCTTCCATATTTCCTTTACAAAAGTATTCCTGGATATTACATGATAACCTTATTATGTGAAAGTACATGCAAACTGTAGAGTGTATATATTGTGTCATTATGTGGGGTCCATGGGTGGTACACTGTGCTCCACGGCTCACGCCAGAGCAAACTTCAGCTGTTAAATCCTGAAAGACACCTTGAAGCACAATTTCCTCACCACTGATTTGCCATATAATTTACCACGTTCAGCCTTTCCTGTTTTCTTTAATGTGCGGTCTGGTTATACGAAAACCTGATTACAACAGTAATTTTGTGAAGATAGATAGATTTTTTTTCCACATTTCCATTCATTTAACTTATTTGAATGTCTGCAGTTCATCCAGGCGTATCTGAAAGTTTGAAGTACAGTTCAAAATTTTAAAACTTACGAGTTTTTAGGCTTTTCTTCCTTTTTTTCCGAGTGGTTTATGGTGCCTTTCTTGCCTTTTATATGAAGCCTCCTGCCAGCCTAAGCATACACCCGCCCTTAGGTTCAGCTCAGGAGCACGACATGAGGCACATGGCCACATGTGTCAGTAACAAAACTCCCCTCCCCTCCTTGATGGGACAGAAAACTAAAGGCATCATGAATTGGCCTCCAATCTTCCACCTTTGCCTGCATGAGCCAATCACTGCCTCCCACTGAGCCGGGAAGGAGGCAATGGGAGAACTTAGCTTTGGCTCTGACTGTACACATCCAGTACCAGAAGCAGGGCCTTGGGTTTTGCTGATAATTTATCTCACAGAAACTTGGTATTTTTGCCTTAAATGACATGCTTGAGTCCTTCTAATTTTAAGTTAATTTATTTAATACAATGTTGTGCACAAAAGAATGAATTCTATAAATTATGTATGAAAATGTTAATGTCTTTACAAAGTAATAATAAATCCAGAATATCGTATCTTTTCAAATCATGGTTTAAAAACCTGATTTTTTTTTTCTTTTATGCTCACCATTATTATTTTTGTAGCTGCAAGTCTTATCATATAGAATTTTTTTTAACGTAATATTGATAGAAAATAGAAAGAGTAGCGACTATATGAAATTACGGAGAGGAAGAATTGTTTGTTTGGATTTTTATAAGCTTTGCTCATATTTCATCATCAGGAGTTTCCTGTTTCTGCGCTCTCTCTTTAAACGGCACTGTCATGACTGACAGTCATTCATTGGTTTCACAAAAGAAAGACTCATCTGGCTTTTCAAGTCTTGTCTTGAACTGCTTATTAAATTCAGGCTCATGACAGCTAATAAGAATTTCTTATGACTAGGGACAGAGGACAAAATTTCTTCTGACTTGCAATCCATTAGAGGGTTGCTGAAGAGAGAATTTGAACCTAGTAAGAGCTTCAGGAGTTAAGCTTTATCCAAATAACTGTTTTCTCATCAGTATGTTTCTTGTATTTGATTGAAGAGAGAACCAAAAAGAATAGTTTTGATGATTATTATTTCTTTCAGAACTTGTATTTGCTCCTGGCTTATATGACCTATACTTTTTATTTAAATATGAATATAGTGTTTTAGCCTAGGGTTCAAGATTGCAAAGATCATACACTTTTATTCACAGTGCCCACGGTTGTTACATATTTTCAAATTAATCCTACCTAAAGCGACTGCTCTCCTTATAGTATGGTGATGAGCAATTCACCTGCTCTTCTGTGGTGAGTCAGATCATACTGAATTGCTGATGCACAGTAGAACATCTGAAGTACAGTAGTATTTCTGGATTCAGACCTGCAATCCTTACTCAAGCAAAAATTCTATCGAATTCAGTAAGAATTTTTCTTGAGTTGGGAGCTCAGATTCAAATCCTTGCTTCGTTGGGCATCTGTTTAAAGTGAGAATGGTAATATTCCAATTATTTCCTGAGGAAAGTAATACTTAGCTGAATTTACCCACGTCACATTGACTATATAAGAGATAACGCACAAAGTACTGATGTAAAAAGGGAAGAAGGGACATTTTTTAAAAGCACATAGGAAAGGAAAATAACCAGGAGTAAGTTGGAAAAGAAATATAACAGCAAAGGAATGGGGGGGGGAGGGGGGAGGGAGGGAAAAGTTTTATGACCTGAGGCTAAATTCATTCTTGGATGGCTTCACTGACTTCAGTGAATTCTCTGCCCAACTGGGTGAAGTTCAGCTTTCTCTGAGATAACCAGGCTCAGTTCTGCTGACCTTAAAGGAACTGAACCCACCTATACCAGGAATGAACTTGCCTCTCTGGGCCAACTTTTGTCCTGACTCACATGTCATGCAATCCTTTTGGATTATTTACAGAATCATTAGGTTTGAATGAGATACAGGTCAGAAAAGAATTTGCCCCAGATACTTCTGCTTCACATTTTTATTATTTTTTTTTTCAAGTGTGTTAATCGACTTAATTCAAATGGATTACAACATCACACAAAGTGCTGTCACTGTCTAAAAACTGGTTTTTGAAATAAGAATTGTACCCTGCAAGGTCAGTGGAAGCATGTCATATTTTCCTGTTTGTTCACCTGGATGAAGATGTGGCTGTACCCTGAGCTATGCACAGGACAATTCCAGACATACCCAACACCACCTGCTATTGGAAGCATTTTTTACTTCTTTGCAAGATAAAAGGCCTGTTTGGCAACAGGATAAGGACATACGAAGGCTGTTTCCACTGACCCTGCAGGGGCATTAGCCGGTACATTACATTGTTAATTGTAACTTCTTGACAAAGTTGAATCCATATTGTTGTTAATAAAAATCATTTGGAAAGTACCAACCATGCTTTGTGCTTTTTTTTTTTTTTGTGGTTGTTCTTTACATTAAAAAACTACATCTTTTTGTGGCAAAATGCCACGAAGGAAGTTTGCAGGTGTAAAATATGGACATAACAGCCTGAGGCGCCCAGTTTCTGGTAACGGTTTACAGCAGAGTTTACTGAAGTTTTGGAGGCAGCCGTTCAGGATTTACCCAGGCTGGGAAGCTGGCAATGTGCGAGGTGCCCGCAGCAGCTGCCCCGCCTGCTGCGCGAGGCCCTTGGGGCTGCATTGTGAGGGCTGGGGGCTGCAGCGTCCCTTCCTTGCCTGGCTCCTTGTGCAGTTCTACTGAACGTGAATGCTGAGTTTAGTTTTTACGTTTTTAAGTTTTTGTTGTTTTTTTTTTAATGTGACAGTGGCCAAACGCTGGCACAGGTTGTCCAAAGAAGGCTCCACAAAAGGCCATAAGCCACCAGCAGCGTGGCCCTGCACAACCTGCACTTGTCAGCCCCGAGAGAGCACGAGCCGCGGCGAGTCACCCAGCGGCCCCCTGAACCCCAAGGCCGCCCCCAACGGTCACGCAGCCACAGCGCCTGAGCGCTGCCATAAGCTCCCCTACCCGCGCTCTGTTCCAGAAGCCAGCCAATCGCTGCTCGGAAAGCCACTGGTGCTGGCCAATCAATGCGCTCACAGCCTATAGGGCGGCAAGGCACGCGACGCGTGTCGGTGTGGATGCCGGTGAGGGGGCATGTCCGACTGGGAGGAGAGTGGCGACGAGGCCGCGGGGGCGCCGAGGCCGCCGGCATCTTCTGCGGTTGCCGCCGCGCCCCTGTGGCAGCCGCCGGCCACCCCTCGGCCGAGCTGCTCGTCGGCGGAGGGCGACTTGCGGCGAAGGGGCGCGGAGTGGCGGCAGGAGGCGGCAGCGAGCGTCGGTGGAGAGGAACGGGACTCCGGCGTGGCTGGCAGCCGCCGAGGGCGGGCAGCGCGATGGCGGCGCCCGAGAGCCACCTCAGGCAGATCTCAGGAGGCCGGCGAGCCTCTCTGCTTCCTCATCAGCAGCGCCCTGGTCGGGGTTTTGATAGGTAACGGCAGCCGGCATCCCCTGTTAGGATTTAGTTTGTGAGGGTGTGGCTTGTGTTGCAGGTGTCACAGAAGTTTCTCCTTGTAACAGGTCGGGGAGGAGCTAAAATAAAGGAACTTGAGGAATCTTCGGGTTCTAGGATACAGGTACTGTGTGTCCTTCAGGAATTGGGGGTATCGCTTGAGTTGTAGAATCATGGAATGGTTTGGGTTAGAAGGGACCTTTAAGATCATGTAGTTCTAACCCCTGCTATGGGCATGGACATCTCCCTCTAGACTAGATTGCTCACAGCCCAATCCAGCCTGACCTTGCAGGGAAAGTTTACTGGTTTTTGTCTTTTTTTTTTTTTTTTTTTTTTTTCTGATTTTCCATGTTTCTTTTAAGAAGGGAATTAAAAGGCCTTTCCTAAGGAGAGAAATCCAAATTTGGAAGAAAAGTTAAAGGTTGTTTCCAGTGTATGCTTATATGTAAAGTTTGTCTAGTCTGTGTAGTATTAAAAACTCAGTGGAGTTTTATGAATGCAGGTTATTAAGGGAACTTCTGAAGCGGAAGTGAAGATTTTCGGCAGCGTTGCTGTGCAGAACAAAGCCAAGGTGCTGATTGATGAAACAGTTGTAAGCTGCGGACAAAGCAACTCCAGAGGTGGGACGGAGAAATTTAAGGAGTGTGTTATGGGAGGGGGAAAAAGGGCTATAGATCATCTTTCTCCGTGTTGGTAGTTGTATGTTCTTAGTACTTTATCAGAGTGAAATGACTGACCTTGATCTTGGATAATGGTATACCTCCTTAGAGCAGAAATATCTAGACATCCTGCTCTGTCAGCTGGTAATGGCTTCCCTCCTTCAGATAACAGACCTCTGTGAATATCTCTTCCCAGGTGTTTTCAACAATTTTAATAAATGTTATATTGTTTGCTTTCTCACACTGTCAGTCCTAACATTTAAAAATTCAAATATCTCTTCTAGGATAGGTTTTAATGTAGTATCTTGGCAGTTATGAAATTAAGTTTGTACAGATGTGGACTATAAAGCAAGCATATCGACCACAGTGAGGGTGAATCCTTTTCACAAGGTATTAACGTTTAAGGTTTGATGTTGCACATTACGCCTTACTTTACTGGGTTTCGGTGCATTATGTGGCTACGTAAATAATGATTGTACATGGAGATGCTGTTATTTGATGTTTGGCTTGCTTAACTGCACAGTAAGTCCCGAGGGAAAAGAACCACATCCATAATTGTTGCTTTGAGGCACTGATGAGGAAAAAGAATTGTTTTCCAAATATAGAATAAGGAATGGAGTAGCTGTGAGTGTGGGCTTTCAGAAGCGCCCCAGGAGGTAGTCTGGAATGTTTTCTTCAAGAGGCCAGGATTAAGTAATGCATCCTACATGTGTGTAACTGTCGCTTTTCCCTGTATTTCATTCTTCCCACTGACAAATGTGTTGTCGTTTGTATTTCCAGTATTAAAAACTCACTTTCGTGAGAAGCATTAACCTCATCAAAAAGGGCATGTAGAGTGTAACTTCACAGAAGCTTTATTTTGGTGATGCTGGATGCCTTAGAAGTAAATCTTGTAGCTGTTGAAAATAAAGCTTTGTTTGCTATCACCTGCCTGGCTCACATCTTTCCCAAGAGCCCCCTGCTCAGCAAGCCACCTGTACAACTAGAGGAGAAGCATTCTAGTACCTGTCCCTGCGCTCTAGCTAAAGATGACTAGATGCTTCCTTTCTTACCAGAAGTGTGTTTGTACGGGTTTTTCTGTTAACACTTCAGGCTGAGACCTAAGCAAGAGCTCTCTTTAAGTGTTTTATGTCTGTTTAAAATCACGTAAGAAGTTTGCAATACAGAATGAAAATAAGGGTATATATGTTTGGGGAGAGGGAGGTTCTTCTCCCTTATGCTTCCAATAGATCCGTCAGACAGCAGCTTCGATGCTGACTCCACAGGAAAATCCTTGGATGTCGTCAATCCTGAAAATACCCCAAAGAAATCCGTGATCGACTGGGCCTCTCTTCGAGAAAATAGAGCTAAATATGAGGCTATGAAGTGGGCAGGTTAGTTCTAAAATCTTGACTGTATGGTGTTCCTTCATATTATAGATCTCTTGCATGTGTAAACACTCTTAATTTTTGCTTTGAGGCTACTGAATCTTTCAGTGTCCAAATTAGTTAAGCGCATTTGTGAAGTGAGCATGTCAGAGTTTCTTAGAATGGTCATGGAGGATACTAGTCACTGTGATGAGTCTGCGATTACTAGATTGATGGTTTTTTTACTTCAGCCTTTGAAAACGGTGTGGTTTTGTAGCACCGTAGTGACTGTAGCAGAAATCTGAGCGTTATTAAAATGCTGTACTAGATACATTAGCAGCTATCATTTTAGTACTTGGAAGGTAGGGAATGGTTCTTTTGCAGGTGTTTAAGTGTTTCTCGGAGTTTTTGGCTTTTATTCAAACAGCTGTGGCCTACCACTGCTTTTTGACTAGCTCTCTAGTACTAGGCGTAGACTATTTGGATTTGAGATTTCCTCTTTAAGCTTTAAAAGACTTACCCTGAATGTCCAGCGTTTCTTACTGACTCACTTTCCTTTGATTTTTTTTTAAGACCTGCCTCCGATTGAGAAAAACTTCTATAAGGAATCATCAAGGACTGCATCCATGTCACCAGAAGAAGTAGAACTGTGGCGGTAAGATCATTTCTGTAGGGAATTGTGTGCTTGGCAAAAATGACCGTTAGCATAACAAAACCCATTCGGTGAGTGATGAAATACTGAGACAGCTGTTAATGTTCCTGTCTAGTGATAACCTAGCTCTTCTTAGGGGCTCTTTCTTTGGAATTAAACAGCCTTCGTTACATTTGTTTCTGCATGGTTAGTTATTTTTCTCTTCTGCCTTTTCACAGTGAGGGACCCGACACTGTTTCCTTAGCAGTGTTGCTGTTCTAGCTAGTCAAGAGCAGCAGGATGTTGTTTTGTGGGTTCGGAACTTGCACCGAGCAATAGTAGCACTTCTGTTATAAAGAGAGGAATGTTTTTCACCTGATGCATTAGTTTTAGGGGGAGAATGAAAGATTCTGAAAAAAATGTATTTCTGTGAAGATGAGAAGTTGAATTACTCATTCTTTTCCTAGCCTACCCACTGCATGAAGTAAAACTATTTGCAGAATTGAGTCTTCTGAACAGGAGAGGGACAAGGATGAGGATAAAATCCTGATCTATATTAACACCTCAAAACTCAATTTTCATATAGCTTTTATCACTTTTTTTTAAGCGTCTTTTTTTCCTAACATGTGTCATCTTTATTTTCTAGAACATCAAGGAAGCTGCTCCAGAAGTATTTGGGGAAGGTTTTAGCCAGAATAGAGGGTTCTAACAAAGAAGTTCAGTCCGTTCCCAGGAGCCATCTTTGGATATAAAATCTCATAGCAGTTCTTTAACTTTATAATAGAGTATGACTGAAGTCTGGTATAACAGTGCTGCAGTCCTTGTTAATATCCACGTATGATTTCAAGTCATTCATACGAAAGAATTAACAATGAGAATAATTCATAGACTAACCGTGAGTCCTACAGAAGCATTTCTCTAGTTATTAGAGAGGGTTATTAGGAAGTTAAAGGAATAGTTAGAAATTTCATTGGAGAACCTGATTGGTTGTTGTTTTTTTTTTTTTAATTAGTTGTTATTCCAGGAATTTCTGGGGGGGGGTGAAAAAAAGCCATGTCAAAAAGGTGCAGTCTTCTGCGTTAGCTTCGCTTCTTCAGATAGATTTTAAAGCTAATACGATACTTTAATTCTATACAGGAAAGAAAATAACAGTGTAATTTGTGATGACTTAAAAGAAGGTGAAAAGCGCTGCATTCCCAATCCTGTTTGTAAATTTGAAGATGTATTTGAGCAATATCCTGATATTATGGCTAACATAAGAAGAATTGGTTTTCAGAAACCTACACCAATTCAGGTACTACTCCCATTTTGATGACTCTTTAACTGAAGCCTAGGAGAAAAACGCATCTAAGTATTTATTGTTTTATGTTAGTCCCAGGCATGGCCAATCATACTACAAGGAATTGATCTCATTGGCATAGCACAGACTGGTACCGGGAAGACATTAGCTTACTTAATGCCTGGATTCATTCATTTGGCTTCACAACCAATGTAAGGACTGTTCACATATTTGAGTTGTTTAGATGTGGATGCTTCCTCTTCTGAAATAATGGTTTTCTGGTGGGGAAAAAAAAAAATAATTGTGATAAACCTGGTGGAAAACATACGGGACTTGTAACATACATTCCTTTATGTTGTAGCAATGGGATGTAGCGGTGTATTGCAGAAGTCTAGAGGAGCATAGAAATGTTCTGTTGTCAGATGTGACACGTGCTGTGTAGCCTCTTATACTCCCATTCTTAAGATGTCTTATTGCAGACCCAAAGATGAGCGTGGAGGGCCAGGGATGTTAGTCCTCGCTCCCACCCGAGAACTGGCACTTCAGGTAGAGGCAGAGTGCTTGAAGTACACGTACAAAGGGTTTAAAAGGTAATTTCCCTTCTCACTTGTGTAAGTTGCATTTTCTACCATTTGTGGCTTAACGTATCTCCTGAAACTGCATTTGTTAAGGTGGAAGGGTGCTAAAAGGGTTCATGCTTCCTCAGTTTCTATGCCTGCTTGACTGCCCTCATGGTGAAAATTTTATCTATACAGTTGTATCTTCTGCATTGCGGTTGCATTGCCTCACGTCCTTCTCGTATGGACAGCTGAGTAGAGTCTGCTGTTTTCTCTTTGCCATGCTCTTAGGTAGTTTTATATAATAGTAAGATCTTCCCAAACTTTGCCACCCTCAGACTGAATTCCCAACTTCTCATGTCATGCACTCCAGCCTCTTGACTGTTCTGGTAAGCTCTTTACTGTTCTGGTAGCTGCTTGCTGCGCTTGTGTTACTGTGGACAGGTCTGGTTACTGAGGCGGGGATACAAAAACTGGAAATGGTGGTGTTTGAGGTGTGGTCTCACAAGTACCGAATAAAGGAGAGTAGTGAATTCTCTCAAACTGCTCCTGGCTGTGTTCTCTGTAATACACAGCTGTTTTTCTTTACTCTGACATTATGCTGCTGAATAACATTCAGTTTCTTGCCTGCCCAAGCCTTTTCTACAAAACTGTCTTCCTCCAGCATGTGGGCCGTAAGCCATGGGGTTATTCCATCCCCATCTTTGCTTTTGTTAGGCTGCATGAGATTGCTGTCAGCCCATTTCTCCAGTCTTTTGTGGTCCTTTTTAAATAACTGCCCTGTCCTGTAGTGTATTAACTTCCTTAATGTGGTGTCATCCACAACTCTGCTAAGAGTGCAGGGGTTTATTTAAGCTGTTAAATAGGCATTGCTATATTTTGAAACCTACTTCTAGGATTCTCTGGTAGCTTTGTATAGCGGCCTTATCAAATGCAGAATCATGCATGCTGCTTCCTTCCCAAACATAAATTTTGCAGAATTTGTAAAGTTTGTGTATTAACCTAAAATCTTATTGGATGCGCTGATTGATTTAACGGTAAAACACGTGACTTACGAATGTACTGCTTAGAAAATGATGCATCCTTTTTTAATATTCATTTATTTTTGGTGTGAATGTCTTCAGATCAGATGTAGCTTAATAGCCAACTTTCTTTCTTTCTATTACTTCTACTGCAATTTCAGCATAAAGCTGTTGCTGTGCTTCTGAGGGGGGATCGTTTGTTATTAAGCCTGTTCTGTCAGTCTTCACTGTTGTCTTCCTTTTGATATTACAAGATTTTACTTCTTAAAATGAAGCAACTTTGTGGTATTTGTTTAAGAAAGAGAAAGATAAACTTCAGCTGGACCTTAACACTCTTCTTCTGTTAATCTTAATCTTTTTTTTTTTTTTTTTTTTTTCCCCCAGTATCTGCATATATGGTGGTGGGGACCGAAAAGCACAGATAAATGTGGTGACCAAAGGTGTGGATATTGTTATTGCTACTCCTGGGAGACTGAATGATCTTCAAATGAACAACTTCATAAACTTGAAGAGCATAACATACTTGGCAAGTAGCTGATACGGAAAAATAATGCACCAGCTGGGAAATGCTGACATAGTGTGAACTCAAGGTTTAATTTGTTATTCTTTAAACATTCTGAATCTCAGCTGAGACACTGGGATTGGTGTCAGGGGGATGGTTTGTGCTTACTGTGACTGTGTTGAAGATACGGGATATTCTCTGGAGGAAAAGAATAAGGCTTCTAGAACAGTAAGCATTTCAAAGTTGATGAATTATTATCTTATGCTAGTAATCTTTGCCGTTTCAGAGTCAATTGTGTGAAGATCAGTTACCAATAGATGAAATGCCTTTCCTGAGTTGGCTTTTCCTCTTCTTTTAAAGGTTGCTAATGACTTGAGTTCTTAGTAGATAAACTAGTTAGGTGACCAGTTTGGGTGACCGACTTCATGTCAATGGCAAAATAGCCATACAAATACCATTAACGGATTCATATGCTTTCATTTCATACTTGCTTTTGGCTTTGCTGGACACTTGATTCAATTGCTATTTTGTAAAAGATTTCCGTATGTTTACATTATTTGTAAGTATACTTAATTGTTGATTTGTTGCCTAGTCTGATGGTTCGGTCTGCTCCTTGTCCTGTATCTGCCCACCAGTTCCCAAGTGCTAAATACTCACTATGCTTTAGCAAATGAGCTCCAATTCTTGCTAATGTTGGTGAGCTCCGTTGCAGAACCAGCGGTGCTGTAGTACCATGAGATATTTTGACATCTGCAAATCATGCTACTGTAATAGCCTATAGGTGAGTAGCCTGAGGTAGAAGAAAACATACAATTGGTAAGCAGGAAAAGGCAGGGCCTGAAAACTTGCTTTCTTGGTACTATATGAACTTCGGTAATCTTCTGGCAAGGTAAGGTGCAGCTATGCTACAAGCACACACTGTTTTACAAAGCAGACTCTGTGTGCGACTAAAATCAGATGCTTTGGTATATGCAGGATGAGATCACTCAAAAGAATTAGCTATAAAATTGAAAAATATGACCTAAAATGTGAGTGAAAACTTGTTGTTATACCTTGAGCAATTGCATGTTTTCAGCAGACTGAAACCTCTGTAAGGACTATGTTTGGGTTTGGAAAACTGGTTAATATCTCGTGCCTCAGACTTCATGGATGTGCTCTGATTCTTCAGGTCCTATATGAAAACACTGTTTATTTTGTAACTGCCACCATAAGCCTTTTTCTTTGTAGCTTTTTGTGCTTCTATATAGAAGATGTTTTCTATTTCTGTAGCTTCTTTGTCGATTCTTAGCCAGCAAATAATTTAATCTTGCAGCCTTATTTCAGAGATAAAAGAGGGTCATTGATTTTTAAATTTAATGCCATGGATATAGAATACTTCATTAAAGAGCTTTATTTATGATTTGCATTTAAAGATATTGATGGGGCTTGTGGGTTGTTCCCAAGTGCAGTGTTGTTATTATGCAATTGCTTCACAAAGGATTTCCAAGGGAGAGAACCCAGCCAAGAGAGTGTGTTATAGCCACAGCTGTTATCTGTCTTCTCTGTTTTGGTGGGGAAATTTGTTGGGGTTTTTGTTTTTGTTTTTTTTTAATTTAAAAAACCAACCCAGAAGTACCCATTCTTAGAGATGATTAATTATATTTGAATGTATGTTATACACAAGGTGAGCTGGAAGCATCAGGGAATTTGTCATCTTGCCTGACAGAGCCATCAAATTAGTTGCAGTCTTGAGTCAATTTTTAGTAATCCAGTCAGGTAGACTGCTGTTTTTCCGTGATTTCTGAAGAAGCACTGGGAAATTGGTTATATACATCCTTTTGATTGTTTACATTGCATACATCATTTCAAGATTGCATTCTGTCTTGCTGTGTTCAGGATAAATCCATATTCATTTGTCAGTAATTTGAGTGGGTTTTTTCTAATGTAAGGACATTGGAGCTGTGTGTGAATAATTGAGAAGTGATTGGGGAAAGAAAAATAGGCTAAACCATAAACTAGGATGTAAGAAGTAGGCGGGAACAATATTTTCATTCTTTAATAATTAAAAATATATAAAAAACATCAAACTTACCCTTAACTAATTTAATTAAAGGAAATAATTTTCATGTGGAAAAAGTGGCCTGCAAGAACTGCTTTCCAAAAAAAGTAGCTGAAATGGTATTAGCAAACAAGTATATATGTATAGATAACAGGAAGTCAAAGATGTTCTCAACTATGGATGAGGGTTCGTTCCCAGCAGTCATACTAAAAACTTTCAGCTCCCCTGATCTCTCCCCCCAGTGAAGCAAGTTTGAGCTTGGAGAATGTTGGTATCCTAACGTAAGCCAAAAGGTACAGTCTGTCTTTTTTCCTGGTTCATATAAGGGTCTAAGTTGGTATGTTTCTAAAAACTTTTCATTGGAAGTATTTTGTATAGGGGTCCCGCATTATGAGTGTTTTAGAAAACAAACCAACAAAAACTTGAAGTGTACTCCTTTGTTTCCTTTGTGTTCTCAGAGATCGTATGGATATTTCTTGTTCTGTCTGCTAAATGAAAAAGCTCCAAAGAAGCTGGAGAGGTGTAACAACGTGAACAGGTTTTGCCATAAATTAGGAAATGGCTTCTGAAATAGAGTTACCGTTAAAGTGATCTGCTATGAAATGTCTTGCTGAAACCCTTACCTGAAAAATAGATGCAAACACCTTGTTCTAAGCAGGTTTTAGATGAGGCTGACAAAATGCTGGATATGGGATTTGAACCTCAGATAATGAAGATCTTAATAGATGTGCGACCAGACAGACAGACAGTTATGACAAGGTATGTAAATGTAGTAGCTCTCTGTGCTTAAGGTTATTGAGTAAGCGAACAATGAAACACATACTGTTTTACTAAAAACTTTTGTTAGCATGCAAAATTGATTATTTTTTTCCTATCTATGTCTAGTTGATGCTGGTGAATCTTTTCTCCTCCTTTTCTGCTATTTTACATCGACCGTAGAAATGACTGCATTCTTTCCAAAAAAGGAGGCGGCCTAGGAATGCTGTCAGGAGTTTTTGGATCAGAGTTACTGTTTCAGAGAAGAGAACAGTCTTAGATGTTTTTGAATTGAAAACTCTTGAGTTAGTAAACAATGTATTGTTTTCATTAAAAAGGCTACATAACTGTTACTGCTGATTTTCATTTGGAATGTTGCCTTGCAAGCAGGAGTTCTATTTACATTAGTGAACTTCTTAAAATGATATCTAGATGTTGGAAGAGCTCACTTCTGGTACTCTGTACTCAAGTATTTCACTGGCATGTAAGAAAGAAGTAAAAAAGAAGCGTGATGAGATTTAGAGAAGATCTTGCACTGTGTTCTCATCAGTCTTCTCTTCCCATGTAGTGCTACTTGGCCTGATGGTGTTCGTCGCCTAGCAAAATCCTATTTGCGAAATCCCATGATCGTCTATGTTGGCACTCTTGATTTAGCAGTAAGTTCTTTTGTTGTTGTTGTTTTGAAGTACCTGCAGTTTGACAAGGAAATTTTTACTTGGTAGTATATGCAAGTAAATGCATATACTATAAAACACTTCAAAATTAGTTCAGAGTTTCAAAAAATTCCATGTTATTCTTTGTAAAGTTTCAGCAGAAGCTTAGAAAGAGCTTTTAAAAAACAAAAAAACCTTATGTTTCTGTAGTAAGATCTTGAAGTCCTAGATCTTCAATAGAAGATGTTACAAGCATCAAGTATCAGTCAAATACTTGTATTTGAAAATTGTACTTTGCAGTGCCTCCTGTCTTGCCTGAAGCCTTGTTTCTCCAGCCTTCGGTTCTGCTCAGTAATTTCTTTTTCCTTTTCCCTCTGAAGGACTTCTTTGTCGTGTGTACAGATCCTTTTCTGGATCTGTCTTTTACCTGTGTATTTCTCAAAGAGAATAGAAGCTCCATGGTAAACTTCTGGAGGTCACTCATATAGGTCAGGAATATGTGGTACCACAAGAACTGTCTTCTGAAGTCCAGAGCTTTTGATGTACAGATGTAGCTGTCGTGTTTGTGCAGTCAGAAGTAGTTGGCTTAAGCACTGACAGAATTTACAGAAATGTTAGTCATTCCAAGACCTCCTGCATCCTGGCACAGAGATTGCTTTAGGTTTGGCTTTTAAATTATGGAGTTTTCCTTTTCAGTTTTACTTTCTTAGTCATAGGGAGTGAATAAACTTAACATATGGTACACTTTCAGGCAGAAGTAAGGGAAAATGTACTTTTCCTCTGTTAAGCTGGGAACTGTGCTTTTGTCAAAGGCAGACACATCAACAAGAGAGGATTACAATTTGACATAACATCTATTGCAGCTCTCTTGTCCAGTGCTTTCATTTCTTATGGAGCCGCATTCAGTTGAAGAGATGACTTCTGAAGGGGGGAAGGGTTTCCATTTGAAAGGAGAACTGTTCTATTTACCTGGTAGATTCTTCAGCTCTTGCCATAAGGTTATGATGCAGAGCCACAGGAAAGCCTAGGCCTTTGTACCACTTAAATAGAATCACAGAATATTCCAATAAGTTGGAAGAGATCGCCGAGTCCAACTCCTGGCTCCACAAAACACCACACAGAGTTCAAACCTTATGTCTGAGAGCATTGTCCAAATGCTGCTTGAATGCCCGCAGCTTGAGGTTGTGGCGGCTACCCAGGAGAGCCTGTCCCAGTGCCTGACCGCTCTCTGGTGAAGATCCACTTCCTACTACCCAAACTTAAATTCCCTTGGTGCAGCTTCATGCTGTTCTCTTGCATGTAGTATACTCAGCCATTCTGTGGTAACCTTTGAATGTAATGGATTAAAACTTGTATTTAAAAGCAGGTGTTCAAAGAATTGGACAGAACTAATCATTGCAAGTAGCTGGCAAAACCTTCCTGAAAAGCTGCTCCTTTCAAATAAGACTGCAATTACTCCAACTTGCTCTAAATAGGCATAAGATACACTCCAAGTATTTTTTAATTTATTTTAATTGAACTACTGTACTCTGTTCTAAACCAGTGTTAAGAATTCTCTATAAATATGTGATTGAATATACTGCTTAAGGACAAAATTATTCTCCTAAAGCAACTGGGAAACAACAAATCTGCATCATTTGAAATCCTAACTGATATACATTCTAGTTGGGAAATAGTAACATAACAGCACAAAAACTAGTTTTGTGATATTACGTGTGAATAAATAAAAATATTATTCAAATCTAAGTATCATCCTTTTTGATGTTTAACAGGCAGTAAATACAGTAGAACAGGAAGTTATTGTTATCAACGAAGAAGAAAAGAAAGCTTTCATGGAAAACTTCATTGACTCTATGAAGCCAAAAGATAAGGCCATCATTTTTGTTGGAAAGAAGTCTACGTATGTAATTATTTCCTAGTATTGTATCTATGTGTTTTTTTGTTTGTTTTTTAACCAGAGGGATTTCTCAAAGAGAAATTAACAAATATAACAGTTCTTGTCAGTGGTGTGCTGGTAATTCTTGTTGTTTTTCCTGCGGACCATTTGACTAGGAGTTCGTATTCTTTTTAATACTGATAGTGGTGGTGAGAAGTCTCGATTTAAGAATTTTAACATCTGTTCCAAATATGTTAAGGACACCTTAATATAATTTCACAGAATCACACAGAATGGTCCAGCTTGGAAGGGACCTCAAGGATCATGAAGCTCCAACCCCGCCCCGCCAAAGGCAGGGCCACCAACCTCCACATGTAATACTAGACCAGGCTGCCCAGGGCCCCATCCAGCCTGGCCTTGAACACCTCCAGGGATGGGGCATCCACAACCTCTCTGGGCAGTTTTTGCTGTTTACTAGCATGTGAAGCTGATGTGTACAAGACCCAGTGGCAGGAGTGTCTGTATCGCTGCCATACCTGAGCCTCTCCAGTGAATGATGCAAAGTCCCTTTCTATTTCCCTCCTTCGTACAAGGAAGTGGAGGGGAGAAAAAATTTAGTTTGATCCCCTCTAGTTTCTTGAAGAGCTGGAACTAACTTTGCTGTACCAAGTATGTGATTTTTTTTTTAATTATTTTATTTATTTATTTATTTATTTTTGTGGATGAAGAGTTCCTTAAGAATTCTAAAAAGGCTCTTGCTGCAGAGGTGGAGCAGAGCTTACAAGCTTGCAGGCAAAATGCTTTTTCTCTTAACCTTCAGTGGTTGGTTTGTGTTTCTTTCAGTGTCGTGGAAGTTCCAGGCTGCATTTGAGGGGTTTTGTTTTGTTGGGGTTTTTTTTGAGTTTTCCTTTGAATAGGTCTAAGTTATTACCTAAAAGTTCTCTTGAACCATCAGCATGGGAAGCTGTTCCTGCTTCTAGCTGATGAGTTTTGTTGCTTTGGCAGTTTAGTACACAGGTAAGTGTTGACAGATGTCCAGAAGGGCTTCAGACTTTTGTCTAGAACAATAATGGTGAACTGAAGCTTCTTTTGTGAAGTCTGAAGTACAGTTCTGTGTTATGTTACTGCTGGAAAAGGAATAAAAATTGTAAGAAAGCATTTAGTTTGTTAAGACAAACCCTTTTGGAGGGAAGACTGAGTGATCTGGCACTAAAAAGAACTGCAAGTACTGTATTCTAGCAGTGTAAATTCAGGGGAATACTTGTATATATTACAACTATGGTGTGTTTATTGTC
The DNA here is from genome assembly GCA_030625065.1 of Alectoris magna. NCBI lineage: Eukaryota > Metazoa > Chordata > Aves > Galliformes > Phasianidae > Alectoris > Alectoris magna. The sequence continues at coordinate 83,169,826 of CM060562.1, read as the reverse complement.
TGTGGAAAAGCTCTTCCTTGCAGTAACTACGGAGCGAGGCTTTTTTTGCTACTTCATGTCTTTCTTTGCCTGTGTAAGGTGCATCCATCTTAGCTGGTGACATCTTCCCCGCTTTAACAGAGTAACTGTAATTTTCTGGTTGGGATTTTACTGATGTATAGGTGGCTGTCTTTCTTTTCCAGATTCACTGTTTTCATCAAAGGCCTTTTCTGATAAGAAAGACAGAGAAGGGCTTGAAATAGAAGTATATGAAGAAGTAAAAACAATTGGGAACATTCTGTGCTTCTTTCCATGTTGTTTCATAGAAAGTATCACCTGATCTAGGGTAGGGTCTTGTGTACTGTCTTACACATTTACATATTGCTGGCACATTATCTCTCTGTTCTGTTATCTTTCTGCTGAACTATTGTTTTATTTCATGTTAGAGCTGATGACGTAGCAAGTGATCTTGGTGTCCAAGGAGTTCCAGTGCAGTCTCTTCATGGTGACAGAGAGCAGTGTGATCGAGAACAGGCTTTAGATGACTTCAAGAAAGGTACGTTTATACCTAAACTTGGGCTAAACAAACCAGAGCTTTTAAGGCTTATCATATGCAGAACCTTTTCTATAGTATTGTGTCACTTTGTTACCATAGAAATGGAAAGATTAGAGCTCTGCGTGATTGCAGAGTATACTTTGCGTATACTTTGTTAATCTGACAAACATACACAAAAGAAACAGCAAGCAAAAAATGATTGCTCTTAAAGAAAAAAAAATGGAATGACTAAGAGTTAAGTCTTATTTCACTTCTGAAATTTATGAGGAAAATTCAGTACTGTGTTAGCCTGAAAAAGTGTAAATCGAAGCATCATACAGTGGTGTTCTCAATGAAAGTTTTCTTGATGATGCCAGTAGGATTATACTTAAAGGTTATGTGGTCAGTCGATAATAGAACTAAGAATAGTGGCATGATAAGGATGCAGGATGAAAAAATAGTTCCTGAAGCTTCTGGGTTTTGTTTTTTTTCAGGGTTGTTTTTTTGTTTTTTTGTTTTTTTTTAATCTGCTGGACATATTTCTTGGTTTTCCTGCATCTTGTTTTTCCTTGTGAAATAACAAAACAATATTTTGGGTGCTTACGTACCGCCTAATATTGGAAGCAAGACAGTGCAGGAAGTATATATTTCCTTTACGTGTCAAATAGGTATATTATACACTGGGAAATCAATGGGGTAGTGTGTGTTTTCTGTATATTCCATACAATCACGTTCTCTTTTGATTGTCCTTAATTTAGGTAAAGTCAGAATCCTGGTAGCTACTGACTTAGCATCCCGTGGCCTTGATGTGCATGATATTACTCATGTTTTTAACTTTGACTTCCCTCGCAACATTGAGGAATATGTTCATAGAGTAGGTCGTACTGGAAGAGCAGGGTAAGTTTTCACGATAACATATTACTAAGTTATTGATCAACAGCAGTAGTTTGTGCATTTTGTAAGTGTTTCTGTTGTCGAATTCTAGAGTTACAAGTGATAGAGAGTGGGAGAGCGAGGCTTCAAGATGTGCCAAAGTATGCTTTTATGTTTGGAAATGCAGTTAAACTTAAAACAAACAGGGTTTCTGGTTTTCGGTTTCTTTTAAGTCATTGGGAATTAAGGATGTTTGAAAGCTGATTTAAGTGTGGGAGAAACTGACAGCTCAGAACACCTTTTGTACAGTTATTCTGAAGTTCTCTTCCTTGTTTGTGTGTCTTCCTGAGGTACTGAGTTTAGTTTCCTAGAAAGCCCACTGGAGAAAAGAGAGGGAGGGGCTGGAAAGGAACCCTTAGGAGTCTGCAGGCTGTCGTGGTGTTGTAGTTTGACATTAGGAGTTCTAATGTTGCATCCCCAGAGCAACACGAATGTGATAATTTTCCCTGTATATATGTATGCGTGTGTGCTTATTTTAATTGTGATATTAACACTTCATTCTTAAATATGTTGTCTTTGTGCTACGTTTATTGTCTATATATCTAAATTAGTATTGCCTTTGCCCCAGTTTAGCTAAGTTGCTATACTCTGACCTTTACAAGAAGTTGGTTTGTCATGTGCCAAGTACATGCTCTAGCCAGATATATAAAAGTCCATAAATACTGCCCGTAGTCCAAATCTATTACTGTTGAAGTCAGTGGGGAAAACCTAGCAGAACAGATACCTGTTGTTACAAAGATCAGCATTTATTCCTTTTCTTGTCCAGGCGTACTGGGAAGGCAGTAACGCTTTTCACTAAGAAAGACTGGAAGGCTGCATCTGAGCTGATTGATATTCTGCAAAGAGCAAAACAAGTAAGAAAAAAAAATCTGAATTGTGTCACCAGTGGTGTAAGCCCACTTAGTCTTTTGCTTGAACCCGGAGTTCGGGTCCTGACTTAAGTGGGGAACATGAAGAGGAGGGGGATTTGATGAATATGAATTTAATTGTATTTATGCAGGACCCAGAGAGTTTGTTTGGTTGTTACTGTGGATGTCCGCACCAGCTTTAATCCCTGGTTTGTCACCTAACAAGTCCTTAATGCTGCATGGTTTTCTGTTTGGTTTTGATTGGTTTTGTTCATCTTCTGGGGAAAAAAGCCAACAAGGTGAACCAAGAAGCAGTACTTAAAAACCACATAGGTAGAAGTGTTTTGTTCTGTATTCTGAGTCAGTCGTTGTCCTTCCGTGCTTCTCCTGCTGCAGACTGTGAAGTTCCCAGTTGTTTTTGGTTTTTTTTTTAATGTGATAGTATAACTAGGAGCAGGTCTTGGAGTTCAGGGGGGAAAAGACCATCTCTGAATCCTTACGTTCAAGAGTAACTGTTACAGCATTACTTACCTCATACACCAAGCTTTTTGTTGCGGCTGCGTCACTCGCCTGCTTCAAGCATTGCCAGCTTCGAGGATATCTGAGTTGACTTTGGAGTATCTAAACGTTCAATTTCAGAGCAGTCTCCCAAGCTTGTACTGAAGCTGTTTCTTGTGACAAACCACAGAGGCAGTTAAGCAGTCAGACAAATACCATGCTCATATATGCTGGAGGAGCTTGCTCTTTGCTCAGGACACTGATTACTGACTGGACATCTTCTACATGCTGTATGGCTACTTGCTACTACAGGTTGTGTAAGCAGTCTGTATTTGTTCATTATCACTGAAAGATGCATTTTTAGGTTAAATGCAGTGTTTTAATTAGTTATATGTTGCCATCAGATATGGTGATGCTGGCATACATAGATAAGCTGAACATCCAGGCACATTGTGCTGTATTTTTCAGTATACTCTCGTGTAAAAAAACAACTGAAAATGCTTATGCATCTCCACACAAAAGCAAATCTACAAAGTATTGGCAGAAGTCATGGAAAATAATAGCACTCTGGTTTGGGAGCAGACAAATAAGTTAAATTTTTGTAAAACCCAAGTCAAAAAGCTTTTAGAATTACTCAAAACGGAGCATGGTTTTGTGCTGCTTTCTTATCAGGTAGTTCCCAATGAGCTTATTTCAATGGCGGAAAGATACAAACAACACCAAATCAGGAAAGAAATGGAAAAGGATATACTAAGACCTCAGAGAAAGTCCCCAAAGTGACCGAACCCTTGCAATCACTAAAACAAAGTAAGTGATTATAAATAGTGTTAGCATCTATGGGCTTGGATTTAGAAGTTTATTTTCTTAGTTGATTATTTTCTGCATCTGTTCCATTTAAATAAAAAGTATTTTTAAAAATGCCTTAGGAAAGAAAATGTGATTACCTTTATACAGAAACAAACCTCGTTTTGTGCTTTGACACTATTTTAGCTTTAACCTAAGGACAGTTCATGTCACAGGTATTCATTGTGTGAGGTGAGTAACTTCTAAAGCCATTCTATAATGAATAAAAACAAATATTGCGGATTTCTTTAATTATATGCAATAGTAACATATAAGAATGTTATTTTTTTTTTTCTTACAGAGAACTGGATTACTGAATGTAAGCAATGTTTGTGTTACTTCAGAATGCTGTACTTTCACACTGATGTGCCACATCTGCCGGTGGCATGCCACAGTATTTCACTGGATCACTTAGCTACGTAAAAATAACACCACCCTTGAACTGCGCATTTCTTCCTTAAGCCAAAGTGGTGGTAACAGAGTCGTAAAGAGCATCTTAGGAAAAAAAGACATTTGAACATCAGCTTTCTTTCTGATAAAGTTCATTCACACCTTACACGTGAGTTTCAAGTTCTGTCACACGCGCTGTTATGGGTAATTAGAATCTTTAGAAGTTGTATTTGGAGCGACAATACGAATGACTGAACTGGTTTCCTTGTGTCGTATGAATAAGTGAAAATGTAATAAACTGAATCTAAGTGAGATGAGGATGTTTTAGTAAGGTTATTCTCAAACAGTTCTTCTGTCCTCCCCACTTCTTTTCTTGGTTGTGAGATGAAATCCAGTCTTTATTTATGTTGGTAGGTATTTTGCCTTCAAAAAAAAAAGAAAAAAAGCAGGGTAAAAATACAGACTTTGCATGGCTTCTTTTAAAAATAATAAAACAAAGCAGTTCTAAAATGCTGTGTATTTATCATCCTCACAACTTTAGTACCAGGAAGTGTTGAGGTCCTTTCCTAATATATATTCAACTTAAGAAAATGAGCTGAATTCTATCCAATTGTGAGAATGTCAGCCAAGCTGCATTTTGGTTTTGATAGCCTTTTAACAGGAAGGCTATCCACTCTAATAATGAATTGAAAAGGTGTATTTCTTTCCATGCAGATGTTCACTGGTACAGTAACTTTCATTGGTACAGTAACTTTTGTATGTTGGTTAATTATCACTTCTCTTGCCAGTTGCAGTGAAAAGGCTCTTTTCCAAAGCAATTCTGAAGACTTAGGGAAGATCAGTTACTTCAGGAATTTAATATGGCGCTTTTTTTTTCTTTTCCCTCCCCTAATTTGAAGTCATGGAAGTCATGTCTGTGCAATCGATTATTGCAAATTCTCACATAAGTTCGTAGTATGATTTGAAGATAGTTTGAAGGTGATGGCTGTATTTGCATAGGAAATACAAATCTTGTCACAATCCAGAAATGGAGAGTTTTGGGTACTACCTGGCCAGTAAGCATATAGAGATTGCACCAGTGAGTTTGAAGGATTCTATGGTACACAAGGACAGACAGTAGTTGTTTACTAAAGATTCCTGTTTATTACAGAAGAACGCAAATCACTACTACCAAGAATGCTATGATTGGCATGGCAAATACGTATGTATAAAAGCTGTTACAGTTATTACCAGGAAATGAGTTTCTGTGTATATATTTGTACCAAATACTAAAGATACTCATTCATAGCAGCAACTAGAAGTACGCAATTTGAGGTAGGATAATCAGTACGCAGCAGCAGAAATGATTTGGGGATTATTAATCTCAATCTTAACATTTATTATTTTGACAGTGAAAATACTTCTCGATTGCAAACTTACCGAGACTAAAACAGCAAGCAGACATGATGCATTATACTTACATACCATAGTTTGTCCTAAGTATAGCACTGCTAACATTAGAATAATCCTGGTTGAAAAGGCCGTCCCTTGGGATCCTGTCCAGAGAGGTCTTTTCAACTGGATTTTTCTGCGCTGCTCCAGGATCTGACCACCTCTGGTGCAGACCCTGTCCCTAACCCCCAGCTGCCCCTCCCCTGATACAGCTCCATGCCGTTCCCTCGGGCCCTGTCGCTGTCACAGAGAGCAGAGCTCAGCGCTGCCCCTCTGCTCCCTGTGAGAAGCTGCAGCTGCTATGAGGCCTCCATTCAGCTCCTCGGCTCTGGGCTGAGCACACCCAGGGACCTCAGCTGCTCCTTGTACACCTTGTTCTCCAGACTTTTCAGCATCTTTGAAGCCCCTCTTTGGATGCTCTCTAATAGCTTTGTCCTTATATTATGGTGCTCCAAATTGCACACAGTGCTCAAGGTGAGGACACGCCACCAACACTGTGGGGCCATCCCTTCCCTCTCCTGGCTGGCAGTGCTAGCTCTGATGCACCAGTTGGCCCTTTGGGCTGCAAGGATGCACTGCTGGCTCAGCTAAAACCCCCAGATCCCTTTCTCTGGGTCTGCTTTCCAGCCTGTTGTTCCCCGGTCTTTGCCCCATCCCATGTGCAGAACCCTGCACTTGCTGTTGTTGAACTTGAGCAGCTGATGACTGCTCAGCTCTCCAATTTGTCAGAATTTCTGTATGGCGTCTCTGCTCCAAGGAAGTCAACAGCTCCTCCTAATTCAGTTATGCCTAGTAGGCATTTTGAGTCCTCTATCCAGGTCATTGGTAAAAGCATTGAACTGGTCCCCAACTTAAAAAAGACTCTGACGCTTTCCTCACTGTAGCCATTTTTCAGGTAGTTGTGGTGACCAACAGGATCTTTGCATTTTGATCTCCAGTCCCTTCACCAGCTTCATTGCTCTTTTCTGCACACGCTTGAGCAGCTCAATTTCTTGTAGAATATGTATGTATGTAGCATGGATATGTATAAACACATAGGCATATATACTCAGGTATACACACATACACTGCATATGTATGTGTACCAATGGTATCTTCAGGATGGCTCTGGTATGAGGTATTCAGCCATGCTTCAGGGATGTCTGTTCCTAGGCTGTTAGAAGGCCAAAGGCTGAGTTCTCAGACCTGGCTCTCTTGCTGAATTTTCATGTCAGCAGGTGCCTTTTCTTCTGTTTTAACCATCGTTCTACGTCAGAACTTTTCTCATTAGCGTCAGGTTGCTTTTGTAACTGTTCCAGTCAAATGTTACTTTGGATGTCCTGGTTCTTTTAAGGAATTTGGCTAAGCAATGTAACTGAAATACGCAATTTTCTGTTGTGTTCTTGATTTGGTTTTGTTTCTCTGTAGTATTGAACTACTGAGAAATAACAAAGTGCTAAAGTTATGTTTTAAAATACACAGACCTACTTTACTTGTTTTCAGATAGTTATTGTAAGTACCTTTTTTTACTACACCTGGTGAAATACTGGGAATCCATTGTTCAACTGATAGTTTATTTGTCTTGAAAGGAAGTCATTGCTTGCTTTATCATCCAGGCTGAGCAAGTTGTACTGGGGAATAAAAAAGTGTGGCAGCTGAGAATCTTGCAGACAACGCAGAAAATATTCCAGATATTTCTGAAAACAGTGTTCCAGGTTTTCATACTGCCAGTCTGTGTCACTTGGCCAAGTGACGCATGAATGGAAAAAGGCCGTTTTGACATGATACGAACAGAATTTTTCCAATTCTTTTGCATGTTTCATTTTGAGTCGCTCTAGAAGATACTTCAGAAGTTTGAGACAATCTTTCCTGTTAAATAAGAGTTAATTATGTACCTTTAGTAGTCGGTTCTAAACATGTATTTTAGATATTTAAATACACAGTGTAAGTAAAGCAATTAAAATATTCTTACTGTAGTAGAAGAACGTTTTCAGTCAGGTTTTGAATAAAATCTGAAAATAAGTACAGCAAAAAGATGGATATTCCTAGAAGCATTGCATATGAAGGCAGAGCAGCAGTGAAAGATTTCTACTGTGAAAAATAGTTTTGGTGCACCAGACCACTTCCACTGGTGGCCACCGCAGCACAGGAATACAAAGTGTTGGTCAGCACTGTGTTTGCACAATACGGTCTCCTGCAGGTGCTACCAATATAACATGAACTTAGAGCACCGCTTAAGGTTAAAGCTGCACTTTGGGCTTGGATTTACACCAAAGGCACTACCAGTGCCTTTCTGCGGCACTCTGTGAAGAGGTATAGTTCAGTACATGGCTAGGCAAGGACATGGCATAGCTCATACTACGCATAAAGCAAAGATAAAGATGCATTAATATCCTTGTGGCGTTCTTGATTCTGTACAGGGCAAAATCAAGTAAACCAAAAAGTGGTTTTGCCATAAAGTAGGTTCCGTACCTGAGGTTTTGTTTTTACTCTTCAGAGAAACATGGAACCAAGCTTTATTAGAGTGAAAAATCACATTTATTGGCCCTGATCCCATTCAGTTCTTTTCTCACCATCGTTTAATAAACTGCCTTGCCACAAAGTGTAATTTGCTTACGAAGCTGAGTCAACAGGCTTTGGAGCTAGTATTTCTAAAGATGACTGATTTGGGGAAAGATTATTTGGCAAGGTGCATCTATTTGCTTTGACAGGCAAATCTGGAGCATAAATCTGCAAAGTAATCTGTTACTTTTTGAGTAAATGCAAGTCAGTGAGCACGTGCAAGCTTGTACTGCTCTGGAACAACGATGCAAGAATTAGTGATTAAAAGCCATATTCTCCCTCCCTGTTCTAAGCAATTACTTACTGACCAAATTCTTAAATGTTAAACTGAAACAGTGCTGGACAAACCAGCTTAAAGCAAAATATTCAGACGGGATACCAACCTACAACACTTCACTCCATCGGATTCACAGCACGTCTTTATGCTGCCGTGGTTGTTCAGCATGGCCTTCTCGATATGCGAGAAAGAGAGTCGCCAGGTGTTTCCTAAAGGGGTGAGTACAAGACTTCAATAGTTACACAGCAGTAAATATTGGTGTCTGTAACTAGAAAAAAAATATTAAAGCTCTTAATTCATCAATTACTAAAATTAGTCAGTTCCTTCTTAATTGCTCAACCACTCCATGCAGACAAGATTGGAATATTATACTTACAAATAACTGTATAGGCTTGTCTGGAAGCTTTCGTTATATTCTCAAGGATGTTTGGGTTCAGTGTTTTTAAAATTAAGCTTAATTCTCAGCTTTCCTGAATTTGCGGAATGTGATTTGGGGAATAACGGCACTATGTGTAGAAATCTACTGCCGTTCAGTTTCTGCTCTGTACTATTCAGCCTTATTGCTTAACTCTTCTGGTTTTGAGGAAACAAATCTTGAAGATCGGTTTGAATTTCTCTGTGCAAGTGACCCAAGTGATCTCAGCTAACTCTTACAAAGCGTTTCTTTTTATTCTTCTGGGAATACTTGAAAACAGTGATTAATGCAGCTGAGCCCCCTATTTTTGAAACATCAGCAATCGTTTTTGTCTTCCTTACATAAATTAGACTGTGTCCCTGCCTTTTTTGGTTTGATTACTATTTGCATTTAATTTTCACTGGGACAGAGAGCCCAGCAGAGCAGCGGTGGTGTATGTGGTACTGGTAAGATTGGTGTGCTAACTAAAAAATGAACCAGGTTGCCAGAACTGTTTTTTGCTGAAAATACCAATTCTCCTCATACAGTGCCAAGCTGGGATGTTTCTGCAAACTAATGCAGGCACGGTGAGAGTGCTCTGGGGAAAAAAAACAAACAATAGCAGTCATCTTGCAGCCGTACCAAAGTTCAATGAGGAAATAATCTATCTTAAATAGTTTACTTCCTGCAGAAGTATAAATCACGTGTAATAAGTGCAATTTTCAGGGATTTCTGTGTATTTTTACACACCTCCTTTAATTTTTTCTTTACAATGGAGTGGAGGTTGCTGTTAAGTACAGCACTAGTACAGGAAACATACATATTCATCTGTCTGATGGAACAGATTTAAAATAATGCTGTTAGGGCTGGTTACAGTACTGTCTGTAGTGCGGTTACCAGCTTTAGATTTCAGCACAGGATAAGCACTGTCGCCAGGCTGGTGCTTTAAAGAGGGCTTTCAATGATTATCTGGATGTACCCAGGATAAAATAAGAGATCAGTACCTTGAAGGCAGAACACTGAACAGAACCTTGATACCCTTTTTATGGCATTTATCAAGTTGTATCAAGTGACCCAAGTTGCAGAGAAAGTAATTCTTAACTTAAGCTTATTATCTGTATTTGAAGTACCTCTTAGGAGCTTTTCTTTTTTGTTTTGCTTGGCCACTAAGTAAACTGGTTTATGTCTGAACTCTCTCCTGACTTTTCTTCCTAGCCAGCATTCTATGTTGAGGCCATCCTGTGTGCTGGGAGGCCAGCTCTGCTGAACTTCCAAAGCCAAGATGATGTCCACTGATATTTCTGCTGGAGGATTTTTGATCTGTAGCGTTATTGCAGGGCTTCCAGGCTTTTTCCTTTTCACGGTTACTTCCACATCTAGTAACAAAAAAGAAAGTAACCTTTTTTTCATAACAGAAGAAACGCTTTTTGGAGGTTATTCAGATGTGTGCTGAATAGGAATTCGTAATTGGTCAGAATCCTCAAGCATTTTATCCTGTAGGATTTGTGAAATGAATGTCATTATTATTGTTTTTAAATAAAACAGTGAGGAGGCCAGCTGAGGCCTCCCTCTACAAAATAAGAAAAGCTCTTCTTGATCAGAAGCATTTGTGTGATTTATCTATTTATTTTTAGTATTTTGACAATTTGAGATGTCTTCTGTAGACACAGTAATGCTTTCTAATTAATGGGAATGATGAGGGAACGTCAAATGACTGTGGAAAATGTTTACAGATTTGTCCACAACTTGGCCAAAGGCTTATGAGAAAAAGAGCACCCTAAAAGGCGATACATTTTATGGATAGCTATGACGTAATGTTAGGTAATGCAATATCTGACTCAAGTAATGTAATTCCTTTTGCCGCTCTCGTGTATTTGTGGTGATTTTTAGAATAAGTGCTCGAGAGAGCAGGGGCAGATAGGGTTTCACTTCCAGTTATGTTGCCATGAGGGATAAGTGACTGAGGAGAAAGATACATATCGCATATGTGGAATGCAGTTGCATTATTAGCGTTCCCGAGAGAAACCTGATTGTGCAGTACTTACTTTTAATGTGTTTTACCTCCTCTTTAATAATTCGTCTCAGTTCTTGCAGCATTTTAAAGGCTGATAATTTTCCATCTTCATCTAGAAACTTATTCAAATACTTCTCTTTTGGATTTCTTTTGAACGTTAGATAATAATAGGCTCCAGTGTTGTCACACTCATCTAGCTGCAGTCTTGTGACAGGCATTACAAGCATGATATCAAACTCATTTGGTTCAGATATCTGCAAAGGACAAGAACACAAGCATCAACTTAGGTTGTACTGCCTTTAGGTGAAAAGCTTAAAGCTGAAGCTTTATCTACAAATGCCTGGGTGTATTTTCCACAGCTGGAGTGAAACATTACCTTGTTTCCGATGGATTTGTATTACCAGACTGATGTGCATTCATGTGGAGAAGAGCAGTTTACTGACACCGCTCCCCTGGTGGTCACAGGTCCAAGCTGCTGGACGTCAAGCAGCCATTGACCACCACTTCCTGGATACAGCGTCAAGCCAGTCCCTGGTCCAGGGAGCAGTCATGGAATCACAGAATCCTTACAGTCGGAAGGGACCCTGAAGAAAGGCCATCTAGTCCAACTGCCCTGCACTGAACAGGGACACCTACAGCTAGAGCAGGCTGCCCAGGGCCTGGCTTTGAAAGTCTCCAGGGACGGGGCATTCACCACATCCCTGGACAATCTGTGCCAGTGCCTCACCACCCTCCCACTGACAGACCTTTTTCCTTATATTCAACTCAAATCCTACCCTCTTTAAGGGCAAGGTGCCCGCACGCACCTTGACGTGCTCGTAGTAGCTGCCGGCTCCCAGCCTCCCGATGGAGCTGAAGCTGCCGTCCCTCCCTCGGACGGCCTGGATCAGGTGGGACACGACGTGGTTCACCAGCCCCGACGCCTCCGACACGTCCTGCCGGCCCAGGCTGAGCTGCGACAGCACCTCCCGCAGCCGCAGTCCGCCCGCCGCCCTGCTCCGCGCCGAGAGGGTTCGGGGGACCGGGGGCTCTCCGCCCTGCGCCGTCCGGCGCGGCACGATCGCGCGGGAAGCCTCGTCCGCCGGATGCTCGTCGGCCGAGGCATTCCGCGCGGCCGAGCCGCGTCGGGCGACGGTGCCCCTGCCCCGTGAGACACGAGGCCGGGCCGCCCTCTGCCTCTGCTGCCCTCTGCCCGCTGCGGTCTCCTCCATGGGCCTCCCGCACCCACGCGGAAGCGAGCGCGACTCGGCGGGAAGAGGAGTTCCTCTTCCAGTCAGCGCCGCAGTTCTCGGGGAACCAAAACTCCCGCCAGGAGCCGGGGCGAGCCGCCGCTAGGGAGAGCTCTGCCGCCACGCGGAGCCGCCTCTCGGGCGGCACACCGCCTCCCGCCCGCCCCCGCTTCCCGTTCCGGCCGCCCGCCGCCGCCATGTTGGCGCGCAGCGGTTGGCGCCGCCTTGTGCCGCCCGCGGCACCGCGGTCCGAGAGGCGCCGGGCGGGGAGCGTGGCTCCGCGCTACGAGGTGGTGGTGATCGGCGGCGGCCATGCCGGGACGGAGGCGGCGGCGGCGGCCGCTCGCGGCGGGGCCCGCACGCTGCTGCTCACGCATAAGATCGGCACCATCGGTACCGCCGGGGGGCGCAGGGCAGGGGGCGGCGCGGCCGCTGGGCGCGGCGGTGCTGAGGGTGTCCCCGTGTGCTTGGCGCAGGAGAGATGTCGTGCAACCCCTCCTTCGGCGGCATCGGGAAGGGGCACCTCATGCGGGAGGTGGACGCCCTGGACGGGCTGTGCGGCCGGATCTGCGACGTCGCCGGGGTGCATTACAAAGTGCTGAACCGCAGCAAAGGCCCGGCCGTGTGGGGGCTGCGCGCGCAGATCGACCGGCGGCGGTACCGGGACGGCGTGCAGGTGGGTGTGCGGCCTGTGCTGCGCGCTCCGAAAGTAATGCCTCCTATTTATTGCCTTGGAAACCGCAACAGGCACCGAGAGCACCGTAACACTGTTTGATAGAGCAGATTCTCAGCTACAAAACGCTATTTTTCAGCATAGTCACCGGCACTGGCTTTGTATTTTTGCTAGCAATGAATAAGAGCCTGCATGCCACGCTCATAGAGGTGGCCCGCTGTGGCTGAACCACACCACCTGCTCCCTCACTGTGCTCACATCCACTCTTTGCATCTTTGGTCTCCATAAATGCAAGCACGTGTTGATGAATGTCAGTGGGCACCATTTTATCTGCATGGAGTGCAGGAGTGACACACCTTCATACACACTTCCATGTCAGGTGCCATGTTGTCAGACTGCCCCTCTGCAGCCATCTGTCACACAGCAACAGCATGGATCAGAATATTGGTGGGAAGGTTCAGCCTCTTCTGCTGTACCACCAACATCCACCTCTGATGCAGCAAGCCAACATACATAATAAGCTAAGAGGTATTACTTTCAGAGCAGCCCTCATACATTTGAAAAAGAGATGCAGGCAGCGGTGATGTACCTTTATGCAGAGCAGGAGCACTGTCTGAGGTGTGTAGCAGTGCTGCACGGGATGGTGACAGCGCTGTGTGCTGTCAGCTCCTGCTGCTGCCTCAGGGCCACTTAGGAATGGAAGTGCTAATGTGGGGGGTCCAGTGTTACTTTTTGGGAGTGCATGAGCCACCAATGGGGATATCATCTGTGTATTGCAGTTGGGTAAAAGCAGCAGGATGGGGTTAAAAGAAAGCCAAGAGTGATGACTGGTTCTAAAATGTGGGGTTTTAAACAAGGGAAGAAGTTGACAGATGTGTTGGAAATTGGTGTGGTTTGGGCCCAAATGTCTCAGAACTTGCCAGATTTTTGTCGTAACTCCTTTCGTGACAGAAGGAAATCCTGAGCACACCTCTGCTGACAGTCCGTGAGGCATCTGTGGAAGACCTTCTCCTGACAGAGCCAGAAGCAAACCGCCCTGGGAAGTGCCAAGTCTCGGGTGTTGTTCTGGGTATGTGTGGGTACTGCGGTGAGCACCCTTGGGCACTGTGTGCTAAAAGTAGCCACAGGTTAAATGTGTCTGATTCATCTGCGAGAAAGCTGGATGAGCTAACAGAGGCACTTCAGGCTGGCTGCAGATGAAACTGTGTTAACATCTGTAACACAATGGAAAACATCACTGGGTTAATTGGGTGTTGGGATGTTGCATCTTCCTCAGACTTGTGATTCTGAATTCCATGCTGTGTTTGAGATCTTATTTGGCAAATAGAGTGTGCTGCAGATAACATTTCTGGACAGCAGTGTCCTGTTACAGTGCAGTCTTGTGCCTTGTTGCCTTTTGCTGATCTTGTAAACAGGAATTCCAAAATAAGGACCTGGTCAGGAATGTTTCATGGGAGCAGAACTTCTTTGTTTGAGTAAAATGCTTGGGGGAATAAGGAAAAAAAGGAGTAACTGTACACTCTGCTTATTGTAATTATTGCTGTTAACGTTGCTGCTATTGAAATGCCAAATAATAAGAGATGCATAAGCCCGGAGTAGAAAGCAGCAATCTGGTTTTAAACAGAACCACCAGAGCACCAGGGCTTCAATGGCAGCAAACCATGTGCATCTCTGAACATGCTGTTTCAGGGGATGGTAGCACGGTGTGTGCTGGGAGCGTCATCCTGACCACTGGGACATTTCTGAGGGGTGTGATCCTCATGGGGCTGGAGACGCATCCTGCTGGGCGCCTGGGAGACCAGCCGGCTGTGGGGCTAGCCCAGACTCTGGAGAAACTGGGATTTACTGTGGGCAGGCTGAAGACTGGGACACCACCCCGCCTGGCCAAAGACACCATCAACTTCAGTGGTTTGGAGGAACGTGTACCTGACAACCCTCCTGTGCCCTTCAGTTTCCTCAGCAAGGCTGTGTGGATCAAGGTGGGATAGCGCATGGCAGCTGCAGGGGGAGCTGGATGGGGGAACTGGGGTGTGGTTCTGGGAGTGGCAAACTAGAGTAGCCAGCGGGACTTGTGTGGCTGAATCATTAAGGTTGGAAAAGACCTCCAAGATCATCTAATCCAACCATCAACCCATCAACCACCGTGTCCACTAATCCATGTCCTTAAGTGCCACATCTGCCCTTTCCCTGAAAGCCTCTGGGGATGGTGACTCCACCACCTCCCTGAACAGCCTGTTCCAGCACCTGACCACTCTTTCAGAGATTTTTTTCCTCATAACCAAGCCGAACCTCCCTGACACAACCTAAGGCCGTTACCTCTCATCCTGTCACTGCTACCCAGGACAAGAGGCTGACTTGCATGTTGCTGTGACCTCCTTTCGAGCAGTTGCAGAATCATAGAATCCTTAGAGTTGTAAGGGACCTTTAAAGGTCATCTAGTCCAGCTCCTTTGCAACAAACAGGGACGTGCATACCTAAATCAGGTTGTCCAGGGCTTGATTCAGAGCTCATAGGAATTTCAGTTACCTTTTGTAAATGAGGAGTGGAGAGGTGGTAATGTAATTTTAAGTCCTATGTATTTGTTGGAAAGGTTTTAAGGAGTTGAAGTATAACATTTATTACTGTTTTCAACATCAGTCTGTCAACTCTTTTCCAGAAGATAATAGTAACGTATTCTACGTAGTGTTTTTCTTTCCAGAACTTGAATTTGCTATGTCAGTTGCAGGATGTTAAGAGGTTTCTTTAGTCTTCACCAAACTCTTCAAACTTAATTCAGAGCTTGGAATTCCTCTGGCTAATGTGATAGTCTGTTGCTTTTATAGGAATGTCCATCCTGTGATTAGGAACGCATTTTATAGCACAGAACAGATCCCAGACACTATCAAGTTCTGTTCTTTTCTTGGTCTGCTTTTAGGCCTGTTGCTCAGGTTCTGTGATTACTCCTTTTCTGCCCAGTGGGTAAAACAGCACAACCCAGCTTTACGGGAACAGAGTGCAAACTGTCATGAAAAAGCCCTTGAAGATCCTCAGAACAGAAACATTCGGTGAGAGTGCAGGGTATTGTGATTGGATTAATTTACATTGAGTTTTGGCCTCTTTCAGCCAGAAGACCAGCTGTCCTGCTACCTGACTCACACTAACCTAAAAGCTCAGCAGATTGTCCTTGATAACCTCCACCTGAATGACCACGTGAGGGAGACAACAAAGGGCCCCCGGTAAGGATGTGGCACCATATGGGGCTCTTAATGTTGTGAATCTCTGAAGCTGTGCATCTCCCTTGCTTTGCTTCTGGAAAACTACCTTTACTCCACCTTAGATGATGCTTGTAGCTATTTCCTCTTGCAGATACTGCCCCTCTTTTGAGTCAAAGGTGCTGCGCTTCCCAAACCGTGAGCATCAGGTCTGGCTGGAGCCTGAAGGCTTGGAGTCCGATGTCATTTACCCCCAAGGCCTGTCAATGACGCTGCCACCTGAGCTTCAGGAGCAGGTGATCAGATCTATCCCAGGCCTGGAGAAAGCCAAGATCTTACAGCCAGGTGAGGGGGTAAATAATTTTAAATCTATCTTTCATATTGGTTATCAGTTAAACAAAAAACAAACAAACAAATCACATTTTCTTTGGAGCCTAGCAAACCAAAGTAAATATGAAAGAAAATCATTTCTCGAATGCAGGAATTTCTCCTTGCTTGTTTCTAGATTGTAAATGAAAGTCAGTAACCTAAGTCATCCTGTCCCACTGATTGCCTTTGCTGATAAGTAAGGGCCTTCCATATCGCTGCCTTAAGATCTGTCTTCTTGTTTGTCATAGGCTACGGAGTGCAGTATGACTTTTTAGACCCCCGTCAGCTGACTGCTTCTCTCGAGTCTCGTCTTGTTCAGCGGCTCTTCTTTGCAGGCCAGATAAACGGCACTACGGGCTACGAGGAAGCTGCAGCTCAGGTAAGTGAATCTGATGGCATATGCTCTGTGCTCAGGAAGGGATGTTACCTTGGTGTCTGTCCTTGATAGGCATTGAAGTAGGCCCGTTTTGTGCTAATGAGATGTTCTTAATTCTGTTGCTCATCCTGATTGCAGGCTTGCACAGGTATCTGCAGTTGCAGTTATCAATGTTGCAATAACAAAAGCAATTGTCAGCTCTGACAGGTACTTCATTACAGAGGCTATGCAATGGGTACAATTATAGATATGTTGGAACATGTTTCCTGTCTCTAGGCGTGTTGGCAGGGGCTGAGTTCTTCAGAACACAAGAAGAAACTGCCTAGATTACCAGCCCGGACTGTTGCATTCCCAAGGTGCAACTGTACTCGTGGGCCCTTAGCATCATAGAATATCCCAAGTTGGAAGGGACCCACAAGGATCATTGAGTCCAGCTCCTGGCTTCACACAGGGCCACCTAAAAATCAGTCCATATGACTGAGAGCGTTGTCCAGATGCTTCTTGAACTCTGGCAAGCTCAGTGCAGATGTGCAGATATTTCAGCCTTGAAGGGACCAACAGTGGTTTTTGTTTGCTTTCTCTCTGCCCAGGGCGTGATTGCTGGGATCAATGCTTGCCTACGGGTCCAAGGCAAGCCCCCGTTCGTTGTCAGTCGCACCGAAGGGTATGTGGGTGTCCTGATAGATGACCTTACTACTCTGGGCACCACTGAGCCGTACCGGATGTTCACCAGCCGTGTGGAGTTCCGCATGTCCCTCCGGCCTGACAATGCTGATGCCAGGCTGACCCACAGAGGTATGTCCTTGCAGTGGCTCTTGCCGTCTGCAGCACTGCCTGGTTGCAGACCTCGGTCTCATTTGCCATTGTCTGTCTCTGCAGGCTTTCAGGAAGCTGGGTGTGTGTCACAGCAGCGATACGAGCAAGCCGTTCAGATGAGGGCTGCTTTAGAAGATGGAATCGCAACACTAAAATCCCTTCAGTTCAGTGTATCCAAGTGGTCCCACTTGGTACCAGAAGTTCCCATCAGTAGCAATCGAAGATCACCTCTCAGGTAAAGGATATAGCCAAAGCTTTCTTGTCTGACGGTGCTTTCTCATCTGGCTGGTGGCTTTGCATGTGTACATCTTTACCAAAGTGGTCAGTACTCCAAGATTCCAACTTTTATCACCTTCCAGAGACTCAAACCTAATCTTTGCTTGTAGAAAAAGCAGTGCATCGGAATGTTTACTGTGTCACATCTGCTAGCACTGATTTAGCCTCCTGAAGATCGTACTCTGGCCCAGTCAGTGCTTGCTGTCTGTACTGAGCATGTCACCAAATGGTAACTGCTCTGCAGTGGGTTACTGTGTTGCTGGAAGCTTGATAAAGCCCCCTTTTCAAAAGCTGAACTTTTTCTTACATGTGTTGAGAGGAAATAAATATAGCAGGGAGGTGAGCCTGGCTCTGTAGTTGTTCTGGTCTATACTGTACTATCCTCACCTTTAAAAGATCTAGGAATAGCTGCAGTGCTGTCTGATGCGAGTAACTGTCCTTCATATGCTGTAGAAACTCACTCCTGTTCTCCATAGTGCCTTTGACATCCTTCGGTATCCAGAGGCCAACATGGAGATTCTGGCAAGGGCTATCCCAGAGCCCCTGAGAAGGCTTGCTGAATGGAGGGAACTGTCAGAGAGATTGAAAATAGAAGGTAGAGTACAAGAGTTATGATCTGCTAAGGTTTGTTCAGTAAGGGGTGAGCCAGCCCATTCATTCCTGTGTGTTTCATTTTGTTTTGCTGGTCAGTGAAGGGAAGCACTGTTACCAGAGTGTGCATGTATTGCCATAGGCCACAGTTATGTTTGAGCACCTGAGTTTCACTTGTGAGGTGAGATGATTTGTATTTGCTCCTGGGTTTTTCTTCTTCGCTGCTCTATCAAACAGACTGTTCTTTCCTGGAACAAGAGCAAAAACCATCTGTGTATCGTAATTCCTGTACCAAATCAAAGAGTATGATTTCTTCTGAAATGCTATGAGTTAGGCTCCTTAATCTGTGAGGCTGGAAGCTTCCTCACGTGTTTTGATCATCTGGGTGGAGTTGTCCATTCTCCTTCCAGGAGTTTCTACAAGTGACTTCTTTCATGTGAGCATTTCTGTCTCATTTCCCTGACCCTGCACCACAGCTGCTTATGAGTGGTGCGTAGTCAATCAACAGCAGGAAATAGAAGAAGTGCGTCGAGATGAAGCCCTCCGACTTCCAGAGGACATAGACTACTTTGCTATTGATGCATCCCTGTCAGCAGAGGTGCGGGAGAAACTGAACTCCAGCCGTCCCCAGACGGTAAGATACTGAGCCACAGTGAGGCTGAATAGCAGCAGAATCCCTCCTGTGTATTTCCAAGGGGCATGAAGGGGTGAGGAGGTGCGAGGAAGGGCATACCCATAGGTTTTGGTATCAGTTTTCACTAGCTTCAGAGTCTAGGTTTGTTTTAGGGTAACTCATTTCTGTTTCTCTATGCAGATTGGTGCAGTCAGCCGCATCCCTGGAGTTACACCAGCTGCTATCATTAACCTGCTGAGATTTGTGAAAGCGGAGAAGCTAAAAGCTTTTCCTCAGACTGGCAAGTATTTGCCAGGGAAAATGTACTCAGAGAAAGCAACTTCCCAAGCACTGATTTCGGCAGAGATTTCTGAAGGGGAGCTTGGCAGTACTTCCGTTAAGACACCTTTGTGAGGTGTTTGTAGAGGGGCATACGTCTCGTGCTGGAGTACCTGGCAAGACCAGCTGTGCTCACCTGAACCGCTTTGTGGATAAAAATGATGTTGGATGGAGCCATGAAGACACAGGAATTCGCTTGTTCAGAAGATGCAGATGGTCAAAATGTGTTGTAAAGCATCTTGGAAAGAACTGAGTTTTGCTCTTTTGAAATAAGTAAGAAATGTTACCATGCCTCTTTAGCAGAAGAGGATTTGAGCTGGAGAGGGCTCTGTTGACTTTAGCACTGGTGTTTATTGCTGTGCAGTGGCTACTGTTTAATGGTTTGGTGTGCTGTTAGCCAAGTGGAAACTGGGCTATAAAAGCGTGTGCCACATGAATAATAAAACTGACGGAGGAGGCGGTTGAACTTAAGCAGTGTACCATGTTTTCTTTTTTTTTTTTTTCTTGTTTTCTTCTAAAATTAAATAAAGCTTGTCTTGAAACTTGCTGAAGACCTTGGTTGTCACTTAACAAACAAGAAATTTTCTCTGAGCTTGCATTTACTTGCAGTAGAGCTCCAGCAATTCGCAGGGCCACAGTTCACAACAGGTAAAGTGCAGAGGTGCTGCAGGGTTTGCTGCAGCACTGGTGAAGGCAGCTAGAGTGAGACTGCCTGCTTAGGCTGGGCAAGGCAAGGGCTGTTACAGACCTGTGCTGGAGCTGGGGCTCTGGGCAGCATGCTGGCTGATGAATGGCCATGGTGCAGCCCAGGGAATCACAGAATGGCCTGGGTTGAAAAGGACCACAATGCTCATCTAGTTTCAACCCCCCTGCTATCTGCAAAGTTCCCAACCGCTGGACCGGGCTGCTCAGAGCCACATCCAGCCTGGAAAGCAGGATCGTGACTTCTCATCAGCATTGCTCCTGCTGTAACTGACAGTAATAGGACTCTCATCCGAACGAGATAGATAAACTTTGGGCAGTTGGTTTGTCACGTGCCATCGAGAAACAATTCAGGCTGAGTCCTTGTCTGATTTAACAGCAGTCCCTGGCTTGTCATTTTTAGTTAAAATAATCTGACGGCGTACTGTTATTCAAATACTTCATTTCATTCTTGCTTCTCAGCATCCTCAGAGCTGACTGGGCAAACAGGCTTGGGAACAAGTTCTGTGGGAGTTAAATATAGCTATCATTTTGAAATTACTTTCTGGACTGTTCTCTTTTTGCTCTGCATGAGTGGTTCCTTTTCTGCCCAGAGAGAGGAGTCGGAATAAATCTCTTTTGTTGACAGAGATCCTGTCATGCAGCAGGAGTATGGCAGAGCTTGCAGATTTGTTTGGGGAATCATCACACATCAAAATGTGCCTCCCTATCACCAGCTACTGGCCTGCACAGAGCAGCTTTAGGCAGATGGTCAGTAGGTCAGTGTTCATGTGTGGGTGACTCAGTAAAGCGGTGTAACTGCCCCTTCATATCTGTGGCCTATTTTCAGCTTTGTTTTCTCAATTATTTCAGCCGTGTAAGCCTTGATTTTAGTGTAGGGAAGGCAGTTAGTTACACTTTCTGTGGATTAACTCAGGCTCAAGATTTGGTGCTGAAATTCTGAATATGTGAATCCAAAGAAACCCTGACTGATGGCCATGCTTCTCTGTTGAAGCCAGCTGAGCTGCTGGTCCAGAATATTGCGTGCTTTGTTCAGTGCATTGTCTTTGTATTTTTCTCATTTTTGATGTACCCGTGTCTGAAAATTCAGCTCTGTTTTTTACAGGTAAGGAAGTAAGCCCTATTGACATTTTCATGCTCTCACACACACCGGTGTAAATCAGAGGGTGATCACACTAAACCAAAAGGAAAAATAAGAGGGGGGCCTAATTTCTTTAGCAATTTAATAGTGCTCAGCTGTGCTCTAAGAGGGAAAGTTACCTTTGAAGCAACACTGAAGTTGGAAGTGCTTTGTTTTCCAGATCTTTTGCAACAATTGCTCTCTATTTCAGCATAAAGGTGATCATCTTTGACTACTGGTAACATTTTTAGGGTGAAGGGTTTCTCCATTCACTGAAGGTTAATGATGTTCATATTTGCTGCAGTGTCAAGCCTGACGCGTACACAGGTTTGAAGACTGTTCGTCAGGTATGAGTTGTTTCATCTGCAAGGCTTTATAACATACTTGTGGAACAGTTCTTGTTTGAGAAGACTTTTTTTAACATTACGTGAAATCATTGCTGTAAGCCAGCAGTTCTGCTTGTTTTCTAAAGAAAACCGTGCACTAAATATCCTGCTGTAAATAGCAAGGACTGATCAGATGCAGACACTGTGCCATGCTCGCTCCAACTGACTGATGGGGATTTGTTACAAGGCACAAGGTTTAGTTTTTATGCAAAGACAAAGTGAGCATGGAACCTCGCATGTCCTGTGGTCTTGGTGAGCTTGGCAGGGTGGGAAGAGCAGCTCCAGAGGAGCTTGTCCTTGCCACTGATGTCTGTTTGCTTTTCCTGGGCTGTGCTGTGATGAATTGCACTTTGTGTTCCTGTAACCCATCCTGTTACATCCAACCCATGTAGGCAGGGAGGGCAGGATGCATGATGTTGGCCTCACTCATTCACACATACCAAGGATCTTTGTTCTTTCTTTCAGTGTGATGCTTTTTTTTCCTCTCCTTCAGAACACAAGCCCAGTGATCACCAATGTTTGCTAAGCCAGATGATTTCGTCCTACCTGTACCATCCTACTTGTACCATATTTTCAGGCCAACTGTTTGCTATCATGGAATCATACAGGTTGGAAGCCTGGACCTCTGGAAATCATCAAGGTCTAATCCCTGCTAAAGCAGGTTCCCTACAGTAGGTCACACAGGAAGGAGCATAGACAGGTCTTGAATATCTCCAGAGAAGGAGACTAGCTTTCATTTATACAGTACTTGAATGTTTCCTGCCCAACTGCTTCATCTTTTCTTTATTTTTGCCTCGAAGATAAGAGAAAAATAGGAAGCTGTGTTATGCCAGGAGACACTCCAAGTTGTTGCCACTCAATATTAAATGCTCACACCACTGCTACAGTCATCACAAGGGTGCAACAGTGACTGTACTAAATAGCTCTCCCAAGTGCCCCGCTTTGTTGGCCCTCTCGAGTGCAGGTGTGTCTCCCATCTGAGTGTCCCCTTGTCCTTGGGTAAGTAACGATCTTCACCTGAATTCATTTTAGATGCTCAGGAGGTTACCAGCTCTGCTATCTATCTCCACCTCCCGGCTGTGCTCTGCTGCTCAGTGATGTGCATCTCCAGACCAGCAGCTTAGCGATGGTAGGAGGAGTCTGCTGTCTGCTAGGAGCTGCTTCCTCTACTGGGTAGGTGCTGTCTGTGCTTTCTCCTGAACTCTGTGCTGTGCAGAGGCCTTCCAAATGCTTGCTTGCAGAGCAGTTATTGTTGTGGCTCCACAGGGCTGGTGAGAAACAGAACGTGTCTTTCCTCCCTTAGGCTGAAAGTTAGTGGTGGCTAACATCAGAGCTGTGGGAGACTGCACTGAAACTGCTGTTACAAAATGGGCTGGGGAAAAAAAAAAAAAAAAAAAAGGATTCTTCATCTTCTGTTGCTTTTACCACAGGGTGGTGCTTTAGGAAACAAACAAACAAACAAACAAACAACCCTGATGTTTTCATCTTTGTTGCCTTTTAAACTACTGCATAGGCTTAACCCTGCGTGTCTGAGGAAGGAGACAGATGACAGATGGGGCTTCCCGTCAGAGGCTTTCCAACTCCCTCATTGCCATCGTTTAATGATCAAATGCACAGCCCAAGCCTTGCCTCTGTGCTGGGGGGTCCAGTGGTGGCAAATACTGTAGCTTGAAAGCCAGAGGCTGCAACTCTTCCACCTCTTGGCACGCTGAAGCCTCTGTATGTTGGCAAGGAGTGCTGTCTCCCTGGGTGCTCAGTTGTGAGCCACAGACTCAGCTTCCCCAGCTCTCCCTGTGGAGAACACCCTGTTGGAGCATGGTTCAGCTCCAGCTGATGCTGCAGCAGAGGTGGGAGGCAAATGTGTGAGGGGTGAAGGCTTTCATTGCTGGCATCTTCCGCACCTCCAGGCACAAACCCCAGGAGACATGTTTTCAGGCACCGCTGGGGTCTGGATGATAAGCACACGTTATTCCTGTTCGATCTTAATGTGGGTGACTAAGGAACAGGCATGAAGCCAGACAGGAAATGAGTTCCCTCTGTGGCTTACAGACCAGCCAGCACTGCAGGGAGCTGACAACAGGCTTGTGACAAGTCACCTCAGTTGCGCATTTTATGTGGCTTAACTTGAAAACTGCCAAAAATGGCTAGGTTACAGGTGTATGGGATTTCTGGAGCCCATGCAAGTAGCCAGGCAGCTGGCACTGCTGGCACTGGAAGCTGGCCACTTCCAGCTGGTTCCATCCTTGTCCCACAGCACCCAGTGGGACTTTGGTCCCTGTCCACAGCTCCCGGGACACGGGTGGGTGGCAGGCATAAGCTGGGAGCAGCTGACCCAGAGGGACCCTGTTGTGCTGTGCACGTGGCTCTGCCCCCTTGGCTTCATTGTCTGTGTGGGAATTCCTAGGATTCCTGCCCAGAACTGAGTCGTAGGAATTACCCAAGCAAAGAAGTGGCTGTGATAGGGCAGAGGAGATGATAGATAGGAGATAGATAGGGATAGAGGAGCTCGGCTCTTCTTCAGGTTTGCTGTTTCTTTTCCCCTTACATCCCCCCTTCCTTCTCCAAAGAGTGCTGCTGTCCAGAATTGCACTCTGCTGGCAGACTCTGCAATGCTGGTTATTATTACTAGAAATAAATGCCTAGTAACAGCAAACCTATAATTACACTTACTTAAATTAATCTAATTTTTCACCCCTCTGGATAAAGCCATTTAAGGGCCTGTTTGTTTTATACAGACACAATTTTAACACCAACAAGCCTACATTTCTTTCTCCAAGATACCCATGTCCTGTTAGCAAAGCCCCACTTCAGCTTATTAAACTAAATATTTACTTAAGCCATTTGTTTTTTCCCCATTTACTAAGAAACTAGCTTAGACTCCAGCTTCAAAACAGTAACTGCAGATTTTTAAGAAGCCTGAAGTGATCCTTTCAGTAGCTAATAATAATCATAAAAAAGAGAAAACTGTCATAACCATTTTTTATATATATGGCTGTAGTGACCAAGAAATGGTGGAGTTAAAAATCCTTAGGGTGTCAGAGAGGGTGCTTAGCAAGCTTGCTACTCTGGGCTTCAGGAGAGCAGACTTTGAACTCTCCAGGGAACTGCTTGGCACAGTGACATGGGAGAAAGCCCTGGAGGGAAGAGGGGCCTAAGAAAGCTGGTCAATATTAAAGAATCATCTCTTCCAAGCCCAGAAGCAGTGCATCCTGAGGAAAAGGAAGGCAGGGAAGAACACCAGGAGGCTTCTGTGGATCAACAAGGAGCTCCTGGACTTACTTAAACTCAGAAATGAAGTCTGTAGGGAGTGGAAGCAGGAACAGGTTGCCTGGGAAGACTGCAAAGTTGTCTGGGCAGGCAGGGATCATGTTAGGAAAGCTAAAACCCAGACAGAATTGAATCTAACCAGGGACAGCAAGGGGAGCAAGAAATTCTACAGATATATCAGTGATAAGAGGGTCAGGGAGGATGTGGGCCCTCTCTGGAAGGAAACTGGAGACCTGGTCATGAGAGATATGGAGAAATCTGAGGTGCTCAGTGACTTCTGTGCCTCAGTCTTCACTGGCAAGGGCTCTAGCCACAAAGCCCAAGTTGCAGAAGGCAATGGTAAGAACTTGGAGAAGGTAGATCTGCCTGCTGTAAGTGAAGATCAGGCTCAAGACCATCTAAAGAACCTGAAGGTGCACAAATCCATGGGACCTGATGAGATCCTTCCCTGAGTTCTGAGGGAACTGGTGAATGAAGTTGCCAAGCTGCTATCCATCATATTTGAAAGGACGCGGCATTCTGGTGAAGTTCCCACTGATTGGAAAAGGGGAAACACAACCCCCATTTTCAAGAAGGGAATAAAAGAAGATCCAAGGAACCACAGGACAGTCAAGATTTGACAAGATCATGGAGCAGATCCTCCTGTAGACTCTTCTAAGGCAAATGGAAAATAAAGATGAGGTGGTCGGTAGTAACCAACATGGCTTCACCAAGGGCAAGTTATGGCTGACAAACTTTGTGGCCTCTTATGATTGAGTTACAGTGTCAGTGGATAAAGGAAGAGCAACTGATGTCATCTACCTGGACTTGTGCAAAGCATTTGACACTGTCCTGCATGGCATCCTGGATGCCAAATTGGAGAAAAATGGATTTGATGGATGGACCACTCTCTGGATAAGGAATTGGTTGGATGGTCACACTCAGAGAGTTGTGGTCAACAGCTCAGTGTCCAAGTGGAGACCAGTGATGAGTGGCATTCCTCAGGGAT
This sequence comes from Alectoris magna, assembly GCA_030625065.1. Classification (NCBI taxonomy): domain Eukaryota; kingdom Metazoa; phylum Chordata; class Aves; order Galliformes; family Phasianidae; genus Alectoris; species Alectoris magna. Next base: position 83,144,207 of record CM060562.1, on the reverse strand, counting down.
CGGTGTTGGAACTGATGTTATTTGACATCTTTGTAGGCAACATGGACGGTGGGATCGAGTTCACCTTCAGCAAGTTTGCAGACAACACCAAGCTGGGTGGTGCAGATGACACACTGGAGGGAACGGATAATATCCAGGGGGACCTGTACAGGCATGTGATGTGGACCAGTGCCAACCTAATGAAATTCAACATGGCCAAGTGCAAGGTCCTGCATCTGGGTCAGGGCAATCCCAGGCACAGATACACATTGTGCAGAGAATGGCTTGAGAACAGCCCTGAGAAGGATTTGGGAGTGTTGATTCATGAAAGATTCAACATGAGCTGGCAGTGTGCACTTGCAGCCCAGAAGGCCAACCGTATCCTGGGTTGCATCAAGAGAAGTGTGACCAGCAGGTCAAAGGAGGTGATTCTGCCCCTCTACTTTGCTCTCATGAGACCCCACCTGGAGAACTGCATCCAGTTCTGGGGCCCCAGCACAAAAGGGACATGGAGTTGTTGGAGCAGGTCCAGAGGAGGGCCACATCATAGATGATCACAGCTTTAAGGACCTTTCCAACCCAAGCCATCCAACGATTCTGAGAAATTTCAGTCAGAACTGCAATAAAAGCTCTCCTGGAGGGGAAGGATGACTGGCCTTTCAGTTTCCCTCATGGTGTGGCCTTGTGGTGGACTGCGTCACTGGGTAGCTGACAGCTGCACAACAGGGCTCTGCGTGTGGGAAGTTGTTGGGCTCCCTTCTGGCTCTTCCAGTTTGCATTGAATAACTTCTTAGATTTCACAGGCCAAAAGGGAAAAGTTGATCATAACTGCTGCAGGCAGGGCAAGCAGGCCCCTGACTGAAGGGTGAGCTGGCTCCACTTGTTTCCAGTGACCTCAGCAGATAAAAGCAGTGCCTTAACAAGGCAGCCTGTGTGCGCTCTGGGCCTCACTGAGCAGCTGCTCTTGCAGAAGGACTTCCAGTTTGCTGAACTGCTTTGCTCAGGAGAGGCAGGAGCCTTTCTGAAGTAACTACATCAGCACAGGGAGGGTAAATCTGTTCCTACAGCATGTTCCTTGAAAGCACACATTTGGCCCTTCAAGTTTATAAAAAAAAAAAAAAGAAAAAGAAAAAAAAAAAGAAAAAAAAAATGGAAGAGGGCAGGTTTTAAACAAATAAACTGCACAAATATTCAGAACTGCTAAACATGGAGGAGCTTTACTGGGAGTGACCAAGAAGGCCAATGTCGTCCTGGTTTGTATCAGAAATAGCACAGCCAGAAGGAACAGGGAGGTGATCGTCCCCCTGTACTCAGCACTGGTGAGGCCACACCTCAAGTACTGTGTCCTGTTTTGGGCCCCTCACTACAAGAAAGACATCAAGGCCCTGGACCATGTCCAGAGAAGGGCAACAAAGCTGTGAGGGGTCTGGAGCACAAGTAAGTCTGATGGGGAGTATCTGACAGAGCTGGGATTGTTTAGTCTGGAGAAGAGGAGGCTCAGGGGAGAGTTTATAGCTCTCTACATCTACCTGAAGGGAGGCTGTGGTGAGGTGGGGGTCGGCTGCTTCTCCCTGGTAACGGCAATAGGATGAGAGAGAATGGCCTCAAGTTTCACCAGGGGAGGTTCAGATTGGATATTAGGAGAAATTTCTTCTCCAAAAGAGCGCAGGAACGGGCTGCCCAGGAAGGCGGTTGAGTCACCATCCCTGGGGGTGTCCAAGAAATATGTAGATGTAGTACTTGGGGGCATGGATTAGTGGGCATGGTGATGGTGGGTTGACAGCTGGACGAGATGATCTTAGAGGTCTTTTCCAACCATAATGATTCTATGAGTGGGATTTGAGTGATGTTAACACAGAAGTTGCACTCACTGAGTGATGTTCCACAAGGCCGTTGCTCTCCCATCCACTCCTAGAGCTCTCATGTATGTCACCCGGCAGCTTTTGAGGAAAATGCATGTTCAGCTGTCACCTCACCAGTGCAGAGAAGCTAGCAGATTTGAATTATGTTGTGTAAACATTTGAAGCATAAAGGATTAAAGAATTACTGATACACAGCCTGGGAAAGTAAACTAATTTGGGTGGGAAAAAAAGGAGATTACAATGTAATTTATTTATGACACAGAAATCATCCCAGCGTACTCAACAATATTCAGAAAAGCCTAAGAACTCCACAGCTACTGTCTTTATGGTTATGATAGGTTTTTCCATCCATCAGTTTTTCCTTTGGCTCTGCATCCTTGACGCTCTCTTATTCCTGAAGCGAACATTCAGCTTCCCCCATTGTAAAGCGTTAGGAGCATTACAGGAGAAACTATAATGCCACCCAAGGTCACCATTACTTCTGTTTATTCTTCCATTCAGTTTTTGATTTGGCTATTGTTTAAGGTTTGCAATTTCAGAGGGCTAAATTCCTGACCAGAAAGAATTATTTGGTGCGGTCAAACTACGTGAAGAGTAGGAGGACTTTAAACTAAAGGTCTGGAATCTCATACACTCGGAGATGATTATACTGATAGAACTATGCACTGAGGAGAGAAAAAGAATCTGGTGAGAGGAGCTTGGGACATAGCAGCCACCTTGAGAAGGAGCTCAGGGAGAGAAGCACTGACCTTAGAGGGCTGGGGTAAAAAAAAACCTGACTGATCTGGAGAGGATTCTCTATTTTAGATCCAGGATCAAAAAGGTAAACAGATGTGCAAGAAGCCAGGCTGAGTGAGACTTTGCAAAGGATGTTAGAGAACCAGTACAAAGCTCTGCAGTCACCCTCATAAAGGTAGGGGAGGGGATGGAATGGTGTTTTTGAAGGAAGCTTGTAGCTCATCACAAAATTCAGCCTAGGTCACCTGATGCTTTTTTGACTTAGTCTTCATCAATCCTTCTCCTGTGCCTTTCCTCCCAAGGCTGGCAGCAGTGCAAGTGCACAAAAGTGACCACAGCCTGCCTTGATGCAGAAGGTTTAAGAAAATAAATAAGAAAGACTCAGCCTCCATCTTTCACAGCAAGCGAGGCTCCTAAATGCAGCTACTCGGGATCAGTGAAAATGAGCATCAAGAGGAGTTTGGAGTGGGATGTTGCAGAACGCAAAACACAGTGGCCAGGTGCCTCTGTGGAGGCAGGGGCTGGCCAGCCCCACCAACGGCCTCCTGCCACCTCCCCAGCCCCAGATAGGCACCACCCAGTTAACCAATATAAATGAAAATCAGATGATTTATTTGTTTTTGTCCTTTAGACCAAATTAATGCTGTCCTTAAAAGGACACTGAAACACTTAGTTTTAATGGGGGAAAGGATATTGCCCTGCAGTGGTTTTTACAATGTATTTTTTTTTCTCTTCGCTAAATCTAAAAACATGCATTTTAGAGGAATAATCAGACGTGACCAAAATAAAGTTTGTCGCTGTCCCTACTCACCCAGGGGAAGACCGAACAGGAAGTCACCTGACTACAGCTGGGATGGTTGTGCTGCTTCGTTTCTAAGTAAGTCCATGCTTTGCTGTATCCAAGTCCCTCCACATCTAGACGCAGATATCTCTGGAATATTTCTCTGTACCCAGAACCCTCCAGAATCCCAAAGCATCCATCACCAACTAGGAAGGAAATTAGTTTCGGTCTTCCAGCTCCCTGCTTCCATCATCAGCAATAAAACTCGGCAATAAAATTAGTATTCCAGCCGGTTGTCTACATCCTGCTAGCTACCTCAACACTGCTGCAGCAACAGCCCTAACATTGTAGGAGAGCATGAAAGGCGTTAGGGACAGCTGTAAGAGTCACTTAAAGAAAAAAAGCAGTCGGAATACAAATACAATTCTCAACTGTTAGCATTTATTAGAAGTTTGACTGAAGTAGCTTTGATTTCCAAGTACTGTTTACAAAAGTCTAACAATTCCCCCATGTAGTCAAAGATTAATAAAAGAACTGTGATGGCATTTCATTAATGCATACAAAGGAAAACTAGTCTACAATAGAAAAAAAAACAGAGTTGGTGTGAAATTGAGGTTTCATACTTGCAAGCTGCTGATAGCATCACAAGCAGAGCATTCACGAGCATTTAATTGTGTAATGTTGTCAGCTCCAGTGCTGCCTGTCCCTCTAGGCTGAACATTTTCTCTTCTACAGTCAGAACCTCCCCTTGAACTACAGGTAAGCGTTTGGATTCAAAAGCTTCTGGGGGGCTTTTCTTGGCCAGCTTTTGAGCCTGACCGGATGGACAATTTAAGTATGAATTAATCTCCCAACAGCCTTTGCAGCTGCCACGTTCAGCAGCTTTTATGACGGACAGAAGAAATTGCAGAAGAGCTTCAATTAGCTACAGAGCCTGTTTGCTGCGCTCCCTTCAGCTTTTGCTGCTTTGGATTGCAGATACTTCAAATGCCCAGTGCCCTCAGGCTTCAAGTTTGAACCAGTTACTTACTGCAAGTTATTTTCCAAACTGCAACACAGCAAGTACACCCAGCTTAAGACAATGCTGTCCAAAGAACACAGAGAACTGCAAACAGAATGGCTGGATATTGCACATCCAGACCGTGCTGGCCAAACCAAACATCCTGCTATCCTTTAAGACTCATTTGACGTGGTAGCAGGAATGCGTAAGAAATCTCATACATAACTGCGCTGTAGATACAGCGTGCTAAAGCGCATTTCATCCCAATTAGAACTTCCTGCTTTATTGAACCTATTGGACCAAAGTTGCTTGGAAGAGCCTATTTAACTGAAAAAAAGCATGCAAAGATTTGGCAAGATTCTTCAGCTTTATTATGGCAACAGTACATATGCCTCAGTTGTTATATACTTGAGGACGCTAACGAACCTTCAGAAGCAGAATCTAAGTACTGCCGTAAGAATCCTTTACTACATTCCAGCATCCGCTACTGAGATGTAAGTGCTCCAGCCATTGCTTCCAGCTGCAGTTAGTACACCTACACACGCTCAAATATGATGTAAATTCTCCAAGATGGTTAAGAAATAGAATTCAAGCCAGAAGGGGCAAAGAGCAAAAAATAGCAGCTTAGGATCATCCAAGCAGTACAGACACAGCCAGCGCAGGCACGCAGCTAAAGAAGGGAAGGGAAACAAACAGTAAAACAATATAGCAGTAATTCAAACTATTTTTCAAGAAGAGGTGTTACAGACAACAAAACAAACATATGGTGCCATGGAAGAGCAACCCTTCAAAGATACAGTATTACTTTCAAGCTTATGTGGGGATGCTGTGGGGGAAGCATGTTAAAGGTAACACAACTGCATCATTAATGCAAGTCAGTTCTATTATCCATTAACTGCTTGCCTACATTTAGCACTTCAGAGCAAGTCTTCCATTTTATTTCAGAACCATCACCTAACATAGCTGGTATTTCATACATCCCACAACGTTCAACTCTTTACCTAGCAACTAACAATAATTTTCTGTTGACTCATGATGCAATTCCACTACGTGTGACTGATCCAACCGTTAAGAAGACACAGTGTTAGTCTCACCACGCCCTTTGGTACTGACCTAACCCTGTGCGTTAATCATATTGCTCTGGGAAATGCATCAGTATGTTCTTCAGCCATTGTAGAAACTCCTGTCACCTCCAAATTCAAAGCCATCAAGCAGGATGGGCAAACAGCATCCTGCTGGAAGACAGTAAAATACCTGCCAGTTCTCAGCCTTGTTTTTGAAAGTAAAAACCAAGCAGGATTCTTTAACTGTCAGTGCTTCAGAGATTGCCTGACATCACAAATGCGTTTTTTTCCCCTCCTAATTTAGCTATGGGATGTTCTGCAATGTATTGAAAATCATTCAGACTGAAAAAAAAAAAAAAAAAAAAAAAGGTTTAACCTTGAAAAATCTCCATCCAATCTGAAGAAAAACCCATTTCTAACTACAGACAGAAAGGTGTGTCCAAAAGACTGACAGAAACCCAGCACGAGTTCAATCCTTACACTTCTCAGCCTTTTTGTTCGCACAACTGCCTGCTGACAGCGAGCTTCCTTGGTTTGCTCGGTGCGTCACAGAACACACCAGCACAGACTGTTTTTGTGTTATCCAACCTCCAAACTATCTTTTAACAAAAAGAAAGCACCACAGAAGGGAAACTTTTAAGGCTTCAATAAAGCTAAACATGAATCCTCAGCTGATTTTCACTCTTCAGAAACAAAACATGAGATTCTGCTTTGCTACTTCAGAACACGCTCAATGAATGTTCTTTTCTTATCCCACAAGGCCCGTATGTAGTTTTCTTTTTTCTCCTGAAAGGTTAATATTAACCCAAAGAACACAGAGACATAGCATTGAACTTTGTTTTAATGGTCTCAAATTCTGTGACAGATTTTTGGTCAAGTTTCCATTTTAAAAAATTTATCGATTTTAAAGACTAATAACTTAAACTGCCACGAAACAAATGGTCCACAAACATTCCTTTCCTTCTGAAGCTTTTACGATGCATTGTAATCATTAACCAGTCTTTTGCTATTAAACTTAAATGGCCAATTGAGACAAACAGTTCTGAGACCGTTCTTCCACCACTGATTATGACTGAGGTGGCAGCTGATGTACAGAATTTTCATTTAGCCTTCTGGGCCTTCTGAGCAGACTTTGTGACCTTGCCAGCTCCACCAGCCTTCTTGTCGACGGCCTTGATGACACCAACAGCAACCGTCTGTCTCATGTCACGCACGGCAAAACGACCTGAAAACAAAAACGTTGTTTTGTGACTTTGTTCTCATAGCCCACAGCATTGTCTGCATGGCAACAACACGTAACAGTGGCTAAGCGAGCAATTTCTGCTTCTGACTGGGATTCACATTCAGCTACTTCAGCAACAGCGCAACCATTATCCCAGTGGTTTTGGTCCCATTTTGAAACCACAACTGAATTTAGAGCTTTCAGCTATGATTATTTTATGTAGAAGACTACATCCCAATACCAGAGATCAAAGAGTACCTTTCTCCAGAGCTCAACATTAAGCACATTTTAGGAGATGCCTTACCCAAAGGAGGATAGTCAGAGAAGCTCTCAACACACATGGGTTTGCCAGGAATCATATCAACAATGGCAGCGTCTCCAGATTTCAGGAACTTAGGGCCATCCTCCAGCTTCTTGCCAGAACGACGATCGATCTTCTCTTTGAGCTCAGCAAACTTGCAGGCAATGTGAGCAGTGTGGCAATCCAGCACAGGGGCATAACCAGCACTGATTTGGCCAGGGTGGTTCAGGATAATAACCTAAAAACGCAAGCAAATATGTTACACCGGGGCAATTTCAAAAAGCTCCCCACAGACTGGTGCGACTTAAAAAGCCACAGCTTTCATGTATTTGCTTAAGGCAAACCCGATCTCAGAGCACAAGTCTGTATCACCTTACAGCTTAGCCTGCTGGTAACAAAGAGCAAGGTTCTGTATTTCACAATCTAGACCTCCATATCTAACACCTTCAAACAGTTGCAAAAGTCACCTGTGCAGTGAAGCCAGCAGCTTCCATTGGAGGATCATTCTTGCTGTCACCAGCAACGTTACCACGGCGGACATCTTTCACAGACACGTTCTTAACGTTGAAGCCAACGTTATCACCAGGCAGAGCTTCGCTAAGAGCTTCATGGTGCATCTCAACAGATTTTACTTCAGTTGTAACATTGACGGGGGCAAACGTGACCACCATGCCGGGCTTCAGGACACCAGTTTCCACACGGCCAACTGGTACAGTACCAATGCCTACAGAATTGAATACAGAAACCCAATTAAGTACATTCTACCCTCATGGAGAAGAGAAAAACATTTCAGGCAAGAGTTTTATACTTCTCACTCATATTTCCCAAGCAAAAACTTCACATTTCTGTCACACACACAAGCACTGTAGTGAACACATACCACCAATTTTGTAGACATCTTGAAGAGGCAGACGCAGAGGTTTGTCAGTTGGACGAGTTGGAGGCAGGATGCAGTCCAAGGCTTCCAGGAGGGTGGTTCCACTGGCATTGCCATCTTTGCGAGTAACCTTCCATCCCTTGAACCAGGGCATCTGTAACAAAACAGCCCAAGCATCAGTCATCTGCCCATTTTAACAGAATGAGGCTATGAAACAACCGGCCTAACTCCTTGCATCGTCTCGGTATGTTACTGCAGAATACGAGTTCTTAAAGTGCTAGGATTTCACACTGACCTCAACATTTCATAATACTACTACTGAAAAAAAAAAACAAACCCCACCATGCATTGAACTATTGCTTAACTTATCTTAATAATCCTACTAGTTTAATTTCCTAGTATTAGAAAAAAAAAAGTGAAACCTACGTTAGAGCTAGGCTCCAGCATGTTGTCCCCGTTCCAACCAGAGATTGGCACAAAAGCTACAGTGTCTGGGTTGTAGCCAATTTTCTTGATGTAAGTGCTGACTTCCTTGACGATCTCTTCGTATCTCTTCTGGCTGTAAGGTGGCTCAGTGGAATCCATCTTGTTAACACCAACAATCAGCTGTTTCACACCCAGGGTGTAGGCCAGAAGAGCATGCTCGCGGGTCTGCCCGTTCTTAGAAATACCGGCCTCGAACTCACCAACACCAGCAGCAACAATCAGGACAGCACAATCAGCCTTTGAGAAAGACAGAAAAAAGCCCTTGTTAGAAGGCCTACACACACACTGAAGCACATGGGCAACTTCCCTGCTGTAAACCAGCCAAGGAGCAGTCTCTCTGAACTCCCCACATCCTTGATTTTATTTCTTTACCTGAGAAGTTCCAGTAATCATGTTCTTAATGAAGTCTCTGTGTCCAGGAGCATCGATGATGGTGACGTAGTACTTGCTTGTTTCAAATTTCCACAGGGAAATATCAATAGTGATACCACGCTCACGCTCAGCCTTGAGCTTGTCCAAGACCCAGGCATATTTGAAGGAACCTTTGCCCATCTATGGGTTTGAAACAGAAAAAAAACCCAAGATGTATTTATTTAAATATACATCTTCATTTACCTCACCAAGACCATGAAATATACACTAAAGAGCAAAAGCTATTAATAGGGAGTGACTTACACTGAAAGCTGCTGTTGCTTGTAAAACTCTGGCCTAGATTCACTTGGCACTACTACCGAGAAATGCCAACTGCTCTGTTATTTAACCTGTTGACACTTCAACCCTCTTGACAGCTTGTTAATTGTGCTAACACATCTTTGCGATGGATCTCCTAAGGATTAGTCCTACTATCAAGTGTCCACTACAAATTTTAGCTCTCTTACTAATGTCATCCCTGCTCCAGTCAGTATGTTAACGGCTACACAGCCCAGTGTTCACTGCATTTCCTTCCATCATGTGCTTATTAGATGCTATTTTATTATTAAGACAAAACAAAGGAAAACTGGAATACTTTCCACAGGATCACAGAATGGCACCTTTGACTCTCCCACCTCGAGACAAGCCTGATCATTACATTTTCAACTGGACAGTAAGCGTAAGTGAGGGAACGGCCTAAAGTTGTGCCAGAGGAGGTTCAGATTGGGTATTAAGAATAATTTCTACTCCATAAGAACGGCGATGCATTGAAACAGGCTGCTCACAGAGATGGTGGAGTCACTATCCCTGGAAGTGCCCAAGAAACCTGCTGACGTGGCACTGAGGGACATAAGTTAGTGGGTATGGTAGGGATGGGCTGATGGTTGGACTACATTAACTTCAAGGTCTTCTCCAACCTTAACGATCCTGTGATTCTAAATGCAGGCCAAGACTGAAGATGGGAGCTCCCATTCTGATTATAAGCATACAGTTTTAGCTTCAGGCTTCTTATTCTATGCTTCCATTACTTGATTTTAACGTAACAGTTTCAGTGCTCTAATACAATTACCACAACAATCTCGACCTAAATGCCTCCTTATGGCAGTAAAATTTCCTAGTTTCCTTCCTTTTGCCCCCTATCCCCCCCCGGGATCCCACCACATGGCTGCCTCGCACACCTCAGCCGCCTCCTTCTCGAACTTTTCGATGGTCCTCTTGTCGATGCCACCACATTTGTAGATGAGGTGCCCGGTGGTGGTGGACTTGCCGGAATCGACGTGGCCGATGACAACGATGTTGATGTGAGTCTTCTCCTTTCCCATTTCGGATGGTCTTTAGCTTCTTTCTTCCGGCCAAAGAGAAACGACACCTGAAAGTTCCAGAAGGAATCCCGGTTACTGCGGCCGCCCCCGTCCCGCAGCAGCGCCGCCCGCCGGGCGCCGGCCGAGGGGGCAGAGGGCCCGTGCAGCCCCGGCCCCGCCCCGCCGGGGGGAGGAGGGGAGGGGAGCGGAGGGGAGAGGCGGGCGATGGCGGAGGCCTGGGTCCCCTACGGCGCGCCCCCTCCTCGCAGGGCGGCCGTCGCCCCCTCCCCGCAGGGCGGCCGGGCCGGGCAGGGGCTGGGGCGGCGGCGCGGGGCGGCGCGGCCACGGGCGGCGCAGAGGGCGGGGCCGCCCCTCTCCTTTGTGTGTGACTCACCCCGCCCGGGCCGCCGTCCTCCATTTTGTGAGCTGGCGGCGGCAGGAAGAGCGGGCGGCCATTTTTTTTCTCGTGCCCCGGCCTCCCCTCCCCCACCGCGGCGCCGACGGCGCGGCCCCGCGATCCCCGGCCGCCACCCGCCCGCGGCCGAACACCGTACGCCGCGTCCCAGCGCCGGGCGGCTCCGCGTAAAGCCAAGGCGGCGATGGGGCCCCGCGTGCTCATCGCCGCGTTGCCTCGCATGAGTCCTCGGACGGGACACGTCGGCTTTACGCCGGCGCTCGCCCCGCTTACCCCTATCCTTCCCTCATCTCGCTTCCCCTCCGCTCTGCCGTTCCCACGCACCGCTCACGGCGGCGCCGCAACCCCGCGCTCATGGCGCAACGAGGTACCCCCCCGAGCATCCCCGCGCCCCCCACCCTCGGGCCCGGCCTGCCCCGCCGCACGCGCCTCACCCGCACGGCGTCGGCAAACCCGGAGCGGAAAAGAACGACGGCGTGAGCGCCGCCCCTTATATACTCTGCGAAGGGGCGGGGCCTCGGCGGCGCGTCACGGCTCCCGGCGGCCCCCGCGCATCGCCCCGCCCGGCAGCGCCGCACGCGGTGCTCCGCTGGGCAGCGGAGGGGAGGGGAGGGGCAGGGCTGAGGGTCCGAGCTCCGGGGCAGCCGGAGCGGGCGGGAGTCACGAACGGCGGCCGGTGGGGGCCCTGCCACCCCCGTGCCGAACGGCAGCGCCTGGAGCGCAGTGAGCCGGGAGGGAGGTGCCGCTCCGCCGCCTCCCGCACTGCGCGGCAGCCGTAGAGTCCCCGAGCTCTGCCTCTGTCCCGCGGCTGCGGCCCGAGGGGACGCGGTCAGCGAGCTCCGGGAGTAGTTACTTGCAGAGACCCCCGCTGGCCTCGTGTTTCACATGCGGCCAAAGGGAATCGCTTCATTATCAAGGAATCGTGGCTTCTGCTTGAGAGCTCCGAACTGCGCCGAGTGCCCCCATACCGTATGTTCTCGGGTGACAGGTGCTGACGAGAGCCACCGAAGGTGCTGGCAGCCCCAGCCTTTCTCTTCTGAAACGGGGGCAGCGAGCGATCAGTCGTGAGGCACCAGCAATGAAAGCCCTCGTGATTCCAGCAGGGTGTACTCGTGTAAAAAACCTGTATGGCTTTTCTAGTGGGAAATTAACCCAAGAACAGAAATAAATACTTAAATCCTTTAAAAGGATCTGTTTTCTTCTAAGATAATTTCATGCATCCGTGTTAAGAGTTACTTACATATACTCAAGTATAATCCCATTCAATTTTTGGCACGGGCTCCACAGAATATCCTGAGTTGGAAGGGACCCCCAGGAATCACTGAGTCTGACTCCTGGCTCCACACAGCACCACCCAAAGTCCGAACCCTGTGTCCGAGAGCAGCGTCCAAACACTCCTTCAACTCCAGCACTGCAGGCCATACCCACCGCCCTGGGCAGCCTGTTCCAGTGCCCTCAGACCCAACTCCAGGTGTCCTCAGCTCAGATACGCCTAACATTAAATGTGCCACAGGAGAGAGCACTAACCTTCACAAGGTATGCATTGATTTAGAAGTGGAATGTTTCAATTTGGCATTTTTCCACATGTGAGATTAAAAAAAAAAAACCAACCCCCCCACAATATAAAACAAACAAACAAACAATCCAAACCCACATGATTTGGAGGCATGCCAACTATTAGAGAAGATGCTGAGTTTCAAATACAGCTTTTACACACACACACACACACACAGTTTCACCAAGCAAAGCCTGCAAAAATGTTCAGACACTGTTAAATTCAGTTATTTTTAGGTAAAAAGTCATCACATTCTTTTTCTTCTTTGTTTTTACACAGAAATTGGCAGAAGGGAAGAAGTGAGAGAGGGTTCAGCTTTCCACAGAGCTAACATTTAGGTGTTAAATCAGTGAAGGCATTTTCTACGAAGACAGAGTACCAGCAGGGAAACGCGTCTTCATAAAGTGACTTTTCATGGCTCAGGCTGAGGAGTAAGGGGTAATAACTGGTAAGAAAGCTGAGCACTCTGCTTCTCCTCTAAGCCAAGACTGTTTGTAAACATGGCGACAAAGCTTTATTCTACAGGATGGTTTTAAGTTAGCTTCAGCAATGTCTGGCAGTGGGGGTATTTTTAAATGGACCAGCTTGTCCACGTATCCGTTCTGCTAAAGCACAGTTGAAAACATTCAGTGACTTGTGCTTCAACAGGGGGAGGAGAAAGGAAATGTGTTACTGATTTGTTACATGGCCCATAAGAAGCTGCACATTTATGGGATGTATTTAAAAGACTTTCATAAATAAAGGCATTTGGAAGTATGCATTTCTTAGGACGGCAGTTTGGTTGGTACATACAGGGCTGAAAGCCTGCCGAATGTGTTGGATAACCTTTTAACCATGTCCTAGTTAAGTCTTCAGCAGTCGCTTCTTTCCCTCCATTTCTTTAGTTGGATTTTCAAAGGAGTTTTATCATTTCCTCTACAATCAGTCAAATGCATGCTTTTATTCTCTCAACAACTGGCACATCTTTCCTCGTCCATTCTATTAGCAGAACATTCCTATTATCAATCTTGTAAATATTTATACAGCTGGGGACCTTCAGATATGTGAGTATCCTCACATCATTCAGTGCAAATGCATTCTGAAAAATCCTCTCAGCTAACACAGGCAGGCATACGCTGGCCAAAAGCCCGTATGCAAATAACCTCTAACACATTTAAAATGTTGCTAATACGGCAAAACTAATCTCTTTGATATGAAAAGCTGATGAAGCAGCAGATAAAAGATTTTCAGAATGCCACGTTGTTCAGGCTTTGAAGCAGTGCTTATTAAACCCAGCAGAAATAGGTGGGTTTTCGGGGGGGGGGGGGGGGCACCTCATTCTCCCTTGACCATCAGTGTGAACTGAAATAACCCATGTCCATACACACCTGAAGTGCAAGAATGCATACAAGTATTCTCTAGAGCATTTGTATCGTAGGAACCTACGCAATAGCTAGCATTTTTTAAAGGTTTTGAATCTCAGATCAGATGATATTAAAATGAAGTCACGCTGTCAGTATATCTAGGCCAAACATTCTAACTTTGGAATATAAATATTAACTAGATTTGGAGACCACACCGACTACAGCAGCATTAATTTCATTTTGATGTGTAGCTACAGAGCATACAGGACGTACTATATTCTTAGTGCACGCTCAATATTGTGCCTCTGAAAAACGTTAATACATTCTTCTGTCTACACGTGGAAGTAGCGTCTTTTTGATCAGGCTCCCGATCCTGTGCAACAATGAACATAGCCAGCAATACCTGCTGAACAGGGCTGTTCAAGAGCATAAACAGACTTCAGGAGCACAAACCTTTAAACACAGATCTGGTGCATGTAGTTTTATCGAGCTCCATATATGTATAGGGAACGGGCGGTAAAATTTCTTGAGGGCACTTTCAGGAAGAGTGCTGGAAAAGTAGTCCCAAATTACCAGCGGTAGTTGGTGATCAGCAGGAGCTGATTCTGGTACACAGCATTATTCTGTAATACAATTAACCACATACTTGTTGTGAAATGTTTTCTAATTACAATTAACATCGCATGTTAATCCAAATGTTGAACAGATTATAGCGTGAGCACACAGCTTTACTTCCATCTATACTCCTTAATGCATCAATTCCAAATAGAATAAAAACCAACTACATCTTATGATGTAGATGAAGGTTATGGAATTATGAAATCCTTTTCCATATGTCATCCAAATACTTTCTAGCAGATTTCACATTCATTGTTTCACAAATAAGAACAATTAATAGATGAACAGTGTTATTCACATACCATGAAACTGGACAGACAACACCCTTCAAAACAACAGGTTAACTGAACTGCAACAAGCAATGGAACTGTTTGAAAAAAGCTTCTGAAAGTTACCGAGCTCTGTACTAGTAGCCAATATTTTTATGTAACTGAAATTATTTAGTGAAGGAAAGGGAAATGACAACAATATATACACTCTAAGTTAAAGTCTTAGGAGACAGCACAAAGCAAACACTTCTAAGGACGGGGGGGTTTAAGGCTTAGACTGGATAAAGCCCTGAACAACCTTGTCTTCTGATCTCACAGCTGACCTTGCTTATAGATTCAGAAAGCTGCGTAGAAAGCATGAGAGTGGCCTTCAGAAACTATCGAGTGTATTACTTGGATAAGTAAACACCTACAGTTTCCAAAGTTTCCCAGTCATTTAAAACGAGCCTCTTAAGAAGGCCTTGTTTCCCATAAAACAAGTTGTTCCCTGCGGGAAGCACTGCTGTTCCAGTTGCAGCATGTTCAACAGGTGAATGCTCAGGACAGTCTGCCTTTAGAAATCCTTTCAGCAATCTTTTCAAGCCATATTTATCCACAGCACAAGCAGGCTCAGATATACTGAATGTTCAGCATCAGACAAAGTATTACTCTGAAGGTGTTGTACCCCTGTGGGTAGGGACGCTCTGCAGAGGTGAACAGAACTAAGTGCTGCACTGAAACATGCCCACACTCTTCTACCCTGCCAGAATGTCTATTCCGTGGAGGCTGCATTACTGAACTGGAAGAGGAAAATATCTGAATTAAGGCAGATGCATTTTAACTGGAAAGAGAAGAACCTCACAGATGGGTGTTTCAGACTTTTTTTTTTTCTTTCAGACTTTTTTTCTTCTCCTCTGGAACCGAGCAGATACATGTAGAAAAATAGAGGACATCAGATCCAAGAAGTAATTGCTCCTTTAGTTCAGCCAAGAACAGCACCTTCGCTTGCAGACGCTTGTCAGAGCTTCACATTCCACGCTAGGTTAACGGCCAGTTGATGACCTGGCTCCAGGCAGAGAGCTGAGTTACCAGTCACCAATGCAGAAAAAAGGTGAAGGGCTGGTGAATTAACCACCACTATTACAGAGAAACAACATAATTTGTTAAACTGTTCTGTGGTTTTACATTAGTGTTTTGCATGTGCAAGCAGGCTACAGCATTTGCTCCTTTTCCCTGAATGCAATTGCATTTTCACTACATCCCACCACAGTTTGGGCACTCTAAATGAAGGTAACTACTGGTAAGACCTTCAAGGAACTCAAAGCACAGGCTAAACACGAGCATAAAAGAATAAATAGTGCATTGTGTACAGAGGCAGTTACTGAAGTGAAATCCACTGGATGATGTCAGTTTGGCTCTTGTTGCAAATTTATCATTAACTTCTCCAAAACTCCACCTTAAAGCTCTGGTCTCTTGTGCTAAAAATCATTTTGCCTGAACTAACTGATCCACACTTTAATACCGGTAAGCCTGAGATGAAACTTCTAAGTGCAGCCTCAACTCCTCACCTACTGACCATGGATCTTGAAGCTTTCTGCTTGGCCCTCTCCAGCAGCTGAGACTTACTCCGATAGCCTTGCTGAATGTCCAGGCAGGAGGTTAATTTTACTGCTTTTGGAGCTGGCCTGTGCACTTAGCAACCTGGAAGTTCACCAACAGACAAGCTGCAATTCCTTGTTTTCATCTTGAAGACCTTTTGCACACCATCTTTCTACCTCTCCCACTGAAGCAAGAAGAGGCAAATTTTCAAGGAGGGAGACAAAGTTTGTAATTTGATTTCCTTGAAGCAGGTTGTTTTATACAAAGTAAGAAAACTTGAAATGCTGCTTAAGATTGCCAGTGAGAGAAACACGGAAGTGCTTGTGGTGCAGACAACTAAAATACATTACAAGCTGGGGAGAACAGAGGGATTGGCCAAAGGAGGAAGAAGGGCAGCATCCAAGACTTACGCTAGTAAGGATTGTGAGGACACATCCAGACGAACATCCATCCAGAAGTGCCATCCATTTTTTCCACTCTCTCATCGTGATGCTGTTACGGTTTCAAGTATTGGCATCACTCAGGCTGCAGATCAGCTTCCGTTGCAATCACATCCTTGCTACGTGGTAACCAGTCACCAGCAGTGGTGCAAGTCAAGTCCTTTAGCAGCTTCGCTCAGATTTAGTTCCTTGACATTTATTCAGCAAATCTAGATTTGAGACACGTAAAGTTTGGAAAGCATTCAGAGAAGAACTGTGGGAATAAAAGTAGATCTGGAAAACCACTTACACTTGTCTTGTTCAATCTGTTGAGTTTACTGAAAGGTAGTGGCTTAGTCTCTGCAATTCAAAACAAGAAAGGAAATCCTATAAAAGAAGAATAATGAGTTTGAACACGAAGAAGATTCAAGGTTATTGGTATTTATATTATGGTAGAAATAGAAATTCATTATTTGTAATTGACAGTGAACAAAGCAAACAGCTTACTAAAAGCTTACTAATGCAGTGAATGAAGAAGCTCTTAATATTTAATTTAGTTGAAAACAAACAAACAACAGCAACGCCCCACAAAACAAAGCACACGCACAAAAGGAGAAAGAACTTGATCTGGGAGTGGGGGGGGCAGGAATGAGTGTGTGACGGAAACAGGAGAGGCCACTTACTTAAAATTCTTTGTTTTTGGAGCTCAATGAATCTAATATGGTCTCTCTGAAGTATTTGGCCAGATGAAGCTACTTTGGAGCCACTGCTGATTATCTTTGAAAACTATGGAATAGAGAAGGTCCCAGAACACTGGGAAAGTAGGAAAAAATAATCCCTAAATGGAATTTAAAAAAAAAAAAGAAAGAATAAATAGATGCACAAGCTGGGCTATCAAGGAGCAGTCAGTTTAATTTCAATTCCTAGAAAAATATATGGGAACAAATAACTGTTTTTAGAAGATAGTAGGTTGATAAGCAGCAGCTACAGACGCGTTAAAGCAGATAGCATCAAACTCTACTGTCACGGGTTTAACAGGCTCACGGATGGAGAAACGTGGGCATCATTTAACTTGATGAAAGACCGGACTTCTTACATGCAGCTTACAGAAGTAATCTCAGCAGATTTTGGTCAAAATAATGGAAGTGTGGGAGACCAGCTGAAAACCTCAAAACCAATTTTTCACTATGGAAGGTTGTACCAAATCAGTTTCTGTGGACAGATGTTATTCCGTCATGCAGATGTAAATACGTACACAAGTGGTTTAAAGTAGCATGCTGGGAGGAAGCTGAGCACTTCAGGGACCAAGAGCAGAATTCAGAGCAACGTGGGCAAGCTGGAAAAATGGTCTAAAATCATTAGGGAATAAGTCAAGGTTAATATTTGCTGCTTTTATGGAATGGTTCTCTGCATAAACACAGGAGAAGCTGTAGCTACCAGCTGGGATGAGAGTGAATCGCAAACCGGACATAAGTCAACACTGCCATACTCTTGTGAAAAAGGCAAACATACTGAGATGTATAAACAGAAGTGCTGCAAGATGTGCAAGATAAACCTTCCACTCTTCTTACTGATTAAAGCTGCTGCTTGGATACTTTGCTCTGGTTAGGAGTCACCCCTCAAGATGTGATACAATCCAGAAGAAAACTGAAAAATTAGTTGGTATGTGAAGCATAGTTGGTGATGTTGATTTTTAGCTTCAACAGTCTTCCAACTGTGGGGAGAGATGACAGTTAAAGAAAGGCTGTTGCAGAGACAGAGGAACAAGGAGATACAGTGTTCTTTATGCATAGAGTGAACTGGGCTTACGCTAAAGATGTAAACTAAACATCCAGGGAGCATGTTGGAGAGAAAATAAAAGCACTGGGATGAATTCTGTGGGACCCTCACCCCCTCCCATAATGACCTAGCTTTTAACAAGCACCTAAATACCTGTCAGAAGCAGTTCAGGTATGACTCATACTTACTGATTTATGGTAGTTATCCCAGAGTCTCTTCAAGCCTCAGTTTCCACAGGTTTACTTACAGTATCTGAGCAATCATAAATGAATTTCTTAAACTATAAATCCAGCCCACCTTGTTTAGTTTGGTAAGGAAATCTCCCCAGGACTTTAATACATTTATATTAGCCAGAGATCTATCTTAATAGTTACAGCAATCACATCTGAATAGAAGTTCACGAATGCTTCAGCCTCTAATAGTGCACCTCACTACATAAATTCCATCCTTCACACTAGATGATTAAGCACCTTATTGAAAACTAAAAGGATGATCTAATATAATAGTGAGGCATGTGAGGAACAGGGATAGTCACTGCTAGTCTCTGACCAAGGAGGAGATCGACTGAAAATGAAAGAGAATAAATTTTATGCCAGAAACTTCTCCTGACTACTGCAGGTTGTGCTAGAACTGTTGTGAGCTGTGTGGGTTCCTGGCAGCAGGTTATGAAGCATTCGTTCAGTGCTGGTTTCTTTATCAAAATGCAATGCTGGAAAAACATGTTTGCTTCCTCCAGTGATTTCAAAACAATAACCAGAAGAATGCTAAAACCAAAACAAAACAAGAACAAAAAACCCCAAACCAAACAACAGCACACGTTGTTTTCCCCATGGACAGCGTTACTTTGATTGGAACTATCAACGAAGTATTGTTACGTGGGAGGTCAGTCCATCCAGGCTGGTACTCCCCATAGTCCTTTCCATAACAATAGTGAAAAATAACAACAACGGTTTTGCAGGGCAATCCACAGGAGGATGGCATTTCAGAGGTTAAAAGCTGTGTCACACACAGTATAACGTAGACTTCGGCCCCTTTAAACTATGAACGAGTGTTGAGTCAGCTTTCAGCACTGAGGCCAAACCTCCCAATGAAAGCAGCCAGGGCTGACGTGCCAGCCTGCTCTGCCACAGCCCAGGGGAACAGACAGGGGACAGAACAGAGAAGAGGGGAATACCAACTATAAGAGACCGATGCTTTAGCTCAGAGGTGTGGCTGTGCCACATGCCAAGCAAAACCTAAAATATCCCCACAGTGGAGACTGAAAAGAAAAAAAAAATAAAAATAAAAAAATCTGCAAACTGATTTATATTAGCAAGGCACGAGTTACTGTCCTCTGCTGCCCAGAACAGGAACTTTTCTTCTGTCAGCAGGAGACAACACAGTAACGCTGAATCGTCAACAGGAACCACGGGAACCCCACTGAGTAAAGCGGACAGACCTCATAGGTCTGTCTGAGTGGCCAGGAAGACTCCACACTGTACTGTATGTGATTCCTAAAGCCAGACTGAAGTATATGAAGCACGCTCTGAGTTTTTATCATATATGCTGTTTTCAATTCAGCAGAAGATATTAAATCACTCCTTCCCCCACTGCTTTACATACATACGATGTCAATCACCATAAAAAAAGTTTATACCACGTATAGATACAAGCACTGCAATAAGAAAACTCACAGGAGTGCATGCAGACAGCAGATCCCCATCCCCATCCAAACAGCAATACGGTATGCCTGTGCGTGTGTGTGAAGGGGGAATGACAGTTGTAAAAAAACGTTAACTTTTTAGAAAGCACGTCTTGGAGCCATCTCTAAATTTAGCTCTGCAGAGTCATTAAAGTGTGGTATCACTATTTATGGGAAATACTTTGTACTTGCTTTGGAGGCTCACGCATTCCCATTTGCTTCATCAGGCAGCGTGGTGAGTCATGCAACCCAGCAACACATACGTACACACCCGCACAAAGGAAGGAAGCAGAAACTTGCTCATTTACTTTCCCCTGCCCTCCCGGGATCCTCTTTAGAAACAGCTCAGGATAACGGCATTCCTCTGAAGCAGACAGGAATCAGGGTGGGAGAAACTAGCTGTTAGAAAAGGGGCACAAATTCCTGCACTGGTGACAATACAGCTAGTACAGAGGTAGCTCATTCTACTTAAGACTTTTGCAGCAATGAAGAAGAAACTGAAATTCATTCATCTCTGAGCTCAGCTGGAACTATACTGACAAACCCCAGAATATGAATGGAAAGAGAATATATAGTCCAAAATGAATTCCAGTTACTTCTTTTGAGCACACATCCATGCCTAGGAAGTTGAAAGGTGTCCCCTCATGTCAGAGCTAAACCTATGCAGCTGTCAATACTCACCAGAAAAACTGCTTTTCTCCTCTAATCCAGCCAAATATTTATTGCTTTGGATCCAATGATGGCATGGTTGAAAGTTGCGTGGGAGCAGTGAAGCTATCTAATTATCTCACTGGCCACATGACCTTCAAATTCAACCCATCATTTAGGTGGCAATGCTCAGTTACATCATATGAGCTATAAAATGAAATTGTACCCTTAATTATTCTCTTAACTAAGCAAAGCGACCATTATAACCATCAAGGTTGAACAAGGCAGTGTCACACAGTACAGACATGCCTAAGAAGCCTAGACTGGTATTTCATGCTTAAACCTTATGAAGATACACATACCTCTTTAAAAGTTTCCAAGTATTTGCCCAGGGCAAGTCTGTTTCTCCAGTACTAACTTCTTCAGCATTTATTACTCTTCAGAAAAGTCAATAGTAACATGCACAAGACAAGGACTGTAAATTACATTATACTTACTTCACCGTGCGCATGACTAGATAAGGTCAGACCATCTTAGTCATCACAATATCACGCTAATCTTACTGCAACCTCTGAAGTCTCATAATTCTGAATTCTGACACAGATATAACTTTTTTCTATGCACTCTCTTCTCTTTCTATAACTCAAACACAATTCCTGCTAACAGGGATTGGAACTTAACAGTTCCAATACACTAACCCCTATGCTCCTAATTACCTTTTAAAGAGTATGAAATACACTTTCTACTTCAATTTTACCAATCACTCCATTCTTCCATTTTGTTCTCTCTCTTTCAGAGATGATGCATTTTGACATCCAGTGATTGTTCAAAACAGTCTTTAAAAAAAGAAAAAAAAAAAAAAGACTGCAGAAGAGAGAACAGTGGCTGGGATTACATAACCTTCTACCTCAGTGCTTCTTTAAAATAATGCATGGAAGCAGAACTATGACAATAACCTGCACTGTGGCTTTGAAATGATCACGTCAGTCAAACCAGCATTATGTCCAAACAATCACTAATGCCTCTTGAACAGTTGCACAGTGTCAACAACAAAAGTATTTCAGGTACTTTCCTTCTGCTTCTCTGAGCCTTCCCAGAGAGAAGACCATGTCTGGAATGCAAGGCAACGCCTACACTGCGTTTACCAGAGGGCTTCCTCTATCATTTCCCCATCCCATAGGGCATGGGAACACCTCCCTGAAGTTGTCTATGAAACCAGAGTAATTTTTTAAAAATGTGGAAAGTACGGACTGAAAAAGAGAAACCATAAACTTGTGCTAAAAAGCCCAAATCTGCTTCTTACTGCACAAATTACTGAAGATATCCAGCGTAACACACAGTTGTATCACCATCACCTTACTTTAAAGATACGCGTAGGATTGTCTTGAGATAGATAGTTCTAATCCTGATACTCTAAACAGAACAAAAATCACTCCAGCCTCCATTCAAGCAACAGAAGCACTACTTTTCAAGGGTTATTAAGGTAAGCCATGGTGATTATATGGGATAGCATCATTTATAATCCCGACATTCTTACAACATGTTAGGCAGGTCTCAGCCTCCAAAAGTACCCACAGAGTTTAAATAAACCAATCTGTCATCACTGTAGTTGAGAGCAGTTCCCAGTAACCTTCGAGTAAACATGTCAAAGGCTTCAAAATAGATACAAATTTTCCAATGCATGAATTTCGCAGTAGGCCTACTATTAGTGCAGCTGAGGATGCAAGTGAAACACTTACCAGGATAACATCTTTTGTGGTTAATGTGATGCATATGTAGTTTCTACCACACCGTTAACATTTGTTGAGAGCATAACAAGAACTGTAAAGATTATTTATTTATTTAATTTTTAAAGTTAATGCACGCACATAAAGAAACCATCCTGAGCCCTTTTCCATTAGGCAGGGGAAAGTAAGAGTACTGAGCACAGCCCTGACTACTGGGAAGTCACTGTTTTCAGTGGAAGTGCAAACAAATACAGATGTAAATGTAAAAAGTAGCTACTGGTGCAATGATTAAGTTTTTCATCTCCTAGCTCGGTGGGATAAAAGGACAGAAGGCTTAGTCACCAAAAATAAAGAAAAAAAAAAAAAGCAGAATAAATTCATTGCTTGGTTCTAGAACCATAAGCCTACAGAAACTCTATGAACTACTCACCTGCATTGGTAATTACTGCAAGTAATACAACATATAGAGACTTCTGCCTTTTATTTCCCTCGCTGTTAAGCAAAAGAGCTTAATTAATTGTGCCTGTACCTGCCTTTGTCTCGTTTTATTTTTAGAATGTTTAGATGTTAAATCAAATATCTAATTACTATGAAGAATCACAGTTGATTTCATTCCTATATAGAGAATAAGAGATTGAAAACTATTTTCCTAAATACTAAACAGAATTAGACCATACTGGAAATATATTATGTAAGTGCCAATCTGCCACTCAACTGGGGAACAGGGCTTGCACCATACAGATATCCTTAACAAATTTGTCATATTTAAATTTTCTTTTGAGGATGTTAATAAGGGTGAGGGTTCAACCTGAAGCCATTTTCAACGTGAGGAAAGGCTGTAGGACACCATTACAGTGGGAGGCAGTTGTTTCAAGCACACTGCGTGGGGAGCAAGGGGCTGCAAGGGGTACCTTGGGCACAGTGAGACCTACTTCCTTGGGAGCCGTTCTCATACTAAAATCGAGTGCAGGAAAGGTACTGTGTGAAAAGTGGAAATAAATAGAACTTATTGATTGGGCTAATTGTCAGCTTAGTGATCTGGAGATTCAACTAACTGCGTGCTAGAGGAAAACAGCTTCCATCAGAACTCCCGCTGCCCTCATGCGAGCTGCCATGGGGTGGCTGTGAGGAGGGGTGCAGGCTGAGGCTCCCCGCTGTTGCTCCAGTCAGCACTGCCCCGTCACGTGCTCCAAATCCCGCTTTTGTGGTTCCCCTCTGCTCTCAACAGCGGCCTCCTTGCCCAGTGCCCTGAGACAAAGCAGCCTGCGCCGTACTTCATGACTCAGCCAAAATGAGTGCAGGAGCTGCACGCTAACTGCCCGCCCGCACTTGCATTTCATGATTCGGGAGAATTAAAATGGGCACAGAGGAAAGGGAAACCTGCAGAGAGGTTTATTTTTTCCTCCTGTAGGAAGACATCTGCCCTTATAAAAGTGTGTTTGTACAGACTGCACATTTTCTGAACAGTGACACTTTCATCTAGGCTTCAAAGCACCACACTTACTATTTAACTTTCATTGAGCAGAAGTAGACAGATGGATTTAGTTTGGAATTTTGTTTGGCCTGGGTTCCTCCCCCTCTTTAAAAAAAACAAAACAAAACAACATTGGATCCTCAGTTAGAAGTGAAGCCAGCTGCTACTCATAATTCAATTTCAGCAATTCAAACTGGTGGCTTGCATTTTGACCACTTGCTTACTACAGCTCCTATATCCTTTGATGTCAGCACCCCGTTAAGAGCAGAGCTGGGGGAGGAATCGCAGCTCCTGCAGTTTTGATTTCAGTGTGTGCTTCAGACTGATTGAACAGGACAGCTATGGATTGATTTTCACAGATTGGCTCCTTCTGCAGTAAAAGGGAACACTTTGAATCCAGAGAATGTATGTGAACTTAGAGATATCTATTACACCTAAGCTTGAGTGAATACATTTGGCATACCCTTTGACTAGAGCAGCCAAAAATTCAGCTGTCGTCCAGCTCTAGAGACAGTTCTGCTCACACATCTATTTTTCTCCTTAAAACACTCTGGTTCCCCATTCCGGTGCTGGCTGCACACAGTCAACCACCCAGGCCTTTGATACATAGCTGCTTGGTAGTCCTGATTTCTAGTTAAGCCTTTCACAGCTCCACAGACATTGCATATGTTCCTTGTGCTCAAATTTTGAAGATGACAGAGGTCTGACAAGGTGGGCTGGCAAAAACTGCCTCTGTTTTCTCTTAACGAAGTGGGGTAAGCACCAATTTCTATTCCCCCCCCACTCCCTGTGATGGGAGTTGCAACCACGCTGATGCCCACCATCTGCCTGAAGGAATTTGGGCCCACTTCTCCCTTAGAAGAGACAGGAGAGCTTTGGCCTGGAACAGAGAGCTGTGATTCTATTGGTGGAAGCACATACTTCACTGGCCATGTAAGACAATACAGCTTAACCACATGCCATCTCATTCACAGATTTGTCTTTTTACAGCAAAATACTTTAACAGATGTTCAGTTCTCAGTGGTAGCATAAAGTACCACTGGCATCAATGTGTCTCCATGCAGGGAAGTTAAATTAGCACTGCTATCTCTGTGCAGATATTCTCCTGCAACCTGATCCTTCCCTACTGCCATCATGATCTGGCATTTACCTTTTTCCCTCTCTACTTTTAATACCATGCAGAGATGCTTATCAATTCTATCAGCTATAAATTGACAACTCAAATATCCTGATTTCCTACTCCCTTCACAATAAGGGCCTTTAAACTTAAGCAAAGCTATTTTCATAGCACAAAATATCAACACAAGTAACTGCGCGGGAAGTAGACTCCAAAATATTCTCATCTATCAACCTGAAAGAAAAGAGACCACACTTGTAACAAAAGCACTCAGGACAAACAATTAGGCCTTTCCACAACCATTCCCAATGAACATGAACTCATAATTGAACTGGATAAGGATACTTAAAACTCATCAGTTCCAGACCTTCAGTTAGGCCTGCTTACTGCAGAAGCAGTGCTTGACTGTGCAAAATGAATGCCAGTGGTAAAGAAGGTAATGACTGAGATGGAGTCAAGGGCTAATGAGGCTTTAGCAAGTAATTCTTTCCTTCAAAACAGTTATTTGCCTTATTTTCCATCCTATCTATGTAGAGTAACCCACAACTGCTTTACTTCTACTGGACAGTACGAAAAAAAGAAAATCACCCACCGTTTCATTTCAAGCTATTTCAAGCTATACAATCTTCTCAGCTGAACAAAACAAGCATGCAAGATGTGCTGACCATGCATAGCATGCAAATCTGAAAGTAGTCAAATCAAAACCAAATTTCATGTAGCGATAATTTGTACGTTCATATAGTTCAATTATAAGACTGTTCAGAAGACAAACTTTGTTTGTGTGTGTGTTATTAAAGGAAGTGCCCTCCTTCCCCACACCCCTGCTTCTCACTGAAAAAGACAGTTGAAGTGTTTTTGTTTAAAGAATGCCATTAGAGCTACTTACCACTCAGTGGGACTGGCAGAATTAGGTCTTGAATTCAGCTGCAAAATATGCTCAATTTCAGTATCCTTCTAAAGACAGCCATAGCCGTAATTCTACTTATCACATTTTAAGAAAGGTTACCTGCAATTTCTAGGATGGTGTGCTTTTCCTGAAATGCTAATAGATTATCACTTGTTGCAGGACACTTGTTTTATTGCCTTTTTTAGAATGCATGGAAAGCTTTTTTCCTCTTCCACAGAGACTGTTTAAACCTGTAGATACAGAATGCACATGTCACTTCTCGTTCGCCCTGAAGCCCAGATGGCCAGGCAGACAGGAGTGGGAAAAAGATGTGAATTTGACAAAAAAAACAAAACAAAAAAAACCCTGTCTCTGCCTTCTGATTTAGTAAGATGATTCAGAAAGTGATTAGTCATTTACTGCTGGAATGGATCAGCAGAAGAGGTCACAGAAACATCAACAGAACCATGTTTTCCTCCAGAAATCATTATAACATCCAAGCCTGGCTAAGCTGGAAGTGTCTACATTTGAATCTAATTTAGAAAAAGATGAGAAAAAAATCAGTATTTATTTTTTTCCTGTTCTGAAGTAGCTGTATGGAAACTTTTGTATGGAAAAAAAAATCTTAAAAAAAAAAATTCCTTCCAAGTTTTTGAATGCTTTATGAAATGATGTTATCTCTTCACTCTATTGCAAATGGTTATCCTCTAAAGAGAGGAGAAGGCAAGCAGAATTTTGGTTTAATAAGCTATAGTTAATTGCTATTGCTATGCCTTGGGCAACTCCCAAGCACCCTCTCTTGCAATGTGTTGTAACCAGGACCAGATTATGTTGCAATAACAGCAAAGTTACCATTATTCTAAAGTCAAACTGCATTCACTTGAAAAATGCATATCAGTACCTGAATCTTCTTAATCACTTCACTACCTGAGTATTCACGTTTTGTGTCAGATCCAGGCCTGAACTCAGCCAATGAATAAATTATTAAGCATGCTACTGAGAAGACAAAATTAAATCAAATCAGCACTTTAATTTTGGAAACAGAAAATATATTTATAAAAAATAATATGAGCCACTCTTTCAGGACAGTCTTGCTTAACTAATCTAGCCAAATACTTGAAATTTCATGTAAAAATAACATTTTTTTTCCCTCCCAAAGAAATACAATTTTTCACTGGATTGAGTTACGATTCTTGAAAACTATACTGGCTAGATACACATTTCAGCCTCTCAGAAATTACCAAGATTAAATCAGATCAATGTTTTTACACAATAGAAAGCTGATGAAATTCACTCACATCTGTCCTGAGGAGTTGAATCCTATATATGCAGTTTCAGTTTAAAAGTGTGACCAACCACCATTATGGCAGCAGAGGAAGAATTTTATGAAAGAGGAAAGGAAAACCTGAAATGGCGATTTAACCGTGAGGGTCGCGAGATTCTCACTCAAGCTAACATTTTTATTTTTTATCTTATTGCATGCCTTTGTATCCCCCACCCATTTGCCATGCCACTGGGATTTAAATAATTGCTGGTGTCTTCTTGTAGTTCCTTTTCTGGATATGCGAATCTTACAGAATGTTAATAACTAACACCCTGACCTAAAACCATTACTGGGGCCGTATGTTGCTCAGCTGGGTACAGGGCAAGAAATTCAAATAAATGTAAGTCACTGTTTTACTTACACTAAATACAGCAAGAATTACTTCTGCAATTGACTATATACACCATCACATAAAACAGAAAGAAATAAACCCTCTCTGAAGCTATTTTTTCAGAAGTAAAATCACACAGCCTATTAAATACCGAACTGTAGAGATATTAGTAATTGTTAAATGAATAAAGTAGGAAAATCTACAAAACTTAGATTTGACTTGAGCATGCTCTGATTTGGAGTAAACGAATGCATTAATGGCTCATTATATTTCTTTAGAGAAAAGCAAGTGAAATGAGGCTATACAACTACTCAAATACTTATCCTCACAAGATCCTCTTTATGAGGTTCAGGATTATCTGCTTCATTATTGGTATATACTACTATTAGTGTGATGTTTCCTTTTGTAGGCACAGTAATAGCAAAATACATCTGTACCAAATCATTCATGACTAATTAGCTCCACATCAGATATACCTTCTTCAGTATAACCCAGGCCAGTGCCCCTGCACTAAGAGCGTCTTTACCGACAAGTCTCAAAACAGAATTTGGTCAGCCAACAGCTAGTAGAGAGAATAATTTTGATTGATGTATTTTGACTGATTTGACTGCTCTTACCTCACATTATTTAAGAGCAGTCATTAGGCTTTTTGAGGCACAGGTACACAAGAGAAACGGGAGGGCCCCTTAAGGTAGTGCTCTCTCCAATGTCTTTCAAAACACAGTGCTATTACTTTAGTTGTGATGGTTGAGATCACAGTGTAAAACATTCTCTTGATATTTAAGAGCATTTCCTTTAGAAGCTGCAACTGCTCTAACAGAAGATACTGCCCTTACATACGAACTTTGCTTCACTTACCTTTGTAATGTGTAGGCTTCCTCACCTACAGAGCTTTCTTTCCTGGCAAATGCTAAAAATATTGGAAGATTTGTTAGATTTACAGGGTAGTTCATTTATCAAGAAATCAAACACGCACAGAAAGTTGAAGAGGAGAAACTGGCAGATTAGTGATTGGAAAAAATAAGCCAGGAAAAAAAGATAGAATACAGGCAAACACAACTGATGGAAAATGAACTAAGACAACCCGTTCCAAACAGGGAACACAGCTGTCACCAGCTACAGAGGAACATGCAAATAAGGAAGCACAATGCATGGTACCCTGTATGGTACCAAGAGCTGTATAAACCTTCATTAGTTTATCACTGAAAAAGCCTACATAAATTAAGTAATGTTTTTGGGTGACAAATGCTGAAGACTTATTTAAGAGGTATGATTAAAGGCTGGCACTCTTAGAACAAACGAACAGTGATCTGAAAAAACAAACAACAACAAAAAAACCCCAACAATTAGTTTTTGGTCTTTTTTTGAGAAGAGTGATGAAGGCACTTTTCTAGGTTGAAAAAGACCATAGTTCAGATCTCAGATCAATACTGAGAACACGTGCTGTAGGATATTTTGCTAAGTTGTACTCCATCTGTTGCTGACGTTGGTAGAGCTTTGTATCAGATGTTCCATGAAATATTAAAGCAAGACTGTGTCAGAAGGAGACACTGATGAGAAGTACCTGGCAACACTAAGACATGCTCTCAAAGCAGTGCTTCAGTTTCTGCTTTGAAATAGGCACTGTTTTTTGATACAACTTCCCTCATTCCAGGTAGACATCCTAATTAAGATTCTTGATGGAATGGAGAACACACCTTCTTACTCTGGGATATCTGTTAAGGAAATGCAGCAAAAGATAATCATTAAAGTTGTTTTCAGGGAAAAAAAAATAAAAATAAAAATAAAAATAAATCAGTCACCACAAGAAAATGCCCACTTTTAGTCAAGATCCTTTGTCAAAGAGAACAGAGGCACACAAAAATCACTGGCACTTCTGAAAATACAGAACGTGGGAAACGTTTCTGATCAGAGATGAAACTGAATGAGGGGACTGTGCCAACAGGATCACGACAATGTGACAGAAACACCAGCAGCAGCTCCATGCAGAAGAACGTGGGGATACTAATGGACAAAAAGCTCAACACAAGCCAGCAGTGTGCGCTTGCAGCTCAGAAAGCCAAATTGAAAGAATTAACTGAAAATATTTTGACACCATAAATTAACCCATACCTTACTTAAAGACAAGGTTACTGAAAAAGTTAAGAAGTAAATTAAATGATTAAAAAGCATAAACTTCTGTGGACACAAAGCAAAGTTACTATTTTTAATATAGTATCGGGAAGAAGGTAGTACTCACTGGTAAAGCCAGACAAGAAATTCCTGAAGCAGGTAATTTCCCAGGAAAATATTAACCATCTCTTAATCCAGTTACGAATCTTGTTCAGAGTACTTTGAGGATGGCGTTCAAACTTCAGGGAGATGGTTATTTTCAATGGATGCACGTGTAAATATTTGTTCCACTTATTATGGAAATGCTAAAGATACAACATAGCTTTAACACACTCCCACTGAACAACTACTAATTTCATCTGAAGTTCACATTGTTTATTGTGGAAATGCCGCAGACAAACAGATTTAAACATAGTTTCACCATCAGAGAACACAACACTTCAAGGAAGGTCAAAACAAAATGGCTCTTAAAGCTAAAAAGAAGAGGCAGATGCCATTTCCTAGAAATGAAGGAAGGTAGGCTCCACCGGAGCAGTGTTAGTACTGGGCTTTTCTTTTGCACTGGTGGTAAATGAAAAGCCCAGAGCCCAGTGATTTTTTTCCTTTTTTACCTAATTGCTCCAATCTAGGAATCTTTGGCACAGGAATTTTCCTCTGCTTTGTGACTACAAGATTATTCACTCATTTGTTCTTATCTAGGCCACTGTTTTAACAGACTTCATTTAATCCCAGTGTAGCATTTAATTGTATGTCGTGCAAAGAATACTCTTTAGTGTCAAATTCTATGCTGACGGGAGACTAATAGCATCAGGATATTGCACTAGTTCTTCCTATTCTACTTTTACCTGACTGACAAAGCTATTGCAGAAGTAAACTGATTTTCCTTATTTTTTCCCTACAATAGCCTTATTTTATTGCGTTTACACTGAGAAGCTGACAAATACATATATATATATATATATATATGTATGTATGCATGTACGTATGTGAAAGAAGAAATAATTCCACTGCATTGATTTTCACTGACAAAAAAGTGAACTGCCAAAGTGAAAGTTATTTTCATGTAAACGTGTGCATATTCTATTTCTAGTTCACTCTTGTGGTTTAAATCTAGGCAGCATACAGAGTTGCACTGCTTCTTCTTTGCAGTTTTGAATAAAAATAAGGCCTATTTAAAAACACCTGCACCACAGAGAACAGTAACACATGGCTTATTCTGTCAGTCACAATCATATATTTCACTTCCTCACTGCTCTGTATTAATTGTGAAGCTGTAGTCCTGAAACAGGGAATGTTTCCATTTGAAAACTTGTGCGTAAAATAGAGTAAAAATCAAGTGTGCATTTCTTAGACATCAATTAGAACACTAACAAAATAAAAGCTTACAAAGATTGTAGACGACTAGAAATCTTTCAGCATTTTAAAAAGCAAAAACCTATCAATACCATCACGGAAATCAAGACGTTGCTTTTTGTGTACAATTATTTGCACGTCACTCCTCCTCACAGTGCTACATAATCACCTTGTTTTTTTCCTCTTATTTCAGTATCAGCAAATATCTGCCTAAACATTAATTCAGAAAACACTAATTAAAAACTGGAAGGAAATGGGTCTTAGCACAGTGATTTGAAACACTGTCTCTGATCATACATTTGATATCAAGTTCTAGCATGAAACTATTCAATTTAATCTACGTAGTCCCTCGTCTGGAAATAGCACACACAGAGACACTGCCAAATGATTTTCAGTACGAAAGATACACAGATAAAATAGTTTAACTTAAAGGCTCTGAAGATTCCTAGGCATCAGTAGGGAAGGCACTTTTCTGGTCACATAGTTCTAGCATATTGGGATTCAGCACAGCTTTGGTATTTCAATGTCTCCTTCAGTTTCTATGGAAGTGATAACCGCTGACTGCCCAGTCCTGAACTTCTCCACTTGCAAATAATGCAAAGAAAATTGCTCCAAATAGATTAATGGAAGCAGCAATATAGAAAACTGTCTGCCATTCTCCCACAGTATTCTGTCAAAAAGAGGAATTAAAAAAAAGAAGAAGAAAAAAAAAAAGATGCAGTTAATTTGCAGCTCCACGCTCAAGAAAAAATGTATTTTTAAAAGAGATGCTATATGCCTTGCCTACTTAAACAAAAATGCTATGCAGTGTGACTTCACAGCAACATGACATTATAAACAAGTTATCGTTTTAATCAACTTCAGTTTAACAATACATCTTACACACTCAACATACTTCTGATAGGGCTGTCTTTCTGGATCAGATGATCACCTGAGATGCACAGCCTTCATATCTAAATTCACAGTTCTGAGAACACTACTGTAACAAGAGACATGTCCTTGCTTTCTGGTCAGATGACCCAAGAGCTGAAGTAAGCAAAGCAGCAACTTATTCCTAATGAGTACAACGCCTCTGTTCCAGAACGGTAAGTTTTTTTAGTCATATGTGAATTTTACCCAAACCAGACAGTGAAGAGCTGTGTTTGTAGTAGCAAAGAAGCTGCATATGCAGATAGATGTCTTAGGGGGTTTGTTTTAAATTTTATTGTTTATAACAGATGTATATTCTACCAAAACCATAAAATGTTCTTACTACAAAAAGAAACAGAATAATATTAGAACAGTGCATTAGGATGAGAGGAAAAGCAAACAAAAGAACCCCAACACAAATAACATCACCACTTGTTATGAATTTGGAAGAAGTTAATTTGTTTGGATTCACACATTAGCTAGTATTTTCATATTATTTTTAAGGAAATGCCTGACCAACTCCACAAGTTTATCGGTATCAATAAACTTACTCTTCACTTAAAACGTTTTAGAAAAAGATCATATAGTTTATTTAGAAAAGTATTCAAATAACTTTTCACTCCTGCTTTCTACTCTAAATCACCCTTTGTCTGACTAAGCAATCTTGGAGGTCAGACTGAATGCTGTTTAATTTAGAAGCAAGATAGCACAGCATAAAGCATCCTGATCACACAGTGTACATACAAAGGGGTGCATTATGAAAACTATGCATTTGAATCCAGTTTATGGCTCATCTGACAAAAGCTGACTTTACAACTCCCAACCTCATGTGAGAGAACAGTTTTGGAAAACAAGCAAAAGCTTGTCTTATTTTGCTGCAGTAATACTACAACTGTCTCGTCTGGTTGGTTTTAGCAGAATCTGAACACATCATAAAAGTGTCTGTTTTATTCCTAGAGAATACAAGAGCTGAATCACTAAAACTTTAAAACCCCACACAGATCTTTGTACTTTTACTTTTCTCATCAAGGTTAGGAGCTAAGGCATTCACAGGAGCAAACAACTTGCATGTGTATGCCAAATATAACTTACTGACTGCAGACTTGAGAGAAGAGGATTGCCATTCAGTGAAGATAAAAATACAGTAATACAGGAAAAAAAAACCAAACCCAAACCCAAACAGTAAATTGACTTACATTATGAGTGAGGTTCTTAGCAATAACTGGCCCCACCATTCCTGGGATAGTAGCAAAAGAATTTGTGATCCCAAGAAGAATTCCAGCATACCTGTAAGGGAAATTAACAACATTGCTTATGAACTTATTGTGCTGATCAGTTACAGAAATAATTTTGTCTAATTGGATCACACAAGTTTCACCCTGATCACACATGCAAGTTAAAAAACAAGTGGGAATAGGTTGTTTCTGTTCTAGTAATGTCTCTGACAATTCATGACATACGTCTCCGTTTTCCAGGGGCCAGTTAGGGAATTTACTTGAATCACTCACACTTTGCTTAGAATCCATAATCCAAAAACCACATCCCCCTTGCTGAGCCACAAGCAAACTGTCTGGAATGGATCCATAAGAAAAGTTAAAAAAGAAACATTGCATGCCTTGAAGTGGAAAAACAACAAAGAATATGACAGAGCACTGTCTGGCAACAGTATGAGATGCTTCAGGTAACACTGCCAAAAAGGCAATTATCCTTAATCTGGATGGATATCCCCACTACGCTACAGAGTGGTATTCAGAAGGCAAGAGTTCACGGAGCTCTGCACCAGTCCTTCCCTTCAGCTTTCTGTGGGTCATGGCCAATGGGAAACACGGCTGACTCAACCTGTTCTACTTGTTGCCATTCCTGCAGCTCCATTCTGAGGCTTCCCGCTCCAGGAACAGTCTGCTTTAGCACACACGTGCAAGCACATGCACCAGTGGCCATAAAAACTTGCTGGGAAAAAAAGTGGTAACTTGCTTAATATCTAAGTCTCAGCACCTCATCTCTGTGCAATTAAACATAGAACAGGAATGTTGCAATACCAAAAAGTCACGTTTGAAACAGCAGCACAAGCACAGACTTGTCACAGACTCAAGAGAAAAAAGACCTAGATATTTTACATCTGAGCTCAACCTTCCAGCCACCAGAGAACAGATTCCTGTTATTCAGATCTTCAAGGTACGTTTGTTATTTGAACAGTTATGTAAAATATTATTATCAGTTGTACTTTACTACAGGAAAACCTCAACAGATACAAAAGGTGGGCCTACGTGAATCTAATGAGGTTCAACACAGCAAAGTGCAAAATTTTGCACTTGGGCCAGAGGAATCCCAGACATATATACTGACTGGAAGGAGGAGTCCTTGAGAGTAGCCCTGCAGAGAAGGACCTGGGGGGCCTGGTGGATGAAAAACTGGACACGAGCCAGCAGTGTGCTCTTGCAGCTCAGAAAGCAAATGGTATCCTGGACTTCATCAGAAGAGGGGTGGCCAGCAGGGACAGGGAGGTGATTGTCCCTCTCTGCCCTTGTGAGGCCCCACCTGGAGTACTGCATCCAGATTTGGAGCCCCCAGTACAAGAAAGACAGAGAGCGGTTGGAGAGGGTCCAGAGGAGGGCCACAAAGATAATCTCATTCTCCCTGCAGTACCTCCCCTACAAAGACAGGCTGAGGAAGCTGGGCTTGTTCAGCCTGGAGAAGGCTGTGGGGTGACCTCACTGCAGCCCTCCAATACCTAAAGGGAGCCTATGAACAGGAGGGGAGTCAACTCTTTGAAAGGGTAGATAACAGCAGGACAAGGGGAAATGGTTTTAAGTAGAGGGAGGGAAGATTTAGGTTGGATGTTAGGGGGAAGTTCTTTACTGTGAGAGTGGTGAGGTGCTGGAACAGAATGCCCAGAGAGGCTGTGGATGCCCTGTCCCTGCAGGTGTTCAAGGCCAGGTTGGATGGGACCCTGGGCAGCCTGGTCTAGTATTAAATACGGAGGTTGGCAGCCCTGTATGTGGTGGGGGGATTGGAGCTTCATGATCCTTGAGGTTCCTTCCAACCCAAGCCATTCTATGACTCTATGAAATGGAGACCTTTCTCAATTACTGCCTTCAGCTGCTCAGAGTGCAATGGTGTCCTCATTGTTTTAACAATGACAACACAATAGAAATACAAAATTGCAACTCTAAAGAGAGATGTAGCTTAACATTTTATTTTCTGGAATAGGGGAATTTAACTACACACGGTTATAATAGGCTGTGGTGTGTATCCAGCCCAATAACATTACAAAAACAGGTGTTTTTCCTGACAAGAGTCAATTATCAATCCTATTTGTTGACTTGCCTTGAAAGCCTGCCACGCTCCAAACTGATACATACTGCTACGTATTTTAAATTGAGCTCCACTCCTGTAATTAAATTATTATTATTTTATTAAATAAATGAGTACGCAATATGCTTCTCTCTGAAAGTGCTCAATATGCTTTCACAAACCTGAATGTGAAAATGTGAAAATGTGAAAAGCTTCCGTTTAAAGCCTTTAAATAGAGCCAAACACACGTTGTCTTTGTCACCTTCAAGCACTACAGCGCCGCTAATACAAATTTTCAAAACTAACCACAGTTTAATAGTTTCTCTGGTCTTTGTAGATGTTTGACAATTAACTGCTAGCTAAATGCCTCTGTTTCTGCCTGCTGTTTCTGACATAGGTTGCATTTTGATAGCACTTTGTGTTTAACATAGATAACAGCTATGCCACTCCCTCAGCACTGCGAAGACTCCAATATGAAACAGGAAAGAAAAAGTGGCGCATCTGTAGAGCAATACTAATAGTAGGCTCTTGGTTGAAATCTTATGGCATAGTGGTCTAACCAAATTCAAGATGACTTGCAGAGTAGTCTAGACATTCAGAGAGCTAGAATAGGAAATCTCAGTAGAACGACCTCACTCCTCTGCTCCTCACTCAACAATTCAGTCTACTGATGGCCTCATAAATGTGTGTTAAAAAACAAAAACACAAAGCAAATATTTTTCTTTCTCCAGCATCAATATTTTCATTCATTATTTTTTCCTGAGAATATAATCCTTATTTCTTTGGTATTACACAAATTTTAGTACCAAGAAAGGACCCTTTGCTATTCTAGTCAGCTAACTTTAAAAGAAAAAAAAATGCAAACAGGAATCTAAGTGTGTTTTGAAATTGCTTTGAATCACTTCTAGTTATTCTACAGGAAAAAAGGTATCAAGTTCTGGGTAAAATCTTAACAGAGGTTTCTTTTACACTTTCATGCATAACCTATTTGGAGATTTCCACAGCTATGTCACTTTTTTCACCTCAGTTGAAAATGCCTGCCGTGGCCATTTCATCCAAGAAAGCTCAGACATTTGCAAAAAGTTAAGCAGGGGAGAAAAAACCTTTTTTAAAATTATTATTATTTCCTCTCAGACTTTCTGGTATTTCTGCATTTGAAGACTTTTTTTTCCTATGACTTTTACAAGGACATGCCCTTTCCCTTCTGTCTTCATCTGAGCTTAACTGCCCCAAATGAAAGCATGCATGTGCTTAACACAGAATCACCGGTTTCAATAAAACAGTATCTACACTGGCCACATGCTTGCCCAGTAAAGCTTTCCTCTCTTAATTTCTGCATCTTATTTAATTGCTGCAAGCAGAATTTTAACCAACCCAAGGTCTTTTGAGTAGCACTTTCCATAAAATCAGTTTATTTTCACAACACTCTTGAGAGATAGAGGTCACAATGTGATACACATCCGATAAACTGACAATGAGAACAGGCCAACAACATATGCACCTACTGAATGACTGATCTGAGGTCCTCAGGATTTCATCTGAAGAATATTTAACAACACTGTTCTTATATTCAAAGCACAGCTCTTACTGACTTTCGTCAAGGCTTAGTATTTTCAAACTAGACTTTAGAGCTTGAAGAGACATTCTCAGAAAAGAAGTGATAAATTAGCTAGGCCTCAGTTTGCATCACTGGGTCCAGCATTAGCTTTTCAATAGACATTTTTTAAGTTCAGACTTGAGCTGCTGCAGATTCCCTTTACATATTATGGTAGTCTGAAACAACTTCAAGAAGAGCTCATCCGTCTTTATAACTAAAGAACACTTAAAAGAGCAGCTTCCTGAAGTTATGGGGTTTAAATAGACTGTCACACAAGAATTTGACCAACTGACTTACTACATGGAAACTCTGTGACAGAGCAATGAAAGGAATGAATTCCTGGTAACGTTCAGCTACCTTAAATGTGTTCCTTCTTTTCTTCTGTAATGCTTAGCCTCAGCCATTACATGCTAGAAAAGGTAGAGGGCTTAGGAACAGATGCCAGTTTTCCCCTATAAACAAAGAGATTTGCAATGCACAGACACAAGGAGACAAATCAAAATGGCACAGACATTCAAGTTCTGCCAATAAATAACTCACAAAAGTAATGGGGTTTTTTTTGCCTTTAATGCTTATATTTTGTGGTTTTAAACACAGACAAAATCCTAGCCAGTGTTTTACTTTTTTAGCAATGTTAAACTTGGAACAGATGTTACATTATGGCCCCATAATATGCCAGGTATGGTGCTCTAACTAGATCTTTTGTATTCATAATTCTGTTTAATATGAAACGAAGCATCACAGATGCTATTCTTCATACTTTCCTGTTTAATTCATTGTAAACACTGTTTACAGCTGGGTACTGGTGTCTTCCTTCTTGCTTCCTACCTCATTTAACCTGCCAAGATTAATTTGACTCCCACTATTTCATATACTTCTCTTCAGTCAAATCTTGTTCATCCCTGTAGCCCCCATTGACCATCTTTTTAATTGTCAAAGCCTAGATGCCATTTTCACCTTGGAACTGAGGTCTCCTGTAAGTGGCCCAGTTCTTAAGGATTTTTTCTAGTTAAAATCTCTACGATTTTTTTTCCTCTCTGCTCAGAGATAAACTACTTTCATCTCACACATTAGTATATAAACACTCTTCATTGGTCATGAAGTCATTTGATCAGACCCATGTACTATTGCAAAAAGGTAAACTAAAAACAGAGCAAAGTACTGGACTTCCACCACTTAGAAGTTCAAAAGAATATACATGCATCTGTGCTTTTCAGGAAATTGATGGATCAGTCAGGTTCTGAATTTGTAATGCAAGAGAAGATTCAAACTGAAGTCCAATTTTTCATCGCTTAGAAGTAATAGTAGATACAGGACTCATCATCTAGTGGTAACAGGTCACCTACCCCAAATATAGTTTAAACACCAGTATATTGAAATATGATTTTCAAAAATATTTTGCCTAAATTACGGGACTTAAAATGGTTTACTCACGTTAAAGTTTGGTAGTTCTGATAGAAAAGTTTTGAAGGGTGAACCACTTAATAGGAAAGTATGTTTAAAACCGTGCAATTCAACTAATATAATGAATCAGACAGTGCGAAATCCTAGTAAATATAATTCCAGCAATTATTTATTAGTTCAGGATCAAAAACTGAGTTATTCTATGGTGTTCATACCACATCTTCTGCCAACATTTATTTTTTCCCCCCCCTCCAAACACAAGCTACTAGGCACTCCAGGAACACAGAAGAAATGATCATAAATGTATCCAATCAGTAACAAAAGCTTCAGCAATACTTACGAAGGTGCTATGTCCAGATGGTTGATGCTGTAACCAGACGTACAGAACCCTCCTAGGGTTGTTGATATGGTCACAAAAGCAACAGCCAGCTCATAGTTGCATCCTATGAACCCAGCCGCCACTAAGAACACCGCAGGTCCAATCATTCCTTTAAAACAGAAATTTTACAATCAAGGGACTTTATGCCAGAAAATTAACACTTTCTGAGCTGTGTGTACATACAATCTCCAACACCACCTAGTGCACAGAATCCAGCACTGCACTATGTGCATTACAGCAACCAGCAAGGAAGAGCAGATAGATTGCAAACCTCTGGCGGTCTCAGGAGACATTGCACAAACCAGAAAAATCCTACTCTAGCTTGAAAGAACAAACTTCATCTGGAAAGCCAAAAATCAATGGATAGTGAAAGTAACTTCACAAGTTCATTTTATTTATCATTATATAAACACTAGAATCTGTGCTGAGACTGACAGGTGAACAATACACTGCAAAAAAGCTACTTCCATTTAAGTCTTTGTTTCAGGAGCAAATAGGGGCTTCTGTAAATCATAATAAAGTATAGCTGGAAGATTTCATATAAATACATACATGCATAGCTCTCCCACAGACACCTTCTAGAATGAGTGTCATGTTTAATATCTGAACAACTGGTATGTCTACACCAGAGCCTGCTGTACATCTTAGAGAACCAGGCTAGCTTTTGAGACTTAGAATCAAAGAATCATAGAATTGCCTGGGTTGAAAAGGATGACAATTATCACCTAGTTTCAATCCCCTGCTATGTGCAGGGTCACAACCACCAGACCAGGCTGCCCAGAGCCACATTCAGCCTGGCCTTGAATGCCTCCAGGGATGGGGCATCCACAACCTCCTTGGGCAACCTGTTCCAGTGTGTCACCACACCCTGTGTGAAAAACTTCCTCCTAATATCTAACCTAAACCTCCTGTCTCAGTTTAAAACCATTCCCCCTTGTCCTATCACTATCCACCCTTGTAAACAGTAGCTCCCCTTCCTATTTATATGCTCCGTTCAAGTACAACGAGATCTCCTAGGAGCCTTCTCTTCTCCAAGCTAAACAAGCTCAGTTCCCAACTTCAGGTACTAGAAACAATTTAGATGGTACAGTAGCCATCATCCTTTCTGCAGTTAACTTTGGCACCCCATTTCCCCATACCCCAGCTAGCTAGTTACATTACTTCAGCACAAACTCCAAAACCAGCTCCAAATACATGTCAAAAAATGTTGGCTTCATCAACAAAACCCTTAAGAGCCCACTTTTTCCTTGCACAACAGCATGTTTTCCCCTTGGTTGTACAGACATAGGTGTGAGGCCTTGCTGTAAAACCAGATCATCAGAACTGGACAGGCCTGTGAAAACAAAAATACTTCTTTATCAGAAGAGCTGCTTTAAAGCAAACAACTCAATCAGCAGAATTGAAGAAGCAGAAAATTAAGTGCAATGACGGATATATATCAAGTAGACTGCAACTTACATGGATCTGGTGCCTGATCTTCCCCCTTTTCTTTCTCTTTTAATCAGCTATCAACTTCTCTCTCTAAACACATCCTTTTATTCATTTTTAGTAAAAGCTTTATCTTTCTGACTTCAAATCACCTCTCCTTCCCTTTAGTCAAGACCACTTTGGTCTTAGATTCTACTTTGTCTTTTCATCCTGGTAGCAACTGTAAATCTGGCAGGCGTATTCCCATTCAGTTACCTAAGCTTTAAATAAACAAAACACTGAGCAACACAGTCTCGTGTTGAATAATATCATCTCTCAGTTAGAGGATATGTTTGTAATAATGATGCGTTTGTGTTTTGGCCAAAATGAAACTTGTGTCTATCTCTGGTTATTTCTTCCTCCAACATGTCTACTTCATTAC
This sequence comes from Alectoris magna, assembly GCA_030625065.1. Classification (NCBI taxonomy): domain Eukaryota; kingdom Metazoa; phylum Chordata; class Aves; order Galliformes; family Phasianidae; genus Alectoris; species Alectoris magna. The sequence continues at coordinate 83,104,124 of CM060562.1, read as the reverse complement.
AAAAAAAAGACAGGATTTACTCTTGACAAATTCTTACAATATTCTCCCCATTCCTCTTTTCCTAAGAGCATCCACATTGACAGTAAGGTTTATGTTTCTCTGATTACTTCAATTACTAGAAATAGTTCTTTTTTGTTTCTCTAAAAGAAAAAGATAGTATTTATGATGTTCTTTTTCTGTTCACTCTCACAAAACAACTGTAAAACTTCAGAGGCTGCAGGCTATGTTCCCAAGTATCGTAGCATTTCATCATTGTCTTGCCCACTAGAATACACACCTCGATCTTGCAGTCACCTCAGTTTTTGTTATTTATTCTAGACTAACTCCTTTAATTTTGTCAATAATCTTTCTTCTGAAGAATCAGAGAAGGCACTAAATATTCCACCCATGTCTACAAGTCATAATTTCTTAAATGTGAAGTGAAACACACAACATTTATGATCTAGTAGCAAAGACGGTCATGTTTGATGTAGACTGTCATCTTGCTAAGATTACATTTAACATGAGAAGACATGGCAGCTAGGGACAATACATGTGAACGATCACATTCACATAACGTTAAAAAGTTGTTCTTATTTGGAAACTAATTACCACTTCAAATCAAGGGACAGTTTACATCAAATTCTGTCTTCTCACATTTGCTCCAGCTGTTATTACCTTTTACTATAATGCTACAGAGCTTAATATATTGCAGTACTTAGGTTACACTTCATGATATTTTTAGAAAATTCACCAAGATGAATTCTCTGTTGCCTTTTTAATGACTGATATTAAGTGCACAAAAATGCTACACTACTATAGAGGAGTTCAACACTCCTCAGTAGGAAAAGAAACACATTCCAATTTTTTGGGGGGAGAGGGAAAAGCAGGATGGATTGCAAGTAGAATAAAAAGAACACATTGCTTAAAGCCACCAGTCCAGCAGCACCATTAAAACAGCCTGTATTTTCTGTATCTGAACCACTATTGAACTAGGACACATTGCTGTTTCTACAACGGTACAGTCATGGCTCTGTTTTTAAGTCATGTTCACCACCAACAGAGTTAAAAAAAACAAAAAAACAAAAAAAAAGTCTAAAATCTATTAGCATTTCTGGATTTCTCATTGTGACTTTCACTAATCCCCTCCTCTATACTCTCATTTCGTTTTAGAACCCTTTGTCAGAAAGAGTATCAGTAGGGATTTGATTTACTTGCTTTAATTTTTGAATATGTATGTTGAGTTTTTCTATCGTCAGTGGAAAAGTCAGAAGAAAAAAAAAAACGCTTGGCCTGAGGGCTGGGCAGAGTAGAGGGTAAAGCACATCCATCAGTTAAAACAGCACTAAACCTTACAAGACAAATTATATCCACCAAAGGCAGTCAGAAAAGTGTGAGTGAGGCTGCAGACATGGGAATTCAAAGGAATACTATGTACTAGAAAACAAGGTGATGCCAGATTACTAACCAAGCAAGCAGATGCCTAGACACACTGCAGCTCCTCTTCCACACCCTATCAAAGTTAATACAATTGAAGAGCAGCTCCTTCACAAGACACGTACAATCTTACCTCATCCCAGAACAAACTGCCACACTTCTCTCTCAAAGCTTTAATTTTTCCCAGACTGGTCCCATGATGCGTTCCTAACTAGAGACAATCCTTGTACTTACCTATTAGGGTAAAACACTTGCGAACACAAACAGTGGAGAAGCTCTGTTTTTCTCGTAAATGATCAGCAATTTGCCCAGACAGAATTATACAAAGCCAGCAGCCAAAATAAGGTAGTGCAGATAAAAAGCCATTCTGTTGAGATAAAAATAGATAAAAAACAGTTAAAATACTAAAATGACAATTCAGTGTGCTGAAAAATCATTTGACTTGGAGCATTAAGAAATCTGAATCAGGAGTGTCAAGACCATGCATCTGTGCAACCACAGTTGGTTTTACTATAAGAGAGAAACCTAATGATAGAAAAGACTCAGCATTTTAGTTACTGATGTGTAAACTCTTGGTTGTGTAACGTAATCTGTAACTATCAATGCAGCCAGCTGAAGAACTCAAAGTTATAAATCAGATCATCGAAGTTATCATCAAAGTTATAAATCGGATCAAGAAATAGGAAACTACACAAAATATCGTGTGGTCATGAACTTGATCATGTAAGTATTCTGAAACAGTAGCTTCAGATCAGCTATGGCACAAGTTACTTAAAGTAAGTGAAAGCTGTAACTATTAGTTATGGAGTATGTGATCACAGATTCAGTACTTTCAACAGTGTGTTATCCCACAACTATATGCTGACACATCTGATACTGGTTATAATCATAGACCAGATACAGAATTAGGACTTTCATTAAATTCGGTTTGAACATGGTCCTATTATTCAGGATCTGCCATTACTTACACTGCAGTCACCTGCTAACTTCCCTTTCTTTAAATAAGAGCTGTTTAGTAGTGATTTCTGCCTGAAATTGCATGTTTTTCTTCCGAAGAAGGAAAAAAAGTTCTACTGAGCAGCATAGTAGAACTTCACCTAAACTGTGGTTAAAATGAGGTATCTGGATGGACACTGGATAGAAATACTTCAACATTTATTCTGAAAAGTATATTTGGCAAAGAAGAGGTAAGAGCTTTCCTAGGACATTTGAATTGACACAAGACTGTGAATATTTCCACTCTATCAGCATTCAAATATGCTGGATTTCAATGCTAAGCTTTCAAAAGTAGCAACTAAAATTCTATAGAATGTAAGATAGTCTCAGCAACAACAACAAAGAAGCAATTTAATTGAAGCACTGTGCAAAGATACAGCATTGTTTTTAATGGATCCATTTATTATAGGATGAAAACTGGTAGACCATACAGTTGCTGCTGTAAAGTATTTTAAACAATGCAACTTGCAACAAAATGTGTTGCAGGAAAGCTAGTCCAGTGCTATCATGCAAAGTAGGTTTCTTTTTTTGTTTGCTTTTTTAAAGTGTCACAACAGACAATACCATGAAGTCACTCCAAGAAGGAGAAACATAACCCTTAGACATAGGAAATCATTTCACAGCAGAACCTGTTGGCATTTAATATAGTGAAGTCTGACAAATTACATGCGTTGAATGCTGTGGTAATACACACCTTTAATAGATGCTTATTCAGGTATTCCCTCAGGAGGCATAATAAGGAACCTAAACAGCAACTTCAGCTATTTTTTCCAGCCATTTTGTAGCACGCTTGACTGCAACCTTCTCTCATAGATACCGCAACTTTTCCTCCCACGATTGTTGGAAACACCTCTTTCTTGCGTAATGTGCATTTTGCTCTAAACCAGTCTCACATTAAACCAGGAAAAGACTACGCTAAGTGTCATGAAAGCTCTGAGGAAGTTTTTACCTGAGCAGTAGTACTGAAAACACTATCACTGAAGTTTTCTTATTAAAAGCAAAAGGAGCGTCAAGTACATTTCTAGCACTTCAGTTTTTGCTCAGTTAATAATTTCACTTAAAACAATTTCATTGAAAAACCATTAATTCTGGTCTTAAGTCTATAATTTTGTTTCATCCCCTTTACCTTGTTAAAATAAGGTATTTAACCTCTGCTGCTCACTGAAGAAAGAAAAGGAAGTAATTATTTGGAAGGGGATTCATCAGACTGAAGCGTTATTTTCCCCACCCCTCTTTAACACTTACAATGTCACTTATCCAATGATACTCTTAATTTCCAATTAAAGGAAAAAGAGCACTTTTCATGAGTGAGCAAAAAAGTAGATAGTTTTTCTGAAGCTATAAAACAAGCTATACATTTTGAGGCAATCATGCAAACCAAGTAACAGAAACATGTTTATTTTTCAATAGTTACTGTTTTGTAATAGAAATATTCTTTTTCTAAATATACTTACAGTTTTAAATGCATCTTCAAACAGAAAAAATGAGTCAAAATGCTACTGCCAAGCTAAACTTTAAATAATATCTGAAATCCAATGGAAATTCCAGTGCAGATAGCCTTGTAGACGTAGCTGCTTAATAATGGGGAATTATTTCACCATTTCCAAATAAAAACATTACATTCAAAGTTTTCTTAAACAAGTTAATACAGTAAGTATTAATTATAGTTAATTATGACATCTATATAACTACGTATAGTTATTACAACTATATAACTAGTTAGAGTAACTATTTTTTAAATTATTTATCTCACCTCCTGTGCATCAAACCGCAGGATCTCCTTCATGTATGTGGGTAAGAGTGTGAGAAGTGTATAGAAAGTCCAATTATAGGAGAAATGGGCTACAACGATAGCCCAGAGTGGAAGGGACTCCAGTATAGGTCTCCAGGGAACAGATTTCTGTGTAGAAAGCTAGCAAGCAGGAAACAAGAGGGAAAAAAAAAAAAAAAAAAAGAACATCAAGATGAACTTCTACTGCAGATGCTGTTATCCTATGGTGATCACTCATTCAGAAGGGCACGAAGGGAGTTCACAGCAACAGATGAATTAAACAGCAATGATGAAATTACTATGTTACTTTCTCACCAAAGATACACTCATGCACATTACTGCTCTGCTATTAACGACGGCAACTTAAACCAATCGCTTTTACACTTTGTAATGAGAATTTTTAAAAAGTATATAGATACTATATAATACGTGCCTTCCCTTACCATGGTTTGTTTCTTCTTGTTTTTACCATAAATGATTGAATATTTAAAGTCAGTCCTCAAGCGTTTGGCTGAATCTTTCCTACTTAGTCCTAAATATTAACTCAGACAACTTCACAGCTTAGAAACATGCATCCCCAGTCACAGGAAAAAAAAACTCATATGTGTGTTTTAGGAATTGGCTCCTAATAGCATTTCCAAAATGTTTTCTCTGCAAATAGTAATCTCTCTCTTTTCTACCATAGAAGATTCATGTTGAAATTTTAAAGAGCTCATGCAGGTCCATTTTTGGTATTAAAAAAAAGCTCAAGCTTTATTACTTGTCATTAAAATAATATCACAATAATAGCTGTGACAAAAAGCATTATTATAAATGCTTTGCTAGATTACCAATTTTTCTCATTTACACAATTGCACTGTATTTTTCTTTTCTTGACATATACTGTCTTTATCTCAGATTAATGATGTTTTTCTAGACATCAGAGCATTATGCTAACAACTGTACTTGTGGTTTATGGTATTACTTAAATAAACATGATCACAATAATATGCTATACCTGGTCTTTTAGAGAAGAAAGAATATATTCCCTTTCAGTACGTGAAATACTCTTGTGAGTTTCTGGCTTATCACTAACCAGCCACATCCAGAAGAAGAACCACAACACACCAAGCGCACCTGTTATTGGAAAAAGATGGATGAAGAGGTATAAATAAAAACAGAATCAATTCTATTGAGTGAATAATATTCTCAGATAATTTAGAAAAAAATAATCCATTAGAATTATATTGATGTATTTGGAAAACCTTTCTACTTACAAACAGTAGCTCCCCCAAGCGGCTTAACAATACAGTAAGTAGTAAAGGATGACTATGCAGGAAAGAGATGTTTGTTCTTTTTTGTTTTGTCCTCCTCTCTAGGAAGTGCCTTGCAGAGCAGGGAAAACGCATACACATACATGCTGTATTTTTATCTGTCACATAGAACAGCCATAAAGAATACAGCTCACACAGAGGAATTTAATCTCAAAAAACCCTTAGCATGCATACCTGCAGAGTATCACTATATATAGCTTAACTGATGTATCAACATTTATTTTCCATTTTATGCAAAGCTTCCAGAACTATCATTTGAAAAAGTTAACTTTTCAATAATCAAGCCAAATTGACTGTATTTTTACTCAACAACCAGTGTAACTTTTTACATTTTGTCTAGTTTCCTTCTTTTTTAATTTCCTTCTTTTTTAATTACACAAAAATCAAGAGCATGTTTTGATGAGCAAAGTGTAAGCTTTCTGTTTTATTCTGATTCTTTTCCCTATGCAGAACACGAAACAGCATAGAAATGTAAACAGGCCAATAAAAAGCACCAGTTTGATCTATGACATCTTATCAGAAAATTTATCATGTTTGAGCTCCTTCTAGAACATAGCTCACAGTAAACATGCTAGCTTTGCATTTTGGACATTCTTTCAGAGTTCCTGTGATTGCTAGAGAGATTTTACATGCAATCTCCATTTAAAGCAGCAATAACTTTTCACATGTTATTCATGCAGAGTAGAAATTCACTCCTGGGATTAACATTATTAACTCAATTTCACACTTCAAGTAAGAAATTCCAGCCTGTTATTTCTGCGTGGAGGGAATGCTGAAAACATTTGACTTGTACCAGCTTTTGTCCAACTTGGAGACATCTTTGATCATTGGAAGCAAAGCATACATATCCATGCAAAGGAATTCACCTGCTTTAAATATCTCTAACTTCCCAGGAGGAAAAGAAATGACAGTCCTACATGTCAAACATATTTTTAAGAACTTAAAATAAGTTTCATACGAGAGGTAATAAACAATACACTGTGGCTTTCAAAAAGAAAATTGATTATATCTTTAATAATAAAAACCCTTACCAAATATGTAAAACACGTAAACCCAGTTCATATAGTAGCAAATTAAACCAGACAGTGGCAGAGAGACAACAGTTCCCAGCTGTGCACCTAGCAGAGGAAAGCAAACCAAAGTGTAAAAACAATCATTAGTTCATCATTAGACTCTTTAAATTAAGTGGTTTTTTTTCATTTTTATTTTATTTTCCTGCAAGAAAACATGCAGGTAAGATTTGCCACTACCACTGGAAGACTGCCATTTCATCACCTGAAGGATCCAAAATAACAATATCAAAGAGCAATAAAAAAAACCATTCCTGACATGTTCACCTCCAAACAAGCGGTGGCTGCAATGCATTCAAAACAATACAACTCAATCAACAGACACTGCTGAGGAATCTGACCACAGTACAATTACGGACTTTGGAAGGAAGGAAGGGGAGGAAATAATATTCTGATGTTATGAAATGAATTTGCATTGCTTATAACTCCTACTAGCAGCACTGAAACAGGAATGCTAGAAACAAGAGCCAGAAGGTATCCATATAACCAGCAGGTTCTAACTGCATAGTCCCTAAATTTGGGTGTGTAAGATCAGGCAAGGAAGGGAAAGATGAGCAGATTCCCGTTCAGATATTAGCAGGAAAGAGAAGCTCTTGAATCATAATTGAAGGAGTATTGTGGAAAGGGTGGAGGTGGCGCCCATACTGTTTACATACTTAGGAACACTCAACTGGGGACAAATATTAAAGTTTCTCTCTTCATGTTAATTATACAATCGCTTTTCCAAATCTAATCTCAACTCAGAAAACGTTAGAGTATGTTAATATGTTGGCTCCCTAGATGCTATCTTTTTGGAACAGTTTTTGTTCGAGGCAGAAAGCTTCAAACACAGAACAACAAAGCTTTGTTAAATACCTGTCAAAATAACAATTACGTGCAACTCTGTCATGTGCTCCCTTGGAAAGTCAATACTATCATGACTTTCTAAGCTGCAGACCACATGATTGCCAACCATGGAAAGATGAGGAAAAGGAAACACTTTGCTAAGATTATGCAAGATGCCTTATCCATCCATGCCTGTTTACTATCAGTTGTTCAAGGCCAAGGTCTCTTCTCACTTACACTTTGGAATGCGGCTTCACAGAGGAACAATTTAAAAGCTCCTAAAGCTAAAAGCAGTAAGTGTCAATCCCAGCTCCTTGCTCTCCACTTTTGTGCACTTGCTCTCACATGCAGACTTTTTTTTTTTTTTTTTTTTTTTTTTTTAAAGCAGATTTAATTCACTAGTGTGGGAGAAAACACAAAAAAGAGAAGAAACTCTCTGATGCACTAGGTGGGTTAAAGCGGCTCATGTGAGGGTCTGATGAGAGCCTGAAATAGCATACAGGAAGGAACGAAGCATGTGGCTAGGAGGGAAGTGTAAAAATGGGAAGATGAAAGGACTAAGGCTTCATTCCTGCTGGCACAAGTGAGCTACTAGACTCACTAGAAACTGCAGCTGGTGCTTACATGGTATTGCCCTGTCTTCTTGATGAAGCCCAGGTCCAAGAAATAAGCTGTCACAGAATTAATACTTAACAACAGAAAGTTAAACAAGCCATTAACTGAATTTAAAATTTGTCACCCTTAGAGAAGAAACATATTTGGACTTGTAAATTCAGAAAACTTCATTTTTCACTTGCTCCACATGTAGTGGATTGAGAAGTGTGTCAGACCAGTAAAACTTGAAAACAGAAGAAGGCTTAGTGGGTATGGGCAAGAGCAATGCACCCCTGAAGCTCAGGATGTAATGCAGGGTGTGACTGATTAGAGACACCGTTTAAGAAAAAAAAGCTGATTATCTCAACACAAAGGCTCCTGGAGTTAGCCTTTGCTTTGAACAAACAGCCCTGTCATCAGTTGAGTAGATCAATTGATAGTGCAGATGTTTCTCCCTACCAGCATGTGAATGTCTGTCCCTTTTAGATAGCTAGGCCAGCACCAGGGGAGTGAATACATGACACAGTTCAGATTATAAAAAATGAACAATCTAGAAAATAATTTTGAAAAGAGCATCAGGTTTGAGCTGGCTTCAACCCACATACTGCTTCCCAGCAAGTGGAATTGCCCAGCAACATGACCATGAGCATATACAGATAAGGGGAATCACAGTGATATTGTGATTGAACTGGGCACTGTAACTTCTATACCTTGCAAAATGTAAATTGTATCTGTCCTATGTTATCAGTATATGCTGTAAATCAGAAGTTCTATGTAACATCAAGTATCTTCAAAGAAGTAAACTTTCTATGAAACATTACATCCTCCACACATGGAACGCCTAAAAGAACATGGTACTGATCTCTGAATCTCCAACAAGTACCTTGAAGCACTACTGAGAGCTTCCCCAAGGTCCCCCAAAAACATCTTAAAGAAAAGAAAAAAGCCATATGCTGTGATTCTACCCTATTTTGTTTCTACTATTGTATCTCTTTTGTTCACTATATCTTTTATTAATCAGCTTCACGGTAACTCTTTGCATCACTTGATACTGCAGCTTGAATTTTATAGTCATTGCAGATGAATACCTTTTCTCAAGGCTATAAAAGCCATAAAAAGCAAAGATAATGAATGCAAAGCAAGATTTAACTCAATGTAATGCTTTCCAAATTAAATCCTGATTAAAACTGATAATATAAATCCCTTTGATTTAAGTCAATCCTCCCTGTTAGGGCAGTAAAAAGGCATAATCCTATTATTAGTGTGGGAATTTCTCACCTGCATATGAAATACTGAGGAGCTTGCTGCGTTCCAGGGGAGGAGCCCAAGAAGACCACATTGAATGCATAGCTGGGAAGGTAACACCCTAGATAAAAAAGACTCAATTCTGTTAAAAAGTAGCAGTTTTATTACTTCTTTCAAGTTTTCATGTTTCAAACTGTATTTCATTAAAAAGCAGTAGTAAAATTTGTTAGGCTCTTGTTTAGAATGAAACCACTTGGGGAAAAAAAAACAAAACAGCATGCAGTGTATGAGAATCAAGAAGCAGAATCAATTTCTTCTGCTTTTGACTCTGTACATACTGGAAAAGCTGCAAGAATACAAACAATACTCTTTCAAGCTCGTGGGTTCTGACTAAATAAGGATGGATAACTCTAGTTTTGTCTTAAGCATTTTTACAAATAAAAATAAGGTCTACTTGTTAATTATTCAAAAAAGTAAAATTAAGCTACTCGAAATAAAGCAATCCATCTACTGCTACAGCATACCAACATTCACAGGGTCTAATTACTATGATTTGTCAGTACATTATTCAGATATATTTTCAAGTTACACAGAGAAAAACAGTTACCTCTCCCAGTCCTTCCAAGGCTCTGACAGCAATGAGGTAGCCAACTCCCAAATCTGCAGCTAATGGAGTAAGCAAGGTGAACACAGAGGTACCAAAGATGCCAAACCCCAACAAGAGCTTCCCTCCAATTTTGCTTGCAAGATATCCACCTGGAATCTGAGTAATGATATAGCCATAGAAAAAAGAACCAAGGATCCATCCCTGAGTATCAGCATCCCAAGAATATTTCTTCCCCTAAAAAGAGAAAACAAAACCCCAAATACAGTAAGTTCAAAATAGTTTCTCTGACCATATTTTATACAAATTCAATCTCTTTTTTAATCCTTCATACCTAAATCACAAATCATGGCCTCCCCCTAGGGAGGCAAAGTTGCACTGAAAGCTAATTCAAGTAGTTTACATTGCACAAACATATCTAGGCCAAGTACAAAAATCATCACAACATTAAATATAAGTCCTCAGATGATTATCCCTTTCTGAGCCATAAGCAACTTGTTTAAGTGATACAGGTACTGGTTGTGGGGATGTGTCTACATGAGCGTGGATCTCACTTCTGTATCACAGTGTGGATGTTTTGCCACTCTCTGAAAAAACGGATTTTCCTGCAGAAAATTTACGGAGAGAAAAGCAAACAAAGAGATGCAGATGTCTACATTTAAAATGAAGAAGGAGCAGACAAAGACAGGACTCACAGAGATATGTGGACGAACAGAATAAGGATGGCAGAGTGAAGGTAAGTCTAGCAGACGAGACGATAAAGGCACAGATAATTGAGATAAGGAAGTTAGCGTCAACAAGAGGACACCAATCATTGCCCAAGGAAGTGATTTTGAAGTTTGGGATCACTTCCAGAAGTCCTCTAAAAGAGCAGCATCCACTTCACAGAAGCAATGAGAGAGAAACATCTTCCCACTCAGCACGTGGTTATCATTTGCTCACAATAAATAATAAATGACCTCTAAACAAACAAAATGAAGGCAAGAAGAGGGTAAGAGTACTCATTAATAAACTTAATTATAATGTGAGATCTATGCAAGTCCAAATCCACAAAACCTTTTTTCCTTTTTTTTTTTTTTTGTTGTTGTTGGGTTTTTTTGTTTGTTTATTTGTTTTAATGTAACTTTTCAATGCTAAGAAATGTGATTTTAAGGATTACTGCATGGGAAGTCAAGAGATGGAGGATATAAAGACAAGAACCACGATCTGGGAAAGGGATCAAAGCAGCAAGGGAAAAAATATTGCACATTAATTTGTAATAAAATTTCATGCCATCAAGACAGTGAGGAAAACGGGTAAATACAGAAAGTGATGTGAGCTCTGACGCACATGCAACACTAATGGTTGATCACTGGCATACAAAAGTGCATCATAATAGATCTATAAGGTCAGATCAGCCAATTTGTAAAGGGCGAAGAAGGGATATGCATTAAAAAAAACCAAAACACCATAAGCACAGCAATTCAAAATCAGCTGGTTATTTAAAAGACATTTTTTTTTTTTTTCAGAATTGCTTTAAAAGAACCACTGTAAAGGCCATCTGGTACAGATCAGCCAGTTCTGTCATTTAAGTATGAGTCACCTATTGCAAACTTTATTAAAAACAACTTTACGTGCTACGTTTCAGAACAATATGCTTGAGACCTCACCGTTGTGTTGCGAGGAACATTTATGGTGGAGGAATGCTCTGGACACACATTGGAAGTTGTGTTCTTTGCTAAGCTTGTGTTAGGTTCCACCATGTCCACCAGAGCAACGCTTAGGTTCACACGTAATGCATACAGAAGGAAGAACCCAAAAAAGGCCAGCAGTGCCAGATTGTAGCGAGCTGAGCAGCATGCAGGGACTGAAATGAGAATAAAAACGAAGGTTTTGTTTTAACACAACCTAAAAAAAACAAGCAGAAAATGAAATAAATTTAAAAAAACAGAACTTTTTTTTTTTTTTTTTTTAACTAATAATCTCAGAAATTTATGGATTAGAAAAAAAATAAATCAAGAAAAGTTGATTGTTCCAGTCTCAAGGGACAGAGGGTTGGGGTAGAAAAATAACATCCATTTTTCTGCTGGTGTGCAAAACAAAAGTAATTCTGGTTTAAGCTACTGGCAGCTATGTACACAAGCATAGGGGCTGCAGTAGAAGTGCTGGTTTAGAAACGTGGTTTTGAAAGCTCTCTTGAAAATACAGTAATAATTACTCAAATTGGAATTTCATGTAAAAATAATAATAATTAAAAAAAAAAAAACAAACCAGCAAACACACAAGCAAACAAACAAAAAAAAAAAAAGAGAGACCAGTGAGAAGCTTGTTATGTAACTGAAAAAAAAAGACAAAGAATCATGAAGGTTGGAAAAACATTACTATCTAACCCAATTGTCAACCCATCCCCACCATGCCCACCGAACCACATTCCTCAGTGCCACATCTACACGTTTCTTGAACATCTCCGGGGATGGTGACTCCACCACCTCCTTGGGCAGCCTGTGCCAATGCCTTACTCACTGTTTCTGAGAAGAAATTTATCTGCTATTCAACCTGAATCTCCCCGGTGCAACTTAAGGCCATTACCTCTCATCCTATTGAAAATGGTTCAAGATGGATAGAAACTCTTACGGTAGCATTAAAGAACAGACAATGAGATTCCAGACAGTTTTCTAGGACAAGTTTTCCTTCTATAAATTTTTTTATAAAGAAATATGCATTTGCTAGCAACTGCCTAAGCGAGAAAACTTGCAGGAAATCTGATAGCAAGCACTGCCAAGGCACTGCAGAACAGCAGCAGTTCCCAGACGCTCACTCTCGCCCCCCTTCAACAATTGAAGGTGTCAAAGGAAAATAGGTTTTAGATTCAGCATTAAACTTGTACTGTGGCATTAAGATAACTATCAGCCATTTATAATAAGCTTTCAGACTTTGCACCGTCACAGGTATCGATTTCCTCTAACAGCAGAAGCAGAGCACTGCAGCATTTGGCAGAGATTACCCACCCATGCCAGGAAGCTTGAAGCAGAGCCAAGCTGCATCTTGGCCAGCACATCACTGGTGAGCATAGGGAGGCTGCACACAAGCACACTTTGTAGTCCTGCAGATAGTCTTTGTAAACAGGGGATGCCTGAACCTACCCAAACGTTGAATTGTTAAGAAAAGCCATGAATTTACAAATAGTTACAGTGAGGAAACTATTGTAGAAATGGAAACATTTATAACATAAGAATACAAAACTCAGGAAAGACTGGTGATCAGCACTTATCGATACTGCAACAATTTACAGCAACTGTTTCTTTAACTATCTGAATTCTGAATAGAACATGTAGATCTATGAACAACAGGACTGACTAGAGCCCAATCTGCAGCTGCAGCATATCTCTTGACTACATTTTCTGATCTGCGATTCTTTCTTATGCCAGAAACAAGGAACCCTTGGCTGTAGGGGCACCAACAGAACCTCCCTACAAAACTATAGTTTTCATGAAAGTTGTACAATGCTCCCATTTTTGAGGTCTCTATCCCTGCTCAACTTTATCTGAAGTTCACTATTGTTAATGCAAGTTGTTAAAAGGACAGCAAGGCAGTATTTATTCTTTCTTTAGTAAATGAGTAACGTGATAGGCTGCTAAGCAAACACATAAAGCATCTTCCAGACCAACAGTAATGACAGGAGCAGCATTTGAAAAATAGGCTTATCTCGCTTTTAAATGATATAAGTGACAGCAGCCAATACCTTATTTGCTTTCTTTACAAAAAACAGGCACCAAGAGCAGGAAGCGCTTACTGCACAAAAACAAGTCGAGCCTTTCATTGCCCTTTATTGTTGTTTAAAATACAATTTCCTTTAAATAGAAAATGTATAGTCTTCAAATTAGTAACACTGAACATAATCACAAGAAGAGCTATTTAACCTTCCCGTTGTTGTACCCGTGTTAGATGGGGTTACACAATAACAACAAAAGGTTTAATACTGTACTATGCTGTAACCTTCCTTGGAAACACAGGTTAACTGGAACATCCATTATTCTACCTCTGGATGCCTCTTACTGGTATATACTCCAGCGAGTAAGCTCCACAACATAAATATGTAAGAACCTTAAGCCACTAATGTCTTTTTCTTTTCTTTTTTTTTTTCTTCCTGCTGTAAATAACTTATCACAGAAGTCTAATGAGCACACAGATTTATAAGGTCGAAATAAAAGTCTGCTAAATTATTGCTTCCCTATCTTCCCACTGAGTATATCTGCAATACTTGAGAATATGAGGCCACATTAAAAGAACAGAAGATTCAAGAAGATTCTAAATGTGTTGCCCAAGGTTATGCACCTCCTCAGAACATCACCATATTTACTGGCAAAGGGATACTGCCATCACCCCCCAGAACTTCATGATGTTGAAGGTCTTACCTTGACTGGCAGCCTCGGGTCCTACATCTAGGGATAACGCTGATTGCAGGGGCATGTTTTATAACACCAAAGCTATAACTGAACAAGAGCCTTAAATTGCAGAATTAGGTCCACACTGAAGGTTGCATGGCAGTTATAGGAAGTTGCTTTTCTACCGCATTTTCCTTTTGGGTGAGGTGCATCACAATGCATTGTGCAAGCCCAAGAATGTATTGCTTTGGTAAACGACCTGAACTCTTAATTCCCCGCTGGCGCATTTCAGTTGTTTTGCTGTACTACATATCTCAGAAGCACAAACAGTGAAGGAACTCAAAGTCTCACAGCTGTCCGTACAGTCTGTCCTGGGAGAGCCCACAGAACACCCTGATCTGCCTCAGCATGGTTGGGCCCTGACCTTTAAGGATCCTCTTCTCGCTTTCATAGAATTGTTTGAGTTGGAAGGGACCCTTAGAGGTCATCTAGGCCAGCTCCCCTGCAATGAACACGGACAGCACAGAGAGATCAGGTTGCTCAGAGCCCCATCCAGCCTGACCTTGAACATCTCCAAGGACGGGGCATCCACCACATCTCCAAGCAACGTGTTCCAATGCTTCACTATCCTTGCTGTAAAAATCTCCTTCCTTATATCCAATCTAAATCTCCCCTCTTTTAGTTTGAAACCATATCCCCATGTCCATACATAGCTAAACAATATGTCCCATTCTTTCTTACAGCCTTCCTTTAGATCCTGAAAAGCTGCTCTCAGGTCTCCCTGGAGTCTTTTCTCTTCCAGGCAGAACAGCCCCATCTCTCAGCCTGTCCTCTCAGGGGAGGCATTTCATCCCCTGAATCAGTTTTAGATTTTATCCTCATGCTGCCTCCCACACGTCTTCCTCTGTCCCCTACAGCCAGCTACCTGCCTTAGTCACGCTCAGTCTTGAAGGTCTGCCGCACCCTCAGCAGATCCCGGCAGCGAGGCCGGCGCTCAGGCGGGCACTACCGCTGAGCAGGCACCGACCCGAGGCAGCTATTAACATGCAAAAGAAACCACTGGGATGCATCTCCCAGTCACCGCGCTGAGAACGAGCCTCCCCTCCCCGTAAGGACGGAGGTAGGGGACCAGCCAGGTCGAGGAGAGCCCTGCGGGCGCCATGGCAACCCGACGCCAGGGAGGTGCGCCCCCTACCGGCCCTGCGGCGGGGCACGGCCGGTGGCAATGCTGCCCGCGGCGCCGCCGCTCGCGTATCTCACCCGCGCCGAGCTGGGACTCCTTCAGCAGCGGGGTGCGGTCTTCTCTTTCCTCGGGCTCCATCTCGCTGCTGCCCGCTTCGCGCAGCGCGCCCAGCGCCAGCTCGGCGGCAGCCACTGCAGAGAGGCCGGACCGCAGCTGGCAGCTCTGCAGCCCACCAGCACTGCCCCGCCGTGCCGCGCTGCGCTCTGCCCCGCTGGCGCCGGGCAGCGGCCGCCGCAGCCCGGTGATCACGTGACGGTTGCTGACGGGCGGAAGCGGCCTCAGCCGCAGCTTGGCGCCGCTCCCGACGCGCCCTCTGCCGCCATCTTTGGTAAGGGCAGTGCTAGGCAGACGGGGCGGGCAGGAGGAAGAGGCTGAGTGAGGGATGGGTGTGGGCGTGTGGTCTCGTTTGTCGTTGTGGGGAGAAGTTACTCTTATTTAGGTCGAATGTGCACAAGCCACCGAGTTCTCCCTGGTGTTTTCTCGAGTGTCACTAGAGCCAGGCCCGAACCTGACATGAGGTGGGAAAGCGCCCGGCAGGGTGGGGCCATGGGGGGGGATCCCTTCCACCTGTAAGCTGAACCCCAGGTTATCACTAGAATTCCCTTATTGCGACAGAGGAAGGGACTTCAGGGAGTAGGTCAACCAGCAAAGTTTTTTTTAAGCTTCCTTTTTTTTTTTTTTTTTTTTTAATCTATCTCACTTATTTCTTTTCACCAAGGTTAGTTGTATCTTGAAGCTGCTACAAGATAATACCAATAAACCTTTCAGCGGCAAGGAACGTGCCTTTCTCTGCGCAGCTTCCTCCTTCCTAGGGCTTGCTGATTCATTGGTGAGCAAATCTCCCCCACTGAGAGACAACGCGCTGAGAGTCACTGCTCTGAGAGCAGCTTGATTGCAAGGCTGCAGCCACAGAGTCAAAAGATGACATCCATAAATACAGATTTAAGAGTGCGTGAGATGCACTAGATCAGTCCTTACTTACTGGAAGATGACTTTATGTACAGATGTACATAAATGAGTGGTTTGCTTGCACCCAGTCTACCAGTCAGTGCTGGTTGTTGCTTGTGTTGTACTTGTGATGCATGCCTAATGTGAAGGGCTTTTTGTATTTTCTGTTTTCATTTCTTTTTATTTTTAGACAGGGATGCTATTTTTGCTTAACCACTGGCTGCTGGCAGTGTTGGCTGCGGCTGTCTGAGCCAGGCAGGGGAGATGAGGGACAGCAGTGCACAGCAGCCTGCTTCCCTTTCCACCTGGACCCGCAGCGTGATGAAGAAGAATAGCAAAGCTTTGAGCTTCTTTTGCTCAAACTGGTGTTTCACGCAATGAAACCGAAAAGACGCTGCAGCCTGCCTCACTTCGAGCAGCAGGTGGCTCCCTTTCCTCTGAAGTTTGGCTGGAGGAAGAGACTGGCCTCTCTCCTTCCAGTGCCTGGGCTCATTCAGCATTACAGGCGTTTCTGCTCTTCTGTCATAGGAAGTGGGCTGTTTTGTTGCCTGTTTTAAATGGTTTAACACCGTATATAGTAAATACTGTAATTGCCGTGGGTTGCTTAGAAAATGAAATAGTAAAGACAGGAAAATACATCAGTGGTGCTAACGTGAGTTACAGCATTTCTTTGTGGAGCATTCTGAAAAGTTATGAACGTTTTAAGGATATATTTAAAAAGTTATCTGATTCTGAGTTTTTTGCATCTTTCATTGGTCTTTTGTTACTGATACTGCAAGATCCCCTCTTTGAAACCACGTTTTAAAAGAGAAGAGAACAGAGAAATACGGCTTTAGCTGTAAGAATCAACTGATTACTCCTAAATAACTAGACGTGACATAAACAGAGTTCAGTCTTCACCCAAGCAGACTAAAGATTGAAATATTTGCTTTAAAATTGTCTAACTCTCCTTATACTCGGTGAAGTGTTGTATGGGAACTGTTGGGTCATGTCCTGAGCCACTGATTAAGCTCCTGGGGAAAGGACCCAGCCAGCCATGGGAGCGCAGGTGAAGGCAATTCAGCTGTTGACCAGAAGGGATGGAGCCTGGCTGCGCCTCTCTTAGACCTAATTTAAGGGCTGACTGCCACTGGGGAAAGATCTCTGGTTGGAGATCTCTCGCTTGCAGAGTCTTTTCTGTGAGCCTAGATCTTCAGAGATGGGTGAGCACTTTTCCTTTGAAACACCATTCTATCTGTGCTAGTCCCTTTGCTGTTATACTCCTGCATTACCCTTCCACTGCATTAATCTTTCCAATTGTAGCAAGTGTATAGCATTTTTATGTTTCAAATGGCTAATAAGAGTATTTATGTCTTATACAGAGAATTTATAAAATGAAAGAATATTAGTGTGTCTGGTCAATTAGACTGATAAAAAAATAAATCAGAAATGCAAATGCATCCAAGCAAAAAATGCATTGGATTTCCCACAAAAGAAGAGGAAAAAGAATTCTTCTGCTATAAAGCTGAATACAAAATTATTACTAAATCATGCATATGATGGTGCTGACCAAATCAGAATTGGTGTTTGTGACTCTGGCAGCACAGTGTGTTTTCATCTGTCTGAAAATATTCTGTCTGTGCCAAGTGCCTCAGGGCTTCCTGTCACCATGGCTATCCTTGCTTGGAGGTCTGTGTCAGAAGGAGAGACCTTTATCATGTCTAGTCTTCGTATCACTGGCTTGGAGAGGCAGTCCATGCAGTTTAATTTTGCATATTGGCTGTGGCTGCAGAAAGCTTGGGACGTTCTATAACTTCCTGAAGAGAGGTTGTGGTGAGCTGGGGGTCGGCCTCTTCTCTCGTGTAATCAGTGATAGAACTAGAGGGAATGGTTTCAAGCTGCACCAGGGGAGGTTCAGGCTGGACATTAGGAGGTATTACTACTCGGAAAGGGTAGTCAGGCATTGGAATGCACTGCCCAGGGAGGTGGTGGAGTCACCGACCATGGGAGTGTTCAAAAAACGTTTGGATGTTGCGTTGAGGGGTATGATTTAGCTGGGAAGTATTGGTAATGGTTGGACTGGATGATCTTCTAGGTCTTTTCTAACCTCGATAATTCTGTGATTCTGTTCCACAAGTAGCATTGCTTTCAGTTGGAAGAGAGGAAGCATGTATTGCATCTTCTGCAAAGTACTCCTCTAGGTTATAGGGCAGTGCTGAACTAAAGTGACTTAGGCTTTACATAGCTTAAATTGTAGTGCTGTGGTAGCCAATTGGAGTATCTGAAGGAAGCATGGGCTATCTTGTTGTCTAGACTTCCTTACTTTGAGGTGATCTTCCCAAAGGAAATACAAGAAGCAATGACTCTGGGCATGTCTTACTAAACAGCTGGTCTGTGTTCAGGGTACTAACCGACATGTGAAAACAAGGATTCTTAGTTCTCCTCTGTCTGTGGCAGTTAGTTCTTCCTCTGAAGTGAATGCTGAACCTCAGCCAAGACAGTGCACTGGGGCTTTGTGAAATCTTTATTTTTAACAGCAGTCATTTCCTCATGTGTAAAAGCCAGGAGTGTCCTTAGGGAAAACGAGTGATACCCTGTCAGCTTTGCCCCTAGGCCCAGTGGACAAGTTCTGTGTTTGCTGGTTAGTGGCCTTAAATGCTTGGCTGTGGATATGTGAACTACTCAGTTATATGTGAGAGTTCGCTAAGAAAAACAACTCTCTTGTCAACGAACTTATAAAATCATAGGAATACTTATAGTTTGTCAGACCAGTGGTACATTTCCCACAGTATCCTGTCTCTTACATTGAGATGTAACAGAGGAAGGACTTGTACATAGCAAATATAGGTTAATCCATCCTCTGAATAGTCTCTGTGTGTTCAAATACGCTGTTTGGTGACTTTTTGAGCTGAAAGTTATACCTCTATGCTCAGCAGTCCCTGATAGATTTGTCTTTCCTTATTTTACATTATCAATTTCGGAACCTATGTAGAATTCTTCATCAAGGAGCTCCACAACTGAACCATCTCCTGCAGGAAGGGGATATGCTCTTGTCATGGTTTTGTGTTTTGTAATTTTTGCTATCGGTATTCCACATCACAACATCATGTGGAACACAGAGAAGAAGTACTACACGTCCCAGGGGACCTCGCGGCCAGAGAGGGAAAATACATCACGGAAGCGACGCTCGCTCTCTCTCTCACTGCCTGGCAGCTGGTGTGGGTGTGCTTCCAAGCCGCGGCGCCTTCAACTTCAAAGTAGGCTTCTTGGTCTTCGGAAACCTCTCTCTCTCATTATATTTGATTCTAATTATATTGTATTATAGTGTGTTATCTTGCATTCCGATATCATAGTTAGTAAATAAGTTTTACTCCTCAGATCGTTGCCGCTGTTCCGTTTGTTCCCTTGAACTCCCATCTCCCTACCCCTTTTCCCTTTTTCCCTTTTTTTTCTGAGGGGGTCGGGGGGCTACGGGCCTACTGCCCCCTCCCCTGTCACGGACACAGATTGATCTTGATAACCCCGTGACAACTCTCTGAACCCTTTGTGAAGACTTTTCTCTCCTTATGCGCTTGTCTGGTCATAGCCACGTTGGGCTTTAAGGCATTTTACCAGTGGAGTGTCAGGTGCTAAAATATTAGGAGTCTGCAGATTTGAGAGAGTATCTTATGAATTCCAGTGGTGTACATAAATGTGGACTCATTCACAGCAGTGAATCTAGTTAACTTGAAATTATGTCTAATAGTGCAGGATCTCTTAGTCTATTAGAAGGAATAGAGAATGACTGTGCTAGTTTTTACCAGCAGGTGTCTAAGGAGGATGTAAATAAATCTGAAGATTCTCAGAAAAAGTTTACTGAAGATGGTGTTTAGGTGTGCCTGGGAAACACTTTTGCTGCATAACAAGCACTTCTCCTTTGATGTTGGCTTGAAAAATGTTGAATTTTGAAAGAGCGGATGTGATGTTTTTTCCTAAAGCAATTATGTAGCTTAAAATTAATCCTCTAATTAGTCATTCTTTGTTCAAAAATGAAACCTAGTTTGTAGTAGTTATCATAGAGCCATAGTATTATGGATCATTTGAGTCGGACGGGGCTTTTAAAGGTCATCTAACATTTTCATAACAGAATCAGCCTGCAAATATTTATATCTGAGAGATGTACATAAAATATACATAAAAACTTTACATAAAATACAGTAGGACTTGTGTTTAAGGTGTAGGAGCCCACTTGCCCTGCAGAAGTGTCAGGAAGAGCTGGAGGTCACCCTGTGGAGTCTGACAAACATATACTCCTGCTAGTAGATGAACAACTGATTATGGTTACCTGATTATGGAACGTGCTGTAGGTATGCTTGATGTAAATTTTGGTTGTACCTCACTGAGGGAGACAAAAAAGTGGTATTACAATATGCAAATGCAACTCCGTACTTCCTTATCACTGAGTCTCATGTTGATTGTATTATGCGCTGTAAAAAAGCAGTTTGTCCTATTGTCAAAATATCTACTCCCTAGACAAAGGGAAACAAAGACAAGAGGAATTACTGTAGTCATTCATATAGCCTCCTTGTTATTATTTATGTGATTTTAATTAAGATGAAAGTACATGAGCATTGCAGTTAAATATAAATGTATATAAATAAGCAGCTAGAAAATTCTCTTTCAGATGTAGTAAGAGATATAATTGCAAACCTTTGAGCTCTGTACTGTCGGGTTTTGCTGTCTTTGTCCTTGAGGTTTTTAAGACCCTTCTGGATAAAGCCCTAAGGAACCTTTCCTGACCTCAATGCTCACACTGCTTTGGGCTGCGGGATAGATTGATAGATCCTGAAATGCCTTGAGTTTCCCTGTGGTCCTGTGATCCTGTAATGCTTTTCAGGAGGGAAAGCCATCATCATTGTGTGCATTAGATGTTTTAAATATAGGTTTCCTTTGTTTGTTTGAATTTTGTTTGAAGTAAATTACCGTTAAGGAAGTAGATGAGGAGAAAACAACAAGCTCCCACAAATGCTGTTAGTGGTTCGGAAAATCACAGAGTGAATCTTTAGTCTAAAAGCAAGGGTAGATGGCCTTAGAAAGTTGTCCGTTACAGAACACATTTCAGGCATACTACAGGAATTTCCGTAGAGCAACGCTCTGTTGCTGCAGCAAGATTTGGAAAGATACAGCTCTTGGGTTCACACCCTCTTCATTTAAATAAACACAACTGCTGCTTTGGGTGGTTGGCAACTGAACAAGCAGTTGCTTTTTGAACAGTGTGAATGAATTTCCTATGGTGGTATTTCTGAAGGGCCGAGTTTATTTAGATGTTGGCTTTTTTGGTGACCTGAAACACGAAACCTTTACTCAAGTCCTTAATCACCCTGATTGGACACCTCACCACCCCCCTTTCCTGTAGGCAGTGTGTGGCAAGAGTGAGTCTTCAGGGACAGCAACCAGTATTTACCCGCGTCTAAGCTAAACAGAGAGTTTTATATAAGTTTTATAAATAGTTTGAGTGTAGTTTTTTTTTAAATCATTTTTTAATCACTTGTGTCTATAGGAGCTGTTTTAGCCACTACAGAGACTGATTCTGCAAAGGACAACTTGTGTAACATGAGATTGTGATTGTAATATGGATGCCATCTGAAATAGACTGTTCTTTTGAGAGGTTTTGCCTACATAATTATTGTCTACCTACCTCTGCTCAACAGCTATTTCTTCATAATAGCTGGTTGGTTTGAAAGTGAAGGATGTCTTTTTCTGCAAGAAGAGTCTGGAATTTGATTAAAGAAAAAGACAAACTAAACTTAAACACAGTCACAGTTTTGGCCTTTGGCCAATTTAGAATGAGAAAGTTTATTCTTTATTTTTAGGGGGGGGGGGGGGGGGGGGGGGAAGCTGTGTGCAGGAGATCATGTCCTAGAAAACTTTTAATTTTTTTTTCTTTTTTTTTTTTTTTTGTGCGTGTGTGTTGATCTTTTCTGGAAATGCTGAGATAGAGGAAACCAGGACTGAAATAATACAGTCTCCACTGTTGTTAGGTGCTTGTCTTTCCTTCTTGTCATTTCTGTTCAATTCCTTTCACAGCTCTGTCCCTTCTGGGATAGGTTCTTGTTTCTGTGTACGGTTTTGGCCTCTTGGCTCTGGAGCAACTTCATGCTTTTTGTCGTATCTCTTGGCAGTCACCTCGCCTCAGCTGTGTATTGTGGGATACAGAATTTCAAATAGCTGCACCTCTATGCAGCCTAATTACTTGGTTTAAACTTTCAAAAAGACAGTCAGGTTTGATGGAAAGACATAAAAATAAACAGTAGCCACCACTTTCCTTAGTGCTGTGCTCAGGAAGCAAATCTGCCTCTATCGGTAGCACATGCCTCATTTCCCACTTACCTTTGATTGCTTCTAACTTCCAAACACCCATTCTTTCTACACTTTTTTTCCAAAGTTTAATATCTGATTTCTTTTTATTCCCACGAAAGTATCACAAAGACCTCTCTGTCTTCTCTGAATCAAAATATGTATCTGTTTAATCTGTTGGTTTAGGGCATCATCTCCACCACTTGAATTACTTTTGTGTAAAACGTGGGAAATTAGGTTTATCTTCGCTTTGAGTTGCCTTCAAATCAGTCTCCTTTTAAAGAGAAGCTGCCTTTGCCTACAGGAATACACAGCAGTCTGTAAAACAGGGTGCTGTGTGAACATCCCCTTTTTTTCCCCTTCCTCACTGGATGATTGCAGCAAATAGCTAGTACAGAAACACACATTCATTAAAAGTACCAGGTTTTTATGTACGTAATTAGAAGTGAAGTTATAATGTACAAATGCATGTACTACAGCAAGCAGTGATGTGCTACTACTCCATGATGACATTGTAGAAACCGGTTTTAGAACTAACTTTTTTAAAAGCTGCGGTCTAAATTTACAGTTTAATTGTAGGATCTCATTTAAGGTAATTCAATCCTCAGCGAATTCTCTCCTTTTTTAAACTGAATCAGTGTTAATGTACACTAAATTGCTTAATAAAAATGAGTTTTTCTTGGCTGTTTCAGCAGTATTTACAAAAAGGAGGTGGGGATGGCACTGACCTTTCAAAAACCCTCCACAAGTAAAGGGAATAAGGGTGGCTAAGATAAATGATTATTACGGATTGGTAAATGTGATTTCATCATACGTAATTGTAAACAATACTGCCTTAGGACAACAGATTATTTTTTGAGGACGACTTGGCATCATTTGTAAATGTTTGTAAGTTCTCTCACTTTCTCTGAAACAGCATGGTTATGCATGTTTTAGCTTGTCCGTGCTGTGTGGCTGAATATTTAACAGACAAGAAAAATGAAGGTGTAAATACTACTGTTAAATAAAAAGACATTGTGTGAATGTGTGTCCTAAAACCAATTTTGCTTATGTATCTTATCTAAGATACGGCGTATCAGTCAGAGGTAACGGGCTAAAGGCAGCATCAGAAGAAAACTGGTTCTTCATATCAGAATTTCAGAGATTTGAGTGACATGGAGAATAAAATTCTGGATGAGTTCTGACCCTGCTGAAGGCAGTGATTTCAGTGCCATTCATTTCTATGAGGCCAAGAGTCTGCTTTGGGGAGACCCAAAAAGGAAACCTGGCAATTCAGCTGCATGTAGAAACCTGTTATCGATACTACAGTTACCTGTTCTGTGGACCCTCAACATGTCAGCAACATTCGGTTGTGCTTTACTGTGGTTCTATAAGAACCACCAGTCACTAAGCAAGAACTGTTGTTTTGGGAAAAAATGGGACAGGACCTCATTTTCACTTCTGTTACGGTCCTTATGCACTGCTCACTCTGTTCAAAAGGGCTGTAAGGGCAGGGAGCTGGTAACTGAGGATCATCTTGGATGTAGGGAAATTCCTAAGAGTCCTGAGACTGTCCAGTGGAGAGCCCTTTCATTCCTGTGCTGGATCCATGGCTAGGAAGGATTGTTTCCAGAAATGAATCTTTCATTTTGAAATTCATTTCAAAATGTTCAGGCTGCTGGCATGGCTCAGGGAAATGGCTGTGAGCAGACTGATGCTTGGAATAGCCCTCAGCTTTCTCCAGCTTTTTTTTTCCCACAGAGATTTGTCTGTTCTCAAGGTAAAGTCTAGAGACAGAGTACATGAAAACATCATGAAAATCATCTGCTCCTCTGCTAGCTCTGTGCTGGTGCCAGGCTTACCTTAAATAGGCAGCCTGTAGGCCTGTTTTGTGTATGAACAGTTTTGACCTGTTTTACATGATTCTCAGTGTTTTTGTTCTAAGGGGAGATGTCTCCAAATAGTTTGTTATCAAAACTAAATGATTGTTTTTGATGATTTGAATTTTGTTGAAATCAAACTTGTTCAAGTACTGTTACAGTGTTAAAGTTTTTTGTTGTTGTTGTTGTTTTTTTTTTCCCAAACAGCTGGAACAATCTCTGCTTTTCAAGGTTTATTGAAATTCTTCACAAGTCATTCAGATAGTGCTATTTAATGTACCCCAGTAGAAGCTGTTCAGTCCTGGAGATTTAAAAATGTTCATTGTCAACAGCTACTGTGTAGCAAATTCCTTTTGGTATTTTGGTACTCAACAATTTGGCTTGGAGAAGCTTAACTTTGAAGAAAACGGTGGGTGAAAGATTACGCTTTTATTTTTCAGAATCTGCTTTGCTTTAGTGACAGGCTTTGCAATAGACAGTAAATACTCATTGTAGATTTGCTCATCAGACCTCCGCATTTCCCACAGCATAATTTTATTATTTCTTCCTTAATTCCCCATTCCTTTGAATCTTATTCCTAAAAGTAAATCTCTCAAAACCTTATGAACTTCTAGTCCTCATACCCTTATACATTTGATGCATTTCATAACGGACAGCACTTAAGGATTTGGAGGTGTTTCAAAGAACGCATTTAATATAACGCAACAGTATAATATTTTTAGCTTTGATCATGTTTTTGATGGATGTGATTAAGATATATGCAAGTATTTTATTAACACAAATATTATGGAAGTATAAACATGTAATTCTGGGATAATAGACTCTTTTTATGCTGTATTAACTGTAAAGAAGCTTCTCTTCTGTTTGAACAGCATCACTGCTTTCTTGTTCTCATGCCAGCCTTGAACAAACATAACCAAAACCTGGTATCTTCAGACCAGACCCCGAGCCAAAACTTGTACAAATAAATGTGTCTTTTTAGGTTTGGTTTTTTGAATTCTCATTTATTACACGTATGTTGTGGTTATCTTATGTGTTCTGGAGTTAGTGATATATTTATCTACTTGTCTTAACTTCCTTTTTAGACATTTAATAGAAGTTGGTACTTGTACAACGGAATTCACCTGACTAATTTAGAAGGCCACTTTTAAATGTCTTCTCCTTCAAATGTAGGTATTGTAATGTGCCATATAAATCTCGTATGAAAAGCACTTGTTTCTCTCCATCATCTATTCAGCAAATGTAAGTAATAAAACAAAGACAATCGAGCCCATGTTGGATCAGGTGAATCCTACCTGTGGTGCCTGGAGTAACAGTTAGAGTTGGAAGTGACTTTGCAAATGACAGCGTTTGTCAAGAGAACTGTCTTCAGGTACCAGGAAGAGTATCTTAATTGCAGTGCAGACCAGTTTTTCATGGCACTCCACCCTGTAGCTCGGGGCGAGTTTCAATGTGTGGCACACCCTGCCTCAGCATAGCGTAAAACACTTTGACACATTCCATCATCAGAGTCTGCATCAGAAGCATTATTCCTGTGCACTTCTGCAAGAGTTTTATATCCTGCGCTCCTGTCAGTACTGTCCTGAGAATGCAAATTCCTCAGGCTCACATAGAAGCAAAGAATGTATCTTCCTAATACCATGGCATGATTTTCCACCTCCCTCTTTTTAGTATTCACTATAATTCTTGTTCACTTGTTGTGAGCGATGAAACAGACTTTTGCTTCCTTTCTAGTTCCAGGAGTTGCTGAATCACAGTTTCTTTCTGGACCTCATCCAAAGCCTATTGAGAGTAATTAAAAGATTTTTCCATCAACTAAATGAGCTTTGTTGCAGGTCTTGAGACCAGTGATGCATAAGACAACTGGCTAAGCTTATGAAAAGACAGAATATTGTGCTGGAAGAGACAATGGTGATCTTCTAGTTCAAATTTCCATATAACATAGCTCTTCAGATTTCCTTGAATTTGCCTCGTTTCGTGGAAAAATGCTCTGTTTGCACCAAAATCTGGTTGAGTGCCTGCTGAATCCAGCTGAATCTATTCTGACCAGCCAAATTCACTGCCTGATGCTAAAAGCAGGACAGGGCACTGACCATTCAAGTCCTTGCTGATGTATTTTTGTAGAGATTTTCACCGGTATTCTAAGTACCGTAATGCTTAGGTTTCTGCATTTACAAAAAGTACTGTTTTCTTCATGTGATATTAGAGAAAAGCAGACCTCGTTGTGCACTTGTTTATTTTCAGCCTTTCTTCACACAGTTAGTAGTATTTGGTAGGTGCCAGATCCTTCTTGATTTATTAAGGCAGAGGTTCCTTTCTAGTCCCATTCAGGAATCATTCTGGTTTTCTGTACTTCAATGTGTTTTTATTTGGAGTATTCCTAGGCTACAATTCAAAGGTGTAATTTCAGCTCATACTGATGCATATATGCAGGTTAGATTTAAACTAGATAGCACAAGAACAGACTGCAGTGTAATTGTTTGCTGCCTCAGAATGTAGCCAGAGCAGTACGTGGGTTTTGCAGCCTTACAATCTCTGTCCGAGAATGTGGAAGATTAGCAAAATCAGATTACTGGTGAACAAGGAAGGTGTTAAAATTGAAATTTCCCTTGTGGTAACACATCAGAGATCAGTGTAAAACTCGAGTCTGGCAACGCTTGCTTAACTCCAGAAGGTGACAATGGACAGAGGGGAATTTTTCATCCGGCTTTCCTGTTGGGCGTGCTGAGCACAATGACTACGTGTTTCACCACCCAAATTGTGTCTCCAGAGTATCCACTTAACTGGCTTGGAGCAGTCAAAGATTATTAAATCCTTTCATTCTAGGTTATATGCTTTCAGAATTATTCCTAATATGTAGAAGTCTGGTCCAAAACAAATTTCCCTCACATGCTGATCTCAATAAGTTGCTGTGCAGTCCTCTGCTTCCAGTTGTGTGCACAAATTGGTCTCTCAGGTGTTTGTCAGAGCCAGGCATTTAAAACTTATTTAGCCCTGAGACATTGCCAAATGGCTGCTTCTATGGCACTGAAAATGATGTGTGCCTGGGCTAAGGTATTCTGTTCAGCTGAAGACAGATATCCTAGCAGTTTCATAAGATTAAGGTCATCACTTTAATCTGCCTGTTCTGGATGGACTTTTTTTTTTTTTTTCCAGCTGAGGTTATTTTGTACTCCAGAAGCTGGTGGGTACACAAAAGCTTTTCAAATCTAGGCGTTCCTCTGTTTACATTTGAGCAATTTAGCACACGCTGAAGTGCTGCTTGTTTTCATGTGAGTTAGCCGTCTGAGCTAGATCAAACTAATTAGTGACATGTTAACTGCATAACGAGAGCCTATCGTACACAGTCATAAATGCTACTGAGCAGATTAACGGAGCTTGAATGTTGCTGTGGGATGGGATCAAGCACTTCATTTCTGTTCGTCTGTTTCTTATCAGTGTTGATTCTGCTCAGGCCAGATGAAATTGTAACAGTAATTACTAAGTTGTAATATTAATCTCTTTCTGCTGCAGGATTTGTGTGTTGGTATTTCTGTAGGAGATCAATACGTACACAAAAATATCTTTTAAATAATAAGCCTGTGGGAGAAAGGGAAAAAGAAAGATACAGGTCCACAAACACTGTTGTGAACTGGGCAGAATGTGACCTTTGCAAGCACTTTCGCTAACGGGCTTTCAGGATACATCCATACTAATGAATCAAACGGTGCCAGTGAATGTTCTTGGGACTGCAAGTTCATTGTCTCTGCCCTCGAGCTGTCCTTGGCATGGTTATGCCCTGGCCAGAGTGTGCTCTCCTTCAGATTTTCTGGGGCAGTGTGAGGATCAGTGTGGCCCAAGGGCCGTCCCCAGCAGGAGGGTTGCAGGTGGCTGCTCTCTTTTGGAGGCTGAGAGAGCTAACTGGTGCTGACAGGCATGGTTGAGCAATGCTGGCCTCAGCAACAGTGACTCTAGAAACTTGAGCTACCAGAAGCCTGAGCACCAAGCCCAGGGTGCTCAGGCTGCAGCGCTCTTGTTAGCCTGTCATCCTACCATTTCCAATGGAGTGTCAGGGAGTGCTCATATTCCCTGCACGATTTCCCCCAGCAGCAAGCCTTTGCCATGGCATGAACCTCTGCAAGTGAGGAGCTGCCAGGAGCAATCTTCTTAGTACCAGTTGGTTTGGCACCAAGCTCCCTGCTCCTGCCACTGCAGAGACATGTTCCGGAATCACCAGGGGGATGAAGACATACAAAATCACATTCAAAAGATGTAAAAGGTGCTGCAACTGTCTAGGATCCTGTTAGTGCCTGTGATGTTTGTGTACATGTGCTGTTTGTATCTGTTTTTCATAAGAACAGAGCAGCGAGGGGGGGGGGTTCCCTTCTGGGCTCCAGCTGTGCTTGTGTCTGCACAACGCAGTGTAGGGCACGCCAGCTTGGCACTTTTGACTTCAGGAACTTCACAATGCGTTGTGCGGGGATGGAAGGATTCAGGTGAATCAAAGCATCGCAAGCTGCGCCTAGCCCACACGGCTACAAGCAGCACCCAGGCTGCCAAGGCTCCAAAAAGCGTGGGGGGGTGGGTCCACAAGCGCGCGCCGACATGACCTTATTTTGCAGACACCGGGCACTGACGCCAACCCACCCAGAGCGGCGTTGCCAATCGCTTCACGTTCGGGAGCTGCTGGGATCTCAGCCTCCGAACCATCGCCGCCGAGCTCAGACCTCAGCTCGGCACATAGCGGCGGCTCTGCGGGCTGCCCTCAGCCGCCCGCCTGCCCCCGCCTCTCCCCTGGCCGCCCTTAGGAACGCCCCGCGGGCGCTCGGGCGGCAGCCGTCGCGGCGTGACTCACGGCGCGGCCTCTCCTTTCCCTCCCCGCCCGGGACGGCCCGTCGCAGCCCAGCGGACGCGTAGCGCGCAGAGAACCATGGCGCGGAGCCGCGCCGCTGTTCGCCTTCTTCTCCTCTTCCTCGTGTGTGGCTCCGCCGCGGCTGGGTACGTGGGGCTGGGGTGAGCGGCGGGGCTGCCCGTGGAGCATCGCCCCCAACCTGGGGTCCGCAGGAGCTTGGAGCGCGCCCCGCTGGCTGGACGCGTGCCGCTCTCTGGGCTAACGCATCTCTCCTCCTCTTTCGCAGACCTACGTTCCTGGTGGCGGCCCCCTGGAATATCAGGCCCGGAGCAAGCGTCACCGTCGGGGTGGCCCTACTGCCCGGCAGCCCCGCGCAGGTTGCCGTGCGTGGAGCTCTGCTCAGGGACAACCAGACCGTGCTCAGCAGGGAGCTGGTCTTCGAGAGAGGTAGGGATCTTACACCTGCCTTTTCCCACGGTATTCTCTTTCTCTGACGGTGCCACAGCTGCTGAAGAGTACTGAAATACAAGCCTGGTGTTAACAATTGCGGGCTGCTATGGTCATGTGTGGTGTCTCCACGTGCAGGTGGGCAACCAGGCTGGGTAATGAGTGATTTTTTTGCTCACCGTAAACTCGGAAAGCAATCAGATATCAGGAAGGTGTTATGTGATGCGGCATCTTCAAGTGCTCAGGTCATTGTCATGGGGTCACCAAAGAAGAGATCCTTGTTGGTAGGCTTATTGCAGAGGTGCAAAGTGTGAGGATAGTAAGTGTGGAACAAATGGGTTAATAAATGCCTGGCAGCTGCAGATACTCTGAGAAACGGGGAGCTTGACTTCTAAGAAAGTGAAGATCTTCATCACAGAATAGCAGAATATCCTGATTTGGAGTGGATCCACAGGGATCACTGGGTCCAACCGTTGGCTTCACACAGGACCACCCAAAATTCAAACCTTATGTCTGAGAATGTCCAAATGCTCCTGGAACTCCAGCAGCTCAGGGCCATGCCCACTGCCCTTTGGTAAAGAACCTTTTCCTGATCTCCAACCTGACCCTACCCAAGTACTGCCATGCAGAAGCTCAGTGTGTTTGTGGAAAGAAAAGTTCTTAAGAGTCAAAAACTGAATGGTGGGACAGCTTGGGGATTGACTAAGTCAACTCTGAAGCAACCTGGTTTAATTTGTGCCTCCAAGGAGCAG
This sequence comes from Alectoris magna, assembly GCA_030625065.1. NCBI lineage: Eukaryota > Metazoa > Chordata > Aves > Galliformes > Phasianidae > Alectoris > Alectoris magna. The sequence goes on along the minus strand of CM060562.1, from coordinate 83,073,531 downwards.
TGGGGGACATTGTGACATATATGAGTAGTTGGAGAATCGATATCCTGGTCAGTGCTCCCGGTAAATGCCAGCTGTGAGTAGGAACGTAAGAATGTACTCCCTGAGAACTGCCTTCATAGGAAGGAAGCTAGCTTTCAGAGTGCTCTTTGAGTGTTATTTATATCACTTCATACTAACTCTGGCTTTTTATTTGTCTAAAGTAGAGTCACAGAGCAGCATGAGGTCCTAGAAAAATCCACCCTGCTGTATTGAATTTTCTCCTTGTTGCTAACTATCATTAATATGGATGACTTAATTGTAAACATCATACCTTCATTTCAAAGAGAGACTGCTTTTCTTCACAATCCGTGTAGAAGATAGGCTGTGAGTGTGACAGAGTTCTTTTGATTGGATCAAAAATGTCATGCCCACATGATGCAGAAATGTGTATCTTATCAAAACCCTTTTTGCCACTTCAACTTCTGTGTAAAAACAAGCATTTTTGTGGAATTACACACTCTCAGGTCTTGCCCTGGTTTGGATGTTGTTTATCCGTTCTGATTTTATGGTGTTGTCAGGTATGTCCTCCAGCATTCAGTATAAAAGTATGCAGCTGAAACAATGCTCCCATTGTGCTGTGCCTAAATTTAAAAAAAAAAAAAAAAAAGTGTTAATTCCCAATTTGAATCAAATTTATACAATTAATCTGATAGTCCTGAAATCTAATGCCAATAGCTGTGACGTATGCCTGAGGCTATTGCTTTAGGCAGACCAATTTGCTAGCACCTAAAGTCTGCATGGAAGTAAAACAGGCTGGCAGTCATGCTTATGGTGCTTAATTCATTATAGTATACTGTATCCTATACTTAGCTGTTGTTTGGTAAAAAGCACCATCGAAGCCTATTAGGCTTGACATAAAGGAGGAGTGAGTAGAGGAACAGTCAGGCTGAGGAAAAAGAATGCTGTAGTGCCTTACTTGAAGTGAAATTCCTACTAACATGATGTATATGTAAAACGAAACAAAACAAAAAAAAAAAACAACTCTGTGGCCATCCATTCTTTAAAGTGAAGTAGTACAATTTGTTAGTCATTTTTTTCTCTGAGCAAATATGTAAGCCAAGAACAAGAAACTGCCTTATAACAGAGGCTGTGATGCTAGGGGCGTTTCCTCAGATGCTTCAGGAATAGAATTACTCAGAGGGAAAACAGTTTGTCAGACGAAGGCTTTAAAGCTTTACCTTGTTTTCCGGAGGACGAAATGACTTTGAGGTAAGATGTGTAGCAATGGTGCTGTAGCTGTGCTGGTCTGAGAATTTAGCTGAATCAAAGCCTGTGGAGGTTTTATTAGGCCAGCTGCTGCGGCTGAAGAAAAAAAATCCAAGCATCTCCAGACACACAAAATCTTCTTTAAATGACATCACCGGTGCATATATTAGCAGCCAGAAAATACTGCTTTATCTGTCATTTGCACTCATTAGGTTACACAGTGGTGCTACTGTTCCTGCAGTGCACATGAGTTTGGTGTTACTCCCCCGTGTCTGTGCTAAATAAGTAGAAGGGAGGCAGGGTGTACCTGCAGTTGTTGACTGTGCTGGATACTCAAAAGCTGGGACCAATTCCCTGCCTTGGGCAGGGCACAACATTCATGTTGCCTAAGCTGGCAGCATTGCAGTCTGTAATTTTTCTTGTGTGGTGTTAGCAAGAATGGGGGGAGTTATTGCCTCGAAAAACTGATATGAAAGAATCAATTTTATTTGCTGAATTTATGCAGACAAGTTCTCTGATTTGGTGAGCAAACATCTGTGCTGGTAGAACTGAGCTGGTGCAGAGCTGCCATTAGAGGCTAAGGCTGGAGGACAGGCTGTGGACAACTTTTTGTTAGTTTAATCTTGCAGACAGAGCTCAGCTGATTATGCAAAGGCAAGACCTTTTGTGTCCCTATCTGATAAAATGCATCTGCAGTTGCTAGAAGTTAAGGATGTACTCTAGACCTCTAGCAGCAGCTCAGCATGGTAACATGTGCTTGTCTTTAGATTTTTGAGTCAGCTCCGTGAATGGATCTTGTGTTGAATTAGAGGCACAGCTATTCTCTCTTCATATAACATAACTCCAGCTTTATATAAGAAATAGAGCGCTTGTCCTCTAATGGTTGATTGAACATTCACTGGTCTAATGTTATTACAGGAAGTGGAGTTTTGATTTCTGAATGATTTTTGGAAAACTGACTACTAGAGAAAGACTGTAGGAGTGGATCTTGGTTCACATCTCTTGCCTGCGTTTCATGTAACAGCGGGAATGGAAATTAGCAGTTATAATATGTTCACAATATTACTCAATCGTGAATTATGTTCATTAACAAGTGGCAAGTTTAAACGTTGGAGTGAGAGTGTGTGCACGCATCCGTTTAAACAAGCGCTGATGTTTTGAGCTTGGCTAAACGCGGCAGAATCCAGATGTATTGTAGCAAGGGGAGACTGTATGAAGGTCAGTATTTTGGTACAGAAGTTACTCAGCTTAATTGAAAAGAAAACAAACCCACTGAATGTCTACAAGCTGTGTGTTGCTGCTGCAGATTAACTTGGTATGAGCAAATGCAACAAAAATTGTCAGTGTGTCACTAGGAGAGAATATGTTTCCATCATCTGCAGGAAGCTCAAGGAGAACACAAAAGCAGCAATTAAAGCTGATTCGGTGTACCATACCGAGCCTTGACACGTTTTCTATGGAGTTGCAGTATCAGAAAGGTCCTCGCTGATTGAAAATGACTGTAAGAAAACAATGGCTTACATGCAGTCTGAGCTGTTGGGTTTTCTGGGTCAACAAATAAAAATGATGAGAATAACAGAAAGCAAGTTAAATTTTATGCATGAATGGCTTGATTTTCAGCGATTACAGAGAAGGGTGGTTTGCTCCATGCATATTAATCCTCTGATTGATCAATAAAGATATAGTTTGAATTGGCAAGTATTGTTGTTCAGCCGGGTTTGCTACTTAGACATTGCAGTGTTAGTTACACCTTAATTGAGAGAGCTTCTGAACAGTCTGTTTTTTTTTTTGTTGTTGTTTTGTTTTGTTTTTTTTTATTTGTGCTGGAATAATTTGGGAAATATAAAAAGCATAGAAGTTGAGAAAACTAATTAAAGAAAGGCTTTCATGTATAATGGAGTGGCATCATTTACGTGACTTCATAAACAATTTTAATTCTCAAGAGTAAGATTTGGTTAGAGCTGATAATTAAGGCACAATGCAATGTACTTAAGGCATGGTGAATGAGAAGTACTTTTGAGAACTGAAGGCTCTGATTTAAAATATTTCAGGTTCCTTGTCATTTGCTTGTAAATGTTAATTAATTTGCACTGCTTTTTGGCATTTCTTCTAGTGTGCAGTTAACTTACTTGTTGGCAGAGGAAACTCTGAATTAGAGCGTGGTAAATACTCAGCCAGGGTTTACGAAACATTACAGACTTTGTGAGAATGTCTGTCAGGTATAGACTTGCAGCAATCATCCATATAGACAATGGAAAATCTGCTTTTACCAGGAGGCACGTTTTGCATACTTAATAATATGGTTCTGACCATGTTAGTATGTGAAACGAAAGAACACGAGGGAGTATAAGTTGTAAAGTAACAGCTAAATGAGAATGAATGGCCTTGATCCCTTTTGTTAACTTGCCTCTGTGCTCTATTTCTGAATATTTATGACTGATTCCTTTAGTGACTGCAATGTATATCCTGAAAATATGAGACTGGAGTGTAAATCATTTTGCTAACAGTTTTCTGGGACAGCTCCTTTCTTCCTAATTATGTGTGAAAGCCTAAAAAGTGAAGCAGCAATGGAGCAGGAGCACCATGTTTTCACATGTGTAACCCCCACCTCCAAATGTGTGTGTGATCGTTTTTCATGAAGAACGGTTACATATAAGTTATCAATATTCAGCACATTCAGATAACTGATGCAAAATCAGAGGAAGGAAAGGTTTGGTGGAAGGAGATGATGGGGCTGAATCCAGAGGCAAGGGAGCTAGCTAGCTGAGAAGAGGGCACTCCCTTACAGACTTTTCTATTGTTAGAGCACATCTAAGAAAAAAACACAAGTTTCTGTGGCTGTTGTTGAACCCATTTGACATTTCTTCTCAGAGAGAGTGGTGATCTGTTGGAACAGGCAGCCCAGGCAGGTGTAGTCACTGTCCCTGGAGATGTTCAAGAAACGTGGTGATGAGACACTGAGGGACATGAGTTAGTAGGCATGATGTTGATGAGCTGGTGTTTGGACTTGGTGACCTTTGAGGTCTTTTCCAACTGTAATGATTCTGTGATTAATTCTAGTTTATTTGTAACAGTCCCATCAAGTAAACTGCAGAGTAATCCCATCCAATCACTTGAGCTTTATCTTATTGACTGTATGGTGTTCAAGGCTCGAGGCAGAGAATCCTTCTTTGGCTTAAAGTGTTTGCATAAGGCCATTCTGGTCACCACATTCTTCAGTGCCATCTAGCTGAGTAGCGTGAGGCAAAATGAGCATGACAGGCTGCTTCCCAGGAGCTTGAAACAGGGAAAGGGTGGAATAAAGGCAAGTCCTGCTTGACCAACTTGATCTCCTTCTATGATTGAATGACTGACCAGGTGAATAAGGGAAATTGTTGATGTAGTCTACCTAGATTTCAACAAAGACTTTGTCACTGTCTCCTGTAGTATTCTCCTGGAGAAGTTGGCAGCCCATGGCCTGGACAGGTACACTCTTTGCTGGGTAAGGAACTGGCTGGAGGGCTGGGCCCAGAGAGCGGTGCTGAATGGAGTTAAATCCAGCTGGCAACTGGTCATGAATGGTATTCCTTAGGGATTGGTACCAGGGCCTGTCCTGTTCAGTATCTTTATTGATGACCTGGACAAGGGGATTGAGTGCACCCTCAGTAAGTTTGCAGATGACACCAAGTTGGGAGGAAGTGGTCATCTCCCTGAGGATAGGAAGGCCCTATGGAGGGATCTGGACAGGCTGGCTCACTGGTCTGAGGCCAGTGGGATGAAGTTCAACAAGACCGAATGCTGGGTCCTGCACTTTGATCACAACAACCTCATGCAAGGCTACAGGCTTGGGGCAGAGTAGCTGGTAGGCTGTGTGGAGCAAATGGACCTGGGTGTGTTGGTTGACATTCAGCTGAGCATGAGCCAGCAGTGTGCCCAGGTGGCCAAGAAGGCCAGTGGCATCCTGATTTGTATCAGAAATACTGCAACCAGCAGGAATAGAGAGGTGATCATCCCTCCTGCACTCAGCTCTGGTGAGGCTGCACCTCAAGTACTGCATTCAGTTTTGGGCCCCTCACTACAAGAAAGACATCGAGGCCATGGGGTGTGTCCAGAGAAGGGCAATGAAGCTGGTGAGTGGTCTGGAGCACAAGTCTGATGGGGAGGAGCTGAGAGAACTGGAATTATTTAGTCTGGACAAGAGGAGGCTCAGGGGAGACCTTATTGCTCTCTACAACTATCTGAAAGGAGGTTGTAGCGAGGTGAGGCTTGGCCTCTTCTCCCATGTAACTAGCAATAGGATGAGGGAATGGCCTCAAGTTTCACCAGGGGAGGTTCAGGCTGGATATTAGGAAAAATTTCGTCTCCAAAAGAGAGATCAGGTGCTGGAATGGGCCGCCCAAGGAGGTGATTAAGACACTGTCCCTGCAGGTATTCAAGAAATTCAGATGTGGTTTGAAGGGATGTGGGTTAGAAAGGAAATATTGGTGGTAGGTGGACAGTTGGACTAGATGATCTTGAAGGTCTTTACCAACCTTGGTGATTCTGTGATTCTATAACTCATTCATAGCAGGATTGGTTGCAGGGTGTTGTATCTTACAGAGAAGTGAATGGCAACTTGTCTGCATGGGATTGCCCACCGCTTGTGTGAACAGAAGGATCTTTGCATCTTTTAGGAAAGGGAGGAGAGAGGGGAAAAAATGAAGTAAAGACTGTGACTTTTGGAAAGAAAAAAGAAATGCCAGTAGACAGTGGAAACTGGGGAGAGAGGTGTTATCAGAAGTAAGGAGGGAAACAGTGGGAGAAATCTCAAGTGATAAATGTTAAAGCTGTAAGTGCACATTACCCTAACATAGCAGAAGACTAAGAAGTAGAGTAACTAAACACAGTCTTACTACTGATTTAAAAAAAAAAAAAAAAAAAAAAAAAAAAAAAAAAAAAAAGAAAATAAGGGTGTGGAAATGGAAAATGAGATCAGATTACAAAGGTTGAACATAAAAGAGTAGCATGGGTATGAAGGGACAAAATTGGAAAGGCCAATCTGTGAATAGGAAAGAATGTACAGGGTAGGATTTAAAATACTGTATTAGTAGTAGAAAGACTACCAAAGGGTGTGGCTTGCTAGAAGGGCCTTTTTCAGTGATGCTGGGAGGCAGATGAGTGCTCAGTCTTCACAAAGAGGATCAGCTATTATACAATCTGTATCAGCTAGCTGCAGTGCCAAAGGAAGTAAGGCAAAAAGAGGGGAATAGGTTGAAGAGTACTTGGTGAAGTAGTGATTTAGGTTGGATAAAATTATATGCAGAATATTTACTGAATTGGTGGAGATTTAAAAACTGCTAGTGGATTTTTTGAAAGCGTGAATGAGGAGAGGAGGCTGGAAGATTGAAAAAGTGCAAGATTGAAACGTTTATCATAGGCTCTGCTTGCATGAAGACACGTTGACTTTTCGAGCTCTGAGCCTCACATTACATAGGCTGGCAGAGTACCCGAGGAGGGGTCACTGTGTGCTTGTGTTTTGCATTGCTCAGATGTCTGTCCATGGCCATTGCTGGAGACAGGGCCATGGGCTAAATAGACTTTTGGAGACTATTTCACATTCTGGAAAGCATGTGAGGAGACATCGGAGGAACTGGAGTGAATTGTCAGGACAAGTGTTCTATTAACCTGATTACTAACCCTCAGGAAGATAAAAGTTAGCTTTTAAAGAGAAAGAGGTGGGAGCTGAGGGTGGGTCTCAAAATGGGTCTGGAATGATGTCCTAATTAGAAATCCAAGCTGAAGTGCTGAGGAGTAGAGAAGTACCTGCAGAGATAGGAAAGAGCTGGGAAATTCTTGAGTCTCCAGTCATACACAGGTGGCTTCCCTTTTAACAACTCTTCATCTGCACTGGCACCATGCCCTGCTGTCCTTGGATACTTGTTTGTGAAAGCAAAGATGAGAACCTGTGTGCGGAGGTTGAATAGCACGTAGCACGTGATATTGATGGTCCATCTAGTTTCATTGCTGTCCCATTAAGTATCTGTATAGAAAAAATTGTCAGAGTGATACCTTATCTCCCACTTCTCCAGTTCCCTGGAGGTGTAGCTGTGCAGCCCAGGAGTTCATTTTGAGTGGTTAGGGAATTGTATTGCCCTTACTTACTGATGAGGGAAGGCTCTGGTATTATTTTTATATATCTAAACAATTTTGTGGTCTCGGAAAAATTATGTGGATTTGTCATCACGGACTCTGAGTGCCTTCCAGAAAATGGAAGAAAACCATTGTAAAAACAAACCCTCTTCGTTCACTGCCTCTTAGAGGAAACTTAAATAGCACTCGAGTGTTTTATTTTCAGTGAAGGAGTGACTTTGAAATTTTACTCCGGCTGCAGCAATTAATGGCATGGGGGTGGTAGTAATACCACCAAGCATCTAGTGTAGACAGGCTTAGCCACATTTTGTCCTGGTATGATTTCCCTGTGTTTTAAATCAGAATAAAAACCGCAGTTGCTCTAACTTGCAGTAATAGCAACTTTGTGTTGATGATCCATTACAATTTCTGTGAAGTAATGATGGCCAGCAGTGCCTAGAAAGCAGGGCATGCCCATGAGTTTGTATGTGTGTGCAGTCACCAAGGGAAAAGTCAGTTAATTAAATTAATTTCCCATTTTGTTGTGAAGAGGCTAAAGTCTGAGATTCTTTTGAATTGTCTGCATGGTTTTGAAGACTGGATCTGACATCAAGAAAGATTGCTTTGTAACATTCCAGACTAGTCTTCCTAACAACTGTAGAGTTATAATTGCTGCAAATAATGTTGTTTGGCTGTAGTAGGCAGCAATAAACTCAGATGTGGAGCATGCATGGCAAAAAAACCTATGGATTGTCTCAAGAAAAATTGGGAAAGAGCCTGTGCTTAAGTTTCAGTCTCTGGGCTGGTAGCTGCTGGGTGGTGTAAGAAGTTCTTTGGCTAAAGAGATGATTTAGTTTTAAAAATATGAAGCCGTTCCCTTTTCCTACCCAGCATGCAGTGCTTCAGATAAACCACAGAGGGTTTTGTGTACTGTGTTCTTGCTACTGGCCTGTCTCTGACCACTTGGCTGAAAGTGGTAATAATGTCATCTACAAAATTGGTTGTTATACTTCAGAAAACTGAGCAGATAATTAAATATCTGAACGAGGCCCCAGCTCTAAAATGAAATGAGAAATGCCTGTGTGTCTGGCCCTGAAAAGTTGGTGAATAACACTGTGGGGAGAGCAGAAAACCTGATGTTGGCTTGTGGAAGGGGCTGGTGGGTACAGTGGCACAAGGGCAGAGATGCCCAACACCAGCAGTGGTCCGTCTGTCTGTGAGATGGGGTCATGGTGGTGCCCTCAGGAGTGGGTGCAGGGCTGAACTGAAAAGCAGGAGAAGCGGAGGGGTGATGGGCTTTAATAACAGACACGTGCATGTTGCTTTCTTCTGTCCTCTAGAGCTGCAGTGCTCCATCTTGTGATGAACCTCAGATAAGAAATTCTGATCTCGTTCACATTGTTCCTTCTATCCTTTTCTGCTTTTATCTGTAGGCAGAACTGCTGTCCCACCTTGTTCCATTTATAATTTTTTAGTGTTTTCTGCCTCCAGAATTGCAAAAAAGACTGAAAGGGAGAGTAGAAATGGGCAATGGGGAGAAATGAGCGACTGTGAAGGAAATGGCATGTAGTACTGGCAAGCAGGATGCTTTGTGGAGGAAGTATGTACCCCTTTACACCCCTTTACTCCCCTTTACTGCAAGTTTCTTGTCTTCATTGGGCTTTGGATGGTAGCCTGAGTCCTGATGTCCACTAGCAATCTACTGTGTGTATTTAGTCACTGTACTGTACCTCCAACTAACACCTGGCTGAAATGTAGCCATAAAGCAGTGGCACACGTGGTGTATTGCAGGCTGCTAGCATAACTAGGAAGTGCCAATTCTGGTGCTAATTTAGGATAATAGGTGAGAAGTATATCACATTTAAAGAACGTAAATTCCACAGATTTGTAGGTCTTCTTTCATGAGAAAAAAAAATTCACTCTTTGGACAGTTTAGCTCTTGGAATTTATGCTTCTTTATTTTTTTGGAAATCACAAAAATAGTGTATATATATAGGAAGGAAAAACTGGAATGACATTGAAGAGCAATGCTTTTTATTTCTCTGATGTTAGAAGTATTTTTTTTTTTTTTTAAACAGACCTATCAAGTGAAAAAATTCCATTTGCCACTGTAAAGAAAATACTTTTTTGCAAGCGTTTCCTAAATGTAGATATGTGAACACCGCCGCCAGAAGAAAGCTCTGACAGCAGTGTGAAGTGATTCCAGCTGTATTCTCACATTCTCTAATAGGACTAAGGAGAAATGAGGACATAGACATAGATAGGAAAGGTTAAGTGAGAAGGTCTGTTTGCAGCAGTTCCTACTAAATAGGCTAGAACTTAGCGTTAAGACCTGAATTTAAGTTAGCTGCTAACTGCTGTTGTGCTGATTTACGTTGGCATGAGTTCTGGTTGATTATGCCAAGTCATAAAGTCATTTTTCTGGAACCTCGATCCTTTTTTGGGAGTGGAAGCTGAAACAGGAGTATTTATGTCTGTATAGATGTAGATGGGGCCTGGCTGTTTGGCAGGGAGAAGACTGGGAGGTCTGTGGACATGTCCTGCAGGGCATGTAGACTTAGGCCACAGGCTTTGTGATACAAGGGAAAAGCTGTGTAATGCTGAAATTATTGCTGACAAACCACTGGAAACACATACACATGTATGTGTGTGTGTGTGTGTATGTATATATATATACTCATATGTATATGTAATCTTATAATTTTGAAAAATCACTTTGATGTAACATTTACATCTGGTCCTAGTGTTGCTGTCAGTTCAGTAACAGATAGCATAACTTTTAGTTCAGTTGGAAGGGACCTTCAAAGACCACTGAGTTCATCTGCCTGACCACTTCAGGGCTAACCAAAAATTACAGCATATTGCTGAGGGGAGTGCCCAAATTCCTCTTGAGCATTGACAGGCATGGAGCAGCAACCACCTCTCTGGGAAGCCTGTTTCAATTTTTGACTACCCTCATGGTAAAGAAATCTTTCCTAAAGTCCAGTCTGAACCTCTGGTGCAGCTTTGTGTTGTTCCCTTACTTTCTAACTGTTTGCTCTGCTAAAAAAATAGACTGCTAAAAATGGTGCAGTAGCAGTGTTCACTTAAAAAAGACAATTTAATTTCCCACTGCCCTCTGTGCTGGTGACATTGCTCTACCCTACTGCCTTTTCTTCCTCTTTTTCTGGAGTGAGTCTGTGAGAAAGGAGGTTGGAGACCATGAGTTTATTTCTGCAGGATTTCCATGTATTTCTTCAGTGCAATGCTGTAGGGGAGGCTTCGCTGGAGAGAGACAACTTCCCCTGGTTAGATGTAGAGAGGACTCAGCTGATGTCATGTGTAAGTCATGTGGAAGTGTTACATGTTTTGTGCAGGTAAAGATGTCCAGCTGCATGGTGGCAGAGGATTCACAAGAGCTGTGCTATGTGCTAGCTGCTGGACTCTGGCTAGCTACTTAAAAACATGAGGTTGCTGTGCCATTAATTCATCAAGCGGATGGAAAAATATGGTGAATTTCTGCAATTCAGCAGTGACATAAAGGGAATACTTGGCCTGCTGCTCCTGCTTGAGAGTGGCTGTAGCCACATTTGGGTGCAGCTAAGCGGAGCTTCCAGGGCTCAGCTCAGAAGCTCTGAGAACGTGAGAAAAGCATGCATGACAGTGAGACAGGCTCACTACAACACCAGAGATTTTCAGATCTGCCCAGGCTGCTCAGTTCCCATCAAAATAATTACATAAACCAGGAGATTACCTAATGCCCCAGTACCTCTTCTATAAATTTTCGCAGTCTGGGAACAAGATGACACTCTGGACTTGATCAAGGAAGCCAGGCAGCTCCCTAACAGTGCTTTGGGAAGGGAATGCTTTCTGAGTCATACAATGGAGAAGTGGCTGCAGTTTAAATCTCCCTCCTCCCCAGCTGCTTCCCATCTGTAGCACAGCTGTACCTGGCTCAGACCTGCTTTTAGGTCTTCCAGGCTTGGGAATGTGTGAAACCCAGTATTTCTAGCACCATCCTGTCTGCCCTGCTGCTAGCAGTGCCTGTGACAGACATGGAAGCAGTTGCCAGAGACACGTTTGCTCAAGGAGCATATTTTGAATCGATGTGCTGGAAATAGCTCATGGAAACCACCTTTCTCTGTAGCTGGGCTTTTACTCTGGTTATCATAATTGTGTCCAAAACAGCATTTTCTATGGCTTTACATTCTTTAATTTTACTTCCTAGATGTGAGAAAAGTTGTTGTGAACTTTCTGCTTCTGATTCTGCAACACGATTGTACCTCACTTTGGGCTACAGCATATGGAAAACAGGTTTAATAATAAGGCCTAGTTGAAGTATGGGAAGTACCTTGAGATATCTGTGTTCTGCATGATACTCATTATCATGTGATGGTGCAAGCAGGCACTGTTCCAATTAGAGAGCTGCAAAGTGCCTGCAGTGCATGTGTACTAGTGTGTGTGTATTAGTATGGGTAAAGATGGAAGTAGAAGCCCAGGGGAATGGACTATGGTATGATTCTCTATGAATATAACTTCTGTTCCTGGTGCTTCACAACATATTGAAGCAACTGCTATAGCTAGAGTTATATTTAGCTATGTTGGATAGATTAAAGCTAGTCTAGCAATACTTAACTGTGTGCACATCTACTTGCATACTTGTAAATAAAGCTGTTCTTTTTCTGTTAACAATTGATTTTCAGTAGTGACAAAGGTGTTTTTTTTTTTTTTCTGATGACATGATGTCATAGGTTGTGCTTGTACAAAACTAAGGTTTAGCACAGCTTTATTCACACATTACCATGCAGAGGGATGGGAATTAGAGGAGCATTACTTCTCTAATCTTACTTTCAGTACTTTAAGTATACAACTGAGAAAAGTTTTGGGAGGTGGCTTTATACCATCTCTGTCTTTGCTAATTTATTCTGCATCCAACTTCCTTTACCAGTGAAATATAGTCCTTTAAATTTTTTTCCCAATTAACAGTAACTGTCTTTCATGAGTTAGAAGGACATAGATTCCCTCTAGCTGAAATGATGTCTCTTCTTAATAGGATTATTTGGCACGAAGTTCTTTGGGTAGATGCTGGAAATAAAGTCAATTAGTATACCTATGCACCAGGTACTCTCCAGCATTGTGTAATTCCTCTCCAGGAGCCCCATGTGCCAGGCAAGCTTAGCTGTTCCTTGGTTTCTATGACGCTGTGCAGTGGGGGTGCCTGCTCTGCTTGTGTGTTTTGTCTGGGTCTCCTGGCTGTAAAAACCTGGAAGGTCAGTGGCGTTGCTGCGAGTCAAGGATTGCCTGGGCTGCTTCTCAAGTGAAGAGGATGGAGGGATGGCAGGAAAAACTGTGGCTTCAACGGTAGCATAAACATGTGGAAAGAATGGTGCTGTTCAGGGCCAGATGCTATCCATCCTTGTTAAACCATTGAATACCAGAATGAAGTAATTAAGTGTGCTGCCCACAAGCATCATTAGCAGGATGTGAGTCACTTGATTTAACCCGAGTTATAATTTGAATAGATGGTACATGCTGAGTGGGAGTTTTCCTTTAGCACACTGACAGCAGCAGGGACATACTGCTTTCCATCCATCTGGTCTGCCTTCTACTTGCCACTGTCAAAGGAACAATTTGTTTTAAATCAATGTTTACTAGAGTTCAGATGTCAAATAAATGTTTTGTCTTCGAATGCAATGAAGTTCTGGATCAAGGGGGTCATTACATTTTCCCATCTGTTAGAAGGCTAGTCTTGATGTTCTTCTGGGGAAGAAAAGGCCCCTAGAAGTCAACCGCAAATGTGAAGTGGTGACTTTCAGAATCACAGCATGTATTTTAAGGGACAGTTAAGTGCAAAGTCTTGCATCTGGGCCAGGGCAATCTCAAGCACAGGTACAGATTGAATGGAGAATGGCTTGAGAGCAGCCCTGAGGAGTTGGGAGTGTTGGTTCATGAAAGATTCAGCATGAGCTGGCACTGTGCACTTGCAGCCCAGAAGGCCAACCGTATCCTGGGTTGCATCAAGAGAAGTGTGACCAGCAGTTCGTGAGACTTGATTCTGCCACTCTACTCTGCTCTTGTGAGACCCCACCTGGAGTACTGTGTTCAGCTCTGGGGCCCCAACACAAGGACATGGACCTGTTGGAGCAGCTCCAGAGGAGGGCCACAAAGATGATCAGAGGGCTGGAGCACCTCCCCTACAAGGACAGGTTGAAAGATCTGGGGCTTTTCAGCCTGGAGAAGAGAAGGCTCCGGGGAGACCTTATAGCAGCCTTCCAGTTCCTGAAAGAGGGCCTACAGGAAGGCTGGGGAGGGACTTTTTATAAGGACATGTAGTGACAGAATGAGTGGAAATGGCTTTAAACTGGAATAGGGTAGATTTAGACTAGATATTAGGAAGAAGTTCTTTACTGTGAGGGTGATGAGACACTGGAACAGGTTGCCCAGAGAGGTTATGAATGCATCCATCTCTGGATGGGACTTTGAGCAACCTGGTCTAGAGGGAGGTGCCCCTGCCTGTAGTGGGGGGATTGTAACTAGATGATCTTAAAGGTCCCAAACCATTTTGTGATTCTATGATAATGCAATACTAATAGTGAATTTTTCTTTTTGAATTATGACTCTGCCAGAGAAGCAATTCTGTGTAGAATGTATGTAACCCATACGCTGGGTGAACAGTTGAGTGAAAAATAGATGTGAAACCATATTGTCCTAGGAATTATAAAAAGATGTAACTGATGTAACTGAGTGGAAAAAGGATTCTGTTGATCCACGTGAAAAGTGAACCCTGCAGTGGTTGTACTATTCATTTAAATTAATATGGTACTAATAAATTATTAAAATACATTTTTTGCCATTCAAACTGTCAAGTATGTCTGAATGCTAATAGCTATAGGTTTTACTAGCCACAATATGGCAACTCTTTTCCAACCTCAATAAAAAAAAAAATCAGTAAAACCAAGAAAAAAATTGGCTAGCGATGCTAAGATAAGAGAGGTGATGGCACTGAAAGGCAACACCATCAAAGTCAGCCAAAAAAACCCCATGTTAAACAATTAAAATAAAAGCTGTAGCAATTTCAGTATTGTGAGAAAATTTGATTTCATGTAATCTGAAGTAGTTAAAATATTAAGTTATATTAAGCCCTGCACAATAATATGATAGTTAAGCGTTCCCAAGGTGATGTAATACAGTGAGAATGGTTAATTCTGCGTGCTCTGTTGCTTGAGGGTGGTAAATGCTGTGCGTGGCTTTGAAAACTTTGTCCAGCTGCAGAATTAATAGAAAATAGTAACTCAGGGGGAACAGAAGGCTGAGTAAAGATGTTTCAGGGTGTGTGAATGCAAAGAAAAAAGTGGAGAACACAGAGGTCTGCTCCTACCAAATGGAGAAGTAACATTTCTGCAGTACTGCTCTGGGGTTTGTACTTTTGCAACCCTGGAAAAGGTATCACATCTTCCATCAGCCACATAAATAAGAAAGGGGTGGGGTGGTTGTGTATGGATGAGAACCAATACTCAGTGAAGAAGCAGGTTTAGTTTGTCATAGAGGCACAGCTTAGATGGTCATGTTGCTGACTTTGTTTCATGTTTGTCCCCATAGCAGCGGAAGCACCAAGCCAAAGGGAAGGACTAGGATTAAGGAATTTTTTTGCCAGTTACATTTCTTTACTTTAATGGAACGCAGTTTAAAGTTTTTTCCCTTTTTCATTCCTTTCATAAAAGGTGTCTTGATGAAAATTAATACAAAAAGCAGTCTACCTGCTTAGCTGTAGAAGAGGTTAATACAAAATATCCTGGGTTTCTCTTAAACGTGAAGGAAGTGCAGAATCAACTTCTTTTCAGAAACATAGGAATGCTTTGGTCCAAGAACAAATGTACCCAAGAGGGGATTTATTTTCAAGGAGAGCAATGCCAAACCATATCCTTCTTGTTCAGGTAGGTCCCAGCTGGGAGTCTGTTGGCACCTTGGAAGCCATTATTCAAGTGGAGCACTGCTTTTCAGTTTTTCTGGGCTGTACTGTTGTCTAGTTCTTCTAGCAGGTTTGAGACTGCTGTGATTGTTAGGGAGTTGCTAAATCTAGCAGCCTGGCAAAGCAGAGGCTGATGTGGCTCCACGCTCCACGCCCAACCAGTAGCAAGGCTGAATATGTGTTCCCAGTAGGCACATAGACACACAGGTACATGTATGTGCTACATACATCCACATGGATAGTTACGCGGATTAGCAGAAACAGTCATGCTGTACTCACACAAACAGCACCTTCATCTCACCTCTGGCTGATCAGGATGAAGGTCTGGTTGACAGGAAAAAAAAAAATGTTGTGTGTGTGTGTGTGTGTGTGTATGTATATATGTATATGTGTGTATATATACACACATGCCCATAGTTTGGGTCCATGCCATAGCTGGGCTTAGACAATCTGCCCTGTAGTTGGCACTGAATATTGATCTTCCCAGTATCTGGGCATGCAAGCCTCGCTCCAGCTGCTGATACACAGATTTCCATGCACACATAAGCATGTATACATGCACTCACTGTGGATCCCACTGGTAAGGTGGCCTTGGATGACTGCTCTGTTCAGTAGATGGTCCCGCATCCATAGAATCATAGAATTGCTCAGGTTGGAAAAGACCTTAAAGATCACCTAGACCAACTGCAACTTAACCATACTACCCTTACTCTAACAACCCTCCACTAAATCATCCTCTTGGTTGTGTTCTGCACAGAGGAGAAATGCAACCTACATACTCCCAACACAAAACCAGGTCTTTTGGTGCACCCCCAGACCTCATAGTCTCTCCAGCTGTTGACCTAACTCTCTTGGTCCCTCCAATACCAACTCCTCTAGGTGCTCCTCAACCTCAGGGACAATCTCCCTGGCTTGCAGGGAACTTCACCCACTGCTGACTGACCAAGTCTGATCGTTATCAGTGATTGCATACTGACATGCATGCCAACACTGTATTTGCACATTCTTGTCTCTCCAGCTGGCACCTAAATGTGTGTCCTCTGATCCGTAAGCCTGCTCCTGTTACTGGTGGCTAGATCTCCAGACACACACGTGCAAACAGATTAGTCTCTTGCATAAAACAAACAAACAAACAAGCAAACAATTAAAATTGAGTTTAAGAAGGGGGCAGGACAGAATGTGCTGATCAGGCACAAGGCATGGCCAGACAGATGTTTTGAGCAAATTCTTTTTTTTGCTTTGTCCCCTTAGTCCTCTTGTACTCGCACACTTGTACCTCCTTAAATCACCTACATCCATCCCTTTTCCAATCTTTGATTCCTCCCCTAAACGTCCTGTTATAAGCCTTGCATAATGGTGAAAGATCTAGAGGGCAGGACATGTGACATGCGGCTGAGGTCCCTGGGTGTGCTCAGCCCAGAGCAGAGGAGCTGAGGGGAGGCCTCAGAGCGGCTGCAGCTCCTCAAAGGGAGCGGAGGGGCAGCACTGAGCTCTGCTCTCTGTGGCAGCGACAGGGCCCGAGGGAACGGCATAGAGCTGTGTCCGGGAAGGGGCAGCTGGGGGTTAGGGACAGGTTCTGCACCAGAGGGTGGTGGGGATGGCCCCAAACTGTTGGTGTCCAATCAGCATTTGGACGACATTCTCAGACGTAGGGTTTGAATGTTGAATGATGCTGTGTGGAGGTGGGAGTTGGAAGCAGTGATCCTTGTGGGTCCCTTCCAACTTCGGATGTTCTGTGATTCTCTGATAATCCCAGGATGCTCTTCCCCTGTGTCTCATGATAAGTCCCACTCCCCTGACAGTGGCCCCCCTGCAGATTCCTGATGGAGCTGAAGGAAATACAAGTATGGCATATCAATATTGACCGGTGCAGCAGTTACATCAGTCTGTTTCTCAGTTTCATTTCCAGGCAGTGTTTGGCAGCAGCCAGCTGGCTGAACAGTATGTGCATGTGGGCCAGCTGGTTGCACCCTGTGCATGAGGACTTTATGGGCTGTCCATGTACACCGAGTGCAGGAGAAGCCACAGCAAGAGGGTCAAATGTCCAGTGGGTATTTTGGGTAGTGTGGGAATGGGGAGGAGAGCTGATCTGCAAATTAACCTGGTTATGTTGTTGTTCAATTATTATGAAGTTTGTTTGTGACACTGTTTTCTTTCTTTCTTTTTTTATTATTCAGATTCCTTTGGGACTCTTGTTCTTCCAGTAGTAAGTATTTATTTCCTTTCCTTCGAAGAAAATATTGACTGCTTGAGATTTTTCAGCAGTTATTGTTGATGAAATGTATGAATGTATTTGCTGATCATTAAGCTAAGAATTTTCACATCAAGTGCTCTGCAGCTTTTTGCAAGTAATTACATAATTTGTGAGCTGACTTCTGGCATCATCACAAATTATTATAAAGACTGAGCCCAGAACTTTGCTTTATGGTTTTTTGTTTGTTTGTTTGTTTGTTTTTGACTAGCTGATACCCCTATTTCTATACCCCTATTCAGCTTACTAGAGCTGAAATAACTGTGTGAAGTAATTGCGAAATCACGGAATTACAGGTGTTGGAAAGGACCATTAGAGCTCATTGAGTCTAACCCCCCTGCTAAATGAAGTTCTCTTCAGTAGGTTGCACAGGTAGGTGTCCAGACAGGTCTTGGATATCTCCAAAGAAGGAGACTCCACAACCTCTCTGGGCAACCCCTTCCAGTGCTCTGTCACTCTCACTGTACAGAAGTTCTTCTGCACATTTTTGTGGAATTTCCTATGTTCCAGTTTTTGGCCACTGTTCCTTGTCCTATTACTATGCACCACTGAAAAGAGTCTGGCCTCATTCAATTGCCTTGTGCATTTTAGATATTAATAAACATTGATCAGATCCTCTCTCAGTCTTCTCTTCTCCAAGCTGAACAGACCCAGGTCTCCCAGTCTTTCCTTGAACAGGAGATAATCCAGACTCTTTATCATTTTTGTTGTTCTAATAACTGAGAAATATTAAATTAAAATAAAAACATTGCTCTTATTTGTACATAATCTTCTTGATAATTTGTAAATGTGCATTCAGTGGAAGTACATAGTAAACTAACTAGTCAACAAAAATGCATGATGCATAATGCAAAAATGCATAATTGTTTACTAACTGGGCATTCTGAATTTATAATCCTGTATGCTTATCTTGAAACTTTGATCTAAAGAATTAGGTATTTGTGTCAGGAAAAAAGGTTTTTACCAAATTCTTTATTTTTATTAAACATCTGTAAACCTGAATATCCCTAAATGCAGTAGGTTTAGGTTTTAATCTCAGGTAAAATGTATATCTTATGAAATACTCGGGAAATATTTCAAACATGGATAATCAGTAATGATGAGCAGTTCAACGTTGTAAAGAACTCTAGGTTGAAATATATCTGTACAAACCATAAAGTAGAAAACATTAACATCAACAATCCAATTAAAAAACAAACAAACACAAAAACCCAAACAAGTTAGATTAGCAAGTTCTTTAATATAGTTTGCCCAGTCTAAGAGCATCCTTATGTCTTACTAGGCTTCTACAAAATCGAATTTCATAATCACTTCAGAAGTACTAAGAGTCTATTTTTTCTAGAACATTTCAAGCATACAATAAACAAAATAGGGGACCCTATATCCAACTCAATCTAAATTTGCCAGCCTGCCTTACTACAGCTTGAATGAAACAATGCCTTCCTTGAGCACCCTTTACGCATTTCTTGAGCATTCAGGGTGTGTTGTAGGGATGGGAGGGGAGTGGTTGCGCACTTTGAATGTAACCTGTCAGGTTAGAAGAACTGACTCATATTTTTAATGGTGAGATTTTTTTTTGTTGTTGTTCATGTAGCTATGGTAGATTTCCCTATTGCCCAAAGTATACTTGGCTGGTAGCACAAAGTGGGTAATGGTTTCAGCTGTCATGTTTTCCAGAGGAGACAGGAGCTTCCTTGTCTGAGGTGCTCGTGAGGGTGGCTGATGCGGTTAGGAGAAGGGCTTGAAATGGCCATTTTCTCTCTTGTGTTAGGGGTGCCAAAACAAGGATAGTAATACCATGTAGTTGGGGATTATATCAATTAAGATAAAATGTATTTTACAGTAAGTTTCTGCTAGGTACTGTTTAAAAAATGCATAGCTCATACATGGGTTGAGAAATATCCTTTGAAGTTGCAATTGATGGGGCTGAGGCAAATAGTTACTCTTATTTTAGCAGTGAACTTCCAGAAACATTGTGTTAATTCAGTTTCCGTTAGCATGGTGGCAGGCAACAAAATTTGGGTTACTTTACATCTCAGATGTCCTAATACGCTGCAGCACAATGCAAACTTTTATTGTCTTTGTCTATTGTCATCTGCAAAGGTACAATAGGCAACTTTGTCACCACATTATGATATCAAATGCATCAAGACATTGAAAATCAGGGCAAAATCCCGTGTAGCTTTATTCATGATATAAAAAGGCTACAGAAAAAGACAGAAGGTCTGTAAATGATGATTGCAGACTTTAAAAGATATGTTTTAAAATAACGCTGTAAGAGCACTATTCATATCTACAATGAGAAAAAACAAGCCTATTTTACCCCTAATTTGACACTGAAGGTTTGTAATGTTTTTGGGAGTTCTTGTAGAAATCCTGTCTGCCTCTTAGGGAATAAAGCAAATTAAATAAATGATAGTATTCTTAAATGAATTAATTGTGAGGTTATATTTGACAGATGTAGTAACTAAGGCTGTTCCTCCTGTCTAATATATTCCAGAATACTTGGCGAGAAAGTTTGAGTGTTGAAATATGTGAATCATATGTTCTTGGCAATGTGTATACAGTGACCTGCAGTTGAAGGAAATGCAGAGTCAATCTCAGTCTAGTGTTTTGCACCTTGAATTTGGTTATATAAGTCCATCTTTTAAAGGGTACTGTTTCTCCTGTGTCATCATATGCCTGTTCGTGGGCGGAAAAAGAGAGCCTATTTATTTTTCCTCTCAATAGTTTTTCCTTTTAACTTGTTTTTCAAAACAGAAACTCAACAGAGAGGGATGAAATTGTAGTTAATTCCTCTTTATAGGTAAACACATGGAGAAGGAAATGTATTTGGTAGAGACATTTGCATTTGTGGTATTTGTCACTGTCATATTCTTCTTCATTTGGGGAAAAAAATCCATTACTTCACTGTATGTTCTTAAAATTAGTTTTGACAGCAAGGCAGCATTTCATTATAGACCTTGGTAGGATACTTTTGAAGTGCTGTGCCTGGTGAGTTAACAGATGTAATTTTCATTACCAGTGCGAGAAGAGAGCTTAATTTCCATATGTTATGCTGAAAAATGTAAGCCTGTCTGTTTTAGTTGTCTTGACTTCAGAGACTTTGCTCCAGATTTACTGTTCTAACTACAAACAGAAGCATGTGACTCCTAAGCTTTTTAGCAGCACTACTTGCTGGAATCAGCTGCATGCTTTGTTAAACCCTTTCCATCTTCAAAGAGAGAGTTCCAAGCAGATGGCAGGACAGAAGTTTGCATCTGGGCTAGAATGCACCTAGGGTCATTTTTTGTCTGTGCAGGCTCTGCTTAATGTGACATCTCCATGTCCTGCGACAGTTCTGCTTAGAGCCTTTAGACCTCCTGTAGCTGAGGTTCCTCCATCTGAGTGCAGGAAATGAACTGGTGCATCTAAATTGTGAGCTCCATATTTCCTCTAGTCAGGGAAATTTCCTCTAGTCTAGGGAGACACCTGTGTGTGGTTATTCTTGTCTTATGCTGTCCAACTTTCCTTGCTAATGATGTCTGCCCATGTTTGCTGCCAGCGCTGAAGGAGCTTGCAGTGTCTGTCCTTAACAAGGCATCTCAGCTAACTGTATAAAATCTCTCTACGTTTGTTCTTCATACTTTGGGAAGAACACTTATCTTACTGGTTAAGCTACAGTGCTTACTGTAATTATGAATCATTAAAAGCAGTGAGATGAGAAAAAAGTTAGTTTCCATTGAGAAGCAATACTCAGCTTCTCAGGAGATTTCCATTCTGAATTTATTTTTTCCACTCTAGAAGCTATGGAGCTGAACCTTATAAAGAGATACAAAAGGTTTTCTTTTGGTCCTGCTCATCTTGCCTATATGTATCTTCTTCAGCTCTTACATTTCTGGAAAATAAATTGCTAGAAAATGACGAAGTCTGAAAAAAAAAAATAGCCCCCAAGATCAAATGCAAGAAATTTCTTAATAGCTGTAAAAAGAAAAGAGAGCAGAATGTGACTCTCTATTAATGGTGTATGAATACATACCTACTTATGTTATTGAAAATCTGATTACTAACAAAAATCACATACAAATATTTTGTAAGTTTGCCTCTGAGAACACATTTCTGTGTAATTGTTAAAGTGACTGAGTCCTGAAGTCCTATTTCTCTAAGTGTTTACATAAGTTGGCAGGGCAGAGACCTCAATGGCAAATATTTTATGGAAAAATTTTCACACAGAAGGTGGTGACATACTGGAGCAGGTTGCCCAAGGAGGTTGTGGATGCCCCATCCCTGGAGGCATTCAAGGCCAGGCTGGATGTGGCTCTGGGCAGCCTGGTCTGGTGGTTGGCGACCCTGCACATAGCAGGGGATTGAAACTAGGTGATCACTGTGGTCCTTTTCAACCCAGGCCATTCTATGATTCTGTGATCGTACTATCTTCAGTTTTATGTTGGACAATTAACAGTGACTCACTGTTCTCTTTTTAGTTGCCATTGGAAAGTGCTTCTGGGACTTATGAATTACTGGTGGAAGGCCATGCTGATGGCCAGCGCATCTTCTCTAACCGTACCAGCTTGGTATACACGGCAAAGAGTATCTCTGTATTCATTCAGACTGATAAATCTACGTACAAACCAGGACAGGATGTCATGTTTCGGATTGTCACAGTCTATCCTGATCTCAAACCTTACAAAGCTTCTCTAAATATTTATATCCGAGTAAGTACCCACGGGAACCTTGTTATACATTGGAATTTTTCATATATTCCAACTTTACATGCCGAACACAGGTTATATATATTGATGCCTAAGTCTTGCTAGCAAAGCCAATTGCATTTAATATGGACCATGACCTTTTTTTTCTAGGACCCTCGGAAGAAGTTGATTCAGCAGTGGTTGCTGGAGGAGGGTGATTTAGGTGTAGTTTCAAAGAAATTTCAGTTATCAAAGAACCCTCCATTAGGAGACTGGTCCATAGACGTGGAAGTGAATGTAAGTATTATCACTGTCAGCTACAGTGAAATTTCGTTTCTCCAGATAGATGTCCTGATAGATGTGAATAAAATAGTGTTTGCTTTGCTAAAGTAAAGCCAGAAATAAGTACAGATCATGAGGGGAAATCTTTCTTGCACATCAAACCCCTCAAAACTATGCAAACCTCACAAGTTTTTCAATAGTTAGTGGTTTTGTAAGTAAATACATTAGAAAGAAAATATATTAAAAAAGAAAAATAGAAGCAAGCATGCTTATTTTATCCTAAGGACTGGATTTTGATTCTAAAAAGTGTTATTTGAAAGTGTATTGAAGAAAGAACATACGGAGTACTATTTTTTCTTTTTTAAGTGAAACAACCTTGCTTTTATTTTGAAAGCTAATACACAGAAATTCACTGTTCTCTGGCGCGCAGCCAGTCACTGTCTCAAGGGGTGTGGCACTGTCATTTACAAGTGCTTGTTTAGTCTTAGTTAGTGGTGTTTCAGCAATTCACAGTGACTCAGTTGTTTCAGAGGAAAAAATAGCTATGCAAAATATAAATGATTAATACTGAAGCAGAACTATTTCATAACAAAGCTGGTAGAATTTATTTGGCATGTTGCTTTGGTAACAGTCCTATCAGTCCAAATCCCTGAAGATTCTCATACACTGGTAAATGCATTGTCGGAATAGCTGGAGGTTTAGTTGTTCAAGACTGCGTGTGTCAAGTTTATTCAGACTGCTCTATATCCCCATGGTAAGGGAACTGCATTTCCGAATTGGCTTGCAACAACTGTTCAGAGACATTTAGCAAGTACAAACAGAACTGTGTAATGTTTCCTAATAATATGAGGCAGAAGCAGAAAACCTCATTTTGTATGTAAAACTTCAGAATGCTATTTGCCAGTAGGTGTTATATCTTCAGATTTCTACAGGCTGAGGTAGATGAGGTGTTCAGCTGATGATGAAGACTGGGTTCTTCCAACACATTTTCATGTGGGTGTGGGTTCATTACTATTGTCCTTGTTGGGAAAAATGTTTTACATTGTTTTTAGGCTTGGCCGCTCCTTCCCTTCTCTGTGCTGCTGCTCAGCATCTTCTCAGTAGTGCTGTGGCATCTATAATGAGGCTGAGATTTAAAGTGCATCAGGGAAATTGAAAAGCTTGAAGATTAAGGCACTGCTTTATTTTGTTTGACCTAGTCCAGTTCCCTGATCTGGTTCTCAGCACAGCCCCACTCACAAATAAACAGGCGCTTTTGAGGATGGGGGGAAGCATGGCTCAGACAAAGGAATGAAGTCTTGTAATGGTGGTGGACTTCTTCAGCAGCTCTGCTAGAGGAAAAAAGTGAGTGTGAAGTTGTGATAGGACTTCCTGCTAAGTCATGAACAGTCCTGAAATCAGGAAAAGGCTGCTTAAGGCAAGGCAGCAGCTGTTCTCAGGGTCTGAATATGAATGTCATTCCCTCTTGAAATAACTAAATAAATAAGGGGAAAAAATGTGAAATTGAAAGAAAAATGACACAGATTCATCTAGCCTAGTGAAGTAGCTGAGAAAACAGTCAACAGCCAAGTAAAATTTCAATAGATTATAGGAAATGATACTTCAAATTTTAACTGTGTAATATGTACTGCATACATGTCATTAAGCCAGGAAAACAAGTCTCTCAAGTCACGAGTAGCAAGGAGAAGATAAATAGGGAATGTTTTGTTCACTATCTCTTCTGAAACTTAGCTAGAGGGTAATTTCAAACCAATTAAAATGGCACAAGTAAACTGTAGAGCTCATCATAAGCATTTGTTGTGAAATTCCCAATGGATCAGAGGCAATGGCTGGGCAAATTCACAGAGGTAAAGGCTGTGAAGAATTGTGAACTGAAAAATTCTGACTCCTGGTTCAGGAGGTCCCCCAGTCTCAGGCTGGCAGAAAATTGACTGCTGCCAAAGGTTGTACATTGGCCTGGATTCATGTTAGATCTGTGGGGATGCACCCATTCCTAGGCTGTCTTTGTTCTTTTTTGCTAAGAACACCCAATTTTTCTGATTATTAATTTGTAAATCTGGGTGTTCTAGCATTGAGTGTAGCCTTGAATGCCAGGTTTGGGATCCTTTAAATAGAGTTCCAAATGCTTCAGTGACATGAAATATATCCAAGGGCAGAGATAATGCCCATCTAACTGGAGTATCTTTGTCTATTCATCATTGTTTCAGGAGACAATTCAAGGTGAAAAGCACTGCATAATGCTTTTCCTACATTTAACAAAATACTCTCTTAGGAAAAGATAAACTTGGTCAGAACAGAAACAGGATTATTTTGTTTTCACTGGTGAAGGAAACAGTTCATATTTAAGAAAGACAGCATTTAAGAAGGGGGGGGGAAAAAGGGGGATAATAGATAGATAGATACCATTCTAAAGAGAAAGTCTGACTTCTTGTGAATTTGTAAGAAATGTAAAGATCCTGAAAGGAATTTGATGGTTAATAAAAGTATGAAAGAGTTCTTAGTTTGCTAGAAACAAAAGAAATTCCAGAGGTGCCAGAGCCCAGCAGCATGAAGAAACACTGAATGTGTGGTAGAGGTGGAAATATTTAGTATGTATTATGGTAGCTCTATGTGGTTTAGTGAATTTCACTGTGAGAAGATTTAAGAAGACAAGCTGAAAATGAATATGTCCTTGACAAGAAAGAGTAAGTGAGGTAAGAAGGGAAACCTGTCATATGACATGATTTCTGAGAAAAATGTCAATAAAGGTGATGTGGGAATCCAATGTCAAAGAATTAAATTATTTTGGGCTATTATGGATTTAATAGGTAGTTCTATTCATGTAGCAGATTTTTGTGAAGATTTTTTTATTGTACAAAATTCTAATGGAAAAATGTTAATGCAACATGCATGAAGTCTATCAAGGGAGAGTGGCTTGAGTATTGGGCAAATGTCAGTCACCCAGGGTGTTTCTATTTCGTCTATCAGGCTCTTAATCACCAGAACAAACAAACAAAAAAATGAGATTAAGGGCTTCTCTTTTGCCTGATGCTTTAGCATCAAGAATGATTACCTCTTTGGTAGATGCACTGAAATCAGCAGACTGCTGGAGTACTTGAATTCTAGAGTAACTAAACCTGTGACAAAGGAGGTCAGGTTAAATGGTTTCTTCTGTCACTAAAATGTATAAAATGAAAATACAAATAGAGAAGGAACAGCGTGTCTAAGTAAAAATGTAGTAGGCTTTTGGAGGTCCGGAAAAACCTGGCTGTTATGATGTTTAAACTGTGGGGGGGGGGGAAACACCACATGTAGAAGTTTGTTTCCTTTCAGATGCCTTTTCCTCCAGAATTTACACTTCTTTAGTCTTCAAATTTGGTGTTAAAAGAATATAATGACAAAGCAGTATGCATTATTTCCGTATGACATAGCATGTATCTACAAAATATCTTACATCAGATGATCCTATCATGTACAAAAGTATATTAAGCAGCTATGCACTATTTTGCTAAGTCTGTCTATTGAGTTGTTTCACACTTTTCTTTTTTTTGACAGCGTATCATACCATTTAATTAAGAAAAGATGCAAGAAACCTTGCAGAATAAAGGAAAAGAAGTACTTAACTGATGGGAAATTTCTTTTGGTTCTTAATCAGAAATGAGCTTATGCTTTGAATGTCAAGATCATATGGGAGGGGATTTGGTTTCAGGTTTATAGCATGTCTATACATAAGTTATGGTGGGTATTGAAGTTCTTGTTTTAGTCAGTGGAGATTGAGTCAGTGTTCAATTAAAGCAAGTGAGTGGCTCAGATCACTCTGAGTAAGTAAGTATTCCTGTGCTGCAGCTGTCATCAAGGGAGGTATCGGTTTTTCTGTTATATATGAAGTTGCAGATTCACCAGTCCTGTCCTGAGAGCAGGGGCCACTAAGAACTTGGATTTAGTGCTAAGATATGTTTAGCATGTCTATCCTGCATTTTTGTAGCTACACTTTCTTGTCTGTAACTGGTACTGCTTGACTAAGTCCACAGTACCCATGGGATCTTTTGGATCTACTCAGGGCTTTAGGAACACCTTCAGACTGTAGATGGGGCAATCTCTGTGTGACTTAGCTACCCTGATGCCAGGGCCTGAGCTTTCTCATTTAGTGTCAGCTGTCCAACCTTTCTGTGTTTCTCATCTTGTCTTTAAAGTGCCATAAAATCACTAAATAACACTTCCCTTCCAGTGGTTACAAATCAGTTCCCAAGCGTGCAGAATTTGGATTCTTGGAAGTTGTGCCTCTGAATCCTGTTTTAAATCAGGTTCTGGATGCTCGCTGCTATTAAACATCCTGTAGTACTTCTAATAAGAGTACAGGTGTTAGTAGAACTCTTCCAAGAAAGCTCAAGACAGTGTAATTACAGTCTGGTTCCCAAGTCTCCACCTTGTATTTTAGTTGGATATCTTATGTTTCCTGTTATGGAGCCTGCTGCTGAAAGGCTTTTAGTTGCTGAGTTTTAGTAGCAGATATCTCAGTCTAAAAGTTTTTCTTCTAAGGCATTTTGCAATCTAATTGGTGGAAGTTGTTGTTTGGAAATTTATGACACAGAATAGTGATGATTCAGGAGCAATAAGGACTTTCTAAAATATTTTTGAAGTGTATTTTATTTTTAAAAGTTTCAGAGACAAAACAACTTTCAGTGTCAACTGGGGGTGTTTATTATAGAATTTTATCCTTTACACTTTGAAGTTTGTAACTTTTGGGGTTTTATGTATGTTATAGTGTATCCACAGTATATTCTGTGATGCCTGGCTTCTAGATCCCCTATGATTAATCCTTCTTCTTTGATCTGGTAAGTTTGAGGTTAGATCATTACCAAAAGGAAAAAAAAGTGCCATCTTCTTTCAAAACCAGGCACCATGTGAAACCTTTATGGCTGGTAAATGAGCACTGGTGACTCACTCAGGAGCTTATGGTGTGAATACATGTGACACCAGTGGAACTGCTTCTGGAGACCGTGCTGGGGGAATGAAACAGAAGTTTGGGGATCTATACACAAAACATGAGAACCAAGTGACTGTGAAAAGCTTCCATTAGGCTAACTCCATTTAGATAACTTTGTTTTATTCACTGTTCTGCACAGAGGTGTGAGGGAGGCCTCATCTGTCGTTAGGCCTGGCCCATAGTGCCGGAACAAATCAGAGGGTGCTCATAGACTGCGTTCACTTCAGAGACCTTCTGTTGCCATAGAAATTAAAATTTAGGGCACAATCCCTGTGATCTCATTTGCAGGAATAAGACTGAATGACTTCAAACAGGGCTGGTTCATCACAGCAAAGCAAAAGCTGAACTGTTGTTCTTAGATGTCAAGATGTATAGCATCTGTCTTATATGGATCTCTTTTTGGCACTTTTTTTTTTTTTTTAATCTGTAGATATGCTCTGAGTAATGTGCACAGAATGTTATAGATCTCTTGTGGTTTAAGACATGCTGTTTTCTTGAGAGATCATACAAGCAGAATAAAGCAGCCCAAGTGGAATAAGCACGGTGCTTGTTTTCATATCTGAATTGAAAAGATCTCTTTTGGGATGCGTATATAACTAAGCACTTAAAAGTCACCACTCCTGGAAACTAATTTAACAACATGCACTTCAAAATATTTGAACAATATTTACCTGAGAAAGCCCTGCCCCGAAGAACTAAAATGGTGCAAAGGAGTTGAAATGTTGTTACTTGGTCTGTTTCAAACCAGCTTGGCAGGAAAGTATGCATTAGGGAGAAATTTGGCTTGGCAGTCAAATCATCCAGTTGACCTATTAGGATCTTTTCCTTTCCCTACACTGTCGCTTCATGGCTTGCTTTCCGTAATAAAGGTTGTTATTTTAGAGATGTTGCAGCCAAGAGCTCTGGTTTCTCTTTAATACCTGTTTTCTACTGGTTTCAGTTCTCTTAACATATAATTATTTTGTTTTAATTTCTAAGGTGAAATAAAAAGTCATTTTCAAGGAGATACTTTTTCATCCCACCACGTGGAGCAACGTTCTGCTCATGGTTTGCTTCACAGCAAGGGTGAAATATACATGCTTGATAATGGAAATAGAAAATATACATGAACCAGACATGGGATAAATTTGCTGAATGTCATTCTTCTAAAGATACCTGTTCCTAAGATTAGTCAATATTAATCTGATTGTGGACTGGATGTAGCATTTTGTACTGTAGCATTTTGGATCGTAAGGATTACGATATGCACAAATGTGAAAATAGCAGATTACGCATGTGTATTTTCAAATATGGGAATATAAACATGGCAATTGCTGTGGTGATTAGTGACTTAATCATGAAACCACCACCAATCTGATTTTTCTTTGATGGAAGTTTTTTTTTTGCTAGGAAAAGTTTAAACATTTATGCATGAGGAGCTTGGTCTTAGATGCTTAATTTGCAGTTTTTCTTGAATGAGGTAAGAGAGATGTTAACCACTGTAGTTGTTTGCAGCCTGAGTCTTGGTCCAAGTGTTTTTCTCACAAGTGTTCTCTATTCATGCTCTCATCTTTTCCTGCCACACTCATTCCCACCTGACACACCTTGATGAAGTAAAGATTAGTCAAACTACAGATTTCACTTACCTCTCAGAGGATAACTAGTTCCTACTTAAAGAGTGAAATATCTAAATATTGCTATTACTGTGATTCTCAGTGAGGCTCTTTGAAGAACCACACAGTTGCAGGGCCTAGGGACATCTGACAGCTTTCTCACTTGCCAGTCATGTTTCTGTGCACTACCTCATAACCAATTGTCCACGTCCAATCTCTTTTGCCACATATTTCAAACCATATTCACAGAAGTTCTCCAGCAAAAGTGGTTCTTGTAGGGATGGCATTGCTCTTGGAAATAGACAAAGCAAGCAGACTTCTGACCTCCACATTGTCATAACCTCATCATGCAGTTGAGCAGCATCCAGTGCTATTAACCTTGGAAAATAGCCACCTCCTAGTGACAGACTGTTGTCTATCATGGTCTTTCCCTGTTTCTCAGAAGGGTCTTAATCAAAGAAGCAAACAGGCTTTCAAAAGGATCCTTTCCCTTCCTTTTTTGTGGGAACTGCAAACTCTTTTGTTTTCTTAGTTTGTTCTTCCGGTCCAGTTGAGTTCAGATTTTCCTCTTGGAGGTTTTTGTTTTTATTTTTTAAAGAAAAAAAAGAATGGGAATCTAACCCTTTCATTCATCTGCTGCTCTTGTGTTGCTTAAGGCTTGAGATTATTTTTGGCTGCTTTTCTTTTGTGACCTGGAGCCCTGTCAGAAGGAAGAAGCCCTCATTTTGTGATGTCCCATTTGAGCACAGGAGCTCCTCCAAATGTCCCATCTGAGCACAGGAGCACTGCTGGTTGCCAGAATGGCTGTTGCTGTCCCTTCCTCACGTGCATTCAGTGGGAGGGCTAGGGAGGCCATCCATGTTTGCTTCTGCTGAACCAGGCAAAAAATGTTTCTGACTGATTCATTTTATGTGTGGGCATGGTTTTATTGGATTATTCATTCTATTATAACAATTATTATTTTACTACTATTTATTATTTATTAGTATTAAAGACAAACATTTTAGAAGTGTGTGTACACCTAAACCTTATATTATTCACGTTTTTAGATGAAGGCTGGCATAAATATTGCAGGAGTAACTTAGCGATATTCTTTCTCCTTTATGTAAAATAATTTATGCCCATATCACGTGTTTGTTGACACCGAGAATACCAAATAATTAGCAAGATATGGGTGCAAGATGTATTATGCTATCAATACTTTGAGTCTTTATTTATGCCATTGATAAGTTGCTTATCATGATAGAATGTGCTTACGTGTCCCATATGGTTAAGTGAGGTACAGTCTGATTGATTAATGATTACAAAAAAGCCTTGTGAAAGAGAAGTTGATCATTGCTCTAGTGTAGTCCTGGTGTCAGGCAGACCAGCTGAGATTCAGAGTTCCAGTTACAGGTACCTCGTGCCATTTCCCTGCTGATGACAGCTTTTTGGCATGGCACTGTAAAAATGAGAATTGGGGGTTATATGACTGCAGACAAATGACTTGCATGCTTGCTCAAAATTACTCACACTCTAACAAGAAAGAACAATTGAGTAAGACAAAAGAAGCAAAATTAATGTCTCGCTACCCTGACTTTTTGGGTCAACTGTCATCGCACCGATGAACAAAAGTAGCTGCTGATTTGTGGTTTTTTTTGTTGTGGTTGTTTTTTGTTGTTGTTGTTTGGTTGTTTTTAATGTGAAGAGAGCAGGGCAAAAAACAAAGCAAAAACAACCTGTAAAATTAATTTCCTAAGAATGTGCAATGTATGGCCTAAGATACCAAATCTCAATAATATTCCAGAATAGGTATTTAGATATTCTGAGGAAAATGAAGAAATGAAAAAACAATCAGAAAAATAGGAGAATAGAAGAAATTTAAGGTTATTTACAGTTGCTTATTTCTTTCTTTGATTTTTAACTAGTAAGTAAAAGTCAGAAAGATAGAACTCAACACATCTCTGCTGAAGTGAGTATGTACCACAGACTATAATTAAATCTTAGGGTTTTTTTTGTTGTTGTTTTGTTTTTGTTTTTGTTTTTTTTTAAAGTGAATGTAGAGCCTTAATGCTCTTCATATATATGCTTTTCATACAATACGTGCTTTTGAAGTGGTCTTGTCTTCTAGATACACTATTTGGGCTCCCACTTGCATTGTGGTACCAGAGTTAATTCTAAATGAATTAGCAAAGATACTGCTAGTAGTTCTGTCATCTTTTATCTTGATCACTGTGAATGCTTAATGCTTGGTAGTTTTAGGCTAGCTGACTCAGATACATCTATATACAGAAACCAGCCATATGTAGATGTTTGCAGACTAACAGCTCTCTGAGGACTCTGTTATACATGTAATGAATCTACTGTATGTGAACTACCTATCTTCAGCTGGTTCTTGCAGGAACTCTTTAACAGGAGCTGATGGTGGTTGATTTGTAACTTAAAATTGCATCATTTCAGCAATTATAATTTAATCTGAGTATGGGTGGGACTGGGCCTAAAAAAAACACATTAAGCATGCCACTCTAACTGCAAGTTTATGTATGTTCTTACGGTTTTTTTTTTTTTTTTTTTTTTTTCAACAGGGTCAAGTACATTATCAAAGTTTTAAAGTGATGGAATATGGTAAGTGTTATTCAAGGACATTTAGTACTGACCAAAATTAGTAACTTATTAATTTAGACTTTAGAGAAACTGGTTAATCTTGGCTAACACAAACTTTCTGAATACTCCCAGAGTGTTTAATTTCCAAATCTTCTTCTCTGAGACTGGCTGTCCTGGGGAGAAACATCATCTTATCAGCTGTCCTACTTATTTCTGGTAGCTTTAATGACCTACTACTGTAGCATCTGAATGTTGTCTTGTCCCTGTTTTCCCAGGAGATTCCAGGCAATTTGTTCATCCCAAAATATCTGTATAATATTTGATTATGAAGCTTCCTGATAATTCTGTGAAGGTTAAACAGGCCAAACATTTACAGCTTCCACTACAGGCTTGCTTTGAGAAAGGAGAAACAAGCATTGTATATTTTAGCCACGCAAGGTTGTGCACAGGCTGCTCTTGTGATGTTTGGTGCCCACCTTTTCACAAAATGCCTTAGACACACATAGAACTGTGTTAAAAGGATATCTTACTTTATATTCCTCAGGAAACTGCAGTAGTCTGTACCATATTATGTATTGAAAATATGTAAATATTATTTTGATGTGAATTAAATACTTTTTTTTAATACTTTTTTTTTTTTTTTTTTTTAGTTTTACCAAAATTTGATGTTATGATAACAACACCATTATACTACTCCTTGAGAGAGAAAGACGTAACTGGTGTTGTCACTGCAAAGTAAGTAAAACACTGATACTGTTGTCGTGCTCTCTGTTAAGATAATTATTTTATGTTTGTAAATACTAAAGTCCAAACATGCTAAAATGCTGAAAAAAGTGTCCTCTGCTGTATATTAGCTAGCTTATATTTCTAGTTACTGGATTTTTGTGTAGCAATGTTAGATAGATCTTCAGACTTCTAATTGCACCTTTTTGGTTAGGTATAGGTATTTCTAGACTAAAGCCAAGATATTTGCAACTGACTTATTCATAAAATTTCTTGAAACTTTTGTTTATAATGTAAACTTTGAGACTTTTTTTTTTTCCCCTGTTATTATGTCTCTTTCATTATGCTCTCCAACATATCACATCAAATTCTTTGGGTAGAGTAACTATATTTTACTATACCAACAGGAAAATTATGCAAGCTTCTATTCACATCCTTATACTGATTTACCTATGTTATGGATTTGAAATACAGGCTTCTACTGGCTTACAAAATACCTATGCCTGTAAATTGCTGAAGAATTGAAAACTCTTGTGAAGTTCAGAACAGACTTTACTGTGGGCTACTATTCATCATCGTAAACTGCTGTACAAATAATATTTTATTTTTTAATCTCATACAGAAAATGATTTTATTTTGGTAAGATGGGAGCCAAGTAAACCCATTCAAGAAGACCTGAAAGTAAAAGTCTTTCTGGAGCTATTTAATTCCATTATAATGCATATCTTCTAAACAGTCAATTCAAAGTGAGGTACAGAAGTGACTGAGTAACAGACTGTTTAAATGGAATGTTTGGACTTATGAGAAGAGGCTTCTTTTACTGGAGGCAATGCAACCTGATACTAGAAACTACGTAGGTTTCTCATTAGGTGTAATTAAAAAAAAATTAAATAAATAAAATTCACTTTTATTTTTATTTTCCTATTTTTCTTTTGGAGTATATGCCAATGTGAATTTGGTTTCCTAATTTGTTTTGGTCTGCCACAAGATACTTGTCTCCTTTGTTTAGGTATTGGAAAGCATACCTGCCTGCTGCAATAAATCCAGACTTGGGTGCCAGTGAATATTCTGGGATTGAATCCCAGTGGTGCCAAGGTTTTACTGATATGTCATAATTATTTATAAGGAATGACTTCATTCCTGGTGACTGTTTTTATAGGCAAAATGTCTTTATGTAAAAGGACTTTACACGTCCTTTAAACTTGTAGATGTCATAAATTTTTCCTTTCTCATTTCTGGACTATTGTTAAATTAACTACAGGATGTTATCCAATTACAGTAATATTTCAAGCTTAATAGCAGCTTCTTCCTGTAATTAGATCTACCTGGAAAGACTGCAGCTCAGGTGCAAGACAGCATTGTCAGAAATGTTCCTGTAACTATGCTATTTGATTATCCTTTTCTCCTGCCTTCAGCTTTGATGTTTCTTAAGTGACTGCCAGTCATATCCATAATGACCTGAACTACTTAGTTATCACATCTGAATGTATTAATACTGTTGGATTAGAATGTTATTTTCTCCCTATTTCCTATTCTACAAGGTCTGACTCCAATGATGATTTCTCTTACATATAGGTTGTAAACATTTGAGCAAAATGTTGATTTATTACTACTCACTGAGTATGTTACAGTTTATAAATTAGCTACAATTGCCAATTGTGTCCGCTGTGCAATAATGCCATGATTTGTTTGCACTGTGTTTATTAAATAATTTGAATACACATAAATATCTTGAAATCACTCATTTTGTACATTCAGCGTTTGGGAAGCATAACACTTGTACTTCCCATATCCAGCTTTAACTCTATCGTGTATTAATTATGGCGCTACATGTTCTGTTCAGTGACTTGCTTCTAGCTTAGCTGAATGTAATTAACTTGCTTAAATTGTACAGCCCATAGGAACAGACTTGTAGAGCTCATGTTCAGGAAAGGGCAGCACTTCCCACTTCTCTGTATATTCTCTAGGTTTTGGGCTTCTGATTTTAGTGTCAATGAAGTGGTCACAGTAATGAAAACGTTGTGGTTCAAAGTACAAATACATTCTAGCCATATTTGAAACTGAGGAAAAAGTATTTCAGTGGACCTTTTTACTTTCAGAGCTCTTCAGGAGCCCAGGCTCTTGAGAAGGTGGATTGTTTTGCTTTGTTATTGTGTTTCAGGTATACATACGGAAAGCCAGTGAAGGGAAATGTGACGGTCACCTGCCTATCTGTCTCTTACTGGACAAATAAGAGGAACATAACAAAAACGATGGAGGTGAGACTTTTTTAGCGTTTCAGCGGTGTTGTACACTCTAAAGCTGTGTCTGTGTTCAAAGATTAAATATGCCTGGGACCATTCTCAAGTGCTGTGCTAAGCTTGCATGAACAGTGTTTAACTCTATTTTCTAGTACAAAGTGGCTATGTTCGGACTGCCTGTTGGGAGTGATACTTGGCCACTGTAATCCCTTGAACTATGCCTGGAAGTTATTTTGGAGAGCAGCAGTAGCTGGCCCAAGTAGAAAAACATTCCTAAAGCCATTCTAGCAGTGTGGGGTGATGAAGGGCCAGCGCCCAGGAATGTTCCTTGGCACTGTGTGTGCCATTACGCACTCAACTCAACTCTGTGTTATAAAGCCATTGCGGTTGTCCAGGTGAAAGTCTAGCGTGGTGGTGTCAAAAGAGTTTGCCTGCTAATTCCTTAGTAATTGCACTGGAGTCAATGTGCTTGAGATGATCTGGAGCATGATGTGTAAAAAAGCGTTCTGTTTTGATCTGAGTGGTGAGAAATTGATGGAATCTTTTTCAAAATCAGGTCTTTTAATTTTGAGCTGTGAACAAAATTTCAGTTTCAGCTAAGTGATGTCTGTCATTTCCTGTTGGATGGCTTTAAGGCTTCAGCAGCAATTAATCTTCAGAAACAGAACTGAATATGAGTAGAATCTATGCTCCCTCAGGCGGCTTCCAATTTGCTGTATTTTTCTATAAAGCATAGGCACTAGTGCTCTGTCAGTGTAGAAGAGGACTTTTTTTATATAAAGTAATCCCTTTTTTTTCCGCTTTGCAGATAAATGGATCTGTGAATATTACTTGTAACAAGCTTATGTTGCAAAACTTGAATGGGGATCAGTCGTGGCACCACGGTGATGATGATTATACTGAGCCAATAGAAATTATTGCTGTGGTTACTGAGTCACTCACAGGTATTTTGCTGTTTGAGGTTTTCCAAGAGGAATCCAAAGAGCAGATCATGCTAGAAGAGCTTAGTGCAATGCAGAGTGGCTTGCAAGTGATGGCAAATATCATGTACTGAAGGAAATATGAATCTTTTGCATGCAAATAGATTATCTGAACTGTTACTTGCCTAGTTATTTAATAGTCTAACTAACTGTTAGCTCAGCTGAATGCAGTTCTGCACTAAGTGATTTATTAAGTAACCAAGGGATTTGTTCAGATGAGGGCTTAAACTCAATAACAGGTTGTTTTGATGAGAAAAGCAGGCAAAAAAATAGCATTAGGTTGCCTGACAAACTTTAGTTTAATCAGGAATTTATTTTATTTATTTGCTTGTAAACATAAATAGAAAGAGTTCTCTGGCAGTTCTGGTAACAAGATTTCATTACAGAATTTCTGTTTGAAGCCCAGTAAGGTGGAAGTTGGCTGATTTGGGATTCTTCATTTTGTCATTCTGAAATAGTATTCAAGGAGTAGAGTACAGTGTGATATGACTTATTTATTGTCATGGATAACAGTGCCAGTATATATACATTGTCTTTTTTACTGATACTTGCTGGAAGGATAGAGAGCAGTCAGAGTGGAAATGGTGAAAAACATGATAGAATTATCTAAAAATCAAGTAAATTACTGCTAAAGGAGTATGTATGTTCAAAACATGTCTAAATGAAAGCAATTTTTCAACAGGAATCTCTCAAAATTCAAGTACTATCATATTTCCAAAGCAAAGTGACTATTTCATTGAATTTGTGGACTACTCTAGAGTCATAAAACCTTCTCTGAATTTCATCGCTACTGTAAGTTCTTTTGATTCATTGTGATTTGTGCGTAAATAAATGTGACTTTTTTTCTTGTGTTTTTGCTTAGATACCAAAATTTGCCTCAGACTTTTAAGAGTAATTTACAAGTTTATTTTCAAATTATTTTTTCATGATATATGAAGTTCTATATATCAGGAAGTTCTAAGCTTACAGTTTTTACTCTAGCAAAGGATAAAATGATAGGAAGTGCTCTGTTGGCAGGATGTGCTTGAGTATGGTTTATCAGCATTGTGAAGAAAAACTTTTCAATCTCTAGCTAATGTTTTCCAATAAGTTGACTGCCATTTAGTAGTTACCGAGTCCCAACTCTCTTAATACTTGTATATAAATGGGATAGATGAATGTAAGTGTATGGTTTATTTTAAATATACATATATAAGACTAACCAGTTGTTACAAAACTAAGTACAACTCATCAAACTACATTGCTTTGAAATGAAAATGTCTCTTTTTTGTGTTCTGTCGTGTCTTTTTCATACCACCTATAGTACTCTCAGAAGCCTTTCATATTCTTCATGCTCTCCTGGTCTGCGGTCAGTATTTCTGCACTGAAGAGAGATTGCATATTGTGCCATTTAATATTGCCTAAAAGGAGGAGTAGATTTCATAATTCTTGAAGACAGTCAGAGCCTTTACTATGTAGAAACACCTAAATACTGTGTATATAATACATGGTATAAGTAAATACCAAAAAGATAGACTGATTATGCAGTTTTGGATTGATGCAGGTTGTATCATTTTGCTAGCTTTACCACTGGGACTTTGGTTTTGGTCCTTTTCATTTTCTTTGCCCACAGCTTAGTTGGACTCCAGCTCTGACCCGCTGAAGAGCTGAGAGGAAACTGAGGATTTAGTAGTACTACAGTTGGCAGAGGAGATAGCAGTTATGCTCCCAGAGGAGGGGGTGGGGGAGCAGCTACTGCTGTTACTTAAGGTGAAGGTCTGTATGTGCTGCACAGAGAGATAAATGGAAAATAATGACAGAGGAGAAGAGGTAATAGAGTGATGCACTTTTGGACTGACAAAGAAGAGGGAAACATTTGTTCAGTGTTCTTAAATGTAGAGGTTGAATTTTTGGAATATAAAATAGAGAGGGAGAACGGTTTTACTGTGGGTGAGAATCTGTAGAAATAAAGGTTGATATAGCTTATATTGCTGACTGGTGGATGTTAGAGTGAAGAATTTAGAGACTGTATCAATTTGAAGCTTGTTTTCAGTCTTTTCATTTCTTTCTATGCATCCATAAATACATCTCACTCAGTCTCACCTCTACTTATGTGATGTGTTATTCTGCACATGGTGTAATCTTAGGTCAATTTTTGTTGTGGTGGTAGTATACAAGAGGTGATAAAATGATGTACCCAGGCAGTAGCTTAGATATGCGCATTTTGCCTGATAGATAAGCATGTGGAGAAGAGGTGCTGTAACTGGGAGAGCTGAAAGGCAAATCGCTTTTTCTATTTTATCTGCTTTTTTTTTTTCTTTCTTTTTTTTTTTTTTTTCTCCATCTTGTAGAACTGTGGATAGGTTTGTTTTTGGCTGACTTGCCTACTTGCAGTACTCTCAAGGGATTAAAAATAAAGAAACCTGACAATGCCTTCTTTTTAATAATGTTGTAGGTAGTTTTTCCCTGTTTGATGGACATTTTCTTTATTTTTGTTTTTAGCTGAAGGTGACACGTTCTGACAGCAACCAGCTGACAACTGAAGAGAGGCAGAATCTTGTCACAGTCACTGCACAACAGTCAGACCTGTTTTTTCACCACTCTTCACTTTCTCACTTCGACAATGAGGCAACGGAGGAGAGAAATAAGACGGTCCATGTCCTGAATTACACAGTCCCAGAAAATGGAATTATTGATATTGAGTTTCCAATCCTATCCAATACAAAAACTTTGAGAGTTCAGGTATTGTTTTCTAATATGTTGATTTGAAGCAGTGACACACTGAATTGAGAAGGCTGTAATTAGTGGTATGCTGTTTCTGCCATCTGTAACAGCCCATATAGCACTTGCTATTGTGTTTCTTCCTTCTTACACAAATTAGAGCTGGAAGGAAAGTGACAGATCATGTCTAAATGTGATCTAAATAACCACATCAAAGTAGAGAAAAAAAGAAACAGATACCCAAAGCAAGAAGTTGCCTTATACTGCTATTATGGCTACCACGTTCTTGTAAGCAGCAACATATATTGCTGCTTACAGAGCACACACATTTTGCTGTTGTGTTAAGAACTTTGTTTTACATTGTCTCACAGGCGGAGTTCCTCAACAGTAAGACTGACATAGGCGTTTATGATGTGTTTAGCTCTCCTAGTGAAACTTATCTCCAGGTTAAAACGAAGAGCCAGGAAGTGAAGGTACGGTCTGAGACAAAACTTGCTAAGATAGGAAAAAAAAAAAGCAAGTTGTTCATCATGTTTCCATATTCATCATCGTCAATCATATTCTTTTTCTAGGCTGGGAAACCTTTTGAGCTAAATATTGAAAGCAACAAGCCAGTAAGAGAGTTCCATTATCTGGTGAGTTACTGTTTCATATGTGGACAATCCAAGATGACTTTTACCAACTTGACTGAATCACAGAATCACAGGGCTTGAAAGGGGCCTCAAGAGATGATCAAGTCCAACTCCCCTGCTAGGGCAGATTCCCTACAGCTGGCCGCACATGAAGGCATTCAAATGAGTCATGAATGTTGCCAGAGAAGAAGACTCCACAGCCTGTCTGGGCAGCCTGTTCCAGAGCTTTGTCACTGACAGTAAAGAAGTTCTTCCTTTTGTTACTGTGGAACTTCCTGTGTTCCACTTTCTGCCTGTTGCCCCTTGTTTATTGCTACAGTTATATTACTGTTACATTTTTATGTACTTGTAGAACATACTGTGCTGTGCACTCATTTTTATAGTTCAGTATTGTCCATAGCGATATATGCAGGAGTTAAAGCATAGAAAAAAAAATCTATTTCTAATATTTAAATATTATATTGTCCCGCTATTTCATATCCAGTCTTGTAGAATTAATCAATTGAGAATTACAGCTCTTTGCCTCTTCTTTTAAAAGGCTTTTATAGAAGGAATGATAGAGCTTATGATGTATTGAGATGCCAACAGACTGAGTGTTTAATTTTTCCCTTTCAGGTGTTGTCTAAGGAACAAATTATGACTTCTGGCACAATGGTTGCAAAAACATTCAATTTAACAGCAGAAAATTCCTGGGCTCCTCTGGCGTGTATACTTGTATTCTATGTTGATGAACTTGGAGCAGTTGTAAATGATGCTCTTACGATCCCTGTTCAGCCTGCTTTGGACAACAAGGTAGTTATACTGAACATGAGCTTGAGAGCATGTTTTTGTCTCTTTGTTGTATGGTAAGCAGTAGTTTAGATCACAGGCTTGTAGATGTAAAATCTTCCTCATTGTGCATCTAGTCTGAGGTTTGTGTAAGTCTCTGGAACTTTCTGATAATGCCACTATAATTAGGGTCTGGCTATAAATGTAGGGCTA
Organism: Alectoris magna; assembly: GCA_030625065.1. NCBI lineage: Eukaryota > Metazoa > Chordata > Aves > Galliformes > Phasianidae > Alectoris > Alectoris magna. The sequence continues at coordinate 83,033,651 of CM060562.1, read as the reverse complement.
CTATATATCTGAACGTATTTTCCTTAAATATACAGCTAACGCCTTCTTATGCTTTTAACAATATGGCCAAATACTGAGGCAAAGACTGCTCTGGACAATATAGTAGAAAAATACTCTTAAGTTCCCTAAGTATGGAATTCTAGAAGTTTACAAAGTTATTCCCCCTAGCCAGGTTCTCGAGCCTGTCAGGGTCGCTGTGGATCACATCCCTTCCCTCCTGCTTGTCAACTGCAACCCTCAGCTTTGTGTCTTCCACAGAACTGATGAGGGTGCACTCAGTCCTACTATCTGTATCACTGACAAAGATGTTAAATAGTACTGATACCGATACAGACTTGTGAGGGACACCACTTATTATTGGTCTCCACTTGGACATTGTGTTTGATTACAACTCTTGGAGCATGACCATCCAGCCAATTCCTTATCTACCATCCATCAAATCCATTCAGAGAATCTAAACAGAAAACAAATATGATAATAGCTAAAACTTGGGAGTTCTGGGGTGGAGACAGGAAGATATTTCTAGTGAGAAGGCATAACAGTTTCGTTCAGTGCTCTGGAAAAAGTGGAAATCTGGCCACTGATTTCAGTGTTCACAAGTAAGATTATGTTATATTTTGCAGTGAAGAAGGCCTGATCTTGAAAATACCAGTTCAGTTAAATGTAGTCTATAAATGAAAACCACCATCCTAACGTGCATACAGATAGGATGAAGAATTGAGAAGATAAATTATAAGAGTTTAGTATCAACCTTACTGTATTTGCTTTGAAGACAATGTAATTTGTAGCCATGCCTAGCACAGCATTTCAATGAATGAACTGGTAGAATCAAATATACAGAACTGCAGTGCCTCAGTGTCCTCTAAACAGGAAAAAAACTATTTTTCTGCATGAGTCGGTTCCATTTGCAGTGCAGCATGTGGTGCTCATTGCATTCATGTTTCCAGCATTAGTGTGTTTGCTGTTCATCTGCAGTCTTCACACTGAATGTGCATGGAAAACATCACATATTATCAGAGAATGGTTATGATTAGCTTGAAGCTTCAGACACCTAAATATGTATATTTGCATGTAGGATCGGAATTCGCTTGCTGAACTGTAGGTGCTAAGTATCCCCAGAAAGAATGCAGGGTTTTCAAAATACTGTCCTAGGACCAGTAGGAGGTCCTGTAGGAAATCCATCCACTTCTGGAGTGGGAGCTGAAGGCCAGACAGTGTGCTGTGGGGACATCTCAAGTGATTCCAGATGACTTCAGTTGAGCATCTAAGCTCCATTTAAGGATGTTCAGTTGCCCAAACAGAGTGTGGTTTTAGGGATATTCTGCCTGGACTGCAGTGCTTGCTCCAGAAAGGGCAATTCTGCACCACTGCAGTTGACTCAGGTATCTTTGAACATCTTATATATCCACTGGCACTTTCTGTTGTCTAAGTGAAACCCACCTACCTCCAGCGCAGTCAGTGGAGGCAACGTTATTATGGAGCTGAATTCGGTCTCCAGACTTTATAGGAATGTTATTTCGGTGAGGAAAAAGAGTAACATTGTTTACTGCACTGTCACTTGATGCTGTGTGGATAGGGCACATTAGAATCGCCTTACAATGGATGACCCTTCCTCATTTCACTACCTGTATTTGCCTATTCACTTCCTTGGCCCTGCACCCACTATATAAATCCCTTTTTCTGTGTTGATCTCACTGTGGTATGCTTCATTAAAATCTTTCAAGGATGGAGTTTCTCCCGCAAACGTATTTTCCAGAATACATTACATGCTGTGCTACACATTGATAGAAAGAGAGAATGAATTTCATTTACTGCCCTTAGCTGTAGAAACCAGTGTATTGTTGTTTAAGAGACTGCTACTTCAAATCCAGAAGTTGTTTGAAGTAACTAGATTCTGTCCAATGATCAGCTGGGAGAGCAAGAGAGTAAAAGGAAGGCCATAGTATTTTCCCCAAAGTTCTAGGAAGTGCAGAGTTTTAGTAGAGACATTTAAGACAATACTTTCTCAGAGTTGTTAACTGACTACAAACATCAATGTATAATTTAAACTAGTGCCTTTTTTAAAATTTACTTCTTTACTTTTTTCTAGATCAAAATTTCTTGGAGCAAAGATAAAGTCAAACCATCTGAGAAAGTGTCCCTTAAGATCAGTACAACAGACCCAGAATCAGTAATTGGACTTGCAGTTGTTGATAAAAGTACAAAGCTTCTAGGAGAAGGCAGTGACATAACAGAAGATTCTGTAAGTATACAGGGAAAAAAAGATTTTCTTTATTGTTTTGTATGAAAGATGTGTGTTTATATAGGTATTACAGCTTATATGCTGCATAAGTAATGTTCTTTGGGCATAATGTTCTTAGCTGTGCAGATATTTTTTTTTACATCAGCAAGTAGCTTATCTACTTTAGCAGAAAAGACTCTAAGGTTTACAAGGTAACAGTCCCAGCACTTCTGATTCCAATTAATACTGTATTGTTTTTCCATTCAAGAAACTCTCAGTTAGTTAATGCCTGGCTGTTTCTTCTTTCAGAAAAGACAAAAATCACTGAAACTTTTCGATGATTTGTGCTTCATGCTCTTTAATATCAATTATGTAAAACAATACAAAGAATTTTATTTTTTGAGGAGTGAAATGGTGTAATTAGTCATCTTTTTGAAATCTCTTTACTTGCAGAAGCTCTGGTGCACCAACGAATTGAAAGAGTTGACAATACGCATTGTTCCTAAAGCACCCAAATGACATATTAGCCAAAGCACCATGGAATATCAGTGGGCTGTAGACTCCTGTTTTAGGTTTATGTAGTCTCAGTCACTCATCTGTTCATTATGAAATTCTTGCAGTCTAATCCATAATCATCTTGTCGTGGATTCTTTTCTGCTTTATGTGAGAGCTAACAGAGCTGCTGATCCTTGCTCTATAAATGAGTGTCTGTTTACAGTGACAGTCCTGGGAAAAAACACTTTTTGGGTAATATTATGGTTGTTTCTGTTTTTTTCTTTGTCCTAGGTATTTCATGAACTCAATTTATACAATACAGCACAGTATTTCCCCCTGGTCAGAGGTTCTTTTGGTGTCTTTCAGGTATGTTTAAAATAAGAAAATCTGACTGTTTTTTGGGGGGAGGGGGTGGGGGGGAGGGCATGGTGGGGCTCAACTTTGTGGTTTGCATAGTGCTTACTAAAATAAAAGATTATTAATGCCCCTTTTAAAACTTGAGGCTGTAGACAACAGTCTACAGTTTTCATGGTTTTTATGGGTTTTGAATTATAATTGATCAACGTGTAAATAATCTGAATACAATGAAATATGTTTATACTTTCATAAATGTGGATTGTGTTATAGTGTCATCCCTTTTAAAATTTTTCTGTCATTAAGGCAATATTCAGATAATTGTGAGTTCTATTGATTCCTATGTATTACTTGTTTTACATCTATAATTACTCTATAATTGTGTGACTATATTTTCTTAAAAAGAAAGACAAGAAAAGAAAAATAAAATACATGAGCACTATTGATGGCCTGAATGTCCTGTATTGAGATAAACTGTATAAATTTTATCCAGAAATGCAGCCTTTGGGTATCAACTGATGCAATTCTTGAGGAGGATAAAGAACATTTTCTTTGTAAGTAATAAAAATAAATGAAGCCAAATCTAATTTACTGAGTGGGGAAGGAGACTCATGGGTTAGGGCTCCTCTTAAGTCTTCTCACTGTAGTAAACATAAAGGCAACTTACAACCTTGCAAAAGAGAACTGTTTTTAAGGTTCAAAACAAGCAAAACTCCTATAGGTACTATTTTGAGAACTTCACTTTTGCTGCTGTACTGAGTGACCCTACTCATTAAGGGACTGAGAATCAATGAATGGTATTTTTCTTTGCGGTTTCAGATGCAGTTTCATAGCAGTGGTTTGTCACTTTGTTGTACGATGCTATATTTTACCAGTTCTAGAAGTAGTCTGGAAAGGCTATGTAAAATCTTAACGCTCCTGTGAAATTTCACTTACTTAAGAAAAGAAATTAACAGTCAAAAACTGTAAGGAAAAAAAATACGCGAAGTTCCTGATGTCATGGAGTAGTGTTAACATATGTAACAACACTGTAGATTATACTGCAAACACTGTATTAATTTGATTTTTCTTAAACATGGACATTTGTAGGTAGGACAGTAATTTTTGTTTTGTAGATGATGGCATGATACCCGTAGAGGATGGCTTTGGTGATGATCTGCCAGTAGCTAGAGATGGACCTCTAGATTTCAGCACTCCGTATGTGAGGACACATTTTCCAGAGACTTGGCTTTGGATCGATACCAAAACTAGGTATAAAATTAAAAGGAAATGGAAACTGATTTACTGTTTTTATTTTTTATTTTTTTTTTAGTATTATTCTGCATTGGTACTGAAAAACAGTGCTTAAAAATGTGGTATTATTTATATTCTACTACCACCTAGAGGCCACAAGTGAGGTCGGAGGCCCATCAAGTGAGGCATTTTACAACTGCACAAAAGAGCAATCCCTGACTCAGTGCCTTTCAGTTTTAGTAGAAACAACATAAAACCCTAGAGAGAAAGACTTCAGGATAGGAAACTATCTTCCTTTTACAGGTGGAGAACTGACTTTTAGGGAGACACGGTGTTTTTCTGTTAAGTACATGAGAAGATTGTGACCCAGAAGCTAAAATCCGTTCTCATCTGCGCCTAATTCAAGAAGCATTTCAAACTGTCAGACAAATAGTGAAATCTGACCTGTGCTGTGAGGCACAAATCTTGTATTCTTTCACAGCTAAGAAGTTAGGGAAACAGATTTCATTGGGGATTATTTTACAGGATCTGTAAAAGTTGATTAAATGTAATTACCTTCAATTTATGTAATTTAAAATAATTTAAATTTGTTCTAATCATTTTGATCCCATCATAAATATTTCTAAATGATTAAAACGAGGAAAACAGATAACAAACAGTTTTTCCTGCCAAGAGTTTGAACTTCATTTTTGATGTATTACAAACATACATATTTACTTACTTGTGTCCGTAAATAGATGCTTTTGAAACTCATCCATGTGCTTTTGCTATCAGATCTGATGCAGATACCACAATGGAAGTCACTGTACCCGATAGCATCACGTCCTGGGTAGCCAGTGCTTTTGTGCTTTCTGAAGACGGTGGTCTTGGAGTGACAACTGTTCCAGCAGAGGTAGCACATTGCTTGGTGTTTCTCTGTTAAATACTGGTAACACTGTAGATTATTAATTGGAACCTGCATTCTACTTCTAATAACAGCCTTCTCCTTATATCAGTGAAGTAATTTCATGTGTATTCAAACTGTTAAGAAAACATTACAGTGAAATCCTTTGTGGACATGGAGGTTGGGCACCAGGAAGAGGTGGTTTTGCTCCAGGTTCCTGTCTCCCATGGCTCTTTCAAGGAGAATTTAGCAATTTAAGCTAAATTTAACACTCCTCAGTTTAGACCTACAACTTGAGATTTCCAGAATAGATATGCAGTTGTCCTAGGCTCACTCTACATTCATGGAAACAGCTTCATAGAGAATGTTATTTGGCTTGTTTAAAATAAGAATTACTCTTTGAAGTGTCAGTGTAGTTAACTCTTTTCATGCATTATGTAAAAAATCCTAGAGAAACTATGTTCCTAACTGGGACATCTCCACTTTAGGTGCCAAAGGTTAGAGAGGTTGAAAGTGTGCAGTACTAGGTCATAGATTTCCAACTGGATGCCTGTACTTATTAGAATTTAACTTGGAGACAACCCTTTACCCACTAAAATTCTCATCCCTCCAAATTCTTTTGGAGGAGTATCTTTCAGGATGTAAGCCCAGATACAGACTCAGATTTGTAGTTGGCTGATATACCAGATACAAACCATATGCTTTGAACATCCTGGTCAAAACACCACAAAATTTGGAAACAGATCTATATTTTGTGGCTGAGGGTCCTTTGAGACTGTAATCATGATTCTTGTTTCTTCCACTTAGCTTGGCAGAGAAGGGACGGAAAGAGGAATTGTTTTCTGATTCAAAGTACATGAAAATATATACTTGGTCCCTCACTCTCAAATATGAGAAAGCTACAAGTAAAACAGATGTTGAACTTATTCCTTAACTATAATCACCAACATACACTGCTCAGTGCTTCAACCTCATTGGGATGTTTAGATTGTGCTTGGAGTTCCATATGGCTGAAACATGTTAATCAGTACCATACAAAGAGACAAATAAAAGAAATGCATGAAAATTGTGATGGAGAAATAAATAAGTGATATCTGCATATTTAGTGTCATTTACTGCTTTGCATCTTGTTTTTACATGTCTTCTAGTAGACAAAGTATTGATAATTTCACCTCATGTTTTAAGATACTGAAATATTTCTGATTGTTAAAATTTAGTATTGCAGGATGTTAAAAGGAAAAAAAAATCAAAGGAAATAGGAATCTAGTGAAAACATTGAGTAAGAACTAACAAAAAATTATCCATTACAACTTTTCTAATGATAAAAGACTTTTTTTTTTTTTTTAATCACTGAAAGCTTTAGCAAACAACCTAAAAATATCTTTGGGATATTAGCTGGCTAGAAAGAAATCTGAGAATTTTCTGGATCTGGAACTCAAAATACTTAGAAGAATTTTTTAATGAAAACTGAATTAAAGCCATTTTTAGTTGACATTTCACTAATAATAGATATCATACTTCAGTCATTCTTAATGTACAGATGTTCATAAATGGTGAAATCCCATCGAGCTTGATGTGAGCCTACCACTGCCTTCCTAGAGCCAAGACTTGGTCCAAAAGTCTCTGTTAACAGATAAAAGCAATCACCTTCTGACAGACTCCTGCAAGTTGTTTCTGTTTTAATTAAGAAAAGATGTACTATTAGAAGTATAACCAAAGACTTAGGCCAAGATTAACCGTACAAAATACACATCATACTTAGGTACTGGTGAATTGCAGAATTAGGGAAAGTTGGTAATTTTGGTGTTGCCGTGCACCTGGCAACCCATGTTCTTTTAGCTCTGTGCCTGTGCTGGACTATCGGGTAAAACCTACCTGGGCCAAAGAACTGCAGGTGAATACCAATATGGTGAGCAGAAAATGGCCTTTATTGCATCGTGCGATTTACCTATATACCTATCCTACTTCGTCTACGCCCCTTATGCATACATTAACCCTTCGGCACCGAGCAAGGGGAGAGTCCTACCATGTCACATCCCGAATCCTCACTGTTGCCTACTACAACATTTTGGATTCCAACACACGTCTGTATTGACATGGATGTAGGTCAGTGGACAGATTCAGAATCCTCCTTTACTTGTGTGTGCAGAATAGTTCATAGTAGCTTTAATGGTATCTCTGGAAAGATCACAGCTTTCCAACTTGCAGGATGATAGTTTCTTAGTCCCAGTTCAGCTTCTCCTGTCAGAATTTGCCATGTTGAAGCTGCCAGGAGTCCAGCAGCTTTCATCTTAGTGGCATTATAGAGTTCCAACAAGGGTGCTTGTATGCAGAAGGATCCTTGGCTTCTGATTTAGCCCCGTAGTAATACTTTTTGTTAGTTGCAGTGTGAGTAAACATACTCTCATAAGAATTTAAAAGTGAGAGTCTAATCAGAAGGCATGTGAAATAGTCATTTTCTCACTAGTATCTTATTGTAGGGATTCACTGTTTCGTGCTGATCTTGTTTTGCAGCTAGAAGCTTTTCAACCTTTCTTCGTCTTCCTGAACCTTCCATACTCTGTCATCAGAGGAGAGCAGTTCATTTTGGAAGTGAATATCTTTAATTATTTGAAGGAAGAAGCTGAGGTAAAGTAACAGTCTCTCTGTTCTCTGTACTTGAATATTAGCAGACACTGAAGGGAGTACATTAATGGTGGAAACCATCACTCTCTCTTGTGAGATCTTCAGTGAGCATATTGTAAGGCTGTTTCTCTATACACAGCTTAAAAAGGCAGCTTAAATTTTCTTCAAAATTTACACCTGTTATTGCAAATGTTACTGTATTTTACAGGCTAGTGTGATCCTGGAAATGAATGATGCTTTTGAAATAATTCTAACATCCAATGAAATAAATGCTACAGGAAATCAACAGTCTATATTTGTACCAAGTGAAGATGGGAAAACTCTTCAATTTCCAATCAAACCAAAACAGCTGGGAGAGATTCCCATCAAAGTGACAGCGATATCATCTGCTGCTTCTGACGCTATCATCCAAAAAGTTTTAGTAAAGGTAAACAGTCTGCAGCTTGGCTTGTCCTACAAATAAATTGTTCTGTAAAATAGGCAATGGGCTGTTGCAAAATGGCAAACCAGTATACTTGTCTGCTTTTCATTTTCTAAGATTGGTTTCAGGTCAGATGGCTTGAAGTTGAAAGCACTTTTTAAATTCTTTAGATCTCCTTCCAGAATTGAAAATATAGATCTGTTCTGTAGCTGATCGTGTGTCAAATGCTTCTGAAAGCAAGGCAAAACCTGTTTTCACATCAATGAATTAATGGTGCTACAGTTAGCTTAACAATCTAGGATGGTAAAGTGGACCAGGTAACTCTGTTATGGATAAGTGCAATAAATTTCTTAGTGCACCTAGCTTAGTTCAAAGCCTACTTTTATGAACATTTCTCTATTGTGTTAGTGATGGAAGTTTAGCCCCCAGACTTTCTCGATGAGCTAGAAGCTTTTGAATGAGATTTGCCTAACTTTTGCCATCTAACAGTTTGAGTCATGTTGAGCTCCATTTCAATGAAAGTTGATAAGCACTTTTACATCTCATCCCAAAATAGCCACTAGATCCTAGAATCAGGGAATAGTTGTGTTTAGGATCAACTACAGCAGAGTGCTCAGGACTCTGTCCAGTCAGGGTTTGAATATATCCAAGGATGGAGACTTCTCAGCCTGTCTGGGCCATTTGCCATTACCTGGACCCAGTACTCCAATGGTCTCATCAGGGCTGAGTAGGGGAGAAGCATCATCTCAACCTGCTGGCCAGGCTTTACATGATGCATCTTGGATACAGGATACAGTCGGATGCCCTTGCTGCAAGGTCCCTTTTTTGGTTTATGCTCAAGCTGGTGTCCAACAGCCTTCCCAGGTCCTTTTCTGAAAAGCTGCTTTCCAGATGGCCAGACACTAGCATGTAGTGGTGCATGGGGTTGTTCCTCCCCAGGTACAGGACTTGTCATTTCCTTGTGCTGATTTTCATAGAATGATAGAATCATAGAACCTGTTTTGGTGCTTCACTACCTCGAGTAAAGTATTTCTCTAACCTATCCAACCTAAATTTCACTTCTTTTAGTTTAAAGCCATTCCTCCTTTTCCTACCACTGTTGGACCACGTAAAAAAATGGGTCCCTCTCCTACTTATAATCTCCCTTCATCTATGCCTTTGTTTTCAGATTTCCTAGGTTTTTCTTTCTGCCACTTTGTTACCCATTGTTTAGGATTTCCATACTGACAGCACATTTCTCCAGGATGACAGGTTAAATGAATTATGCTCTAAAGGTGCTGATTTACCTCTCTTATGAAACAGGATCATAAAATTGCAGTTTTAGAATACAATAAACATATGAATTAAGTGATGAGAATTTCAGCACAGCTGTTTGTGGAACTTTAATGCTGAAAGTTGAGGTTCTTCTAAATGTTGTTATTTGCATCTGCATTTCTGTATCTGTACTTGCCCAAAACTGTCTCAGCCTTGTCCAGTGTGAGGAGCAAGCTCTGGCCAGCTGGATTTTGCTAAGTTGGTGTTCTCCTGTTTGTGTTAAGGGCCCATTTTTGGACCCACTAGAAAGCTTTTCTTTTATAGCATAGCCCTTTTGTTGGACATTTCAAAATCACTGTCCTGCAAGTTGATTTTGTAAGGAGCCACTTATTGCCCTTTCTGTTGAAGCTCAGTTGTCTTGGACTAAGATCTAGGCTGAGAAGAGAAATCCATTCGTTTTCTCCACTTTGAAGACATTTTTTTTCTCTACAAGAGACTTGCACGCATGAATGAACTGAACCTTTGAACCTACAGTGATGAGCTTAACTGGTGTAAGTCCTCTTTGTATGACAGGCCGTAGGACTGTAAACAGCGTGAAAGAGAGCATTTCTGGCCTTGGCATATGCTTGATCATGGAGCTCTGTGCTTGGCATTGAGCTCACAAGAGTCAAAGATGCTTTCAGTGACTTTGTGTGTATTTTTATAATTAACACATGGTTTCTAGAAGCAAATAGTGGAAGCAGGTCTTTATTGTAAAAACTTTTATGTGTCAGTTCAGATGGGCCAATGTCTCAGGTTCTTGATGTGTTAAGAAGCAGCACAAAGTGTCTTGCAGAGTTTTAGATGCATCAGCACAGTAAGCATGTAGTTCCAGTCCTGAAAGAAACAACAGATTGGGTATTATAACAATCCTCTGTTTATTTTGGTAGGCTGAAGGATTGGAACAGACTTATTCTCAGACGCTCCTTTTGGATTTAACTGGGAGTAAACAACAAGCAGTGACAAAAACTTTGGATTTCACTTTTCCTTCTGATGTTGTAAGTGGCAGTGAAAGAGTGCAGGTCACTGCTATAGGTAAGGATTATTTTGTTCTGTTTCCATCTCTATTACTGATCAGTTGTTTTTTGTTGTTTGAAGTATAGTTTGCTGTCTGCTGGGCTTTTTCTGAACTCAGTATCTAAGATGTAGCATGAAGATACAGCACACTACTGCTTTTGGAAGTTGAGAGTATCTGTATTCCACATGGATCTGAAAGGATTGGTGTCCATTAGCAGACTTTGACACCTGTGACATCCTGTTGCAAGTGGTCACCACATTTAATATAATTCAGTTGCTGGTTTCTTCTGCACTGCATAGGCGCGAATAGTAACTGGAAGCAGTAGACTGTCAAGTAGAGCAAGGATGGTATAGAGCAAAGATTGGTATAATATCCTGAACTACCATAACAGGGTTTGCCAGAACTTTTCTACTGAAGGGCCTTTCTACGATCTTGCCCTAGATGGCTGTTGATTTATAGGTTTTTAGGAAACTACTAGTTTTAATTTAATCCCTATGTTAATGGGATGAATCCTTAGTTCCAAATAATTTCTCATCCATTGAACTAATCATAAGATGACTATATGGATGGAGTACATTATTTATTTATTTATTTTATTTACAATATTGTGGTATTAAGTATCCTTTTTTAGAGTTAAAGAGACTGTCAGACTTTAATAAGGGAAGTCCTGCAAAGTTTGCTAATATTCCATGTAAATTCTGCTTGTCTGAGGAATAAAGGCTAAAACTTGACTGATAGTTGGTCCTAGGCTTTGATAACTCTGTGTGAGAGGAGAAATACAGGAAATTTGAAATATGAACATTCTCCTGGAAGGAATATCTTTTGGCTTTTTCATATGGTGTCTGTTTGAAATTATCATGTAGTTGGGAAGGCCAATAAAGCTCTGTGGGGAGACTGGTCAGTGAGCAAAAAGCTGATAATAAGACTGTGATTAATGCTGTTCTCTGCCTGGTTAGTGGTGTTGAGCAAAAGTATTCCCAAAGTACTAAATTTTTTCATAGTTTAGCTGATACCATCCTTTACGTGTTAGGCATGTGTCTATTTGTATTAAGTTTTAATTTTATCTTCCAGGTGATTTACTTGGACCTTCAATCAATGGTTTGTCATCATTGATTAAGATGCCTTATGGCTGTGGTGAACAGAATATGATCAATTTTGCTCCAAATGTGTATATTTTGCAATACCTCACAAAAACTAGACAGCTGAGAGAAGATATTCAATCAAAAGCTTTATCATTTATGAGAAAAGGTCTGTATGCTTAAAGGACATGTTACATTTTCAAGAACTCTTACTAGCTTAGAGGTACCTGTGACTTTGTATTTGGTATTTGAAAAACTACCTTGCTGGTGTCATGCAACCTGGAAATAAAAGTCATTTTTCTCTTTCTTCTGGGATAACAGAATTGACGAACAGACAATTCTGCTTACAAGGAAAATTTGCTCCATAATATATATTGTTTTTATATAGATAATTTTCAGAGGAAAACTGCATTTTAGAAGGTGTTTTTTGTGCTTTTTTGTTGTTATTGATAGTTGCTAACTCCTTTCTGCTTAGACTGTGTGTGAGCAAACATTACTGTATGTGAGGTACAGTGGGTCAAAATTAGCAGGCACATCCTCATCCTGCCCTGTCCTTGCAGAACTCTAGGAAATACGTTCTGGTGATTGAAGTTTGCCTACCCAAGTTTTAGACTTGATCAGAAGTAAACGTTGTGCTGGACAATGGAAAGTGGAATATTTTAGTGGAAAATGGTTGTATATTTTGACTTGAAAATTCTCCAGAGCATCATGAAGTGTGGAGAACATAGTTGTATTGTGCTTCCTTGTGCCTACTGGGTCAGACAGAATCCGTGATGTACTTATCCTTAGTTTGAACTGTAACTTTCATAAAATCAGTTTTCAAAAGGACTATATTGAAGTTGAATTTAAAACATACTTTATTTCACATGTCAAAATACACTTAAATATCTGAAACGGTGACCGCATAATCTGAAGTAAATATAATTAATGTTAAAACTAAGTGTTAGTGGGAAGAAGGAACCGTGGCTAGCAGTGGTTGCTTTCCTTTTATCGGATTTTATTTACCTAGAACAAAGGCAAAACAAAAGAAAAGTTGAATTTAAAATAAATTCCTTCAGTTCTCGAAATGACAGATCTCATCTTCAAATCACTCAGAAATAAAAAGTCCTGTTTAGTCTGAAAGCTTAGGTGCAAGACCCAGGCAAGCACTGAGCTGGAGCTGTATTTTCAAGCTGCTCGAAACATGAGACCTTTAAGTCTTTCACATATTACTGAACTTTCCACCCTGATGTATTCCTCTTTTAGCCTGGCTTAGCTAACCTACATCTTCTGGGTTTCAGCCAGTCCTCTGGAAGTACTAGCATACATCTTCATAATAGGATCCTTCTTTTCCTTGCCTTTCCAGTTGTATGCATTGACATTTGAAGTATCATTTTTCACATCTGATTGAGTGTCCATTGGAATGAATGCAGTGGTTCACAGCCCTCAGATCTATTGTTTCAACATTTCTACAGACTTCCTTGTTAGATAAGCTCGTGTCTGAAGATTTTTTGTGTGACTGCATGGGGCTTGACATTAAGAGGAAAGCAAAAAGACTGTAGGAAATAGAGGAACCTCCCTCTGGTTCTGCTCATCTTTCCAGTCTTTCCCAATCCTGGTAAATTCAGAGAGAATTTTTTTTCTTGTGTTATGGCTGCTCAGAAGTCTGTTAAATAAGCTGTTGGTCTTAGTTCATTACTTTTACACTACCACTGGGGTAGTGGCTATAATTCTTATTACTGCATATTGCCTGTTCAGTGAAGAAGCAGAAAACTTCAGCTTTTGGGCCTTGCAGTCAGATGTTTTTGAAGAGGAAGTGATCTGTTTGTATATGTACGTATAATTATGCTCATCATGGCATATTATTTTGAGACTAAAACTTCGACAGCAAGTTTTGCCACTTAATTGCTTTTTTCCTCTCACTCAAGACTGCTTGACTTTTCAAGATCATTAACTAAGAGTGATAAAGTCTACCCTGAGTCTTGTCCAAACTGAACAATCTCAGTTTCCTCAGCTGCTCCTCATAAGGCTTGTGCTCCAGACCCCTCACCAGTTTCGTTGCCCTTCACTGAACACACTCCAGGGCCTCAATGTGTAGGATGGATTTTGTGGATCCTATTTATTAAGATACCTACTACTTGCTGTCATTCCTTTCTGTAGGACTTAATGATGTAAATGAATAAAATCTTGCTTGAGGCTTTTCCTTCTCCCTGAATGGTTCTGTATTCTGTGTATGAATGTCAGGTGTTAGACTAATGAATATTCTTTCTTAATTATAATAACCAAAATAAAACAGCCAAGAAATAAACAATGAGGGAAAAGAAGAAAATATATATTGAGAAATGCTATTAGTAAATACTGTTGTTGTTCTGAATACACAGATAGTAAGCAAAATGTACAGGAAGGAAGGTTTTACAGATCAGAAGCTACAGCAAGTAGTACACGTGTGGAGCTCTTTGTTACTAATATTAATGAACATTGGATCTGCACTAAAGCCAGCTCTTGAAAAAGGATGTTGCTCCTGGTCATGAGTAGCTAGTCAGCTTTTGTGACCCTTTTTCTTATAGGTGTTCAGCAATCAAGATAAAATACACTTGTTCTGGATATTGAGAAATCTTTGGATGCTGCCTAACCAGGTCCCTCTTGCAAAGTTATTTTAGTTGCTGATGAAACATTTTGTTCATTTTCAGAACAGCCTCTTCCAGTATGCTTTCCGATAGCTAGTCCTTTGATTTGCCCAAAATAAGTTGATGAAAGTGTCTGCTTTTCAGCAGCATTTGTAACTTGTAACTGCTCTCATGCCTTTCTAGCTGGAAAATAATTTTTGCTTGTCCTTTTGTCTGCTGGAAAGGTAGAATGTTTCTCTAGTTGCATGACTTCAGTATTTCAGCTCTTTGAGGAGTTGAGCTATAGATCTAGTCTACACTTGCTGCTGTGCTTCTGGAACCACTGAGTTATGAGGTAGTGCCTCTACCCTGCACTGACGAATCTGGGTGGTGGATGAGTGGGAATCATAGAACATCCTGTTTTGGAAGGGACACAGAAGGGTCAATGAGTTCCATGGGAGTGGGAGCCCTCTAGGTCTATTTTTGTAGATGCTCTTTCACATTTCTGTTACCCACTTTCTTATAGTTTGCTACATGGTTTTATGTATTTTTATAGATTTGAGAGATGTTTTATTAAGGTTTGAAAGTGCCATGCTTCGTGTCAGTAGGAAGTTTATACTGGAACCCACAAAAGAGGAATGTGTTTAACACCTATCTCTGCTCTTTCACTCCAGGATATCAAAGAGAACTGCTTTTCCAGAGGGATGATGGCTCTTTTAGTGCCTTTGGAAATGAAGATCCCTCTGGGAGCACATGGTATGTAGTTCTGCCAGATTCATTTTGGAATTTGACTATTTTAGATACTTCCCAAGACTAGATTATTATTTTTTTTTTTTTGTGAAGCTGCTAAAATTTTCCAGCTGTATTAGCCTTCTGCCTGGTTTTCATTAGGCATTCAAGCCAACTCTAAGGCCGTTCTGCTGGATAGCTTGCTGTCAAGGCCAATATTGGGGCAGGTCTTCTTAATTTTACAAAAGATGAACAATGAATTATTTTACTCATGGGAATAGCTGAATGAAATGCTTTGAGATGTTCTGCTGGAGAGGATAGCTTACTGCATGGAGGAAACCTGCAACTCCTTTGGAAAAAAAAAAAACAAAAACCTACTTAAGGCTACTCAGGGTTTGGTTTCTTCCCACAACAAGGGTGAAACATTCTTAACTGTATAAAAGCAGAATGTCAATTGAGCATTTGTTTAAATTACCATTGCTGTCTCTGCAAACAAGAAGTCTTGAGTGGTTGAAACACACTTCAGTTTTACTCTTGGGTGCACCATACTTACGCATATATCTGGAAACTGCCTATATATATTCCTGGGCCCAGAAGCGTAAACCACACTATTGCTTAAATATTAGCATAGTCTTTGGTAGCCTTCTGACCCTGACACTCTCTTGACACCTTCCAGGTTATCCCTGCACATTGTTTGTGAAGAACCCTGATTTAGAAAGTAGTAGGGTTCGCTGGTGTAGGTGCTAGCTGATTGGTGGTAGATGTCTTCAGGCCAGGTTGGATGGGGCCCTGGGCAGCCTGGTCTAGTATTAGAAATGGAGGTGGTGGCCCTACATGCAGCAAAGGGTTGGAGCTTGATCATTGAAGTCACTTCCAACCCAAGCCATTCTTTGATTAGTATGAAACAGATTCTAGGCACATTTGACTTACTAATATAGATGTGCCTAATATGTCCAACTGCTCTAAGGGTTTTGGGTAATAGAATAGCCTGTTTCTGCCTGCTTAAGAGCCAGTGCTTAAGGTATTCTTCTCCAAGAGGCAAAAGTGCCATAGACATGTTTTTAGTTCTCTAGTAATTTATCAGGAATTGAGACTACCTAAAGTGTTATATACTTAAATGTGACTCCACAGAGAATAGACAGCTTTGTCTGAAAGTTTCTCAAAGGAAGAATAACATTCTGTATAGTTGTAATTAGACAAGGCATAATAGATGGATAATAGCCAGGGGTTATATAGGAATAACTCACCAATACTGAGGCTCACAGTTAAGATGGATGCTCGCCAACATTGAAGCTCGCTACAAGGAACTCCACAAAGGAGCGATCTCCAAAAAGAGATGCTGCCTTAGTGGTGGTCAGTCCTTAAATGGGAATCTAGGAGAGGTGGAGTCAAGCTCCACCCCTTCCAGGAGCACAGCTGAATTACCTTCACCTGTGCTCCCGCAGCTGACCCCTCACTTGCCTCAGATGGTTAATCAGAGGTTCAGGCTGTGATTAACAGTTTCCTATACACATTCATTACATTGCTTGTTATTGCAGTTGAAACAATTTAGGACTTAATTGTCACCATTGCCTCAAATAGATTTTCACTTTTCTCCATTCTGGATACTGAGGGCTCGCTGAGGAATTCTCTGTGAGATGATTTGAGCTACTGATGGTAAAAAAAAAATTGTCCCACTTGCATCTTCTACACCTTGTTTTTGAGACTGTAAATACAGTTGAAAAGCTCTTTCAGTGTAGAATTTCACTTTAAGAAACATAGTAAACATAATTGTGGAAGCTAGAAAGATAAACAGATACAAGTTCCAGCACTTTGTTTAGCTAATCTGCATTTGGTTAGTTTACGTGTGTGTTTGTGCTTCAGCATGTTTCCAGCTTCAAATAAAACTGTTCCAATTACTCTGTCACTTACTTGGTCCATTCTTCTGGAGCAAACGAGCACCCTTCACCAGTTTCTGTGGGATCTGTATTAGATGCAGTATTGATGGAGTGGAAAATGAAGATAATTTATCTTTATTAGCAACCCCGCTATACCTACAGTGCAGTAACAGGTTACATGAATGCAGATTTAGCAAAGAAAGGAGTCAAAGTAGAACTTCAGGTTATTAATGAATAAAACAAGTGTTGTTTTGATGATGTCATTAGAGGGATAATTGTGATAACTACTATCACAGTTATAGTTTGCAGTAAT
The DNA here is from genome assembly GCA_030625065.1 of Alectoris magna. Taxonomy (NCBI): domain Eukaryota; kingdom Metazoa; phylum Chordata; class Aves; order Galliformes; family Phasianidae; genus Alectoris; species Alectoris magna. The sequence continues at coordinate 83,016,525 of CM060562.1, read as the reverse complement.
GCAGTTATAATTTTGCCACTTCAGCTTAGCAACAGAAGGCAGGAGAGCAATATTTGAATAAAGTTAAACAAATGCTGGCAGAGACTTGGATAAATAAAGACAAATAAAGACTTGGAGCATATATAGTCTGTACTTATTTTTGAAATGTAACAGCTGCAAAAGGAATTATCTTTAGGAACAAGGAAATAGCTTCATTTTTTTGTGGATTAAGCTTAGTCTCCTTTCTTGTCTGGATAAAGCACGTATTTTCCTCTGTGCTTGGAAGCTGTGTGTTGAGTACTTTATGCATCACCATATTCTTATGTTATGTTAAACAGAAGCTAATTTTGTCATATTTCATTAACCTTCTCCTCCAGGTTATCAGCTTTTGTATTAAGATGTTTTTTTCAAGCTCGTCAATTCATAGATATTGACAAAGATGTACTCATGGATACAGCTAAATGGATTGTTGGGCATCAGAAATCAAATGGAGAATTTCAGGAACCTGGCAAAGTGTTACACAGTGACCTTCAAGGAGGCACCAATAATCCAATCACTCTCACAGCATATATCATGTCTTCTCTCCTTGGGTTCCAAGATAAAGAGGTATTGGAATTCATAAATAGAATATACAGTTTCTGGAATACTTCAGAAATTCTCACACTACCTGGCAAAAACCTGGTAGTTTAAATAGAGGAACATCCTTGATAGAGATAAAATGTAACCTGATTTGGTAAAATTTCCCTGTATTTTGGCTTACTGATTAAGACGGTATGTGTTGTGAAGCCATCCATTTTTGCATACCCTTGCAAAATCTAAAGGCAATTGCTTTTAGCAAGAATATTGTCACACCTTTAGTCCAGGAACGTAAAAAGGAATTTATGGGGGGGAACTATCCTTAGAGGCATTCAGTCAATTCTCTTGAGATTACAAACATTCATAAAAGACAGTGTGAGGTTAAAAGTTTTGCCTCTGAGGTTTGTGTCTGTGATTCTGAGATTTTTCAGTACTTGTTGGTTGTTGTTTGAAGATAGTAGCTTCTATTCCTTTACAAGCTTTTCTTTTACATTATAATAATGTATATTCAGTGTATGATCTTCATTTTCAGCATGGTTATGTCATTAAGAGAGCTACAAATTTTCTGGAAGATAAATTAAAAGAAGGCATTTCGGATAATTATACATTAGCACTTGTGACATATGCTTTATCATGGGCAAAAAGTACAAAAGCAAAGGAAGCCTTGAGTATGCTGAATGAAAGAGCAGAACGACAAGGTATTGCACAAGTCTTCTATGGTTGTACAGATGGATTTTTTTCAATATTACATATATATATATATATAAAATTAAAGAAAAATATAATCCTTGAAAATTAAAATACATTCTCAGCTTGCTAGATAAAATAGGTTAGAATCTTCAAATAAAGCTTTAATTCATAGCAAAGCTAAGCCTTTCTGTCTTAATTTCTGTGTTCTTGATGGCAGAACCATGATGCTTTAAAGAGCATGACTTGTCAGTTCTCTCATGTTATGTGCACTTGTAATGTTAGTCTAATTAGACTGTTGAAGTTGACTATTTCAGAGTGGTTCTGATTGATTAGGAGGCTTCCAGGAGCAGGGGTGGAAGATGGTTAGTTGAAATAAGTATTGGAATGAAGAGATGAATGATTGGACATCTTGTGAGCTGATACAGAAGTGTACTGCATTTTCTGTAGTGACCAATAATCTCATCATATTCATTCACTTAGTTTTGAAGAACATTGCTAGATCCCTTATGTAAGCATAAATTAAGTCTTAAATAAGTCTTTTCTAGACATCCAAAGACTTCAGTCTGTGGATCTGAGATTATTTTGGTTTATTTTTCAGGAGAATTTCGTTTCTGGATAACGCCTGCTTCTGAAATTTCTGATTCCTGGCAGCCACGGTCCATTGATATTGAACTTGCAGCATATGCTCTGCTCTCACACTTTCATCAGGACAGGTTGGAGGAAGGGATACCTATTATGAAATGGTTAAGTCAGCAAAGAAATCATCTTGGAGGATTTTCATCTACTCAGGTAATATCTCAAGAGGCTTTGTTGTACTTTCAGAATGAGTACTGTTATCTTCCAAAAACAAACAAACAAAAAAGCCCAAATTTTAGTTTTTAAATAGTGATTGCTGAGTTTTATTTTGCTGTATCAGCTTTGGTTGTGTGCATGTTTGCATTCTTTGCAGGACTGTCATCTTAAACATAGACTACCAATGTTATTAATGTTAAATAAAAAATGAAAGTAGAGAGTCACCTTAAATATTTAAAACACAAAAACCAAAAGATGCTAAGAAAGATGCCCATGGAAAAGTACTTAATCAGATTTTCCAGGCAAGTATGATAAATATCTGTGCTTATGTGGCTTCCAGGGAGAGAAACATCTTTCTATTCTTTCCATATGTGGGCCCTCAAATTCCTGAAAGGCTGTTAGCTAAGATAAGAAAGGGTTTTGGAGGAACAACCTATCTTAGTGCCTCTGCTGGCAACAGAATTTTGATGGACCGTGAAATTTGGAAGATTTCATTATCTCCAGGAGGTTTCCATGTTATTGAAGCCACATCTTGTAAGCTGTGCTAGCATGCAGAAAACTTAAATATTACTCTGGATTGTGTTACTTTAAATTTTCTTTTAAATTAAGTACAAATGCTGCTCACAATAAAATACTGCATATCTCTGTACTGCTCGGTACCATTCTATACAGACTATTCTTCCTTGTTTTCATATGTTGTTATTAATATGAGAGAAAATAGTTCTGTTAAATAAAATGTAATTCTTGGGAACCAGCCTGGTTCTAGTACTTTCCTAATATGTTAATTGATGCTTGTTATTTGAAGAGACTAATTGAAATACTAAATTGTTGAAAAAGCTTTCCTCCTTGCTCTTAGAAACAATTTTTACTTGAAAGTTTGAAACTGAAGTAGTGTATAATTTACCCCTGAGGGTGAAATTAAAACATGAATTTAATCCTTTTGTTTTTCTGTAATCTGAAGTATTTTTATTTCAAAATCACTCCATATATCTCTGTGGATGTCTTTTAGTAATTTATGGAAATGATACCACACTTTTTTTAGTATATAAGATCACTTTAAAACAAACACTTGGAGAGTTTTCTTGCATGAGCTTATCGCATTAGAAAGTTAATATAAGGGCTGCTCCAAAAGTAATGTCTCCTATTTTATTATGTTGGCCCATGATGTCAGAGGTAGATGTCAATGGTACAGCAGAGAACGTTGAACCTTTCTCACAATATTCCATTACATTTTGTTGCCATGTGACATATGGCAGCAGAAGAGCAGTCTGACAAAATGCTGTCTGACATGGAAGTGTGGAAGAAGCAAAGGTGTGTCATTGAATTCCTCCATGTGGAAAAAATGACACCCATTGACATTCATCAACGCTTGCTGAACTTTTATGGGACCAAACAGTGGATGTGAACACAGTGAGGCAGTGGGTGCTGTGTTTCATCAGTGGCAAAAGTGATGTGAAAGACAAGCCACATTCCAGACAGCCATGCACAGCTGTCACAACATAAATGAAGATTGTCTTAATTAGCTCACTTGTGCAAATTGGCTAGTGGTGGTGACTATGTTGAAAAATAGTGTTTTGTAGATGAGAATTTTTTCTATCAAATAGTGTCATTATGCTGTTTATCTCTGTTGTAGTTTCCATAGAAATAAATAGGAGACATTACTTTTGGAGCGACCTATGAATTTTGTGTGTATTTCACATATACAGGAATACAGTTCATACAATAAATAAAGTCTATCTGAAAGCATATTGAAATGGTAGACAGGTGTAGCAATTGTGTTGAGCACCTTTATTACTGAGCGCCCAAATCGGGCCTAAGTGTATGGCCTGAGACCATATTTCTTAACTTTTTAGGTTGCATATTTGGTGTATGTATGCATATATCCACCATATATTTTCATGTATCAGCCGTGAATGTTTCCTGATAAAAGTCATTGTATATGCCTTCTGCTTTAGGGCATTATAAAGGGCACGTTTATCTTCTCAAGAACTAGTTCTTTGTCCTCTTGTTTTTTTCACCTGTAATTATGACAGTTATATGAGCCTTGGATTTGGTAGAGCTCTTAAGTCACCTTCAACAATGATAGACAGCATTTCTAGTCATCTTGAATTCTGACTAAATTAATGACAACAAATGTAAATGTGACAAATGTAACTGTAAAGACCTGGAAAAGGTATGCCTGGGTATTTCTTGGTTTCTGCTTAGGTAAGGACGTGCATCTTTCTACTTCCAGATGTTTAAGACTGGAGTTTCCAACAAGATCTTCTAGCTCCTTGGGCCTTTTATATAGATTAGATAGGTAGCTCTGTTAGGTTGCTGTAATTTCATACACTTAAATATGAAAAAGTTTTGTAAGTTTGAGCTTGGAAGGCGTATTTTCAGCAGGAATCAACATACAAGTGGTCTGAGTAAGGGCAGACTTGCTCAGATGTTCTGCCATTGTCTTCTGTAAAGAAGTAATCATTTGTAAGTATGAGAGGAAGACATTCTTTTAGGCTAAATATTGGACTTCTACTGAAAAAATCTTTCACTTCAGACTACTAGTCCTTGTAGCCCATTAGTTGTATCTCTTCTGTCATACTGTGTTCAACACTGGAGTTAAGATCATAGCCATAGTCGTTCAGTGTGCAAGCAACTGTTGATAATCATCTGATGTTTCTGGATTTTAAGAAATCAGAGGTAGGTCATCTTGGGCAAGGATGTAGCATGAGAAGCAGAGCTGTTTCCAATAATTAAGGAGTGGTTTCAGACCTGTAGCTTTTGATTCAGTCATCAGGGAACCCTGAAAAATTGCTTTGAAGTGCTAGATATTTAGTGCTTAGTCACTATAAAAATCTACAAAGTAGCAGAATCATTACTTTCTTCATTGGTTTTCTCCTCACTGTCTGCATTGTTTGTCATTCCAACTGTTCTAAATGCCAGCGTGTCAAGTCCTCCACGCAGCTTGCACAAAACTTCTTTCGCCTCACTCTCCATCATGTGTCCTGGTTTCTAAATGGTTCCCCTGTGTTTTTGTGTCTCTTCTGCTCCGGGATCCTTCACAACAGTGGAATCCCAATGGAGATGTGGATGCAGGTGTATGAAGACCATAGTGTAATCAACAAAAGGGACAGTACAGGGACTGTGAGCTCTTGCAGGCATGGCCTATACACAAGCAGTTCATTATGCAGAGTTCTTCTGTTTAACACAAAAACATTTCTTTCTTTCAACAGGACACTGTAGTGGCTCTGCAAGCCTTGAGCCTATTTGCAGCTCTTACCAGTGCACACAAAACAGAAATGGATGTAACAGTTACTGCAACTTCTTTGGAAACTCCAGAAATATTTTCAATTGACACTCAAAACCGTTTTCTGCTTCAAACCAAGGAGGTACTTTAGAAAGTGAGAAATGCTTTTATAAAGCCTCGTTCCTGAAACTGTACTGAAAATACTGTTTTGGCCATCTGTCCTTCTTTCAGATTCCCCCTGTGCAACCGATGACAGTTACAGTTTCAGCAGAGGGAAGAGGGTTTGCTGTCTTTCAGGTATGCAACATGGTTATGTTTTCTAAGGATATGCTCTCTAAAAAGAAAGTGTATTGGAAGCTTTATAAAACATGTCAATGAGAACAACCTTCTGTAATATCTTAAACCAATGCCAAGGTACTTTACTACTTGAAAAATGCTGTGATTCTAAGTTGTGTGGACATGCATATTAATGTGATTGTGTATGTTGAATGGCCAGTCCCTTTAAATAGTGTTGGGGGATTGACAGTTTTGGGGCACTTCATGGATCAGAGTCATATCAAAGTGACCCCATCCTTCTGCAGAATTGCAGTGTCAGTTTGCAAGACAAAGGGCTGCAGTGGTACACTGACAGTCCCAAAGGTCACAGTTAAAAAAACCTGTGGACCAGACATAGATAGCTCATCAGGCATCTCTGATAAACCATGGAAGGAGCAGATCCGTAGACAGCATGAGTCCATTAGTAGCTATTAGAATGGTTTTTATTGAAGTGGAATACAATAATCGCAGAAAAGCTAATGCAAAGAAAAATAAAAGAAAAACTTTTAAAAGGTATTATGGCCAGGTTTTCCAGCAATTTTTATGCTGTTCTAAAATGTCGTAAAAGACAGAATCAAACGGTCTTGCATACTGCCAACATTATTTGCTTAGTATCAACCAGATTGAGGATGTGACAAAGAGTACGAGGAGGTATAACGAGCCTCTGCCAATTCTGCAGGAGGCTGATGTTTATTATGTTTATTTATATTTTAAAAAGTAAGCTGGGGTCAGCATATATTGTACTTTCTTCAGCAAACTGTAAGCAGTCTTTTTATGCATTACAGCTCCTTGCTCTTTCCACATATTAAAAATTAAATTCCAATGAAATTATGCCTTCAAAGTTTTCCCTATCCTAATGAGAAATATTGTATTAGAAGAAGACGGTATTGGATCTGACTTTATATGACCACTAATAGATCTCCTTTTCCTGCTGTCTGATCTGTGGGGGTCCACATGGGCAAAAGAGAAGACTTTTGATAAACTATGAATAATACGGAAATATTAGTCTCTGTTAAGAAGGAGAGAATCACTCTGTAAAAGTATTAACTCATAGTTGCAGAGTCTGTCACAAAACTGGGCAGAGTTCTTACTGGACTCTTGGTATTCATACTTGAGAAAACCAAATGTAGGCCAACTTTAATAGTCTCAAAGTTTTGGTCAGTTTCTATCTCTTGTTCCTTCCAATCCACCAAAAGCATGCTGACAATATTTAACATATTGTTAAATATGCTTTTGGATAAAATACCTTCATAAAGAAACCTTAATGACTGCCTATCAGTGATGAACAGCAGCTTGAGCTGCAAATACTGCTCATCCAGCACCATTCTGCAAAGCCCACATTGCTAGAAATCAGTACTCATGTTTATTAATTCCCAGAAGAGCAAATGATGTTTTCAGCAGAGTTTAAAAGCTTTGGAGGGTAATTTAGGTTCAGACCCACAGGCCAAGATAAGAATGAATGTCTCAGCAGGACTGCATTAATACACCAACAATTTCAAAGGTGTGAATATGTGTGGAATGTAATAGGGAGGGGCTCCAGAACAGTTAGGTTTAGCTAACTTTAATGATTGTTAAGAAATGGCTCCTGATATTAAATTTGTCAGAAGAGCTGATCAGAAACTTTTCAATGAATTGTTTCTTGCTGGAAGATGATGATTTGTTGAAATCATAGAATCAGAATCATCAAGGTTAGAAAAGACCCTTAAGATCACTTAGTCCAACCACCAAATAAACACCTTTTGTGGAAGCATTAAGCCCAAATTCAGATTTTGTCAGGAAGCAAATTATGCATTAGGACCTTCACATCTGGTAAAGACCAAACAGAGCTTTTCTACCCAGGATAACTCGTAGTTAACCTTGTGCTTAGAATGCTCCTCAGGGAAGTATTGCACCATGGTTTAAGCTTCTGATTTGTTGTATGAGCCAACATGCTCCCAAATGTCTGATATTCAGGAACCAGCACCAGGTTATCTACTTCATTGAGGCCACTGTGCTGGTGCCTATTTTCCTTGCAGCTTTGAGTCTGAAATTCAAAATATTGTACTTAGCATGCTGGAGTAGTTTCTCCAATAACTTTTCTTAGCTGGGACCAGTTTTTTCCTTCTGCTTCCTTTGGCAGGTCTGGTATTCTAAAACAAAGTGCATTAATGCCATTTGAATTAGATTTCTCTTTTCCCAGACACAGGCTAGATCTGGGTCTCATTTAATAAATCAGATAGCATATGACATTGCGATCACATTTCTTCAGCTGGGTTTCATTGTCTCTGGTCTGCCAAACTACAGTGGTGAGATTCAATGTTATGGGATTTGATTTTCTGGCCAAGTGCAGCATGTCAAAACAGTAATTCATTTAAATATCACAAAAGACAAGATTCAGTCCATTAATGGAAAAGGCTGGTTTCCCAATAAAATGGATTCTTAGGAAAAAAAGAAAAAAAAAAAAGGGCTTTTTGGTGAAACCTCACTGTCTATGTGTATGGGTTGGCAGGGCCTTTACTCTTGACCCTGCAGGATCCTATAAAAATAGATCTTTTGAGTAGTGTAACTGCAAAGCAGACACTCGTAGTTTTGTGATCCTGCTGTCAAAAAAGTCTCCTAGCTCATCTCTTCTTTTTGTCTAAATACACTGTAGATGTCATAAAACACCTACTCTGCAGAGGAGAGGATGATTGTAGGCCTAGAGTATATGCAAAGGTGCCCATTGAGAAAGGAGACGACAAAGTGATCGTCACTAAGAGGTCATCTGAAAGTCTTGAAAGAAACTTGAAAAGATGCTTCAAAAACATGGCATGTCCCATGCCTTCTGGGATGCCACTGAAATTCAGGACTAGCAACAGTGGCAGAGCTGGCAGCCTTAAAGAAGATAGGTATAGGCAAAGTGAACAAGATCTCCCTATCTCCTGGTTGTATATAGAAAACAGTCTGCAGAGGACCTTTCCTCTCATTCTTTACTCTGTGGCAGGAACTATTAGCAAGCATTGTTCTCCTTTCTTCTCCCTAATGTACTCTTTTAGAAAGAGCCTGGACTTACATGTATGGTGGCTAAACCAGCAGTTCTCATATGGCAGAGGACATAAGTTATATTTCTGGTAGAGGAAGGGAATAAGAAAACTGAGAATCACTCGCTACTCATTACTGAAAAGCACTGTTTCTTCCACTCACCATATTTTCACTAGTCTTTGGCAAAGAACTAAGAGAAATTCAGTGTGAGAGTACAAAAAAAGGTATGCAATGAACTAGTCAGTCAAAAGGGGATAGGAAAATAATTGGAGACAATTTCATTGAATTCACACTCTCAGTAAAGTACGTTGATGTTGCTATTTGAAGAACAAAAAGGAAAGGGAAAGAGACATTCAGTAAGGTAGTATAAATGATTCAGAATTTTTGAAACCTAATGCTGTTCATTGGATCACATACCATCACAAGCACCTCTTTAAAGCAGATTAGCTTTACAAGTTTGTTTCTTGGGCCTCTCACCAGAACTGGTTGCAGTATGAGTGGATCCGTTCTGCCTTTAACTTTGTCAGCCCTTCTTAAAAAGGGTTAAGATGAAATGTGGTTGCTTGTGTTGTTGACTTAATGCTGGTTGCTGGATAAGAGCCTTCGATTCCCAAAATAACAGCATATAAAGAAGGAGGCTTTAATTAAGCTCTGTTGTGAAAAACATTTTTCCTTCATTGTCGTGAGAAGTCAGAAAAAGAAGGTTGAAATGTAACAGCAGTAACTTACTCCATGAAAAAGCAAGCTGATTGACCTGCTCAGTATGTAGTTTCAGACATCCTGCTTTGGCAGTAAATTCCCGTTCATTAACTTTTCATGATGAAAGTTAAAACAGCTTTGTTTCTGTGATAATAGATCATAGTGGCGCTGCCAGCTTGTCTTACCAAATTTTCTGCATGCCTTTAACTGGCAAGCTTCTAGGCTGGCTTTATCCTTAGTATTGCCTTCTTTACAGAATGGTTGTGTAGCTAAATCTTTACTGTTGCACCACTGTTCTGAGTGCTCATACAGAGTTGTCTCTATGCTCATACAGCATGGTAAATTGAGGAATGCTGGGCAGGATAACAGGAATTTTATATGTGCAGACTGAAAGACAGAGCATAACTTTCACATTAAGGAGAGATGTAGCAACAAAAGCAAATATGAGAAATTAAAAACTCATCAAGTTGTGCTGACTTTCTGTCCTGTAACTTGGACAACCCTCATCATACCTTTAAATTTGGACTGACAGTTTTTTTGCTGCCAGAAACTGTTCTAAAGGGACTATAATTTTCCAGAAGCCTCATTCATTCCCTTTTCTTAAGCTGAGCAAAGTTCGTAACAGGGACTTGCAAGGGGAATTATTTGGGTCGCTCTTATTATTTTTGTACAAAAAAAACACAGAAGGTGCCCCCATGCCCTGCCATCTGTTTTATCTTGATGACTGGGGGTACAGATGGTGATTATTAATTTGTATATGAAAATCATGTGAACAACTGTTGTTGTTGAAAATCACAATTCTGTCAAATAAATGTTAATAATTCTTTGGTTGTTTTTTTTTTGTTTGTTTGTTTTTGGTGTGGGTTTTTTTTGTTTTTTTGTTTGTTTTTTTTTTGTTTTTTTTTACTGGGTGACATTCTGTCATAGCTGATAACATTGAAAATGTTCTGTTGGTTCCTCATTTTCAACTTCATGTTTCTGCTTTGCCTGTTGGCATTGTTAATCTTATAGAGTGTTGAGATAATCAGCTATCCCCCAGTTATTCATACCTCATTTAAGGGCTTCAGATTTTACCGGTCTTCTACTACTGTTTCAAGTATCTTACACATATCTACACTAAAAGAATTGGAATTTCTTTAAATTGTGCTTAACAGATAAGCCTACTTTTTATTAATGTTACTGTCCTCTGTTGGGTATCCCGTCATTTTTACTTGTCTCACTTAGCAGATTTTGGCAGCTGTTGAGCAAAAAGGGTGAGAGCTCTGTCCTTAAGGCAGATTGAGGACTGTAGCTTTGTCTTTGCAGTGATGAAACAGGTGATGAAACTACTTCATGCATAAAGACTATTATTTTGAGAGTGGAGTAATACGCTGTTCCTCATCTGGTTTGAGTGTATGAATGCTGTGACATGAACACTGAAGACAAATTCTGTGCACGTGCTATGTATTTTCCCTTGCTTGTTAATTTCCAGCCTTTTTTAACCCAGTGGGTGTCAGTCTCTGAAGCTTGCCTTCATTCATCCTATTTCATACTGGTGGGAAGTAGAAGCAAACATTATAAATCAGCAGAGAACAACTAGGAAGAAAGTTACTCATTATCCTAGAGTTTTCTGGTGTTTGCCTTATAATTGAATTAGTTGGGCTGCATAAAAAAATGTTCAGAAAACATCTTTCAGAAACTTCCTAGGAACCTCACATTTACAAATGTCAGGTACAAGGTCACGTATCCTGTCTCATGTGATCATGCCTCCGGAGTTCTACTGTTACTGTTCTAAAAATGGAGATTTGCTTTATATGTGTCCTCTAATGTCTCTATTTGCAATCTGCAGCTCAATGTTATTTACAACACAAAACACGCTGATCGAAGGCTCAGATCTGCCCAAAAACAAAAAGCTTTTGACTTGAATATTGATGTAAAGGATGATCAAGATGATATGAACCATTTGACCTTGAATGTGTGCACAAGGTAGGTAATTCTGTTGGAGCAAGTCATGTTACACAAAATGAGGTAAATTTTCCTTTTGTTTGTATGAATTTACTACTGTATGGGAAATAAACACACAGTTAAGGAGAGAGCAAAGGAATTACTTCAATGAAATGACAGAGTTAAGCTAAGAAACAATTCTTAAGTCTGTAAATACTGTGTGAGTTTGATGGGTCTGAATAGATCCCTTTTGCAGAATAGTTGCTAGTCCGATCATACGTGCTTTTTTACTGGCATGCACAAACATCATGCTTCCCTAAATGTCAGAGTTATATGAAGGTGTTTGTGTGAAATAAAAGTAAAATCTTGAAAGCTTCTTTGGTGCAAATCCTTCTTAGGTATATGGAAAACTATGGATTGACTTGAACACCGAACCTGTATCTTCCACATTCTAGCACCAGACTATGAGAACTGTGCCATAACTTTCTTTTGTGAACAGAATGCTTTGCTTTTGATGTAGAAGTAGGTACCTCCTTGTTGTAAAAAGAGAAGCAGGTCTCTGAAGTGCTGAAAACATCATGAAATAGAAGTAATCATTCTTTGTTCATCTCTGTTAATAAAATTTATGTAATGATAAGTTCAACTGAATTTTTGTCTTTACAAATGGTTTTGTGGTCTTTCATTTACCTACGTACTGTATTTTTGTGATTCTAGTAATATAGTATAATGTAAGCAACATTCTAGAGTTGAAAGAAGTTATGAGTTTTGTGTTCAAGCTAATTTTGTTCTTTGCCCTAAATAAGGGAGGTGGAGGTGGGGACATCTGTGATGATGTTTCTTGCTCAGTAAACATCTACTAAGAACCGGGCAGAGATTGCTGAAGTATCATCTCAAGACACCACAAAACAGCCACTAGATGTTACATTGGTGGCAAGTGATAGAGCTGAGAACAGGTCATATTGCATATTTCTAGGTCATTAAAACAGGTTATTTCTTTAACTACTTTGTTGCCTCATCTTTGTCTGCTGTGAAAATACATGTGTATCTAAACCAAACATATGAAAATGTTCTTATGCAGTTTCCTTAGTAGTCCTGCCTTATGTCCTGTTAAGGAGCACTGAATATTTCACAAAAAACCTTTGGTGTCTTGCTTTATATATGGATTTAGATTTTTTGCCTTCTCTCACTTATTATCTACAAGCACATTGACATAACTGCTCCCTTTGTATTAAAGGATCTCATCTCACCTGCTCTTTGTCAGTACTACTTCTTGAAATCCTGTTTACTTCTTGAGATATTGTGAGTTCCTTGTAGATGTGGTATTTGCAAAGTACTATCTGATCCACCATGTTCACTCTTGTATTTCTTTTCTTTCTTATCCTCTTTTTATTATTTATTTAAATTGTGAACTCATTATGGCTAGAATATTTTGTGCTCTGCACAGGGTAGCTGTGACTGAAGATGAGGCCTCTAGGTGACACCATCATACAAACTATCGGCTATAGTGAATATGATGTCAGTGTGGAGAGGACTGATTTAATTTGGGAGATATCCAGCAGGCACAAAGCCAGATGCTGTTTTCATGTGTTTCCGGTAACCAATTCAGTGATGCAGATAGTGAGCAGGGACACTAGAATACACAAGAACACTTGAAACAGAGTGAGCTTTTTCTCATTTAAAGTTTTCTGTGAAGTATCAGCAGCTTTTTAAAGTCTAGCACCATCTCCTGACATAGCTTACATTATGGCTCTGGGATAAATTTTGGCTGAGCATCCTGATTTTCTAGCTCAGTGATTTGACTCAGGAACATAGACGGGAAGGGATCCATCTTTCTGGGAAGGCTCTAGGCTGATGTTTTAATTGCAATGTGTTCAAAGGATATGGGAATATCTAATGACATAAAATTACTTCAAGAAAATACTTGGAATGTTAAGACCCATCAGCTCCGTCATGAAAAGTGGAACAGTATATTTTCTGTTTCTATTATTTTAGACATGACTTCTCTGGCTGCTTGTCATTGATTCTCTAGTCATCTTCTTCCCTCCCAAGCTCATGTATTGTACAGAGTATACACAGTACTTATATTAATTCCTGAATTAGTTTACAGCTGGTCCATTTTACTGTCTTTACAACATGACGTGGCTTTTTGGTAGAGAAACCAAAGCAGGTAAATACAAACATTGCTGAAATCTCAACTGATTGACTGAGCTGTGGGTATGCTGAGTCAGGTAATGGAGGCTGCAGCTTGGCTGTGTTTTTTTCACTCTAACCTGCAGACTATTCTACCTTGTCTAAACCAGCTTCATAGTGATTGGCCATGGTCATCTCAATTGAGTGTCACTTCTGACACTGGAAGATGATGTCTCATTTGTGGTTAGAGGAGCTTGCTCTCTGTCTGGGAGGCACATACGCAGTTTTCTTCCCCTGGTCGTCTTCTGGTCTTGTCATCTGCACACTATTTTCAGACATGCAACACTGATTATTGATGGTTCCACTCACTCTATTCTTTCTGCTTTCTACTACACTAACTGGTATTCTTTTCTCCTCTTTGCACCTTTCAACACAAAATAATCTCAGTTCTTCCGAGTTACAAGTTTAAACTGGTTTTTCATTTCTCTCACTGGTCATTCTTCTCTTTTTGTGATTTTTTTTTTTTTTCTTTTTCTTTAATAATACAATTGAGTTCAAGAGGTAATACTGGGAGCCACCCTCAAAGCTGTGTCTCTTGTATTTTTTAGAGAGCTAGAACTTCATAACTTCTAGGGTGTATCTTACTTCTTGGCAATAACATGCTGGTTATTTACTTGTTGGTATTTTGGTGGCACTCCAAGATGCCTTAACAGGTTGGGTGTTTTTGTCTCCTCTCATTGGTAATTAAGCAGAAATAATTACATGCAGCTCCAATTCAGTTATTTGTTTTCAACAGCAGCTACTTTGGTGCAACCCATCATCCAACAGATGGTTTCACTTGTTTCTAATCTCGTGAGCCAACTGAAGTCAGCAGTTGTGCTTTATTTCTTTCGCAGTCATATCTGTGTTCAATCAGCCATGCTGCCAGGCTTAACAGCATTGCTTTGAATACAAGTCTTCCCTCTTTTTAAACCATCCAAATCTACAAAGAAATAGTTTTCTTCAATTACTTTCAACTAATGTCAAGCCTTGAAAATGAGGGTCGGAGATGCTTCTATTCTAGTATAACAAAAGTCATTTACCTTATGTGCCAAGGGTGGAAGGGGAATTCTTCTACCACCTACTTAATTTAAAAAAAAAAATACAATTTTTGCAGGTCACTTTAGTGTCATTTGTTACACAGGGCACCATAAATATATTTTGATAGTTCTGCTGTGCGCCATAGTATATAAATAAGGCTTGCTCACTAGAGCAATGCTTTTAAGGTCAGGTTGGAAGAAAATAAAAGAAGAGGCATCTTTTAGGAAAAATGAAGGAACTCAACTTACTAAATTTTATTTTTCCAAAACTGAATGAATAACATGGATATGCATTTTTAACCCGAACCTTTGAGAAACAATGTGATTATGATTTTGTTAGTGGAACCACCAATCTATATCAGGGGCCTATAAAAAATCCTTTATTTCACCCTCCAAAAATGAATAAAAGCAAGACAACGCATCTGTAAGTGGAAGCATGAATGTTTCAGTTCAAGAGTTCCTACAGTGGTTACCTCCTTTGATACATATGTTTAATTGCAATATTTCCTTCATATTTGTGATAAACCTACACTTTAAGATGACAGTGAAAAGCTCCTAGTGGTGTCAGCATAGTCTCTCATGGTTTATATACTGTAGTTCTGTCAGCGCTAAACCTTATTTTTCGTATGTGGTTGAAACTAGACAGAAAAGTAGAAAAAAACCCATGATTACCTCTTTACTGTTAGAAATTTTCCTGTTGGCATTTTGTTCCATTTATTTCTCAGTTCTGTGATTCTGTGTGATTATTTCTTCTGTGCTTGAGATAAAATGATTAATCAATTAAAAATATTAATAAAATAATTGAGTGTTTGTTTAGAGAACTTACTGTTGTATTTCTACTAAAAGTTTCTTGTTTGTGTTTTCTAAAGGTACTTGGGGTCTGATACATCTTCCAGTAGTGGTATGGTCCTCATGGAGGTTGGCTTACTCAGTGGTTTCTCTGTGTCACCAGATTTCATTCCATTAGACAATACAGTTAAGAAGATGGAAAAGGAAAATGGAAAAGTCAACCTATACTTAGACACTGTAAGTTGCAAATAACAGAGGAATGCTTTCAGAATGGTCCTAATCTTGACTTGACTTAAATTCAGAAAGACCATATGACTATTTTTAACAGCAGGTGTTCACACTGAATGAATGGTTCCAGTTTTTAAAAGGATGTTGATGGGATAGATACAATTCCATTATATTTGTAAGGGGTTTCTAGACTGCACCTCTTGCAAAATCATAAAAGCAGACTTTTGAACAGGTCTGTATTTTGGCCAAAATAACCAGTTAAATAAGCAGTTTTATATACCTCTTGACTCCAAGCCTTTATTTATAAAGTGGACTTCCAATGAGCTAGAAGTCCTTATTTTCTTCATGAATACCATCATCGTGGTTCTCAGGATGTTTGTCTTCTGTTTTTCTAGCTAAATGCAACACAGTTTTGTATGGATATTCCAACTGTGAGAGACTTCAAAGTGGCAAATATTCAAGATGCTTCTGTGACTGTAGTGGATTACTACGAACCCAGTAAGTGTCATTCATTCCAAATGGATCTTGGTTGTTCAGAAACTAAAAAGGAAGTTTGTTTTCATGGGAACAGGACAAATTTCAGTGAAGAAAAAGCAAAATTTACTGAAATTTACATTTTTTTTTCATAAAACTGCAAACTATTTTCTAACAAATAGTTGTGTTTTTTGTATACATTTTTGCTGTCCTAATGGACTGGTTTGTTGGAAGGTGCAAATTGTTACAACTTGTCAGCTGGTATAAATTGTTTTCAGTATGGCCCAATGTATTCCCCAAAAGAAACTTCACTGTGGTTCACTTACCAAGCTAATGATTGTCTTTCAAGTAGTTTTTCCATCTGTTTCTTGTTTAATCAAAGAGTCTTATACTGCAGAAAAAGCCAGTGTTTTCATTTGTATAGTTATGTAAAAAATATGTACATGGGAAAAACAATTTCAAAGGGATTTGTAATTTATTTTTATTTTTTAATAGAGTGTGTTTTAGAGAAAAGTAGGAATGTACAAACCTCTTGACCAAAGTGAGAAGGAAAGATTACAGGCTCTTGGGGATCTTAGAAAGGTTTTCTTTTAGTAGACAGCTGAAATATTATTAAGGATTTGGACTCGGTTTGAGATAAGGCATAAAAAAGTTGTATTGACAATCTTCATTTTGATTTGTTTTAGCATAAGACAAAAGACAGCCGAATATTCTATGATGTGTACTCCTTTAGCTGGATAAAAATCACATTTATTCTACTTAGGCTGAAAAGTTTACTCAACCACGGATGTTTAATTTAAAATAGGGAATCAAGAAATTTACCTAAACTATCCAAACCCAGAGCATGTTTTGAGTCCTAGTGGCTTAACAAGTTGGAGCAATTTTTATTTGAGACAAACTTGTAACACTTAGAATCCATGGCTGAAACAAATTTCCACATGCTTTCGTTTCTGGGAGGAAAACTTGTGGACCTAATCTTTTAGGTGCTAACCTGTTAGACAGGCTAATGAATATATGTATAAAAAGTCACATATAAACGCATAGGTGTAAATACTGTTATTCGGTTTTTAAATATATTTAGAATTTATTCATTCTCAAAGAATAGATAATTGTTCTTTTAAAGAGAAGAATCCTTAAGGACTAAAATTTATGTAACGTAATCAGTGCTGCAATAGAAGGCTTTAACTCTAAGAAAAATATTGCTTCAAAAATTATTTTACGAGATTCCACTTCTATTGCTATGCAGCATAGATGTATTTTTAGTCAGCATGTATGCATATGCCATGAAAATGATTTCTTCTGAGGGTTTAATTAAAACTTCTGTTTAATTCAGGAGTGTGCTTTTTTTTTTTTTAAAAATTCTGTTATTTTCCATCACTCTCATAGTTGGTGAACCAGGCTGCATTGAGTATATTTTATGTGATAGTTCCAGTCACATCTGATTTGATTACTTCATGATCAGAGCTGAGATGTCTTTAAAGTCTTTATGCTCTGGAATTTATCAAAAAAAGGTATGGTTATGTCGTAGGTATTACAGCCAGCATAGGTGTGAGAACTAGATAGGGTGCTATATAGTGGTGCTAGCAAGACGCTCCTCCAAGGTTAATACATACCTCAACTTAGCACATTCAAATGACAGGGCTGTTGTTTCACCTGACTTTGTTCAGAGCCAGTTGGGTGTTACTGTTAGGTAAATGTTAGGCTCCATAAAGATGTCTTTTATTTTTATATTTTTAATCTTTGATGCTTGAAATTTAATATCATTGCATGTAGAAAAAAAAAAATGATTGCAGTGTCCCTTGTTGGAATGAAATCCTTCAAACCACAAAACCCATTAAGGGAAAGAAACTTTGCAAAAGCTTGTTCTGCAAGCAATTAGCATGCATTGATATTTTTGAAATGAATACAGCCTTCCAGGCTTCTAATTCATTTGGCAGTGTAGCAACTCTTCAGAAAACTGCAGGACAAAATAGAGAGCTAGGTGAGATAGGCAGTCCCAAGTTCAGGAAGCTGAAGCTCCCAGACATAATAGTGAAAATAAGCTTCGGTTATGAGAAACTTTGATCTTAAGTGACAGAGCCTGTAATGTGCCAGGTAAAACATCAGAATTCCTTTGTCATAGAGGTTCCTTACTAGGTAGGAGAAAAATTCTCCTCAAAAGATGTGACTAGGCTTTCTGAACAGACTGGGTCTAAGTTCTGAGATGAGTCTGTATGCCTACCACCTAAGTGCGAGCATACTCACCTCAGCATACTGAGAATGTTTGATGCTTTGTGAAAAGAACAAAGATTAATTTCTAGGCTTAAATACCCACGCTGCAAAGTATTTTGCAGTGTATTGGTAGGTCCAGAATTTAGTGCTTCCTTTAAAAGAGCTGCCTTTGTGAATTTAATCCTGTAAACACCTTTCCTTTCTCAAGATACATTGCTGTAAGATACTATATTTTTATTTTTTAATTACATGAAACACCTTGAAAGTAGCTGATGCTTAAAGGCGTAATTCTCTTTCTGCAGATGGGACTTCTCTAGAAAATGTAGCATTTCAAATGTTTCATTACAAGTATTTTTGGAAGAATTAGCAGTCTGTGTCAAACTCCTTGAAACCTAAGCTTTGAATTTCCAGCTGTTGGACAGTCCTCAGAAGTTCATTAATTAATGTTAACTAACCTTTCTAAACAGGGAGAAGAGCGGTGAGAAGCTACAATTCAGAAGTAATGCAAAGCATAACCCCTTGTGACTTCTGTGAAAGTGATTGCAACCTTTGCCACCGAGCTGGTTCTCCAGCCCTGCTTCAGCACTCTTCCTTGGCTTCCTTGTTCTGCGTGCTGTTTGTCCTTCATGTAAACTTGCTGTACAGTTGGGTGCTGTAAGAGAAAACACTGTTTCACATCCAATGTTTCCATAAATTATCCAAAGAAAATTTTATGTTCAGATACCAGCCTGCCTTTAGTGATTACAGTGACCTAACTCCTGCTGTGTTCAAGGAGAGCAGGGCTGGCCCATATGGTAAATTTCTGGCTGTGCCAGAAAACTTCTTTAAGTGTCTGCTGGAAATACTTTCCAAGTGTAAGTTTCATATTGAAGTTATTTTCTAAAGAAGAGAAGAGTTACCAAGAAAACAGTTTGAGAAAATGCAAACCTAGCTCCCCACTCCTGCTTCCCTTCTTCCTAGCTTTCATTTTTGCATATACTGTTTAGAAATGTACATTAGTTTATGGTGCTTTTTTTTTGGAAAACTCTCCTTCCCTGCTGAACAGAGTGCTGGGAGCTGGGTATCAGAGCTTGCGTTGTTCTGTTCTGCAGACATGACACTTAATATTAGCGTTGAGCTTCTCTGTATGGTCTCATGGGGAATAATATGAAAAATAAAAGGAGCTGGCTTCAGAGCTGATCCATGAGCCAAAAAGAACTGCGTTCACAAACTGCTGAACATTCCAGAAAATTATCAGTCTTTTTTAAATGATTACAGAGAAGTCAGGTGAATTTTTTGCCAATTTGTAATTAATCATGTTTGAAAATAATGCCTCCGGATGTTTTCATGGATTTTACTCTGCAAGTCTGTTACTGTAAATCATCGAAGAAGGAGTCTGAGACTCTGTTTTTCCAGGGTTATTTAGAAACAAACCCAATTCTCTTTCCTTGCGAGAATACTTGTGTTCCCTGGTATATTTATGGCCACTGGGATGAAGGCTGCCTTGATCCTTGTCTGCTTCAGGACGTTTTCTAGCAATGTCACTCTGGGGGGATCATTTATGTCTTGTGTAGACAATATACAAGTCTTTTTGACAGTCTAAGTGCCATAACTCTTCAACAGCTGTTCTCTGCCATGTCAGCTGGTTCACTCTGAGTGCCACGTGTTTGTGTAAGTCCTGTTTTTGTTGGTGGAAGTGTTTTTAGGAGTTGTGGGCTCCACATGCATTCTGTTCAGTGGAACACTAACCGTGTTTGTTTAAGCGTATCCTTGTATCTTTAAGTGCCTTGCTGGAGTGGGAGGGAAAAGACGGATGGTGAAGCCTTCCTGGAACAGCAGGCATTTACACCCAAACCTTCTCTTTGCGCATCAGGAGAATTATATGGATATGGAAATGTGTACATTTGAGAACCCTTCCAAGTGAGCATCTTCCTGAATGAAGCTCTTCACTGTCTGGCAACCAATTTATCCTTCTTGCATACTGCCTTTGATATTTAATGCTTACTTCTTTTTAATAAGGAAGCCGATAACATTTCTGCTTATTGAAATGAAGTTAATTATTGTTATGCTGACTATAATAGAGTTAAAAATTTTAAGGCTATTGATCCTCTTTCTTTCATACCTTCCAGAGACGGAGTGTGTATGTGTACACATGTAATTATATGGTAGTCACTTTCCTTGAGCAATTTCTAATTTTTATTCACATTTTGCTACCGCTTAAAATGTATATTTTTGTATTTTATGCTTATGTGTATTTTTGTTCAGAAAAGGAAATTAGATCCTGGTAGCATGGGAAGGTCAGAATTTCTTGAACTGTGTGCCTTTTTAATAATGAGTGATAGCTTTTTAACTACAGAGCTAGTTTGGGTGTGGTTATTTGTTTTACTTCACCTGTACTTAGAATTTGAAATATTTTTACGAACTTGGGATTCTGTTCTGTCTCTCTGGCAGAGTTGAGGTCTGGTTTTTTTTTGTAGTCAGTTTGTGCTTTTCACTTGTCTTTGGTGCCCTTTGAGTAGTTGATTAGTGCCTTATCATGAGTTCCTGTGCTGCTCTGATCCTCTCAAAGTGGTATTGTATGTATTGAAATTCAAAGCACTGCTTAGTCAATAAGATGCAGAATGTAACCCTATGTAAGACATGTCCTTGCTTATAGGGATCCAGAGTGGATGGGTTTGAATTCCTGATGAACTAGGAAAGCAGATCATCTTTTGCCTTTGGGGACAGCAGCCTTGACATCTCATTTGCCTTCCTTTGCCATAATTTCAAGAACACAAAGCTTAGATACTTTCAGTTATGCTATAAGTAGAGCTTCTAAGAGGGACATAGATATCTGATTAATGTTATGATGAAGAGGTTTGTTTTTTATTGGAAATGTACTGGACATAACCTACTCCTTTGCAGTAGATAGCAGGAATATAATCATAGTTTTATTTTGCATGCAGTCCCATCTTCCTGAATACCTTCTGGAGAAATAGACTCAAACTGTTCTGCCTAATTTCAGAGAGAGCAACTTTTATTGGTATTACCTTGCATTTATTTTTGAGACAAACAACACATGTTTTTAAATGACTCTTGGCTGCCTTGTACACCCTACTAAGAAGCATCAGTCGTAATTCACCGTGTCAAGGAAATTGTTATTCAGTGAACAAACATCCTTTCTTATTTTATTTGTTTTCTATGCTGTAGTATATCACTTCAGACATCCAAATCTGCCTCTGTAGTAAGCTACTTTAAAGGCACCATGTACAACATGACTTTAAACAAATGTTTACATCAGGTGGCCTTAACTTCCATACACTGCTGTCTTGAAAGATGCCTTCAGTCACTTTGCACTGTGACTATTTTCTTGAATAAGTTGCAGAGGATTTTGTATTGTGTGTTGGCAGTGAATGGGACAGAGGAAAGGCAATACTATGCGGCACAATGACTCAGTGTTTTCCTCTTTGTCGGAGCCTGTGCATAAATGCTCAGTATATGTATTTTTTCCACTGATCTCTACAGTCAGTTCTTGATGTTAGAAGTTACTAGGAAATCTTTTAGCAAAAAACCTTTAGGAAAACATTGAACAAGATCTTTAAAAGCTTTAAAGTGGTGCTAAAAGCAGTCGGGAAATGATACTTCATAATGGAGTCTTCCTGTTGCACTGCCTGAACGCTTTTTGTGTGGTTGCTCTTTGTTTGAAGCCTGAATACTCTCTGGTACATCCAGTGCTCTTTTCAGCTCTATGTTATCAGTGGATAGTCTATGCAGACCCATTAACATCGTATTAAATCGGCAAGAAATAATCATTTATTTAAGACTGGCTTTAAAGCAAAACCTTAATGCATTTTAAAGGATCTCTCTCCTCTCTTGACTGTCATCCACAGTCCCACAGGTGAGGTTTTCTGTACAGATGTCCTTGTGTATGTCATCTAGAAGCCTTCTGTGTGGAATGCTGCTGTACACAACAGGAAGCGCTTGTCCTGTGACAAGTGCTGCATAACGGGTTCACAGCAACTTTGAGTTTGCATGCCAGGACTGCTCAAATGTCTGGTTTGTTTCCCAGCATGGCATCTTCGTGCCCCATTTACTTCTCAAACAAGAGTTTGCTGGCTTGTGCACATCAGTGGCACATGATAAAGGAGAAAATTAGCCACTCTAGTGCAGGAGAAACTGAAGAGCCGGGATCCTACATTACTTGCCTATCTTTTGGCTTGAAAGTTGCTTCTTAAAATTGGATGTGAGATTTTAGAATTGTTTTTAGTAAGTTTTCAAAATACTGTCCTAACAGTATTTCTCCAAATGTGTTGGTATGAATTTTGACAATACTTGGTGCAAGCAGACTTATGTAGAAAGCGTATGTATATACTTGTCTGTTATATAGGCTTCAGTGTACTACTGTGTGCAATCTATGTGCAATTAAAAGCATACAAGATCTTCAAAAAGTAGCCAAACATTGTATGATATTCTGTTTTGTAAAATACACATCTAGAATTTTAGGAAAGAATATATGCGGAAAGCAACTGTTGCCTAACGGAATCATTTCTGCGTCTCAAACACTAACCAAAGAGGGCAAAATCACCCACGTTATTCAACTTTAATCTTAATGGTCAATGTTTTTTTCTTATAGTCTTTGTTTTTCTAATACAAATCTTAATTCAGCGAACCATCTTTGTGTTTTGTGCTGTAAGTACACAGGAGACTTTCAATTTTATCACCAGTAATTTATAGGTAAAAATGTTATCACTAGTAATTTATAGATAAAAATAAAACAGCAGTTTTGTGATCAGGCCTTTTGAGTTTGTATTAGTCTCTCCTTTTCCCTATGTCAAAATAAATTTTACTTCAGTATTGTTTCATATTCAGTTTATTGTACGTTTGTGTGCCACTTGGAAATATCATTGCACTAACGCTATTTTATGCAATAAAGTCTGACATTGTGCTGCGTTAGATCAATCCAGTGATCATTTTTTCTAATTGGTAGCTTTTTCTTATCAGATGCATTGCAGCGTCATTTTTATGTGTGCTATAGTTCAGTCACCAGAACTCCGGTGCTAAGATTTCTCTTTAGTTTCATATGATGCATTTTGTTAATGTATTTCTTAGTGTTATCGAAAAGCTTCATCAGCCTTGCTCAGATTTTAAGGTGTTATACTGTAAATGGATTTTTTTGTGTTGAATTCTAGTATTGTTAGACTGGGTGGGATATTAATATGAGGAAAAATATAAAAATGCTGGCTTGAGGGAAGTGGCATAAATGCAGATGTAATGAAGCGAACTTTAACTGTCCTACTGGCCGTTGCATCTCTTGTTTTTCTATGTCAAGCCTTAAGCAATGTAAACTAAAATTCTTGGCTGCTTGAGATGTAGTCAGAAATGCACTTTGATCTACATTAGGATCATCACACGTAATTTCACTTTTGATCAAAACAGAAATAGTGAAAAAAACAACCACAAAAGTAATCCTTTTATGATCTGTTTTGAGTAAAAACAGTAAAAGTCATCTCAGTTATTCTTGAGTATTGGTATATATTGAGTATTGAGTATTGAGCATTGGTGCGGCCGCACCTCGAGTACTGTGTTCAGTTTTGGGCCCCTCACTGCAAGAAAGACATTGAGGCCCTGGAACGTGTTCAGAGGAGGGCTACGAAGCTGGTGAGGGGTCTGGAGCACAGGCCTTATGAGGAACGGTTGAGGGAGCTGGGATTGTTCAGCCTGGAGAAGAGGAGGCTCAGGGGAGACCTTATAGCTCTCTATAACTTCCTGAAGGGAGGTTGTGGTGAGCTGGGGGTCGGCCTCTTCTCTCGTGTAATCAGTGATAGAACTAGAGGGAATGGTTTCAAGCTGCGGCAGGGGAGGTTCAGGCTGGACATTAGGAAGTATTACTACTCGGAAAGGGTAGTCAGGCATTGGAATGCACTGCCCAGGGAGGTGGTGGAATCACCGACCATGGGAGTGTTCAAGACACGTTTGGATGTTGCGTTGAGGGGTATGATTTAGCTGGGAAGTATTGGTAATGGTTGGACTGGATGATCTTCTAGGTCTTTTCCAACCTCGATAATTCTGTGAGTAAATGGAGGTGAACTAGCATGGTTATGTCTTTTCCATTAACAGAACAAATATTAAGGAGCTAAACTGATTTACGGGATCTTGAAAACTTGTCATTGATTTATTTTTCTTCAAATAAAGATTGCAGTAGTTATTTTTAATATTTATTGAAGATGAATTTTAATAATAATATGTTCAGTGTTTGGTTGTTGAACTAGACAGTTGCCTGTAGGACATGACTGTTTCTGTACTCTGTGGACTGCTGCTCATTCTCAGCACTTCTTAGGGGCTGCCTCACAGGTATTTTAAAGCTTTGTGGAGCTACAATGGTGGTTTCCATAGTCAGGCTGCTAAACATGACCTTGCAGAACATTATCTGGGAGTTTTCTGATGAGGAGTCACCACATTTTAAAAACATATCTTACTCATCAGGAAGTCATCTCAGGACTTCTCTCAGTGATTTTTCAGCAGTGTTGGGAATTTGGAGAAGCCTCAGTCGACTGGAAACTGGCAAATGTCCCAGTTTTCAAGAAGGGCAAGAAAGAATACCCTGGCAATTACAGACCCGGCATTCTCAGTTCAATGCCTGGTAAAATTACAGAGAAGATTATTCTGGGTGTTACTGTTCTGAAAGACAATGCAGTCATTAGTCATGGCCAACATATGTTTTTGAGGGGAATCCCTGTCCAACAAATTTCATTTTCTTTTATGACAAGATTAGCCAACTAGTACATAATGTGATGGGTGAACAGTTGGCTGAGGAGTCAGGCTCAGAGCATTATAGTAAATGGGGTTACATCGTGCTGGTGGCTGGAGTAGGATTCCCCAGGGCTCCATTTTAGAGCCAGTTCTCTTCAATGTTTTCATCCACAACTCAGATGAAGAACTCAAAGATACACTAAGTGAGTTTGTGGCTGAGACTAGACTGCGAGGAGCTGCTGAATCCTTGGAGGCTGGAGAGGCCTTGCAGAGAGATCTTGACAAATTGGAGGGCTGGGCAATCAGCAAATGCATAAAGTTCAACAGGAGGAAGTGCAACCCTGGCTCTATGTACAGACTGGGCAATGAGAGGCTGGAGAGCAGGCCCTGCAGAAGGATGTGGGGCTTCTGGCTGATTGCAAGTTGAACCTGAGTCAGCAGTGTGCCTGGGCAGCCAGAAATACATGGGGGTACACCAGGCCCAGCGCTGCCACCGCATGAGGGAAAGGGTTGCCCTGCTCTGCTCTGCAGCTGTGTAGCCTTACCTTGAGCACTGTATGCAGGTTTGGGTGCCACAGTATGAGAAGGCCATCAAACTGTCAAAGAGCATCCAAAGGATCAAATAGCATCCTGTTATAGGGAAATACAAGAAAGGCTTGGACATAATAATTTATTTTGATAGAACTTAAAATAGCTCAGTTGTAATGAATTAGAATTACTGAATTAATCCACTGAATTAGAATTACTGTATTAGCTTTGGAAATAAGATCAGTTCCTTTTTTTTTTTTTTTTTTTTTTTTCTCACTTTATAGTATTCCTAGCAGTCCCCAGATCTTGCAGTAAAAACCCCAAACCAATGTATTTCCAGATGGCAGCAGATGATAAAAGATACGGAGTGTTTCAGTCTTGCTTCTTGGTTTTTCCTCCCTTGTGTGTAACTGCTTAAAGAGCTGCAGGTTTGTGGGTTTATGGGTTTTGCTCAGTATGAGAAGATGATACGGCAGTAAAAATACTCTGCCTAACCTTATCACCGTGTGTTTTAGTTGTGTGTTCTTACCCTTAACCCATAACTCATGCTGATGTTTCTTTAATAAAAGAGAACTTCCCACAGTGGAAGATGCTGTCATGGTTTTTCTGCTTTCTAAAAATATATTCCTTGACACTAAATAGAACACTTGTCTTTACAATATTTTTCTAGAATCCCAGTGCCAAATACCTACCATTTGTGCTTGCTTCCTTTCTGTCTCCTTTCTCCTGATTGCAGGACAGCCAATGAGAAGAGCATGAAGAGTGACTGCTGACTGTGGAGAATGTGCATTTTCTAATGCTATGAAATGGTCGCTGGGGTAAAAAGGAACAAGAAACTCTTTTTAAAATACATCAACAGTTAAGAGGAGGACAAAGGAGAATCTCCACTCTTTACTGGATGAGGGTGGGAATGTGACCACTGAGGATAAGGGAAAGGCAGAGGTTCTGAATGCCTTCTTTACGTCTGTCTTTAGAAGTTAGATCAGTTATCCTCAGGGTACCCCGCACTCTGACCTGGTAGTCTCGGTTGGGGAGCAGACTAAACCCCCCGTGATTCTGGAAGAAATGGTCAGAGACCTACTACTCCAACTGGACTGCCACAAGTCCATGGGGCCGGATGAGATTCACCTGAGAGTGCTGAGGGAACTGGTGGAGGTGATAGCCGAGCCGCTTTCCATCATCTGTCAGTGCTCCTTGTTGACTGGTGAGGTCTCAGAAGACTGCAGGATAGCCAGTGTGACTCCCATTTACAAGAAAGGTTGTAAGGAGGATCTGGGGAACTACAGGCCTGTTAGCCTGACCTCGGTGCCAGGGAAGGTTATGGAGCAGATTGTCTTGAGGGAGATCACACGGCATGTGCGGGACGACCGGGGGATCAGGCCTAGCCAGCATGGGTTCATGAAGGGCAGGTCCTGTTTGACCAACCTGATCTCCTTCTATGATCTAGTGACCCATCTGGTGGATGAGGGGAAGGCTGTTGATGTGGTCTGCCTAGACTTCAGCAAAGCCTTTGACACTGTCTCCCACAGTATTCTCCTGCAGAAGCTGGGAGCCTGTGACTTGGACGGATACACTCTTGGCTGGGTAAGGAGCTGTCTGGAGGGCTGGGCTTCAGAGAGTGGTGGTGAATGGAGTTAAATCCAGCTGGCAACTGGTCATGAGTGGTGTTCCCCAGGGGTCAGTGTTGGGGCCTGTCCTCTTCAATATCTTTATTGATGACCTGGATGAGGGCATTGAGTGCACCCTCAGTAAGTTTGCAGATGACACCAAATTGGCTGGGAGTGTGGATCTGCCTGGGGGTAGTGAGGCCCTACAGAGGGATCTGGACAGGCTGGAGAGCTGGGCTGAAGCCAATGGGATGAGGTTCAACAAGACCAAATGCCGGGTCCTGCACTTTGGCTACAGCAACCCAAGGCGACACTACAGGCTTGGGGTGGAGTGGCTGGAAGACTGTGCAGAGGAGATGGACCTGGGGGTATTGATTGATGCTCGGCTGAACATGAGCCGACAGTGTGCCCAGGTGGCCAAGAAGGCCAAGGGCATCCTGGCTTGCATCAGAAACAGTGTTACCAGCAGGAGCAGGGAGGTGATTGTCCCCTTGTACTCAGCACTGGTGAGGCTGCACCTCGAGTACTGTGTCCAGTTTTGGGCCCCCCACTGCAAGACATTGAGGCCCTGGAATGTGTTCAAAGAAGGGCAACAAAGCTGGTGAGGGTCTGGAGCACAGGCCATATGAGGAGAGGCTGAAGGAGCTGGGATGTTCAGCCTGGAGAAGAGGAGGCTCAGGGGAGACCTGAGTGCTCTCTATAACTTCCTGAAGGGAGGTTGTGGTGAGCGGGGGGTCGGCCTCTTCTCTCGTGTCATTAGTGATAGGACTAGAGGGAATGGTTTCAAGCTGCGGCAGGGGAGATTCAGGCTGGACATTAGGAAATATTACTTCTCAGAAAGGGTGGTCAGGCACTGGAATGGACTGCCCAGGGAGGTGGTGGAGTCACCGACCCTGGGGGTGTTCAAGGAACAACTGGATGTTGTGTTGAGGGACATGGTTTAGTGGGAGCTATTGGTGATAGGTGAACGGTTGGACTGGATGATCTTTTTTTTTTTTTTCATTGTCCCTTTGATACCTTTCATTTTCAGCTTAATTGTTGTCACTAGTATGTTGCTGTTATTCCAGTAACAGAAGATAGATAGTCATGAGGGGGAACACAAGTGTGACACTTGAGAGGCTGAGGAAGTGAATCTTCCTATGCTAAGTGATTGATGGAAGGAGACGGGCTTCTTAAAAGGGTGAGTTGGAGCACCTACACCTCCTTTTTGAAACATGCCTGAAGAAGCTCCATTTATTTACTTATTTTCCACTTCTGCTACAGAGTGAGCCTAAGGAGGATGGCTTCCCAAGTTTAAACGTTTTAGCTGTCAAGCTTAAGCTGGGGGGAGAGATGAGATATATACCTGTAAGAGGAAGAAAGGGTCAGTTAAGGAAAAGTTAAAACCTCATGCATCAGAGTTTAAGGTAGCTTTGAACTGTGAGAGATGAATAAATGCGGTGTAGAGTAGACTGTTGTGCAGCAAGATTTCCATACCATTCTTTGGAAGCTTCTGCTGGTTTCTCTCCTGGACTGAATGTTTCTGTTGATATCCTCTATAAAGCAATCCCCGCATCCTTCTTGTGCAAGGATCTCTAGATGGATCTGGCACCTGTTTATCATGCTTTTCTGGGCTTAAAAAACCTGACAGTTGCAGTAGAGAAAGAATTACACAGACTGGTAGGTCCTTTGAAGCCCTGGAAGGAGAAGTCACAGTGAGTGAAGTTAAAGAGGAGCCTATCAGAGTCTGACTTGAAAAACTAGCGTGCAGACTTATTATATTTGAATGCATCAACAGCCTCAGAGAGACTGCCAGCACTCCAGAGAGTAGCATTCAAGTTGACCTTGACAAAATGCAGAAATGGTCTAAAATCAGAAGCAAAAATGTAGCTATGTACTCAGGAAAGACGGTAGTCGGCTGCACCGATCTGGGCTGAGGGAATGACTAACAAGGTAGATATTCATTAGAAAAGGAGCCAGGATGCAAAGAGATCAATCCACTGAAAATAGGCCAAACTATTTATTTTTTACAACTTTTGCCAAGTTCTTGCTCAAGAAGCAAACACACTGGGTGGTATAAACAGGAGTGTTGTCTGTAAGGCTATGCTTTCTGCAGCCGAAGTGGCTGGTCCTGCTTGGGCACGGCTCACCAATAACAGGGGGCTGCACAGAGAAAAGGTTGCCAGAATGGTTAGGGTCCTCACAGACCCTAGAACCACAGAAGGGGTTAAAGGAAGCCTTTGTTTAATCTGCAGAAGAGACAGCAGAGGTTAAGATGAGACAAGTTTTCAAATAAGGGGAAGGCTACTGGAAAGAAGCGTGTGAGCTGTGTTTAACATCCAAGTAATGGTAAAAGTAGTAGAGAGATTTAAACAGCAGCAGGGAGCATTTAGCATGGATACTAATAAAAATAATCAAAGGGTCTTGAAAACTTAAGTTTCTGAAAATAGCTTGTAGGCTCAAAAATAGTATAATGGAGACCTAAAATGTGAAAATTGAACGTGGTAGCTGGATAACTGAGAGAATGCCTGATAATGGAGATGTAAAGCAGTAAGTACAAATGAGCTAGGAACACCCCTAATGTACTGGGAAGCTAACAAAGGCCTATCTGAGGCAGCGTGGGAGTTCACACAGGAGCTTGTTATATAGGATCCTGCCTGGGGCATGGGCGTAGTTCCTCCATGCCCCTGACATGATGATTTGTGTGTGGGTCCATAAACCTAACTCTCACTCTGCTTCCATAAGGCCCTAGCAAGCACTAGAATAAACAGTTGTAGGACGGAACAAACATATTTAGATACAAATCTTCCTTTGTGTTTATATTACCACCAGTAATTTACACTTAGTTTTTGTCTTGTATTTTATGTATGGTTGCATTTGGAATCCTGTTTTATTTTCTTCATTTGCCTCCAATTTAAGTCTTTGATGAAATCCATACAGCCTATTCCTTTCAAGCTGATTACGTGCATTGTAGTTTTAACTTACATGTCTAATGTTCTTTTATGCACTCCTGTCTGCCATAATCTCCTATCTGATATGTGAAGGGATTCGTTCACCTAGAAGTACATCTTCTAGTTCCTCACTTTTATTACAATCACCGAGAATGTAATAAAACAGATTTATTGTTTGAGAAAGCATGTAAGAAAAGGGGAATTTCCTGAGTTTATTATAGTGCTTTTCAGTGTGTTTCATTTTTAGAAGAAACCCATATATGGTTACATTTCCAGATGGTTTAAAATTTACAGGATGGCAGTTACCTGGAAGCTTATTTTGAGGCCTGATTGGAGGTACCTGCCTGTGTGGTCTCCGTACTGAGTCACTGGTGTAGAAACTGAATTTTCAGTTCTATCAGTAATTGTTCTCTCTCTCTCTTTCCTTCTCTCTTCTCCTTTTCTTTCTCCCTCTCTTTCTCTCTTTCTTTCGTATAAGCAAAAAAAGATTACATCTTCTATCAACTTTGGGTGTAAATCAAAGCATTATATTTTAAATTTTTTGTTTCAGTACTGGTATTGCCCCTAAATAAAACAAAGAAGAAGAGATGTCATCCTCAGGCAAGTTCCTAGAAAGGTGGCTTTGGTGCAGCCTGCAAGATAAAATGTAGAAGCAACCAGAGCAGATATTGGATTGAATGTAGAGAAACCTTAAGAGTAAACAGTGGTGTGAACATGCTCTTTTCCTACATGAGGAGTCCTGGAGGTGTCAGGCAGATGTATTCATAGGTGAGATTGAAGTGTTGACTTGTTTTTCAGAGCCACGAACAACCTTAAGATACCTGGTAGCACTTGCAGAGGAGGTGCAGCTGGTAGTTCAGAGCTCAGCCCCTGCTCTCTTTGCTGTGGTAGCACACATCCGTCTGACACTAGTAAGATGTTCATGTCTTGAGACCAGCCCAGACGTTAGACACTCAGGGAAGAAAGGTTTTTAATATGGCTGGAACAAGGAAAGAGAAATTTTACCCATAATAAAGAGGAATGAAATGATATAAAAAGAAGAGCCTCTTGATCTGATTCACAACAGCCTCCTACCAGGAATTCTCTATGGACTTCCCTGGGGATGCTTCTAGCTCACATTGGTGAGAGAACTGTGCTGAATGACATTTTAGGTCAGAAGATAGACATTTCCTTGTTTATTTATTTATTTCACATATGAATGTATTTTAAATTGCTGGATCAAGGAACGGGGACAGTAAAACATGCACATGTGGAAATGATGTACTGAGAAAGTTCTGTGGTTTCATATGGAGAAAAAAGATAGCAGCCAATTCTAGCTCAGTAGGAAAGTAATTAAGCCAGCAGTCTCTCTGTACATTGTATTCTAAGTTCAGTACAAGTGTATGTATCATATGATTTTTCTTCTATTATCTGCAGCTTGATTTCAGGAATGAACATCACCACAGTCATCATTTAAAGGTGATTGAGTTTGCTGAACGTTAGGTGGAACTCAATATGATTAACATGTCTTGTTCCTGTGCATCATCATTATCCTTGGTCAGATGTTTACAGGCAGCTTACGGCTGTTGTTTATCCCTACTTAGTTTTAATGACATTTCAATTACACTCAGAATAAAAACAATATGAACACATTTTATATTTAACAATAAATGATATCAAAACACTTGTGAGGAATATATTTGCCACTATTTCGTAGTCTGCTTGCTTCATTTAAAATGAGATGCTGTTTTGTTCAGAAATCCTTCCCCATCTACCATGTGTCCAATAAAGAAACCAACCACAGTCTTGACAATTTGTATGTTAAGATACAGGAGATGCAAACAAAAAAAAAAAGTGTGAATTCTTCATGGGGAAGCACAGTGTATGGTCTCAAAATACTAAAGAAGAACGAGACCTTTAACAGTGCAATATTCAGATAACAAAGCCAAATGGTATTTACCCGTCTATGCCCCGTTCTCTACTTTCACTATTTTTCTTCACTTATAATGACTTTATGCCTTTACCTTTGCAATAATTAAGATTGGGGTAATGTTGTGCCACTTCTGCTTCATCTTTTATCAGTCTCTCAGTCTATTTTTCTTTTCTTTTTGTGTTCAGCAGCATCAGTGAGGTCTAAGTTTCCTAGCAACATTGAATAATAGGATTCAGTCTTAAGGAAATTCATTATTTTCTCTGGATTCATTTTTAATATACATTTGTTGAAGATCTGAGGTCAAGAATACTGTAAATGTAAATGATTGGCTTGATTTTGGTTGTCTTCTTGAACTGCTTGCCTTGTCTGATGCAAATCACTTCCCTTCACCTGCTTCCTCCTTCCTACTCTTTTACACAGGGCACTGCAATCTGCTAATGTCCACCTCCCTCACAGTGTGGGCTTAAAGTTCAAGCAGCTTGATCCTTTATTTGGGCCTTGACATAGGGCAAGTCTGTCTTGTAAACAGCAATACGACAAACAATGTAACTACTACTGGCTGAGGTCTCATAGTTCCCAGTTGCTGTTAGTCCCAGTTCTCAAGTGGTACAATTTCTTGCATCCCTGAAAGAGTAAGGCTGTGAGGCAAAGGCTGTGGGGCTCTGCAATGGCTGCAATGCATCCCTTCCCTCAGTGTAAAGATGATGGGAGCAGGACTGGAGGCAGTAGCAATCTAGATGGAGGAAAAGAAGTGTGGAGCTGTAAATTGCTCTCACATTGCATGATGATTGTGTATAGGAGGGAAGAAAATCATGATCATGAAGCATGAGGAAGCTAAATCATTGCAAAGTCCAGTATCAGAACTCTTGCAAATATGATAGGAAACCCCAAATCCCCCCTCCGGATTAGCAGCTTTCAGCTGGTGTCTAGTGGGGCAGGTCTGTCTTGCAGGAGGTTTGTACCTGGCTCTTTTCCCCACAGATGATGGAAAACAAGATATGTGAGCTGCAAAGCCCAATGCCACCTTGTGCTCCCCAAACCAAAGCAGCTGGGATGCCAGTGCAGCCACAGGCGTGGGGTGACAGGAAGAGGGACTAGATCCTTGTGTAGGTCAGTACTGACTCTGGGCTGGTGGCAGCAACGACCACCCTTCAAGCTGATATAACATGACCTTTTTCTCAGGTTGCAAAACATATTCTGATGTGTATTCAGGATGCATTTAGTTGGCCTGAATGTGAGTCTCTTGCTCTGCATCACATGCAGTGTACGTGCAATGTGGATTACTCTGTGAGGGATGTCAAGGAACAGGACATGCTAGTGTAAACAAGTCCAGCAAGAGTCAACAATGTCAGGATACAGTGGAAAAAGGCAAACAACAGACTCTGGTGTATAAACAAGAGTACATCTTGGGAGAAGCTTCCACTTCTTAGCTACTGGGAAAACCATGGCCTTATTTTGTTTAGGTCTGCAAGAGGAAATCAGTGGTCTGGTTTCTGAATTCCCAAAGGCAGACAATGAGGACTGTTTAGAACATGGGGAGGTTAAACGAATTGGAGTTTCTTGGAGACCTTGGAGGCAGGGCTGTGGGATGTTTCTGTGTCTGCCTATATCAAAAACTCTTGAAATGTTGATTAATTTATTTGCTGACACAATGACATGATTAGGAGTAGGTGATTAAATTGTAAAAAAGTAAGTTATAGCTTAAACTCTAGGGAGAATCTTCTTAAGAGTACAAACTGTGGGATTTGCTGATGTGGAAGACAACCTTCTTCTTCAACAAGACTCTTTAAGAGTAAATTGGGCAAAAACATATGAATAATATGAAGAACTGTCTTGGTGGTGGAGATGGGCTCTTGATGTCCTTTCCAGTAGTGTTTGTTATGAGCTGATAACTGTAAGATCTATTGCAAAGACACAAAATGAGGCAGCTTTTTTAAGAGACTACTGAAATGTGCAAGGTGCAACTTTCTCTCTGCTGGTACTGAGGTAAATGCTGAAAAACTACTTTGAAATTATGGGAGTTACAGTGTTGTTATGTACTGTAAATGAGAATCTAGCTTCTAATTGCCTCCATAAGGCAATAGTGGTCCTTAAAAGTGCAGTGGATTCACTGGGACGTTACACTTCTTTTTAAAAAAGCTCACAATATTTGCAGAATGATACACTCAGTCTGGAAAACCTTTTTTGAAAGTACAGGATCAGGCATGCTATGAGAAGGGGTGTAGATGCAATGGTCTGAACTTAGGAGTCTTTCAGGGATGCCTGTGTCCAGTAAATGTGAGCAGACATCCAACAACAGATATGAGTTGCACCAGCTTATATCATAGAGTCATAGAATGGTTTGTGTTGGAAGAGACCTTTAAGATCATGTAGTTCCAACTCCCCTGCTATAGGCAGGGGCACCTCCTTCTAGATCAGGTTGCTCAAAGCCCCATCCAGCCTGGCCTTGAATGCTTCCAGGGAGGTATCAGGTACATTTCCCCAGGCTGTTCCTCAGGTGAGGCCAACTCATGTCAGAGGTTCTATAGGTTTCAAAGCCCAGCTACTCACTGTCACAAAAAAGATTAAAAAATGTCTTTGTGACTGTGCTGCTCGCAGCTGGGTTGTTGGAGTACAGCGTGCAAATTCAGCTTTACAGGACAAGCTACCCCTGGAGTGTTTTCATTCAGAGCTACAGTACTGTGCCAAGTTGTCTTTCATATCATATATCTGTTGAACTTTTCTATTTCTTCACCATTTTCTTCCTCAAGGATAAAATCAGAAGCTAGAAAACCAGAACAACAATACTGAATGTACAGTGGGCACTTAATAACAAACAGAGAAAACAAAGACTGCGATAGCCAAGATAACCAGAACACTTTTGATTTCTAGTTGCATGTTCCCATGAAACTGGAGCTCTTTTTTCTCATTCAAACAGATGTTGAACAAATGAACTATTTATCACTGAGTTCAATTGTGTGCTGAAGGCAGCCTTAGGCAGAAATACAGCTACACCCAGCACCTTTAAAGTACATCTATAGATGAAGGTGGCATGGTCCCAAAGCCACCTATTACTGTACTTCTTGCTATATTTGCAGTTTTGCTGTGTTTTAACTGCTGTTGGCTTGCTGTGCAAGGGCCTTGGGAGTCCAGCACGCAGAGGGTACAAATACCCCAAGTGTCAGAGCCCTTCTAGGGGTTTTTAGCCATTGAGGACTGTACTCTGTTAAGGAGCAGCTCTGTTTTTGCTGATTTCTGGCACTGAGGGTAGTGGAGGAAGAAAGGTACCTTATTTGACTAAATATCTGTCACAAGTAATACATTTGCTGGTGTGCGGGGATCCACAGCATAGTGGGTAGCTCATATTTATCAACCAACTGCTTCACCAGGGAATGCTGTATTGAAGATCAAACCTTAAAGAGGTCAACTGTGCAACTGATGGCTGTAGGGTGTCCAACCTTAACACCTCCCAGACAGGTGGTGAGGTGACCACTCACTCTGCAATCCAAGTCGGAGACAGGCTGCTGGATGTGGCTGTTTCCAGTGACCTGGTTACCGAAAACAGAAACATCCACTGTTTCTTGGGAGGTTGACACAATTGCAAGATGGAGTTCAATGAGGTTCAACAAGACCAAATGCCGGGTCCTGCACTTCGGCTATAACAACCCCAGGCAGCGCTACAGGCTTGGGGCGGAGTGGCTGGAAGACTGTGTAGAGGAGATGGACCTGGGGGTATTGATTGATGCTCGGCTGAACATGAGCTGACAGTGTGCCCAGGTGGCCAAGAAGGCCAAGGGCATCCTGGCTTACATCAGAAACAGTGTTACCAGCAGGAGCAGAGAGGTGATTGTCCCCCTGTACTCAGCACTGGTGAGGCTGCACCTCGAGTACTGTGTCCAGTTTTGGGCCCCTCACTGCAAGAAAGACATTGAGACCCTGGAACGTGTTCAAAGCAGGGCAACAAAGCTGGCGAGGGGTCTGGAGCACAGGCCGTATGAGGAGAGGCTGAAGGAGCTGGGAATGTTCAGCCTGGAGAAGAGGAGGCTCAGGGGAGACCTGATTGCTCTCTATAACTTCCTGAAGGGAGGTTGTGGTGAGCTGGGTGTCGGCCTCTTCTCTTGTGTCATTAGTGATAGGACTAGAGGCAATGGTTTCACGCTGCGGCAGGGGAGATTCAGGCTGGACATTAGGAAATATTACTTCTCAGAAAGGGTGGTCAGGCACTGGAATGGGCTGCCCAGGGAGG
Organism: Alectoris magna; assembly: GCA_030625065.1. Taxonomy (NCBI): domain Eukaryota; kingdom Metazoa; phylum Chordata; class Aves; order Galliformes; family Phasianidae; genus Alectoris; species Alectoris magna. The sequence goes on along the minus strand of CM060562.1, from coordinate 82,980,504 downwards.
TGGTGGAGTCACGGACCCTGGGGGTGTTCAAGGAACGATTGGATGTTGTGTTGAGGGACATGGTTTAGTGGGAGCTATTGGTGATAGGTGAACGGTTGGACTGGATGATCTTGTAGGTCTTTTCCAACCTTGGTGGTTCTATGATTCTATGATTCTATGATAATAAAATGGTAGTAAAACAAATTGAACATTTCTGTATTCTTGGTGAGAATATTCACTACCTTCACACAGACAACTCAGAGAAAGAAAATGCTACAGGAGTGTCCTCACATCTTTAAACATTTAGCTCTTGAAAATTCTTTGGGACTGCTCCCACTCTTCAATTATCTCCTTAGCATTTATAGAAGGAGGTCTATTTTGGATGTTCAGCAGCACTGCTTGCTAGAGCTGTTAGCCCCTACTTTAAATGACCAAGAAAATCACAGAGACATTACCTGGTACCCCTTGTGTTGAGTAGAAATCAACCCAACCAAACCTGCAGGATTATGTGGAAGCAGTCATAAGTGTAGGTAGAGTTGCCAGTATTGCATATCTGCTTCTGTGTGTCTTGAATAGAAATACAGCAGTTTGTCATTTTCTGTTCTACAGCTTTCAGCTGCATGAGTAAACACTTTAAATCTGAAATTCTCCCAGATCTCTGCGGGTGATGTGAAATCCCCCATTATGTAGGTCATATATCTTTCTTGGCAGGGGTTCAACTCAGCATCTCTAAATGAATGTTGATGAGGTATGCAGACTCATTAGATGTTTTTGTATTTCTATTCTTCTGCGGTGCAGATGCCCATGAAAGAAGCTGAGCCAGAGCAAGTATTAGAACCACTGTCCTTGAGCCATTTTAGTTTTACCATCTGGTAAACAATTGCATCCATTTTAAATATCAAATGTTGTGTTATTAACCTTTGAAAAATATACATTTTTTTCATTTATAGGTGAAGATGTTACTGTAAACATCGGCAAAAACTTGTGCATGCCTTGTTGCAAATAGAGCACCAATGGAGCCAGGCATGGAATCTTCCCTGAAGGCCACCAGTGCCTTTTGGCAGAGGCACCTTCTCAAAGGATGCAATGCACAGTTGCCAGCTTCACATATTTCTACTTGTTAGACCATCTTCAAGCACTTATGTTGAATGTTTCAGAATCAGAAGTGGAGATGAATTTCCGCTCTTGGTTTCTGAAAATCCCAGAGACCTAGCAAGCTGTAAGTGATCAGCTGCTTTGAAAATGTGCTCAATACTATCTTTAATCTAACTTATTTTAATGGCTTACCAGTAGGTTCAGGCTGGAAAAAACGTTGCCAATAGTCAAAATGAAAAAATCTGCAGATGCAGTGTTGGTGTAACTTAGGTAATGCCTAGAGAGCCTGGCAGGTCTGAGAACCAGGTTACAATATTTTTTTAATCCTCTTTCTCCTTTTGCCAAAAAACCAGCAGTGTAACTGTAGTTCTACTCCTCCGCATGCTGCATTGGATTTTATCTGTTTTTATTAGTGTGGTCAGTTTTTGTGCAAGTCTTTCCATAAATGAAATTAAGTACAGAAAATGAAGGAGATAGAAAGATCAAATGACTATGCCGTTAAATTATTTATTCTTTTATTACTTCCAGCAGGGTACATAAACCTTATGTACCATCACTTTCTTCTGGAGTAAGATGCACAAAGAAGAGGCTCACATATAATTTGAAATTGAAAATTCCACTTTTTTAGCTTTCTTGGGAAATGCTATTAGTTCAGAGAAAATGGGCATTCAGGCACAATCCGTTTTCACTGATGGTTCCCAAACCATCTTTTTACAGTCCCAAAGCCACAGGAATGTACTAAGTTTCCTTTCAAACTTCCAGATGATCTTCAAGCATTTCAGTGAGTCTTGGGAAGGTTCCTGATATAAAATTAGATAAATTGAATCTCTTAATTAATTAAAGAACTTGCTATTCAATAACACAAAGATCTTTTAAAAATTTTCTTTTAAATATAATTATAGAAAGAATTTATCAAAGGAAAGAGAGAGAACAGATTCAGAGAGATGAAGGAGCATGAGAAAACAGTGAGACAACAAGAAGGAGCAGGTACACGAATCTCTTATCACAGCGTATGTCTGCCATAGCCCAGGTGAATGCTATGCTCTGGGCCTGAAGTTTTAACCTTCTCTTTGAATCTCTAGAACTAAAAAAACATCAACAGCTATAAGTTTAATTTATCTGTGTATTAAAATTGGGCTACAGTATTTAGCACAATTTGTATTTAAAGGTTTGTGAGGATTGTTAGGATTGCTTCATGTGAAACCTTTAGTGTCAGAAGAGGAACCGTGATGCTTTGAGTTATGTAGAAACTTCTGATGTAATTGCAAATTTGAGGGTGACAGATTGCCACTTGGTTATAAATTTTAAAAAGAAAAAGTCTTCATTTGTTTTTATTACTTCTCCATGTAAGAAAATACTTACTCTGGAAATATCATTAATGTGAGTTAAAAAGAAATGTTACCCATAAGAGAAGTTTCATCATTGCATTCTATTTTCTCTGTGGAAAATAGTAGGTTTTTATTGTAATTGAATGTCAGAGTCCTGCAGATGTAATTGTCTTGCCTTTTATAAGAAAAACTTAATTAAATAGATGTGACACTCCCACGATTAGCTCTGCTCCTTTCCGGAAGACTGCTGTTCCACCTCTCTTCAGTGCATAACTGATGAGTGGAAAAAAACACAAGAAGGGAAGTGAGAGAAATTAAAAGCACCCTGAAACTTCTGGCTCTGTGTTCTGTTCAGCAAATACTGTGTTCATAAATAGAATGGCTGACCACTATATTTTGGCACTGCCTTGCCATGCAGAAGGTATTCAGAAACAGTGGAAGCCCAGAAGAACGATGGAGGTGGAGAGGAGAGAGAGGAGGAGAGAGAGGATTCCAGATCTAGTAACTTTGGAAAGTTTGATTCAGACCTGAACTGCATTACAGTTTCTGAGTTTCTCTCCTGAAATTTGGAAAAGCAAGACTTTACAATTTCTCCCATGTTTTAAAACTTGATTTTTTGAGCTTGGAGAAATGATAAAGCAGCTTGATTCAGAGTTAGATCTAGAGAGCTCCTGCAACTTAGGTATGCATGCTCCTGAGTACTATAATAAAGCCAACAGTTTTACACCTCCAAGATATTGACCCCATTGCAAGGGCTTAAGAAACTAAGCATTTGAGGACTGGGAAAATCACTGTAAGCCAACTTATTGGGAAATATTTTGGTCTGAGCAAAGAGTGGCATACATTCTTGTATGTGTGGAAAGAGATATACGTTCAGCTGGCTGTACTTCAGAGGACTGTGTGTACTTCTCTGTATCTGGTATATGATGTGTACAAATATCTGGAACTAGCAAATACTATTTTTGATAAATGTTTGGTGCTATTTACGAACATTTCATGTTTTATTACAAACTCAGTGGTCTAAAGGAAGCTGAACATTTGTTTGCAGGGGTTGAATTTTCCAGCAACAGGAAAATAAGCAAGAAAAGACAACAGAGCTGGTGAGGGGACTGGAGCACAAGTCTTATGAGGAGGGTCTGAGGGAACTGGGATTGTTCAGTCTGGAGAAGAGGAGGCTCAAGGATGATCTTATTGCCCTCTACAACTACCTGAAAGGAGGTTTTGCTGAGGTGGGGGGTCAGACCCTTTTCCCAGGTAACTATGGTAATGTCCTTAAGTTGTACCAGGGGAGGTTCAGGTTGGATATTGGAAGAACTTCACTGAAAGGGTGGTCAGGCACTGGAACAGGCTGCCCAGGGAGCTGGTTGAGTCATCATCCCTGGAGGTATTCAAGAAACACGCAGATGTTGTACTAAAGGATATGGTTTAATAGGCAAGATTGGTAGTAGGTGGATGGTTGGACTAGATGATCTTAGAGATCTTTTCCAGCCTTAAACATTCCATGATTCTACAATTCTGTGATTACACATCTTTGCATTGTCATAATCTATTTATGGCAAGAATTTCATCCTTAAAAACTGTAGCTCACTATAAAATTAGGGAAATTACCATAAGAATTACTGAAACTGTAGAAAAAGTGCTAAGTCTAACCAGCAGAAGCTTGAACATTTGAGTAAGCTAACATTCAGATTTGATTCACAAATTCCAAATTCACTGAGTTGTGGTCATTTTCCTGAAATGATCTTCCTGACCTCATTTAATGAAGTTACCTTAAGCCCAAGAATGATTTAGTCTTTGACACTGCAGTGGCTAAATAGCAGGCAGGGGAGGGGCATTTGCCTTTCTTTGAATGCTTTGGTAATATTGGGAAAAATACTGTTTTTGGTGTTTTTGTCATGACATTGTTTAGAAGAGTCCAATTAAGTTTGTGCCTATTGCTCTTGATGTGGAATAACAGTATTATAAATTGATGAGCATAATGGAGTCTGGAACACACCCATTATGTGTCAGGCTGGGTTTTATGACCTACATCGAAAGAAACCTGGAACTCCAAATGAATACCTAAATTTTGGCCTGTTCCTACCCGCTTATGGGCTGATTTTCTTTAGGCCAGAAATTCTAACTGAGAATTAAAAAATTCTTCTGCAACAAATCCTTTTAAATTTCTGACCTGAGTGAAAAGCTATTAATCAAGAAGTCATACCCTATTGTAATCAAAATCTTTTATTGTGCTCAAAAACCTCAAAGAAATCAAATGAAAGGCTGCATCAAACTCACAAGAAGACTGGAAGAGGTGGCATAAAATTTCAAACAAAGCTTTGGTTTCTGGTGAGAGGTAATATTGAGATTCTGAAGATCTTCTGAAGCAATCCTGAAAAAAAAAAAGGCAAGCCTAAAACCTCACAAGGAGAAACAGCTGTTTTTGTCCTGATATGTGTTTATCAGTTCTAGTTTCATGGTCCTAAACTCAGAAAACAGTTAAAAATATCTTTAGTTCTAGCACATGAAAACATTTTTATCAACAGGCAGCGCTGGTTGCCTATAGTTCATCAGACTACCAATGAAATGTATGTTAGACACTGGTTTCAATCCCTTTGTTGTATCGACGTTACAGTCAGCTTTCCCAAGAGCATGAGTGAGGTAGTGTTAAATTAAATTTCCTAGCTCAAGTTTGTTGCCTATCCCTGCATAACAAAATATTTCCATCCTTGCTAGGAATCATATGGATCAAATTTCAGGAAAGACCCTATGGATTAAGCTAAAGAAATAGAGCTCTGAACCATATTTCTTTGGGTAAAGAAGATTCTCTCACCAATTCCTGAAATATGAATACACTTATGATGTATTAAAAATGTGCTTGGCTCCATGCATGCTGTCTTGTAAAAGAGTCCCTCCCTTCAGCTGTCTACAGACTGAGAAACAGACTGAGAGAAGGCTAATTATTGAGAAGGCAGACAGCAATAGAAAATCAAAGGTACTAGAAAAAACTTAGCTTCAAGTCTTATAATGAATCATATCTACTTACTTAATTTCAAGAGTTTCCATCCCTATTGATTATAGCAATGATTCATTAAGTAGAACAGATAAACTGAGTTTATAGACTAGCTTTATAGCATTTCCTTCTTCCCTCCTGAACTCTTCTGAAGCTTTCCCCCTTTTCTTGAAAAACAGTGTGTTTACCTTATAGGATATTGAATGACTGAGCCTATTATTTTTTTTTCCCAATTTTAAATAATGCTTAGCAATAAAACTTGTTTAACATATTAACTGGTCCCAGTGAGCCAAGTATCAGACCTCCCGCCTTTGCTGTTCACTGAGATGTGTTCTCCAGATGACAAGAGATGAAATTGTTGTGGTACTCAGAGATTCATCCAGAGATGCTGGGAAACCTTAACTCTCAGGCGTGTCAGAGTGTATTGGAGCATTCAAAAACTTGTAACTTTGGAAGTGTCTGGATGAGTTGCTGGCACAATGCATATTCAGACTGATGAGCTCTCTTCACGGGCTAATTTCCATTCAGAGATATTAAGGCCTGCCATCTAGCTCATGATCCGTAGCTTTCCTTTGTCTTCTGGGCAATATGCTGCCACTTACAATTCTGCAATGATAAAACACATAGTCTTTCAGTAAATTAAAATTAAAAAATTAGTGTTTTCAGCTTGCAGCATCAGTGATATTTTCTTCCCTGAGTTGGTTGTGTTCCAATGCAACTTGAGGCTGCCAGAAGAAAAGGCCCTTCAACAGTGTTCTTTGTGTATCACCACAGTGAAGTCACCACTGCTATCTAACCTGAAGTAATCTCTAGGGAGCATATATCTGTTTTCTACTTCCTTTCCTTGTAGACATTTTCTCAGTCAGATCTTTGCCTACTGAATGTGTTTTTGGCCAGGCTTCTCTGTATCTCCTCCCATCCTGTCGCAGCTCCCTCTTGGGGCTGCCCATAGAACTCCTCTGCAGATTTCCTACTCCTCTTCCTCTGCTGAGCTTTTGTTGACTTCAATGCTGGGACTTTTGCTTCCCTTGAGAGAGTTTCTGACCATCTAGAAATTACTTCTGCTAGGAAATTATTATTTTCCTTATAGGAATGTGTTAAAAACATCACTAACCTTTCAGGGTAGACTCAAGAGATGAGTAATGTTCTGGCGTACCACCACACTCCTTAGTTTCTCTCTTTCCATTCAGTTCCATTGTGTGGATTTTTTACTTATTTTAAGACATAATTGGAAATCATATCTTTGTTTACCTCTTTTGCTGCCTTTTTTTTTTTTTTTTTTTTTTTTCTTCTTTTTCCCCCTCCCTTCCCTGTAGCTCATCTCAATGGTCTGGAAATAGAATGGGCTCTGAACAATTTATCATGGGTAACTAGTGCTTTGCTGACCATTTTCCCTTACTTTCACTAGGTTCAGACATAGCTTTTGTCTTCCTCAATTTTTGCCAACTTGCTGAAGGCAATGCAAGCCTCAGCATTGTGCAGTGGACATCTGAAATAATTCTCCTCTTTCCTTCCCTTCTTTTATCTACAGCAACTGAGCTCAATGTATTATAATCAGATTTAAAGGTTTTGGAAAATATAAACAGTATAAATCTTTGTTTCTTTTCCTTATCCAGGTGGAATGATATATTTTTAAGCTTTTTTTCTTTTCCTTATATTTTTCTTATGAAGAGGACCAAATGATTACTGTACTGTCACCAGCATACTCTGCTAAATTGCTTAACTGTCAACTTGAACAGTCTTCTGAATCTCTCTGTTTCCCAGTACACACTGTTCTGTAGTTCCATTTATTTCCATGCCTGTCAGCTATGCAGTGGTTTTGTTTTTTTTTTTACTTTTTATTTAACACCAATCAGCTTGGAGACCCCATGAAGATTAAAAGTATTAGTGCATTTTTTGAGGAAGAAATAATCAGAACAATTAATTTCTGAAAAAGGGTGAAATCCTTGTTCAAAAATCAGAACAATTAATTTCTGAAAAAGAAAAGGGTGAAATCCTTCACACCTGCTGTCTTCCAGAGCAGCTGAAGTCCCAGATGTGACCTTAGGGTGGCTTCTCCACTGCAGCTCCTGTTGCACTCAGTGCCCCAAATGAGGATCTCCAGGTCATTGGCCTGAGGCCTGAATTAACCCAAGCAGCAGCATCAGATGATCCCTTCTGGTAACTAATTAGCATCCTCCAGGAACAGTTTGGGAGTCCACTTTATTTGCCTTCTCCCTATCCATTTAGCCTCAGTTGAGAAACTCATCTGCATCCACACAGCTCTGTGATCCAGTTTATAACTGTGGATATATATAACTAATATAACATATAACTAATTTATGCTTGTAGACAGACACACCGATTTGTTGGTAGGTTGCATAAAGCAGTAAGAAGGGATGCTTCCAAAATGAGGTCAACACTAACCATGTGTATCACTGGATTTTTAAATGGGTTTTGGATGCTTAATTTTCTCTAAACAAATCTGTCTGTTTCACCCATTTATTTTCTTTTGCTTTATAACAAATGAGTCTTCTCCTAAGGTGTCACTTTGTCCTCTTACTTCAGCTCAGTGCTATCACTGTATGAATACACAGCTGTGCTTGGAGCCACTGGAGCATGCTGACTGCAGTGACTGGCTCAGAGACAGAGACACGTGTAACATGGAGACATGTTGCACTTCAGCTTTAGAGAAGACAATGGGGTAATAAATGACCTCCAGCTCCACATACAGTGATTCAGTGATCCTGCCTGAAATACCATTGCCTCATTTGTCACCATGCTGTTGAAGATGTAAACAGTGAAGGTGAGCGGATAGGAACGATATGGAAATAAAAAGGAAGGCCATTTACCACAAGGGCCCTTCAGCAGTGCCACTCCCCTCTGTGGTCCAAGATGAGTGAGGACAGACCTTCAGGGAACACACACTGTGTCCTGCAACTGCGAAGCGCACATCAGAAGTGTGCTGCTCTGTTTGATCTTCACCTGTTGTGCATGCCTTTCTGTTTGACTCATTTTCCTTTTCCTCAGCCTGATGTAATTTTTACAGATGAGACATGAATGGAAAGATTCCAGAGAACGTCTAGTAGCTTTTTCCATTGACATAATGCTTCATGCTTTTAAAAGTGTTTCAAATAAATATGATAATTGATAGAGATAGTCAACAAATTGGGAACATAAGGCATTTTTGGAGGATGAGCAAAGACCACCCAGCATATCACATATTTCCCTTACACACATATATTCCCTGCGTCTTTCTAGCCAGTTGCTAGACAAGCAGCTCTAATAGTACAGTCCTGTTTTATGTCCAGATTTGTCACAGCCATAATTAAGAAGTTTGTTATGTGCTTGATCAAAGAATCACAGAGCATCCCAGAAATTAGAGAAAACAGAGCTGAGAGGAATTTTAGCTGATCACTATTTCCATTGCTTCCAGTGCCTGATATATTTTTCTATCTGTTCTTACAATTTTCACACTAGCCATTGTGTTTCTTTAGTGTCATAGCTAAACCAATATAGTGCTTAAATAACTGACCCCTACCATTTATATCCCCTAACAAATAGAGTTCATATTTCCCTAGATTCCCATCTTGTGCCGATCTGAAGTCAGTGTAGGGATGACTGTTCAAATTGAGGACAAGTTTCACTGTTCCTGCGCAAAAAAAAATCTCTGGAATGTTTAATTCCAGAAATTCTACTGGAACAAATGAGAGCTGCAAATTCTTACCTGGGCATTAGGCATTATGGAAAGGTTTTCTTACTAGTTGCAGTAGCAGCCAGAATAGAAATTATTATTATTTTTTTTTTCTCAAAAGTCTTGAGAATCTACTCCTCGTTTCCTTTCATGCATGAGTTTTTTCTTTATGTAGCTGCTCATAAAAGACAGCCTTTCCCATACTCTGGCACCTGTGACAGACTTTTAGGAGCACATTAAATTGATCATTTTGCGTTTCCCTGAGCTTAGCCCCAGAACACAGGGAGAGGAGAAGGAAGGAAATGAGTTCACCCCTCTGCCATCTGCAGTGCTTCTGTCTGTCTGCCCCCCACCCACCTCCTTGCAAAAGGGGAATACGATTCCCTCTCAGAGACAGATGACTGCATATGGCTCTGGGGGAAAATAATTTTCAAGACACTGAACCGTAATAGAGAATTTCCTGCTCTGCCTCTGCTCTTAGCACAGCAGGGCTCAGCGATAGCACATTTCTAAGGCAGCCCTGCCAGGCTGCCTCAGGGGAAAGAGGGCATCTCTTAGGGAAGGCTGGGCTTTCTATGGCTGGCTTTAAAAATTGGGTCTGGCAGACAGACCATTGCCAGTGCAAATCCATGGAGAGTCCACATTTGATGTGTTCATGGAAGGAAATGCCTTGTCAGAAGTGAGAGGCTGAGCTGGGTAGCTGCAGTCTCAAACAAGTCTTAACCACTGCTCTGTGGCAGCAGTCATCTAATCTCCAGCTGACACAGGATCATGGGATGCTTGCAAAGTTCATATTCAGTAGAAACAGGCACAATCCTCCAGCCATGCGGTAAGCATAAAAAAGGCTGTTCATCTTCACCTGGCAGCTGGGATGCTGAACAGACACCCCAGTTACAAAATGAAACAGTGAAAGGTAGGCACACACCTGCCAGGAAATGAGCAGAAAATGCAACTCTTCCAATTGCTGGACACTACCAGCCCGTATCCCCTGTCTTGAGCCATCTCCATCATGTCCTAAATGCTACGTAATGCACCTGACATCTCTGGTTCAGTGGAGACAGCAATAATGGCCTGTCAGATATTGCCCTCATGACATCCCATTGCCCTAACTGATGCAGTCTGGAGGTCTGCAGAATTGTGGATACTCCATGTACCTGAAGATAAAGCTGGGAAAGGAATATCTCTGTCCCTAAAGCATGAAGTGAAGGGGGAAAAAAAATAGTAACGCAAATCCTCAGTGGCTTTTTTTTTTTTTTTTTAATACTTTTTTTTCTTCTTCTAAATATCTTCAAAGAGGAATCCTATTTGTAGCATTGTACAGTTATGGAAGAAACAGTGCAAAAAACCAGCATTATGTTCCCTTGGTTTCCCATCCTGCTCCCTTGGGGATTCAGGGTGGAACTGCACAAGACACAGCCTTTGGCAGGTTTTGGTCATTACTGCTTTTTTTTTCTGTTTCTGTTAGATCCCAATGAGGTTGATGTTGAAGAATTTATCAACACAGAAAGGGGCACTGAGATTTTGGGGGGGACGAGACCACAAATGCTTGCTGTTTCTTTGATGAGAAAGGCAAACAGCATGCACGGTAGCCTCATTTAACCTATGCACTGCCCTTCAGACAGCCTGAAATCAGGACTGCCGAGATGGCAAAATAGCACTGCTCTGAGTCTGCAAAAATAATCAGGATATTCTGCTGCTGCAGGGACTGTATCCAAGCTGCAAAGACAATCTGCCTTTGAATGCAATCAAATGCGAGCGTCTCTCCGAGGGCTGGGGGAAATGCCAGGAGGGCAGTGTGAGTGCTGGAGGGCCATGTGGTGACCCTGGGCAGGGCAGTGTGCCAGCTCCACCAGTCTGCCTGGCCTCTGCACTGCCTCCATACCTGGAAACAATGGGCCATCCTGAGGCTTCTCACTGGGACTTTCGGTCCTCCTTTAAAAGCTATCCCAACTGTTATCATGGCTACTGCTACTAACATTATTAACCAATTCTAAGGAATATAATCATCTACCTTGAATCTTTACTACCAGTGAGTAATGAAAAAATGGCAGTGCTCCAGTATTATCACATTTGCTTATGATTTGAATCAGGACAAACTCTGTTTCTTTATGGGGTTGAAGAGAAGAAAGTTTACAAATACTGTGGCTGAGCACCTGCTAGACCTCCTGCTACTCTCAGTCCAAGTTTGGATCTAGCAGATTTACACCATCAAGGTGAAATTCTCAGCTGCAGCAGTGCTGGAAGTTTGCTCCTCGTTCATACTTTATGTCCAGGAATGAAATAACGCTACAAAAAATCCATCAAAACAAGCCTGGAAAAATAGTTGCTGTAGTACATAAAGCAGAAACAGGAGACTTAGAAGGCTTGCAAACCACAATGATTTCTGTGCATGTGTACTCAAATCAGATTTGATGGGCAATGTGTGTATTTCCTCCAGGTTCACTCTGCAGCAGTTGAACTGCCATATTCATTAAAGTATAACTCTTATGTCTTTTTTCTTTTCTAAGTCAGGCCTTGTCCTTCTCTCTTCTAAGGGCAGGAGGTCTTATAGATGTGATTTTTCTGTCCCAGCTCTTAAACAGCACAGGTTTTCAGTCAGATCAATTTGCTTAATACAATTATTAGCTGAATAAAGCTGAAGAATGAAAGAAACCCTGGAAAACATCTTACCAATATTTTAGTATTCTATCTGAAGAAAGCTCAGACTTTGCAAACAGCTGAGTCCATGGAACATATATTTCACATCAGCACTAAATGTATTATTTTCTTCAAGCAGGGATTCTGATGAAGCAAAAAGCCAGTGAATACTGGATTGCTCGTAACCAAGTCAGGAGCCACCACAGCTGTATATCTTTGCTGGTGGTGTTTCCCTGGTATGCAGATGGACTTGTTACCTTATCAGTCATTCAGGAAGGAACATTCTGTCTGTTCTGCTGAGCCCTGAGATATCTCACCAGTTCAGCGGATCAAGATAAAATAGAGCTGGCACACAACTACATGTAGGATGGAGATAAGTAGGACTTTCCTGCCCTTCTGTAACAAATACCTCCTGTAGCTGCTCGCAGACCTCCCAGCCCCTTACCTTTTGCCCTAGTGACTCCTCTCCTGGTATGTCAGGGTTTAGCACAGCTATATGCTCACAAGAAAACAGCAAACCCCAAACATTTCCTGTTCAGAAATGCCAGGATATCTGAGCCAGCATCCAGTAGGTGATGACCAAGCATTAATGTTTATAATTCACAGAGGCCCTCTGATGCATCTGCAGGGATAGGCTGTGCTCCCCATCCCCGTATCCTGAGCTACTGGATTATTCCTTGGATTAGTTACTGTGGGAGGGTCAAGAGGGCAGAACAAAGGGGAAAGATGGCTTTGAATATAAAAGGGTATAAAAGGCATTAAGTCATCACTCAGAGAAACCCGACACCTGGGGAGGGGGAAAGCTACAGAGATTTTAATTTCCACATGTTTTTCTTAGGCCGCAACACACAGATCACACAGGGATCACTGCTAATGATAAACGAGCTTCGTTGCCCTGCATGGGCCTCTCCCTGGGGGTAAATCACGCCACTTTCTTCTCCAGCACCCAGGGTGGCAATTGTGCCCTTGGTCCAAGACTAAGGGTTATTAATCAAAATTGCCTGGAGGTGTGGGCAACCCGTAGAGTGGTGACTCGTCTATAGTCTGTTTTCCTGTCTGTCAGAGGAGCAAGGAGAATTTACACAAAGGAGAAGCAACGGGTCTCCCACTGGGGTAGAAACTGGGGATGCTGGAGAATTGCAGTGTGAAACTGGAAAAAAAAAAAAAAAATTACTCCAAAGAAAAGAAGAAAAAGTGCAGATTAGGTTTCAGCCAACAGTGTTGAATGTTTGGGGGAAATCTCTTTAAACATGCAAGCGGTGAAAGAATTGTGGTTTCCTATGAGGAAAACAAAGAGAAAAATTTCCCCAATTTTTTCTTTCCTAGTAAAAAATGTACTTTTCCATTAAAAATGAAAAAATTAGATCAGACAATTTCTTTCTAGTCCTGGTTAGACCTAGTATTCCTGAGAGGAGCACATCCACTAGATGTCAGTCTATTGCCATATATCAGAAACAAATGAACCAGAAAAGTCATCAGGAGTTTTTTCAGGATGAGAATATTTCCACTGAGCTGTCTTCTGTTAAAAATGTTGCCAGTAACTTCTTAATTTCTATAAAATTCCTCAGCTTTAGATTTCCAAAGTTTTTCAAAGTGATTGCAACACATTCCATGGACTATGCCAGCCGGATATTTTTCCACTACCACATCTAACCCCCGACTGACCTTTGGTTCAGCAGATATTTTAAAACTTTTAAACAATGTCTGAATAGCATATAACAAGAGTTTAACAATCCCCTTTGTCCCCCCTTCAGTTCATAGTTGTACTGATTTTTTGGTGATAGAGCAGAAAGCGCCTTATTTACTTCATGCAGGTTTGCACAGCGAAAAATGTCTTTCAGCAATATTTCATGCAGCTGAAGTAAACATCCTTCTCACTCAAAACCACACATAAATACAAATGGGGTGTATTCTGTGAGATATGACATCCAAAGAAGAATCTGTGATTCTCCTGCTCTCAGCTGTCATTCTTTTTGCAGTGCAGGTGTTGCAATCAAATGCCAAACAAGTCACTGAAGATAACTGCCTACAGAAAAAAGATATTCTTCCCACCACGTTTATGGCTAATGCTGTGATACTTTAAATTGCTCGCACTGACTTTCATTTCTAAATTGACTTCTGTGGAATTTCTGGCATTTATATCATGAGAAGATGTGGCCATCAATTTCTAAATGCTGTGGTCTGGGTGGTAAACTGTTACAGTATATACTGCTGCTTGTGTCTGCACTGGTATTGTTTGTGCCTGCCTCAGTACTGCTTGTCTTCCAGGAAAAATATGTGAGATTTACCTCAAGCAGTGAATGCAGTGGCAGTAATTCTTTAGATCCCAGGTCAGAATTGCACTTCCCTAAATGCAAAACCAAAGGACTGCTCACATATTTCTCCTGCTGAATAAGAACCTGAATTTTCAAAGGATCAAGACTCCCTTCCACTGACACATATGATGATAGCAACGAAGGCAGTTCAGATTTTCAGGGTTTTCCACATAGCAAGCTGGCTTTTCTGAATAGCACACAGCAGCAGCAGCATAATATCTGAATTAGAACGTCTGCTTGGATATCCAGCTTCAAGTCTTTTCTTGATGCTCAGCTGAGACTTCACTATGCACAGAAGAAACTCTGTCTTAAGAAATGTCACAAAATATTTCTGAGAGTTTTTTTTAAAAAAAATTATTTTATAATTAATATGTGCCCAATACTTGCAGATGAATTTCCTGGGCTCACATAGCTCTTTTTTTTTTTTTTTTTTTTTTTTTTTTTTAATGCTGGATTATGAAGAAACAGATTTTTACCTTTGACTTTGCAAAAGTAACTGTGTATATCCAATTTGTGTTTGCAGATTGGACAAAATAAGAAAGAAAAAGAACAGACCTGTCAGTCATAAAACTTCAAAGCCTCACCTGATTGAAAAATGAGAAATGTGGTTCTTCATGTTAAATAGCCTCCTGTTCTGCAAGGCAGTGGGCTTCAAGCCACGCTTCACAGTAATGGTCTCTGGAGAGACAAGGGGACAGTTTTGGAAGGTCAGTGAGCTTACGCTGGTAATGAGCAGAACTTATTTGATTACAAATATTGAAAACTTGTGTTCCCCCAACAGGTCATTGTGATTCAGTTGTACAAACTAGCTTTCTTTTTTTTTTTTTTTTCTTTCTTTCTTTTTTTTTTTTATTGCCAAGACAAGTGGATGGCATAGCAGGGAGGTGTAAACAGGTAGCTAGTAAATTCAGTCTCTTAGTGTTGTCTCAAGTTCAGTGCCAAGAAAATTGTCAGTAATGAGACCTAATAAGCCATACACATGTAACTCACTAACTCACTCACAGGGAGCCTGTAGAAATCAGGAGCAAAAGTCTAGGAGAAAGCACTAAAGAAATACATGTTCTGAATTGCAAACACTATTTCCAGCCACATTTGGCTTTCATTTACAAGTCATGCTTTCCACATGGGGTCTGTCTCACAGGTGTACTGTGTTCCAGACAGCAGAGATCAAAGAAAATTGAAGAAATCTGCCTATTGAGACTTAACATATGATGTATGCTGGAAGATATGATACAACACCTTTGGTCCTCTGTAGTTATTCGTAAGTTGGAACATACTTATATTTTAAGAGGCTCACTGGAAAACTGTTGTTGAATTCCTTCTAACCTAACACTTACCTTCAAACCATTGGTTGCATTTTCCCTGTAACTGTGACCTCTCAGGTGGGGCTTCTCTGTTTTGCACCTGGTCCAGGGCCTCTATACTGGCTGTCGGTGACAATCATTTCTCTCAGGTCTTTGGGAACATAATAATCAAGCAGTTAAAACAACAGGGGAGGAAACCCAATCTTGCTCCTTCTCTGTGCACTTTCACTCTTACATGAGCCCTAGCCTAGAGGGTCAACAGAAACTACTCTCACAGAATGGTTCAGATCCCTCCACTGCTTGGAAAAGGACAGTGCTTTTGGCTTCAAAATTTGTAGAATGCACTGAAAATCCACATTTCCTTTTAGAGTTAGCCAACAAGGTTAGACTTTGTGTGGGAAATCATCTGGGAGCAGACTTTCTCAACGCAAATACTTTGAGTTCTTCTCTTGACTAAAAATGGTTTGGTCAAATACATATTTCTAAGTAATTTTCTTTTAGGCTTGGCTCTGGGGCTGAGAAGTACAAAACAGGTTATTTCCAGAGGTTCTCAACAGACTAATGCTGCAAATAGCTTCTGTCCGAGCCTAGAGCAATTCCATGTACCTGTAGGCAGGACATGATACTGTAGACTGCAAAGGCAGAAAGGTGAGGCGGGGGGGATGAAGTGGAACATCTTATGCAAAAACTTCAACACCCTGCTAAGATATTAATTACAAAAAATATTGGTATCCATTTACTGAGAAAAAGAGGTAGAAGTATCTGGATAGACGTTCAAGAATGAAGTCAGTTATCTGCCCAGACAATCTGTCTTTAGATACTTGGAAAGAAATGTGAAAAGGACTAACTAGCAGTAACCTTTTGTTGAAGTCAGGCTTTTGATTCTAAGCACCAAAGATATGAGAGAAATATAAGACAAAGCATAGAGATTTTACAAACTTTGCTCTTTCCCTAAGCAATGTTTGGCAGACTGTGATTCCTCTTCAAGGTGTGAATTTAAGTTAGCATTCAGATCCAAAATACTGCCTGAAATGAAATGTGTAGCATCCATATTACTGATTCTCCTTACTAATCATATCCAATAAGAAAACATTATCATTTGATAGTAGTCCGGGCCAATAAAGAGTGTGAGGATGAATTTTCCATTGCCAGGGCATTGCTCAGCAAGGTTCTATTTAACAAGCAGTGCTCCAGGAAACAACATTCCTCCTGAGAATTTTAAGAATGGGAGATTGTGACACACAATCTAAGAAGGTCATACAAAGAAATGAATGAGATTGCATTGTCCATATAAAAATAACTGAGGATTGCCAAAATTCATCATTATTGGCAGCCTTAGGGCAAACTGCTGCAAGTCAGAGTTGCTGGGACGGTGCAGGGGAGTTTGGACAATGCCTGCTTGCACTTTGCCGATTTCTCACTGTTGTTTATTCGTTTCTCACTTTCCAACATGTTTTAGCCAACATTTTTCCTATTTGGATGGTGAAGTCCAACTGAGTTAATTAAATCAGAAGCAAGAGGGATACCAAGTGATTTCATAGTGTTCAACAGTTGTGTTTTCTATGTAGAGGATTTTCTCAGTACGCTCTTTTTGGAACATGGAAGAGAAGTGAAAACAATGCTTCCCCCCTCATCCCCCCTCCATTTTTAGCATGCAGGATGAGTAATGTCCTTCTTTGTGAGGATACATCTGGCAGCTCCTCACAAGCCTGACTAGGTAGGTCAGAGCAAAGCAGCCTCAGGGTTCAGACAAACAACAAAATCAGTAGAGTTTGACAAGTTACTACATGTCAGCTGAGCCACAGTAATTCTGTGGGTGTGCTTGGAGCACATGGCAGATCTGAGTCATTCCAAGTTAGTTTAAATATCCTTCAATCCAAGCTAAGAGGATTGTAGCATCTGAGTTGAGAGTTATCATTAACATTTACAAGACAGTTACAATACAAAGACAATGGGAATTTTGCATCATGGTTACAGATATGTTATGGTGGAGTCCTCAGTACAGGAGAGACATGGACCTGTTTGAGCCCATTCAGAGAAGGGCTGCAAAAATGATCCAAGGGAAGGAACACTTCTCATGTGAGGAAAGGCTGAGAGAGCTGGGGCTGTTCAGCCTGGAAAAGTGAAGGCTCTGGAGAGACTTGAGAGCAGCCTTTCAGTGTCTGAAGGGGGACTATAAGAAAGAAGGGAACAGGCTCTTTAGCAGGGTCTGTTGTGATAAGACAGTGGTTTCAAAGAGGGGAGATTTCGGTTGGATACAAGGAAAAAGTCTTTTACAGTGAGGGTGGTGAATGCCCCATCCCTGGAGACATTCAAGTCGAGGCTGGACATGGCTCTGAGCAACCTGATGTAGCTGTGGGTGTTCCTGTTCATGGCAGGGGAGTTGGACTAGATAACTGAATGGTCCCCTTGAACTCTAAGGATTCTATGGTTCTATGTGAGATGATTATGAAACATGCCTTCCAGTGTTCAAGATTAAATAGTAGGTCAAGCTTTGCCATCAGAATATCTCAAGGTTCATTTGCCCAGAGAACTCAGCAGCCCACTTCTCACATCTAAACAGTCCTCTCCACTTCTGCTTGGTGTGGCCAGTTTCTCTTCTCACACCTGCATGTAACATTGTTTATTCAACCTTCAGGTTTGATTATCTGAGGATGGACAGCAGTTGGTAAATAGCTATGATAAAATATTCTGTGGTGAGGATGTTATCCAGTGCAAAAGTTTTATGTTTCACAATGGCTATTAACAGATAAAGAAAGGATGAGATAATGAGTTTCATACAAGGAGAGAAAGATACGAAGCCAACAAACTTAATTTTGCTCTGCTTTTTTTCACTTCTTTGTACTGTTGTTTTTTTTTTTTTCTTGTCAGGGACATACATTTTCAAAGTGGCACTATTAAGTGAATCTTACTGTATAAGAATTGAAAGATACTTTAGACTATCTGAGATAGATGCGCAGTTTTGCAGAATTTAATTTTCTTGCCGTTAATGAACTTATTTTGTAGGTCTGTGATTCTTTTGTGTAATTATTCATCGACAAACACACAACACAAGCAATTTCCATTAAGAACAGAGTAGTTAAAGTTTTCGGCTCTCACAGAATGACTTCATGAGAATCCGATGAGGTCAAAACATAGTCAGCAGCTAGCTGATTCCCTCAGGCAGCATTAATGGAGAGGAAACTGAACTGCCCACATGCATGAGACAGCTTTCCACAGATTTTCCATTCAATGTTCTGTCAATTTGCTGAAGTTTTCTTTACTTGTTGAAAGCAGCCAAGCTAATGTTACAGTGAAGAAGAATTAGTTAGAGGTGAGAGAGTAATACTTTGGGAGTTTCCTTTGAATTTGAGAGTTTCTCCTTGATTTTTTATCCATTTTCCCAGCCAACCACATGAGAAACTGATACCTGCTTTAGTACTGTATACAGTGCTTCTGTATACAGACCTTTAAGCACCAATAGATTATTACTAATATTTATTGTTATTAGTAGCTTTGTGACATGCTGAGAACCTCTTCTGGTGTTCTTTCTGTTTTAAATATGTATTGTGAATGTTGCCAGAGGAATGAAGCTTCTATTGAGCATATTTGCTACTGGTGTGAATACAAAACATCAAAAAGAGTGAGAAAGTATGGGAATGTCTAAAAATACAGACAGGGAAATCTTAGAATATGTGATGCAGTTATGTTTAAAGTACATTTTAGTCACTTGGTGATGCTCTTGAGTTGTGTTTCAGCTTTAGTACAGATAATTGGCAGAAGGGAATATATTACTTAATTGTTCTTGCAGTTTTACTGCTCTCTCAGCAGTCAGATGGGGCCCATCATACATCTCTCTTAGGTCTCTCCTGCATAGATTCGCTGAACAAGGATAGATTCATTGGGAGCTTTTCTGTGTCTGAAATGATCAACCCAGGACGTGGGATTCACCTCACTGTTTCCAGCCATCTAAAAATATCCACTGGAAATTAGTTGTTCAGACTCTCTTCATTGTTGCTAGTGAGACAGGGGCCCTTCCAGAGAGTACTGCATCTTAACCCCACATGAGCCAGGTAACCTACTATCCTCTGTGAGTGTGTATGTGTGCCTTCCTAAGTTGTTTTTCATTTTTATGGCTAAGCCAGCTAGCTCCATGTTGCCTGTGCTGTACAGCAAAACAAGGATCTACCTAAAATACTGGCAATGAGAATGTAATGCTTTAGAAACTAGAACGAGGAGTATGATCAAATTCTCCAAGATTTCTGCAGTATCTCAGCTGTAACAGGAATTGAAGGAGCTAAAACATATCTTGAAATGATGGTAGAAATGCTTATGCCAGATCTGTCCTCATGCTTCCAAAGATTCTTTTCACAACAGGACCCTGTAGATGTACCCAGAGGGCTAAGTTTTCTGAAATGATAACTGGTGGAGAACTGTTCCACACATTTATACTCACCTGAAATGCCTAAAAACGATCATTATATTGATTAAATGATCCAGTTAATTCTGACTAGTATTCAAGGCCAGAGAATTCGTTGCTCTAAGATGGGTGTGATCTTCAACATGTTGACTCTTTTGATGAAACAAACATATTTGAAAAGAATAAATACTTACATGTCTGCTTTGGGTTATGTGCTTTAGCAGTGTGTAACAAAGGAAGCTACCTTTGTGATGCCAGAATGTACACCTTCAGCGAATGGTGTTTATAGAAATATACCTGCAAGTTACACAGACGATGATTTTATATTTATGGAAACTCTCTATGGGAGGCTAGTGACTTTTAAACCAGATTCAAAATGGATGTCTTCTTATTGGTAATGTTTTGTCTTTCCAAAATATTTGCTTGAAAGTTTTGATTTAGACTTATTTCTTCAGTGTCACCGTTTGAATAATCAGGAGGCCTTGGGATTGTTGAAATCCACCACTTTTCCTTAAATTCAGAGCAAGCTCATTTATTATTTGCCTGCTCATGATTTCTTAGAGTTCTTGGCCATCAGCAACTGGAATGGGAGGCAGCAGACCCCATCTGGACTGAATTCCCCATTTATACTGCTATGTGATTCTCAAGTAAATGCTATTGACAAGTTTTACTATCTACTGGGAGCAGTGTAAACATCATCAGGGAAGGTCAAATAATGTCAAACGTATTCACACAGTCACATCCTGAGGGTTTGTCAACTTTGGTGCACTGTATGGGGTTGTAAAGGAAAAAGACGGCAGTAATGAAGTAGAAAAAAATATATTGTTTTTGAATCCATCAACTGCTTCTGAGGAATTTTGGTCTTACAGGCAAAAAGGTAGTCTGAGGGCAACCTATGAGCCATATACAGCTTCCTGTTGCTCAAGAGATTGATGGCACAGCCATGACTGCTGTCTCTGGGACTGACCTGAACCTGAACTTTTGTTTTTGCAGTTGTATTGATCAATATTGCTGGCAAATTTACCACTGTGGTATTTTCTTTCCCCAGTGCCTGGAGGCCCCCCTTTATATTATGTAGAACAGACTGTCCTGTCATTGCAGTGAAAGGCCCATGGCAAGTTTATCCCTTCATCCTAGGAACAAAAAGTAAAATTATGAATCCAGATAGAAATGTTCCTAATCTTTCATTAAAAAAAAAAAAAGTGCATGGGTCAGAGTCTTTGGTCTGTGTGCTCCATCTATGGAAACAAATAACTAATTGCTGAATCAGTGAATTCCCATCCAGCATATTTCTCAATTCCTATAAAAGAGTCTGATGCATTGGATAAGACATTTATATCAGAGAGTTGGAGAAATACTTATTCCTATGTTGTCTCAGTCTCTTCTTTTTTCTTTCTATTTTTGAGAACAAGAAAACGTTCTCAGCAGGTGTCTTCCTGATATCTGTAAAAGATTCTGTGACTTTTTCTGAATGACCACAGAAAAATGTCTAAGTTGTATGTTTATCGAATATTTTATGAAACATATGAAAATGAAATATTAGTCATATGAAAAATATTTTTATGAAACAAAGAAAAACATATGTTTCTTATTTGATGTATGTAGTTTACTTTGAAAATAATGCCTCCTATTTATTTCCGTGAAAACTACAACAGATCAAAACAGGACTACACTATTTGATAGAGCAAATTCTCAGCTAAAAAGCACTATTTTTCAACACAGCCACTGCTATTAACTATGTATTTTCAATAGTGATGAGGAAGAGCCTGCATAACGTGCTCATAACAATCTGCACCAGTGGAGATGAGCCACTGTTGCTGTTGCTGTCTGAAGTGCATCACCTACTGCCTCACTGTGCTCACATCCACTGTTTGTTCTCCGTAAACATTCAGCAAGCATCAGTGAATATCAATGGCTACGTTTTTTCCCCATGGAGGAATTCAGTGATTCACCTTTGCTTCAGATGCACTCTCATGTCAGATGCCATTTTTTCAGACTGCCTCTATGCTGCCATCTGTCACACAGCAACAAAACATAATGGAACATTGGTGGGAAATTTCAACATCTACTGCTGTACCAACATCATCCAACTCTGACTTCATGGGCCAACAGAATAAAATACAGCCTGTAAAATACAGCCATCTTATTGAAGAACCAGAAAACATTAACTTCTGTACAACAGAAGAAATTTTAATGCAGAATAGTTTTAAAATGTTACTCCTGTTACTTACGGGATTCTCCATTTTTAATGTAGCTTTTGCTGCTAGTGGCATAGTAACATGATGATTTTAGGAACCTCAGAATATAAGATTTTTTCACATCTTCAGTTTCTAGGCTATATTCCAAAACAAGGCATCTTTTTAATTGCATTCAAAACTGCAGTGTGGATTGATGTGAAGCCTCAGTGTAATTTAACTGATGTATCCCAAGCAGGGTCCTTGTATCCCAAAACCTTGTTGAAAGATTGTTGAGACGCTGGACTTTCCTAAATTTGAATGGTTAAAAAGGATTGCCATGGAAAGTTCTGATATTTTCTACTGCAGAAAACTCAGTGTTATGATTAAATTTAGGATGGGCAGAATTCTGGCTTATTGTTGTCTTCCACAGAACCATGTAGCACATGGAAGTATCAAATATTTAAATGAACATTTAATGAAGAGTATGTAAATGAATGTAGGCGCTCTTGCAACTGTCCTACAATCTTCAGTCATATGGGAGTCAGACTACTTGAATTATAATTCTGATTTGTTTGGTGAATGTATGTGTATTCACCACATACAAAAATGGATAATCACTAGGACTATGGCTAAACTGTGAAGCATGGAATACTTTATAGATCCCAGAAGTAGACAGGCATCACCTAGAGTTCAACATCATTTTATGACAATATCTGCATGCATGCCATTGTTCCTTCACCTTGCTTTTCATGGGAATTTGTGGCTTGGTATGAGGTATGGATCACTGGTGGACAGAATTATAAGGTATTGAGGGAGACTAAATATATTAGGACAGGAGCTTGAAGAACACAATTATCTACCCCAACCAATGAAAAAAACTGCATTGTTTTTTGGGCTGCTATTTGTAGTTGCTAAGAACAGATCTGTTTAATAGTGTGAAATATAGTGAAGAAGTACCTAAAATGTGTAATTCTGTGGCAAGCCAGGAGTTAATGGTGCTTTTGCCAGCAAGCATTGCTCCAGGGAAAGAAAACAGATATAGTTTGTAGTTACTTATGCTTCAGTTTCCATCACTTTCTTTGATATGCTCTGATGTCTTAGAGCCAGCTGGGTCCAGTGGAACCACGAAGTTGCTGCACAGTGAGGATGGCTTGGGAAAGCAGCATGAGATACTGGCTGAAGTTCTTCAAAGGTTTAAAGGGATCAAGAGTAGGCAATAAGGAAGTAAATCGTAGAACGATACTATATCCTGTGTTGGAAACCACCCACAAACATCATTGAGTCCACCTCCTGGCTCCACACAGGACCACCCAAAATTCAAACCTATGTCTGAGAGCATTGTCCAAACTCTCCTTGAACTCTGGCAGTTTGGGGCCATGCCCACTGCCCCGGGGAGTCTGTTCTCCTCCATGCCATTCCCTCGGGTCCTATCACTGTCACCAAAGAGCAGAGCTCACTGCTACCTCTCCACTCCCCTTGTGAGAACCTGTAGGCCACCTTGAGGTCTTCCCTCAGCCTCCTCTTCTCTGGGCTGAACAAACCCAAGGACCTCAGCCATCTTGCCCTCTGGACCCTTTACCACCTTTGTTGCCCACATCTGGACATTCTCTGACAGTTTTATGGACTCCTTATATTGTGATGCCCAAACCTGCACACAGTGCTTGAGGAGAGGCTCAAACAACCCCTTCCCTCACGCAGTGGCAGTGCCGGGCCTGGTACACCCCAGTGTATTTCTGGCTGCCAGGGCAACACTGCTGACTCAGATTCAACTTGCAATCAGCAAGATCCTTTTCTTCAGGGAAGCTTTTCAGCCTCTCATCCTCCAGTCTGTACATAGAGGCAGAGTTACTCCACTGCAGGCGCAGAATCTGGCACTTCCTTCTGTTGAACTGTATGCAGCTGGTGATTGCCCAGCCCTCCAGTATGTCAAGATTCTCTGCAAGGTCTCTCTACCTTCCAGGCATTCAACAGCTCCTCCCAGTTTAGTCTTAGATGCAAACTTTCTTAGTATACTTTTGAGTCTAGCATCTGAATCATTGATGAAAACATCGAAGAGAGCTGACACTCACATGGAGCCCTGGGGAAACGTGCTAGTGACCAGCTGCCAACATGACTTACCCCTTAAGTCTGACCCGGCAGCCAGTTGTTCATCCGTCACATTGTATTTTATCTGTATGCTGGACATTTTGTCCAAAAGGATACTGTGAGAAATAGTATCAAAACTTTTGCTGAAATAAAAATACATTACATTAACTGGCTTCTGTTGGTTGACAAATAAAGGCTTGAAAAATTAACTCTATCAAGGGAAGATATGATATAGGGTGCTTCTACCCAGATGAGAAAGATCTAGTCTGAGGTCTTAGCCAACATGGCTGTGTAACCCCATGTTTTATTGGGTCACATTGCCCTAAGGCCCCCGCACTGGAGCAGCGCCCCAGCTGCAATGATGTGAACTTAAGAGATAGATATTTCCATCACGCTGACCCTGTCTTTTGCAGTTACTGAGTAGATGACACTGAAAGTAAACTTGCATAATTCGTGGGTCATTTTAACCTTCCATTTCTTTTCTGTTAAAACTGCTTCCTGACATTTTCTGTGCAGCTGAATGGGCCTAGGCAAGTGAATACAAGTGTTCTTGCTGAGTTGCATAGTATTTTCTAAAGTCAGTTCTCCACTGTGTGAAGATGAATTATAGCATTCTGCTCATACCAACTTTGATTCCATGTTTCTTGTTCCTCCCCAAATCTTCCCCACTCCAACACCATGAGGAGTTTCAGTGGAATTGAGATCATAAGGGGGACAGTTAGGATCATGACCCTATCATTTGTGCTATTTATACCCTATTAAAACAGTCATAGTTGTGATTTTTGCCCAAGGGATCTAACACTTTAGATATCTGAGCATGGACAAGGTTGCCATGGACCTGACATTGCTTAGGCTAAATAACAAGCACCATAGATGTGGCCACAAAGGGGGAGTGAATTAAGTATATTAAGTAAAGGAAGTAAAGTTGTGAAGGAGAAGTAAATAAATGTGGACATAGTTTGTGCTACAGAATGGATCTAAGCATAGATTTGCATTGTCTGGGTGTAGATTTTGCATAGTAGCTGCAGTACTTATTTACAGTTTGTGCATTATGAATTTACTTATAAGTTTTATATGAAAATGTGATGTAGAACATCACATGTAGAAGTATATGAATGTTGAAATACAGAACATTGACTGCATTTCCTCTGTCAATAAGGCTCAAACTTCTTTTGTAGGAGGAAATGAGACAGATCTGTCAGAGCGCTATTGACGGTGACTCATCTTGCTGTTTTTGAAATGTTTTCAGATAAGGTTTTTTTTTGTTTTTTTTTTTTTAATTAATACTGAAGTGAGGTTAGGCTGACTGACTTCTAATTGTGTGACTCCCATTTTCCCCGTTTGCTAAAGATAGGCCATTGATTTGCCCTTTACCAGCCTTCTGGAGCCTCTCCAGGAACACTTCAAGCGGATGGCTTTGAAACAGCACCAGACCAACTTTTCTCACTGATCTTTCATCGTTCATTTCCTTGTCCTAGACTGGATTCTTCTACTGTTCTTATTAGTGGTAGCAATATCACCCATTTTAACTTCTCAGTGTTGTAAGCTTTCCTTTTCCATAAGGGAGGGAACCATTTATTGAAAGGCCTTCAGATAATACCTTGAAATGGTACAGATTTTTTTTTTTTAATGAATTTGAGTATTCTGCTGAGCTGTAGGAAAAGTAAGACTTCCACAGTTCTCACATATGATCTCAGAATAAAACTCAGCATTTTGATTGTTGTAAAATACATTTGGTGTGAGACATGCAAGAAAAAGCGGGAATGAGTTGTGTCAAAAGCTTAAAGCTTATTTTATTTGCCACAGTGATTCTTTTGCCTTTAGGAGCAGTTACACTGTTTAACTTAGATAGATAGGAAAGAATGGCTTATGCATGCACACATGGCAAAGTGTACAGAAGACCACTTTATCATTTGTGAAAACCTGTGCTGAGATGGTGTTATCCAGATTTTCTTTTCTTGGGGAGTGATATGAGTGACTAACTTGGTAATGGAATTGGCAGAGAAAATGTTGGCTAAGTGCTTGGACTAACAGCTTTGATGCAATAAAGCTGGGCTTTCAAGGCCTTTAGTGCAGGGTTTTGGACAGGCAGGAGATCCAGTGATTACTGTTCCATTATATCAGTTCCAGTGGGTATTGCGTGCTGATCCCCACAAAGTTACTTAAGTGAATCAACTTCCAAGAACTTATAATTCAGCTAACGCTTTTTTTTTCTGGATTAGATTTTTTAATTAGTCTTGCGTAGGCTTAGAAATTACACATTTTTATTTCTGGCAGTAACGTGTGTGTTCATCTAAGTCTTAATGGAAGTGGAAAAGCCACTTTAATCTCTTCAGTATCAATTTCCTAATGATTGAAACACTTTGTTTTTGCATAGATTCTAGTTAAGAGCATTCTCAATAATGTGATTACTGGTAGAATCGTTACAAAATTTTATCTATCAGAAGCATAGTTTGCCCACAGGGACATACTAATCATCTGTTCTCCTGAATAGAACATTTTTAATTATAGTCTGACATTTCCTAAGTGTTCCGACTCAATATTCTGAAATAGCATATTTTTGGTGGATTTAAAACACTCTCATTACAAAATAACTATCACATTTTCTAACAAAATTCAGTGGTTTCTCCTGGGTATTGAACATCTAAAATCATTTTTATGGTACTGATGCTTTCACTCTACTGAGAGTGCATTCAATAATTTACCGACTTCTGTTTTTAACGTATGGCAAGAAAAGGTAAAAGATTTTATCAAAAGATTGGTGAATGGTATAGAAGAGACAGGTCAATCTCTCAAGGTAGGAAGTCTGAGATTGCCTGAGATTCATACACTTTATATACATGAATATGGGTGCCTTTATGCGTACTAGGAGTTTCTGTTGTGAAATCAATGGAGTTTGGTGACTAGGCACTAAGACTTTAATATGACTGCCTATCTTCCATTGTTTGAGGTGCCTTAGGGTATAAGAGACGTCCACACAGCATACCCACAGGACTACTTGGCTATGGAAGACCTGGCTCCTTGTGGAGTGGCAGATTAAAGTGAAGCAGAAGGCTTTCCCTGACATTATACAAAAGGAAGTAAGTGCTTTAATTTATGTAAATTGATAATGCCCTTGACATTTACTCTGGGGCATCATGAAGAGCTCTATAAGCTCCAGTGACTATGTTGACCAGAACGCTGTTGTCTGTGGAAGGCTTATACAGCTGGCTGACATATGGATACTCATGTACAGACATCTGAATTTAGGTATTTGAATCTGGAGCCAAGTTCCTTTGTGGTACAGGAACTGAGAGTGTGAGAAAAACTTCAAATATTATGCATTTAAATCCCTGTAGAAGTAACAAAGAAAAACAATTCCCTATTTAGAAAAAAATAATTTCAGTGAAGTTCGTAGAATACTCTTAGGCAAATAGTCTTAAAAATTTGATATCTTCTTTACCATTCTATACCATTCTTATTTTCTCCAATTGCTAGAAATGCAGTCGCTTGTCTATCAGAGCCACTTTTTGGCTTTTGAAAACTCACGGTTTGCTGCAGATAGCATTTGAACTCCCACTTATCAGTCAAACCTATAGTTAATAAGAAGGGGTGAAATATTACTTAAGAGAGATTTAGTTCTTTTTTCTCCTTTCATGGAAAGACACATATTCTTTAGCCTTCATATGACTAAAACAGCTCTTTCGAAGGTGTCTAAAAATTTCTTTCTGAGTTCTACATTCTCAACTTTGTTTGTTGTTGACAAAGCTCCAGAGAAGACAACTAAGGACAGAATTATGGAATAATTGTACGGTAGGGAAGTCTAAGAGTTTTCCAGTACAGTTGCGTAAAAGCTTTGGAGGGCACATAACTGCTTTCAGATGCATTAGGAAACCAACCTAGATTTTTTCAAGATTGTCAACAAAATTGTCTGGAAGTAATGCTGTTCCACTCCTCATCACGCAAAAGATAGGAAAATGAGCCTACATTTGAGGCCTGGTTCTCAAATCCACCCAGGTCGATCTTTATGATTGAGCCAAAAAAAGTATTTTTAACTATACTGTGGATGAATATTTCCTCTTATGCAGGAGACTTTGCTGTTTGAAAGACTGCAGGCCACTATTCAGTCTCCAGTGCCATCTCCCTTGTTACTCATGGAAATAGAAAGTATGTGTGCTGGAGCTCAGGGGATGTGATCACAAAACTGCAATGACTGGATTGCTGACTGCTCTTCTGTTTGAGCAGAGGAGTTAAAATACGAAAGCTAAGGCAGTCCTTTTGTTAGTAGCGGGTCAATGCTGAATAAAGCATCTGAAGAAAGTTCAGTGTAGGGGCTGTATGACCTGCAGTCACATTAGACATTTCTATATCGTTGGTTCAATGCTGTTACATATCTGTAAACTCAACAGATTACAAATCTCGTCTAGTTTGGCATTAGTCACAGACTGATAATCCTGTTTTAGGTTTGAAGCTGATGTCATGACACATAACTGGACTGAACAAAACAAAAAAATTTCAGTAATGCTGGGCTTGTTTTTTGATATATGCTTTGTTTAAACAGTGTTCAAGATTTGTCTCATTTTAGTAAAATGGAAGTTGGGAACTCTTTCAAAGAAGTGGAGCTTGATAGCATTAGCAACAAGAAAACATAGTGTTACCAAAATAAGAAACTCTCAGGCATTCTGTTTTTCACTGTGAAGTAAATATCACATATAAAACAGCATAGCACATAAGTCTGCCTCATGTGCATTATGGTACTTGTGCTTGGTTTCAACACCAGCTTTTACTCCTTTATCTTTGGAAAAGGACTGTTCTATTGCTTAACACAAATAAATTGGTAAAATTATGTTTTGGGTCTGCTTTAGGAATGCATCAAGGCCAGCTAAAGCCTAGGCAAAGTGGAGAGTTTCCAGTGGTGCTGGGCACCTTCAGATGGCACCAATGGCAGTACTTTTGGGCTCTTCTTGGAGACAGGAGAAATAGGGTGCTGGAGGTGTCTGTCCATCTGCTGCCCTGCTGTGCTTGCCCAGAAGTGATGAAATTCCACTGTAATTTGTAATGAATTCCTAATGGCATATTTGCATAAAAATCCTGTTTAATTGTAACTGGTTTAATTTCTCACTCACCTTGTGCAGGAGCTCATTAGGATTTGGAGAACATGCATATAATTTTCCTAAGCAGGTAACCAATTGGATTACTGAATTCTGAAATTCTTGCTAAAAAAAAACCAAAAATGCAGAGTAATAGTATAGATAAGATAATTAAGGACTGAAACATTTCAGAGACTTATTGCTTTCTACTTCCCAGCTTTATATGATGCACTATTCTTTCTTTTGCTTTGAGCACACTTGTTTCCTGTTTCTACTTAATTCCTGCAAATTTCTGTGTAAGTGGTATGTTTTTCTATGTCATGGTAGCTAGAGATATTTTTTTTTCAGACATTCCTCTGTCTTCATTACATCTTTCTGTCACTTTCAAGTTATCTGTTGTTCCAGTTATGTATATACATAACTTTTATTTTCATGTGCTTCTACTAAATTATCACAGATAACTTTGGGAAAGTCACACTGTTGAGAAAGTATGCTATCCATGATATATTATCATCCAGATGTGAGATACACCATGTAGTTTTTATGTTTTTTTTACTGGAGGTATGTTGAGAATTACTGATTTTTTTATTTTTTTATTTTTTATTTTTTGGACAAAGCTTTTCTTATACAGTAGTCAAGGGTAAAATTGCCATTTCATACCATTTCATTTCCTTGCCATGGTATTTACAGTATCTTGTTCAGAGTAACCATCTTGACTCATAGTGGTATATCATATCAGTGAAATGTGCATTGGATCACTGTAGTATCTTTCTGAAAAAAATCCTCTCTTCATTGGCAGATAAAATCCAACTGAACTGGCTTCACATACATGGCCATTGTCCCACCTCTATAGGACAGTGTGACTTTTCATGCTGACTACTAGTGCCAGTTGCATAGTCAAACTGACGTCCTTGTAGCCTGGCACTATCATTAGCAAGCTGACAAGAAAACCTGACCAGTATTGGAGTTTACATGTTCTTCATTAAGATATTCAATAATATTCAGTGCTGACCTGATCCCACTACCCATGTGAATAACACCAATACTGTCAAGAGTTGAGTTAGAAGGAAACACACACACAAAAAAAAACACAGCATATTTTTCAAAACATAAAAGACTTCTAATATTCGTTAGCATTTCCCTACTTTAATATAACTGAGAAACTGGCAGATTTACTGTCCAAAATTTGGCAGACATAAAAATAGCTCCTTTCACTATCAGAAGCTAGAAAATATTGGTTTTGAGATAGCATTTGCAGAAGAATCAGCAGTTAATAATTATCCAGACAGACTGAAACTTCAGTTTCAGAAGGAAGCTGGTGTTGTGTCTCCTGCGAACACAAAATCCACATTTACAGTTCATGCTCTGTAGAAGATCTGCTTAGTGTCTGGTATAAGTTTTGTTTTGTTTTGTTTTGTTTTTTGTTTTCCTAAGAATGGTTTCATAGTTTCTTAGAACAGTTATTTGTGTGTTAAAAGGCTGTTAAATTTGCCATTGAAAAACAGAGGATGTAAACTGTTCTCTGAAGATTTAATGGCAATTCCAGTTCAACTAAAATGCACTAAGCTTCATTTCTGTACTTTAAAGCTGTTTGCACCAAATTGCTGTGTATACGTGTGTGAGTTCAGAATGTGCACATGTGATAATCTGGGGAGAACAAGTACGCCTGGGTTAGCTTGGATGCTATTTCCATTCCAAAGTTATAATCAAATGTACTAAAGCTTAATAAAAAAATCCCACACATTACACTGTAAAGCACAGTAGTTCTAGGACTGTGTAACAAACCACAGGCAAAAGCAATGTTTATAATCTTGCAGTTCTTCTTTTGGGTTTGTTTGGGTTCATACAATGTGTGCTATTGAAGTACAACCCTGTCCCCTCTCCTTCCCCTCGCTCTCCTCCTCCGCCTTCTTTCTCCTTCCCCTTCCCTTTCCCCTTCCATTTCCCCTTTCTCTTTCCCTCCCTTCCCTTCAATTCAGCAGAACAAAAACCTTTTAATTGCTGCTTGCTTCTGCATTAACCATGGTGTTTCATTATGCTCTACGGACATATTGTCTGTCCTGTAGTTTAGTTCTGTTTCAGTACAGTGTTTAGGTTAATTACCCAGGTATTTCTCTGTCAAGTCAAAGTGGGACTTTTCTGCAGCCCTTGCTGTGCAGTATGCTGTTTGGCAAAAGTGACAGAGCAGATCTCAATGGATTCATTATATATGATAGCTAAGAGCAATTCCCTACACAATTTATTTATACATGATAACTGATAGAGGCTGGACTGTGTAGTGAAGTTTGGTTTCTTGTAAACAATTTCATATTTCTTAAGAGAAGGCATTAAAGAATTACTAGTTGTAACGCTGCAAATTGGCAACATTTCAACAGCTTTGGTCAATTCATAAAATCGACAGCTTCCAGGGCAGCTTCCAGAAGCACCTTCTATTTTTCATCATTTTCATCAGACTTCTTCAAATATAAAGAAAGGCTATGAGTGATTTTGTTATGAATCACTGAGCTGGTGTCAAGCAAAGATACACTAGATCTGTCGTCCACCAAAAAATCCTAAAGTCTTGCTTGGGACCCTGTAATTCGGGATCCTCAGTGACTTGGCAGTTGTCAGTGTGATCTGTCTCACTTGTAAAGGGTGAGAAAGTAGGTCACAGAATGAAATATTTCCCCATCCAATTCACTCATCTGACAAACTGAATTAAGCTCTTTCAGAGGTTGTGTGATGTCTGTATTAAGGGGGTTCACAGAAGTTATCCTTTGAAGAAAAGAGAGACTTTCCAGCTCCAGAGTGTTGAAGCGGGAAGTCTTGTGGTGTCAGTGGGAGCATGCCTCCAGCTAGGCTTTCTTAGAAGGGTGACTAAGAGCTGTGTTGGAAAGAGGAGAGACCATCACTTGGTTGGCAGAAGACAGCGCTCTGACAACCTGGTGATAGGGACACCTGCCTGAGGAGAGCTGCCACCAAATAAGTGTCTGGCTAATTTGGGATCCAGCTTGTGATGATGAACACTCTCCTACAAATGGGAGTTGGAAGGGGATCACTTGATCCTGGGTTCCACTCTAGCCCCGCCAGAGCCTAGCCTGTGAATCCCTTTTTGGGGAGTTCATAGACATGTGGCGCCTCAGAAGGTATTTTATGCCAGCCCTGTCTCTGCTGGTAAAGAAACTATTACTCATGGGATAAAGTATCTGTTGACGTAATCCCATGCGCTATAATTTAGATTTCAGTTTAGGAACATTGTCCTGTAATGCATGTAGCCATCATGTTGATTACACTGTAGTCACACTGTGTAGTTATTAGTTGTCTCTCTGTAGGTTGTGTTTTGGTATGGTAATCTACACGCACACACACAAATCTGGTTTTTCTAATTGTCCCTTTTGTCACATGCCTAAAAATTATGAGTCTGCTAAACAGAAAAGCAATAGTATAAGACATTTCCCAGCAGATCAGATTTTTTTTTTTTAATTTATTTATTTTTTTTAATTTGACAAACTGACCAGAGGTTAAGCTGAGCAACAAAAGTAGACTTAAAAGATTGTGATTGAAGGACTACATTTCACTCTGTTATACATGTGTAAATCCAGAGTAACTCCAAACCCAGGAACTTCATTTTCAGCATGTATAAATATAGAGGCTAGAGACATTGTTTTTGTCTTGTGAATGGAAATATTATGTTAATTAAAAAAACGTTGGACTTCCTCATAAGTAACATTTCTATCCTGTGGAAAGGATAATAATTAGAACAAGACACATTATTTTTCTTTCATGGTTAATAATGGGGAAGAAGGGAAAAGCACATGTGCACTTGGTCAACAGAGAACAGCAGCTTTTATAAAGCTCTCTGTCATGTAAATTTTTGTAGCTGTGCATGGATCCATCCTCCTTTCTGTAAACTAGTGAGACAAAAACTGGTTAATTTTCACACCCTGTGGCAATTAAAAACAAAAACAAAAACAAAAACAGCCTCTACTATTTGCTCAATTTAAACATTGTAACTGTCATATAATAGTTATTAAAATTACCATCAAAATAAATTTCCCTGTAGATCTTCAAAAAAAGATGTTTTACTTCATCACAAGCAGAAGTTAAAACCTTGGAGAAATCACTATTATAACTGCTTGAAAAAATTGTTATTGCTATTACTGAACAACCATGGAAATAAATTTCTCTGCTATGTTTTGACTGTAGAAAAAATGTTTCAGCTGTGCTCTGTTTATGCCATTTCTCTAGAATTGCTCTGCAAAGAACAGGTGGTTTGAGAGAAAGGAACTCATAATCTGGACATGAAAAGATATCATATCAGAAGCAAGATCTCAATTTAGCTGTTCTTTGATTTTATATTTATCAGATTATTCTGAAAGACTCTTCAAGAGGTTATTTAATCCATCTGCTTGGCTAACCTCAGGCAAATGGATTTCCATATCATCCTTGACTCAAGTGATTTACACTTGTTCTCAGATCTTCAGAGCTTTCCTGACTGTAGAGTTAGTCCAGTTCAACATTTTAAAACTTGATTGAAGTGATAATTTATATATCTTTTTGGGGGGTTTTCTACTGATGACTTCTTCTCATGTTCGCAGTAGAGAGCAGTTTATTTCTTTCTTCTACAAAGCTGATTTATGTATATGAAGACTGTTACCATGTTTCATTTCCAGATTACATACATCCAGGCTCTTTAGCTGTGTCTCTTCTGAAAATTATACTTCTAACTTTTTTGCATCTTGTAGGCTTTTGTAGATCTTCTCTGGAATCTCTCCATTTACTTGAATGAAATGCCCTAAATTGCATTGTACTGAAACTAGCAGAGAGTTTGTTCAGGTATAGTCTACTTTAGCTGGCAACAAAATGGGAAAATAATAAACTTTTTTTTTTTTTTTTTTTTTTTTGTATTTGCAATACAAAATACAATGTTCAATACAAATACAATGTTTCTCAAAAATATGGTTTAACCAGATTCTCTTTCTCACTCTGTTTCATATTACGTTCTCCCTTCCAGACAATAAAAATCAGTTTATATCTTGGAGATTATACTTGAGTAATCATAAAGAAAAAGTGTATGATGTCAAGATGAAGATAAACAAGCTGAAGGCAATCTGGCAATATGATAAAGGACTCGTTTAATTGTGAGAAATGGCCAAACAGATAAACAGGGAAACCCAACTAAGAGTAAACACAGATGAAAACACTACTAGTTGAGTTTTTGTTAACTCTTTTGAGAGAACTGCCCTTAGATATGACCTAAGTAATTTAGACAACATTTTCCAGAAAACACAATAGAAATATTGTGAATTATCAGGTGGATAACTGACAACTGTAGAACTATAATATCCCAGTTACTCCATATCATTGGTAACAAAGAATCCAGGTTAAATTGCGTAGTTAACTTTTTATTGTCATTTATTTCTGAGGAAACCATTAAACACCACAGAGCCTACAGAAAAAATATGCATAATATTGCATTTTACTTATTTTGCTATTGAACTGAGGACTGCCTATCCATTCCTGGCTAGCCCTTGGGCAAAAATACTTCCCTTCAACCTTCGTGGATGATAGCGCTCTTCCAGAAATTCAGGTGAGTGAGGACATTCCTTGGTCTGTAGGAGCAGACTGACACCATCCTACTCCTCTACTCTCTTAACTCCTTTGCATGCATTGCCTGGGCATTAGCTCTCCCAAATTGGAATGCCTTTATTCCTTTTTTTGTAAAGAGCATCTGTGTCTCCCTCTGTCCTGTCTTAGATTAGGGTGAACACCCCTCTGCCAAACATTCACTTGCTGAACATTTTGGGTCAGAGAATGTTTTTGCAGTCATACGGTAACATGGGAATCAAGAAAAGAAGGGGATTCTTTGGCTGCTGAGAGTGATTACCTGCTGTCATGTGGCATATCATAGATGGACAGTTGTGGTGTTTTCATAGAAAATCTATTCATCCACAACATAACACACACACACAAAAAAAAACAGCCAACACTTTCCAATGTCCTCCGGTACTGTCAGTATTGGATAGCTGATTGATAGTTAAAAATGGGACAGTCCACAAGTGACTCTCTAAATGGTTCTACTCAGGGCTCCTCAGTCTTCTGGTTTCCATCGAGTGGGAGCCTGGTTGCTTAGGTTGAAGGATGGTTATGGAAGACAGTGACCATTTGCCCTGCTTAGAGACTTGGAAGATCTGGAGCTGAGAGTATGATTGCAGTCATTATAAATGTAGCCTGTGCTATAGGATTATACAGAACATGATTTATTTTGTGAACCCTTCAATCAGTATACTTGCTGTAATTCCTAAAAACATCAGCAGCCAGAAATCACAAGAAGAATTACTTCATTAAGGGGCTCTGTGGGGATCAGGGATTACTGTAACAGAAGATCTCTAGTCTATGTTATGTTGATTTTGCCATTACATCAGATAAATGACTGCTATTTCTGCTCTTGTGGTTGTTTACTCTGCAAATGAACTTCATTCTGATTCACTTTATTGTACTTTGTGATTTATTTGCTTACTGCTGTTTACAGTGTGACCAAGCTGACCAAGGCTTTACTGCATTTGCACTGATAATGCCGTGAAGAAAGCTGAAGTAGTTGGTGTGTCTTCCATATACAGGGAGCATTCTATTGTGGCAAGCCACTAGCAACTTGATACATACTTAAACACAGGGTGAAAAAATGGTACACAAAATTGATGACCTTGTAAAACTGCAATGTTCAAACTCCTTATTTTCTCAAAATAAACCTGATAATCACAGTCTCCATCTGTTCTTTTAAAAACTTTTTTCGTTTCCAGATGAGTTAATGTATTCGTCCTGATGGTCCACGATGACTACATCTCTTCACAATACAGCTCTGAACCTCTTTGTGCTTATACATTTTTGTCCTGGCTAAACTCAGGCCTTGATTGTACAAGCCAGTTGTGTGCAGCCAGTGATGCAGGACTGAATTCTTCAAGCTCTTCTATTTTGCAGATTCCTGTCCTAATGTAATTGACTTTTCCAGGCTGCTCTATTTTGTAAGAAGAGTCAGTTTGTATTAGTCAAGGAGGGATGTGTGTACTCTTTAAGCCAGTTACAGCAGTGAACAGAGCCAAACCACTGCAGTCACACAGAAAAGTAGCGACCTTACTCCCACCAAGTCATCATTGTCATAAATGACCTGAATAAATGCTTGAAGATGACATTTTTAAGAGTCAAGCAGAACTTTGTGGTGGTGTTGGCTTAATTAAAGCCATAGATGCTTCTGCTACGATGGGAAATGTTTGTCACATAATTTGCTTTGAGTTTGGGAGTGTCTGTGCTCATTTCACTTTTCACTCATCAAACTCTCATTTTTCTGTACTTAAGCTCCAGAGAAACTTGGAGCTTAAGAGGAAATGCAACTTGCAAGACAAAAACATAATGAAATACACTGAAATTATTGGTAAGGCATTTTCTGATTGGAACCTTTTGAATTAATTTGGCAGCCATTTGGAGAGCTGAATCAGTGTTGCAACAAGAGGACAGGGGCACGTACACATCCAGTGCTGATATGAATCAAAACAAGAAAAGAACATAGAATGGATGGAATATATGTACTGCGGAGCTGCATTCTTATGGGCCCCATTGGTCTGAGTAATTTGGTTAACTGAATATTACCTCATTGCCACCTCTGATGGTTGTTACTGATGGTTGCACAGTAACTCTGTTTTTAAAATTCCCTATGCTTTGTGCTTATTTAATATTGTATTTTCATCTGGTAAATTTTTTTTTGGAAAAAAAAAAAAAAAAGAAAGAAAGACAGTACCTGCCAGTGTTGTACTTAGTCTGTTTATTTATTTATTTATTTTAAAGAATATCT
The DNA here is from genome assembly GCA_030625065.1 of Alectoris magna. Taxonomy (NCBI): domain Eukaryota; kingdom Metazoa; phylum Chordata; class Aves; order Galliformes; family Phasianidae; genus Alectoris; species Alectoris magna. The sequence goes on along the minus strand of CM060562.1, from coordinate 82,943,626 downwards.
GCTGGAGGAGCACCTGGCAGGCAAACCTGGCTTATTTTTAAAATAGAACACCTATGTTAAAGTCACTACTTGTTCACATTATTGATTCGATACATTTTGCTTTCAAAGTCAAACAGTAGAACCTGCATCTTATCTTAACAATTTTCCCTGTCTTATGGCGCCATTTGGGGTTTTGATGCATTAACAATAGAAACCTAAAAAGGCTGTTGTGAGGAAGAATCATGTTTGTCTTCACAACACAAATGCTTCAGTCTTGTCTTACTTACTGACTAAATGGCACAAGGTAACACTATGAGCAGTATTATTTTAATGAGTGAAAAAAACAGCAGACTATGGAAAGTGTGAATAATTTTGGATGTTAGGATTTCTAGTAATCAATGTTTTCTGATTTTCCTGTTATCTTGTACAGTATTTCATATGTTTCTGATATGTTATTTTAGAATGACCCCAATTGTAACTGCACTGGATAAATTACACAGTAAGACTGATACCTCTATACAAAGTTTCTGCATCATGTATGAGGCAGGTGTGAAAACACTTCGATTTTGGAGAGAGCAGAATGAATCGAACAAGCCTGTAGAAATGTTACTGCTGAATCACTCCCCTAAACTTAAGAAATGTGCTAATAAATTGCTTGAAGAATGAAGTGCACACACCACTACCTGAAACTCATGGGAACAGATTTACTAAATTCATCTTTGTTTTTGTTAGTGTGTTTCTAATTTGTCATGTGTGCAGAAAAATCCCACAGCAAATTTGGCCTGTAACCACATTAATGTGTGTACGTGTAGAGGTACATATTCCTTGCCTAGAAGGGATTTCTGGAAGAAGATAGTTTTCTCCTGTGCTAAAACCAAAAGAACAGGCTTTCCATGGTGAAAGAGTTACTGCTGTATTTCAGTTTCCTTGCTCTTTTCAGTATGGAGTGATATTGTAATACTTCAAAAACATTCTTGTGTATTTTACGTTATAGTTCATAAATCACCTTTGAATTGTAACACAAACATTTCCTAAAAAGGATGCACATCTTTTGGATTAACATTATCCAATGATATTTTCAGCTTCCATCAGCAGTAATAAACAGTTACAACAGAAACTGAATTTCAGATATAATTCCCAGTAATGAAAAGGCGCTCCATTACATGCTTTTAAGACCTTCTGCTAACATGATCTAGGTACTGTAAATAAACAGCTGCATGTGCTCAGTATTATAAATTCATTCGTCTGAGAGGTCCTTATTTTTCTGCTAGCATGTGCTGTTTTGCATAGGCCAAGTAACTGAAAAAAATAGTGAGATGTTTGCAAACAGAAAGACCTTCTCCCTGAAGGCCATCAGAGAATCAAGTGCTACTGGTTTGCATGGAGAGTGTGTAACTCCTTGAGAGAAATAAATAACATCAGCAAAATGTTGTCTGTCTTTTAACAAAAAGTATACAAAGTCCAAGGACCGTGTAAAAGTCATCGGTTCTGGTCATCTCCATCTAACCGTGCAAAATCTCATTTAATATAGAAAACTTGTTAGCACACTAAAAAGGGGATTTGGGTGCTTTTATTTTCAGGAACAGGAACTAGCAGAAAGGAACTGGAAATTGTGACCCGTCCCCTTGGTGCCTGGTGCATTGATAGAGGTGGATGTTGGTCTGATGTTGCTGGTTATGCTGGTGTTTGTGATGGCAGAGCAGCTTCCCTCTCAAAGGCTAATCCTCTGTGAGCTTTCACAGACAAGCAGATGCTAACTCTGCTTCAATCGCTGTATAAGTGATCCGAATCTTGTGTCTGGTCAGCTCACAGCACAGGCAGGTCCAGCACAAGGTGCTTACAAAAGATAATGTAGAGTAACCATTTGCTTCACCGTCCTTAAAAACCTCACACATATGACTTTCGAGCATAAGGATTTGGGAAGTTAAATCCCATTGTTTTCACCCCCTGTGGGTTAGTATGCGATGGGCAGCTGAACTCTTAAGTGATGACACTCTCAAGACAGGTTTTATCTGTCATTCCCAGTCTAAACCTTTGAGCATATACTGAAGGCCCAGCTGAAGCACTTGATACCTTGACAAGGAGAGTTCAGGCATGTTTGATAACATGTTGGCTGCTGAAATTCTTACTCAGGCAGATTGCCTGCACTAGGCATGAGGCAGAGTTCCCACAGTTCAGTCTGCCAGAAGGTGCCCTGTTGTTCAACATTTCCACAGAGTCTATAGATGTTTCCCATGCTGAAGCCAGGATACAGCTGACATTGTAACAGTAGAATCATAGAATCGCCTGGGTTGAAAAGAACCATGATGATCATCTAGTTTCAACCACCCTGCCGACCACCAGACCAGGCTGCCCAGAGCCACAACCAGCCTGGCCTTGAATGCCTGCAGGGATGGGGCATCCACAACCTCGTTGGGCAACCTGTTCCAGTGCATCACCACCCTCTGAGTGAAAAAATTCTTCCTAACATCTAACCTAAACCTCCCCTGTCTTAGTTTAAAACCATTCCCCCTTGTCCTATCACTATCTACCGTTGTAAACAGCCGTTCCCCCTCCTGTTTATATGCTCCCTTCAAGTATTGGAAGGCCACAATGAGGTCTTCCTGGAGCCTTCTCTTTTCCAAGCTAAACAAATCCAGTTCCCTCAGCCTTTCTTGGAAAGGTTCAAGCGCCCCTATGTGTAAACGAAAGGCCTAGTTATTTCCTTTTCCAAATGCAAGAACATAGAAACATGGTGATTTTTGAATCCAGGGCCTAGTTTTCACATTTTCTAGCTATTTCTAAGAAAAACAGAAGCTCCAGAGTGCATTTTGAAACACAGCTGAAGTCTCCCGCAGGTCATCCTTGTGATCTCCCACTGCTGTCCAGAGTGCAGAATGCATGCAGAGTACCCAACGCAAACCTGTTCTGTGAGTTAGTTTCCTTCAAAGCATTCGAAATAGCAGACACAGCTGTGATCATTTTCTTTTCCAAACAAACATCACATCCAGATCTGGCTCTTCCTATCCTTTAAAATTCCATTTTCTTCAAAAATTCATCCAAAGTAATATATTTGAGAAAAAGATCTTAAGAGCACTGTGACTAAAAGAGCTCTAGGGAAACAAGATGAACTGATTAGACATTTTTCTGTAGTTTGATAATCCAGCAACTCTTATTCTTTTTTTTTTTTTTTGGTGCATTCAAAGTATTCATTACTCTATAAACATCTTGTCAGCTGAAGAAGTAGGGTGACAGACTATATATTATTTGGTTGGCCTGATTTAAAAGATGTGTTGTATTATTCGTATTACAGGGCATATTTGTGTATGTGTTGTTTTTGAGAGAAAGTCTATTGGCTGATTTTACTTATCTGAAGATCCCTCAGACACCAACAATCACAAATAGCAATGACAAGCACCAGTTGCAGATATTGACTGTGGCTGTGCACAAATGCAGTTCATAAATTACTGTATTAATTTTTTTGGTGTTTGAAAGTCCCTTTGAGTGATCGACTTGTCTGGAGATAAATGGGAAATGTTTTCAAGTACCCAAATAGAGCAGCACTGTTCCCTAAGGTGCCATTGCCTTTCTATGGGAATCAACAGCAACAGCAAACAGGGAGCAGCGTGGTACAGGATGATTTATCATATAGCTGCTCAAACATGAGGACAGTTACAGATTTTATGCTGTAGGCATGTATTTTACTCATTGCAAATGCAGGACAAATTACATCCCACCTTTGTTGTCAATGTTCACTTCGCTTGGCTTGCCCTCCGAATTCTGCAACTGTAATGCCACTGACATTATGTCAAACATTCACATTTTTTTATCCGCATGAAGTAATAGCTCACAGAAAGAAGTGATTATGGCTGGCAGGTCAAACCTAAAATCAACATTCCTTGTTTTTTTAGTGAAACTGGTACAAATCTGTGAAGAGACATCAAGGATGATCTATTCAAGAATGATAGCTCTGAAGTCCATACAACTTCAAAAAACAATTATTGCTTAAAAACATTGCTAAAATCTACATCCTTAATGCTCCACTATCTCTGAGAAGACTCAAATGAAATGAAGTCCTCTGAATTCTGACCTTAAGACTTTTGTAGCAGAGATTTTGAAGATGTAGTTAGGGATGGTGTATAGTCAACACAAGTAAGAGTTAGTCAAGCCTTTCCTCACTGTAAGGTCATATAGATGGATGTCTTCAAGAAAAGTGAGCTTCTCACAGTCTTCACTGGGTAAAACATGGATGACATTGATCTTCAGTGGATTTGAACTCCAATTCAAACATTTGAGATTGCTTCTCTGACAGTTTTGTTGTTCTATCTAAGACTGCTCAATGACAAGTAGCAACTCTGAGCCACTGTCACGTATTCAACTGCTGTGATTTTCAGGATAAAAGGCCTGTGATGGTAAATGTGGTTTATATTTGGATACTTCAACTCCTTCTGTGGAATTGTACATACATGCATGGTATATGGATATTGTCAGTAGCTGGGCTTAGTTACTGGCTATATGCTGTCCTGGAATGAGTCTGGGAGGAGATGGGGCTGGGCATTATTCATCTATCACTGATGTTCTGCACTCCTTCCCATGTCCGTGGAGCTTTTAATCAAAGAAGCTGACACATGTGGTGCAGAATTAAAAATTATCAGCTTCAGAATGCCAAGTAGCAGTGGCATGAACACACATTTGAAGAAACTGATAGAAATCCAAGGACAATATCTGCTGTAATATATTTATAGTCAATCTTCAGCAAATGTTAAATGCTAACTGGTAGCAGATAAGCCATGAGGGTAGTGTTCCTCTTCAAGATGAAATAAAAGTGCCCAAGAAGATGTACTTGTTTTCATCTTAGGAAGCCCAATGTTTTCTTCGGTTTTCAGCTATGAATGATTCAGTTATGAATGTCCATTTGTCTGTCATGCATCACAACAGTTCTGTTTATAAGACATATCAGAATTCAGACATTCTGAGATGGAAGTTCTCATAAAACAAAATAAACTGTAAACCTTTACACAGGAATCCTACAAAAAAAAATTGAATTTCAATAAAATTATACCTGCAGATTTTATCTCCCTCTTTCCTATTCTGAATGCTGCAGACATGATGAGAAATAAAACTCATAATAACAGTAATAATAACCTAGTATGTGGTATATGATGATATAGCCATAGTCAGGCAGAATGGTGGCTGCCCAAATGCTTTTCCAGCAGGATGAATCCTTGGATAATGCTTGACAGTGCTTTTCACTGCTTCCCACATAGAGATCTGGTGTTTCTCATGGAGGTGAAGAGTTATTTGGAGACAAAGGAATTCAATTAAACTTCACAGAATTTTTTACTTACCTCCAACAGATGAGACTGATACTTGCTAATTCTGAAAAAGATGACTTTCCAGGACCTCCATGCTTTTGGGCTCAGGAATACATTCATGACCAATGCAAGGTCACAGCTGACACCAAGCAGCTGGACCTGTTTTGGAAGCTTTTGATCTGGGAGCAGTATGATAAACAGCAGCTCAGCAGAGTCCTATGAAAAAATAAATAGATCATATTATCCCCAACTTTTAAACAATTAGGAAAAGTGCCATCATATTTAGCATGGGCTTTATAGTTCTTAGAAAATTATCCAGAAGGGCCCTGATTTGTGAGAACTTGCTTTTGTTCTGGAGGAGAAAAATAATGAAAAATAATGCTGCAGCATAGTTTTAAGTACCCCTATGACCCCTGTGATCTTGCTTTTCACTTTAATCAGCAGTACCCAAAGTTTTTTTTCATGAAATTTATTGTGCGTTCCATCTGATTATGCCTAGAGATGTATTAAAACTGTATTTCAAGGTATATTCTGCATTTTTTGTTCTGTTTACATCTTCATACAAAAATGGCATCTACTTAGCGCTGTTTCAGAGCTGAACATGAAACCAGCCCTGAACTGGGCTCGTGTTAGTGAGGATTTGGACCCTCTTCTGTTTTCTAAAAACAAATTATAACATCCATTGGTTTTCATTGTAACACACAAGATTAAATATTAGTTAAGTATTAATTTCCCAAAGTGCTTTAAGCAAAAAGTATATAAAGTTGTGCCAGAAAGACAATGAATAATGGGTCTGAAGCAAATTGTGAAAGTGCACGGATACCACTATCAGACTGCATTAGGTAGAACTCAGTGGGCAAAATTACTAGTTTTTTGGGAGTTTTTAATTTTCTTTGTTGTATTTTCTTGCTCCAAGGAACCAGAAATCCACATGCTGTTTATCAGCCATTGATTGGGAAAATAATTGGTAATATTTAACAAAAGAAAACTGATTATCTATACTTTATATAAAGTATGTGCGTAGTTGTTATTATACAAGGTTATAACAGACGAATAGCCAGAAGTTATATAGCCAGAAGTTATAGGGGAACAACTTACCCACTCTGAGGCTCACAACTAGGATGGATACTCACCACAAGGAACTCCACACAAGAGCAATCTCCAAAAGAGAAGCTGCCTTAGTGGTGGTCAGCCCTTAAATGGGATCTAGGAGAGGTGGAGTCAAACTTCACCCCTTCTGGGAGCACAGCTGAATTACCTTCACGTGTGCTCTCGCAGCTGACCCGTCACTTGCCTCAGATGGTTAATCAGAGGTTCAGGCTGTGATTAACAGTTTCCCATACAGTATGAATTTATCCACTGCTTTGTTGAATGTGGAAAGAAATACCAGAAGAGATGTGGGGAGCACTGTTGAATTCTTCTACACATGTCATTAAATATGTGTATCTTTTAACTTTCTCTGCAAATATCTCCAAATGCTATAATTCTGAATATTTTTACCCCTGATTTTACTGCTAAGCATGACATTATATGGTATGCAATATCCCTTTGCCAGTCTGTGTCAGCTGTCCTAGCTTTGTCCACATCTAGCTCCTTGTGCAACCCTGTCTCCTTAATGGCAGGACAGCATGAGTAAAAAAATCTTTGGCTCTGTATGCAACTCTGCAACAACTAAATATCAGTGTATTATCAGTACTATTTTCATTAACAATCCAAAACTTGGCAACATACAAGCCTCTATCCCATCTGAGACCGTGACGCAGTCTAAGCTAGCATGGCTGCCAAAAGGCAACATTCAGGAATGTGTTCAAAGGTGGGTGAAGAAAGGGGGCTCTGCTCCTTCCACTGGCATCAGGATTTTGCATGTTCTTAATCAAACTGTGAAACCATCCCCTGACAGCACTAGAGCACATAGGAAAGGGTGTGAGGAGTCCAATGTTTAAAATCCCATTGCAGAACTGGTTGCTATTAATGTAGACAGAACATCATCTTCAGACTAGAATATTTTGTGGAAGTATTGTAATTTCCATCTCTCTTCTTGCAGTTCAACCTACTAGAAATTATTAGATTGATTCCAGACAGTTGTGAGTTAGAACTGATTTACAACTCTGTTCTACAATATATTGAGTGGAAAAGAGTTACATAAAGTTAATTCAAATTTGTAGTCATTTTTCATTTGTCCTTGTAAGTTTTGGTTTGTTTTACTTTCAATATGTTTAACATATATATTTGCTCAGTATATTGCAAATATGATTGACGAGATATTTCTGATATGAAATAGCTTCTGGAAAAGTACAGTTGTTATTTTCCATATTTTTTATTGTACTGTTCTCTTGCAGTACTCTTGAAGTAGTTCTCAGAAGGGAAGCCATCACTTAAGTTATTTGTCCAATCTGGCTATAAATCAGTGGAGAAAATATTCCTTCATTGGCAGGCACTTGGATAGGATGACCTAATCACTTTTTCCATCTCCAGAATGGAGGTGTCTAAGATTTATTGCAATCTTAATATAAATTCAAGACTATGGATAGGTTTTTTACGGCTTATTGTCAAGACAATGACAAAAAAAGGCCAACATCAGTACAAGATAACTTTATAGTGTCAGGATATTAAATATGTCAGTCCAAGTTTTGGGTAAAGTATAAGTAGATTTAGAAGCATCTGAATAAGAGGTATTTTCTCATCTCTGTTCTTTTCTAGTATTATAAACCAATTAATTCTATTATAGAGAAACAATACTTTTCTCATCAATTTAAAACACGACTTACAGAGAAAACTGCAGTTTCAGAACGATGTCAAAACAATGTAATTGCTAATCTTTCTGGATCATATTGCAGATAACCATGGCCTCTTTGTGACCAAGGATTAGAGAGGGAGCCAGAAAAAGCATAGAACAGAATAAAAATGTACAGGTGGACTTCTGTTGCCTTGTTCAAAGAAAGATGTATTCCGACTGCACTTAATTTAATAGCTCTCTCATCCCAAGATTTTTAAACCTCAGTAATAGCTACTTTTTCAGCCTGAAAACTCCCAACTTTTACTTCAGTGACTAGACATCTACTTTTCACCTAAACCTCCCTGGAATTCAAAAATAAGGCAGGTACAAATTCAATATCCTGAAAGACTTTTCTGATATTACTGGGCAAAATAAACGTCATTCTTAGTTGAACAGCACAGCACTGTTAAAAGGCATGAACAAAAGCAAGGGCAGCATATACACAGATACACACAACTCTGAAAAGACTTTCTGAAATGCAGGTGCTAGGGTAGCAGGAAATATTACTGATAGATTATTAAGATGCTTAGCAAACAGCTAAGGAATAATAGAGGAACAATAAAGAAGTGAGGGGAACCTCTCAGATAGGGCAAGAAGGGTCAAAAGGATGTTGCATAGAAGTGAGAAGGAATACTGGGAAGGACCGCAGACAAGGGTTATACCAGATAATGGAGGAAAAAAAAAAAGAGTCTGGAAGCTGGCCAGTCAAAATGGGATTAGCAATACAATCTGTATCTACAGATTCAGTTAAAGATGTAGAAAGGGAAACAGAACCAGAGGAACACAGTTGCTATTTATGGATCCAGCAGTAGGTTCTCAAGGTGGTAGAAGATGACACAGTCTGTGGGCACAAACAGATGTCTGCTGTGTCCTTGGCTCAACCTAGATCTTACTGTACATATAAGCTGTGCATTGTGTATGAGTCAGTATTGATGTGGCCTTTTTGGAATGCAGATTTTTTCAGTGTGTGATAGATGAGACCACTGAAGTTATCCAGGCTGTCTACAGGATGCTCAACAAATTCCTGAGGTCATAACTTGTCACTCTTCTGACTTAATCACATTTCCTGTTGGCTCTGCCCTGCCACAGGGAAATATGTTTAATTGTCATTTTGCCATACTCTTCTGAAGAATGAGATTTCAAGAAGCACATTCTCATTTGGAAGGTCAAAGGAGACTGTACTTCCTCTGATAAATGAGGAAGAAGAGGCTGTAAGGCACATGCTTTCACTGACTGAGTTTTGGACTGCAAGATGGAAGACAACTGGGAATAATACCAGGGAATATTAAATCTTTGGGATGAATTGGCACAGTTGTAGTGTCAACATGGTCAGCAAAAAGGATTTGGAGTTAGGAGGAGGTGGTTTGTAGGAACAACCTGGGAGGAAGAGTGGTATCAGATATATTCTATCAGAAAGACAGAATGATTGTCCCTGAGCAAACTGGGAGAATAGTGGAGCTGGAATGTATTGTTTTCCAGATAGCTGGAGTGTCAGAGAGAAATGGGAACATGAAAAGCAAAAAGGGGCAAGGGAGAAGAATGTAGTTGAAGGAACTGTGCATGAAGACAAATAGGAAGGATGAAGGAGAAGTAGAATAGAAGCAGAAGGTTATTGAGTTGTGTGGGGAAGAGAGGTATACGAGTGTGAGAGGAACTCGTGGTGAAGTGTGATCCCTATCAAGGCAATGATGAAGAAAAATGTATCTTTCAAACTGTTGTTCAAAATGTTGTATTTTTATGTTAAAACACAATTATTTCTAATAAATACCATACATTATTAACCTCCAGATAAATATATATAATTAAAGGCCAAATTCATGTATCAGTGAAATCAATGGCAAAATTTTAGATCAAATCAGTCAAAAGATGATACAAACAGAGTATAAAACACTGCTAAAGGACAAAAAAATCTCATTTTGGCGTTAAATAAATAGCAAAAAATAAATAAATTCACTGTAGGAAAAGTATTTTTCCTACATTCACCCATGTACTTTCCACTATTATTCAAATGCCCACATCACTTAAAGACTACAGAATTGGCTACCCATTTGTGAATGTCTCATTAACTATTCCTCACAGTCATAAGTGTTGGCCAAATGTTTTTCTTGGACTAGAAGTGTGCAATAGTCTTTTCTTTTTAATGTAGTTGTTGCTTCCATTATGTTATTTCCTCACTGTTGGCTGCTGTTCTAAGATTCAGTCTTTTTTCTTGTGATAATTTGTTTCAGGTCACAGTGTCCATCGGCTTTGCTTCTTTGGAAGACCAAGTATTAGGAAGATAAATAGATATGGTCACTGGCACAGAAAATGGAAGAGACATAACTGCAGAGGAAAATGTCCCACGGATTCATAGCATAGGATGTCAGCAGAGACTAGTGTAACTAGTTTGGTTCAACTGACACAGCCTACAGATTTCTGGAATGTCTTATGAGAAAGTATTGACTCAGTACTGTTTCTTGGAAACTTCTGCCTAAGAACCCACCTATATTAGTGATTGTGGTTCCTCTAGGAAAATTTAATTACTGGACAAATTAAAGAGTTAGATATAAGATCACTCACTGTCCAGGGGAATTCTGGCAAGCTTTTGACTTGTTTACAGGAGGAAGGGAACTGCTGAATGCAGGTATTTTCTAAAAGCACCTTCTTGGTGTTTCACAGTGAAAAAGTAAGAATGTGAGCTCCATAAACCGAAAAAAAGTCCACTCAGTTCACAAGTGATTGTTCCAATGGAAGCATTTTCTTTTTTTTCCCCCCCATATATGAAGTATGTTAGACTTGTAGCAGGATCTCCACTTTTAAGGTAATGGTTGAAACACTGCCCTGCGCTCATTCATCAAAGGTTAAATCCATCTTTTGATGCCTTGGTAATCTTGCTATTGCCATGTTTCAGACCAAGAAAAATCCTTTCCCCTCCCCCCTTCCCCTTTCCCTTCCCCTTTCCCTTCCCCTTTCCCTTCTGCTCCCCTCCCCTCCCCTCCCCTTCCCTCCCCTCCCCTCCCCTCCCCTCCCCTCCCCTCCCCTCCCCTCCCCTTCCCTTCCCTTCCCATAATTTCTTGAGAAGACTTGGAGATATACACGTTTCTATGAAGCTATAGCAGAACCTGGGGAGTGTGGAAGTCGGTAGGCTGCAGAGCAGGAGGTACTCACTCTAGTTGCCCTCCAATCTTTTCTATGAGGTTGTCTGGAACTGGTTTACTTTCAGGTGAAGATTTCAACATCTCTATGTCTGCACTCACATAATAATAGTGATTGAAGGATTCTGGAGTCTCCACAGGCTCAGACATCTTCCACATCTTCCTTAATTCACTCCAAATCCTCAGGATGAAAGTGACAATGCAAGTTATTTCACTGGGGGAAAAATCTGTTTCCACACCCTGCTGCACTGGGGATATAGCTGGCAGCACTGCCAACTCTGACACTATAATTAAATCATTAGTCTTTTTTTTTGCTGTACTTACTATGCCTCACAGGATAAGTGTGTTTTCTTACAGCATGTTTATAAGCAAAGACATCTTTTTTAGTGATGATGCTGCCTAGTTAAGGACTGAGCTTATTTTAAAAAAACTTTTTTTTTTTTTTTTTTTTTTTTTAACATTATGGAATGTTCCTCCTTCCTTACAAGACTTCCTACTTCAGAAAAGGATTCAACCCTCTGCTCTGATAACATGGCTCTGAATTCCGCTATTACTGTATTATCTGTAAGAAAAGTCTTTTTTGAAGACATTCCTTTAGGATTTTTAGACTTTTTTTTTCTCTCATCCAGCTTAATTCCCTGTGAGTTGAATCATTCATAAAATCTGTCCAGTATGTTGAGAAGACGGTTTATGAAGTTGTGTTATAACTTTCAACACTCACAAATGACTAGTCACTGAAATGCATAATACTGTATTTTTTCAAAAGCCTCTGTTAATACTCTTTTGAAAATGGATGCTACAATATAACAGGAGGGACAAAGTAGTCATCTAATACCACAAAATGATAAGTTTGCTTGAACTCTTGAGGAAGAGAAACTATGTAAGTTAAAAGATAGTGAGATCTTGTATTTTGAGTGTTGGACTTTCCCTACACACCACAGCAGTTTTTAACTAGGATTGGATGATACTTTTGAAACTAAGAGATTCACAGACTAACCTGAAGTAAACATTTAAAAAGAGGCTAAGTGCAGTACATGAATTAGATTTACATCTGATACCATGGAATGATTGAATGATAAAAGGCCTTAAAAGTTGGAGTCTTATATGAAATGGCTTGCATATTCATGTAGTGTATTCATAAGGATTAATAAAGGTTTACTGCAAAAATCTTGTAACTCCAGAATTGCAGATGTTGTCTGTCTTTTTTACACCTTATGGGCCTACCAGCTTCCATTATTTCCATATGGAACAAAGGATGCCCCTCTGACATGTAATTAATTTGAAACCCTTGCATAAATATGCAACTATCCAGCTTGACTGTGTATTCTGTTTATCTTATGGCCAGAGAACTGACATTGAGAAAGATCTGCAGCCCTTTAGAACAGCAGTTCTTGTCGCCAGCCTGGCTAAATTTTGCACCAAATGGTTTGAAATAAAATATTTGGGACGTACCCTGGGAAACAGAAGTTCTAATTATTGCAGATAACTGAAAATATTTTGGGGCTACACTTGAGATTTATGAGTGGTTTGTAGCCTTAACAGACTTCTTAATAAAATTAGTACTGCAACTATATTAATTTGCATATAATTAGTCTTTACTTTGTGGTAAAGATGCCTGAGGGCATGAAAGGACAAATAAAGGTGATGAGAATCAGCTGAGGGACTTGCTTCCTATATTTCAAACACTAAATATTTTAGGTTAGAAAGATGAGGGACAGAGGAAAGGCTAAGCTGTCATCCAGAGAGGAATATACAAGCCTCTCAGATGTGAAGAAAGCTTTTTTATTGTTATTGGATGACCATAACGCTGACTCTGAGCTGTTAGAACCAAGTAGTTGTGTCTGAGTTCACAGGGGACAAGAACAGCCTATGTTGATATCTTAGTTAAATGTTCAGTGCAGCTGACAGTTTGTTCAGATGAAATGAAACTGTCAGCTAAACCAATCATTTGGACAGGCAGGTAAAAGTTATGCTAGAATTTTCCAATTTCTGAGACAGCAAATAAATCATGTGAATCAAAAAGCTATCCTGAGCTTTGGTTGGTTGTTGTACAAATGCCAATTCTGTTAGATAAATGGAGGAATGTATTTGAATTAACAGTTTTTTACCGTAAAGCTGGTGAAGAAGTTGATCATGAAACTCTCTAAGACTCAAGCTGTAGTGTTAGAAAGTAGGCATTCTTTATTATCAGTGCTGGATGTGTGGGGGATACACTCCTCCTATAATGCATGTCTTGCACAAAAAGGTCTTCAGCTTGAAGTAGTCAAGTAATCAAGTAATAATATCAATTTCAATGAAGAAAAAGATGTACATTAGGTGTACCATAAAATGCCAGTTTCTTTGCAACAGTATTTTCCTTCAGTCTTTTTTTTTTTTTTTTTTAAACTCAATAACTCATTTTCTTTTAAGTTTTCCTTATAGCATTTATTTTCTTAAGTTTTCTCGGTTTGTCTATGGTAAGAGATGAAAAAAGGAGCACATTATTTCAGTTGAGGACTGCATTACTTCTGGGTAGAACAGAAGGTTTATTTCCAAAGTCTAAACATTGACTCCTTCACAAGTATCCATTAATATTGTTTGCCCTTTTTGCAGCAGCGTGACAACATTGGGTTATGTTTAGATTGTGCCTGCTTAGACTGCTGTTAAGCTAATTGTTCCATACCCCATTGTTTATATCTACAGAAATGCTGAAACTTGCACTTGTTTTTATTAAATCGCATCTTAGTTTTGCAGACCAGGTCCTCAGCATGTCAGGAGAATTTTGAGTTCTAATCTCGTCATTCAGCTCTTTTAGTTGTTGTGTGTAGAAACTCTGTGAGGTTCAACAGGGTCAAATGCAAGGTTTTGCATTTGGGTCAGGGTAATCCCAGATATATGTACAAACTCCTTGAGAGTAGCTCTGCTGGGATGAACTTGGTGGTTTTGTTGGACAAAATGCTTGATGTGAGCCAGCAGTGTGCTCTTGCAGCTTGGAAAACCATTTGCATCCTGGGCTGCATCAAAAGAGGGATGGTCAGCAGGGTGAGGAAGGTGATTGTCCCCTCTACTTCGCCCTTGTGAGGCCCCATCTGGAGTACTGCATCCAAGCACAGGAGGGATGTGGAGCTGTTGGAGCAGGTCCAGAGAGGGCTACAGGATGATCAAAGGGCTGGAGCGCCTCTCCTATGGAGAAAGGTTGAGGGAACTGGACTTGTTCAGGCTGGACAAGAGAAGGTTTCAGGAAGACCTCACTGCAGCCTTTCAGTACTTAAAGGAAACTTGAGGGAAACAGGAAACAGAAGGAAACAGGAGGGAAACTGACATTTTATGCAGTCTGATAGTGGTATGACAAGGAAGAATGGTTTTAAAGTCAGAGAGGGTAACTTTGGGTTAGCTATTAGGAAGAAATTTTTATCTCAGAGGGCAGTGAGGCCCAGGCACAGCTGCTCAGGGAGCTATGGGTGGTCCCATCCCTGGAGGCGCTCAAGGCCGGGTTGGATGGGGCCCTGGGCAGCCTGATCTGGTGGGTTGCAGGCTGCCCACAGAAGGAGGGCTGGAACAGGGTAGGCTTTAAGGTCCCTTTCAACCCAAACCATTCTATGGTTCTGTGGTTCTATGGTTAAGGTGTGAAGGTATTGACCACGTAATAACTCCTCTCAATACATGCTTTTACTTTGATATTGAATCTTCTGCCTGAATGTTGTTTTCAAACAAATTTTGCAGCACCCTGTAATCATTTAATCCAGGCCAAGTTCCCTTATTTAACTTCCAAGATTATTCCCCTAACTCACTTCAGGAAGGAAATCTCAAAAGCCTTACTAAAGCTGAGATATATGATATATATTGCTTTCTCCTATCCCCAGTGTCACTTAGAGAAATGTATTGCCTGACTGAAACACATAAACCCCATGTTGCTCATACAAGTAATATATGAAGACAATCTGCTAAAATGACAGACAGTGATTAATGCTACTTAAAATGATCTCTGCGTGGCCTTCTTTGATCATGCTAACACAGTGCTCTTCATCTGATTCTGCTTAAATATGGCTGTGAATTTTGGCTCTGGAGTGTGCTTTCCTGTGAATACTATTTTTGGTTATGCATTTCTCATGAGTTCTTACTAAAGAGAGGTATAGAAAAGTATTCCCTGTATAGAGGAAATTGTTACCTCCCACTCACTTTCTGTGACATTCCCATATCCATCTGACTTAGGGAGCTGCATAGAAAATTAATCTTTCTCTCCT
This sequence comes from Alectoris magna, assembly GCA_030625065.1. Taxonomy (NCBI): domain Eukaryota; kingdom Metazoa; phylum Chordata; class Aves; order Galliformes; family Phasianidae; genus Alectoris; species Alectoris magna. The sequence continues at coordinate 82,928,220 of CM060562.1, read as the reverse complement.
GTCAGAAGAACAGTGCAAATCACCAAACAATTAGACCACCAGGTTAGACTCTACTGGCCCTTATTTTTGAAGGATTTGTCTTTAAATCAGTGAAGGGCAAAGACGTATCGTACTTGGCACATGCAGAGACAATGGAAAAACATTTTCTTAATAGTAGCTTCCCTGTACTTCTGTACAGTCTTCCTTTCAGCTCATTTGAAGGGCCATACAATGACAGTTTAGTAAAAAAAAAAAAAAAAGAATAATTGTTCAACAGTAACGATTGCTGAAATATCCCTGCAAACAAACAAGAGTTCATGAAAATGAACTTGAAGAACCTGAAGAGGGAAACATTGATGTTCACATTATATTTGACGTTTATGAATTATACAGAATGTATTGCAATAGCTTTGTTGCCATATAATTTTAGTTTTGTTTGCAAATTATTTTGGGAGACATTTTATGAACATTTTTGAAAAAAATTAAGCTGTTCTGAAGCGCAGTGGAATCGTACATTTATTCTGGGCTTTTAAAAAAGATAACAGTCAAAAGAATGAACCCTGGGAGTAAAACAGACAGAACTCTTAAAACAATTCTTGAAACATCTGGAATTTCTGATTAAGACATTGTGGATGTTGGTGGTATGTCTTCGAGAAAAAGCACAGAATATTCCTCCATATATGAAAAAACACAATCTTGGCTAATTTCCCCTTGCAGAACTTGTTTCTTTCCAAGCACTATTGTAATAGTATTACAGGTGGTAGCTGTGTTCGGATGCTACATAATAGATATTTTCCCTTAGTGCTGAAGGACAGTGAAGGCATGTTGCCATGGTAAGTAGAAAGGGTATATGTTTGCAAGTCTGCTGTGAGGTATTAAATCCGCTCTGATTTATTATAACTATATTAGGGTTCCTGAAATTCCATCTACGAGAAAGAGAATCTCCACCTGAAACCTAATTTCTCCAGTGTTCATAGTTTACATATGTAAGGATACATAAGTGTATTTGAAAAATAATCTGTCTGAAGTGAGACAGAGGAAGAAACACTGTATTCCATCATATCAGAACGTAAGGTTGTTTGTCCTGTTTTTCAAAGCACAGTCCTTTGTGATAATTTGTCTAAATTCCTTCTACATCACATCATGTATGGACACTTCTCTTTTAGGAAAGTTGCCTGCAAAGTGTGGTCTAGATTAATTGCAATTTCTTTGTTTCCTGACAAAAATCCAGCTTTTCTATTAAAATGGTCTTGTCATATAGGTTAACTATTGATGACATTCAAGAAGCTTTGGCTAAACCTATGCTAGTAAGCTAGCAGTAGCCAAGGACAGTCCTCTGCCACAGGACTATTCAGAACAGTCTGTCCAAGTCCCTCCTCTTTAACTTTCTTACCCTACAAAACAGGTGGCTGCGTCCAGGTGTTTGCTGAGCAAGAACTGTAGCCCAAGCCAGCTCCCAGGCTGTGCCCAACACTCATGTGGGAGAGCTGTGGGTTGTCTGGCCAAAACCTGCCTGGAACGATGTAGGAGATCAAGTTCTTATGTTTGGAAATGTTCCCTGGCATCGCTCTTTTCACTTGTGTAAATGTAGCCATAGTGTCTAACTTGAGAACACTGGTAAATGAGGCCACCAGAACAACATAATTACATTGTTTAAAATTATTTTTAGAGGATAGTGATTTATTAACATATAAAAACGGTGATTCCATTTATTTTAATACAAGATTAAAATGTATAGATTGCTACAACTGCTATATATATGTATCTTTTGTAGCACAGCACATGTAGCTGCTGCAGACAGGATAAAAAATGTTGACTTATAAAGTGCTGTGAATTGTGACATCATATTTCCTGCCTGGACTTACATCTTTCTCCAGACCTCAGTACTGGAGAGACATGGACCTGTTGGAGAGCATCCAGAGGAGGGACACAAAAATGATCTATGAGATGGAACACCTCCCCTATGAGGACAGGCTGAGAGAGCTGGGCTGTTCAGCCTGGGGGAGAGAAGGCTCTGTAGAGACCTGAGAGCAGCCTTTCAGTATCTAAAGGGGGCTATGAGAAAGAAGGGGACACCCTCTTTAGCAGGGTCTGCGGTGACAGAACAAGGGGAAAGGGTTTCAAACTAAAAGAAAGGAGATTTAGATTGGATATAAGGAAAAAGTCTTTTACAATAAGGGTGGTGAAACACTGGAAGAGTTAACCTGATGTAGCTGTAGTTGTCCCTATTCATTGCAGGGGAGTTGGACCAGGTCCCTTCCAACTCAAATGGTTCTATAATTCTATGACTTTGCTGAGGCTGCAGGCTACAGTAAGGAACAAGACATAGGGGTGGACTTGCTGGCACGGTTGTTCTTTATCTTCTTTATCTTACCTGCCCCTGGCCCAGGACCCTACATCAGTTCTGAAGCTGTCAACACCTGCCATGGTGATGCCACAACAAGGACAGATCCAGCTCCCCACAGCCAGCCCTGCCTGGCTCACTCACTCCATGGGTGCACATCCCCGTTTGGCCTTGGCCTATCCCCAACAGGATGCTTAGTTCACAGGGCAGGCTGTGGCTGCTCATATGCCATCAAAGGCCAGTGCTGGGATTGATGCTCTCTAGAATCTTCATCAACAGTGGTGTCAAGTGCACCCTCAGCAAATTTGCTGGTGGCACCAAGCTGTGGGGTGCAGCCAACAAATCAGAGAGATGGGATGCCATACAGAGGGACCTAGACAGGCTAGAACAGTGGACCCAGGAGAACCTCATGAGGTTCAGCAAATCCAAGTGCAAGGTCTTGCACCTGGGTCCAGGCAACATTCACTAACAATACAAGTTGGGGGGTGAAAGGATTGAGCACAGCCCTACTGAAAAGGACTTGGGGGTACTGATAGATGGCAAGCTGGACATGAGCCAGCAATGTGCCCTTGAAGCCCAGAAAGCCTGTCCTGCACTGCATCAAAAGAAGCATAGCTAGCAGAGTGAGGGAGGTGATCCTGCTCCTCTACTCTTCACTGGTGAGACCTCACCTGATGGATGCCTCATCCCAGGAGACTTTCAAGGTTAGGCTGGATCAGGCTCTGGACAAACAGATCTAGCTGTGGATATCCTTGTTCACTGCAGAGGAGTTGGACTGGATGACCTTTAAAGGTCCCTTCCAACTATAACATTCTACGATTCAATGATTCTATTATCAGCTGCCCAGCTCCTGGCTGTTGGACCCTCATAGCAGTTCCTCTCTGTTCTCCATATCCTGCTCAAAAAACATATATTCCAGCTAGAATGGGTAAAACATTTATCTTCCCAGGAAAGAATAAAAGAAAAGCAATCTGAACCATTATCTTAAGTATTATTTTAAATATCTGGAATTCTAGGTGGGGATGCATCAGCACTGCACTAGTAATAAGGGTAAACAACCTCTAGATATGTCTTGCAGAGAACCCCTTCTTGACTTAACGTAAATTGCTCTGCCAGTAGGATTAATTTAAGGTCTTTCCAAAGGTTTCACTTCTCATCAAAAACACATACTCCATCTAAATATTGTTCCACTTACGTCACATGGAAGGACATGTATAAGCTTTTACACTGAAGGTGTGGAATGCCATTATAATGACTTAAGTAATCCTATTGAACAAATACATATAACAATTCTTGGAAAAGAACATCCTGAACAGTTTAGTTTTCAGAAGCAGTGGAAAGGCCAAATTCATCTAACGTTCTTTCTGTATTTAAAATTGCAGTTCTTCTATTGTGATTAAGTACATAGGAAAAATGAACAACCCCAAGCTGGAATTTTGAAAACATAAAAGACTTGCAGAGTTGATGCAGAATGTCCATAAAAAGAATGCACAATAACCGGCCCCAATACTACACAGAATTGGATTTTGAAATTATCATCAGTTATACTTTTATTTTTACTTGGTTCAAATACAGCCTTAAGCCAAGCAAATACAGCACGCAGTTTCGAAATAAAGAAGTTTTATGGATATTGGTAAGTTCATTAGTATGTTGTGTAGTGCAATGCATTGTGTGTGTAAAATCAGATATTGTTTCTGAATTCCTAGAACTCATAAAATTTGAACTTATTAGAATTATCCAAAGCAATAGCAAAACAAACACTTTATGTTCTCTTTGTAATGGAATCGGGGTTACTTCACATGCTTTAATTAATTAGCACGGGACTTGATGGTATTTTTAACTTATTTTCAAGATTTTAATTTCTCATCAACCATAAGTAATTGTTACAGAGAATTTCTAATATTATTAAGAACATAGCCTTAATCCAGCTCCTGAAGTATTCTTAATTTCAGTGTCTTCAAAGAAAATTGTTCATGAATTTCTTATTTTCCGTATTAATGAATATATATAAGTACCATTTCTATGGTATAAATTCAAGTGCAACAAATCACAAAGGGAATGGATGTTGTATTTGAAGCCAGAAATATCTCAGTTCTACTTATGGTGTGTAAAAACATGAGATATTGAGAAAATCAGTATCCTTCTACATGTTACAGTTTCTCAGTTAGTAAAGTTGGGAATCTTTCATAAATTAAGCTAATATTCAGCTGATTTTTATAAGCATGGCTAGACATGCACAATCATTGGAAAGTCTGAGGATGACAGAATTAGTTCAGGGGCCATAAGAAAATTGCTTAGCTCAGGAGTCTGCATAGAGGGATTCTGAACGCACATATAGCAAACTTGCTAAAAATCTCCAAATGCTTTTTAAAGTCACACTAGCAGCCTCTTTTATTTTTTTGGCCAACTTGCTGGCTGTAGGTTTTGCTTTATATTCAACACCAGATCTTTTTCTTTGGAAATTGTACCAATTTATTCTGCACAGTTGCAGTATCTGAATAAGAACAGTCTAATTGCTGCGGAAAACAGCTGATTGCAGTCCTATTTTATAGCATGTTTGACCCACTGGAAAAAAAGTGATCCTGTTTTCTTTGTCTTTTCAGAATAATCAATCCCAATGTCTTCATTATTCACGTTATTTAAATCTCTGAGCATTCTTCCTACTATCATCTGGATTGTCCCAAACTGTACACCTTTTCCTTTGAGGATTATCTCTGGACTGGACCTGGCGGAGGCCTTCCTTCTGCTGCAGGCACTCAAATACTTGCCTGCCGTGCCCTGCATTCGATTCTCTGTCAAAACAACCTAGGAAACACTTTATTTTGTTGAATTTTACTGGTTGTGTTGAAAAGCTTCTGTGGTGAATCTCGGCTGGCTTCCAGGTGCCCTCCTCTTCACTTTCTCAGTCCAGCTCCTCAGTAAGGCAGAGGGAGTAAAAACAGCTTGTGGGTCAAGAGAAACCAATTCCCCTTACACCAGTAACTAAAACAGACTGCATGTGTGGAAGATTAATTTATAGTCAGTTAATAACATAGTAGAATAGTGAGAAATAGACTAAAACCGACTACCCCCTTTCTTTCTGCATCCAGTTCTGGAGTCCCCAACACAAGAAGGACATGGAGTTGTTGGAGCAGGTCCAGAGGAGGGCCACAAGGATGGTCAGAGGACTGGAGCACCTCCCCTACAAGGACAGGCTGAGACTGCAGGGGCTGTTCAGCCTGGAGAAGAGAAGGCTCTGGGGAGACCTTATAGTGGCCTTCCAGTACCTGAAAGAGGGCCTACAGGAAGGCTGGGGATGAACTTTTTAGAAGGGCATGTAGCAACAAGATGAGGAAAAATGGCTTTAAACTGGAAGAGGGAAGATTAAGACCAGATATTAGGGAGAAATTCCTTACTGTGAGGGTGGTGAGACACTGGAACAGGCTGCCCAGCGAGGCTGTGGATGTCCCTTTCTGGAAGTGTTCAAGGCCAGGCTGGATGGGGATTTGAGCAACTTGCTCTAAAGGGAGGTGTCCCTGCCTATAGCAGTGGGTTGGAACTAGGTGATCTTAACGGTCTCTTCCAACCCAAACCATTCCATGATTCTATGATTCTACAATTCTGCAGCTGGGCTTCACTCCTGATTCTTTTACCTCCTCTCAGGAATGGTGCAGACAGATGGGGAATTGTAATCTTGTAGCAAATCTTCTTAGTCTACTGTCAAGCACTCATCACCATCATTTCTACTTCAAAGATAATTACTAAAATACTAGGTTAAGTAAGTTAAAATGTAACAGAGTTAAATAAATAAAATCTAAGATAATTAAAATACTGATTGGATTGGGTGACAACAAATCTTTGACTAGTCTTACAACAAATGTTCTCTGATTTTAGTATTACTTTTGAGAGAATTTTTCCACAGTTCTATATTCATTTCTAGGTCATTCTGGGTAGATCATATTTCCTTTGCCTTCTTATGAGAATGATATATAAGGCAGTGTCAAAAGTCTGATGAAATATACTGAAATGTACTATACTGAAATGTTCTGTACTGAAAAGTCTTACGAAATGTACTTGAAATGTACTGCTTTCCTTTATTCACCTAGTCATCTACCCTGCCAAAGAACTTAGTAAGATGTCTTCTAGAGTAATTAATTCTATTTTTTTATTTCCCTTTTTTGGGGGGGAGGAGACGGGGTAGGGGAGGGGGGGCTGCCAAAACCAGTGATATATTGAAGACTAGTTTAAAGTACAAGCATGCAGCTGTTTTGTTTGCATTTGCAATCCCAAGTATCTTGGCCTTTTTATACACTCTGATTCTCTACTGATTCTCTAAATGGACAACTTTATCACACTTGATTTCCCTTTACTGTTGTACAGCTGAAAATGAGGTGGTAGTTCAATATTTGCTTCATTTCTCTCATTGTCAATTAGTTCATTCATGAACAATTTTTTTTCCAAAGTAATAAATGTGGGTTTATTTATTTTCTTTATTTTTCTTCTTTGTGTGTGTGTGTGTTTGTTTATGTGGACTCCACTCAGCTGCATTAATCCTGACTAACACCCTGTGTTTACTAGATATGGAGAAGTTCTGAGAAAGTATACAAGAAATCTAAACAAACTATATATGCTCTCGCGACTTAATCTATGCTGTTCAACTTTGGCTGAGAATCTGGCCCTGAGCCACTGTGCAGCTTTCAAGTTGTGCTACAATTCTATTTTAGATCTCTAGGAAATATGTAGCATTAAAAAGCATATTATCCATTTGCAAGGTTACTGTTTGCCTTGAGCTGGTAGTTTTGTGTGTCTGATGTGAAGATCTTTAATCTTACAACATCAGTGAAAATGTGAGAACTATGTTCCCACTTTCCTATTGTGTACTTCAGTAGTTACCATCTGGAAGAGAAAGAAGCTGCTGTTAACAGACAAGTCCTTTACCAGACACGATGAGGGGAGGGGGTGAGAAAAGTGGCTTGAAATTAGTGTTCTGCTTCCAGAGCTGAAAGCCAAACCTACTCCTGGCATGTCTTAGAGCAGCCTGGGGGATACACTAAATAATTCTGGCTTCATGCCTGCTAATGAGTCATGTAAGCACTCTTATCACAAAGGGACTTCAGCAGAAGCCAAGGATCAGACCTTATTTGTGTATCTGTGTGAATGACAGCAGAATGGAACGAAGCAATTCTTCATCTTCTTTTTCTATAGGTAAATGCTTATCTTGTTCCTCTTTAATGAAATGTCTTTTATAGGAAACAACTAGGTATCAGCTATTCTTGAATTAGCTTTGGAGTGGTAAACAACTTACACATGCGAGTGTTCTACAAATCAATCTGTGTGAGCAGAGAATGTCATTTTGGAAAGAATGTGGACTTTTTCTAAATGGGAGTTATTAAACTTTAAGCCATAAACTCTTAAAACTCCACTTTAGAATGTGTTGGATATTACCATTCCCTAAGGAATGAGAGTTGAAAAAACTGAGCAACTCTGCTAGACATATGTAATACTTTGTGTCATCACAGTAAGCATGAAAAATCTGGCATATCATTTGGAACTAAGAAAAATTAGCAGTATATACAGAACCATTTAGCCTGTTCTCAGAGCAATATTTCTGAAGCAAGGCAGGACAGTATTGCCTAAAGCATGGCTTTCAAAACTGAAAGGTAGGTTCAAGATCATGCTTATGGTGAATAAATATATCTTGACTGTGGTGACATTTGTGGTACTATTACTCCTTTGAAGTTCAGAAGTAGAGTCCAACAGTTTGTTTCCATATTATTATTATTTTTTTAAATAGCTAGTTCTATTCCAAACAGTAGAAGAATAGCTTTTAAAAATTATTTTAATTTTGGAAATACAGACCCGAGATTTAGTTTAAAATTTGTTTTTCAAGCTGTTTTAATCAAGATGAACAAGGAAGTCATTTTCTTCCTATTATAATGAAGATTTTAGTGTCAGAGAGAACAATTTTCATTAAATTCTCCTTTTATTTGAAGGAAAAGCAGAAGAGAATGCTGAGAGGAAATACAGATAAATGCTTCTTAATTTTAGTGGCAAATAAGTATTAAGTAAGTGTTTGCTTGCTGTATAGATTTTTTTCCAATGAAGTAGTTTTATAGCAATTCCCAGTCTTTCAGAAGGGATGATATAAATCTGGAGTTTTTTGTCTTTTTTTTTTTTTAAAGATGAACATCAATTTCTATTTCATATAAAATATAGACTATTATTTTAGTTGCTAACAAAAGCAAATAATTTCCATTTTATAGCTGTCCGGTAAAGACCTCTGACAGATAAGATGAATGACTTGAAGGCAATCCTTGAGCCCTCTATTTCCTAGATTTTGAAGGAAGATTTTTCTGGGGCAGAATTACTGCAAAACTCAAGCTATAGAAAGAGAGGGAGGACAATGCTGTCCCATCTCTTGACTCGGAAAGATGCATGAGGAGGATATCATGGAAGCCAAGACTTAGTGAAAGCCATTCTAGTCCATGACAAGCTTCAGTGAACCTCTGGAAAGCTAGTGAAGATGAATTTATTTGCCAATAGACCATTACATCCTGGTTTAAGATTGTAGTTCTGCCTTTATTTTATTTTCTACCTCCATAGTCTGCCACTGTGAATTCTCTAACTTCTTCCTCCTTTCCTCTTTTTTTTTTTTTTTTTTTTTTAATTACTCTTTAGGAATTTTGTTTTCTATTTTCCTGCTCTCCTTTTAAATTGTCCATGAAAAGCAGTATATGCAAACCTTACAAGTTTTCTTGGGTGTGAATGTGAATATATGGCTATGAGCATATATTAAAATACATCCATGGAGAGCTGCCCTCAGTTTGGAACAATCCTGTAGATTGTGCTTGTAAGAGAGTACAAATTTATATTAATCCTCAAGAGACCTAGAGAGCTGAAGATTGCCAAATGTAATTTTCCACAAAGAAAAATTGTCAATTTTTCACTTATTGTTTTGATTGATACTACTACATATTCTTATGAGGTTAATGATGATCCCAATCCTGTATCCTATAAGACATACAAAGAAGAACTTGGACCTAAGGTCACAGTATAAAACCTTGCTTTTAGGATTTTAGCACTCAAATATCTTCAAACGGCACTTAAAGAAAGGATTAAAGTCTATCTTTGCTGTTGATTTCCAGAAACTTATTCAGACACTATAGATTTTTGACTAATAGTTTAAGTTTCTGTTTCACTTTGAGCATGTTGTTATTCACATTGTGATCTCATTTTAGTCAGATGTCTTACTGCATTCTCGGTTCAGTTTCCTGTTATGATAATATGTTTTATGTTTATGAAAATAGGTTACGAAGAGTTTGTAATGTGAATGGGGGAATTAGCAAAACAAAGTTTTTGAAGGTAAAAGAAGGAAAATCCTCCCTGACAAGAAAGAAATTAATATTTTCGTTTGTTAAGGTATTTATCCAGGGAGAATGCCAAAGTCAAAAATTGAAATGTGTGAAAATAACAGATGTTTGTAATCCCTGTAGTTACTTTACTAGCAAAGTAAAATATCACAACATTATTTAATTCCTCCTCCAGTAAAGGGCACATTATCACTAATAGACATTTCGAAAAGTTACATAAGTGTGCCAAGTCCCATTTGGAATGCTTGCAGAGATTCAGAGGTAATGATTTAATAGCAAGTTTAAATAGGACAAGATTTCATTTTATTTAAAACTCTTAGTTTCATTCAATTCCAGACTTAACTGAGAGAGTAAAAATTCAGAGGAAATTAAATAAAATATGCATACAAGCCTTCACTCACACGGAAGTTCCTATCATTACGATATGTCTTCAAATAAAGACAGAAAATACTGAACAATGATGTAACAGTTATAGGAAGGATAAACAGCTCATGAATAGCAGGACAGTTGTTTAAAACTAATATTCAAAACTGAAAATAAATCTGTGTGGCCAGCTGAAAAATACTCTTAGAGTATCAACCAAGCAAACCAAAAATATTCAGTTGAGGCAATAGAAGAGATGTCCTTTGCCCAAATGAGGGAAATAGAAGAGCAAAAAGAAGAGATGTAGTGCAGCAAATTGCTGTACCATGAAGACAAATTATATGGTACTGGTGGATTTTTAAAACACTGAAAACAGGAACATTGGCAGAAGCATGAGGTTTAAAGAAGATATTGTCACCTGTGATAGAATGATGAAATATGTTCTTTGTGTTCACGATAGCTGCAGAGAATCTGAGGGAATCTACCTTCCACTCTGAAGTCTTTAAAAAAAAGAGAGAATTAAATTAAACTCAGATGTGAGTGGAAGGGATATTTATTTATTTATTTATTATTTAGGAAACAAAAGTAAGTGGTATTCAGTATGGGATAGCACTGAAGTTGTTAAAGTGGCATAAGCCCCCAACTACTTCTCAACTGTCTGACATTGAAAGAATGCTTCTATCCGAAGGATTCCTTTTAATGGGCTTTGCTGCTTACACTCTCCTTCAAGATGTACTACTCAGTCAGATATGGCTTACTGGGACATATGAAACTGCAGCCTTAATCAATATGTTTGCTATGTTCTGCATTTGCCTCAGAAAACAGAGAGAATAATTATAGCTACTTTGCTTAACTTTTCACATTAGTTATATTACTTTTACTAGAATTAAAAAAAACACACATTTTTTTCCTTGTTCTAAAACTCGTACACAAAACATTTGGTGTCAGTTGCAACACCACTTGTGTTTTCAGCATTTAGTAAGCATAGATAAAAGTAAAGTTGATTGTGTAAGTAATGCTCATGCAGTAGTGTGCAGTTATTTGGCAGCCAGCTCTGTGAGTTTCCTAGTTGTGCAGGATCGAGTACACAACAACAATTAACAAAAAGATAGACATTTGGAACGTATATCTGCGATAACCTTAATTTTCTGTTTTCGTTATATGAAATCCAGAGGTTCTGTATTATAGAAAGAGAGAAATGGCTCTGACTCATAAATTAGGAGAACATAAGTTTGCTGAAGGTAGAAGGTCACTATATACTTTCAATGTTAATTTATTAGACATTTCAAGTTGTTTTATGGTTGTTTTTTTTTTTTTTCCTCTTTTTTTTCCACTGATTCTGTGGTAGCTCAGCCTGCCTGTATAAACATCCTGAAACTATTGTTTCTGCTTCAAAATTTTAAATGTGAGAGCACTCTCCTTGTTTTATGCATGTTTTGAGCCCTTTTCCTGTTTCTGCTGTCATTGTGGTTATTAAAGACTGCAGTTTGAATACAGCAAACTGATCAGTTATGAGCTTTGGCTATCAAAGACAACCTCCTCCACATACACGAACAAGAGTGACAGTGTACAACCTGAGAAGTGGTCCAGATAATAGTATTTGATGACTTGTGTTACTTGGAAATCTGAAAATGCTTTATTTGAGCGTTAGCAAATTATATCTCATTATATGAAGTAAGCCCAAGGGATTAAATGACCTTTTTTTTTGACAGGAAAGCAACCCAGACATTGCCAATAATAGTTGGATAAAAAATGCTAATAGTAGCTTCAAATCTGAATCAAGTGAAGTTATGGTATTCATTGAAAAATCTGTCTGAACATTTATTTCAGGCCAACCCCAGGGATTTTTGAGATGAGGATGCAGAGGACGTGAGGCCTGCTACACTCCAATTGAAAAAAGGATATTGACAGTGTATGAAGGGGTCCAAGCTTCTCTGGAAGTGCTTGGTACTGAAGCACATTTCCTTTTGGCACCCTGACTGCCTGTGTGGGGCTGGATGTTCAGAGGGGTGGCTCCCCTCCACACACATCATGCAGCTGATGCTATATGGAGTAGGTGGGTCTCACCAATCACACAGTGGACTCAGATAGGGAATTCCAGTTGCCCAGGAATCTTAGAAGTGATTATGGCCCAAAGTGATCAAAATCACTTAGAAGTGATTTTTGCCCAAAGGCAAAAATTTTGGAATATTGCCAGAAGAGGCTCCACTATATAATAAACTGCCAGAAAATATGCCTTGGTTATGGATGGGTCCTGTCACATTGTGAGAAGGCCTCGGATGTGGAAGGCTACTGCACGGAGTCCTACACCATGAGCTGCAGAAACTACTGAAGGAGAAGGTAAACAGACAATTCGCAGAAGTGAAAGCCATCCAGCTGGCTTTAGATGTTATTGAACAAGAAAAGTGGCCAGTGCTCTGCCTCTGTACTGTCTCATGGATGGTGGCAAATGGAAGAAAAACAACTGTCAATGCAGGGGCAAAACCATTACTTTTCCTAAAGTAGCTTGGTGCATGTAGTGGGTAATGCAGAAGGATGAGGATGTCCAATGTGTACCTCAAGGGGATTTAATATTGGGAGAGAATAACCAATGGTTTGAATTGTATGACATTAATTACTGTATAATTGTAGAATCATAGAATAGCTTAGGTTGGAGGAGAATTTAAAGATCATTTAGTTCAACTCCCTGCTTTGGGCAGGATTGCCAACCACTAGATCAGGCTGCCCAGGATCCCATCCAACCTGGTCTTGAATGTCTCCAGGGATGGGGCACCCACAAACTCTCTGGCTAACTTGTTCCAGCACCTCACCATTCTGAGTAAAAAATGTATTCCTCGCATTTTACCTAAGTTGACTCTCTTTTAATTTAAAGTTATTACCCCTTGACCTATCACTATCAGACCATGTAAAAAATCCTTCTCCTGCTTGCAAGCTCCCTTAGAGTACTGGAAGACAGCAATGAGAGCTTCCTGAAGCCTTCTTTTCTCCAAAATAAACATGTCCAACTCCCTCAACCTTTCTCCATAGCAGAGGTACTCCAGCCTTTTAATCATCTTTGTGGCCCTCCTCTGGACTTCCTCCAACAGCTCTGTGTCCTTCCTATATAAAAGGCCCCAAGCCTGGACACAATATGCCAAATGAGGACTTGCAAGGGCAGAGTAGATGGGGACAATCACCTCCCTTGCCTTGCTGGCCGCTGCTCTTTTGATGCAGCCCAGCACACTGTTGGCCTTCTAGGCTGCAAGAGTGCACTGCTGGCTCTTCTTCTTTTTTTTTTCTGATTTTCTCCCCCATCCAGCTAAGAGAGGAGTGAGCGAGTGGCTGTGTGATGCTCAGCTGTCTACCAGTTTAAACCACAGTAGTGTGGATGCACCAGCTGATACTTCATAGGTGCTGGCACCTTCTGGAATACAGTATGAATCTATCCTTGGTTTTAGAAAGAGAAAGCTTACATGCCCATGGTTAAGGGTTCATTCTCTTCAGAGGACTGGTTCCAAGCTGGGTTCCTACAAATGTCCCTGTTTAGCATTTTTTGAAGATTTCAAGAGTCAAAATCCTAAGTTATAAGTTATGAATTCAGTGCTGATCCACCTCTGAGAAGGAGTTTGGATACAGTCTCTGAAGACATCTTCCAACCTGAATAAGGCTGTGGTATGTAGAAATGAACACAGAGTTGTGGGTCTGGAGAGACTGTGACAGCTAATTTCTGGGGAGACATGAGATGCAAGATATATGCCTGTTTATACAGCTATACTTGCTGGATCACACTGCTCCTACTTCAACCTCGAAGCTTTTATGGGTCTGAATCTTGAATTTGTAAGTCATCTTTTAACATAATGAACTAATGTTATTTATGACAAAAAACAACTAGAACAGACAACATAAAAATTTTCACTTGAGTAGTTGTATGGTAACTGTTGAATCACAGCCTGAACCACTGAGCACCTGGGGAAAGGACCCGGATGCCTGGCTGCATCTCTCTTAGACCTTATTTAAGGGCTGACTGCCACTTGGGAAGGATCTCTGCTTGGAGGTCCCTTCTTTGTGGAGTTTTCCTCGTGAGCTTAGACCTTCACAGATGGGTGAGCACTTTTCCTTTGTAACAGCATTCTTCTTGTACTAGTCCCTTTGATGTTACGCTCCCTTCCACTGCATCTATCTTTCTGATTGTTATAGTAGTGAAACCCAAAAATGAAGGGCTTGTTAATGCAGTTTGCATCAACTCTATGGCTAATCACTGCTAGAATTTTTAATGACTACTTTGTGGTAAAGATGATATCACTGAGATGTATTTTGTATGAATCATTCAGGTGAAGTGGGCCAACATTTGCTTTCCTTTATCTTGTTATTCATTTAATGGGTATTTTATCTATCTTATTTACCTCAGGACATTTATGTAGCATTTTAGTATTTATAGAAATTATTCACCTTTGTTTAGAGAATTTATATTTCTGTAAAGAGAGTTTGGAACAGTTGTTGGACAAGAATGGGAGCTGAAGAACACAGGTAGATTACATGGCCGTTGTCTCACATGATGATCAAATGGGAAAAGTACCTTATTTTCTGCAAATCCACTTAAACTAAGGAGCTATCATAATATGATTGAGAGCAAACTCATAGTCTGCCTATCTAATACCCTATTTCTTTTGATTATCAGTCATATCAGTGCCTTCAAAAGAAAGTGTGGAAAGCTGATTTATAAGTGTGGAAGTTTGCACCAGGAAAGTTTCACCCTAATCTCTAGTAGTTACAGCTTTGCTTAGCCTTCTGAAATATTTGGGCACTGATAATTACAGTAACACTAAATCTATAAAAATATCTGCTCACTCTTCCCTGTCAGAGAACAAGAATGTGAAATATTTACGAGGAAATCCTGAAGACAAAAAGATCTTGACTTCCCCAGTCTGATGGAAGATGAGTGGTATTCCTTATAATATATAAATATGCACAACAACTCTTGCAGTACACACTAATTTCTGGCTGCTGTTAATATAACTGTAAGCAATTTAAGAAATACGACTTTTCATGACTTTTGTTTTATGCGTTTATATTTTCTAAATATATAGACTCAGGTGATACAGAGAGGATGCATTGCACCTGCATGCTACCTATACACCTTTCCCTGAAGACTATATTTGCTGATCTTCCCATAAGAGCAGACAAGCATCTGTTAAATATTTTCCTCTCAAAGAGAAACGAAATAGAAGGTATTCTAACCCTTGCTTTTTTTCAACCATTAAGTGACTTCTATTCAGCATATCATTAGAACATAAAATTACGTTCTACTGCATGACTTTTTCATTAATTACTTCAGTATCTGTTATAAGAAGTTCTACACTGATTAGTCACAATGCTCAAATTATTTTTGTTATTGCATTAAACATTTGAGGGGAAGACTGCAGTAAACTAATCTAACTGTAGGGCGAACTGTTTAAAAAACAATTCAAAGAGACAGGCTTCTGGGAAAATTTGAGCTGTTCAGGCTTGAGAAGCTTGCTACATAATACCTTTGGTTGAATGATTTTTCCATTTGCATCTTCTTTTTCTAAGGAAATTGTGACATGTCTTGCTCTGGGCAACAGCTTCTTGGAAAGGTGAGACTGACACAATTATACTCATGATGGGTGCCTGCTATTTCCTGACTTAAGTTACCAGCCTATATCTGTGCTAATAGGCAGAGTCTGGCATGCATGATCCACTATTATTTTATCCCCACAGGGCTTTCTTCCATCACGTTGAACAGTTCTGACAATTGCAGACTGAGATAGCAGGCATCTTGCAAGTGATAGTCAATAGAAATATCCCTGACATGGAAGAAGCATGTCAGAACTGAGCAGAATATGGGGAAATTTCACTTTTCCAGATTAGCAATTCCAGTGTCTTACTGGTATATACAGAATAGCACATCTGGAAAAATCTTCCTAATGCAGGCAGGTCTGTGATATAAATGAGTTTTTCTACTTAAAAATTAAGAAATGCTCTGAAAACACAGTCTACATGAGCAACATGCCTCATTTGTTTATCTCTTACTCTAGTTTTCCTGAGCTGCGCTGGAATCTGGCCTGTAGTCCTGATTCATGTCTTCTGAACAACACAGGGTTTCTTGTTTAAATACATAGCCAAAACATTCTCCTCAAGTATCTTTGAATTCCTGAGAAGCCCTGAAGTTTTTACTCTTTGCCTGAGACAGAAAGAAACCAAATGTCTTGTGAAGCTCTCTGTACTGAGGAAACTTAAACCTTCCCATTTATGATGACATATTGCATAATCTGTACTATTTGTCTGTAAAAAGACAGAATCCTATGGCAGCGAATGAGTGAGTTTCAGATTAGCCATGTCTGCCAAAAGGAGGCTGAAATTAGGTAGGTCTGTGGTGAGCCGAGTTCATCATGAATGGCTTTAATATTGTTTACCTTGAAAAAAATGGAGTCCAATAGCAAATAAAGACCAATAATCAGTCTCCAGTGTAAGCAAAGCATCCTTCCCTGATGGGGAAGTAAATAATGAGAAGAAAAGAAACTAGTAAAAGTATTGATAGGGATTTGGGCCAGTGAAGAAAAAAATGTGTGACATGTGAGACAAGAATGAAGCTTAAACATATTTTTAACAGTAGATAAAGGAGGATTAGCATATTGTATAAAGGAACTAGAAGACATGGTGTATGTAAGGCTGCTCAGAAGGGTTCAGAAATAGCAGGAATATTAAATATTTAACAAAAGGAGCTGGTGCTGTGCAGGCATCCTGAAAAGTTCTCCTGAGTCCCAAGTGTCTTGCATACCAATGCCTGCTGCTTCTTGAACTCAACACGTATCTCCCAGTGACCTCCTTTCACCTTCATTACTTCTGCATTCACCCAGATGATGGGGTCCAGAGCACAACTATTTCACAGTTCTTTATAGATTTGTAGTGGAGATCTCAATCATCATCCTCCCTTTCATGGTGTCCAGAACTGGAATACTACTTGGCCCAACCAGGTATTAGTAGACCTGGTTTTGTGTCTATCTCTACACCCATTCCACTGCCAAAAGTACTTTGCTAGTTCCAACAAAACAGTACCTCTCCCCTGTCAACTTCAGCTTCTCCCTGATTGAGTTTCCTTCTGTAGACCTGAGGGATGAGAAAATGGTGACATTTAGAGCAGTGCAAGTCACTCTATCGTTATTACTGAGCTAGCACTGACCATGGACATCTTATGTGAAATCCAAAGAGCCTCTTGTAGTTAAGACTGTAATTTTTCTGTTTCTCTCTGCTTTCATCCAGTGATAAATAGGTGAAGTCTGCAAGATATGCCACCAAAACTTCACCCACTTGTGTTACTGATCAAGGTGATGTCTTTCTTTTGTCTTAATTGATTTTAGGTCAGGTCTTAAAAGCAAATAATTGTTAATTTGCAGAATGCTCTAATTTCTAAGTAGGGCTCACATAGTGTACTGATAAAGTTTATCAACTGTTGTGGTGTGAATTAAATGTTCTGGTGAGGAACTGAAGATATGCCCTTCCAAAAGTCTTGCATGGTCCAGTGTTTAATTTTTTTTTCAGGAAAATGAATTCTCTTGTATAACCATCAAAGTTTTAAAATATGGGTTGTATAAATGAGCCATTTTCCACATTAATTAGTCTAAAGCAAAAATATTTTTGTCATTATAGCAGTTCCTCATTGTAAGACATATTTCAACATAAAACTTGAACAGTATTATTATTTTTTTAAGCTGAGCAAAAGTACAACTACTTTAAAGACTCTCACGTAAAGCACATACCATTATTCCTCTGGCTCAGTGAACTGATTTTTACTGTCTTACATTTAAGTGAGTGGTGCATATGCTCAAAGTCCCTTTGGCAAGAAAGAAACTAATGTATGTGTGGAACTCTATAATTCACTGAATTGATTGCTCTTTTCTCAAACATTACAACTATGATTTCAACTATTACTCTAAATTATTGCTGTTTTTTTACAAAGATAGAGAAGGACAGAGTTATTAACACAAAATTATTTTTTTATGTTGTGTTTTTTCTTTTAGAAATTGCAGCGTCTAAACAAAGAACTGACTCAATGTAAATTCCTCTGAAATGAGTATACTTCTGAAATTAAATAATGCATGTCAACTCTTTCTGTCATTCCTTTTCAGTTGAATGAACAGCTAAGCTATACTGAAAAGTTCCAAGTGTCTGTCTTTAGGAAAAGAACACCATGTAACAATGCCTTTTAAAAGATAAAATTTTAATATAGATATTTGAAGTGTCACAACTAGAGATAAGCAATAACAAAAGGATCATACTTTTGCTTTTGCTCTTTTCTTTCTGCTACACAGATATACGTACTGTGAGAGTAGTTCCAAAACAGCATTCCTGGTGAAATCAAGGCTACAGAGCAACAGAAGTTGTATCTATGTTGGCAACTGAGACAAAGTACTTACTTTATTCTAAATGTACCTCCACTGGCAAAAAGATAGGTTTGGTATGCTGCAGTAATTTGTTAGAGTATCCACAGGGCTACCGTACAGTTCAGAACGTTCTCTTTGACCAATCTTAATGAATTTTGTATTTGTTGCTCAAACACTCTTGTGTTTTCCAGGGTAGTGTATAGCTGAAATGCTCACAAAGCAATCACAAGGATTTAGGTTTTGGAAAGGCTAAGCTTACTTGAGGTCGAAACAGATACTCAGTTATTATAAATCTTTTTGACTGAACTAGTATCAATACTAAAACTCTGTAAGGGTCTGATCACTGCAGGCTGTAAGATGATTAGAGGGAGAAGCCCCTCCTCTACAAAGACAGGCTGAGGGAGCTGGGCTTGTTCAGCCTGGAGAAAAGAAGGCTGCAGGGTGACCTCATTGCAGCCTTTCAGTACCTAAAGGGAGCCTATAAACAGAGGGGAGCCAACTCTTTGAAAGGGTAGATAACAGCAGGACAAGAGGAAATAGTTTCAAGTTGAAGGAGGGAAGATTTAGGTTGGATGTTGGGGGAAGTTCTTTACTATGAGAGTGGTGAGGTGCTGGAACAGGCTGCCCAGAGAGGTTGTGGATGCTCCATCCCTGTAGATGCTCAAGGCCAGGTTGGATAGGGTCCTGGGCAGCCTGGTCTAGTATTACATGTGGAGGTTGGTGGTCCTGCCTGTGGTCGGGGGGATGGTGTTGGAAATTCATGATCCTTGAGGTCTGTTCCAACCCGGGCCATTCTGTGATTCTGTAAGAAGAAAGTTCTCCGAAGATGCGATTGAAATGCTGATGAAGTCATTGAGAGGTTTTCCATTAATTCCAGTGAATTTTAGATTAGAATGAAAGTTAATCTGTTGTTAAAAACAAAATACAGGTAACCTTGGAAGCAAGTACAAACACAAATATTTATAAAAGGATACATCCAAAGCATTGACCTTCAAATAAAACTTCAAACAAGAAACAGATTCAGAATCTCTAACAACTTTAGGCAATAAATTCCAAAGATTATCACCAGTCTAACAGACTGTTTTCTATTCTTCAATTATACCTCTTTTCAATTTTTCTTTGCTATTGTCTGTATGTATACAAATACACTATGCATAGAATAATGATACAATGCAATACAATATAGATTACAATTTAAAATTTGTATCTGCTTCTTTCATACGAAGCAAGAATGTAAACATCCTTCATTGCTTAGGCTGAATAGTATGGTAAAAATTTCATCAGATCTTCACATTGATCTGGACGTACAATTTCCTTGCAGCCATAGCCACAGTCAGTTTTGGTGCCTACAACTGAGATAGGCTGACAGAGCTAGGAGAGTTGAGAGGCACTAAATCATTGCCATGTAACAAGTTCACATCTCCAGCTGAATCCATTGGTGACACTGAAGATAATAACATGCTGCATCAGTGATGCACAACCTCTCATCTTTGTGGTTTAGCCATCCTATATTGATGGGGCTTCACTCTCTGTTGTAGTCTTTCTGAGGAAGATAGTAGGAATGCTTCAGCCTTAATCTAATACTGCATGGTGATTAACTACCTCCAATATAAAATACATAAAACAGGAATCTTATCACCCTGCTGGGCTTTAAAAAGCTCAGTGCTCAATTCAAAGCTGGCTGTCCCCAGGCCTCTGTATAGGCAATGGAATGAGATAAGTAGTACCAACAAAAGGTGATGTATGTTTTCTAAAACGGATGTCTGAGACAGTTATATGAACTGTTTTCTGACAATGCCAGATTCTCTCTACTGAAGGTGAAATTGGGTTTGCGACCAAACTTGGAAGTAGACAATAAGATTGACTGTTGTGTCCAGATGAATCTATAGTGGTCAATCCACTTCCAGTTTTTTCAGTGTTTTGTGGCTGACCCCTGGATGTCTGAGGTGATATTTCAAAAGAATGTGTTTGTGTGCATTTTAATTCCCTTATAGCTGTATGCACTGGAGCCTATATAACAGAGGTAACAGCTCAAAAGCTTATTGGAGGACAGCGGAGTATAGGAAGTGAAACAACAGCCATTTTAGCAAAAGTACTGTTATCTTTGGCAACACAAACTGATGTTGGAAGTACAGAATAACTAGAAGCTATAGACGCTGTCCTCATACAATAATAAAAAAACCAGGTCATTAAATTTTTGAATAGATAGCCCTGATGAAGAGGTAAGCACTCTCATCATTTGATTTCAGATGTCTACTTTAGCCTTAGTTATCACTTTCCCTTTTTTCCTCTTTATGGTAACGTTGCACTTATAGCCAAGCTGTTTTGGCTATCAGCGGAAAATAGTTCTGTAATAAAAACTGTCTTATGACCTCTTTGAAAAGTTATTTTTACTAATATTGTGAAATTTTTATAAAGAGTGTATACATTCATTAAAATCTTGACTCAGACAGATATTTTGTGGGCAGGAAAAAGTTACTCCTTTCATTTAGGAAGAATAGAATCACAATATAGGAAAAAGCATTATTTTACTTACACAGCCATATGAATTTTGTCTATTCACATATGAATAGATAAAAAAATACTGAGTATCCAGTTTATGAAATCATAAAAAATGTCTTTATAAAAAAAGTTAATGGAAAATAACCGTTAAAGTTTTTTTAGTCTTTGGTTCTTCTCCTGTGCTGGACAATGTGTAAAATTATTATAATAAATGGATTTAAGGGTGAAAATTAGATCTGAATTTTAAAGAGAAATTCTGGTTTTGAATTAATAGATTTCTAGGGCCAATTTTGGATGTGGTGGGAGAGAATTCAGCTTTCATAGAAAAATTTAGGTTGGAAGAGACCTTAAGGATCATCTGATTCCAACAGCTTTGTCGAAGTCAGCAACTGTAAAGGAGGCAGGAACAGTTCATCCTTGCCTCGGATTAGTATTCATTTTTTTTTTAAATTAACAATTAATAACATTTTTGTTTTGGAGAAAGTTATTTTAATTAATTCACAGTTTTATTTTTTCCAAACTACACTTATTTGGAATTAAAGACCTATAGAGTTAACATGGGAAAATGATGCAGTATAAGCTTCTATAAAATACACTTAGTGAAATAACTTATTTAGCTGCACTGAAATCAGTGTAGTATTTTGGCAACAATTAGTTGTTGCTCTACAAACAAACCTGCATTTTCAAAGGACCTTTACCCTCTTGCTGGAGAGCAGTTATACTACTGGCAGTTTTCCTCCTTTACATGCTTGTATGATGATATGCAGCAGAGGGGTTGTACTGCTGACTCAGAAAATGTTGTGGCAAAGAGGTTCCTGAGAAAAGACATATGTCAAATGGCAGGAGAAGACACCACTGACATTGCTGTGGCAGGCCAGAATAGTCTGTCACACTCTGAGGCTTCTGCTAGCTCTTTCCATTGGTGCCAGAAGTTTGCTCATAAGATTTTTTTTCCCCTACTATTTCCCATGTTATGTTTGGATTTCCCTCTTTCCCACCTGCTACTCCTTCACTTTTACTGAAAACAGCAAAACTTAATACCCAGTAAACTTATTGAGATGTGGATGCAAAATCCAACGTTTTCTCCTCGAACTCCCGTGTCCATGGACTCTAATGACAGAAGGATTCAACATCGAATTAAATTGAAGAATCTATTATAATTTGGATGTAGGACAAACTTAGCATTTCCTTGTCTTTAACTGACTTGCACCTCTACATTTAATCTGAGGAATTAAGTGGAAAGGTACTGAGTGGTGATGGACCTTTTCTGTCCTGTTCAGAAAATTAAAATCATCAGCTTGGCCATATTTTTTTTTTTATGCCACTTTGCCAGATTCCAGATGGCTCTGAGTTGCTGCTAAGATTATATATAAATTTCGACAAAATAAGCTATATTTCCAACTGGCTTCTGCTATTGAGTTGTTTTCTTTGATATAATACCCAGCAGCATCATTATAAATTGTTAAAATGGTGTCTTTTTTTTTTTTTTTGGTTGGAATACTAATTACATTGATTTCAGTTTTTAACCATGTTTTTCACGTCTTTTCTTGTGGTATACCAAATGCACTGCCATAAAAATATGACTTAGAGTATTGACAGGAAAGCCTGTCATAATGACAACAAATATTTCAGAAGATGTTTCCCTCATAATACAATCAAGGCATTTGATTTTTCAACTTAAAATTATTTAGCATGTTGTAAAAAGTTTTAGTGTTTTTTGAGAAGAAAATCTACATATGGAAGACTCAGTCTCAAAAACATTCTTCCAAAAGTTGTAAAAATGAAGCCGAATGAGAAATAAATTACTGAAGCCCATCTAGGAGGCTGAGTTATACTGTCTGTTTCTTGGCATTATGTGTCTGTTCATGCAGGAGTGTGTCATTCTTTCTGTAAGAAAGCATAAAAAACCTGACAAGGTGATGTCAGCACAGACAAGGTGGCTCCTGGCAACAGATATTAAATAATAGCTGGGCGTAAATGCTGTGAAATGCATTTGGCTAACTGATGGAAATCTGTACTGTGTGACCCCTCGTTCTAAGTGCATTAGAACTTAGTGCCTCAGCCAGCAGCGTCCCTGGCACAGGGATCTGAGCACGAGCTTGGAAACATGTACTTACTTCAGGCAGAAGCACAGAGACAGCTCCTCACTTACTACTGGCTCCTCGTTGTTCTTCTCTGGCAGGAAACACCCTCCTAATCAGTGAACTTTTTCCTCTGGAAGGAGCAAAGTGTATTAAAGTAGGGGTTCCCAAAGTTTTGTTTCTGGAGGGCTCTTTGATAGCTGGGAAGATCATAACAAAAGTCAGCTGCTGTTCAACACCTAAAGGTTTCCCTGTTCCTTCTCTCCTCTGTTCCAAGCCCCATAGGGCTGTACATTAAGCCAGATAATGGGTCCTTTTGTTCTTCCATTGTTGAAGCAAAGGCAATAGTTACCTAACAGTTACAATAGTTAATAAACAGTTAATTAACAGTTACAATAATAGTTAGTTAACAGTTACAAATGCTGAATGGATTGGTAATGCCAATGGAGCAGACCTTACTGAAGACTCTTGGGGTTAATGTAAAGGCATAGAATGAGTTGGGGCCTGGAATAGGCATTCAGTACTCCAGAATCTGTCAGGAGTGTCACCATCAGCTATTCACCCAGGCCCTTCCATGGCTTCTTTTGGGAGTCTCTGCTCAAGAAGGGATCAACCTTACACACTCAGCCAGGACTACTGTACTGTCACTTCCTTATTTGTTAAAAAAAATACATTTCTGTGCTTGTACAACAAATAAAACAGGGTTCTGTAAGACCAGGAAACAAAAACCCACCTGTAAAACATCAGACAAAATAATCCAGACTGCTGCTCCAACATCTGGATCTGACTTATGATTTTGCTGTTCATAAGTCCTTCCATGTATAGTTTAAACTTTTCCCTGGGCAGACTTGCTTCTTCTATAAGAACTGGCTCAATTTTCTTTGGTTGTTGAAGTAGGAATTTCCAACTCATTTGTTTCTCCCGAAGAGGAAAACCAACTATTGATTCACATTTCAGGTTCTTTGCATTACCCTAATTACATTTGTCGCACCTTGGAATTACTCAAAAGCAATATTTTCACTAGTTTGAAAAAAAGAGCTAGTTAAAGTCTTTCCGCTTGTTTGGGGCCATATAGTATCTCTGATAATGTGTGTGCTCTTCTGAAGAGCTCCTATTTGTACTGGTGATGTTAACTGACTACCCTGTAACAAAAGATGCTCCCTCAAAGCAGCCACTTCACAAAATTGAACAAATCCTTATGGAACAGGAAATGTTTTTAATGCAGAAGGCTACATCTCAGATGAGCTCGGAGACTGCTAATGACTCCTACTTCCCAACACTCATCCAAACAACTCCTGCTGCTGTTCCAAATTAATTCATTCTCTCAAATGTCTTCCCTTTCCCCTTTCTCTGGCTAGCTTGGCCTGTGAAACAGTGTGTGATGTCCTGCCCAGGAGGGATAAATATGGGAGAAGAAGCAGAGCGAAGCAGCCAACAAGGAGATGCAAGTACCCTGGCAGGACCAGTACGTGCAGAACTTACTTATAAGCCAGCTAGTGGTTAGGATATGTAAATATTCGGACTGGCACCAGCTGGGAAGCACACAGTGTAAAGGCACATGCTGTCTAATCCCTGGTGGGCAGTGGGGGCTCTTCTGTGGGCCAGACCTGGCCTGCACGCTGGCTGAAATGCAGGCAACAACCTAAGCCAGAGAATTAATTTTCCTTCTTGTAGAATTATGAAAAAATTGCCCTTAATGTACTGAGGTATTTTGGAATATGAGATACTATTGCTCAGTTAGTTACTTGGATTGGTAATGCTCCCTTATGTGAATTTTCCAGAGGGTGACATTCATCACGTCAGCAAGCCATGCCTTTCCAGCCCCTCTTTCCCCTCTCTTCATTCAGCTCTACTGTGCTATTTATTCAGTTAGCATTTGCTGTGCTGTCACTTGCTTTTGCAGTGAGATCCTGTGATCTCACCTGGAATTACAGCTTCTGCCCCATGGATTTCATTTTCACAGAATCACAGAATTATTAAGGTTGGAAAAGACCTAGAAGATCATCTAGTCCAACCATTACCAATACTTCCCAGCTAAATCATACCCCTCAACACAACATCCAAATGTTTCTTGAACACTCCCATGATCAATGACTCCACCACCTCCCTGGGCAGTGCATTCCAATGCCTGACTACCCTTTCTGAGAAGTAGTACTTCCTAATGTCCAGCCTGAACCTCCCCTGGTGCAGCTTGAAACCATTCCCTCTAGTTCTATCACTGATAACACGAGAGAAGAGGCCCAACACGAGAGAAGAGGCCCATCATTTTGTACTACAATGATTTGACTTTAACCAAGGGTGGAATTCTAGAAAAAGGTAGTGGCAAATTTTCGAGTTAAAACACATACATTGTCTTCCCATATAAAGAATACCTTTAGACTTCCTCAGAAAGTGAGTTCCGACCAGTGCTCCTATGTTACAACCTGCCCCAACCCCCAGCTCCATTTCTTATTTAAGGTTGTCAATCATGTGATAGTTACCCATTAATCATTAATATTCTTCAGTGACAGTGGCATGACAAGATTTTCTACAATTCTCCTCTAGAAAGGAGGAGTATTTTCCAGCTGCTCAGCCAATAAAAAATATGTTCTTGCAAATTGACTCAGATCTCATCCTAAAGCTCTCAGTCATAACTAACACAGGTGCTATTTAATGGAGGAAGGGTACAGAAGGACACCAGAGTTAGTGGTTTGTGGTCCTATTCCTGCACTGATCTTTTTCAACAGAAGTAGGCAATTCCTTTTAAAATACCCAAATCTCTCTCTCTCTCTCTCTTTTTTTTTTAATTTATGTTGAAATAAATTCTTATATGTGTTATGTATAAGTTACCTCAGATTTTATGCTTTCTATTTTGGTTGGCTTCTGTAAGTTACTACTTAGTCTTACTATTTTCCATGTGATCGCATATAGGGCTCCCTGTGGGCCCAGCTTCCTCTGTGCTGATTTGATATTCTCCAGCCAGCAGACCAGTGTGCCTTCCTTTGCTGTCTGGTCTGATTGCTGAATGTTACATGCTTGTGATTCTTTTAGTATTGCAATAACTCTTTGACCTGTGCTAGCAATGAGGTAGCTTTGTTCCAGGCTAGCCTGTGCTGTCACGTCCCACACTCAGAGATTTCTGTGGCTGGATGCCTGAGAAGACTTTATACATCTCTACAGGCTTTTCCAACTTCTCATTTCTCCATGGGTATTTTGATACAAGAGAAAACACAGAGGGAAATTCTACGTAGCTTCATTCTATTCTCAGATTGTCACGTCTAGCACTTAATGACAATTCTTTCCTAAACAGAGCATTTCCCCTGGACATTATGATCAAGGAAAGCAAAATAAATGCTTGATGGTTAATGCCACAACCTTTTGAGACTACCTACGATTGCACTGTCCACACAGAACAAGGAAACACAGTCATTAGGCTATGGGATTTAAAAGTTACCAAGCTTATTAATTTGGTAGAGTAGTGAAGGAAAAGTTAGAGGAAATAGTCTTGAACTTCTCCAAGAAAGTACAAAAAGAACTTGATGAATTTCCTGGGGAGCTGATAAACTCATATTAATATACATATTTGGACAAAAATACAACTGTTAACGCACTTCTGACTTCTGGCAACAGAAGTGTGGGGCTGGCTGGAGTCGATGTCATTTCACTGTATCTGTGTTCAAGAAAAGAACACAAAAGAATCTGATTTTTTGTTGTTAAGCTGGCAGAACACAAGCTCACATTTTCAGAGTTCTAGAAAGCCAGACGTTCTTCTTAACTGAGGAATATTAAAACAAGGCAGCTTGAACTCTGCTTTAGACCCAGGAGTGTAAATCTGGAATAAGTTCACTGATTTTGATGAGGATACTTTGGATTTACACTGGTGACTGAGAATAGAACTTGGCTCCGTTCCTTATCCTTCTGCTGGTAGTGAAAAACGTGATCCTAATACAGATGTGGAAGTGATTGCAGGGGTATTTTCTTACTTACACTTAATTTTAAATGTAGATTTTAAGACTGTGGGTTAATATCCATCTTGCAGAAGGGCACCTTTGAGTGGCCAGATAAAGAAGATCTGTAAGCAAAGTAGCAATCAAATGCTTGCTTGGCTCAGAGAACTTTTCCATGTGGTCATCCTGCATGAGAAAAAAATCAGAAAATATTGTCATGTTTCTTCTTTTTTTTTTTTTTTTCTTTAAGTTTAGGAGTATAATGTACAGAATACTTTGATAGTAATTAAACAAAAAAGGCTATATGTAGTTGGAGGAACTGAAAAAACTTGAATTGTTTTTATTGTGTCTCCAAACTCTTAGCTATTAGGTAGGACATTACAGATTCTGACACTATCAGCTTCTGAACAGCAGCATTTCCTTTCTAGCACAAATTTGCTTTATTGTAAGCAACCAGTTTGTTACATTCACATAAAGCTGCATAAGCCTCATGTGTTATTTTGGTAAGATGTCTTATAATGTGCCTTGGAATTCTTTCAGTCATTATGCTAGAACCAGTTCTAGCCTCCAAAGTTTTTTATTTTGTTTCAAGCAATATTCTATATATTGTTACGACTGTCCAGTTGTTTACTTGCTAGAGGGTAAAGAGTTCTTCAGCAACCTTTATTGGCATGACAGATCTACAGACAGTATGTTTTAAAGTGCTACACAGATGGGAAGATTCTAACAGGCATCAAAGCCACTAGGTTTTTATTGTGTTCCTATTGT
Organism: Alectoris magna; assembly: GCA_030625065.1. Taxonomy (NCBI): domain Eukaryota; kingdom Metazoa; phylum Chordata; class Aves; order Galliformes; family Phasianidae; genus Alectoris; species Alectoris magna. The sequence continues at coordinate 82,900,527 of CM060562.1, read as the reverse complement.
TTGGTAATCATTGAGAGGGAGTGGATCCTTCTGTGACCTGGCTAATTTAAATGAAAAACACAGAGTATTAAAAACAAATGGGAAGATGGAAAAGAAAGTTGCAGTAGAATGTTCAAAGGAGTTTTCAATGTCATGGACATTCACTGGCGTTTGAGTGCCCAGTTGCCTCAGGCTGCATTAGAAGTCTCATTATGAGAGCTGGAAAAAACAAAAACTCAGCATCTCCAAACTGAAAAAAAAGCTGAGAGTCACAGACTAAATAGATCATGATTTAGGGCCATACTGTGCTTCTGCCTCTGACTTTTGCAGGGAAAACATGTTTGTATGCTTTGATTTTTTTTCTAGAGACAGAGAAGAATCAATAGAAGGGTCATAAAAGTGCATATTTTACTTCTTACTCACTTTGATAATCCCTATCCTTAGCCGTAAGCTGATGCTAGTGTATTTAAAATATCTTAATGTCTTAATTAAACAATTCCTTAACTGCTATGAAATAATATTTTTTCGGGTTTAAAGAATTTATATGAAAAAAAACAAAACAAAACAATTTTGCTGATGAACGTTCATGAATCACAAATTCTCTCTGGCTTTTCTCCAACTCTGAATACTTTACTGTTTGAAACCAAATGATTATGTTCTAGTCCACTAATGCACTTACTGTTTATGTAATGATTCAGGGATGTGAATGGCTTTGTAAAATCAATGAAACCACTTACAAAATTAAAATAACTAGGAAGTGCCTGAGATGCATTTTAACCCACTTTACTCTGAACCACCAAGATCAACAGTTTTCTGTTTGTTGTTTTTTACAACCTTTATTTTCAATTGCTCTCCCAGTGCACAAGAAATTGGTTTAACCCAACAGAAAGAGGCTAACTTCAGTAATGTGAGCTTCTTTTAAAGCAGAGAACCATACCTAGGTTACATAAAAGCAGTTCCTCAGAACTGAATGAACAGGGAATGAACAGCAGAATGAACAGGGCTTTTATTGATGTAATTTGAAGCTTTTTAAAAGGATGTCTGCTTTCTAATCAAGAGTATGTTCAGTCACACAAATGGCACATCTGGTTTATATGATATTTCTTGAAAGTTATTTACATGAAAGTCCATTAGCATTCTGGATTCTGTTTATATTGTGAGGGCTTTCCCACATGTGATTGTTGGAGAGGCTAAATGCCTACATAACCACCAGTACAGCATAATTACATTAAAATACGTACTGCATGATCAAAGTGTGACATGGATGAAACCATAAATACAAGCAAGGTCAACATACCTGTATAATCTCTTACCCTTTCATTTGCGCTATTCATAGCTGAAAAAAATCCACAGAGTATATCCAAACATTGTCCAGATATTGCCACTTTGTTTTTATTTTCTCTGTATTTTTTAGGGGGATATTAAGATTTTTTACCAGTGGTCGCAATGCTGTGCTAGTGGTAGAGCATAAATGTTGCTGGAGTTGGCAAAGCTCTTGTCAAACTTCCTTGACACTTCTATAATAACACAAAAGACTGACTGATTTATTGACCACATGCCTTTGCTGAAGATAAGATTTTATCACTGCCGTGCTTATTGACAACTGTATGACTGCATTTTAATAAATTGAGATAATCCAATGATGAGAGAGTCTTAGGTCAAAAAAAAGAAAACCGAAATTCAGTTTTCCTCAGTAACCTTCAAACCCAAATACTGTTCTTTGTGTTCTGGCTGTAGCTCAAGTAATACAACTGTTTTCTTGCTTTTGGATGTGTGTTTAGTTAATGTTTTTCTACTGGTATATATAATAAACACTATCTAGGAATGCAGTTGGTGGGGTTATTAGTAGTGCTTCTTGAAGTACAAGTCGTAGGATGCCAATGGTCAGTTAAAGACTAATAGAATTAGAATATAATCCCCTGCAAAAATCATCATGATTAATAACTAATCATTCATCAGAGTGAGGAACAATGTCTTAGAAAAGAAAGGACATATATTTTTCTTGCGCCTAGACTAATGGGTCTTCTCCAAAATACTTCAGTTATATTCTTCAGTCTCATCAGCCAGAGTTTGCATTTAACTACAAAAGCAGCTATTACTCCATATTCAGAAAGCATAAAATGAGATACATTAAGGGTAGGATAAATACCTTATTTCATTTTCAGAGGCTCTACTGCTACATAATACTATTGGCAAGTTAGTCTTAAGGAGAAAAACACAAATCATACCAAATCCCTTTGCATAGGAAATGACATCCAAGAAGAGGAGACTGAGTTTAGACATGGCAAACCCATCTCTTTAAAAGACTATCTTGCCAGCTACTTTTAATTTTAAATGACTTATAACAATCTCAGTATGAGGCATATTGGAAATTCAGCACTGAAACAGAAGTAACATTAAAATGTCTGCAAAAGGCAAATAATTTACTTTTACTTTCTGTTTTTATTTTTTAGTAATAAAAACGGAATCCACGGGATTATGCAAATAGATGCCCACTAATAAACCTTTAAGTTCAGATCTGCTGCTGTAGAAAAGGTTATGTCAGTTCTCAGTTGATACAATGTTTATGGCAGCTCAGGTACACAGCAGGAGTTCTTTTAGTATTTTGCTGATGTAAAGAATTCTTAATATGAAAGTCCAAATTTTTTATGTTTTTATAGTGCATGGCTGACATCAGTCAGAATACTGAAATTCATAGACTGGCATGTAATGCTCTGAATATCCTGGGAGCATGGAAATAAGCTTTGTGACCAAATCTTTGTTCTTTTACAGATAAATCTTTTAGGCTCGGTTCTACCATTGCATCAGCAAAGCTTAGCCTAACACTGTCATAAAAGTCTCATAAGAGGATTCTCCTTCTTCTTCCTCTTCTTCTCCTCTTTACTTGTCCATTTGTAGCCCTTTTGTTTCATCTCCCTCTTGTCTGTCTCCTAGATATTCAAGAAGGGTCAAAGAACAGAAACAAATCTTGCAATGCATTCAGCTAAGAAGGTTAGGTGGACTTTTAACCTCTCCACCCTCATTTATTTTTGTTTTTACTTGGTAAATCCCTCACAGTAGGAGCTGTCTCCTCCCCAAGTTTGTACAAGACACAGCCCTGGAGGGAGTCTTTGGTAATGGCTGCCATCAATCCTAAAATAACAAGTGCTGAGTTTGATCCAGAATGGCAAGTTTGCAGATTGTGTGCTGTATATTCTAAGTTTCCAAACTTAATGTAGTTAAAGTGAAAGGGAAAATCTTCCAATCTTTTCCTTATACAACTGAACAAACATTTCTCCATTTCTATTAGAACTAGTAGGCAAATTTCACGAGCTGTCAAGGTACAATGAAACAAAACTAAACAATGCTACAACTCCAATCCTCAGCTCTATTTCTATCTAGATTTTGGCAGCCCTCTATCACTGGATGGTTTGAACATTTTTTCTGACATCTAACTTATTCCTGAAGATGTTTAGATCAGCACAGAAATGCCATAACAACTCTTTTCAGTTTAATTTCAGTATACTCGTATATAAAAGTTGTTACATTATATAAACCAATAAAACTATCAAAATGTATATAACCTCTTCTGCCTCTCATATATTCTTCCCTTTCAAGCTTTTTGACTACCTCATTGATTTTATCACTACTGTTCCTACTCATGACAAGCCATGCCTCTCCTCAAGCAGAGGTAACCTGTAAGAAAAGCTACCCAAGGGTTTACCTTGATAAATGGTGTGGTGGTGTGAGCTACAACCCCTTCCTTGCCAGAGAAGCTGAAGTATCTCCCATAGATTGCAGGCAGCTGAAGGGGAAATTTGCAAGTGTAGCTGCTTGTATGGTGTGAGACAGTTCTGAATGTCAAAGATGAGAGTTCACAACTCAGTCACTGCCCACGGTGCAGTTTAGGATCTCCTGGTCTGTGTTCTCCAGTCCTTCCACAAGTAATGCCTGTTTTTTCCAGCTTGATCTCTTACCTCTTATTGTTCTCCCTCTTTGAGTTCCTATTCTTTTGATTTGGATGAAATCAGCAGGGTTTATGACTGTCTCCTATGAGCTCAGAGAGAGAGCCTTGCTGGTATGCTTCCTAATTACTGCTAATATTTGCTTTGTTTTGTAACAGCTCCTAGCCAGAGTTTACATGAGGAGACTGCTAATGATGCTGCACACCGTGAGGAGTTCATGTGCATGCTCTCCTGCTGTGTCAAATTTTTACTTCATTCTCAGTAAACAGATCTCGTCTGGGACAAGTGTGGCCTGAAAGATGACACGTAGTGCACCGATACTCATCTGGGTTTGAGGAAAATGCATGACCAGTTGAAGCCATTCCCTATCTGTGGCTGCTGATGGTATCAGATTCTCCTCACACACCACCTCTTTTGTGTGAGCAGCCAAAGCCAAACTTCTTCAAGGTACAGGCCAGATCACGGCCGTGTTGCTTTAATTTCCTATCCAGCATTTAGTTCCCCTTATTTTCCTCATGGATTGATCCAACCTGCCAGTCCAACCACGTGATGCACTGTGCAGCCAGCTGGCTGGAGTACAGTCAGAACCTGGTCAATATTTGGAAAGAAGTACAGCATGCTGCCTGACTTCATCTGAAATAATGGAATATCCAGAAATACAACATGAGTTTTGAAGAAGCTGTTCAGCTAGTCATTCGCCAGATTGGTTAACATTGCCCCTAGCCTATGTGTCAACATAGTGCTTCCAAAAGAGAAAATTCAAGGTAATGGTCCAATCCTGGTCCTTTTCTCTGCAGTGCTGTCTCAGGTACCTTTCCAGAGGTAAGCTAATGGCCTCTCCCTAAACGATTTCTCAACAGAAGAAGAAAAATAATATAAAAAGAAGTTTCTTTCTAAACATCAGGAAGCACTTTACTTTACCAGTGGTGGAGAATTAGGACATCCAGAGAGGCTGTGGAGCTTCCTCCTCAGCGATCTTCAGAAGCCACCTGGATGAGTTCCTGGGCCCTCTTCTCTGGGTGTCCCTGATGGAGCAGGAGTTGGGGCAGGTGGACTCAGAGGTCCCTGCCAACCTTAGCTGTTCTGTCATTCTGTGGAAAGGTGGGAAGAGAAGGTGCTATAATGAAGTGCTTGCAGGATAATGTGTAATTCTGCAAATATGCCTCTCCATGTATTTTACAAGGCCTAGGTCCTTGATTGCCCTTTGCATTTCTGTCTGACCTTCTGAGCTCCACTGCAAAGAAACCAGAACAGCAGGTTGTATGGATAAATGCCTTTCGTAGCTTGAACAGTTTGGGCAACAACAGCTTTGTGCTACAAGATGAAACAGAAGGGAAAAAAAGCATTCTGGGGGAGAAATGAATGATCTGTCACCTTTTCTTCCTGATTTCCTTAAATTTATTTAAGAATTTGCAGAATTGCATTTCTATTCTAATTTGGACTTTGGTTTTAGCATGTCTGCTTCGATAGGAAAGTATGAAATATGCTGCTCTTAGCTTTCATGTGGCAAATCTGAGCTCTGTGAGTATGAAATTTTCAGTTTTTTTTTTCCCAATCATTAATTCAGAAAGTTATAAAGGAAGCTGCATCTAAGCCAGTTGATATTATGAAACTACAATAAAATAGTAAGAAACTCAGATGAATGTTGAACATAACACTAGATTAGCAACATAAGAAAATTCTACTTTTTTTTTTCTATAGAAATATTAACATTCTATCTACCTCAACCCATAAAACTAGTGATGAACAAAATATTTATCATGTATGTTAGACATGCAGAGATTCTATGGTGTGAATAACAATGAAAATAACTCTGAGGACTTTTAAGTATTCTGGACAACATGTAATGAAGTACAGTGCAATCTGTCAACTATATCTGGCATGAATATGCATCTCACATGCATCTGACATGAACATGTCCCTGTGCTGCACTGTGCCCTGGAGGTCAAGGGTTTCGAATTTTCTTACATAGAAAACCATGCCACCTTAACAGGAGTGGATTTGCAGTACAAAACCATAGGTAGTTAGATCCTAGCGTCCAAACTGTGCATTTCAAAAAGACTTTACTTCCAAGTAAGTCTGCCTTTATGGCTGTTGGACCATAGAGAACATATTGGTTTCATCTAAAAGGACTTCAGATTATGTCCTTACACCACCTCACAATTTAAGCCCAAGCATTTGGACGTGACCAAAGGCCAGTGCAGCAGTAGGCTGCTGTAAATTCATGAGACAGTTCAGAAACGTTATACTCCACCCCAGGATATTCCAGGTTGATTCCTAGGAAGGCTTCTCTGCCTGGATATCAAGGCAACCATTAATATATTAAAAAAAAAAAAAAAAAAAGAAAGAAAAAAACAAAGAAAAAAGAAGTAGTTTGCATGACTTTACATGATAAACAACGGGATATGACAAATGTTTTCATGCAGGTATCCTGGGACAGAGAAAATACCTAGGCTAGACTATGGCAACATTAATCCTATGTTATAATTCACTTTCGTAGTTAAATTTAAATTCTGCTACACTTGCAAACTCAAAACTCTGACTCCCTTATCTTTATAGATAGGAACCTGCCAAAAGACTGGAATAGTGAAAAGAAAGGGAAACTTTCAAATAACATTGAGGGCTGTATGGGCCACTGCTCTAACCTGAATACTTCTTGACCTGATCTTATGAACTAAAGATAACAGGAAACTGAGTCTGCCGTATAGGAGCACTAATGAACCTGTACAGCAGTTACTCTCTTATTCTCTTGCCATGATGTTTTCTGCTTTCCATGCCGCAGTCACTTCTACCCTCTAACTAGCTTCTGACAAATCAGTATTAATCAGCCCACTTATGAAGTATGAAATTTGTTGATGATTTGTTAAATAATTGAATGAGATCCTTGCTCAGCTCTTGATGACTTCAGTGCAAGTATTTTATCCCCTGAATCTTGAAAAATACAGTGACTTAGGTATTACTTGCTTCTCTAAAGGCAAACAGGTTGTCCTATTAAATTACCTCATCACTTTTGTATTAATGAGTGGGATTTATTTGCTAATAAGAACGAATACAATCGATAATGCTGTCACACAGCTGAGAAGCATAGTGAAAAATCAAAGCGGGATGAAATGTCTTTCAGAAAAAACATTTACTTTAATTCATGCCTCAGGCCTAATTCTTGCCAGGATGTTTTTATAATCAATACTAAAAAAATAAGATTACAGTGATAAAATCATCTCTTACCAATGAGTATCTAACACACACATGCAAATAGTTAGGTTATCTGACTATTCTGCTATCTGTAACCCAATTCAGATTAATCATTCACTGTAATATCCAAAACCATCTTTGAAGTTTGATCTGAAACATATCATCCCTTGCACGTCTCACATTTTCCTGCCCCCTCTGAACTCAATTAACAGAAAACCAAATAATTCTATCATTCCCATGGTCAATGCTCACTTTTGTCTGAAACCTATGTATAAGAAATCTGTCATCAATTCTTTGTTGATATGCATCTGAGTTGCTTGAGGTAATATGTTTCTCAATTACAGCAACAAAGAAATATTAAAAATGAAAAGTTTTTGGTCAAGAGACATCAATTAATTGAAACCATCTTGTTCCTCAAGACCGAACTTGAAATGAAATGAAAGCAACAAAATTTTATGTTTTATTTCTTTATTTAGTAAATATTTATTTTGCAGTATCAAACTGGACCTCAGTTGTTTACTATACTTCTAGTGACCATTGGCTGAGAAATATCTTTACACATGTAAAAAATGCAGAGTTTAGGGAAAAAAAATCAAAAAATGAGAGGGGAAGGAAAGAGGAGAGAAGGGAACGGGAGGGCAGGGGTGGGAAAGGAAGAAAAAAAGAATGAAACTATTTGCTGTAATTCCAAAAGTGTCAAAAATGTTCACAAATAATGTGTGTGTGAGTGTGTGTGTGTTCTGCACATTGGTCCTAAATCCTTCTATTCTTATGAAAAACCATCTCTCCAACCTTCTATCCAAATTTCAGATTTTTAATTTCTAGTAACCATTTTCCATTATTGGCAATGGAAACAAAGTTGCAGTCATATTTTTATAGCATCTGGAAATTAGAGATTTCACAGTCCTACCTTGTGTAATTTTGTAGCCATCTTATTCATCAATTAAGCAATAAAGCCTAGAGGAATTGGGTCATGAAAAAGCATAGCTTCTGCAAAAATACAGTTGAAACGGATCAGTTGATATATCTTGGAAAACAGTGGATTTTCTGTTATTTTACTACACCATGAAGTCCATGAATGTATAAATTGCAACTAAAGCAGGATCTGTAACCTGCTGGAGATTGCTGCTGGGATGCCATGTGAATGAGAGAGCCTTAGATCTAATTAGAAAATGAGCAGAAACTTGGATATGTAAGTGGCACTCAGTAGAGTTACATATCTGTATTTCTTTAATATATTTTAAAACTGGATGTCGTCTTTTGAGAAAGGCAGTACCATAAACCTCTTTAAGTTAGTTGCAATGGACAACATCTTACAAATATATGTATCACACTAGGGGAATAGATCACCTTAGAAGGTACAGAGTTGCATTAAGTTTTTATTTGTCAAAATTTTACAAAAAGTATAGTTTCATGCAGTGATGATTTGCATGTGAGTATAGGCCAATTGAGTACTATTCATCCATAGAACTGGTAAATTTGGGATGAACTTTATGACTGGCAAGCTCTTTTTTTCCACAATGTTAATCTTATTTAGCCAAATAAATGTTTGTAAAAGTAACACTATTGTTTGAATAACTTAGTAAATGTGGTATGATTTTCAGTTTGTAAAAGTGTAGAGATGTGTGTGTGAAATTTAAAACATACTTTGAAATTGTAGTATTCAGTGTTCCTGCATTGTTCTTTTCTCTTGTAATATATAACCTCAGTGCTGATGTGCATTTGAAGCATTGTCAGTTATCCATGCAGTCTGATATGGGAGCTATTTAATTCTCTGAACTCACAAAAGACATTAAAATATTTATGCGCGACTTAACATCAGTGTAAACTGAGAGCAGCATCTTGGCCTGCCAGCATGTATTTCAGATGTATCATATTAAATCCAATAATAAAGGCCTTCCTAGGTGAAATGCAGAAGAAATAATGTTAAAACCCAAGGTACTACGAAAAGCAAATTGCTTAAAAGATAGTAGTGGAAAACCATATTGAGAGCAGCGCAGTTCCTGTACTTTTCCTGTCTATGAATTCAAGTAAATGATTCAGAACATTTCTTCACCTATGCTCCTTCTTTATCTATGACCAACATCTTTGGAAGAAATTGTTTCAAACCACTGAAGAACCTGGATTCTTTTAAAAATATATTTGTATATATATTTATATTCCTCTTCTCCCCCTCCCCCCCAGTAAAACTTTTTTCACATAATGCTCTATTTGAACATTACATGTTCTGCCATAACTCAAACTGCTGTCTAGTTTTGCTATGATTTGTCTTATGCAACTGTGATATTTTCTTGGAAGCTTCGCTTTGTAGATTAGGCTAATTGTTGTAAGTAATAGGAAAATAAAGGGGAAAAAATGCAATTCTAGGCTTCTTAAAAATGAGAAAAAACAATACTCCTTCAGACTGGACAGAAAACTTTATTTAAAGTATTTGTCCCAAGAGCAATAATAGCCAAAACAAATAACCCTGATTATAGAAGGAAAATATTCAGTCATGTGACAGTAGTAAACTAGTAATTTTAAATCAATGTAACAATTTGCATGCTTATATGAACTGCATTCAATGCCTTATCATTCCAGTAACTCCCAGTTCACAGCTTCTTTGCTACACTTCACTGAACTACAAAGATCTTCCTTCCTGTTCCTTGGCTCTTTCATTACCTTATGTACGTGCTGAGTTGGCTCCCTTAACCCGTATATGTGGGGATAAGCACATTTTTTGCTGCTCACTTTCTAGCAAACACTAAGGACACTAAGGGAATGGCCTCAACTTGCAACAGGGTAGATTGAGGTTGGATATTAGGAAAAATTTCTTCTCTGAAAGAGTGGACGGGTGATTTTTTTTTTTTTTTGAAACTGTGACTCCTTTATAACATTTCTATCCTAGCAAAGTGTAATTTAGTTAGTTGTGCTTGAAATAACAGCTGAGACAGTTAACCTGGCTTTTAAATTATATGAGCAATAAGAGCTTGTGGCTTCAAGCCCAGGAAGGGTAGATTTAGGTTAGATATAAAGAAAAAATATTTTACAGTGAGAGTGGTGAGGCACTGGAACAGGTTACCTAGTGATGTGGTTGATGCCCCATCCCGAGAGACTTTCAAGGTGACACTGGATAAGGCCCTGGGCTACCGGATCTAGCTGTGGTGTCCCTGTTCATTGCAGGGGAGCTGGACTTGGTGGCGCTCGGAGGTACCTTCCAACTCTAAGGATTCTAAGATTCCACGACACTATGTAGGAACTGAACTCGAGTCTACTAACTTAACTTGTAAAACCCCTGCAATGTTGACCTGGCTGCTGTCTTAGCCAAGGTGTGTTAAGAAGATTTGTTTGTTTGTTTTTCTGATTTTATTAAACAGTATGAACATATCCTGCATCTGGAGATTAGAAATTGATGAGACAGATGGAAAGAACTAAGGAAGAAGAGAAAGGACTACAAATCCTGTGTCAACGGTTTGCAGGTGGGTTTGGCCCGGTTCCGCAACTAGTGGGGCGGAGGGATTTCACAAAATCCGTGCCTCCAGAAAAGGGAAACAGGGGACCCCAAAGTAATTAAAAACAGAGGCAACAATCTGAGGAGAAACAAACTAATTTATTAAATATGATATTGGAATGCAAGATAACACACTATAATACAATATAATTAGAATTGAAGCTAATAAATCAACTATAATGAGAGAGTATCTGAAAGCTGTAGGCCTTACAGTAACACTGAAGTGATGCAGGCAGTCGGGACGGGCAGCAGCGAGGAGAGGCGAAGGAGAAGAGCGCAAAGACGAAAAACCTGATCAGGTGACCTTGCCAGGAGTTATATCTCCTCTCTGGCTGTAAAGCCCGTTGGAGAATGTAGTTCTTCTTCTCTTCCGGGCAGGTACCCAGAACTGGAGCATTAACACTTGAACTCCCAGTGCACTACATGATGTTATTATGTGGAATACCAGTAACCAAAAATCATAAAACCATGAGGACCTGAGAGCACAAGTTTGTGTTACTGTATATGTAACTATGGAAATGCTATCATTTTAACTGGATTTTTTTGAAATTTTATCTTGTTGCACACTGTGTTCTCTTCTGTCCTTACTAACGATGTGAACCTAAGATAAGCAAAAATGAAGAGGATGCTACTTTCAGTAAAAGGAAACTGTCATAGCAGGGATAGATACTGGAGGGCACAGATATTAGAAATTAAGAGACAGTTAATAGTATCACACATGTCCATAGGCTGGCTTAGTAAATATGCTTGCTACCAAAGCCAGAAATACATTTGCTCAAGAGTCTTTCTATAGACAATAAAAAAAGACAAATTTCCAGACTGATTAAAACCTGCAGTGAACAAGAAAAGGCTCATCTTACATATCAATACAATAACTACTCTATATACATGAAAGCCTCTGCAATGTTGAAAGACAGGAAAGCTGTGGTTTTAATTTTAGTGAAAGAATGTGGCCTCACTATCTGCCGTCAGCAGAGGAACTCAAGACATATTAATATTCTTTAAAAACTGCTTGTATGTAGCTGCTTGAGAAAGTGGCAGATGCAAGCATAGATTAAGAAAACTTGATAAGTTAATGGACTAACATCACTTAGAAAATGAGTAGAAATTAATAGAAAATACATAATAGAACGCTACTGACACTAAGTGTAAGTTAATAGTGCTCACAAATGAGCTAGGTCACAGACTATGTTCTTTGAATTACAAAGGGTAAATGTTTCTACTGCTCTGTGTTGCAGTTTCCATGTTGTCTAAATAAGGGCTCTGAACTTTTGTCCAGCATCAGATATTCTATGTATTCAATGAATAGAAAATGCATCTTTGAAGGTGTAACTCCTCTGAAGTACATGTACTCCAGAATAAGAATGGGCTGCCCAGGGAGGCAGTGGAGTCATTGACCCTTTAGGTATTCAAGGAATATTTGGACGTTGTGCTGAGGGACATGGTCTAGTGAGAACTATTGGTGATGGGTGGATGGTTGGACTGGGTGATCCCATGGGCCTTTGCCAACCTTGCTGATTCTATGATTCTATGATTTTTTTTTCTATTAACTATAAAGAATTCACAAGTCATTTTATAGGTTGAAGTGTACATTCGGTAGGGTAGATCCTGTCCTGAGGCCTGAATCTTCTGCCAGGTGACATTTATATCTTTGGAATTAGTAAGGAAAATAGACCTCAGGAACACCTCTTTGGAATCAGGGACTACACTGATCTGTAATGTCTTTGGCTGCTGCAACGTGAATAGGGCAGATGATTCCAAGAGAAACATCCACCCTAGAGAAAAAAGTGGTCATTTTCCTAACTTAGATACTACACTTGATTGAGAAGAATCCAGATCTTAGTCTGCGAAGAGCCTCCTATCATTAAAATACTGAGAACTATTCAGGAGATGCCTTCATCTACAGATGAAGTATTTTGAAATTAGAATTTTCTGACTCTCTTATTATTGACATGACTAGACCAACACTTCAGAAAGAAAAAAATATTTTATATAATTTTCTGGGGAGGTAAGAAATGAAGTATTAATTTCCAGTAGAGGGGAAAAAAAAATCAGACTTTGGAGCCAGGTTCAAGACTTTAAAGAACTAACTCATAATTTTTGAGTTTTGAGAGTTGCTGAGATTGTGTTAGTTACCTTAATCACATTTTAATTTTTTTCTGTCTTCTGTGGTAGAATATGTAGGGATGTTTTCAAGTGTCCTGGATACTGAAGAACTTAATGAGACATTTCTTCATATTTCAAAGAGAATCTGATGGAGAAAACCTGATGGTCTCTAGAAACAGCTGAAATAATGGGGCTGTGCTGTTATTCTCCTGTTAGTATTATGCTTTTCCTTTATGTGCTTCTTTTTGATATAGAGAAACAGACTTTTAACAAGTGAGTCTACTAATGTTTGTAACATTTTTTATAAGTGAAAAAAAGAGCAACAATACATACAGTATAAATTATCCATAAATTTCTCAACAAGGTTGATCAGGATTAGGCTGTGTTAGGAATCATTTGCCAGAATTTTATTATTTTCTTCTTTATAGGTTATCAGTATATTTCTATTTCTATATCTGCTGGTTACTTGTGTGACATTTACTGGCAGTTTAAATCCTGTTTCTGGTGTGCAGTCATATATCTGATACTACTTCAATTGATTCAGCAGAATCTGAAGACTTGTGGAGTTGGATAAAATGAGCTCTGCTCTGCTTCTGAAGTTAGCACCTGTCAATTCAAAATCAGTATGATTGAGAAAGCAGCTGTTTGCATCATCCTGAACAGATACTGAATTATATGGCCCAGGAAAAGACATCATCTGCAGTTCTGGTACTATACATAAAAAAAATACTGTATGAATAGTATTTTGGAAAAATCTTTCCTAGAACTGAAAGAGTCAAACTTATTGGTGCTTAACTTGTTCTGTAGAAACATTAAGCTAGGTTACCAGTAGCAAACATGTCAATAAATGTCTTACAGAGTGAGCAGAGGGCATAAAGCAGTAAACAAGGCTCTACCAATGAAGACAAAATGTTCATCCTTTTCAGTCCAGTGGCAGAAAACTGTGCTGATGTAAAGATATCACTAGTAATGAAGGGATCAAAGCAGTAGACTGATTGAAATAGCAGAATAACTCATTTTTTTTACAACTCCCGTAAAGCTTCCAGAAGGTTAATGATGAAGTGCAGACTTTGTGTATGGAAGACTCAAGTCTAGACATGTATGTTACTATGGAGAAATAGTTGAATTTTTTTATTTTCTGTGAACAATGAAGACTATTTTCTAAGGTGTTTCAAAACTTATCATTGAATGGAATGAAGGAAGAATCCTTCTTATATTAAGTTAATTCTTTTGTGGTATTTCCTGAACAGGAAGAGTAAGTGTTTTAACTACCATCTGGATGAAGTTCTGAAATACATCAAAGATACTTACCAGAACATGATGTAGGTAGGTTTAATGGAAAAGAAGTTTCATAATCATGCAAACATTCTCTGTTACAGTAAAAGATTCACAGTTTAATATATTTTATAGCAAAATTTCCATCTGATTTACTGAGGCTTACTCTGTGCAGATATTAAAACATTGATCAATAAGTGAGTAACACTGGATGCTTACATTGGTGGACATACGTAAATCCCCTGCATTGAAACTTGCATTAGAAGATATTTCTGAAACTGATAGTAATGTAAAAATATATGCTGGACTCTTTCCATTTCCAATGCCTGTATAGAAAAATAGTATGAAGAAAATAAAAAAGTATTTATTTTAGATATTCCTAAAATAAACTTGCTACAAGACTTCCCTTCCTCTTTTGGAACTCCTAGTAACATCTCTAAGATGAAGCTAAAACCAGTAATCTCTAAAAACCTACTCGTTCTGTTTTCAGAGCTTGTGATGACATGTGATATCCTACGCACTTACTGCAAAATTTTTAACCACCAAAACTGTAAAAAACCCTAAAATTTGCTTTTAAAAAGCACTATGTGTATCCTTACAGCATTTCTTTATTATGGTCTAATTGTAATTTCAGTACAGGATGCTGCTCATTCTTGTTAATCACTGAATGTAAACAGATGATGTGGGACACCCCTCTTTCTCCAATCAGCACACTAGAATTAGAGACATTCTCAAAGGGAAGGCATGGCTACCAGCAGGTCCAGTAAGTCCAGCATGCAATAATGGAAGTATTAGGTTGTCTCATATTGCCATAAAAAATATTTTCTTAGCTTGCTTTTCCAGCTGGCTAAGATTCTTTGCCTTAGTTCTGTTGAAATCAAATTCATCTTGACCCTGAAAGCATTAAAGAATTCTTGGCCTTTTTGTTATTACAAATGGTTGCTTTTTAGAGAAAAAACAGTGACAAGAAGAGACATCGCAGAAATGTTAACTGGTAGGCCATGGGAAATTCAGGTTTGGGTGAAATTTTAACCTTCTGCTGTCAGTGCAAGGTGGGAGCATTTTAATTCTACTGATTTCTGTTACGTTCAGATTTGTTTAAATAGCCTCTGTGATCTGTGTAAACTCTGCCTGGACAATGTGTGCTGTGTTTCCTATTATTTCATGAGGTTCGTTATTAACACTGGATGTATTAAAGCAGGCGTAACAACTGTGGAGACACATTTTTGTATACTGATATGTTAATTTGTGAATTATTCCTTTTAACTAACCTCATTAAAAAATGACCTTTGAAAATAAAAGCTTATCAATTCTTATTTTTCCAAAAAGCTTTTAAGATTTTTTATTTCATGGCATTCCTATCAGTGGAAATGTACTGTGAGATATTATTAGCCAGGAGGTTACAGGAGAATCTTGAAGGGCAGAAAAATGTTTGAGAGATTTAAAAGATTAAAAACCACAGCCATAGTAGTTCCCTTCATACAAGAGATTTCCAGGGAAGTTGAAGCAGACATAGGGGGACAGCTAGATGGTCAGGGGCTTGGAATACCTAGCATGTAAGCAGAGATGTTTTCTTCAGTCCATAAGAAAGAAGATGACCAGTGGGACTGAGACCATCTGCTCCCTAAAGGAGGTCATAAGAAAGGCAGGGCCAGACTCTCCTCAGATGCATGCAGTGAAGTGACAAGGGGCAGTGGCCACAAGCTGCAGTATGGGATTTTCTTTAGGTATAAAGAGGGAAAAGAAAGAGAAAAATATGACAATCTAGGAGATTTCCAATATATTTTTAACAGTTAAAATCTTTCTGTAGTAAGAAGGCATTTAAGTTCCCTTCGGATTTCTATGGTTTCCAATTACTTTTTCTTGAAGTAATAACTCTGAGAGTTGGATATGAATATTTTCCCAAATATATGGTATCTTATATCTATTTGACAAAGGCTGAGCATGTTTCCTTATTGGTCAGTTTGTTACAAATATTCCAGCCTCATAATGAAAAAATAAAAACAAACCAACCTGAAAAAAATATTTAGGACAGGAAAATGCTTGAAATTGTGCAAATGATGGACATTTTAAGTGACTCATAATAAACAGACTCATCAATTTTCTTTAAAAATGAATGCATCACAACCTGGGTGAAAATCAAAATGTCAAAGTAAGTAAGTTATCTACAAGCATAATTTTAGAAAATGCTGTATTTGAATTTTCATGCCACTAGGCTCTGCCATTAAGTGGGTTATTTTAAACCCTTCTGTGAATGTTCCCCATACAGCTCACAGTGTCTGGGTCCATGAATTTATGGGGAACTGAAAGGAATGCAGTAAATCTCTTCCTATTAGCCAGTTGAACTGAGCAGTGACCCAAGCTATCTGACCTACTGCTTCATACTCTTGGACCCTTTTCTGAGCTCCTACATTATTGCATTTGTAAGTAGGTTTACATATCATTTCCAGTTGGCTCAGATGTCAAGTCCCATTCTTGCAGGTGATGGTCTGGCCATAATGTTTGAATGGGAAACGTTAGGTCGTGGCCTGAACCAGTGATTGAACTGGTAAGGGCGTGTGGCCAGCCCTGGGAGCACAGGTGCAAGCAATTTATCTGTGTGATTGGAAGGAGTGAACCCTGAGTCCACCCCTCCCCAACTTCTTTTAAGGGCTGGCAGCCAAAGGAGAAGCATTTTTACTTGGAGGCTGCCTTCTCTGGAGTTTTCCAGAAAGCTCTTGTCATTGGAATGGGGAAAGCTATTCCTTTATTACTTAGTTGCAACCAGTATTTTTCTTGGGTGATCCAAAAACTGGTCAGTGGTGGCTGTAATCTCTGCTTCATGCAATACAATTCTTTATGCCTTCATTACTTTTTTGCTAGTGCATAGCACAGTGGTAGACCTGAGCATGTGGCCTACGGTATCTAGCAAACTCTAAGAAAGCTGGAGCGCATCTCTGCGGGCGGGTGGGTTGCCATGTTTCTATCGAGTCTTTTTCCATGGATTTCCCGTGGAATTGCAATTTGAGTTCGGTTTCTACTACTGGGGAAAAAATAATACAAGAGAAAAACCTAAAACCTGATTTCAACTTTTAGGCAAAGATTATTCTCTAGGAACAAAAATATATCACCAGAGTCTCTCCCTTAGTCTTAAACTTTTCTTCTACTTCTCATTCTTCAATATAAATGCACAATAGCTTTCCAAATCCTAAAGCTTAAACCCTACATAGACAGTGCTCCTTCTGGTGAGGATGAGAAAACAGAAATCATGTGAGAGATTCAGTCCTGTTGCTTTTCTGCAGGTCAGGGAATGAGTAAGGACTGCAGCTAGGAGGACTTATGTGGTGCATCAGAAAGATACAGCAGAGCAAAAAGCAGGGGCAGAGTCAAAGCTGTGGCCTTGTTTGGAACAGAGGCTGTTAAATGACCTAGTGGCTGAATTTGGTGATGGAAAGTATTTTCTGAGTTCACTGAGAAAATTTGTCTTGCTACTGCTAGAAACAACTGATAAAATCAGAAATAGCTTAAGGCTTTAAATCATCAGACTATTTACCAAAACATCCAAGTCCATTCCTATTCAGTGAAGTGTGTGAGTATTTTAGTGTTTTGTTTATATTACTCCTCTATTCATATTAGCCATGAGAGAAGTAGGCCTGGATGTTAATACAAGAGGGAAGCACACTTCAAAGTTTTGTGTGCAAACATTGTGGAAGCAGAATATGTGGCATCTTTGTGCAGATACAAAGATGGATGAAGTAATTGCATCTGGTGAGACCCTCTGCTCTCCTGAGAGCAGAACTGAAGATGTCTGCAATTTGTATAGCTTGGACTCCTAATAGAGAAGAAATTACAGACATGTGCGTGGTTGATACAGCAGTGTAATTCCTGTGTCTACTTCAGGTATAAAAACTTTAAAACTTTTTGTTAGGCAGCACTTCCAAAACTATGCCTCCTGGAATATAATCTCTGGGAGAAAAAACAGCAAACAAAAATAACTTTTAAAGTATTTCAGTGGAATCTGAGTAACTAACTGCAGCTTGTGCTGTGGAAGCCTGTAATTTTCCTCTTTAATGTTATCCTTATTACATTCTTCTGTACATATAATTTTCCTTCTGTGTACCACAGTTGACCCACTGTACCATTTCAGTTTAAGAGAAACACAACAAAAATAGGTAAAGAATGGGCTGATGAGTACTATTATTGAAGGAGGCTGTCATGAGGCTTGTAGCACTTCTTCAGATTGTTTGCACACAATATCAGCTGAAACAAGAGAGCAGAGAACTGCAGTTGGAGATTAAGGGCAGCTTTCAAAATTAAGAATTATTGATAATATAAGGTATATCCATTATAAATACCCACAGGTGCCTCTGTACAACAGGTATGAGGCCCTGGATGTGGAAGGCCTGTCTGAGGGTGCTAGCAGCCTGCTCAGTCTAAACATGCTAACAAAAACAGACTAGGAAAAGCCTTCCCCCAGCACCAAGGCCACTTCTCTGAGGAAGAAGAGATGGGTATTGGTTGTGGGCGATTATTCCCTACAGGGAACTGAATGTCCAAAATGTTGAGCAGACCCTCTTCTTAGGGAAGTCTGCTTCTTCCTGGGGCTCAGGTGAGGGACATACAGCTGACAGACCACAACCCCTTACTGCTCTTCCGTACAGGGGGAGATGATGCAGTTCGTGTGAGTCAAGGGCTATCAAAAGCAGGGCTTCAAGGCCCCGGGACAATGACTAAAGGAACTGAATGCACAGAACATCTTTTCTTCTCTGCCTTCTGTATTGGGTAAGGACACAGAAACAAACCAAAGCATCATATCTTTAAGTACCTGGCTTTGTGGATGGTGCCATCAACAGAACTTTGTTTGTTTGTTTTTTTTTTAATTTTTGTTTTTTGACAATTAGAGTCCTTGGGGAAAAGCTAGTGGGGCTTGTTGGGAGGACTTTACCCTAGGTGCAAAGGGGGATAGAGGATAATGAGCCTTTCCATGATAAGGTGTGGGAAGGTGGAAATGTATTATAAAAATGTACTATATTAATATACTATACACTGTGCTTTTTCATTGTCCACTTCTAAGGTCTTCCAGCTGGCTAAAATTAGTCTGTTTCCTCCACAGATATTTTGTTTGTTTTTGCATATTACTATAATCATTGTATGAGCAGTGATCTCCATTCATGGTTAATGAAGATTATTTTGTCACGTTATTTGTGTTATCTGAGAAGGCAATTCTACTTATTGTTTCATGTGGATCAACTGAGCAGTTCAGATGTAAATTTCACTTTATCACATGTCAGTGTAAAAACCACAATCAGTGAGAACAAGCCACCTGCAGAAGCTTTGCATGTTGCTATGTGAAAGACTCTTCATTGGCATAAGTTAAATGCATTTTGTAGAGATCACTGATTTAGATGTTCAATTGTTTAGGCACTGATTGCTGCACACTTCTAAATGATACAAGGGAAGAAGGTGGAGTAATAAGGAAATTTACATGATAATTGTAAAGAATTGTTGGGAACTTTCCTAGTCATCCCACAGCATGTGTAGCAGAAGCTGTTTCAGTAACATACCTCAAACAAAGAAAATACAAACAGAAGGAAGGTGGGGGGGGGAAGAGGGGAGGTTTTATGTTATTTTTAGTCAAATGTCTAGCAGATCCCATAGATGCATACATCTCACTTCACTCAGGGCAGAACATCTGTGCATCATTTACTTGCTGGATATCATAGAACCATTGAATGATTTAGATTGAAAGGGGTGTTGAAGATCATCAAGGTCCAATCCTCTACTATGGCAGGGCTGCCACTCAACAGATCAGGCTGGCCATTGCCCCATCGAACCTGGTCTTGAATGCCTCCAGGGGTGGGGCATCCACGACCTTTCTAAGCAACTTGTTCTAGTTGCCTTACCACCCTCTGAGTAAAGAATTTCTTGACATCTAACCTAAATCTTTCATCTTTTAGTTTGAAGCCATTCCCCCTTGTCCTATCACAATTAGACTTAAAAATTTGGTTGTCTTCCTGCTTGAAAGCTCCCTTCAAGTACTGGAAGGGATATCCCAAATAATTTGTTTTGCTGTATCATGTTATGTTTCCTGTGCATTATATTTCTATTAAAAAAAAAAAAAAATCCATGAGTACCACTAGGATGATTTACACTGATAAATGAAAAGATGTAGCTGGAGATGTGAAATGAGATTGTTAATATAAATGTACATGAAGGTAAATGCTGACACCTTGTCAGTCTCACTGACATTATGCTCTTCAGAGCCTTTCTGCAGAATGCTTTCTGTCTCTTATAAAAGCTATTTGTAACTGAGTAACAAGATCCTAGCGGTCAGCCTATTTTTTCTTCATTGTGCTTTACTTATTACTTGATGCATAAATTAAGCAGTTTAATCATAAAAAAAATACAAGAGCTATTGCTTCATACCCATCTAAAAAGAACAAAATATCTGGAAATGTTCCCTTTATACCAGATCCCAGATGACAGCATCAGATCATTTCTATTGCTATTTCCTTTGTTTGTGTTTCTATGTATGAATGATGCAAGCAGTATCACTACAAAGCGTATCATGACTGCGTTTGCTAGTTCACTGTTGTCATAAAGAATTGTAGGACTGCCTTACTGAGCTTACATCCGTACTTTTTCAATTGGGTACATTGCATTTGCTGACAAGTGAGGCCTGTATCTGTTCTGACAGGCCTCAGCACAGCATCCAGTACCTCTAGGAGATGCCCTCAGGACTAGCAGGAAATATGTTATGAGCAGATTTGCTAATGTAGCTCCTGCAGTGCTCTAACAAAAGATTTCTCTGTGAGATGTTCAAAAGACTCCAAAAAGAAAATACTACAAATTCTTCTCTAAAATAGGAAGAATGTGCCCAGGTGAAGAAGTATGCACACATACACACAGGGAGAAGGAAAAAGACAAGGAAAACTCTTGGAGAAGAGATATGGAGGAATAACAGTGATAGCAGAACACAGGGTACTCATTGAGAGAAAGAGGAAAACCATGAAGATGAAGCTGAACAAGTAATCAACTAACAAACAAAAACCAACAAAATGCCCCCAAACTGTAATGCAAAATAGGAAGAACAGGGAAAATGCAGTTAAGGGTACAATACTCAACAGAAAGTGTATGAAACATCAAAAAAATAGCAGTGGACAAGAAGGCAAATGTATGTAACTTCCATAGCTCTGTGTCCACATTTGTACGGTGATAAAAGTAATAATTTTAGCACGCTATTTGGGATTAAATTTTTGATATCATAAATACCAAAGAATTTACGGTTTTTCTGGCACTAAAAATTGTAAAACATAATAGGCATGAGACTGTTCTGAGCATTGGACTCCATCTGCCAGTGAGAGTGAAACAAAAAATTAAAGTTCCTAGAAAATATCAATTTTTTTTTTTTTTAGAAAGTACATTTTTCTAAGAAATTTTATAGTAAAATAATGAAAAAAAGACTTATTGTTGCAGGAAAAAAATACTGGAGTTTTTTTTTTCCTCCAGATAGCCACTCATTTAGAAATAGACTATTAATTTGAAATTTAGGGAGGAATTTCAAGGATGGTGATCGTGTCTGATTCCATCTGGAACTTCATCTCATACCATACTTTTTTTTTTTTTGAAATGTCTGGTGTAACATTTTTGTGAGGAAGACTTAAAGACTCCAATAAACAAGATTCTGAGTAAACAACATCCTAATTTATAAATATCAGCCATCCAAGGAGCCTTTCAAATTGTTAGGTAAGAGTGCATTTCTTAAAGATAATAAGCTACAGGGGGACAGCCCTGCTTATCATAAAGTATTTTTTCTTTTTCTACCAATCACGCTGTTGTAATTTCATGCTGGGTATATTTTGCAGTGTGTATATATTTGTGTATTTAGGGGCAGGGCAGAGGGAATGAGGACAGAAGAAATAAAGTGAGCTTGATGTTCTTTCCACTAGAAGAAGTCTAATTACTTACCTAGATGTTAGACTATTCTTTCTAATTTTGCTTTACAGGTCTGCAGACGTCAGTGGAAATTCCAGATGCAGGATGAATACAGAACATAGCCTGTTGTCATTTTGGAAAGTAACAAAATATAACATGGGCATTTGTGAAGTGTTTCTAGATGCAAAGGTTGCAAAACACATCATACTTGGTAAGCATTCACAAGAGCTAGGAGTTTCTCAAACTGGTAAACAGAATTCAAGGCAAAGTAGTTTGTGTATTTCTAAGATTTTAAAAGCATCAGCTATATATCTTTCCCTTGCAAATGGCAGCCAAGAATCATGAGATGAAAGATGTGTGTTATCCCCACTGCTCACGTCACCAGTTTACTTTTTTATGAGGGTATATTAATCATTTTGTTTATAAGATGATTTAAAAAAAACAAACACAAATGGGCACAGCAGATTTTAAGTAATTATTAGGATTATTAAATTATTTAAAAAGTGCTATCAATTTAATTGTATTTATCTGACTGCTATGCCAGTTAGTATGTTTATGTCTGGAACACTTAAAAAATGAAAGAACTGGAATAGGAGAGGGAAATCATTTATATAAGTCTTTTTCCAGACAAACTTAATCCAAAATTCACAATGGAGGTAGATTTTCTTCTTACTGTGACCCTGACTGTAAATGCACATAGGCTAATTTCTTGGAAGTTCTTTGCAGTCATCTGCTACATAGCAGAGGAGAGATTAATGAATTAATAACCAATACTGAACTACAGTTTTTTGACTTGTTTCCCTTTCTGTAGCTAAGCTTTACTGTTTTGCAGTTGACTGGCTCTTTCAGGAACTTTTTAACCTTCCAGTGATTTTTCTGTGAAAAAGTGAGGAGTATAACCGTGTCCTGTAAGATCACTAAACCTCAACATTTCTTTGTTCTGTAAATCACTGCAAAGTCTATTGCATAATGTGCTCTACATCCATCTCTGGTGGGGTTTTTTTTTCCCTACAGGGAGTGTCTTCCTCATGGTTCCGGCTGAGGTCAAATGGTGTCTGTAATCTGACACATGAGAAAGTATAAAATATTAACCCTTTGGAAAAAAAACCGTGAACTTCTCATGTCAATGAATATGAATGCTCTACCTGTCTGAGACAGGATACCACAATTTAATAGACATGTAAGTGTTTTGGTTTGATGCATTTTAATAATTTATGCCAGCTTTTTGTGTTCCAGATCCCTAGTTAGTTTTGAAATACTCCGTTCTTACTTTTCCACAGCTGACTCTTTTGTCTTCAAAGTATCCATTGTCAGAGAGCTGTTGGCTCAGCCAAATTTAGGGAGTTCTGCAGCTACACTCAGCAAGTCACTTTGTTGTCATCTCAAACTCTTTGTCAGAAAATAAATTATCTTTCTATTTCACTTTTCTTTCAGTAAGAAAGGAGTTCTTCGACTAGATTTACTTGGGGATCTTAAAGAAATTAGCCAAAAGTAGTCATAGGTCTGTATTTAAATAAAACATAAAACAGGTGTGTTTTCAGAAGGTTTTGAGAGTATAGTAGGCATACGCATCACATCTGTATTCCAAGAGAAGTACATGATTTTGAAACCTAGATCATATGGTAGCATGAGGCTTTAAAATCTGGGAAAGAAATCTTCCTATTTGAGAAGTCCTCTAGTGAGGACTTTGAATTAATCTAAGGAAAAAAAAAATCTGACAATTTAAAAAATGATCTCAGAAGTTCTCCAATCTGGAAGGAACAGTGTGGTCTATTTGTCATTAATTAGAGCAAATTTAGTCTCAAGCATTGCTATGATTTTTTTTTTCCTGTTTTTTTGATAATTGTATCATCATCCTTTTAAAATTTCTTCCACTCTTCTGTATATTCTAATCACTGAGCAATTAAGAACTGAAGTGTTCCTTGCAAACACAGCTTGCTATATATCAGGCATGATTATGGCAATTTCTCACACAGGGACAATGCTGCTGTTGTGATCATATGATCTACCATCAGATTTCAGTCTTGAGAACCAGACTCTCAGGGGATGTTTCAGTTCCACTATCGTTCTTTAAGGTTTGTGCTGTTCTGCTTCTGCTGATGATACAGTTAGATGATCACAACATTGTCATATTCTTGGAGGACATTGAAACAGGGGTGTAATACAAAGCAAGTTGTGAGCTGTCTTAAATTATTCTATAACTGATGCATTTTACGTCTCCAGTTCACATGCAGAGAAAGTTGCAGAAGCAGATGTACTACAGTTACTTACAAATATTAGAAAAATATTGCTTTCAGCTCAAGGATTAAATGAAGACATAACTTCCTGTTAAAGGATTCATTTTACTGCCTGGTTTTGTGAATAAGTATCATTATGCTTCATTATGAAGGTATTTTTTTCAGAACAAATTAAATTAGAAAGATATAGAATTATGCAATATATACTTACACCAAGGACAGTACAATGTTCTTTGATTATAGGTAGTGAAAATAAATATTTTTAATTATTCTTTTTCTGTGTGTGTTGCATCTCTGAACTTTACATCCTATCTTTGGGACTACAGCCAGTAACAAGCTGAAGAAAATTTTTACCTCCTGATAGAGTTCCATTAGTGTCTCCATGGCTTCTTAAGGTTAAAAATGTGCTTGCTAATTTGCTGGATTAGAGTCTCCAACCATCTGAATTTTGTGTTAGGGAATGCATACTGTATCAGTGCTTTGAAATACCGCACCATACCCTGGCGTTGCATGAATCTTAAAAAATTATCAAAACTGGGACATTGTGGAAGTTGGAAAACAATTTGATATTGCAATATGAAGAACGCGCTTTCAGCTTTATGATAAGCTGTTAAGTGGAAGTGATTTAACAGAAGTCATGTAATGTCATCCTAGGTCACAAGACAGTGTGAGGCCTCTTGCCAAAATATTCTACAATTCTACCTGTGCAACTCTTGTTTTATTGTTCAGTGCAGCTGCCTACATCTGTATTTCTTGGATACAGCTGAACTCTCAGAATTAATGAAAACATTGCAAATTCTGATTGATGTTCCCTTCATGGCCCTTTCCCCTCCATTTCTATGGCATCTAAGCAAAAAGAACACAAATTCTACATTATCTTGAAACATCCCATACCTGTTTTAAAGGGTGATTACTCTTTTCTGTTAGCATTATATATTAAAGCACCACACATATTATTCAAATCACATTATAAAAATAAACACATAAGAGAACTTGCTAGTACTATCTTAGACCTAAAAATAAAGCAAGGAGGCAGCCATGACAATGGGACTATGAGTCAATGGTTCCTAATTTAATCAAAGGCAAACGTAGATGAGTATTAAAGAAACCAGATGCAAGAATTTATTTTCCTTGCTAGGAAACTATTACAGTTTTATAGTTCCTACAGAGGGGCTCAAATGTTAGCAATCATATTGTAGAAATGCCTAACATGGAGAAGGGGAAACTTTAATGATGTCATACATTCAGTTTACCTCTCGTTGTCTTAGTCAGTTTTACTAATTTGATTTTCACTAGTGGAAACTGAAATTGTGCACTGCATTGCAATTTTATTTGCAAAAAAGAGGCTGAGAAAAATGTGAAGAAATTAGATCCGAATGAAATACAGCATTCTAAACTTCAAAGCAGAATACCACTGGGATTTGCCCTCTGATGTACTAGTGATTTTGTGTCCACTTTCTGTTGCTTACTAGTATCTAAATTTTACTCTACCAGAAATCTGGTATAGATTCATGACCCTCTCAGTCATGATCCAAGCAGGTATCAGAGGCCTCTTCTGAGTCAGCTCAAAATCTTAAAAAAAAAAAAACAACCAAACACAAGAAAAAAACAGGAATAATAAAAGTTGTGCCTTACCTTTTTGGGTAGTCTTTCTTTTATTTTTAACAGAGGGATGGAAGAAGGAGTATTAGGGAAGAGAAGGGAAATGTAATGTTTTAGACTGGGAACGCAGAATTGCTTGATTTTCAGGTCTGACCTTGAAATGACTACCTAGTGGAAATCGTGTTATCTTTTCCTCTATTTATTTATTTATTTTTTAAAGATATCTGTTGTTGCCCATACTTCTACCATTTGTCTTCATGGCATGCTGCTTTTTAAAGTGCTTTGAACTGGACAAAATCTACAGAACAGTACTTAAACAGCTACGATGCTTTTAAATAATAATATTAAACAGGATGATAAATATACTGTAGAGAACTAAGTTTAACATTTGACGTCTCTTTTATATCTCTTCTACCAAAAAAAAAAAAAAAAATTGGGAAATTTTTGCATGTAGTAGTAGAGATGTCAGCTAGAAGTTACTTAAGTACTGCGTGGTGAATTTAAAGTTAAAATTTCTGTATTGGCCCAAAGAAGAAAATGCTTTTCAATAGAAAATGAGAAATCTTATAATGATCTGGGGACATGATTTCAAGTAAAACTTCATGTGCTGATGAGGATGAGACATTTAATCAAGTCTGTAAGTGAGACAGTGTCTTGCTTAAGAATGGCACGGAACACTAAAATTTTCTGAAGAGATATCTGAACGACTCCTGGATCAACTGTAATACAGAAAATATTTTGGTTAGAGATCATTGCACAAAATATACCTTATCTAGTCAGGAAATGAAACTAAGTTACGCAAGACATCCTTTTATTTTCTGACAGTTGCAAAAGTTCTGACTCGTGTTGAGTGTAACAGCTTTGAAACACATGGTCCGTTCACCTGCCTAGATCTAGGGATGTTTTTAGAACATTAATATTCTTTGGGATTGTGGAAAATCCAGCACTGTTACTTCAAACAGCTCTGGGAAGCAAGAAGATACTCTTGCCAAAGCAACACCAACAGTTTATAAGCACCACTGCAGAATTACCACTGACTAATATAAACGTTGCACTGGTTATTTGTGTCTTGGTGAGCTACCTCATTCATTTCCAAAATAAGCAGTATTCACTATCACGTGGACAAAAGGAGCCTAATTCTACAGCTCTGGTGTATTGAAGCTTTGCCCCATCTTCAAGCTTCAGAATCAGCATTTGCCTTTCTTGGGCCATCTTCCCTAGCTCAGCCAGCTCCCTAGTCCTTAAATCCTCATAAAACATTTACGTATGTCGTAGAAATGCTCTATATGAAAGAAACGCACAATAAAGTCCCTGCTAACCACTGCCAAGATTCCACAAGGAGTTAAGAGCTGACTGTGAGGGCTTGTCTGTTTTCAGAGCCAGGAGCAAAATTTTTGCCACAGGAAATAAGATAATGCATCAACAACTTAATTTATCTTCCAATAGAAGTACCTTGCCCTGGGGAGGTGCACTGTATGCCAGATGGTGTCACATGAGAATCTGAAGTAATTTCATTATTAGTCTTTCAAATAAGGAATAATTGTTTATTGAACTTATTGTTCAAAGTTTCCGCACTGAGAAGTTTTTCTCATTGTACCGGCATTAGGAACATACGTAGTTGAATTAAAATAAATGTCAGCTTTTAGTTCTCAGAAGTTAACATATGTTTGCTCTACTAGTGTATATGTGCTTGTAAAAAGAATGGTCATATATTTCTGAGATTTTATCCTTTGGGAAAACTGCGTAAATAACCTGCCTTTATTCAGAATGGGAGTCCTTGGCTGTAATCAGTGGCAAACCATTGAGGTTAAACACAGAAAGCCAGTTAAGCCAGCTGGAAATTTTGATAGCATCATGATTTGCATTGGAAATTTTTAGTTCATCACAACCTGAAGATTTCATGCTCAGAAAAAAACTCTACCAGTTACAAGATTTCTGTATGAGCTATGATTTGTTGTCAGTCTGATTGCTTCAGCTCTTAACAGAGACTTTAGACAGCCTGTGGGTCTCTCAGATCTTAGGTTCATGAAGTCTGCTCAGTGGACTAACAAGGCTCTGAGAGCCAGTCTACCAACCCCGATAGTGTCTCACTAGACAAATTGTGTGACAAATGTTTCCTGGGTGCCTAGCTCCATGCCTACAGAAAACTGTCCATTGACTTCTGTGGGTCCTTATGTCCTGCTCATACTATGCCATTAAGTAGATGCTTGATTATCTGGTGAGTTGCAGTAGAATACACCTTAGATATCTGAATTTCCAGGCTTCTGAAGTGCCTATCCTAGAGATCACCTATTTCCTTTACTGGTACCAACAAAGCTGTCAGAATCTATTTGCTGCACTGACTTTTTATGCCCATATTTCAGAATTCAATTCTAGGATTTATCTATAACTTCTTAAGGACTTATAGAAGATATGGAATCCAGAGAAATAATAGAACCACAGAATCTTCTGAGGTGGAAGGGATCCTTGAAGACCATCTAGTCCTACTCCCCTGCAATGAAAAGGGACACCTACGGTCAGTTCCTGACCACTTTTTCAGAGAAATGGCACAACTTGAGGCCATTCCCTCTTGTCCTGTTGCTGGTTACCCAGGAGAAGAGGCTGACCCACGCCTCACCACAACCTCCTTTCAAGTAGAGGGCAATAACATCACACCCGAACCTCTTCTTCTTCAGACTAAACAATTTGAGTTCCCTTAGCTGCTCCACATAAGACTTGTGCTCCAGACCCCTCACCAGTTTTGTTGCTCTTTGGACATGCTCCAGGGCCTTGATGTCTTTCTTGTAGTGAGAGGCCCAAAACTGAACACAGTACTCAAGGTGTGGTGTCACTAGTATTGAGCACAGGGGGATGATCACCTTCCTGTTCCTTCTGGCTACACTATTTCTGATACAAGCCAGGATGCCATTGGCCTTCTTGGCCACCTAGGCACACTGCTGGCTCATTTTCAACTGAGCACTTACCAACACCCCCAGGTCCTTTTCATCTACTCAGTCGTCCAACCGTTCTGCCCCAAGCCTGTAGCATTGCCTGAGCTTGTTGTGACCAAAGTGAAGGACCCAGCACTTGGTCTTGTTGAATTTCATCCTATTGGCATGAGCCCAGTGATACAGTCTGTCCAGATCCTTCTGTAGAGACTTCCTACCCTCAGGCAGATCAACACTTCCTCACAGCTTGGTGTCATCTGCAAACATCCTGTCACAACAACAACAACAGACCCTGAAACAGAACAACAGACCCTGAAAAAGAATCAGTCACCTTCTTTCTTTTTGCCCTCTTTTGATACTGAAAGGCCACTCTCATGTCTCACTAGAGCCTTCTACAGACTGAACAGCCCCAGATCTCTCAATCTGTCCTTGTAAGGGAGGTGTTTCATCCCTTGGATCATTTTTGGGTCCCTTCTCTGAAAGCAGTCCTACAGGCACATGTCTCTCCTGTACTGAGGATTCCACATTTGGGCACAGTACTCCAGTTGAGATCTTATCAGTGCAGAGCATAGTGTCAGGATCACCTCCCTTGACATTCTGATCATGCTTCTTATAATGCAACCCAGGATACAGTTGGTTTTATGGGTTGCAAGGGCACATGCTTGCTCATGTTCATCTTGCTCATGTCCGTCTTGTGTACCCCCAGCTTCTTTCTGTCAGGGCTGTGGTCCATCCTCACATACCCCAGCTTGTACTGATGGTGGGTCTTGCACCTGAATCTGTTGAACCTCATGAGATTCACCTGGGCACACTATTGTAATAGTTGGTAATAACAACACATTTCAAAGGCAAGAATATACCATAAAGCTAGACAGATTGTAAAGGCTCTGAGGGCACCAAAACTCCATAAAATCCCTGTCAAGCCTCCACTGGGACTACCCCTTACTCCTGCCCAAGGCACAGGACTCTGTTTCAGCCCAACCCAGAGGTACCAACTCCTGTCTAAGTGACACTGTATAACTGTCCTGTAGCGCTGTAGCACTGTGCCTGTTCATTTGGTCTTCTGAATGGCCCCCCTGTCTGCAGATAATCTCCAACTCTGTCACTGGCCCCGATTCCTTTTTTTTTTTTTTTTCTATTGGGACCTCGTGGGTGGACCTTGGCCCTGGAATTTTGATCTATTGTGTATGATGTGGTTTTAGATAGACATGGGCAAAGACTGATTCAGACTACAAACAATAGTAACCTTTTCTCACAATCATTATTTTATCAGATATATTTCAGGACTTCCCTTGTGCTTAAATGGACAGAAATGCATAGAAGTTTTGACATTATTTTCTCAAGCCATAAGGTAAGGAAACTAATCAAAGTAAGTAAAGGTAAAAATCCCACTATTTAATCATAAATTGCAGATTGATGCAACTGTGGAAGAGGTTTTACAGATGGTGGCAAAAAGTTTTAAAAAAGCTGGATGATGTTTGAATTAATCTATCAGATAATTTTATAACTCAGATCAACTAGGTTGATAGTGAAAAGTAACAAATCTAGATTTTAGAATATTTCTCTGCATAATAACGTGGGTAGATAGTGGTAGTACAGAATGTTAGTTATACAAAAAAAAAATTTGGCCTGGAACTAAGTGATGAGTGAGTGTAATTGGAAAAACAAGCATTCATTTTTTTTTTCTAAATTACTTAATAGCAGGAAAAAATGCCGTAGCATTAAATGCATTGATGATACCACGATGATACCTTTTATGACAAGGTTAA
This sequence comes from Alectoris magna, assembly GCA_030625065.1. Lineage (NCBI taxonomy): Eukaryota > Metazoa > Chordata > Aves > Galliformes > Phasianidae > Alectoris > Alectoris magna. Next base: position 82,870,092 of record CM060562.1, on the reverse strand, counting down.
CCACCTAGTTGACCAAGAGAAGCAGTTGATGTAAACTTTCTGGATTTCAACAAAGCTTTCCAAATTGCTTCTTACAGTATTCTCTGAACAAAATGTTCCAGCATACAATTAGACAGATATATAATATTACAGGTGAACAGTCGGCTGATGAATTGGGCTCAAAGGGTTTTAGTAAACGAGATTACATCAGGCTGGCAGTTAGTCACTTGTGGGTTTCCCAAGGTTCCATTTTAGGGTCAGTTTTCTTTAATGTTTTCATCAATTACTTGGATACAGGACTTGAAAATAAGTTTGTGGAGGACACTAAATGGGGAAGCTGTTGAATCCCTTGATAGCAAAGAGGCCTAGTAGAGAGATTCAGACAAATCAGAGGCCTGAGCAATCAACATTTGTGTGAAGCTTAACGAGAGCAAGTTTTTGAGATTCTTCACCTGGGATGGGGCAGAGCAGGCTCTGCGTGCAAACTGGGGAAAAAGAGGCTGGAGTAGGGGCAATAAAGTGATCTCCAGCAGGGGGAATGTACTAGATGATCTTTCAAGGTCCCTTCCAATCCCTGATATTCTGTGATTCTGTGAAAGTAACAGATAAATTTGGTGCTACAAATTAGAAAGTAATTGTGAAGAAAACTAAGAAAATCATAAGTAATTTGAATGAAATGCAGCTTGAGGGAGCTGCATTTTGTAGAAGTTCCATGATTAACAAAGCTATCCAAGAAAAGCAATACTAAAAAAAGTAACAGACTTCTCATGGAGGGACTAAGACAACAGTTTGGTCATAATACGTGGTATACTTCAGGCTTTGCTTGAAACAGGAAATGTAGGTATTGATCCAAAATCCTGAGAAGTCAATGGAAAAATACCATTAGTCTATAACAGAGATTTAGGACAGGACTTCAGCTTTTGGGATGTGTGCAGATGTCAAAGAGATGTGTTACTGCGAAAAAGGTTTCAAGAACTAAAACAAATGGTAGAAAAATGCAACCTTTTCTAATTATGGATTATAGAGACTTGAGGAGTACTGTAATTATATTACATTCAATTGGTAAAGCCATTATGTGCATCTGTGCAAGATGTTTTGGTTAGAGATCAGATTGCATATTTCCAACCAAGAAACGTTGTTTCCATTTAGATATGGAAAAAGACAATCAGTGACAAAGTATAGACCATTAGTATTATGTTATTGAAACCAATAGCAGTGTGAATATGCATTCATTTATTCTACACATATATGTCTGAATATATGTGTAGAAAAGAAGGTTTTCAGGGGATAGATTTTGGTTTTTTCCATCCAAACAGTTATTCTTAAAAATAAGTGTTTCTCCATTTCCCAATTACACTCCATGCAGACTGAAGAAGTTTAGCTAAATTCTGTGTTTTTCTACTTCTATTGGTTGTCTAATGGGATTTTTGATTTAACATTGTTCTTTCCAAACATGAATATTATTGCCCAGTTCTCTTATTTTTTTTCATTAAAATGCTTGCTAAGTAAAATTCTTAATAGTATTCCCAGTGCACACAGAAGTTAATCATCATAGAATGGCTTGGTATGGAAGAGACCATAAAGACTGTGTAGTTCTTATCCCCCTGGTAGAGGCAGGGCTGCCACCCACAGATCAGGCTGCCCATGGCCCCATCCAACCTGGCTTTGAATGCTTCCTGGGATGGGCCATCTACAGCTTCTTAGAGCAACCTATTCTAGTGCCTCATCACCCCAAGTAAAGAATCTTTTCCTAACCCCTTATCTAAATCTCTCCTTTTTTAGTTTAAAACCATTTCCCCATGCCCTATCTCTATCAGACTATGAAGAATGTTGGTCTCTCTTCTATTTGTAAGTGCCATGTGAGTACTGGAAGGCTGTAATGAGGTCTCCCCAGAGCCTTCTGTTCTCCAGGCTAAACAAGCTCAACTCTCTCAGTCTTTTCTTTTCATGTTCAGTCTGATCAGGTGGACTTGAATTTGCTCTTTGCTTACAGTGGAGGATTTTTAGTCCCCAAACTCCTGCCAAGATGTTCAAGAATGTAAGAAATGTGGGAAGCCTGACTGCCATTGAAGACTGAGGCAAAGAACTTGAGTACCTCAACTTTCTTCATGTCTACTGTTGCCAGTTCTCCCTTCTCATTTATCAGAGGGAGTCTTTTTTCTTTTTTCTTTTTTCTTTTTTCTTTTTTCTTTTTTCTTTTTTCTTTTTTCTTTTTTCTTTTTTCTTTTTTCTTTTTTCTTTTTTCTTTTTTCTTTTTTCTTTTTTCTTTTTTCTTTTTTCTTTTTTTCTCTCTTTTTTTTTCTTTTTCTTTTAATCTTTTCGAGATCCCCTACCATGTTCAGTTCCATCTGCACCTTGTCTTTCCTGCTTCCCTGATCCCATCTCTATGTGCCCAGATGGCATTTCTTCCTTTTTCTTCCTCTTTGGAAGTTTTGAAGACCTGATTGGGTAAAGCTCTGAACAACAAGATCTGATCTCAGAGATGATTATTTTGATCAGGAGATTGAACTAAAGGCCAACTGAGGTTTCCTCCCACCTGAATTATACTTATTTTATGAAAACTATGCTTTCTCATTGTCAAAACAATTTTTCAGTCCCATTGGTCTTAGCAATCTGAGAGCCTGGTCTGTAATTAAATAACGCTCTGCTCAGGAAGGAAGCACGTTTGTTCCTTTTACTTTCTGCTCTTTAAAACAAAAGACAACATCATTGCAATCTAGTTTTATCATCCCAAATCACAAACAGCAAGCAGTATGTGACCCATCACTGTTAAAGTATGGATATGGAAAATCACAAGTGGTTCGTAAAATACACCTGTACTTTGGTCCAAGACTTTACTTTTGGTTCACTTCTCTTTTGGTATTGACACTATGGTGGTTTGGTGTTTGTATTCCAATTTAACTGTAAGGGCACTCATGTGAACAGTTACTTGTGTGAGCTATCCTTAAACTAGCAAGAATCTAATCTGTTAAAAAAAAAAAAAAAAAAAAAAAAGTGCTTATTTATCCAAAAGTGATATTTTGTTTATCTCTGAATGAGAGTACTGGGGATGAAAAAAGTTTAACAGTAAGTACCGGGAGAGGAAGAGAGCTAAAAGAAAAATGTTGAGAGAGTTAGTAACATCCTGCCTGAAGATATCAGATATGGTGGAACCCTGATATATGGAGTAATGCATACCCAGCATAGCCCTGTGCTCTATAGGAGTATTTTTCCAGAGTGTGGAGATAGACTTTCGACTTTGACGTATCCTTTTTCTTTGAAGTCCTCTCAACCTTCTTAATGAAATATCTGAATTTCAAATAAGGTTTGTGCTTAAGGCACAAGATCTGGGCAGTCTGAACTTCACTTAGTCTTTGACAAACAGCCCTATTACATCACTCCTTATCTATAAACCCAGGATAATCTTTGATTTGCTGTACTTCACTTATCATCTTTTGAAGATGAATTCAGAGCATTTGAGTGAATAAAATACGTCCATTAGTATTTTCCAATATTCTTGTCTGCAAAAGTGAGGTCAAACAGAAAGGAAACTGAGAAACATGCCATGCCATCATCTGTGTTAAAATGTGTAAATAAAATAAAATTAAAAAAAAAAAAATTAAAAAAAAAAAGTGCCAGAGTTGATTTCAACAGTTGTTAGAGTGATTTAAAATACCACTGTATTTAAAAATACAATAAATTGGATGATTACCTTTTTGTTTCTGAGATAAGATGCTCACGAACTCAAGACATCTTCCACATTCATGAAAGATAGGAACATTTTGTAAGCAGAAGCTGAGGTATCCATGAGATTTCTCTGAGTAGATGACATAAAAAGAACAAATATTTCAATATTTGTGGTGGAACTTTGTCAATTGGAAATATGACTAATACACTACTTGCATGTAGGTATGCCCTTCACAACCCAATTTCTTGGTATCTTGGTACAAGCTTGCATCTTCAAGTAATTAGTAAGAATGTTAAACAAGACCCCATAGTACGCCAGTAACCTCTAAATGAAGTACAATCCATTAACTATTATCCTCAGAGCCTGATAAACAAATCAGCTTTTATAGCCATATAGTTCCCTAAAGTGTTAACTGTTCATGTGCTATGAACACATTTTATTTCTTTTCATCTATCTCAGATGGAGAGATGAACAAAGACACAGCAAATTCAGAGAGTTAACTTTTCATATTTTCTATGTTTCTTCTTTGTGAATTCCAAAGATGTTTCTTACGAAGACTTCTATCAATGCCATAGCCATGCCATAGCCTCATTCTGTGGCTAATTTGATGAGAATTTGATTGAAAATTTGGCTAATTTGATGGGAATTATGAGAACAAAATGGTTGAAATTGACCTTGCCTTGGGGTGAAGAATTTAACTTTTCATTTTGCCCTGATTTAATTCCAGTCTTGGCTGGCAAAAATGTGGGTGACATTCAATTATGTGGTGACGTGGGACCAATTAAACTAAAGTAAACATTTATATGGGCATATTATATACTATGCCCATCACACTTTAGTATGTAAATGTATTATACATATCCTTGGGCTAAAAGATATTTGCATGAGAAATTTGATCACTTTCCATATTCACCTGTCATTTACCTAACATCTTTCATATTTTTACTTGCAGTTCTCTTTTTGTCACCTCTCTCTCTTGCTCACCTCTCTTTCAGTATTTGGATGCACATGTACACTTACTACAGTGGAGCAGGGGCTGATGACATCTCAAATAATTGTATTAGGGAAAGCTATAACAGTGTTTGGCTCAGTCATATTTAGTCACAGGTAGTGTGTTTCACATATGTTATGAAAGCACAGTACAAAATCAGAGCTGATGCAGCTTAAATGTGTTCCAGCGCTATTAGAGAACTATCAGAAATCCTAACTAGGGATAAAATTTACATTTTTAATATTTGAAGTAAAATAGTTGTTCCTGTGAACATGTTATTACAACTGCAGCCTGTAATCTTCCTTTTAGTATGTCTCCTATTTCACAGAATGAGAAACACTGATGCTTTTTTCAGATATCAAATAAGATTGAAGAAGATTTCTGTGTTCTCTGAGTGACATTCTGTTTATTGAGACTCTAATGATGGTTCTGTCCTTTTTCAAAAGAAAGATGGGGATTAATGTTTATTCACTGAAACAGCTGAGTGTATATTCACATGTAATGTAGAAGTAATTTTATTATTGCAGTATTTAATGCTGGTAGGATACAATACACAGTCTGTGAGAGCAACAACATTGAATGAAACTATTTTCTCTCTGGAAAATACTTGCAGAATTAAAATGTTTCTTAATCTGAATGTGAAGAACGCAAGGGTCTCACATCACTCAGAAAACTCATTATATTGTGACAAGTAACATAATACTGGACTAATAGTAGACCCTACAGAGAAGCATACTGGGAAAAACTGTGGCTTGTATTGTTTTAAAAATTCTGCTGACAGTGTTAGGGTGCTGACCTTAAAAATATGACTGCAAAGGCAAACTTTCTGAGTATAAATAAAACTGACAACTTTGCCTACAGAAATTTGACTTATTGCAGTGTAAGATTACTTGACATATTAAAAAACAGTAAAAAAAAAAAGAATAAAGAAGGCTATACATTCTTGGCTGTATCTGTTATTTCATACAATTTTTTTTAAAGGTAATTGAGGTAACTTCTGGAATCTTATAAGACTGGAGATTACAGTATTCATTTTGTAGATCAATAAATTAAGACAAAACTTGGTTAAATGACTCATAATAGACTTGCAGACTGAGTTAAAAGAGTTTTAATGGAATCTCCATCTATAGATTTCCTTCAATTAAAATGAAAACAAATAAAAAATGTTAATGTTTAATTTAATGCTGTCTGCTCAGTGTTTCATGTTTACAGTTATTTTCAGTAATATTTCCTAGTAAACTTAAGTTACTTATTTAGCAAAGCCCCCAAAGGATACCATGGCAACTAATTTGCAGACTTTTCCATTGAAAAGTCCAGAAAAAGGTGACATACTTTCTCAATAATTCTTACTAATACTTTTTCAAGTATCCATGTGTTTGGGTCTGTAAATGCCATTTTCTTGTCATCAAAACTGAAGCCATACTGAAGTACATAATCAGTCTTTTTTGAACTGACATCAGTAATATAAATATATATATATATAATTTATAATAATATAAATATCATTTATATTGCTTCTGAGTACTTGATACACACTAATAAAAGTTAGTACTGAACCACCACTGCTCATCAGTTTTGGGGTTTGTACTGTTTCATGTCCAACTCACAAAAGCTTGAGGCACTCTTTTTGAAGGCTCCCATGTTGGAAAATTGACAGCTACACCTCATGTTAAATTTTTGTGAACACTTTTAAAAGTAAACTGAAAATAAACATAAAATGCCATCATTTTGCCTCCTTGAGCTTGGATAAACCAATCAGTTTAAATAGGTTAGGTTTCTCATTTTTTTTTTCTCTTCAGAATGCTAAGCACATTACCATTTTATTGTGCTTTGTCTGTCATGGAGGAGATGTAATATCCCTTCTTTGGCTAAAGCTTTTCAGGGCAGTCCTCTTAGTTTTTTTTTTTTCAGTCCCTTAAAACTGCTCATTTGATTTTTTAAATCTTTCTGAACAAGCTTTATTTCCTGTAATTGTGTATTTCTGTGGCTCTTCTCTGTGTTATCCTCTCTTTGTTGTTAAATGATGTTCATACACTTGGTTTTATGTTCTCTGAAGAGAACGACAGCCATGGTACTGCAAATGGTAGGTATAACACAGCATCATTCTTCACGTCTTCATCCTTCTTCTATCAGCTGTAGATAATGATTATTTTCTCCAGGACAGCTTGGCATTGTGGGTCATTATCAAATATCCAATCTTCAACAGTCCATCTGCCACCCGTTGGCTAGGTGTGGTGTATCTAGATTTTTCACCTGCTTGTCTTGCTCCTGGTTTAAAGCTGTTCTTAAAAGACATCAAATAATTACATTTGTCAGTAAAGAAGCAGAACTCTGAACATGATGGAGGCAACCTTCACTTGGAGAGCAGTACAGACAGTACTGTAAGTAGTTAGAATGGTGCAAGGTTGAAGGCCTTCTTTTGAGTGTCCTGAAATTTTCAGTGTTTGAAACCAGGGTAAATAAATAGAGTACAATTTAGATTTTACTAGCTGATCGTATTATTGCTCAAATCCTTGTTAGATGCTAATCATATTATTAAAGACCAGCCCTTGGATGTTTTGTAAAGAGTGTAGTAATCTCGCTAGGATTTCCTGCTTATCACTGCTAAAACAAACAAACATTTTATGCATAAAACATGGAAATTCCTGATGTTTTGAAATCCAAACTTTGAAAAAGTGGAAGAGCCTTGAGAAATGGGCTTTTCTCCCTGTTTGATTTCAATTATGATGTGGTGGGGGGCTGAAATCTAAGAGTTGCAGACCTTTCATATGTTTGTCAGGTAGAGATTAGATGTTTTCAGCATAAATTAGGTCCTCTTGTGTTTTTTACATTAAGTTTCTGCCTTATTCTTCTTGAAAGGACCAGCTTACTGCAAGGACCCAGGGTTTTCAAACGTGGTTACTTTAAAGAGGATTATTTTTCACTTTACCAAGATTAATTGGGGCCCCCTAAAGCTTAAGTTGTTTGGTGAAAAAAACAGAATCACAGAATCACAGAATTATCAAGATTGGAAAAGACCTGGAAGATCATCTAGTCCAACCATTGCCAATACTTCCCAGCTAAATCATACCCCTCAATGCAACATCCAAACGTTTCTTGAACACTCCCATGGTCGGTGACTCCACCACCTCCCTGGGCAGTGCATTCCAATGCCTGACTACCCTTTCCAAGAAGTAATACTTCCTAATGTCCAGCCTGAACCTCCCCTGGCGCAGCTTGAAACCATTCCCTCTAGTTCTATCACTGATTACACGAGAGAAGAGGCCGACCCCCAGCTCGCTACAACCTCCCTTCAGGAAGTTATAGAGAGCTATAAGGTCTCCCCTGAGCCTCCTCTTCTCCAGGCTGAACAATCCCAGCTCCCTCAACCGCTCCTCATAAGGCCTGTGCTCCAGACCCCTCACCAGCTTCGTAGCCCTCCTCTGAACACGTTCCAGAGCCTCAATGTCTTTCTTGCAGTGAGGGGCCCAAAAAAAAGGAAACAATTATTCATCAATAATCATAATGTCTTCCAGGCATATGGAAAAATGTGGTTCTAGGCAAATCTTAACACAAATTGCTGAGTTTGAACAGTGTGGAAAAAGAAAGAAGCTGGGTGCAGAGTCATTCTCATATTTATTTTTTTTTCATGACTGTTCTCCAGTAACCCGTCCCAGTAGCTTAATACAGCTTCACACTGGGAAGCTGACTGTAAACTAAAATTTCTCTGGTATGTGGTCATAGTTCAGATCAAATAGCTTTCCACCTGGAAAGCAATCTTTGAATGGTTTGTTTCCTAACATCCCAAATAGTTTCATGTCGCAGAAAGACTGTTCCTCATCTTCCCTGGCCAGCCAAGTTCTGCGAAAGAACCCATGGGGTTTTCAGTCCTTTTGCTTACATTTCCTACAGAAAAATGTGTTTACTTTCAAGAAAGAGGATTCATGGAAGAAAATCCCAGCTGTGCATACTGACCTATACTGTTATTTCCAAGTAAAACATAGTATTTTGGATATTTATTCATCACAGAACATAACATAAAGCTGAACTTTTCTGAAATAAGTGAAAGATCTTTTTCCACAGGAAACAGTGACTATAGGAAGTGTTTAGTTCTATAATTAAAAATAAGACCACATTGTTTTTTTTTTCCCAGCTGCTGATCCTACAGCAAAATAAAATGTTTTCCAGATAGTAAGATGAAGATCCAATGTCAGACATATTGGACTTTTTTTTTCTTTTTTTCTTTCTTTCTTTCTTTCTTTTTTTTTTTTTTTTAAATGGGAAGCTGCTCCAATTTCCCATTATTTGCCAAATATCTATCATTCATATCTTTTTCCAAGAACAAGATGAGATAACTTTAAAAATCCATAAAAGAGTGATACATTCCTCTTTGATGAGTTTTTCCCTTTATAAAAAAGTATCCTTTAGTTGGAAGGAGGATTGAATTTTCGTGAGAGTGAATTTTTTTTTGCCTTATATGTAACATTTGTTGTTTGAAACACAATTATTACATATGTTGCTTGTTTTCCCATCACACAGAGACAGACCTATTTCTCTAAAATTCGATGGAAGTGTTATTTTTGATATCTGTGTTTACAAGTCTTTTTCTTCTACAAAGAAGTTAGTGCTGCCAAGTACTTCCTTTATTAGACCATTCAATATTTTGTTGCTGTTAGCCTTGAAAACCTAAACTGAATGGAATTGAAATGGCTCCAAGTTGAATATTAAGAAAAAAAAAAAAAAAAAAAGGCATACGTATGGGACCTGTGCAAGATATAAATGCACTTGTCAAAGAGGCTGAGACTATGATCTGAGATGAGAGGCAGGAACAGAGGTTGTAGTTGAAAGTGGGAAAACACATTGAATTCTGTGTTTGGGAGAAGCTTTGATGGTTTGGAAAAGATGAGAAGGACCTAAAGAGAGATACTAGAAAAATGGAAGCCAACAAGAATGCTGAGAAAGATATAGGCAAAAAGGATGTGGACGCTGAGACTGGCTGGGAGAGAACAAACTAAACACAAGGAAGCAATTTGGGAAAGTAATATTACTCTGGTAGAGAAGTAAGAAATAGTTTGAGATGGGAGATGGAGTCGAAAATAATTGCTGGATCTCTCTTTCACAACTCTCTGCTTTGGTACCCATGTTTACTGTTCTAAAAAATAACCTCTAGGGCATTCCTTGTTCACAACAAACTCCAGTTGTGATGTTTCCATTTCTTTTTCAGTTTATTTAGTAAAATTTCTCCATTTAGTTCTTAACAAGCCATTCCACACTATTCAGACATCTATGGAAACCCAGTTTGAATTATTATCTTTGGGCCCTTTTGGGGATGGATTTAAAATCTGTGGTTTCTTTGTAGTCTCCTAGCAGCTGCAGTCTGCTTCTGGTCCCTTAATCACATATCCCCATTTTTCCTGCCAGGCCATTTGTAGCTTATGTCATTTTATTGTGTATTTCCACAAACAGTTGTATCCTCATAAAGTAGTGGATGATAGGTAAAGAAGGACTGCAGGGCTGCAGATGAAAGCAGCTGTCAGGAAGGAAAGCTTCACTCAACACTGCTGTATGTGTAGTCTCACAATGGCGTGATTCCTATGGTATACCAGCGTGAGAAAACTGAAGCAGGTAAAATATTCCTAAAAATCAGAGCATATTCCCATTGATTTCCGAGGGGGTGGGCAGGATGCTTTTCTCCGTGGGTTACGTGGCTTTGCAGACCTTGAAGTACAGAGATTTCACCATACTTTGGTTCCAGTAAACAGCTTTAAATGGCATTAGCAAAATTCTTCATCCCTTCTGGCACTATGGATGCACAGGATCGCAGCCTGATAGTGCTGGTATTTGTTCTGTTAACATACACGGTGAATATTTCTATAAGTATCACCTAGTTTGACTGATAACCATGCAAACACACTAAGCTCCTATACAAAGATGTTTGTTTATGAAGATAATGCACAAACTCCATGCATTTTTCAACTGCTGAGGAACAGCCAATTACTCTTAAAAAAAAAATAAAAAATCTGAAACTGTGACATTTGGAATTATTTTACTTGAACTAATGAGTAACTTTTGTTGTCAGCAATTATCTTTCTCTAGTTACAGGAAAGATGAACTGAGCTAAACTGTTTTTTTTTAAATGTGATTGCTTGCTAAAGGATTTTTTTTTAATCTTTATAATTGCATTGTTTATTTAAGTAGGGTTTTTGTTTGTTTGTTTTTGTAGTAGCTCAAAATTGAATACATAATCTAAAATTTTAATCCTCGCTTCCCTACATTTTAGTAATTGTGAAAAACAGCTGAGGAAGATAAGCATGCCTAACAAAGTGTGCTTCCAGAAAGTTATGAGAGGTGTAGTTTTTTTTTCTTGTATTTAGCATTTGTGAAAATACATCATTAATTTCTGAGTTTCACAATTTGAGAAATAAACTGATGAAGATGGATAAGAATCTGGAATACATAATGCATGAAGTTTTGCTTTGCCTGGACCAACTTGGTCCAGTGCATTTTCCATTTCCGAACACTTTGAGGTCCTGACAGGACATTGCCTTGCTCAACGTGATAAAATGATGAACCCAACCCCTATTTGAACCTTTACTTAACAGTCCAGGGGTCTTGTCCAACTTTAATTATTCTATCATGATATAATCATAGAATTACACAATGGTGGAATATCCTGAATTGGAAGGGACCCACAAGGATCACCAAGTCCAACTTATGACTCCACAGAGATCTTCTGAAAAATTAAACCTGGGGAACCTGTTCCACTGCCTGACCACCTGTGGTGAAGAAAACTCCACCTGACCCTCCCCTGACAGAGCTCCGTGTCATTCCCTTGGACCCTGTCACTGTCACAAAGAGCAGAGATCTGCACTCCCTGTGATGAGCTGCAGGCCTTCCCTCAGCCTCCTTATCTGGAATGTGTCCAGAGAAGGGCAACAAAACTGGCGAGGGGATTGGAGCACAGGTCTTATGGGGTGCAGCTGAGGGAACTGGGATTGTTCAGTCTGGAGAAGAGGACACTCAGGGGAGCTTCCAGCTCTCTACAGCTACCTGAAAGGAGGTTATGATGAGGTGGGGGTTAGCCTCTTCTCCTGGTGGACTAGTGACAGGACAGGAGGGAATGGCCTCAAGTTGACCAGGGGAGGTTCGGGTTGTATATTAGGAAAAAATTAATCTCCAAAAGATGGTCAGGCACTAGAATGTGCTGCCCAGGGAGGTAGTGGAGTCACTACCCCAGGTGGTTGTTCAAGAAGTATATAGATGTTGTACTAAAAGGGACACGGTTTAGTGGAGAAATATTGATGGTAGGTGGATGGTTGGATTAGATGGAGGTCTGTTCCAACCTTGGTGATTCTATGTTTCTAACACAGAAAGAAATGAAAAGCAACATTAAGAAACCTTTGTGTTCATGGTCAGAGTCATTGATTCAACCAAAAGGATGGCACCGAGTGGAAGATGCTGCTAAAGCATGCGGAATTGAGAAAAAGGGGAGAACCAGCATTTGGCTTAAGTAGAGGCTGAGAAAAGGAGGAAAGGTGCTTAAACAAGTGTTCAAATGCTATTGTTTCACCTTTCTTGAGAGTAACTCCTGTGTGCCTCTGGACTCCATGAGTAAATGTGCTCTATATTCAGTCTCTCAGAACTTTACATTTGTCTGCATTTTTTAAAATTAGTCTAGGTTCCAAAATAAACCAAAACACTTGGTATTACTGCCCCATGCTCATTCAGAAATAAAGATACACCCTCTTTTTTGCTCTGCTGCTTTCCCTGTTTTTCCCCTGGTTACCTGTTTTGAGATAGTTTATGGCAATCATTTTCCATAAAGAACTAATGATGATGATGGGAAAAATGACAAGAGAAGAAAAAACATAATGCTAACTTTGCATAACAAAAACAATCAAACAAACAAAAAAAAATCATGAACTACACATCTATTTTGGCCTCAATAACAATGACTTAAGAAATTATGCAGTTATCTCCACAAAAGATAGGACAATAGGAATATAAACAGCTAGAAGGCAAGGCAAAAACTAGTCAGTAGATTTTATCAGGACAGGTCATATCAAATAAGTCTAATTTTCTTATACAACTAAATCTAATTTTCTCCTTATACCAGTTTAGTGGCTACATCGATCATAGGAAGGTGCATGATTGATGAGATATATTCTGAGCTTAATAATATTTCTTATGCTTTACAGCATGACATTTTCTGAAGAAACATAAGGAAATATCATAGAATCATAGAATCACAGAATCATAGAATGGCCAGGGTTGAAAAGGACTACAATGATCACGTAGTTTCAACCCCCCTGCTGTGGGCAGGGTTGTCAAACAATATATCAGGCTGCCCAGAGCCACATCCAGCCTGGCCTTTTATGTCTCCAGGTATGGGGCACCCATGATCTCTTTGGGCAACCTGCTCCAGTGCATCACCACCCTCCGTGTGAAAATATAGTGCAGTTAGACTGACTAAAAGTGCAGATTTGGTAGGAAAAAGATGTATCAGAAAGCGGTTATCATTCTCATACTGAGAAAGATGAGATCATATTTAGAAACAGTTGATAGCACAGAAGAAGAAAATAGATATCAAGGTTTGCAATGAAATTGAAAAGTCACTTTTTATTCACAACATTGTAAAGTTTCATCCTTATTATTGCAAAATACTATAGTTTTTTGTTTTGTTTTGTTTTGTTTTGTTTTTAATCCAGGAGTGTAGAAATATGCCATAGGAAAAGACAATGCTTAGACCAGAAAAAAATGAATATCTATCACTTCATTTTTCTCTTACTTATTAGATTTTATTAAAGTATTTGTTGAACTTACCCCTACCATGCAGAAATGTGTGCAAATGAAAGAAGAGAAATCTTAATGTATGAAGTTGTCCTTAAAATGTCTTTGAAAACAAACAAACAGGTTTGTAGCTTCTACTGTTTGGGGATGCATTAAGGCAAAACAAGAACCCCAAGAAAATTATGTTGTAATAATTTATGATCATTATCTGTGTAATCATTTCTAATATGGTAAAAATGGCATATCTTGGCTCTTATCGGGACTCAGGTACACTTGTAATAAAAAAGAGAAGAAAAGAATATTGTTCTTCCCTAGAAAATGAAAGGAAATATGTACTGCGGTAAGCAAAATTATTCAGTCCCAATGGGATGTGTAGACATCTGCATTTCATTAGGAATGAAAGCCATTGGAAGGAATGTTTATGGGGAACCATCTTTCCAAACAAATATTGCAACAAGATATATTTCATACCCTGACCCTTTTCTGACAGGACCACAGAAGAAGGAGTATGAAGAGCCTGTTTTATAGTCACTATACTGTTTTCATATAGTGTCTTATGTATTGAAAGACCAAGAAGACATGGGTACTGGGAGAGGATAAGGAATGAAATTCTATTTCCTGCCTATAACGTTAAAATACTTTTCAATATAATGTCTTTAAAGCTAGGGCATAGGAAGCTAGGAAAGAAAAAATGCCCCTCCTCCCTCCTCAAAACAAACAAAAACCCTAAATATTTGCCAGAAAATTCAAGTGGTTTTCATAACAATATTGATCTACTTTAACAACATTTCTTTAAAGTGGTATCTCTAAGTGTGTTTAATCCTACTGAACTCAAGCCATGTAGCAATTAAAGCTTCAGAAGCAGTTGGTCATCTAGGATCCTGCTGTGACCATTCCATCTTGATATTTGAGTATGTGAGATTTCTCCTTTAAGTAGGAACCATGTTGAATTAGTATTTGAATCATGAGACTTATACTGAAATTCCCAGAGCTTGAGATAACTAGGGGATAAAAGTTTTTCAGCAAAGGCTGTCTAAAATGAGGAGTGCTAAATCTGAAATAGCGTGTAAGTTTTTGTTGAGTAGATCTGTTTTCCTTCAACTTTCTCCCTGATCCTTGCAATATTGTGCTACATTGCTTTCAGTAGTGTGATGGGAAAAATTATGAATGTTCTGTGATAGCTTTGTTTTGCTTTTAATTTTATTCCTGCCCCCCCCCCCCCCCCTCTCCTCCCCCCCGGCATAATATCAACACTGTATTTATTCACATACCATTTGAAAACTAGTTTATTGGTTGAATGTCTTCTTCCTACCTATACATACTGCTGATTTCACCAAACTTACTCTGTAAGTTACAGTTACTACTAGAAACAACTGTTTATACAGAACTGTATGTATTTTATTATGTATCATAGAAACAGAATCATCTAAGTCGAAGACCTTCAAGATCACCAAGTCCAACCATGCACCTAACACTGCCAGTCCATTGCTCTAAGTGTCACATCCTAAGTGTCACATCCACATGTCCCTTAAATAGCTCCAGGGATGGTGACTCCACCATTGCCCTGAGCAACTGTTCTAGTGCTTGATCACACTCTCAATTTTTTTAGTGATATCCAATCTAAGCCTCCCCTGGTCCCCTGGTGTGATTTGAGGCTTTGCCTTGTGTTCTGTCACAAACTAAAACTAACTTACAAGCTTAAATCAGAACGCATCTGTCTTTCTTTCTTTTTTTTTTTTCCTGTCCCAACAGCCAGCCAGGACTTTTCCTTGCAAACCAGCATGGGGCAGTGTTATCCAAGCAAACTCAAACTGTATCTGCTGGCACGTACACCAGCACCGACGTCTGCAAGGTTTAGAGATATCACCTGAACAAACTTGGAACCTCTTGGGAGCATCTGGCTTTGACAAATACAGCTGCATAAAGATTAAAAAATAATTGTCAGCAACTGTATTAAATTTTCTGTTTTGTGTTATTTGTTTTAGGAAGCATAGGTATCCCTGATGATGATTACTATCATGTCTAGTAACTGAGGATCAGGGAAAAGTAAAGCTAATTCTGTTCAAACTCATTAAAAAGGTAATGTAGGGAGATACAGAAGGAGGGCAAAACCAGTAAAGAGAAAAGACATGATGCTGCTGAGCAAGAATAAGTTACAGACACAGTAGGTTAACGGTCTGATTACCAGGTTAGTATGAAAGCACTCTTAAGAGAAGAGGGCTTTGGAGGTAAATAACAAGATTTTTAAAGGGAGCAAAGAGGATGTATGAGGTCAGTTTTAAAAGCATTAATGTGCCCAGCTCTCACTGCTCATTTATACTAGGGATCTATGTAAATATAACTTAATTCAGCCCCTGACTTCAGAAAAATCTTATTTCATTATTAGCAGATAATAGTTAGAAGCTGAGTTTAACTCATTACTGCTTCTGTATTAGTAAGGCTACCTTTCACAAGAATACATTTTCTTGAAAAGCAGCCACCTAAATCCTGTTTAAAAGCTCTATGGACATACAGGCATTGATTTCAAGACACTTGCCATGATATTCATGTCAATCAGAATAACATCAACACTGCTAGGAAATGCTTTTACTAAGCCTATTTGTACCTGTTCATGCAATAGGTACACCTGTGTGATTCATCTGTAACATACAGACAATCAATCAGACGCGGACTATCTTAGGAAAGAATGGGACACACAAAGGCAAATCTTTCAGCACCTCTGTGAACATGCTAGAATACACAGCCAAGGACTGATACATGAATGGAAAAAGAGTTACCAATTCACAATCACTGTCAATCACAAGGGTACAGCACCAGAAGAAGCCTTCTCTGTTGGTGATGAGAAGGAGCTCCTAACCCTCCTGCAAGCCTGCTAGAGGATGCTGATAGAACAGAAGTTATCCTGCACAGGGACTGTATAGCCTCTTATCTGAATAATGGTAAAAACACTTGCAAAATAAGGCTTTTCTGTTGCTTTATTTGAGTGCTGTTCCAAGTTTTCTTTACATCTTTTGTTAAGTCAGAATCTGTTGAGTCCACATTTATGTTTCTATATGCGCAATGTGGTCTGTGTTTTGGTAGGGTCTCTAAGAGGTTTGTTATAACGCATGATTATAGTGGTAAACTGAACATTAGGGCCTGAACCTATTACTGGTCAGGATTAGAAGATAGATACAGATTTATGATATTAACCACTGCAATTTTTAACTTTCTTACTGAAATTTCTTCTGAATATGGATTTCTCAAGTTGTTTTTTTTTTGTTTTGTTTTTTTTTTTACTCAACATAATAACAAGTGTAAAAGAAAAAAATGTGATAGGTTAAATTATGTACAACTATTGTGTTCCAAGTAAAATCACTCAAAAGAGTGAAATAATCTTCATTATTTAGTTACACATATTAAAATGAAAATTAAGAGGAAACGTAGACAGATTTCTCTGTCACAAAAGGCAGAAGGCTAGATGGCATAGAGGACCCTTACTTCTTTTATCATTTTTTTTGCTCTTCTTCCCTTTTATATCTGGATTCTACTCTCACTGATGACTTCAGTTGATGTGCCATGTGTTTGCTTCTAGCAGCTCTCACAAAAAATAATGAGGTTTCTTTTGTAGAAATTGAATGCTAAATTGGGTCTGTCAGGTATGTCATCATATTTCATTTATCACACATGAAGAAGGCTGTGTTTGCCCAGATGATCTGACAGTAGATTTAGAACTCTACTGATTTGTGGACTGCCGACAAGTTGACAAGTTGGCAAAACAATACAGTCACAGAAAAAAAATAAAAATCTATGCCAGTTCTTCTTCAAACAAACAGTGGATATTACTGCTGGGTCTGTTTTACATTCTTAAAAATTAAACAGGAATGAAAAGTCAGGAAAACTGAGCTATTAAAATTGACACCAGAACATGTTTAGCATGACTTGCTCGTAAAAAAAAAATAAAAAAATAATAATAATAACAAGGTAGTTCCATGATTCAACCTATAATTTTAAAAGACATTTACAAATAGAAATGGAAAATAAATACTTTTTAATAATAGTCAGCTTCCTGTGATATAATATCCCTGAGATGGAGTTATTTGACTCTGGGAGCAAGTACACTGTGGAGAGACAAAATTAAATTTAAATATTTTGAGAAGAAAGTAAGAAATGAGATTTGAGAATAGGAAAAAAAGACTTCAGATTTAACAGTACGTTTTCTGTATTTTGATACAGAACACAGAAAAACAGACACTTTTTGTCATGTTCTGTCCCAAAATCAAACAGCAATATTAACAACTAAACTGTTGTTTAGTTTGCTAGTTTCTCGAGAAATTAGAAAGATTAATTAGACTTAATTAGATTAATTATTAAAGATTAATTAGATTAAACTAAGTGCAAAAAAGCACTTGTGAGACTTGTTATATTCTGGAGCTATCGACCTCAATTTTTTTGTTGATTGCTCCACTTTTTGAAGCAATTTTATTTATTTTTCTGGAGTCAGTGTTATGGTGTCAGGAAGGCATGAAATAATAGTTTAATGTCCTTGTTAAATGTCTTCAAAATCCTTCAGACAGAATTCTTCACAAAAATTAAAGGGAAGTAAGCTTTTGAAAAGGAACTTCCTAAGTTAAAAGCAAGGACATATGGGAAGAACACAAGTCAGAACAATGAAGAGATGCAACAAAACCCATCCTACCCTGAACTCCCTGTGGAACTAGATCCTGACAAATTTGCACCGGTGGTTTGAACACAGCAGAGTTTATGGAACAACAACAACAAAAAAATCCCAGAATAATAAGATTCCAGCCTAATGGAGCTGGGCAATGAAAAAAAAGGGGGGAGGGTAGGCAGGGAAGGGAGGGAGAGAGTGAGAGACTAAGAGAGTACATTGTCAGGGAGGAAAATTTATAGATCAGTCTTCCAGGTTGGATCAGTTGTGCCATGTCTGTGGTACACATTTTCAGCTCAGACTGAATTACTTTTGCAGAATTGCCCTGGACAATCCATTTGTTTTAAAGTATAAAGTCTTAAGTGTTCTTTAGAAGAATGAACAGACAGTGCAATTTGGAGGAATGTTATTTATAAATGCACTTGGCTGGGTCCAGTCTTTAGTCGCAGTGAATTGTTCTTAAGTGTTGCACTGACGTTATGCTTGGACAACACAAATCAGAGCAAAATGTAAAAAGCCTCCCTTCTTGGTCTCGTGCTCCCCACTTGCAATTTCATTCTCCGTCCACAACTGTTACCAACTTGCTGAATTGCAGTGACCTCTAACCAGTCTCTGTGGTTCCTTCAGATATCTCTTGCAGCTCTTCTGAAACCTGACTGCGTGTCGGCTTGCTGCCCAGGCTCTGCTTGTGTTGATGATTTCAACTTTCTGAGCTCTTCCACCACCAACTCACCCTGCCTTCTGGAGAGGCCTCCCTGGACATGATTGTTGGCTCCCAGGGAAGGGCTAACCCCAGTTTTGCCATAGAAGGCTCTACCTCACCCAGCCAACAGCGCCATTTTAAAGGGATATAAACACTATAAAAGAATAAGCCTATGCATGTAACAAATAGCATTAATATTACTAGTTTAATCTCCCATGACTTTCCCAAGTCTCATTTCAAATCACCTAATATGAAATAAAAACATATTAAGCAAAATTGATGACAGATGACTGCAGTATGAGGTTATAACAATGCTATCACTAGCCAAAAAAAAAAAAAAAAGAAAAAAAGAAAAAAAGAAAAAAAAAAAGAAAGGATTTATTAGAGGTCAGTGGAAAATGTCTTTTAATCAAAATCAAAATGAGAAAAATCTCCCTGTGGACCTGTAGGTTAGATCCAAACTTCAAAATGTTTTAAATAAAAGTGCTCCCAACCTGGATAAAAATGAGCAAGTCTCTAGGGAAGTGAAGAGCAGGGATCCACTTTGTCATTCCATCCTATATAAGAGCACACAGAGTTCAGAAAATAGGTATTTCAACATAGTGTTGCAGGAAAGGGGCTGAGCAGTGACCACATGCATATAAAGATAACTTTGACAAACCCAATTAATCTTTCTAATTTCTCGAGAAACTAGCAAACTTCTCACCAATTCATCTATAGTTGCCATCCTTAGATGGATAAACCATGATTAATAGAGTGGAAAATTCTGGTGCTTTATGTTTTCATACTTAGAAAGCTTCTCATATTGTAATGCTGCTTCTTTTCTTTCATGTCCAATGAGGGGACGTGAATCATTAACTTTCTCTGCACCATTATCAGAGATTACTTTTTTGTTTTTGGTTTAGTTTTTAAATTTCATTACATAAAGCAACTTTGGTTGACGCAGTCGCATTTTGTACATCTTTTTTTTTTTTTTTCCTAGTTTGCTGATCATTTATTGTTTGTAAAGTTTGTTCTCTGGACTCTCCACAGACTGTCCAAATTCTTCAAGTCTTTAGAAGTATATTTTAGTAACTCTCAAAAATAGTATACTAGATGATGGCAATTCATCACAGAGGCAAAACTCAAGATTGTTGTGTAAGACTGGTCAAAAATGAGATCTGAAAACAAATCTTCCTCTTGTCACTTGTGTTCTGGCAGGACAAGGTTTTTCCTAAAGATTTATTTCCTTCTCTGCAGGCCCACAAATTTCAATGATTCTATTCTTTTCTCTGTAACTGCCCCAGGGGTTAGTGTTATGCCTAACTTGGAACTGTGGGCCTGCTGATTGATCAGGCCAGCAAGAACATGCATACATCAGGATATTTTTCTAAACCAAAATGTTGTTTTTCATTACATATATAAGACTACCTGTACAGAATTGTACTCATTTTTGTGTTTCTTTTTTTTTTTTTTTTTTCCCCTGTATAGGCAAATCTGGCTAGTAAATTCCCAGATCAGTAGAAAGGGGTGATCAGACTGATGGTGGAACAGAAATTTGTATAGACACAACTAGTTGGCATGTGCATATTAGACTCATCTGTTCCGTTCTATTTCTGGCATTCTTTTAGTTTTAAAGTACGTCTCACTTTTTAGCTCTAAATCTCAATGAACAGAAGTGTTATTTTAAATTCTTCCCTCAAAGACGGTACACTGGGTGCATAGACTTTTTTTTAATCTAGACTAGACAGCAGCACCTTATAATTTTAATGACCATTAAAATGTTATCTATTTTCAGTAAGACTACTAACATCTAACAAAATGTATATCTGTTCTGCTTTCAAACAAATTAAACCATTTCTTTTCTTCATATTTTCAGTCTTCCCAAATCTTGCACTGATTTTGAATGTTGTCTAATCATGTTTTGATTTTTAATATTAGAAATATGCAAGTTCCTGCTCCCTTTCTTTCCATCACGCAAGACAGAAGTCATAAAATTGAACAGAAATTCCCAATGTCAGAAATTCCCCTCAATAAGGAAAGGGAAATCCTATGCTCATAAAAGCTGGTTGTTAACTAGTTACAAAAAGATGCTACTCAAAGGATTAAAACTCTGGACTACAAATATTGGTAATTTCCAACATTTTTCTTGCGTTTTGATCCAATCAATCCAAGTCTAGAGTATAGCACTTCTATGCGGCAAGAGAGTTTTTCTGAATTGAAACAGAAAAGCTCCACAGATATAACTGAAGAAACCTGAGATAAACCAGAATGTGAAAACGAGCTGAATTATTGCCCAGTAATGTAAGAATCCATTATGAATGGGGTCAAACTCAGACACTTTAAACAAAAAGAGCAGTTTATGATTCTTTCCTGTGACTAGAAACCTGAAAAGCAGGCAACTTCATAATGCAAATAGTTTTTTCTTGTATAGCAAATGCTATAAGGGGGTAAATGTACACCTTCTCTTCACACTTCTATTTAGATTCTGCTTCTCATCTTGAAAATTTGGAAATCAATTTTAAAGAAGAATTAAAAGGTTTATTTATTAAAAAAAAAAAAAAGAAAAATACAACATGGGCTTACTCTAGGCAGCCAACTTACTGCCTCTTAAAGACAGAAAGCAAGAATAAGGTAACATTTCCATGACAAACAAACAAACATTTGTTATTTTCTTGTGTAAAAATATATGATGGAACACAGCTCAAAGGAAAACTGATAGTGAAAGCAATTAGAACACATGCATATATTACTTTTAATAAAAAATCCTGGCAGTATTTATTTATGTTATAATATGTCTGTGACTTCGGTAAGAAATAGTTCACATTTGATGAATTCCAAGGTGAATGATAGGCTTATGAGCAAGTAAATATTGTTTCAAGCTGAAGATACACAAAGGAAACTTGCAATGTTTATACTGCATGTTGGCTTTTATTATGTCTCCATTATTTTATTATTTATATATGCTATTTCTGTGTATGTCACCTAACT
Source organism: Alectoris magna (assembly GCA_030625065.1). Taxonomy (NCBI): domain Eukaryota; kingdom Metazoa; phylum Chordata; class Aves; order Galliformes; family Phasianidae; genus Alectoris; species Alectoris magna. Next base: position 82,848,362 of record CM060562.1, on the reverse strand, counting down.
GTCTCAAATGTCTTGAGAAATGCTTCCAGTTAGTTATTATTTTAAAATCCAAAGAATGAAAATGGCAAAGTGACCATTTATCTTCTGGAGTTTTGGGGGATCAGATGAGACAATAGCTGAAAGAAGAAACCTGGTTAATTAGCTTCCTATGAAAGCATCTTGCAGAATTGAGGTACACTGTAAATTAAACCCAGTGATACCTCTGCCAGAAAATTTCTTACCTGCAGATTTTTGAAGATGTGAAAATAGAAAATTTCACTATATTCTACAAAGTGAGAAATGTGAGACGTTGCAGGAGAGGCTGAAGTGATGTTTGTAACACAGACGTGATGAGCTCCATGGGGACAGTATTTGGATTAAAGAGAGAGAGGTGGGTAAGATCTTACAAACACCTTTCTTGGTGGAAAAGGAACGCAGAACTGTAGGCAACCCTGACCTCCTGGAGCAAACAGTGGGGACTCAGTAGAAAAGTATCTCTATTTGCTGGATAATCAGTGTGTGTCTCATTGAATCCCAGTTATGGTTCAGGAGAGTCTCTAGTCTTGGTGGAAGGTACTAAGACCATCCTCTCTCATAGCAAGATATTTTCTCTGATAGTGGTCCAGCAGCGGGGGGTAAGATAGCTGATTGAAATACTCAGATTTCATAAGAGCAGAGCATGAGGCATTTGGGGTAAGATTCAAGAAGCATGAATTAATTAATTTAAAACAACAAACTACATTTTTGTTACTTATTGTGAGAAGACCCATGCGAAGTGTGCCTAATGAAATGTGGAGATGAAGTTCAGATGTAAGGATATTTTGTTATGATCTTGAGACTTGGCCCGTATTTGTTCATTGTAAGAGTCAGACTCCAGTTGAATCAACATAAGGCAGTCTGTAGTTAAAATGAGAAAATGTGCAAATTCGCCTTGAAATTTGTGTCCTCATAGTTTACTACCCAGAATTAAAGTTCTGAGATATAAGATATATAAACTAGATGCATGAAATTTGCATTAGAAATTAGTCCAACTTGACAACTTGCATCCAAAATCCTTCCTCTTTGAGAGTTATTCAGCTGTGCAGATGTTTAAGTCTCGGTTTGAAATAACAACTGCTTTTCCTTTGATATGTGACAGACTTAAAATCAGAATGGAGCTCATCTTAAGTTTAAACATAATCTGTTTCATGTATGGTTTCTTGTGATTTGAACAAAAAATGAAATGTTTCTAAGAACAGCTACTTTTATGAGAATTCTGCACATATGAATTCAAAGCCCTCAGTAAGTATGTAAGACTTTGGCATTTGTAAACATCCAAATTAAATATCTGCCTTCCTGAAATGACTACTGTGCTCTGTTGTAGTATATGAATCAGAACATTTCCAAGAAATGGTAGTAGTGTTCTTGGAAATAAAAAATTTGGACCAAATACAGATTTGTGAGACGTTGTCGGACGAAAGCCAAGGGAGTGAAAGGAATGAGGCCAAGAGACTGCTGTGGGCAGTGGTCCACTCAACCAACAAAAGAATTAAAAAGATTAGTCTTTGAGTACTACTCAGAACTCCAAGACTTGCATATATCTTTCAGTTCTTAGACCTTTGCTATTCTGTGACCGACAGACAAATACCTTTACTAAATCTCATAGCACATCTCAAAGAATCACAGAATTGTAGGAGTTGGCAGGGGCCTCTTAAGGTCATCCAGTTCAACCCCCTGCTAAAGCAAGTTCTCTACAGTGGGTTGCAGAGAAAAGCATGCAGGTGGGTTTTGAATCTGAGTAGTCTCTTCCACAGCCCTGTCACCCTCAAAGTAAGGAAATTTTTTCTCATGTTTAGATGGAACTTCCCGTGTTCCAATTTGTGCCCTTGTCCTGTCTCTGGGCACCACTGACAAGAGCCTGGTCCCATGCACTTCACTTCCACCCTTTTGATATTTATAACCTCTCTGTCCTCTCTTCCTCAGGTTGAACACTCCCAGGTCTCTCAGCCTTTCCTCTCAAGGGAGATGCTGCAGGCCCATAATCATCTTTGTAGCCCTCTGCTGAACTTTCTCTAGCACACCCCTGACTTTCTTTAACTGAGGAGCCCAGAACAGGACATAGCGCTCCAGATGTGGCCTCAACAGGGCAGAGTAGAGGGGGAGGATCATCTCCCTCAACCTCCTGGACATGCTCTTTTTAATGCACCCTAGGATACCATTGGCCTTCTTGGCCACCAGAGGCACACTGCTGGCTCACGGCCAACCAGGAGACCCAGGTCCTCCTCTGCAGAGTCTCCTTTTACGAGGTAAGTATGTTTTATCTATGTAATTCTTTGTTTTATGTCAGGTTAACTAGATGACATATTGCTTCGATTTAGTTCTTTGGATACAAGTAACAAGCTAGGAAAGGACAGGTAGATTTAGAGTGTGTCCAGATGGTGCATATCATTCCAGATGGAACAAAGTGTTGTAGGTTAACAAGTCCAGCCCAACTCTTTTCCTCTAATTGCATTTACATAAAGGAAGAATGTTTTATTTTCCAATTTTGTCTTAAAAATTAAAAAACAAATAAATAAATATCCAGACTTTATAATAGATTTCTTCTTTATTTAAAACTAGACTGAAACAGTACTGATAGGTGTATTATAATAATTTTAGATTTGGTCCCCAGTGCTCTAAAACCTTGTTCTATGTGACAGTGATCTAAACCAGACATTAGCAGAAACAGATGTTGGCCCTTTTTTTTTTTTTTTTTTTTTTTTTTTTTTTCCCCTCTGTATGGAAGGTATAGGATTTCTCCAGAATTAAAGAAAAATATAAACCAAGAGGGAACATATGTTCTTGGTGCATGTTTTCTATTCTTGGCCTACTAAGCTGGTATTTTATGACTCCAGCCTCCTTTGAAATAGTAGATATGGAATCTAATAGTAATAGTGAGAAAATACTTGAAGGTGACATCAAATGCAACCTGATTTAAACACCTTTGAAATTCCACACAAATTCAAATGATGCAAGCAACTCTGTTTCTTTGTTGTGTAGATAGGCTGCATTTAAATGGTATTCATTTGGAAATGTATTAGTAAATGCTTAGTATAAAAATATATAACGACAGGTAAATTGAAAAAAATTAAAAATGGAAATAAAATATTGAGAAATAGGCTAAATAGGAAAGTAAAGCTTCACAAGTATTTCCATTTACATTCAAGATCAATATGAAAAAGATAACAAGTCTTGGTGTCACGAGGCTTGCAAAGATGGATGTTGGTACTTCTTTAAGACTAAGTACTTCATAGTTGTGTAAGATTTCCTTTGGCTCCATTTAAATTTACTAGATAGCTATTAGCTAAGTTAAAAATATGAACAGAAGATGGTTAATTCTGTTTGGAAATATACAAACAAAATATTTTGTTTAAGTGAGGTAAAAGATGCCATGTAACCCAGAGATGCCAAAAAGAAATGGCAATGTGGCTGGCTAGCTGTAAGCATTGGCTCTCAATGAAATGTGGTAGTAAATGGAATGTGGCAGCAAACAATGCCAACAACACTGTGGCCTAACACATCTAAAAAATCATGTTATAGTGGAAGGAGTGCTCCAATTAACTCCCAGAATCTCACTGCTGGAAATAGATGAGCAAACTGTATGCATTTCAGCAAAGGATCACAAAACTACTATTGGATTCATGAGAAAATTGTAAAATAGCTAGATAAGCACACAAACAATTGAGACAGACATGCTAAATAAAAGTGTTTAAGGATGTGTTCTTCAGTTATGACTGGCTATGAACCATAACAGAAAATAAAAGTTTTGTTTGTTTGGAGAAAATTTTTTTCAAGACCATCTAATTGGTGCATGGAAACTATGATGGGACAGTTTTGTACACTTAAAACAAGAAAAATCTCACCAAATGTAGAAAATACCCATAACTGGATATAAGCCCTTTTTTTTTTCTTTTTTTTTTCTTTTTTTTTTTTAAAAAACTTCTAGCTCTATGCCATTTGTACTTTTGTCTCTGGATATTTTAACATTAATCAGGAAATGAAGATGTCTCAATGGTTGTTCCTTTTGTTTTAAGGCAGGGCTAACTACAGAAAATTATAATTAGCTCTTCAGTAAGACAGATCAGCTATTCTTTTCCAAGCTTTTATATAAGAAGTTATCTTGATGAGGCCTATGTTAGGAATGCAGAGTAGGCAACCAGGGAACAAAATCAGTCTCCATATGAACAGGTTGATTGATGTCCACCCCCATTAAACATATGCAGCAAACACATTGCTTATAGCTACTACTAGATTTGGTGTTCTCATTCAGGTTATTTCTGAATTTGAAAGACTAAACTTAATTGACTCTTTTTCCCTTTGTGACTTCATGCAATCTATTTATGCAACTGTTTCTAGGACAAAAATTTCCTCTTTTTCAAAGACAATCTTGACATTGAAGCTAATTTGAAATCTGAATATAAGTAAACTACATACAAGTTATTTTTACATATCAGCCTTATTCTGCTTATATTTGTAACATGCAATCTTCTGAAAACAGCGATTATATTTTATGTAAAATTATGTCTGTATTTTAAAATCATAAATCTGCTCATTCTAAAGTGTTAGGCTATTTTAACTTGAATTAATGCTTCTTTTCACCTCCCCCGACCCCCAAGAGTATGAAGGCAGACTATGAATTTCTACTCCTAAAGGCCTCTGCCAAATAGATGTATATGTTTTATAACCCCTAGATTTGTATCAGAAAATGCACGAAGGATCTGTGATTGTAAATCAAAGAGATTAGGACTCACAAATATTGATTTAGAAATGGGCTGCAAGTTCAAGTGGCATAACTTTGTTTGTACCAATGTTTCTTTTCTTCTTTTAAGCAATGAGGAATTACAATGAAATATTTATAGAAAGTATTACTGGTATGTGTTTCCTCCTAAATTCCATAATCAGAACATTTTTCCTAGTCTCATATGTTAAAAAAAGATAAAATAGAAGTGAGATTTTTTGCTCTGCAACACAATTGCCAGCTGATGTTTTCCTTCCTCAGTTATTCATTTATAATGATCTCATTTTAAGCTACCTATGGAAATATTCTTGCACTAACTATAATGTCATGGATAGAAACAGTAGGACAAATAAAGAAGGTGAGAGTAGCCTGAAGTAGAGATGTCACTTGTCAAAGCATCACAGTAGTTCTACTGAAATGTTGTTCAAAGGTTTTATACTTTATTTTGTGGAGTATTGCTAACAAATATTTAGTAGCCAAAATCATAATCTGAGAGAAAAGCATATTAAAGGCATATGTTTAACCACTTTCTGAGATAAACCTCATGGATGGTTAGCTGCTGCTATAAGACAACATAAGCTAGACCATAGCACTTGGAGTCTTTCCTGTGCTGTTTGGGATTTTGGTCCAGGAGTCCAATACTGCTGTCAGTAATAGTCTCTAACTTGTGGAATTTATAGTTTGACAAATTCATCAAAATTGTGCTAAGAAAATTTGATCTTTTTGATTCTTTTGTTGTTACTGTTGTTGTTGTATTATCCTTTATTATTTGCTTCGTTTTTTGTGCTTTGGTTTTGGCTTGAACTCCTGAGAATTTGTATGCAGTTGGCTCTTAGTGATTTTACAGCCAGATTTGAATGTCACTGGAGTAGAATTAATCTGAAGTTTACTGAATTTGGAAAAAGATGACATAACCTTAAAAAGAAAGAAGATGCAGAAGAAATGTGCTTTGATATGTATGAACTACACTATCTGAATTTATTTCTCACTTATTCACATATTCTCTGAATTAATCAGTGTCATCTTTGCCCTGGAAACCACCTTGAATGAAATCCAGGAGAATGACATTTTAAGGCATTTCTTTCATTCTGGGAACATTATTACTTTAGTAAAGATGGAGTCCAAAAGACATAACAAATATTCTAAGTATGGAAAAAAATCAGTATGAGAAGTTTACTTCTTCAAAATAAGTGCAATATTTGCATCTTATTTTCAACATCTGTTATATCATGTCTCAGACAAATTATTTCAATATCAAATAAATTCGGTTTATGTATATATTTCACAACTGAAAATGCCAATTTTGTGCTTGTAATCCTAAGCTTTCAAAAGAAGCTGACACTAAAGCAGGTTACAAGCAACATTTCAGTCATTTAGCACTTCTGGTCAGGACACTTGTACTTATAAACAAAGCTATCTAATTGATTGACCAGTAGAGGCAGTTAAATCAGAATATATGGCTTGGAGTCTGTAGTTTGTTCTTAGTGATACAACAGTGATAATCTCTCCTGCTTAGTGACGCGGCGCTACTGGTTACTACTTCAGCAACTTACACTCCTATTGGACGTGTCATGTCACAAGTATTTCACAAGATTAGTATGTTTTAATAAGAGAATATGCACTTCTCCTTTTTGTGTGCATCAGGCCCGTGTGGGATACAGGACTATCACAGCAGTTTATACTCAGTGAACTGCAGTTCACTCCTCAGAGGAAGGGAGTGCATGTGGAAGATCTGTATTACCTGTTTGTATGTACGCCGTAACATTTGTCTTTAGTGGCAAGAGTTTAAAGGGGAATTGATCTGTTTGTTAGTTCTATAACAAGACAGTATAAGACCTGATCTTCTCTGATACCCCACTCTTGGCTCCTATCCCAGTTCTTGGTGGTGTGGTGTTCACCATCTGTCTTCTTCTCTGATTAGTGCGGCTTCCTCTTGGTATAGTGAGGTTCAGCTTTGCCCTCCTTGTGGCCTCAACCCCCAGTTTGCAGAGGTAATAATGGATAATGAATGGCAGTTAGACATGAGGTAAGCACCAAAATCTCAGTTAGCCCATAAATTATATGCTGGAAGTTATAGTTTCAATTCAAGCATCTATTTGTATTGTTGAGGAACTTCCTAAGGACTGCCAAAGTACTGATTCATCCTCTGACTATGTAATGCAATATATCTATTCATTCTTTCCATGTCCTTTGGAGACAAGAAGTCATAAAGCATTCCAGTAACCAAATATCCAAGGTAGTAATGCCTTCCTTTTGTGCTGCTTCAGTTTCTAACAGTTTAAGGAGAAAAAGAGACAGGGCCTGTCAGATGCATGGCCATATGTGCCAATTTGCAATGCTCCCTCACTTCCCAGGGTATGTGGGCCAGGCTGTCTATCTCACCCTTGGGGCAAATTCCTCAAAGGTAGCATAGATGGAGTGTCAATAAATGGTTGCAGTTGTTCTGAGAACCATAAACCAGTTTTCTGGTTTCCCAGGGGGGCCTGCAGTTCCTGGTGTGGGTACAGCAAGTCCTCTGGCTGAAACAACAGCTATGCTAGGAAAATTCACAAGAAAGGCAACTTGCAACCTCCTATGGCTGCAGGTTTTGCTGCTAGGCACCACTAGCTCTGTAGTGCACAAAACTGAACAAAATCTGTTTTGGATTGTAGCTGGCCTGTGTGTTTGAGGAAGTTTCTTCTTCAGCAGATGGTAATAATTTTTTTTACCAAACATTGCAAAAAGTCAGACATACTGAAAGGCACATGTTCACTGCATGGTAACCATATGCAACTCTCTTGCTTGCATCAGGCTGCTAAAACCTTCCACTGGCCTGGTATGCATTTGTATAACTAACTTAACCTTTGGTCCAAAGTGCAACACAGAATGGGACTTGTACAGATTTCTCCCAGCACATCTGAGTAAACTTGACATTGAACAGATTTAAAAGCCTGGATACTAAAGTGTTAGGAGCAAGTGCTGTAAAAACTTTCCTCAGATCTGCTCACTACCTAGTGGTCTGTCAGCCAAAGCTGCTGGTTCTGCAACTGGAAGATGTCATTGAATACAATGCAGAAAGCCCTATGATTCCCTTTAGCGAATTTCAAACCTTATGCTGTTATTGTAGTATCTTGAGTCCTTTCCAAGTTCTGATGTCAACTGCTGTGTCGATGTCAGACAAGCACAAGGATATAATGCTGAATGCGTTATATTATTTATTGAATAAGAAGATCTGTTTTGAATTCTATAACACTGATAGTAAAATATGAGGATAAGTAAACCTTATAGCTTCATATGTTCTTCTGCCTCTTCTCTAAATGATTTTTCATTTTACAAAAATGAAGGAAATTTAAGAAATGGGCCAGAAACTGTCAGATGATGGAAACAACGAGAAACATCACTTCAGCAGATGGGTTCAGATTTTCAGTTGAAACTTTCATTCCCTTATACCCAGAAATGAATGGAATGTTTCTCTTGCAGAAAGATCTATACAGTATTTAGGTCAGGTTGAATGATAACAATTGTGCTCTGTACGCTCTGTACTTCTTTTGCAGAAAATATGTTAACACCCTTTGTCAGCAATATGATGATGAGCAAGGCTGAGTCTTAAAACGCAAAAATTCAAAGCTGGAGATGCAAAACATATATAAATGATAACCGTGTAAATACTTAAAAGTAATGGCACAGATATTCATGCAGAACTTTGGCAGCTGCTCATTGAATAAATGGACAGGGGTAGCATTCCTTTCTGCTCTAGTGTCCATGTGGTGTCCAAACTCAGATTGTATGGGGAACAAATATATGCTGGGAAGATCCGCCTGGTAGCAGCATTGGCAGGTCTGGAAGCAGGGATTAATTTACACTTATGAGGTTATTCAAGTCTTTTCCATAGACTTCTGCCTCACTCTGCTGAATGAGTGTGTACTTGAGTCTGTTCCTGCCTCTTTCCTTACAAACCAAATTACGTGTGTGAGCTTATGAAGAAAATGCAACAAGAAGACAGATCCATTAAGAAAAACAGCTCTGCTTTTTCATAAGCAAAAGTTTTCACTGGGTTCTAATGCAAGATTAACACCTTTGCATTCTCATAAATATTTGGTGCTTTGAGATGAATAAGTTGATTATGAGCTTACACACTAGTATTTGCAGGACAGTGGTCAAATACTGCACGGATAGATATCTTATTAACTACAACACACACACAAATAAATAGAATTGAAGCAGTGCATGAACAAAGGACCCTACATGTAAGTAAATAAACCACAAGCTTGCATCTATTTGAAAGTGTGGAAATAGGCTCACTGGTCTTTGAAAGGAGGTATTCTGCCTCAATGGGTGAGTCTGGTGCATCCCTCAGGGTGGGAATTCCTCACATGGAGAGCCAGAAGAAAGAACACCCCAATCCAGATGGAAAGTTGGGACAGAGAGCAAAGCCTTGCCAATCCGAACGGCCTTGGAGGGAGAACGGGTTGCTCAAGCAGTGCATGCTTAAGACTGAATGCTGAATGAATAGGAAAAAAGAATAATCATTCGGACATGTTCTATTTTACTTTTTAATAAAAATAAAGTTCTCCTTTATTTGAAAGGATTTTCTTCATTTGAAGAAATAAGTAAATAAAGCTCAGGCAAAATATTAAAATCTTTTGGGGGAAATAGACTTTAACATTTCCACATGTTTTTTTTTAAGATATTGCTAAAAGATGCTGAATCTGCTCAAATATAGTGTAACATTTTTTGTGTTGCATTGCTCAACACTTCAGCTAATTCAGAGTATTCTAGCATTCCATAGCAGAGTATTCTAGTATTCAGCACCGAATGCTAGAATCTATTTTAATTCTATCTTATTAAAATAGAAAAGGATGAAAATACCACTGTCAGCTACTTGAAATGTTCTCTTAAAACACACACACCAACAGGCCAAATGTAAAACCTTTTCATTCTATTTTAAACTCATATCCTATATTGTGTTGAGAAAGTGGACATCCTGGAAACAACATGCAACGCTGATATTTATATCACTGGTTTCTCTAAAAATTATAGGAATTACAGATATTTAGTATATTTGAAAACCAAGCATTTTTTTGCACCTAATTTCAGAAACTGATGTTTGTATATTTTTGCTGTTATTTCATTTGACAGTAAGGGAAAAGAACAAAAAGGCCTGTACAATTACAAAAATCCAATATAGGATATACCTCTTTATTCTTGCAAATATTTTTCTAACACTCATGTTTCCTGTGGATTTCAATACTTAACATCTTAATAACTAACTGTTTTGTGAAAACCCAGCAATGACTAGAAGAGTCAACTGCTGCCGTGCACCTGGCAACCCATGTTCTTTTAGCTCTGTGCCTGTGCTGGACTATCGGGTAAAACCTACCCAGGCCAAAGAACTGCACGTGAATACCAATACAGTGAGCAGAAAAACGGCATTTATTGTGTCGTGCGATTTACCTATATACCTATCCTACTTCGTCTACACCCCTTATGCATACATTAAACCTTCGACACCAAGCAAGGGGAGAGTTCTTCCACGTCACATCCTGAATCCTCGCTGTCGCCTACTACAGTCAACTCTTGTGTTTAATCAAGAAAACAATTAAAAGTAAATGTATGTACATATGTAAATTGATACACTTAATTAGAACATATTTTTCCCACCTATGTCTATTATTTCTCTCAACCATATGAGATTCTTCATTGAAGTCTGCATAGACTAATTCACAAGTCGATGAAGATATGCACTTAGAAACAATTCCAGCATAGGAACAAATAGTTTGGGGAAAACGAAGAAAGAAAAGAAGAGACATATTTCACATGCTCACAAAGATCTTAGCAGAGAGGTACATGGGTTTTTTTTTGGATCATTTGGCACCGTATAGTGCAAATGATACAAATAACAAGCAACTGATGAAAGGTGTTGCATGGTGAAAGATCTAATTAATGAGGCACATTTTGCAGTGTCCTTCTCTCACTTGGCAACTAAGTGGAACAATTTGGACTTAGCCTGATCTGTGATAAATTGACATCTTGAACTCATGACTCTTCACAGAGGATGCTCTCCTAATTATTTTAAGTAAGTCCATACTACTACATCCAAGACTATGAGGCTGCACCTTGAGTACTGTGTTCAGTTTTGGGCCCCTCAGTACAAGAAAGACATTGAGGCCCTGGAACATGTCCAGAGAAGGGCAATGAAACTGGTGATGGGTCTGGAGAACAAGTCTTATGAGGAGTGGCTGAGAGAGCTGGGATTGTTTAGTCTGGAGAAGAGGAGGCTCAGGGGAGACCTCATTGCACTCTACAACTTCCTGAAGGGAGGTTGTGATGAGGAGGGGTTTGGCCTCCTCTCCCATGCAACAAACAGGACCCGAGGAAATGGCCGCAAGTTGTACCAGAGGAGGTTTAGATTAGACATAAGGAAAAACCTTTTCTTCCAGAGCGCGGTCAGGCACTGGAATGGCCTGCCCAGGGAGGTCGTGGAGTCGCTGTCCCTGGCAGTGTTCAAGAGGCAGGGATTGAGTGCAGGGGGTGTCCTTAGATTCATTTTTTCAAAAAACCCACAATTTTTAGATCACAGATATTTTTCACATTTAAATTATGAATGATGGTTTCCTTAGTATTCTGCATATTGACAAAGAGATTTTTCATCTGAATTATAAGTAGATGAGATGGGCAGTGTATCTGTTGAGGGAGTTCTGTGCTGAAAAATACTGGGAACAGAGAGCATATATATTTGCATCTGCAAGTCAGAGAAGTGGGACCAGTGAAGGCAATGAGAAATGCACTTCTTCTCATTGCACAAATGAGTGCAGAATGTAGCAAGCAAACAAAATGCACAAGGAAGAAGGCTTTAAATCCTATTGCACACCCAAAGTCTGTTCGAGACACCCCTGCAACCCTTTGGAAAGACTCCTGCTGACTTTTGGAGAGTCTTTTAATGAGTTTTTTTGAACACAACTGGAATCTGTAGCTTTCATAAAAAAAAACCCACTTAATTCAGGCTGTTGAGTCTCCATATGCCTAATGCTTGAGCTTGAATCATTTAAGCAGTGCATGTGGTTTAACCCTTGGGACAGTGGGGGCCAGTAGGCTGCCAGGCTAGAGCTAGCTACCAGGCTAATGCTTATGGGGTATTTGTGTACTTAGTGGTCTTCCTTGTGGCAGCATATCAGATGGGATATTCATGTCTGATCTGCTTTTATATTGGAAGAAAATGGTGAATGCTTTTAACTAGTATCTAGAAAATGGGATAAAAGTGTGATGTTCAGTCACTGGCTGAAGTGTGAAGACTTCAACTTGGAAGAGCTTTTCTCAGATGGGGGAACAGGCACAGTACAGTGGACTCCTCTTCCTCAGCAAATATAGGCAGCAGTGAACTCATAAAGCCTGTACCAGTGGGCTTAAAAATAAATGTTTAAGTGATTTAAAATGAGAATACTGTATTTGCATGAAAATAGGTCTAAAGACAGTCAAAGACCTTCTTGTCCTTAATTCCCTGGATCTGAAAATTAAACCAAACTTTCTCTGGTGCAAAAGCTTTCTGAGCAGTTTGATTTCCATTGGCTTCATAAAGCCCCTAAGTACTGTGACTGTAGACTGTTTTTCTTCCGCTAAACTTATGCTACCGGACTGCGCTGTGCATTAGTAGTTCATAGGAACATACTGACGGAAAAGCTCCAGGTAGTGTGTTAGGAAGAAAACCCACACATTTCTTGGAACTTTCCATTACGGATTTATCCTTGCTTCAACAGTCTAACAGTGGGTTTAAAGATCATTCTTTATTAACCACTTGCTTTCTTTTTCCTCTAGAACCTTGTTCATTCCACTTGTAACTTCAATGGGATTTTGTTTAAAGTGTCGTCTGTAGTAATTTCAGTGATAGGCAGGAGGCAGTAAATGTACAAGAAAAGAAGTATCTTGAAGATAAAAAATACTGCTAAGTAGGGATCTACTGGAGAGCTCTAATATGACGAAGAAAAGCACTGCTGTAAAAAATCCAGAGAACTAGGGACTGGTGCCAAATACTGTAAGTGCAAAGGCTCAGGATAGATGTGAGGCCAGTGAAGTGTCAGTGCCATTGGTGTGGAAAGCAGCCACTTAAAGCTGTGATGTGGCAGGGGATCAGAGGCTACTGCTGCTACAGCTCTGTGCGGAGGAGAAGCAACATCACATAACAGTTGGGCTATGTCACACAGGCTGGAAGACTTGCCTGTGTTGTCCTTCAGTCTTGTAGGAAAAAATTATTGTGATTCTGGGTGACTTGGTTCTGCTCTCTTTAAAATATACAGGTATTACTGAAAGAGTTCTGCCTCCTTTCCTTTTACCTCTGAAATGGAAAGCAGGCATGAAATTTGTATTTTGTTTTTCACAAAAAAACCCCAGATTCCCTTTTTTATTAGACATTCAAAGAAGAAAATTTGTTTATGCCTGTTTTACCAAATACATGTTTTCATGGTTAGTGGAGCCCAGATGACTGAGATGTTCATTTGCATAGGCTTTCAAATGGCAGGACATTTGCCCAGATTGTTTATGGTAATCATTTCCGCTGATCTTTGGATTTGTATGCTTGAGCTTTTGTTTTAAAAGCCAAAGGCAGTAGTTGACCTTGTTGCCTTGGACAGCTGACTGAAACCATGAATTTTGTTTTTGTAGTCAAATATCTTCTCCTGTGCCTCTCTTATCGTTGTTTGGGACTACATTTTTTTCTTCTTTCACTAAATGTCATGAAGAGGGCTGGGGGGGAGTTGGGTGGAGGAAGACTACACCCAGCATTTTATTACTTTGTTTTGAAATTGTTCAAGACTGATTCAAATTAAGGTTTTAAGGACCTGAACATACAAGATCATTAGTTCTTACTTTCCACTGAGGTCTATGGAAGCTTACAGAACCTGCCAGATTTCAGATTTTACCCTGAGTTAGGATGACTATTTAGTTTTAAACATACTCACAAGTATATACAAGAAAAAAGTATGTCAGAGGCATGTATGATTAATATTGTAGAGAGATAAACATTTTGGCATATGGATAAGAGTAACTGCTAAACTTGTGTGTAAATTCAAGGGGATATTGGGAACTAGTGAGTTTGGTGCATCTTTGGAAATAAACGAGGAAACTTCTGGGATGCTAAAATTACTTCAGTCAAAAAGTTCATTAAAATTGGCAGAACTTAGAGAAGACCTGCACCTTTTGGAAATCTAACTGAAAAAAGGAAAAAAAAAAAAAAAAGACTGGCCAGAAAAGTTCATTACTTAGTTTACCCAGAGCATAGCTGAAAAATCCAGACGGGATCCCTTGCAAAAAAAAAAAAAAAAAAGTGACTCATAAACCTGAGTGAAAAAGGAAAACAATCCACACTGGCCCTATTTACCAAGAGTACGTGTAGTAGAAATGTTAAGTCATGGCCTGAACTAGTGACTGTGCACCTGGTAGGAAGGCAGGGCCAACCCAGGGGAACTCAGGTGCATGCAATGCACCAGAGTGACAGGAAGGGATAAAGCCAGGATTCACTCCTTGCCAGACCTCATTTGAGGGTTGGACTTGAAGGCAAGGGCATTTCTTGCTGGAGATCCCTGACTACCTGAGGTCTTTCAAAGGTAAGCAGATCTTTCCCTTCATTTCTGCATCTGTTGCATTTGGGCTCGTTCTCATTTGCTGTAACCAAAGACTTTGCCACCCTGCTATTATCATGGTATTTTCCATTGCACTTAGAACATTACAGTAGGTAAATGTTAGCAAATAACTAAACAAATTTTTCTTTGTGTTAATATAAAGTTAAATTAACTCTCATACACAGAAAAAACTATCAAACAAAGACTTTCACATGCATTTACCACTTCTAAAATTAACAGTTGATTATAACAGTAGTGTTGCTCAAATATTCAAAATAGACACTATTCAGACAGAAGAGAGGATAACAGTGCTTATGAAGTCTGGAAAGTAATGACGAAATGTATATTTGTAAGTGTATAATATATGTAGATAAATTGTAAATGTAAATATAAATGTGCATACATATATGAATTTATACATTTAGAATCATAGAATCACCAAGGTTGGAAAAGACCTACAAGATCACCCACTCCAACCATTCGCCATTAAACCAATAGCTCCCACTAAACCATGTCCCTCAACACAACATCCAATCATTCCTTGAACACCCCCAGGGTTGGTGACTCCACCACCTCCCTGGGCAGTCCATTCCAGTGCCTGACCACCCTTTCTGAGAAGTAACGTTTCCTAATGTCCAGCCTGAATCTCCCCTGCCGCAGCTATGAACCATTGCCTCTAGTCCTATCTCTAATGACACGAGAGGGAGGTGCGGCCTCACCAGTGCTTAGTACAGAGGGACAATCACCGCCCTGCTCCTGCTGGTAACACTGTTTCTGATGCAAGCCAGGATGCCCTTGGCCTTCTTGGCCACCTGGGCACACTGTTGGCTCATGTTCAGTCAAGCATCAATTAATACTCCCAGGTCCATTTCCTCTACACAGTCTTCCAGCCGCTCCGCCCCAAGCCTGTAGCGCTGCCTGGGGTTGTTGTAGCCAAAGTGCAGGAGGCTGCATTTGGTCCCGTTGAACCTCATTCCATTGGCTTCGGCCCAGCTCTCCAGCCTGTCCAGATCCCTCTGTAGGGCCTTGCTACCCCCAGGCAGATCCACACTTCCAGCCAATTTGGTGTTATCTGCAAATCTACTGAGGGTGCATTCAGTGCTCTCATTTAGGTCATCAATAAAGATATGGAAGAGGACAGGCCCCAGCACCGACCCCTGGGGAACACCACTTGTGACCGGTCGCCAGCTGGATTTAACTCCATTCAGCACCACTCTCTGAGCCGGGCCCTCCAGCCAGCTCCTTACCCAGCCAAGAGTGTACCCGTCCAAGCCATGGGCTGCCAGCTTCTGCAGGAGAATACTGTGGGAGACAGTGTCAAAGGCTTTGCTGAAGTCTAGGCAGACCATATATTGATAGTGCCATAAAATTGTTTAGATGACATTATCTGTGGAGAAATTACAGATTCATTGCCAAAGTATTAAAGTAGTAAAGCTACATGTATAGGGGACATTTTATTAAGGTTAGAATGGATAAAAGCAGAAGTCAATGCAAGAAAAATTTTAGTCCGGTGAAGGACTGTTGATGTTATTTACATACAATGACAGTTGAGATATTTCCACCATTAATGCTTTACTTTGTAAGATCCAAAACTGTCTGTGGTGCAGATGACTTTCTGAAGTTATGTACTGTTTTTTCATCCTTATTATTGACTACCATCTTATTTTATCCCATGCTTACCAAATTTCAATGACAAGAGTACATTGCTCACCTGGTGCAGATGGCAAAACTTGGTTATTTTTCAGTTCAACACAAAACTGTGGAGGACATTCTAAAGGAAGCTGTTGATTTCTGAGTTTTTCCTATACTTTCAGCATGAAATGATTTTAAGTAGGCTCCATATAACTTTCTCCATATTTTTTGATTGAGTTTAGAGCTGGTTGCATGCTTGAACACCAAGAGCCAATAAAAACAGCTAAATCTGGGATACATTAAATCTTTAATGGCACAGGAGCTGGAAAAGCTACAGTCACTGTGCCTGACCCTGATTTACTATGCTTTCAGATTTTATTGTAAAATATTATGCTTATCATGCAGGGTATTATATTATTTACTGTAATCCTGATAATTCATCAAATGAACTGAGAAGTTATTAATCACCTGTTCTGAAGAAAAAGGCCTTTGTTTTTTTAGTAGGTTGAATCAGTACAGTTCACATTTTAATACCTACGTTGCTTCTGATAGATGGCACATTGCTCTGTAGTGTATTTAATAAACATTTTCGATAAGTAAGACTTTCGGATAACTGCATAACTCAAATTGTAGATCTTCTGATTTTAGCTTTTTTTATATATATAAATATGGTGGCAGATCCATCAGTATTCAAGTCTTCCTCCAGCTGGTGTGTTCTCACGTCAAGTACTGTGTGTAGTTTTGGATGCCACAATATATAAGGGCATAAAACTTCCTTGCAATCTGCAGCTTCTCATGAGGAGAGTGGAGGGCAGCGCTGAGCTCTGCTCTCTGTGACAGCAACAGGGCCCGAGGGAACGGCATGGAGCTGTGCCAGGAGAGGGGCAGCAGGGGGTTAGGGATAGGGTCTGCACCTGAGGGCAGTGGGCATGGAACAGGCTGCCCAGGGTGGTGGGCACAGCCCTGAGCTGCTGGAGTTCAAGGAGCATTTGTACAGTACTCTCAGACAAGGTTTGATTTTTCTGTAGTGTTATGTGAAGCCTAGAGCTGGACTCATTGATCCTTGTGGATCCTTTCCAACTTGGGATATTCTGTGATTCTATGTTTCTATGCCTACAGAAAGCCATTTCAAACAGCTAATTAAAATGTGGTGAGGAGTTGGGAATTTGGCCAGTGAAATGAAGAAAGACAAAATCAATAAATTTTACCATCGTATGATTTATAAAATGGGAAATGCAGAACTTCATCATTTTGGACCTTGATTTGTGCTTTTCATGTACTCAAACTTGTAATTAATGAATTAAATGTCAAATATGACTTAGAGAATTTTCTAGTTTTTAACTAGAACGTGTTTTCTTTAATAATGAAAATTCAGATGCTTCAAATTTATGAAAATTATCACTGTATATTTAGAAATTTATTTCTAAATATTTGCCAGGATATATTTGGTCATGCCATGACACTTTCTGCTTTTGATATGCTTACTTTACAGATTTCATGTTGTAATTTGGCTATATTGCACACAAATACACAGTTTAATACGCTCCTTTATTTCAGCTGTTCTAATGTCAATTTTTTTCCATTTAAATACTCTGAAGAATTAATGAAAATACGTTATTTTAGTTTGATTTTAAATTAGTATAGTTTAATCTGGTTAAATAATAAGAAAAATACCTGCTAAAAATTTAAAAAAAAATACATTAGATGTCAGGGGGATTTTTTTTCACTGAGAGAATGGTGAGGTGCTAGAACAGGTTGCCCAGAGATTATATGAATGCCCCATCCCTGAAGGTGTTCAAGGCCTGTTTGGATGGGGCCATGGACAACCTGACCTAGTATTTGATCTAGCAGTTGGCAACCCTCCCAGCCCTCCCATATGTGGCAGGGGGGTTAGAACCGGATGACCTTTGAGGTCCCTTCCAGTCCAAGCCATTCTATGATTCTGTGGGATCAGAAATCTACAAGTGGATCCACGGTTTACTGTTCTGAAGTAGAGCAGAAGTAATCAAATATTTATAGTTTAGACTCTGAAGTCCTGCAGGACTTTAAAACATACACTATCTTTGTCATAACATCAGCATTTATGTCCAAACTGCCTACTCACTCCCTGAAGTGCAAACTTTTTGGGTAAAAAATGCATGTCATCTTGGTCTTGGAGAATTGTATGTAAACCCATTATGCTTAAGCATAATGACCATTCTTCCATTTAAACTCTTTACTTGGTGTAAGTAGGGGAATGTTAGAGAGCATGTAGGAAACCTCTTGACTGTTAATGAGCTGTAATGTCTTATGTCACTGTGGCACTGCAATTGTGTAATCCTTAGTAAATACTTAGGAACACCATGAACATTAACTTCTTGCTATCATTCTTCCAAATCTAGGATTACTGTGATCCAAAACAGATGAATGAGGAAAACAGCTACTGTTTCAAATAGTTCACTTGTATGTTTTCCAGACAGAAGACAAATAAGCTGTAAATCACAGTTGGTCAATTTAACATAGCTTTCAGAGTCCCAACAGTATAAAACCAAACTCTGGAATCATTAGAATGTAATATTTTCCATGGGTGTGGTGTTAATTCAGCCAGAGGGATTGAGAAGCATACACTATATACTGCTTTAAGCATCGCTGCAGATGATTCTCATGTTTATTAGAATATGAAGTATGTCTTTTGTTATAAAGGTGGTGATTGCTTGCCATTGAAAAGGACCTTATAAAATAGCTTGCTTTACATCATGAAGTACTATATTAACAGATATACTACATGCTGTTTTAGAAAAATGGTGGTTGTATTTATGCACTTAATATCAGAACTAATGAAAATCATTCTGCTCTCCCTACTGTCAGTTTAATGAGTTTAGTTATTTTGCATTACCACATGTTGAATAATTTTCACAAAATAGCCTTTTTCTTTCTTATACTAGTTAATTGCTTGGTGATTCCATAAACTTATGATTATACACTTCATCTGCTATGTTGTGTGGAAGATCTCTCCTAAGTTCAAATAAGCTGCAGAGGGGTAACACAGATTTCTCTTTCTGTCCAAACATTCATTAAACAGTGTCAAGACTTTTTTTCTATAATACCTATGTCAGGCTCAGGAATCTTCTGGCAAAGAGAAAAGGTTATACTTCCACACAAACTGAAAAGATTTGTGTTACCTAACTGATTTTCACTTGACAGCGGCTCTTGGCCACTGAATCACTTTGCCTGTAGCTGTGTGACATATTTCACCCAATGCTACGCTCTTCTCTACAGGAACATTTTCATAATTCATGTCTGATTACTAACCCTATTATTTCTTTACTTTGCTTTGGAAACCGAACTAACTAGAACTCAGATGCATCTTGTTCTGAATTGTTTCCCATTTCACATGGGATGACGAACCCCGAGTTACCCTTTACTGAAGGTGTAATTCAATCTATACTAACTCCTAGATTGTCTAGGCTTCCAACATCAGCACTCCTACAAAACAAGAAACATTTATTTAAAGACTGCTTTGAAATTGTAGACTTGGAAAATTGAGTATCTGGAATTCTGCTGGGTAGCATTAATAGTAAATTCTACTATAGTCCCTTTTTGTTTCACCAAACAGCACTGAATGTCTTTCCGGAAGTCCACTGTACTTATTCAACCAGCTCTCAGTTTCCTTTGAATATGAGATAAGGCCAAGTGCCACGTGCTAGGAATTATCTTCATCCTCAGCAGGGCGAATAAGTATTTAAACCAGCCACAATAAAATGTGTATTGTTACTTTGGATTTACATTGACTTACTTAAAAGTATGGAGTATTGAGTAAAGTTGCTGTGCTTTTTTTTTTTTTTTTTTTTTTTTTTTTTTGCCTCTCCCCGCTCCTAACATGTCAGTTTTGTTCTTGAGGGTTACGCAAACATTTTGAATAGAAGATCCTCTCGCCTGTCAAGAGCAGCAAATTTTCTCACTTCCATTACTAGGATAAAAGCACTTTTAAGTCATATATATTGATGACAGCGCTTTCCTTTAAGTACTTTCTTTATTGAGGGGGAAAGAGTGGTTTTCAAACAGAATCAAACCAGTACGAATATCATACTTACTATCCATCTCTATCTTTTGTTATGGAGTATTATTCATCTATTTAGAGGTATCCAAGGAAAGTGAAGAAAACAGTAGTGATATTTATGCAATAACATTCCTAAATCAGATGAAAGTAAATTAGTGCAATTTTATAGTCAGAGTACTCACTTTGATACAACATTGAGAGGGTGTTCACAAATGTAAATGGCTTTTCCTTTGCAGTCAACAGAGAAATAAGCTCTTCAAAGGATGACAAATAAAGTTCTTTTGTAAATCCATTTTCTTTGTATATTGGTGATTGGTATCTTGTTTATGAAAATGAATATTTGATTTATATATTTGTGATTGTTTCATATATTTTTCTTTATACCAAAACAAATAATTGTTTTAAATATTCAGCTTCTTTAACACACACCAGTGAACCCCTTCTACTTTTTTTTTTTTTTTTTTACATCTTTCTAAGATCAGGAATCAATGCTAAGAAGTCAGAATGCCCCAAGGAACAGTAAAAGCATTATATTTTCAATGGTATCGTCAATGACCTTCTTAATACATATCAATATTTATTTATTTTGGAGGAGTTTAGACAATCTAGGACTATAAGGTTATCTTTTTTCCATAATTGCTTTTTTCTTCAGAATCTTATTAAACTTACTGAGCCATGTTTGGGAAATTGCACATAAATCCCCAAGCCACTGGAAAACGTAGGGAAGACTAATGGATGGGCAGCCTGTTTTTTTTCTATTAATTAACCATGTTGTTAGGGGAAGAAGGAAAAAAAATAAATATTGTACAAATTAATAAGCTGTACTACCAGCCTGAATGCACTTGCAGCTGCTTCCTTTGCATCTGATTTATTTTTTTTTTAAGTTTATGACCTGACTGAATGTTACATGCCACATGGCAAGCCTGCTTTCTTTGTTTTTCTTTACTCAGCTGTGCTGTCCTTTTCCTTCAAAAACATTTTCTGTCCAGAGGGAGCTTAGGCATTGCCATTAGCTGAGCAAAAGCCAAAAATGTGAAGAAATAATTTCTTGGTCTCAACTGTGTTGTAGCAACTCCCATAATTGTTCAAAGATGTGGTTTCCCCTCATAAACCTGTGGAACATAAAGAAAGATGGGAAATCACATGGCCAAAAAATAATCCAATGTAAATATACGTATTCTATAAGCAAAACTTGCTTAAACTCACACTAGGAATATTAAATGTAAAAAGTGTTGCTGGAAATTACAGCTCTCTTGGAGGTTACTTACTAAGTCCAATCACTAGGAGTTTCAGGATGTCAGAAAACAGAAGTAATCAGCAGATTTTTCCAAACAGTCAAAGAGAATATACTTATCATTTTTTTCCCCTCCACAGCTAACCAGGAAAAGGTGTCTAACTGTACTGTCATTGCTCATAAATTATATTTAGCAGCACTTATTCTGTCTGTAAAGTCTTTGTTCTACTACTCTGGGGTAAATCATAGGTCCAATAAACTCAACAGGACTGACTTCTGTGGAGCCAAGATTCCACCCCCTTCATCAGGATTTTACCTGTCAGGAAGGCCCTGCAAATTTCTCTGTTATTGTAAATGAGATAATGTGCAAATCAATATTTTTTTCTTCTGCCCAAGTGCTGTAAAGGGGATCTAATTTATAAGACAAACCACTTATAAGCAGTGAAAAAAATTAATAAATATTCAAGTCTAACTCCTCTACTGTTTTCAATTTAATTTCAGTGCGTATATGTCACTTTATGAAGACCCACTTAAGTAAACAGAGGATCCATATTGTAATATATATATTGATAGGGTAATTCTCTTAATATGAGGGCTGCTCTGAAAATCTTGCCTCCTATTTTTTTAGCCCACACCATCAGAGGTGGATGTTGGAGGTATGGCAGTAGAGGTCAAACCTTCCCACCAATGTTCCATTCCATTTTGTTGCTGTGTGACAGATGGTTGCTATCCAGAGGGATTATGACAGGCTGCAGAAATGGGCTGACATGAATCTCATTAACTTCAGAGAATTGCAAGGCCTTGCACCTGGAGAAGAATGACCTTATGCATCAGTACATGGTGGGGGCCACACAGCTGGAAGGCAGTCTGTCAGAAAAGGATGTGGGAGCTCTGGGTAACACCAAATTGAACATGAGAGAGCAATCATCCCTTGCCACAAAGGCTGATGGTATCCTGGAAGATAGTTGGCAAACTATTGCCAGAAAATTGAAGGAGGTGATCCTCCTCTGCTTAGCATTCTTGGAGCCATACCTGGAATGCAGTGTCTATTTTTGTACGTTCCTCAAAGTTCAAGAGTAATGTTATTCTTGTCATGAGTTGTATGTATGCTAGACCTAGCCTTTAGGAAAGCCCCTTTCTGTAGCTTGTCATAAGATTCTTGTCTTCCTGTCCTCCTGTAAGGTTAGCTATTTAATGCATCACCTGACATGTGCTAGAATGAGGCAGTATGTTTCCAGCTCTTAGTCTGCAGATGGCAGAGACTCTTAGAGGTCACGGTTCAGTTTGAGTCACTGGTCTGAGATTCGTTTTATTGTAGCTAATATTTATTATATTTCATGTATTCTGTTCCTATGGCCTTATGCCCTTAAGGACAATTTCCCAGGAGATCCCATCTAGGAATTTCTTGAGCAGCCAGAAGTTTGCTCTCCTGAAGTTCAGGGTTCTGACTCTACTTTTTGCCAGGCCTGCATTCCTCAAGATTACAGATTCCACCAGGGCATGGTCCCTACAGCCCAGGATGCCTCCAACCTTAACCTCTCTAATGCTCTCCTCTGCATTGGTGAGCACCAGGTCCAGTATGGCTTCACTTCAGATTGGTCCGTCTAATACCTGGGCCAGGATGTTATCCTCAACAGACTCCAGGGATCTCCTGGAATGTCTGCCAGCCACTGCATCGCTATCCCAGCACATATACAGGTGGTTGAAATCCTCCCCACCAGGACAAGAGCCTGAGAGTGTGACGCTTCTTGCAGTTGAAGCAAGAAGGCCTCATCAACGGGCTCCCCCTGATCATGTGGCCTTTAGTAGGCCCCAACTGCTAGATGTCCTTTACTGAACTGAACCCTGATTTTTAACCCACAAACTCTCAACCTGATCGTGGCTGTTTCTCAGACACAGCTCTATGCAATCTATCCACTTCCTAATGTAGAGGGCAACTCCCCCTCCCTTCCTACCCTGTCTATCCCTTCTGAAAAGCCTGTAGCCCTCAATCACAGCACACCAGTCATGAGATTCATCCCACCACATTTCTGTGATAGCAACCAGATAATAATTTTCCAAGTACATCATGGTTTTCAAATCCTCCTATTTCCCATGCTGCGTGCATTAGTGTTAACCTGACAGGCAGAGGGAGGTGATTGTCCCCCTCTACTCAGCTCTTGTGAGGCCCCATCTAGAGCACTGTATCCAGGCCTGGGCCCCCCAGCACAAGGAAGATACAGAGCTCTTGGAATACTTCCAGAGGAGGGCCACTAAAATGATGAGAGGGCTGGAGCACCTCTGCTAAGAAGAAAGGTTGAGGGAACTGTGTTTGTTTAGTTTGGAGAAGGCTCTGTGGAGACTTCATCGTGGCCTTCCAATACTTGAAGGGAGCAAATAAACAGGAGGGAGAATGGCTGTTTACATGGGTTGATACTGATGGGACAAGGGGGAATGATTTTAAACTGAGACAGGGGAAGTTTAGGTCAGGTATTAGAAGTTTTTCACTCAGAGGGTGGTGATGCACTGGAACAAGTCACCTGGAGAAGCTGTTGGTTCCCATCCCTAGAGGTATTCAAGGCAAGGCATTCTGTGATTCTATTCTTGCATAGGTTATCCTTTGTATTAATCCCAAACAATGTAAATGACTTAAATACAATACCTATTTAATATTTCCCGCTCGCTGTGCCCCTGTCCTGTTGCTTTTAGTTTTGCTGTTCAGAACATTTTTATTTTACCAGACAAACAACTACTTGGTTTTGGCAATACTGTTTCTGCCTCCGGAATGGCTGCCTAAAAAGAAAAGTGAATATCTTTAATGATGACATGTTTACACAAAACCACAAAAAGAACTTGTGTTGTGTGTTCTATTACGTTATTTCCAATTGAGAACAATTCACACCTTAGTTTCCAACAATGTTTCATCAGTTTTTCCCCTAAATTGGCAGTTCTTTCCACTGATCAGGTGTTCCTATGTTTATTGTCTTAAGTGGTATTTTCAAATTATCTCCTCATACATAACTCATCAATAATCAGATAATTTTAGTTATTTAAGATTCATTCAAGGTATTTGTTTATTCTTTTGTTGAAGCCTTTTTTGTTAGTAATATGACTTTTATGAAATCATATAAGGGAAGACTAGGGCAAAATGTTACATGTTACTGAGACTGTGACTGGGGACGATAAGGTTGAATCCCTATGTGTAAAGATCAGAGGAAGGGCTGACAAGGCAGACATCCTGGTGGGTGTCTGTTATAGACCGCCAAACCAGGATGAAGAGACAGACGAGATGTTCTGTAAGCAGCTGGCATGAGCCGCACGGTCGCCAGCCCTTGTCCTCATGGGTGACTTCAGCTTCCCCAACATATGCTGGGAGTATGGCACAGCGCAGAAGAAGCAGTCTAGGAGGTTTTGGGAATACATAGATGATTACTTCCTGATGCAGCTGGTGAGAGAGCCTACAAGAGGAGCTGCCCCGCTAGACCTACTGTTCACAAACAGGGAAGGTCTGGTGGGAGATGTGGATGTTGGGGGCTGTCTTGGACAGAGTGACCACGAAATGGTAGAGTTCTAGATTCTTGGTGGAGCCTGGAGGGGGAATAGCAAAACTGCCACCTTAGACTTCCAGAGGGTGGACTTTGAATTGTTCAAAAGACTAGTAGGGGGAGTCCCCTGGCATTCAGTCTTAGCGAGTAAAGGGGTCCAAGATAGGTGGTCACTCTTCAAGAAGGAAGTCTTAAGGGCGCAGAAGCAGGCGGTCCCTCTGAGCTGCAAAATGAGCTGGCGGGGAAGAAGACCGGCGTGGATGAATAGGGAGCTATTCTTGGGGCTCCAGGGGAAAAAGGGAATCTACCGCCTTTGGAAGGAGGGACGGGCAACTCAGAATGAATACAAAGAAGTTGTTAAGATGTGTTGAGGGAAAATCAGAAAGGCAAAAGCCCAGTTTGAATTTAACCTGGCTGCTGGGGTGAAAAGGAGCGAGAAACTCTTTTGTAAGTACATCAACAGTAAGAGGACAAAGGAGAATCTCCACTCTTTACTGGATGAGGCTGGGAATGTGACCACTGAGGATAAGGAAAAGGCAGAGGTTCTGAATGCCTTCTTTACATCTGTCTTTAAAAGTCAGACCAGTTCCGCTCAGGGTACCCTGCACTCTGACCTGGTAGTCTCAGCTGGGGAGCAGACTAAACCCCCCGTGATTCTGGAAGAAACGGTCAGAGACCTACTACTCCAACTGGACTGCCACAAGTCCATGGGTCCGGATGAGATTCACCTGAGAGTGCTGAGGGAACTGGCGGAGGTGATAGCCGAGCCGCTTTCCATCATCTATCAGTGCTCCTTGTTGACTGGTGAGGTCCCAGAAGACTGGGGGCTTGCTAATGTGACTCCCATTTACAAGAAAGGTTGTAAGGAGGATCTGGGAAACTACAGGCCTGTTAGCCTGACCTCGGTGCCAGGGAAGGTTATGGAGCAGATTGTCTTGAGGGAGATCACGCGGCATGTGCGGGACGACTGGGGGATCAGGCCTAGCCAGCATGGGTTCACGAAGGGCAGGTCCTGTTTGACCAACCTGATCTCCTTCTATGATCTAGTGACCCATCTGGTGGATGAGGGGAAGGCTGTTGATGTGGTCTGCCTAGACTTCAGCAAAGCCTTTGACACTGTCTCCCACAGTATTCTCCTGCAGAAGCTGGCAGCCCATGGCTTGGACGGGTACACTCTCGGCTGGGTAAGGAGCTGGCTGGAGGGCTGGGCTCCAGAGAGTGGTGGTGAATGGAGTTAAATCCAGCTGGC
The DNA here is from genome assembly GCA_030625065.1 of Alectoris magna. Lineage (NCBI taxonomy): Eukaryota > Metazoa > Chordata > Aves > Galliformes > Phasianidae > Alectoris > Alectoris magna. The sequence goes on along the minus strand of CM060562.1, from coordinate 82,822,359 downwards.
GACCGGTCACAAGTGGTGTTCCCCAGGGGTCGGTGCTGGGGCCTGTCCTCTTCAATATCTTTATTGATGACCTGGATGAGGGCATTGAGTGCACCCTCAGTAAGTTTGCAGAGAACACCAAATTGGCTGGGAGTGTGGATCTGCCTGGGGGTAGCAAGGCCCTACAGAGGGATCTGGACAGGCTGGAGAGCTGGGCTGAAGTCAATGGAATGAAGTTCAGAAAGACCAAATGCCAGGTCCTGCACTTTGGCTACAGCAACCCCAGGCAGCGCTACAGGCTTGGGGTGGAGCGGCTGGAAGACAGTGTAGAGGAAATGGACCTGGGGGTATTGATTGATGCTTGGCTGAACATGAGCAGACAGTGTGCCCAGGTGGCCAAGAAGGCCAAGGGCATCCTGGCTTGCATCAGAAACAGTGTTACCAGCAGGAGCAGGGAGGTGATTGTCCCCCTGTAGTCGGCACTGGTTGCACCTCAAGTACTGTGCCCAGTTTTGGGCCCCTCAATGTTAGAAAGACATTGAGGTCCTGGAATGTGTTCAAAGAAGGGCAACAAAGCTGGTGAGGGGTCTGGAGCACAGGCCATATGAGGAGAGGCTGAAGGAGCTGGGAATGTTCAGCCTGGAGGAGGCTCAGGGGAGACCTGATTGCTCTCTATAACTTCCTGAAGGGAGGTTGTAGTGAGCTGGGGGTTGGCCTCTTCTCTTGTGTCATCAGTGATAGGACTAGAGGCAATGGTTTCACGCTGCGGCAGGGGAGGTTCAGGCTGGACATTAGGAAACATTACTTCTCAGAAAGGGTGGTCAGGCACTGGAATGCACTGCCCAGGGAGGTGGTGGAGTCACCGACCCTGGGGGTGTTCAAGGAACGATTGGATGTTGTGTTGAGGGACATGGTTTAGTGGGAGCTATTAGTGATAGGTGAATGGTTGGACTGGATGATCTTGTAGGTCTTTTCCAACCTTGGTGATTCTATGATTCTATGATTCTAGGATTCCATAAGCTTCCTCTGAAAATAAACTTAGTGGAAAATGAGAGTGATTTATAATAAGAGCAGTATCTACGATTATCCACATCTGATTTCGTATCTAGAGTCACCATATGTCATTTCCTACATATAGTCTTCATTTGTCTGTGACATGTTGTTACATCCACTCTCATTCTTTCACACCAGTCCTTTAACGTACTTTACACCACATATACCATGAATTTTCTGTATGCTCTCCATAAGAGAACATACTCTTGTTCAAACTTGTCTCTCTACATCCATGTTCAACTCACTGCAGAAGTATGCTGCTCCTGCAGAAGAAAATAAGAGCCTGACACTCTTGGTGCACCTGTTTACCGGGAGCAGAATTCATAGATATATTTGCAGTGCCTGTTACACATCCCTAATCATCCACCAGAAACTGAAAGGCTGCAGAGGTCTTTCTCAAGAGAGGGCTGTAATTATCTTTAGCTGTGGGCATGGACTCGTGGACCTCTCAGCCCTGACCTGGACTTGTCAGAAAAGTTGAGATTCTATTTGGACTAGGCTTTGGTAGCATAAAAGCTTGAGTAAGCCAGTTCATTCTGCTATAAGAGTTTGAAACAGAGCTAGAGTTTGTTGTCAACACATGAAGAAAATGTTATTTTGGCCACAATTATGCTGGGGTCTTGCAAATCTAAAATAAGAGTCGAATTTTGTCTTTCATACTGAGTAGTCCCCAGAGAGGACTGACTAGAAATCTGGAGTCAATTGTGGTCAACAGCTTATGTTCCCTTCCCTGGATGTGTGGTTCCCTGGATGGGTGGTTCCCTTGGCTAGAACTAATTTAAGGGTAAAGATATTTGGGAATATGCAGTGACTGATGAATCCATTTCTGTATCTGTTACTTTACCCTAAGAACAGAGAAAAAAGATAGAGTTACTTTAGGCTAATACTTTACACTCTTTTTCTTATTTCTTTTTTTCATGATTGTGGTTAAGATCAGCTCTCTGGTTAGGGATAGCGTTTGGGGATCTACAGACTGAGGAAGGCAGTTAAATACTGGATGCTGCATGTCTGTAGATTACGAAGGCATCTATAAAGGACAGCTGATGTTTGGTGTCCTGTTTACAGAAAAGTTGTAACCTCTGGCCATTACTGGGTTCAGAATCAGAGCTGCAGACAAGGTCTGGGAGCACCCTGAATTACTTTATTATTCTTGCACAAAACTTATAAGATAACATTTATGTAATGTAAATAAATATATATTATCATAGTACTAACCAGCGCTGAAAACACAAATCCTCATTATTCTTGAAAAAAAAAAAGAGTGTTCATTGTTTCCACCAATTTGATCTCTGCCCAGCGTTATCCTCTTAACTGTACTCCCATATTATTTGCAATACTCCTGGGTAGTACTAGAAAAAAATATGTGTGCTAAGAATTACATACATATTTGCGTGGTATAGCCGCAGCTCAGGTGTCCTTCCACGCAGACATGGTATTTGCCACCTGAAATAAAATCAAGAGCTTATAAAAGGAATTTACAGGGGAAAGAAAACACAATAAAAGCAAATAGTCATTGGTTTCAGTGGTGAGCCTATTAACAATTTCAATTTGAACCACCACTGCAAGCTAATCCATTATACAGGTTTTTTTTTTTCTTGGAAGTTAGACAAGGCCAACAAATTGGTGTTAAATTTAATAATGAAGAAATTAGCAACTAAATAGCAATTAGTTCCAATAGCCTTGATGAACTGTTTTTAAGCATGAAAACCAGAGTAAATAATATAATAAAGGCAATATCCTTCATTCAACTGTGACAAAAAATAAATTAATAAATGGTGAGAACACAATTTAGTTAGAAAAAAATAATTAGTTTATCTACAGCACTGCAAATGCAGACTGTTAGAAATGTCAGGAACCAAATGTATTCCTTTAAAAGTACACTATACTGTATAGAAAGTAACAGAGAAGTTAATTTGGTCACTGAATTTCTGTGATCTCGCCAATGCTTTCACAACATTGTTGTTTCTTTTCTTTCAGACATTAAGTCATAAACTCAGATTTATGATGACATTAGGTTTTTGCCACAGAATGCTTGGTATGTCCCAGTTTCAGTCTTTTAGGCTTGAGACAAGCAACTAAAAAATTGTCTGAATGATCTGATACTTTTGAAAGAAAAAAAAACAAAACAATTAGTAATAAATAAACATGCAAAATAAGATCAAAACAAGTAAATATAAATTCTAGGATGTTTGAAAATACTGTTTAATCTAAAAACGCTACAAAAATTTTTGTTTGAGAAGGATTACTCTTTCAGTGTATTACTAACTTTTCAGTGTATTATTTCTCAGATATGTAAGTTATTAAGAATATAGAAACCCCATAACTGTGCTGAGAAGTTTAGAAAAAGCAGTGAAACCCTACTCACACCACCTTTATTGAAAGTCATCTATTTTTTTTTGTTCAGTGATCATGTTGTTTGCACATCTACTAAGTGTTAGATATGCCCACAACCGACCTCAGTAGAAAGTATTTTAAAGTGCAGTGATTGAAATTTGAGTTACTATGATCATGAGGTAACAGTATTTTCATATTCAGTCTGCAAAATGGAAAAGTTCCAGAAAGCCTTCCGTGTTTAAAATACTCAGGACATAAATTCGTATTTATGAATCAAGGAATTATGATGAATTATAGGATAGGAAGCCTTGCCTTCTTTGAGTTGAGGTGGCAGATTTCAAGTAGACTGTCTGAAAGGCATCCATAAATCGATGTATTCAAGAGCATAACCATTACTACTGCATCTAGCTAGTCTCTGCAAAGGCTTTTTAGTTAGTCAATTTGGTACACTCCTTGAATTGTCTTACATGTCGAGAAGCAACTACATTTTCTGAGATATTGTGGAAATTGTTATGAAATTAATTGCAGAGTCATTCTCTATGAAAAATAAAAGGAGTGTTTATATCAAATCAATATCACTTCTTTTCCTAACAAGGAACAGTGACAGAAGGTTACATTTTTCTTATTAAACCCAAAGAATTTATTGACAAAAAGGATTGTTGACAGAAAAATGTATTTTTTGAATATGAAATATTTGACAAGAGCATTGAAGATGAAAGAAATTCACATAGAAAAAAAAAAGTGCTGTTCTGCCAGCTTAACTGGCAGGTTGCTGGGGATCCTGAGCTGTTTCTGTGTCTGGCCTCATAGCTGTCTTTTCATGAAGGTTGTGATCTGCTTGGCTTTCAGGTTCAAAGCTTCTCTGTTCTATCAATTGTAAACTAATTCCAACTTGGGAAGGCCACGGGGGTTTAGTCAGCATGTCCAAGGGCTCAGAGTCAACATGTCTTCTGGTTTAGAGCCTCTTGCAGCAAGAATTTTCATGGATATTGTAGTTTCCTTTCCAAGGTTGATAAGTTATGAGAACAAGCTGTAAATCTCTGCTGAGATTATGGTACCTCTACAGGATGCCCACTGCTGAGTGATCTGAAGTGGAGTAAACTACTATCGTAACATCTGCTTGAAGCAGAAGAAGAAAGGGACTTAGAGAGAAAACTGTGGCAGGCTATGCTTTTTAATGCCTGAAATGTATTTTGATTTATTTCCTTATTGGTGATTTGTAATGTTCTTGCAAGCAACTTTCACATAGATGAGCTCATGCTGACTGCATTTTCCACCTGCCTTTGTAGCATACATTTAGGCAGCTTTGTATGGTGGGGTCCCATTACATAAGCCCTGATGTATCATGGAGGAATTTTTCCACCTTTTCCTTAAAGTAGGGGGAATGTCAGGATTCTATTGAATTCCATTTTTTTTTTTTTTTTCTTTCGTGTGCGTGTGTGTGCTTGTGTGAAGCTCCATTTTAAGGGAAAACAAAATTTATCTGAAAATGATAAGTTACATAGATAACTCAGAAAACACTGCTAATGGAGACTATGCAAAAATCATTCTCCCACTGCTTTTGGTGTCCTAACATGATAAATTCTTTACTTCTCTCATGATTTCCTGACTAGCTAATCTCAGTGACTTCCTTCTTCTTGATTCATTGATTGTTCTGTAGCATCACTACCCAGCCGATAGTGTATGGTTGTTGTGGGGGGTGATTTTATACACCCAGTTAGCCAGATGTAACCTTTGCCTAGAAAATTATTTTACTCTCAGCAAAGTCCTCCAGGAATCTGTATCCATCTTTCCAGCACTGACCTTGAGTGTCTTTCAGTGGCAAGGAAGACAGCTAATAAAGGTTCCTGCAATGAACATGATCTCACACTATATTTACACCTATACTTTTATTTATTTATATTTAAAATGTTATGATTGCTATTTCACTATACCTTTTTCCTCGTATGACAGCAAAACATGTAGATCGCACTCTGGCTCAAATTAACATCTATTTTTGAAATTATTTTGAAATTTCACTCAACTCTATTACGATGTTTTGTCCACCTCTTAGCTATGTTTCAATTTGACACATCCACATTGCACTTATCATGCAAAGTGAAAACATTGAATGTATCCACTCATTTGAATAATGATAAATCCATTGCTAGCAACCTGCCAGGTCCACCTCTGCTTTTGGACACACACTTCTACAATTGGAGTACAAAGGCAGTTCCAAGGAGTTGTCACCTGATATCTGCTGGGAAGATGGTTCATAAATGCAACTGCTCAGGTCTTAGTTTCTATTCAGTAGGAAAGACCAAGATTATCCAAAAATTCTGATTAGGAAAATGAAATAAGAAGAGTAGAAAAGGAAGAAGATATGAAAAAGAAGGAAAGGGAAGGGAAGGAATAGGATGAGAAGGGAGGGGAAGGGAAGAATATTAGTACTCTAAAGAAAGCCAATAGCAAGTTAGCATCAGAGATCATCAGTTTTAGGCAAAAAGTTGTTTAACAATTGTAAGAAAAGTGGAAAGAAGAGTAGATTTTTTTTTTATGAAGTTAGAAATGCCAGATAATTCCACCCAGATTCTCAATTTATGATAAAGTTAACTAATTTTAAAGTTGTTATCCAATGGGTGGAAAGATACACGCAAATATGTACCTTAACAGTGAAGTCACTCCTCACATGAAATCCTAAAATCCTAACATAAATCTTTTGTGTCCTTTCTGATGGTTAGGAGGGAACCATTCTTAGATGGATTACGCCTTGCTTTTTTTGATGGAACAAGCTATTTCCAGTGAAAAGTCTTTGACACCCAGCTAATAAAGTAAATTTAAGAAGCCCTGGTGAACATTACTTATATTGCAAGTTTTAAGTAAGGTTAGTATTTAGACTGAGTTAGACAAACTCAAACAAGTGCCTAGCCATATGGTCTCGTGTCGATGTCAGTTGCAAGTGACTATAAATTAAATGAGAGCAACAGTTGTGCAAAAATGAAAAACAATAGTTTGGTTCTTTACTGAGACACAGTTTTCACAAGAGACATTTAAATTCTGTGTAAGTAGCTACATTCAAACACAACTGTATTTCAACATCTGCAAGGCAATCTGATTTCATCCAGATGGATGTATTTTATAAAATATTAGGCAATATAAAATATATATGGTCAATCCCAGAGTGGGAAAATATTCTCAGATAATAAGACAGAAAATAAAACACATCAAGAAACTTCAACTGACAGGTCAAACTAGCAAATTGTTTAAATTACCTTCTTTAACTAGAATTGACTTCTGACACTGAAATTTAAAAAGTTCAGTTGAGTGGTTTATTTTTAGAACCAATCTCTCACATACACTTAACAGCTGCTTAGTGTTTCAGGAAGTTTTCAGTCAACTGTATGTGTTTAATAAATGATTTCTCTTAAATCAAGCATCAGAAATACCCAAGGTTCACATTTGTTCTATTGGAATGTTCACTTTAAAGTCAGTAATGCTTGACTAGAGTCGAGGTATTTCCTCTTTCATTAACATTTTCATTTCTGTAGTGTTCAGTGTAGAATTTCTAGCTACTGTTCCTTTTATTTGCTTGGCCTACTCATATTTCATTTTCAATTTCTGTTAAATCATTCAGTTTTTTAATAGAGATGTATAAAGATGTTCAACCTTCCAGCTTGCAGTTGGTGGAAAGGTATGATACTGTAATGCTATCCTCCCAAACATATTGTGTATTCCCCATATGTGCCCTTGCATCCTGCTAGTTTTAGACTTCTGTAAAGCTGATTTTCTGTTCAAAGTTTGACTTCTGGATTTGGTTTTATTTTTAGATGTAAGAATTATTTAGGCAAATGCTCTGTCTGTTTTAACAAAACTACAAGTGTCTTCTATGAATCTTATTTGTGCCAGGCACAGTGCTGTCCCTCCCTGAAAAACATCAAAAATTCATCCCCAAAGATGAGTGTGTGGTAGAGGTGCATTAATAATGTGAAGAGACTTGTGACAATTTGGGATTGTGCTAAATTGTCTCATGACTTATTCATCCTTGCCAACAGGATTCTTGTGGAAATAAAAATATTATGTAACTTAAGCAGCAAGATTATAAGATATTGGGCATCAGTTTTCTTTTGCGGTGTTTCTGCTATCAAACAAACAAATAAACAAAACCAAGGCATTTCCTGCCCAAAGACGTGGTAATTCTTCATAAAAGTAAGAAAGTGCTTCCTTATTTGACTGCTTTTGCTGTGTCTCTTTGAAAGAGTTTTATTCATCTGACAGATAAAACCAAATGAACTTAGGAATGGGCTTCCGGAGAAGGTGTCTCGTTGTACTTCATGGACACTTGATTGGGTTGTTATCACCTTTGTATGGCAACAGTGGACTTTATGGAAAATGAATTTAGAAAGAGAGCACAGGTTATTGTCCCAGGAAAAAAAAAAAAAAAAAAAAAAAAGAGTAAGAGTGGGTGTGATTCTTCATTCAAAGTAAGCTATTTATGTCAATTATTCCACAAAGAAAGGTAACAGACAAATATGGTAGAGAGAGAGAGCATGCTGTAGCACAAGGAAAAACTGCAGATGGTAGTCCATGAGGCAAGAGGTTAGGAGCAGCACATGGATGGATTTGTTAGTAACTAACATCAGTGTTGGTTTAGTGAATAACTCTTACAGAAAATAAGGTTATGCAGGGAATATTCAGTGACTGATACTGTTTGAAAGATACTGCCCTTGAAGGTGCAGAAATCTAAAGAGATTTGCTGTTTATAGATGTTTATGGCATGAGAAGATGACCTGGTATGGGGCCATATGGAGTAACTGTTTATTTAGAAGCGCTATTATCCTCACTGTTGTCATTTAAGCAAATACTTGATGAACATTCACTTAAAGAAAAGGCAGGTTTTTCATGCTGTTTTCCTCCACATGTCTTTTCCTCCATAGTGTATGATCTCTCATTAAGTGCCTGATGGCTGCTCAGCAAGCAGCAGCTCTTCTATCCACTTATTTCCCGTTGCATTGATGGTAGTACAGCTTTGTATCTGCAAATTTATATTAACATTCTTTACAGTGTTGGGGAGCAGAAGTTCAATACAGACACTGGTGTTTTGTTTGATTGAGTTCATTCAGTTTGACAGCTCATTAGTCACTGAATAAGAAGTACAAGCTCTGACTGCTACCTGCAACTGACAGACATACTGGGAATGGCAGGAGAGGCCTTTGGAGAAATGAAGCAAAAAGGGATGAGTTAATACTGGACAAATGTATCTTCCCAGTAATTTGCAGGAAAGAGGGGACTGTTTCATAGCTTCTGATGACTGGGATATTGTTAACTAGCTGTAGCTAGAGTCCAGTTAATACTGACAAGAGACAGTCTTAAGGAGATTATTCCTGGGCAAAAAGGTATGAACTTTTTTAGACACAGAGCAAAGTTTAGAAGGTTATAGAATCTAACAACATGTGATAGATCTGGTGACATAGTTTCTTGACTTAGAAAATAGCACTCATAGATCTTTTTTAGTTTTATGTAGCTAGTACTTCCCAAATTTGGCAAAGTTTATCAGAAAGATGAAGAGGCTGAAAACATGATTCACTGCTCTAAACTAAGAATATTTAGGAATCAGCAGTACTTTACTTACAGAAAAATTAAATGAAATGCTGAAATTTTTCCCAAATTTTTCCAAAAATGTCAGTCTGTATGTGAATCAAAGCCTTATAGTCCCTATAAAACTCAATTTAATTTAGATTGTTTTCTGTAATGATTAACATGTAGAGAATATTTGGGATATTCTTTTTACCATGGTTTAGATACATTCTTTGTAGAATGACAAAAATGAAAATACGTTGTAACTAATGTGAGTTTTATAGAAAACTGGGGGAAAAACAAGCTTAAAATAGGAAGTTCTGCATAAAACTTACCTTGTTGAAAATAACAGACTATAAACAAACAGTGATAAAAAATCTTATATCTTATAAAAGCCAAGAAAGTTTTAACTTGATTACCTAAAAGAATTCAGTTGGCTTGAGGCAAATTAATGAATATAAGAAACCATGCACCCAATTTAATCCTGCTACTCTTTTCCAGTAAGGAAATTAATCTTATTTTTCCATTTCAGGACAACCTTATTGTACATTTTGGAGCTTGGATTGGCTCAAGTGTCAGCTCATATTGCTCTTCGCGTGCTCAGCCCCTTGGTGACCTGAATTTCTCCAGTTCCTAAGATAAAATGTCCAAATGGAAACTCTGTTGAAGAGTAATTGCATTTGTTCCTGTCAGAAGACATTATCAGCAAATTATCTTTCTGAAAAATTTCTCTTTTCTGGAATATCCGATTAGCTTTAGCAAGTCTTAGCCAGAGCTGAAATTCTGTAGCAAATTACTACACTTTGTCATGCTTGAAGAATATGCCCTATGAGGAGCAACAGAAGGAATTGGGGCTGTTTAGTCTGGGGAAAATGAGGCTGAGGGGAGACCTTATTGCTCTCTTCCAATATCTGAAATGTTCTTACAGCAAGAATGGGGTTGGTCTCTTCTCTGGTGACAGACGACAGGATGAGGGGAAATGGCCTCAAGTTGTGCCAGGGTGAGTTTAGGTTGGGTAGTGTTTCCTAACACTTCTTTACAGAAAGGGTTGTTAAGCACGGGAATAGGCTCTCCGGGGTGGTGGTTGAGTCACCATCCCTGGATGTGTTTCATAACCATTTGGATGTGGTGCTCAGGGACATAATGAGTAGAGGGTTGTTAGAGTTAGGGTAGTATGGTTAGGTTGTGGTTGGACCTGATGACCTTTAAGGTCTTTTTCAACTGGAGAAATTCTGTGATTATATTCTGTGATTCTATGATGCTATACTACTTCTGACCCCAAAGAACAGATTAGGTCATATGCTAGTTCTTCTGATATTTATTAAAAAAATGTTTGGTGAGAATTCTACATTTTTTTAGCCCTTAACCAAAGGTCTTTTACTATTATAGTACATGAGACAGGACCTTATCTTCATAGAGAAGGAAGACTGTTTTAAACTGTTTTCATGCTTAAGGAAAATAAATGACAAAATTTGTGTCTTCAGTTGCAGAAGAGTAAAGAAATAGGCAAACTGCAACATTTCTGATAACTGTTTGAATCTACATCTTGCACAAATAATTGTTTGAAATCTCTTCCTGAATAATCAGATTAGTCCTTATTTGTATCTACTGCAGAAGTAGTTATTAGGACAGAATCAGTTTTGTGTAAACTGAAAAACTGTTAGACAAGCTATTGAAATAATTAGGTGCTCTTTAGTTTATCTTTATGTCACTTAGACTCCTCTGCTTGCTTGTCATAAAGCAACACTAACTACAAACTGCATTTATCCAACTTTTTTTTTTTTTTTTTTTTTTTTCCTGAAGCAGTGATAATAATACAGCAATAGAATTGCCTTTGGATAATTCTTGCATTTTTAATATACATTTCCCAACCAGGACTCTGTGCTTGTAGGATCTTATGCCATGTTCTTCATAGTTCCTGTCATGGAGAGATGTAAATTAAAAAAAAAAAGAACAATAAATCAATGTAGATCCATTGTTTTAAGAGAAGAGACAGATCTTGTAATTATTATTCTTAAAAATAAATTGAACTACACTTTTACCCTCTTGCATCCCTGAAAATGATGGAAGGGCAGAGGTTGCGATATTGTAACAAAGACAGAATAATTGTAGAAGGATATTCAGGACTTGAAATACCCATTGAAATATAATCTACTTTTAAGTACGGAGAGAGAGGTAAGTATATTTTAATAATCAAATGCTCCAGCACTGTGATGAACAAATACACACTCTGAAAGAACAGTTGCTCTAACAGCATCTCATCTGCAGCAGAAAGTTTACATATCAAGCGTATCTGTGCAAGATAAAAAGCCGGACAGAAATAAACAATTCTATTTGACACAACTGTTAAGGTTTGAAAATTCCTCCTGAATCAGAACAAAACCAAAACCTTTCAAATATTTTCAGGAAAGGGAGTTGTGAAGAAACATCTGTTTTCTGATCAGAAAGTTCAACTTTTGAATTCATGGCTCTTGCAAACTGGAAACAATCCAGCACTGAATGCTTGAAATCTCCCACTGTAAACGTTGTGAAAGTCAGTATTTCTCAGCAAGACATCTTGACTTTGGTGCACCTGCTTATTTTGACCAAAAGTAAACAAAGAAATTGTCTGATTAGACACAAATTAGGTGAAAAGGATGGGAAGGGAACAGAAGCTTTGATATTAGCAGAGTGACTTAACTACTCCCTGTGACTAAATGTGCAAATGAGGAGCCAAAGCCATTGACGGCAGTGAATGACTCTGAGGTTAAATTCCACAATCACTGCTGAGTTTCTACTGTATGCAAGTCTTCCTGCTACTTCTAATGAATTATAATTCCCCATAAGCTTTATAAAATACACATACTGACATGTGGTAATTCCTGTTTATTGTTGTGATTTGGTCATACAAACAAGAACAACTTTAGTCAATTGAAAGTTGTTACCACAATGTGTCAAGCACCAAAACAAGCAGCTAGAACTAATTGTTTGCTTATATATATATATAAAAGCCAAATTTACGTAGAATAGCTGCACAGTGGAATTTTACTGAAAAATGTAAAATTAGTTTTTACAGAGGGCTCAGTAGGATAACACATTCTTAGATTTTACTGAAGACCTACATTGTCCTCAGCTTCTCAGACACAGTGTGTTCTAGCAGTCTTTATATCATTTCACATGACTGTTCTGAACAGACTCTGGGAAAGGCTTATATAGCATTTATAGCCCCCCAAACAGCCAGTATTCTCAATAGAATTATTTTCTCAGTTTCTTCATAGTTGAATTGCCTTTGTGATCCATTAAATGTTGAGTCAGCTCTACTTAGGTTATGCAATGTATTTTGTGAGAAAGTATGTGTATTAAGCAAAGAAATGTTTCACAGTTTGATTGGTGGTAAAGAGATTGAGTTTATAATACAACTTATTCTCCTAAATATTTACTGGATCATTTACTAGAGTCTCACATGAACTTATTTCCTGTCTTTAAAGGGCTGTACATAGATCTAAAAATAGCACTAATATCATTATTTCACCTGAATTGGGGTTACACGACTTTTTTGCAACATAATGGCTTCTCAGTCATTGTGCTTGATGATATGTATAAGGCTGAACAAGCTGAAAGAACAGAATGGATTTTTAGTGGGTCTTGGGAAATGTGACACATCTCTTTCCAAGTTTTAGGAATTTCTGAGCTATGCAAGTAACTTTCCATGACACATATTGTCATGGCTTGCTTTTTTGTGATGCTGTGTCAGGGACTTGGATGATTTTGGTTGCTGCAGGTATGCAGAAGATAACGACTCTTGTGATAAAGAGGCAGTAATCATCATCAGCATATCATAACCAAATGCCAGGCAAGTTGCAAGAATGAATCCATAGACTAAAATCTGCTCAAAACTGTATGCAGAGTCTAGTCTTTGCCCTAGCATTGTTCCCCTTCTGTTGTTGTTTATTTTTTTCTTCATTTTTTTTCTTTTTTTTTTTTTTCCCCCAAGAGTTCTTCCTATGAACAGAGAGCAGGCAGAGCAGAGCAGAGCAAAGGATAACATTAATTCCTAATGTGCTGGATAACTATCATCTCTAGTAAATGGAAGTATGTAAGTGTTCCTAAGAAGTACGTTGTAGGAGTCTTTTAAAACAAGGCGAAGTCTTACAATAAATTCAAATATATATTTTATAAAGACTTGTGATACGGTGCTATTCTATGTCTAACTATTCTCTTTGTTCTGGTAGAGACTATGCTTGCCTCAGCCCTGTAAGATTCTGTGACTCTTTCCTTATGCTGCCCGCTGTTGACATGCTGCTATTGTATTAATACCCTTTAAAACTGTAACAGAGCTTCCTTCTCTTGCAGACAAGCACTCTGCTGTAATGATGCCTGTGACATTTTAAAGGGAAAAAATTAGACTAAGATTTGCTCTTGCTGATAAAAAGTACTGCAGTTTTACTTAATGGAGTTTATCACAGGCCATGCTTTGTAATAGGGGTAATGTATCTAAATTTTGTCATTTTATTCTATTCATATTTGTAAAATATGCAATTGTTTGCACTGAAGTTATGTAAGTTCTAGTTAAAGGAATCCTCCTTAATACATCTTGGCCTAAGGAGTGCTTCTTACTCTTCTTTCACATTATTTTCCGTTTCCCATCTGGTCTTCTGTGCCTAATCACCCAGAGGAATCCATGTTCATTAGTCTGCTGGTGGTGAGGAGAAATAAAATGAGGCAGAGATGGGGCTTTTGTGAAACAGGGGTGATTTTGAACCAGCAGCAGTGGAAACTCTTAGCTTATGAACCAGCCTCTAGATGCTGAGACAGCCTCACATGCTTTTCTTTTGCCATACACACTGCTTGCCAAGGGCATGCAGCTTTGGTGCCAGGAGGGATTTGTTTTCTATCAACTTAAGTCAATGCTTAACAATAAAAAGGGGAAGATATTAGGAGATGTGTGTTAACTGTTTATGGAGAAAAATACATCTGTGAAAAGCACAAATTCTTTTTTATATTTCACTATATTTGTGTCTGCAGACATTCAGTAATTCAATTTTAACACAATCAAACAACAACATGACTTATTTTTAAAACAACCAAACATTAGCTTGCTTTTGGAAAGACTTGAAATCAAGGAAAACTTTCATTTGTTGAACTTTTTGAGAAACAGTGAGATTAAATGGGAGGAAGAAGCTTAATTTGCACAACGGACTTCTGTATTGTGGTGTAGAGTGAATTTGGGGGGGCTTTATCTGTCAAATATGGGGACAATAAGGAGAAAATAATTGCAGAGAATAACATTTCTGCAATGAAATATGACAGACAGTCTTAATTGTTTCTTAAAAGGAAATACCACAGAACAGTAAGGTCAGAGATGAAACCACAGGTATGTGCTTGTGGTGTTTTTTCAGCAGATGTGAGCTGGTTCTGGAGAACAGTAGCCAGACATCATGTAGGAATGCTGGTTCAGCCTGAGTCCAAGGTAATATGCACCACTTGAAAGCAAAGACCTAACCAGAACTTTGCAGTTACCAGTCTGCTGTGACTCCACATACATATGTATTGACCTACTGTCTAAAAGACCTCCAAAATTTCAGGTAAATGTACTCTTACCCCAGGAAACTGTAAGTGACAAGAACTGCGGTTTTGAGCCTAAAGCCCATATTCTGTCATCAGCGTCACACTCAGAAGTTCCTTTCAAATCTAAAAGGCTGCTGAGCTGTCTCTGTCTTCATGATGTGTGTTTGGAGAAAATGCTGAGCCTTAGGAATCTGTCAAAAAAGAAGTTCGTCTACAAAGTACCCTTTATCTACCCTCCGATATTATCTTTCTCTCTGCTGAATTCTGATTAAACTTTCTTCCTAAAATTCTGATTACTTTCAATTCAGTTAGCGTCACTTTTAGAAGTAGATTTATGGAAGACTAATTTGTGTTTGAATTCTCTTGAAAATCTTACCATTATTCTCTCTGAATCTTCATACTCATTGCCTTTGTGTCAGACTGCTGAATATTGGAAAGCCTTTCACTGTGCAGGTACATAGGACTTCAGGAATTTGTTCTCAGGGTAGCTGGGATTCCTACATACTACTATCATGGAAGTAAATAATGGTGGTACCCTTAAGGGATTTTTCTGACTGTATATAGCTTCAACTACCACTCAGCTATCATCTCATTTAAACACAAAACTTACTCAGCACAGAAAGTGTTGCTTGGAAACAGTTTATATTCTTGTTTTTGCCCTAATTTTTAATATTCTTTCTTCATTTGAAGCTGCTAGTAAAAAATGTTCCTTACCCTGTTCATTTTCATTACAGAACTTCTTTCAAAATTATTGCAAGTATCATTGGCATTCTATCATTTCAGTTATGTCGTTTTCTGGTCCTACATACAGATTAAAGCCATTAAACATGCCATTTGTACTTCTAGGAAATAGAAGTCATGCTCTTTTATGCAGTACTACTTGCTTTTAAATGGCATACGTTAAATTGTATTCAAGTAACCTTTCCTATCATTAGCTTGGAAACTGAAATATGCTATATATACATGTCCAATATATATACATATATACTATATATATATATATACATACAGGTCCAATAACCTGTTTAATGCAGCTGGACTTAGGTCTACTTGAAAACCATAATAAGAGCAATGAGCAGTACCCTCAGTGCCTCAGTGTCCTAGGCAGAAAATAATTCCATTTCTAAAAGGAAATATTTATTTAATATCCAGATGTAAGTACTTCTACTGATACAGAAAAGCATTTCTTATCTCCAGTTTTCCCTCCTCCACAATACATTTATTGATTCTTCATGCTTATTCTTATTTAGAAAAGTAACCTCAATATAGCATATATCTTATGAATTTCATGTCCAGCAGATGTATATCAACAACATTCTGTTTAATTATTTTTTTTTTAAGTAAATAGGATAAGGATCTAAAATGTGAGTATCTTTTTTGTTCTCATGTTTTAATGATTATAATGTTGCTATATTCTTTGCACATAACATGAATGAGACTAATGTTTTAGCTATTTAACATGTATTCTTTCTGTTAGAACTTTTTACTATCAGCATGTCTGTCTCAGCAGCAGTCATATAAAAGAATTGCCATTCATGAAATTTACAGTAGAGAACCCAGAGTCTTGGGAAGAAGGCAAAAGTATGAGGGTTTAGAAATTAGAATTAGAAATTAAAATTTTGAAAATACTTTTTCCATCTGTAATTTCTTCATACAATTCAATAAATCATATGGGAATAAAAGGGCTTGAAAGATACAATGTTAGATAGATAATGAAATCACAGAATCACAGAATTATCAAGGTTGGAAAAGACCTAGAAGATCATCTAGTCCAACCATTACCAATACTTCCCAGCAAAATCATATCCCTTGACGCAACATCCAAACGTTTCTTGAACACTCCCATGGTCGGTGACTCCACCACCTCCCTGGGCAGTGCATTCCAATGCCTGACCACCCTTTCCGAGTAGTAATACTTCCTAATGTCCAGCCTGAACCTCCCCTGCCGCAGCTTGAAACCATTCCCTCTAGTTCTATCACTGAATACACGAGAGAAGAGGCTGACCCCCAGCTCACTACAACCTCCCTTCAGGAAGTTCTAGAGAGCTATAAGGTCTCCCCTGAGCCTCCTCTTCTCCAAGCTTAACATTCCCAGCTCCCTCAGCCGCTCCTCATAAGGCCTGTGCTCCAGACCCCTCACCAGCTTTGTAGCCATCCTCTGAACACGTTCCAGGGCCTCAATGTCTTTCTTGCAGTGAGGGGCCCAAAACTGAACACAGTACTCAAGGTGTGGCCGCACCAATGCCGAGTACAGGGGGACAATTACCTCCCTGTTCCTGCTAGTAACACTGTTTTTGATGCAAGCCAGGATGCCGTTGGCCTTCTTGGCCACCCGGGCACACAGTCGGATCATGTTCAGCCGAGCATCAATCAGTACCCCCAGGTCTGTTTCCTCAACACAGTCCTCCAGCCACTCTGCCCCAAGCCTATAGCACTGCCTGGGGTTGTTGTGGCCAAAGTGCAGGACCTGGCATTTGGTCTTGTTGAACCTCATCCCGTTGGCTTCAGCCCAGCTCACCAACCTATCCAGATCCCTCTGTAGGGCCTCGCTACCCCCAGGCAGATCGACACTCCCTGCCATTTTGGTGTCATCTGCAAACTTACTGAGGGCGCACTTAATGCCCTCATCCAAGTCATCAATGAAGATGTTGAAGAGGACAGGCCCCAGCACCGACCCTTGGGGAACACCACTCATGACTGGTCTCCAACTGGATTTGACTCCATTTACCACCACTCTCTGGGCCCGGCCTTCCAGCCAGCTCCTTACCCAGCCGAGAGTGTACCTATCCAAGCCACGGGCTGCCAGCTTTTGCAGGAGAATAGCATGGGAGACAGTGTTGAAGGCTTTGCTGAAGTCTAAGTAGACCACATCAACCACCTTTCCTTCATCCATCAGACGGGTCACAGGATCGTAGAAGGAGATCAGATTGGTCAAGCAGGACCTGACCTTCATGAACCCATGCTGGCTAGGTCTGATCTCCTGGTCATCCCACACCTGCCGCGTGATCTCCCTCAAGACAATCCGTTCCATTACCTTCATTGGCACCAAGGTCAGGCTAACAGGCCTGTAGTTCCCCGGATCCTCCTTACAACCTTTCTTGTAAATGGGAGTCACGTTGGCAAGCCTCAAGTCTTCCGGGACCTCACCCGTTAACAAGGAGAGCTGAAAGATAACGGAAAGAGGCTCAGAGATCACCTCTACCAGTTCCTTCAGCACTCTTGGGTGAATCTCATCCGGACCCATGGACTTGTGGCAGTCCAGTTGGAGTAGTAATTCCCTGACCGCTTCTTCCAGAATCACAGGGGGCTCAGTCTGCTCCCCAGCCGAGACTACCAAGCCAGAGCGTGGGGAGCCCTGGGAATAACCGAGATGACTTTTAAAGGCAGACGTAAAGAAGGCATTCAGAACCTCCGCCTTTTCCTTATCCTCTGTGATCACATTCCCAGCCTCATCCAGTAAAGAATGGAGATTCCCCTTTGTCCTCCTCTTACAGTTGATGTATTTGTAAAAGAGTTTCTTGTTTGTTTTTACCCCAGCAGCCAGCTTAGATTCCAGCTGGGCTTTTGCCTCTCTGATTTTCCCTCTACACATCCTAACAGCCTCTTTGTAGTCATAATGTGTGCCCTTGGTTGGTACAAACCCAAGGAATGTATCTTTTGGGAGACAGAGTTTGATTCCATTGAGACAATGCTGTGAGGCCCCATCTGGGGTACTGTGTCCAGGTATGGAGCCCTCGGTACAAGAAAGACAGAGAGCTGTTGGAAAGGGTCCAGAGGAGGGCCATGAAGATGATCAGGGGGCTGGAGCACCTCGCCTATGAAGACAGGCTGAGGGAGCTGGGGTTGTTCAGCCTGGAGAAAAGAAGGCTGCAGGGTGACCTCATTGTCAGCCTTTCAGTACCTGAAGGGAACCTATAACCAGGAGGGGAGTAAACTCTTTGAAAGGGCTGATAATAGCAGGACTAGGGGAAATGGTTTTAAGTTGGAAGAGGGAAGATTTAGGTTGGATGTTAGGGGGAAGTTTTTTTACTAGGAGAGTGGTGAGGTCTTGGAACAGGCTGCCCAGGGAGGTTGTGGATGCCCTGTCCCTTGAGGTGTTCAAGGCCAGGTTGGATGGGGCCCTGGGCAACCTGGTCTAGTAAATGTGGAAGTTTGGTGGCCCTGCCAGGCAGGGGGGTTGGAACTTCATGGTCCTTGAGGTCCCTTCCAACCTAGTTCATTCTATGATTCTGTAATGCATGAATTTTAAACTCAAAGAGCTCATTCCCTTAAACTAATAGAAATGAGTTTTGCAGGTTAGTGTCTGCAAAGTTTGATCCTCTATTTAAGTGGCTTGCCAAAAAGCGAAACCATCAAGCATCTTCAGTGGTTTGACATCTTTTGTAACAACTGCTGAAAAACAAACGCATGCATAGATAAAGATGGGAGCATCACGTAAGACGCAAAGGATTGCCTTGATAAAATGAGTGGTATGCTTTTATTTCAATAAGCATGATAATAAATATTTCTTTCATAAATATTTCTTATAATTTACATAATTTATTTATGGCCTCTCTTCAAGCTCCTCCTCCACTTTACTGACAAGCACTAATTTGTTGCCATACAAATTAGAACACTCCCTTTTACATCACATCATCACAACCCCTTTTACATAAACTTTCTTGATAGCATGTATTGGATTTAGGAAAAGGAGACAGAAGGCAACAACTGACAGTCACTTCATAGCAATTCAGGGAAATCCTACATCTCAGCTTGCTGCCTTGGCTTGCAATCTCCATTCACTAAATCCATGAACAGGCACTGCAGGAAAAACAATATCGCTCTGGTGAAGATTTCAACAACAACAGAAAGATTATATGCTTTTGTCTGACAATATTTAAATGTAGTATTCCCAAACCAAAGACATGTCTGTCCAATGAGTTTGAAGAGTCGCTCCTAAAACGAGTGAAATAAATTCCGGCAAGTGTGGTTAATTTAGAACTGAGCAGGAGGGTGCAGAGGAGGTTTCTGGAACTGGTGCCAGAATTTTTCAGAATTGGCACCTGCTCTGTGCCACTGACTGGCAAAGAGCTTCGCTGGAGAGCTACTCTGGCTCTATCTAAATACAGAAAATAAATCTGAGACCTTCTGGCACAGTGTTCCTAAGACAGTATCTAACTTTTCAGTGCTTTAAAACTTTTTTCACATCAGTATCTTCCTCCTGGAGCATTCCAGTCTGACTGTTGCACAGATATGGCAATTACTGTTTTATTGCACATGTACTAAATGTTAGAAGAAAAAAAAAGTATTTGAATTATGTTTCTTTTTTCCCTTTTCTTTTAAAGTCAGCATACCTTGTCAGTTTCATAGATAACAACTACAACAAGAACTTGACATTAATATGGGAAAGAAAAAAGAAAGAAATTAATGTAGTCTCATTAAGAAAGGTTCTTTTGTGAGTGTCAGCTGGTAATGAACCACATGATTTTTTTTTTAAAGGAAGTTCTTACTAATCTTTGTATTTCTGATGTGGACTTTGCTGAGGCCTTATTACTTTTGTAACTGATGAAGCCCAACATTAAAGTTTTCTCTTCTAAGGAGGAGAAAGTACTGTGTGTTCCATGTGCCCAGCGCAAAAGAGTGTCCTACCCTATTTCCAACCCATTTTCCAGATTGTATATTCCTATTTTCATTCACAGATCAGGTTAACTCTCAGACCAATCGCATATGCATCAAATACCTGTCCTGGATCTCTGTCCTTTGTTATGACAATTTCAAGAAATTGGCTCTAGGAAAAAAAAAATAAGTGCAGTGGCTAAAATGGCTAGTCCTTTTGATATGGAGGGCTAGTGCAGTTGGTGAGTCATTCAAAATCATGATCAGCAATCCTTCTAGTCTGCACTCAATACCAATCATGCACCATGCATGAGGAATATGTAGATGCTCACATGGCATATCCCCTTATTGCACTAGTAGCAAAATGCAAGTCATGCTTTTCAATAATAATTTTAACAAGATAAACTGTCAATAAATCAATAAAATGATCTCAAAATTTAAAATTTATGGCTACTTTTTAGGCAGCCAGGATACATTGCCAAGTACAGTACATTAACTGTTTACCTGTAAATCAGTTTTATTGTTTGCATATGTTAAAGTCACTTCTTTTAAACCACAAATAACACTTGAAATTTGACAGTAACAAAGTATAATTTTAACCAAGAGAATGCTTGGCCATGGTAACAAGATCTGAACTGCATATTTTATCCCACAAAACTTAGCTGAAGAGAAAGCAATGGATGCGCAGAAACATAGGACACACATGTTGGTGTTTTATTCAGTTTTCACTAATTTATCAGTTTCTACATATAAGTAGTCTGGAAGCATAAGGTTGTTCACTTTTGTATTTTAGTTATTGCATAGTTGCTATTATACAAGATTGTAACAGATGAATAGCCAGAGGTTATAGGGGAACAACTCACCCACTCTGAGGCTCACAGCTAGGATGGATGCTCACCACAAGGAACTCCACACAGGAGCAATCTCCAAAAGAGATGCTGCCTTAGTGGTGGTCAGCCCTTAAATGGGATCTAGGAGAGGTGGAGTCAAGCTCCACCCCTTCCGGAAGCACAGCTGAATTACCTTCACCTGTGCTCCCGCAGCTGACCCGTCACTTGCCTCAGATAGTTAATCAGAGGTTCAGGCTGTGATTGACAGTTTCCCAAACAGTTATTAAAACATCAGATGAAAGGAAAGTGCACCTCTTCTCCATACCCCACAGATTCAGTACTTGTTTTCCTGTATGGAATACATTTTTGACACACCTTAGTGAATGGAAAAAAATGTATGTAAAAGCAATAGAGATATCCATAACCTTAACACTAAAGAATGGGGTTCTTTTGTACGATATTATGAGCGAGTGTGTCTCCTTAATTCTTTTAGATGCTCTGCCCTTTATGAGCGCTGTTACACAGATTTGTATTTTTAAAGATGTGTGTTTATTATTTCAATTTCTTAACTTAAGAGAAAATTCAGATAAGGCTGTGGAAGCCTGTGTCTTCCTGATTTTCATCCGTGCCCTTCTTGAAGATGAGTATGACTTTTTTTCCACTTACTGAGAGTCTTCTGTGTTTGCTATCATTTTTCAAAGATTACTGGGAGTTGCTTTGTGATGATATCTACAAGACCTCACAGGAATGCATCTTATCTCATCCTGTGGATTTGTGCATATTCAAACGGCAGAAGTTTTTGCTGACTGTTATCTTCTATGTATACGAGATGTAATGACACATCAGAATTTGTGAGAATGCAGTATCTGTCCCCCCACCCCCCACAGCATTCTTGTGGAGAAGCTGGCTGCCCATGGTTTGGATGGGCATACGCCTGGAAAGGGACCTTGGTGTACTGATTCAGCTGAATATGAGCCAGCAATGTGCCCAGGTGGCCATGAAGGCCAATGGCATCCTGGCTTGTATCAGGAGTGGTGTGGTGAGCAGGACTAGGGAAGTACTTGGCACAGGTGAGGCCTCACCTCAAGTACTGTGTTCAGTTTTGGGCACCTCAGTACAGAAAGGACATTGAGGTGCTGGAGCAGGTCCAAAGAAGGGTAACAAGGTTTGTGAAGGTCTTGGAGATCATGTCCTACGAGGAGTGACAGAAGGAATTGGGGCTGTTTAGTCTGGGGAAAAGGAGACTGAGGGGAGACCTTACTGCTCTCTTTGAATATCTGAAAAGTGCTTACAGTGAGTGCTGGGTTGGTCTTTTCTCACTGGTGACAGGTGACAGGATGAGGGGAAATGGCCTCAAGTTGTGCCAGGGTAAGCTTAGGTTGGATATCAGGAAACACTTCTTTACAGAAAGGGTTGTTAAGCACTGGAATGGGCTCTCCAGGGTGGTGGTTGAGTCACCATCCCTGGATGTGTTTCATAACCATTTGGATGTGGTGCTCAGGGACATAATGAGTAGAGGGTTGTTAGAGGGTTGTGAGAGAGTTAGGGTAGTATGATTAGGTTGTGGTTGGACTTGATGATCTTTAAGGTCTTCTCCAACCTGAGCAATTCTATTTTTTCCCACAGCTCAGGAATTCTTCCACAATGCAGATCTTCCTTTCACAATGGTGCTCCAGAATGCCAGGCTCATCTCCCATATCATGCTCCACAGTGTTTTACTCCCATTCAGAATGCTGGTGCTCCAGAAGTTATGTCAGAGTTGGTGGTGTAGTGGTGTAGTCAGGTCAGCCACACAAGAACAGATAGATTGATCACGTCCTTGCATGAGTGATGCTCTTTAAATACCGCTGACAGATCACAGTGCTGTTTCTCCATGAATACCAACTGCTCATAACATTGCTGAAAATGAAATAGTGTAAGTCGAGCATGATTTTAATTGAACGTCTAGTACTAGCTTTCCTAACTGCGGGTAAACTTCAGCATTTCCCCTTCTGTCAACAATAAATGAAGGACATTTTACAAATCTCTTTACGCTAGATGCCTTTTTTGCAAAATTTGTGTGAAGAAAGAATTATGGATGTTTTCTAATTAGATGTTGGTTAGAGTTCCTTCTGGCACCCTAACATACTGCAGATTCAAAATCCTGTCATATCCAGACTTATCATATGAAATACTAATGAAAAATAATATCTATTTCATGACTCATTTTTTATGCAAACAGAATAAAAATACAAAAAGGAGCCAAACAAAAAAAAACCCTCACACAAATGAAATGTGAATAAAACCAACAGATGCTAGGCTTATGGTGTACAACATACAAATATTTTCCTTCTGAGGACACTTCTATTATTTACAAAAGTGAGTTTTGAAAATAAATGACTGGTAAGCTTCTGGACTGCTAAGAATTCCTGAAGACTGAGGTAAAGATTTTAGTTGTTCTGCCTAGCAACTATTTTGAGGAGGCATTACCTTTCTTGCACTGTGATTGATCTGTAAAGAGTATAATTATTTTCCTATTGCTTTAAAGCTCTGTTTAATAAATAGATTTTCATCTCAAACCGCAGGTTTCTACAAACTTATTGTGTTAAAGTCTGTTTACAATTCATAGAAGACCATGTTCCAACTGTGCTGACAAAAAAGCTTCTGCGTGCTTCTCTGTGTGATTGCTAGCAATTATTTGTGACTCTTTGCTCTTCTGAAGTCACTGCTGAAAGAGTTAAAAAGAGTTACATTCAAGTAGCAAAAATTCATTTAATTTGTGTCTTTTCTCCTATTTCTAGAATATTTCTAAAAAATATATATATAATGAAGAATTAATTACCAAGGATCACCATGGTAAACAATATTTTGGAGGGTCAGAGAAATACAGAACTACAAAATCTAGCATGTGTAGCAGCCTCCTCTATGACTTCCAGTATGTTGGTCTATATGTACACAGAGCCTTTTGGACAATTAGCAGCCTGTACGAATTTAGGAACACATGAATATAGCCAAAAGAAAAAAAGTAGAACAGCTCCGTGACATTTGTATCAAAGGTCATTGGAAGCTACTTGAGAACTGCAATTCAGTGCATGCAACTGAACATTGATGACAAAACATATACATCCCAGAAATTTACACTGTAGCAAATTGTGCAAAAGGAAGAAAAATAGCAATAAAAATCTAGAACAAGCAGTATTGTGTGTTGGCTGTGGAGACATAGTTACAAGTATTGACGAGAGTCTGTTTTGACAATGCAGACGTGCGTATAAATCTAGGAACACGTTAGCAGGATGATTTTCCACGACTCTGAAAGGTCTGCAACATCACACAGCTGCAGCATTTGTTTGAATAGACTTTTGTTTCCTGAGTGAAATTAGTAAAAATGCTGTGCAAACAACAAAGGGAACTAAATTTACACGAGAGGTTTGTAGCCAGGGGACTTCTTCACATAGCTGAGCACCAAGAAATCAATTGAGTGCAGAAGGTTTTCTTTTCCTTGGTTAACTGTTGTAATTAAACTGTTTCTAAAGCTTGGAGAAGTCAGTAGAAAGCAACTGGGACTAAGGAAAATTGTCCGACTCCTTGTAATAAAAAAAAATAGAGCTGAAATATGAACAGCACATTTTAGGTAGGGACATTTCTTGCTGATCTTCCTGTGATTCTTCAATAAAATGCATAGCCTTTTCCTCTGGGAAATGGTAATGGTTTGAGGTAATGGTTTCAGAGAAGTGTTTTCTTCCAAGACCTAATGCATTGGAGCAGAGACACCTGTGCTGTTAGCATAACTGGTGAAGGAGGCCGTTGGGACACTTGTGCTCCTCATCCTGGATGTCTGAAATAGAGGTTCAAGAACTCATCACAACATACATAGAGAGCGCGCTAAGAGTTCTGAAACTTTCTTCAAAAGATAATTTTTTTTTTTTTTTTTGGCCTGAATGCTAGTTGGGTCTAATAGCTCTCATAGAAAGTATAATAGCTCTAATAGAAAGTCTAATAGAAGGAATGGGGAATGGGTCAAGGAACAAAACAAAAGGGTTATATTTCATTACGAAAACAATTTGTTTAAAGTGACTCTGCAAATGTCCAAAACTAAGTCAGGTCAGTCATACATTCCTGCAGAAATAGTTTGTTTTCCTGTACCAAGTTGATACCAGGACAAAACCTTCACACACTCATCATGTGGATTCTCTCAGACTGCATGGATACCTTTAGATGTGCTCAACTCACCTGCCCTGATCTGCAGCCCGAGCCCCAAGTAATTGTCCCATTCAATGCCATGTTTCTATATGCCTCAGTAATTAACCCTCAGTACAGATAGAAACCACTGAATTTTAGGTTAAGTTTTGTTATTCATTTCCTTAGCTCTTTCCTTTGATCCTAGTCTTTAAAGATTTTGTTTTACCTATCCACCTATTGAAAATATGACAGTCTTTATAAATTTTGTGCTGTTTCTTCGTTATATTTGCTTTTGTCTTTGCTGAGATGCTCTGCTGGTATTTTCTGAGAAAGACATACTATTTATGTGGATTTCTTGCCTTCTTTTTTGTTTTAACTGAACCTTAGAACTACGTTTGTTAGAAAACCCTTTTTCTTTTTATCATTTTTAAAATTATTATTATTTTTATTAATAATCTGAACATGAAAATGTTGTTTGATGATTAGTAAAAACAGTTGTTAAGGAGACAAGGAAGCTATTACCAAGTTTTGTGTCTGCATCATTCATCTTAGGCCTTTCGGCTAAAAACAGCTAAACATAACAAAGGAATTCTGGCTCTGTAAATTTGTATGTTCTTAAATCAATAGATGGGATAAGGAGAAAGTTTGCATAGATATTCCAAATAAACAAAAGGCTGATGTATGTGACATTGGTTTCTTATATTCCAGGTAGGTAGATATCTGACATCAGACACCATACGCAGATACATAAAAAATAAAAAGCTGCAATTCTGGAAATAAATTAGAAGAAGAGTAGAAAACAGCCAGGCTATGTAAATCCCTCAGAATGGATTTAGTGATTTCATTATTTTTATTGTGGACCTTAATTTAATCCAATATGTCAGAAAAGTTTTGGGAAACTTGATTTTAATAAGTTACAGAAAATAACGTTTATGTAGCTTATTGTTGCTCTTGGCCTTGTGAAGCTGATTTTCAGAGAATTTCACGGTTTTCCGTGAAATTGAAAAAAGGCTCAGTAGGCTGGTTTCTTCTTTGTTTGTACACTGGCATTACATGCAAATGAGGAGGAACAGAATAAGAACGTCCAAAAACATTTACAGGAAAATTTAGGTCCAAGTAATATCAACATATTGCATTTCTGTTCTGAGCATTGGTAATGCACTCTGTTAGGGAAAGACACCATGAATGTTAAATCTAGCTTATGTAAAATAGCCATTTCTTTTCCCTGGAAGGCAATTCAGAGCAGAGACAAATTTCAAGTTTACTGATTTTTTTTTCTCTCTCCACATATTGTAGAAGGAGACTACGTTTTAACCTTCTGAATGTCCTTAGATGCTATTCTTGAGTTAAAACATACAACAGATTATTAAATTTCCTGCAGCTACTCTTATGATTGAGATCAATTGCTTTTGTTTTATGAGAAGTATTTAAGACGATTTGGAGAAGGTAGAAGATAGGAAATCCATCTTCTAGTGTATTCGAAAGAGCTAGTAAGCTTCGCTGTTAGCACGTGTGGTGTTTTTACCTGAGTTAGCCGAGCTTCAAATTGTTCCATTGCCTTCTTTTACTTCTATTTTCTAGTTTTAAGAACCTTGTAATGTTTGTTTATTTTACTTAGAGAAAATAATAATTCAGCTTTTCAGGCAGACTAAACAGGAAGTCCATTACTTCAGCCAGACACCGTACCAAACTGGGAGCTGGAGATTAATTTTGTTAGAGTTTGCTACCTTTTCCAGAGCCACTGCTTTTTCTATTCTGTATATTTGCCCCATTTTTCTGGTTTCATGATTTAGGACTTTACACTTCACCCTATTAGAAAGATTGATTTTACTTGTTTTATTTTATTTTATTTTATTTTATTTCATTTTATTTTATTTTATTTTATTTTATATTTTGTACCCAAGCTTGTGGGCAAACTTCTCTTTATGTCTGATGTGTCATCTTCACTTCTTCCATGTCACAAATCTTAATGTTATTGCACTTGCTATATGAAATGCCCTAAGACCTCAGGTTTAGCACCAAGCCCTACGCTGTCATACTAGAAATTCACTGATTCACCACAAATTTATTTATGATTACTGATTGTTCAATTTATGTAAATAATACCAGTTGTACTTGCTAGTGTTGTCACCTCAGCTTGATTGAAAGGTAATTTGATGGGAGCTCCTGTCTAAATTTTCACTGATGAGAAGTATTATTAAACAAGAAAAATGAGAGATGTATTTCCCAGGTCAGCTGCACTGCCACTGTCCTTTTATTCCAATATTAAGAAATCTTTAGCCAGCTG
This sequence comes from Alectoris magna, assembly GCA_030625065.1. NCBI lineage: Eukaryota > Metazoa > Chordata > Aves > Galliformes > Phasianidae > Alectoris > Alectoris magna. The sequence goes on along the minus strand of CM060562.1, from coordinate 82,795,023 downwards.
AGGACTGACGTGGTCCCCAGCGTGATGATATCCTAAGCTGGAGAAAAGCCTTCCCTGTGCTAATGATCCTTCACTGCTATCACAGAGGGTATTTTGCACAGGAAAAGTTTGGAGTACTGCATTCCTCCAGTCTTTAGAAAAGGTGTAATGCCTATGTGATATTCCTGCCAGTGCAATTTGTAACCTCTACACTCATAAGTGAACTGGGCCGGGGTTTGCTCTTCTGTCAAACACCACTTTTTCCCTTTGAGATCCTTGGAGTTGCTTTTGATTTATAATGACATACACATGAAAATTGAAGGTATAAATGAGAATCTCATTTCTTCCATGAGTCAAACTTAAAGAATACAGCCCTACAAAATGTACTAGGCCAATGGGAGATATACACAAGTGTTAACTTGCGTATACAAACTTTTCATGGTGTTGAATCATGGCATGACGTCTGGACATACTTTTTTCTCTGCATCTGGCTGCTAAACTACTCTAAATACAGTCTTTTTGTTCTGAATCCTGCTACACAATAACCTACTACCATTTCATGTTAGAGAATAATGTGTAAATTTTAAAGTAAGTCATATAAAATAGGTGGTTTGCAAATACCTTAAAATTCACTGGTATCAGCTCTAGTGCCTGCTTGCCTCCAATACAGTTCCAGCATATAGTCTATGTTACAGATCATAAAAGAGGGGAGTGTGCAAAAATCATATAGAGACATAGTTCACCCCTAGACCTAAGTGCCTGAAACTGTTTATTGGCACATTTAAGTTTATTGCTAATGAATTTTAATAGCTAAGCCACCAATTTAGTACTCATAGGAATCAGAGAAAACTAGGATCAGTATCACTGGATTCTGAAGCTGAATAACTGAAAGAAGATATTTAAATAGAATCATAGAATCATAGAATCACTCAGGTTGGAAGGGCCCTCAAAGATCATCAAGTCCAACTGCAGCGTAACCATAGTACCCTAACTCTAAACCCCCTGCTAAATCATATCTCCAAGCACCACATCCAAACGACTCTTAAACACATCCAGGGACGGTGACTCAACCACCTCCCTGGGGAGCCTATTCCAATGTTTAACCACCCTTTCTGTAAAGAAGTTTTTGCAGCTTTACAGTGCTGTCTTACCAGTGTAAGACAGTGTCTTCTTATGTCAGTGACATAAGAAGAGCATATTACTAGTTTAAGGTATGACTGAGATGAAGAAAAAACCCAGACTCCAAAATAAATATTTGCATTTAGGCAAATGCATTTTTGAACTGTTCATCTCTGCCCTCAGATTCATTTCAGAGGCATTTCCTCCCAAGGCTGCAAATGCTTTTACAATTAAATTGCTTTTATTGTGTGATGAAAAAATCACCCTAAGTGAATTCAGTTGAACACCACCAACACAGCACAAGGATGCTGTGGAGCTCAGCTAGGCAGGCTTACAGGGAGGGAAGCTTGACAAGACTCTTCCCTCTTGGGAATTCTGCTTGATCCCTTGAGGGCTACACGCAATTCAGTCCATTCCTGGCCATACACTTGTTGAAACAGACTTTATAGGGAGCTTATGCTACTGTAATTCTCTCAACTACTTTCTGCTGGGCCCCTCTAATCATGAGTTTGGCCAAAAGAACCAGGGCTTAAGAAGGAAAGTTTTGTTAGAAAAAAAAAAAGCAAAACCGTAGAAGTTGTTCCATAAACTCTGCTAGCAGAGTTTATAATTTATTTTTAAATATCCTTCTTATCATATTTCTTATCTCAGAAATACGGGGAAAAATCAACAGTGTCAAAGGCACCAAACCTCTTCCTAGAAAAGCAAAAGAAGTGGCTGTAGTAGGCCTGAATGAAAGTAATGAAAGCACTTCTTTGTCTCTCCAGGAATGTTTGCTGCACTAGTAAACTGAGGAAAGGATGAAGCATAATTTTAAAGGAAAATACTTTTATAAAAGTTGATTAATTTTATTTTATTTATAGCTTATTAAGCAGAAGTGTTTTCTCCTAAATTGAAATTAAATTTTTAATTTGTCCTTTTTCTACTAACACTGAAAAAATTAATATTGGCTTTGGCACTCCCCATCCTCTGTCTGTAGCTTACAGAGTAGAGTGTAAGCCAAATTCAGTCGTGGTATGTGTATGATATAAGCTACTCCATGAAATCCAGCCTAAATGTAACATGACGTGCTGTACATGCAAAAGGTACAGAAGAACAGGCTGGTAAAAACATCAAGAAAAGCTTTGTCTTGGACTGTTTAACTGTATAGAGATTCCTCCTGGCCTTTCGGGTGGTAACTAATCTTGACCGATTTAGCTGCACATTGACTGGTCTTGTTTAGAATAGCTTAGTCCACTGGAAGCAAGGGCTCAAAACCATAAGAGTGATGTTGTGTTCAGCCAGAAGGAAGGATGAGGAAAATATCACTCTCCTGCTGGAGGCTGGACCATCTGGAAATGATATGATGGACTGCATGTCTGTCATATGATGAAAGGAATTTGATGATAAACATGGGCAAACAGTTTGAGGGATTCGCTTCTATGGCAGAACTTCTTCACACTTCACAATGATGTTAATAGGATCAAATATAGATGTTCTAATGTGAGTTACATAGTAACAGCACACTATTGTTTTTCAAATATGAACTACAATCTGTGTAGCAGATTGTGTACCTGGTTTCTGTAAGATTAATATTTCCTAATCCACATTTCTTTTGATCCACAGTTAAGATAAACTTGACCATCCAGAGATTTTTGATAGCTGGAATGGTAAAAATAGGCACAGAAAGGAAACTGGAAAGATTTTGTTTTAAACAGTGCACCAGCAAAAGACTACCTGCTTCCACTGAATTCCCTTCCAGACCTGTTTAGTCTGATTACATTCCTGGAACTGTGAATTCACCCTAAAAACAACACTCTGATTTCCCTTCTGAGTAAACAGCTTTTCCATTATATTAAGGAGATATCTAATACAAGATACTTCCAACTCCTCCGTAGTGTAAAAACTAAGGATTTTAAGCAATGACCAACTTAAATCATTGCTAAAAGAAAGCATTCAGTTGAAGTATATGCTATGATGTTACATGTTTTTTGAGTTATTTTGATATAGATCAGAATTTGCAGAATTTTGGAAAGCCGGTGGAGAATTTAAGAGCTCTAATTTGCTTATTTGCTGAAATAGCTTACTATACATTCTCACAAAATCTGATTAATACAATTGCATATTCAATATTTAATATAGAGTGTATATATGGAGATATTTTTTTTTTTTCTAGAAAAGTATTTTAGTCACAGTATCACTATTATTGGAAAACCTTTGTTCAGTTCTTGTATCACAGTGCACTCATATTGGTTCCTAGATATATTATCATTATAGCACAGATTCACCGGGAATTATGCTGGCGTATTCTCTGCAAGTTCCTGAGGAACTGACAAAATAGAACAGGCAAATAAGCGTGCTTAATTTTTTTTCCCTTGCAGAAGCACAATAACGTAGTCGGGTGACAACGAATATCTCACTGACAATGAATCTTACTTAAGTTTGTAACTGAGATTTTATCTTCCATCCTGTGTTTTCATCAATTAGGATAAATCTGTAGCACCGTCTGCTCTAAGTAACGTAAGTTCATACTCCTTCATCCAAGATATATTCCATGAATCATTGACTGCTTGAGTTAAATGCACCATGTCCATTTTATATCAGACATTTCTCAACACCATATTAACTGTCAAAATAGTTTGGAAAGCCAGTTGCTGGTAATGGTGGGTCTGGCAACTAATAGCAATTGCATAATCAGATTTCATTTTCCATTGTCCAGTGATCTAATAGAAAAAGCATTAGATACTGTAGACAGTCATTTTTATTTTTCTTAATACTCTTTTCAAAATTTTATCTATTAGAAACTATCCTAGAGCAAGGGCAAAATATATCCAGGTACTTGTTTGAATACAGTTGGGAAAAACATATGCTTATAAACTCTTTCCAAACATTTGTCAGACTCCTAATTGTTTACAAGTCACACGTGATGAAGGAGCACCGCAGACTGGGGAAAAATAGTTTTGCTATGGAATAAGAGAGCTTCTCTGGCAGCTTTGTTCTTAGCCTGTTTTTTGAGTCAAGAGACATGGTTTGTTCCCAAGGATTGTTCCTAGTGTTCATAAACATAACAAATATAAACATTTTAGATGAGAGTATTCAAGGACAGGGAAATATAATTGATATGCTCGGAAAATCAACATCTATATGAAACTACAGACAGAGAAAAGAGTGATAGCAGGAAAGACAGTATAAGTAGACATTATTGTAATACCAATTTAAGTGAAAGAATGTAAACAGAAAATAAAATTCAAAAATGGAAAGAAAAATACCAGTGTTATATCAGCTGTTCATACATTACATGAAGATTTGGATGGTGTGGATTTTTCTGGCAGGGATTTACACTGTTTACTTCTCCCTTCTTTTCCAACTTCCTTGCCTCTAGACCTACTAGTCCTGTCACAGAATCACAGGATGGCTGAGGTTGGCAGGGACCTCTGGGTCCATCTAATTCACAGAGAAGAGGTTGCTCTTGACCATATCCTGATGGCTTTTGAATATCTCCAAATGGAGAGATTCCACACCCTCTGGGCCAGCTGTGCCAGAGCCCAACCATCCTCACAAGACAGAAATATTTTCCGATGCTCAGAGGGAACTTGCTTTGTTTGAGACTGTGCCCATTGCCTCTTGTTCTGTCATGGACACTACTGAAAAAGAGCCCGGTTCTGTCCTCATTGAACCCTCCCTTCAAGTATTTATAGGCATTAATCAGACCTCCCCTGAGACTTCTCCAGGCTGAACAGTCCCAGATATCCCAGTCTTTCTTCATAGAGAAAAGATGCTCTGGTCCCTTCATCAGTTCCATGACAAACTGGACTCTATCCAGCCTGTCCATGTCTCTCTTGTACTGGGCAGCTCAGAAAAGGCCACAGCACTCCCTGTATGGCCTCACTAGTGCTAGGTAGAGGGAAAAGATCACCCCCTTTGACCAGCTAATTAACTAATAAAAGTCATCACCTTTGACCTGATGCCTTGTTTCATGCAGATCAGAATAATAGCCACTTCCTCTTTGTTGTTCTTTTACACTTTTCCTCCTCCTTTTTGTCTTTTCCTTACTTCTCCTTTCCCAGATTGTAGGGTCTCTACACGTTCTTCTTCAGAAACTCCATTCTAGAGCCTTGTTTTCATCCTTCAAGTCCAATGTGCTAATTCCATAATCCTATTTTATTCCTTAAAATCTGAGTCTTTAGCAGTGTAATTCTTTTCAGCTATAGTTGTATTTCCCTCAGTCCCACCTTGTTATCTGCAACTAGTTTGTGTACAAAAAAGAGCAATGCACTTCATTACTGAAAACCTCCTCCTCTTTTATGAATGCAGACAATGAGTCTAAAACTGATTCATCACTAAGATGAATTAGTCAAAAGGTCAGACTTGAAATCATCAGTTTGGGAAAGCAGACAAAAGATGTTGTCCTCTGAATTAAACTCCTGTTATCACTTATGTTGTAGCTACCTTTGGTCTAGAGTGAAACTTTGGTTAAGTGTAGAGATGGAACACAACAAAAACACTACCAAAAATGAACTTTATTTATTTATTACTGAAGAAATTTTTAAAAAAGCTTCAAAAGCCAAACCCAACCAAAAATAAGCAAAGATATCGTTGAAACAAAGAGGATACGTTGTAAACTCTGTATTGCATGTTGAAACAAGAAATGACTGGTTGTATTCTAGAGAAATAAGCACTTAACTACAGTATCTTCGATCATTCTGATTAACTAAACCAAATAATTGTTTAGCTATTTTTTTTTAACTGTTAAATTTATATTAATTGCTTAGTATTACAAAATCAACAGAAGTGTTGACCTTTATTTAGTGTCCTGAAATATTTACATATATCTTTTCAATTCTACTGTCACTTAGCTTAGTGACCCTGCTAATTAGCTTAACTATCCCAGGGTCCATTTTCTGATCCTGAGGGTAACCGGCACAGTTTGACCTTTGCTTTCCAAATTACATTTGAATTACTTTTGGGGAATGTTCTGTGGCCCATTCTAATCACTAACCTGTGTTGGGGATTAGTATTGGATATTCTAGGCTTAAAATACAAAAAAAATTGAAGATATTATTGCAAGATTTTAATAGCAGAGACAGCTGAGTTCCATACGACTTTCAGAAATAAGAAGAATTGCACTTCTGAGTTAAATAGAAGCTGTGCTTGTCTGTACACTTTAATCATTTTTGTATTGAGAAACAAATAAAATTTATCATGGAAATAATGAGCAGAACCATCTATTCTATCTGGGTTTAATTTTTCTGATTCAACACATTTTTTTGTGCTTTTTGTTGTTGCTTGCTTGATATTTTACAGTGCCTTGGATTCACTGATAGTTGTAGATCTGTTCTAAACCATTGTGCTAAAGGTGAAATTTTAAACTAAACTGGACTAAATGTTCACACTGTGATTTCATGTTGCAGGATCTCCATAGTACACAGTACTTTACTTGCTTCTAAAATGTCCTGCTTGCTAAGATAAGGCTCACTGCAAAAACCTGTAGAAACCTGTTCCCATAGCACTTTTTTGACACAGGCTGTGCTGAAGGTGGTTTGTTTTAATTTGTCAAACTGGATTTTGAGGTCACAGATGGTTTTTGAACAGCTTGTTATGAGTTTCCACATACTCCTGCCCTTTTTCCAGGACTAAGTCAGGCACGCTTGGTTTAGCAAACTTCCTATTGCTCCTCAGACTTGGCATCAATTCCAACCTCCTCTTGGTGGGATTTCCAGTTTCTGAGAGTTTGATCCCACCCTTACATGAATGGGCCTCTGCTTTTAAGCTGAGTGAATGAGCAGTGCCTTTTACTTGTGCAAATGTTAAGTGCTGATCAAATACTAGCAGGAACATAGTCTGAAATAGAATTTAAAAATGGATTATCTGGATTATATATGACTTCATTGATGAATTGATACAAGCCTTCAGTAAATATTTCAGCTTTGTTAACTATTTGGCAAATCTCCATAAATTATCAGATTAAGTGTAGGTGTTGGAATTGCAGATGATAAATGGGTCTTCCTTCCTTTGCAACATACTACAAAAGATTCACTGAAAGATAATGGACAACTCTAGGCTCACACATTCAAAAAAGTGCCTAGAAATCAGATATTAGTAGAATGAGTTCTTAGATTTCTATTTTACAAGTACAGAGCAAGTGGAGAAGAGGAATGTGTGATTCTTTAATGGATCAAAATTAAGACTGAGATGTGGTAATTTTCATAAACATGATCGGTTTAAATACCAACATGTAAGGAGAAATGGGAAGAGAGTGAACTTACTGATATACATTAGTCTGTAGTCATTTTAGCTGTATTTTCAGAAAGTTATTTTCTAATCCAGAGGAATGAGGTTCTGGGATAATGTCCAGTATGTCAGAGCACAAAAATTAGTTAAACACAAGATGGAGTGTAGCATACTGCTAAAACAAGATTTACGATTCACTTGCATGTTATAATTGTAGAATAGTGGATATGATTACCTAGGAGGTCTATTACAGTCTTCTGTTTTGTATGCTTGCATCTACACAAAAATCCCAAAGATTATTCCATAGCACAAAAGTTTAACAGTTCTGTGTTGGCACTGAAATTATTACTTGAATGTAAATGGAAACAAATCAATTATTTTCATGACTTATATTATAAAATGGTCTCTGAATAATTTCCCCTTCTACTGCTTTTGTAAGGCCAAGAGTACTGTGTCCAAGCCTGGGGTACCCAGCACAAGAAAGACATGCTGGCCAACTTTTTACATGTTCTGATAGTGATAGGACAAGGGAGAATGCCTTTTATTAGATGTTAGGAAGCAGTTACTCTGAAGGTGATGAGGCCCTGACACAGCTGCGTAGAGAAGCTGTGGATGCCCCATCCCTGGAGGCATTCAAGGCCAGGTTGGTTGGGGTCCTGGCCAGTCTGATCTAGTGGGTGGCAGCCTGTCAGCGGTTTATGGGCTGGTTTGGCCCAGTTCTGTGACTAGTGGGGCTCAGGGATTTCACAAAATCTGCACCTCCGGAGAAGGGAAACAGGGGACCCCAAAATAATTAAAAACAGTGGCAACGATCTGAGGAGAAACAAACTAATTTACTAAATATGGTATCAGAATGCAAGATAACACACTATAATACAATATGATTAGAATTGAAGCTAATAAATCAAATATAATGAAGGAGTATCTGAAAGCTGTAGGCCTTACAGTAATACTGAAGTGATGCGCGCTGTAGGGACAGGCAACAGTGAGGAGAGGCGAAGGAGAAGACCGCAGAGAAGAGCCCGATCAGGTGACCTTGCCAGGAGTTATATCTCCTCTCTGTCTGCAAAGCCCCCTGGGGAATGTAGTTCTTCTTCTCTTCCAGACAGGTACCCGGAACTGGAGCATTAACACTTGAACTCCCACTGTACTACATGATGTTATGATGCAGAATACCAGTAACCAAAAACCATAAAGCCATGACACAGCCCTGCCTGTGAAAGAGGAGTGAGAACTAGATAGGCTTTAATGTTTCTTCTAACCTATACCATATGATTCCACGATTCCATGATTTTATGGTTCTATGACCCCATGTTTCTATGAATATAGCATTTTCTTTCTCAATTCATCAGACTCAGCTAATCTCTTGATTTTATTGATTTTAGACAATTTTTAGACAAATAATCAGCATTTCAGAAATATGGAGATGCTTTGATAAGTGTAATCTGAACTTAAAACTGTGAAAAATGAAAAATTATATTAAGATATTATCACAGCATGTCCAGCCCTATTTCCAGATTCAATTTCTCTTCGGTTTTTAACATTAAACAAATTGCCTTTTGTTCTTTTATCATCAGAGACACAAATGGGATGTTGGCTCCCAAACTGAAGTGCTTAAGTATTGTGAGATACAGAGGCTTTAGGTTATAACAGAAAAGCTCTTCTGCACAAGCACAGAATGGTAATGGCAGGTAATGGCAGGAGCAGAAGCCTGAATAATACCCTGCTGTATTGTTTTCAGGCCATCAGAGGAGCCATCAGAAGAGGGTTAGGAGGGGGTCTCAAGAATTCAGAAGGGACACCCTGTTCCAATGAATGCCTTTTTAATTGGGAGACTGAAAACAGGAGAAGACTGTTCTGTATTGTGCAGGATTTATTTTGGGGTATTTAGAAGAGGAACCAAGTGTAGGAAAGAGGTGGATTTAGGTAATTTGTGGAGAAACACAAGTGGGGATAAAAAAAAAAAAAGAAGAGTCATGGGGGAAATGTACATAAAGGTTCTGAAAGAACTCAGCATAAAGTAACTATTAATGTTAAACATAATGAAAAACTTTAAATCCTTTATCTCCATTAAACTTCAGTCCTCATGGATACAGTCCAAACTTAACTAATTTTAAAGAGACTGCACATGTGTGCATTGCTTATGGATTTCCTCATTTTCCACTAAAAATGTATAAATCATTTTGAATTTCAGTGAAATCACTTATGTACATGCAGATACATTTATATGTTCTTTCACAATACAGTGTGTGCTTCAAAATAATAAAGCAGTGGAATCTACAAGTATGGAGAAAAGCCAGATTATTCTGAAATAAACTATGATTCAGACACGAGTTAGCTTTTGGGAAAATATGAGTGTAATATATGACAAGAAGTGAAGATGGGTCAAAAAAGAATGCTCACAGATGTGAGATATGTCAACACTGGAGATGAAAAGCTTGAAAAATATTCATCCAGTAAAAGTTATTAGTGAAAACAAAAAGCAGAGGAATCAGGTCCAAGACATTTTAATAAGAAGCAAATTGCTGCTTCTTATTGATGGTCTCTTGTTCTATATGTTATCTTTTTTGTCCTCCAAAGTACTGTGATGAATAAGACCAGATTCTGGAAATAATTATCTTGAAACTATGTTCTTGTCTACTGGCAAAAATGTCCACAACATGGAACACAGAGTTGAAATCTGCTCTTTTTTTTTTTTTTAAACACTTCAGCTGAAAAGATGAAAAAAATGAGGTTTCTGGTTTGCAAGGCTCAGTATTATGTGTTACAAAATTTATACCTAAGTTTCCTGGTTTATCAGTTTTCTAAATTTCCTTCAGATCTATCGAGTTACAGTTAATGCATCTCACCAAAATTCTTTGGGATGTCATGCGTATGTTGCAAACTTGATGAGAAAATATGTCTGGTGTATGAGGGAAAAACAACAACAATAACAACAACAAAACATTTCAAAGAGTTATTTTTCCTTTATGTGATTCAATAGACATGAAATTTAGCAAGAAAATTTTATAACATCCTATTTCTTCCATTTTATAATTCTTTGATTGCTGAGAAAAGCAAAACATCATCATTTGAAAGGGTAACTGCATGTGTCTTTCTAAGGAAAATCAGGGCTATTTCTGTATTAACAGTCAGGGAGCATCTGGTGAAATTTTATTTCAGAAGTTTTATAATGCTGAGTGATTGATTAAAAAAAGAAAAAAGGAAAACAAGAGAAACTTAAATGTCCTTTTTTAAGGAGTTCAGAGTCACTGGAATGACCTTAACCACTTTCGCACATCATGATGATTTTGCAAAAAATAGTTGCCATGCACCTTCTTGAACCTCCTGATAATTTTAGTAGGATTGGATGAAATACAAATGATGTCAAAACCCCCAAAAATATGATATACGACCGTTCTTGTTTGTCATCTGTCTTTACACAAAACATTCAGCATAATTTAACCCTTCATTAAATATCAGTTTAGTCTTGCAGGAAGCAAATCCTTTCTGGTCCTTTTTTCTTTCTGATTCCAGCAAAGTTTGTTTTGTTGAACTCTCTCCCTAACTTCTCAGTAGATGTGGTAATTCTGTAACAGTCCTATGCTTACCTCATGTACAGTACTGTAAGCCAGGTTTTCCATGGTTGCAGTATCCTTGGAGATATTTAAGGCAAATTGTGGTGCTGCTGTTAGTCTCCTTTGATACAAATGTAAATATTATATGCTCACTGATAGAGATTAAAACAAAATTAGGACACACAACCCTGAAACTATGAGAGTTTTTCAATGAAAGTTATTTTGAATTATTTGCAATATATATAAATATATATTTGGCTAATGAGACTTTTAGAGATCAAATGCATAGCCTTCAGATTCTCTTTAAATAAAACATTAAACTTATAGGCTTAAAAGTGTGGTAACATCAAAACTCCTTTGCAATTCTTGCACTCATGTAGCTGCGTCTTTAATGATAACAAATACTATGAAAGTCATTATTAAGTTGTCAGTGCTCATAACATTCTGGCTGGCTCTCTAATAAGACAAACTCTAATTACATTAAGATATTTTAGAGTATATGTAAAACTCTGCATTTTACAGAATTGGAGTACTGAAAGAAAAAAGGGTCTGCAGCTGCAGAGTTGCAGTGGACTGTCAGAGCAGTTGGGAGCAGTCCAACTGTGGGCAGCATGTGGTAAAATTACAAATTAGGGAGGAGGCACTGCAGCACGCTGCTGAGTGATGGGGTGCTGGTATGAGTGAATGATTGTAGGGACGGAGAAATTTATGAAGGGTCAAAGGGAGAGAGTGAACAATTTCCAAGATGTTATTTAATTGAGAAAAAAATTGCATAAATTAATGTCTGAATGTTGATATTCAAGCTAAACTAAAGGGCTGCACTTTAGTGAGTAGCCAGCTCATCTCAAGCTCAGATACCTTTCTGCACTGTCACAGATGGCTCCAGGGAAACAAAGTGTGATTTTGGAAAAAAGAAAAAAAAAAAGACTGGTGGCTTCAGGTAGGAATAAGCAAGATTTGCAGTTCTAAGGTAATGTTCTTTATGCTCTTTGATGATAGATGATGCAAGGGAGCCAAGATTTAAAACCACAACCACTCAGGAGCATTTTTCTCAAAGTTAGAATTTCAAATTTTTCAGGAGGCATGTTTCAATAATATTAAATAGAAATGAGGTTTTTTTGCACAATGCTTCCTTGTTCTTGAAGTTGCTGACTGAAGATAGGCCATCTATACTTTCCTGCTTCTTTTTTTCCTACTTTTTTCTGAGTGCATAATTGATTTTTCTCTGCATATTTTCTTTCTGTAGCTCTTTCCGTGTCAGGAACTGTCAAAACTCTACTATTCACAACTTAGTTTTCATAAGAAGAAAAATGAAAAGGATGATCTTTAAAGGACCCTTCCAACATCAAGGATTCTACGATTCTATGAAATTACAGCTATTGAGCTCAGGCTGTGAAGGTCCAGACAAATGGAGGAAGTTCTGAAACTGCAGCAATTTGGAAGATCATTACACAAACCTAAGTATTCACCTCCACTTGCTGCTTCACAAAATCTTTGGATGGATATTTTGAGGCACACAACTAGAACTGCATCTGGTCTTATATTACACTTTTTTTTTTTTTTTTTTTTTTTTTTTTTTCAGCACAGCTTCTGCTACTTTCCTTTTTCCTACCTGTTTTTCACCTTTTTGCCTAAACATCTGCTTCCACTGCTCCAATCCTACATCCTTGTTTCTCTGAGCCATGCAAACAAATCCATCTGACATGCATAACGCAATGATTAGTTTGTTTCATAACTTGATATGACTTAGATATATTCTTGTAAGTGTATCTGGACCTTGTACTTTACATGTCTCCATGTCTGCACACTGCTAAAATAACATCATATTCATATTCACTTATTTATGTATATATAGCACTGAGCATTGCCATGTGTATGCCCCTCTTTTTTTCCTGTGAAAACAGCAGATACATTCAAGGAGAATAGTAAATCTCTGTGGCAGTCCTTAGCCTGGAATGCATTTATTTTGCCTACAGAAGACAGCAGTAGCAACATCCAAGCCACTAGAAATTGGAGCTGAATATGTTAAATGGCCATGACACTTTCATAATGTAATTTAACCTCTCTGTGGAATGTATGGTGTTTTTTTTTCTACAGATTCCAACAGAAGAGAGGTTGTGCATATGCAAGAGTTCATTTTCATTTGCAGATAAAGGAAGCACTTTTCTTGCTAAAATGAATATAAAAATTGCTTGAGAGATTATGAAAATAAGAATGAAAAAATGATCTTATTTAGATCTCTAGAAAACCTTCAGAGAGTTCTGTCTTCAGATTTGAACTTCAATTCCTATAAAAAAATATGTAATTAGAATTCTACACTGAACTTCTCATTATTTCAAAGTTCCACTCTGTATCATTATTATTCATCAATAAAAGCCTCAATAATGAAGACTTTTTTTTACCTTGCTTTGGGTCAAACCTTTCATAGATGGAGCTTCTCTGCCTTCAAAATATGCAGCATGTGCAAGTCTGTGGGCTTGTTTAGCTTGGAGAAGAAAAGGCTCTGGAGAGATCTCATCGCAGTCTTCTAATACTTGAAGGGAGCTTTACAAGCAGGAGAGATCTGACAGTGATAGTACAATGAAGAATGGCTTTAAACTAAAAGTGGGGAGATCTAGGCTAGGTGTTAGGAACAAATTTTTTGCTCAGAGGGTGGGGAGGCACTGGCACAGCTGCCGAGAGAGCTGTGGGTGCCCCATCCCTGGAGGCACTCAAAGCCAGATTGGATGGGGTCCTGGGCTGCCTGAGCTGATGGGGGCAGCCTTGATCAGTGAAGGGGGATGGACCTAGGCAATCTTTAAGGTCACTTCCAGCTTCAGCCATTCTATGATTCTATGATTTATGATTCTAACCTTGCGTGAAATGGATTCAGAATACCGATTTACATTAATCAGCTGACTGATGAAGACAAAAGCAAAGTTTTCCTTTCCAATTTCAACTATTACATATGCAAATTGATCCCTCTTCTTTCAGAAATGAATCTTACAGAAATGAGTCATCATGACAAGAATCAAAATTTAAAATTGAGCTTTTCTCTTGTACCTTGAATTTCTACCCTGCCTTTTGTAGTCATCTTCCTCTTGCTTACAGAAGCCAGTAGACATAGGCCACGGAAGTAACTACTGATGTTACAGTAAATATACGGTTTTGTTTTTTTCTTTTCTACAGTTATTCTCAATCCAACACAGAGGGCACATAGATACATAATCTTGCCTTTTACTTACCTGCTCAAAGTACTTGTTTTGCCTCCAGCTTTAAATCCAAGCAAGTTTCTCTTTGTTCTAATAAGTACATAGTAATATGAACTACTGATATAGATTGAGACAAGGAGTTTTGTCCTGGACCTGGGACTTCTAAAACGGTTCTGGTCTTTGGCCACCAAAGCAGAGCTTATCCTGGACAGTGACGAATCAATAATCAATAAAAAGTAGGAAAATAGGTATTTTCATGAGCTTTCAAAAAATCAAGTTAATGAAAGGAAAAGTAGAAAATATTTAGGCAGTCAAATAATCTTGAAGTTGAACTATAATAACAGTAACAGCAATAACCCAAACAAAACCTCTGGCAACTTGAACCTGATTGTTTTGGTTTAATCTGTTTTATTTTCCCAGGCATTCATTTCCTTTTGTTGTTTGCTTTAGATTTTCCTCCCACATCAACTTTTCAGTTTGTTATTTCAAAAGAGAATTATTTTTGGTAACACAAATTTTCTTTTAATGTAAACCATTTTCAGATATATCTGCTGAAGTATAGAATAAATCACTGTTTCTATATACATAAATTTCTAAATCTCCCATTACGTAATGTATTTGAGAACTCATCTTGTATTTCTTTTACTATATAATAAGTCAACGAACAAATGTATGCAAATATAAGGCAGAAAACAAACAGAAACAGAGGGCATAATTCCTTCCCTTCTAAATGTTCTGTACATTCACAACTCAGAAACAATAAAACTTGGCAAACTAATTTCACTAGTAATGTAGTCTGAAGTGTGATCTTTATGAGCCTACACATGTAACTTCTGAGGTTTCCTAACAAACCCTACAGTGAGAACAATATCTGCAGATTAATTATGCCTGCAATTAAGGACCAGTCAATTAACTACAAAAAAAACTACATACAAATTGGTAAGCTCTGTTGTATGATTTATAACAGTAGTAGAACTTAAATCAGGTTTTTTTCAGATATGCAGCTTAGCAAACCATATCGTAAGTTTTTCATCCTATAGCTCCATGCCAGCCTGGCAATGCATAGCTAACCCAATAACTCAAACTTGCTTTAGAACAGCTTTTATTTTCTGAATACATGAGAATATCTGTAGTAAAAGTATTGGAGTTTGTCATATTATCATGAGAGGGCTGGAATACCACTCATCTGAGCAAAAGCTGAGAATTAGTGTTGATCAGCCTGAAGAAGAGAAGGTTCCAGGGAGACTGTGTTGAGCTTTACAGTATATTACTAAGAACTTATAAGAAAGAAGGGAAAAGATTCTTTACCAAGGCCTGTAGCATCAGGTCAAGGTGTAATGGCTGTAAAGTGAAAGACCATAAATTGGACACAAGGAAGTATGGTGAGGCACTGGAAGAGGTTGAGCTTGCCCAGAGAAGTTGTGTATGCCTTGTCTCTGAAAGTGTTCAGGATTAGATTGACTGTGCCCTTGATTTCTATGATTCTATGATTTGTTGTCTCACAGGATTGTGGGTATTGTAGGGCTTAATCTTTCTATTACACAAGGGATTCTCTGCATGCCCTGGTCACATTATAACAAGACCAAGTGCTGGGTCCTTCACTTTGATCAAAACAATGCCATGCAGCACTACAGGCTTGGGGCAGAGTGGCTGGAAAGCTGAATGGAGGAGAAGGACCTGAGGGTGTTAGTTTACACCTGGCTGAACACGAGACAGCAGTGTGCCCAGGTGGCCAAGAAGGCCAAAGGCATCCTGGCTTGTATCAGAAGTAGCATACCCATCAGCTACTTAATGCCCATCTCAGTTCCAACTTTTTTTAAATTTATGCATGGACAATGAACTTGTAACATATTTTTCCATATTTATTGACACAGGAAGTAATTCTTACAGCATTTTTTAAGATGTGCATATACTGAAGCAGAAACTGACAAATTCAGAAACAAACATCCATGCAACAGACATGAAACAAACATTCAGCAAGTTATTTTGCAAGACGTATATGCAGGACATTTTGAAGGTACAAACAACTTAATAAGCAACCAAAAGTTCTGTGTCATACAGAGACCTCTGGTTCTCTGCAGTACATAAGTGAATATATATTTTACAGCTAGTGACACTAAAGAGATCTGGATATATCATGAATAACAGCACAACTGCTAAAATATACAGAATTGCAAAATTTTACAGCATAAATATGACAATTATGAATGAAATCATGTTTGTGTTATGTCCATCATTAAATCCAACAGCACTTTATGCAAGTACACACTGATGCTCTCTGTCTCTTGTGCTCTGTTTAAGAAACCTCTGTTTTAGGAAGTGGAAAATCACATACATTGGATTGCTGTAGTACCAGCACGCTCAATGTAAAAAAATTGTAATTTAGCTCCAAATTAATTCTTTGAAATTTACAGCAACAAAATTTCATATTTTCCGTATTCAGATTCAACAAGTGGTTCTTCTTCCACAACTTGAACTGTCTCAATTGTCTTGAATTGTTATGATTGGTGATACATTTATTTTCACTGAAGGATAATTTTGTTATGGCTGCACAGGATGTTCCTTTTCGTGTTTCAAACCACAAACTGTTACTGTATTTCCTTCCATATGGAGCTGGTTTTCAGTGCCAATGAAATAATCATGATGAAGCCGCCATCTAAATTTGCTGTGCTCACAGCAACACTTGCAAACCTTGATTCAGTCAGCAAAATATTTTGGAGCCAGAGCAATCGCAACATATGAATATACGTCACCATTGTACTGCAGACACATTTCTAAACTTGTGTGAGAGAATATAAATTCTAATAAAAATATTTGTTCACACTGAACACAAAAATAATTCAAGTATGATTAAAAAAAGTAGAGGTGTAATTACATTTTCAGAAAGCCAAATCTCCTTTTATTTTAAAGTTCAGCCAGTTTAAATATTGCAGCATGAAACTTACTATCAAAAAGAGATGAACTGATAATGATTGATTGATCTTCTGGGTTTTTATAACAACTCGCAGATACGTTAATCATTTCTTTTCACTCACGTTACAAGCACACACCTTGGTAATCATTACATGCAGGCCTCAGAGGCTGATTAACACATTTCCATGGAAGTTAAAAGTTAATGTCTTCTGCAGAAGGTAGACTTCAGTCAACTGTAGACTACAGTCAACTGTAGATAGTCTGTAGAAAGTGTATTTTCTTTTTAAGATCTGTTGGGGGGGGGGGGGGAAGGAGAGAGGGAACTAACTCAAGGGCATGGTTTTATACTTCTTACTACTATACTTATGAGAACTTCTCAGACATCTCTCCACTGTTGAGCTCTGGATGTAGTTTTGCACTATGGTCTCTAGATTATCGTGTTACACTGCAGTCACAAAGCATTAAAATAGACTTAAAAGAGTATGTTACATCACTTCTGGAAAGGGGCAGAGACTTTCAAATGAAACTTCATCTATCAGAAAATGTGAACTGAGAAAAACTGGAATTTCTGCAGTTCTGCATCTGTTTAGACGACAAAAACAACATCACCTGAAATAGTTGTTGTGTGTATGCCCTGGATACAATATCCGGCTAAAAAACAATCCAACAGAAAACAGAGAGAGTATGTAAAGCCCAGGTGCTGGGTAGGGGTTATTTTACCATTTTTAAAGTAGAGCAATCTAACAACCAACATTTTTCCCCAAATCAGACAAAGCAGAGATGTTGGGCTGCAGAGAGTTTTACTGAGTCCTCTACACACTGTTTAATCAGTCTTATTGTAACCAGCCCATCAGAGGACTCTCTGACTCTTTGTTTCATGAATCTTGATTTCTGACAGGAAAAAAAATGCCAAACCAATCAAACAAACATAAAAAATCCCCAAACAACCCAGACCTGGAAACTTTTCACCAAATGATATTCCTGTACTCTAAATAGTTCTGGTGCTTCCCTCATTTTACCACACTTTAGGTTTACAGGGAGACCACAGAACTGTTGGCCCACCAAGATTGTAGGATTTCATGTTATCTCAGACAGCGTGAGCTGTATCTTTGCTGTTTCTGACACATGTTGGAAATGTTCCTAAACATTTCTGCTGCTCGGAGAGTCCACAATCTCCACAGGCGTTTTCTCACAGTTTTAACCCCCCTTTTCCCTACTGCCACTTAAGACATTGTTTCTTATCCTGTGAACATCCAACAAGCGTGTTTAAAAGAATAAACACTTCTGTTTCTTTCATATTAATATTCCTGTTAAAAAAAGCAGACAACCTCCTCTTTTACCAGTTAAATCCTGTTTTGGGTCATGTATTAGGACTTGTGTTGGAGTAAAGCCATTTCCCATTAGTAATGGACTGATGCACTTATCACAGCTTCTCTCCCTTTTGATTCTGGTGTGCATAACTTTGTCCCACTAACTTTTAAACTTCTGTCTTTTTTATAATACCTGGAGGAATTTCTCCCCTCAATCCTAATTTAAAACATTACATGTTTCATTTGGAAGTGTGCAAAGATACCCTTGCTTGTCTTCTTTTGGGGGACTCTATCTTCAATCAGTACTTCATGGAGTATCATCCCATGCTTAGGAAAAAGAAAGTCCTGCTGCTGACATAGTGATACAGCCATATTTGTCCTTGGGCTGCCTTTATCCCCGTTTGAACCCTGAATTTTCCCTTGGAGGGCTGTTAAGAGTAACCCCTGCCACAGCCAGAGCACTGTATTCTCTTTTTGTCTGCTTAGGCTCACTCCAGTGTACCGGGAGTCCATACGTGCCTCTTCAAGCTGTCAATAACATTTTGAGCGCGGGGTGGGAGACAGATGGGTTTTTTCACTGCCACTAGGGGGAAGTCACCAACTACTTTTACAATTTGGTTTTTCTCCTGAGGATTAGGGTTGTGAGGCTCCCATTAGTTCAGTTTGTGTCTTTTTCTCCTCTGTCATTGGCATTGTCAGTAGCAGTGAGTTTGAGATACTTGTGTGGAAGGTAAAGATTTGCATTATATTTGCAAACGTCCATCATCTGCACATCGTGACCGTTCAGTTAGTTATGCCATTATTCATAAGAGTGCATTTCAAACATATTTATAAGTTGTCTGAAAATTCATCTCAGAAATTATTTTTACAATGTACTTGTTTGTAAAAAAAGCTTTTTTACTTATTCGCTCAAAAAAAACCAGGAAGAGTAATATATGATTGAAGTGATTAGTCAAACTTCACTTGACATCAACCATGGGTAACTAAATTGGTTTTATTGGTCAAGAAGTACAAAACGTGATATATATATATATGAAGATACTGTTATACAGTTGCATGGGAATTGCTAAGTCATGGTCTGGACCAATGATTAAGCATATAGTAAAGGGACACAGCCAGCCTTGGGACCACAGGTGAAAGCAATTCACCTCCTTATGCCTCATTTAAAGGCTGGCTACCACAAGGGGAGGCTTTCTACCTGAAGTTTCTTCCTTTTGGAGTATTTGATGAGTTCTGATTCTTGTGACAGGTAAACAAATCTTTCTTCCTTTAACTGGGTTGTGATTATCACCCCTTTTTTTTGGCAATTTAGAACTTATCTGCTGTACCTTTTTCTACACAGTAGAAAAGTAGTTACTGATGAAGGCAACAGAGCTAATTTGTGTGTGATGTGGTCTTTGTTAATAATTAGGTTTAATTTTTGTTGTATTGTGTTTTTGCTGTTAATTTGGTAGCTGAATTTAGTACTTCTAGTCTCTTGTGGTTTTCATTTTTTGATTATTTTTTTCAGTATGATATGACACTAAGTGTTTTTAAAATAATTTCTCAGTTTAAAAATTGAGACAAGGCAGGCTATTGAGGGAAGAATTTTTTTCTGTTTTGTTATGGCTACTTGAAAATAGAGGGAACGGGAGCATCTGTTTGATTGATGCGGTAGTATATAGTTTTACCTATTAAAAGGAGGTAATCTTCAGAACAGTACAGAAAGGGTAAGAGGAAGTCCAGAAGATATTTTTCATTATATTCAGAGATCTGTTGTCTTGGAGATCTAGCCTCAAGGCAAAAATCCATGCAAAAGTAGGTAGAGAGTTCACCCTTTTCAGTTGCTAGCTTATGTGGAAGGGGGAAAGGGGGGGGGGGGGGGGGGGAGGGGAACAAATACACAAAAAAAAACAACTGTTATGTCATGCAATCCAGCTTCTCTGGGTCTCTTGTACCATTAGATAAAGCATACACTGGATTAGTCTCAAATGCTAGTAGTTTGTAAGCAAAGTATTAAACTTTGGAAGGTGACCAGATAGACTTTAGGGATGCAGTTATCATAGTATCTATACAACTAATGTTCCTAAATCAATTTCTTTGAAACAAAGGTTTATAGGCATGCAAGTAACTACACCTACATGAATAATTTAAAGTTATGACATACATATTCTTGCTTACAGTAAGAACCTCTTTGAATATTTTACTTTTGGAGGATATTAGCCAATCCCAGTTGTTATGGAGTGCTCAAGCTAAGATCTTCTATCACGTTTCACAAAGGCTCAGTAAAGAGGCTGGTTATGGTGCTGCCTGCTAAGCCCATACCGAAGCATGTAGATGTGGCACTGAGGGACATGGGTTAGTGGGCTGGTGGTTGGACTAGATAATCCTGGAGGTCTTTTTCAACCTTAATAATTCTGTGCTTGCACAACATTCAGACTAGTCCCTGAAAGTGAAGATAGCCTTGTTCTCTCTGCCCTGACCAGCAGAGTAACTGTGAAACAAGTGCAAGGACACATATGGGAGGGCTGTTTTGGGAAGTTCATTTGACGTTGTCTGTCTCTTGTTGATGTTGTTATGATCGTGTATGTTGGCTGGGTATGTATTTTGCAATAAGATTTAGAAGCGAGTTCTAAATCATCAGCCCATGCCTCTGACCACTCTACACCGTGTCACCCAGTGTGACATCTACACTTGAAAGCCTTCAAAGATGGCCACTCCAGCACCTCCATGGGCAGCCTATTCCCATCCTTAGCATAAGAATTTATTCCATAATTGCCTTTCTTTATGATTCAGAGGAGATTCCAGTACAAAAGGTGGTGTAAGGTGGAGTAGTTAATATTAGTCTTCAATTAATTTTACTTTGGTTTCACTTTTTTGAGAGCTGTAAAAATAAATGAGCCAATCCTGAGCATTAATTTCAGTGAATTACTCCTATCATGTATGTAAAAAAAATCATGATTGCTTTCTGGTTTACAAGTATCTTGCTGCCTTACTTTGAAGTAGCGATGAATATAAACTATAATTGAAGCAATGCAAGTGGATAATCTCCAGTGATGTTTTGACATGCTTCAAGCAGCTCACAGTGCTCTTGCTTTGCTTTTTGTAAGTGACTGTGCATTTCACATGGACTGTTTGCGATGATTTTAACAATAGTGAATAAATACCAAGAGAAAATGTTTGACACCATACAGTTGTGACTTAAACAAAGATTGTCATGATCCTGTTACTTGTGGTTTTCATCCTTTGAGCTTCACGTGATCTGGAACATCTGTACTAAAAAAAACAACACAAAACAAACCACAACAAAAAACCAGCAACCTGGGAAGTGTAGGTGAAGGCAAAGCAGGAGAAGGGAGCTTTATCTTGTAAGCAAAAAACTGACATTTTGTCTTTTATTTGGAATCTAACAAATCTAAACTTTTCCCTCAGAAGCTATAATGACTACACAGAGGTGTTTCATACTTCTGTATCAAATGGTTTAAAAGAGCTGAGAGCTGCTGAAGCCCTGCTGTAGAGGTGGTTATAACTCGTCAGACTGGGGAGAATGCATAAACAGTGCAGCTAGCCCTGTGACCCAGAGATGCTGGGCAGGGAGCCCTTTTGAAATTGCTGAGGATGGAAGCTTCTAGATGTTTCACACACAAAAACAGTTCTCTAGTTAGATGTCCAAATCTCACTGTGTTTAGCATTTTAAGCCAAAGCTGCATTGTAGTATATTCTGCATCTTGCATAATTGGTCTGTGATAGTCTTGATTTGATGAGGTAGTCTGTGAATTGATGAGGGACATGGTGTTAGGCTGCTGAGGCTGACAAGAATTTGCTGGAAAAATTAAGGAAGTCTTAAGTTGCATGGAAATTTTGAAGCACAAGACAGAAAACACCCGTGTGGTTCGTGAGAAACGAAAGTTGAACCAGGCTCCTTTGGTGTTGCTGTTAGTACTTGGAGCAGCAGGTAAACTGCAGTGCATCCCAAAGGCTGCCTCAATGTTTGGGAGACCAGCGAGTCGTATTTGGCTAGGTCTATGTTACTATGAAATTGGGAGTAGTTTGCAAGTTCTGACAGTGATGTATAGTAGCAGCTCTCTATTTGAGAAAGCAAATAGTTGAAGAGGAAAACCAGTGGAAGCACATGTGGATTGTGTGTGCCATCTGTGTGCCTCCTGATGGGAAGGAAGGGTGAAGTGTCTTTAAAGCCCACTCAATGCCAAGCTGGAAGAGGTGACTGTTCAAAGCAGACTCTGGATGATTTAAGAGTGGTCACACCAGGTTTATATCATAGAATCATAGAATGGCTTGGGTTTGAAGGGCTCTTTTATCTTATGTTTTCCCTGGGATAACTAGACAAAGACAAGGTGGAATAAGAGCTATGCATTGCTGCAGCTGACCGTCAGCACAGCGAACTCTGAGCTGCTATCCACAAAAGGACAAGGTAAGAAGTCCAATGATGAGAAGGCATAGGTACTTTTTACATTCCCTTCCTGTCTCTCTGAGCTGAATACCAACTGCCTGGTATTTGTACTGAAAAAGTATTTGTATTTCAGTATTTGTACTGAAAAAGTAAGAATCCACAAACTTGGTCTTTAATTGATTGAGTTAAATCACAGTTAAAAAAAAAAAAAATAGCCACTATATTTTCCAGTGTTGGAAGCTAATGGCCTTAAAATTCTGCTTCAAGACCTGAGTGCAGTAAAAGTTATTTTATGAGCGGAAGCTGCTAGATCACTTCTAAATTCATGTTATTAAATTTGACAGCATTACTGCCCTCCAAAATGCTCAGCACCTGACCTGCCCTTTAGAGAAGGAGACTCATATATTTTAAGTATTACATTATGAATAGAGTGATATTTAAGCAGTGCCCACCACACAGGCCCCATTGTCCTGGAGTTGAAAGAAGGAAAGAAGATGGAGGGATGTGGTTTACTTAGACCACACATTTATTAATTGAACTTGTCTGGGAATTGCACAGTGGTAGTTTTCACGCTGAGGGATCATGTTTCATTATGGAGCTGTTTCTGCTTCATAAAGAGCAATCTTTTCCCATTTCCCACTGCAAGGCCCCTAGCACCTTTCCTTACGCAGGCGTGATGGAGTACCCCAGGTTGTCTTGGGAATCTCTTCCTCCTACTCTCCTTGTAGTTTAAATTTACAAAGAGGTTAAGCCTCTTCTGGAAAATGAAACTATAGTATAGTTCATCTTCTAAAGTACTGTATTGTAATTTCCATGGGCTCATCAGTGGTTAACTGCAATCATCTGGAATGCAGACATGGAATCTGCTGTCAGCCATCTTTCCTAATAAGGTAAATCACACAGTGTTTGGTCAATCTAGCTAAATTCAGGAATGATCTCCAGCTTAAGCTCCTTTTACCAAAGGAGGCTAGCTAACCACAAACTGATGTTCATATCCACCAATAACATATTGCCAATCCAACAGGAAGCACAATCAGGATATATTGGTTACTTCTGAAAAACACTGCACTATTTTAAAATGACAACTTTTCTTTAAAGCAGTCCTTTTGATATGTGAGTAAGCTTATCTGAGATAGTTGAGAAATGGTCTCGCTCACTTTTAAGTGTGGGGTTTTTTTTCTTAACTGTTTTGAAGACTTCTCAGGTGTATTTGCAGTCTGTATCGAATTTAATTGCTAAAAATATGAAGGAAAGGGCGTTACTTTGTACATGGCCTGTCTTTGTAAGTCTGTCTTACTGCTTCACTGGTATTGAAATTATTACAAAGCACTATACAAAAAAAACCCAACAACAACTGTATTGTGTTCTTTTTAAAATGCTGCTGGTGTCTTATAATGATGTAAAGAATATTGCCAGGTGATTAATATGAGTATAAAAAGGAGGATATCTATGACAATATATTATTGTACGAAATGTGGGTTTTCTGTAGAAGAAAACAGTTTAAACTTGGATCAGATACAGCATATGGGACAGGGGAGGTAGAAATACATGGGGATAACTGCAAGTGCAGAAGACAATACAAGCCAGACTCTTCTCTGTTATAAAGCCACAGCTTAATAGCTACATATAATTTTGCCTTTCTATCTAGGAAGTTTTATAATGTCATGCGAAATCATCCTACTTAGGAATTTTCCATATAAAATCAATGCCAATCTGAAGCTCATTACTGAGCTATTCAGTTGCTCAGCTTTCTTCCTTTTTAGAGTAAAAGTTTCTCATTGGCTAGTTTTGAATCTTTATAAAATTTTATTTTCACTGCAACAATTTATAAAAGAAAGCCGGAGAGAAAATTTTTGAAGATATCAATGTTACTTGTCACCTAGGCTTAATGAAAAGGGAAATTCTACACTGAAGTTAAAAACAGCTTGATAAACAGAGGCTTTGATGAAATCTGAGAGTGTCAAACAGACTGAGAAATTTCAGTAGAGGAGACAGCTGTACAAGGGGAATTTTTAACCAGGGCAAAACAGTACTTAAATACATTCAGAGCCAAGACTTGGTCCATACATGCTTCCTGCTCTGTTGTACTGTAGAGGTGTTTGGAAGTTTGGAGAATTATAGATGTATTTCAGGCTTGAAATATTAAAAACTTATCTGGGTATTTAATTAAATTATGAATTATGAAATAAATATTTTTGATACTTCCTTTACATTTTTACTCTGTAGACTACTGAGCGTATTCCTGAAATTGTTACACTTGAAAAATTTTCTGCAAGGCTGGGGTAACTGCAGAGGAAGCTAAAAGAAGACATAAGAAAAATGGAAATTAAGCGTTTGTAGAACACTTTTCTGGGACATTATGAAGACTTCAGTGAGATCTACGACAGGACAAAGACCTACATCAGTGTGCATGAATGTGCTTCTCTTGGTCATCAGCCAGCAGGACCAGTCCAGTAGTGTGTTTCAGCTGGAACCACACAGCTATGTGGTAGCAGAGAGTAGTCAACAGGGAAAAGGAGCAAAACCACAGTACTTTGCTAACCATCTGTTCAAAACATCAGCTTCTTCTCCAGTTTTGTGGGCTGCACCCATGAGAAAAGCCCTGGTCTTCTGAATGGATCTGTCCATGCGGTTTGTTGTACCAACAGAAATTCAAATAGCTAAATAGAAACAAATCTGCAACTTTACTTTGAAAAAGAATCTCAGTTCAGTGTGCAGTCTGCACTCTGTAAGTGTGGAGTGGGGAAAAAAAAAATTATTCCATCCTTTCCTAGGACAGATGCTTATAGCTACAGATATACAGCTTCTGTTCCCACAGAGATGAAATGTTTGGACAGATTTTATTCCTTGATGAAAGGAATCTGAGCCTTTTCAAATGCGTAGAAGTGCCTCTTGGCTTTATGGGCTATGATTAGAAAGATTAAAGCAGAAGAACGGAGTGTACTGTCTAATATTCAGTTTACGTAACTGTAGCGTAACTATAATTTCCTTTGAAATTATATCATACAATTTCCAGATTTGATTTGTATTGTTCATTGTTATTCCTGCATAAATCTGGCATACAAAAACTTCATAAATTCAATATTTGGAATATCTTAATATGATGATCATTAAACCACTGCAGAAAGCAGAGAGTTCCAGAAGGAAATATGGATCAATATCTCAGAAATACATAGAAATTCTACAAATGCATGAAAGAAAGTTTTCCTTATGATAAGACACTGAAAAATGCAACCTGAATCAAATTTTCAATAAATCCTTAATCTGTGTTAGTTTCGTTTATTGTTGGTCAGAGTATTTCTGTTTTTATCAAATTATGTATTTAACAATTGTTATCTTCTTTGCTATCTGTTTGTTTATATGGCTTGTGAATTCCTGTCATAGTTAGGAACTCAGATCAACTTGACTAGAGCTTTCCAGCTCATATAGACACACCAGTTGGGCTACGCTGGTCATTGATAAATTCTTTGATAGGAAGGCAGAGAACAGAGGAAAACGTTCATAGTGAACAGATAAACACTACTAAGTGTTTACTAACTTCATGATGATGATATGCAGTCATTTACAGACTAGCTCACAACTGAAGCTTTATTGTAAGCAGGCAGTCACAAAGAAATTTTCATGTTCTGTTGTCCTATGTAATTCCTATATCACTGGCTTATCTATTGGAGTCGTTTGTTTATTTTATTTATTTATTTTTCTGGAAAAGAAGGCAAATTAGCTGATGTGTCCTGTGTTTGGGGTGAATTTGCTAATTATAGAGTTTCTACTTGCACAGTTGTCTCCTGTTTAAATTTTTCTTTTTTTTTAAAAAAAAAAAAAAAAGGCTCTCAGTCCACAGCAGGGCAATGTACACAGCCCGCTGCTGTAGGATAGCTTTATCATCACTCTGCTTACTCTGCTGTGCTTAGGATGCTTGTTACCCCACCTGTGGATTGTTTAATTATCTGCTTGTCTGGTGTAGGGGGACTTAATTTATGGGGAACATAAGGGTTGCAAGTGCTAGGCACAAGGAAAAAGCCAAGCAAGACAAATTGCTGTGGAAGAGCCAGATGATAGTTACCACTGATGCTGAAAGACACGTGGGAGGACACAGAAGAAACTTATGCTCAGGCATGAAGGAGAAAGGTCATTCAAGGAAGATCATCTTGTCTTCCA
This sequence comes from Alectoris magna, assembly GCA_030625065.1. Lineage (NCBI taxonomy): Eukaryota > Metazoa > Chordata > Aves > Galliformes > Phasianidae > Alectoris > Alectoris magna. The sequence goes on along the minus strand of CM060562.1, from coordinate 82,768,196 downwards.
AGGAGCACTGAACCCAATTCAGTAAGTTTTTCCAAATTCAGCCCAACTTCTTTTATGTTCTTTCCCTTCTTGTAGCTGAAGGTTAGTTCCTCCATCTTGAACTGACGAAGTTCTATTTTGTTTATGTTGCTGAGAAGGCTTGAGTTGGCTATGAAAATACTATTTTGTTTTACGTTCCCAGAAAAAAGTAGTTTCAGTGAAATAGCATTACTTAAACTTGTTTTAATCAAAAATCTGTCACGAACCTGAAGATATCAAGTTTTAACACTTTTTAAACTTATTCTGTTGTCGTTGTACTTTCCTTTTTTTTTTTTTTTTTTTTTGTTGTTCTCTTTTTCCAAACTAAGTTCATTCTAATGACACTGTATTACCTGAACTTCAGATTTTGGACAGAAAAGGCTCAAGAAGGGAATATATATAAGTGCTATCAGACTTAGATATATCTCTCTGATAGTTTTGTCATATATATATATATATATATATCTGATAGTTTTTAGTTTGTGTTCTCTGTTTTCATTCTAACCCTCTTTCTATTCTTGCTTGTCTAGATAAGCCTTTTTTGAGAGGTGAGTCGTTTATCAAAGAATGATAAAAGCTGTGCTCAATCATATATACATCACAAGCTACTTGTCCAGACTGTATGTAAATCAAGTAGCTTTGCAATGAAGTAATAGCCTCTTTAAATATATATATTAAGCAACATTATAAGATATTTGAAATCCTGCGGGCAGAAGTAAATTGAACTGTAAAACAGAAGATAAGCAGTATGACTTACAGTGTTCGGTTGATTGCACTTTTTACCCTCTGGAAAGTGCTTCCACTAATTTACTAATATAGGTATAATTTAGTATGGAAAGCTTACAGAAAGGTAAATAAAGGGCAAATTGTGTGAGGAAAACATGACTGACTAATTTGACAGCATTACAAAAAATGTCAGATTAAGAAAACATTCCATTTGAGTGACTATCACATCAGAAGTGATCTGAATCATAGTTTGTTTTTGTTTTGTTTTACTTTCATAGCATTTAGGTCACATGGGATCACTGGAACATCCAGATCCTCTTTCTGTTTGTGAAGAGAATTTACATTTCACCAAAAGGCTTATGTGTTAAGCCCCTTGATTTTTTTATTTTTTTTTTGTGCGTGTGTTTGTGAGTACTTGTGTTTGGCTGATGTGTGTTAAGAACTATGCTCAGGCCTGAACTCTAAACTGAAGAAAAAACAGAGCATCAGCTCCCTTGAGAGTTCACCCCACACTGTTATTCTTGGCTTTTTTTTTTTTTTTTAAATCTTCAGGGTTTTTTTGTGGTTTTTTTTTTTTTTTTTTGGATTTTCAGTTTTTACTGATGACAGAACTCTGTGCCAGGTAGTCTTGCTCCACTAGCTTAAGACGACTTTATCATCCTGTGTCTTCATTTCGTGAAGAAAACTCTGAGAACAGTGCTTCCCAGCCTTCCATTCAATACACCAAATAGCAGAGCTCTGCAGCTCTTGCTGCAAGTCCTGTTTCCCCAGGAGTTCTGTGGTTCTTTATAATATCATTCATCAATTTATTTTATTTTTTTTTTTAAGTTAAGGAGGGTGGGAAGGCAATATTCAGTTTTTATAACACTACTGTCAGTAGATAATGAAAATTAACTTTATATTCTGCATTTATGTTTTAGTTAGGCTCTTGCTAGAGTGTCTAGTACTTAATTTTATTTAGAAATCAGTCAGAAAATCATAAGTAGAGTTACTGATAAAACCAGAGATATCAATTTTTGTTAGAAAAAGCTAACTTTTGCCTTTCAAGATTTTTTTTTTTCTTTACAAACAAATCTTGGATGTTGTGCAACTTTTCCCTCTATTTCCACATATTGTTCTGTATCTGTAATTAAAGCTACATCTTAGCAGGTTTCACAAGCTGTTTGCAAAGTATGTGTCTGAAGCAATACTTTTGCTCTATGGTCTATCTGGACAAGGATTTATGAATAATAGCGGTGGGGTGGAAGGAGAGATTCTATGCGCAAACTGGTGAGCAGTCTTTGCTGTACTTTTTTAAGCTGGGAATCTGGGACTAGAGAGTCTTGCAATTCGCTGTTGTGTGTACTAAGTGGCTTTTTAAAAACAGTTGTCTTATTTTTTTTAGAGGCATTTCTGTTTCTGAATGTAGTTAAGTGACCATTCATACAAAGGCTTGTTACTGTCTCTCCTAAACTGCAGAGATGTGCACCAGTGGAGGCCCACATCATATCTTACCACCTTCTTCCTTCTTTATCATGAGAAAATTTCTGTAAAATACACACATTATTGCACAGATTTAAATGATTTCATGTTATTGAGATCTCCATACAAAAATAAGTTGTTGGATAAATTAAGTGCTGCTGCTGAAATGACAGTGGAAAAGAGCTAGACTCATCAGGGGGAGAAAGTAACTTAACTATGGAGTCAAACTTTACTGCCAAAGCCAACTCCACTAGCAGTAACATCATCTTTCCAAAAGAGATGTTTGAGCTCATGTCAGATTCTGATGTTCTCATATGTTATGGCAGATGCTATGAATGTTTCATTGTGCTCAGTTTACTGTATGTAGGCCGTATGTTCTGCTTTACTAGTGAAAAGCTGCTGGGCAAAAAAGAAGGGGCCTTGTCCCAGCTGTTATATTCTGGGGAGCAACCATGTGTTCAGAGGTTGAAACTTCCTCAGACAGAAGAGAAGCCATGGGCTCAGAAACTGGGGAGCTGACAATGTGCATCAGGGCTGGGGGTCTCCTGGGTCATGGGTGGGCTGAGGGCTGGCAGCCAGTCTTTGGAAGTATTTGGAAGAAATGTTCCTTGCAACTCAATGTGAGTGCTGACACAAAAAGGAACATGCAAATCTGGTGTAATGGGCTGATGGAGTATGCAGAGAAGAGGCTGCTCCCTAACCTGATGAGCCTTCTTGTCTTTCCTGTTAAACATTGGATGGTTTTAAAACCTTAGAGCTATTTTGATAGTTTTTCATCAGTTGTTATGAAGGAAATATAGTGGATGAAACCTACAGTTCTGTCAGATGCTTTCAAATAATTTCCTCAGAATAAAGTTCCCATTGAATTTCAACATTCCTAATTAGGTCTAATACTCAACTTTTTTTACTTTCTTCTACAATTATCCATGCAATTGCAGGTCAGAATAAATAATAAGTTAGTGAAGATCTACCACATTTATTACAAATACAGTCAGATAAGGTGATGGTAACAGTCTTTCAACAAAGTTGACATCATTAAGCTTTGCAGCCACACAAGTTGTGAGCTTGTTGGCAACCTCAGTTTAAAACCAGCTGAACATGTGAAAAGGACATGGCCTGGGATGTTGCACTTTGCTTTTGTCTACAATACCTTTTTATCTGTATGTAATATCAGAAGCTACTAATGACATGAAAAACTGAATCTAAGTTGGAAACTTGCCCTGGCTTGAGCGGGTGACAAGATAAGGTGACTTATAGCAGTTTTCTCCAAACTAAATTATTGTATGATTTTGTAACTCAGATTCATTCTCTCACATTAAATTTAGTTTTTCCTGTCTAAATGTCACATATTTTTAAGTTACAGTTTATCTGAAATGTCAGGTATACTTTTCAGGTTGCATGGTGATGAGTTATTTCAGTGATGGTGACAATAAAATTTCATTATTTTGAAGGCTTCTCCACAAGATATGCTTCCTATTTTGTGGTGTTGGTCCATGATGTCTGAAGTGGATGCTGATGGCATGGCAGTAGAGGTTGAACTTTCCCACCAGTGTTTCATTTATGTTAAATTTTTTTTTGCCACACACCAAACAGCAGCACAGGGCCAGTCTGACAAAATGGTGCCTGACATGGAAGTGTATGTGAGGCAAAAGTGTGTCACTGAATTGATACATTCAGAAAAACTTGCACCCATTGATATTAATCAAAACTTACTGAACATTTTATGGAGACCAAACAGTGGGTATCAGCACAGTGAGGTGGTGGGTGGTTCACCAGTGATGAAAGTGGCAGTATGTCACCTTTTGCTTCTGCAAAATTTAGGAATGCAGAATGCAGGATCCTGTTCATTGCAGGCAAAAAATGCATAGCTAATGGTGGTGACTGTTGAAAAATCATGTCTTTTATAGTTGAGTTTTTCTCAATCAAATAGTGTTATTGTACTTTCTGTATCTGTTGCAGTTTTCATGGAATTAATTAGGAGGCATTACATTTGAATAAACCTACATGTAATTCCACTTAATGTCTTTAACCTAAAAGGATAAAAAATGAAAGGAATCTTACACATCTTTAGGTTAGTAATATAATTATTTGGATGCTCTGTTCTTTAAGTAGTACAGTCTCATCACACAAAGAAGCTGTTTGTTCTCTGACTGGCATTGCTCAATCTGTTTGTGTATCTTGCTAACTAACTATGGAAAGATAAACCCAGGAGATTATCTAAACTATACTGTTTCAACTGAACAGCTAAAAGTTTTCATATTACTTCCAGTGTGTGGGGAATTATTTGGAATTAAGTCACATAGTATGCGTTACATCTTCTGTATACCAGTGTAGTTTCTTCTGCTGGTTCATCTTCACTACTTAAATTGGCAAATCTCTCAGTTTAGTTGGTCAGCTAGTATCTAGCTTTTTGGGTTTTTTTTAATATATCAACAGAATCGTAGAATCACCAAGGTAGGAAAATACCTACAAGATCATCCAGTCCAACTGTTCACCTATCACCAATAGCTCCCACTAAACCATGTCCCTCAACACAACATCCAATCGTTCCTTGAACACCCCCAGGGTTGGTGACTCTGCCACCTCCCTGGGCAGGCCTTTCCAGTGCCTGACCACCCTTTCTGAGAAGTAATGTTTCCTAATGTCCAGCCTGAATCTCCCCTGCCACAGCTTGAAACCATTCCCTCTAGTCCTATCACTAATGATATGAGAGAAGACGCCAACCCCCAGCTCACCACAACCTCCCTTCAGGAAGTTATAGAGTGCGATAAGGTCTCCCCTGAGCATCCTCTTCTCCAGGCTGAACATTCCCAGCTCCTTCAGCCTCTCCTCATATGGCCTGTGCTCCAGACCCCTCGCCAGCTTTGTTGCCCTCCTCTGAACACGTTCCAAGGCCTCAGTGTCTCTCTTGCAGTGAGGGGCACAAAACTGGGCACAGTACTCGAGGTGCAGCCTCACCAGTGCTGAGTACAGGGGGACAATCACCTCTCTGCTCCTGCTGGTAACACTGTTTCTGATGCAAGCCAGGATGCCCTTGGCCTTCTTGGCCACCTGGGCACACTGTCAGCTCATGCTCAGCCGAGTATCAATCAATACCCCCAGGTCCATCTCCTCTACGCAGTCTTCCAGCCACTCTGGCCCCCAGCCTGTAGCGCTGCCTGGGGTTGTTGTAGACGAAGTGCAGGACCTGGCATTTGGTCTTGTTGAACCTCATCCCATTGGCTTCAGCCCAGCTCTCCAGCCTGTCCAGAAAATATTTCATGTAAGAGTATTTACAAAACACTTATTTTCTGAAAGTGCCAGTTTTTCATTGTGCATCCAGAAATAAACTATAATGTGTGAAGGATGATAATACGTTTTGTGCTATTGCACTATTAGCTGCAGCCATGACATGGTTATTCTTGAACTTTACTGAGTCTTTTGCATCCAGTCCAGGCTTATTATAAAATAAATAAATAAAAATTGTGTATCTTGATAAAAAGTACTCCAGAAAGCTTTTTTTTTTTTTGCTGTTAAGTCTTTTGTCTAAACTTTTGACGTTTTATTTGTATAGAGATTAAACTCTTAAACTTTCCTTCAGAATCTCTTCTGCATCTGTATTCATCCTCTCCACTTCAAATTATAACAAAATGTACATGAGCATCACATTCAGCAATAACGGTAACATTATTCTTCGGGATGATTTCCTTAGGTTTTCAATTTCAAACCAACGTTGGGGGTCTTTAATTAAACGTATCTAAGCACTGAATGTATCCTTCTGGAACATTACTGGGATGAAATGGCTGTTGGTTTCTTTAAAAAGTAGATCCAGGTTACTTTTAACAAGCTGATTTTAAAAAGAAATTAATTACAGTTGCTTTTAACCCATTTTTGCCATATCCTGCCAATGCTATGCTGCAAATGAAGCCTGTTTTCTGTGGTCTTATGTGTTTTACTTTGAAAAATTAAAAGCTAACACCAGAATGAACATTCATATACAAATTAGGAATGCATGAAAGGGGCTAGTTTCTTGGAGGTCACTGAAGTTCCAGTAATGAGCTTTATTAAAGTGCTGAGATTAATGCAATTTGCCAGACCTCAAACTAGACTCCTTCATTCCAAACTACCTACAAAACACCCACACATATTGAAGAGCAACACCTCACAGTCGTTCCACATGTGTCTCTGGGTAGCAGTTTGGACCTCATAAATCTCCTTGTTTTCAACTACTGTACTCCTACTGAAAGCCTTAGTTGATCCACAGGAACCTACAAGCATTCTAATCTAAGCAGATGACATTTTCAGCACTGCCATTTGTTTTCCTAAAAGAAATTTTCTTTTCCAGTTCATGGCAGGGCTAGTCAAGGACAGTCCGGTTAAGTAGCCTTAATCAGCATGAAGGCTGTCTGCTGGCCTTTGGAGGTACTTGGAAGAAATGTTCCTTGCAACTCAGTGTGAGTGCTGACGCAACAGCGGAGGTGCTGACAGTCAGTGAGCTGAGAGCAAGCCTGGTGTAATGGGCTGGTGGAATATGCAGAGAAGAGACTGCTCCCTAACCTGATGCGCGTTCTTGCCTTTCTTGTTACAATTACCCAAATGATGTATGTATAAATAAATAATAAGAAGTTAGTTAGTGAATACCTATTGTCTGTATTCTATATATGGTCAGATTAGGTGATGGTAATAGTCCTCCTTCAACTACTGTCTGGTGCTGTGGAGCTTTGCAGAGATATAAGGTAAAAAATTATTGGAAACCTCAGTTTAAAACAACAAGCATATGAAAAGGATGTGGTCTAGATGCATTTTGTTACACTTTGCTTTTGTCCACAATACGTTTCCACCTGTACCTAATGTCAGAAGCTACTAAGGACCTGAACAACCTAATCTAACTTTAACTTTGAAGCTAGCCCTGGCTTGAGTGGATGACTAGACAAGGTGACTTGTAGCAGTCTTCTCCAACCAAAATTACTGTATGATTCTATAACTCAGATTCATTCTCTCTCACTTTGAACTTAACTTTTCCTATCTGTATTTCATTGATATTTTTTTAAGTTATAATTTAGTTGAAATGGGCTAGTGTATTTTTCTGATTGCACAGTGAAGATTGCTGAGTTGTTTCAACTAGCAGCGGTGATGGTCAGTTTTCATTATTATGTAATTTAGCTGAGTCCTATGGCTTGTCTAGCATGTACAGTCCTATTAGGTAATCTTAGTGGTCCTCTTTCCAACTATTAAATCTGATATCTTGGAGCTTTGCAGTTACACAAGTAATAATGAATGTGCAGAAAGGAAAATAAATATATCCTTAATCACTAAGCTAAATCAACAACATGCATATACACACATACCTATTTAGTGAGTAAATGTTAATTAGAGATTACTGTTCAGGAAAAATTTACTTCAAGTTATAATTCACAATTTTATGACTAGTTAGTAGCAGCCACTGAAGGAGCCCAATGTTAGAGAGCAAGGCAGTGAGTAGAAGAGAAAGTTTGATTATGAGACCGACTCCACAGTACAGCCCTGTCTTCAATAACAGGCACTATTCTGTTTTCATCGTCTCAGAAATGAGAAAGCAGAACAAAACAAGATTTGGAGAAAGTTAGACCAGAACGGCAAAGGGTTGGGAATGCTGCTATAAAAAGAGTGGTTCAGTAAAGTAGTTCTCTTTAGCCAGGAAAGAGACAGCTGAGGCGAGAATATGAGAGATGTCTATGAAATATTAGAGGGTGCAGAAAGTGTGAAGAGACAATTTTTGTTCCTCGTTTTTTGTAGTGTGGGAAATAGGAGGCACCAAATCAGATCACCAGCTATCCAGATGGGATACAGATCAAAATGGTGAGATTTATTTCCTCAAGAAAAACAGGTTGTCAAAAATTGATGTTGTTTCAAAATGCAAATACGTTGATTTATGGAACAGATCTATCAAAGGCAAATGCCTTTAGATGCCATCTGAAACCAAAAGATGGATTTAAAGACTATTAATTAAAGCTGTGGTGAATTGTAGGTAAAAAGTAACTTTTTTGGGGAAAATTACCTCCTATCTTTTTCTAAATGTATATTTAGGAGGAAGTTTTTCACTCAGAGGGTGGTGACGCACTGGAACAGGTTACCCAGGGAGGTTGTGGATGCCCCAGCCCTGGGTGCATTCAAGGCCAGGCTGGATGTGGCTCTGGGCAGCCTGGTCTGGTGGTTGGTGACCCCAGTGGCAGGGGGGTTGAAACTAGATGATCTTTGAGGTCCTTTTCAACCCAGGCCATTCTATGATTATGTTTCTAAGATTATCCTTGCTGCTGGTGTCAATAAAAATGGATCTTAATACACGTTTTCTTGTACAAAGTATGACTGTGTGGTATAAAATCTACCTGAAACAGGAATTTCAGATAAGTGACTCAGTTTTAAAGCCAGATTTAACTGTATTTAGAAAGACATGCAGAAAGCTGTTAATATAAATATCTGATTGGATTCTGACTTAGATTAACAATGAATATTTTCTGAAATACTGAGCTGATTTTGTTCTGGAAAGACCCACACTTTGGAATTATACTTTCTGAAAGCTCTCCAAGTATTCATTTTCTTTTAGCTTTAAAATTTAACAAAAAGCAACTTTTCTACTGTTCGTGATGGAAACAGGATTTCAAAAGAGCATATTATTGCCAAATTGACTCATGTTCACCCAGTTAGAGACAATAATGCATACCCATTTGGTTAGGCTTAAATAGTTCAACTCAACATCTGAATACTAAGAGTCATCTGTTTAGTGAATTATTTCCTAACTTTCTTGAAGAAAAAATAGTAGACAAAAAAGTCACATATATTTAAAGAAAAAAAGTCTCTATAACCCACTGCTGGATACTGACTGAATGTGAAGAAATTCACGTTTCAACACTGAAAATGTTAGAGCCACATATAAACTGATGGTCCATAACCTCCCCTTGAATTCTGAGTTCAGTTTTATTAAGAAAGTAATAACAGCAGAGGAAAACAGAAAACAGGACTGTAGAAGAAATTAGAAAAGAGAGAAACAATATCATGAAACAATAAAAGATGAACGTTCATGTAGGAATGAAATTTCAGAAGATAGATAGACATGTTTGTCAGTCTTATTCGCATATACTATTAGGAATCCAAAAATTTCCAAATTCATGCCGAAACATCTAGCCTTGTATCCCAATAAATGTGGTTTTGGCTTGGCTTGAAACATGCCAGAGATTTTTTTGTAAATCTGTAGTAAATAGCATAATTATATCTTATTCTTAATTTAAGTTGATTTAAGGTTTCACTTCATTGAAGCACATTTTTCATTTGTTCTTTAGTATTGTGGCCTCTTTTCCTCTCATGGCAAATACACCCACCTATTTATTTAAAGGTGATGTTCAAACTAAATACTTTATCGAGCTATTTAAGTACTTAGATTTTATTATCCCCTTTAATTCTCTGTTGTGTGCATCATTAGGTATGACCATGTCTTCTGACTTGATACGACTTTATAAAGGTCTTGAAATAATAATAAACTTTGGACAATTTGAGGGCTTTTGTAGAAGAAAGATGGCTGTCTTATAAGTCTTTTTAATTATATGAACATGTGCAAGATGATAGAGTAGAAATGATCTAGTTTGTTTTGTTGTTTTCATCTTGCTTCTTTTTATTATTGTGAGGGTAAATCTTGGAAGAAGCATGAGGATCTTTTGCTTCTTTTTGTACGGTGTACTGAGAGAAATAAAGCCCTGGTGAAAGGGAAAGATGTTTTAATACTTTTGAAACTAAAAACATGACATTCATGCCAACATTTCCTGAGCCCAAAAGATTCATACAAGTTTAGATAATGAAACCACTAAAAAACAGCTCAAAATGAATTGAATTGGTCTCAAACTTAGCCAAAATAAACTAACTGGTTTTAATGATTTTTACCAAATAATGGGCAAAAGGATTCTTGAGAAATTCCTTGAGACCTAGAAGAAAGGGCGAATGTTAATATTAGGATCCCACATTCTCCACCTTGACTTGTAAAACCTTCCTGTGCCCGATGGGGCTATGACTAGGATAATCATCTGTGTATTTTCTCATTTAAATAGAATACTTTCTCAGAATTGTAAATTCAGAGAGCAGCACAACTTGGCTAGCAAACTTTACTCTTCTTTGGATTTATCTGGAAACACTTAAGCTGTGCTTCTGAAAAAAAAAAGTATAGTCAGCCTACTGATAGAGTTGAGCTAAGGCTGGAAACTGCCATGTGGTTTATTTGTGGGTCACGCAGTAGAGCAAGTGTCTCCTCCTACATAGCCTTGTGATGTCCTGATAAATCTGTCTCTCTCACAGAACAAAGGTATGAAAGAATGCCCTTGATCACACTGAATTTTTTAAAACAACCTTTGTACAATTTGGGAAACTTCAAGGGCAAAAGAGCTTGAGGATTCTTCAGAAACATTTCCAGAAAGCCATTTTTTGGGAAAAAAAGCTTAATAGCAATCTCTCTCCTATTGATTGGTACTGCGCATCCAATGATTTCTAGGAGACACAGTAGTAATGCCATGCTGTGATGTCAGAAGCTGAAAAAGTACTTCATTTTTCTGTGAATTGTATATCAGAATACTAAAAGGGTCCCAAAAGAATCTGCCACCTAATTAAGTTTAAGGAACAGTATTTTACAATTACTATTTATTTTGGCTGTTCTACTTTGTTTTGGAGGATGGTTAAAGGGTTTCCATTACAGTAGCCAGAGTATGTCTGATTTTTAAGATTAGACTGTAAAAGTGAGTTATCTCAGAGCATTATAATGTCACTAATAAAAATGATCTCATACAGAATAATCTGTAGTTGTCCATCATGCAGTGTTTGTTCCATACATGAGACTTTAAGAATGTGCTTTTTACGATCACTTAGGCAAGCTTTAGAGTTTCTAAACAGATTTTGCCATTTTAGAGAACGTCCATTTGTTATTAAAGATTTCATCTTTATCAATTTTATCAATTTTAGGGGGAAAATCTTATAAGTATATATAATGAGCTTAATTCCTACACTTTGAAGACAAAATAACAGTATTACAATACAGGAAAGTAATATAATTGAAATATGGATCTAAATCTTGTTTTAGTCAATCATTTTCTCATTTCAATTACAAATTTTCATGCTACTCAAAGTTACTTCTCAAAATTGGAAATAACAAAAGGAAGGTAGTAAAAACTATTCTTTATTCATAGCTTATAACTCTTGGACACATTTTTCCTGCATTTTCTAAAAGAATTAAACTTTTACACTATCCGACGTGCTACTTACTTATACAGGGTGGTGAGTTCATTCTCCATTTCAGGAGAACATTTAGGACAGCCAACCATCCTTAAAGCTTTGCCTGTACTTGATATTGGAGTTCCGAGTTGCTGTTGCTGGTAATGGTATTCTCTACGCAAACAAATTAGGACAATATATGGATGAGTCCATAAATGCCAATAACCTTGAATACAAACCATTATTTTGGGAGAAGTTTATTTTGATAAAGTTTCCCACCCCATAAACTGCCAGTACAACAAAGTCTGAAAGTCAACCAGAAATTAAAGAGTACAAAAAATTAGCTGGGAGCTAGCTCCTCACGAGATCTGTTTAGTAATGCCAGGGTCCTTAAGGGACCGCTTCCTCACAGACAGAATTTACTTGCCTCTTAACCTTGCAGAAGGATCTACCTCCCCAAACACAGGTCTGATTCTACTTTCTAAACTCCAAGGTGTTTCTGAAAGCACAGAATTGTCTTAAATTACTGCCTTATTTGCACCTAAACCAAAGCATCTGAACAGCTACACTGCTCTTTTTTGCATACAATAGAGATCGTCATACTGTTGTTAGAAAAGCGACCAGCAAGGAAAAATGGTAATATGGAAGCAAAGAGGGTTAAATTGGCTGCAAGGAGAAATGGCAACTTGTATTTACCTAGGAGAAAACTCTAGAATTGACTGTGTAGTGCTAGGTGAGGCTCAAAATCTAAAATATCATCAGAGCAATTTCAGTTTAAAAGAACTTATTATTAGGATTGGGTTTATTGTCATTTCTGGATACAACTGTGTTCTTTCTGATTGTTCAGTGAAATTGGAATACTTAATTTCAGCCAGGTTCTATACTAACCTATACACTTCCAAGCTTCCAAGGTGTGCTATGAACATGACTCCCGAAGCAGTGCTTGCCCCTCTGCTCCTATGGAGTGGTGCACTCAAACCATTGGTCTTCTCCCACAGTCTGTGTACCCATGGCTCTCAGCCTCTATACCCTGCCTCTCTGCCAACAGATACTCACCCTTCAACACTTCTTCAAAACACTTAAAGAAGGCAAAGGAATTCTGTCTGAGAGGAGACTGGATATGCAAGCATCCTCCAGCCTTTTTATGTGCCTGAGATGGGCATCAGCTTTGTGTTCTACTGAGTATCTTTATGGTAGGAAATCATCCAGCTGCAGGGCTTATAGCTTATGTACAGCTAGTGTGAGTACATTTTGTGAATATATATCAAAGATGACTCATTAGAAGTAAGTAATCTTTTTCCAAGTTTTTTTTCCCCAGGAAATTCCGAGCAGCTGTAATCCATATGAGATTATATATTGTGCTGTTAATTAGGAAATAAAAAAGGGAAAACCTGCTATTCAGGAAGTAAAACTTCAAGTATAAATACCTGGTGGGAAAATATTTTTACAGTTATTCACTGAATGTAACTTCCAAACAAACTGTCTTTGTTGCATACATAGAGGTTGCTCTGAAATTAATGTCTTCTATTTATTTCAATGGAAAGTGCAGCAGAAACAAAGAGCATAATAAGAGTATTTGATAGAGCAAATTCTAAACTACAAAAAAATAACTTTCACGATACTCATCACCCTTAGCTATGTATTTTTGCTAGCAATGAACAAGGGGCTGTATCTGTATGCAATCATCTATTACTTTCAGAACAGCCCTCATATTTAATACAACAAATTCATAGCTCCAGTGGAGTAAATCGAATAAATGGAGCAGATTCAAGCAGGAAAAAGAGTATCCTAGTGAAATGGATATTCAGTGAACTATTTTCACTGAATAAAGTGAAATGAAATTCTGATGATTCAAGGTAAAATCAGTCTCCAAACACAACTGCACTTAAAACTTCTTTGTTTATAATGACTAAAAGCAATTGTAAAGAACATTAGAAGTCTCTTCCTGAAAACAATGGAATTAACTTGTTCTATTAATTCTAAACCAAGTGTGTACAATCTCTAAATCTATAATCTCTCTGACTTGTACACTTATTTATTTTTCTGTATTTATGCAACCCAGACAAACTAGGAAACAGGCATTTTTCATCCAGGTATTTAATTGCATCCTCCTGTTGCATCACAGCAAGGCTTAAAAAAAAACTCCACAGTTTTTAATATCTGAACTACAGGCAATACATGCTTCAAAAACCATCTATAAGACTAACAGTATATGAATTTATATTCTGCAAACTCTATACTCTGTGAAGGCCTTGCTCTTCCCCTTTAGCTTAGCCTATTCCCACCATGTTTACTGCTAGCTTCCCTTGGTCCTACAGTGTCCTCCTTAGGAAGGCAAATTGTATTTTCTGTGTAAATTTATTGGGAAGCCTACCATGCTATGTGGCAAGTTGTGAAGGATTTTTACTGTAGTTCTGATTTCTCCCAACTCTACTGAAGATGGATAAAATATCTACTGTGCACACCCTGTCCACAAGCATCTCCATAAATCAGAATGAAGACATTCTCACAGTCTCTAGTGTGTTAGCATCAGTACTTTTGAACCATCTTCCCTTTCTTTCAACCACGATTGTTTTACCTTTCCTACTGCTCTAAGGGAGTGGTATCTTTGACTCCCTGTCTCTACTGTCTTCAACACTGTTTAGAAAAGACATGACCAGACTGAGGTTTTGGGGGCCCCACAAAGGATGAAATCAAGTTTTACACAGCAGGTAGGAAGGGGGAAGAACATACATAGAAGACAGACTCCACACCACAGTCTGGCTTGCGTACCTGTTACAGTGTATGAGTGTTGAGGGAAAGGATGAGCTCATCAGCCCTGCTGCAGTATTGTTGCAAGGCAGTAAAATCTCAAACCCACCTTGATTTCTGAAGATCTGGTGTTCACAGGAAGTCCTACATGTGCTAATATATGCAGGTCCATGAGAGACAATATAGATTCTCACACTAAGATACAGCTCAGAGCCCACCATTCTCACCCATGTCACACAAGTGCTCCTGTTCTGCTTACTTCCGGCCTCAAAAAGAGAAAAGTCTGAATCTTTTGCCATGAGTGATGGCAAGAACAAAAATTACCAGTGTTATAAACACACAGAATCACAGAATGGCCCACATTGGAAGGGACCTCAAGGATCAGGAATCTCCAGCCCCCCCGCTGCAGGCAAGGCCACCAACCTCCACATTTAATACTAGACCAGGCTGCCCAGGGCCCCATCCAACCTGGCCTTGAACACCTTCAGGGACGGGGCATCAACAGCCTTTCTGGGCAGCCTGTTCCAGCACCTCACCACTTCCATAGTAAAGAACTCAAAAAAGGGCATAGGATGCTGTTACCCATCATATCTCTTGCAGCCAGATCTCCGTTTGGATGACTGGTTTGAAAAATACCACTTTTCCATAGACTAAGTAAAACTGTTTTCTCAGGCTTGTGGAATGGTAGGGAAGAGCTGAGTTTTGCAGCCAGTACTGTAAATAGGCCATAAGCAACAGTAAGCTAGGCCTGTTTTCTGTTCATCTGGCAAACTATTTTGTTCACTGCTGTTTCTTGCCATAGAATGATGGTGCTGAAATAGAAAAGAGAGTCATTGTGGTAAATGCTCTTTTAGGTCTTCATAAAATGAGGTTTCATAGATGAGTATGTATTTCAGCATACCATTCACCGGATGCAATCTTTTTCCAGGTTATTTTCAGAAGCACACGTTATCAGGGTGATTTAAATATAAGGGCCAAATCCTGATCTCAGCTGCATGAAATAATAATAGTTACAGAGGCATCTGCCCATATTGGGGACCTGCTGGTTTTACTACCAAATGGCCAACTGCTGAAATCATCACAAATTGCAGGTTTACTGCTAAATAAGCAAAATTCATATTTAGTGGAGATTTCTTGAGGGTAAGGATATTTGCACTGTCTGCCAACTTACTGGCCCGCATCCTCAAAATATCTGTATGTACTTGAAACATACAACTGAGCCTGCAGCATGTTAACAAAATTGTCCCCTATTTGGGGAATAACAATACAAATAAGTAGAATAACATGCGCTTTGTAGCATAAGGTGTCTGGAGCAGAATTGGGAAAAGATCCCGGGTTTACGGAAACCCAATCCACAGCCTTAATTACAAAACCACCCCTTTCTCTCAAAAACTAGCTCAGGACAAGCTCCAATTAATGATATAGAGAAGCTAAAAACATCTTTTGAATTGATCATCTTATTGATAATAAGCACACTGGTCTTATTTATTTCTTTATGGACTGCTGTAAGGGGCCTGGTTTGCAAGGGGTCTGGAATTGATGATCTCTGGGAGTCTGTTCCAGCACCTACAATTCTATGATTCTGTGATTCTAAGCCCTCACAGCTCTCACCTTTGGGATTTAGAGACACTTGGTTGCAGTTTCTGCTTTCTAATTCACTTTTTCCAGTTCAGGTTAGTTTTTTTTTGAAGGGATTGAACCAGTCTTCACACATAGACTTGGTGGTTCTGGCTGGTCACCGCTTCCTGCCAGGTAGCAGCCAGTGAGAGTCAGACATTAGGCACAGGACTGTTCTCATTAAAGTCAGTATACTGAATCCCAGCATTCAGAGATAGTCCCATTAACCTGAGGATGAATGGAAACAAAACAGCTGCTCCTGGTGTGCCAAGGATTCAGAAAGCTGCTATGTGAAGCCAGCTCTGTGGGAGCAATAGGGAGGATCACTTCATATTGTATATTTTGGCTTAGATTATGCAGGCATGGAAAGCATGCATAGTCTTCTAGATGCAAACATTCTTAAATAACTCTACATGTTTCCAATATTTCTGTAATGCACAGTATCTGAAGAATGCGAAGATGTTTGCCTCTTCAGAATGAATTGGAATTCCTATCAAAAGCAACATTTAGCTAGATACAAGTCAACTCTCAAGCTGGCTAAGAAGAAAATTGTCCTAAAATATACTGGTATGTGGTTTGATTCAGAATAAAGGAACATTTTACTACTGCACATTTACAGAAAATTAAAAATGTATGCTCTGTATGCAATGTTTTGGGCAAAACTTACTTAGTAAACCAAACTTAATCTACTCTTGTAACTTGCTGAGGTGATTGTCCAAGGAAATCTGCATGGTTTTCATGCAAGAAATAGCTGAATATGGAAACATCTCTTTCATTGGTAAATGGGAATGACCGGTTGGCTCACTAAAATGATTCGGCTGCTAATACAGAATAAATAAATATTATAATAGATAAATCAAGATTTTAAAAAATTGTAATGTTTTGAGCATCCATGTATCCAGCAGGGGATCACACAGGTTGGGAGGGACAATGCTTTGTAATTTATTTAGTAACTCATATGATATATACACCAAATTTTGGCCTGAGTAATCAACCTGCAATATCACACCAACTCTCCTCTACCACTCCACAAGCCTGAGGAAACAGTTCTATTCAGATGATGGAAGAGCAGTATTTTTCAAAGCAGTCATTCAGCCAGAAATCTGGCTGCAAAGGACATTGTGGATAACAGCATCTTGTGCCCTTTCGTGAGTAGACATCTGAATTCTCACCTGAGATATACAGATTTGGGGAACTTTGTAACTAGAAGCTGAGAATCACTTCTAAGCTTTTGGTCTGGTTCATTTACTTTCAATGCAGAAGAAAGAAATGAAATGGTTGGTTTTCATTTATTTTTAATTAGGTGGGAGTTGTTAGAAAGTCCTTTAAAATTCATGTTGAAGTGCTGGGAGCCAATCTGTTAATTATTTTTACAACTTAATCCAGTTTACAGATGGAATATCTTGGCAAAGATAATGGTCTGTTAGTCTTTTTGATGGGTGAAATCATTGGGCATAACAGAGAACTGAGTAGCAGAGTTGCAGTTTACAAATTCACTTCCTTGTCTTCTGTAGAGTCTGGATTAGTTTGAACTGCTTGAGGAGGAGAAATTAGAAAACTGAATGATAATGGTATTGTATCTATTTCCACTGAAGACATGGGCAAGAAATTTGGGTGTTGGCACTGACAGCTCTGCGACTGTCTGTAAAGTCATGGGAAGTTAAGTCTACTGCTTTCTCCAATCTGTTCCTAATTGCCACTGTTCCAGGGATAATGCTAAGACAAAAAGTGCAAGGTATCCACCTGCCCACATCTCAGGAATTTATGAGATTACTCCTCAGAGTGCTACTGTCCATCTAGCTAGCAGGTACTAAATTATTACCCTGCCTCAAACCTGGTCACAGTTTCCCTCATAATAAGTAATGACCTCAGGTTTCTCCTCCTTCTATTGTCCTTAGATGAGCGGAGTTTCATATCACTTTGTCATCTCCTGAAGAAAAGTAGAGAACTGTTTAGCTGTTGGATTAACAAAGTGGAATCAGACTTTACAACTGTCTTAGACATTACATGTCTGAATCCAAGGATGTACTTAAAAATCTCGTGGGGTTAAATGTTGGACATGGTATTGGTAAACATTAATAGACCTGAAGCACCAGTGATAGCTACAGATGGACAGCTTGGAAACAGTAGGATGAACATGGCAGGGGTGATAAGCATTTTGTGTCCTAGATTACTGCCTGTTAAGTATTAAAAAAATGTACGCTTTCTCTTATGTGTGATAATGTTCCTTTTAGTAAATTATATTATCATATTGTTTTCTGTTTTACTAGTGTGGCCACTAATTACTAAATCAAAATTTGTCACATTTTTATAGACTTCATGGATTTATACAAATGCTACAATTGTGTTTTTTATACATAATCCTTTTCTGTAATAGATATTGCAAATTTGTTCTCCAAGTTTCAAACTTCCAATATAATTTTAATTTTATGAGAGTGGCTTATTTATTGTTATATTGGAGAGGTTTCATTTAGATTTATACTTCACAGCAGTCTAATTTGGACTAGTCATTTTAAGGTACAGATGTAAGAAGTTTAGAAGAAGGGATAGCTTTTCACTGTACATAACTAACAGCAGTTATCTGTAAGGATTCTTGTTGCATCTGCTGCATTAAACACAGATACAGTCATTAACATACTGAAGACATATTTCCAGTACATATTGATTAGGTATCACTCCCTTCCACAGCCTGTTAATAAATATGCAGACCAGTGTATAACACTGATAACATCCCATCAGTTTCTTTATTCTTCTCTCTGAATACATCCGGGAAGCTTCTCTTTAATTTTAAACCAAACCTGAAGGTATTATTAGCATTGCCTGTTAATGTGAACAATAAGCCAGATGAGGTATGCAATACATCTAAAAATAACTCAGTTAATATTTTAGGCTAAGAATTGTTTTCTACGTGAATAATAAAAAGATAAAAACAAATATACTGTGAATTGCAGGCATTGCAGTTAACTTTGCAAATCTGTCTGCAATAAGCCCTTCTAAACATTTATTACTTCTCAGCATTTGATTTTCTACTATTATTTGGTATTACACAAAAACAGAAGAATAAGTTGTCTTATCTGCCACTCTCTCCTAACCCAACACTCTCTAGATTTTCTCACCAGCTAGCAAAATAAGTAACCTTAAAGCTAGAAGAAATGGATAACAGGAAAAATGAAAAACAGCTGCTACCAGATAAGGACAGTAGAATATTCTGTCATAAAACATTTGCAGATTGTACCATAGTACAAGATGTGTAGTGAAGTTGCAAGAAAATTGCTCAAATATATATTTCAGATATTAATCTACATTACAGAAACAGTTTATTGGCTCTGTCAGCTCCTCTGTTTCCATTCAATAACTCTGAGTTGAACCAGTGAGAAAGGCTTGGTACGTGTGAAGTGCAACACACCCAACTCAAAGTAGCCACTGAGGGGTTCATACCTGCACTAGGCAAGAACAGAACATAGGTGATTCATTAACTGTGTGTAGCAATCCCCATAGAAGTGGGCCATTACAATGTTTTAAAACTTCTTCATCAGGACTTTTCTGATCCAATCCAAGAAAGGACAGCACTCTTTAGTGCTGAACATTAGGAAATCACCTCGGATATTACAATTCACAGCTTTATTTATGTGCCTATTTTTGCTGACGTTTTCTCTGGTAATGTCTGTCTTTAGAACTCCCAGGTTCTTGAGGTTAGTAACCCAGTCTGTGAATGTGAAGCATTACTCACAGTAAAGAAAGTCTGAGTCTGGGAACATTAAGCCAACTGTAAAGACACGAGTCTGCAGCAAGATGGAATGTATCCAACGGAACTGAGGAAGCTGGACTAGGAGATGGTCTGGATTTTCTAATAGTAGATTGTAGTAGAAACTGAATGGGATGTGAAACTGGAAATTGCATCACCAAAGTGGAAAGCAGATATGGAGAATAGGAGATTGCATAACATGAATCCCAAGACCTGGGATATATCAATTTCCTCTGTTCCTCTATAATGAAAAAGGATTCAGCTTCCCCATTTACAGGTCAGGCAAGCCGGAAACACCACTGGCACTATTTTTCAAGCTTGAGTTTCTTTGCCTTGCCTGTGCAGAAGACCCTAGGCTCTGTCCCAAGGGAACAGCATGAAATCATGAACAATCATGTAAACCTCAAAAGAGGAGATAAACTAGACAAAAAATTCAGCTTTTCCTAGCATTTGGCTCTGGATTTCTCCTCAATGAACATGTAAGGATACTGTATTGCTCCTTGGAGTTTTCTAATCTGACTTGTTTTAGAATTTTAATTCTTCCCCATGGGTTGTTGCTGTAACATGATACAAATGCCTGTGGTTTGCAGGTGGCTAGAAAGTTGATCCAGCAGTCCTTCTTTAGAGTTTCTGTATTCAGAGTATATAATGTATATGTTGTATCCCATTACAAGCTTTTTCTTTCCATAATTTGCCCATAAATAAATCAAGGTAGTTATTCAATTTCTTGCTTTTCATAGTTGCTCATGGGATTGTATTTATAACCATTCTTTGGACTGCAGGGATTTGGCAGCTGCTGTGACAAGAGCTTGTTTGATTATCAACATTAAATATTTGATTGGCGAATATGATTGTTTAAATTCCACAGAAAATCTTCTATTGTAACTGAATGAGAGAAATGGCTTAAAGTGAGCGCCTAATAATAGATTTACAGGAATATGTCTCTTTAAGAAGAGGCAAACCTGCCTGAAATATTCATACTGGAAACATTAGCCACAAAATATACAATAAAAATATAATGCATCTTTTATTACCCCAAGGAGTTCACTAGCTTTATGTCTGCTCTCAATCAACAATAGTAATTAACTAAAAGCATTACTCCAATATGCATGATGTTGTCAGGATACCTGCAAAGTACAATTTTATATATAAATACAGGTTTAAGCAGGTAGATATAATTCATTTTGAAAAGTATATGCTGAGGATGGGATCATCCATCTTAGTTTAAATATCTGAATGGCCTTCTTTTTTTTTCAGACAATCTCTTTTTTTTGTCATTGTATCTGATTTGGTCAATCCCAGTTCTAATTATATTGTATTACACTGTTTTATCTTGTGTTTTCTTTCTTCGATACTCTATTTAGTAAATTAGTTCCTTTCTCATCACATTGTTGCCATTTTTTTTCCAAATAATTGGGGGTCCCCTGTTTTCCTATCTCCAGAGGCGCGGATTCTGAAAAATCCCTCCACCCGGCTTGTCACGGAACTGGGCCGAACGAGCCCGTAAACTGTTGACAGAACTGAACATAGTAAGTGGCCAGCTTTCCAACATGCTACAAATTCGAGCTGTTCCACTCAGTTTGAACAACCTGATCTGTTGGCTGGCATTTCATAAATCATGTGAGGAGGAAACATAATTCAATGGTCAGTGATATCCAGGAATTGCATCAATTTCTGGTGCATGGTGATGGGTTCCATGCCAGAAGCTGCTAAGAAGGTTAATGGTATCCTTGTCTGCATAATACCAAGTATTGCCAGCAAGTCAAGAGAGGTGATCTTTCCCTTCTACACAGTATTGGTAAGGATGCACCTGGAGTACTGGACACAGTAGAATCATAGAATTGCTCAGGTTGGAAAAGACCCTGAAGATCATTGAGTCCAACCACAACCAAACCAAACTACCCTGACACCAGTGAGAAAAGACCAGCCCCACTGAGCTCTCAAGTATAAGAGAGACATGGACACACTGGGAGAGACCAGCAGAGAGCCACAGAGATGATAAAGTGACTGGAGAACTGTCTCGCTCCAATTAATAGGAGTGAGAGGAGATTCTTTTAATATACCTGGCGTGAGATTAAGAAACAACGGTTCAAATGTTGGTCCAACCAGTTTATTACAAATCCTAGCCTTTTAGGGAGACGGGGAAGGGGAAACAGGCGATAGAAAAGGTAAGAAGAAAAGCAAGGAATCTCTGTAGAGAGCAAAAGAGATAGTCACCACCGTGGGTCCAGCGAGGTACGTTGTAGGTCCGTTGATCTCAGGAACCAGTCTGGTCACCACGGGAGATGGGAGAAAGCCAGGCAGCTCCGCAGCAAGCAGGCCTCGAGAGTTCTGCTCTGTCAAAGGTGTCTTTGGGAGTTTGTCTCCAAAGTCCCTAGTTTGGTGAGGGCCTTTTATCCCCAATTTCTGTGGGTTTTTTCTCTTCTTCTTTTGTCTCAGTTTTGTGTAACATTCCTGGTCCAACAGATAAGCCAGCAGGGGGTGGCACCTTCGTTGCCCTGCACAAGCATTATCACCTTTTGCAGTGGTCAGCTCCTTCAAGCCATACCCCTGAAAAAGACTGCTTGTCTTGCTTCTGCTTATCTTTGCAATCATAAGCAGAGATACAGTGGCATGGTGACACACACCATTCACCCCCCAGCAGTTGTCTTATCACCAGAAACGCCTTAGAAGCAAGCTTTGAGACAAAGAATAAAAACAGTTCTGTCCTTCACAAGAACCCCTCCTGTGAGGAAAGTCTAAGAGTTGGGATTCAACCCAGGGAAGAGAGATGATCTAATCAATGTGTGTAAATACCTGAAGGGAGAGTTCGAAGACATTTGTGATCTTGTCAGTGGAGCCCAGTGCTAGGACAAGAAGTGATGGACAAAAACTGGAACACAGAAGGTTCTTTCTGAACATCAGGTAACACTTTTTACTGTGCAAGTTTCCCAGAGAGGTTGTGTAGTCTCTTCCTTGGAAATCTTCAGTAGCCACCTGGACATGGGCCTGGGTAAGAGAATCTAGTTTTCTGCTTGAGAAGGAGATGGGACTCAATCATCCCCAGAGGTTCCTTTGAACTGCAACTATCCTGTAATTCTGTGAAGACCAGGATCTCCAAAGGTGTTTGTCGCCTTAGGTCTAAAGGATATTTGTGCATTCTCCTTTTTATAAAGACGTGATTTTCAAATATTTGGGTTCTGGTTAAAGACAAGAAAAGTAGATAGGTTAGAACACCACTGCAGAAAGTTCCTGTAGTTTTCTCAAACTAAAACCACTCACAAAGACAGAAGACCGTTACGGATGACCACTCCATCTTTCGATTTCCCATTTCTACCCTGTCTGCTGGCTGACCTGTCTGATTTCAGTAAAGAATTGCCAGCAGAAGTTCAGGGTAATACCTCGGACAGGTATTCAAAGGAACTTGCATAACTCAACCTGTTTTTTTATTGTCAAAAACATCACCCATTTACAGTCAGTGTAAAAGATTTTTAAGCCCTTATTTTCATGGCTCTGAATATAGTAGGTTAAAATACATTGCCTGTAATTTCTTAAGTCTCTACATAGATAGTCTGATAATTGTATTCACATTTAAAATATGTAACAACCTTTCCATATTTTATATATTTCAGAAAGCCTTTATTTTTCTAATTATTCATGATATTCATATGACCAACAGTGAAAATATAGTGTTTTCAAAAGCTTTTTAAAATTGCAAATTTTAGATATTGACCAAATCTGATCAAAGTCAAACTGAGTATCAAGACTGTTACTAAGAAATCTCTGTGAATAATGGAAGCCTGTTTAAGTGTTTTTTTCAATGCAGAAATAAGTAGTAAGAATATGCAGATTGTTTTCCATTTAGTGCCATTGATGGAGAAAAAAATTTATAAAGTTTTACTCAAGGCAACGTACAGTTTTAACCTAAATCAGAAGGTATTCAGAACACTATGCTGGTTACACATTCTAAATAGAAAAGTATAAATTAGATGGAAAGTAGTTTTCTTAGGGAGGATTACATTTCATTCTAATTTTAAGGAAGCCCTGTGTGATCTGAAATTTCCAGGGGATGATTTGCTGACATTGATGAAACAGCTGATGCAAGTGTTAATTTTAAATGTCCTGAGAACATTTGATACCTGTTATTTTGGAGGCTTTTGTACATTTGACATCAGTGCTGAGAATATAGGCCTGTTCTTCTCTTCTTAGCTACTTTTTTTTTTTTTTTTTTAAATCTACTTGAAATACTTTTAGAATTTCTAATGATTTCAGAGTTAAAGGATGAGAGACTTATGCTGAAGAAAACCAAGAGCAATAAATAAAAAACAGTAATGTAAAGAATATGGGGCAAATGATTAATCACAGCAAGATTTATTTGTAAAAATCTAGTCAAAATAACACTGTGAGTTAAAAAAAAAAAAACAAAACAAAGCTTTCATAGAATGGGGAGTGATCAAAAACATATGTGTAGTTCACAACTAAGTGATGAACAAATATTTTGCCACTCTTTTCGTAGTGGGAGATGCTGAACCACAGGGATTGTTATTTCCAGTTCTAACCATGCTCGTGCAGGATGGTCAAATAAGTGAGCAGCTAATGTTTTAAATCAATTTATTCATTTATCAAATAGTTATTCCCTGCAAATTGACTGATATGTACAAGAAGGGTAAGATAAATCCTTCATTCCTTCGTGTCCAGAAATCTCAGGCAATGGTGAGGCAATCAGTGTGGAAATGCTGTGAGGGCTTAGGGCAGTTCCCTCCCCCTACCTTTGTCTTCCCATCCTTTTCTTATCGCTCCCTTGCTGGAAGCAGGGAGCAGTGGAAGGAATTGTCTCATGCTTCAGCCAAATACAGTCAACCACTTCCATTTTACAGAGCCTTTGGAAGCAGGTCGAACTTAGGAATTGAATTTCTTGTTGATGTGGATGAATGCTCACAGCCTGATTCCTTGATTTGTTTGCACAGGGGCCTGTCTAGCAGAGATATGATTAAGGAAACTCTTCAGGTGCAGAGCATCAGCTCAAAATAAACTTCCACTGTTAATTATTTCTAGGCACTTACTAGAGAGAATATGAGTTGTAACTTGTTATTTATGATTAATGAACTATTACGAGCGTTCATGGTATTCCACTAATAATGTTCTTGACAATAAAGATACATAGCATAAAAAGTCCCTAGCATTCAAGAATGATTACTCATGGGAAGAAATATCTAGAGTATTAATACGTGCATAAGGATTCTTCAATAGTTTGTTGGATTTTTTTTATTGTTTTTTTTATTTAACCTGGAAGCCCAGAATCATTTGGATTGGAAAAGGCCTTCAACATCATCAAGTCCCAGCTGATCTACTGAGTCCCTTCACTAGACAATGTCCTCTAGTGCCATGTCCACATCTGTCTTAAATACCTCCAGGAACGGGGAATTCCTATACATCCATTCCACTGCTTTAAATGTTAAAACTTGAATGAAAATTCCGTTGTGTGCTAAAACATTTATTTAACAGAAGCTTAACTAAACTTCTACATTGCTTGATACTAGTCCCTTTTACCTATTGTAAAAATAAATTAACCTAAATACTCTAAAAGAGAGCAGACAGGAAATAAAGAGAAAACGATTTTCTAGCAGTGACCCACTGTGCACAGGAGTCACTGGGGTGATGGGGATGACAGCTCCCAGCTGTTTCATATTGTGGCAGACCATTTGGTTATGCCTTGGTGGGTAGGTAACAGGGAGAGCTGTTGTGATTTTTTCACAGTGAATATGTTTCCAGCCGTGAAGGGTTCTCATTTTTCTTCTTCCAGTTTTGCATGTCATGCAGTTTTTCTATTCTGCCAATCTGTAAAATGTGTGTTACAATTTTTAAATTGCAGAAAATTTATAATGTTTCTTACATCGCCCAGCATGTTGAAAACATGGAGTATTTCTAGACAGTATTAAATTTTTTTTTCCAGAGAATCTCGGAATCCAAAATACTCACTGATGAGGAACTACTGCTAAAAAGATGTAACAACGTGGACTGAAAACATGGCAATTTAAGGGGTGACAATTCAGCATTGTAACCCCTAATAGATGCTTAAAATTTCTTCAGTATTCTTTGAGGTCTGCAGTAAAGGATTGGTATGTGTGGGACCTGGAAGTTTACACTAAGTAACGTGATGTTACTGCATTTTCAAAGCTGACAACAAAAGCTCCATTAAGCAGGGAAAATCGCAAGTGAATGACTGGGAGCTTTTAAAACTGGTGAATTTAACATGTAATGAAATAGCTTCTCTGATCTTTATTAAAGTAACCACAAAAATATACCATTAATCGGGAAGTATAAAATGTTAATTTGTGTCCTCCTGAGTTTCACTATCTATCTTTAAATTTCACGTCAGTGGAAAATGTGAATGACTGTGTTATTAGGATCAGAGTATGTCTAGTTCATAATTACCTACTATGTGCACAGCAACAATTTACAAGCCCTCTATTCATTAGCAATCTGAAAAGAACTTTCAGATGGGTTATTTGGTAAATTTCAATTAGGTTAAAAATGCCTTGGAGGGCCAATTACATATTGTGGTATTTGTGCAGACATCAAAGCTTTAGTTGTTTAGGCAAGGAAAACTAAGGTCATCTGACTTTTTAGAGTATTTGGGAAGAGTTCGGCTTATTCCAACCTAGAGTTTTACTGTAAATAGATATCCCAGTTACAATAAATATTACTTATGCTGATAATCCAAACTTCTATATCAGTTGTGTCCGTAATTTCAGTATTTTTCTTTTTTGCTGTGCATATTACTGTGTAGATAAAGTAATACTGTAGAAAATCCTGCACTGTTGGTTTTTGCTGTAGTTTTCATGAACATAAATTCATAAGTGCTACTGGAGTTCAGAATAAGTTCAGTTACTTAAAACTGGAAAATGAGAAGGCTTAGAATTTTTCCAGACCTTTTGATAGTGTTCTGAGTGAACTGTGTGAATGAGTTGCATTGGAATTCATCTTTCCAGGTTTGCAATGCTTGTTCCTGTTCATTGCTGCTCCTTCTAAACTAACCTCAGCCTTTGCTAGAAGATGCAGCAGCTTAACTTTATTAACAATAATAACCTAATTATATATAAACTCTTAAGCTAACAAACTTTGCAAACTTTATAAAGAGCTAAAAAGCAGAGTAAAATTAGTCAGGTACTTATCAGCTAGATGCTGATTACCAATACACAAAATTGCACTTAAAATTGAGCATTTCTGTTGAATATTTTCTGGTGTAAATCTAGGTTTTGCATTTCTTGCAGATCATGTGCTTTCACGGTTGAGTAAGTTCACAGATTTATCATTACTACTTGTACAGTCACTGATTCCAAATCCTTGAAAATCAAGGGAGGTGTATCAAAGTGCCAAGCTTTAGTCTTTCACAGACAGTTTTTCTGTCCTTGTAACTATGTGTCAACATGATGTGATTGTTTTTATAAGAAAGACCTTTCATAGCTCACTCGAGCATGCGTGACTTCAGTTGCATCTTTCTGAAAATATGGACATGAATATTCATAGAGACTGGGAGGGAGGAGATAGCAGCCTAGCTTCTTCTTGTCCTCAGCAGCACCGAGGCAGAGATTGTAGGAAGAACTATAGCAGAGTCTGATCAGGACATGAGACAAATGAATTCACTGTGAGGATAATTAAGCAGGTTGCCGAGCAAATTTATGGGGTCTCCACCACTGGAAGTTCAAAGCCTGACAGCACAAGTGGTGTTCTAAAACAGTTAATAACCTAGAAACAAAAGGTACTAATCACAAGAAATGCTTCCACTGGGTATTTTATACTTCATATATATTTTGATTTGTATGTGAATCTTCTTTTATACTGGAATAGAAAATAAATAAACATATTTTGGAAAATTCCTATGTTTTACCAAGTGATGTTGTTGATTCTTCTTGTCTTTCACATTAAACTGTGTGACTGTGTCCACATTTCTCTCAATGAGAGACTGGTTCTGTCTGGGGACTGCCTACTGGATTTATTTAGTTATATGGCAGGCTGCTGAATGACCTGTCATGTCTGGTCAAAGTAAAGAATCAAAAAAACACTTAAAAGAAATTTTCAAGATAAAGGAAAACAAGCATGCAAATGAAAAAAATGACATTGCTAAAAAATGAGAATAAAACAAATCTATTCACCACCCAGACCACAGTGCCATCCTGTAATTCATCAGTTGTTTATTCAACCAAAGGCGATCATTAAAAGATCCAAAATCATCCTTATTCCTTGTTTACAAATATTTTTTTGAACTTCAGATTGTTCATTTTTAAGAGCAGTTGATTCTTAAGCCCAGTTAATTCTTTTATGTCTGCTGCATGTAGGGATCTATCATGGGCTATTACTGGTCGTTTTCTAGCAGGCAGTTTAGATGTGGCTGCCTTATTTTGGAAAGTAAGAAAGCTCAGCTGTATTGAAGAGAGACAGATTATGCCAGCTGACCTCAGGGCAGATAGTGGTCCCTGATGTGTTTCATTTACTTGTGTATGTGTACTGTAGGCTTTGAGGCACAAAGTGGGACTTGGCTACCTAGTGCTCGTCAGTAGGGATCTGGAAACCCTGAGAAAGCTAGCTGTGGCTTTTACTGTTTCCCTGCCTTTAAATGTAGCACTGGACTGCAGGCAATGTCCTTGGTGCTCAGATTCTCAAACTGGCAATACCCAAGCTACCCAAACTTTCTCAAGGTCAGGTTCTGTGAGCATCTTTGTAACTGTGCAGTGAAGCTGATATTCATGAAGCTGCGTTAGGACAGTCTTCTAATTGCATGGAAGACTAGAGGCTCTAGCAAAATGGCGTTATGGGGTTTTTGTTGTTGTCGTTTGTTTGTTTTTTTAAATGTGGGCATCAGAACTAATTTCTGTGAATGGAATGTGTTGGTATTCAATCAGCTTGAATACTTAGGAATTCTAATTAGCCACATGTGTTAAACAGTACGGATTTTCCTCTTCAACAGGAAGAATGTCATTCCAGACCAGCTGATAAGTATATTTATTTACTCAAAAGTCACATCAAGCAGTCACTTCAATTTAATGATCTGAAATGTGCTTTTTCAACAAATACTTTTTTCTCACCCAGAATAAATGTTTTTTTAAGATCAGGTGTTAAACAACAAAAAGAACATAGAGGAATTCAGTTCTTTATAGTCCAGGAACCTGTACTTCTCCATAATTCTTCTTTCTCCTTGGCTGATACAGTGAGAACTTCCCCATCATAAATACGTAATTTCCCAGAAAAGGAGTAAGAAAGGGGGAAAATGCAGCCAAAATGAACTCAGTTTTCTTTACTAAGTATTTCTGGAAAATATTTTGTGGTATTTGCTCAATCCTAATAAGTCATCCAATCCATTTAATAGACATTGAAGGCCATCCATATAATTATTATAGTTGCACTGACTTCAGCTGAGCTACTTTCAGTTGTATCAGCTAAGGGTCAAGACAAGAGAATTAACACTCTGGCAAGTTTATCATCAGATGCTCTCTGTGATAGTGTTTTAGAAAGTCATAACACAATGTAGACAGTTGAATGCCAATAATCATTCTTTAGTGTCAGTTTCTTTTATTCTCAAATGCCTTTCTCTGCAGCCATATTAGTATGTGTACAGCATTCTGCCCTTGGTATGTATTCATGTTAATGTTGTCTTCTTGTTTGCTACTTATATTTATAAATTTACTATTTATTTTACTATCTATCTTCTTGTACCTATTTGGTTGTTTCCTTCTCTTTTAAATTCACTTCTTCCTGTCACATAAACATTCATTTTTTTTGTGCTTCTCTCTGAATTGCTTCCCCACATATCCACTTGCATTAGAAATGGAAACTCTGAATATAAAGAGACAGTGTTTTCACACTTTCAAAATGTATTCCACCTGGAGAAGGGATTGAAGGACTAACATTTAACTTTGATCTTTTCTAGTCTGATTAACAGAGAGAGCTGTCACTGGAACAGCATAACAACTGCAAGATTGTTGGATAGTGATGGTTTACCAGATTAAGTAGATATTAAAACATCCACAACTGAGGCACATTTGGTGTGAACAGCTGGAAGCTATGCCCTTTCCTACAGTCATTGTCACAATTAATACAGGGATTTCTCTGCAGATTCTGTGAGAATGTGTCAGAGACTTCAGTGGAATTTAAATTAGATCCCAGATTGGTTCTGAATAAACTCATCTGTTGACACTGTAAGAAAAGACAAAGGAAAGTATGAAACTAGTTAAAAATTACTGCTTCATGTGTTGCATGGAGATGAGTTATTATCACAGGTAACCTCATAATCTTCTAAATTTGAGCTGACAAACACCATAACAATATTTAAGAGTGGAATAAAGATAGTGGTCTTCCATCTAGTTCAGGATAGGTGTAGCCACTGAAGAAAATGACAGTTTTTTGAGACAAGCAGATAAATGGTACATGTTAGACTTTGATATATACCCACGTGTACTAAAGAACAAAAGATTGTCATAATTTTTATCTCCCATTTTTTTACAATATTATTTTAGCAAGAGTGAAAAGGGACAGATTTTTTAATTGAAAAGTAATTAGGAATCCAGATCTATTTTGACAAAATGAAGTTTGAAGTAACAGTAAGCAGAATAAAAACTCTACTTGAGAAATAAAGGGTCTACCTTACCCCTATGTACCCTTTTCAGTGTATCAATTATCTGGGCTAAAGACTGTGTGATAAAGGTAGCTGAAGAAAAGACAAAAAGAAATTCTGGCTGTGGGAAAGCCTTTCATTCCTTTGGATGTTGGATATTTAAGTATCATTCTTCCTCTGATCTTGGTTTCACAGATTTTCCTAGGCTGCATAGAAATATTAAGGGAGATTTTTTTAGTTGATGCTGCTTTTTTGGTAGGCTTCTTTTAAATATGTAAAACTAATATCCAGAGATGCCACGTGGTAGAATTTTTGCTCCTTAACAAACAACAGTTCCATGCTTTTAGTATAAAAAATGCTATTATATTTTGAAGCCAACCCGCCTTCTAGCCAGCTGCACTTATTTAAAATTATTATTTTTGTCCAATGCAACTCCAGGATAAAAGTTAAGGCAAGTAAACTTTATGATGAACAAATTGTTTTGTTGGATTGCACACTCCCTGAAGAAATACGTATGTTTAAAGCCCAAAGACAGCAATTTTTAAGGCTTGATGTCCACTGTGGGGAAAAAATTATTTCCTCATTCAACCCTTTCCCATACACAACCCAAAGAAGAGAATGCTCAACAAGACAGGTAGATCCAGCAGTATTTTTGGCAAGTCATTTCACTGCTCTGCAATGGGGTTTCCCCACCAGTTAAGTTGAACTAACTGAAAGAAGTTGAAAGAAGAGTTTGTCTTGAAATGTTTTATGATCGATGGAGTTCTAAATGAAATTCTTAGAAACTTTTAGTAACAATTTCTCATAAAAAAGTGTGAGATAATGTTACCGCTGTCTTGTAAAGTTCATATTCAGCAATGCTGGTATATGAAAATAAAAGGAAAATTCTGCAGTCGTAACTCCGATTAGACAGCAACTAGTCATATGAAGATCCCATACCTCCTCAATCTTCTTTTAGTTCATCCATTTTCCATTCCAGCCATTTTGTAGAGGAATGAAGAAAGCAACCTTTGTACTTCCCTGTTCCTAAACTTCCCTTAGGATCGTTAGAATATAAAACTAATATGGTTATTTTTATAGTCATGATAAGGAAGCATTGCCTGTTCATAGATTCATAAGTTTTTAAGGTAATATAACAGATCAAATATTTTTGTCTGGCGTTTCTATATTAAGCCCATACATTTTGTCTGAACTAAAACCATAGCTTTTAAACTCATTCTATCTTTATTTAAACAGCTAGTATGATTAAGAAATGTCTATGTCTCTACATAAATTTTAGAAGTCAGTCTCAGTGTGGCAAGGCCTCAGAGTAAACAGTAGGAAGCTTTTATTTCTCAAAGTCACTTGAGAAATAAAAATATGGGTGAGATCTTCTTGTGAAAGTATTACGGTAGTGAAACTCTTTCTTCTGAGAAAGAAGCAGGTTTCATTTCATCCTCTTAATATCACAAAATCCATACTTGTCAGAATTCTGCAAAGGTCTACATAATTTCATTATTTCCTCCACTTCTGGTTTATCGATGTGTAAATTCTCTGTCTCATTTTGCTACTGTAAATCTTTTTTTTTTTTTTTTTTTTTTTTCAGATTGTGATAAAGAGGACAAAAATCTTGAAGTATTATTAGAGTCACTGAGCTAAAATAGGATGAAATGTCAACATTCAGCAAGCCTCAAGTCCAATAAAATTTAAGATTACTCTGAGATTTTAAAATGTCTCATTAACCTGCTTTGCCATTTTTGTTTGTCTGTTGTTTTTTAAAGATTTGGCCACGCCAGATCCTAAAGCCGAACACACATTTGTGAAAAAGCTTATTTTTATGAAATATGTAATAGGGTGGAATGAAGTGTGTTAGAATTATACAGTTTGCTAAATTAATAGTTAATAGCTAGTTGTGCTTGATTATTTTTTCAAATCTTACAGTTTGGTCCACATGTGACTCAATAACATGGATTTCAGCATTAATCTCCTCTTACTGCACAAATTATTTCTAATTATTTTTCATGGAATTATACAAAGTCCTGAGTTGGAAGGGACCCACAAGGATCATTGAGTCCAACTCCTGAGCTCCACCCAGGACCACCCAAAACCCAAACCATATTTACTTCTGAGAGTACTGTCCAGACACTTCTTGAGATGTGTTGAAATGCTAAAGGGTATCACCACACCCTTCAGAGTCTTTCACAAAGAGGGAGAAATAATTTGCAAAAGAGAACATCTACCTTGCCAGTAACAATAATAATAATAAAACAGAGAATCCAGCTCTACCAAAGCTCTCACTTCAGTGTATTAGTATGGAGTTGAAGAATTTTTTTTGTAAGAGGAATAACTAAGCACACAAATATGTCCTTTGCAGAAAGAAATGTATGCTTAATATCCATGGGGATGGCGTTCAAAAGCTAGGAGAAAAAAATCATTGAAAAATATTGTTGAGCAATTGTGTGCTTAGAGTGCCATAAATTGTACTTAGGCTGACTGGAGACACACACAAGAGACAAGTCCCATGACTACTGATAAAGTCACACTCTGAAAGGCAGACTTTTCTCTCCAGTTGATTTTTTCCATTCTACTGCAAGGATGGACTGCTCTATCTTAGCCAGATCTCTAGAGTATTTCTGCAGTGTTTTGTTTTTTTTTTCCAATATGAATTTTGAAGTAAAAACTGATTCTGATCTGCTTGAGCATCTTCTTTATTTGAAGTCATATTCCCTGGTAATCTTCTTGGGTGATTCTGCATCTGTATGGGCATTTCCTTCATTTTTTTTTTCCCCTTTATTCTTTAATTTCATCTTTTTCCTACTCAAAACATGAAGAGCTAAAGATTAAGTGAAATGGAGTTTCATAATTTTATAATATCATTAGTGGATTATGCAGTTAGAGAAATAGCAATTTCATTTGAGAAACCGTGAATCTCATATGTATGTGTCTGCAGAACCAAGTCCATATGGGCACACTAGTTTTTCGGAGGTTTACTTTTCACAGAGCTTCTAAAACCTTGGAGGTTTACAGCCAAGCCAAATTTGTTGCGATATTCACCTCCAGAAGAGGAGAATTGCTTCTCCAAGATTTCTGTAAGGCTTAGAAAGGATCCAAAAACCTAAGTATCATATCTTTGGATAAATAGCTTAATTTTTGAATTATTATGCAGGAAACAGTCTCCATTGCTAATACCACTAGGAAAGTTTATTAAAAAAGCCATTAGGTAAACTCATAGAACATTGTATCTGAGTACTAGGCTGTCCAAAGTGCAGCACTGAGTCAGATGGATGTCTAGCCTGCACCAAGGAATAGGATTTCATATACACATACCTCTATGCTCAGTATTTCTTACTAGCTAGGTCTGGATAGCCTGTAGTTCAGAGTGGTTTTGCCATGACAGCCCTCTACAGATGTGTGGATAGTAGGCTTTGCAAGAAATTCAAGTGGCCTTGTGTAGTTCATTACACAGTTTTCCTTATACATGCATATGGAGGTTTTAGGTTATATGATTTTCTTGGGGTTGTGTTCTTAGTTCTAATAATCCCTAAGAAAAATCATACTTTGTAGGTGGCTTCAAAAGTAATACCTCCTATTTATTTCCATGCAAAATACAAAGAATAAAAGGAGCACAATAACACTATTTGGTAGTGCAAATTCTCAGCTACAATATGATGTTTTTCAACAGTCACAACCATTGTAAACAGGAACCTGTGTGCTGTGCTTGTAAAAATCTACACAAGCAGAGGTGACACACTCTCGCTGTCATCGCTGCTGAAATGCACCACCCACTACCTCACTGCATTCACATCCACTGTTTGTTCTCCATAAATGTTCAGCAAACATAAATGAATGTCAATGGGTGCCATTTTTTCCTGCATGGAGGAATTCAGTGACACACAGTTGCTTTATAGTCACTTCTGCCATCTGTCACACAGCAACAAAACATAACAGAATACTGGTGGAAAGGTTCAGCCTCTACTGCCATACTACCAGCGTCTGTCTCTGACACCATGGGTCAACATAATAAAATGAAAGGCATTACTTTCGGAGCAACTTTCATATCTATTTCTTTTGTGTGGAACAGTGTCAGTACGGAGACATCTGTATTTCTTTCATGTGATAATGTGTCTTAAAAAGTTCACATTCTGTAAACTCAGTAGGAACTGCATGACAAGACGTAGGATCTTTGTTCACACTTTCAAGCCTTGTTTCCAATGATTCATCTCTTGGCTCTGAGTATTTCTTGTTTAGCTTTTCTTGTGGTCATATTTTCAGGATTCAGTCTGCTGCTCCTTTGCACATTCTGCCCATGCTGTTTTCATTCCTGCCTCTCAAAAGAAATGCATGGGTCACTAAAAGAACAATTACATACTACTACAAGCATTTAGGTAGATCTTTAAAATAAATTATAGGAGACATTAAAGATTTATTCTGCTACTATCAGTCAGATAGATTAAATGCTGAAAATTGAAGTGTCAAATTCAGTTATGCGATTTAAAATTGATGAGGATGACTATGCAGTGCTTCTGCTTACAGATGCCTAAGTCCAATGATTTAAGCCTGCATTCATTTTTTGTTTGCTTTCCATTTTTATTTGCCTTATCTCTTGGTATCGTGTAACTCACCCCTAAAAGATGCGTCCTGGGAGCAAATGTCACAGAATAGCAGTAGAATGCAGAATGCATGACAAAATGTCATACTTGCTGTCAGGTAAGAGAAAAAAAATTCTAGCTAAATTATTAGAATTCTTGTTATATTTCCATTTTATTTTTTGCTCTTTCAGGTTCCTTTTCCAGGTAAATAATAGTATTTCATGACATGATTAGAGACAAATTAATGTAGTACATGATACAGAAGGATAAACCTTTCCAAATTCTTAACAAGTTTTTTTATTAAGCTATAAGTAATACCAGCTTTATGTGGAAACTGCTGACTTAGCAGTTGCAAAATACATTCACGCATTATTTGCTCAAAATGAGCTTGAGGTCCAGGATACTTTCTGTACATTTCTCTTACACATGTCAGAATTCTGGCCTCAGCCTCATAAAACAAGCAAAAACATTCTGAAATCAGAATGAAAATGGAATAACTGAATTAGCAGAAGCTGAGTGACAGAACTTCATCTGTGTATCATGAAGTAGAGAAGTAAAAACTTAACTGTAGGATGGAAATAAAAGAGGACTGGAAGACATTCTGCCCATTTAATGAGCAAATGCACACTTTCCTGAAAAACATTGCATACGTATTTTTTACTAGATAACTTGCTTTTGCCTTCTGGAAACTCATTTGAAATGGAATTTCATGAAATTTTAATCAAATGCATTCTTTTCTAACATTTCAAAATGTTTTTCTTTAGAATTTAAAACACTAAAATTAAGCTATCATTGCAGTTCTTAAGACCACATACCTCTACCATAAAAATGCTATATTAATATAGTGAAGTAATTTTATGACTATTGTTTATAATTGTTTAGATCACTTAAGTCTTTTGTACTATAAATGTAATGGTTATAACTGTACAGTTAAATAAACAGTTCCAGGAAACATTCCCAGCCGCTGAAACTGAATTGTCTATATGGCAAAGCTGTTCAGTGCATGGTGCGTTTTTGGTGTCTACTAGTTAGCACACTCCTGGTGAGGCTCAGAGGTTAAAAAGACATACTGTCATTTTCAACTGGTTGTTCGTGTCTGGCTGCATAATTTCTCATAGGCAGTTTTGGACATGGGCTGTTGAATGCCAGCTGGCCTCATTGCCAAAAGTACAATCCCAAGCACCTTTAATTTACTGCTGTTGACATAATCATTGTGTCTATCCAATGCTTTAGACTATATGAATAATTCAAGCCCAACTGTTACTGCAGAGATGACAGAGAGGGGCACTTGCACAGATTTGCCAGGCTGCTCTAAGAAATTGAGTCTTCTGCCTCTACTCATACCATACAACTTTCCTACCTACATTCCTGTCTGTATAACTCAGAAGAATCCAACTTGTGGTGGGAAAAAAGTAATTTGCACTTCAAGGTAACATCTATGCCTAAGAAAATACAAACTGAAAAGCAGAAGTGCTGAAAATTCTGTTGCTACCAACCCATTAAAACAAACACCTCATAGGAATTATTTCTAAATGTGAATGTAATGCAGTTCTTTAATGAATATGATGAAATACTTTTAGGACTCCCTCTACAGTGTATGGTAAACTATGTAGACAGTGAAAGGGAAGTATTTTTATTATTTAAGAAACCTTGTAATAAGGGTCGTGTGGTTAGACAACAGGTTCCCCTACAGTATATTGAATGTTTCCTATTACGATTTAAACACTGATGCTGCTTTAGTCTGTAGGCAGAGGAATGAAAGCAAAGTCCAGGCAAGTTACAGAAAAGGTCCAGGTGACCTACTGATTTCTATGAATTTCAGATACACAGGACAACTTGGGAAGTTATACCTGATCATAACTACAAGCACAAAGAAACTTAAATATTCTCTTTTTACTAGTGTGTTTCTAAATCCTCTTTATTTTGCATCTTTATGAATTTCTGTCCATCAGTTCTCAGGCACTATGTACTTTTACTGGAACTGGGCATAAGGCAGTTAGTTACTCAACACTGTTGCCTTGGCAGAAAACAAAACAAGCTCATTAAAGTCCATTTAGATTATAGTAAGAAGAGCCTTCTGTAGCTAAGAAAGGGCAAAATATTTGTAGTTAGAAGAAAAACAATCTTGTGCATTTATGTATTTGGCTACTCAGTGCAGGAGCACGTATAAGTAAGAAAAGTCCTGACAAAGAATAATGCCATCTGTCAATAGCACCCTGCAATGCTTTGGCTTGCCTAGTGGCAATGACATTAACTCTGACTGTCAAAGCTTATCTTTGCTAAGGCTCTTGCCTCTATTTCAATGTCATATTTTTGTGTGTAGATATACCCAGCTGTTTCCCTGCTCCTCTGGGGAATGCTTGCACAGCTGAAGGAAATGGATGAAGTCCAAGGGAAGAACAATTTAACAACTTTATATATATTTCTCTGTGTGCACATATATATGGAATTCTGTGTTGCATTGCCACTATTTGTTGCATAATTGCTTAATGAAACACAAAGGAATGAACTGTCTCACTCAGAGGCAGGTGGAATGTGACCTGTAGGCCTCCCAAGGATTGACTAGCAATTTTGTAAATTCTGAAAGGATGCCATCTGAGATGGACTAGAATGTCACTGAACATAATAGATGATGTAAACTAATACTGGTTAAGATTTTGAACTTGAACTATGTCTGCATGTAGTCACTCACAGGAAGTATGTTTATTTAGACTTAGCATTGGAAAGTGGAGTAGAAAGGCTAAAACCTTCACTGGAAAAGACAATATAAGGGGATGTGGGAGAGTGTTGCCTCTTATAAGAGTATCTAGTCAAGGACCTTTTCTAATGCAACAGAGAGATAATAAGAACATAGGAAGTCATGAAAACAAAAACTCAGTCAATAGCCCTAATTGTCAAGAAAAGAGATGGTTTGTGCAAGTGTTGGCTTGTGAATGTGGTGTGCCTGAAGGCTGTGTGTGTGAAGGTTGTCTGTGTGTAGTGAGCTTCAAGCTGGACCAGTGAGCATACCTGTGATGTGAGTGAGGACCTGGGAGCTGGGCTAACATATGGGTAGCAGTGGTTCATGAATGTGCATGTGCTTATGAGCCTAGAGAGTGTGTGTGTACATCTGCACCACTGAAATTCTGTCTCTGCCAGCTGGAGAGAAGGAAGAGGTCCCAGCTGTATGTGTTTTATGTGAATTCTCTTTGTAAGTGCTGTTGAAGGCAGTCCTCCAATGAGACAGCCTGTGCTACTGGTCGTGCCAGTGCCCCCTCTTTGTCTCTGCATGCATCTGTGTGTCTCTGGGATACATGCTCATCTTTGCTTCTGGTTGAGTGTGCAAAAGGAAGGAGGCAGCCACATGCACTGCTAGCCAGACACCCCAGATCCCCAGGTACCTGGCTGGGTACAGGCAGCTCAGCAGAAATGATCTTGTGCTGGAGCGCCTGATGGAGGCAGCCATGCACTTTACCTCACTTAAAAAACAATAATGTCAAGTGTGAATTTTTGCTTAGAACTGAAAGATTATGAGAGTACCAATAATGCAAGTTACGTCAGTTGCTGTTGTTTCAATTAAACCAGTAAAGACCAAATTCGTCTGGCATGCTAGTGAGTGATACCAGAAGAAATGGGAATTTGCTAATGAAAAAAAGAAAGAAGAAGAAGAAAGAGGTAAAGCTGAATAAGCAACCACACCAGTAAATGTGAGGTGAAGTCCCAAATGCTGACTCTACTTCCATATAACAAACATACCACTGTTTGTGTTTCTGATGTAATTGGTAGCTGTAAACAAGCCAAATCTCACAGGTAACATTCAGGTTAAATTTTTGAACCTTGACAATTTTAGAGGGGTTTTTTTTTTTGGTGAACGCTGTAGTGCACTTCCATGTTCTTTTCTAGATCGGATCCTGGTTATGAACATGATGTTATAATCTCTGATACACTCACATTAATTTCTTTAGCACAGAGAATAATATGTGAAGAAAGAGTGAGAAGGGCCTCTTATAAAACAACACCATTCT
Organism: Alectoris magna; assembly: GCA_030625065.1. NCBI lineage: Eukaryota > Metazoa > Chordata > Aves > Galliformes > Phasianidae > Alectoris > Alectoris magna. Next base: position 82,729,511 of record CM060562.1, on the reverse strand, counting down.
ATCACAGAGGTTGGATGTGGTTGGGGGTATTTACCTGAAACCAGACTTCCCAGATAGGAATTTTTCTTGGGATTATAGATGCAGGCATCTTACATGATAAATAAAAATAGAACCCCTATTGCAGGGGGGTTGGAACCAGACGATCTTAATGGTCCCATCTAGCCCAAACCATTTTATGATTCTATGATTTGCAGAGAAAGTCCTAACGAATCCCAGGGCTCCTAATATAGCATATACCTGCAACTTTAGACTAAAGAGATATTATTCAAATCACTTAGAATGAGCCTCTAAGATATCAATAGATGTGATGCTAGCAAAGAAAGAACAAGTTTCTGTAAAGTATGGAGCTCCACTCATATCACTAAGGAGAGTGGCTTGCTCAGTGTATTTGACTTTACAGCTTGTTCCAACAAATTAATGAAAACACTGACTTCATGACTGTGGTTCTTTTAATTTGGCCACCAGACATGCTGAAGTTCTGATGCAACCTGGTTAGAAAGGCTACCAGCTTGTTAAAACTGTTCCTGTAATCCCATGAGTCAGACTGTAAATCAAATAATCACTGAGGCTGTGCCTTGCTAAGCCTGTCTACTGCCTCTGAGTTGGGAAATTAGTTGAGCACTAAATTACCCTTTCTTATATGCTGCTTGGCCCATTCAGGACTGAAGGACTTTTTATTAGATTGCTTTTGCAATAAGAAGTTAGGAATTGATCCAACAAAATGTTTAAGTACAGGCTGAGTCCTTGAAAGTGATAATCAAACACATAAAGGTAAGCCTGTGCTTAAGGATTTTGCTGAGTTGACGTCTTAGAACTCTACCCAGGCTGACTATGTTGAGTTCAAATTTACCTCTGTGATTATTTCTCTCCACAAATAAAAATGCAAATTATGATACCTTGAAGAGGAGACAGCCTGAATCTTCTTTTTCACTGCATCTATCGAACCCTTCAATGTCATTGACTTGAGACTCCATAATAAATTTTACTTCCATTTTCCATGACTCAGAGTGGACTGCTCCTCAGCTTCCTTACACCGCTTTGCCACATTCACATATGTTGTTACTTAGACTGTAGAGAGTCCTATTGCCAAACCTGCCATATAGGTGTATATGCCCCCTTCATATTAAACTGAGACAGGGGAGATTTAGGTTAGATATTACAAGGAACTTTTCACACAGAGGGTGGTGATGCAGTGGAACAGGATGCCCAAGGAGGTTGTGGATGCCCCATCCCTGGAGGCACTCAAGGCCAGGCTGGATGTGGCTCTGGGCAGCCTGGTCTGGTGGTTGGCAACCCTGCTCATGGCAAGGGGGTTGAAACTAGGTGATCTTTATAGTCCTTTTCAACCCAAGCCATTCCATGATTCTATGATATATTAGTGCATGGAGTTGTTCCTCTCCAGGAGCAGGACTTAGCAATTTCTTTTGTTGAACTCCATGAGATTTCTGTCAGCCCATTTTTCCAGCTTCTCCTCCCAGTTTTGTGTCACTGCAAACTTGCTGGGGATGCAGTCTGCCCCGCTGTCCGTATCATTAATGAAGATTACGCTGGGGATCCATAGGACTGGATCTAATATTGGCTCTTGACATTGTTCAGTCTGGAGAAGAGGAGGCTCAACAGAGACCTTCTTGCTCTCTAAAACTACCTGAAGGGAGGTTGTTGTGAACTGGGAGTCGGCCTCTTCTCTCGTCTAACTGGTGATAGGACTAGAGGGAATGGCTTCAACCTGAGCCATGGGAGGTTCAGACTGGACGTTAGGAAATACTACTTCTCTGAGAGACTGGTCAGGCCCAGGGAGGTGGTGGAGTCACTGACCCTGGAGGTGTTCAAGGAACATTTGGATGTTGTGTTGAGGGACATGGTCTAGTGAGAACTATTGGTGATGAGTGGATGGTTGGACTGGATGATCTTGTAGGTCTTTTCCAACCTTGGTGATTCTGTGATTCTGTCTTTGTCACAATTCATGTTCTGCATTTTTGGATCATGGTATTCTATGCAGTTAGAAATTATCTTCTTTTATATTTGATGAGTTTTTAAATTCCTCTCTAAATTTTAGTACCTTAACAACCATGGTATCTTCTATTATGTGAATGGATATCTCAAGAAAAACTATATTTTTAGGGCTCGCATTCCTGCAGTTTGAAACTAATTCATCTCCAGCATGACAAAATTTTCTCTTCAAAATTCTTTCTGACTTTTGAAATCTCTTTAGGCATGTACCTTCTGGATGTATAACCACATATAATCTGTTGTTTTTGGAAGCCACATAACCCAGGAGTCTATGTCCTGCCATTGCTACCATCTTCCACCCTCTTGAAGAGCTGTTTAAGGCTCCCAGAATCATGCATTTGATCCTGCCTTACTCTGAAGGGAATGTTACCCACCAGTGACAGCTGCCATGTATATACCATGGTTGTACAAAAGTAAAAAAATGTTATTGTCATGAACTTTTTATTTGGTCTGACTTCTAGGCAAGGTCTGTGAGATAACTCTTCCCTGAGAGGCAGGGCTCAGAAATGTGTCTATGTAGGAGTTAAACAAGAACTGAGATTCTCCAGTGTTTTATCTCGCAACTGTAGCTGCTGGGCAAAGCACTTGTTGGAGAAAATTTGAAAGGTCATGAAATGAAAACCTTCAGCTGGTTCTCATCTGAATTCAAAGACATAAATTATTTAGTTATCAGCTGTGCTTTACTAATTGGCATTTCTGTAGAATTGGTAATGTTTTACAAAAGCATCTCAACCATCTAATAAGGACAGTTGATAAGATCATAATCTGCCAGTGTAAAGTGAAAAGCTGTAAATGCAATTGCAAACACATTTTAATTATGTGTGATATTTTCCATCTCTTCCTTTTCAGGTTAGCTTGTGCCTGTTTTTCTTTGCGATCCAATTGCATAAATCACATCCCATGCAGTGGATTACTCCAACACTCTGAAACCCTGAGCTGTCAAAATGTCCAAATAGATTCAGTCTGGCAGCCAAAAGCAAAATGTCCTCTCTTTTCCAAGGCAGTAATACACACTGCCTACATTACCCAAGTCTTTTCCTTTGTGCTGGTCATTCTTCCCTGTGGAAGCTGCAAATGTTATCATAGTATGCATCACAACAGTGTGCTATAGGTGCCCCTCAGACCTCCATCAGAGCATGCCCTAACCTTTCCACTGAAGTATCACCTGCTGAGCCAAACAGACCGAGAGCCCATACTAAACACTGAAGTCAGTCTGGCTGCTGCACAGACTCAGACGAAACAGTCCATGTCTACATTGTCTGCCAGATTTATTTATATATTGAAGTACACTGCTGGCTATCAGTTTCATCATACAGCTAGGGAGTCCTCGAGGTGCACCAAAATACGATCACTGCTGGATTGAAGCCTTTAGCAGTTTCATACCACCAAAAACATACACAGATTGAATCCAGGTGAGAACTGCTTGATGTGTTTTCTTCTCAGTCCTAATTACAGATGTGTAGGCTTCCCCTGCTTCTCTTTTTTCTGTCTGCATGCTGTTTCTCACAGTTTTGACAGAAAAGGAAGGCGGCATGACTCCCAGTAGTAAAAAAAAATTTAAAAAAAGCAGTAGTCTGGAAAGTAGGCAGGGATGTGAAAGTGGAGGCTTGGGGATGACTGCAAGCATCTCCCATTGGTCACCATCCTATTGCAATAAGAGGTTTTGTTGGGTATGAAAATGGTCTATCAAGGTATTCTAACAGTACCCAGCAATTATATTCAGTCTTGGCCTTTACACCTGCCTGCAAACATTTGACCAGGAAACTTGGCTCAAACACAGAATTCCCTTAAAGTTTGAAGGGACTTGTACTTTTGGCTTTGGAAAAGTGCAGGTGGAAGATTCAGATCCTGACTTGGATTCCTGAATACCCAGACTTTGGGTGCAGCAACTTTTTTTAAGTTCAAACAAGGTAGATAGTAATTGCAGATGCTCCAGTCTGAGGCACATTTGGGAAGGAACCTTTCAGTGTGAACACAGAATTCTGTTCTTTCATATCAATATTGAACATGAAACAGGACTATTTATTATCTTCTCTATTACACATGCTAGTTATACATTTTTGAAAGCAATGGGAAGATGTATGCTTTGGAGAAAGTCTCCCAGAAAGGAATTTTTTGGAACAAGGCTAAATGATGTGAGAAGACTTTACAGAGGCCAGGAGGCCTCCTTTTATTATTTTTTTTGTCCATGTGAATACTCAGTAGTAGAAACATTCCATGTCAAGCAAACGAACTTTCAGTAAAAGAATGAAACAATAACAGCAAGGGAATGAAAATCTTATAGGCATCTGAAATCTACACATAAAGAAAAGTTGTTATTTTATTTTAAAAAACACAACCTTTGGCTGAGAATGTCTATGAGCATCAGTGTGTAAGGCATTTAAAAAAATCAAGCAGAAGCAAATTCTGCATTTTTGAGACAGCTTTTGCTAAACACAGTAAACATGAGGGGGTTCTGTAGAATTTACTTTCTGCTAGAAAAATGCACCACAATATGGTACTTTATAAGAGAGTATCTAACATTTAAATGAACAAAGAATCATCATTTTACAAAAGACTGTTATTGAACATATGGTGGGATTTGAATTGAAAATGCAGCAGGGACCAATAAATTACATTGGAAAGCATACTGTAATATTTGGCACTTAGAGATACACAATCTGTGACTGCAAAACATTTATAAATGTGTTTATCTTTCTAACTAATCAAATGAAAATACTGTACATGTATACATTACATACTTGTAACCAAAGCCAGTCCTAAAATTCATTTTTGACACCTAGTAAGTAGATCTGGGCATAAGCTATTGATCTGCTGCAAACTATACTGAATACAATGACAGTGGCAAGGTACGAATGCATCGCAGTTCCTTTAAACAGGAGATCAAAATTGTAGTTTAGTAAACGATTATGGATTAAAATAAAAAAATATGATAATTCTGAAGATATTTTCTATCTTGACTGGCTAAGTTATGTATTTGAGAACTATTTTTCCAGCAGAATTTCTCTATATAAATTGTTTGACATGCACATAACATGCATCTCATATTTTGCATACATATAGTGTTAGTATGCACACAAATGCAAACTTCTCCTTCAAAAGCATTTCTTTTCCCCCTTTTACTCTTTGAATAACTGTTAGTAGTATTCCTGAATCGAGCTCTGTTTTAAAGGTACTAAAACTTTTATTTGAAAGTAGTACAAGAAAACTGATTAACTTCCAAAGCAAAATATCCGATCACAAGAATCACACGCTCTAGATGCCAGATATGCCATTAGGCCTCACCATTTAACTTCTCTAACCTCCACATAAGATGTCTGTTGTTGTTCTTTTTTGTTGTTGTTATTTTTGTTTGTTTGTTCATATTTATTTCTTACGTATAGATTGTATACAAACTATTCAAAGACATTCTGTCTCTGTGTAATATGACTTCTGTGTAATATGGCTTCTCCGTGTAATATGGTTTCAGCAGCAAGGAGCTGGGGAAGGCAATGGCCAGCAAACCAACAAGTCAAAACTGCATGGCATTCATTTGCATGGGAAACGCTACTAGGGTAAAAGAAAAGAGATCTGTGTTTACCAAGAGCTGCTGGCTGCTTATCTTTTGGCATCTGAAACTGAGGATTTTGATGTAAAAGCAAATCTAATCACACACTGCTCTGGTTTCAAGTACTTTCCAAAGGAATAGGAATGAATATGCATGAAGAGTTCACTATGCAAGCTGATTTTCAGGCCAAAGGGAGATGTTCAAGAAATATGACTATCAATAGACTGGTTCAGTCTTTGGTAATGGATTCCTTTCTTTGGCTTTAGAGCTCCCTGTGTCTTCTCATAAGTATGAATAGGATAGCTGGTTTCCTGTTGGCACTGATGTCTTTTTGTTCTACTTGGAAAGCATTTTCCTGTGTCACTGATGGAGCAACGGTTGGCATGGATTTTCAGATATTTACTTGTATGTTTGTTGGCTTGTCTGTTGCCAGGAATGATGGCAATATATCTGTCTGCAGAGAAGGAACTGTTTGTTCATTTAGCCTTCCACTTTTTACTGTGTGCTCCCACAGAAATAAAACAAAAGGTTTGCAGTCTACATCTTAAATAATTGACCTCTGGTGACCTCTGCCACATAAACCAGTGAAATGCACTTGAGTGCCTTCCTCTAAACCATCTGAAAGACCTTTTAATCCAATGTTGTTAGGTCACTGAAGCAGAATACAGCAGAGACGTGGTTAAAATTGCCTGTTCAAGTTCCATGTGCAGGCTTCTAGCTCAGAGCACTTCATTATAATAACCCTCTATGAAATTTGGTATGTTAAATTTGGACCCAAGTGAACATCCTTTACATAATTTTAAAAGGTTTTTAAATTTTTTAAAAATTCTTTGGTCTCAGAAACTGAAAACTGCTTACTTCAAATTATTTAATTGAATATCTCACTTCTTAGCACATACACTTGCCATTAGGTCCTGTCACAAAATCCATTTGCTCCACAGGAGATTTTGATGGCAAATTGTCACTTTTGATGTTATAGGAAAAATAGAGCAGTAACAGCTGAACTGAAAGCAGATCTTCTGAAAATTAGCTTTTATACTACGTTATCACTGTTTGTGGTATAATAGTTATTTTCCTATATACTGTAGTTGTTAATCTCCATAGGCCTATACAGATAAATAAGTTAAATTGATATTGTATGTTTTAGAATACATTTTAATTTTAGATCAAAATGTCAATTGCAAGATTTAAGAACTGGTCATTTGCCATACAGATGAAACCACACAGCTGGCAAATTATTCTGTGTGATTAACAGAAATCATATTCGCAGCAACAGAATTTATGGTTTCTGATACTGTGAGAAAATGATATGTTTTCATTTGTGTCAAGCACAATAGGGAAAAAGTACATCATATATCTCACTGATTAACAGAAGTGGAGAAAAACAGGGAAACGGATACAGACAAAAGCCACAATATTGCAAAACAAAATATAGAAGAAATTATCTAGTATAACCTGAGATTCCCATTAGTCATGTTGACCCTGTCACAAACTTCTGTCAGTCCATAAAAATGGTTTGCTTGACTTTCTAGGTAAGTCAGTGACATCTGAGTGCACTGAACACAATGCCTTCATAATAGCCATTAATCTTTGTGGAAAAAAGTACTCCATGTGCTCTGGAATGCACTGAATCTATTCTCCTCTGAAACCTCATCTTTGTTCCTAGTAATTACCATCTGTTTCTAATTTCTGACATTCTGTGTCAGTTTCAAAGTCTATTTAACCTTCTGTACATGATATGAGCTAAAATAAGTTAATATATTCTCATATAGCAAGGCCATATTTTAAATTACAAATAAAATTCATCCTGTGAAGCAGAATATAATGTACCCCTGCTGATGCCAGCTTAAACAAAATTAGGAACTAGAGGCCATTTACAGATCTTGCTTTGGGAAGCCCATACATTCTGCTTCAAGAATTGAACTTTAAGAGCAAAATAAAGCAAAAATCCCAGTATCAATACATTTCTTCCAACTCTTGCAATTAGTTAGTGTAAATAGAATCCTAGAATAAAGGAGTTATGTTTCACTTTATGATCTTCAATCTTTGGGGGAAAAAAAAGAAAAAAAGAAAAAAAAAAAAAAAAGGAAAAAGAAAAAAAGCACTCTATTAGTCCTATCCTTGCTAAAGGATCACACTGTAGCAGTTCTGAGACAGAAGTTTCTTTCTTCCCTTCCCTGCATGTGATTTCAACTCTTGCAAAGCCTGGAAACTTGCAAAGGTTTTTTTGAAAACATAGAATAGGGTGACTAACAGGTGACCTTATCCTGCTTGAGGGTTACTTGGCTTATGCTTTTCAGCCCCAAACAGTGAAGAAAATCTACACAATGTGTCCCAAATACCATCAATTTACAATTGCTTCTCACTGACTATTGAGTAACTGACATAATCTACCAAGAAACAGATGTAAAGGTGTGCCACCAAATTCCTCCATGCAGAAAAAATGGCACTCACTAACATTCATCGATGCTTGCTGAAGGTTTATGGAGACCAAACAGTGGATGTAAGCACAGTGGGTGGTGCATTTCAGCAGTGGCAACAGCCACATAAAAGACAAGCCATATCCTGGATGGCCATGCACAGCTGTCACACCATGAAATGAAGAATGCCTCAATCTGCTCATCCACACAAATCAATGATTACAACCAGAGAACTGTGTTTGGAGCTAAATAACAGTTTCTATGCACAGGAAACAATGGTGGCAACGTTGGAATATTGCAAATTTTGCTCCAGGTGAGTGCCATGAATGCTCACACGCTGAACCCATATGAGGCTGAAGGTGACAGTTTCCTGGATGACATCATTACCAGTGATGAGATGTTGTGTCACCATTATGAGCAGGGGTCCAAACAGCAGTCCATGGAGTGACAACGTGTGAATTCTCCATTGAAGAAAAAGTTCAAGACACAACTGTCGGTGGGTATGGTGATGTGCACTCTTTTCATATAGGAAAGGAGTGATCCTTCTCAATTCTCTGGAACCTGGACAAATCATCAATTCTGACTACTGTATCATGCCACTGTCTAAGCTGAGGGCTCGATCTTCCAGAGTCAGGCCACAGAAGAATACAGTCTTTATCTTGCAGTATGATAACATCAGGTCCCATGTCAGTTTGAGGACTGTGGAACATACTGCCAACGCTGGTTGGACTGTCCTACCACACTAACTGTATAGTCTGGATTTGGTGCCTTCTGATTTCCATCTGTCCAGGCCAAGGAGAGGTAAACTTCATGGGCAACATTTTCCTAGCAATGATGACACAACCACAGCTGTGAAACAGTGGGTCACCTCCTCTGGTGCAGATTTTTATAAGTGCAGAATACAGGCTCTTGTTCGTCACTGGTGAAGACGCAGAGCTAATGGTGGTCACTATGCTAAAGAAATAGTGTTCTGTAGCTGATAACTTGCTCTATCAAATAGTGTTATTGTGCTTTTTGTATCTGTTGTAGTTTCCATAGAAACAAAGAGGAGGCATTACTTTTGGAGTGATCTATGTAGTTTGTTTTGTTCTTTTAATTATTTACTATGAATACATCAAGAGCTTAAGCACTGTGGAAGAGGAAAGGATGTTAAAGAACAGTGTTGGCAGAAAAGCCATCATGCATGAATCAGCCAGGAACTTTGTCTGGAAATCATAATAATTCAAATAATCAAATCAGTGCTATTCTGTAATTGCTTTCCTGGAGCTATAGTATGGACCAGAAATTGAAACAATTTTAAGATAAATTTATGTACAGGGTTTCTGAAATAGTGAGGGACTTGAATCAAAGACAGAATAAGTACTTTCCAGTGCTGAATCACGAGATCATAAATTAAACTACTGCTGCTCTACTTCTGTCCTTGAAGTCATAGCATGGAGCAAGAAATTAATTTCACGTCTCCATAGTCTATTCTATATTATCTACTATGTTATGAAATTGAGTTCTCCTGGATAATGGAAGTCAAACATGCTGGCCATGCCAGATTAAGGCTGAATCTGGCAGAAACTTCCTTGCTGAGCTTCTTGCTGCTATATACCAAATAAGTTGTGACAGACCAGAGCTCAATCCTGGAGCTCTTAGCTATTCCTGTTGAGCTTCTGAATATTCCAGGCTTCAGGGAAACTTCTGTTGGGCAAAACAGTTTGCAAAGGCATAGAACCATGACTTGAGTGTATGCACTGATGTGCTTGAAGATGCTTGGAAGCTTGATTCAAACATCCATCCAGCTCAACAGGACTCAGCTCCAGCCTGATCAAGCTTCTTAGCTCTGGCTTAATGCCAGCCATAGGAGACCCTGCTAACTTGAAAAACAGCAAACAGCAGCCCACCTCTGTATTTATCTCTTTTCCTCTTCATTCTCTGAACTGCAGAGGAATTTTTTTAAAGCTTTTTTTTTTTTTTTTTTTTTTTTACTTTCTGATACGGAGACTATGCCATATTTGAAGTTCATGAGGGATGAGTGAAAGTTTTTCAAATTGATTTTTACTTTATGTATATAAATTGGTACTTTTTTCTAAGCATTTATCATCATCAGTTGAACTGTTCTACTGGAAAGTTTCTAAAACTATTCAGCCAAAGATAGATACCTGAAGAAATTTTCACATAAATAGTTTATGTTTGCAACATTATAAATCTCTAAATATCAGGGAGTTTAACATGCCAGACAGCCTAATAGTCCTTCCAGGCCCTTCATCCCCTAGATGCTTGCTCAATGTACTTCCAAGTAGTGTTGATACAAATTTTAAATTTTCTTCTCTTGGGAAAAATTTCTCATGTTTTGTTTTTGTTTCATGTTTTTTAAGATCTCTCTAAAGCAGAAAGAAAACAATATGAAAAAATTATTTCCATGGTAAATTTCTGTTCCTGTAAGAAGGTGCATGGAAGCTTAGAGCGCCCTTGGCTCTAGGACCAGATGGTTGACGTTGGAAGCATAGAAATTCCCATCTCCTCTGTATGGCAGTATTTCTTGTGAAATGTGAATCCTGGAAATTCAGAGTTCCTGAACATGATCTGACAAAATAAAAAGTTTTACAGGCAGAAATCCTAGCTGACCCTGTTTTTATGGGCAATACAAAGAACATATCTGAAATGTCCAAGAGAGCAGGTGACTGGAGATCAGTTTTCCGGTCTATATATTTAAATCTTTAGATATTTAAATACATGAGATTCAAACTGAAAAGCAGATCTGTATTTCTTTCCATTGGAAAGTACATGTTTAAAGCTAATCATCTGGAAATGCTAGGCAAAGATAGAAGCTGGATCCTCCCTGGCTCTGGGCATCATCCTCTGAAGAATTGAGTGTAGGGTCCTGTTTTGTTGAACAGCTTCATGGTCAGATCTGATTTATGTTTGAGAGATTCAGTGTCAGAGCTCTCATTTCCCAAGGAAATAGAGCTAGGCTATACTCATCATTACAGAGGAGAGGAAGGATCCAGTCAATATCTAACACTAAAGGAATAAACAACTGGATGAATGAGGAGGAGGGCTGTCTTGTGTGATGAGAAGGAAAAGGGCAACTGTAAGTCCTTGTTGCCATGGCCCAGCATGAATCTCCTGCATCATTTGATATAGTCACTTCCAGCTGAGGCAAGTCAGAAAACCCTGAGTATGTTTCCAAGGCTAGCTAATACCCGATATAATATAAAACTGTAACTATTCAGATGTAGGTAAGTTTTAGTTGATCTGAGTCCCAAAAGCAGATTTTAACCCTACAACAGAACAAAATTTTGAATAAATTGGTATATAAATAAATGAAAACCTACATTTCTTTATCTGGTTAGGATGTGAATGCTGCATCTGTAAATGTAAATGACTTATCAACTATGGCTTCTTCATTAGCTAAATGATATGACGGTGAATCTAAAATTCCCTAAATAAACCTATCCTTTTCTAATACATCTCCACAAGCAGGAATTTGAACATGTATGCTTAATGCTTCATCTTTGGTAACTCATGAAAAATGATAAGTAGATGGCTAACAGTTAGTGCTGTGCCAGAATCAACATTCTTTCTTTTCCTAGAAGCTGAAGATTTAAAGATTTTCCCATCAGAAATATTTATGCAAGGATTTATGGATCCTGCAAAAGTTGGCTTACACTACGTTATTCCTTTAGCTTTTGGAAATATTATTTTTGAAGAACTACTTTTTAAAGTACAAAAATAGGGAGCACTTCTTCATGAAGTCCAGGAGATCATATTGTAAGTATGCTTATTACATTTTCCTTTTATTTAGCAGTTTTGCAGAGTTGTTACAATACTTACCACTGTAAAAGCTGCAAATTGATACAAACTGCTTACCATAATAATAATTCTTTGATCAATAATGAAACTTAATTGAACAAAATACATGCTTTCAGAGCTCTGGAAATTCTTATTCAAATTAGTTTATCTTCTCCTCTTTCTACCCTCCCCCACCTTAACAGCAATTACTTGGAAAGCATGACTTCTGATTTAGTCTGTTGTAAACGGCATTAGAACTAATCAGTTTATTCATAAAATGGTTATGTTTTGTTATCTCTTCTGAGACATTTGAAGGAGAGGTAAACACTGTGAAAATTTTAGGAATGGTGGCAACTTTGTCATTCAAAAATTAACTGTGGTCAGAATGGTGTCACAAGTAATATTGGTAATAAAAAGATAGGAGTTCAAAAGAAAGAAAGGAAAAAGAAATTGAAGAACACTCATGCAACTAAGATGTTGTCAAATTAACTGTCCCTGCTGTAATTTACGTAAGGCCACTTATAAAACTGACTGAAAGAATTTCCAGGCTACTAGTAATTGTCTTGTTAAACCACCAGGGAAATGGTGAAGTTTTGAGAGCCTGGAAAATGGCAAATACAGAGCCTATCTTCAGAAATGGGAAAAAGAAAGAGTCAGGGATTGCAGAGGAATCATTTTAACTTCAGTTCCTGGAAAAAGTTCTGGAACAATGATCAACTGAACTATTTGTAAGCACTTGGAAGATAACAGGGAGGTGAGTAAAAGCCAACATGATTTTGTTGAGAATAAACCTCTCCAACTTTACTTCTACTTATGACAGATTAGGAGGCCTTGTGGACAATAGATGCCAGATATCTCTCAACTGTAGTCAGAATTTTGACACTTTCTCATGTAACATCCTCATAAGCAGTTTTAAGAAATATGGTCTTAGTAAACTATAGTAAAATTAGTGCAGGACTAAGTGGTTATTGTAAGTAGTGTTTTGATTTGGATAGATATTATCCTTTTCCACAGACAGCACCAAAGCATGAACACCCTCAAGCACAATGGAAGGGAGCAGTACAAACCTCACAAATTGGAAACACAGTCCAAAAATGAGGATGTAGTTCAATAAACATTCTAAGGTAGGTAGAATATTCTGTGCAAATAATGCAATCAACCTGTTGAGTAGCAGTTCTTCAGGAAAAACTCAGAGGGTTATCATAGTTTACAAACTGTGTCTGAAATAGAAATTTCATCTGTAAGGTATGTCTGTTCAATATGACAAGACCACAGCAGGAACACAGTGGTATGTTTCTGAGGTCTTTTGTTTCAAGAAATACATAGACCAGTTGGAAAAAATGCAAAGAAGAAGAATTATTAGAGGTGTAGAAGGCATGATGTATGGAAAACGTACGCTGAAGGAATTCGGAGTGTTTAGACTGGAAAAGGGGTGGCTAGTAGGGGTGATAACATTCTTTAAATATGTAAAAGGTAATAAATAGTACAAACTGTTTGCTCTGTCTTTTGCAGAGTTTGTTGGTGCTGTAGCTGAGACCCAAGTAACAAAAGTGTCAGTAAGCAGAAGAACTAGAACAACCTGTCCCAGGACACCACGGACTCTGTCACTGGGTGCTTTGAAGACCAACATTAGACAATTGTAGAATGTTTTGCATATAGTTCGTCTTCTTGTGGTTAAGGATTCAGTGACCACAATGTTTTCTTCCACTACATTTTCTATGGGCTATGGTAAATATATCAATGAAACACTGTTCTTTGGCTCTTTTCCTTGTCTTTGTGGACAATTCCTCTGAAATAGGAGATTTTCACAGTATCTTATTGCTAAAGAAACCACATTTCAGGCAAGGAAAATGGGGCAGTTGAAAACATTCAAAATGTCCTTGATACCTGCTATGTTACACTCACAAAGAAAACAAAATGTTCCCAAACTAAAGAGTACAGCACATAGTTTGGTTAGTCACTTTGGATGTGATTTTGAATGAAAAGTCAAGAATCACATACTTAGTGGTATCTTCTTATAAACTTCTGGGTATTTATTAACAATTAGCAATAATTGAACTGTGTTGCTGAGGTAAACGTTTGTAGCAAGGATACACCATTCCAAGATCATACACTACCATAAAAGATGGTATTTGATAGGAGGGAGTAAAGAAGATGGAGCCAGACTCATTTCTATGGTGCCCAATGGGCAAAAACTGAAACACAGCTGATTCCCTCTGAATATCAGGAAACAATTTATTGTGAAGAAGTGTGTAATTGTAATATGGAAGAATGTAAGCTCTTCCAGTAATTTCTCTACTTTTGGTCTCAATATCTGAAATACTAGCATTTGTGTTACTCTCTACTTTGTTGTTTAGTTAGATTAATACATTTTTCAGTTAATTTGCACTACACTATTCACCAAATGTAAGTTCCAGTCTTGCAAGAACAATATTTTCCTTTTTTATGTCCTTGCCATAATTTGAACGCTATTTAGTATATTCCTTCTGCTGATTCAGAGCCATAGTCCAAATTCTGGCATCATTTCCATCTGCTAGCTTGTCTGTCATTTTCCTGTGGAACACTTCTGGCTTGTTTGAGGTACCACAATAAATTTTTTATCCAATAACATATCAGATGTCCTCACTGAAAAATGCAAAAATATACAAACATAAAAATTGGAAACACAGTGTTTACAAAAGAGGGAGAGTCATATTCTGTGACCAGCTGAACAGAAGATAGTGAGCTGAGTCACACAGAGACACATAACATTCTTCATAGTGGGTGGAAAAATTATGAACTACGTGAGTCTCTGGCTGACATATTCAGGTACTAGCTCCCCCTTCATCCTTAGATGCATTATGAAATCTGATATGTGGCAAAGGCAAATCACAACATCCGCACAAGCAAGGACATCTCTCAGGAAGGGCTGAAAAAGTTTCAAAAGAACCCTGATGCATATTTAGATATGCTTAAGGAGAAGTTTTCAAAAGGAGGAAGGTGAGACTCTGAAACAAGTTGCCCTGAGACGTTTCGGATACTCCACCATGGGAAATGTTTGAAGATGGTTTGGAGTGACTTTGAGAAAAATGACCTAGTGAAAGACATCCTTTCTCATGGCAGGGTGTTTGGAATAGATAATATTTATGGGTTCTTTCCAATCCAAACCATTCTGTAATTATTGAATAAAATATGAAAGCAATTGATAAGTAATATCCTTGAGATGCAATGCACTAAAACCTTTTGTGGCTTTGACACGAGGAAGATATGTTGTGTAATGGGGATATTTGAGAATCAGGGCACTTAACCTTGGTAACAAAATCAGAATCTAAATCTGGACCCCTATTGTCCCTGTGCTGCACCTGTATAAATACTGTTTTGTTGGTGGTTTTTTTGGCTTTCATAGTGTAGTGTGTTTGGTGTTAACACCAGATTTTCTCCTCTACTGAAAAAGGTTTAAAGTAAGTGACCAGAGCATTGTTAAACTACAGTAAGTGAAAATCTGTTCAACAGCATTTAAAAAGAACATGACAGTTATCATAGTTTTCACAAACACATCCCCAACAATATCTACCTTTACTTTCCTGCCCTTTAGTTTTTTGAACATATAATAAGAACAAATTTTACAGTTCTTCTTCATACTTTACTAGCAGTATTTGCCAATTCTGCCCTAATGAAGTTGTGGTATGACTACCATGCTTGTCAGTTACTGGTATATTTTTTAATGCATTAGACCACCACCTGACCTCACCACTGCTGTTGTACAGATGCACTGACAGGATTTCTGGGGATGTTTCCTGTATTTATATGCTGAACCACTCTGTTACTTTCCCAGTGAAGTGTGGGAAGAGTTGGTTTGTTCTGGAAATTCTAAGAAAATGTTGGAGACTTAGTATTTGTTTAATTTAGTGCATCCACATTAGAATGCATTAACAGCCTTACCAAAACCAGCAGCACTCAGCTTGGATGTCTGTCATGGTCCGAGGAACAGTTTGATTTTGAGATTTGTTTGTGTAGCAAAAGCAAGGTTAAAGAACACCAGTAGTGCAAGTGTGCACAACAACATCTGCTTTGAATGCATAATGTAGAGAAAAGAAAACTCTAAAACTTTTGCACATCATTAGATTTTACATCTTTTTCTCTCTCCTCTCTCTCTCCCCCCATCCAAATTCTTGGCAAATTACTTTTCATCGTAGAAGCCACATATACCATTGTTAGAATTATCTATCTTCAATCCCTTTGGGTTACAACAGCCACATGCTTTTACAAGCAGTATATCTGGGAACTTCCTTTCCACCTTTTGCTTAGCTTTGGTATGTCACTTTGACAGCAATTTGTTGGTCATGCTGAGGCTATGAAAAGCACATCAATAAAGTTTGTTCTGATGGTTTTCATTCTCTACTCTTTGAAGGTGAACTACAATTGTATATCTGTCTAGATGCACACTCATATTACAAGCAATAATTTTTTTTTAAAATGCATTTTTTATAGTTTGAGGTAACTGCAAAGTTATTTAGAGAATGAGAAGATAAACTGTAGTCAATAACTAACTAACCATAGTTCATTAACCATGCACAGAAAAGTTTGTGCACAGTCCTTGGAGTTCCTTTTCTCTGTTTCCTAGACATAGAAATCCAGACAGCCATACAGTCAGTGAAATGCTCAGGAATGTGTCCATTTGCATCATTGCAGGCTGCCAAAGCCTGAAAGAAAAATCCTGCACTTAACCACAAGGATCAGAGCAAGAAGGTGAGCAAAAGGAAATGCTTTGGAATTATTTCAGAGTGACAAAATTTTGGGAAAGAACATATTTGGATAAATAGAATATCTTCAAGAGAGAAATGACAGATGCAAGTTTTGCTCTTGACCTGCTGGTTCAGAAAGATGCCTCAGATCTCCAGAGATGCCTTGCTAATAAACGTGCCTATTCCAAGCATGGCTTGCTTCACAGATTCATAACAATTTAATCTACCAGACAGCTAAATGCGTTAACCCTGTGAATATATCTCCTTCTTTTCCCCCTTTTGTTGACATTGTTCAAGGTTTCTTTAGCAGCATAGAAGTACATAAATATATACAACCTCTTAGCGATTTGTTTCCACAAAACCTGCCAGCCTGGGCTTCAGTCTGCATTTCAGAACATGCTACTGATACATCATCAAAATACTGACACATGCAACTTAAGCTGGTGAATACCTTCTAAGACCATATGGTACTGTATCCATTTCCAGGCTCCCCAGTTCAGAAAAGACAGAGGTCTCCTAGAAGGGGTCCAGCAGAGGGCCACAAAGATGATAAAGGGCCTGGAGCATTTCGCACATGAGAAAAGGCTAAGTAACCTGGGTCTGTTCAGCCTGGAGAAAAGAAGACTGAGGGGGGACCTGGTTAATATTTATAAATATCTAAAAGGAGGTGGGAGGCAAATGGATGAGGCAGAGCCCTGAAACAGGTTGCCCAGAGACATTGTGGAGCCTCTTTCTATGGAGATATTCAAGACCTGTCTGGATGCCTACCTGTGTGTAGGGTACCTGCTTTAACAGGGGAGCTGGACTCAAAGATCTCTTGAGGTCTCTTCCAACCTCTGCAATTCTGTGATTCTGGACACACCACATAATGTTAAGAAAAACTAGGCAGACACTTTGTGGGTATCAACTTGTAAGCAGCAATATTTCCCACTCCAAAAATACCCCAATGCTGTTTAAAAGTTTTCCTTTAACAAAAATAAATTTTATGTAAGTCACAAAAAAGGTTTCATTAATACCGCAATGATGGCCTGAAAGCAATAATTTACTTAAACCTGGTACTCAGTTCCAGCAACAGATTTATGTTAATGACTGAGAAACTGTCATCCATTAATGTCAGAAAGTGCACCCACTGACTAGATCACCTGATGGGAGAGCAGCTGCAGAGCTTTCCTGTTTATGCACAGCTGCATCCAGTCTCACTGGATAACAGCTCTGATTTATAAAGGGTAGCGCTCAACTATTAATTTAGAGCTAGGCGGTGTTGTTGTAGCCAATTTGCTTTTTTTTTTTTTTTCCCCAGTTCTACCAGTGTTCTACTGCTGAAGTGACATAATGCACTTAAAATACATCAGCACTTGGGGGGTAAATGGATAAACTGACAGTTTTTTCTTTAGATTAACCAAAGTAAGAAGCTTAACTTATTTAGGATGTCACTGGATAAATAAAAAAAGGGGATTATTATAAAGTGGTCATTTGTAACAAGATAAAACTGAACTCCATGACATAGCAAAACCCATTTTATTCAAAGTTACAGTGAGAGAAAAATAAAGGCCAACAATTTATGAAGTAGTTAAAAGGAGCGTACCTCTAAAAAGAGTTGTCAAAATTCTTAAAAAGTGTCTGAAAACTTGCATTTTGTTTATCCTTGATCCATCATTAATTCTAAACAATGTGAATATTTACGACTTTTCAGTCTTACCACTTACAGTTCATGCATGAAACTCTGGCCTGTGACTTCAACAAGGGTAGGGTTTCACTCCATATTCTTAATGTGCTGTAAGCAAATCCAAGGTATACCACAGAGCTGTTAAGCAAAATTATTTATATTTCTAAATTTTCCCAAGTTAAGTAAAATATTTATTTTGGTTATTTCTGAAGTTCACATAAAACTGATTAATAGAAAGAGTGCTTATTTTAAAAATCCAGCTCCAATCGGAAGATATCACTTCATAATACTTGGCTGACATTTCAGCAGCAAAGAGTGAGTTTTCCGTAATGGAGAATCCATGTCAAATATGTGTTTTGTAGACTTGTCAACAAAAATGATTTTACTAATTGTATCATGATCAGACACTTATGCTACATTTGGGCAATGTTTTTTCCAAGTGCCAAGTTTCTTAGTCCCTAGCATAGGAGATCTGGACTTTCAGAACGCCATCTAAAATTTGAGAGCTGTTAAAACTAGAGGAAAAACATCAAGTTGAAGACCATTTTTTCAGGCTCAGAAGGCCATATGTAGGGCACTAGCTCTTAGTAAAGACACGGAAAAATGTAGCAGAACTAAACTACAGTTTAGTTCAGTCATAATGTAGCAACATGTAGAGACATCCGTTTGGAAGTCAGAAGTTGCAAAGCTGTTAGGTAGCACCAAACGAAAACTAACGTGGCTGGGCAGTCTGAGCACACTGTCCCACAGCCTTGCTCCTTCATCCTAGTGTTGCTGACCCACTGTGAGTTTAGACAGCAGAGTCAACCTGAGGTGCAAGGGAACCTCTAGAGACCTTGTCCAAGCCTCTGCTCACACCTGGGTCAGCGACAGCATGTTGCCCAGGACTGTATTCTAAGTATTTCCAAGGCTGGAGACTCCACAACCTCTCTGAACAACCTGTGCCAATGCTCAGTCAGACTCACAGTAAAAGACAAAAGTTGTCTAAGTAAGTGGAATTCCCTGCATCTCAGGGCCAAATGCCTCCTCTCCAGTCAGTGGAAAATCCAGAGAAGAGCCTGTCTCCATCTTCTCCTCCACTATCACAGTGAGAAAACCCCCTTAAACCTCCCCTTCTGCAGGCTGAACAGACCGTGCTCTGTCAGCTCCTCAGATCTCTGCTCTGCACTGCACTGTACTTCATAGCATATTTCAGCCCTGAAGGAGATTTTTAAAACTCCATCTTACAAGAGTGTTAATTTTGCATCCACATATATTTTTATTGTTAGGATCCATGTACAAGAATATTATCAATCTTTATTCTTAAAATATTGGAAAAACATCATGAGAACAGGAAGTAGAGTTTCAGGGCTCTTGTATCTAACTGACAAATACCAGGGGCCATACTGGAAGCTAGTGATTTCCTAAGAAATGTCTGCCTGAAGCTGAAGATATGTTTTCATCCCATACACATCTGTAGAGTCCTTACTCCCCTATGTAAATTAGACTTTCTTAGCCAATGTTCTGAAAACTCCTCTCTCCACCTTCTTTCATTTCATGGATTATGGGCAGTTTCTTCAAAACATGTCTGGCTGTGTCTTCTGGATAGAGTTCAGAGACTGGGAAAAGAACCAGCTATGTTGGTTGGTTAAATCCTTACTGTTCTCTCTCCTGGTTTCAAGTCCATGTTACAGAGGCCTTGAAATGCATTATACGCGTACATACTGCATGTGGATGAATGAAGCTGAATGGGCAGTTATCCAACAATGATTTTGCCTAAATGCAATTCTGACCCCAACTACTCAGCTACAATGTTGTAATAGAACAGCATCTTGTTGATGGTGTGCCAAGACTTAAAAAAATGTCTGCCTTCAGCCCTTGGGGGATTTACAATTCATACCAACCTTTAAACACTAGATGTCAGAGGACTTCATCTGGCAGTGCTCATCCTAACCAAAATATTGTGGTTCTGTAGTTCAGCATACTGTGGGCATTTCTTATCTGCTCAGGGCCCCAAATGAATGGGTAGAGTATGGTGGTGAATGTTATCAATGCAAAGTTAAAGTTTTTTCCTTTTTTATTTGAGTACATGAATAATTTAAGTGTCTTCACCGTAAGATTTCACTTTTAAACACAGTACTTAATATAATGAACTGGATGAAGAAAGTCATTGCAAATACTGAGCTCTTTGCTGCAGCGTGCCTTGACAGCAGTAGTAGCTCTGGCACTGTGCATTCTGAGGCAGATATCCTCAACCCCAGAGCTTGCCTATGCTATGAGGCTTTCTGTAGTGCTGAATTCCCACTAAATTTAGATAGTCGACTGCTAAATTGTTTCCTTGTGGGCAGTGTACACAATGAAGCCAAAAAAGCTATTAAAATCCAGAGTGAGAACCATTCTCTGCCTGTAAGACCAATAGCCCAGACTGTTTCCTGTCCCAAATCAGAGCTCTGTTCCCCTAGGAAAACAGTCTCATCCCAAGCTTACACTGGGAACAGAGCATGGCAGGACCTGCTCCTCCAGCTGTGCCCTGAGGAGTCTGGCAGATGGTAGCAGCACAGGCTGGGCATTACATGGGCTGCGTGGGGGGGCCAGCCATGTGCCAGGACAGGAGCCTGTCCTTTGGCCTCTTGTTCACTTAGAGGGACTGATGTAACAGCCTGGCTCTAGCAGCCTTGTGGCTGACACAAGAGAGGTGTCATATGACCTTGCAAATCTCAGGCTACCCTTCAGTAGCACATTACTTTTGCACAGAGGACAGCTAGCACACTGCCTAGCTTGTCCAGTGAATG
This sequence comes from Alectoris magna, assembly GCA_030625065.1. Taxonomy (NCBI): domain Eukaryota; kingdom Metazoa; phylum Chordata; class Aves; order Galliformes; family Phasianidae; genus Alectoris; species Alectoris magna. Next base: position 82,708,593 of record CM060562.1, on the reverse strand, counting down.
CAGAGGGACTGGAAACTCCTTCTAAGCTGTGAATCATATCACCATGGGATCTCCTGGATTCTGCACTAGCAATCTGTGTTTATGATTCCATCCTGATTCGGGTGTGGACCCAGCCTGTTCCCTGGCACTGCAGGCACTGTGCCATCCCTGAGAAAAGCTGAGTTGTTCCTTCAAAAGCTGTTTCATCCTGTTCTTACAGGCAGAGGACAGTCTCCCTGTAGGTCAGTAGCTTCCAATCCTCTAATCCTACTTTAAAAAGTTGATCCTTTTTCCTTTGATTGTTGCTATAGTTTTATTACCACTCGGTCCTGATTTTATGCTTAAATCACAGACACAATTTGTGTATGTGTTTACCATTAATATATTTTAATTGCTCAAAACATTATTAAACTTTCTAGCAGTTTGGTTTCCACATATTCAAGCTTATGATCCCCTTCAAAAAAACCTTACACTAACATCCAGATATTCAAGCAGGATTGCCTTCTGTGACATCATAACTGGCTGAATAGATGAGGGGAGAGCAGTGGATGTTATCTGTCAACTTCAGCAAGCCTTTTGACACTGTGTCCTACAACAACCTATGGGTACACTTAGGAAGTGTGACAGTGAGGTGGATTGAGAACTGGCTGACTGTCAGAGCTCGTAGAGTTGAGGTCAGTGTCATAGACTAGTTGGAGGTTCACAGACAGCAGTGTTCCCCACGGGTCAGTGCCAGGTCAGTCCTTGTTCAACAGTGATCCTCCCTGTCTACTCTGGTGAGGCCACATCTGGTGTGCTGTGTCCAGTTCTGGGCTCCCCTGTTCAAAAAAGACTGGGGAATTGTAGAGACATTCCAGAGGAGGGCCACAAAGATGATGAGGGGCCTGGAGCATCTTTCCTGTGAGGAAAGGCAGAGACTCAAGGCTGTTCAGCCTGGAGGAGATTGAAAGGGGATCTCATCACTGTTCATAAATAACTGAAGTGTGGGAGTCAGATGGATGGGGCTAGGCTCATTCCAGTGTTGTGCAGCAACAGGGGCAAGGGGCAGTGGGCACAAACTGGAACATAGGAAGTTCCATACAAACGTGAAGAAGAAATTTACTGTAAGTGTGACAGAGCACAGAAACAGGCTGCCAGAAAAGTTGTGGAGTCTCCTTCTTTGGAGATATTCAAGACCCATCTGGATGCTTTTCTGCGTAACCTACTGTAGGGAACCTGCTTTAGCAGGAAGTAGGACTAGATCTCCAGAGGTCAATTCAAAACTGTACAGTTCTGTTATTCTGTGATTTGTGCATTTGTTAAGAAGGAGTAGGAGCGTATTGCCAAATGAATTTCATATGGACGACTAATCAAGTGAAGCATCTCCCACATTCGTAAAAGCTGACAGTGACTGAGGTACAGAAACTTTCAAAAGCTGTTGTCATTCTCTCAAGCCATTCTGTATATATTTACACACACGCGCGCAGCTCGATAGCTGTATGGACACAATCTATACAAATCCTCAAAGTCAGTATATGTTACATGTTCCTACATTAAAAATTTGAGAATTGACTCTTTTTGGTATAATAAGACATTAACAAAAATAGCTAAAGAAGCTATAAATAATAGCATGCAAAGAAGTACTGAGGATTTAAAACACATAAACCAGAAACTTTATAATAGGCAGATATGTTTCTAAAAGTCTCTGAAATTTGGGACTGTAAAAGCAGCCATAGGGCCTTATGGGACTGTCATCACTATGCACAGGCTTCCCTTCCCTCTCTAGCACATGTGTTCCTAATTGCAGTGTTGGCAAGACCGTGAAGCTGGATTCTTCATGAACTGGCTGTAGCATTGGCAGACATTTACTCATCCACTGCTAACAGTTTTTAATGGAAAATCTGTATCCATTCATGCTAGAAAAATGCTTATGTTAGAACAGAGGAAAATTAAGGAGATATATAACCAGATATCAGTAGCTTTTCCAGCTGCCAGTAGTAAATATGCTACTACTTCATTAGCATATATTGTATGAAATTTGAGGACAAAGCAATGAATGTGATTAGACATTAAAAAATGTTTTGCAGAATTGTGCATAATTTGGAACATATCTCTGATTCTGCATATGATACTACTTGAGGATTATACAGCACATGATTATAAATTCAGAAGTACCTGTCTGAAAGTTCACACCGGAAGTAACTATTGTTGCAGAATGGCAGCTGCCACACAGGATAGCTAAGGCACATATCCTTGGAGATATAGAAGTACTGGGCTCATAGTCATTCCACATATCTTACAGCTGTTTGAGTAGTGGAATATTCAGCCTGTTAGAGGCCCTGCTTGCCTTTGCAGCAGTTCTCTTGCATTTCACAGCTCTAAACAATCCCCTGAAATTAAACACTGGCTCCATCATCCCATATTGACAGATATTTATGTAAAAACAAGAGGAAGGGAAGTATGAAGAGCAATTAATAATCTTTTGGGTATATTATTGTGATGTGGGAGATCGCATGCAAATCTCTAATAGCAACCTGAAGCAAAACCCTCTATCTATCTTAGCATTTCCACCCCAGCAATAGGATTAATCTCAGCTGTGAATCCTTCTTTCTCTGTGAACTGTCCCACCTTGTTCAAATAAAGAACTACAGTTGTGACAGAGATAGATAGAGGCTGTAGCCCAGCATAAAAATAAGTAAGACTCATGCAGAAAACTGTATTGATGAGGGCAAACACAACTAGCATGTGTTAAAAGGGGAGATGGGGCTGAAAAAGAATTTATGACTGGAGCTCCTCAAGGATCAGTCTCCAGGCCAAAGTTATTTAACATTTTCAGTATTGAAACTGGCACTAGTAAAAGTGGTCTAATTAAATGTGTTGATGACACAAGGCATCATCAAATACAGGTGAATATATACATTAATGGAAAAAGCAAGTGAGTTGAAAACTGAAGTAATAGAAATGGGATTAAATTTGACAGTTGAAAATTAGGGCACAGACTTATAGACCTGAAGCAGAAGGCTTTTTCTACTTTTCCAGAGCAGTGGAGGAACCACTGGCAAGGATAAAGTGAAGATCAGGGCCCATCAACAGACCAACAGGTTGCTTACTGACTCAGAACAATCATGGTTTACTATGCTGGGTAAAGCTAAGGGATTCTGAAACCCATCCTAACCTAGAGAATCATTAATGCACTTTATGTAGTAATGTGCATTGAAAAAAATCATGTTGAAATGTGTGTGAAGGGCTATTGGAATTCACGACAGAAAGAAACTTTATGAACTTTATGAAGGGAGATTTATGTTCTAACCTAGGAAAAGCAAAGCTTAGCATGGGTGTGATTGCTAGCTCTGGATACAACAGGTGCACCAATTCCAGTGAAGAATGAAGCTACTTAAACCAAAAGACAACATTGTCAATTGAGTGTAAAATGGTAAATTAACATCCTTAGACTAATGTATGAAAAAGGCCAACTGGCAGTCAAATCAGTGAGATTCTGGAACTTTTCCCAGTCTTATGGGCTGCTGTGTAAAACAGCTTTAAAAGGTAGTTTAATTGTTCTGGTAAAAAAGATGAGAAGACACAGTCGCCAGCTGTGTCAAGGTGCTCAATTAGATAACCCAGAGTCTGCAGGGCTGGGAACACTGTGAACTTGAAACTTGGTTGCCCACATTCTCTCAAGCAACTTCTGCCATCAGTACTCAGTCACAGTATATTTGTTCCCGTCGCTTCTAAATGTGTAAATGCCAAGCTGTTATCTTATCCATTGATGGTCTGTAGTTGATGCTTGCACATTGTGTTTTGGTGTATTCTGTCCTCTTTTATAAGATTAGATTATGCAGTCAAACTGGAAAAAATGTGCATACATAGTGGGCTTAGACATTCAACTACTTTAAATAATCTGGACCAAAGATAACATGGAAAGTCTGTTGCAGAGTAGGAAATCAAGTCTAAATCTAATGGTCATCCTTCCATGGGAATTCATTAGGGACCAAGAACAACTAAGTTCAGATCTCTTTGTAAGGACGCTTGTTTCTTTGATGATAAATGTTGCCCTAGGTCTGAAAATTGTTTCAACAGCATTGCCATAAACAGATTTGCTTTCCATTTAAATGAACTGCTGTTTTCCAGTAAAATACACTTCAGAGAAAATCTTCCAAATAGCTTTATTCCAACATCCTAACCATGGGGGTGTGGACTATTTTGGAGAACAGGCAAGACTGCCTCTTGTATTTTAAATGTAATATTTCAAAGGATGTAAATTTTATTCTATGATAAAATGAAACCAAATGTTCAATTTCTTTTTCTATTTTTTTCAATCAGCATTCTTACTTTCCACCCAGGAGCATTCCAGATACCATTTGATTCACTAGGCTATGCTAAGAATATAAAAAGAAGTAAATTAAAAAATTGTGGGAACTTATTCAGTATTTCTATATCATTATTGTTACCACTATTATTATTTTTGTGAGCAAGGTTCATCACTGGTTTCTTAGCAAAAATTAGTTGGTCACATAGGGTATAGGGAATACAGTATTTGGTACTGAAAATTCTTTTAAACTTTATTACTTTAAAAGCAGTATTAGTTTAAAACTCTTCATTTTAAAAGCAGTATTAGATTAAAACTCTTCATTTTAGTCACAATTTTTACTTTTCCAAGGATCAAAGCTAAATGTAAGAAGTTGGAAGCATAATAAAAGTCTTCAGAGTTGAGAGAAGACATACTTTCTGTGTTCTCTGTCTCTTTTCAGTTGTACTCCTGGCTTTTGTTTCCTGTTAAATTTATTTTCAGTAATCAACTTTTTTTGCCAAAAAGAAAAAAAAAAAAGAAAAAAAAAAAGAAAAGGGAAAGCATTCTTACTAATGAAGCAATTCCACCAGTACTTAAGGAGAGAACCGTAGAAACACTGAGTGCTTTCTTAATGTAGTACTTAAACATCAATGTCTGGTGAGTTTCCAGCTGCTGGAACCCCACTGGGACAAGGAGAAAGAAGAAAATTTTATTCTATTCTATGCATTAATGTCTTTTACAGTGAGTCCTGGAGTACTAGATGGTTGTTAGAGGACCAAATTTTTGAAGCATGAAGATTCCATCCTTTATTTATACAGACATCTATTCTTTTATCAAATAAATAACTATTGCTGTTCAGTAGTTTATTAGATAATTAATGGATTTTCTCTTTAAGATATGGCCCCTACCTGTCAACTGATCTATTAGAAGTCATGCAGCAACAACATTACCTTCTCATTGCCTGCAGTAGCATCACTTTGCCATAATTGCAACATTTTGCAAGAAATGTCTATATGGAAGCTGTGATGTTACCTGACTATCCAACAACACATTTCTGCTATCTTTAAACACTTACTATTGTTAAATTTAATTTGAATAAATTCTTCATTCTTAAGATCCTGCCTTTTTAATAGCATGCGTTATTTCTACATTTTCCCTGTACATTTTACCCTACCCATTTTACCCATTTATCCATTTTTTGTGGGTCATAGGTGTGTCCTCTAGCTTCTATTTCAGAAGCTTAATTCTTCAAGGGAACCAGCAGAAAATTAGTGCTCACACTGAAAGCCTGTTGTGAAGCTTGGAAGTTTGGAAGATTGTAGATGTTGTGTCTTGTTACATTTAAGGTTAGCTCAGAAGAAGAGGCTGACCAGAGTATTCACCTCTTTGACATGTTTCTATGTCTGGACCAGTAGGAATTATAAATGCATGTGCACCAGTAACTGGGATAACAAAATCCCATGAGAAAGGCAGCTTTTTTAGATCCATTACATGTGGAATGTCTCCTTACAATACTATTGTATTGTGTATTGTATTGTATTGTATAGTGATTCTGGAAATTGAAGAATAAAAACCAAAGCACCTTAATGTTTATGTTCACTACCCAGTAATGAAAAAGATGAAGGAACCTACAAACCAGTTGCCCATATCATTCAATCTTGGAATCACTGCTCTGCAGTCTTCAGTGATACTGAATGTTTTGTATAACGCATTTGATGATATGGATTATCTTTTTTTCCTCTCTAACAGAGAAACCCCACACAGAAAGCATCCTCATGGAAGAGTAAAAAAAAAAGCATTAAGAAATTACCTTCAGTCATAACGGCTCTGATAAAAGCTTCCCAAGTTTTCTTTCTATTTTATTTGTTCTTGTTGAAATCACCATAAGCAGGATGTGTCAAACGTAGGTAAAGTACTTCCCAAAATACAGCCTGCCTGTGGAATACAGTCAGCCACACTGCTAAAAAATGGGCAATGTCTGTGGTTAAAAGAGAATCTGAGTAGTCGATACTAGTCAGCTTCAACTAGGATCTAACATGCCTCTCAACCTGAGAACTTGGCCTTGCAAACAGATTAATGTCTTCATCAGTGCAATAGAGTGGTGCTGAGTAAATTACACACTGGTTTGTTAGCACTGCCTAGTATTAAAGCTCCAAACATTTCCTGTTATAAGACCTAGTTACTTATAGTTTTGCCAAACTAACTGTTTAGGTTGAAATTTTCCATGCACAGCATCTTGTTCATGAAGAAATCTTTTGGAAATTTTAAGCCAAAATATTTCTGCTGTGAAGCAAGAGAAGAACATGGCAGAAGTGAAATGGCAGATGGTGTATTTTAGCAGTGGCGACAACAGTGGGTCACCTCCACTGAATCTGATTTTTGCAAGGCTTATGTTCGTTGCTTGTGAAAATGCATAGCTAATGGTGGTGACTATGTTGAAAAATAGTTCTTTGTAGTTGACAGTTTTCTCTATCAAATAGTGTTACGTTATTACTTGTATAAATTGTCATTTCCATGGAAATAAATAGGAGGCATTACTTTCAGAGAGACCAACATTTCTTTATGCCAAGTCACCTTAAGAGCATGGAATAAGAGGTCTTACAGTGTGTGAAGGTCACTGCTATTGTATCTATCTTGTGTTTCTATACCTCTGGTCCCCACATAGGTAAGCAGCATAGAATCGCTATCCCTCTCTTCACGATCATCAGCCTGAGAGGCAGATTTACAGGTGACACGGAAAAGCAAAATGTATGCTAAGAGCAGGCAGACAGTTTATGCACTTTATGTACATCAATTGGAAAAAATATTAGCTGAAGGTTGAAAATGGTTAAAAAACTCTGATCTAAGTGTTGCAGCTTTTCCGACAGTCCATGTGGACACCACATAATTAACTTTACAGTTTTCAGTTTGCTTTTAAAATCTGAGGAAATTGATTCACATGATAAAATCATAATCTGAAGTTGCAAAGTCACATCTTTGGCCACCCACCTCCATCATTATTATTTCACTTCTCCATCTGTGTCAGTACTCCTTCTGAATTAACTGAGAAAGTGATTCTATATGAAAAATAGCAAATGATGATTGAATCAGTCATCTGTTTCTGATAAATAATCTTGAGCTGGGAAAATATTTCATAATTTATTTTCATGAAATAATGACATATAATTAATAAATAATTTGATTTCATAAGTTAAAGGATTTTTTTTTTAATTAAATGAAAATTTTAAGGCTCTGTTTTAGCATTATCTCTTCATCTCTCTCTCTATCCTAGTAACAGACCAGCAGAGTTACCAGGTTAAAAGCACACATCAAAATATCCAAACACTAAACTGAATACAAGACCTAACTCTGCGTTATTCTGCATAAATAGCACAATGATGATGTTTCTCCACTTAGCAAATATTGCTTTCAGAAATTATGCAGTAGTTCAGTATTTCCATGGCCAAATGTGCATAGAATCTGAGGCTTTTCTTTCTTTTCATCTTCTAGTAATTTAATTGACCTTCCTAATTATCAATTTCAACATGCTATTATTCATGCGTATGAAAATGCTGTTATCCTTCACAATCCTTGATTTGTAACCGTAACAAAACTTCTAACACAGATTTGGGTGGTTTTACCTTTAATTGTTTTGTAGGACAGTAATATGTGTTTGTAAAACGTGTTTACTCTGCAAATATTCAAGACTGAAGTGAAAAAATTTTGTAGATTCTACCAAGTTAAATATTCTTTTCTTAAATTTTACTATGCCTTTTTAATAATACATTTGGAGGGAAAAGTTGTTTTAGCATTTTAAACTTATTTTTAAAACACAGTTTATGCTTGAAGGTTAGTTTAGCATTTTTAACAAGGTTTTTGTAAGCTAGCCTTTTGCCTACAATACTTTTTTAATGTCCAAGCACGCAAAATTTTGAATAGTGGGAAAAGCCAAATGGAAATGTTACCGCATCCCAAGAAACTACACTCACAGGGTGTCTGCTTTCTAGAATAACAGCAGTCACCGCATCAGTATTTAAACACTACTTTCTTAGATTGTGTACTGAAATCTCATAAATTACACTTGCATGTCTTCACTACTATGTAGACAAAGAAAACCATTTCAGACTGAAATGCAAATATTATAATACTTGGGTTGCAGCCCAAAAATACTGTAAACAGGTGTGGCCACAAAGTATTCTGAATACAAAGCACGTGCTTCTCCAGCTTCTCTCGACACCCTCAAAATTTATTTTACTTGAAATTTTAAAATAACATCAAGAAAACTGGCAGCCTACACCTTTCAATGAACCTCTTGTCCAGAAAATTTTATATACTGCTCTTTACCCATGTCCTTGCTTTTCATTGTCTTCAAGAGACATTTAATTCTTTTACTCTCCAGAATTTAATCTCATATGATTTTTCTGGTCTGTGACTCAGCTCACAAAGAAGAAAAGAAGTCCGTACAGCAGAGCTCATGCTTCCATCATATAGTCTGAGAAAAGAAGTGGGACATCCTACTTGGGGGTAAGAAAAAGAAAGAGATAGCTCTAGAATAATTGTGGTTAAAGCATTTCAATTCCACAATCTTCTGAGTTAATTAGCACACTAAAGGAGCTGCAGAAGAATGTCTGACCTTTAGGAGTAATGACCTAAAATTTGAACATGGGAAGTTCCCTACTAACACGTGGGAGAACTTCTTTATGGTAGGAATGACAGAGCCCTGGAACAGGTTGCCCAGTGAGGCTGTAGAGTATCCTTCTATGAAGATATTCAAGACCTGTCTGGATGCCTACCTGTGTGACCTCCTGTAGGGTACCTGCTTTAGCAGGGCGGTAGGCCTCGATGATTTCTTGAGGTCCCTTCCAACCCCTGTGATTCTGTGATTCCGTGATTAAACACAAGGAGGTGTTTTTGTCTAAATTGGCTTTAGAACTGTCAAAACTGAAGACCACAATAAAAACAATGTTACGGTTTATCTGTATTCTGGTAATAAAGTGATCTAACAAAGACAAGAAATATGTTCCTTTGAGAATGGTGAATGAATTGACAGAAACAGCAAAGTTTCGGTGCACCTTTTGAAATGGGGATCTGTAGTCAATCTCCCTAAATGCACTGATGTAGGAAACTTGACATTCATATTTACCACTGTACTTTGCTGTTGCAGTATGAGTGATAATCAGGATCTGCCTGGCAATAAACAAAAGCAATGTGGATATGGCTTCTGCCACAGACAACACATGTTGTCATCAATTCATCAATCTTTGCTCAGGTTTTGCTGACTGACTGTGGGATTACTTCAGTAACAAAATGTTGCTGAAACAAAATAACACTCTAAAAGGGGTTTCACAACTTGATTAACAGCTATATCTGCTAAGATAACACCCACAGAATTTCTCCTGCGCTGTCTTTCTTCTACTACTCACTCTCTCATGTTGCTATTGCTATTGTAATTCCTGTATTTATGTATGAACAATAAGCCAGCTCTAAGTTTGTTCTGGTTAGTAGTCCCAGTGGGAAGCATCTTGCCTATACTGACAGGTGCACAAGTGACCAGGAGCACTGCATCGCTCTTACAAAGGAATAGGGCTCACTCTGTGATGGAAAAAATTATAATAATTATATTATTATAATTTATAAATATATATATTATAAATATATATTATATATATATATAATATATATATATAATATATATATAATATAATATATATATATAATATAATATAATATATATATAATATATATATAAATATATAATATTAATATAATATTATATATTATATTATATATTATATAATATAATATAATATTAATATAATATATATAATATATATATAAAATATATATAATGTATATAAATATATATTATAAATAATATTTATTATATTATAATAATACACACTAGCACAGGACTGGCTTTCTTGTCCTACTCCTTATTCCTCAGAGGAAGCAGGTATCAGCACAACTAGATGGTAATGTGTCTGAACAGCTTCCAAACCAAAGGTGGCTTGCGGCCATCAGACCAAACTCTGGAAGGGCTGGCCTGTATTTTATTGCACTGGACTGTAGCTCTTAGCTTCAGAAAAACTGGATTTTGAGTGACTGGAGAAGTAGTTGTGTTCTCTCCAGTAAAGTTCTATTACTCTTTGCTGCCGTATCAAGCAGTTACTTACCGTTCTAGGCATCCATCTCAATAAGCATGGGTAACCAGATACAGAACATGTATCTGTGAGTCAATAGAAAAATGTTTCACTTGTCAACAAGCAGTCATAAAAATAATTGCAGTTCAAACCCTTTTAATGAAGATATATGTGAAGAGTGATCTCACGGGTCCTTCATAATGACTTTGGCATTTTTCTTCTGTCTGAGCTACTTGACTTTTCAAATTAGATGTTATTTATATGTGCTGTTTGATGGCAAAGCCATGTGGAAGCTCTTTGCATTTGTGTGGGCCTGTAAGGTAGAGCCATCATCTCTCCAAGGAAATAAAAGGCTGAGTGCTCACTTAGCTAGAGAAAGAGCTAGATGGCAAGATGATGATGATGGCTGGCATTAACTGGTGTAGCATAACTCATCTTCCCTATATTTCTAATTTACTTTGGTTTCTGAAATACATGCTTTGTGCCTGGGACTGGGCACACTTGGTGTTCAAGGAACCTCCTTGTTAGTTGTGCCAGTAAATCAGCCATAGGATCTTACACTGAATCTCACAGATTCTCAATAAATGGGAGCAGTACTCCACTCCTTGCATGCTAAATAGAGAAAAAGATCCCAATGAAAAATAAACGTATGAGAACAGTATCCAAAAGCAGCATTCAAAAGCACAAAGAGATTTAACTGAAGTTGCATAAGCAAACCTGACTCTATTTTTTGTAACTTTTTAATGCCCGATTTTGCAATGATATTCTTTTCATGTCTGAATATGTGAGCAGTGTCAGATTTACCATGAGTCATTACAAATATGTATCTCTTAAACCATAGAATAATCATGAGGGCTATGTGTAACTGTGTTAGTACTCAGTATATATATGTGGTTTTGCAATATTTACAGAGTAGATGCCACTGCTGTTACATAAAACAGAAACTGTTTGCATTTGTAATATTACTTGTATACATTTAATCCAACCTGGTATTTAGTGGGACTGCCTGTAAAAAAACAACCCTGTATTAAATCCATCTTTTTACATTTTGAAAAGGATTAAAATTATTTCAACAGAAGAGTGGAGTTAAATTGCTTCATGGCTTCTGAAGTACAAATATTGGCAGCTGAAATACTTGGCAACTCAGCTAAGGTTGAAAAACCAGTACCAACCACAGGCATGCATTTCATCTTTGTCAGGAGCATTGGTGGAGAAGGAGGATTGACGTTTCTCTTAAGAATGGCTTTATAAACAATTTTTTTTTTTTTAATGTAAAATGATATCAAACTTATATTGCTGTTACCTGAGTGGTTTATGACTAAGAAATTTGGGATCCTTGGAGTCCTTTTACTACATTGTCTTTTGAAGTGCCAGTACAAAACCGTAAGAAAAATATCTTAAAATTCTGTGAGAACATTGTTTAGTCTAATGGGCAGTGGCTGACATAAAAACCTTTTCACTTTTTTCAAGGAGATACTTTTAAATGAAAAGCACATTATAACACACCTTAGCTACCCTCCTTTCTTTCCTTCCTTCCTTCCTTCCTTCCTTCCTTCCTTCCTTCCTTCCTTCCTTCCTTCCTTCCTTCCTTCCTTCCTTCTTTCTTTCTTTCTTTCTCTCTCTCTCCCTTTCTCCTTCCTTCCTTCCTTCCTTCCTTCCTTCCTTCCTTCCTTCCTTCCTTCCTTCCTTCCTTCCTTCCTTCCTTCCTTCCTTCCTTCCTTCCTTCCTTCCTTCCTTCCTTCCTTCCTTTTCTCTTTCTTTCTTTCTTTCTTTCTTTCTTTCTTTCTTTCTTTCTTTCTTTCTTTCTTTCTTTCTTTCTTTCTTTCTTTCTTTCTTTCTTTCTTTCTTTCTTTCTCTCTCTCTCTCTCCCTTTCTCCTTCCTTCCTTCCTTCCTTCCTTCCTTCCTTCCTTCCTTCCTTCCTTCCTTCCTTCCTTCCTTCCTTCCTTCCTTCCTTCCTTCCTTCCTTCCTTCCTTCCTTCCTTCCTTCTTTCTTTCTTTCTTTCTCTCTCTCTCCCTTTCTCCTTCCTTCCTTCCTTCCTTCCTTCCTTCCTTCCTTCCTTCCTTCCTTCCTTCCTTCCTTCCTTCCTTCCTTCCTTCCTTCCTTCCTTCCTTCCTTCCTTCCTTCCTTCCTTCCTTCCTTCCTTTCTCTTTCTTTCTTTCTTTCTTTCTTTCTTTCTTTCTTTCTTTCTTTCTTTCTTTCTTTCTTTCTTTCTTTCTTTCTTTCTTTCTTTCTTTCTTTCTTTCTCTCTCTCTCTCTCCCTTTCTCCTTCCTTCCTTCCTTCCCTCCTTCCTTCCTTCCTTCCTTCCTTCCTTCCTTCCCTCCTTCCTTCCTTCCTTCCTTCCTTCCTTCTTTCCTTCCTTCCTTCCTTCCTTCCTTCCTTCCTTCCTTCCTTCCTTCCTTCCTTCCTTCCTTCCTTCCTTCCTTCCTTCCTTCCTTCCTTCCTTCCTTCCTTCCTTCCTTCCTTCCTTCCTTCCTTCCTTCCTTCCTTCCTTCCTTCCCTCCTTCCTTCCCTCCTTCCTTCCTTCCTTCCTTCCTTCCTTTCTCTCATTAGAAAAGCTGTTCTTTAAGGCATGAGCCCCATATTTTCCTATATAAGAAAAGTTTAAGAAAAACTCTGATGATTCATTAAAAATAATAATTACTATAGAGTGTCATCTTTCAGAGAAGGAATTAATTTCTCAGATGTGTTATGACTTTAATACCACATAGATCATAAGATCTATAAGATCTATAAGATCATAAGTTTGTCTTTCTCTCCCTGAGGTAGTTTTCAGTTATCCAAAACCCACTGTGGTTTGAGCAATAACACTCTTCTATACCAGCTTCCAAATCCAAATCCATCCGTTGCACAGATAGATTTTAACAGGAAGACTACAGACAACTAAAGGAAGAAAACTGATGGAAGAAATGATGAGAGGTGTGAGTCTGGATAAGAAGGAGGAAAACTAATTTATCATAGAAAATCCTTCAGACTGAACAAGGAAATAAGAGGCATTTGTGTTGATACCACATCAGTCAAGATTTATGTGGGCCTTAAAGGTTGACTAGGCCAGCCATATGAGCTGACAACCTCTTTCCCTCAATGACATGTACAGAAACATTGCTGTCACTAGTGGCATACAACTGCTTCTGGCACATCAGATCATCCACCAGGTAGTCACTAACAGTTTGGGTGATGAAAGCAGAGATTTGACCTTAGTTCAGAGTACATTCCAAACCTATGTTACGGACCTGCAGCAATTATTATAAACCCTCTGTTACACAAATACAATGTGTATATGTTTTTTATTTTTCATGTGGTACATGTAAAAGCATCTCTAGGGAAAGAATATAAAGCAGATTATCTCTCTAGAGTTGCTTCATATATATTAAGCAAAATGATGAATGAAAAAGTAATAGGAGAAGAATTACGCCCTCAGCCCTTTTCTCCAAAGTCCAAACAAAATCTTAACTATCTATAAAAGCATGACTTCCTCTAGTTCTTGTTATATTTCTGCTGAAGCCATGATGTTTGGAAAATGCAGCCATGGCAGAATGTTTAGAAATCAACTGGTAAAAGCTGTTGTTACTTAACTGAAATGAAAAGTGTATGCGCCATACCCTGGATAAGGGTATGTGTATGTGACCCATAACAATATGTTAAGACAAAATTCTGAATAGTTAGTTTAGTTTGTTCTTTGCATACTCTTATGTTGTTACAATACTGGCAAAGTTTCTTCTTCCAATCTTCATGATTTATGGAGTTCTTCATGTATGATATGCAAACCATGTCTCAAAATCCTAAGAGCTGTGAATTTCCTCAAATACTCAGTCCTTCTCTTAGACAGGTCTCATACTGACTTTGCTTGAGCTTTGGTAGAGCTCTTCCCTTGGAAAGGCCTACAAGCTACAAGGCTAGGTAAAACCTGAGCTTTACTAGTTTACTGCTGGAAGTATCTCTTTCCCAAGAACAAATGGCATTAAAGGAGGATTTTAGTCTTGCTAATCAAATCATGTATGTTTGTCTGGTGGATTTGCTACCAAGTAGTGCACTAGCTTATTAAACATCACATTCAAGTACTCTGAAAATATGACAATATCTCTCAGGAATTTATATATGTTTTAACCAATCACAATATACTTAAAAAAAGAAAAAAGAAAAAAGGAAAAAAAAAAAAAAAAAAGCAGGCCATAGATCAATTGGCAAGCAACTTATACTTCTTTTTGACACACTTGAAGGTCCTGTAAGCCCACCTCTCTAGCTTGTCCAGATCCATCTGGATGGTAACATGACCCTCAGGTATATCAGCATCTCCTCCCAGTTTTGTGACATCTGCAAACATGTTGAGGGCACACTCTGTCCCATCATTCAGGTCATGATTTAGAAGTTTAACAGCAATAGACTCAGCATTGACTCCTGGTGTACACTGCTAGTCTCTGGCCTCCAAGTAGACTTTACACCACTGACCATAACACTCTGGTTCCAGCCAGTTATTCAGTTTTTAATCAACCTCAAGTTGCCTTATTTAAACACCCTACTGTTGCTGTACACCTGGCAACCCATGTTCTTTTAGCTTTGTGCCTGTGCTGGACTATCGGGTAAAACCTACCCGGGCCAAAGAACTGCACGTGAATACCAATATGGTGAGCAGAAAAATGGCGTTTATTGCGTCATGCAATTTACCTATATACCTATCCTACTTTGTCTACACCCCTTATGCATACATTAACCTTTCGACACCGAGCAAGGGGAGAGTCCTACCACGTCACATCCCGAATCCTCGCTGTCGCCTACTACAACACCCTACTCAGCTTATCTTGCCACTGAATTTGAACCTTGATCCTCACAAATGGAACTGAAGACTCTAAAATGCTTGTCTTTGCTTTCTTTACTCTCAAATGAACATCTTACCACTCATTAAAAGGAGAACTTTTCCTTTGGGGGAAATGCCAAAGTTGACAAACATCTTTAATTTGATAATTGAGCTTAAATTTAGAAGAGAGAGAACTTCGAATCCCTGTTCCAAAATGCATGCATACAACAATAACCTAATCCCGTTCCTTAAACTTGAAGTCCCCAGCACTTGGACTGTTTCTTACTTACAATTGTGACCAAAGAAAATCACTTACATATCGGTGAGTCTTCGCAGAGATGCCAACATAGTCAGTGTGTTGGAACACAGGAAATAAAAGGAGAGGCTGAGGGAGCTGCTTTTGCTCCACTTTGGGAAGCGACACTGATATCTACAACTGCATGATGATAAAAAGAAGATGGAACAATATACTCTTTAGGGTTGCACTGAGATAGGATAAGAGGCAAAATATGTAAGATGGAAAATCTGCATTGAATATAAAGGAAAAAAGTCAACAAAAGTGATCTGTACCAGACTCTGGACCAGGCTGCCTGGAGAAAAATTCCTGCCTTGAAGATGTTCAAAATCCATCTGAACATGACCCTCAGCAGCCTTAGATCAGGCTTGTAGAAGAGCTTGGATGAGATGACAGCCATAGATCCCTTTCAACCACTGTGAAAATGCCTCACTAAGGTATTCCCAACAAATCTTACTGAGGTATTTTTAAAGGCAGCAAATGTCTACCAGCAAAACAGCAAGTATTTCTGTGGGCATAATGTGAGAGTTACATTGCTTACATACCCAACAACCAAATTCAGAATCTGTCTATTCAGCATAATGCTTTGGATTCAGTGATTTCGTGTTATGAAGAACTCTATTTCTCTGAGCTTTTCTGCGCTAAAAAGATCAACTGCTTTTTGATGAGTTTGATGTTGACTATTGCAAATAAACATTCTGAACTAGATTAATCCAACATCTCAACTAGAGTGCTGTTCAAATGGCAAAATTCCCTCCCTTTTAAATATGCCAAGAAAGTAATTCAACCTACCTTACCCAGTCTGGATGCTATTCACACCTTCAACTTCTTTGAAAAATGAACTTTTCATTTTAAGAGAAAGCAAAAAAGTACTCCATGGTTAGAGACCTTCACATCCTATTACAATCAACAGGAGCAGTCTTCTAGCTCCTGAGTCGGCAGGCTGTTTTGAAGAAAGGTTTTATATAAATATCCCATTAAATTTATTGGATTGTATTGAATGCATACAGCAGAACTGTATACTCTAAATGCTTGTACAGTGGCAAATATTTTCCTATACCTTAGCCTGGTCTGGAAGCTAATACTGTGTACTGAGCTCTCAATTCAATCCAGCATCGTTACTGCTCAACAGTAGAAGGCATGCTTAAAATGACCCTTTTACCCTGTTATTATATGAAAGAATTACGTATGCAGCTTTGAAAAAAAATCACATTTTGAGAATGCTGTTTCTGCTACACACTGTTATAAATTGTTGTGGTGGTATTTTTTTTTTTTTTTCTGATTAAAATGAAATTAAACAATGGAATGTATAGCTCCTAATCAAGAATTAATGAATTGCATATTGCACATTACTTTGATATTTTAGGTCTGGGTTATGTCTTAACCTTTAGTTAACACTGTGTTATGTTTGCACTCAGAATACCCTTGAACTACGCCATTCCATGACACAGAGTATATATCCTCTTGTCTTTAACTATTTTTGCTCAAGTTGTAATGGCTATTTCTCTATACCCAACACAAAGCACTGATATTCAAAATGAAATATTTAAGACAAAGCTTTCATCAAGTATCAACGGTTTATTGAGATCAGGTTGAAAGTGAACACAGAATTATGAAAAAAGTAGCATTTTTATTGGAGCATATAAATATGTTGAAGCCAACATTCCTCCACACTGGTGGAGGTGGTTTCATTCCCTACTCTTATTTTAGTAACAGATTTTTCATCCAGCAACATTAAAATAGCTCCACACCTCACAAATCTTCTCCAGCATAATTCTCACCCTCCTTCTCTTTCCTGGCAACAGTGTTAGACTGCTTTCTCTCCTGAGATTGTGATCTGCTTAGAAAAAAAAAAAGAAAAAGAAAAAGAGACTTCATTCACTCTCTGAGTTTTCACTTGGATCATCCCAAATGCTTATTCTAGTACTGATTTATACATGCCGAAGCAGAGGAAGCAGATGCTATGATGCATTCATTTAGAGAATGCCTTAAAAACACGCACATGACATATAAAATCAAGTGTTTGTTGCACAGTAAGCCTCCCCACTGCAAGACAATTTGAAGGTAGGAACATACAAATCCACAATGCAATCACAGTGTGACTATAGTCTAGTGCACTGCTATCTAAACTAGCTTTACATTTACTGGTTTGGGCACTGATAGTAGTCTTGGTGATACATTACAGCATGAATTTTGTGTCACAGAATGGATTAGTCTCCACAGAAGAGGTAGGGCTTCTTATTACTGGTAAAAGACTTTACTGCCACAAGTAGAGGGTGCATATTTAGGTTATGAAGGTCAAAGAAGGATGTAATGCTTATTTTAGATCTTAAATCGAATTACATGTACAAAGCTCCTATTTTTTTGCTCTTATTTAAAGGAAACAGGATACTTAGATGTAGACATTTGCATTTAACCAGATGAACCTCAGTTTCGTTTAATGTTGAATACTATTTAAAGAGGATGTAAAAGCATCATAGGAAAGCAGATCACTTTTCCTCTTATAATAACGTATAGCCTGGTTGCTAAGCCAATTTCTTGAAAGGAGTTCAAAATTGCAGTAGCACGACCTATTCTGAGAGAAGTCTAACCTTGAACCAGTGAATAAAAGGGAGAGGATGGAATAGCAGTAGATAGAGGAGTTTTTATTTTGTAAATCCTCCCTTCTTTGTTCTACTTAAAACATATGAAATGTTTAATCTCAGGCCAAATGCAACGTGTTGTACTGGATTAAACTATTTTTACTTCGTTTTCATTTCAGCAAGGATGAAAAACAAAAAATATTTATAGTTTGATCCAAAGGTTTTTTCCATCTTGGCTGTTAAACAGAGAAAGTATCTACTCAAACAACCATAAAATGTCAATATTGATCTCATACCAGACTAAATCAGGAATTACTCAAATAAAATTATCTGGGTGTGTGGGTATAAAACGACAATATATAAATGAAATCAGAATCGGGCCTTGATAACAGTCCCCCTGCAGAAGAAACATGTTGAAACTTCATCTAGACAGGAGGAAATGAGTAGCAAAGCTCATAGCAATAATGTATTCCAATAGCATTTAACTGTTCCAGATAAGTTCCCATGTGAAAATAATATTTCAGAATAAAAATAGCTTATTCCATGTTAAAGCTAAATCAGCTAAGCTGATTCTACAGTCTTAGCAAAACAATTATTCTGGATTAAAGTACTTTTTTTTTTTTTTTTTTAAATTGTGGAATAAATGTCCTCACAGGGAGACATTATGTAATGGTTTCTGTAAGGAATTATTTCAGAGAGCTACCAGTCAAGGTAACACTTACTTATCTAGTGCACATTCCCTTCCTTTTCCAGTGGATGATCAATTTAACTTTTCTGTTTTATCTCTTCTTCTCCACAGAATTTTCCCTCCACCCTTTCTTATTTTACCTCTTCAGCTGTCTTATGAATCTTCAATACTGAAATAAGTCTAACTGGTGTTTATTTCATGTTCAGACCAAGTTGTGTAGCCAGGAGAAATAAAATCTGTTGAGAACAGATAAATGAAAGGACAAGTAGATTGTTTGGATATCTTTATGGATTATGATGTCGGTGTCAAAAATATGATGCCATAGCTTGATAAAACAATGCTCTAGTTTTGGAGGATTGCACTGAGACAGACATGATCCTTCAGGGGAAAAAAATGTAGGAGGGGAAAAGGCATTAAATAGAAAATGTTTTAATGTATTTCAGATGACACAGATGGTTGTAACTCACAATACATTGTTTCTTTTACTTTTAGGCTTTGTGTCTTCATCTTCTCCAGAATGAAGGCAACATGGAAAACTACAATGAATGTATATTACTTTTTGACATAGTCTTTGAATTCCAATTTGGAAGGAATGAAGGGAACGTGGATTTGTAAGCTAATCTAAAAACTAAGGTGTTGGTGAGTGACTGTCAGCTGAACAGAAATATGAGAAAGGCTGTACTGATTCAGAATAAGGGTCTATTTTACACTGTCTCTGTGACATAGATGCATGGAGGAGGAACAGAACCAGCACATATAATAGTTCCTCTATTTTTTTATAACCCCTTAACATCCGTGTGGTCTGTAGTAGATCTATACTTCAAGCACATGACAAATTTCCACCTAAAACCATGCAAGCTTTTTAAATAGGCCTTCTTTCTCATGGAGGTCTCCATTCTTGATCTCAAGCCACTTCCTCTTGTTTGTTTCGACCCTGACTACTGCCCAGTTTCATCTGTAGGCTCTTAGTTCTGTGGAAGGAGAGATCAGTGTACCTTCTCCATGCCACACATGATTATGTAGACTTCTTTCATGTCACCAGGGACTTGTAACCAGTGTGCTGCACAATCAGTTACTATCAGGAATTGTTCCTGTGTCTACAAAGATAATGTTTCCTTTGGATTTAATGAGTTTCCAGACTTGATTTTGTAAATGCTGTTGTCAGCATTATGGGAAGTCAGATACCCAAGTGGAAATCAGCTCTCTAGAATGGTTCCCTGAGTTTTGTTAAAGGTTCTGGGACCTGAAGAGTTTTACACTGCTGCTTTGTTCCTTTGATCTTCATGTTGCCTCAACACTCTAGTGTTGATAGTAATCAATACTGACTAATGGAAGACATTTCTTTCTCAAAGACCCTTCTGTTATTTTTTCTGAAGCAGCACTTCTGGGAGTATTTTTTGCTCCTCTTTATAATGGGAATTGGAAAAACAGTCACCTAAAGACCATTTAAAAACACTCCTTTTTCTGAATGTTGTCCTAACGGAATGGCATACCTTAAAGTTTTGCAAGGTGTCTTAAAATCCTCCCTACCAATATGACAAAGCACATAAAAGCATTAACTTACACTCTATAACACAGGCTGCATAGTCACAGGATTTACAGGAAAACTGAAGAGGAACAGAAGAAAGTAATTCATCTCTTTAACTAGCACATGGATGAGTTGGCCTCATCCTGTATGGTGGACTGCTGGGATGAAGGATGTGTCTCAGAATTCTCCACTGAAAATACTTGTCCTCGGGTACTCCCATTTTTTCACGTTTATAAAACTGACTTGGGGAACCACATTTCCTTTCCTAGTCTCATATTTGAGGGTAGACACAAATTCTGTGAATGGTCTGACGATTCAATGACTCAGTAGAGAGCTGGGCTTTCCTCCCATCAACCCACTGCCTGCTGTCTCCCAGTCTGGAAATGCTAAAGTCCTGTGGGAAGGAATCCACATGGTTCTTACCTGCCAAGAAAATGAGTACAGCTGGTCAAGCATTGAAAAGTTGTTTACTTACTGTGAGGCACAATGCTCCTCATTGATATGTTATGCGATGTTGAATATCCATTAAAGAGCAAACAAACAAACAAAAAGCACAACAGTGAAATTACTTATTGAACTGGCATTCTACCTCTCAGTACAATTAGCTAATTTGTAATATTACAGAATTAACAACGCTGTGGGCTCTAATCCTCCATGCTTGGTACAAACAAGGTGGGTAGAAGGGGCTTCCCTCCTCTTTGCACTGCAGTGATGGATAGTGTCAGAGTGCTTTGAAGGCCATACTTTCTACTCCTGCAAGCGTGGAATAAACACGGGTGTGCTTTCCTTGCAGAAAGAGTGAAGGTAGATAGTGGGGCTGTTCCTGGACAACCTTGCAAAGACATTGCAAGATTATTTTAACATAAGAGAATTACTAAAAATACTACCAGCAACTAAGAAAATAGTCGAGGGAATCATACTTTCTTCTTACACAAGAAATAGATTTTACTTAACAGAAAGGAGAAAATCTAAAATTGGCGAAAGCAAATAAGCATTGGGTACCTCTATGTCAAAAGGAAGTTGGAAACAAAAAATGTAACAAGAAAAAAAGAAAAAACTGATTGAGCTGTAGTTGAGAACAAGCAGAATGGTGCATGCTGTGGATGTGTCAACCCTTTATTCTTAAAGTTTGGAAGAAGAAGATGTGTTTTCACACAGTGCCTGTGTTCAGTGACTGAACATTACATTTCTGCACAAGTTCTTCAGTTGGGAAAGAGCAGTTACTGGATTCAATGATCCAATTTCCTACTCATTTTGGTATTTCCCCTCTAAAATAAAATTCTAATAAACTTTTGAAAAGGTAATTTCTTCCTTATCAAAACAAAACAAAAAAAAGTCATCAATCTTTTTCAGGTATTTAACATCAATTAAGATTTTGTAATAATGAATTATAGAAAGGAAAATTACAGGAAACCTCTTGTACACACAATTTTTACTTTAAAAGAAAGTTTACAGTGTTCATACAATTTATTTCTTTATTATTATTATTTCCCCAAGCTATCAGATGATGGTAGTATACATTCTATTACTACACTAAAATCTTACTAATTTACCCCAGCTGACTGGTACCCCAGCAGTTGAGTGTTCTGGAAATATAATTCTGCTCATTCTTGTACACAGGATAGATTTCTCCAGAAAAGTACATTTTCTTGACATTTTCTAGGCCTTCAATATACCTAAAAATAGAGGTAAAATCACACATTTGGGTTTTATGATATTATCTGCTCTTGTAATTCTAAGAAAAATAAGTGTTTATGAACTCTTCAGTTGCCAACTTGAGACTTCATCTACAAATTGCAATATAAACATACCTGATTTACCACCCAATTCTCTCTTGTTATGAAGATTTATGGATATCATTGCTTCTAGGAATGTTGCTGTTACATTGTTCTGCAACTGATTTTATACTCTGTCTACACCAGAAATTGAAATCTTGAGTTCTTCCATATTAGCTGAGCGTGAAAATTTTAGGGCTTAAAGTAAGCAATGGGAATTAAGTCAAATATGCATTTAGACTTTCTGCTGCTTGTGTGAACACAGTATTTGCAAAACCTTTTGTTTTCTACAAGAAATGTCTTCCCAGCAAACAGTCTAAACTCATAGAGTAAAAGAAAGAAAGAGAGAGAAAAAAAACCAAAAACAACACAATCCTTTGCTTTTCCATTGTAATCTGTCTTCGACTTTTATATAGGCTGAGTTGCTGAAAATTCGGTTGAACTGCTAGAACTGACAGAGACCAGTGTTTTCCTAATGAGTGTCATCAATTCGTGTTCCAGTCTGTCAGCAGACAACCGAGTAGAAGTTATCTCATGCTGGGAACAATGGTGTTTCATAGGGGTGAGTGGCGCGAAGCTGCCCATGATTGTGTGTTCCATCACAGAACAGACAAATGAATAACAAAAGCTTATTTAAGCACTGCATTTGTCACTTCAGTGCTCAGCAGCTTCTGTCATCGTTGACCACAGTTTCTCAGTTCATTTCATGCTTCATTGCAGTGGATCAGCAGGCTATATGCTCACTGCATGAAGTTGTTTTAAAGTGTGTCTTAGAAACCTAAAGGGATTTTGATGAGTATGTCTGTAACAGAGAAAATTAGCATCAGTAGTGCTTTAATAGTGGAAATTAATTGATTTCTCATGTAAAAGGATTCTGGGTTTCTCAGTGAAGTCAAGAAACATACTTTGCATAATGGAGCGCATTACTAAAATGAAATATTCAGAGCTTATTCCTAATTAATGTTAACAAGTTCTCTTCAAATTATATAATTTCTATCATGCTGACTGTGTGCTAATGAATAAGCTGTGCTTTATTGAAATATGAATTCGAAGAGTGTTTTTCTTCACATTCGATTTTCAAAGTCAATTTAGTCAATTTCAGATTAGTTTCAGTATGAACTAGAATGTACCAGATGTTCTGTTTGGGCTCCATGCTACTACATCATGTTCAGTGGAGCTCACAGGTGGTCTTTTCATCAAAATAATGAAAACCTAATGAAATACATATATATACATGGCATTTGAGAATACAGTATAATGGAATGTTTTGTGTTACTGTTTGTCACTCATGGTTAAATGGACAGAGCAAATTCAAGCCTCCAAGATAGTATGAGTTTGCGAACAGCCAGAAGATTTTGTTACTCTTCTGTTCTACTGTGTCTGTGTGCCACTTGCTATCACACTATAGCAGACAACTAGACTTTCAAGGACATCTGATTCTTGGTTCTATTACAGCTTGTAGAGTAAAAAAGCTGAAGATCAGACAGGAAGAGCGCTCAAAAGCATGTGTCCTAAGAGTCAGCTAAACTGGAGGGTTAGCTGATATGAGCTGAAAATATCTTTAGGAACAGGAATTGTGGGAATACAAGAAGGACTGTATGGAACAGCAGCTGTGGAGCAAGATAAACAGCATGAGAACCAAGGACACCTCTAGAAGAAGAAAGAACAGCTCGTGGCTCTGATTGGATAAGCGCCCGCGTGAATGGGTGAAGAAGTGCTTGTGGAATGTTCTGTTGACGTGTAGGGGTGAATGGGAAAGCTAGGAAAAGAAAACTTGTGAAGGTATATAAGTGATGTGAGAACTTGTAATAAACGATTTGGATCGTTCACATCTGAGTCTGTGCATCAGATGCAGTTGGAATCAGTGATGAATGAGGAAGAAATGGCTTCACCAGTTTCTGTTAAATAGCAATAGTGGGCAGATAACCCCTCACATGTTGCTCTTCCTCCAGTCTAGTGCGTGAGTGCCTTACTGACAGGCACAAAGGTTTTGCAACATGAAGTCTAACCACAAGCCAGACACAAGTGTTCCCTAGAGGTCAAGACTGTTCAGCGTCTGCTGGGAAGGAATACGCCCTCTGCAAGCATGAGGACAAAGCTACCTCCTGGGGAACAATCAGCACAAAAAAAGAGCCCAGGCTGCTCTTCAGATGGACAAGGACAGGCTGGGCAAATGTGCAGACAAGAACCTCATTAGCTAAATGGAAGCAAATGCAAAGTCCTGCATCTGGGACAGCAAAACCCTATGATACCATGCAGGCTGGGAGCCATCTGGAAAAGCAAGAAACAACAAAAAACCAAAACAGCTTTGCAGAAGAGGCCCAGGGGGTCCTGGGAATCAACATCTCAATCATTAATCACCAATTTGCATTTGCAATAATTAAAGTTCGCATCTTGACTCATGTTAGCTAGCAAAGAAGGAAAATGATATATTTTTTTTTCATTTCCCTCTATTAAGCCCTTTTGAAACCACACCTGGGATCGTCCAAGTTTTAAATCCCCAGTACTAGACATATTGACAAACTGGAGGGTCCAGGACAAGGCCACCATGGTGATTCAGAGGCGCACGCATCCCACATGAAGGAAATGAAATAGATTGCTTTCTACTTATTTGCAGAAGATAAGGTTATGGAGGGGATCTTAATGCTGACCCCATCTATCTTAGGACAAGATGAATCTTGACTTCTTGAAAGCACATGGAAAAATAATGAGGGGCAAAGGCCACAAGCTGCAAATTTCAAACAGCTATCAACTATCCAGGTAATATGAATGGTGGTTTAAGGAATCATAGTAAAGAGAATCTATCACTTTTGTTTTTAAAATATTCACATATCAACTGCGTTTTCTTTTTGCTAATAAAACAGGAATATTTCTGCATGTAATCTTGGAACTGTGACCCAGTAACATGGAGCTGTAACTGTGTTATGCTTTTATCTGTTACTGAAGATACGCTTTGAGTAGAAAAAAAATCTGTATCCCTTTCTTGTCTCAGAATGAAAACCAGAGAATTTTTAGCATAGGGAGATATATAGTTAGAAATTTTGTGACAGTCTCTTCTCACATGGAAATGCAGATTTCCTGAAATACCTGACTGCAAGTCCACTTGCCTGTACTGTCTTGACGGCTGATGTGATGAAGTCTGAAAGGTGGGCTGCTTGCAGGGCCCTGCTCCTATGCCAGGCAGATGCAAACAGACAGCCTCAAGGGCTGCCGACTGGAGAGCTCAGGGTGGGCCACCCTCTGGCAGAAAGGTGCAGGCATTCTGACTCACAAGCTCCAGCGCTACTCAAGAGCTCATGTGGCAGGCTATTTCAGAGTGAGGGAGACTGGAGAGCACAGGGCATTTTGGAAACATGGTTCCTGTAGTGGAAAGAGTGGGCTTGGCTTTTCATCCCTCCAAAATGCCTTTTCAGAACGTCAAATCTTTTTGCAGAAATGATGCTAAACTTCCTATTCAGGTGCTTGACTGTGCTGAGAAGCCATCCAGTCCTCACTAAGTTCTTCATCTAGTCACACAGCATGTGTCAGTCACTGTGCAGCAGAGTAAGGCTCACCAGAGTCAGAGCTCTCTTCAGATTTTCCAAAGCAATGAGCAATGAGTGTACCAAAGACAGGTGTCAGAAAACTGCTTTCTGCTGTTTTTTAAAGAAATTGGTGACTCCATACTCCATTCCTAACTCGTAAACTCATAAAAAGACAGACAACCTGAGAAAAATGATGAAAGTAAATTAATATTACAGTTGTGCTGCATACCCTGGAGAAAACACATGTTTTTTTTGTGTTCTCTGCTCAGGGGAGTGTGTTTGGAGGAAGTGAGCACATTTGACTGCATATATCAGTGTCTGCACCCATTCTTTAAAATGCTTATTGCTGTTTTTTTGTACAAAGAGTAGTTTTTGGAAATGATGAGGCAATATAATATATAGTACAGATGATACTCAATATGATTAACATTTAAATCAGTGCAGTCTGACAACAAGGATTACCATAATAAGGAGATAAAGATGTGCGATGTATAAATCAAGTGCAAGCATCAGCTTTTTTAGCTGTTTCTGTGTTTAAAGAGAAACAACCACATGTGTTAGTCGTACTTCTTGGATGTAGGAATGTCTTCTGTTTTCTCAGTGGTGTGCAAACACGTCTGTAATTCAAACTGGAGTAATGACATATATTTTGTCTGTGAAAGTGCTCTATCTCTTTTTATCAACAACATTTCTTTTTTCCTTTTTAACTTATTTTTTGTGCTTAGGACATATATGACCATGGTCCAGAAGGGGACCTAGACAGGCACCAGACAAATGGATGTAAGAGTTACTACACTGAAAATTTAATCCTCCAATAAGAGCAAATGAAAAAAAAACCAACACCCACAACATAAATATACATTTTATATACAGGTGCCAAGCCTGAAAGACCACAAAAAGAAATTCTTCCTTTAGCATTCTCTCCTTTTCATCTCCGAAGAGGAAAAAAACACTCAAAGACCAATAGAGGTTTGAACACACATATTTCTGACAAAACAAAAGCATGCCAGAGAACACCAGAACTCATTAAGTGACACAGAAAGTGTGATGGTTAGATGCTGTCCTTCCATTTTTATTGCAAGATATTTTCTGTATGGAGAAATTGTACGGACAATTACAAGAGCAAGAGAAAATACAAAATCATCATTTCAAATAGCATAGTCTCATCAGTTCCTATTACTGATCATTTAAAAACATTCCGAATGCCATCTCTTTTTTTTTTTTTTCTTTTTCTTTTTTTTCCTCTTCCTTCAGAAAATAAACTCTGATATTTTTCACATGAAGCAGCAGCAGAGTGGAAGCACTGCCTGTGCTTAATATCTTCTGGTTTTGGTTGACAATGCAAAATGGCCCCCAGACTAATCACAATTCCAGACCTACCTTCTCTCCCTGTGGTACTTGTTCCTCACACATCCTCAGAGCTCCCAGAATGCATACTGGAGATGGGGTCGCCACTCAGAGAAGCACATAAGAGAAGGAGTGCAAGAAGGAAGAGGAATCTGTACTCACCAATCTTTAAAGGAGGGCACTGGCCTCTCAATGTTCAGGACTATCCTTTCTCATCTCAGGCACAAGTGAATCGTCCTAGTTTTAGCAGTGTCTTGAGCACTACTGTCAAATAAACACTAGAACATATTCTGTGCCAGATTTGGACTCTGAAAAGATGTATATTAAGACATCAGGCTGACCATGTGCCAAGAGATATTTATACAAAGATACATCCAGAAAGTCTAAACTATGGGCCTCTGAGGATTTGTGATGAGCAACAGCAGCAAAGGAGAGATCCATTTACTTTATCAGTTTCAGAAGTTTTCACAAAGACAGTTGAAAACCAGTCTCCATTGACTCTAAGTCACTCTAACAACCTATTTCTGGAACATAAAAATGGAGACAGTTGGTCATTAAACGGTGATCAAAATAAGCT
Source organism: Alectoris magna (assembly GCA_030625065.1). NCBI lineage: Eukaryota > Metazoa > Chordata > Aves > Galliformes > Phasianidae > Alectoris > Alectoris magna. Next base: position 82,681,114 of record CM060562.1, on the reverse strand, counting down.
GCAACATCTGAAGCTCCAATAGTTATACCAAATTCAAGGGATATTTAAGATTTCTGCCAGTGACACAAATATATATTTTAGATGATATTACTTTATTCTTACTGAGGGTTTTATGTGGTTTTGACTGTCGTCTGTTTTCATTTAACACGCAGCCTTACAAAAGATAATGGCATAGTGAGAGCTGGTGCTTTGTTCCTTCAGCAGTTATGGGCTTTCAAAGCACTGAGTATCATTACTGAATTTAGCACAATTGAATGCCACCTTCTTATTGTATTGACCTGCCAACACAAATGAAGCAAACAAATGCTTTCAAGCACCTCAGCAAACATTGTCATGATTTTGTAGAATCCCAAACTAAGCATTTCCAGAAATAGCAGGCTGAGTCTCAAGGTCATGAATTGCCAATGAAAGCATGAGAGAAGACCTAAATGCTTCATGAACATTATAAATACTTAGAGCATTCTAGCCTCTTTTGCTACTTTTGTAGACATGTAGACTAACTGCAAAATGCCTTGGTAACTGTCTGGAAGTCTACTTGCATAATTCTTTACATTAACAGCACCACAAATTATATCTGACACTTCTACTGCAGCCTCTGCTGTTTTTTCCTATATACATAAAATAGAGCCAAAATATCAAAAATACCCACTTTTTTTTTTTCTAATGGGTTGTACTCAGCTCCAGCTTTGCAACAAGTTGTTAACTATGCAGGAGTTTCATCTCTCTAATTTTCCAATTAAAAATGGAAATGAAATGTATCCCTAGTCATGCTTGTTGCTATTTATTCGGATTATTAGAACTGAAATGCTAGGATCTTTCAAAAAGACTGTAGGAAGAAAGAAGTAATAAAATACACCTTAGTAACGTATGTAGACTTATGCATTAATTTTCAAAAACAAAACTCCATCATTTTTTCCCAATCTTCTCTGTATTTTTTTTCGTATGCCTTCATCTCCTCTGGAATCCAACTCTCTAAAACCAAAAATAATATTCCAGTTAAAGTCACATCCATTCAGAAGATACCAATATATAAATCTCTGTGTCACGAACAGTTTATGCATTTACCTTTTATGGGAACGTGAGAATCCTGTGGTGGGTAGAAGCAATTGCAATTTGACATGAACCCATATATACATAGGTCAGATTACAAGTCAAATTACATGCAATATTCTCATGTTAGACATGAAAGGCAAATTTCCTTATTTTTGTGGCACAGTTTACAGTATGTCTACCTTGCAAAGAAAAGGTTGTACTTTGTAGTTTATAGATGGTTTAGACTGCACTCAGACTCAGATGAGTGAGTGGATCACAGAACAAGTGAAATCTCCTTCAGTACACACTTTTCAGAGTGAACGTGTCAGGACTTATATGGCCGTGTTTGACACTACTTCACAGAAGGAGATAAGTGATAAGCCCTGAAATTTTTTCATTATTTTAATTCTCTCTTGTGATTTGGCCACAAGGGAGCTGTAATTCACATCTGATGATTCCTGCTCTTTTCATACTAACCAGATTGTTCCTTTTATAAACTACATGGGGCTATGAGACTTCCATGTTACATTAAGGGAGATGAAGTTTAGAGAAGTTGAGCCTGTCAAAAAAGTCAGAGCCACAAGTTTCTGAAGTAATATGCCTGGAAGGCAATGTAACGCAGTGATGAAATGTAGTGTGATGCTGAAATTATTATTGTAATTTTTTTTCCTTAAAATCTCTCACTGTACATGAAGTGCTACAAACATGACACCAGTAATCAGGTAGTCTTAATTTTCTTTTGTAGATGAAACTGACTTCAATTCTGGATATATTCCAGCATGTTGATTTTCCGTGCATTTCCCATGTTAGGTACTTTGATTTGAGTATTTTACATACCTAAAAGAACATAAATTTAAACACTAAATACAATGTTTATGTACAAAGCATTCTTCTCAATCCTTTTAACGCAGTAAGCTGGACTATCTGAGACACATGGAACCTGAAAATCAAGGAAGGGACTGAAATAGTCTGTTTAAGGCCACTGATGTGATTATAGTTCTAAGGGCAGGAGGTGGACGTTTAGCTACCCTTTGAATGAAAGGAAAGCAGTGGCACCTTCATCTCATTTTATGAGTCAACAGTTAAACGTTTATGAGAATTTAACAGAAGACTGTGAATATTTCTACTGAGAAGAATACATCCCTGTAGTCCCTGACAAAAGCTTGTACTGGAAGGATTTTGAAGGGAAGAGGGGTGAATAGAACCGTACCAGTGCTCAAAAGATTGATTCTAAAAGCTCCCAGAGACATTCGCCATTCTCTTAAAAGAGCTGATCTAGAAAACCATATTTGTACCCTTGAGTTAATTTCCCACGTCCTGCTGTAAATGCCATTCCTTTGAGAGAAGAACCCTCAAGCGTGTGTCACTAAAATCAGACATTCTAGAAATGCAGTGGGGGGAAGTAGAGACATCAGCAGATGGCAGCTTGCTTAACCCAGCCACTAGATGAAAAGCAAATGTATTAAAAGCTCTGACGTCAAATGACAGGCATTTTTCCAAGAGAAATTCTGTCAGAACTTCATATAAATCAAAAGATAGATTGTGAAGATTTTTATTGGCAATTGCACTTGTTCATGAAGTAAGATAAATTAGTAAAGAGCAGAAAGGTAAGCCAAAAGGCATCTTCATTTTGCAGACCTTGCCTTGTGCCTTTGGAATTTCCTGAACTGACAGTTTTTAAGAAAATCCAGGGATTTTGTGTTCACCTCCACAATTAGCTGCAAGAAAAGAAAATTGCAATCACAAGATTTGCCTGCGAAGTAAATAGTTAGATGGAGTTTGAGAAAAAAAAAGGTACATTTTATCCAACTTTTCACCTCTCTAACTGTGGTTAGAGCCAGAACCTTAATGCCAAGCAAATTTAAAGCTATTCTAAAATACTTCTGCCTTTCGATAACATTGTCTGAATACTATGGTGGCATAAAGCTCAGCCAGGAATACAAATTGTGATCTTGGGTTCAGAAACTCTCTGGAGATGTTTCCAGACTGTCACTGCTGTGACAGCTGGAAAGCAGACAAATGTTTCAGCATCAGCAGTTCAAGGGACAGTCTGTCCTCAAAATCGCTCCTGCATATGCAATATTATTTGCCCCAGCCTCAGTTGCTTCTCTGAAAGAGCTGACAGGATGGACACTCCAGCCAATACCTTAATAATTATCTTGAAGATAGCAGATCCTAGTGCTTTTTGAATGTCCAGTCAAAACTGGCAGCTTCAAAACACTTGGAAAAAAAATACATATGCACTTTTCCTAGCACTGTAGGATAGATATCCCCAAGTCCACATTTTCTTCTATTCCAAAATGATTTCACTAAACAGCATTCAACAAAAAACTGCCAAAAAGTGATTTACTTTCTCCTCAGAGAGATATCCTTTCAAGGTGCCCATCTTTCTCCTTTGACTACAGAAATCTATTAGAGGGAACTTGAGTTTAGACAATCAACTTGAGGGCTGGGATGTGTTCGTAAACTACGTAAGTTAGAAGCTGTTAATGGGAAAAGATCAAAACATTTCTGCTTTTTTTTTTTTAATCACTTTTAAACAAGCAGAAGCATTTGCATGAAGTGTGCATTTTTTCCAGCTGTTTGTTTGTTTGTTGTTTTTCCAGGTATTTTATTTTTGACCTAGATTGGAAGTGGATAATGCTGTTTATTTTGTGTTAGAGAAATTAAACCCCAAATTTGAAAAAAAAAATAAAAATCATAATATCAGTAATTAAAAATTGTTCTTTTTTAAAGAGATTCTAGATATCCTTGAGGAAAACTCAAACTCAGCCACAAAGTCCTCAGAATTTTCCTCCTTCCTTCCTTCCTTCCTTCCTTCCTTCCTTCCTTCCTTCCTTCCTTCCTTCCTTCCTTCCTTCCTTCCTTCCTTCCTTCCTTCCTTCCTTCCTTCCTTCCTTCCTTCCTTCCTTCCTTCCTTCCTTCCTTTCCTCCCTCCCTCCCTCCCTCCCTCCCTGCCTTCCTCTCTGCCTCCCTGCCTTCCTCTCTGCCTCCCTGCCTTCCTCTCTGTCTTCCTCTCTGCCTTCCTTCCTTTCTCTCTTCCTTCCTCTCTTTCTCTCTTTCTCTCCTTCTCTCTTTCTCTTTCTCTTTCTCTTTCTCTTTCTCTCTCTCTTTCTCTCTCTCTCTTTCTTTCTCTCTCTTTCTCTCTCTCTCTCTCTTCCTTTCTCTCTCTCTTTCTCCTCCCTTCCTCCCTTCCTTCCATCCCTGCCTCCCTCCCTTCTGCCCCTTCCCCTTCCCCTTCCTCTTCCCCTTCCCTTTCCCTTTCCCTTTCTTCTTCCCCCTCCCCTTCCCTTCCCTTTCCTCTTTCTCTCTTTCCTTCTATTTTTCTCTTTTATTCTTTCCAATCGCATGCTTTCCCTGGCATGAGATAATGGTTTACCATCCTTTCTAGCCACTTACTTTGATTTAGGTTTCTTAACACAAAACAGCTGTCTGAAAGACTGAATCTGTACTCTGAGCCTACAGATTATTCTCCTCCGGACTAAGAATCTTGTGTCTGAGATGCAAATAGAGATTTCTACAGTAAAATTTTCGAGTTACAGTTGGATAAAGCCCTGAGAAACCTGGTCTGATGTCACAGATGATGTCACTTTGAGTGTTCTGTACTTGAGATCTTCTGAGGTCCTTTCCTACTTGAATTATCCTATGATCCTTTCATCCTAATGATTTAATCAATCAAGAAGAGAAGCCTAAAGGAAATATGATCATATGATGGTTACGTTAGTATGACTCACATCATGAATGCACAGTGATAAGCCCTATTCCCACTGACGTCAATGGGGATCCTGGTTTTAGTTTGATTTCTAATAGTCTCTGACTCAGCATGAACATGAGAAATGCAAAATGTTGACTTCTGAACAATGAAGAACTGACAAAATTTGTGGTGGAACAGATTAGTTACTGATAAAATATGTTTAGCCCAAAATATCTTTATAGTTTTATTAAAAGTATTTACATTGTTCCAAAGAATAACATGATTCCCCAGTTTAAGGAAGATACATAAGCCTGGTATCAGTTTTGTTTTTTTTCTGAATAACATCTCTTCTTGTCTGAGCCATATCTCTGAAGAATTAGATTTTGCCACCACTGCTTTCAGCAGAAACATTTAAATCCAACAATAGAAACTGGGAGTACTTAACAAAATTCTGCCTGTATTTCTGCTACATTTTTTTCCTTTAAATGAAATGCAATCACTCATTGTATTTTCTCTTACTGTAAATAGGAGAAAGCGCAATCCATTTTGAGAGAGGAAACATGACCTTTCTTCCTATTTCATGCTATGCACTAGCAATTGCCAGAGCTGTTCTTCATCACTGTATGAATGAGTCTGCCTGGGTAAACAAAATCTTACCATACAGCTCCTTCACGCCTTTATATAAGTACCTGGTCATCTGTAAATGCCTCTTGGTCTATTGTAGGAAATCTGCTCTCACCACCTGCAAGCAGCAATGTAGAGCATTGCTGTATGAAAGGATTACTTTTCAATAATGTACGTCACATTATTTATGATGTAGAAATTGGATTTAAATAAGCCCTAAGACTTATGAATTGTTGTTAAAGAAAGAATACTGCAAAGGTGTTTTTATGACTGTAATACTCCTTGTTCGTATGTTAAAAAAGAGAACTGCAATAAACAAGTAACAATGAAGAATGTATTTCTCCAGGTGCAGATGTTCCTCATAGTTTAAGAACAATTGTCTTTCTAACCTTAACTTGAGGCTATCATTCAATTCCTGGCATTTGTGAAGATAATCTGCTTCAGAAAAATTCTGTATTGTTTTTCAACTTGTCTTGCTCTTTAGCAGAAGTAATATGCTTTTCTAGAGGAAGGATTTCCAGGGTTCGGAATGCAGGGAATGCTATGGTTCTGACAGAATTGTTTGCAACAGTGCATCTGTTGTAGAGCGATTCACAGCATTGAAATATATAGCATGAGAATTAAAGAAAGAAAGTTTTGAGACAATATATATATATTTCCACCCCCCCCCCCCCCCCCCTCTTTTTGTTTGTTTGTTTGTTTTCTGGTACGAAAAGCTCTCGATTTGTTTCAATTTATTTCATATAAGGATATTTCTGAAAATATCTATGGATATTGTATATAAGATCCATTCATGATAGACTGTATCAGTTTTAAATAACACTGACACTCGAAATTACAAGTCCTTTGCATTTAATGAGCCTGTTAGTGGTGTTTGCAAGTTTCTTTAACTGGTCTTATTTTGGGTGAAAATATTCAGTATGAAATTTCGCACTGGGACAGGATCAGAACACCCAAAAGGTGCTTTCAAACTCAGATTTTGACATAGTCTGTGTCCAAATGAGACCTGAAATTTAAAGTTCCCTTCTGTTTAGCCATGATGATCAAGAACAATTTTTTTCCTGCTGAAACTTCTTTGTTCCTGCTGGAAAATTTCTGTTTCACTATTTTTGCTTGCCACTGTAATTCATGTCTGACTGTTCTACTTTCATGAGGGACTGGATGTAGCCAAAATTGCTCTGCTAGAAAACATATCCTTGAGCTTTTCCTGTCCAGAACACTTGCCGCCATCTTAAGCCTACTAAGAGAAACTAATTAAAAAAAGAAAAAGTCTTTGGCTAAGAAACAACAAAGGTAATAAAATTTCTCCTTATATAAAATGATGCTATAAAAAGAATGAAAAATAAAGCAGCAGTACCTCAACCAGATTGAAAGTTGGATTTTCTCTTGCTGCTTGACATTTCTATCACTGAATACAAACAGCAGTGTTGGATGTCTAACTATTTTCCAGAAAGAACACATGTATTTTTAAGTACATTTGAAAGAAACAGTATATACTGGCTGAAAGGAAATAGAACAGTGCCAGCATTCCTCTTACTCTATGAGAGAAGTCATGTCTCTGGAAGACTAGGAGTGCCAATTTATCAAATGTCATAATGATGCAATCCATTTTGGTATTCCCAAGAACCTTCTTGCTCATCACTAATTAAGACACTCATGTTTGTCATCATAAAAAGACAAAAAATTATATTTAACACAAATTAAACAAACTTAAGACAGATCTTGACCTACAGATTTCTGCTTTGTACTTTATCCACAGAATCAGAATATTCAAAACCTATAAAATTTAAAGATATTTCTATCAAATGTTTGTTTTGGACTTAAATTTCTGTTCTTGTATTTATTACACAGTTCTTTACAATTTCTTTTGAACATTCTCAGTTAGTAGTGCATTTAATACTCCCCTCCATTGTTCTGTTGCTAATTATTCTGTTTGTTGGCAGTTTTTGTTGGGGTTGTTGTTGTTTTTTTTGGTTTGTTTGTTTGTTTCACCTTCCCTGATCTGTTATGCAGATGGAAAAAAAATTCAAACTGCTGGCCTAAAATCTACCAAACATTCAGTATTCTGATATCTTAAAAAAAGATCATTCTTCCTACCTATTTTTTAGAGAAGATGCTAATAGAAACAGACACAAATCCAAAATACAGTAAATTCTCTGTAAATTATGAATCATAAAGAAAATATTTAATTGTATCTTGTTTTAACTCAGCATCCTTAACTGCACATTAAACCCATGGATTACATTACGCATCTGTGCCATATATTTTTGGTGCCATATATTTTGCCTCCTTCTCATGAAGTGCTATGGGAACAATGTTGGCTTGTTGCTGTTTTTTTCCCTAATCCTTCTAATGTTCAAGTTCTGCATTCAGTCTGTATAAGATCTTGTCTGTTTTTACTGATCTAGGAGGATTAACATGAAAGTTTCTGGAGAAAGTGCAAATTTACTGCCTAGTATAGAAGTAGCAAAGCTACATTTTATGAAAGTATCCTTACAACTTCTTCCAAATTCAAAACTCAAAGGTACATGTATTGAAGAACTAGAATAACACTTTACTAGTTTTTTGTTTATTTGATATATAGAAACAGAAGAATATCTTGAAAATTGTGTTTATTAACAGCCACAAAACATTTTAAAAGAATAATATTGACTGATTTATTGCTGTCATCCTCACATTTTCACATGCTCAATTTTAGTCAGCTACAATATACAGCAATATGATATCCTAAGACATATGAATTATTAGGATATAGATCCTTGTTCCTATCTCTCTCCATTAATCTTCTCATATTAAAGGCTACACTTCAGTAAGATGAATTAGTCCCACCATAGTGACAATATCCAGTAGCATCTGGAAATGAGATGGAGTTCAAAATCCTTAAGATTCTTCATTGCAATTTATCTTGATCAAATTTGGATATCTTTGTTCTTGTTTTATCATTTGTGCATAGCACAAAATAAAAATGTTTACATAGACCTCCAAGACAGCCTAAAATCTTGCCTAACATCCTTTGCTTTTAAATACTTGTTAAAGATTCTCATGCATGCTACAAGAAAGAAAAATAAATTGGTTGTATTATTATCAGAGTCTTATTTCCAGATTCTAATAAGGATCAGCAAAGGAAACTGAGAAAACATATGGCCATAAGGTGATTCCAACAAAAGTCTGTCTTTATGCAGCATGTTTATGTGAAATTCATCAGGAACTTTACTAAGCAGCAGCAAGGCAGCAGTCCTGTCTGTGCTCTGTTCTAGCTAGCCTGAGCCACACACAAACGCTCATTTCCAATCCAGTGTCTTATGTCCTCCAGCAAGAAAGAAATCAATAGAGTGGTCTTGTCTGCAGTTGGTAAGATTGTTCCTTTCACTGAATGATGATTAAGCACAAAGGATATTCTCTTTCCGAAAGGAACATTTTTGCCTTTTCCAAAAAATACCTCATGAGATTCATAATGTGATCTTTTTTCATCTAAAAGACCAGTCTGTGAGACAAATGAGTTCTGTTTACTTGACCAGAAGTCAAGAGGGCAGAAAAAAAAATAAGCAGGAAAAAATCTGGCCCCCCCCCCCCCCCCCCCCCCTTTTTTTTTTTTGTAGGGGGGAGTAAGCAGTGTGTGTGTCTGGGCGGGAGGAGGGGGGGGGGCAGGGCCTCTCTTGCTCTTATGCTTTGCAAACTATCAACTGCTAAGTGCTGAACAGCTGAAACCATGTGCACAGATTGGGAAAAGAATCTGGGAGTATTCTGAAGAGGTTTTCAACATATGCTCTTGCTGTTAAGTCCGTCACATGCACAAGCTCATAAAAGCGGATCCATGCAAAAGGGAAAACTGCAATTACAGCTGATGTTGGCTGAGTCTAGTGCAGAGCCAGGATGATGTTTCAGATGGTTTGTTTATCTCCACCTCACAGGGTTCAAGCCTCTGACATTTCAACAGATATTTTTCCAGCACGGCAGGAATGAGTTAGTGGACATCCCATGTGAGTGTGGTTTTTCAGCATGAAGCTCCTGTCTTGCAGCTCTTTTCAGTGCAGTACTTTGTTCCAATTTGCAGATGAAACATTCTACTAGGTACTGGTTAACAATGAATTTTTCTGAAATATAACAGATGAACGAAGTAAAATAGAGATAACAAGGTGTAATATTACCATTTTCCATCTAAGCAAAAGTAGAAGTTGAACCTGCTACTGAGAGTCTTACTAAACTGAATTCCTGTAAACAGCACATGTGCTTTTTTATGTTTCAAGGCCTGTGAAGAGAAGATACGTAGTGCATGTCTTTCCACTAGCTGCAGGGGCTTATGAGAATCAGTGTTTCTATATGGCCAATTTACTATGCTCGTACATATTAAAAGGCTGGAAATTTCTATTGCTATCCAGGCAAAACTTTTGGAGAAGGTACTAGAAATTTGTTTGGAAGGCATTTTGTGGTTTGGAAACAAATAGAGGTTTTAATTGCCATGCATAAAAATACACACACACACATATATAAAGAAAATAGGCAGGAAAAAAACAAGCAAACAAACAAAAAAACCCACCTCTACCTCTCCTAACTATGCATGATTCAGTAATAAAATAAGAGTTATTTCAGGGGGTTACTTGCAACATCTTTCTGTAGGCATCTAGGTTAAGAGATGGGGCTCCCTCTGTGGTCAACATAGAGAAACATACCTCTTCAAAGATGATTCAAATCAGCTATTTGAAACCTAGTTTTGTTACTCTGATTTGTCCTCCTCAAGCACTGATCCTTCTCCATTGGCAGACAAGATAGCTGATTTTATCTATGTAAGAATTTATTCCCTATTTATGATGGACCATAACAAAACAAAACAAAAACAAACAAATGAAAAACCAATGTTGTAAGGAATAAGACATCAGTTACCTAGAGTATCTTGAAGACAGCACCCTCCATGAGGCACAGACACAACACTTTGCATATTTCAAGGCCAGGTTGGATGCGGCTTTGAGCAATGAGGAAAAAGGAAATTATCCCTGCCCACAGCAAAGTAGTTGGAAACAGATGATCTTTAAGGACCTTTCCAACCCAAACCATTCTGTGATTTTATATTTAGTCCTTTGTTTCTAGCCCTCTAAGACATGCCTTCAGCCATGTGTAGAGCTCCTGTAAAGAAAACAGGAAAGAATCAACCATATGCTCCTTATTTTATTTTTTGCCTGCAAATTTTAAGTATTTGAGAAATGATTCATGCCTGACAGTGTTTACAGACATATTTTGATTCAAATTAATACCTTCTTTTTTTGTAATTTGATAATATTTTCTATAGTAATTACAGAAAACAAATGTTTGAAAATTCTACTGCATGTTAATTAATCTGATGGATGGCAGTTCTGATTATAGAAACAAGTAAAGACAGATTTCCAATTGTGCACAAAACTTCATTAAGAAGTACCAACAGAATCCACTGCCACAGATGGTGGGCAAAGGTAGTTCTACACTGCTTGAGTCAAGGTCCTGTTTTATCCTTGCATTTAGAAAGGTAGTTATAAAATTAATTGCAGAGTACTTACATGATCTTGCAAGTAATTTATTTTATAATCTAAGCCTTAAATAGCTTGCTGTTGTTGTTTTGTTTTGTTTTGTTTTGTTTGTTTTTAAGTTTCATAAATATAAGCTGATAGCTGTAAGGAAAGCACATAGATGTCATCTTTGTATACCACATTTATGTTAAAGAAATCATAAAGTGTTTTGACACATTATGATGATGGCTCTCTAAGGCACATATGCCATTATGAAAATTACTCTTAAATCACTAAGGCAAATATGGAAGTTATATTTTCTAAAGCTGTAGTAGATACAGAATCTGTAGTTTCAGAAAATTAATTGATTAAGTGGCAGTTCAGCTTGGCCCCGTCAATCTCTTTCTATCCTTATTCATTCTTTCTGATACAAATTCAGACCTATTTAAGCCTTGGTTTGTTATCTAATTTTGCAAATATCTGAGTTATCTACATAAAGTACTTTCCAGACTAAAGTAGCATAGAAAATGTGATCCAGTGTTTAACACTGTAAAACCAATCTGTTCTGGAAACAACCATTTTTCCTAATAAAATATGAGGGTATAAAAGCAACTACTGCAAATCCTTTTTTTCATCATATTGTCTGATGTCAGTTAACTATTTTACTAAGCACAACCAAAATTATAATCACAAAATACAAATTCTAAGTTATTGACTACAGCTTGTTGGGTTCAGAGGGTTCAGTATATGAAAATGATATTTCTTTATATTTGACTATTCCTTTAAAGAAAAGAAAGGAAAATAATAAAAACAGCTGAAACATTGCAAGACAATCTTTATTTGGAACCAAGATGGGTTACATAGAAGAGAAAAAATGTGTCCAGACACCAGAGGTCAGTGAAACCTACCTTGTCAGCAGGGATTGAGTCAAAGAGTAGGACAAAGGTGCAACTTTAACCAGCATCTGAAATTCATTGCATTTCCAAATGTAAATTCCAACACGTGGGGAATTGGGGATCTGAGTCTGTATGATATTCTGTACTTACACAGACCCCTCACCCACAAGGTATTTATTATTTTTGAGTGCTTTCTTTACTTAATTGTGACCTTTCCATCACAATGATATTCATTTAAGCTATTTAGGTGTTATGTACACATTAACAGCATATACTCTAATAAAAGTGTTAAACAACACAGTGTTAATTCTTAGTCTGAAGATGCAAATACTATTAAAAGGGAGTGGATCACAAACTGTACATTTTTTGCTGTACATAGGAGGAGATTCATAAATTTTGTAGATTTTTTTTTACATAGTCTCATTTCGTGAAGAATTATGCCCCATCCAGTTAGAGACGACCACAAAGCCAACCAAAGTCACAGACAGATTATAGCTGGAATGTCAGTCTGATTCAGAAGAGTTAAGAATAGGTTTCTGAAGGTCTTATGTGATGTTCTTAATGTCCTTTTTTTCCCTCCAATTGTCATTCCCTTTTTTTGTCCATTTCTTCCCCATTCTTATTTTTGCTAGATTTTTTTCTAAGAAAAACAAATCAAAGAGCTCTTAATTTGAATCTAGCCTTAAAAGCTCCAAAGCCTAAGTGAATGTGAGATCAGATAAAATTAATAAAACCCAGCCTCAAAAGGAATCATTTATGATAGTTCTCATTTAAGTTCCTCAGTGCTTTCCTGCTTACAATTACAGCTGTCATCTTTCATCTTCTCTTTTTATCTAGACTGTTCTTTCATTTATCTTTAGATGATGCAAATCATTGCAGCTAACTGAATTATTCTAACTTAGAGCAGCTGATAAATTTTATGTCCTCTGCTCTGTAATTCTTTGGCAATAAGAAGCCTTTAAGTTACTTCTTTGTATTTTTGATGCTTGGACATTTTCTCCACATTCATTTTGCCAAATTGATTTTGTTTTTTATTCAGGATTTCTTTTAACTTTCCTACAGCTCAAATATACCCTCCCTGTCCTCTTCTGTTTTTCTATGCTGAACATTTTCTTTTGGAACATCCTGTAACTCTGTAACCCAGCCTCTTCCTTTGGGATAAACCAGGACTCTGTAATAGTTATTATGTCCTAACTATAATTTGTCATGCTTGTGTCCACCATTGACCTTCTTTCTCTGTTTGTATTTAGTTAAAAGTTCTTAATTTATTTTCCAGTTTCTTCAAAAACAATCACAATGAAGTTTCTATGTTTTTCCTTGTGTTAAATCTGAATTCCTGTGTTTTCTATAATTGAAATATTGTAATTCTTCATACAAAGTGTCTATCTCAGTGTTAAATTACAGTTGTTTTCCTCTCTCCTTACGAGAGATAATTAATTTTGACTTAATGTGTTTAGTTTTCTTTAATTTTCATTAATTTCTGTAATCCTTATGTATGTAGGCAGGCCTCTTAGGTTTGTTATCTACTGATTTGTTCAAACAATAACAATATTCTCAAAACATTGCGATGGATAAAGTAGAACATGACATTTATAAGAAGTTCTGAATTTAGTGACAATCAGACTCATTTTTATCAGCCAAATAATACAGATTATCAGTTAATACACAAAGCCTTTTAATAATGAAGTTTAAATTGTTGCAGAAAGCCACCACTGCATTTACCCCCTTCCTCTGATGTTATATTAAAAATTATAGTATCTCTCTGGATCCCAAGGCTGACAATTTCTGTCATGGGACTTTTAAATAAGTTGTCAACATGCTGAAGTCTTCATTAGGAGGAGCGTGATGCTTGTTATGAGTTTTTATTTCTTCTTAGGAGGTCTACAATATCAGTAGTGATGCTGTTTTTTTCCTTTTCCTTGAGGTCTGCTTATTTTTTATGTTTTTAGCAAAGTCTGCTTGCATGCTTTTTCTTCTTATTTGCTACCAATTGTACAGTTTTTCCATTCTTGTAATCTCAAACATATCTATCTATTTTCTTTTTCTTTTTTCTTTTTTTCCTCCTGACTCACAAGGTTCTTCCACATCAGATTTTATTATAGGCATAAATGGTTCAATCCATACGGAGTAACCACCTATTATTAGTGTAAACTGAAACTAAACAGTCTTAGGCCTTGATTACCTGACTTCTTGAGACAGAGAAGAGACAGTTGCATGCATAGTCAAATAGAAAGAGTTCAGATTTGTATCTTTCCAACTATAAAGCTGATTTCTATTTTTAATCAGTGATGCTGGGCTCCTCTTGCACAGACACATTTATGGAGCAGGTTCTTCTTTATTTAGTCATCTGCATTGGGATGAAATGAACCACATCTCACTTTAGTGCTGTTTTTCCTTTGTTAAATGTAAGGGGGATGTGGACAGCTATCTCAGATGTTGATACTGGCGGAGTAAAAATTGGTGTTTGGTCAGCAGTTTCCACATACAGTGCCCAGAGAAAGGACATTGAATTTTGACTTCTATTTGGAACAAATTATTGCTTATAAATGATCTTTTTTTATTTAGTAATTACCTGAAATTTCTAGCCAAATTTTAATATTTCTGCATCTAATAGTACAGACTAATGAAAGCCAGTCATAGAGAAAAATGAAATAAATGCTCCTTTCCATCATCATTGTAGGGGAACATCTGCTTAAACTTTTGTTCCCACTGAGGAACAAAGCTCTCTGTGCAAAAGCCCCTTTGTGACACAGTAGATTAGAGGATGGAAAAAAAATCCAGTACTTTCCCCTTATAAAACCAGAATTTAGCCATTCCAAGATGCCAGGAAAATGGATCACGAAACCAGAAAGTTTTGAAAAGAGTACTTGAATAACTCCAGAATGTTTGGTATACTGGCAGCAAAATCTCTTTTCCACCAGAATTTCTGCCATGGATCACCACACTTCTTAAGAAATACGGAGTACTTGAAGCCACATGAAAGTAGGTTTGAATTCCAGTGTAGAACTTTAAGCAGTAGAAAACAAATGAAGCAAAATAATTTATTTATTATTATTATTATTATTATTATTTATATTTTTTTTTAATATCCAAGGGTCCAGAGGAGGGCCACGAAGATGATCAGGGGGCTGGAGCACCTCCCCTATGAAGACAGGCTGAGGGAGCTGGGCTTGTTCAGCCTGGAGAAAAGAAGGCTGCGGGGTGACCTCATTGCAGCCTTTCAGTACCTGAAGGGAACCTATAACCAGGAGGGGAGTAAACTCTTTGAAAGGGCCGATAATAGCAGGACAAGGGGAAATGGTTTTAAGTTGAAAGAGGGAAGATTTAGGTTGGATGTTAGGAGGAAGTTCTTTGCTAGGGGAGTGGTGAGGTCCTGGAACAGGCTGCCCAGGGAGGTTGTGGATGTGGTCCCTTGAAGTGTTCAAGGCCAAGTTGGATGGGGCCCTGGGCAACCTGATCTAGTAAATGTGGAAGTTTGGTGGCCCTGCCAGGCAGGGGGGTTGGAACTGCATGATCCTTGAGGTCCCTTCCAACCCGGGTCATTCTGTGTGATTCTGTGTGATTCTGTGTGATAGGTAGTAGTTGGCCAAGAGTCCCACTTTGTTCTTCATATACACAAATCAATTCCTTGGCCCTACTCAATGAAGAATTGTAATTAATTCCACTCTTCAGAAACACTTGTGCTGGTCAACAACAAAGTACCTCACCTCAAGTGAGATTTATATTCTTTACCCATAACACTTTCTATCTTTACATTCAGACAACAAGTTCTGAAAGTTCTACAAGATTTCATATCCTCTCCTGCAACAGAGCCACATCTTTCTTAGGTGCACAGTTACCTGGAAAATGTGAGTAACCTTAAATTAAAAATGATGCATTCCCTTCAGTAATCTCTTCACTGAAACAGTTCGTTTCAGTGCTGACAAAGTGAACATCATCAAGTCTTTCTCGCTGTTTGTGTCTTCTTTCTACCAGAGCTATTAGCAGGGAAATGATGGTCTGATTTTAGTGCCACTAGCGTACTCAGACAGTGGAGTTAAATCCTACATTTTCACAATTTGGTCTTGACTTCAGAAAAACAGTTGCCTAATTAAGAATGACAGTTCCATTCATTAGCTAAAATGGGTTTTAATATCTCAGACCAGTGGTTTCCTACTGGTCCTTTTTTAAGTAAGAAAAGAATAAGAACTTCATAAGAAAATTGTTCTAATTTCTGTAGAAGTGTATGTACATTGCCTGAAAATACTGCGGTCACTGAAACCACTTTGATTAGAGAACGATGCTCTCTAAAAATACCTTTGAAGAGTACTTCATTTTTATTTGCTGAACAAAATAAAACTGTTTCTAACTGAATTCCAAAGAATTAAGCTCATTTTATTTCTCTTTATAAATCATTAGTCATAATAATTCTCAGCAAGTAAATCTCCTGACATAAAGAGATAGAAATGCACACATTTGCCTCCACTAGCTACTGCTGCTGTCTGTTGGCTTAACTGCTGCTTACTACTGAACATTCAACCTTATTGCAAAATTTTATATTAAAAAACTGGTAAAGGGTCACATTTTTGTAGTTTTCCAGACTGTGTTGAAATTCATATTCAGAATTAGCATGACTTCTTTCCTCAGCAGCTTTCTAACATGCCTTCCCATTCTTCATACGTTCCAGAGTAAAACAGTATCTGTTAATGTTCTGTTTTAAAATCTGTTAATTACGGTTGATTTCAGCACAGTTATAAAATTTTAAATTTGTCTTATTCTACAGATGAATCAAAGATCTTTTAATCATTGATAATCCAATGACAACAGAAATTTCAAATTTCATTGGAAACATTTCCAGGAAGTTTATGATCTCATCTCAATTTCTATATTATATCTCAGCATCACATGATAGTTTGTTTTGCTTCTCATGGTCCTTGCTTTCAACCTTGCGTGTTCTGAATTTTATTATTTTCTTCAGAGTTTGGTCCTGGTCAGTTAAATGAGCTGTTAAAATCACAGCCAGTTCCCAAATCACCTGTTAAAATTGCACTTCCAATTTGCTCTCCTTCCTGATACTGCTGATTCCTCCCTGGGAGTCCGTGCCAGGTATTCTCAGCTGGGAAGCCAATGCTGCCTTCCTTGGCCTATTCAGCCCAGGAAGTTCACAACATTGAGGGTTGAGAAGAGGATATTAATCTCTGCCAGCTGCTCATCACAGCTCCTACTCCCTTTCTTCATCCCATGGTCACTGTTCAACTTCAGAAATAGCTGGTGCCTAGATGGTGTGGTGTTTCTGACATTATTCACAGGGCAACATACATGTTTTGGGAGATGTTATTTCACAGAATATTCTACAGAAGGAGAAAAGTCTTTTTAAATGCTTACATTCAACACTTTGCATAATAAATATAAACATATATATTGCTTGCATGTAACTTTTCTGACTGCAAACTTTTTGCATTACTGTGATCATTACATACAATGCAAATCAAGTAGTATTGATATATTTTTTTCATTCTTGATATATTTTTTTCATTCTTGAAGTCTGCAGAACCCGCAGTTAAGATGTATACTGGAAGCAAACAAATGGTTTTACATTGCTAAAGGTAGGTAACATGGCTCCTACCCACATGCTGTGTCTTACACAGGGAAGAGTCCAAGACTTAGTATGCGTGTATCCAAATTATTGTAGCCAAGACACTTCCAGGTGTTAATTTTTAATGAAAGTATAATATTACTCATTTTTCTTACATACATTAATTGCAGTCATAAATAAATCAATATTTGTGAAAGTGCTTTCCACTATACAAACAAAATTCAATGTATTCTATTACATTATTTTAGCACTTCTGTCAGGTTTTATTGATACTGTCATTTTTTCAACTCTGATTCCAAGTATGGTAACTGAAAATGGCATATTTCTACTCCAAGTCACTGCTGTCACTCATGAGGTTTCTTGGATCTGTGTATCTAAATAGTTCACATAGAGAAAAACAGTAATGTTTTGACATTTTGTTTTTTGAATGTGCTTTGGTATTAACTAGTAGCAGAAAGCTTCCTGTGTTAGGCAATAAAGCAAAGCATTTTTTTCCATAAGCGGAATGTCATGTATTATCAAACTGAGTTCTCTCTAATAGTTTTCCCATGTGTTTATTTAAAGGGTCTTACTGAATCACAGCTTGAATATTTTGATCTCAATTTATTTTGAGCCTTTTATTAGATTTGGGTGAGCTGTACACTTGAATCATTGTTATTATTTATTAGTATGATGCTATGTATAGGGAAAAGAATATTAAATATTTAAGCTGTTTAGATGACATTTACCAGAATAGGCACCACAGATTAGTCATAAGAGAAGCTATCTTGTGATATTTTGCTTATTTAAACTCCAAGAATCTTCAGAACCAAAAGTCTGACATTTATTCTTATCTTTATATCATTCTTCGTTTATATTGTCATTTAGCATTTGCACATCTTCTTCATAGATGTATGGAATATTGCATTACAATCCATACTTATCTTACGTTTTACGCAAATGCAGCTCAAGACATTTAACTCTATAAACTTTAGGTAAAGTTTCATTGCTCACCAAGTAAACGTTGTTACACAGCATGCTTAGGATTTATGTTCCAGCCCTTGATGTTTTCAAACGCAGATTATTTTTTCAAAATGCTGTTGACTCTGTTTGTTTTGCAATAAATCTTTAGAAATCCTCAAATCAAAACAGAAAAGTTTACGTTTCTTCATAGAGTTAACAGCTAGTATGCAATAAAGTTTCTAATCTCATTCATCTCGAGCTGACCAGAAAACTACCGCCCTAATTCCAGAACATGTTTGGATGGGTTATCTCCTAGTTTGGAAACAGTGTGCACACACATTTAGGAAACTGCTGTCTTGATTGTTTATATTTACATTTTGATCATAGTTTTATAGAGCTTTGTGGAAAAAAAAAAAAGAAGAAGAAGAAGAAAAGCTTCAAAGAAGATGCAAACTTGCACATCTGTAGCACAACTTACTGGAATCCTTTCAAGGCTACTATGTCTTTAAATTCTTTCAGCTTTACTGTGGTATAGATAAATTGGAACTGAGATAGAAATTAAGACAGCAAATGTGATAGCTGTATTTACAGGGAACATACACTCTAATTCTCTGACCTGCTTAAATGACTGATGTCTCTTCTGTATTCTAGTTTGAGAGTTATCTTCAGAGATCACCTCTATTTTTTTTTCAATTTATTTGAAGACTTTTTAAAACTAAGGTCCTTTTTTCTTTTGTTTAAGATACAAATATTTAATTTTTCAGGAAAATCATTTTAGTAGAAAATATTCATGAGGGCTAATCTTTTCCCCAGCTTCTTTAGGCAAAAAGTCAGACAGAAAGTGGCAAAGAAACAAAGTCTGATTTGGAGAATGACTCAGGAGAGGAGCTTAATTTAGACTAGCCTCTGTGTTTAAAATTAGTGACTGGGAATAAGCCTTGTTTATCCACACCACTAGTTCTAGGATGATAACAATGATATAAAATAAAAACAACTCTAAGAAAAAGGAACCAAATGGCAGCATTCGTGCCTTGATATGTGCGATAGATTGTTCCTTATAGAGTAGTAACACTAGTTAAGCCCATATGTTTAGAAAGCAATTGAGTTTCCACATTAGCATGCAAACTATAGGAAATATTTTCCCTGTGGTTAAGGTTTTACAAATAAGCCTGTAAAAGACACCGTTCACTGGATTAGTCAAGTTGTTGATTAATAATCACAGAGACTGTTTATTCTACTACCTTTAGATAGTTAGATTAAAATATGTCTTTATTTGTCCCCCTTTTAATTTCATCTGTAGGGAATATGCTGCTGATTTTCCAATTAACAATCATAGCTGATATATTATAAAATACTACTCGGTGATTGTAGAATAGATCGGAAAGCTTTCAGCCACTTCTCTTTATTTCTTGAGGTCTTTCTCCCAATTTCTTAGACAGATATAAATCAAGCTTGTAGTTCTATTTTATGAGGTTGCTTTTTTTGTTTGGTTGGCTTTCTCTCTCTCTATGATAAACTTTGCCTTAAACTCAGTTGTTTAACCCATTGCCTGTAAACAAGGAACATGTGCTCCTCCTTAAGCATCAGGAAAATTCAATGTAGGGCTCCAGAGGGATGTGATCTGAATTAAGCTGCAGAAGAGATGAGATTCTTCATGAGAGAAGTCAGCTTTGAAGTGGCCTATGGTGAAAAACACAGCAGGCAACGATCATATGGCAGAAGGGTACACAACAGGATAGTGGTGTTAGTCAGCAGAGCTTAATGAAGTTGTTGCAACACGTAACAGGGACAAAAGATGAGGCTAGGAACAGACAACAGTAGATCAGCTTTAAGAGAGAGAGAATAAAAGGGGAAATCTATAAGAAAACATTTGACCAAACACAACATAGACAGTTGTGTAGACAATGAAGAAAATATTAAAAATGGATTAAAAATCTCTTTTTCTTAGGAAGATTTCATGAGATTAAAAAATGCTATTTTACACAGTGCTTCAAACAGAGGTTGTGCTCAAGTCAAATCTTATTCTCTTGTATGCAATTTTTTGATAATCATCTGCTGAAAATGTTTCATAGCATACGGTATTTCCAAAAATGATGTTTTGGATCCAATAAAGAAAACCACTTGCTGTACTTGAAATGCCATTCCAAACAAAGCAATTCCAACTCAGTAGTTCACAAGGCATCAAAGGCTGCTTATTTATGAACGATCACTGGGAGTTAGTATTTCAATCTTTGCAGTCCTTATGTAAGTCAGGCTGCTATTATCCCAGTTTATGAAGAGACTATACTGATACAATCTTAAGGGTGATGTAACTTTCCTTCATAAGAATGTTCCTGCAAGGAATTCCTTTCCATTGTGCACCCTTATCTTCTCAGTACTTACTTTTGCTAGAAAGGGGATCTTCCCACTTGCTTTCTTCAGAATTTGCTTTTGACAGCTTTAAAATCAGTTTTAATGATTTTCTTGTGTTAAGTAACCCTGTTTTTAAAACCACAGCCCTATCAGAACACTACCCTCCAGTGAATTGTATTCACTTTGAAACGACTATAGATGAAGTCACTACAGAGTCATAAATACGAACTTCTGTTTTGTATAACGTATGAGATTTCTCAAACAATGTTTCACATTAGAAAATTGCACTTTTTCCACAAACATAGAGAATGAGAGGTGTGGGATTTTCAGAAGCCACCTATAAAACTTAGATGCGAAGTTTCCATGAATTTTAATGGACATTTGGCACTCTGACCCCTCAGGCACATTTGAATACTTTCTCTTTACAATACAAACTGCAGACAACTTACAAACATTTTCCACTGGATCTTTTAGAAGTTATTTTTCATAGAGTGAAATCATTTCATTATTTCTCACTTTATTAATGACACTTGGAAAATGATTGTTTAGACTGCAAAGTTAAAGTCACTCAAAGAAGCATGTTTCATAGAAATGGTTGCATTTGTAAGACTTTGAAAAATGTGGATGTTTCCTAGAGGCACTTCAATTGTCTCCAGCAGATGACAGATGAGTAAGAACACTCCAGGCTGCCATCACTGCCCTCGTATTTATTTGTTTCCATTTGACCCATGAGCACTGTACTCTTCTGACAGGAAGATTTGACTTAAAACTGGACCCGTGGCCACCCCAGATCCCAAACCTGACTTTTCAGGATTTCACTTCTTTTTCTCACAATGAATTATTCTGTGGGAAGGTTTAACTGACTGAAGTTAATATCATTCTACCAACAGGTTTCATTGAACCAACTTTTTCTATGGTTGTAAAAAATTTCGCAGCAATACAAGTCTCTTTCACTTAGAGGCAGTGGGACTCTCCTTCATGGCTAAGCAGTTAAGGAGTATGCATACTGGCAGCAGTTAAACTTGTCTAGTCCACTTACAAACACAGAGAAGCTCATGAAACACATATATTACAATAGGCATGATCCTTTCTAAGTTCTTATACACAGCAGTGCTGTGGGTGAGGAAAGGTTTGTGGACTTTCTACTAACTAAAACAAATCTTTACTCTTGCCTGTATTTAAGGGCAGCTGCTCTGGTTTGGCTCTGTTATAGCAAGTGCTGTGTCATGTATGTCAGATCTTGTAAAAGGCTTCAATAAAACTTAGGAAAGCTGCCAATAAAACCAAGTGAAATTTGCAGCCATTCCCAAAGTGATACTGCTGGCCTGACCCTTACAAATCACAACTCTCCTTCACCTCCCAGTTTGACTTTAATTTTGTACCTCAGCTGAGCAAATGTTGCGTGTCCTGACACTGCACTCATACAGTGTCTGGTTTTCATACCATAAATGGCTCTTGGTTCATTACCAGTGCTCAGACAACATGATGTTCTGCTGACTCAGTGTACTTAGGGGGACATTATGACAACTTTCAAGCTGTTACATGCAAGATGGAGTAGATTTTTTGTAGATTTAAGAGAGGAAAAGACATAGTTTGCCAGAGCCATATGGCTGCTCAATGGCATTTTAATTGAACCATTCCACAGCTGGCTATTTATCTCTCAGAGTGCACTCAGTTAAAATTCTTGGCCTCACCTTGGACCTCAGACGTGAAGCCAGATATATTATAATAACTTGGTGAAAGTTTATATCAGTTGCACTGCTGAGTATTATTTCTTGCTACCTCATACTTACTTACACACATGGTCAGCCTAAGACCCACATGTTCAAGACATACATACAAAGGTCTTCCATTTTTTTAGACTTTTTTGCCATGTGTCAGTGGTAGTCTAGGAGAAGAGGTAATGGCCTTCAGTTGCACTAGGGGAGGTTCAGGTTAGGTATTTGGAAAAATTTCTTCTCGGAAAGAGTGGTGAGGCATTGGAACAGGCTGCCCAGGGATGGAGGGGTGGGCATTGTACCTGCAGGTGTTCAAGAACCATGTGGATGTGGCACTGAGGGACATGGATTAGTGGGAATAGTGGGAATGTGTTGACGGTTGGACAAGGTGATCTTAGAGGTCTTTTCCAACCTTAATGATTCTATGATAATCCTCTTCTCATTGTTATCTTCTGCACCTTTCACCAATTGCCTTTAGAAAGGGACTGGAATGGGACAGAAGGCTAATATGGCATACCAGTTGTCTACTGAAGTTTTCTACACAGTGTTACTTACATGCTGGCTACGACTGCAGCTCAAGCCTAAAGGATGCTAATTTGGTTGCAGATTCCAGTTAAATCAATGGAAAGATTCACTTTGACTTCAGTCAACTTTCAATCAAGCCTGTAAAGCATAAAATAAAATGTTGCTTTTTCACAGACACAATAAGGACTGTATAGATCACTTGGCTAGTGTGTTTCTTATGCTTCATATTTCTTATGTTCACTTTTAACAAGAGTTTGTAGTAGTGCAGATACACAAATATTATTCCAAAATATTTCTACAATTTAGAAATCTATGTCTTAATAGCAAGGTCATGTGATATGGGAGCATGTTGGTTGTTTGGAAGAGATCTGTAAGGTGAATTGCTTAAGATGTATCTGCAAAAGACACTCCTACGCAGATGGGAGTAACCGAAGTCTTTCACTCACTGTTCTCCTTCATTCACAATGAGTTTGGCTCCAACTATAAAAGCAGAAGTCTAAATTATTCTTAGCAACCTCATAAACAAGAACTAGCCCCACACAAAAATATGTACCTGTAAGAAGAAAGTACATTTTCCTCCAGGCTCTGTTTCACTCCCTTCACCTACAACTCAGAAGGGAAACAAAAAGTGCTAATTTTTTCAGTGTTTATTTTCTCCTTTGTGCTTGCTCAGACCATGCACTCCTTCTGCTGGCACAAAAGCTGTTTAAATCCTTCTGACTCTCTCTGCTCACCAGCTTTGTGCCAAAATAAATGCAGTGTTATTCACTAAGTGTAGCTAAATGAACACCTCAGAAAGAATTCAGTGGCTTTCAAACTGATCTTAAAATATGCCAACTGACTATAGCAGAAAAACTTTTCCTTCATTCAGGTTTTCCTTGGGAAGGCTTTCATTCCACTTCATTCATCTTCATGCTAGCTGAATGAATCCATGCTTCTGGGTACTGCTGGGTTCACGTGGCATTTATTACATTAAAGGCATTGTATATAAAATCTCACTTTATGAGAAGGAATTCAGCAGTAGAAGACACAGTACACAAGTTAGTAAAATCAAGAGTAAGTGAAAAGGAATTTCTGGCAGGCCAGTAACACTATATGACATATGAGTTAAAAGGCTTGTTTATATCTATAAACAGGCTGTGATGAGAAAACATGGATGAACATCCTGCAAATAATCTCCACAATCAAAATGACAGCAACCTTCTTCTGATACGATTTTTCTCTCTTTTCTCCGTATCAAAAGGCCATTGTTCTTATTCTCTCCAAAGTGTAATTAATTACTCTGAGGAAGTCTAAACTCTGCAAATGAGACTGCTCCCTGGCTGCTCGGTGTGGATGCGAACTTTGGTAGTGCCCTGGCTGCATGTCAGGACATGGCGTGGGCATCCAGCATTCGCCCCACACATGCCAGTTTCTACTAGAAAGAAACACAGGCACACAGCCAGGGTGTAAAGCACTGCCACGAGTCTATTGGGATAGATTACAAGGGACTGCAGGTATGCTGCTTAAACAGACCTGCCTGCAGTACTGACACAGCATCCTTCTCTCCATTTATTCCCAGCATTTTGCCTCTGCATAAGGAGAATAAGAGTAAAAGTAACATTAGAATCCTGATGATGAGAAATGGTATTCTACTGAAAGTACTCTTACAACACCCACAACTCTCAGATGGAATGTTGTTTAACAAAGGTAAAGATGGCATGCTGAAAAATTATAGAGTAATTCCAGCTTTTTATTGTTTTCTAGTTGCTTTTTAAGTCCTCTAGGAATAAGGCTGAAAAAAAATAAAAATAAAAAGACAAGAAATGGTGAATAAGAAAAAAAAAAAAAAAAAAAAAAAAAAAGCAGAGAATGTGATTTAGTAACAGCCACTGAATGAAAGGAGCATATCCCAGCTGTAAAAGTTGTCACAGTTCCAGAGTTTCACAGGGGTTTGACAGCTCCAAGTGAGGAGTTGCTCAAACTATTTATTAAATAGGTAATAAAAACATCTTTTTGGTAATAAGATAATTTTACAGGAAAGTGCAAATCTTATGCTGTGTCAGATGCCAATAAAATTAATAAGGGGAATTTTTGTCTTCAGCTAGTCTGATTTTTTTTTTTTTTAAGTAGTATACACAGACTGAATATTCAGGTGATACTAATGTGAAGGTGTTGAGCATGCCTGTTAATTAGCAGATTGGTGCAAGTATCTACACAGAAGTTATAAATGTGTGCCAAACACTGGATGGACAGCTGACTTGTATATATTTTAACACGATCCCCAGCCCACATGAACACATGCACAAAAATAAAGCAGTTGAGTAAAGGAGAGCATCTGTGCAAACTCATTAAACACCTAATTCCAACTCTGTATGCTTTTGCTTACTTTGCAGCTGTCTCAAATACTGTTCCTCAGTCTGTTTTCAATCAGATCTAAGGCAGTTTGAATTGGAAATGAAACATAATTAGATAAAGAAATGTTACTACAAATATTTAACCTCAGATACAAGCAAATATTGAGTTTATACTCCTAATTCTGAAATTCTATATTTAAAATTTAAAGTACTATCAGCTGTGTCTCTTCTTCATTGTATTCTGCTTATTTCTTGTGGTTTTGGCTTTCTGGAAGTTAAAAACAGGTGGTGCTCTTGACTACTCTTCTTTTCCTTGCTCAAGACATTTCTCAGAAGACATGTCTCTTCAGTCTAATCTCTGGCTTGCATTCTGTCTTCCATCTCAAAAGCTAACACAGCAGGCCCAATGCTCCTTTCACTTCTGGCCAGGCTCATCAACTGATGACTAATAAGAAAAATAGCTTTTCTGAAACTAGTTTCTTCTTGATTTCTCCAAAGGACTTCCATAATCCCAAGAGAAACATATTAAAATAAAGTGTAGTATGTTTGTCAGTGTAACCTAAACCTTTTATTCTCTTGCAGATTAAAACAGATTCTGTTTAACACAGCTGCCCTTCAGCAAACAGTGATATACTTGCAGACTGACTGCAGTCTTTGTCTCTTAGCATCTTCCTCTCAAAGGTATTGCTTATATCAGTTAATGTGATTTTTTTTTTAACTTCAGTTTCTGAACTGGATGAAAAAGAGGTCTAATCTAAGCTGTCCTTCGGAAACTACCTCTTCACAACTTCAGTTTACAGCTTCTTAAATTTTTGCTGGACTATACTTTACATAGGTAGTATGTTACCTTCTTGCTTATTTCTCAAGAGCACATTATTGAAAAGGATGTGAATTCTCTTAGTTTTTGGAAATTAGCATACCTACGTATAATGTGGCATGTATGTCTTTATAAGCAATTCATGTATTTATAAAAAGTTACTTCTTAATCCTGCAGTTTCCTCATTTTACTTCTACAGATCAGAGCTTTGTAAAGATTTAAAGATGTATTTAATATTAATAATTACAAATCAGCATATGTTATCATGCACTTACTAGCAACTCTACATGATTTAAAAAACAAAAGATCAAAATATTAAAACATTGCTAACAAATTGACACATTGCTATAAACTACATACACTTGTAAAAACTTCATTTGATATAGGGGAGCTACAGGCTAGTGGCATGATAATGACTTGCATTATGTTTTGCATAGAATAGGTTTCTTAATACCTGCAGTAATTTTTAGTGTCAGAGTTAATGATTAGCAGTAGCATTTAAAGGGACCTGGAGAATCCTTTTCACCAGGAATATTTGGAAAATGAGCTTTTGGCCAAATATACATTATAGCTGACAAAATCTCTCCTGCATAGACTAGAATATCTGCTAATCACAAATTCCATCTGATGAGCTACGCTCAATTAACCATTAGAAATTTGAAAAGTTGGATGTAGTCTAGGGAGAAATTGATCATCTTTCCAAATAAGTTTCCCATATCCACCATTGGCTTGAATCCATTAAAAAAAAAATCCAAAAGCCAAATGGCTGGCATCATACCTCTGCCAAAAACTCAGAATTTCAAATTACTGGCTTGATATCGAGTCACATAGATGAAGGAAAACTTTGACCTAGAAAACTGATTGCCATGCAGTGAACTAAAAATAAAGAAGTTCTTCAAACTCCACATCTTGCTGCAGCCTTACCTGGTAAGCAATGCAAAGTGGGAAACATGAAATATGAGACTAGATTAGTCAGGAAAACGGTCTAGAATATGAGCCTAAGATCCAAATTTTTGAAAAAATATAACATTCAGTGACTTGCTAAACATTTATGTGCTAAAGTTTAATTTTCACCCTCAGCATTTTCATTAGGTACTGCTCAACCCAACCTTTCCTGCTAAAAACATTTCAATTTACATGGCAATGTGTTGGAAGAGCTTCAATAAACTCAATATGTTACATTAAATAGTAGAGATTATTTATATATATTTTCCCCTGAAATAATAAATAAGTTCCGTGCTATGGCACTTTGAACTTGGAGAAACTTTCAGCTTCCAATATGTGAAAAACAAGCCAATAATCATTCATAGCTCCTGAAGAACTTGCGGCATTTTCTCTATGAGAAGTCATGCTATAGGATGAGAAATAGCATGCAGGATATAGAGTTACTGATGAGTATCCATAAAATATTTTGGAAAAGTCTGTGGAGATGCGCTCAAGAAAAATAATATACATATGTATATATATATATATATGTACATATAAAATAGTTTAAAAAATCCTTAAAGATACTATCACAGCAGTACAGTTTGATATAGCACTATTAGACGGAATGAATAACAGCAATTTAAAATTCCTCCCGACTCATTTGGAGTCTCTTATCCACTTCGTCAGCAGGAAAAAGTCAAAGGATGCTTGATGAGGCAATGAATCCAAATGTAAGCTAGCAGCATATTGTAAAGAAAAAAATAATAATAATTAGGAGAAATTGCAGTTATATTAACATAGACACTCGCCAAATTTAGACCAGTGCTTCATGGCAATGTCAAAATTTTTCTTGCCTGAAAACAAGAAGAGCATTTTAGAGAGTGTCCCTCTTAATTTATCTGATTTTCAGTTTTTAATTATGTAACTCAGTAAAAATCTATTAATTACTAATTGTCATGGATCTCATTACAAGTGTGTATTTGCCAGCTAAGCCATAAATCTCAGTGTGGTTTCTTAAAGTAATTATGTGTATTTATCATTTATTTTCCCTTTTTGTGTTTTACATGCTGCTAAAATTTGCAGCTGTCATTAGAGAAATTGTAAAAGACAATAGACATCTTCCTTCAAAGAATCAAAAGAAGCTAGCAAAATTTTAAAAACAATAAAGCTTCTACTGCTTTCAGTAAATCCAGCATTAGATATCAAGCATTTCTGATCAGTTTAAAACAGATTCACCAAAAGTTGTTGTCAGGTTTTTATCCTGAATTTAGTATGCAAGCTATCCTTATCCAGCACAAAACTTGAGAGCAATATACAAATATCTATCACTTTTTTTTAACTGAGGTTATCTTTTCAATATATTCTTTTTTCAGTTTGTCCTTTAGAGAACTCTTGTAGCGTGCAAAATTATAACAAGGTCAAAAGTAATCAAAAAGACTACAGCAACAGTCAGTTACTTATATTTAGTTGCCAGGCAAATGTGGAACAAGGGTAGGAAGAGAAAGAGAAAGTTAGTTATTGCATAGTCATGCTGTTAGCAAAAAGATCTGTCGATGTAGAATCAATTTTCCAGCCAAAAAAAGTTTCAGCACTAATTTAGCTAATGTTCCAGTGAATAGATTCAAGAACCATACCTCATGCTCTTGGAATTTGTCTTCCTGGCAATTTGCTCCTTCAGCGTTCAGCTATAGTGCTCTCTGCATTATTATAGGAATGCACAATTTGCTGAAAAGATTTCTGCTAATTAATATTGCTAGGAATTAGAAACAACCTTCCTGTATTAGACTTGTATATTTACATTACATCACATTGTAAATTCTTAACAATATGTTTTTGAAGCACATGATATACTGATGTTAATGAGAGAGAGAAAATAGTGTAACGAGTTTTTGATGTAATATTTCTCTCTCAGTTGTTTGCAAAAATTCTCCTACGCTAATCACAGTAGTACTTTAACCTAGAAAAAATCTCTTGGCATGCAAATGTTTCCCCATGCCTGGATTGCCCAGCAGATGTGGTGAACTGTCTTGGAAAAGAAAGATGTTTGTAGTGAATAGATAAATCTGTAAAAATAAAGTAGCCTCCCACTGCTTGTGCTCTTGAGTTGACTGCAAGAATGGCAAGCGATTTTATGAGCTTCTGGCCACTGCAGGGACTGTAGAGATTTCGTTAATCTGCAGCAGTCTCAGAGAATACCCTGGGAACTGTCATTTATCAGCAGCCCCATCCGCCCCAGAGGTAAATGAATAAGGAAACTGCATGATGCAATCCTGTCAGGACCTCCTTTTGCTTGGTCGTGTCTGTACTTTCTCCCCAGGGAAAGATGCTAATCATGGTTCTGATTTAGGGCTTAAGGATTTGGCTTTCAAAGAAGTGGCTGAATATAAGGTACAGTCTTGAAGAAAGAACTGAATTGGTATATTTCCAAGTTGTCAGAAGTGCACTTCCGAAACAGTTCACATCTTTATTGTTTACTTTTTTATTATTTTTTCTCCTCTAAAGATTGCTTTGTAATATGCTTGTCTGTCTTTACTTCTTTGAAAGCATCTTAATGCTAGGCCACATTTTAGGAACGTGTTATTTTAAGGCTTCTCTTGCATTCTCATATACTACAGTTTTAATAGTTTCAAAGAAAAATTTTCAATCCTCAAAAAAACAAATGTTTCAAAAATATTCTGGAAAAAAATATTGCCTTTCTAAACAAACCAGATTTTTAATAACATTTTCATGATTAAAGGATTTTAAGAAAGCAACTTTTCTGTCACACAGAATGGATTCTCCAATATAACTACATAAATGTTCTGTAAATGTACATATTTTTGGTTAATCTTTATAAAAGGAAATTGTTCCTTCAACAGGAAAACTTATTTTTGTTTCATATTGTTCAGTGTATCCCTTTTGAGAAGTTTTCCTTCACTGGAAAATTCTTCTAATGTAATCGAAGGTCAAAAAGCAGCTGCCATCTCATGAGCGTTTGGTAGGCTGAGTGAAAGGAATCTGCAATCTCTGTTTAGTTCCCAGTCAACAAATGTCCAACACAGCTGTCATTAATTGGCATTCTTGTTGGCAGCCTCTGTGGAGAGGCCAAACGCTAATGTACATGGAAGCTGACCTATTTTCTGACTTCATTAGTAGTTCTGCAGAACAGGCTTCTCAGTGTGAGGAGGTGAACACTGGTTCTTACTGTGGTTGCTTAGGCTGTGGGCTTTCTTTGGAAAATAAAGTTGGTTTCCAAAGCTCCCAGTCTGGCACCTCTCAGACATGCTAAAACCCAGTCAAAAAGAAATATTCATACAAATAGTAATTTGATTATATGCTGTTTGAAACAACTTGTATTAGCACTCTCACTGAGAAGACTATAGTTGTTTCTTTCCAGAATGCTATTTGTTAATTAAGTGTTCCTATTTATTTTGCCAATAATCTTTTTGAGTAGATAATGGTCAACTCCTGCTAACTACTAATTCTCATTCTGTTATTCAGCTGTCTATAACTTCTAACACTCTGAATCATACTATTTCTTGCATTTAGTGATACTGAAAGTGTATTCTTAGCCTGGCCCGTGACAGTGCTACTTCCAAGATATCTATATGCCCATATAATTCCTACATCCAATTTTGTGCAATAAGCAAAGCTCCCAGTACCATCACTAAGCTTGTTTACAAGAAAAGTTACCAGTGTTCACTTCTACTCTAGCAAATTTTTAACAATGTCCCAATGAACAGCAAATTTTATTTCATGGTGATAAAAGAGATGAGTAATATACTAGCTCTTTCGAAACAGAGAAGTTTAGTTCAAAACACAGTGATGTCATTTATTCCATGCATACCTGTACTTTAAACTGTGACGCTATTATTTCGCTTATTAAAAAAATCCTGAACAGAATAGTGAATGCTGCTCATTCGCTAAGCAGATGCTGATATCACAATCTAAAAGTTAATTATTTGAATGCAAAGGACTGTATTTTTTTATATTTCTGTCCAATAAACATAGAAGACATACATTGATTTATGCACATCAGTACAAATAAGTGATAGACATTGTGCAAAAGAATGTTTCAGGTTGCTTTCCAATTCAGTTTTCTCACTTTAAAGATACCTTTTGAACTTAAAAGAATTTGTTTCCTTTTCCTTTTACAAAAGGCTCATTTCCAGCTTTGTGAACTTTAATTTTATAAGAATCTTCTTGGCTG
This sequence comes from Alectoris magna, assembly GCA_030625065.1. Classification (NCBI taxonomy): domain Eukaryota; kingdom Metazoa; phylum Chordata; class Aves; order Galliformes; family Phasianidae; genus Alectoris; species Alectoris magna. The sequence goes on along the minus strand of CM060562.1, from coordinate 82,650,010 downwards.
AAATAAGCTTCTGAATTGGACACAGCTATTTTCCTTTCACTAAACAAGTAGACAAGTATAAAACTCTCCAAGATTTTATTAAAAGCATTTTTTTTTCTGTTTATAACACATTTGTAAGACTTTTAACATTCATTTAAGCTTTGGGACATCAAAACTATTTTTCATTGCTCTAAATGTGCTTGTTTATTTACCTTTCCAATACTTTGATATCTGGTGAGTTGTATTTTCTCTATGGAAAAACATTAAAGGGACATTAATCACAGTATATTGCTCTTGTATGTAATTCCCTCACAAAGTAGATTTTCTTACACTGTAGACATCTTGATAAGGTCCACTAAATGCAGCATACAGTTACATCTTTTTAACCACTACCAAATTACATGCCAAAATTCACAGACAAGGTACCTGATTATCAATCATCCGTTCCACTCTACTTAATTTGCCCTTTAGAATTGTTCTGAGTGCTACATTCACATATGTTTCCAACTTAAAATGAATCGCCAGTCAGAACAACTTATTAAGCCGGCTGAAATGGGCTTGATAACTTCTTCCAGCTGGAATGTATGAATGAAATATATGCCAAGCCACAACAAGTGTGTTTTTTTCTCTTTGGTAAACATGGAAGTTTTAGAACTATTCTATCAGGCTGCATGATAAGTTATAGAAACAAACAAAGCAAGAGATATACTTAATTGTATGAGTAGAGATGAACCAAAACTGAGCTTCATCTAAACACGAACGCTCTCAACCTAAAAGGTTTTAGAAGTGTACCAATTACAAGAAATTACACCACCAAGAGTATGTTTTGTCATCTTTCCTGTAACATATCTGTTAAGAAAAATTCATGAAGATATCATTGAGAGTGTTTCAGCATTTACATAGATGCCCTCATCTTTCTGTCTTTTCATCTCTCTTTTACCTTCAAAGTCGGGAGGTTATGAAGTTTCTTGTGAAACTACTTAAGAAGCAAGTTGCTGTAATTATAGATCTGTCACAGAGGAGACAGTGGGACAATGAGTCAGGAAAAGGGACAAGAATTTTTTCAAAAAGCAAATTGCATGTAGCCCATCTAATAGTGTAATTTGTTCTTTGTACTTTTAACCACTTGAAGATCTTTTTTGAAACTTGATGAAGTTTTCTCAAACTTTCCAGTTGCTTTAGTTTTAGTGGTCACAGCTTCAAAAACAAGCTTCACCACATTCCATATTTCTGCTCCAAGTATTATTTTCAAGGAGGAAAGAAAGGTCTAACCACTTCTTTCAAAATTTGTATTTTTTAGGGATGGCCAAATGCAAAATGCTTTTGCAAAGGTGCAACCTTGGAACCTCTGCCTTTCAATTGCTGAAGTTCTCTGCATAGTTGTGTTTTTTTCTTCTTCTTCTTCCTACTGCTCCTATTACTCATCATTTACTTTTGATGACCAGAATTATCTGTTATTTTAATACATGGGAAGATCATGAAACGAATCCTCGTGGAAGAGATGTTAAGGCACATACGAGATGAGGAGCTGATCTGAGGTAACCAACACTGCTTCACCAAGGGCAGATCATATCTGACCAGTCTTGTGGCCTATCTATGATAGAGGGCCTATCTATGATAGAGTGATGATATTAGTGAACAAAGAAAGGGTAACTGGTGCTGTCTACATGGACGACGGCAAGGCCTTCAACATGGTCCTACATCTCGTCCTTATCTCTACATTGGAGATAAATGGTTTTGAAGGTGGACTATTCTGTGGATAAAGAATTGGTCAGAAGGCTGCTGCCAGAGGGTTGTGGTCAGCAGCTCTATGTACAGATGGAGGTCAGTGACTACTGGTGTCAACCAGGGGTCCATCTTTGAACTTGTGCTCTTCACCATCATTATCAATGACACAGATGGTGGTACTGAGTGTACTCTCAGCAAGTTTGTGGAAGACACCAAGCTGAGTGGTGCATTTGATAAAATAGAAGGAAGGGATGCCATCCAGAAAAACATGGTCGGGCTTGAGGAGCTGGCCCATGATAACTTAGTGAGGTTCAACAAATCCTAGTGTGTTGCCGTGCACCTGGCAACCCATGTTCTTTTAGCTCTGCACCTGTGCTGGACTATTAGGTAAAACCTACCCAGGCCAAAGAACTGCACATGAATACCAATATGGTGAGCAGAAAAATGGCATTTATTGCGTCGTGCGATTTACCTATATACCTATCCTACTTCATCTACGCCCCTTATGCATACATTAACCTTTCGACACTGAGCAAGGGGAGAGTCCTACCACGTCACATCCCGAATCCTCGCTGTCGCCTACTACAACACTAGTGCAAGGTGTTGCATTTGGGATGCAGCAGTCCCAGTGTATGTACAGACTGGGAGAAGAGCTGCCCTGCAGAAAAGGACTTAGGGGTCCTAGTGGACAAAAGAGCCAGAAGCATGCACTTGCAGCCCAGAAGGTCAATAGTATCCTTGGCTACATCAAAAGAGAGTTGGTCAGCAAGGTATGGAAGGTAATTGTCTCCCTCTACTCTGCTCTCATGAAACCTCATCTGGAGTACCATGTCCAGGTCTGGAGCTCCCTGCACAAGAAAGTTGTGGAGATTTTGGAACTGGTACAGAAGAAGGTCATAAAGATGATCAGGTTAACACTTCTCCAATGAAGAAAGGTTGAGGGAGTTTGACTTGTTTAGCTTGGAGAAGGCTCCAGAGGGACCTCACTGTGGCCTTCCAGTACTTGAAAGGAGCTTACAAGCAGGAGGGGAACCTGTATCTTCCACAAATTACCTAAGCCTCAGTAGTGTGAAAGAAATTCCAGAATAGCATGGTTCTTGAAGAATTTGTAAGTTCATTCTTGGCACACTTTTCCATGAAGTTTATTTAATTTTAATAAAATTCTGACTGAAACTAAATCCAATTCAGATAAAAGTCCTCTTAGTTTTCTGCCAACAAAGTCTACTGTGCATTCCCACAGAACAGGACAAGGAACCTTCTCTTGAAACAAGCAAACAAGCAAAAAGCAAAAACAAACAACAAAAAACATAGCCTACAACCAAGCCCCAGAGTACGGAAACCCTTCAGGAAACATGATTACCTGTCTACACACCATTCTGCTCATCACCTTTTGCAGTACGACCCAAAGCAGACAGTTTGAGTTCTGCGATTTCCTGTCTACCTTTGATTACAGTCATAAAAGAAATGAATGATAGACAAATCTGTCTGCAAAAATGGGCTGGAAATAGGCATTCTCATGGGATTTCTAACATCTTTGGCATTCTTTCAGGCTGGAAATACCACAAAAGCAACCTTCCGGTAGTGGTTGTATTTCAACACATCTGTTTTTAAGGCCCACGGAAACCAGAAAGTTTAGAGCACATAAAAATGAAAAAGCACCTAAAGAAAGCCAAATCATCAGAGGTCCAATTGAAGTTTTAAGAAAGATTCAATTACAGTGTTATTTTAGCCCATGTACTCACCAAATCTGAACTATTGGGACCGTTACTTGAAGCCTCTGTTAAATAATTTTATAATAGCACAGTAGTGACAGACTCAAAATAATTTTCAGATGTTACTTTTTTGTTAATATTTGGAAAGCCACCACAATCTTCTAGTTATAGATGGCAGAAGGAAATCACAAATAATGAATGTCACTACTGAATCAGTGATAGGACCTGTAGAAATGAGGGCATTAATACTCAGGAATTTCAATTATGTTGCCTGCTTTATCCTTATTTCTATTATTATTATATAATTATATTCTGAGATAATATAAGAATTATATTATATATATAATTATATTCTTATATTTATTTCTATTATTGGCTTCTCTTCTGTCATATTCTCTTTCCTCTTCATTTTCTATTCATACCTTCAACTTAAAAAAAAAAAAAAAAGATTACTGAAGATTACAATGTAAACAAGACTGTGGGATGAAACAAAAATCCTCTGAGTTAATCTTACATTCTTATAAGCTGTCTGGGGTAAGAAGATACTTATTTTACAAATATCTCCAAACATTTAATATAAATTTCCATTGGTACAGAGATGTGTAAAGTGTAACAACACATATCAGCCTCTATTCTGTTCTGATCAAGATCATCACTTAATTCTGGATTTCCAGATTTTCAATTACTTGTAGAAATCTGTACACAATATACAGTACAGTCAACTGTAGTAAGAAGTAAGAAAGGACCTCAAAGAGGAAATCTGGAAAGGATCCAAGTTTCTCAAGTAAATTTTCAGGATTTTTAATGCCTTCTGCTTTTTTTTCATTGAAGAATTTTTGATCATTTCTTTGCAGATCTACTCCTATGAGGTCCTAACGCACAAACATCAATCCATTAGGACATAACAATGTCTAGATTTCTCCTCCTCCTCCCATAGCTAAGAAGCTGAAAACTATGCTTCAGGCCAACTCTCCTCCTGTTTTTCCTTGGATAAGAAGAACACACAAAAATGTTGGTATTTTCCTTAAAAAAATAATAGTAATATAAAATGCCAGCTCTGACTTCTGTCCAGTTTGGCTCCACCTGTGCCAGTAGCAGCATGGAAAGTTGTTTCTTTCCTGTGGTGACTGAATGATCCTATTTTGATGACAAATGTCATCTGCAGTCTCTTAGACATACTTCTGTCTAATCAGAAAATAATCTAACTGACTGGATACAGCTTAAAAAAAAATAATTTTCTACGTTCAGAGATCTTTAAAAATAAACTTCTGTGTTAACTTTATGTATACTTAACTATTTGTTTTCAGAATAACTTACTGCATTGCTGACATAATAAAACAGAGACACAGGTATGCCTACATGGAAATGCATTCAAGCTCATGAAGTGGTATTTTGCCTATACATCACACAAAATATGCCTGGCTGGCACCCAGCCACAAATCCCTGTTGGGCAGGATGATTCACCCATGCTACAATCTTGAAGCAGGAAATTTTCTGCTGCCAGGACAAAATACGCTTCCTTGGCATGCACAACAAACTCCCGTGTTTCATGCTAACTCCTTCCACCTGACACAGATTTTCCAGGATGCTGAAATATCAGCTTGATATATGGGAATCAATATATGATCCCCTTCATTGCCCTGTCAGTCCACAGCTGCTGTGCTGTGAAGTTGCAGCTGTACATTTGCAGGCAGGCTCAAACCTATTTCAGGCATTGCAAGCACTGTCTGTAACTGAGGAGATATGGCAGATGCTCCATCTTATGTGAACAAGTTTTTCTAATATTTAGCCAATGCCTATGCATTAATTCTGTTTGTGGGATGAGAAAACCCAAAGGTTGTAGAATTTTTTAGGTCAGTGGAGGCTGACAAAAGCCTAGGAAAGAACTAGGGCAGGAGACAGGCCTGTATTATAGTAGAGCAGAGGGTTTTCTCCATAGTCTCCTTTGAGAGCTCAGTGACAAATCTCTCCTTCTTTTAAGACAGCTGGTAGCAGTACATGTGGAGTGACAGTTCAGGAAACATCTCAAAAGATATAGCTGAGGGATGACGTTGTCTAATTGCTCATGTATCTCAGAAGCTACAGCCACCTAAATTCATTAACGTTAATTGTCAGGAGAGGAAGATTTGGGGCTTGTTTTCAGCATTCTTTCAAAAAACATTCAACATGAATGCTTAAAATCAATCCAGAAGAAAAAGTCTAAGCATTTATTTGTGTCTTGCCTTCTTCCTCCTTTTTCCTCCCTGCCCTTCATTCCTTATTCTCCGCCATATATACAAAGGTAATGGATGGAAAAAAGTAGGGAAACATTGTTCATTGTATGATTCATTTTCCATTGAAAACACAAGGGAACCATAAACACGCATTCCCAACTACCACAAGTTCAGCAAATATTTGAAGAAATTAACATGGACGATCACTCAAAGTTGCTTTCTTCATGAAATATTCTGAATAACAATTCGCAGAATTTGCACTGTTTCAGGTGGATAATTGTTACTGGCTCCCTCAGAAGAGGAATGGCACAACAGAATAACGAATAAGAAAGCAGTATATAAACTCTTAGCAAAAGAAGGCAATCTGTTTGTACAGGTGTCTTTCCCAACTGCATCACTCTTTCTTGCTAAAATTGTAGAAAAGGTTGATTGTAATGTAGTGTACTAAAGTAATATTGGGGTTCTTCTTAAGAGTTGGCCATTTTCTGTTTTTAAGATAAGTTTGGTGCCAAAATTGCCATATAACAACTGCTGGTTACCTGTTTATTAACAGTACTATTTTACTTTTCCAATTTTCAAACACATGGCTTTAGAGTTAAATGCACAGATATTAGACAAGGCTAAAAAAAAAAAATTTCAAGAATCTCCTGTCTTTCTTTGCAAATTTTTCAGAGGCCAATAATCCAAAACAGTTGGTCTGCGTGGAAGGCAACCAGTGCAATGTTCTCTTCTTTATGCATTTCTCTCCTCCACCCTCTTCCCAATGCATTTTTGTGTACGGAAAGATGGGATGGATATACCTTCACTGGACTGTATTTCTACCTCATCTTAAACACTGATGCAAAATAATTCGTATTTAGGCAAAAAACAAGCTCTCTGGTTTTATATCCGTTCTTCTGAAAGCAAATATATGTTCGTGCTTGGGAAACTAAATTAGTGCAGGTAAAGCTGTACCTGTCAACTGTCCAATATATGGTAAAAAGAGGGAGTGATAAGAGCTGCTTTTCTCCAGTAATAAACTGCAGAGTTTATGCTTGAAATTCAATGGAGATGAATGATCTACTTTATTTTAAATAGCAGAACTGTGAGGTGGGTGTTCATGAAAGGATATTCTCAGTTTTGTTATTTATTTCTCAAACACTTTCAGCAGATATATTGACTTTCCAGGCATGCTACAAATTGTTTCTGTTCTCCCAGAATTTTCTGAAAGAATGAAGACAGAGGATTAAAGGGTCAGTTTTGATGTGTTTTGATTTAGTGGGATGGAAAAAATTATACCCATAGTCCCCACCTATGTCCCTCCCTTCCTTGGAAAAATGATTGCTGAGCAGGCCTTAGGGAGCAAAAAAAATTTGATGATTTGAATAGACACTACTGAACTGGCATAAGAAAATCTTGCAATTTTCATATTGTTACAAGTCAAGTAGCAAAGTGAGTCTGTTTTTAGTTTCTTCTCAGAGGAACTGAAACAGCCAGCAAGTAACTTCATTCTCATACCCAGTATTTCCATGTAAATTTTCAACTCTATATGCTCTTTACGAAGTAGTGGATGAAGCTGAATAAAGTCTTAGTTTGCCTTCTTTTCGTATTTTGATGTTTCTACTACTCTTTTCCTCAAAATAGCAAATTACAGTTATAATTCATCTTAAAAAGTTGAAGCATGTAAGCTGTTTCTCTAAGGATAACTACAGATTTTTATTTTTATCATTTTCTTCCCTCCCTCTTCCTTAAAAGTCCTTAAAATTGGAATGAATGAGAAACTTGCATATAATACAAGGTTAAGGAAAATGAATAGCAGCATGCAGAGTGGTGCTCAAGTTGAAAGTAGATGTAATTGCACTGAAGCAATGACTTGTGACTCATGATGCAGACTTCACTTTCTAAAGCCATTTTGAGCATTTCTGTGCAAAATAAATTCCATAAGATTCTATCCTGGGTAGTATAACATTTCTTGATTAATTTATCTATCTAAAATGGCATGCTAAGGAATTACGACTACATTACCACTAACAGTCACACAAACTTTGGTCTCCCACAGAACTGTATCATGCCATGTTTGTATTTCTTGTAACCTGCTTATTAGTAACACCACCTTTCTTTCCGTGAGTCCCTTTAATAGTTTGCATCAGCTAGAGACGGCAAGCTAAATATTTAGGAAGCTGATTAATTTTCTCAGTGGAATGTTCAACATCCACCTGCATCATGGCAAGCCCCACTATTCAATACAAGCTGGAGGATGAAAGAATTGAGCACAGCCATGATGAAAAAGGCTTGGTGGTACTGCTGGATGGCAAGCTGGACATTAGTCAGCAATGTGCTCTTGCAGACCAGACAGTCAACCGTATCCTGGACTGCAACAAAAGAAATGTGGCTTCCAAGTCAAGGGAGGTGATCCTGCCCCTCTACTCTGTACTGGTGAGTCTTCATCTGGAGTACTGCGTCCAGATAAGGAGTGCTTAGTACAGAAGAGACATGGATGTGTCAGAGCATGTCCAGAAGAGGTCCGCAAAAATGATCCAAAGGATGGAGCACTTCCCCAGTGAGGACAGGTTGAGAGAGCTGGGGCTGATCAACCTGGAGAAGGCTGAGAGGTGGCCTGATAGCAGCCTTTCAGTAGCTGAAGGGAAGCTGCAGGAAAGAAGGGGACAGACTCTTTAGTAGGGTCTACTGTGACAGGACAATAGGAAATGGTTTCAAACCGAAAACTATATTCGATACAAAGAAAAAGATTTCTACAATAAGGGTGGTGAGGCACTGGAACTGGTTGCCCAGAGACATGATGGATAAGCCTTCCCTGGAGACATTCAAGGTCAGGCTGAATCAGGCTTTGAGAAACCTGATGTAGCTGTAGGTGCCTGTGTTCATTGCAAGGGAGTTGGACTAGATGACCTTTAAATGTCCCTTCCAACTCAAATGATTCTGTGATTCAATGTACAGCAATTTATCTCCCTTGGGGCCACAGAACAAACCCATTTATCCACTTAAGGTGATTAGATGATGTAATTAAACTTAGAGATTTATAACTTCCCTTCTCGGAAAACAGATGAAAACTGGAAGCACATCTCTCTGATGATTAAAAAATCTAGCCTGAAATATAAATACTAGACATCTGTTTAATGTGGTGGCAAAAAAGTTTCATGGCTAAAATAAGAGATGCCTATATGTTGTCATATAATTTCACTGTATTGTGGCAGGATGAAATGTAAAAATATTGACTAATTTTCACAATAAAAGAAATATTTTAAAAATAGCTTTGGCAATCAAAAATTTTCTATAATATTTAGGGTATTTCACTGTATGTGACTAAATGTTACTGTAATTAGCTTGCTTTCAGAAGAAAATGCCACCTAAAATGAGGAAATGCTGATATATTTAAAGCTTTTCTGATTGTTTGTTTTTAGCCAAGAATTTCAATAATATTCACATTTCCTAAGAACGTTCAAAGTTTCAACAAATCCTTTTCAACAATTTAGGACCTTTCAGAGGGAAAGACTTCTTTAAAATTCTTCTACTGACTCAATAATCTGTCGAGGTATAAAATATAGTCCTTTTACATCCCTGTTCCTATTACCAGAATTTTCTCCAACTTGTTCATTTTATCAACAATGTTAATAATTGGGCACTCATTCTTTCCTAGTCTTCTAACAACACAGAGAACACAATCTTGAAAACAGAGAGCTGGTTTTTATTATTACTTTGTTGCATATGACATGCGTGGTAAAATATTCATGATTTTTGTTTACTGTCCTAATAGTTCACCATTTTCCAGTTCCCTTATTTCTACTTGCATAACATAAAACATGGTTACATTTTCATTATTTGATTAACGTCTTTGGCTTTCATCTGTCCTGAAATGACATAAATAATAAACAAATGACATCACAAGCCAGCTGCATGGGTCTCATTTGCTCTAAATAAAAGGTTTTAAGCTATTATATCTTACTGAATCTCCTATACAGACTTTGATTAAGTCTATGATAACGCTAGGCAAACAGTATTCATTCTGGCCCCATGCTGCTTTATTAATAATAAGAAATAAAAAGCAAAACTCACTAAATTTTCATGTGATTTTTTATTAATAACTCCAAAAACCCAGATTAAAAAAAATGATCCATTAGACAGTCACAGACAAGGTAATATTGTTGCTGTAAAAAAATGCAAACGTCTGTGACTGAAGTTCACTTTTGCACTGTTTCTCTTCTGCTTACTTAAGAAACAGTGAAAGACTACTTTTTCAAAATGCAACACACTTTGAACCCCCCTACCCATCTGTAGAGGGGTTATGTTCTTCTAAAGGCAATGAGCATGAAAACAAAAAGGTCTGAGTTCACAAATGTACACAGAAGACTTTTTTTGGCAGACTTACAGTTAAACGGATCATAGTTTCCTGAATTTAACAAGCGCATTGTGGATGAGACTCATTAGCTTAACAGAATATACAGACCTTTCAGTCTGTTCCTTGCAGAAGTGTATGTACCTCCATTCCCCCTTCTTTTACATTCAGAAGCTGTGTCCCAGAGAACACCTTTTACTTGAGCTAAAATTATTTCAAGCCATTAACGAGTGACCTAAACAAAAAAATTAAATGGCTCTCAAATTTTTCCATGTATACTAGCTTTAAACATTTGCAACAGATATTGGATTGAGTAATGATGTAAAATTCATTATAGAAATCAAAACCATATATTCTCCTATTTTGCTCTTTATTTTCCACATTCCTCCATTTCTCTTTATCTCCTATAAAAGCTCTCATTAATTATCTTCAATGTCTGTTGCCCTGTAACCCCTATGGAACTCATTACAGGTGAAGGCAAAAAGCACATCGAGCTATCTATAAGGCTTATTATGGGATGCTTGAGGGAAGAATGAAGAGTGGAAAAAGGAAAAGATCAAGGTGTTTGGGGAGAAATGAGCATAAGAGAATGGAAGGATAAGGGTCTACAAGGGACAGTCACAAGTAAACTGAGTCTAGTCAAAACAGTTGTCTGGTCATGCCATTTGCCTGGTCAGTGTAATCTGTCCTGTCTTCATACTAACCACCATTTTTGTTTTCTTGGGTCAAGAGATCTCAATTCTGTATGCAAGTGTGAGATTTGGGAGCCAGCTACTGAAACCTAGAGGCAGTGTTGGATACTGGGGAGATCAGCAGGCGTGCAGATTGACAAGCAGAGGGATCAGAAGGTACAGGCCAGTGACTGTGGTGTCCGTAGGTCTGGCGACTAGATGAGAGACTCACCCATTTGCTTGTTTGTTCATGGTAAAGAGAGTCTGAAGCCAGTTATGTGATAGATTTGTATTGTGTTGGTGTGCGTTCTGCACCAGCAGCTGGAACAGGGTTATGGCCCATACCTATGGAAGGTCTTACAGTGCATGTTTGTGGGTGCCAGTGTGTGCAGGGGCAAGTGAGTTAACTGGAAGGTTAGGAGCCAGACAGGTGAGCATCTAAGGCAAGCTACTGGGGCAACCCCAGTACTACATACATATATATGCACGTATATTCCTGAATAACTGGAAGATGCTACTGCTGGAACATGATTAGACCACATGAGCCATGTGTGTTTGTGTCAGTGTTTCTGAATGTTAATTTGTGTAGCCAGATGTGTATATGTGTTATATGTAATGTGTGGACATGCATGTACATGTGTGTAACTACTGAAAATACATGCCTAGGTCCAGAGTGCTACAATTTGGACCTGGAACATGGAACTGTGTCAACCTCGCTTGCCAGACTGACAGATTTGGTATCTCCCTTTGTGTTTTGAAATATCACAAGTACCTTAAGCATATTATTTGGAGAGTCTTTAAAACAAAACTTCATTTTATTGATAAAGGCAATATTAATCATTTAGGTTTTATTAACAGATTCAGCATCACGTAAAGACCACCTTTTAGTTAGTTGGGTATTTCAATCTTGGCTTTTTTTTTTTTTTTTTTTATTTCAGACCTTTTTGTTTAGTGGAATGTAATTCACAACTAGGAAAAAAAAAAAAAAAAAAAAAAAGAAGAAGAAAAAAGGAGAGAATGAGATTTTCCCACCGCTTGCAGCCTTTAAATGAGGATTCGATGTTTTCCTGAAATATATGTTCCAATTCAGCGACAATCTATCGTCAACTTCTGAAAGCTAAAGCTTTGTTTACATACAAAAAATACCAGAGATACAATGTAAGAGAATGAGTAGACCCAAGATTCAAGTTAAAGCAAGTTCTTAGTCTTAACTTCCCAGATCTGCCTTCAACTCTACCACTGAAGAGACTGTTAAATTTTCCTTTACTCAAGGCTTATTCTCTTACACCCCAGGAAAGAGGCCCTTCCTTTACAGCTACAGAAGATCCGGTGGGGCTGTAACAGGTGCCTGAATATGGCAAGAGTTTATTCCATACTGCTTGTTAGCATGCAGAAGGCCATAAAGCTGTAGGCTTACGGGCAGCTGCTGCTTGGGACTTCCAGTCAATGGTGAAATGTTCTGTTCTTTACAGGCCATCATATTGTTGCTATGCACTGGCAGGCAGCAAGTAATCATTATATTGCAGCTGTATATATTGTTATCATAGCATTTTTGCTTCTTCATTCTTAGTAAATAGTTTTCATCTCAACCCACTTGTTCTGTTTTGTTTCCAGTACTCTTTCTCATCTCAGCAGAGAGAGGGGAAGTGAACAAATGGCTGCGTGGTGCTCAGCTGCCTGCTGGATTAAACCACAACAGCAACTTTCATTTTCTGCATGGATACTAAATAAGTTAAGCTAATGCAAAACAGGTCTGTTTCTTTTAAATGTTTTAAGATGTAAAAATGATTTCTTCTTTGTCCTGATGCTGAAAGTAGATCAATTTTCAGGCATAACATGTTCCTTTCCGCTTATGGAAATTACCGTCATAGTGAATAGGATGTGGGGAGACCAAACCTGTTAGCTGTGGTATCATTTTATTGACTGCTGGTATGCTTAGTGAATATACAAACAACCAAAGGAGCTTGTGTCCTAGGATTGTGTAATTAGGCAGGAACGCCATGTGGGCTGTGGGTCTTTAATAAGCAGAGCTGAGAGCCATAATAGACAATCTTAATAGCCCTAGAAAAACAAAATGGAGCCTAGTAGGTGTTCAGGGCACTGGAATATAGTTTTGTGTTGAATTTTAAAGAATTTGAAAATAAGAATTCAAGTTGCAAGAACATAAATTTTAATTGCCTGTACTTAGACTTTTCTTGTTATTATTTTAAGCCTAATCATGTGAAGAACCATGCACTTAGCTTGCCAGCACTATCAGTGAATGCTACATTTTTTCCAAACAGTATAGATGGTACATATTCCTCAGGTTTTTCATCTTAGAGTGTCTTTGTCTGGAGTTATTTTTACAGATCAGAAGTTTCACATAAGCAGTCTAGAATTTGTTTTCTATGGCCTTGCTCAAACAAATCTTTACAGGGACTTGACTTTGTTCCTGCTTTGGAAGGAGGAACTCTGTTAACTTTATTTACCTGTGTCTCTCCGTAGTGTTCCCAGTATTCACATCTGTAGGCTGCCTGTATATATTATCAGCCCAAGTATAAGACAAGCCACCATCGCTTCTCTTGTGGTAGATAGGTTGCAGAAACAGGCACTCACAGAGAAAAAGTAAACAGGATGTGATTAAGATTCTTTTAAAGCACGTGACAATCTTAGAAGTTCACCTAAGAAGCTTGGAGGCATTCAAGGTTAGGCTGGACCAGGCACTGAGCAACTTGATCTAGCTGTAGGTGTCCCTGTTTGTTGCAGGAGAGTTGGACTAAATGGTCTTTAAGGGTCCCTTCCAACTCAAAGGATTCTATGAAAAATTATCTTAGATTTACTTTCCTAACCTATTTTAAAGGCATAGATCATTACTTAACCTCACTACTGGTGACACTGCAAATAGCACGTATCTGATAAATGTGCCCCATTTGTCAGCTAATTGTAAACAAAATGTTTGTTTGTAGGTATTATTTTTGTGTCCTGGTGAAAATTTGATGTAGTCAGATCTGTTCATGCGATGCAGTCAGGAGAAGGAAATATTTTCAATTTTTATAATAACCTTCTTATATGAAGAACCTGACTAAACCCAAAAATAAAAACCCTCATAAAGCTTCTTGCTAGCATTTTATTTTCACGTTCTTCATTCTAAGCATGATTCTTGCATAGACTGTTGATTCTGCAGGATTAGTTAGGTCCTCCAATTTCAGCTATTCCCTTTCAACATATACATTATATATATACTGCTTAATTTAGAGGAGATACAAAGCATCATATAATATGCCAATTTCCAGATTCTAGGATTTGGAAATATGATATAGGTAGAGGCTTTCTGTGATTAACTGATGATAATGTCTGATTTCATAACCAGTCAGATTATCACTAAAATCTTTGCTTTTACTGTTCAAATGTTCGTTGGTTGGGGTTTTTTGTTTGTTTGTTTGTTTGTTTTGTTTTGTTTTGTGTTTGTTTGTGTGTGTGGATACAAATCACAATTTCTTAGAAGAAAACTTTTCATTTATTCTACAAGACTGTAACACATACTCTACTGTAAGGTAATTGCCTTCAGTTCAGTATTAACTGAAGCCAAATGTTTGACTACAGATAAAAATTTCTATCAGATCATTTCTTACAAATATAGTATACTGTTATTACCTTTCAGAGTTCTCTTAAACTGCACTTTTGCACATGCTTCTAGTAGATCCTGCCATCTGAATCTAATTTCCCAACAGGAGCTTGGGTAAACTGGTGACAATTAGAGATTAGGTATCTTTCTCCACAGGCGTAATGCAATCCTGTCTGTTTTGAACCATTTTCTTTGAGTTACTAAAATTGCATCTTTATGCCAAAAGTCTCTTGGAGTGGGAAAATTAAAAGTGAACTGACATTCCTGCAGACTTTAATAACAAAGCTGCCATTTACAGACTGAGAAGGCAGTATGCAATCTTTTTCCAGTGTAGGTAAACTGCAAGATTTCTACTGGAGTACACAGGGAATTCTCATGTTCAGATACAGCTCCCCATGTTCCAGCCTTTGCCTGTTTCTCCTTGTCCTGTTGCTTGGCACCCCTGAGAAAGCCCAGCCCCATCCACTTGACTCCCTGTAGATATTTAAGAGGATTAATAAGAATCGTTTAAGTCTGTTCTCCAATCAAACAGTCCCAGGTCTCTCAGTGTATCCTGTAGGGAGAAAGGGAGTACAAACTCCCATTAGATTTTCATTTGCAAACATTTGCAATTTGATTCTGAGTGTCTAAGGTCTAAAATCAGTAAAACTTGAAGTTACTTGACATTTCCAGAAATTGTTTTGTTGTTTTTCTTTAGCTACGTCAGACAAAATTCCCATTAATCTAAAAATTGAACCATTTGTCATCATAGCTGCAACATTTTGTCAAGTTTTTAAGAGTGTGTGTAAGATTTATGTTCTTACGCATTTGGTGCATGCAGAATACTTTTAGTGATACTTAGAAACCACCTGCATTACTGAGCAAGAGCCAGCAGTATGTAGGGTTCAACGTATTTCAAGAGAGAACTGCTAACAACTCCCATTTATTTATTATGTTTATTATATATATATATAATTTGCACAGAAAGGAAACAATAGGTAAAAGAGAAAAAACGTTTTATGGGTTGGGGTTTTATTTTTGTTGTGTTGAGTATAATTTTACCCAGGGCTATAGCCAGTAACAAGTGCCTCATCTGGAACATTATGGCATTTTGTACAGCCGCCTGTTTATCCTCTGAGGAAACAGAGGATCAGCTAATGGTTCTACATTTGGATGAAAGCTCTTGATAACCTAGCATTTCCTAACTAGTTTCCTAGTGTTATTTATTTATTTATTTATTTATTTCAGTATAAGGAACTGTATCCAGTTTTAGATTTCTAACAGAAGGGATAGAAGAATCATTTGGTGTTTTGCTGTGGTTCTTAAGTGCAGACTGTACTGTGGAATTGAGTCAGCATGATATAGGTGACATATGGAATGAACATTATTGGAGTATCAGGAGCATGCCTCATAGATAATTCTAAACTCTAACCTGATTCTACTCTACTTCTTCATCATGCATTTAATAGTAAATCATGGGTCCGAATTTTTATTAATCAATATAGTTACTGAAATCAAAGAACATGGTAGTGTCCTCAGTCCTACTTCAGCATGTATCGGAACATAGCTCATGTCTGACGGCAGACATCACTTCAACTGGACTTAAAACAAGAGCCTAGTTCTGGAGTTCCAGGTTTGGTGAATGCCTCTGCTTCTATAAAATATAGTGTCATACATTTGTTTACATTAAGCTGCAACTTTACTCTGAATTCTTACTCTCTTAGATGACATTTTTGGCATCATTACTGGATCCCAGTGCCTTCCAGTACAAACACACTTGCTTTGCAAGTACAAATATTTTTTTCCAGTTGCTAGGATTGCAAACACAATGTAGGAACTGAAAATTCAGGCACTTTTAGACTTACTGTGGCCAGGGTGATGAAAAGATTTGCTTTCTTTCCTTTTTCCAAAGCTTCTTACCTCCTCCCTAAGAGTCCCCTTGTGGCCACTGAACACCAGATCTTACAGTTCTGAAAAGGTTGTGGTGATAAAACCTGAGTCAACACTTCTATTAACAAAGAACATATGGCGAGATGAAATATCACTGCAAAATAAATATAGAAGGCCATATAAAGAGTAGGATGTGTTTCCTCTCACAAAAATCCATTCTGCCCTTTTTAGACTTTCAGTTGCCAGTATTCTTACTTTCCTGAATTAGCAAAATCACATGTAATCCTTCAGGAATGCAGGAGGCTGTCTTCCTTAGTTTTTTTTCCTCCATAGAGAGAGAATCTCATGAAAATACTGGTGATTTTTAGATTTGCATTCTTGGATTTGTTTTTTATTAACTAAAGCGTTTATTAACCTGTTGATGTTGCAAGATAAAGTTTGTTCTAAGAGAGGTAATTTCTGGACTTCTGTCTCTAGAATGCTTTTGAAAATTTCTAATTCAAATCTCACTGTCCTCGGTATCACACGGATAGGAACAGCTGACTCTTCTGTGATCTTTTATCTTCGGTACATTGGTAGTTTGACTTTGTGATTTCAATCAAAATCTCAGTTCTCGTCTTCATAATTCAGGAGATGTGGACAGTCAGGACTAAAATGTCCTGGACTGAGGAAACAGGTTTCATCTAATTTACAGCCAACTTTTTTAGGGGAAATTGAACCTAGTTGCTTGCGGTATTATTAAACATACCAATAGCAAATGAGAGTACTCTAAGCATTTAGGAGAGAAAAAGTGTTTTTAACATGTTTGTCACACTTGCTACTTTATCACTCTTCCTGCATGTCTAATCACAATTATGTATCCTTGAAAACACATTAGGCTTTTGATATATATATGTAGTTCCTTTTTAACTCTACAGAAGAGATTACTTTTAAAAGATGTTGATGTAGAAATAATAGTCTTAACAGTATCTGTTACATAAATTTTAGTATAATTGTTTTTACCTCTACACAAAGCTCTAACCAGAAATCTGCTTACAGCATATAATTAATAGAAAACAAATTCTTCTGGGGGTGGTCAGATGTAGCTACTCCTACTCTTCTTCCTCTGCTGTTTCCCATACTCTTGTCCACACAGCTTTTTGTTGTCACAGTGTAAATACAGACCTTCAAGAAAACAAACATTTCTGCTGGATCTTTATCTTACTTAGCTACCTGCAAACTTGTGGTGCTCCTGAATTTCCATAGTTCTTGGTTGTGTGTTTTCTAAAAGATATTTTCATACTGTTGTTCTACTTAATCTGAGCATTTTCTCTAGTGGGATTGAATGCCCTTCTTTGCTATTTCTGCAAGAATTATATTAGTTTACTGGATTTTTATTAAAATCAAATTCTTAAATGCCTGAGGTTACAGAACCACAAAGAGACAAAGTCTAATACCAGCTCAGATAAAAGTATCCTAAAACCATTAAAAAAGAGATGGATGAGTATAGAAAGGTTCAAAGGAATAAGAATTTACCACACTATTGCCTTTTTAATATATAGTCTGCCACAGTAACACACGAAATAACAGTTATGAATAGTCATTCTTATTATCTCTAAAACAAAATCTTCTAACTTATGCATCATTAAACCAGGAAGATCCAGCAGGACACATTGTGCCACTGGCTGTGGGTACCAGCCCAGTTACTTTCAAATTCTGCTTTTTGTCTGTGTTTGCTGACACCTGGTTCCAATGAACTTCACAAATGCATTCAAAAAATATGTGCCCGTTTGGAGCTTAGTAGGGATTTATTTGGTACAGTAAGGACAATAAAGGAACGAAGTAAGTTTTCCCAAGATGCACTTGACAACCAAATACTTCTGTCATTCAGGCTTAGAAACTACTTGTAAGAGGTACCTTATTTATGGAGTCACTTCTTGAGAAAAGTGGACTTTTTGTGAAAGGCTTTCCTTTTCCTGAGGTATCATAGTGATTTTTGTGTGATTCACAATGGAAGAGTTTATTTTCTATATTAGTAATTTCAGGGAGAAACATGTACTGAAAAAAGGTATCATTATTTTCCAATGTTTTCATTTCATCAGCTTTTCATAAGAAACGTCATCTTTTTTTTTTTTCTTCTTTCTTTCTTGGTTTTTTTTTTTTTTTAAAGATATAGTACCAGTAAATTTTAATATATAATACCAGTAAACACTACATAAAAACAAATCATATATTTTTAAACAGGATGATGTTTGACTTTAGATTTTCAAATATCTCTAGTTTATTCCAGAGGCTAAAGAAACGTCTGAAATTCCTTCACCCGTTTCTTACTCTCTTTCTTCTGGCATATTGTTATTTGTTTCTTCCCAGCATAACATGAGATAGATATGCTTCTCCTTCCATGTATTAAATACCAGTATGTATAGGAGGATCAGCAAACCAGTAAATGTTATTTGCCTTAGGAGGATTTTATCAGGTCCATGAAATTTCAGGTAGAGAGATGCAGTGACAGAAACATTTGCAACTCAGACTTACAGCAAAGAAAATCTAGCTCCCAAACTGTAAAATAAAAGTAGAATCATAGAATCACAAGGTTGGAAAAGACCTACAAGATCATCTGGTCTAACTGTCCTCCCATTACCACAAGCCACTAAACTATATCCCGTAGCTCTTCATCCAGACACTTCTTGAACACTGTCAGGGACAGCGACTCCACCACCTCCCTGGGCAGGCCATTCCAGTGCCTGACCACTCTCTGAAAGAAAAAGTTTTTCCTTATGTCTAATCTAAACCTCTTCTGGTACAACTTGCGGCCATTTCCTCGGTTCCTGTCTTGTCTGGGACAAGAGGCCGAGCCCCTCCTCATCATAACCTCCCTTTGGGAAGTTGTAGAGTGTAATGAGGTCTCCCCTGAGCCTCCTCTTCTCCAGGCTAAACAATCCCAGCTCCCTGAGCCGATCCTCATAAGACTTATGTTCCAGACCCCTCACTAGTTTCGTTGCCCTTCTCTGGACACGTTCCAGGGCCTCAATGTCTTTCTTGTAGTGAGGAGCCCAAAGCTGAACACAGTACTCGAGATGCGGCCTCAGCAGTGCTGAGTACAGGGGGATGATTGCCTCTCTGCTCCTGCTGGTCACACTATTTCTAATACAGGCCAGGATGCCATTGGCCCTCTTGGCCACCTGGGCACATTGTCGGCTCATGTTCAGCCAGGCATCGAGCAACACCCCCAGGTCACTTTCCTCTTCACAGTCATCCAGCCACTCAACCCCAAGCCCATAGCACTGCATGGGGTTATTGTGGCCAAAGTACAGGACCCGGCACTTGGCCTTGTTGAACCTCATCCCATTCACTCTGAAGGGCCTCCCTACACTCAGGCAGATCGACACCACCTCTTGTCATGACTTGGTGCCATCTGCAAACTTACTGAGGGTACACTCAATCCCCTCATCTAGGTCATCAGTGAAGATATTAAACAAGATGGGCCCCAGTACTGACCCCTGGGGTACACCGCTTGTAACGGGTCACCAGCTGGACTTAACTCCACTAACCATTACCTGTTGGGCACGGCCCTCTTGCCAGTTCCTTACCAAAAGGAGGGTATGCCTGTCCAGGCCACGGGCAGCCAGTTTCCCCAGGAGAGTAAACCTTATCCATTTTGGATCTGGCGTCAGAAAGCAAAAGATTCAGTCCCTGCCTGGAGATTGTCTTTCTTGATTATGATACATCTTTAAAAAATGTAGAAATCCTATGGGATTCAAAACTCTTTCCTGAAAATAGTCGTGTCAGAATAACAGAGTAGTTGTAGAGACACGATATCTGAAGTAGACAGTGAAATGCTGCAATATTTTCAACTGTGCTTGTCAACAAGACCCACAGACTGATAGGGGACAATTGGTCATCTTCCTCAATATCTGTTTTCTAAATAAGTTTTTCCTGTTGGCCTTGATTATGATTGAAGTTAAGACACAATATGGCTTCCACAAATAACAAAGATATGCTGAAAGGCAGTCCTGTATTTATTTATTTTTTCCTATGCAGCCAGTACCATCACAAACTGACAGCTAGATATCTGTACTCAAATAATGAATGCCATCTTCAATGAGAGACCAGCCAACACAGAGGACATTCTTCAGTGGAAAAAGGTACGACATTCAAGGTTACTGAGACACCCCTTTGTCAATCTTAAAGCATCAATATATCACTGCCATTGCAGAGAATAGATTTTCTATTAAGTAGTTACCATAAAAAGCCCACATATCTATCATGCCATTCCATTTTACAAAAGAAGCAATTCCTTTCTGTTCAGATAGAACACAAAATCAAACTATGAATTGCAATAGCGCTCGCTACAAAATACAAATTCTTTCAGAAGTACCCACTTATCTTTGGAATGAATTCCAAGATTTATTTAGTCTTTCAGAATATCTGAAGGCTACATTCATATTGCTATTCCCCTTTATCTACATTGGGAAAAGGAAGTCAAAAGTAATTCATTTTACTGAAGTGAGACAAATTAATTTCAAACAATAGAACAAAATTTATTTTAAGAATGACCAAAGATAATTAAATGATGATGTGAAAATATTTGCTTTACCTTTTTTGAGTCTGCTTTCTTTTAACCACACCAGCAGACTGTGCATGGCACTTCTATCAGAAAATAAATGTATGTTTAAGTGCTCAAAGAATGTAGCACAAATATGCAAATAACAGAAGTCAAAACTATGTGGCTTGGTACAATGTTTCATTAAGCAAACATAATCGTGATCATAGAATCATAGAACAACTTGTGTTGGAAGGGACCTTTAATATCATCTAGTTCCAAGCCCCCTGTTATAGGCATGGACACCTCCCTCTAGACCATATTGCTCAAAACTCCATCCAGCGTATCTTTCCAGGGTGAGGGCACTCACACCCTCTCTGGGCAACATGTTCTAGTGTCTCACCACCCTCACAGTAAAGAGTTTCCTCCTATTATCTGGTCTAAATCTACCCTCTTCCAGTTTAAAAACATTTCTCCTTATCCTGTTGCTACATGCCCTTCTGAAATGTTCCTCCCAAGCTTTCCTGTAGAACCCTCCCTATAGCTTCCTGGAAGGCCGCTATGAACCTTCTCTTCTCCAGGCTGAAAACCCCAGACCTCTCAGCCTGTCCTTATAGAGGAGGTGCTCCAGCTCTCTGATCATTTTTGTTGCCCTCCTCTAGACCTGCTATGAGAATTCCATGTCTTTCTTGTGTTGGGGGCTCCAGAACTGGATGCAGTAATCAAGGTGGGGTCTCATGAGAGCAGAGTAGAGGGGCAGAATCACCTCTCTCGACCTGCTGGTCACACTTCTCTTTATGCAACCAAGGATATGTTTTGTCTTTTGGGCTGCAAGCACACATTGATTACTCATGCTGATTCTTTCATCAACCGACACTCCCAAATCCTTCTCCTCAGGGCTGCTTTCAAGCCATTCTCCACCCAACCTGTGTCTGTACTTGAGATTGCCCCAACTCAGATGAAAGACCTTGCACTTCGCCTTGTTGAACTTCATGAGGTTGTCATAGGCCAATGAACTGGATACTGTACTTGATGTTACTCAGAGTTTGCAGATGATACTAAACTGGGAGGAGCTTTTCAGAGAATGTTCTATGATTCTGTAGACTTGAAGAGTAGGGAATAAATCAGCAATAGAGTAAGGGAAGGATCTGAAAAAGTATGGAACGTATAATCTCGGGAACCATCGTGGACCAATTAAAGGTCAACCCGGGGATCAGGCCCAGTCAGCATGGGTTTACGAATGGTAGATCCTGTCTGACAAACCTGATTTCATTCTATGACAAGGTGACCCGCTTGGTGAATGAGGGTCAGGCTGTCGATGTGGTCTAGCTGGACTTCAGTAAGGCCTTTGACACTGTCCCCCATAACATTCTTGTGAAGAAGCTGGCTGCCCATGGTCTGGATGGGTGTACGCTCCGCTGGGTGAAGCACTGGCTAGATGGCAAGGCCCAAAGAGTTGTGGTCAATGGAGTTGAATCCAGTTGGCGGCTGGTCACAAGTGGTGTCCCCCAGGGCTCAGTACTGGGGCCGCTTCTGTTTAACATCTTTATTGATGATCTTGACGAGGGGATTGAGTGCACCCTCAGTAAGTTCGCAGATGACACCAAGCTGGCAGGGAGTGTTGATCTGCCAGAGGGGAGAAGGGCACTGCAGAAGGACCTGGATAGACTGGATCAATGGGCCAAGGTTAACGGCATGAGTTTCAATAGGGCCAAGTGTCGGGTCCTGCATTTTGCCCACAACAACCCCAGGCAACCCTACAGGCTTGGGGAGGTGTGGCTGGAAAGCTGCCTGATGGAAAGGGACCTTGGTGTACTGATGAACAGTCGGCTGAATATGAGCCAGCAGTGTGCCCTGGCAGCCAAGAAGGTCAATGGCATCCTGGCTTGTATCAGGAATGGTGTGGTGAGCAGGACTAGGGAAGTCATCCTGCCCCTGTACTCAGCATTGGTGAGGCCTCACCTCAAGTGCTGTGTTCAGTTTTGGGCACCTCAGTACAGAAAGGACGTGGAGGTACTGGAGCAGGTCCAGAGAAGGGCAGTGAGGCTAGTGAAGGGCTTGGAAAATCAGCCATATGAGGAGAGGCTGAGGGAGCTGCAGCTGTTTAGTCTGGGGAAGAGGCAGCTGAGGGGAGACCTTATTACTCTCTTCCAGTACCTGAAAGGTGCTTACAGTGAGAGCGGGGCTGATCTCTTCTCACTGGTGACAGGTGACAAGACGAGGGGAAATGGCCTCAAGTTGCGCCAAGGTAGGTTTAGGTTGGATGTTAGGAAACACTTCTTTACAGAAAGGGTGGTTAAACATTGGAATAGGCTCCCCAGGGAGGTGGTTGAGTCACCATCCCTGGATGTGTTTAAGAGTCATTTGGATGTGGTGCTTGGAGATATGATTTAGCAGAGGGTTGTTAGAGTTAGGCTACACTAGTTAGGTGTGGCTGTGGTTGGACTTGATGATCTTTGAGGTCCCTTCCAACCTGAGTGATCCTATGATTCTATGATTCTAAGTGGATATTTACACAAAGCCAAACTAGAGAGTGAGGTAGACACTGAAGGAGAGATAAAATGTTTCTTACTGAGCAAGAGTAAACTGTAGAAGAATCAAGTGTAGTTAATTATAATGAGGAATAAATTTAACTTTTCATGTACATGGACTCAGGTAGTGATCCTGCCTGCAAGGTCACTGTACATCCAGGAATTAGTGATCCACATAAGAATTAACCTGAACTGGCAGAGGCCTGCACAGTGCTGTATGTGCAGCATGACCCATGTTGTGCTGTGCATATTACTTGGCTGATTGGAATAGAGGAGCCTGCAGGCAGATCCCTCTTGGTACCAGTGATTACACCTTCTGTGTGATCTTGCCTTTATGTAGAAGTGCAAAGAGAGGTTCACATGTGAGTACTTTTATGTTTGACTGTAGATGTTATGAACATAGTTGTTCCTCTAAGAATGTCTCAAATATAATGACTTAAATGTAGAAAGTAATCCTTCAAATGGCACACTGAGCATTCATCAGAGATTTGTTTGATGTTGCACAATTTGGTGATCCCAGTGTCTAAAGGGAAGTTGAATAATTTTTACTATTGTCTCTTTCTTCATAGCTTTAGCTGTAACAAATAGCATTTTAAGCTATACTTTACAGAGTCTGAGTGACCTTCTTAAAGAGATCATAACAGATGCTATGGTTGCCACCTAACAGATGAGGTTATCTAACGGTCCATCCACGTTGGCCTTGAACACCTTGAGAGAGAAATTCTGGGTGATTACGGGCCAGTCAGCCTTACCTCTGTCCCTGGAAAGGTGATGGAACAGCTTGTGCTGGATGCCAACTCCAGACAATTGAAAGAAAAGGAGGTTATCTGGAGTAGTCAGCATGGGTTCACCAAGGGAAGGTCATGCTTGACCAACCTGGTAGCCTTCTATGATGTTGTCATTGGCTGGGTGGATGGGGGGAGAGCAGTGGATGTAGTCTAACTTGATTTCAGCAAAGCATTTGATACTGTCTCCCACGATATCCTTATAACAAAGCTGAGGAAGTGTGGGATACATGAGTGGACAGTGAGGTGGGTTGAGAACTGGCTGACTGGCAGAGTGCAGAGGGTCATTGTTGGCGGTGCGGAGTCCAGTTGGAGACCTGTAACTAGGGGTGTTCCCCAGGGGTCTGTGCTGGGTCCGGTCTTCTTCAGCATCTTCACCAATGACCTTGACGAGGGGGTAGTGGTCACCCTCAGCAAGTTTGCTGATGATACGAAGTTGGGAGGATTGGCTGACACGCCTGAAGGCTGTGCTGCCATTCAGCGAGACCTGGACAGGCTGGAGAACTGGGCGACAAGAAACCGGATGAGGTTTAACAAAAGCAAGTGTAGAGTCTTGCACCTAGGGAGGAATAATTGCATGCACCAGTACAGGTTGGGGGATGACCTGCTGGAGAGGGACCTGGGTGTCCTGGTGGATGACAGGTTGGCCATGAGCCAAGAGTGTGCCCTTGTGGCCAAAAAGGCCAATGGCATTCTGGGGTGCATTAAAAAGAGCATGGCCAGCAGGTCAAGGGAGGTGATCTTCCCCCTCTACTCTGCCCTGGTAAGGCCTCATCTGGAGTACTGTGTCCAGTTCTGGGCTCCCCAGTACAAAAAAGACAGGGATCTCTTGGAAAGAGTCCAGTGGAGGGCCACAAAGATGGTGAAGGGCCTGGAGCATCTCCCCTATGAAGAAAGGTTAAGTGAACTGGGTCTGTTTAGCCTTGAGAAAAGAAGACTGAGAGGGGACCTGATATATATATATATCTATCTATATATATATATCATCTATATATATCTATATATATATAGATCTCTATATATATAGATCTATAAATATATATATATAGAGATCTATAAATATCTAAGGTGTCGGGGGCAAAGTGGCGAGGCCAGACTCTTTTCAGCAGTGTGTGGAGACAGGACAAGGGGAAACGGCCAGAAACTGGAACATAGGAAGTTCCGCACGAATGTGCGCAAGAACTTCTTTATGGTGAGGGTGACAGAGCACCGGAACAGGCTGCCCAGGAAGGTTGTGGAGTCTCCTTCTCTGGAGATATTCAAGACCCGCCTGGACGCCTACCTGTGCGACCTGGTGTGGGGAACCTGCTTTGGCAGGGGGGTTGGACTCGATGATCTCTGGAGGTCCCTTCCAACTCCTACGATTCTGTGATTCTGTGATTCTGTGAGATGGAACATCCAGAACTTCTCTGGGCAAGCTGTGCAAAAATATGGTCTCTACGTTGCTTATAAGCTCCCTTTAACTATTGAAAGACTGCAATTAGTTCTTCCTGGATTTATAGCATACCAATTAATTGTACTTATTAATTTTTTAATTTTGCATTTCAAATTGTAATCCATTAATTTCCTCAAACACAGCAATTAAAAAGAAGAAATTGATTAACAGTTATATGTTTACTCATAAGAATGCAAAAATAAACTGATAGCTAAGTAGCAGGTCTAGAAAGCTCTTGTCCCTATTTCTGTCTAAGACGTGTTTCCTTCCTAACTCTCTAGCAAATTATCTGCTTCTCAGCTTTCCTGCTTACTGCCTGTGATCATAAATAATTTGGTAATAATGTTTATGAGAGTCATAATAGTGACAGTGAACTATATCCATGACGTTCAGAAGTGAGAATGAGGAGACTGCATTTGCTGCTGACAAATGAAGCTGGAGCAGACATTGGTGAAGAGAAATTCTTCTGGAATGTCAGTGTTCACCTCAAATGTAATCAAGATGTTTATACTTTCTCATGCTTTACTCCTGTGGTAGAAATTATGTGGTGACCTTCACCCACACGTGTAAATTTAGAGAGTATATAAGGTCCTGACTAGTCTTTTAGTGTCCAGACATTGGAGATGGCAATGTGAGTTTACTGTCCCGGGCCAGGTTTCCCTACAATGCTGTCAAGAAACTAGTGGGGCATATAGCACAGAGAGGAGCTGGAAGTCATGCCTCAGTTCTACAGTTTTTTATTCGAGTAACCTAACATTCTCTACTCTGTGGAATAATTCCTGACTTATCCAAGTCAAAGGAGAGAACTGGGAACTCATGAGACTTGCTGGAAATGTTTTGTTGATCTGTATTTCAAAAAGGTTCATATTCAAAACAAACAGCTCCAGATGCTCTTCTTGATACCAAGGAAATTTAAACTTTGTGATCATTTGTTTAATTTGGTTCACTCAAGCAAAAAGAAAATAGAGGATTAGTTTTTCATTCACAGTCTTAGTCATCACTGTTTGCCACACAAATGCAAAAACATAAGCAAAAAGACCAGAAAATTTAACAAAAAAAAAAAAAAAAAGGCAATGCCAAAGACAGAAAACAGATTAATTCAAAATGTGGTCGTAGCAGAGTTCTGTGGTGTCTTGTTTTCTTTTTCATAATTTCAACAGATGTTTGCAGTACTCAACAGATTGGTTGATGGTAAGTTTGTAGAAAACTATTGGTATTACTATGCTCTCTTAAGCAATAGGGAAAGTTACACTTAATAAAGGAAATGAATATAAACAATCAAAGCCCTCTTGTTTTAGTGATGTTATCCATCCGTAGGGCAAGGAAGGCAACACAAGGGAAACAGATGAAAGTGCTTGACTCATTTTTCTATTTGTAAACCTAACATATAAAATAACTGAACATTTTTGTGTTTGGGGTTAGAAAGCCATTGCTGGACTACATTCTTATTTTGATAAGCAATTATGCTGAACTATTACTTCATGCAAAACTGAGAAGCAAAATCAGAACTGTGAATTTCAAGATTCTATTTTTGTGGCCTACTTTACAATATGTTCCTCCATTTGTTGTATCAAGACCAAGGGATTTTACATGGTGGATGCTAAAAAATAATAATGGAACCAAGAGATACCAAACTCAAGCTGCTTCTAGGTAAATGTTTAGTTTTGTGTAAAAACGAGCATCTGACCTGCTAATAGAGCTCTTGAAAGTACTTTGTATGACATAAAATAAGCTATAGACATATCTCATGGGCCAATAATGAACTCTACAGACCTGGTTAGCTCTTTCTAATATTTATTTTACAGACTATTGTGCATTTTTAACTGAGGTTTATATGCATGTGAATAATCAGCAATCAGTTTGCAGATCTGTTGAGCCATTAATTCCAATATACTTAAAATACGTCAAGGCTTAATGTCAGCAAGGAGATGCTTTACTATTGTCTGGAAAAAAAAAGGACAAGGCAAAATGCCTTCCAGGAGAAAAAATCGAGACTGGAAAGTAAAATTCCAGTGTGAAAATAAAGTCTACACTGGTTCTTCCCTTCTATATCATTCCAACTCCATTCCT
This sequence comes from Alectoris magna, assembly GCA_030625065.1. Classification (NCBI taxonomy): domain Eukaryota; kingdom Metazoa; phylum Chordata; class Aves; order Galliformes; family Phasianidae; genus Alectoris; species Alectoris magna. The sequence goes on along the minus strand of CM060562.1, from coordinate 82,622,558 downwards.
CTTCTCTGGTGTGCAGCATCTCTCTGGAAGGGAATACAAATTTAAAATACATTATAAAACTGCATGTAGACAAATGTCTGTGTTTGGCTTGATACTTGATCCCATACCAGAGGTACCATGTCAATTGCCCTTAGAGCTCCAGTGTTAAAATATCACATACAGACAATGAAGGTATGTACAAAGATGCAGGATAGCTCAGCATCATTGTTAGAGGAGCAGATTTGAAATTCAGTGTTTGTACATAGTGTGAAAACAAAGCTATTTAGAATTCTGCGTAGTATTTCCAGCTGAATTAAGCAAAACCTGTGCTAAAAACCCATTCCTGAAAATGGAATGCCTCAGCTTATTTCTATGGTAACAGATACTTCCCCGTTACTACTCCTTCTTTCCTCCCCTATCTTAGAGAGGTCTGAGGGCTCCCTACCATACCAAACAATCAAGGACCATTAAGCCCACATTTGGCCTCCATTTAAAATGAAGACATGTGGAAGGATGTACTGAAAAGAAAATTAAAGTCTTTCCTCCTGGACTGTAGAATAATGGGCAGCATTTCTACCAGTAGTGTATGACAAAGATTGTCACATTCAGTCATCAAGTAGTCACAAAAGAAGTTTTACCCATTGACTCTTGACCTTATCCTTGTGAGATACAGCTACATAATTGTGACATTTATACTGGCATGCGTGGAAAAAAAATAGTGACACAGAATAGAAGGAAAATGGATTAATTGGAGACTTTTTGCCAATGCTAGAAGCTTGGAAAGGTTTCTGCCTACAGCAGCAACTGCCAAGAGATATATAGGCTGGAATGCATATGATAATCTAAGAATAGTAGCAATATTTACTTTCTTTTCCAATCTCCAATCTCATTTCCAACACTTATCCTTCTGCCCCATTCCCAAAACAGGAGCTTCTCAGTCCAAGCATGGTGGCAGAATTTAAGTTTTGTTTCCAGTGCTGAAAGGCCTTGAATTGCAGTGCTGGGAAAGCAGATTTCTGTGCGTCTGTCTGGTAACTACAAGCCAAATGATGTTATCTCTTCTATTACATTTGCCAAACTCAAAATTAAAGCTTAAAAAATTCTTTTTGAGAGGACTTATGGCAACAATATGACCACACTGAGTTTTGGTTGAAATATGACATTTTAAACTGCAGAAGGATTCTAAACCCTATAAAACAGTGTTAATAATGGAAACAATGAAGACGGCAATAATATGCCAATTCTCTTTGGAACTCATTCTTCAGCAGACTTAGAGTTCAACCATAATGACCCTGTTTGATTAGGCTGTTCCAGGCAGAGCACCTTGAAAGTATGTGACTTTCTGATGTTTGTTTCAAATTTTTTTATTTTTATTTTTTTATGAGCAGACTGAGATAGTGTCTGATTGGACTAAAATAGCAAGAAGAGCAGATCTTACTTACGTTTATACTTACATTTCTGACAATCCCCTGTAGCTCTGGGTTTCTTTTTTGTGTGTTTAGATGGTCGCTTTCTGTGTTGTGGGGTTTTTTTTAACTGCTTTACTTTGGAGGGCTGAGATCAGGTTAAGCTATCTGAAATCAGGAAATGACCATCTAAAATTGTAATGTGAAGCTTCCTTATAAGATTGTGTCTTCTGAATTAGTAAGAACTAAATCAAAGCATAAATGTTATTTTCTCCTTTGAAAATATATAAAAGTGCATAAATTTCTGTTGTCTGTTCTTGTAATGTTGTGTGTCGTCAACTGTACTATAGTTAAAAAACAATCATCTTCTACTTTAATTTTGGATAAAATTAAGCACTGGATAATTTTTTTTTTAACTATATATAAAATAGAAAATTAAAAACATTCTTCAAAAAAGTGCTATAGTTGCAAATAATTTGAACAGCAAAAGTTGAAGAATGTCAGTTAATTTTACTCAATCATCCTTAAATTATTCCTGTTGTACATGTATGCGGTGTCATCTGCCAAGTTTCTGGGAGTGAGAACTTGCCTAACATCTCCTAAGCACTTTGCTTCAGTAAGTTTGTGAAAGGAAGCCAGCAGGATCAGGAAGCCACTGGAAAGAAGAAAGCCATTACTTCATCTCCCGGAGGGCAGCAAAGGACTAGTGTTGCCCTGAAACAGGTGGCTTTGGTTGGGGCAAAAAGGTTTTCTGAGTCACAGTGTCTCTCCATAGGTCTTATTAGATTTAGTCTCCATTGTGAATTACTATTATAATCTAAGAATTGCTTCTCTCAAGGAGGATCTGACATGAACAATGAGCCTTCTTACAAAGTGAAGACATCTTAGAGCATCCCTAGCTTACTTTTGAATACATATGCAGATGTGAATGCAAATCTCTTCCAAACTTCTCCTTTGTCTGATTACGGCACACAAATTCTCCTAGACATAGGTTTGGGTGACTGAGCAATCAGGAGCTATGGCCCTTTCTATGATAGACATTCTTGAATCTGCTTGCTTCTTTGAAAATAAACAACAAACCAACAATCCTGTAAGCTGATGAATTTTAAACAATAATTCAGAAATTAGTATAATTACTAAAAATACAGAGCAATGAAAAATACTAGATTCCATGATATTCTAGAATACATTTTCATCTTTCAACTGTACAGAGAATATACAGAGCTCCCAGTAAGTATATCCTATCCTCTCCCATGTATTCATGCAGAGCTCCGGAATTAAACTAATGGTTGGTTTTAATAGACATATCTTAACATCCACAGTTCATTTCTATCCCTAGGCTATAGCTTTAACAATTTTTGTCTGACACCTGCTTCTAACTTAATCTTTTAGTATCCAGCATGTTTCCCATGTAACCATATACTCTGTTTATTTTTCCCAACATTTATCCAAACAGTTTAAATTGCTTTCAGATTTTCAGTGTATAGTTTCAGAGCTGGGATGTTGCTTTTCTTCCAGCTGAACTAAGAAATGCCAAGAAATTTCTTTTTCTCCTCCTCTCCATTTCTCTGCTCTGGGCTAGAAATGTAAGCACAAAATAAGCCTGTCTACAAAATTCTACCCTGAAATTCAGATAATGGACTCATAGAAGGGCTTGGGTTGGAAGAGACCAGGTTTCCTAAAGCTCCATCGAACATGGCCTTGAACACTTGCAGGTATGGGGCATCCATAACTTCTCTGGGCAACTTGTTATAATTGTGCCTCACTGCTCTCATAGGAAAGGAATTTCTTCTTTATATCTAATCTAAATCTCTTTCAGTTTAAAGCCATTAATCCTTGCCTTATCACTACACTCTCCTGATTAAGAGTTCCCCTCAGATTTCCTGTAGGCCCCTTTTAAGTACCAGAAGCTTGTTATAATTTTGTCTCCCCACAGCCTTCTGCAGGCTGAACAAACACAGATCTCAAAGCCTGCCTTCATAGGAGAGGTGCTTCAGCTCTCTGATCATCCTCATGGCCCTCCTCTGGACCCACTACAAGAAGGCCATGTCTTTTCTATGTTGGAGTCCCAGAACTGAATACAGTGTTTTTGGAAGGGTCTTACCAGAGTAGGGAGAATGAACTCCCTCGACCTGCTAGTTACACTTCTTCTGATGCTGATAGTCCATGGAGCTCTGGTTTGTCTATTGTAATTTAGTACGTTAAGTATTGCTTTTTGGATTATCCATGACTAAGACCACCAGTGAAAGAAAGAAAAATCTTGTGAACCTTTTGTTCCATGCTAAGAAACCCAGCACTCCTCTAGCATATGAACTGTCTTTATTAGGAAATGCTCTGCACTCCTCAACTGGTAACTGTCATTCCCTCTGAGTGCTTCTTTTCTCCATGAATAGGATGTTGCTACTGCTGAGCAGAGTTCCCAGAGGCTGTGCTGTAGACAAAGTGCCAGAATGTGGTCCCGGGAACTCTCATGAGAACCTTCTCTTAACTAATTTGATTGCAATCTTGGATTAAGTCTAAAGTAGGGATCAAATCTGTTCAGAGTGTTGTATATATTTTCCTTCTTGTGCTTATGAAGGCTGGAGCTTGAAAGACTGCAGCGCAGCTTGCCGCTATGGCAGACATTCCAGGAGCAGCTTTAGAATATCTAAATGAAAAAACAAACTGACTGTTCTCTAAAGCTCATAGTCGTATCCTCTGACAATTTCTTCCATGCCATCAGTAGCCCAAATCTTTCTTTGTCTTAGCGTAGTTCTTTTTATTTTTTTTCCTCACCTGTATCTAACAGAAAACACAATACAGATTTTTCCTAAGAAGCATCCAGTCTAGCCATTTTTGTCTAAAATCTGGCTGTAATTTATTTTTTCCTCTCCCAAGGTCTCGTTTCCTCCCTTTTCCCACTATTACATTGTGCAAAAGATGATGTAACATGTCTATTCTTAACCTCAGCTATGTCTGTGACACAGTTCTTTTTTTTCAACTAATGGACTTAGTTACGTATGTTTGCTTTTTCCAGACAAAAGTCTACTTCTTTTCCTTCTTCTACTCATCAGTATTTTCTCAGAAATTAGGAATGTGACCTAAATGCCATTTATTTTTTTTCTTGTCTTCACTGAACAGTTGCCACATTAAACTATCTACTGTTATAGATGTTACGGTAAGCCTCAGGAGCTCACTGAAAAGACCAGTCTCCACAGTGCATTTGTTTTGTAAAACTGTAATTTGTTCTCTAGCAACTCTGAATAGAAAGGAGAGACAAAGGACAGGGACAGAACAGGCAGTGGATTGTGCCCCGTGCAATTGGCTGCATTACCCCAGAAAGAGTCACTCCTTGTCTTCATTAATTCCAGGTATGTCTTCATTTGAAGGGGAATTAGTTACTAAGAAAAGGGAATACAAGACAAAGGCAAGGTAAGGCAAGGCAAGAGAGATCTTCAGGTGGAAAGTGGATGTTGGGGAATTTATCCTGGAGAATCCTGAAGAGATATTGCACATACTGAATCTCAGAGTAGGTACACTAGTGCTTTTTTACACTAGAACAGTAGCATCTGAGTTTTAGTTTGCAGTTTCAGATGTGTATACTTAAAGTACTTCTATTCTGATGTAATGGTATTAACCTTTCCTTGAGAGGAGAGATGATCCATAAGGGATATAAAGTTCAGCTGAATTCTTATAAATTGAAGTCTGCCTTCTAACAGCAAAGCTAATTTTATCCAGCACTTGGTGGTAACAGAAGTTGTTTAGAAAATGATAGTGGCTGCAAAGGAGCTGTGAAGTAGTCCTGATAGAACCTTTGATAGTAAAGTAAATTGGATTCATACAGTACTTGAGGTTTCCATATACAGGCTCTGTGCACTAGTCTAGGCTATATTCCTGCCAGAATTAACAAACCAAAATCATCAACTGACCTTAAAAAGTGCATACAACAAAAGTGTTCATCACTGAGTTAAATTGGTGTTCCCTTTTTCTTCACCAAGGATTTGACTCCTCATTCAAATGAATTAAATGTGTGTCTTCAAAGTGAAAATCAACTTATTGGTGCTATGTTTCAAATCATAACAGTGTTTGAAATGAAACTTACTTAGATTACGACAAGCTCAAGTCACAACAAGTAATTTTATGGATTTTTTTGATACATTGGCTAAACACATCCTTGTAAACAGAAAGAAGTATGCAACTTTATTTTCCATTTTGATAAGGAATTTGAAAGTAGTTTTCAAGAACACTGAAAAAATCATCAATTTTTTTGTATATTTAAGATTCAGTTTCCAGTCTACATAAATTTAATGCCTGCAAGTTTTCAAATGGAATGTATGGAGTTGCAGTCAGGTATTCAACTCAAAGAGAAAATTGATGGTGTTACTTTATCAGACTTCTATAAGACTTGTCTTACCAGAGAAAAATATCCCTCACTTCACAATCACGTCTTATTTGCATCATTACTTTCTGGTAGTATGTGCATTTGTGAACTGTTTTCAGGGAGGAAGGAAATTTCAAGGAGATTTCATCAAAAATCTCTGATAAACACCTTGAGAACTCACTAAAAATTGCAACTTCTACCAAATTAGACACAGTTTTATTCCTTCTTTCATTAAATAAATATATATAATGTATTTTACATGCAGCCCAAGACAGTTCCTCTTTGCTCAGTGCAGTCCAGGCAAGCCGGAAGGTTAGACACCAATGCTCTAAACAGTGCTTGGCCTATTCATTTTTAAGAAGCTGTTTTTAGTTCTCTTGAGAATAAAAAATTGTAATTTGATATGGAAAAGCAAGAAAAAAAAACTTGCTTAGCAGAAAACTTCCTACAACTGAGGTGAAAAATCATTCCCCAGAGAGGTGATAAATGTCACAGGAAATAAATCAAGTTGCTTTCTATTTTCTAACATCCTTTACACAAATTTTGCGTGCCTATTGCATGTATCTGCAATATCTGTATCAAAAATGAAATTGGACAAATGACACCCCGTGCAGCGTTAACACTAGACTTCCTTTTGCGGTACTCCAGCTATTTCTTCTTTATGGACAACTTTTTTGCAAAATGGAGCCAGACCGTGAATGTACTTCTTTTTGTGTCCATGATTACATCAAAACGTCCATCCTGAAAGAGTGAAGACAGCTTACTAAAATCATTATGCAGGTCTCAAGACATTACACCTTTTCTCTCTCTCTTCTAATTTTCACCCTTTATACAAAACAAACAAACAAACAAAAAAACAACAACACCGTATTTCTGAGAAGTAATTTGTAAAATCAAATCAAACTAGTTCCAAATAAAAAACAGACAGTGCATTTCTGCTAAGTAAATAGGCTGCAGATAGATGTCTGAGCATAGATTTGTTTTGTGGTCTTCATGTTATGTACAGTTAGGGTTAATTCCTGGCTGTAAAGAGCCAAAATTTTACTTTCTTTACATTTGTTATATAATGGTAAGCACTTTCCATGCCTTAAAAAAGTTACAACTTCATGACTCAGGGTGATAAACGTAAGTTTCTTATGTCTACATGTCCAATGAACCTGCCAAACTGCAGGAATCATTAATATTGCGCAAAATGAACTCATGTAATTTTCCTCATGTAATTTTTATACTCAACCAAGCTTTTTTTAGAGTATCTCTACTTATTCTGATAGGAAAAGTGATCTTGTACAAGCCTGCCTGTTAAGGAGCACTTTATAGTAAACTTTTTTGTATCATCTATTTTACACCTCCCAAATCATCTTTCAAATTTGAAAATGAACTTTCCACCTCTTGGACCAGACACTGGGTATAAAGCTGTTAGAGTAGCCTTCTGGTGTTCTCATGTTCCCTTGTTTCTTGAGTAACAGAAGAAAAAGTCAACATCTATTACAAATGAAAAGTTATTCTATGAGAGTGGAGAGAGAAGAGGTGGTATCATTTGTCATAAAGAGATCTCCGTACAAATCTGATGGTGATTATCTTTACAGCAACAGATAGAAAGACTTTACAGTTACCTAAAAAGAGCAGTATAATAACATTCTCATTACAGAATATGCACTCAGCTGTGGCCGTGAAATCTGTGACCTTGTAATACTCTAAGGAAAGAAGGAAGGCATCCTTCTTTATCATTTGTGTAGCAATACTAGGAGTATAGGCAGTGACTATGAGGTATGTCACACAGATGCCATTATGTAAGAAGAGCAGGTAGAGCTGAAAAGTGACAAGTTGAATTCTATTGCATGAAAAGAATTCTGTTAGAAAAAGAGAATTACAAAAAGAGCTGGAAGAGAGATGGGAAAGAGGAAGTAACAGTTAATCACAGAATCACAGAATCACAGAATTGTAGGGGTTGGAAGGGACCTCCAGAGATCATCGAGTCCAACCCCCCTGCCAAAGCAGGTTCCCTACACCAGGCAGCACAGGTAGGCGTTCAGGCGGGTCTTGAATATCTCCAGAGAAGGAGATGTCAATGTCAATTTAATGTCAAAGACACTGCAGCCACAGAGAAGTCCAAACACTGCGCTATGAAATTTTATGGACTGCAGTTCTGGTTAATGAAACTAAGGAAGGCATTTTTTGTTACAGGCTTAATCTTACATGCATATTGCGAACAGCTTCTTAAACCACTGCTGAGATGGAGTAGGAAGAAATCCGTTGTTGCCAAGAGTGACTTCAGCTCAAGGGGTCTTTGCTGGACATGTTGAATAGCCAAGAGCAGAGAGCATGACATAAAACTTGGTGTTTGGACACAGTTCCTACTGGCAGAGACATATTAATGACTTACCTAAAAGAAAAAAGATGTTGGTGACCTTAAACTTGTTAGATTTCAGTTACAAGTACAGAACAGAGCATCTGCCTATTAGTATATCTGAACACTGAAGCAGTCTATTTTACCGAATTTGAAGCAATTGATGATAACTGGTGAAGCAAATGTGCCTAATGTGGAGTATTTTAATAAAAGCCAGGACCTATTGGGTATCCCATAAACCACAGTTCTAAGGACATGAAAAACGGGTTATTCTGGGTAGGAGGCCAACCTAGTAAAAAGGAGACACTGAAACCCTGCTGAAACAGAAGGAAAGCTAATATTGAGAGGAATGGATTACAGGTACATGCAGATACAGATGGCTCTGGCAAAAACATGAATTGCAGTGCAGAAATGGCCAAGAGTTATTTATGTGCTGTATGTGGAGAGAAGCATGAGGGTGTATGTATCCCAGATGCTGCTGCTGCTGTAATAGCAAATTTACCATGTGCGATAGCAAAAGACACGAAGGAACATCTGTTGAAATTAGACATTTTCAAATCAACAGGCAAAGATAACTGAAACCCAAGTGCCCTAAGAGAGCCAACTGGGAGCTTTCAGATCAGCTCATGATATTTAACAAGTCCTGGGAAACTGAAGAAATTCCAAATAATTGGATAACTACAAATATGGTTCCAGCATTTAAACAGGATAAAATGAACAATCCTGTGAAGTACAGATAAGTTACCCTGACTTATAGAAAAGCTAAAGCAAGGAAGTGTAAAGACATTCGTAGTATGTGAAAATAAAGATAAAACCTAGAATTTAAATAAGTCAACCTTGTTCACAGGCAAAAGTCTTGTAGGAAATAAACATGAGGTGTGTACTGACAGCAATTCAGATCTGGTTTCCAACAGGAATGGTGCTGATATTTGGAAGGTAGTACACTCTGATTTTTACTTTTTAGGTACTTCACTTATTACTATATGACATTTTCAATATTTTATTATACACTATCAGTAGAACAAAAATCAAATAACTCAAAAGCTGTTGACAGAGCTCAGCATATAATTTACAGAGCTCATATATGAATGAAAAAATTATTAATAAGAAAATTTTCTGAACCAGTGCTAGCATTTTTATCTTATCAAATACATAACAAATATATACACAACAATGAATAAAAATAAATAATAAAAATAATAATGAATAAAAATGTAGTGACTCTAAACAAAAAGGTTATTTTCTGAAATTGTTAGAATTCAACTAGATGTGTTCAGTACAAATGATCAAAAAACATTAGTATGTTTGGGGAGCATGCCGTGTGAGCTATGCAAGGGGGTGCATTCCTTTCAGAGAGGAAACCAATGACACAAAGAAGTCAGATGCATGGGACTGCCACAGGGACAACTGCTTAGTTCATCTTGCTCAAACAAACCAGAATGGAAGCTGTTTATTGATTTGTTAATGACACATCAGTCATCAGTGTATATTTGAGATCAGCATCGCCAAACCCTCCTGTGGAGATATGGGTGCTCCAGCTGCATCTGCACTCCTGCTGCTGCCTGCATCTCACTAAGGAAGGCTGTGGTGCCTCCCACAGCCCCACATGCACCACAGGGAGGGTGGTTCAATGGCTGGGCGTGGCCTGATCCTGAGTCCCATGGGCTTGTCCCAGGCCAGGCTAGGGATGTCATGGGGTGACAGAGGGCAGTGCCCAACTATTATCACTGCTCCTTGCCCTTCTCCCCTGACTGCGTAAGAGGCTTTCATGCTTCCCTTATACAGCTTCTCAATCTGATCCCTACTTCATTTCCAAAGCTTTTTTGTAATTCAGTGAATACTATTGAGCTGGTTAGTTTTTGTCTTTTAACACAATCAATGTACGTCAAACAAACTGTTTGGGCTGCCCTTTCACACACAGTTACCCTTCCGTCCCTACTTTACCAGGCATTGTCACGTGGCCATTTTGTCCAGGGCTATGCCAGAGATTTCAAGACTGCTATAAAAATGATCTGGAATTATGGAAGACTTTTGTGAACTAAGGAAGGACATTAACAGGTGTGGTGTTAAACAGAGAGAGTCCGAGGGTGATAGTGGATGGGCATTTGGTAGGGATTCTTAGGGCAAAATAAGAGTAATGTTTTAAACGACATGATTTGTTTTCTGCCTGCAACAGGTGAAGACAGAGCTGAGACAACTGGTTTAGACGGCCCTTTCCCACCTCAGGATTCGTGGCTTTGTAGCCCAACGATACTACTTAATCATTTGGTTCAGAGAGTTAGAAGTAGTTGCATAAGATGAGAATTTTGATGAGATAGATAGATAGGTTTACCTTTCTCTACAGCATCAGACTTCAATCACAGAGGGCTACCCCTGTAACTGAAGACAGCAGCATTGTGAGAAAAACAGATTGGTCTCAGCAGTGCACACAGATGCCTCCCAGGTGCCTCGCTGAAGGATGCTGAACAAAATTTGTATGGATCACTGGCTCTTCCTTTTGGAAAGAGGGCTTTATTTCTGTTTGGTTTTTGTTTGTATGAGTTTATTTGTTTGTTTCTCTGAAAACAAGGTTTCCCTTCCTTCTGTAACCTGACTTACAGTTCAGCCATCATTTAGAGAATTTCATCTCTGCCTTGCTTATACCACTTTTATAGAGCTCAGCTATTTCGCCAACAATGATGTAAGATGAATCTCTTCAGTTTTCAGTCGATGTTTACAGTTTTCCCATAGACAGTAGTGTATTTGAGTGAATTATCAAAAATAAATAAAATAAATTTAGGAAACTTTAGAGCTCATCTTGATACTAATTTTTAGGAAAAATTCAATGAAAGCATCAGTAAGTTTAAAAATAAAAAAATAATTTAATAGCTTAAGTGAAAAAGTAGTCAATGTTTCTGATGTCTGAAAATAAAAAATGTTGGGAAGCCTGGAATCTAAATCAGAAAAAGAAATTTCTTGGTTTCACTTACATGAGCACAGATGGCCAAAGTGAGTGCTGTTTTGCAAGGAAAACTTTGCCAGAGAAAATAGTGATGAAGCACTGTTTATGCTATGATAGCACTTTTTTTTTTTTTTTTTTTTTTTTTTTTTAGTTCTGCAAGAGCTTGTCCTTATTTGAGATTTAACCAACAACTCATTAGAAATAACAAGCTTTTGAACAGACCTAAAATCATTGGACCATAGTGGCACTATTAGTAAATAACTCTTTAATATTGTTCTGTACGTACGCAACAAGGATTGACCAGGGAAATATCTGGAAGAAGCAAGAATCTTAGCAAGAATAGGATTATAGCAATTTGTGTGATATGGAGAGAACTGCCATGGACAGCAGGAAACAAAGAACAGGATGTGCTAACTAAACAGCAGGACAAACACAGTATCTGAAACTAGAAAAAAGAACAAAGGAAAAAGAAAAAAAGAAGGAACAGTCAAGCTTTTACAAGTCAATAAGCTAAGCTGGCATTAATTTGAATAAAAATTTGAATTTTAGTCATTAATATTTGGCTGAGTTTAAATATTTCTTATCTTACCATATTTATTTTAACCTTTAAATATCTCTCTGGAGAAAAAAAAAAACCCACAAACTTGTATGATAACAATTCTTTATTAGCTAACACAATTAATGCTATTACATATGTAGTCTATGGGAGCCTACTAATTTGAGAATATTTAATCTTAGCAAATAGAGATTCAGAGCCATTGATGAGATCTTTCATGTCAGAAATACTGTATGTTACATCCTAAAAGCACAAATGAGCAGCCCACAAGGCACTTAAAGTCGTAGAATCGTAGAATGACCAAGGTTGGAAAAGAGCTGCATGGTCATCTAATCCATCATCCACTAAACCATGCCTCTTAGTACATCTACTTCCTATTCACCTGCATTTCACTGTAAACCCTGAGGTTTTTCCTTTCCACATTTGAAATTCATGTTTAAAAGCCTTCCTTTTATCTTTTGCTCAGCCAATCATCAGTACACTATCATTCTTCATTAATTACATTAAAAAAACATTTTAAATTTTTATGCTTTCACATTTACCTAACATTTTTCTCATTTTTTAGGTTTTCATATTCTTTCTTTTTAGAAGGGTAGCTTCTTACCCAAAGTAAATTTTCACATTTGTTGTTTTGGGGTACCTTGTATGACAAAATGCAAAACCTTCTGATTTTCAGTACTCTTCCCTATTTTAAGAACTCAGTCAGTCATGCTGTAAGCACCACTATAAAATGTGAGCAGCCCATAAAACATTCTACTCTCCGTAAATCTTATTTGTTGGTGCTAGTGATAGCTTTAGTGATTCTTTCTACACAACATACAGAACAAAAATTTAGAACTGCACCTACCCTGTCTTGCTGATGTGGAGTCTCCACATTAGTGGAACATCTTAGTTGATATTCACATCAGTGTTATCACTGATGTTGGTGTTAGGATGCTGGCATCTGTTCTGACTGCCCAGATGATCTCACAGCCGCTTGATACCTATTTCAGATGTTTCTCCCTCTTTAATGCACTCTGTTTCAATTTGTGTAAGTACATCTCTACAGTTCATATTAAACCAAAGTCAAACAAATTCAGCAATCCTGAATTCCTGCTCCTCATAATCTGAATAGAATTTCCATGTATGATTTATGTTGAGGACATGGGTGATGCTTATACCCCAGGCTACCAATTTGGTCACTTGTACAAAGGGGAACTGGGCAATCAAGTCATTCTTGACCAAACCTCTGATTAAAGGCAGGCTTGTATAGGCAGCAATGTTTCACCTTCCCACCCAGGTGCTGGTCACAATTCTGTGTCAGAGAGAGAAGTATTCCAGGCAGGATTACATCATCCTGTAGAAATTGGATGTCCAGGAATAGTTCCAAAACATCTGGCTATCCTCAATCGTATCCCCAAGGTCATAAAAGAGTTCACTAGCTGTAGCAGGGCAATAGGCAGGATATGCATTGTCTGCCACACGGCACATATGGCTGCATGAATCACAGTGATACTCAATCATACTCTAAGTCTCTGTTAATCATCACAAAAGATTAATTGCACTGCAATAGGTTACACTGGTGAAATACCTGACACCTGTTTCTGGAGCCAGGGTGATTTCAGCACCATCAGTGCACCTTTATTTCAATATAAACCTCTTCAACTACATGCACTCCTCACTTGTAAGTGCTTAGTTAAAATATTCCTGGCAGATACCTTTTTAACCAATCCTTAATAGCCCCTAACAATGTAGACGAGTATTACACAACATTTTTAGGCAATCTATCTTGGTATTTCACTGTCTTTACAAAGTTTTTCCTAATGTCTAGCCTAAGTCTCCTTGCCGTGGTTTAAGCCAACTATTTCTTACACTACTCACTACTGATAAACTACCTTCAACTGTGCGGTAGCTTTTAAATATTTGAAAAGTGTAATCATTTCTCCCATCAATCTTCTCTTCTCTAGGCCAAATAGCTGTGATATTTATGTCTTTCCTCAGCCATTGTATTTTCTAGGCTCTGACTCTCTTTCATACTCATCTATACCTTTCTTAAAAGTATAGCTCTATAACTAAAGACAGTTCTTCTGCTAATGTGGTGTTAATGTTAAATTCAGCAGAAATTTTTTGTTTGTCTTACAAAAGTCTCTTAATGCAGTCCAGTATTTGGCTTGCCTTCTTTGCTACATGCTGTGATGCTGTGATCTAGTTATGATCTCCTACTACCTTAGGATCATTCTCGGCAACCAGTTGTTTTCTATCTTGTGCTTATGTAGCTGATAATTCCTGGCTAAATATAGTTCTTTAACCGTCTTCATTGAATCACATTCTCCTTGTCTCTTATCGCCAACAATTTGTTGTCTGCAAATGTAATAAAGATATTTTTTCTTCCGTCATTCGTGCCACTAATGAAAATGCTGACCAGAGCCAGAAACACTGTGTAGTCTTGGACACATGACAAAACTTCCTTCTTTATTTAAGTGGGTTTACAGTCAGCTTTTGTTACTGTCTATCTACGGTAAAGCACATTTGTAGGTAGGAAGTATATTGTGTGAACTGACTATACTATTAGTAGTAAACCACATATACCCTCCTAGGCAGAATTTTCTTTTGTACTTGCTTAGATCTTGAGATACATCTTAGCATCATCACCCCTGAACTAAAACTTACAATTCTTAGATACATTAATAAGATTTGCATGCCATACCAGCAGGAAGGATTTTCCTGTGGGCATTTTTGAGATATTCAAAATTCATATTTTCAAATTTAAAAAAATCCAAGAGCAAATGGAATTCAGGTAGGAGCTTTAGGAAAAACTGATTTATAACTTTCTAAGAACAGCTGTAAGAAAGCTTAGGAAAGAAAATATTTGGAACTGACCATTTCATTAGATATACAGTCTCCTTCATCTTTTGTTTAAATAATGCCCACAATGTTTTTTGACACTGTGTGTCTCCTAGTTTCTCTCTGCTTTCTAGATGAATATACGTTTTCATCCCTTGAATTATATGAAACAAAATTTCTTAACAGAGGTTTTTTCCTACATTTATATACTGCATCACATCATGAAACCTTCCCAGTCATTCTTGTCCTTCACTGTTTCCTCTTCCAGCCTGTCAATGAGTCAGAATTTGATCTAAATAATAATCACAGGAATTTTTTTCTCAAGATAATATTACAGATTTGTTTAGCTCATAGTAACAGAGACAACTGCACTTGTGAGAACCTGGCACTCTCAAGAAGATAAATGCAGCTCTGAAGCAACCAAACAGCCACAGAAAGTAAATATCAAACTAGCAGAGGATAATCCTAAAACATTATCAGCAGTTTAGGCTACAACAGCAGCAAGCTTCATGATAAAACAAGATGCTAAACGCTTCAAATTCAAGTTTATGTCCCTGAAGACCAGAAATCTAAGGTTTTCATGCTACTGAAAGAAAAGTTTTACCATGATATTATAAGCAAATAGGATAGGTAGCTTGCAATTCAGCGTGTGGATGTCAGCCAAATCATTATAAGAAGACAAAAGAGATGTATGATACTCAACAGTACATGAAAACATAACCAGAGCTTTTCCCTAGCATATGAATTTGATACTGAAAAAATCAGAAAAGAAAGGAAGTTATTAAATAGCTAATGACTTCTTCCAGTCTTCACAGCTTGACAAGGAATCCATAATGAGATGAACCACAGAGGAGTGCAAAGAACCCTGGAGCGGACTACAAATATATTTTATTGGTCTCAAGCAGCATAAGAAGTGGAGAGGAATGTCAGACAAGTGAAAACATTTTTTCAGAAGTAAAGCTCAGAGTGAGCTTGCTGCCAAGCAACTTCCACAAGAGAAAGCAAAATGAAATTGCTGAATGATTTTCATACAGGTGCAATAATCCCAGAGGTGATAGCTAATAGTTGAAAATGACAGCAAACTCTTTTCCCGATTAAAATTTTCAACCTTAGATGGAGAATTTGGGGAAATCAAGAGCATGCTTTGGAAAAAAAAAATAGACATGAATAGGGATATTTTTTGAAACATGTACATCTGTGACACTTCATGTGAATTCACTGGTTCATACCACAAAGTCCAAGACAATCAGTACAGACAAACATTCTGGTTACCAAAAAAGAGTGACTGCTAAATGTAATCATCCGAGGACTACCTCCTGCACCTACAATGGAGTGGAAAAAACAATCAGAATTTAATTTCAGGAGAGTATTAGTTGCCAACCAGGGATATCAGATCTTAAATTTCAGACTGAAATGGACTCCAGAAGCTGAAATACAGGAACGGTTGTTCTAAGATTTTAAGCACATACTTGAAAAGGTATTTAAAAGCTTTATATTGCCTTCATTTCTAGAAAAATTCTCTATTCATCAAACTATTCTGCAGCACAGTCTATGAAGACTTTGAGGTAGGTTGGAGTCTCCACCTCAGTTGCAGAAAGAAACAGAGTATATTCAATAAGCAGAGAAGCAAAATGAAATCAAAGAGCAACTCTTGATACTATTTTCTGGGGAGTCCTGGGTCTATAAGAAATCAGCTTTATATTAGAGTGTCAGTAAATATAATTCAAGCACACAATCTATGAGAGAAACCAGGAGAGTATTGCTTTACAAAGTCATACTGTGCTCAAGACTCATACTCAAATCCTAAGCTATAATTTACAGTGGAATTTATATTTAACACACATACTGGCCCAGATTATTTTCTTCCTTGCATCCTGTGATTTCTTGATAGCCATAAACTTCGAAGAGAAAATATAATTTGATTTCTTTATTGCTGATGATGTTTCCCTTCTAAGACATTGCTGAGCTTAACAATTTCTGCCTAACAGAGAATTATATTTAGCCCTTAGCAAACAATATCTATGCCAAATAAGGCATAAATAATAGGAAGTCAACAGAAAGACTATTTCATTTATACAGAAGAGTTCTGAATAGATAAAATATTGTCTTCCTAGACAAAAATTCTGTGATTGATCTCAGTTAATGCTGTCATCATGAAGACCATTTATTCAGGCTTATGTGGAGTTTTATGTTGTCTGCTAAGTTCTTTTCTTTCTTTTTTTTTAGTAGTTTACCTTGAAATACACTCCATAAAACTTTGTGTCTCTAGAGAAATACAAAAGCAGAAAATATACAGATTTTTTCTGCGTTTTTTCAAACAAGGTGTTTTTCTTAATTAGTTCATATACATTAGACTTTGTTGGGTTTTCTTTCCTTAGTATCGTTTCTTGGGCTGAAGCACACTATGACTAGCTACATTCCTCTCTCTAAGTAATATCAATTTCAGTACGAGATTTATAGAAAAATTATTAAGCAAGCTTAAACTTGTATAGTTAACAAGCTAGATAGAGCAACCGAAAAATATTTGACCTTTTCCATGTCAAATTAACTATATAGATGCTACATTAAAAACAAACAAACAAACAAACAAACAAAACAGAAGAAAATCTGTGTTGCCTGTTATACTACTGTATTTCTATCCATTACTTTTACTTGAATTCAAGGTTATCTAAGTTCGCAATGAAATTTCACTGTAAACCTTGAATTTTCTTTCATATTGGCAATGGATCTCACAAACAACTGAACACTCCAACCAAACCCCATAAGACATACAATAAAATCATGAGTTGGCAACACTCATGATCCATCCCATAAACTCTAGGTAAATATGAACAGATGTATATATTGTAATTAAATTGACTGGGAAGTTAATTTCCCAATGAATAATTCTGGGAAAGAAAATAAGACACAGACCTCTTGGAATCAAATTGATTTTTAAAACAAAACAAAATACTATAAGGCTTTCTCCCTCTGAGGTTTTACTAATAGTACTTTCCTACACTGAAGATATTTTTCTATCCCTTCTAACAGTATGAAATGCTCTCTTAATCAGTGATAGAGAGAAATGACTCTTCTAGAAAGTGAAGCTGAGTACAGAGACCTATCTAATTTACCAGGGGAATTTTTCCTAAAAAAAGAAGGGTTATAAACTTGTTCTTCAATCAGCATCAGTTCCACAAATTTTAAATGTAACTCAGAGCAACCAATTGTTAAAAGACCATAGATTTTAAGAAGAGAAAGTTAAAGTAACAATTAAGACCTGGAATGGAAGAGAACCACAGGAAGTCAGAGATACACTGTTGAAGCCACTGGAGCCATTTATTGAAACAGTATGTGCTATTGTGATTATCTTCACTGGGATCTGGACCCCATACATTTTTAGAAGCTGCCAACAATCCAAAGACAAGGTATTATAGAAATCTGCATCATCAAGTGATTGGAGCATTCTTTTACTTAGCTTTCCCTGTAGATCTGTAGATCTGAAGTCAAACTTTTAAAAAATGCTTTTAGCTTACTTCTTTCATACATTTTTTTTTTTTTCCTCTATGATGCTTCCAAGGAAAGAGAAGAAATCAGCACCTTAAACACCATGAAAATATTAATTACAACATACCTAGTGGAAAGGCTCATCTCTCTCTGATAAAGAAAATAAAGAAAATCAAAGAAGGGTGAAAAAAATTGTAGAGTTTATTTTTTCTGTGGTATCAGTGAAATTGTAGCTGCCATTCAGAGTCTTCTTTTAACCAGATTTTCGTCCATTTATCGCACACTCCATTTTCTGCTTGCACCATATGAGTGTCTGACACTAGGAGAAATTTTTGTGCTTGTGGTTATGTGGTTGCCACACCTAAGCAAAAGAAACATATAAAAAATTTCCTGGATCCATAACATCAGCTTATCTTTCAAGGCATTTCAAGAATGCCTGGAAATAGTAATTAAGAGTACACCAGAAAAGAACTTCTCATCAAAACAAGTCTGAATTTCACAGTTTCAGATAAAAAGCCTGCAGGAGACTACTCTCTCTTCCTTCCAGTAACACTTGATTAAATGTCCGTGGTTGCATGGGGAAAAAAAAAAAAAAAAAAAAAAAAAAGATCTAATGAAAGCCATGGCCCAAAATGAACTGAAGGAAAACGCAAAGGCTGGGAATTAGTGAGGCTATTTGTAATAATCTGTCAGAAGGAGCCAAAAGGCAGACAGTGAACATAAATAATCTGAAGAGGCATCAAAACTATCTCTGAGAGTGTAACCTTGAATGAATATATGAGTAGGAAAAATGAGTTTCTGGGTAGAGCCATAGATAGCAATTTAGGTTATAGAAATGACAGAGAAATTTCCTTAGGCACTTTATTCCTACTGTTTTCCAGAAATAGTTTTATGTATGGGATTTGGTAACTTATCACATCAAAGTCCCAGATATTGGCCAGTTTCTTGGGTGAAGTAAATGATACTGCAATTTCAATTCTCCTGGAGGTTTGCATTAGATTTCCATTTTTGATTCCACAATCAAATGTTATAGTCCAGTCTCAAAGTAATACTTTGACTAGTTGCATGACTCCTGCTATTATCCTTCTGCCACTGTTCAAAATGTGAAGAGTGGAGCCAGAGTGCTCTTCTCTAATTCTCTGCTTCAACTGTGAGAAGTTGAAGTGAGAAGGCAAGGAACAGTTCTGAAACAGAAGCTGCATGCAGTGAAGCGAAAGATGACAAACTGCAACTTGTACACAGGAGGTAGTTACAGAAATGGTGTCTGCATATCTGTTGTTAAAGAAGGGAAAGACTGAATGAAAACTTTTCCACATAGTATTTTAAATTCAAGAAGACTTTCTTTCTGTTTCATATTATGAACAGCTAAGGACCTCCAGCTTCCATGTACTTCATGAAGCTCCTATATTATTCAGTTGTTCAAGATAAAGTAGTCAGTGATTGACAACACACATAATTTGGAAACTATTTATCAGGATAAGTTGCATGTAAGGGACCCAGACAAGTCTCTGCAATTCACTCTCTTTTATCTAGCACGTTATCTTGTCCACGAAATCACTTCAACCCTCCCTAGGCAAGTGTTATCCGTACATAGGTGGTGGTACTTAACTATACTTTTGTATGGTGCCTTTCCCATGAGAAGTTCATGAAGAATCCCACCCAATTCAAGTTTCACAGTGCACCAGTGACAATTTGTATTTGTCTTTGCCACAGCATGCATCCAATATCTGCAGTATTTCAGCAGTGTGTGAGATGTCATTTTTATAAAAGGCTTCTTTATATGCTACAGAAATGTAGCATCTGGTCAAAGGATCATCTATTTCGATGGCTTGCCAGCAACAGAGCTATATGAGCTGTTGATCTCAATCTTGTTGCATGATCACCTCAGCATTCAGAAGTCAGCTGCATCAACACCAACACCCTTCTGGGTAGCGAAGTTCAGAGTATCAATCAGACTCTCCTTGTCCTATTCCTAAAGTCTTATGCTTGCCATCCTCAGTTCTCAGGACCTAGTCCATCTTTCTCTAACTCCTAGGAAATTTAAGAACTGATGTATCTTTATCTCTTGACACCTGGAAATCACTTGTCCAGAATTCACAGTCTATATTGAACGAGAGCAAGGACAGAATCCTAAGAGAATTATTACCTGTTCCAGTTATTAGCACTATTAGTGACTTATTATTCGGTACAGTTATTTAGGCTTTGTATAATTAAACAATATAACAACTTATTGTGGGCATGTGATGGGCCATCCTGTTGTACATCATTATTGTAAAAAGCAAAATTAAAAAAAAAAAAAAAAAGAAGAATTTTGAAATGGTGAAAGTTTCTTGTAAAATTCAGCTCAAAAGTTTGTTTTGTTTAAAGAACTGAGGCCCATTAATTATTTATTATTATTATAGGTCTTAAAAAGTTGTTGTTAGGCCATGGGACTCTGTAAGTAAGAATATTGTGGTGTAATATAATAATGGAAGAAGGTCTGCGGGAGGAAATAATCAATCACTTAAACTTGTATTTAAGTTAGTAGTAATAGGCCCATGAGATGATATTTCCCACTTCAGAGGTAATTAGAAATTCCTGATCAAAGAAAAGTCTTTACCACAAAAATGTGATTGCATGTATCTCATCTAAGACGACAGACAGTTGATTTTATTAAGCTCTTTTGTGCTTTTGATCAAATGACATATTAAGATAGGATGTAGCTGTAATAACTGTAGGTTCCCACAGATCTTTCATTCTGTTAAATGAAAGCACTCAGTGCTGTGAAAATTAACTTCTGAAAGTTAATTAAACTCACTGCTCAGTAAACATTCAGGCAAAATTTTCTTCCAACTTGTTCTTACATGTGATCAGGGTTAAATATGAAGATTCATGTGCTGATTAATCTTTCAAATAAATTGGTGAACTTACTCAAAATTTTCCTTCTTTTGCCGTGCAAAAGCAACTAACCCTAATCCACTGAAACTAAAGCATATGTGAAAAGTTGACACAAACCTTTTTGATACCATAAACTTCAGCTAAGTCTTGGTCATAAGTAAGAAATTTTTTTTGCTGTTGAACTGAGCTTGCTATCGAAATCAGTTTAATCCACCATTTCATTAGATAAATGCCACTACTAACTCCACATAGCTCATGTTTTTTTGTCTCTGTCTATCTAACCGGTAAAATTCTAAATTACAGTATCAATCCAAAATGGAAGCCAACTTTCCTATGATACCACTCTTTGCATATCTTCAAATGTAACTGACTAATCAGCTCTAGAGCAAAGGTAAGAAATCATTTTCCATATTTTGAAAGTAAGAATCTCCTGAATTTCTTTAATAAAGATTTTTCTTAATTAATGCAGATTTCACTTGCATTTGAAAAACTAGATCCAAAGTGTACAAAATTCACACTGACAAAATATGACAGATCTCTAGTTCTTTGGTGGTGATTTTCTTTGTTTTTGTTTTTTGGTTTGTGTGTGTGTGTGTTTGTTTGTTTGTTTGTTCTTTTCCTGCATTTCTTTCCTTGAAGAAAAGTGTCACAAAATCCTTCCTCCAGTCTTGCATAATGCTTTCATAAATCTTTTCACGATCTTGCAGAGGAAATCATTAATGACTCCATAGTTATGGGTTTCACCTGCTGCAAAAATATGTCTGAGTAAAATTCTAGGGCAGTGAGAAGTAGGCAGCATGCATTTTTCATAAACAATGTCATTATAAATAACTTTACAGTAAGCACACCATCTGCTTTTCTATGCCCACCTGCTTTCATACTTCTAATGGGAGAGGCTAATGAGATAAATCTTGGCAGACCCCTCCAATACTTAGCAGGATGCCAAACAGAAACGCTTGTCAGGTCAATCAAGTTTTCTTCTCTGACAGGATAACTGGCTTACGAGGTAGACAGGAATCTGTAGATTGATATGATATGGTGTGATGACACCATATGATACACCTGAATTTAGTAAGCTTCTGATAGTGCCTCAGGTAACAGCCTCATAAACAAACAGGGAAAATACAGACTAGAGAAGCTGTTCCAAAACCAGAACCACAACCCGACTTCAGGTCACGACAGTCATTAACTGGACTAAAAACCTAACCCCAATACAATTGTTTTTGAAGTGTTTGAGTTTCAAAAAATTACTAGTCTGTGAGTAGCCTCTTAAAATCAGAGTAAGTTTGTACTTTGCTAGTCAAAATGAAATCATCATAGATTGGAAGAATAAGCAGCTGAAATACTAAATCAAAATAGTACTTATCAAGGGCTCACTATTAAACCAAAAATAATGATGCAGTACAATCTAAAAAAAGGCTCCATCTAAGTAGAATTTCATTATTATGAAGTTGCTATAATCTGTTATAAAAATAAAATAAGAAAGTATTATGCTTTATCATGTGTTATTTATTATCTGTTATTGTAAATAAGATCAATATTTACATGCACAGCTTGGCTAACAAGAAAATTCATTTACCAACATGGCAGTTGCAAGCAAAATACCCAAGAATCATCAGAAGGTGTCTTATATAAGACAGACAAGGTAATGGTGCTTCTCTCGGCTGTGAATCTTCATATTCAAAATTTTCATTGAATTTTTTATTGCATTGCATCATGCACTGCAGCAATCTTCCAAAAAGTTCAAGCACTGCACTAGTTTGCAGAGGTAGCTTCTTACCCAAATTTGTATAAACTTTAAGATCTGAATAAAACCATAGTAAGGAAAGGCAAATGGAAAAATAAAGAAGCAGAGATTTAAGGTTGGGCTACAGAAGGAAAATGAATTGCCTTGGAATTTTTTTCTCAGTCCATCTTCTCTTGGGAGGAGAAAACAACACACTGGCAAACAGCCGTGATATAAGATGATCTTAAATTGTGCTGTGTATTATCTGTTTCACTATATGATGTGTTTGACTTTTAAAATCCAGTAAATAAGTACACAAATAAGACAGTGATTCAATTTAATTATTAAAACTTCACCTCCCTAGACATCAACAACATTTTCATTGGTATCCATAGTTTAACTAAGGCACTGCTCACCTGACAGATATTTATGAATCTCGTTTTTCCACAATTGCTATTTCATGGGAAAGTTTCAGACTTGGCCCCCCTTTCCCAGCTTCCTATCAGTACAGCTCAAGCACGGGTGATTTCCTAAATCCCAGTCATTCCATCACTCTGCTTCTGAGCCAAATGCATACAATGAGGCATTTCAGAATGAGAATGGGATTTGGACACCAGAGCGTATTAAACATTCCCATTTACCCAGCAAGCAAGTCAAATCAACTCATTGATGCATATACAGCTGTTTTTTCTTCAGTGATAAATGATGACCTATATTACCAGAATTCTAGCATTTCTACAGAGCAATCCGTAATTTTCAGGGGAAAAAAAAAAAAAAAAAAAAAAAAGGAAGCTCAGAACACGCGTTAAATTATTAATTCAAGAAACTAGTCAGACAAAAATAACTGTAATTCCATATCAAATACAGAAATCAATGTACTGGGAAAGGTAAAAATTAGATTGTCTTCTAGGTCTTAATACTCTGTGTTTTTTTATCATATATTTCTCCACTATTGTATTTACCACTCAGTAGTGCAGGACAAGGCTATAAATTCTCCTAAATGTCTCATTAAAATATTGTTATATAAGAGAAGGAGAAGGAAAAAAAAAAATCATGAGAATTAATTCATGAGAGGGAAAATTATAAGCAAGTCCGAGACTGCCTCGTGAGATTGAATATGTACAAGTCTATGGGGTCGGGTGGTGTGCATTCCAGGGTTCTGAAGGGTTCTGGCTGAGGTGGTTTCCAAGCCATTCTCCGTCCTATTTGAAAAGACATGGCTGTCAGGTGAGGTCCCAGATGGCTGGAGGAAAGGTCACATCACTTCCATTTATAAGAAAGGGAGCAAAGAGGACCCGGGGAACTACAGGCTGGTGAATCTCACCTCAGTACCTGGGAAGGTCATGGAACAGGTCCTCTTGGATTACATGCTTGATCACAGGAGGAATGAGTGTGTGATCTGAGACAGCCAGTACAGCTTCACCGGGGGAAGGTCATGTTTAACCAATCTGGTGGCCTGCTATGAAGGAGTGATGGCATTGATGGACAAAGGGAAGGGGACTGATGTCATTTGCCTTGACTTGAGCAAGGCCTTTAACATGGTCCCCCACCACATCCTTATCTCCAAACTGAAGGGATGTGAATTTGACAAGTGGACTACCGGAGGGATAAGGAATTGGTAGAAAGGCCACAGACAGAGGGTGGTGATCAATGACTCTATGTCCAGGTGGAGGCCAGTGATGAGCAATGTCCCCCAGGGGTCTGTCTTGGGACAGGTGCTCTCTAACATTTTTATCAATGACATCAACAATGAGTGCACCCTCAGCAAGTTTGCTGATGACACAAAGCTGAGTGGTGCAGCTGACATGGTGGGAGGAAGGGATGACATTCAGAAGGATATCCACAGATTTGAAAGGGAAGCCCGGGTGAATCTAATAAGTTTCAACACAGCAAAGTGCAAGGTTTTGCACTTGGACCGGAGGAATCCCAGGCACTTATACAGACTGGGAGGAGCAGTCCTTAAGAGCAACCCTGCAGAGAAGGACCTAGGGGTCCTGGTAGATGAAAAAGTGAACATGAGCCAGCTGCTCTTGCAGCTCAGAAAGCAAATGGTATCCTGGACTCCATCAGAAGAGGGGTGGCCAGCAGGGATAGGGAAGTGATTGTCCCTCTGTACTCTGCTCTTGTGAGGCCCCATCTTGAGTACTGTGTCCAGGTCTGGAGCCCCCAGTACAAGAAAGACAGAGAGCTGTTGGAGAGGGTTCAGAGGAGGGCCACAAAGATGATCAGAGGCCTGGAGCACCTCCCCTATGAAGACAGGCTGAGGGAGCTGGGCTTTTTCAGCCTGGAGAAGAGAAGGCTGCAGGGTGACCTCATTGCAGCCTTTCAGTACCTAAAGGGAGCCTACAAACAGGAGGGGAGTGAACTCTTTGAAAGGGTAGATAACAGCAGGACAAGGGGAAATATTTTTAAGTTGAAGAAGGGAAGATTTGGATTGGATGTCAGGGGGAAGTTCTTTACTATGAGAGCGATAAGGTGCTGGAACAGGCTGCCCAGAGAGGTTGTTTGGCGCCCCATTCCTGTAGGTATTCAAAGCCACGTTGGATGGGGCCCTGGGCAGCCTGGTCTAGTATTAAACGTGGAGATTGGTGGCCCTGTCTGTGGCTGGGGGTTAGAACATCATGATCCTCGAGGTCCCTTCCAACCTGGGCCATTCTGTGATTCTGTGGTTCTGTATGTGAATATCATAGAATCAATTTATGATATTCACATACTTTTCCTTCTCATGAGTTAATTCCTTAGATCTGGCATTCTTTCAGATGGAAATGTTTTCATTTTTCCTCTTTTGGGTATTTTTTTCTTTTTTTCTTTTCCTGAAAAGTATGTGGTAGAAAGACACAAACAAGGTGTATAACTGATAGAAACTGCAGCATATATTTTGATATGGAACAGTGTCTAGATAACATAAGCCAAGTGTTCCTATCAAAGAATAAGAACTAAATCATAGAATCATAGAATCATACAACCATAGAATTGCATCTCAGCCTCTTTGGGATATTTCAGGATCAGAGAATAGGCTGTTTGATCACTTTTGGTAAATTAAATGGAAAAGAATGACAAATGAATCATCAGTGAAAAAAACACCTGTGGTCACATGCCCCCAATTCCCGTTGCAGATCAGCCCAGTCACAGCTGTGCATCTGATCCATGATTCCATGAGTAGTACCAGTGCCCAGGCACGGTACCAGGGCAGTGTGGGCACACCATGAACTTTTAGCAAAGTGCTTTCAGGGATGCATAGTGTGATGCTGGTAATGGAAATCAGCCATTAGCTAACAAACACTGGTTTGGCTGGAGTTGGTCTTTTGAGAAGAGTAAGAAGGAAGTGGTCACCTGTCTAAACCGCTCTGGATGTGTTGTGGAGAACAGAAAAAATACAGGCAAGTGATTCAAAGTAATTTTTGTGACTAGCAATTAATGGATAAGTTTTCAATCAGCACATTTCCAGCACAGCAAGTACGAGTTGGCAACAGAACTCATATCTATGAAAATTGGATGGGAATAAACTACCTCAATCCAAATTTTCAAAAAGTAGTGTGAGAAGATCTACAAATCCCATGAGCTGGTGTTGTTAGTCTCAGCACTATCAGCAGCCATGCACATGAAACTACCTGCTTAGAGACTGAGAAAGAACAAGATGTTCTTTCAGAAAAAGCAGTGCCTAGCCAAAGGCAAAAAGAAGAAAATTATATGGAAAAAAGTCAAGAAAATACAAGAAGTTTAAAATAAAAACAAAAAACGTACAGCTCTAGAGTGAAATTACACTTGAAACTGGAAGCAATGAAACATATTTGGAGTATGTCCTGGAGAAAACAGACATGAAGGTTTTCAAACACATAGAGTCATCAAAGATTTCCTACACACAGTGTGGATATTTACATTCTTCTTTTTCTTTTTTTTTTCCTTTCCAGTGTATATTTCACAATTTTTTGGACCACCAAGCAACAGAAGAAATGATAGTAGTGAATGAGTCATACCTAGACGTTTCTGACTTATTAGTCATTATCAGTTACTGGAATAATTATTGATTCTGCGCCTGCTTAAACGAAAGATATGGCTGATTGCTCATGAAGGAAGGTATGTGATATTCAGGGATCATGGTTTTCTCCAGTAAAATGTCCATCTTTCCAGACTGAAAATCCCAGACTGTGCTGTGTATACTGCTAGTGGTGCTGGAACAATTTCAGACTGGCTCTGTTCATGATGATCCCCAAATCAATCAAATCCTGCTTGAGGCAGACCCAGTACAGTTTGATGGTGGCAGCCAAGGGAGAAGGTCTAACTCTGTCTAAACCAAAGCTGT
Organism: Alectoris magna; assembly: GCA_030625065.1. Classification (NCBI taxonomy): domain Eukaryota; kingdom Metazoa; phylum Chordata; class Aves; order Galliformes; family Phasianidae; genus Alectoris; species Alectoris magna. The sequence continues at coordinate 82,595,754 of CM060562.1, read as the reverse complement.
CTGTGGAAATACATACACACAAGCATTTACCAGCTGATCATCAGTAACTGCCAATCACAGAATCACAGGGTTTGGAAGGGAATTCAAGAGAACATCAAGTCCAACCCCCTGCTAATGCAGGTACCCTACAGTAGCTTGCACAGAGATATGTGGAGGTAGATGCAAAAGCCACAGACCAATTAACTCTCTGGGTTGCTGATGGGTGGTATTTGCCTGTGTGCAGATACTCCCATGATAATTCAGGACCAGGGAAGAGGCAAGAGAAGATAAGCTCTGGTTTAGGAAAGCAGAGAGTGAGACAAAGAAGAAAAGTCCGTTGTGCCAAGGGAGAGGATTGGAAGCAGCAGAGTCAAAAGCTGTCTCTGTTGGAGATCCTCAAGCAAATAAATGGAGAATCCCAATTTTGAGGTTCTAATCCCACTTTGCTTTGTTCCATTTATCTCAAAGGAACCAGTCACATGCTTGGAGTTAAGCAAAGGCTGAACTATTTTTCTGGGTCAGGATCTGAAGAGCTAAATGGTTGATAGGTGTTTATAACTTACTATACCATGTTCTTTAATTATTGGCTCACTTACCGGCTAGCAGAATCTCGTACATTCAGTCCCATATGCTATTAACATTCCTTTCTGACTCTCGGATTTGTTCTTTCCATAGCTGAAAGACTTAACTGAAATTCTTATTATAAACGTCATAATGTCTCCTTAACCATTTGCATTTGAAGTCCTCACTGAAGTAAATCAGTCTTCTCTTAGGACATCTAGAGGATTGGTACTAATATACAGGGAATCACTACCATGAGAATACAGAGAGAGTTTTTGTTGTGTTTTGTGGGTTGTTTTTTTGTTTGTTTGTTTCTAGCAATGTTATAAGTTTTATATATATTTATAAGGTTTTATATAGCTATAGCTTCTGACTTCTTTTGCTAAATGAAAAAAAATAAAAGCATGTGCATGTTTGCACAAGATTTGGAGACCCTGATAAAGAACACAAATATTTATTTCAGCCATAATTTTTTTCTCTTTCCCTTCAGCATTCATTATGTACTTGCTTCAATGTCCTTCATGAAATCAATCCAAGTTATCTGCATTTAAAACACAACTCTAACAAAACTGAAACCTAAAAACATAGAAATGGAAGTCAAGTCATGCTGGATACTGTGAATCTTGCAGAACAAAGTATAAACCTGTGCATGTTCTTTGGAAGAAAGGTGTTCTTCAGTGTGCATCTATACTAAGAACAAAGTGCATGTGTGTGTGATGACCATCTTTGCTTAGTTTCTTCAGCATTTAGAAAACAAACTGAAGGTACAGGCTTATGATAGGACCAAGTCGATGTGAGCTCAACCCTGATTTTGGATGCTGCATGCTTAAGACTTGTGTACAATACAATACAGTGTGATGTTAGTTTCTCAAAATATCTTACTATATTTTAAGACAGCAATGAAAAAAGTGTATCTTCCAGGCAGAATTCTGTGAAGTAGCCAAAACTTTACTTTCAGCCTAAGGATGAAAACAGCTGTCTTTCACAATATCACAGACTGGTTGAGGTTGGAAAGGACTTTTGGAGGCCACCCGGTAGAACCTCTGCTCAAGCAGATTGCTCAGGACCGTGTCCAGGAAGATTCTGAAGATCTCCAAAGAAGGGAATCCACAGCCTTCGGGTAACCCGTGCCATTTCTTGGTGACCCACCCAGCACGGAAGTGCTTCCTGGTCTTCAGAGGGAATCTCCTCTAGTTGGTGCCCCTTCCATCTTGTCCTGTCCCTGGGCACCACTGAAGAGAGCCTGGCTCTATCCTCTGTGCACCTTCCCTTCAGATATTGATGAAATCCCTCCCTAGTGTCCTCTTCTTTGGGCTGAGCAGTCCCAGCTCTCTCAGCTGCTCCTCCTAAGACAGGTGCTCCAGTTCCTCCGTCATCTTCTTAGCCCTTTGTTGGACTTTCATCCAGTCCTCCATCTCCTTCTTATACTAAGAAGCCCAGAACTATATACAGTACTCCAGATGTGATAAAAAATGGGAGCAACATTGCTTTTCTTCAGTCCTCAAGCATTTCTTCTATTCTATTCTACTGTCTTTAGAGATAATTCAGAGTGGTCTTCCTATGTTGTCAGCTTGTTCCCTCAGTTCTTGTGAATGCATCTCAGTAGGACCCACAGACGTGTACATCTAATTTGTTTAAGTATTCTCTGACCTGATCCTCTTTCTCCAAGGGTAAATCTTCTTCACTCCAGATTTGCGCCCTGTTCACTAGGACCTGTGATTTCTGAAGGCCAGTCTTGCTAGTGAGGTGAAGAAGGCATTCATTGAATAACTCAGTTTTTTCCATGTCCCATTTCTCCAGAGAAGAAAACGAGCCACAGGCTCACATTTTCCCTTGCCTCCCTTTTGTCACTTGTCTACTTACAGAAGTCCTTTTTACCTTTGATGTCCCTTGTCAGATTCATTTACTCTCCTGGAACTCAAGATATTCATTGTTCACTAATTTGAGTTTTTTCACTGATTCCTTGCACCATTTGGCTCTTCTGGGTACATTTGATAAGCCATTGATGTTTGTTCCATGTTTTGAAGGATTCTGTATGCATGTAGTAAGGAACTATGGAAACTGTGTTCTTACATATCAGGCAACATTTCAAGGAACATGAACTCTCACAGCCCACCAGACTCAAGATGCAAATAATGATTTAGTGTGAACAAGCCTTCCCTGATGGTTTGAAAGCCTGCTCCAAAGCCAGACTTTGCATCTCCTGGCCAATTCACATGGCTGAGTTATCTCATAGACTGTACAGTTATCCATATTGCTAAACAACATGAGGAAGTAGAATGCAGCTAACCCAGGGGATTAAATCTTACACTCTCTTTTCCTTGGGAAAAAAAAAAAAATAGAAAAGAAAAAAAAAAAATAGAAAAGAAAAGAAAAGAAAAAAAAAAAAAACAGAGGACATTTCCAGGGAGGAACAAAGGACTAAAAGAAATTACATGAATCATCAAGTCCATCCCATGTCCACAACCAGGTAACTTACTGCTGGATCAAAGAACTTTACTCTTTCCCACACTGAAAAACCCTCAGAGTATTTCTCAACATCTCATAATTATTTTCAGACTTTTACTAGCTGAAAACAATATTTTTGGCATCTCCCTACATTAGAGGTTTTGTACTTTCAGAAAACAAAACACAAAGATAATTCCTAATCTGACCTGGGGGAAATTCCTTCCAGAATCCATCACACTGGTCAGCATGACTCTTATTACAGGAGCTAGAAAGAGCAGGCAGGCAAGAGAGAGATGTCTTCAGCTCTCGCTGACGTAGTCACAGAGTGAAGGAATGAGAGGCAAGGGAGATAAAAGAAATCTGTCCTTCCACCCACAAGGTGTGGTAGGGAGGTGAGGGAGACTTTTTGCCTCTTTGTCATTTTGGAGAGGAAAAAATCCTTACGTTCCCTCCCTATTAAGACTGTTTTCTACATTTTACCACTATTTATGAGTTTTGTGCAAACCTCAGTAAGCTGTGATGTTGTATGTGTTGCCCAATCTTTATCACTGCAGCTACATTTCACAGTACCAATGAGAAAATCAAGATGCTATACCTCTTAGCTACAAAAGCATTAGTGCAAGGTTTAGACAGACAGCCTCAGAGTTATTCTGGAACCCCAAAGAAATGGTTCATATCTATCCGCTCCCAAACCCACTAGATGGCACTGTGTATGGCTATTACCAGCCCTTGCAAACCTGAGAAATAGCACAAGACCAGCAGCTCCAACCTCAGCTTTAATTCCCAGCCCAAGTCTCTCAGCTGGGAATCCTATGCAGCTGTTCTGCCCGTTCAGCAATTTTTGGGTTCCCTCAGTCACTTTAAATTAATGCTCTTTCAAATGACTACCAGTACTATTTTTTTTTTATTTTTATTTTTTTTTTAAGAAGATCCAAAGTTATATTTTTCCAGTTCCTGGGCCTTGCCCAAAACATTCCAGAGGTTTCAAGAAATATTTAGAAAGTCGGTAAGTCTGACTATCCTGTCTGGCTGTGCAGTGCATATATGAGTGGAAGGGTACAGACTTTAACCAAGACTCCCAAAAATACTGCAAATTACAGGAATTTCAATTTGACCCTAACTTTCCATCTTGACTACACCAGTTCTGCTCTATTGTGTCAGTTCAGATGGCAAGGGAAACCAGTGATGGGTTCCACTGAGATCACTGGGGGCTGTGCAGGGGCCTCTGCCAGGTTTCTCAACACTGAAAATGAGCGTGCTGACATTTGGGAAGTCTTTCCCCCTCTTCTGATCAAGGTTTCTTCTCTTGCTGTGAGCAGTGTTTGCTGGTTTATGCTCTCATGAAAACTGATGGGACTGCTGAAAAAATGGACAGAACTGCCATGTTCAGTCTGGACAGCAGGAGTTTTGCCAAGTGCGTTTTGTTAACTGACACAGGAGTTAAAAATCTCAGTCTCACTTTCTCTGTCTCTCTGCTTCTTGCTCTCTCTGGCTTTTAGAAGTTTGTCTTGTGTTGCAGCTTCAGCAGCAACCTGAACATAGTTTTGTGACTTTTTTAGCTTTTGGAACACAACTCTAAGCAAAAGTGGTATTTGAAACATCTCCTTTTTATCCTCACACATCATTATTTTCTCTAATAAAGTGTATTAGGCATTTTCCAATTGTACTATTCAAGACTAAGGTATAAGATGATCTATAAACCATATGCAAAATGTGCAAGTTGAACAAACATCAACAATTCTTGTACCTTGCACATTTGAAACTGTCCCTCACAGAAAGCTTCCAGGTGGTGAAGATCAGCAAAGCACTGTGAATAGTGTCATATTATATATTATATAATATTTGGGGAAATATTGGTGGCAGGTAGATGGTTGGACTGGTTGATCTTGGAGGTCTTTTCCAACCTTGGTGATTCTATATAAAATCATCAAGCACTGAGCTGTATGAAGGCTACTGCCTCCAGACATGGCAGACACAGCAACTGAGTGTGGGAAGGTCCTTAGACCTCTCTCAAGTGGATGCCATGGCCCACGGGGAGGCACAAAATGCAAGCACTGGATAGGAGATGTAAGTTGGAGATCAAGAAACTGAGTGAGGCTAGAAATGGAGTTCTGTACCCGAGTCACTGTCTGTAGCTAAAGCTTCTAAAAGGGGAGAAGAAAGAGAGAAAAATGTCTTTGTTTTGTCTCCTGGGTCTTTTTAGCTTTAAGTCTGATTGTCTCCAGCCCAAAACCCAACAGCATCATGAGGAACTCCAGAAATTTAGAGGTGTGGTTTTCCATAAGATAACTAGTTGTACAACTGCAAGTTCACATTTTGCTCTGTGACTTTTTCCTCTATAAATGACTCACATTTACAATGTTTGAAGAATATGTCTTCACTTCTCTTGTAAGTTCTTGTTTGGTCCTCTAAGAAAGTAATTAATGATGTGAGCACGTGGTATTTTCAGGAAAGCTGGCAAATAAAAATCAAACAAGTTTTTGATGGTGCGCCTGCAGGAATCCTCCTGGAGCTCAATGTGTGCATGGTGGTTTTATGAGCAATTAAACTCTATCCCTGAAAATCCTACATTTAAAGCTTTTGGATCACCTGTAGGCTTTTATGCTCTGCTGCAATTAATGAGAACATAGGCAGGAAAAGCTCTAGTAACAAAAAGGAACATATATAAACCAGATAAGCTCATATACATTTAGTCTCACTTCTGCCAGAAGGTTTCCGTTCAGGCAGCACTGACACAACTTTAAATAGATGCTGCATTTGAAACCCTGCCAGGATTAAGAGGCAGCACAAAGGTGCTTGTTTCCTTTTTCACTTCCCAAGCTGCAGCAAGAGGTGAAATTTGAGAAATATGACAAATGGTACAAAATACCCTACAAAGCAAAAAGTTCTCCATTGTATGGAACAAGAGGATTTTTTTCCTGAAAAAAAAACACACTACAGTATTGAGGCAGCGGGTATAAGTTGTCAGCCATACTTTACTGCACATGCTGCAGTGTACCACCTGATGTCCATCACTGCTCTCACCCAGGTTTAGCTGGCAGCAGTGCAAACAACCCTCGTCTTCCTCTGCTTCTTCTCATGTGACTGTTCATCAGCAGATGGTTATTCTCTGTGCTCTTCCTCCTAAGGATTTTACTCTCTGGCAGAAAGAAGACAAACCAGTCACAACCTCCAATTGTTACTGCCCAGTACAGTGGATGTTTTGTAAAGCATGACAGGCATTGTCTGTTTCCCATTAAAACTATGACTGAATCCGGTCCTTTGAACTGGGAGAGGTCGAGTAGTGGGAAGCTGCCTTTGCCCATTTGCCATGCCTGGACATGAGAACAAGAAGCATGTAGAGAGGCCAGAGTGTGCAGGCAAGGAGTGTTTCGCATCCTCATTTGCCCCACGCAGGCATGCAGTCTAAGCCACAAGCTGGCCTGCTGCCCTTTAAAAAGAGAGTTCTCAATTAAACTTGAATGGACCTCATAGATCTAGCTATTCTTTCCTTTACAGCAGCATAACACTGCTGAATTTAACATATCGAGAAAAAGTCAGAATCAGTTTTTCTGCGCTATCATTTTCCCATGGCTGTAAACCACAGTTACAAGGTTGCCTTTGTCAGCACTTAAACTTGCCTTCAGCTGGGGTTCATCATGTCAACATGCTTTGTTTGAAGAGGTTTGTATAACACAGTTACTGCTGAACATTCACCTTCGCAAGGATGCTGGTTGTGATAGAGGTCTGAGAGCAATAATTGTGCTTCTTGCCTCTGGAGAGAGAACAGGAGGACGGGATCTTCTGAGCTGTGGCTGCTTCTGTAGATGGAACAGGAGATGGTGCTGCTGAAGAGGTGCTTGGGGCCATGCTTTGTGCATCCTGTCCCAGCCACAAGCAAAGCAAACACATGTTTTTCATAGTCCCGCCAGCCTGCTATTCCCTTCATTCCTGAGGAGAGCCGCATTCTGAGAGCACCAACAATGATCACTGCAGAACCAGTAGGAGCACACATCACTGCTGAGCCAGCTGCCTGGAAATGTGAATGCTACTCTGTGGTTTCCTCCACACTCTGAGCCAGCATTTACCTCACCAGATGTATCTTTGCTGCCTCTTCCAGCCTGTGCTCTAATCATGGTGCAATCCATTTTCCACAAGTGACAAGTCTGAGGGTCCCCAAAGGTAATCAAAGCAAAGCAAGACTCTAAATGAAATGCACAGAGTAGATGGGAAAAGGGGGGAGGGTGTAGAAATGAAAAACGCACTCACTACTGACATGAGAAATCCTGGTCTGGGAGGAACAGGCACAAACATTGGGAAAGGATCTTAACATAAGTGAGGAGGAGGTGTGTGGGGTGGAGAGGTAAAGGCTGCAGTTCCAGCCAAGACTAATGAGATTGCACAGGAACTGAAGCTTAATATATGTACAGAGTCTACAGAAGCAAAAATAGAGTCCTGTAGCCTTCTTTTTCCACAGAGACACTATTATCATTCATGTTTCACAACTGGAGAAACAAGATGCTTAAGTGATTTACCTTCAGTAGGTTTGGAGCCCAGGTTCTTCAAGCTCTCAGGCACAGATATAACCAAGGGATTTCCACTGTGTTTATTGCATTCAGGTGACTTGGTGAATGTCAATTACAGTGTCTTCCAGTCTGAAAGACTCAAAATTCATATATGGGACAGGGAGAGATGGTCTCAGATGCAACACTGTCACATTGTCTCTGATTTCCAGCTCACTTTTCTCACTTTTTCCTTTCCTTTCCTTTTTTTTTTTTTTTTTGTTTTTTTTTTTTTGTTTTTTTTTTTTTTGTTTTAATATAATGCTAAAATGTTTGGAAGGAAGAAAGAAGGCTAGTTCTGGCCATTTTCCTGTACATATTCAGTTTTTGGCCCAGTATTAGGTCAATTCCCTCAAAGGAGCAATAAATCTAGAGCTAGTTTGGATTACACACAGATTACCTTCACTCTCTGGTTTCTGACTGGTGTGCCCACCAGTTATCAAGGCCATCAGCATGTATTTTGCCTCCAGCAAACAAAAATACTGGGAGTAGCCCTTAATCTGTCAACCTGACTTGTTTTCATGTCTCTGCTTGCCCCTCCATGGTGGACAACATGCTGCCTGTTCCTTCGTGACAATGCATGTGTTGGTAATAAAATTCCCATTCCTAGCCCAGAACAACCTTTTTATGTGGCTGATTATCAAATTAACTTTCTCCATCTCTAACCTTTCAGAGTCTGTGGTGGGGGCTCCCTTTCCCACAGCAATTTCCCCTGCCTCATAAATAGCACAGGGGCAAAGAAGAAAAAGGAGATGCTGCAGACCCTTTGAAGCAACCACCATCTCACTGCCTTTGCAGTATATACTCATGCCTTTGTGCTGCTGTAATGGTTCCTTGAAAAAGGACCTGAGTTTCATAATGATATATGGCAATATTTGCCTGACTAGCAACTATGATTGTGGTTGTTAAGCATCTATCTTAAATCAGAAGAGCTAAATAGTCCTTACAGTAATTAGGTCTCAAATGATTTTCTCTTCCTACTGCAACTCCAAAGGAGACTCAGCTTCAAAACACATATTAAATGCTTCAACTGTGGATTAGCTAAGGGTATTTCTCAGTAAAGACTCTGAGGATTCAGGACATGAGGCTATCGATTACATACTATTTTTGCTTTCCACAGAAGGTTTCCAAGAAGGTGGCTAACTAGAACTGAATACACAACCACATTTGTGCTGAATAGATAGAAAGCAAAGGAAACACATTATGTGGTTTTCAAAACTATTGTGAATTATGGAAAAGATACGTAACATTTCTGCAGAATAAAAAAAAAAAAAATCTGTCACAATTATCTATATTTTCTGTATTCAACTCCAAGAATTTTCAGCAATAAACGTCTTTCTTGGGACCCTCGTAAATAAATAACCATCAGCATTGTTGTCATGGAATACATTTATAAATGAGCTTACTACTACAGAGCTGCTCTGAAGACTTCATGGATTGCTTATAAATAACTTACTTTCCTCCACTGACACGTGGGGTTATAAAAATGATTAAAATAAATAATGATGTTTGCTTGGGGGTTCCTTTTTTAGTTTTTGCTTTTGTCTTTTTTGATCAGGGAATTACACTGAACCATTCCACAGACACCTTTGGGCTTGCACAATGTAAGGCCCCATATGGTTTCACTTTCCAGAATTACTTCCAGACACAGAAAGGAACAGATGTGGAGCTGCCATTGCCTTGAGAGTTTGACCTGCAGCACAGGCACCTCATTCTTATTACTGATCATGCATCAGTTCTTTTTACAGCTTCTCTTTTCTCACACATGCCTATTCATGTCAAAAGTGATTCTCTTTGATAATTACGCTGTTCTTCAGATTCCCTTCATGACCAGAAAAACATTTTCTTTACTTTTGCCTTTCAGTTCACTGCCTGCTTTGGATAAAGCTGGGTATGGAAGTATTAAAATACCAAGGGAAAGCCTGCTGTCACAATGAGTTTCATCCAAAGTCCTTTGAAGTCATTCATAAACTGCGGTTCCCAAATGTTGCTGTTGAGTTTTGGATCCACCCATGGCTTTCTTTCCAGCAAGAAGCATAAGTATTTAAAAGTTTTCAAAAGGTTCATCTGATGGGATCACCAGTTTGATTTCCTGAATAATACTCTCTGAAGATTGAGATAAACATGTCACCACTTGAAAGCTCTCTGTATCACCTCAGGCCAGAATTTAAACTTCTCTGAAGCCATGGTGCCCAAAGTTTCACAAACAGTGGGTAATTTCCTCCTTACAACCAAGCCAATCTTTTGTCTCTCCAAACTGAGAAAGGATATGCTTTCTTGATTCTTACACCAGAGCCATCTGCTTATTTTCAAATCATAGTCTTCATTATTGGTGCAATATTACTGGAACAGTCTTGGCATTATGTTGTGCTCCAAAGAAGGTTTGTGGACAATTACTCATTTGTTATTGCCATCCCCTCTTTCTAACCCAATAGTCAGTCAATTTATATTTTAAGGATACCATTTTAATTGTGTTCCTAAATTTTGGATTCACTGTCATGGACAGAAGTATCAGTTCATCTCCCATAAATAACTTACATAACAGGTATACAAAATATATTTAAGATGTGCGGATAATTGATTACTCACTGTGTTTCTTTTCCCACAGTTTAGCCTCCCCCTAAGATATTTAACTTTGAAAACTTGAATTCCCTTTGGCATATTGCAGAAAGTACCACAGGATTCAGCAGACTGTTCTTCAATGTGCCTCTGAATCTGAAACGCTAATACTACGTGAGAAACTTTTTGGTTTTATTGGTTATAATCTGATCCCTTCACTCATGGTTCAGTCTCTGCTAAAGTCAAGTACATTGTCCTGCAGTTATGCATTCTGTACCATACTCCCTTTTTGAACTGAATTCTAGAAAACACTGCACTGAGTCTGCAGGATAAACAGGTATGGTCTGAGCAGGATATTTAGTAGTGGTATAGAAACTGCAAATTTTGATCCAAGACTTGTTGCAACCAACCAGATGGAACTTCTATTCCCAGCTCTAACTGAATACCATGTTTGGACTTGCCTGTTTATTTTCCTTCTTTGAGAAGCCCTCTTCTTTCAGAATATGCAAAGTAAGCAGAATCACTGAAGGGACAGAGAAAGAAGTCAACTCCCTGGGCAGACCTCTGAGCAACACCGAACACACATGTGTATGCATATGTTTATAAATATGCATATCAGAGAACCTCCATCTACCTACTGCCATCTTAAAAGAGAATGGGGACACAGTGGTGAGTGTGCAGGAGGCAGAGGCAGCAGTGAGTGAGGAAAAAAGGAGCCCTGAAGGTGCTTGGCAAACAGCAGAAGGGGGGGATAAACTGCCTGGAAAAATAAACTCTGAAGCCAAAATATCTTCCCATGAAAAGAATCAATTAGATTATAACCTTCCTCAGCTTATTTAGAATTTCCATAAAAGTGTTCAATGGGAACTTGAAAACAGTTAGAACGCAAAATAACATTACAGCTTGATTGTAAAGATCATTTAGATGTTTTGTATTTCCTGATTCTGCTTTATTTCCCTTGTCCTTAAAATTGTGACAACCTGGGACTGACTTTCGACTGCTTTTGCACCTGGGAAGTTGGCCTCTGTGTTTGCATGTGAGGCAATCCTCTGCTCTGGGCAAGGGCAGACAAACTGCCACAGGCACACAGGGTTCGTTCAGCTCTGTGGGGAGGTTTGCCCTTCAAATAGCTGCTCCTCTCTTCTCCAAAAAAAAGGTGTGGACATGGGAGCCCCAGACCAGAACCAGCCAAGAGCTACTACCCAGAATATTATCTAGTGATAAACATCTAGTCTCAAATTTTTTGTTCAGTATCAGTGATAACAAATTATAGCTATAATTCTTACATAATACCCTGAAATAGGCAGTACATGCTATTAAAGATTCATATAAACAGTAGATGTTTTAATGTTACTTGAATATTTATCAGGTCATAAAATCATCACCAAAGAACTCACAAAATATTTTGATTTTAAATAGCAGGCGGCTTTGATTGCTGTAGTCCTTTAATTAATAATTGAAGAGTTTCCACAAAAGAAAAAAAGAATCATTTGACTGTCTTGGTTTTTTTGACAAGGAAGGAACAAAGAGACACAATTTTGCATAATTAACAAGTGTGTCCTAGAAATAAATAGTTATGGAGGAACAATTAAGTTGAGTTCAGGTGGGACAGTCCGTTTGCCACCTTCCTACAACCATGCATATATTCCTGCTGTTCAGTGAATACAAGGAGAAAAGGATGTATTTTAGTGTCTCCAAGAAATCATGTGTCACTTGGTAAAACACAGGGTAAGCTGAGCAGCACAAGAAATCATAGTGTGTTTTTCCCACAATATAAATATTTTTTTACGATGAAATATTATTCTTAGCATTTTTAGTATTTCTTCACTTGGACACAAGAGACTGTATAATCAGCAGCTTCTTTTCCCTTCACCCTCAGTGGCACTGCTCATTTTCTTGTTGAGTTACTCCTTTCCTTGAAATCACTTTTGAAATTCTTTCCTTGTATTTTAACCAAGAGCACAGAAAATTAATGTCATCCAACACAATCTGTTGCCCCAAAGAAGCAGAGCAAACAAATAGTTGTTAACTAATAAGACTGGGTAGTGATACTTCAAAGGAGTAAAATTTACACCCATGCCTTGTCTTGATTAGAATGTTCAAGTTTAATTTAGCATGCCACTATTTCCTGCTGGCTGTTCTTCTTCATTAGTAACAAGCTCTCCTTAGAAATTGTTGGTACAGAACATGTGAAGCCAATTAAATCCTTAATGAAATTTACTTACTTGCAGTTTAAGCACTAATGTGGTCTATGATTCATTTAGCAAAAGGTTTCCACTTACCAAATGAGATCTTTTCGTTTGCAGTAGAACACCGAAGGACAGAACTGTGCACCCATTCTGCCAGAGTTACTGGCATACGTCATAGAGAGAACAAATTAGGTGACAAAATCTCTTTTAATAGGGAGCCTTATTTTGCATTTTCAGGTACTTAAATAAAGTGTGATCACTAAGGTTGGAAAAGACCTCCAGGACCATCTAGTCCAACCGTCCACCTACCACTAATATTTCCCCACTAAACCATATCCCTTAGTACAGCATCTTAATGTTTCTTGAACATCTCCAGGAACAGTGATTCCACCACCTCCCTGAGCAGCCTGTTCCAGCCCGACCACTCTTTCAGAGAAGAAATTTTTCCAAACATCCACCCTGAATCTCCCCTGGCACAACTTGAGGCCAACAACTACACAGGAGAAGAGGTCGACCCCCACCTCACCACGCCTCCTTTCAGGTAGTTGTAGAAAGCAATGAGGTCTCATTCGAGCCTCCTCTATCCAGACTAAACAGTCCCACTTCCCTCAGCTGCTCCTTGTAAGACTGTGACTTGTTTCTGGTCAACCTTGAGTCACATGTTTGGATAAGAACATTTGTCAAATACTACTGCAATATACTAAATATACATATACAGACAGAATGTGTAATACATGTAATGCCGACCAGAGTGATACCAAGCACCAGAGAAAGTAAACACAAATATAAAGCAGATAAAGGATCTTGTCACCGGGTTTATTCTTGCACAATTTAAAGTCACAATAATGAAATGCAAATAATCAATTTGATTATCATATTCTGCCAGAAAATATTATTAGTGTATTTGGTTATCCTTTTGCCTCTTAGGCAGACAGAAATATTGAGTTCTGTGTCAGCCTTTGAGGCCTGATCCATTGGTCATACAGCAGATGACCACTTTTTATTGTTGCGTCTCCTGTAGCATCTCATCATGAACCAGAACCTCATTTTCATTAACACCTTAAAAATTGCTTTTTAAGAAGAGGGGCAAGCAGTGGAAATTGATAGATGAGGGATAACACAGAGGTAAAAGTGGTTGCATTACTACAAAAACACACCATACTAACAGGTAAACATTTAACTGAGACAGCAGAAGCCCTGCTGTTTGCAAATACTCTCTTTTTGCAAATGATAGCAGTCTTCCTGATATCCTTAAACAAAAAAGCACACACAGTACTAAAATGAGCTGCATTCTCCAAGTCCAGTTGCAAATTACCAAGTCCCCATTTTCCCTCTTAGGAGTCAGTCTATAAGTAATAGAAAAAAAAATAATATAATTCAAAGCACAGGAAGAACATCAGAAAGTGTTTGATTACAAGAAGACTTAAGTTTATATCTGATTAAAAGACAACTTTATTTATTTCAGCTGGAGCATGACAGGAGACAATGAGAAGCTGAAGAGAGACATAGTAAGTAAAAAAAATTCACTGGTTTGACATCAGTTGAAATGAGGAATACAAATACGTAGTTAGCTTCAAAAATAATACCTCCTATTTATTTCCATGGAAACTACAACAGATACAAAGAGAACAGTAACACTGTTTGATAGAGAAAACTCTCAGCTACAGAAAAATGTTTTTCAACATACTCACCACCATCAGCTGGGCATTTTTTTTTCAGTAATGAACAGGATCCTGCATGCTGTGCTTATAAAAAGCTGAACCAGTGGAAGTGATCCACTGTTTCACAACTGTTACGATGATGCCATTGATAAGATGACATTGCCCACACAGTCCATCCTACATCAGACTGAAGAGATGGAAGTCAGAAAGCATCAAATCTGGACTATACAATTGGTGTAGTGGGACAGTCCTGCCAAGACTGGCAATGTATTCTATGGTCTTCAGATTGGTATGGTGCCTGATGCTATAATTCTGCAAAAGAAACTTTGTCTCCTTCTCTGGCCTGACTTTGGAACTTCAAGCCCCCAGCTTCATCAGCAGTAGTGGTCAGAGTTCATGGTTTGTCCAGGTTCCAGGAAATCCAGAAGTATCTCCTCTTTCCTATTCCAAAAAAAGAAGTTTACATCTATCTCTTTACCTGTTTCAGGGCTGCATCCTGAATGGGAACTTTTTCTTCAATGGGGAATTCATGTCACCAGTCTATGAGCTACTGTTTCAACTCAGGCTCACAGTGATGACAACACATCTCATCACTGGTAATGATGTGAACCAAGAAACTATCGCCTTCAGTCTCATATTGGTTCAATAGGTTCTGACAAACTTGCATGCGGTGCTCATTCTGATCCTGCGAGAGCATTTGCAGGATTCACCTGGTGCAAACTTTGCAATATTCCAATGATGTCAACATCATTTCCAATGCATTGAAGCTGTTGTTCAGATCCGTACACAGTTCCCTGGTTGTAAACTGCCAATTTGTGAAGATGAGCTGATTGAGATGCTCTTCATTTTAGCTATGGAACAAGGCTTGTCTTTCATTTCGCTGTCACCACTGTTGAAATATACCACCCACCACTTCACTGTGCTCACATACACTGTTTCGTCTCCATAAATGCTCACCAAGCATCAGTGAATGTCAGTGGATACACTTTTTTTGGCATGGAGGAATTCAATTCCGCATCTTTGCTTCATGTGCACTTCCACATCAGATGCCATTTCATCAGATTGCTCCTCTGCTGCCATCTGTCACACAGCACAGAAAGTAATGGAATATTGGTAGGAAGGTTCAGCCTCTACTGCCATATCACCAACATCTACCTCTGGTGTCGTGGGCCAACACAGTAACACAGGAGGTATTACTTTAAGAGCAGACCTCAGACATGCTAGCACTTATTAACATTTTTATTAACTGCAAATAGAGATTAAGGCAAAATTCATAACTGTTCCTATCCAGGGAAGTCTTGACCAAAAAGGAATCCGAAGAAAAACAATACCATATCATGAGAATAATTAATGAAGAGAATGTATTTCAGGTGATGTCAACCCTTATTTCCTGTGAAAGGTCAGTGACAGACCACAGCTTTTGGGGTTTGTTATGCCTACAACTGAGGCAAGCAAAGTGGCAGCAAATTGAGCTGCATCAGGATGTAGCATGCAAAAAGATAGCATGAAATCAAAGCACCACCAGCAAGCTCCAGCAGGGAAGCAGAGCAGTTAGTTTATATTAGCGCACTGCTAATAATTACAACAAGCTGATCTCACTGACCTGTGAGATGCAGCTGAACTGGCATGCATTCTACACCATTAGAAAGGGAAAGGTCTTGTGCACAGTTTTTGATTATTTACACTCAAAAAGTTGCACACCAGATGGTGGTAATTGCCCATAAATTTGGGGATGCACAAGATCTTTGAAAGGTTTGATGTAGAAGTTGCTTAATGAATGGGAAGCTGAAAACTGGAAGAGTATTTGATTATTTTTCCCCTTATATGTTTGATATTATAAAGCACTATTACTTTCCAATAGCTTATACAGTCTTGACCTAGCAGGAGGCAACACAATTGTCTTTATCATTCACCCAAAGGCAAGAGCACTTGTCCTCTTAAAAATTAGATGAACAGTAAAATGCCACCCAACAAAATGAATTTTACTAAGAACATACAACAGAATGATTCCTTCCTTTTTTTTTTTTTCCCCCCTCTTTTTTCTCCACAGATTTGTCTATTTTTGTATCTCAGTTCCTCTGAGATACAAAAAGCACCCTCTGTCCTAGGCTTCTATTTTGTAGAACATCCAACTGCTGCTAAGTAAAGACAAACAAGAAAATAACCTTTCAGTTCAACTTGGAGGCCATTATCAGAGAACATTATCAGGATTTATTTTCTCCTACACTATTTATGTAGTACGCCAGCCTCTTATGGAACATTTTTTTACCAATAGCCTGGCACTAAGCTTAAGCAAGTTGTTTTTTCCATTATCATAAGTATCTTCTTTGCTTTCCTGAACAGAGCGTTGCATTATGGGGCCACAGTGAAATTTTCTGGCTATTTATATTCTGGGTGGAAAAAAAAATCCTTCTTTGTTTGTTTGCCTTCATCACTGCTGTGTTGGTTTTGGGTTTTTGTCTTGCTTTTGTTTTTTGGGTGTTTTTTTTTTTTTTTAAACGGTTATATGGAATGCTTCTGCCAGTGAGTCAGGGTTGCAGTCTGTGGGGTGTCGGTAATGGATAGTCCTTACTGGTCTGTGCACTCTTAATCTTTCATCTGAATGCCAAGTTCAGAACACAAGAAGAGTACGCTGGAAATGCTATTGGTCTGCAGCACAGGAATGTCTTTCTTTGCTGCAAGCAGTTTGCAAAAACATAATTGTTTATATGATTCAATTTCCCGTGTTCTTTTTCTTTCCCCTTTTCTTCCATGTTCCTTTGTTGTGTTATTTTTTTTAAGCTGCAAGAGTCAGCAAACTTATGCATGCTTCCTGGTCAAGCCTCTCAGGTTTCTTATTTCCTACACCTGATACCAAAACCACAATTAACTGCCTAACGGTATTAAATATGCCTTAGAGAGTCTTGCCTGCATAGATTACCTCAGCACCACCAGAGAGGCATCACTCTGGAGGTCCTGTGTCTTATATGCCAAGCCCACGAAGAAGTAATTTAGGTACCGCGTAGCATCTGTAATTGATCTATGCTGAAAAACCTTAATCTCTCTAAAAATAACCCTTTCTCACATGATGCTAGTGAGGAAATAAATAAATAAATAAATAAATAAGAGGGAGGAAAATAGAGCGTGAAAAGACGGGCATGCAAAAATGTTGAAACCCAATGTAAATTGAGCAGGCTTCATCTTCCCTGAAAACAGCCTGTCCAGAACAGAGGTTTTGACCAAATCTTGCTTCAAATAGATTTCATAAAGCTCCACTGTGAGGTCCAAGAGAATTCACCAAAATAAGTGTTCTATCATCTTAACAAGTACAATTTGTGGATCTCTCAGAAACAAAAGATATTTAGTGAAGTTAATTTTGCAAACAGGTGTCACCACTTTTACCATTTTTGAGCCAAGACAGTGAAGAGAGGTGAAATGCCAGCTTCACCTTGTAGGCATATCTATGCCAAAAGCACTTAAGCACAAATGGCACATAAAACAGAAACACCTGTAATTACTGGGCATAATTTCATGAAACCTCATGAAAACAGTGGGCTTTCCTGTCCAGAGAACATAATGAAAAATTTTACAGTGTGGAGCAGTATAGCTGGAGTGATTGTATGGGTTTTATCAACAGTTCTGCTCAGAAACACCCAAAAGAGCATTGCTCAACTCTCCTGGGAGGGCACTGGCACCCCTGAACTGACACTCCTGGCCTCCTCCTAACTGCCTTGTCACTGCCACCTCACCTCTGTTCACACTTAGTGAAGGTGACCACCCTACAATGTGGGTGAGAAAGAAAATCTGTCACTTGGATCATATATACCATTTTTTCAGCACTAACCCATCATCTTCCATCTTCAGCAGCATACAGTAAAGCTCTGCTGAGGTGCTGAAAGCCATTTTGCAAAGGTTATTCCTGCTCTGAGTTTATGCCAGTGTAGTATGAAGCTGACCCAGCACATACATGCTGCTCTGCAAGTAAGCAGTAGATCAGGCTTCCTTCACCTTTTTGGTTCATGTTATAATAGACTCATAGAATTGCTCAGGTTGGAAAAGACCTTAAAGGGCACCAGGTCCAACCGCAATGTAACCATACTACCCTAACTCTAAAAACCTACTGCTAAATCATATCCCTGAGCACCACATCCAAATAGTTTTTAAACTCATCCAGGGATGGTGACTCAACCACCTCCTTGGGCAGCCTATTCCAGTGCTTAACAACCCTTTCTGTAAAGAAGTTTTTCCTGATATCCAACCTAAACCTTCCTTGGCACAACTTGAGGCCATTTTCCCTTGTCCTGTCACCAGTGAGAACAGATCAATCCTGCTCTCGCTGTAATCACCTTTCAGGTATTTGAAGAGAGTAATAAGGTCTCCCCTCAGCTTCCTCTTCTCCAGACTAAACAACCCCAGTTCCTTCAGTAGCTCATTGTTGGCATATTCTTCAAGCCCCTTCACAAGCCTTGTTGCCTTTCTTTGGACCTACTCTAGCACCTCAATAAGATTTGGTAAATGTCTCAAGGAAGTGCTCTCAAGTTCTCTCCTGATTTGAGGTCACCTGACTCTAGATGAGGCAATCTTTGAATTCAATATGATGAGAGGACATTTCCTTATGGAGCTCATGGACACGAATGTAGGAGGCATTTCTGGGGTCGTCCTCATTTCCCCTGCCCATGTTACACTGAGGTGCAGTGACACTGTTCATTTCCCGGGCAGCTGATAGAGGATAAGCTGTTTCCTTCAATAACCCTGAATTTAGCTGGTACTTGAGAGCAAAGAATTCCTATCTGCAGAACACTGAAGTAAAAGTTTGTGTGGTAGAACAGAAAACACAATGGCAGAATGCAAACCAAGGGTCTAGAGAAGAAGGGGAGGATCACAATTTTAAGCTAAAGAAAGGTTATTTTACTGTTCGGCTGTGGGATCTCAAGCTGGAGCTAGTTGCCCATACTCAGAGAACTGTTTCAGAAGAAAGCATATGAATGGAAGAAAGACTATTGTACAACAAAGAAGATGCTAATCTATGCTCCAAGAATACCTGATGATAAGTTGGAGATGTTCACAATGAGTTTGCATTATCTAGATCAGCTACTGAAGTACAACCACATTTCCCTTGCTAGTCTGCAAACCTGATCTGCATGTGTTGCACACCATACTTATTTTAATCATCTACAAAATGAACTAGTGAAGCCATCCAACTTCAGGCTACCATCCAGCAGGGCTTCAAGCTATGTATGTGTGACTGGCCTTCAAAAGTGGATGACAGTGCCTATCAAAGGAACCTGGAAAAGTGGAGCACTCAATAAGCATCCTTGTAGAATTCAGCCCATGACAAAGCCACATCTCTGATCAGATTCAGAGTTCATCTTTGTGCCAGTCAAGCATCATCTAGACTTGCGGTAGCTGTGGCCATCCTTTCCATCCATCCCATTCAGTTTCATGAAGACTTGTTACGGAATTTGCTTGCTTTCTAGCCAATGGATTGTTAGTGGAAATATACTGAATATGTGTGTTAGAGTATAAAAAGGCTTGCTTAGAAGAATGAGAGATACATACAGCATTATGATCATGATCATCACAGCAATAAAGAAATCTTCCTGGCATGAGAACCCTGTGTTGTGTTGCTAACTCACGACGGTTTCTCAGTCATGTTTCTCAGTCTTCAGGCTAAACCTGCACACCCACAAGTGCTGTGGCTGGTAAAGCTGATCTTGAAGAATGATTTCAGGGCTGTACTTACTAGGCCATGAAGACCCCTATGGGTTGCTTCAGACTTACTGAGTTTTGTGGCCTAGAACTCACTAGTGAGTCACAGTTTGGGTTTTGATGAATGATTCTGTGCCTTATAAACTCTCAGCAACTTGGAAACAGCATGACTTTTCATGTCTGAAGAGCAGCCTATGAGTTCAGATGACAGAGAAGTGACCAGGGACTACTTACCACTTGGACCAGGCTATTGAGAAATGCAATAATTACTGCCAAGGAGTGGTCTATGGTTAGTTTTGACATTTATATAGTTGCACATGCTGTGCTAAATTTTATTAATAAGGATGATTATTGCAATTATTCCACAGGTGGTTTTTTTTCCTTATGGTGGACCAAAATACACAGCAGAATTTTGTTAGGTTAATTAATTTTTAAAGTTGGTTAAAGTAAGATGTCCACTTTTTTGAGCCAATATTTCACGCCCCCAAAATAAAGAAGAGACTGTGCTTAGTCCTAATGAATATAACAGTGGTGATTGGTTGGATTTTTTGTTTGTTTGTTTCTTTGTTTGTTATTATGAATCCCCTGCTTTTAAAATACTGCATATTTTTTCCTCACCCAGTTAGTGCACAGCATCAATTCATTCTCTCCCTGGTGCAGGACTTTACATTTGTTTTTGTGACCCTTCCGTAATTAACCACTTCAGATTAAAAAAAAAAAAAAAAAATCATTGATACTACTGTATAAAAATTACTTCAATAATTACCTTTTTTTTTTCCTCCCTAAAACTAATTTAAAAAAAAAAATGTACTGGATCTCAGCAGAAACATCTTCAGAGAATACTACCTCCAGAATTAAGATTAACTGAAGATTCATCTGTAAATCTTCCTCATCTAGACATTTTCTTGTTGTTCCTTCATTGTCCAAATTGAAGAATAAAAAGCAATAACTTCATTGTATTCTGATCTGTTAGTTCAGGAAGAACAATGAGCCAAATGAAATCTTTCCATTCTTTCTGTTTCCAGAGTCAAATATTTGCTAAGTGCTCAGCCAGTTTCATGGCATGTGCTTACAGCATCCAAGACTTCCAGGTGGTCCCTCTGTCCAATTACCTACCAATCCGGGCTTAGTCTCTGTAATAAGCTGGAGGTGTCTTCAGTCAGGCATAGTCACAGGTAAAATACAATACTATATGAAAAATTGTATTTCAATCATTTATTAAGCAATAAACGTTTCCCAACTTCCTTTTTGGATTGCCACATAATTTCTGGAATAGAAAACTTATTAAAACTTGGTTTTAGTTTTGTTAAGATTTTCAAAGTTTTATCTTCAGACTGCATCTGTGATCTTCATTAGAAGATTTTATTTATACTCTTAGAGAAATCCATAAAACAGCAAAGAATACAAACTACTCTCAGTTTCCACTACGGTGTTACTTTCATACTCATAGATACTTCTCCCTGTACGAAAGCAGATTTTTCCAAATTTGTTTCAAAATTGTATTTATAGGGGAGAAGCATTCAGATTAGTTCATTTTATTTTATATTTCTACATTCATATTATTTTTCCCAATATGTACTACCAGGAGATTCTAATCTGAAACCATGCTAAAGGATGCAGAGGTGCCAGCAATTAGATTTGTATAAACAGCCTCAGAAAACTGCTGTTGATTTATTACAGAAGAGCACTGCAGGCCCAAGATTCTTCTACATGCTGTTGTCACAAATGCTGGGAGCAAGGAACTCAAACAGGGTTCTGTTCCTCATTTTTCTCAACAAAAGTTCAGGAAGGGCCTATGACTTCCATTTTGCAACTGACTTACAGTAGAAGAAATTCATCTTTTTATCTCTTTTATTTGAGTCATAGATGGCACAAAAATAGTCAGAAAATATTAATCTTATTTTCCTCTGGACTAGGATTAAAGAAAGGCTCTCTTCCTATATTTAGAACTGAAATTTGATGCCAAGATTCTTTTTTATTCTTGGTACAGCCCTGCATTTCAAACACATTATGAAGTGTTTGAAAAAGTTTTGTCTCTGCTCACAGCGCATTTTTCTCCAATAAAACACAGTGAAATATTGCAAGCAAGAAGGCAAAGACTCCCCAAAACATATTCTTGACCCCACTTTGTATTTTCACGCATTCTGCTCCACTCGCATAGCCTTTAGACACAATGGATTGTGTCTGAAATACTAGCATATGATGGCATAGTCAATGAGAAAGGAACTGGTTTAAGATATTCAGATGATCATAGAATCCTAAGGGTCCAACCTAAGTGATTCCATGACAAATACAGAAATAGGAATGATTGCTACTTAGGTAAAAAGAACAAAGTTGTTCTTAGTTCAAAGGATAGGTAGTAACTTCAGTAGAATGAGGAGAAAAAAAAAAAATTAATTGTTCTTACTCAGCTACTGTCATTTAATTTTAAACTGATTAACCAGAAAAGGAACAAAAGCCTGTCCTCATGCATTACTCTCTTAAGGAAAAGTGCAAGGTCCTGCACCTGGGTCAGGACACCCCCCAGCACAGATACAGGTTGTGCAGAGAATGGCTTGAGAACAGCCCTGAGGAGAAGGATTTGGGAGTGTCAGTTGATGAAGGAATTAACGTAAGCAGACAATTGCGCTTGCAGCCTAGAAGGCCAAACATTTCCTGGGCTGCATCAAGCAAAAGGTGACCAGCAGGTCAAGAGAGGTGATTCTGCCCCTCTGCTCTGCTCTCATAAGACCCCACCGGGATGGGGGCTCCAACACAAGGACATGGAGTTGTTGGAGAGAGTCAAGAGGAGGGCCATGAAGATAATCAGAGGGCTGAAGCACCTCACCTACAAGGACTTGCTGAAAGAGCTGGGGCTCTTCAGCATGGAGAAAAAGCCAGGAAGACCTTATAGCAGCCTTCAAGTACCTGAAGAAGGCCTACAGGGAGGTTGAGGAAAGTCTTTTTATGAGGATAGATAGATAGCAACAGGACCGGGGGAAACAGCTTTAAACTGGAAGAGGGTAGATTTAGGCTAGATATTAGGAAGAAATTATTTACCGTGAGGGTGGTGAGACACTGGAACAGGTTGTCCTGGGAGGTTATGGGTGCCCCCTCCCTGGAGGCATTCAAGGCCAGGTTGGATGGGGCTTTGAGCAACCTGGTCTTGAAAGTTCCTTTCAACCCAAACCATTCTATAAACAAATTTTCACAGGGCATGGTTGCAAACAAGGTAGGAGGAAGGTCTGAAGAAAGGAGTGGTAGAAGAAAGGTGGAAGATAGAGGGCTTCAAAGCATTCTTTGAGTTAATGAAAAACACTTGTTAAAAAAAAAAATCCAGAGCCAATTCTCTGTTTAAGGGGGGGGGGGGGGAAAGGAAAAGAAAGAAAAGTCAACTACTTACTCACTTGTACATTCCTAACTTGTGAAAGTTCTCTTTTTGTTTTATTTTGCAACTGTTCTGGTACCACTTATCCCATAATGCGAAGGGGAGTTTCACCCTCTAGGCAATCCTAATAATGAGACTGTGCAGATTCTGGGCTAAAATCTACAGCTTTAGTCTATTTGTCACAGTTCCTTAATTGAGATGGAGGTCAGCCTCTAAGATCTACACCATTTTCCTTTATTAGAAGTTCTGCTGAAATCAGGTCATCAGACATTTCTGGATGGGTTTCTGCATACCTTGGTGGCTGCAGACAGCCAGTAACATCTCTCCAGGTATTTACGCTATAAAAGGACCGTGATGGCCTAGTTCCCAGTTTGAGCTCTGTCCAAGCAAGCTTCTCCCTTTTTTAACCTCTACGTAAGAGCAATTTTCTTCTCCCTCCACCCCGGGGCATTATAAAAGCCTATGTTTTACATTATATTAATCCCTGAAATAGGAATATTTTCTGAAATAGATTTCCTTGAAAAACATACTATTGCTTTCCTGAGGTGGGGGGGGGGGGGGGGAAGAAGTTGTAACATGATACAGAAAAAAAAAAGCAAACACTTCTCAGGCCTTTTTCTCCCACTTCTCTGTACTTCTTTTCCCCTTGTGTGAATTTCTTTCCCATTGGTTTAGGGCTCTATGCAAGCAGAACATGCAATGCATAGGTGTAAAACTGTGGTTCACACACTACCACACATATCCACACATTTGGTATTATTATTAGTGGGGAGACATTGAAGATCTAGAGATTCTAGTACAAAAACAGAAAAAGAAATCATAATTTAGTGTGAAAGTCACTTTTAGGCTCAAGAAGAGAGAAAGTAATTGTTTTCTGGCTATTAGAAAACTTAATTGACACACAATGCTTTGCCAGCTCACCACTTCAACATCGGCCAATGCAAATCATTTGAGCTTCCCCATTCCCTAAATTACTCCAATCTAAAGATATTAGTGATTGCCATTAGACTTTAGATGTAAAGCCCTTCAACTCTTTAGTTAAGCTTCTCTTTGTAAAGGAAATCTTATTTGGTTTTATTGCGGTCTGACATTATTTTTAGTTTAACGCTGAATGCTATTTAAGTATTAAAAATTAACCTGCTCTTTGGAACAAGAAGATTAAAAGCTTTGAAAACCTATTCCTTTATGCAAGTCCAGTAAACAACACAGATTATAACAACTGAAAAAAATTTAAACCAGCTTATAACAGCCATCACTTTCCTGACAAAAGCTTCATTGAAATCTACTCAATTAATAAAACTTCCACCATGAGATTGAAATTGTACTATAACGTTCGAGTTCTGAATGGGCAGTTATGTTTCCTTTTAACAACTTTAGGAGTGAGATTGGTTCAGAACTTCAAAGTCCATTTTTCACCACAGGGGAGATGGACTGTTTACTGTTGTTGAACACATCAGGCTTCCTCCCACGACCACTCAAATGCAACCTGCTTTCTTAAGGAACACATACAAACAAAGCAACTCAGCTCACATTTCCACTCATTCAAAGTAAGGACACCAGGTACACAATATGAAATAGAGGTGTATAGTTACCTCTCACCAGTTTTCAGATAACTGGAGAAAGGTATTAGACACAATCCTGTAATAAAAAAGGAATGTTCTAGAAACACCCAGAAGGAAACAGGATCTATATAGAGATGCTGCTCTTTCAGCTGCCAGCCCTTAAATGAGGTTAGGGAAGGGTGGACCCTGGGTCTACCCCTTCTGGTCACACAAGTGAATTGATTGCACCTGTGCTCTCAGGCCTGTCCAGGCCTCTTCTCCAGGTGCTCTGGTTCAGGCCATGACCCAACAGTTCCCATACATTCCACCCCTTCACAGTGAGAAGCAATGATTAAGCACAGTGGGATCAAGCTATCCTTTACAGTGTAGTCCATAATCTTAGCTGCAATGCATTTGCAATTTGTCTCAATGCTGATATAATTCCTGTCACAGATGCAATTTCATGGCAGTGTAAAGAGTTCATAATTTTTGACTGTCCATCTTCTTTCTATGATAAATGTTCAAAAAGTCTGTCATTGAATGTTACCGAAGAATAAGATGTCATGATAATTGTTCAGTGGAACCAGAACTCGTGCTGCTTCTGCCTCCGTTGGTATCCTGATGGGCTGCAGATCTCAGGGGGAGTAGAATAGGTGTTTAATTGGCAGAAAAAGAGGCAAATCTGCCCTCCATGGCACAATTGTCCTGTTCTGAGTCAATATTTCTGCTTGGATGGGGGTACGTCCAAGCCTTTTATACCACAATCTTTTGCCTAATGTTGACAGTTGGGTGATTATATCAGGTACCAAAAAAGGGTGTTCTAATCTGTGGCATACCAGATTAAAGTTGTGGAGTCTCCATACATCCTTGGGGATATTCAAAACATGACTGAACAAGACTCTTAGTAAGCTGATCCCTGGAAGTGTTCAAGGTTGGATGGACTTTGGACAACTTGATCTAATGGAAGATGTTCTTTCCCACGCTAAGTAGGATGGCACTAGGTGATCTTTAAGGTCCCTTCCAACCCAACCATCCCATGAATCTATGATCTAATGGGACTTGCTTTGAGTTGAAGGTATAGCAAGATTACCTCCAGAGATCCTTTCCAATCCAGATGATCCTGAATCTTTATTTGCCCTCAACTGCATTCCCAAGATTCCCTGCAGCTGTTACTCATTCTGTCTCCCGGGTGCAGCAATGTAATCTGTTGTACATGTTCATGTGCATGCTGGTCCAGTCCTCAAGTTTCTTAAGGTCTATGTGGATAAAAAACATTGTCCTTTGATGTGTCATCAGCTCCTCCCTGACCTAGTGACACCTGCACATTTTCTGGATAGTGCTTTCTGTCTTGTTATACAGGTCACTGATAAAAAACACTAAAGATCAGATCCATTATCAACCCTGAAGTACTTTGTTTATTGCCAGCTGCCAGCTAGGCACAGAGCCACTGATTACTGCACTTTAGGTCTGGCACTCCAGCTAATTTTAAATTCATGTAACAGTCTAATCATCCAGCCCATACATTCTCAACTTCCAGATGAGACCCCTGGTATTGGAAACCTTATTAAAAAAACATTGACTTCCACCCTGTCATTCCTATAACCAGTCAATAACCAGTCAATTCATTACCAAAGATGATCACACCAACTGTTTCTGATTACCTCCTTGTCCTGCTTGGTTTTGGAAATGGGTTGCAACAGAAGAACCTGCACCATGGTCTTCACAGAGACTGAGGTGAGCCAGCAGCCAACTGTGTTCCAGATCCTCTTTTTGCCTTTCTTGAATATGACTGTAATGTTCACTTTTTCCATTTAGCACTATTTTTTTGTAAACAATACACAGGAATCATACAATCACAGCAGCTAGCAAGGCAGCTGCTGCAGCCAACTCTTTTAGCACCTTTATGTCAGTCCCAGGGCTGTGAATAAGTCCAGCTTAAGTAGTGTCTAACTTGTTCACCCTGTGCTGGTTCTTTTCCTATAGATTCTGTTACTGACAGAAGTCAAGTGGAAGGTTCTTTTGTGATGATCAAGGCAGAAAAGACCCTGGTTACATTGCCTTTTCCACATGATCCACCCTGTTCTGTTTCATTCATCCGCACATTCACGTCTTCCTTACAATTCCTTTATAGCTAGTCCTTCTTCCTCAGTTTAATTAAGTTATTTTTAGATCTTTTAGCTCTGATTTTACCTTAGTGGTACTGCTATATTCTTCCTTAGTTGCCTATCTTTGGTGTCAATTTAAACATTTACTGTTTGTATTTAATTCAAGAAGCTCCCTCTTAGTTAAGCTGGTCTTGTGCAGAAACTTCCAGTTTTCCTACACAAAAAGGTGACTTGTTCCTGATCACTCATGGAGCTCACTTTCAAGGAGTCATCCAGCTCTTCTGGGCACTCTACCCCACATGGCTGTTTCCCAGAGGACGTTAGCAATTCCTTAAATAACCAAGTCTGTTCACAAAAATCTAGAGCCCTAACTCTGCAGTTTTCCCTGGTGCTTTCTACCAGATCCTGAATCCTTGAACTCCCTGAAACATAAACTGCCATATTTTTCCACACAACTACAATTCTTCATCAGTCCTTTACAGTCTGTGAGCAGCAGATCACACAGAGTAACATCCCTGTCCACCTTTCTGATCTTTGTTTTGGAAATGTGTCACCCTTGCTGAACGTCTGTGAGTTCCTTGGGTGCTTTGCACAAAGCCACATTGCCCTCACAGCAGTTTTCTGGGCAGCAGAGGTCACCTGCCTGAAGAACAGAGATTTTCAGTAGTTATTTGGAGGAAGTCTCATCCTTTCCCTCCTATTGGCCAAGAGGTGTGTAGCAGACCCATAAGATACTCCCAGATTTACTTTTGCATCTATCATTGTCGCAGAAGCTCCCAACAGGCACATCTTCAGTTTTGCCCTGTAGAGCTCTATGAATTCAAGGAGATCCTTATTATAAAAGATTACTCCCTCTTCTTCCCTAAATACTACCTTTCAGTAGCCTGCTTTCGCCGTCCCTTCACAGCATATTCTCTATTCCATGTGAGCAACACCTTGTGGGTTCTGGCCATTCCTCCCTTCTAGCACCTATCACTCCTGATTTTCTGGTTCATCGTCTGGGGTCTCTAGAAGCACTGATGTATCAAAGACACTGAATCTTGCCAGATACTGATCCCTTGCTTACTCATCTGCAAGGCTACCACTGAACTGTTATGGTGAGATGTATATTACATGAATTGCTTAGTGCCTTTGTCTGAGTGTCTGAGTTTCAGTGTGCTGTATCTTATTTCAATATTCTTGCTAATTAACAGTATTCACTCTAGTGATACATCAGGCATTATAGACTAAAGAGGACACTAAAAATATTCTCAGAAAATCAGTTCTTAAAAGAGAATTCCTAAAGAATACAAAACTGGAAGAAATGGTTGCACAAAGTGAAAAAATGTCAATGAAGGCATATAAAAGTAGTAATCAATTTCTAGTTTATGCATAATTATTCTTAGGAGCCAATGGGATTTTTAAAGTGCTCTAAAACATCTGATATTTGCATGTAGTTGTATATTGATCTCAGCTACAGAGACACATTAAGTCATCCAGCTTCAAAACTTAAAGGAATATTCACCCTTGGACTTGTGTTCTTTGTGCTATAATTTTAAGGTTCATAAAAGCAGCAGCTGAAGTGACATGCCAGGATCTTGAGCCCTCATTATATTAGATTCTACTCCTTTAGGCTGGACGAATATTTTCTTTTCTTACATACTTGGTTCAGGTGCTGTGGCTCTTTCAACTGCCAGATTTTTTGCATTTGCATCAAATATTACTTATAACAAAAATAAGCATTTGTATGAGAATCCATACATTGAGCATCTGACAGACCATATCTACTTTTGTTTACAGCAACTAATGTAATGCTGCTTTTAGATTGGTTTAAAATACATATCTTTTCCTCTTACAATTAAATTATCTCTTACAAGTCCCGAGAAAACAAGTTCTGCAGTAAAAACTTTAATCCATATTGAAATGCACTGGTTTCCTAAATGTGATGTAATATATTCAGACTTCATTTTCTTCCAGACACATTAAGTTTTTATGACTTCATTTTTGAAAGATTGTTCTTTGCTCCATCACTCATATTGTTTTTCTGCTCTGACACCTTATCCATTTACAATACACACAAACACACCAATAAGATGCTTTTTATAATCCCCATGTTTTGAGATATTTAAATTCTTTTGAGTTCACCTAGAATTCAAATTAATGGTCCAGTCAAATGGAAGTCAACCCAAAGATACATGCTCAATTGTAAGCAGAGTGCATTATTTAACCCTTCTTTCGTGCTTAAAAAGACTATAGTACCAGCAGAGCTGTAGTGAGATGTCAATATTTGTTTTATTTCACTTCATCTTTCAAAAATAGCATTATGATTTCAACCAACATAAATTTACTAATTACATCAGCCATTCATGTCAGTAGCAAAAAAATTAAGTGCCACTCAATTCTATGCAAAATATTTTTAGATTTATAGAAAGGCACTAATTACGTACCTCCACAGAAAATAAAATGTTAGTTTCCTTCGCATGACAAAACACCATTTCGTTTCTTATGAATCATAAGCTAGTCTGCTTTTAAGAGGTGGCAGAGGGCAACTTCTAATAGAAGCCTTAGCATTTACCACCATTATGAACCTCATCACACAGCTATTATCCTCATTATGCTTTGATACTCTTGACCACGTGTGGTTTAGAGTTTGTCTCCAGCTTTTAGACGTGAAGTTACTGTCAGAACAAATAGCGTCAGAAAGCTTTGTTCATAAGGGCCAAGATCAACAGTCTTTGTATAAGCTGATTCTAAAGAGAATTTTTCTCCTGCCTCTGCCAACAGCACTCCTTGTGACTCTGGGCAAGCCACGTTCCTTACCCGTTATTTCTGTTTGCCTACTTCCTCTGTATTCTTTTTGTGACAGAGGTCATCTGTGGTGTGAGAACTGCACCTACACACCTGTAAAATTCTGGCATTTCACACTCCACTATGATAAGTGTGATCATTATGTAGTCTTTACTGGAACAACAATGATTTGTCCTTCTTAGGAAATTAGAATTTCATCCTAGATGTGTTGTAGAAGTATCATCTATCTTTTTTTTTTTTTTTTTTTTTTTTTTTTTTTTTTTTTTTTTGTGGGAATTGGAGGAATAATCTGAAAGTTTTACTCAGTGTTCAAGTATGTCTAAGGTAAAAGGATGTTCCATGTGTTAAAGGAGAAGGGCTCAGAATTAATATGTTTTATCTAAATCCATAATCTGTCTTCATATGAGCCCATGAAGAATGGAGTTGGGTTTCTGTCTTTGGATCTTACACTTGCCTGGTACACAGAAGTAATTACACACTACACCACCTCCAGCAACAACAGAAATTATTGTATTGGCCTCCTCTTTAAGTAAGTGGTTGATACGAGCCATAAAAATATTAATAATAATAATTAATAAACTTCCAGGTACTTCTATTATATACAGAAATGTATAACAAAGAATTGTAAAAAAATAACTGATTCTTTGCCAGAACTCTAGTAGGGTCAGCTTCAGAAACTCCTCTAGCTGTTTTCTCACTCAGGTGTGTAAGATCTTTGCTCTTTGCTCTCTGTGCATCATGAAACAGGGTCTGCTAATCCCCAGTCAAGCAGGAGTTTTACTGAATAAAAACAAGCCTTTCTTTCAGACCCATGTCAAATACAAGGTCCAAATCATAAAAAAATTCAAAAAACTGCATCAATGGATAAATTTAGGCCAGATCTAATTAGATATTTTCCAGCTCCTGACCTCAAACCTTTTCTTAAAACTTGAACTCTGCAAACAAAATTATTTTTAGCTTCAAAATACTTGGCTAATTTATTTTCATTTTGCTTAAGTTTTGTATGCCTTTGCGCTTCCTGTTTCTGGCAATGACCATGATTGAGAATGCCAAAGTGCTCTTTTCAAATCGTATGCTTGGCCAGATGAAAAGGGGAAAATACTCAAAATCATGCAAGGCAGTCTTTTCTCATGAGTCTTCTGTTCACATGAACTTTGTAGGCCAATTTTGGAAATGCAAGTTTATAATTTAAGACACATCAGATAAGGAAAGAAACTTCTGGGATTCACTCATTTCTCACTAATATTCCTCTTCCCTTCTAGCAACAAAGCAGGACTGAAGGGAGAAGGAAACAACAAAAAAGGGAGAAAAGTCCAGAAATTAAAAAAAGAATATGGAATAAAATGATTCCTGAGCAGACTCGACGTCCTGGCAAAAAAATAAAAATAAAATAAAACAAAATAAAAAATGACAATAGGAGGAAAGGAGCTCTTATTCAGAAGGCAAATTACAGAAGGGAAAAACGAGATGAATTACCATTATGGACATCTAAGTGGATGGTCATTTGTACTTTGCCTTTAGCAAAACAGCTAAATACATAAACAGCTACCTTAGTCTGAACACCTATGTTTATACAGACAGAGCTGAGGGGAATGTTACCTAAAACATTTACTGTTTTTGTTTTGCTTTTTTATGCCTTGGTATTTATTTTTTTCTGCAACCATATAGATAGTATTTCAGAATCCTAATTTTTACGCACAAACATTTGTTTCATGGACTATGTATAATAGGTCTCAATAACTGTGATCTGCTACCAGCAAATCTCTTAGTTATGATAAAAAAAATATTATAAAACCTTCTAGATAAACACTGTAAATTCAAGTATTATACTATAACATAAAGGAACATAGTTGCAGGTAAATCCAGTGCAGGAAAATTGAAAAAGTGTATATATTCAGGTTAGCATACTTCACTTATACTCACACACCTATCTACAATTGCGCTGCTGAGTGTTACTGTGAACTCACATAATGTCCTTCACACCTCTGTAGCTATTTCAAGTTGCTTGATATAAAGAGCCTTATACGTTTCCACAGGGTTGGAACTTGGAATTACAGAAACTTCAGTCACATGGTTCTTATGTCAACTGATGACACGATCCTAATATTTTCAATTTTCACATCCCTGCACAACTTTTAGCCACATGACTTTCATCATTTTTAGTGGATATCAGGAAGTTAAACCTCACAGATCTGTTTCAAAATGCACTCCTTTAAACTGCCATTGTTAATCATGTTCATGGGTACCTGCTGGGATTCTTTGCAGTGCTTGTTTAGACTCACAGATGGTTTTGATTTCTATGGATGATACTAAGCTCTGTTATTCTCATCAGACACTAACTTTATTTTCTTTGCTATAGCCACAAGCCCTCAAAATCTGTATTTTTTACTAAAAAAAACCTCTTTTTATGACAAGATTGATATTATTTTAGTTAGTGTTTGGTGCAAATACATTACATGTTTTATTTTTCTGTTCTGAAAACAATGAAAAATAACTATTAACGAAGAAAAACACTTAGTAGCAATCTAGTATATGCACTATACGCACTTTCATCTGTCTATGATATATATGGTATATGATATAGTATGTGATGATATATTGAATATATAAAGGCCAGTACAGAGACATTTGTAAATATTGTATGTGGATATAAGTATAGGTAGAAAGATGCATCAATAATACATAGTACTGAAATCTTATGGAAATTAAATCTGCTCTTCTCTTAGATTTGACTTGAGGCAACCACAAAAAATGCAACTCCCAGCCTCTTAGCACTGGCTGTAATTCTTAATATTTACACTGAGTAGTGCAGGAACGGCTCAGACAGTGATAGCCGAGAGTACGCCAAGGTTATTGGAAAAAGTAAACGGCTCTATCTGTCTCATATATCACCCCATCTACAGGCAACCACTTCTAACATGAGACTCCCTCCACTCCTTTCTTGAAAGGCTGCTCTTCTGTTCTGGCAACCAAGATCATCTCCAGCCTATGAATAACAGAATCAGAGTCACAGAATGGTTAGGTTTGGATCCACCTATAGCAATTTGCCTAGGACTGCACAGTGGCACAAAGTTGCCCTTAAAATTAGCTAGCAAGTTCTTATCCTAGCATTATTATGGTTTCTCTTTAACAAGGAGCAACAGCAGTTATTTTTCCAAGAGATTAACTTACGGAGTTTTCTGATACCACTCTAATTTACCATCACTCTTTCCTTTAGATATTACTGAAATAGGTATACCAGCTTCCTCAAACTGGTGAGTTGATATCAAAATTGTTGCCCTCAAGTGTAAGGATCCATACATTCATTTCTTTTTTTCCTAAGCCTTATCAATACTTTTGTATGAATGTACAAGAGAACATTACAACTATCAGTTAATATATGAAATATTTGTCCTCCACTGTAATAACCTTCTTCTGCAAACCCTGCATATAAACAGAGAAACAAACAAACAAACAAACAACTTTGCATTACTTTTTGTAATTCACAGAATGGTCCCACAGGCTTGGGGAGGAGTGACTGGAAAGCTGCCTGATGGAAAGGGACCTTGGTGCACTGATGGACAGTCAGCTGAATATGAGCCAGTAGTGTGCCCATGTGGCCAAGAAGGCCAATGGCATACTGGCTTGTATCAGGAATGGTGTGGTTAGCAGGACTAGGGAAGTAATCCTGACCCTGTATTTGGCACTGGTGAAGCCTCACCTCAAGTTCTGTGTTCAGTTTTGGGCACCTCAGTACAGAAAGAATATTGACGTGCTGGAGCAAGTCCAAAGAAAGGCAACAAGGCTTGTGAAGAGCTTGGAGAATATGCCTTATGAGGAGAGACTGAGGGAACTGGGACTGTTTAGTCTGGGGAAGAGGAGGCTGAGGGGAGACCTTATTACTCTCTTCAAATACCTGAAAGGTGCTTACAGCAAGAGCATGGTTGGTCTCATCTCCCTGGAGACAGGTGATAGGATGAGGGGAAATGGCCTCAAGTTACGCCAGGATAAGTTTAGGTTGGATATCAGGAAAAACTTCTTTACAGAAAGGGTTGTTAAGCACTGGAATAGGCTCCCCAGGGAGGTGGTTGAATCACCATCCCTGGATGTGTTTAAAAACCATTTGGATGTGCTCAGGGACATGATTTAGGTTGGTTAAGTTGTGGTTGGACTCAGTGATCTCTAAGGTCTTTTCCAACATGAGCAATTCTGTGATTCTGTGATTCTATGATCTTTAGAGATACCAGAGTAGTGTTGCAGAAATAGAAGGTACTGCATGAGTTCTAATCCCAACAGGGTGTTTATCTTCTTGTATCAGTGTAATAAAATTCACAGTAAGAAAAATCTTTTCTTGAGCAGGTTCTCTTTTAGCCTGCCATAAATTCATGCACTTTCTTTTAAGAAAGACACTTTACTTTCTGAGTACCCAAAGACAGATTCACTCCCTTAGAAGCCAGGAATTTAATCCACAGCACACAAGGTGCTCAGGTAGTCAACAGGAACAAGAAGCCTACCCTGGTTCAGTCCTCCAACCCACCTCTTGCACATGGCAAGGCATTTGTAGGAGAAGGCCTCTCTAAACATCTGTTTTTGCCATGAACCAGAATTAGGAAAGGTTATTCCTTCCTTCAGCTTTATGCCTAATGCTGGATGGGATGAATCCAGGCCCTGCTGACTCTGAAAGGCTCAAGAGCCAGCCACTGCTTTGAGGTGCATCTGTCTGTGCTTACTGGGCCACTGCCAAAAATAGCAAGGAATCTGGATCTCTACAGTGTGTGTTCTAAAAACATAGACAAAAAACCAATAAGTTTTGAAGTCAGAATAAGCCGAGTCCAACAGACGAGACAGATTAAAATAAAAGGTTAGAAAATGAAGCTGCCCTTTGGCAAGCAGGTCCTTTTCACCAGTCTTCTCTGGCCAATAGCTTTCTCCTGGTGCCCCAGGTTGCAGCAAACTCTGGGAGGCCTTCACGGGATCCACTGGATAGACTTTCTTCCAGTCACCTAAAAGACATGGTTTATCTATCTGTTCTCTGAGCCTTCTGTAAATGTTCCCACAACTAAACACAGCAGGATCTTGTCTGCTGCCTCCCTCATGCTCTCAGGGTGGCAGACCCATTTTCTACTCCAGATGCTATTTTCAGATGTGCATGTCTACATACTCAAAAAGAAATCTCCCCCTCCTCCCAGAAGCTTCATCTAATCAAGAGTGGCATAAAGGACAAAGAAAGCAGGGGTCTCTATTTTTCTAGCAGAAAAAAAGCCATTCAGTACAACAAGTACAAAGAACATAAAGCAGACGGTCTATTGCATTGCCTCTGTGAAATGCCATATTCATTCTCGTAGCTGAGGAATGCTCCTTATGAGCAAGGTAATCGTTTGAATTTCCAGAGAACCTGCAGAGTTGTCTAGTACCTCATTTGCCACCTTCAACACAAATTGAAAAATTCTTCATGTTGAAGATTCTCAGCAAAGGCAAAGGTTCTGGTATCACCAGCTGGAGCTGAGGATAGCCCTTCTTTTCTCTTCACTGTTCCTGTATTATTACTAACAAGTATTTAGCAGGACTTAAAGAACAATTTAAAAAACAGGAAGAAGGTGTTCAGTGTTCTGCTTCTTTCTCCGTCTTTTTTTTGCATCCTGTTTTCTGACAGGTATTTGAAATAAGATCAACCAGAGAAAGGGAATTATTTGAGTTCAGCTTGATTATTCCATGCAGAAAAAGATGGTGAGTTACCTATTGGATGTTAATATCCTGTTTTGGATTTTGTTCAGTCAAGACTCAATCTTTTTCCACACTTCTTAACTCTGGGCATAAACAGACTGTCAAATGCAGTTTATGTGTTCAAGGCTTCCAATGAAAAGGGATAAGTCTCCTGGTTTTTTCACAATTTAGAGTTTATATTAGTTTCATAGTAGTAAACTTTGATATTGCAGACAAGTAAAAATTTGAAGTCACCTAGTTGCATAAACATGGTGAAGTCTGTACAAACATATTCATTCACTTCCTCCCTGTTCTTTCTACTTTGGTTTTTCTTGTTTTATCTTCAGAGATTTCAGCTCCACTGACTGAGAAAAATCTTCCCTCTCCCTCCAAACCTGACTTAATTCTGGTTGATGTTTTCTGTTTACCTGCTTTTGATGTATCCTCACAGGCACTCCTCTGGCTTTTCTAAACTCGGTTGAAAAGCTCTCAGTCTTTTATACCACAATAATGCACAATATATCTATATATATCACTATAATGCCTCTCTTTACCTTAGCATCTCTTGTCATACATACATCTTGACTTAAACAAAGGAATTTATCTTTCTTATTTCTGATGACAAACTGCAGCTCTCCTTACGATTGTCAGCTTTAGTTTACGGCAGATTTCTCAGATACTGTATCTGGTCATAAATCAAAGTCAGTGGGTGTTTACCAAATGAATTAGTTCATGCTTAGGAATTCAAGAACATTTTATTTTAAATCTCAGGAATGATTTAAAATGCTGCAAATAAATATGCATAAATAAGTGGCCAGCATCCCCACAACCCTCTCTGATTTCTTCAGCATTCCACGGGCTCCCTTCCTAATCAAACAGGAAGCTTTCTTCTTTCCCCTGGCTATAGAGGGAGCTCCAACAATAAACCTAGACCTACCTAGAGCTTGATTGAACCACACACGTTAGGCCTTTTGAGTGTACGGTAGTAAACATGGTGTCCACAGGGAATTAGATATAAGGCCTATGAGTAGCTTTTACAAGACAGGAAAAATAGTCTATGGTATCTCTATGTTGCCTAAATACAGAAAGGCTACATTCAGATGTCTTAATCACAAATTGAATTCCACTTCTTATTTTCTCTTCAGGTGCACAAGTTTTGATGACTATTGCTATCTCTGACATTGTCTGACATTTGGTCACCACATTTAACAAATGCTATACCTATCTAATTTGTCAGCTTTCTGTTAAAATGAAATAGCAGTGAAATGGTATTTTCATGACCCCAACACACTTCTGCATGACTCTGATGGATATAGTATGAAGCTCCTATTGGAGGCCTCATTACCAGAAATTCATGCTCTACTGTTTACAACTGAAAAGATTTTCCAGTGGTAGCAACAACGTATCATAGTAAACTGAAGTGAGAGCTAAGAAAGCTTGCTACTGTTTCTCTTCTAGGAATCATTCTAGGAATTAGGAATTCATTCTCTAAAAGGAAAAGCCAGAATCCTTTCTCAGCTGGATTAGTGAGATCTTCTCATTTGTGATGATCCAGTTGACTTCTCATTCATCAGCTTAATATGGTGCTTTTCTCAGCATTCCCCATTACTCCAAGATCGGCCCAAGAACAAATTAACCTGAAGTGACTGTTTGATTACACAATTAAGATATGTAATTACTTTAAAGTTACTACAGAGAGTACAGTTTCTCTTCTCAGACATAATCAAGAGGTTTTTCATCTGATTAGCTATTTCTGGCTAAAAACTGAAAGAAAATATACACAATAGCACTTGCACTTCGCAGCATGGGAACTATATAAAGCACTATGCATTCATTGCTAGTTGCTATAATTAGTCACAATCATTAACAAAGGGGTTAACAAGTAACAATTTCACATTCTCTCCTTTCTCTCCTTCCCTTGGAGAGTATGCCTATCTGCTTTTTGTATCCTGCTGTTCTGCATGTCTGATTTTTTTCTTTGACACTGTCATGACCCATTGTTCCTCAGCCTGATTGAGGACCAAGGTCCTTCATTTCTTGTGCAAGGAACTTTGCCTCCAGTGTTTCATTTTCCTCAGCTGTTCCATGACTTTCTTCTGCAGATTTTTCCCTATGATCAGCTCTGATTACAGGAAGATATTTTATATTCCCTGTAAAGCATCATAATGACATCTGACAATGAATTATTACTTGCTTAATCATTGCAAGTCATTCCCAGTTGACAGTGAACAGGACTACATAGCATAAATACTATTAGCAGTTGTGCAACAAGAACAACATAGTGTATGAGTCTTGCTGTTGCTGAACAGAAAGCCTGTGCCTTTACTCATGCTGGTACCCTTTTACTGCCTATTTGCTCCTTACTGGCAAGTTACATAGAATAAGAGAAATGTCCAATGTCCCTAAGGGGTTTTCTCAAAAGACATCCTTCCTCTTTCTGTGTCTTGGCTCTGTGTAAGAGCTGTGTGAATAAGATTGTAATATATCCTAACACTTTCTTGAGATTTGCTTTGTAGATCACTCAAAAGGCTGTAGAGGGATTTGAACTTGACTGCTTATATTGTCTATTCTGAATCCTTTTAGTCCCCAGATGTGATGATAGTGTAAGTTAAATTCAGTCCTGTTATTAAAATGTTTACAACTACTGTGTCAATGGAAGCTAATCGTACTTACTTCAGTATACACTGTGAAGGTCTTATTCATCTTCAAAGTCTCAGGAGCCATTAACCATTTGTACAACAGCTCACTTTGGAGACATTTAATCTTTGGAAGGTCTGACTGACCTACTGATCCATTCTTACCATAGTTTTCAAACAATTACGAGGTTTTCTCACCTAGAAACATTCTTATTTATTTGAGTTAAACATGCAGGGTCTGCAGCAAATGGAAGGAAAAGGTAGGCCAGAGTCTTGCAAAGGCACTGTGCAACAGGCAGAAAATCTGTGATGCATTATTACTGTTTTAAAATATTAAAGCTGAGTCTAACTTTTATAAGACTGCTTTCTAGGCAAGGTAATAATAGTGTGTAGTAGCAGAGCAGCTTCTCTGCAGAGTCTTGAGTGTTCTCCTGGCTTCTCCGGCACAAGGTTATGACCTTATCTATCTTCTGCTTATCTATCTTAACTTATATTATATTATATTAATATAAGTTATATAATAACTTATATTAAACTTATCTATCATCTGCTACAAAAGGGATAGACCATACTGTCCAGCTTTTCACATCTCCTTAGTCTAGAGATGTCTAAAACACATGCAATACATCTCTATGCATCCTAAATTTCACATAAGCACCTGAAGCACATACCTGAGAAAGGCAAGAGTTGGCAGTAGCTCTTCAGGAAGGATTTTTAATGGTCCCTAAACTATGCTCTGTTGATGAAGGAAACTTGAAAAAAACAAACAAACAAAAAAATTCACCTGGGTGGAGAAGCAGGAGCATTATCTGCAAAGGCCGTGGGAAAAAAAAAACAAACAAACAAAAAAAAAAACCCACATTTTTAGGTTCTTATGATGACAGGAGTTTAGCTGGACTACTTCGTTTTAAGATGTTGCCATGCAAGAAATGTGTGGGTCAGTAAGGAAGAGTCCAGATGAGAGCACGAGGAAGTCTAGAAAAGGCTAAACTACAGGAAGAAAATTTGAAAGATACTTGAAAATTTGTGCTGTGTAGAAGAAAGCAGGGAGAAATAAAGCCCTTTCTTTGGCCACTAAAAGCAGACAGCCTCTTTTTAAGTGTTTCCATAAGGATTCGAGAACAAATAACCTAGAACAAATGATGGGAAGTATGGATTTTGGCTTCCTTTATGCTATTCCTAGTAATAGATCTTGTCTAGCTGACTTTAAAAGGGACATTATTCTTCAGATTCTGCCCTAGATTAAAGGACAATGAACTCAAGAATTAATCTTCCACTGCTGTTCTGTTTCTTTGTAAATAGAATAGTCTGCCAACCGCTACATTTAACTCCTTGACAAGAGAAGGAGACATCACTCTTCAAAAATGTTGTTACTTATTGCTTGGCTTTTGATGGCTTTATTGTTATCCAGTTAGTATGTGATATTTTTTCCATTAATGTTGTTCGCATCAAGCCAGTAAGGAATAGCATGAGTGCCAGAATACAATAATAATGCAATTTCTGCCCATGGAATCTTGTTGAGGGAGGACTTTGAATGTTTTTCCAAGGTCAATAGGTCTGTGTATGTGTGTGTGTTCATGTCATTGATATCCAGTGGGAAGAGGCATTTCTAAACATAGTTTTCTAAAAATGCCTTTGAGCTAGCAGGTGATCCGAGATGTCCAGATTGCTACAAGCATGGAAGTTTTAATTCTAGGCTTTAAATACATTCCATCAGTCTGATCCCAAATCACATGTGGGCACTAAACAGCTAAGAAGCTGTTTAGTGCTTTTAAAAAAGCTGTTAGCAGCTTTCAAACCAGAACATTCACTTTCTCAGACACTTCTAGGTTAGAATAGCATCTTACATGCCTGATCCTTCACTTGTATTGTTTTATTTTGAACCCTTTTTGGAGCAGGCACACTGTAGAATGAGTCCCATCCCACTGAGCTTTTAAGATACTATTATTCCGGCTAAGAAGGTATATTACCTGCCTCCCTTACACTCACATCCAACGTTGTTCCTGTGTCTTTCCTCAAATCCCTAAGTGTCAACACTACCTCTGTAAGACAGTGAGCTATAGATATCAGCTGTGTAAAGGATTTCCACTTGAACCTGAGTAATTGTAACAATTATAAAGGAAAATCCTCCCTTGAGAGGAGAGGAGAGTACTCAGAACATGCAGAAAATCTGAAGGAAGATCAGAGGTGTCAGTTCTTTGGTTGAAATGCAATGGTAATTTAGTGGGTTTGAGAAGAGGCACAAAAGTTGGATGCCACAAAATTAAGCAAGCTGGTTGCAATTGAAAAAAATAAAATAAAAATTAAAAAGCACTATCATGCAGCTTCTTTCTAGGATATTTCATTTTTTAATTTGTCTTATGATCAAAGCCAATGTCAAAGGAGTGCCTGAAGAAATATGTCTTTTAACAACTCAGTTCATAGAAGAAGTACAACAATTTACATGTACATAGGCCAAAAATTCAGAGCAGTTTACCCTAATCAAAACCTTAATGCAGCTCAATCTTTACAGACTTTTTGTTTA
This sequence comes from Alectoris magna, assembly GCA_030625065.1. NCBI lineage: Eukaryota > Metazoa > Chordata > Aves > Galliformes > Phasianidae > Alectoris > Alectoris magna. The sequence goes on along the minus strand of CM060562.1, from coordinate 82,555,486 downwards.
TATGGGAAAAGTAGTATTATAATGGATAGTGGTAATTGTGGCAGTGGGGAAATGATGGAAATAGTCCCAAAAGCTAAACATTTGAAAAATGTTTGCTAGTGTTCTGCTTTGATTACCTTTTCTTTTCTTCCTGAAGTTTGTTTTCAGTCATTAGTCTCTGCCAATCACCTCACAAGTCTTTCATGCTTTTTACTGAGCCAAGCATACCCCCAAGATATTCATGCTAAGTCTGTTTCTATTAAAAACTTTGTTTATCGTGTACCTTTGTGTTCATGTACAGATGTACATGCAGCACACTGTTGCAAGAAAGATAAAATGTATTTAATTTCCTCAATTAGCACTGCACAAATTGCTAGTATAAGGAGCTTGTCTCAGTTTTCCGCACATAAGCATGTGATGTCCTTTGAGATCCTCTAAAGAGCTCTACCTGACCTCCAGCAGCTGGTCTCAAAGGTCATCATCTCTTCTGTCTCAGATTTGTAAACATAAATAAGTAGAATTCTTGCAGCCAGCCAAAGATAATTGAAACACTGCCAACGGCATGTCTGCATTAGGGTAAATAAAACTGTTCTCTGCATACGGCTCATTGATCAGCTAGGCACATCTGAGATACCCTGAGAAAGCAAACCTTGTAAGGCAAGAAAGAAAAAAGTTAGCCTTCTTTAATATAGAGCAACAGACCAAAAGTAAAGCCCGAAATTACTTCTTCTCCAATAATGGATGCCTAAAAATGAGGACAGGAGAAACTCTGTGCAGGTACTGAGCGGCGGCCTGTGGGAATACAAGAAAGACTATTCAGAGCAGCAGCTGCGAAGCAAGATAAACAGCATTAGAAAGCAGCACTGAGAACCATGCCATTTAGAGGGACCTTCAACAGACTTGGAAGCTGGGCCCAGGTGAATCTAATGAAATTCAACACAGCAAAGTGCAAGGTTTTGCACTTGGACCGGAGGAATCCCAGGCACTTATACAGACTGGGAGGAGCAGTCCTTAAGAGCAGCCCTGCAGAGAAGGACCTGGGGTTCCTGGTAGATGAAAAAGTGAACATGAGCCAGCAGTGTGCTCTTGCAGCTCAGAAAGCAAATGGTATCCTGGACTCCATCAGAAGAGGGGTGGCCAGCAGGGACAGGGAAGTGATTGTGCCTCTCTACTCTGCTTTGTGAGGCCCCACATGGAGTACTGCGTCCAGATCTGGAGCCCCCAGTACAAGAAAGAGAGCTGTTGGAGAGGGTTCAGAGGAGGGCCACAAAGATGATCAGAGGCCTGGAGCACCTCCCCTATGAAGACAGGCTGAGGGAGCTGGGCTTGTTCAGCCTGGAGAAAAGAAGGCTGTGGGGTGACCTCATTGCAGCCTTTCAGTACCCAAAGGGAGCCTATGAACAGGAGGGGAGTGAACTCTTTGAAAGGGTAGATAACAGCAGGACAAGGGGAAATGGTTTTAAGTTGAAGGAGGGAAGATTTGGATTGGATGTCAGGGGGAAGTTCTTTGCTATGAGAGTGATAAGGTGCTGGAACAGGCAGCCCAGAGAGGTTGTTTGTTGCCACATCCCTGGAGGTGTTCATGGCCAGATTGGATGGGGCCCTGGGCAGCCTGGTCTAGTATTAAACGTGGAGGTTGGTGGCCCTGCCTGTGGTGGGGGTGTGCTGGGGAAGGGGAGGGTGGGGGGGTAGAGGGGTTGGGAATTAATGATCCTTGAGGTCCCTTCCAACCCAGGCCATTCTGTGATTCCCTCATTCTGTGAACGAAGGACATCTCTAGAAGAACAGCCCATGGCTCTGATTGGATAAGCACCTGTATGCATGGTTAAGGAATGTTTGTGGAATATTTTCTTGACATGTAAAGCAGACAGGAAAGTTGTAAGGGAAGATGGGAAATCTAAAAAAGGAAACCCTGTGAATGTATGTAATTTATGTGAGAACCTGTAATAAATGACCTAAATTATTTACATCTGAGTCCATGCCTCATTGCCACAACAGCACCACAGAGACTTCCTGGAAGTATGACCATCAGCGTGATACACTGTATACTAGGAGCAGAATGTTTAGGTGATGAGGTAATGCTGTATATAAAGTACATCATCTCATGTATCATTAAAAAAAGAAAAAAGAGGAAGGAAGGAAGGAAGGAAGGAAGGAAGGAAGGAAGGAAGGAAGGAAGGAAGGAAAAGACTGAAATCTCTATGGGTAGAAATTGCATATTCAGAAAGTAAAAGCATAATACTGTAGCTGTTCTACAGAGTTCCTTTGGAACAAAGTTAATGATCAGAGAGAGTTCAATGGGAATAGAGTAGCTGTGAACTTTGAAGACTTTGTAACAATGACCTGTTTCTGCTGGCCAGTAAATGGTTGCTTCCCTGCTTGGCAGTCATAGGACCTAAAAGAAATGACAGTGTTCCTGTTTTGGCTTTGTCTTTTCCACAGGACCTAGTTCAAAATATACTAATGGGAAAGCTGCTCTGTAATAATGATTGCAGTACAATTTACGGTCCTGATGTGATAGTAGAGTCTTTAGGGAAGAACAATACCACAAAAGGTAGATAAATCTGATCCATCACAAAAGAGTCAATGTTATTTCTGTAAAGAAAACCTATGTCACTAACCTACTAGCATTTGTAAAGGGCCTTGATAACCATGTGAATAAAGGGAATCCACAGATATAACATAGCAGGATTTTTAAAAAGTCTTTTCAATACTTCACAGCAGGAGCAGAAGGAGGAGTTACATTGGGCCCAGGAGAGAAGACTGAATGGGATGCTTGTGAAATTTATGAAATCATGATACTGATGAATAAAAAGAGCATGAAACTCTTTTTTACTATGATTCCCAATACTGTAACTGCAAGCTCACTGAATTAGTAGGAGACTAGTTTAAAACAACTGAAACAAAATACATTTTTTACACAAAGGGTAGTGAACTTCTGGAATTTGTTTTCACAGGAATTTGTGGAGGCAGACAGTATCAGCATGCTTAAAAAGGGATTAAACTGATAGAAGGGCAGCAGACCCATAAACAAATACTTTTTGGCCACAGATTGTTCTCAGAGTAGAAAGTGGAATTCTGATGCTTTTGCCTTGAGGCATTGCCTTAAGGCATTGACAGGCTGAGGGAGCTGGGCTTGTTCAGACTGAAGAAGAGAAGGCTGCAGGGTGACCTCATTGCAGCCCTTCAAGCTGAAGGGAGCCTATAAACAGGAGGGGAGTCAACTCTTTACAGGGGTAGATAATAGCAGGACAAGGGGAAATGGTTTTAAGTTGAAGGAGGGAAGATTTGGGTTGGATATCAGGGGGAAATTCTTCTCAGAGGGAATGGTAAGGTGTTGGAACAGGCTGCCCAGAGAGGCTGTGGATACCCCATCCCTGGAGGTGTTCAAAGCCAGGTTGGATGGGGCACTGGGCAGCCTGGTCTAGTCTAAAACGTGAAGGTTGGTGGCCCTGTCTGTGGCAGGCAGGTTGGAGCTTCATGATCCTTGAGGTCCCTTCCAACCCAGGCCATCCTATGATTCTATGATTGCCATTGGTCAGGTTTTTATAAACTGCAGTTTATGGTTACCTATAGCGTCCATACATTTGCTTATGCTACTGTCAGTCATAGAATCATAGAATGGCCTGGATTGAAAAGAACCTCAAAGATCATCTAGTTTCAATCCCCCTGCTGCAGGCAGGGTCACCAACCACTAGACCAGGCTGCCCAAAGCCACATCCAGCCTGGCCTTGAATGCCTCCAGGGATGGGGCATCCACAACCTCTCTGGGCAACCTTTTCCAACGTCACCTCACCACCCTCTGAGTGAAAAACTTCCCCCTAATAAAAACCTAAAATCTTAACCTGTCTTAGTTTAAAACCATTCCCCCTTGTCCTATCACTATCCACCCATGTAAACAGTAATTCCCCCTCCTCTTTATACTTTCCCTTCCAGTACTAGAAGGCCACAGTTAATGTCAGTATGAGTTAGAAGGAAAAGCTACAACCAGCTTCACAAAGCAATAAAAGATGGAAAGTTTACAAGTGAAAGAGACAACCTGCAACAGCATAGAGAACTGTTGAGCAAGATGTACTTTTTCTAGTCCTCTACTCTGACAATCCCCAAACTGCTGCATCAACATCATATTTTACAAGTCTTCAAATTACCATGTTTGACTATTTTCTCAGGAAATTCCCTATCCTGCACTAAGTCAGAGGCCTTAAGAGTACGTGGGGAAAGTGTCTCACATAGCTGCCCTATGGGCTTCCCTTCATGACAGCTGTTGTAAAAGAATATTGTGCTAGCTGGAACCTTTAGTCCTACCTTGACCACTGATCCCCCATAATTTTTATATTGACCACAGTTGGCAGTATGTGCTAGTATTAACTTTGCAGTAAAATCTACTGACCTACTGAAGCTATCCAATTCTTACTTACATTCCTTTGTCCCAGACAGCTCTACCAGTTGGGAGTGTTAGGAGTTTAGCCTTTTGTGTCAATCTGTGGAAGAGGATTTTCATGTGTAAACTTCATTGGTTTTCTATCAATCAGCAAATAAAATTCAGTCAGGTTCTAATAGTCTGATCACTATATGATGGTTTTAAAAATGCAATAGTTATTCTGTTCATTGCTTTTTGATCCCCTAAAAGTCATAGTCTGTGACCTAGTAATGTATTTTTTTATACACTGCATTTTAAATTGCCCTGGTTTCCATCTGAATGTCATTGTGCTTATAGAAAGTGCTGAATATTGCATTTTGCCACTGATTAAAACACATTCAAACATTTTCCTTTAAATCACACAGTTAAATAACTTACAGACCTCTCTATAATTACATGAGTTCACTTATGTTTTGCATCAAGCCCTGCTAACTCAAACACCACGTCTGGACAAAGTTTAAGAAAGAAATGACTCAACATAGGGACAGAGAGCCAAAGCCTGAAGATACTACGTGACTTGCTCAAAGTCACTCAAGGAGCAGTGGAGGAGCTAAATTAGCACTAGATCTCTTGAGTCTTGAGCCACGACATCATCTTCCTTCCTCCCACCACTTCTAGCTAACCCACAGTTTCCTACATTAATCTTCTATAACTGCATTCCTAGGGAAACCCGAGGGAATCTAATTTTCTTGGGCTTTCCTGCTGTGTGTAGGTGTGCTGGCAGATGGACAAAGGGGTTGCAGATGCTATGCGTATGACTGGGTGAGACTGTGTGGTAGCCAGAGAGCAAAACAGTCTAGCTGCTTCCCACAGATGAGGGTCTGAGTGATCACTTATCCAGCAAATGTCCAAATTAGGACATTAAGGACATTCTACAGCAAGAGGCACGTTTTTGGGCTCTTCCTCTTTCCCATATCACCAGATTGACTCTTCATGGCAAATCACACACAGAAAGAAACAGAAACACTAGATAGATATAAAAATACAGTTTTATCCACAGAAGTGTTTTCTGGACTTCCTCTGAGTCGATGCAATATTTGCTTGTTTTGAACAATACAGTTCCTAACAATTCAGGCATTGTTTGAACAGTACAGATGCAGACTGAACAACTAATGCAGGCACTTAAACTTGTTGGCAGTGCACTGCTGGGGAAGAAAGCAGAGTTATTAGAAGTGAAATACACAACCATCTCAAATATTTGCCGAGAAGTGAAATGAGGTGCCAAAATCAGTATTCCAAGAAGCTAATTTTCATCCAGTAATGCCACAATCCTTCTCTACAAGAGAGAAGGGGTTCCCAATGGCAAACTCAGGTACAACTAATAGGTCACTGAAGGAAACTGTCCCCTTTCTTTGATTATAGAGATGACCATTTAGGGAAAGCAGCTTCCCACGTGTTACATACGTCTTTGGACATAATCCCAAGGCTTCAGACCTCTGTGGAGGAGTGGAACAAATATTATAGCAGCCCCTAGAAGGCATTTCAGTAAATTTTGTAGGTGAGATTGAGGTGAATTTTAGCTCAGGCAGACAAGATTGATCTTTAAAATTAAAGTGCTTCACCATGTAAACCATATCTCAGAATCTCGGTATATTAAAATTCACTGACACCTGAAAACCACACCCTGTGATAATTTTGTATTTGAAAAATTACTGTGTTTAGTAGGCCTTCCTTAGCTCAGCAGCTTGATAATCAGTTACTGGTCATAAGATTAAAGGTCAATTAAGTACATATGTAAGTGTGCACAAATAGTTATGCTATGTACACCACATTAAATATATATTTGGTATAGATTTATGTAAATATAATGTGCATGTGTGTGTTTGCATATATATTTGATTATGGATACAGAGAGAACATAATTGCTTTTTAAAGACGCAGGACTGGAAAGTGAATTTACAAGATGTCTACACAATTCTTCCAACTCCCCAGAAATCTCAAGCTGCCTGTTTGCTATGTTTCTGTTAAACAGAAATACATCTTACTCAGTGGATTTACAAGTCACTTCTTATTCCAGTTTCAGTTGGGACAGAGTTATTTTTTCTTCATAGTTCCTGGTACGATACCGTGTTTTTGCTTTAGGAGACAATGTTGATAACACACCAGTGTTTGAGTTGTTGCTGAGCAGTGCTGTGTAGAGCCAAGGACACTTCAGTTTCTCAGCTTCTCATACTGGATGTGGGAGAGGACAGAACCAGGACAGCTGACCTAAGCTGGCCAAAGGGATATTGCATTCCTTGTGGCATCATGTGAAAAATAACTTAAAAAACTGAGTTGGCTGAAGGGCAGCTTCTGCTCAGGGACTGGCTGGTCACTGGTCAGCAGGTGGTGAGCAACTGCTTAGTGCATCACTTGTTTTGAGTAAATATATATTATTAATACTACTATTAAGTTTCTCTTATTCTTCTCTCTATTATACAGTCTTTATCTCAACCCAGCAGTTCTACTTTGTTGTTTTTTTTCCCCAATTCTCTTCCCTATGCCACTGGGAGGGGGAGGGGGCAAACAATGTGTAGTGCTGAGCTGCCTAATGCCTTAAACCGCATCTCTTTCATCTCACCTTTCCCAAAGAACTTGCGCTTTCTCTTTTCTCTTTCTCTTGCCTGCTTAAATCCACGGGCAGTTAGATGCATCTTCTTTCTCTGTGGACACAACCACTTCTTTTTTCTGCTTTTCTTTATCCCACTACCTGTCCTGAATGATGGAGTGCATAGTATCCTCTATATACTTTCAATTTCTATTTGTTAGGTGAAAAATTAAGTCAACATCTCCCTTATGCCCTTTTACATGGCCTCCTTGCCATCTACATCCCAAAGAGCTGATAGACCATCACTGGTGAGCAAAGAAGGTGTGACCACTGGGTTTTTCTGCTCCCAAGGACAGCAACGCATCACTAGGGCATCAGTTCTCATAGCATTTACCTTAGCTGGAGAGTTGTAGGACTTCTACAGCAGATCAGACTGATGAAGAAGACAGTGCAGAAAACAGAGAAAAGCATGGAGCCTGGACTGAGGGTTGAGTCAAAACTCAGCCCCCAGCAGAGAGGCAGTCCTGGGGCAATCTAAGAGGAACATCTGACAAGGTCCGTCAAACCAGCGCAACTAACTTCAAAGGAGCCCAAGGGAAGTCATTGTCTGCAGCTGTCAGCAAAACTAACCAATATTGAATGAGCACTAATGTCCTAACTGAACTGGAGTTTTACATTCATAAGACTAAGACTTACAGTTCCTAATTAGCAGCTCTGATTTGAAGATATATCATAAATGTGGGGGAAATAGAACACTATGCTTTGACTTGACTCTCGCACACTAGAAACAGCCAAAAGGTTATGTTTTATGTGGCAAAAGTTTGCCAAGAATAGCAGTCATATTTGTGGACTTACATTTTGATTCCTTCGTTTTGAGACAGCAAAATAAGGGGTGCAGAAAATGATCAGGTTGCAAGCACCTACTCTGTGTGTACTAGTTGCCAAAACAAAAATGTGCTAACCTCAGAATTGCTGGGCTTTGTAGACACATCCTAAGACTCTTTATGACCGTGTGGTCCTCACTGTGCTTCCAACTGCTGGCAGGATAAAGAGGCAATGGAAATCCTTAAATTACCTACATGACAGATTAAACAGCCCGATCTTACAGTAGCATTAAGAAACTTATAGACCTTGAGATCACAAGGCTGAGAAGAAAAGCTGGACTTTGATTGCATCATATCATCATTAAATATATACAGTGGTATTGACAAAAGCCAGACATCCAAAGATTGCCTACGTTTCCTTCAGGCAATCCACTCCAGATGCCGTTGAGTGATTTCTTACAGTGTCCTGCTTGGAAAGAAGGATTATCTGGATGATCCCTGCAAAGGCTCCAAGTCATTCCAACATAAAAAGAAATGTCACAATATATAAAATTATTATAGAAAATATATAAAAATTATTTCCATTTAAAACATTTTTTAAACTACATGATTACATAAATGAAGAAATACAGCTAGGAAAATCCTAGAAAAAATGATTTGATTAGATCAGAACACTAATATATTTTGCAGCAGGAAGGAATTACTGAGCATGCTGCCATGCATATAAAGCTTTGCTTTTGCTGACTAATGGCATCATTTTTGTTGGTACATCTCCAGAGAGCTTCAAAAATAAACTCAATTAGCTTTAAAAAGTATACAGTTTGGATTACACTTCTGTAACTAAAAGATTATGGAAGTGATAGGTCTAGAATAAGCAGTTCAAAAGCTATCCTCAATATTAAACAGGACAGATTTTTGCCGGAAACCTGTAGTCCAAATTCACATAGCCACAGCTTTAGGAGTCCAATACTCTTCATTTCATGTAGGCATAGATTTAGGAGCTAAATACCCTTCATTTCAAAATGTCATTGTGATTTTTTTAGGCAATTCTGATTTCAAAAAGATAGACAATTTTGTATCTGGGCATGATAACAGAAAAACTTCCTCAAGGTTTGGGGGTAATTGAAGTTAGTGATCTAGACCTCCTTGCCTTCCCTTCTTTTCTGTTTTTTGCACTATTAACACCTCAAGACCATGAATGTGTCAAAGGTAGGATAAGGATGCACATAATAAAGACAAATACTTTTTTTGCCCCACATGGCCATCTGTCCGTGGGCTCCTGTCCATGGAGATCCCTTCCAACCATAATCACTATATGATTCCACGAAGAAGTGGTCAGGTCTTAGAGCAGGAAGAGGTGCTGGTACCTCTGAAGAATTCATAGGTAACTCCTGGCAGAAATAAAATTGGTCGTGTGTCTTTCTTCTGTCCCATGCCTATGTCTCATGTATCAGTTGCACAATTTTTTCCTTCTTCCCTGCTTTCAGCCATGGCTATGCCAGGCACTACTCTCATAACAGCTAGACAAAAGGAATGGAGGGATCAGGGAACGCTGGAACCTTCTCTTGTTCTGTAGGCCATGGAAAAAGTCAGATTAGATCCACACAGGGAAAGGAAATTAGATGGGAGAGAGGAAGACAGAAAAGAGGAGAAATAGAGAAAGTACGTGGTAGAGAGAAGAATCATATCAAGAGGTGTACCAAGAGATGCGCAAGAAAAGAAAGAAGAGTTACAGATTCCTACAGCAGATCCAGAGGCGGCACATAGAGAACAGGAGCAAAAAAGCCAGACAGAGAATGCAGGCAAGGTGGATTTTTTTCTCCCAGGAACACCAGCATGTACCAGGCCTACCAGGTTGTCCTCTCAAGCAAGGCCACAAAAACAATGCTGCATCCTGAGTGGCCATTTCATAAGGCTGCTCTGTCTCTACAGGTTTAATATCAGCTCTAGAGAGTGCCAGAGGAGCTAGCATAATAAATCAGGATGGTGCTCAACTTGTTACACCCAAAAGCAAAGCCCACATCTGCAGTTTGCTACTCCACCAGTTTGCTGCACATAGAGGGTCTTCCTACCCTGACACCACGTCACAAGGTAGCAGTAATTAGCGAGAAAAGGGCAAACATACTATGAAGAGATACTAAGGTCTATTTTTTAAATTCACTGTATAATTGAAAGAAAATCCTTTCCCCAGATGTTCTAAGCACAGGTCTGTCAGGGAAGCCAAGGTCCAAAGCTGGGCACCAACAAGAAGATTCAAAATATTCCTTTTTTTTTTTTTTTCTCTGTACATTAACTTGCACAGACTTAGGATTTTACCATTGTGCCTGCTGAGCTGGAGGCACGGGCACAGACTAATCATGGGCTACAGCCTTTCTGGTTATAGGAAGACAGCAATCACTCTGCTTTTATTCCTCTAGGACTTAATGTCCTTAACTGACTCTGAAAAGGGCACAAACCTCTGTATGCCGATCTTTCTGCACAATAAAAGGAATTCCTAGACCTCAGCCTAGTGGGTTTGTTTTGAACTATGGCTTTAAGGCTCATTTGAGATTCATGTGGTTTGGGTTTATATGTGGGAAAATGCAATTTCTCACCCCCACATTCACTCTATGCTCACATATATTCTAAATCATCCATAAAAGGTCTGCAAAATAATCATTACACTGGTCAAATATGTAAGGCAGTCTTTCAAAATTTTATTCACTTTATTCACCCACTCTGCTTTAGTGAGTCACCTTTTTTTTTTTTTTTTTTTTTTTTAAACTAACAAGTAAAGAAGTATTTGTCATCATCATTCATGGAGGAAGGAATGAATAAAGTTTCTGTGACTGAAGCAATGTCCTTTTTCAGTTCTTCTATCTAGAGGAAAAGTCAACTTCATCCCAGCTGAAACCAGAACATTTTTTCATGACAGTTCAGCAAGCCTGAAGCCAAAGCATTTCCTTCTGGTCTTATTTTGTTTGGTTTTTTTCAACATCTAGTTGCTTGCTAGAGATGAAGAGCACTCAGTGCAAATAAAAAACCTCAATTTAATCTGCATGGAATTTTACTTTTCAGGATGCAATCAAATTATGATGATAACCAGCTATATTTCTAGCTAATTCTCATGAGTTACTAACATAATCACACTTTCAAACGACTGTGACAATTTTTTATTCCTCATAGAGGGAAAACATTTACCTCTTTTAGAAACAAGACTAGCTAAAAAAAACAGAGTTTTGACCATAAACAGAGGTTTCCCTTGACAGTTAATCTACTATCAAGTAGATGTCGCCATTTCTGGTGTACCCAACCATCGATACATTAAGTCTAGCACTCCTTTTAGCAGCAACAAGAACATTGGTAACAACTAACATTTGGCATCGGTGCAGGCTTGAGGAAGAGTGGCTGGAAGAACGTGGGGAAGAAGTGGACATGGGGGTGCTGGTCTATGCTCAGCTAAACATAACTCAGCAGTGTGCCCAGATAGCCAGATTGCATCCTGGTTTGTATCATAAATAGCACAGCCAGCAAGAAAAGGGAGGCGATTGCCCCCTGTACTCAGCTCTGGCTGAACCTCAAGTACTGTGTTTGATTTTGGGCCCCTCACTACAAGAAAGACATCGAGGCCCTGGAGCATGTCCAGAGAAGTGCACCAAAGCTGTTGAGGGGTCTGAAGCACAAATCTTATGAGGAGCAGCTGAGGGAACAGCAATTAAGTCTGGAGATGTTCAAGAAATGTGTAAATGTGGCACTAAGGGACATGATTTAGTGGAAAAATATAGGCAGAAGGTGAACAGTTGGACTAGACGATCTTGGAGGTTTTTTCCAACCTTAGTGATTTTACTCTATTCTAACCCAAGTTTAAAACTCTTATGGCACATTTGGAAAAGTGTAGTAAAATTGAAAATAGCTCCTGTATTTCTGAAACTGAAATCGATAAGCCAGGTCAGATTACATTACCCTTCAGAGCAAGCAGTTGTTCATCACATTCAGGAAACTCATAAGCAAAATGCAACATTTCCCATTTTCTCAGTCCTGCTCATGATACGCTCTAGGCCTCCAGACCTTATTTCAAGCATTACCAGAAGTTGTTTCCTATTTTCTTAGCTAACCTGAGCAAGAGGTTACAGATGCTGAATGCAGTTCGCATCTTAATTAGCAGTGCCATTGAGCATGTTCACTTGGAATTGTAAATTGTGCCTCCTCAGGATTACTCACAAAGAACTTGCCTTAATTATAGCAAACGGCTGTCCTCTGCACAATACCAAATTCATATTTTGTTTATATTTTGAATGCAGTGATTTCTACAGACCTTTTTCACCTGTACTTGTAAGGATTCTTTGAAAATATTTAACAAATAGTTCTGGGTTGTTTTTTTTAGCTCAGAATCTCATTGCACTATTAATTTCCAGCCTAACTGCATTTGTGACCACTTTCATAACGGCTCTTCCCCTTCAATGAGATTTACCAGTTCTCCCCCAACATGTTTTTAGCCAGAAAGGATTTCATTACCTTTTTCCACCCCCCAACCCCCCCCCCCCCCCCCTTTTTTTTTTTTTTTTTTTTTTTTTTTAAATGCCCGTGAAGTTAAATCTCAGGGAAACTCAGCACTCTGGAAGACTGCAGCAGATTAAATAATGACATCTTTCTTTTTGTCCGTGTGACTTGGAATTGAAAAAACTGTAACTTCAAACTCTGGCCCATTCCATACATTTCCTGGTAACGACAACAGACATGGACCATTTGTGAACAGCTCAGACCTTTGGACGCCACTTAAACACACAAGACATGTTCCAGAATCCAGGATAGTCAATGGAAAGACTTTTGGTTTACTTCCATACTCTCTGGACTAGGAATACTTCATTGGTCTAGAACACACATTCCATCTTTTACTGTCTTTTCTCCACGTAGTAGGAGAAAAATTGCCTCCACAAATCTTTTCCAATTAGTGTTCCAAAATAAAGACCCAAGTGGTTTAACACAAACTTTCCTTCTTCATAACAAACTTCTGAAGAAACATAGAGAGCAATTGCAGTCACCACACCAGTCAGTTGCAAATGTTGATAATGAATATAATACAGTATCTATGATGCGAAACAACACACACAAAAAGCTTTGAATTAAGATTTCTGTTACAAATATGTGAATTTTTGAAAATACTGACCCATTCATGAAACTTCGTAGCAATCAGAATTGGCAGGAAAAGTAACATGAGAACTATGTGAGACTTCACCCTAGTCACCACAAGCAAAAATTTTTTGCTTGCATATAAAAAAAAAAAAAATTATTTACTTCAATCTATGGTGGGAGTCATTGATTGTTTTCATCGACAAAAACTGTTAGATTGTCAGAATTGCATAGTCACTGTTTCATTGTCAAAATAAGCTGAGTTCCTGTAATAAGGGGAGAACTTAGCAGACCGCTTCTTTTGCTCTCACAACCTGTGAGGAAGAGATGCTCCCTGTGTATCTCAGTGTGTTTGAGAGAGAGAAGAGCATGAGAACGCCTGAACCTGGCTGAGTGGGGCAAATATGTTTTGTAGAGTGGCAATCCTCAAGCCTCTGGGCTAAACAAGCTTACCCGCATTAATAAAATTACAGAATCACAGTCAGCTCAGTTGGAAAAGTTCTTCAAGATCCTCAAGTCCAACCATCAACCTGGTTAATGGTTCTCATCACTAAACCATGTCCCTTAGTGCCACATCACACGTCTCTTAAACACCTCCACTACTCCCTAAGGCAGCCTTAGGTTCCTATGGTTCCAATGCTGGAACATGAAGAACTTCTTCCTAATATCCTACCTAAACTTCTCCAGGCACAACTTGAGACTGTTTCAATAATACAGTACTGGTGTTGTGGACAGAAAAAAATAGGCCTGCTGTGTTTACATCTCAAGTAGCACTAGCAGTCTCAAATGAAGTGCATCTCAGTGTGTGCATTAAGGGCATCCTCAGAAGCATAAGGAAAATTTAGGTGCTTTAACAGGAATAGAACAACTTGCTCAGACATACACTCCAAAGAGCACCTCAGGGCACCATGATCAGAAGCTATGAGCCCTCTTCCCAGTATGCCTTGCCACGTGGACACATAGCTCCAGGAGCTAGTTGCTGGACCTGAAGGCACTTGGACAACCTCACCCCATTTCTGCTTCCATCCTGAAGAAGATCTGGTTCTCACTGTAAGAGTGGGGTGTGAAGACTGAGACCATAGTAGCAGTTACACAGGGAAAGGATGAGTGTCTCAGATGGCCTAGGAAAGGTTTCAGTAGGCCCTCTAGCGAGACTGACTTCTGTGCATGTTTTGTGTGCCCCCGGCAGCCCGGCACCTCTGTGGTTGGGCCTTACTTGGGCAAATGCTGTCTGACCTTACCACACTTCCTAGGCATCTTTACAGCCCAGATTTATTTCCATATTACCATCCTTGGAACAGCGCTGAACAGTTCACTGAATGGCCTGCTGTAGTACAGGTCACCACACAGAGATGACAATATAGAGACTTTGTGCAAGGTCAAGACATTCTTCAAGTAGGTTCAGAGACACAAACCCATCTTACCCAAATTAAGCAGGGAAAAGGTGCAGTGTAGAACAACAGCTGACCTGCAAATTGTTATCCATAAATACATGAAAATCCTCCAGAGATAAGAATGATCCTTCTCAAGCACAAGGTGGTGTCATGGGGAACAACCTACTGCTCCCCAAGCCTTCTTCCTACTACAAACCTGCTGCTGGGTTTGAAGGTAGAGCAATGTCTTCAGATGATGAATTTCTGAAGTATATAATCTGGAGTAGCATCTCCTAATTACACTCTATAAACTATCCAAAATTGCAGTGAAAATGTCAGTCATAAATCCAAACACAGTCAAAATAAACATCTGGGCAGTTGGAGAGATGGAAGTAAAAATAAGAACAGTACAGGAAAATAGAAGAACCACCTAAGTTCTCCAGTTGAAATTATAATATTGATTCCAGAAGATTAGAGCCAAACAGGATTTATGGTGTCACACCAGAAAAATTAAGATAGTAAGTATGAGATTTAATGAGATATATAGATACTGAAGATAATATTTGTTTTTCTTTTCAGTAACATTCCTTGGGAATCATGCACTCTGCAAGTACAGTCTGTACTGTCATGAGCAAACAAAAGAAAGCAAGGATAAAACTAGTTTCAACCACATAAACAAAATCATCTCAAGGCATGACATCACAGCCTGTAAAATAATTCAGTCTCTGGACTTCATTCTTCTTTCAGAGGATCATGAGCATTATTTTTAGACTTGACATCTTGAATAACACAGTGGAGAATGAAAACAAGGAACCAAAGGTTTCCTATATTCATCAAAGATCTCAAGGCAGTATTTCCCACTAGATCACACAATGTATTTCAACATTTTTCCTGAAGAGCAGCAAGGAACAGCTGTGGGGCATGAAGTCCTCCTGGAAGCAATGAAAACTGATACTTTATCTTCTGAATGATCAGATGCATTTGCTAGTTGTCAGTGCACTAATGTGACAGAGTCAAGGAGGTATGTTTAGATAAAGAAATGCAATTCATTCCTCCCAGAAACTTTGTCATAAATTCAGGAAATAAACTTAACTCTTACTGAAAGGCCTGGGCCTGCTTCTCCAGAGGACAATTAAGTGACAATATCAAAACAGTATTTCGCATCTGAACAGAGCAAATTTTGCATTTGCCACAGAGTGACAGATCACTAAACGATAGCAGCCAGTGATCTTCCTCAGATTGTTACCATAGAAAGGATACTCCTCCAACAAACATCTTTTTAATGTCTGAGAACACTCAAGATAAGTGCTTGGGTCCATGTTCCAAAGCTTTCACTGAATGGCAGCTAATGATTTATTTAAAAGCAGAACATTTCAGTGAGGCAAAATTTTGATTTTCCATTGCTTTTACTGCCTTATAATGAGGCAAGAAAATGATTGGAAGGCATGAATTCAATACTGCCTTACTTTCCTCATTTTTAAGCTTATAAGAAGGTCAACAAAAATCTTGCTTCCCTGAAGTACACCTCCACTTTAGCTCCAATTCTTTATTTTCTAAGGTATTGGGGAAAAGTTAAAAGCAAGAGTTTGATGAGCACAGTCAAGAGTCAGCTGTTTTACAGTCTTTTCTTTCCATTGCACTTCATGAGTTCTGTGATAGCTCTTGTCCTAAAAGAGCTTCCACGGGATTAATTACCTTAATTTTTAATTCTACGCATGTACCAAAAAAAACAAAACAAAACAAAACACCACACCTGTTCTGGTCCAAATTCAGGAGTGCCTAGACCAGCTCAGAACTGAATCTTTTCATTCTGTGGTGAATGTCAGGCTCTGACACAAAGCTGCACTTAGGATTTGAATTATGAAATTCAGTTACCTGGGTTGAGTCATCAATTATTCCAGTCCTGAAACATTCATGGAGAACCTAGCAAAGATACTCAGAAGCCATCTCTGCACACATCAGGCTCCCATCCTGTTCCAAAACAGCAGCTACTATTTAGTGCTCTGCAGATTGCATACATAGAAACACTGCCCTCTCTAAAGGTTCACCTCTGAAAATAAGCCTCTTCTAAATGTTTTGACAGTGACTGTATAAAGTTGCGTGACTCATGTCACAATACTTAGAAACTTGGTATGCTGAACATCCATTAGGATGATGTTCAAGATTTCTTCACAGTAAGTTTGCAGTGGGAGCTGCGGGGGAAGGCTAGACTGGAAAGGCTTCAAGATCTGAGGAGATCATAAAATAATGTTAATAATATCTTTGTGCTTTATCTCAACAATTATTTAAACAGCATAAGAAAGTGTGACAGAAATTCAAATTACATCAGTTGTATTATGCCTGGCCAAGTTGTTTCCATAGGGTATGACCCACCTTGAGTAGCAGGAACTGAGAAGTGCCAACTACTGAAATCATAGTATCACAGAATAGTTGAGGTTGGAGTTTATCTTATCCTCTGCCCAGCCTATCTGGACAACCTGCGTTAGGTTACTCCACTTTAGCAGAAGGTTGGAGAAGATGACCACTGTAGATCACCAAAGAAGTCAAAGTCCTCCTGAGAACTATTAATATGATCTTTCTTTCTGCTGTGCTCCTTCTCACAACCATGAACTCCAACTATCTCACTGCCACTGCAGCTAAGGCTGCCTTTTGACTTTCATATCCCCAGTAAGGGGGATATGTTTGTAAGAATGAGGTCCAGTACAAGCCCTGTCCTTGATTGCTCTTCTATCACTCACAACAGGAAGTCATCACTGATGCTCTGCAGGCAGATCCTGATTTGCTTACACCCTGCTGTGCTGACCCTCCAGCAAATATTTCAGTGGTTAATGTTCCCAAGAGAACCAGGGCCTGCAAACATGAAGCTATTTCTAGCTGCATGTAGGTTTCAACTATCTGTTCTTCCCAGTCAGGCAGTCTGTAGCTGTCACCCACAACAATATTATGTATTCTGGTCTGCTCTTTGAACCTTACCCATAAACTCAGTTAGCTTATCATCCATCCTCTGGCAAAGCTCTGCGGGTTCCACTGCTGCCTCACATAAAGGGCAGCTCCTCCTCTGTGGCCTCCTGGCCTGTCCTTCCTAAAAAGCCCCTATCTCTCCATTGCAGCACTCCAGTCATGAAAGCTATCCCATCACATCTCCATCGTTTTCACAAGATCATAGCCCTGCAACTGCACACACAACTCAAAATCCTCATGTTTGTTCCCCCTCACATGTATTAGCTTATAGGCATTTTGGAGAGACACCCCAACACAAGGATTTCCCAGAAAGGGTTTAGTAACTTCCCTGAGGGGAATCTTAGCCTTGTTTACATGCTGATGCTTACAGTAATTAAGTTCATCAATGTATTTGTACTTTGAAGACCTTGCAGTGTATGCTTACTCCAGCAAAATGTGGGAGTGAGGGGTGAGTGAAAAATTATTACTATCCGATAAGATGGATGAAAATTCCACTAAAATTTGACTCACTATTCAAATATCCATGAAGACCTAATTGGATAAGGAGAAATCTATGAAGATTTAAATGCTGTTTTAGTGTAAGAGAAAACAGGCTTAATTTGCTGATTGTCTCTTATTACTTGTTTTTCCTTATGTAGCTATCTATGTTTCAGCTAAATACGTATTATTGATGGAAAAACTTACAGGAATTACAAAATTAATTTCATTTCAGTTCGTAATTTCTTAAAATACTGAGGCTTTTATACAACTCAGCTCAAATCTGTTCAGTGCAAGGTATTTTTAGCAGATATGCTTTCTGTATGTCCTACCTATTAGTAAAGACAGAGGGATATTTTTCACATGAAACAGTCAATTATTTTCTCTACTTTCTTTCTCCTTGTACCATTTTCTAGTTTCTCTCTTGAAAATAACTGACAAGGAAATTATTCTGCAAAGCTGGTTCGCAGCTGAACCCAAGGTGTAATTTGACACAGCACCAAAACAGAAGCTGAAGTTGCTTGTGAGTGGGAAAGGAAAAAAAAAAAAAAAAAAAAAAAAAAAAGGAGTCCAACTGTTTAACTCAGGGTACTGTGACCTATTGAAAATGTGACCATAATTCATGAAATGCAATACTGATCCATTTCCAAAGATTTTATTAAAGGCAAAACCATATTGGTTTGGAAGGAACTGTTTCTTCCTCCAGTGGAATTTCTACCACACTGAGATGCGGCTTTTCCAACAGTACAATACTCAATACTATAAATGTTAGAGAAGGGCCATATTCCAATGTGATGTGCCAAAAGACTACATACTAAGAAAATGAGAAATTTTCCTTAAAGGTTTTGAATGCCAAAGATGAACTGATTCATGCACCTTTAGAAATAAGTATAATTTCACAGCATATTTGGCAAATTATGATCCTGGGGAAATAATAGCAAGAATAAAATCAGATTTAACAGATAAAGTTGAACGAACTTTAAACTGAAACAAAATGCACATACTTCTGGCACTACAATAAGAACCTCCCAGTTATTGTATCTGGGACCACTCTTCAGAATGGAAAATCAAAATAGATTGAACACATAAAATGCATATAATGTCAAGAGAAAATGAGTATATATCTTATGAATCACAAAGCACATTTTATCATAGTGTACCGCATTCTATTGACTACGTTTACACAGAATGCAAAACACATCATTCTGTGGGGGAAATAGAAATTATTTTGATCTTCCGGGATTCTGAAAGCAAACTGGACCATCTTATCTGAACATGTAACATAGCACCTAAGTATTCCAAGACTCCT
This sequence comes from Alectoris magna, assembly GCA_030625065.1. Classification (NCBI taxonomy): domain Eukaryota; kingdom Metazoa; phylum Chordata; class Aves; order Galliformes; family Phasianidae; genus Alectoris; species Alectoris magna. The sequence goes on along the minus strand of CM060562.1, from coordinate 82,536,507 downwards.
CCTTCATACTGAACATTTTTATGAAATCTTTGGTGCTGTGAGCCACCAAAAGAACAATATGTTATATGTTAACTTAGACCCATTTGTGAAGCAGCACAATGCATGCAGAAAGACTGATGAAGCCTATTAGTAGTTAATAAAACATAAGAGAGCTCTATCTTTCCTGAGCCCTTCTGGCTAAGATCAATATCTAGAGCTAAAATGAAACTACCTCTACATATGTCTACCTAAACACCAACATCTCTAACTTCAAATTGAACTCTTCCACATCTTACAAGCCTGTCATAGAAGTACATTTAAGAAGAAAGAGAACACATTTGTCTTTGAGATGCCACGACCTCTTGAGCTACTCAAATACACAGGATGGATCTATTAAAATGTAAAACATTATTCAGAAAAAAAGGAAAAGCTGTGTTATCTTGTGATATCTACCCATACATGGCTTTAATACTATACTTTCAACTTTAAATGAGACAGAAATAATCCCGAATTTGAATGGGAAAAAATTATTTAAGGGAGGAATTTAAAATTATAAGTTGAAAGTCTGAGTAATGCCTCTAGACAGAAGTTGAGACATACTGCAGATGAACTGAGTCAGTCACATATCCAAATGAATTATCTCACACGGGATCATCAAATAAAACCTTTATTTCAGGAAATTTGTAACATTGCCTCTGACAGTCAGTGCTTGGCTGAAAGATCATTGTCTGTGTCTCCTTCTGGTGTCTTTCCATCTACATTCCTAAGAGAATTGCATAGAGTATCTATTTATAAGTAGCTGGCTGTAGCTCATTCACTCTCCATCTTTAGTTCCTATTTCTATATACTGCTGCACAAAGCAGGGTACGGCAATCTTTGTTCATATTTATGAATGTACTCCCATCTGAAAAATTCTTGATAACCTCCTGCTTCAATAGACCACATTATTAGAATATGACCATATTCTGTGTATTCTCTACCAGAAATGGATTATGGGTACATTTATTTAAACTGTAGACTTGTTACCTTCTGTTTTTGTAGTCCTGTTAATCATCAGCTATAATCTTCATAATTTCTGTTCCCAGTAAATAGCACTGCTTTAAATATGTGTACAAAGATCTGTGAGCAAAACTGGTGGGATTTATTTATTTTAATTTTACAATTGGCCTAGTGCCAGAACTACAAGTTTTATATGCCTGGTGTCTCAGTTCTTAATTTATTCTCTCTGTGCTTAGCGGAGATATCATTGCCATTTTATTCAGCAACAGTGCTCATTCCTTACATTCTTCCAACAAGAGAGTATTGAACTGACCATCATCTTTCAGAAGCAACAGCCATTGTCCAGCAGAGCCTTGCAAGGGGCAGTCCTTCCAAGGACACATCTTGTACAACTGTATCGTTCAGCTTGGTAAATGAATGACCCAGTAATGGCCACTTCAGGATTTTCTAAACTAAATATTGTACGCACAGAAAACAGCTTTTCTAGAGACCTAAGGCCTGACTCTCCCTGTCTAGCCTTCACTGGGACCTTCCCACCCTGCCTATGACCCAGAGCACCTTTCCAGCCCAGGCTGGGGTCATCAGCCCCCTCCCCAGCAGGGAATGTGTTTAAATACCTGAAGGGAGGTGCAAAAAGGACAAAGCAAGGCTCACTTCAGTGGTGCCCGGTACCAGAACAAGAGGCAATGGGTATGAAGAGGTATACAAGTGGTTCTTCTCTGAACACCAGGATGCACTTCTGTATTGTGTGGGCAATAGGGCAGTGGCACAGGTTACCCAGAGTCTCCTTAGAGATCTTCAAAAGCTACCTGGACATTGTTCTGGGCACCCTGCTGAGATTGGCCCTGCTAATCCTTGGGCAGGAGTTGGATGAAATGATCCTCAGGGGGGTTTCCCAACGTTAACCATTCTGTGCTCCTGTGACAGCACAGAGCTCTTATCCTTTTCCTCATGTTGGGCAATATTAGACAAGTTCAGTTACTATAATAGGTTGATCGTCCAAACCAAGAAGTCACTCTTACATAGAGTGACTTCAGAATCCCCAAGTTTATGTTTCCATACTGCAGCACATGGATGCAGTCCTTGGAACATGTGACACCCTATGACTTCACAAGAAATTTTGCTACTTACTTTAAAGCATGTAACTAAAAACAGAAAACAAACAACAACAACAACAAAAACTAGACATATATAGCTCAGGAGATAAAGGAGGAAGTAGTAATCAAAATGGATTGGCTTCCACTAATGCTTATTGCCTGTTAGCATATAAACTAATGGAGCAAGCTCTCTGAGAGCCAGCACACTTAATATAACTTGTTATGGGCACGTAGGACAAAAGAAGCAGCATTCAGAAAACAGATAGCCACCCATAAAAAATTTTCTTTTAGTCAAGAACAAAGATAGTTCTTAGGAGAACAAACATGCTACTTTTCCTTCTAGAATGACTGAAAGTAGATGGAGTTTGAACAAGGAAATGAAATCCACTATTCAGGACCTCATTATGCTTTTGTCTGAAAGGAAGAACTGCAAGTCATAATGGCCCACCAGCAATTCAAAGACTCACCACCTTCTGACCAACACACACCTCCAGCAGCTGCCCCTTCCTCACAGCTTTATGGCCTTGCACATGGTATCTGGTGGTATGGAATACCTGGCACCTGTCTTAGTCCCAGATATCATCAGGCCTATCCTAGTCTTGTTCATGCTCCCATCACTCAGCAACAATCAAAGCACGGGTGTGTTATTAATAGTGCCTCAGCTGAAACTGACACTCGTTTTCTTCCTCTCCTCAGAAGAGATTAAGCTTTCTTCTACCTTTAATGGCTAACATCTCCTCCCAACCAGTGGGAGAAAGTATAACAGCTGGTGACTGCAACTGAACATTTCCCTAAGAGTTTTCACCTTTATTCCTTCACTTCAGGATCCTCAGCTCCTTTTTATCTGAACACTGCTGCATGCCACCCCAGTAATCCAGACAGAGTGAGAAGTTAGAAATGTGTTGGCCAGGGAAGTCAAAGCTTTCAAATTCTTCCTTCTTTCTGTGACTTCATTCACCTGAGCAAGAAGTTAGGCATCTTCTCCCACCTCAGCTGGAGAAAGAAATTGTATTTAAAATAAATAAATAAAGGCAAAGTTTGGGAAAGAAAGTTGTGGCCTTTAAGGAGCCTGTTTTTCTTGAAGTTCCTTATTGTTTTTGCTCGCTAACGATGAATGCACTCAGTGCACTAATGCATTTGGACTCATAAAAATCTGATATCTTGGATTCAGAAGGAAATAGGACCAACCTCTGACCCTATGATAGTGGCAGTATGCAGTTTTGCACAAGACAGTTTCTCCCTTTGATTTCCTTGACCTTTGGGTGGGATCTTACTTTGTGCCAGCACTGTTCTGAATTATGGGAACTCAAGTTTCATGCCACTGTCTGAAGTGTAAGTTTTAACTGTTGCTATACTTTTAGCATGTTCCTGAAATCTTCACCTATTTCAGCAGCAGTTTTCTCAGTTCATTTTTGAGGAAGCAAGTGTTGTAGAGGGAAAACACTATTTTTGGTGAGTATTTGAGAAATGGGACAGATATGAGAAATGTTTGAAGCTGTTTTGACTTTTGTTGCTACTGAAAGGAGATCAGTTAGTGAGATTAAGAAATATAGCCTCAGGATAAAACCTTGGAGGACGCAGTGGCTGGAGTTTGTATTCCACAGGAGTTTTCTGTCACATGTACTGTACGCTAGGGCATTGCCAAATAGCAGCACAGAGTACTCGTGGTATTCTGAAGAACTGCCAAAGAAAACAAGTCTGCAAATTCTCCTTTATTTGTTGTTATGATGACATCTCTCATATCAACAATGTTTCTAGAACTGAAAACTGAAGGATAAATATTTAAGGATGGATACTGGGCCAGAACTCCTTTTTGTTGGTTTGTTTGTTTGTTTGTTTTTTAAGGACAAATCCTAAATGAGCTGGAATTAGGCAAAATTCAGTAATTGGAGGGAAAAACCCTTTTGGACTTCAAATGAAATAAAACTTCCCTTACCTCTGAATGGATGTATATACATATATGACTGTATGTGCATATACAAAAATTATATTCGTAACATTTTTAAGATTGTTTTTATTTCTATTTGAAACCTTGGATATGGCTTTATACCTTCAATTATTTATGCTGAATGTAAAGTAAGGTTAAGATCCACTGAAGTTAAAGAAGTATTATTTTTCACTGACTTCTGTTGAGCAAAAAAAGGGGATTTAAAAAAAAATTTTCTAATTCTAATCCTGAACCATCTCACATGGTAACTGACACCTGTAGTTACAAGTAAGAAAAGCAAAATATCTACTGAGATGCATTCCTGCTTGTTAATGTACTGCAGTAACAATATAAAAGCAGCAGGATGACAAACAGTACAAAAAGATACAGGGAAAACTGAAAGAGCACTACTTAAACAAGTATTAACAACAAAGGAACCTTAAAACTCTGATCCTAAAATCTTTGCAGTTTTAGACTCAAGCATTAGCAAAGTGCAACAGTTTACATGGGATACGGGACCCATGAACCCGGAGAACTCCTCTGTTAATCTGGTTTAATGACATACGCAGCCACCAAAATAAAAAGAGAAGACAAGTTTTTGCAATAGCAGCAAGAGAAAAGGAGCTGAAGACTTCAGCTGGATCTCCCCTTGTCAGCCTTCCCTTTACCAGGCCAAACAAGCCTAGCTCCCGCAATGCACCAGGTGCTCCACTGGACTTGATCCAACCTGAACTTATCTTTCTTGTCCCTGGGGATCCCAGAGCTGCACCCAGTGGGAGGAGGAGAATAGCGCAGGAAGGAAGGAAAGGGAGCAATGACTGTGCAGAGCATCGCATGTTGGTATAACTGATAAGGAGAGAACAGGTACTGTATGGTGTACAGTAGTTTAATTTGCTCTGTTCATTGTCATGAAAGGAGCCCAAAGCTGAAAATATTTACGTGTTGCAACTTTCCAGTGGTGGTTGCTATGAAACATAAACAGCGGGCCATTATATCCGATAAACATCTCGCTTTTGCTTCATTTCGGCAGCAGCAAAATTAGTATTACTCAAAGTATTAATCAGTTTTATATACCCCTGCTTGTCCCAGACAAGGACGCTGTTGTCGCATTCAGTACTGGAGTTCTGGTAGCTTACTAATATCTGTATTTTGCACTACTTCAGAAACTAGTATCTCTAGTGAACTACATGGCAGAGGTATCTGGTTAGGTGCCCTCTCTAATGGAAAAACATGTTTTCTCTTCTCTTTTCCAGTGTCTCCTGAGTATCCAAAGCTTTTCTATTTTCATTATAGCTCAAGGAAAAATAACTTTTACCTTAGTAGTTTTAACCTGGGAACTTTGCAGGGATAACACTCTATGAAAAAGAGAGAGTGAAGATATATCTTCTCCGCCCTTTTTTTTTTAGTTTTGGTAATCTTGGTAGTGACTTATAAAATAACCTGAGGCAGGTTAATGTGGTCCGGATATTAGAGGCATCGTCCCTTCTGAAACTGAGACATCCACAGATGTCTCAAAGTAAGCATCCAGAAAGGTCAACAACTGGAGAGCCCAGCCAGTAGCATGCACCACCCCTGGGAGGAATAAGTATGGGTCACACAAAGGAAAGGAATGGTGATCAGGAACTAAGCCTTCAAGGCACCCAAGGCTGAATATACAAGAGTGAAAGTGGAAGTTGAACTGAGCACTTAACTTTTCTCTAAGGACTGTTCAGAAACAAAGTGTTTTTCAAGGGTGAAGACATTTACAACAGTGCTGACCCAGAAACAAAACTGAGAGCAAAATCTGGATCACAGCTCCACACCATCTTGCTGTGTTTCCTCATTAAAAAAACATGCATCTTGTTGTTAAGGGCTTTTTACATCTCCAAGCATACAGAACAGATTTGCTGACTATAAATTCAATGTCATTAATGTCACTGGCAAAATACAGCTTATGTTATGGAATGTAGGATTTAACTTTACTTTTCAAAATCACTTTCTCAGATACTATGTGTCATAATCAGCTCTGCGTCCTCACCCATGAATCAAAAGAACAGAAACATTGGGATATAAACATATTAAATGTCACAAATGAAAATGCAGCAAAGCATTCATTTTCAGAGGAAAACGGTATATCAGAGCTAAAATACCGTTCTGAGTCCATTCTTTTTTAAATGAATGTCAACTAAGAATTTTTATGTGGGCAGACTTCTTCAACTGAGAACATTTCTTCCATCTCTTTTCCAGGCACAAAGGAGATGACCGTACACATCTTAATGAGTTGATCAAGCCAAAAGGATGACGACTTCAGCAGAACACTGAAGGAAGAGAAGCCTCTGGTAGCAAATTCGCTTTCTTAATTGCTATAAGCTGATCTGATATATCTTTAATGTGTTTTCTATCATGGAATTGACTATGGAAATTTGCAAAAATGAATTGTTGCTTTTAAAAATGGTATAGGTTAATTAATTTCTCACTAACAAACCTGTTTTATACGTACTTTGAAAAAAAAAAAAAAGTTTCCTAAGAACAGCTATTCCTTCTATAGATAGAAACACATATCTGGCAACATGAATCCCTGTCCATTTATGTTCTTTCTTTGAGAGCATCACTGTGCAGTCAGTGCTAGGGCATTCAAAAGACATCACCAAACCACAACAGAAAAAAAAAAAAAAAAAAAAAAAAAAAAAAAAAGAAGGAAGGCACTATTTCAAGTGAGGCACTCTACATGTTTTCCTTCACTCTATTTTTTTTTCCCCCATTATTTTTGTCCAGAGATCCCAGCAGTGACAAACCACCATAATATTTAGCCTTCATAAAACAGTAATGCTTCCTGGGGATTTGTGCACTTTTGCTATCTGTGCAATCAAAACGCAAAGAACTCTCAAAAATACTTGTGGGACACAGAGAAATAATGCCTTTATTAAGATTCTCCTTGCAGTGCTCAGTCCTTATTTCAGACAAGCAATGACCCATTCCCACTTTCTTGTTCACATCCACAGTTTTAGCCAAAGGATTTATGCATATAAAATTAAAGGTGAGTTTTTAAGCAATTTCCTTCTTTAAAATAGCCAGACTATGCAAACTGCCTGGTTGTGCATGACGTATTCAGGAACTGAGACTTGTTTGTATTTGCTTTGCATCTGTATTTCTCCAGGACTTGCTTGGCTCATCCTCACATCAGGTTTCCCAGAAGTGTCACCAGTACCCCCACAAAGTCATTCCCATGAAAATTCCTTGAAGTGAGTTATTCTTCCTTGTTGGCCTCCAACAGTAAACACTCATTTGTATGCTCTGTCCAAACACTTCAAGTATTTTCTCCGGACTTTGGATGAGCCACTGGAAAATCTTTATTACTCCAAAATGGACTGCCAGCAGAAGAACACCTATGTCGAGCACTGTGGTACAGGGGAAATAAATGTCAGCCAGGTTCTGGGATGTTTCTTTTGTTTAGTTTCTTTGCTGTTGTTTATTGAGTTGTTGTTGTTGTTGTTGTTGTTTTCTTCCCTCTAGAATAAAATTGTTTATCTCAAGTTCAGAGGTCATCTTGAGTCATGATTCACAGTTCCGTGCCTGTAGGGAGGACACATCCTAGAGCTGGTATCCATCCTGCAGATCTGGAGCGGGAACTTTGTAGTTAAAATGCATGGCCTGAGCCTCTACATACTGTTTAAATACTTCAGACCAACAGATAATGAAATAGCAGCACCTCTATTAAGACTGATATTAATGAAGATCACAAGGAATATGAAGATTGTCTATCAGACATTGGGTATATTTTTTTGTGGAGGAATAGGAAAATAATTTAAAATGTATGCTGTAAAGATGCTATTCCTTCAGTAAAACTCTCCGTTTGGAGAACAGATGGGAATCCTTCCTATGCAGATATGGGCATCTGGTTAAGCTTGTCCTGGTGACACAGTTAATACCAGAAACAGACATATGGGGGACCACTGCATGATGTCATTATTTTAAATACAGTTCAGAGAAACATTTTTAATCACTTCTCCAAACTCCTACCAACCTTTTATTTATTTTCTGCCAGACACATGCATTTCTTTATTGCACATCAAGCTGCAGGACATATTTTTGATACTTCAACTCTCCACAATTACATGAGAACATAAAGAACCAATGGCTTTAATTAAATGTTTCTTCGGTTCAGCCCAGGATTATTTCCTTACAGTCTAAAAGACACGTGGCTGTAATCACAGAATCACAGAATCGTAGGGGTTGGAAGGGACTTCTAGAGATCATCAAGTCCAACCCCACTGCCAAAACAAGTTCCCTACAGCAGGTCGCACAGGTAGGCGTCCAGGCAGGTCTTGAATATCTCCAGAGAAGGAGACTCCACAACCCCCCTGGGCAGCCTGTTCCAATGCTCCATCACCCTCACCGTAAAGAAGTTCTTGCGGACATTCGTGCGGAACTTCCTATGCCCCAGCTTCATCCCATTTCCCCTTGTCCTGTCCCCACGCACTACTGAAAAGAGTCCGGCCTCACCACTATGGCCCCCACACCTCAGGTATTTATAAACCTGGATCAAATCCCCTCTCAGCCTTCTTTTCTGAAGGCTAAACAGACCCAGTTCACTTAGTCGTTCCGCATAGGGGAGATGCTCCAGGCCCTTCACCATCTTTGTGGCCCTCCGCTGGACTCTTTCCAAGAGATCCCTGTCTTTTTTTTATACTGGGGAGCCCAGAACTGGACGCAGAGTCACTCTGAAAAATGCCATTCATTTTTACTTCATTTCATAGAATCATAGACTGGCCTGGGTTGAAAAGGATCAAAGATCATCTAGCTTCAACCCTCCAACTAGATGAATTCACTGATAATCACTCAGGCCATCTATGAAGATGTTGTATAACCTCCATTTGTTGACGCTAACATTCATCACAGCTTCTGGTGCAGAGCAAACACTCAGTGATCAGGAAGCCAGCCTGCATATATCATTCCACCTTCATGGCTTTCCATGATCTTCAGAAATGCCACTGCAGTTTTCCTGATGAATTTGAAAGGCTTTACTCCAGTAGTAGTGAAAGCTGTTACTACATCTAAGATAGATAGAGGTCTGTTAAGTTAATAGGGGTAGGGAGGATCATCTCCAGTCCATCCTCTTCTCTTTTAGCAAGTGATTCTTCTGGTCCACTGAAAAGAGTAGTTCTTGTTTTATTTAGCCTTGTAACCCTGGCTATGTAAAGCTAAACTACAGCTTATGCTGTTATCAAAGCTGAGGTGACCTCCTGAGCAGATAACCATCTCCTGCACGATCCCAACAGGATGAAGCTCACCAAATACCAAACACCTCTACTGAAGCAAGCTATTTGCTAACACTGAACTGAGTGCCATCACAGCTGCTCATGGCACATGAAGAATTGTGTGGCTTTAGCAACTTGTTGCAGTCCAAGTAGTTCCCGAGGTAAAGATTCTCTCTGGCTGCAACAACCATCCATCAGAAACATCAAGCAGGAAAAGAAAACCTGGAGCTGGTGAGCCTCTCTTTCATTCTCTTCACCAAATGCATCACAAACTAAATTTTGTTAAAACTCATATTCATACCTCAGACAGTGGAAACCTCTCCTGCTTTCATCCACCAACCTCAAGATACCACAACCCAAATACTGATTTTAAGACTATTCCCATTCTGGTTGACTTTTGGTACCTGGCATTTCCAAATGGTGGAATAAATATCACTACCAAACAGAACACACAGGCATTAGTCTCAATGGGCCTTTCAAAAACACAAATAACCACATCATAGAAATTTTCAGTAGTTTTATTGAAAAATGCCTCTTTCATTTCAGAAATAAATAATATAAGGCAGTGAAATTCACAATTTGCAGTTAAAATATAAAAGCAGCAATTCTATATCCATAGTCTTGCAAACAATTTCCAACTGCTTTTGATAACTATGAAACATTGTATTCTGAAAAACAAATTCCATACTTAATATACAACATAAACATGCAATTCCATCTCTGCAGGGTTGACTGCAATTTGGCATAAATGATGCTGTGTCTACAAACAAGGAGATTTCAGGCATTATTAAACTGTATCCAGTTGATACAAAGATTTCAGCTACTTAATGTTTGTGGTGTTTAAAGGAGACATATAAGAGCAGTATATGCTCTGCAAAGTGTAACTAAGAATAGAAGAAAATGACAGTGATACTGGAAGGATAGAGAATTTTGGGCTTCTTTCTTTTTCAGCTAGATAATGCAGACTTGTGACCTGACTGAACTGCAAACATGCATTTGAAAAAGAAGAAAAACGTAGAGCTAAAGCAGATAGTCCTCAAAAAACTTGCAGCAGCTCTGTGGTTATTTTGGGGTTTTTTTTTCCTTTCTTCTTTTTTTTCCTTCCCCCCCCTCCCCACCCTTTTTTTTTTTTTTTTAACATTATTTTAAGGAAAAGACAGCCCTAGGATAACCAAATGCAGATATTAATCCGTGTGCAGCTCCTGTAAGCAATAATATTTTACAAGCATGTCCAGAGCATAACGAAATTTTAGCTAGTTACACATATTGCTATCCCCACACAAGCGAGATACAGAACAAGGGTGCCGTCTGATATGAGAAGACCAGAAAGCTATAGCATTGCCAGACAAATGATGCACTCTCCCTGTGTGTATCTGCAAATGCAAGTATAGCAAAAACCACCAACCGACCCCCGCCCCCCCCCCCCAAAAAAAAAAACACAAAACAAGACACAGATGTTTTATGGTTTTGTTTTTGCTTTTCTTGACAGCGATCTTTTCCAGCGCATGTGCTCAGGGTACTCTGGTGAATGCATTTCAACTCCATAGTCCTCATACTCGTCCTCTCTCCTTTCTGACTCCATAGGGACTATGAAGGGTTCACCTTCAGGCTGATATGGTCCGCTTTCAGGCACGTATGGTTCTGGTTGAAAATAGTTGTCCGATTGAACATTATAGTTATCGCATCTCTTTGAATCCACAAATACCATGACAGTTAGTTTGTCTACACAATGTTAGTCCAATGTTATTCCCATATAATAAATATATAAGTTAATAGTTCATGGGGGTACTTTTCAGTTTTGTTCATTTATAGCTTTGGCAGCAAAATACTAAAAACTTAAAAAAATTAATTTTGAAAGGCTTTGTATTTATAATACACAAAACATTGCAGAAAGAGTCTTAAATTATTCAAGGGACCGATTATTGTTAAAAAAAAAAACAAACACAAAACACCACACAACAAACAAACAAAGCAAAGCAAATAAAACTATTATTTTACAGCTAATTCAGGAAACCCAAGCACTGGACTTTATTTTATACTGCATAATTAATAGAACACATGGAGTACGTAAAATGGACAGGTGGGCTCAGCATGTACTAATTTTCTCTGAGACTGGGAAAATAAATGTACACGTAACTATCACCAGCGGCAATATACAGTACATGTCATTTTCTTGTGCTGTTCCTCGAAACAAAGCGAGTTACAGCTGGTGCTTCAGGAACACCAAAAACTACAGCAAAACAGAAGAAAAATAATTATAAAACTTTTGTAGTTATAACTGTAGTTACAGAATCCAACAAGATTACATATAAAAAAAAAAGGTACATGCCCCGATTCCGACATGTTGGTAACAAGCAACAGACAGATAGATTTCTTACGTTGCCAAAGATGTTATTCTGGCATACAGCAAGCAGCAGCAGGCTTTTATGCAAAAGCATCACATAGAGTTGTTAACAGATTTTAGTGGGTACGGTCCCATACAAATCATTTACAAGCCACAATTAGTTTACTATTTACATAAGTCATTTCTCATTTACCGGGTTAAATCTGTCTCTTCAAAAGCCATTACCTTTGTTGGTTAGTAGTTTTATAAGCCTCCTTCACCACTGAGACTTTAGATGGTCTGGGTCTTTTTTTATAAAAGAAAGACTGTCTATTTTATATTATTGAAATGCAACAGGCTGAATGAATTGACATCACTGTCCTTTATCTCATTCACAAGTCATGTTAGTAAAAGGAATCTCCCCATTCTATGAGGCCAACATGGTTCAGAAACCATATCCGTGGTGAAATATCCATACGGACTCATTTTCTAATAAGCACGTGCGCAAACATCTCAGAAACAGGATTTTCATGTATTCAAACTGTAAGCAGCACTGGCGACTTAGAAAATGTGTTAGCCGAAACCTGAAACAGGTCAAAGATGATGTTAGTCTTTTAAAAAGTCCATCTGATGTGCAAAAACATACTTTCATCCAACTAAATACATGACAGTTAATTCACAGGCATATATTTATATATGTGTACGTATCTGCTTACTAGAAAGAACACTGCTGAATCACAGGCACAATTTTTTTCCTTTTTCATTTAAATAAGAATTTTGTGAGATATTCACAACCATCTGGCTTATTGGCCAGCAGCACTGAGTCTGCAAGTGTGTACATATATATATATATATATATTTTTTTTTTTTTCATGAATACATGCACGATATACTAACAGCAAACCATATTCAATAGTAGTATCACATACACTAATTTTGAGATGTTGCAATGCATACTTATTAATTTGTTAACAATAGTGTGGTCCTGCAGGATCCCCACGTTAAACCATATTGGAATCTTTCCAGTCAGAATTGGTGACCCTGTATTTGGTTCCAGGAGCAGCCTACTGTTTTAAGATTCAGCACAGAGTAGAAGGCTGGTATGACCCAGGGCTAGTCAGAGACTCCATGGTGTTTAACTCAGCAGAAATTGTAAGACAGTGGCGTTTTTCAGTTGCACCGTACCACCAAATGGATTTCCTTTGTGGGAAATTTTGATTTCAGGTATAAATTTGGTATAAATAATCCTGACATTGCTCAAAAAGAGACACACGGAAATTGCCAGCCACAGCATTCTTTTTATTTTTCAAGAGAAACATGGAGAATTCAACCTTGTTCTGAAGAAGATTGGAAGGAGTGGGGAGGGGGGGAAAAAGAAGAAGAGAAAATGGTCACTTAAATCCTATGCGAGACATTTTCAACTACTAACCTTCTATGCTAATGAAAAAAATAACCTGAAATACTTCATTTCTACTTCCTATTTAAATTGAATCACACATAACATCGATTAAATCTGCATCCAAATACACATGGCTGCTCATATGCCTGCACATTACAGTGAGGCAGGCCTGCTCACTGTAGCTTTTTCCTCTACTCAGTATGTTCAGGCCAGCAGGACTGTCTCATGTAAAGCAACTCAATATGAACAGCCACATCTGTGAAGGCTATTTATGACAAAGAGCAATTTGGTTGTTCATAACCTACCTGGGAATCCTTGGCCATTGTAAGGAATGCTAGCACACTGGGATGAATCACAATATCCTGGTGGCCCTGGAGGACCTCGAATACCCGCATTTCCAGGACGACCTGGAGGCCCGGGTGGTCCTCGTGATCCTGTGGAGCCTGGTGGACCTGTTCTGGATTCTCCCTGTGGACCTAATTTTAGAATTGGAAGGTTGGGGGGTTATTTCTTTTAAGAGCCAGCTTGATAAAAACAACTAACATTACTGCTGTCTAGACTACACAGTCTATGCCTTTCGTGAGAAAACATTTGCATTTTATAGCTATATGAGGGTCAACAGAAAGAAAAACAAAACTACAAATATGACTCATCATTAGTTGCTTCCCTGTGTGTGGCTTACATAAGGATTTTTTTTTCACAGAAACCGATTCAGTAAGGTTCCAGCCAAGTAAGAAACATCAATGAATTCTCTGGTTTATTTCCCCTCTGTGTAAGATAGAAATATCTCAAGGGAAGCTACTAGATTAGACAAACACACTGGATTTCAATTAAAATATGGGAGTACATTAATTCTGCTACCCGGCAGCCCTAGGATAGATGAGGTAATGTTTTTTTTGGAACAGGTCTTACTATAGTTAGCAGAAAAGCAAAGCTTCAAGTAACCGGGATCACAATTTGCTGCAAGCGTCTTATGAGTCTTGTAACAAAAAAAACCCACACATATTTAGCCTAGTGAACTAAAAGCAGAAACAAACGATGCAGCTTATTTCAGCCAAGGCATCAGTGAACAAAACTGCATGATAGAAAGAGCAAAAGCAACAGTGAAATCATCAAACTCTATCTAGTAATTCTGTATATGGGCCTATTTTGTAGTTCTTGGACAGCTTGCAGCTCTGTAATTACAAATTAAAGTAGAAAATGGATCCAGGCACTCTGAATTTGTACAGTGAATTTTCATGAAATTTCACACTTTCACACAAACAAGCATGCCAGAAGATTAATTTGCAAAGGAAAGATAAATATCTACTAGCCACATCCAAAAGTCTCTAAAATTGCCCGTTTCTGCAGAGGCTCCCAGTAAATTCTAATACAAACCAAAAACAAGAAGTGCACAAAGTAAAGCACATTCTTTTACCGTATACAGTCTGGTTCCGTATGAAGAAATGTTGTCTTTTCTCCTACTTTTCTGTAATCTGATTTTAATTAAAATGAGAAATATTTACCAGGTGGTCCTGGCAAACCTCGTGGTCCTTGAGATCCGGTCCCTCTTTCGCCTTTCTCTCCAGGCATTCCTACAGAATTTTTTAAAAAAGCAATAAAAACCAAGGGAAGGAAACTACATCAATAAATATTTCTTCATGCTCTCTCACTAATATTAATATTTAGTTCCAATTATTTAATAGAATAGAGCTGGTCAAACCTTATTTTGTACAGATGTCCCAGTGTGTACATAGGGAATTACTTAATTTAGATATAAATATACTAACCTAAAACCAAAGTAGGATGTAGAGGTAACTTAGTGTAAATAAACTTTTTCAAAGCATAGAAAAGTCTTTGAGACACTTAAAATGTCACAGAACCTTATTATTTTAAAATGTCAACAGGAAGATTTTTTCAAGCTTGCATAGTTCTGATATAAAGTATGCTTTACACTTTCTTAGAAACAAGAAGAAACAACATTCAGAAAGAGCAGAATTCAGAAATTCAATATTATTCCTTGCTTTAATCCAGGTCTTCTTTTAAAGATATGAGTAAAATTTATGCTAGAAAGCATAGTGCTGAGTCTATACTACAGTTGAGCAGCTGGAATAAGCAAAGGCAACGCCATAATATGGCACAGAGACTTCATGTCACTGCAGTGATCCAAGGTAGCCACAAATTAGATATATGCTCAAATTCAATTTAAAGTTGTGTCCCTCTCTCAGGGTAGTGCAAAGGGAAATGATGTATTACTAATTCTTTCTACTCCTTTTTGTTCTTTTTAATGACTCACTTTCTCTCATAATCAGATGACTATTCTGCTAAGAGCTGTGCTATTCCAAACAGTCTTTCAAGATGTAGCTGCTTAGTGCCAGAAAAGTTCTGAGAACCATCTCTTTCCTGGGATATCCTGTTCATGCTTGATACAGCAGCCAAAAAGTTACACCGACTTGTGTTTTATGAAACATGAGCAAGGGAGAGGCAGGACAGAACTGGTGTAATTAACCTTGTCCTCCAAGACATCAACATTTCTCAAGCAATCCAACTGACCTAACTGGCTTAAGTGTCAGCTTCATAGCCTGACATGGCAAAGGGATCAGACTTCTCTTCTGGCAGCCTCTCCACCACATCCATTGTGAAATATACAGCTGCCTTGGACATTACCTCTTTCACCAGGTGGTCCTTGGACCCCAGGAGGCCCTGGGAATCCTGGTCTTCCTCCAGGTCCAGGCTCTCCTCTTGTCCCAGCAGCTCCTGGAGGACCAGGTGGTCCTGGTGGCCCTGGCTGGTTACGATTTGAATAATAATCGTTCGGGATTTGATTCAACATTTGATTGAATCGGCTCATTTGGCCTTAAAAATGAAAGAGAATACTTCAGTAAATCATGTGAAATGCATAAAAGTCTCTTCTCAGAGTGGGAAGGCATCTCTTCATTAAATCCTCTCCATATGACCATTCCAAAAATTAGCGCTGAACTGGCCTAGATTAATTAGGAAAACTTAAGATGAATGTCTGATAAGCAGGCTCAAAATAAATGGAAGAGGGAGAGAAGGATGGTAAGTGGAACTCTGGAAGCTGACAACATTAACAAAAACTAATTCTAAAGCAATTAAAGTCACAAAAATACACAGTTTATAATCTGCTTCTCCTCAGAGCTGTACTCAGACATTGTTTCTACTCTGAAGAACAGAAATGACTTGTCCCAGTTCAAACAGGGAAGAGAATCACATTTCTATGCAGTCTTAAATCTCTGAAGTTTTCACAGACAAGGGATAAATTACTTGTGTAGATCAAGCAGGACACTGTGATGTGCATGAATTTAATTTTCAAAGAAAATTCTCTTTGAACAAGACCAACAGCATTGTGTAGCTATGCAGAAAGGAGCCCATTAGGGGAGGGGCCACATCTGTCCCTCCCTGATTTGTGCCATGCATCAATCCTAGAATAACCCTTAACCACACTTCCATGGGATGCAGAGCTGCACTCTGTAACTACTCCCTGTGTGGCAGTAGAGGACTGAAATTCCATTTGGTGTCCTTATTGAAAGAAATATCATTTTTACTTGCATAGCATAGCTGACCTTGAGCACAGTATTTACCTAAAGCTCATCTGTCATTTCCCACTAGTAAAGCACCTTCTGTAAGCATGCCTTTTCTCACAGATTCCCTCCTCCTAAAGATAAGACCTGATTAATGTGAAAACTTATTTTATAACATAGATCTGTTAGTTTGGGAAGAGAGTGACAACAGGAAAGTCACCTGCGTTGTACCTGCAAAGGTATTAGACTTGTATATACATTTCCGGAGGTCACAGATTAGTTGATGACGGAGCTGGACACTTCAATCTGGCAAGATGTAATGCTACATTTTTCCACCAAATCACTGGCATTGGACAATCATCGTATCACTCAAGTTTGTTTTGGTGTGTGGCCAGTATGCCTCACCTTCAGTGTGAATCACTGTTTCCTCTTTTAACAAGGAATCTGGTAGATTAGTATGAGAAACAAAGCAAGCAACACTGTTTACCATTTATCAATTGTTCACAAACTTGTCTTGCAACTGCTCGCATCATGTTCTGAGAAGCAATGTCACCCTAAACAATCAAAATCAAAACAAGGGTTTTATTACAAAGTGTCTGTGCTTTTAGAGAGATAGTGCTTAATGAAAATGATCTAGCAGAAAATGAGTTTAAAGTGGACTTACTCTGTCACCTTTTTCTCCCTTCATTCCAGGCGTACCCTAAAGTAAAAATAGTACAGTTATTATTTCATACTGCAAAATAGATGGCAGCATACTTGCGCAGGAATATAGACAAAGAAGGTCCAAAGTAGAAATATTACTTAATACAGGAAAAAACAAACTATCACTGAAAGAATACCAAGTCCTGTACTTCAGAGATATTACCTAGAAGAATTACATCGAGACTGACAAAGACATCTACCAGATGTACTAAGTACCCAAGCACCTGCTGGACAAAGCTTTCTCATCTGGAAATTAGGTAAGACAGACGTTTATGGATGATGCATGGATGCAAATTGTGTCACAGATCTTTTATTTTCAAATGGTTTTCAGAACATTAAATTAAACCAAATTATGTCCATTGATACTTGGGAACTTTTCACTAAATAACATAGGGTTTTGGCCCAGGAAAGGGATTAATCAGATCAATGCATCTCAAGCCACATTCTGCAAAGTTAAAGGTTTTTCACTCCAGGGGTGAAGTAGCACTGGAACACAGGAGACTGTAGTCTGAGACATGCAGTTCTAGAAAATGTTCTGACTGTCAAGAAGACAGACCTGGTCTTTCTTGAACTTTATATTTCAGAGGTGCTAAAGGAGGTGCCAAGAAAGACGGGAAAAGAAGTCATCTTTTGTGCATGATCAAACACATAGACTGAAGGAGAAGAAAAAGATCTGAAGAAAAAAATCAAATGAGGGCCAAAGAAGCTGATACCTTCTCACAGAGGAACACACTGGAAGTTTTAAAGCCAAATTTCTAGCCTCACATTTCTGTAAATGGTGAATATCCTTGTATGATTTATATGTGACTGTTTGTTTTAAGTCTTAAGCCAACTCATAATTAAGGCAGAAAAGATAGGAAGAATAGTACGTGTCTAGGAAGGGGTAGCTGTCTCCTTGAACCCACAGTAAAAAAAATGAGCTGTGTTAAGAGCACTATGCACAGATAACACGTAAGACAGATAGAGATGACTTGAAGTGCTTATTCTATTTATTGCGACAGCTTCCCCGCTAGCTTGCAAGTGTTTCTAGTCCTAGAATAACTAGAGCTGCTTTATAGTTGTCAACATTTGCAAAGTACTAACTGTTGCCTAAAGCTATTTCTATTTGCCTTTGAATGTCGTTTTGGTTTCTTTGATTTTCAAGAGTATAGTATAAGAAACCTACCAGAAAGACTGATTCTGATTTACAAACATGCGTGTGTCTACTGCTGGAAAAACATCAGGTATATCATAAAGATGTTTTTAAGTGCTGAACTAGAGATACACACACACAATTTACCCTGCAAACACATTTGTGCATGCACCTCCCACACAATGCTGGAGATATTAGTCTTATGTTTGCATTCCACTGCTAGTGAGGAAAAGCATCACGAGAGAAAGCCTTATTTTCTTAGGAAAATTTAATTACAACGCTTGGTATGATGGATTTGTAATGATTTTCAAAATAATCAGTGATGATCTTATTTGTGGCTTATTTTGGCTTATTTGATGTGATTTTGGCCACAATAAAAAATGTAGATGCCCATTTAAAATAAGGAGTCAATGGCTTTAGCCACTGGGTGACTCTGAGATATTTAAAAATCTGCAAAATGTTTTAAAACTCCTCTTTCAGTTTTGACATCAGAAATACAAAAAAAATTTATTATTTAAAAAAATAATAATAAAACCAACCCTGCATTTAGCACAAGTCCTGCTTAGGGAACTGTCATATATATCGCCCTTCCAATGCTCTTCAGTACTCATGGAGGTAAATGCCACGTGTGTGACAAATTCCAGAGTAACACAAATAAAACTTCACCCTAAACCATGGTTCCTGAAGTGGCCAGTGTGAGTTCTACAAATGTCTTCAGTGGAAGCAGAATTAAGCCACAGCTGAGCCTTTCTAAACATCTGTCCTAAATTCATCTGCCACAACATGTTCAAAGCACACCACTTGTTAGTTAAGCAAAAAGGTACTACTGTGAGTTCAAATAGGTTTTCACTTGTAGTATATTTCCCGTGCCCTCTGCATAGGTACACAGACACCTAAGTATTGCTGTTTTTTACATCTTAATATTTCTTTAAGGAGCCTGTTTATCACTATTAGCAAAGCAAATGCTGTGTGGGCTGCAGCTGTTTTTCATAACATTCCTACGGTACCCACAAATACATTTCAACACAAGACAACAAAACATTCCACTGCAGTCACAGAGGATACAGTTCAAATAAAGTGGCATTGTTTCATAAATTTCCATCAAGGTTTTGAACCAAAAAAATCCCATGAGCTATGTCAGGGAGTGAACACAGTATGTTGCCCGAACTTCTCTGCAGCAGTGATATATGCACTTACTCCTTAGCATGCCATGGAAAACGTGAGGTGTTAATAAGTAAAGCAGTTGCTATATAATTTATTTGCATCATACATCACAACTTGTTCATGCAACATTAATTGTATAGACTCAAAGAAAGATTTAGAATGGTCAGACTATGAATGTGTCACATTGTTAAAGATGAGACAGTAACTAATATGCATCCCATATGCTGATAAAATTGAGGCATATTCTCTCTCTTCTGTCTTTTTCTTTCATTTCATTTCATTTCACTTTTCATCACTCCTTCATTCTTTATTTCATTTCATCCTAATAGACTAGACAATAGGAAAAATTCTTTACTGTGAGGGTGGTGAGACACTGGAACAGGTTGTGCAGAGAGGTCATGGATGCTCCCTTACTGAAAGCATTCAAGACTGGGTTGGATGGGGTGCTGGGCAACCTGATTTAGAGGGGGGTGTCCCTGCCTATAGCAGGGGGCTAGAATTAGATGACCTTAAATGTCTCTCCCAACCCAAACCATTCTATGATTCATTTATATCCTTTTTCTGTGAAGTCCACAGGGAATAAAGGTCTGTCCTTCAGTAAAAGCCATATGATGAAACAGACCACAGATCTGCGAATGCCATAACCAAAATAAACTTGAGCAATTAAAACCAGTAGGAAAAGTTACACTGTTATCTGCCGTTCTTTAATTAAAATTTGTGGTAAATGTTGATGTCCTGAACCTCTAAAAGATCTGCACTTGGACTTCCTGTTCAACAGACATTAATGTCTTGGTTCTAACTACCATGTCTCTGAATTATCTATAGAGTAAAATCACAGGTATTTTACTGCATAAATCATTAACAAATAACCTCGTGCTTCTCCTTCTGCTTACAATTTGGCAATTTTTGCAATTCCTCTCAAGGCTTTGACAGAACAACTTTGTGTTGTTTTGACCTGAAACTACTCAACCACTGTATCTTCACTCACTAAGGTAAGTGCAATCTTTAGAAATCAGATTATTAGACTCTGATTGCTAGTTCATTGTCCTGGCAACATTTTAATTCCTTAAAATGCCCCCCTTCCAAAGGGAAAAAAAAAAATAAAAGCAGCAGCAAGCCTAAAATGTCCAAGCTTATATCCTATTTCTGAAACTATTTCTTCTGACTAGTCAAGAGTTCTTCAAGACTGCCTTCAGCCAAAAGCTATGATGGTAAGACAAGATTTTGCTCCAGTAACAAAGGCGCAAACTTGCTCCAATGCATTGCAAACAAATGTTCTCCAGCTAGAAAAATGCTGAGGCTATTCATAAATTGTAAGCAATATACAGTCAACTTTACAATTCACTGAAATTCTTCCTAACTAATCTTAAAACATAAAAATTAGAAGCTGATTGCCTATGTTAACAACAAAGTTCATTTTTCACTTGAGTGTATTGGAGACATGATTTCAAAAAGATAATTACAACTGCTATTATTGAGCT
Source organism: Alectoris magna (assembly GCA_030625065.1). Lineage (NCBI taxonomy): Eukaryota > Metazoa > Chordata > Aves > Galliformes > Phasianidae > Alectoris > Alectoris magna. The sequence continues at coordinate 82,515,546 of CM060562.1, read as the reverse complement.
GCTATTTGCATCCTCCTCCCACTTGGCTAAATTCTGCTTAAAATTCAGTTTATTTTCTTTTAATAGATAAAACCAGGCAATTTACCAAATGTTTGCCAGCATTTTGAGAAGCAGCAGCTGCTGCTGACATTCTACTTTGTTGATATCCTGTGCTGAGGGAGTCACTTGGGGTCAGCGTGAGGAAATGCTAGTTTGTGCTGCATGTGGGATTTTTCTGAGCTGTGGGATGAAGGCTGGGGCTGTAGAAGAATTCTACAGCTGAAGATGGCAAAACAAAGGAAAGTTGCTATTTTCACTTTAAAAGATAATGCATTCAATTGTTTTCCCCAGATGAATGCTTGCTGCTCACAAGACCTGCCAGTTTTCTGCTTTCAAGGCACCATCTTTTTCATACCTCATTTAGGATCTCTGCATAGCTAAATGCAAAATAAGTGAATACAGTCCAGCAGAGAATGGAAAATGCTTTAAAAAAAATGCATTGGACTCAGAACAAACATCTCTTTTATGAGCTCAAGATTACCCTTTAAAAGTTTTCAGTCTGTTTCGTTCTGGAACCACCAGTCCTAGTAGCACCTTATATATGAAACATAAATGTCTTGCACTGTTTTTTTAGGACTTCCTAGATCAACAAAGTCAGACCCTGTTGTCACAAACACCATGTCACAGAGTCTGTTTTATTAACAAGACAGCTCCACCATAAGAAGGAAGTCTGCTCTCTCATTCATTACCATTCTTTTTTTCTCACACCTATAAAACAACAGTACCATCACTTTTTTACTCTGGTAATCCAAGATTTTCTATTTCCTATTACATTTATACACAGAAAACGTACAGCCATTTCTTCTTCATCCAATATCCTCTTCTAGCTTAATAGCTCTTCCTTAGCCTTGAAGGTTTTTGCCACATAGTACATGTGTGTTGACTTAGTAGTACCGAATTCTGTCTCACTGACCAGACAGACAGACGACAGATATTTTAGTCTTTCCTAGAATAAACCGTCTGTATAGATTACTGACTCAGTTATGATCTTCCTTTCTCAGTCATTTTGTTACTACACTGAAAACCCACATATGTTTCTCCTGGAAGTAAGTAAAAAGCAGATTATAATATCAGATTTTTTATTTTCATGACAATAGAGTTGATGCTTCAAGCTTCAGCTTGTTTCAGTGTCAGTATATGCTGAGGTAGATAAATGTTGGGTAGTGATAGGACAAAGGGGAATGGTTTTAAACTGAAACAGGTGAGGTTTAGCTTAGATATTAGGTGCAAGTTTTTCACACAGAGGGTGGTGATGCACTGGAACATGTTGCCCAAGGAGGTTGCAGATTCCCCATCCCTGGAGGCACTCAAGGCCAGGCTGGATGCAACTCTGGGCAGTCTGGTCCAGTGGTTAGCAACCCTGCACATAGCAGGGAGGTTGAAACTAGGTGATCTTTGGGGACCTTTTCAATCCAGGCCATTTTATGATGATTCTCCAATTCTATGTTTACAGCCACATTATTGGTGTGGTCTGCCTCAGCTTAGCACCTTAGTGGTATTTCACACGTAAGGAAAGAGCTTCAGTTGACTGCATTCAATGGGAATATAACTTTAATTTTCATGCAACAGTGTATCCTTGGTCTGGGATGTTATGTGCTGTACTTTGTAGGGGTCTATCACCTGTCTTGTGGGACCTTACAGATTGTTTGGGTAGAAGAAAAAAAATGGTATGATCTCATTGAAAATTATTTGTATTTACCAGCAGCAATGTGAAGCCTCCTTATTTTCCTCCAGGACATGAAGTTAGAAATTCAGGCAGGCATGAACTATGACTCAGGACATTACAAGTTGTATTTGGCCATGAGTCTGCACCTTTGGAATTCTAATGCAGGACACAAAGGAAAGCATTGAAATTCTGTCCACCAGGAGTCTGATAAAACATCTGTGCAAGGTGCAAGCCAGAATTCCTGCTGGGATCTGTTCTAGAAACAAGAATTGCTAAATACGATGCACAGTGTCACATTACAAGAAGCGCAATAATCGGAAAAAAAACAAATTCTAACTGAAAGGAACTCAGTTTAGGAAAACCTATGTGTGGTGCTTAGACAGGCATTGACTGCCTTGCTTTGCAAGAACACTTAAAAAGTGACCTTGTAGGCAGATTCCCTTTCAGTCACATTATTAGCCTTCAAAATATCTCTGCTGCTGCAATGGGGCAGCAATTCAGTATCCAAGGTGAAGAAAAATTCAGATAAACCTGATACTTTGGGGCTCATTTGTTGGTAAACCACAGCACCCTGAGTCCCAGCTGTGTTCATCAACCATATGACCTAGCACTAATATCACGTGAAGAAGCTTAAAATCCTTTCTAAAATAGGCAGTGTCCTCTACTGCAAGGAAAATCGGGTATATAGGCTGACAAACGCAGACAATTCAGCAAGACTACAAGAAAACAACCCAGCTTCCTGATGCTCCTAGGAACTGAAATTTCCTAATCATCAAGCTGCCCAACCTACTGTATGTATTCCTCCAAATTACCTAGCTGCCATATACACAAAGACATTGAAGTGGGATGGAAAATTTTTGCTGACTGACAGACATTAAGATACAAAAAATGAATGACTTCACATTTCAGTTGTTGTCTCCACTCCTGAATCAAACATAATTCCTCAGAGACGCTATAAACGAATTCAGTTCAAATTTCTCCTGAAACTATTGATCTTTCACCCTAATTTAAAGTGTACTTACTTTAGAGGTTTGAATAGAATCCATGGAATCCACTCTCAAATAGTCTTAAAATCACATTGTAGAAAGCCAAAACATTTGCAAACAAGAAGTGATTATATAACATTACCAAAGATTTTCCACCTTCAGCCATGTACCACTTTTTTACTACACACACACACGACTTTCCAGCCATTTTACTTATCCCACTCTTCAAGCTTATGCAGTGTAGGAACATATGTCTTGGCACATGATACAATCTTTTTAGTGGAAACCAGAGACCACAGTTTCCAGCCCCAACTATTAAACTCAGCAAAAAGTCATACTGTAAAAATAAAATTTTTGAAAGAAGGCTTGTGGTCTTAGGTCAGCTTCACTGTATTAACCACTGTCATAAGTGCAATACAAGCATTTAAAATAAGGGCAAGTCTTGTATTCATCAACAGTGTAATTTTAAAATTGATACTCCAAGTGTATCATTATCTTACTGGTGTCCCACGGTCTCCTGGTTTCCCTGGCTTTCCACTTGGACCAGCAACTCCTGGAACTCCTGGGGCACCCTACAGCAAAAAATATGTAAAATGAATTACAGAAACCCACTATGACGTAAGTGATGATAAGAAATGTATTATGGTGTTAAAAAGATCAGAGCAGTACTGAAAAGGGCTCTTATCGGTTTCTTCTTCTGTTAGGTACATATCAAGCTTGAAAAATTCTCTCCAGAAAAAAAATAAATAAATTCTTTATGGAAATACGTTCTTCTATGTAACAGGCACTGCTGAATCTAAAGATGCAGAGATATCTACTGAATTTTCATATCTCCCTTAGCAATAGGTTCCTGCAGGAATACAATGCATTTGTGCCTTCCAGCTTTCTCTAGCAGGTATGCAATCCGTTTAAAAGTCCATTACAACAAGTCCATAAAATTTGTACCTATTATGTCAATATAAACAAAATATCAGTGCTAGGTTATGTGAAAAAACCTCATCTGTACATCCACAGAGGAGCACAAAAAGACAATAGTAGGAAAGCAGGAGCAGTCCAAATTAATACCCTGCCCTTGTAACTCCTTATGTCTATCACAGGAACTGATTGGTATCAGTAGATTTAGCAGTGCTTTTAAAGTTTGTGGTTAAAGAATGAGGTAAAGTACTTATTTCCTTTTTAACACTGAAAAAGAAAAGTAATTTCAAAACCACTGGAAGTCAAGTGGGTAAAAGCAATGAAATCCAGACTTAAACTCTCTTGAATGTTTATGAATAGAAGCTCTATACAGCTCTCTGCTCACCTTTTACTAATAATTTATCAGATCTGTTTGGGATATTAAACAAAGGATCCATTTCATATTTAACAGAATTTGGAAATGTTAGCGTGGCTCTCTCTTGGCTCAGGTCTCTTCACTCAGTGTATACCAAAGACAAAATTATATTTACCGCTGGTCCTGGTGGGCCTCTGGGACCTGTGGGACCGTCTTTTCCTGTGAAACCCTATTCAAAAACAAAAGCATGATAAGAGATTAACCTAAGATTGTAGCAATCCCCTGATTAAAATGGTCCTTAGAATTATTTAATCACAATACTCCTGATTACTACTAGCATGTATTTTAAAAACTATTCACAATGATATTTACAAAAACAGCCATAACAGCTAGAGCAGGGAACGGCTCTATTGTTATATGGAACAATAAGCTTGAGCCAATTTAGGTTCAGCTGCTGTTGATTAACTGAGGATGAAATTAATATGTATTAAATTAATATTAAAATTAATATTTTAAGAAAAGGAATTGCTGCTGTATACCAGAGGGGGATTTCTTTTTTGCTGTTCTCTCACTTACAGATTAACTGGAAAATCTGAGATTTCTACTTAAATGATGAATAACAGAACATCTCCCTCCCAGCTATGCTCCCTTCAAAAAGGGATGTTGAGAAATCCCATTCCCAAACTAACAATGATGATCCATGGTTCGTTAAGGACACAACACTCCCATGGTATATTCTTTGACAAATGTCTATCATGTCGTTCTCCGTTTTGATTTCTGGCTATCAATACCCAGTAAAGCATAATTATAAATGCCTATATCAGCTATTAATTTAGACTGTCAGAGTAAGTCATTGTTTCAGTCATCTCAAGAGTAATGTGACACTGTGAAGACGAGATTTGTTCAGTTGGTTTCAAGGAAGAGAGGGATTGCAACAACCTGTAAGCATCCTCTTGATTATGAAGACATTTCAGAATTCCCCCATCCAAATAAAAGTTCTTAGCTCCAAATTATCAAGGGCTAAGGAGAAAACTTGACCTTCACACTAAGAACGTTACAGACAGGTTGTTTAAGGATATAACATTTTGCAGATGTCAAGACAAGTAGAGCTTTCATAAAATCCCCTACAGCAGCAACTGTATGCGAAAGACAGCAAGGTTGAGCACCTCAGCAGACTCCTACTCAGGAGACTCACTGCACATCGAGTGCAGGCACCTGAGAACCTGTTCAGGTCAGTGAGTCTTGCAATTTTTAAAGAACTATCCAGCAACCCTACGGTTATCTGGAAAGGTTTTCACCTGCAAGTTTTTCCAGTCCTTTCAATTTACCTCTTCCAGTTGGATATAGATAAAAGGACTCCCTTTGAAAAAGTGCTTGAAAACAGAAAGCTATGATAAAGAACACACAAAAAAACAAAAAACAAAACAAAACAAAACAAAACAAACAAAAAAAAAGAAAAGACCCCCACCGTGTTATGTGGTCTTTCAGGATGGTAACCAACAAAAGCTTACCCTTTCACCAGGAGGTCCCACTGGGCCAGGTGGACCTGGTAAGCCTGGGGTTCCCTTGAGAGAGAAAAGAAACAATAAACTGCATCAGAAACAGAAGGAATATATCTGCTGTGCTAACTACCCCAGTGTCTATGCACACATTTAAACATTAGACTTTAATTTCACTTTTTGACATTTACTAAAATAAATCCTTTAGGAGAAACAATTTATTTCATTTTTATGATACAAGAGTCTTCACCCTCACTTGCATTCTTACTGCATTTTACTGCATTCTCTTAAACTTCAAACATAATTTTTCAGTACTACAACCAGAAGTCTGATATGTCTTTATGTAATTATTCCCTTTATAAGCATGTCTAACAGATGTCAGCTTATCTTTTAACACCTGGTGCTAAAGTCTAACTGCAGTCACTGGTTAATGCGTTTCTAAAGAAACAAAAAATTAGACTCTTCCTTTATTGTTCCTTTCTCTGATCTACTATTTTTAACACTGCGTTGCTTTATAGTGGATACTTAATTTTCGTCCATGTAGCTTCTGGGTTAAGAATAAACACAAAAATAGTACACGCAGGAATGATCTCACTCAACACTCTGTAGGATCAGGGCAACTATTTTAGGAATCAACACTTTACAACCTTGTATTATATGGTCAATTTCTTCCCCATTTCTGTCTCATCTCACTGTGCATTCAACTGTAGCATGTCTCTTTACGGGCTATTGCTGCCTAAGTGTATATTTCTTGAAGTTATAGGGACTGAAAACACACGTAAAGAAATCATACAATTGGTTGTGGAGATCATTAGCCTAAGGAAATCTAAATTCCAAAAGTAGAAGGCAATTAGACAACTCTACTGAAGAAGAGCTCTGCAAAGGTTCTGCAACCTGTAATTTAGGAAGACGCTTAACAACACGGTGGTCAGACATTAAGAGACTTTACTGTGTAGATATCAGTGTATTTTTCCCAATCCAATGATCTTTCCTTGTACATTCACAATTGGCCAGATACATATTAGGTTTGACTCGATACAGCTGTTCTTTTAATCTTGCTCTGTTTTGAACAGTTTAGGATTTTCTACTTTTCAGATTCCGAAGTGTAACATGATAGTGTTTCCAAAACTACTGCTTAGGAGGGTATGAAAAATTTCTGTGATTCCTAGCAATGTCAAAGGCAGCTGTCCAGCAGCCAATCCACATCAGGAATAGTGTAAAATAGAAATACTTTTTTTTTTTTTTTTTTTTTTAAATTAAGAAACAACTTACTGATCGTCCTGGTAGTCCAGGCTGGCCAGCATCACCTTTCATTCCTTGACGACCCTACGATATTCATAAATGATCATTAGAGATTCTGAATTGCAAAATAACTAATTCATGTAAGCAGACACCAAAAATTACTCCAACACATCTCAATGAAGAATCCATCTATGTGCTATGGGAAAAATACGATACATATACCTCTTGATTGAAGTAATACTCATAACATTTGCAAACACAGGACAACTGGCTGATATTATACAAAAAAAAAAAACACGAGAGAAGGAAGGAGCACAAATTTATATAAGGAAGCATCAGAGACTTTTCAGTAAGAGAGACTATAACATTACTGTCTCCACAAGCAGCAAGGTAGGAAAAGGTAACATTTTCTCCTCCCCTATCTTTCTCAGCTGATAAACGGAGCCACCCACACTCACAAGAAAAGGTAAAGACTGGATCTTTTTCAAGTATGACATTTTTTCTCTGATCTATAGTTTAAAACTTCCAGGACACAAGGCGTGGGACCATATAAAGAAGCACTGTATTGTCTTTCACAACCTGCTTGCATTCCACATATACTGCAATGCTGTACTATAGATGTATGACACATGAGATAATTTGAAAATACAGTACTTAATGTAGTACAATTTGTAAGCATAGCCTGACAATGTAAATTGCAAATTGACAAGAAAAACAAAATTCTATGACTCACAAGGGTCATTATAATTTCTCCTTAACTAATGAGAAGTTCCATGTATCATGTCAGTTCTGTTGCTGTTTTCATTTTCCAAAGGTGTTCAAACTGAATATTGCAAGTGTTTTTATATCACGCATACAAAAGGAATATGTTTGACCTTTCTTATTGTTTGGTATCTTCATGCTATCTTAACAAAGCTTTTCCTTCCTGTATCTAACAACAGCAACAACAAAATAGGCATCTACACTGGTTAACAGATTTTTTTTACTTTGTCTACAAAAGATGCACCTAATGTCTACATAGATGCACAGACTGAGAAGGTGAACTGGCTTCAAATGCAAAACGAGACAGTGTGCGAGGAGATACCAATTCTATTTTTCCATAAGCTTTACATTTCATTAAAAGATTTCATTTAAAAAAGCCACTGCCTATACTAAAATATTCCAGATGTACCTAATCAGGAATTATATTCCTGCTTTTTAGACAATAATTTATTAAAATACAGCTAAGGCAGTCTTAATACATTCAGAATGTAGACAAAGGGTTCCTGTGCTACCTGCTTTAAAAAGCACAATCTAGTGACACTTCCCTATGTTAACAGAATTAAGCCAATAACACTTCACTTTGACTGTATATACATTAAATGAAAAGTAGTCCTCCACTAAAATATTTATTTTGTCACCAAGAATCCCTCAAGGAGCTAAGGGCTATTTTGGTTGCCTAAATCTAGACATCCATTGCCTCTGAAATTCTGAGTAATGGTTTAAGCACAGAAAACAGAATTTGGACATACGAATCTGTGAGAAAATTCAGAACAGCATCGCACACTTAAGTTTCCTACACTACAGTCTGGTAGTTTTGATTCATAGAACTTTAAAGCCTAGAAACCATGTAGAAAAGTTGTAGAAAAGAAAATGCTGTAACACAATGTGCATCACAGCAATCTGATCCCGTGCATTTATAAGCACCTTATAAGCTCATGCAGCATCCAGAAAGAGGATTCTACTGTAACACAAAACACTTCTTTCAGATAAAGACTTGTTTTACAGTACTACTGCATCACAGGGAAAAATGAACATTAGTGCAAAGCTGCTACGCTCTTCCCAAGACCACCAACCCAATGACACTGTCACCCACGCTCCAAATGGCCACTCACCGGTTCTCCTGGGATTGAAAGCCCGTTGGGACCCTGAGGACCTGGAGGACCTTGGGGGCCCGGGGGACCAGTCTCACCACGAGGACCAGGTGGCCCCTTAAAACAGAAAATTAAAACAAGATTATAAATGGCAGCATTTTCTTATATCTGTAAATGCCAAATCCTTTGGGTTAGGCACTTTGGGTAAGTCAGCAGCCTGGAGACCCACTGATACTTCAGAACATGATATTCTCTGATTCAGGTTGGCAGTCACAGGCCAACACATGCTTCCTGGCAGTGTTGAGTGAAGTATAGCCATCTACTCTGTACGGAAGAAAGGACAACAATGCTGCAGAGTGCGTAGCACCATCCACTTACATATTATCCAGTCCTCTGATGTGCAGTCAATGCCTTAGAGGTATATATACTTAGGCTATGTATAGTCTTAAATATCTGAACTACATGTAAATAATATTACCAGTTAAATTTTTAATATCCATTCTTAGCTTAGCATGGAACACAGCATATAAATTTTCAGACAGGCAAGCATATCACGACGTTATAGATGTATTCCAGAAAGATACTTACAGATGATCCAGTCAAACCCCTTTCACCTCTGGGACCTTTAGCACCTGGGCCACCCTAAATTAAACATTTGGAGAGAAAATATATTTCTTAGTTCAGAGTAAGCAAAGGTACATCACACTGATAAGTTATTAATCCGTTTTAATCAAATTGTTACATGAAAGCTCAAAAATATGAGGTGTTCAGACCACGGTGCTAAAGAGTATAAAAGATGCATTACATAGAAATTCAGGAAAGCCATATAAGCTTCAGCCTAGACAATTCAACCCATTAAAACTATTGTCAATTTTGTCTTTGCAGATATAAGCTTCTTTAATTTATATTCATTCTTTTAAGATAGAAGAATCATCAAAGTCTCTGGATACCTCTCTAGTGGAATGCCAGGCAACTTAAACAGGCTTCATACTACTCACACAGCATTTGGCTTCAAAGCAGAAGGACTACAGGGCTGAACAGAGATCCCTTATATTCATAGTATAGGAATATATCTATTCCACAGATTATTGTCAAGCCACGTTAAAAAAAAAAAAAAAAAAAAAAAAGTCACTAATTAATTTGCCTGATAATGACTCTTTCCTTGGAATGAAATACTGACCTTGTAATTAAGAAAAGCATTTGCACATTCCACTAAAACCTCCTGTACACAGAGCACAAAACAGCTGAAATTGAGACAGACTCTTTCAGCCTATCAAACAACGAGGAGCTATTCACAGTGATTAAACAGGAAGTATGGGAAAAGGTTTACAGATATAGGCAAATGCAAGTGAAAGGAGCTGCCCAGTTGTGTTATAAACTAAGACAAAATGAGAACAGATTAACATGAAGTTATGAACCTGCTGACTGCCAACTGTCTCTCTGACTGATCTTAGTTTCACAAAATTTAGTGGATGTTTCCACTTACTCAAGAAATGTGAGAGCAGGACTATCAGACTTTTCACAAGACACACCGAAGTAAATCAGCTTGTTACTTCTTTTTGCACAAACCAAAATTACCTTTTTTTCACTTTGATTAATCTGAAACTAGTTCCATAAATTAAAACATTAAAAAATATATACAAAAATCTCTATCGCAAATGGTTCCTTACAGCAGGTCCAGGGGGTCCTGGAGGTCCCACACTGTCTTGAGTACAGGTGCAAGCATTTGGAAGAGCAGGGCATTTTGCTTCATCTCTCTGAAAATTCAATCACAACTCTTACTGTCAATGTAAATGAAAGTACTTGTTGGTAGCGCGCTTTGCTTCAATAACAAGATTCTCTATTATCCTGGTTTTGAGTACAGTAGAACTTAGAGTGAAACAGTGTTTTTCAAATATTTGTAATGTTTTTAGCAAATTATTTTCTCTGCGAGCAATATAGTACAGTAGCAACAGAAACACCAACAAAACCAAATTCATATGGAATTTCTGATTTTCTAATATTTATTTCCATTAGACAACCAGCTTGAGTTGATTATGCAATTACTTTCTGAATGCCAATCTAACATACTTATTAAAACATAATGTAGCTATTTATTTCATAATAACTAGGATCTTAAATATCACCGAAGTACAAAATATAAGCTTGACACTTCTCACTACTACCCTCAATCTAGCACACTGCAATCTTTCTCTCTCAGATGCAGAACTCTGAAATGCAGGGTTGCTCAGTGGTTGCTCTGACAACAGATATTTAAATGTGTTATCAGTGCAGGCTAATACTGATATTGTTATATTTGATATCATTAACGATGTTCTGAACAGTCTCTAGTTCATATGTACTTACCATAGAAGGAAGATCACAGCATCTGTCTCTGCTAGTCCAAACTGGACTGCACACAATGTCAAAATTCTGGATTTCTAACTGTAAAAGGAAGGAGAACCCTTGAAAGATAACGTTATTTACAAAATCTAGTGGCAATAGCATTAAAATTGACTTCTAAAACAACTTGTTTCTAATGTAATTAACATCATTCATTCACACGCTTGTTTTTGTTGTTTTTGACAGTGACATAAAAATTCTTTTAAAACATTATTAAAAAATAACCGTACTTAAGGCTGCAAATAACTACAAGATCTGATGCTTATGCATGTCCTGGAGCAGAAGGTAAACAATACTTAAATTCTGAGTTCTGCAGAAAGGCTTCAAATAGGGACATAAAAAACGTTTACTCTCTTTCACCCCAAGAGCTATAGTTCTGTAATTTCATATGTACAACCACACATTTGGAGGTGAGCACCAAGAATCTTCTTCAGGTGTTAGGTTTTGCACACACAAACCAGACTGCAACCTTAGATCTTCTAATACAAAGCCTGGCTAATAGCATTAAGTATGCAGTAAGTATAGTGAATTAATTCATCAAAATAATTAATGTACCCTCCATTGCAGCAGCCACTTTTTCTTTATAGGTTTATAAATCATAAAGCCAGAGGGGATTACTCTGTCACAAGACAGATCACAGGGCTTGCCAGAATTAAAACCATTTCATTACAGAATGTCATGTAGGAGATGATTAAAACAAAACTATCTTCATTTAAAAATTTCCAACGGAGAATCCACAGGAATAGTTGCAATAACTAACTGCTTTCCCTATTAAAAAGAAACAAAAAATGATATTTATTCTCATATTTGAATTTAATTCATATTTGAATTTACTTTCATATTTGAATTCATATTTGAATTCATATTTGAATTTTACTGGCCACTTTCAGCTATTAGGTTTCAGTTCTTTCAGTTCTGCTAGAATAAAAAACTATCAAGGCCGTATTTCTCAGTTAAGTACATTCAGTCTTGCAATACAGAAATTTATAAGCTTTGGGTGCGGGACTACTTATTTAGCAGTTCTTAACTTCTAACATCTTTTCTCACAAAAGGGTTTGCATTAATGTATGGATTAACATTTATCTCTTACTGTTGCTGATCTCCGGTCACCTTTCAGAAGTTTCCCAAGTATTTCATAGCCATCAGTTGTGATATTCCCAGCCTCCTTAATTGGCTTTTCCAGTATTTCACTGCAGTCAATGTAAATCTTAATATTTGATGAAGTGACAACGATATGAACCTGAAAAAAAGTTTAATGTACTACTCAGAAAAAAATATATGTAGTATTTTAACCAGTATTTCCTTGCTTAAATAATACTGTTTTAAATTTTATTCCTGATAACCTAATAATTTACTTTCAAGATAGGGAAAAATTCTAACATTAGTAACTTCTTTAAAAGGTGTTAAAGATCGATAAGATAAATACTCAGGCACAGATAGTAAATACTACTTAATATAACAGTTGAACTGCAAAGTTCAAAAATTAAAATCTTTTCTTTTAAAAAAAGCTTGCATGAAAGTTGCTTTAGGACTGCATAAAAGTCAAAAATAAAAAGAATTTTAAAGAAGTGAATGCAAGCCCTTCTTGTTCTCTTCTAATGGCTGGGGCCACACAACAGGTTTATGAGTCTGTGACTGGCTAATAGGTTCTGCCTGTAGTTCACAGAGTAGATCATTTCAGATCCAAAAATCCAGGGTTCCGTTTCCTCCGATGACTCATTAGTAGTTACTCTGAGATACAAGAAGAGAAGAGAATAGCCTGTCCAGAAAATAAAATAAAGTACATGTATATATATATACATACATATATATATATATATATATATATGTATATATATATACACAGTTTTTTGTGGTTTTTTTTAAGGGACAAAATAATGGAAAAAGCAAGAAATAAATTTCCAGCAGATAAATTTGACTGCAAAAATCTTTGCCAAAATAAGGCAAAAACAAAGGAGAAAGGATTAATTACTGGAAATAAGTGAAGTTACAGAGAGAGAAAAGAATGGTTATAACAAAGGGAGGAGAGAAATTTTATAAGGAGAACACTGTTTGGGTTAAACATAGTAAACTGTATTCAGAAGAACAAGAGAAACAAAAGCAAAGGTTTGCATTCTAAAAATCTGCAGTGATTGTGGTCATTTCTCGTGCAGTGACCGTACAGGATTAAATATGAGACAATTTATGAATAGACAAAAGGACAGTCTATTGCTCAAAGTAAACAAAAGACCTAATGTGGCCACATCATGAATACGGGTGAATTTCCTCTCTATCTATAAAAACAGAAGACCTTCAGGCATGTCCAATACAGAAAGAGGGTTTGAGTTTTTAGTGAATCTAATATGTAGTTGATAGAAGAACACCTTAAGGCAATGGACAAGTTTTCAGTGGTTTTATATACCTTACATATTGCATATATTTTATATACATAATAACATCAATATAATTGTTCAAATATAAACATATAAGGACCAGCTGTAAAAAATCCTTGAATTATATATTTATGCTTTAAGGCTTCTGTCATCACTGCATGTAACCCTTCAGAAACATACTGCTATTCGATGACTAGTTAAAAAAAATGGCATAAAGTGGAAACAGAGATTCCCTTAAATGTCCTGAGTCAACAACTGCCTGAAAAATCTCCTGGGAATTTGCTTGGTTTTTTTTCATATTAAATATTTTCCCACGTGGAGTTGTCTCCAAGGCATCAACACAGCTTATCTCAAACTCTCTAAACATTATTTAGTTATGCTTTATATCACTGGAATTAAGGCTTTCGAAACTGTCCTAATTTTTTTCATCTGAAATTCAGTTGGCATCACAGTTCAATTCTCAGCACTGCGTAAATGAGTGGTTTTTTTAATTAACATTCCTAATGTTGTTCACGAATCAAATAAAAAATACAGTGGGAAGATAATGGAGAGAATTTAAAGTATATTTTGTTAATAAAAATTAAGCTTTCTGCAAAATAAAATAAGCACTATGCCATAACTTAAAATTCATTATCATTTACAGAATCACAGAATCACACAAAATCACAGAATTGTAGGGTTTGGAAGGGACCTCCAGAGATCATCGAGTCCAACTCCCCTGCCTCGATCTCTGGAGACTATTTACACATAATAAACTCAGTCATTTGATCACACACATGAATTTTATAAATGGCAGCATCAAAGACACTACAGATGCAGTCTGCTAGTTCTAAAAGGCATTAAATGTGCAAGACTTTCTACTGGAACATTACCTATTTGTCACAAATTAAAGCAAAATACATCTGCACAGAGAATGCGTGTTACTTCATTTTCATTTGCACGCAGAACTTAGGAGGCAAATCTATATCATACTACTGAACATGACCATCAGTTTGAAAAGGTGCAAACATCAATGACTTCTAGAGCATCATCTACCCATCCAAAGAAGCAGCAATCCAAGCAGTCAAAAATATTAAGGACTTCACCAAGTCACCTACTCAGTCCATTCATTACTGATTTAATGCCAGTTCTGAATTCCAGCTTAAATTTCATGGCCTAGGCACAAATCTAACACAAATCTACTGTTGACAGTACATAAAACATAGAATCATAAGATAGCTTAGGTTGGAAGGGGCCTTAAAGACCATCCAGTTCCAACTCACCCACCATGGGCAGGGTTACTAACCACTAGATCAGGCTGCTCAGCCCCCATCCAATCTGGCCTCGAATGCTTCCAAGGATGGGGCACCCACAACTTCTCTGGGAAGCCTGTGCTGGTACCGCACTACTCTAATTGAAAAATTTCCCCCATTCTAGTTTAAAGCCATTCCCCCTATCACTATCAGATCATGTAAAAATTTGCTCTCCCTCCTGTTTCTAAGCTTCCTGTAAGTATTGGAAAGTTGCTATCAGGTCTCCCCGGAGTCTTCATTTCTACAGGCAAAACAGCCCAGCTCCTGCAGCATTTCTTTTTAGGAGAGGTGCTCCAGCCCTCTGATCATCTTTATGGCCCTCCTCTGGACCCATTCCAACAGCTCTGAGAACTCCACATCTCTGTATTCAATCCTGCATCTCTGTATTCAATGCCATTTAATTTGGTTTTCAACAAAATGTTACCAGAAATGCTCTCTTCAGTGTCTAGCACACTAAAATAAAGCATCACTTCTGACCGTTTACAGTGCCAGAAGCGTGAAGTTTTACAAAAGCAAACCTAATTTAATCTCTCTCTCTAAGATCAAGTTTGATAGCATTCTGATTTTCTGCTAAATGAACCACATCAATAAGCTATGCAAAGTATTATCCCATATGTACATCAGCAGAAAGACATAAACCTATTATCAAATTTCCTGTGGCTAACTACTGCAGAACTGCAATCAAAAAGGAAGTCTAGCATGGTAATAATAAGCAAGTAGAAGAAGTATGTCTTTCCAAAACATTCAGTTATAAGTTTAATGACTGTCTGAGGCAGTCAGGATTTTTCCTATGGGACGTGCCAGATTCAACAGCTTTCACCATAGCTATGCTACACAGAGCATTCAAGTATGCCAAAGTAAATCTCTCTGCACGGTTAGGTGTAGTTAGCTGTGCTTCACTGAACGAGCCAGTAAGTCATCTAGCAAAAACCACAAAAATGTTTGACAATTTGGAAAACATCTTCTCGTCTTTTAAAGACTTGTCATTTCTTTGAAACTAGATGGTAGAAGAAATTGCAAAATTACCTTATGAAATGTGTTAATCTTACTTTCCTTCCTTCATCCAGTTGAAACTACTGCTATCCTTTATTAGGAACTAATCAACATGGTTGATACATAAGTCTTTCCCAGCACATGAGCTGGGGAGTCCCATGATGCTATCATTAACGTGACTCATGCAGCAATCTCAGTAATCATTCTGGAGAAAGCCCAGAGATGTCTGCTCAGTTACGTGGTGTAAAATCATAAATAGAAGCCATTTAAGTCAAGGTTACTCCAGTTACTTCAAATACTATCAAAATCTGAACTTTTTCTTCCTTTCTGGGTAAAGAAGAAGGGGGATCCAGCACACTGCATGGTTCATTTTTGCTTAAGATATAGTCGCATAAGCAAGAATTTGTAGTTTCAGAGCTTTAATGTAATTTGCCAATAGCTGCTATTTCTGAACACTGTTTACCATCTTCAGATTGTTTTCTGTTCTTATGTATGATTGTAACAATTAAAATGAATGCAGAATTCTTTAATTGCATTCATCAACAGATTGAGTAAGCAGTTATACAAGATTGCTGTTGTTGCTGGGGTTGCAGGTTGTTCCCCATTTGCACTGATTCACAAGCTTATTCTTATTCAGTGTAAGTGCTGTCAAAGAACTCTCCTCGCCTCTATCACATTTAGAGAAACTACAAGGAAAAATGTGGCTCTGAACATCAGTGAGCTTAGCAGTTGGCACTTAAAACAGACTGCTGATGACACAGTATGTAGAGATCTTCATATCACTGATCTGAATAATGGAAGTCCCATCTCTCACGCTGATACAAATGAGAAGTTCTAAATGCTATTCTGTGCTTTCACTACTCCTTGGCAATAAGGTGGCACAATATTTAAAGCAAAATAATACATATTCTAGCCTTTGCTGACAGTTTTTTTCTCACTCCAATAGATTAACACAGTTCCTGAAAATTCATTTGTCCAACTAAGCTACTAAAAAAAGAGAAATGTGGCAAGACAGATGCCAAAGACAAAACAGAGGCTGTATAATGCAAGTGTGATCCAAACCTACTCATAAGTAGCAGTTACAAAGGTCACAAGAGAAATATTTATTTACATAGAGGAAAATAGTCATTAAGTAAATTATAAAAGCTACAACAATTAGACAAGATATAGAAGCAGATTGAGTAACTACCCTCTCTCAAGTTCTGAAGAAAACAATAACTCTTATAGTCCTGACTGATTTTATAGTACCGCGTTTTAAACAGATAAAGTCCCAATACATTGTAATACTGGCACCAGCTATCTTTCCCTGCCTTTAGCTGTAGCAAAGCATGCTTCACAATCTGGCCTCCAGTATCAGAAAGTCAACAGAGGCAACCCTTTATCAGTATCCTCAAAGGAATGCTTGTAGTGACTAGTCATGCAGGAAAGGGTATCATAAAGAAAACAAATGCTATAGTGCAGCCATATTCAGTCATCAGAGGAAAAACTAAATTAAACAGAAGGGAGATAAGGGAAAGCATCAGAATGTGCATTTCAGCTTACTGAAAATGTTGCAAATTGCAAGACACTTTCTTGCCTTAAACAGATATGCTTAACAACAGGCAAATATTTCTGAAGTTGCAGTTTTAGGCATGCATGTAGCCTGAACTAAACACTTCTCCGTGTCTAGAGGTAAGAAAGTCTGGCAAGATCAACTTTTCACAATTTGATCTACAACATTTAAAAGCAAGCATAAAATTGTCACATTTGTAGGCAAAGGCAAATTTCACTAGCCATTCTGACAACTCAAAAATGTGATTTCCACTATAAATTTGAAACAGATTATACAATCTATTATGTGTTCTTTCTCATTATTTTTGTTCCTTCCATTAATATTACTGTTATCATTACATATAATATATTATATTATAAATATAGTATTATTATAAAATAACATGGAATATTTTAGGTCCAGAGAATCTAAAGCCAAAAATAGACCAGCATCTTTGCATACATAGAAAATATGTAAATATACACATGTTATGTTTGTTAATCATATAAATCTCATTCAATATTCTATTCAACTACCAATATTGGCTCCTTGCTTTCATTTACAAGCCAGTAACTACTTGGCTACCTCTTCCTCTTCTCTCAGTGAATCCAAATCATTACATTCTACCCCCCCAGAAAAAGTTTTCTCATCACATCTTCCTTTTCCTTTTTCCTAGTTTATCTTTTTTTCTTTCATGAGCCAGATAGGCTATGATGCCTTGTGGTATTTCTCTCTCCACTTTCACAATCTTGACAAATCCATCTTTTACACTGGTTCAACACAGGCCTTATAATCCATAACCAAAGAAGAACTAGAACTTCAGAGATCTTGAATTATGTAATCTGTAAGCCTGTGTGTCACAGAATCACAGTGACAGATTTGTAAGAGTTGGAAGGGATGTCTGGAGATAATCTAGTCCAACCCCCTGCTAAAGCATGCTCCCTACCGCAGGTCACACAGATAAGCATCCAGATGCGTTTTGAATATCTTCAGACAAGGAGAACTGAGAACCTCGTTGTGCAACTTGTTTCTCTCCCCCAGTTCTGACACCCTCAAAGTGGTTTTTCCTAAAGAAGTTTCAACCAGATCAAGGAAGTTCCCATATTCCAGTTTGTGTCTGTTTCTCCTTGTCCTGTCATCTACGGGACTATAAAAGAACTGGATACAACTGACAGTAGCTTCTGCTTGCTTGTGCTCTGTTCCAAAGAACAGCACTTCAGAAAGTAACCTTCATGATTTCAATCCTTTACCTTGTGGAAGCTTCCATAAAAGATTTTCTTTACTTCATCATTATCAAAAGTTACAGTTTGAACTTCTCCCCTTGTATCCTTGTTAAAGAATGACAACACTTTGCTGCCAGCTGCAAAAAAATAAAATAATGCATTTCATTTTAGATGTAAAGCTGAAATCACCACTGTGATTAACTGTAAAACGTAGTGTAGCACTCTGGTGGGTTAACACAGACTAAAGCTGGTTCAATTGACATAGCTACATAGATGTATGTTCCTTTGGTTTGAGAGGTAATACCAAAGGTAAAAGGTTTATCAGTTGAAAAATTAATCTATGTACAAAGTAAAAAAGTATATATTTTAAAACTGAAATTATTTAAATCTGTTACCACATAATAATGCTTTGGTTTTGGAAAGATTCTAGAATAATACATGCAAAGTAATGTAATATATAAATTTTCTGCTCAATAGGTATAATCATCCTTACGATCAAGCACAACTCCAACTTGTGGCTTGTAATCTCTGTCCGTAATCTGCCAAATAGCAAAAGGTTCATTGGGAGATTCAGGCAGAAGACGGAATAACATGATGATAGTGTATGCCTGTGGCAGTCCCTCTGGGTGAATCTCCCTGTTAAGACAATACGAAGATATTTTTTCATATGGAAACATATGAGGAAAATAAACAAGCTCTTTTTCAAAGAAATGACTTAAAGGTAACAGGGAAATAACAATGTTTAACAGAACTGAGCATTTTAACTACTCTCTCCGTAAAAAAAAAGTACTAAGTACTTTGTGATTTTTAAAATGAACTCACAGCCCATCTTAAATTGCTTGAGGCATCATGATTATGGGGGCAGCCAGAATGACCAAGAACCCTGGGAGATTTTGTAGCAAGATCTACATAAACTACACATATTTTGAATTCCTTGATGGTAAGTTTCTAAAAATCTGTAGTCTTATTTCACCTGGCTCATTTTAGACAAGCACTGGAAAATACTCTGTTTAACTATGAATGACTTTCAGGAACAGAGGCACAGAAAGAAACATTTAATGTATTCCCTGCAATGGGTGATGTATTCGGGCCCCACCTCAGCCACTGCTGGCTGCTGACATTTAGATTTGTGATGTTCAGAGTGTTAGACATTAAAAAGTCATAAAGCTGGGAATAAATAAAAATACACAGCTGATGGCCTCCGGCATTTTTTGAAGGAGACATGCAGAGTGCAGGAAAGTAGCTGCAAGAAGGGAGATAGATCATGCGTCTCCTTCACCAATACACTGGAATTGAGAGGGGGATTTGGCATCATGAGCATAAACAGACAAACCTTGACATGAATATTTTAGGCAAAACTTAATTACCCACACAGTTAGGAACACTTTCCAATTACAGTCATATAAAAAAAATCAACAACACACAGCACAGTGCAAGAAAGAAAATAATAAAGTAGATATAGCCATTCTATTTATATCTCTGATAGCAAGTTATGTCAAATATGAAATAGCTATGCCACTAGGATCAGGATGCTTTTATTGCCTTGCTGACTCAGTCTAAAGTGAGTTTTATATTCTGGCTTCTTATGAAAGCTAAGTGCCCCAGATACTCTGCCAAGTCTATTCCCCCTCCTACAGCAGACAATAAACTGTATGAAAACATTCTAAATAACCTGAAATAAACAGAAATGTTTTTGTTTTTGTATTATCTTCTTATCATCCTACTTATCCTGTTTAATGCATGATTTATATTAATGTAACAGAATTGCAAAACAAGATACCACTGACTGGGATTATATGTACTTCCCTAAACTGTAAAAATCCAGGCTGTTAAGGATCACTTCCATAACTGTACTGGCACATCAATGAATTCAAAAGGTCCTTTAGTCCACTCTCAGCTTTTAAAGTTGTGAGCTGAGAAGGCCAGCAAAAAGAAATTGTTACTTCATACACCCCAGTATGAAGCCTGTACATGTGATCCGATCTTTACCAATCTGGCAGGAGATTTCAAAGGCTTTTACAATAACAACAACAACCAAAAAAAGAATAAATTTCATTAAATTAAATAGGAGTAATGGTCTATTTTCAGGTATCTCCTCTGATTTAGAAGGTCCTTTCTGAAACATAAACTTAAGTAGTAGGGTGAGGAACAAATGTGAAGGAAAAGGATTTACTAGATTCCCCCTAGGAAAACTAACTGCTAAATTTCTGGAGTGTTTGTGATAGTTGGAAGGAATGATCACATATTACTCTTCTGTTAGAAGCTACAAGACTACGGGCCCTTTAAATCTCCACTCCATTGGCCAAATATAGCAATTCAGCTACAAGAGAATATATCCTAAATCAATGGTGTCAGAGTGCTGCTTTCTGCAAAAAGTGAAGTTCACTCCTCTACACTGAAACAATTTTCGCTTGACAATGCAGAGCTCTTTGTATTGAGGAGGCCGTTGCTCAACTGAGCCTGTTGCCAGGCTCTATATTGTAAGTATAGTGGTTAAGAAAGGCAGCGTCAAATAAAAGAACAAAAAGCAACTGGATTAACAGTGAACAGATTGCAAAGGAAGAAACAGATAAGTATTTAACAAGAACAATGATGGATATTCTTTGGAGTATTTTTCCTGGATTTCAGTTAAAACATCAAATAAATACATTTTCCATGAGACACAAACTTCTTTCCTTAGTTACAAACTCAATTTATCCTTCCCCACCTGTTTGCTCTGAGTCCTTCTCACTTACTTACCGTATTGGCTGGCTGACAAAGGCATTTTTGTGGAGTCTATATGCTACATAGCTTGGGAAAGAGCCTGATTCCAGTGATACACCTTGCACAGAAGCAAAATGCTTCTCTGTCAGATTATACGATTCCAACATCTTGAAACCTTTAAATCAGGAAAGAAAAAAACAACAAAAACACTGTAGAGCTGTATAAGACAAAAATGAACCTAAGAAAATATAGGCAGTTTCTTACCAGGTGAAGTATATCCTTCCAAGTAAATAAGAGGACAAGCTAAAATAGATGAAAAAAAACGTGTAAGTTCAAAAATATGACCCCTACCATGATATGAACATGTACGTACTTAGGCAATTTTATTAGCAAAAATTCTGTACTAGTATAAATTGTCAGCCAATTATTGCTACAGTTGTCACATTGTGTTCTGTTCTGCATTAGACGGACTGCTAAAACCTTTACTCATTACTTTTAGTTGGATACTTCTACCATGACAAATTGTATGGGATAACAGATGAGCCCCCAAAACATTTTGAGTCTAATTCCTAAGAAGAAAGGGGAATAATGAGTCAATCTTTCCATAAATATTAGAAGCGTGAGTCAGGCTGCATATTAGCTGTCAGAATCACAGAGAAAAACTGCAGATTTATACTACTCCTAAGGAGCCAGCGGATGAAGAAGTTTGGGAGTCACACAGTTGCACATGACAGGCCTGAGAATTTTTCTTTTCTGCCATTGAAGGATAACTCTTGAGTAAACAACCGACATCTAATTTCAATCATTTTGAAACAGCATCACACACTTCACCCACGCTCTTACAGAAGACTGGACCAAAGGTTAAAGAGGCCGTTTTTGTCCCCCAGTTCATATTAGGCATCATTCTACTTCCTTATAAAGAGCAGAACTTCTAGCTGACTGTTCCTTGTTTTGTTCTACCTATACTTTTGAAATGTCAGACAAGATTACACTAAAGACAAGAATTACTTCAAAATTAACAACAAAAAACTTTTGCACTCTCAAACCACATGCAGTTATTATGAAACCTAACTTTTATATGCAAACATGCTTTTGAAGTATTGTAAATTGATTTACAAGTATAGCAGTATATAAACAAATGCATCAGTTTGGGAAAAGGGAAAATGGTATTTTCTACTCACTTGAGGTAGCTGTCTCACACACAAAGGTGACAAGGTTATCTTGAATCTTTTCAAACGCATCAAAGTCATCAACAATAAATACATGACGTTCACTGGGCTTGCTGGCAATCTTGGCCAGCTCATTGTAATCCACATCAGCCACACCAACCACAAAGACACTGAAGCCTGTAAAAATAACGTTTGTTACTTGAAACATAGTACGAAATACATAACCATTTTTCAGGTCAATATTTCACAAACACTATCATTGTCTTGTCTACCCACTCCAGTATCCAGACTTAATTATGAGTACACATTCTGGTTATCCTTCCACTCTAACAAAGCTCAGGAGGGATTAAATTGCTTTTTGCGCCTTTCTTTCAAAATTTTCTCCTCTTTTCTTCACTGACTGCTGTCAAGGACAGATTCAGGATGTAATTCAGCTCATCTTCCTAGCCTGCAGACTTCAGGATAGGAGAAGCTGTTTTCTGTAGATGCCTACCTGTTGCTCTCTTCAATAAATATAAAACTACCACCACCTTAGACTAGACAATCAGTAGATGGAAAAAGTAAAATTAGAAGAACCCAGCCCCCAGAATTTAATCATATCACCAGGTGTAAAAGCATAATCTTTCCCTTTGTCAGGTGATTTCTCTTCAGATCCTTAAAATGGAGTCTCCTTGCCTTTTATACAAAGTTTTTGTTCTATCCTTAACAATTATTTTTCTGACTCATCTCTTCCTTTCCTTTCTCCCACCTAATTCTCTATATGATAATTTGACCTCTTTTTATTGCACCAGAAAACAGGAAAGAAGAAGAACTGTTCATTACATGATTTATCACTAAAAAGAAGAATTTCTCCAAAAGAAAAAAAAATGTAATTAACAGGAAACTGCACAAAAATGTTGGTTGGAAACTGAAGGAAGAATTAACATTTACTATAAATGATAAGCCCATTTTTATTTGCATTTTGAATTATTCAAAAGGAGATGGGAAATAATTGCCCCTCTGTGGTCAGTACCGATGAATCGGTGGCTGAAATACTTTGTCCAGCTTTGAACACAATATTTAAGATGTAAAGTAACTGAAGAAAATAGCTAATGAAAATGAGAAGAGGTTTGGAAAACACAATCAACAGGAGATTGAAGGAAATGGATTTGTGTTTGTTTAGCCTCAAAAAAAGACAGAAAGAGGAAATTACAACAGGCTTCAAGTATGAAGGCCTGTTACAGTGTGCAGTTATCAACTGCTTTCCTGGTTAACTAGGGAAATGAAAAGAAGACAGCAGCTTCATTAGCCTGAAGAAACACTTAGGTAAAGTATGAGGAAAAGCTTTCCAAATATCGGCATAAGTTAAGCACTAAAGCAGATTATCCACAGGGACTGTAGAGACTTTTATGAGTAGGTTAGCCAAACATCTTTAGAAGTCATCTAGATGGAGCTTATTCTTCTAGATCACAGAGGCAGACAAGATGACCACTTGTGGTTTACATGCCAGTGATTTCCACAAGGAAGCATATCTTATTCCTGGTGGTTTATGCAATGAAATGTAAGACTGTTGGGCAAGTTCAGTAGAGGCTGCTGAGAGCAGGGAAAAAGACTACATTCTTAGCCACACACCTGCCACACTCAGCAGTCTAAAGCAGGAGTGCAATGTTTCACAGCTCAAAAGGCAATGAAGAAGTCAGCTCAGATCTAGCTGCAGAAAAAGCACTTCCTTTCCCTGGAGCTCCTGTAGTTTGTGTCAAGTAAAACAAAGTTCAAAAAGCCAGGCCCAGCTTAGCAAAAGAACCAGGATGGAGTACTCTCCACGATGATGCCTAGGGTCCACAGAGCAAAGAGAAAGAAGTAACCAAAAGTCAGCCTTATAAAATAGTATTCATGAGGAATTCCTTGACAGCCCTGGGAAGCCATACTCTCCCATAGAGGAGAGGATAGAGAAAGAAAAAGTAAGTCTGGTCCTGAAGGTCTAAATTCTTTAAATAGTTCTGAGTCATTCTAAACAATCAGAATAAAATTCTGAATCCATAAATGGTAGGTAAAGAATTCCAAGACAGTTGAAGCACCACTTATAAATTGCACTGGTTAATATGTTAAGGAAATGAAATAGCTTGGTACTGTGAATTGCTTACCAGAGTGCTGTATGATCGTTGCTGCTTTCCTCACCTCATCCTGTGATCGACCATCTGTGACAACAACAAGTACCTTGGGAACACCTCGCCTCATACCGCTCTCCCAAGTCAAAACCTTTTCTTTGATAAATGTTAGGGCTTTGCCTGCAAAGTGTGCAACAAATGAGTCAGCCATATTATCCATTATCCGTGAAGAAATCCCTTACTTTACTTTGACAGAGTGACAGCCACTCAACTAAAACAGAAAAACCTAACCCTTTGTCCACGAAATATCAGGATAATTAGGCAATTCATCTTACAAAAATAAGATTATTGCTCAGAATTACCTGTCCGTGTGTTTCCTCCTCTGTATTGAACATTTTGAAGAGCTCCCAGAGCTTGAGCCTTGTCATCAAATGTATTCAGTTTAAACTCGGATTTTGCTTCATCGCTGTATTGCACAAATGAAACCTGGGAGGGAATGCATCACTGGGTTCAGTCACGTATCTCCAGTTCAGACTCAATTGAAATATGCATTGTTGTACATTAGTAAGCATTAAATAACTGAAAAACCTTTCCCACATACGTATGATTATGCATACACAATATTTACATAAACAGATACTGTCACAGCAATGTACGCACACAACATGTTCATTTCCTTTGTGCATAACATGTGATATGATTTTAAATATGGATGATTAAGAGGTTTCTTTTACTATGGAGCCAGTTTCATAATATATTCTCTCTGCTTTTGAGTAGGTATATAGTGTCTAGAAAACTTCCATTTATTTTTAAGAAATGCAAAAAGAATCTGGTAACAAAACGCCAATGAACTTGGACGTATACAAAATTGCATGTTCTCTTGCCTTGAGTAGTATAATATAATCACTGTATGTTTATTCTTAAGTCCCTTTTAAATTTAAATATGTATAAATTTTATGTTCTTATTATTCATTCTGTATAATCGCAATGTTATGCTATCATACTAATTCGGTGCTGAACAACTATCTCTCTGTATGTATACATTAATATTTATTGAAATAAATTGCTCTTTTAAAGTTAATAATAATGATAAATTAATTATTAATAAATATCTCATTCAAAATCAGAGATTGTTGCAACTAATTCAAGAGGTATGTGACTTCCATAATTTGCTAAAAGTTAGCATTTATATGCCTCTGCCTCTTGTATCAGGTCTTCTTCAGCTTTAGACTGGAGACTCATAGCAATTCTCAGGAGAAAAAGATCATTTCAATGCTCAACAATTAATTTGTAAGAAACTTTGCAGCAAAAGAGTGGTATTTATTGAACCCTAGCAGCAATCTCCTCCAGTTTCACATAAGTAGAAAAAATGAGTAATGTTTAAAGAAGGCTGACAGAAAATGTCTGACAACAATAATAAGCAAAGAAATCTTGGAGGTCTATTCCTCTTAGCTATTACTTTTTACACTTTAAGTATTCTTGAACTGAGAAATTAAAACACAGTCCTCACTCAACACTCAGACTGTCCTCAGAACAGATTTCTGATAGCCAAAAGTTATTGTATAACAACTAGATTCCCTTAGTATCCACAGAAAACCTCATATACTTCATATATATTCATACATACACACAGACTGTACAAACAACTTTAGCAATCCAGCTACAGCCTCAGCCTCGTTCTAAAGTGTACTCAATGGAAATAACTAACCTACCTGGATTCCAGCAGGATTAATCAAGTCAAAGGCTCCTACTGTATTAAAAACAAACTTTACTACTTTATTGAAGTTATCATCACCAATACTCCAGGATGCGTCAGTCAAGAACACTATATCTGCTTTGGCACCTCTGCATACTGAAAGACCAAGAAAAGGAACACTTGAAATACACCATTCATAGCACAATGAAATAAAGAGCAGTGCTTCAAAAATTTGAAAGGCGAGCATTTAGCAAACTTCTTCTACCGTACTGTCAAATGGCAAGCGTTTTACGCTCAACATGAAAACATTTATTAAATGTTCTCAAAGAAAGGTGAAAGAAATGAAAAGCTCAATAATCAAATGCAAATATCTTAAACTACATTTTTTTCTGAACAGTTTTCATAAAAAGTCCACTGAGGGCTACGCTGACAGATTTGCTATAGAGCTACAGAAATATCTTGATTTTTTTTCCCCAAATGTATGTATTCACCTTTCCATACTAATCCAGGAAATTTCAGAATTCAGTAAAGCAAATGGAGGCAACTAAGAAATTGATCACAAACTTCAGGCCCTAAATTACTGTGCTAGCTTTAAATCTATTTAAACTTATGAAATTAAGCCCTAAGGCAGTGCAGCAACAATGTAAAAATACTACATAGATCTACAAATAAACCTACCATCCCGAGCTGGAGGGATTGTGGGAGGTGGAGGAGGCGTAGGTGGTGGCGTTGGTGCCTCTGTAGGTTTGAGGACTGAAATAAAATAAAAAGTTTTTGGCTCAATATAAATTATTTCATTCAAGGAAAATTCTAGATTATGTATTATATTATCATAGAAAGACTCATATCTTTTCTCACTAAATCTTCTAGTGTTACAAAACTTCCCCTCAAACTCCAGTTGACATTACACTGACAAAAAGAGGAAAAACCACTTAAAGGAAGCACTGAAAGACATTTAGAAACAAGACAAGCTCTATCATTGAAACAAGACAAGTTTTGTATTCAAAACTTAAGGTTCACAGTATCTATTACCTACCTGTATGTTCCCTCACAGAGACTGGAGGACCCTCAAGGTTAGGGGTCTGAACAAAGACAGTTGCATTGTATTCTGTGTCTGGTGAGAGGCCAGTAAAACAATGGCTTGTTTCTGATCCACGTACTGTAATTTCCTGTCCTCTGGATCCTGTAAAAACAAAGACCAACGGAATGAAAATTAGAACCCACTATTCCCCTATCAATGTGTGTACAAGTGTAGAAAATAGAGACTTTCTGAGAGGAAGTTAGGAGAGGCTGGATAGCAGTCTTTTTCTTGTCCCATAAAAACCTTCTAGACTAAGATTAAGCTCTGATTATGAACCCTGGAGCATTCAGGAAAGCAGCAACATTCCAGTGTGCATGTAAAACTCCAGTAACTAGCAAATCTCCACTAATGAAAGTTAACTTGACAATAAGCAGTAGTTCACTTTGCAGCTTTTTCACCACCACAGCGTATGTTCAGACCTTCAAAGTTCAGTCAAATGCAGCATGATTGATAGTGGAGGCTTACCTCTATCCCAAATACGTGGTCCTGCCACCAAAATAAGATAGCTATGTTTTAGAAAATGCAAAAATTCACTTACCATCAGCTGGGTTCAGCTTTAGTCTGTAGGAAGTTGCTGACCGGTGAGCTGACCATCGGATACAGAAAGTGTCCCAGCCAATTTTGTAAGTTGTTAGGTCAGTGACATTCAAGTATACTGTGAGCAGAGAAAGACAAAAATTGTTCTTAGGGAAGCAGTACACCACAGATGATAAAAGAGCTACATCACACTTAAATATTTATTAGCAGTGCTGTTCCAGAACCTGTTTCTGTTTTTGTTTGTTCATTTGTTTGTTTGTTTTAAGCTTTACAGAAGGAAAGAGAAGTTCCAGTCCAATTTCTTCATATTATCACATGCCCCATAGATACTGGCCTAGTAATTTACACAGACCCGAAGTCTGATAACCTTTCTTGGGAAACAGCCCAATTTATCATTTTTCACCCACGTAAGTGAAGTTCTTTGCACAATAAAAAATTTCAACATATCAGAATCTGACTCATATGAAAAGAATGAAAAGAATGAACTTAGTCAACAGAACTCAGGATAATTGATTCATGTTAACTGAAGAAACTTTGAGAAGATTTTTAACTGTGGGTATTGACAAAATTATCTCCTTTTGAAAAGGTGAAGTTTCAACTCCTGGACTTCTCTGAGAAAGAAAGACAGAGTATCAAGAAGTCTAAACCTGCTTAGCATGGTTACAGTCTGTAGTATCCTGAATATAATTACAGACTGAACCCAAATACAGCCAATAAAATTTGAGGAAGCAGACTAGAAAATTTTACATGTTCAAATCATTACTTAAAATCATATTTCCACTACTGTTCTGAAGCATAGCGTTTCTAGAAACTACATCATGGCCAAGTGCGAAGTGTTCTCTATGAGAGGATATACAAATCTTCTAACAACTAGCCAAGAAATACTGTCCTAATCAACATTATCTCAAATCAGTATATGTATCTAGCATGACTACAATAAAATTATTTTGACTTACATGTAGTGCCTTGATCTGTCAAAGGTATGCTCATTCCAGAGTCGTACTGGGCATAAACATTCACATCATAAGTAGTACTGGGAGACAGATTATGCAAGGTGTAGGATGTCACTTCCCCCACAAAAACCTCCATGGGCTCATTTGAACCTTGAATTGAAAGGAAGCATCAAGAAAATGAAGAGAGAAAGATTCATGATAAGTGAGCTACAAAATTATCTGGCTCCTTTTGCATGTCATTAAGTATTAATCTCATTTTCTTCAACAAAACATGAATTTACAAAACATGAATCTTAGAACCTAATTATCTCTCCAATACTCTGACTCCAATACAGCTGACGTATACCAGCTCACATTCTCAAAAGTACAAGTGGTACAAAAGAGAGAAAAAGCAAGTCTGGTTTTTCATGTTACTTCATCTAGTCACTGGTTAGATTCTGTAGTAAACATCAACACAGTTCAGACTCTTTAAATGACTTATAAAATCTTATATCTTATCATAATCTTTAATCTTATAAAATACTGATAACAAGACCTAAGCTTCCATCAAAATGAGTTAATAAAGGAAAAAAAATAAATCTTTAAACACAAACATTTCATAATACATATGATTTCTATTCTGATCTCCCCTTATCTACTCCCTATTTTGAAAGTGCTCTACTCAGAATTAATGAGTTTTCTTACCCACAGGCTTGTATACAATTTTATAGCCAAGAACAGGGGATGGTGAAGGATCCCAAGAAACTCTGAATCGTGTATACCATTCATCAGTTATATATATATTTTGAGGAGGAAGCAGGCCAACTGAAAACAAAGAAAACCATTCCAATTTAATGGACTAGTGACTGGTTTTGAACACTATAAACTTATATTGCAAATATGTAAGGAAATAACCACATCAGAGAAACTATAAACATAATGACATCTTAACAACGTTGGAGTGCTCAAGAAATTTATACCTTACATTTTTTAAAATAATATTTTATATTAAAACAAATTACCAGTTCTTCCATTTCCAGTCAACTGTCCACCATCTCCATCTTCATACACAGCCACAACAGTTATTTTATATGGTGTATCTGATTGCAGTGGTTGTAGTATGACATTATTTCTTATGCCAGGAACTGTTGTCTACAACATATAAAAGCAACATGCAAATGAAGTCACAATATTGTAACTGATCAGTTATGACAGTAACTAGAATTAAAAATGTCTATTTTTTATGTTTACTGCAGATAAAGTTGTTCAGGATATTTTAAGAGTTATAGCCTATGAACAATTACTAACACTTTTTATTTTAAACTACAAAGCATTGTGACCAACATAAAAATATAAATCAAATTGACCCTTCAGTTCCAACCCTTACAAGGGACATGGCTTAGTTATGGGACTCAGTAGGTCAGGCTGATGGTTAAACTGATGATCTTGAACATCTTTTCCAACCTAAAGTATTCTATGATTCCATAATTAGACTGAGATGCTGCATTTCCTCCCCAAGATTTCAGCACTGTTCCCTTACAGAAAGGAAAAGTCAGAATTATGTGTTTAGAGATGCAAAAAAAGAAGAAAATGCTCCTAAGAGAAGGAGGGAAGAAATATCCAGTCACATTACTCATTAGTTTCAGTTCTAACTCTTCATTATCCTCCTGGATACCATTTTCTTAGGAGGAGCAACAGCTGGCCTGAGAAAGATCTGAATATTCAGCAATGTGAAAACTTGCTCATGCAACACCCAATCTCATCAGCTTCCTGGTGCAGATGTGAACTTCTACTTCACTCTAATAAAAAGGTAGACATAATCCAAAAAGTAACTCTGCTCCATAAAATGGCCATAAAGCACTGGAACTACAGCAATTGACTTGAGATACCTCAATAGCATGCCCCAACCAACATCTTCCATTATTACTTGAAAGAGAATTCAGTTGTTCAAGACTTACTATTTTTTACAAAATCACCAATATTTTTTGCAGAGAAGATTTATATTCAAAGTTAGTTGTGTTCTGAATAACAAGTCCAATAGTGAATTTTCTACCAGTGATTTTCAACATGTTTTGTATAATAAATTTATAAACAGCTAAAGCACATAGATAGATTTTAGACAGCTCTCTTTATATTACATTTTAACTGGCGGCAGTCAGAAGGAATTCCATCATTGACCTCTATAGGATCTAGGTTTGCCTTTGTTATTAACACTCTGAGAATTTTATACATACCAGATTAACCCATGCTATCATTAAGCTGCAGGAAATTAAACAGAAACACAATTCATGTAGAACCTTACCAAAGCAAGTTAGATGCTGAATGAAAGTTAATGCTGCAATCTTATTAAATCTCGCCAATGCTTTTTCAATTTATAAAATGCAGACTTATGTTTATTCTGTATCTTAGAACACTGACTTCATAATGAATAGAGTATGAAATAACAGATGGCTATTTATTGTAGAACACTACTTGAACTCAGTGTCAGGAAGCAGGCTTTGCTCAGAATCCTCTGATTAATGAGGTGACTCACATCTTCAATATTTTTTACACAAAAGTTGGTTCATTAAGCCGTATATTTTTCTTCAATTTTGTGAAGAAGAAAAAAAAATTGTACAAACAATTGCTTTTCAGCATTATCAACAATGACCAAAGAACCCACTAAATGTCCAAAGTGCACTACAAATAAAATAGGTGTTTTTCTGTAGCCCAAACAATAACTGAGAACATCTTGGTGCTTATAAAAGAATTACAGCACTTACATATTCATCAATAGGATCTCCCACAGTGGGTGAATAAATGATTCTGTACTGCTGGACTGGCCCATCAGCATGGTCCCACTGTACAGAAAGGCTGTTTGTTGTCTCATCAAACACTCTCAGATTCCTTGGCCCACTGCGAGGCACTAATGAAAGAAAATACAGAAGGTATAACGATGGCCTGTCACATCAACGTGTCTTAGATGAACTTGAGGATTTAAAGGAGAAAGCATCAGAAGAGTAGTGACATATGAATGCCATAAACAGTTCCTTCTTGTTTCATTTCTGGAATTAATTCGAAACAAGCTGAGCACAAGCAAGTTAAGATGTCACACAGAGGTTTTGGTGTTTAGGCTTCTTCAGCAAAACAAATTAACATTTAGAAGGTAGATGAGTACAATTTTTGAAGTCAAAGCACAATTTTTTTCTATCCATCTCAATGTGTTACTATTTCAGGAAGATAAATTGATATTTATTAGTAATCACATGTTAGAGAACAGTTTTTAAATTCTTAAACATATATATTCAAATTAGTCTTATTTCCCAAATGAAAATGAATGTAGTGATTATGCATGCATCCAAGCTTCCACGCAATACACCAAAAAGCCTCCTTCCATGGAGGCCTACAATTGCTTCAGCCATAATTCAGTTCCATTTATCTCTGAGTTACACTGAATGGTTTACACAGTTTGTGATTGTAACCAATTTTATAAATTCCTCACACATTAATCTTGACATAGATCTCACAAAAGTGCTGTCTCTTACATGTTCTTCCCTGTGCTTGGCTTGGATTTCCTTCTCCATCTGCATACAGAGCTATAACATTTATTGAGTAAGCAGTGTCAGGAGTTAAGCGTTCCAGCATCACATCACGAGTGTTGGCTGGTACAACAATCTGAAACAGAAACAGAAAGCACCTAGATAAAAAATATTCCATTTATACCATGTCCCTTAAAATGAACAATTTAAACAAAATACAGAAAAATCAGGAACTGTGTATTTTTCAAGAAGAATAGAAGTTTAAACTAACCAAATAATATTGGTAAAAATTCAAGAGCACGTACTACAGGAAAAAAAAGATAAATGCATAAGGAACACTCATTCTGCAAATGGGAGGGGAGGTTGGTAGGTACTAACAGGAACTAACTGAGGTTCCTACTTGAATAGTGTTATATGCTGTTACACTATTCAGATACAGAGTAGTAAAACTGAGCTTCCACTTTCATTATTAAACATTTTCTAATAAATATTTGTTGTTTCTTTTTGACTTTACCAAATATAGGTTATGTCTTAACTCATCATTACTGGCAGTAAAATAAAAGATACTCAATTCTCAGTTTTAAGTGGGAGAATCTCTTATTTATAATCTCTTATTTATTTCATCAAAGCAAACTTTCATTTATAATATAAATGATAATATTATAATAATTATAATTATATTATAAACATAATTATAATATAATAAATTCTGCAGGCAGACTCATTTCAGCAGAGACCCTCCTAAGCTGGTAGTTGTTCTAAATTCAATAGCTTGTTATTTTTCTACACTCACTGAAGGAAGCAATATCTTCTGCACACTTTTAAAGAATAGTATAAAAAGTAAATTGCTTACAGATTCTGATGGTCTTGGGCCAGACAGTGGAGAGTAATTAACTCTGTATTGCTGTACCGGACCTGGAGCAGGTTCCCATCGAACATTCATGCTGTTTGGTGTGGGATTGTAAACTTGAATGTTTCTCGGTGTTCCTCTCTCCACTAGAGCAAGGTTAATTAAAATTAAGTTTTACAAGCCTTCTTACACACATTTTAGTTCTACTTGAATTTTCAACCATGCTCAAAATAAGCTGAGAAATGTATCAACTCATGATAAAGACATTATTTGTTTTACCCTAATATCTGTGGATCTAAGAATCTTAGTTATTATTAGTCTTTACAAGCATCTCTGCCAGGCAGCAGGGCGGCTACTGGCACTAGAGTTAAAATGTTCCTGTTGTATATAAGCAAACTATAAGTTAGCTTCACAACATAAGAGCTGAGGATGCAAGAGATAAATGAACTGAAAGCTCCCATTCAAATAAGCAAAGAAAACAAATCAGTTACAGAGCTAAAACCACAAATTATGCATGTAAACAGAATTTTACCTTAGAAAAATTAAACTTCTATAATTTATATAATTTAATTAGAACTATTCAATTTCTAATGATTTGAACAACTCTCACACACACACAAAATGCAACATTTTATTTAAAAGGACTATTTTACTTACAAGTTCTTCCCGTATCAGATGTACGTCCGCCATCCCCTTCTGGGAAAACCGGAACCACAGTTACAGTATAAGGTGTGTTGGGTTCAAGAGATCTGAGGATAACATAGTTTGTGTTTCCTGGTACTGTGGTCTACAAATTTAAAAAGAAAGGTAGAGGTATAACATACACATGAAATCATGTTTACACATGTTTATCACATCACTGAATATAGCAGTAACCTCATAATCTAGCGCAGCAGATTTCTATCTGTCCTTTTAAAAAAAACATTGTTTACCTTACCTCATTTCTAAACTAAGCGTGATAAAATCTTTGTGAAGTAAATAACGCTGTTGAATCTTGAAATAATATATTTCATAGTATCTTGTAGAATTGGCCTTCAAGAAGATTCTGTCTTGGACAATGGTTATCAAGTCTTGTGCACTCCTGTACAATTTCTTACAGCTGACTTTCACTTCTGACCCTGTTCTACTACTGTCAGTAACAAGATCTACTGCAATATTTTTAATGACTACTACTTAGCAGCTCAGAGTCATTAAGTCACTTTTAAAATCAAAAAGATAAACATCACGTAACACTACAACAACCTAATGACAAAAAGTAATGAGCAATTCTGTCTACAAGTAAAACTCCATAGCATTTATGGAATACATTTTTATCAGTAGCTTTCTAGATGCTCATGACACAGTGGTAATTCATATACTCCTTATTTAACAGGCACATCAAGTTGCACAGATGTAGGGAGAATGATATTTTCCCAGTCTGCAACGTGGGATCAAATTCCATTTCAAAGATTGTTTTAGCTCATGAAGAATTAAGTAATTTTAAAAGATTAGAATGAGATGCCCATGTGCATTTTTCTACTTTCACAAATATTGTCCCAGATGCCCGCCTACTGCCACAGCAATAAAAATAGGCAGAAACAAGGTCAGGTCTGTTGACTTTACAGCTTTTTGTACATCTTTAAACCAGCTTTACGGTCATCCACACTGCCCTAAGAATACACAAACAAAAATCTGTGTAGTATTAAGTCTGTGTGCTAAGAACTTACCTCTGAAGGTCAACTATATAAAATCCAGCATCAGTATTACAGATTGGAATAAATGCCTTTTACGGAGATGTTCTGCATTTACTCCAGGGTAGATACAAACAAAAGCCAGTGTGTAGGCAAACAAGACCAACTTCATTCTATATCATTTCCCTCACTAGCACCATGGGTTGCTGTTTACTTGAGACAGTTAGCAAGAAGGATTTACCATTTCTTCTGCACCTCCAGCTGTAGGCCCATAAAACACTTTGTACTGGCGAGGATTTCCTTCTGCATGATCCCATCGAACATTCAGAGTACTGGTGGTTGGGTCATAAACTAGCATGTTCTTCACAGTAGTCAGAGGTTCTGAAACAGGACAATAAACTGTCAGAGATGTGGGGCCACATTCTCTCACCCAATGTTATCAGATCATGTCCGTGATGTGTCTCACTAGGAAATCAAAAAAATATCAGGTTTAATAGTTCACGTCAAATGTTGTCTTCATTAATCATAATACATGCGACTCAAAAAAAAAAAAAAAAAAAAAAAAAAAGATGCTAGAATCAAGGAATGGCTTGGGTTGGAAGGAACCTAAAGGATCATCAAGTTCCAACCCTCCTGCCACAGGGAGGGTTGCCAACCACTAGATCAAATACTAGATCAGATTACCTAGAACTCCACCCAGCCTGGCCTTAAACACTTCCAGGGATGAGGCATCTACAACCTCTCTCTAAATCTCCCTTCCCTTAGTTTAAAACCATCCCACCTTGTCCTATCACTATCTACCTGTGCAGAAAGTTGATTTCCCTCACTATAAACTCCCTTTAAGTACTGCACAGCTGCAGTGAGGTCTCCCCACAGTCTTCTCCTTTCCAGGCTAACCATTTAAAGAAAAATATAGTAAGAAAAGTTTATTTCTGGATATTATTTTAGAAATACATGGTAAGTTCATTAGGATTGTTTTCTTCATTTTTCTCCAAACGTTGCTATATTTGACCTTCCACAACATGTTCAAAAATAAGCTAGGTAAAAATTAATAATTAACTTCATTAATAAATATACAATTACTTCTACAATTAAGTAATTTAAAAAATAGTGATTTGTTTTTTACACCTGAAGTGCTGGTAGATCACTCAGTGACTTCTGTAGTAGGACAAAAACAGTATCATAGAAATCCACCAAAGTACAAATAACAAATAAACATGATAAGTTTCACAACGAAGACATTTTCTCCGCTGATTTGAAAAGCAGTACATCAAATTTGTTTCATATCTAACAAGATCGCATTCTACTTACTTGTTCTGCCTCGTCCTGTCATTCGACCCCCTTCACCATCTGCATACATTGATGACACAGTAATAGCATACGGTGTGTCAGGCTGCAGCTTCTGTATTACTACACTGTTCTGCCGCCCACCAACCATGGTCTGAAGTAAACCAAAAGAAAAGATTAAAATGCTTTTTATGCTGCCTTTTTTACGCTTACCGTTATAGCTAAGAAAGTAATAGTTTGAGGCTGAGTGGAAAACACTGTGGTATATTATACAGTCCAATCCCCTTGTGACTAAAGCTGACAATAAGCATTGAAAAACATTTTCAAACATTTTCGTATTTATTTTAGCAAATAGAAACTGAGTCTGGTGACACAACAGTATTCTTTAAGGTCTCCAAACTTGCATGTCACCACAATTACACATTAACTGTCAGTTCTGTGCCAGAACAGAGTTGTTTTCCTACATTGCCTCCGACTACATTAAAAATGAATCAGCAAGAGTCCTTCATTCATTTATGGATTCTGAATTGGTCTATACCTGCTGCAGTCTGGTAGAATGCAAGCATGGAATAAATCACAATACTACGCAGACCTCCAATATAAATTTTATCAGCACCTTCTCCCATTGATTTTATGAGTTTTATAACATGATGCTTCTAAACACCTAAAACTTAAATCAATCTAAAATCAATTTATGACCTTCATTTCAATTTTTCTTTAATGTAGAATAATAGAATGGTTTGAGTTGGAAAGGACCTTAAAGATTATCTTTAAGTTCCAGCCCCCTGCGATGGGCAGAGACACCTTCTACTAAACCAGGCTGACCAAAGCCTCATGCAGCCTGGCCTTGAACAGCTCCAGGAATGGGGCACTCACAGCTTCTCAGAGCAATCTGTTCCAATGCCTCACCATTCTCATAGTGAATAATTTCTTCCTAATGTCTAATCTAAACCTAACCTTTTTTATAATTTAAAACCATTACCACTTGTCCAGTCACTACACTCCCTGATAAAGAGTCCTTCCCCACCTTTCCTATAGGCCTTCTTTAAATATCAGAAAGCTACTATTAAAGCCTTTCTGGAGACTTCTCAAGGCTAAACTACCCTAACTTTCTTAGCCTTTACTCATAGTACAGGTGCTCCAAGCCACTTAGGGGGAGATATATAACACTGTTCCAACAATTTCCTCCAAGGAAAAGATTTTCAGCACATTAAGAATAATATTCAGATATTTGGCATTTGGGAATATTGATTTTTTTTGTTTGTTTCAAACGTCTGAAAACTGCAGCTGCTCTGGAGCATCCTTTTTAAGACAGTCTACCTATTTTCAATCAAATAACTGGTGTTTATCATGAAAGCTAATATCTTCCAATGATGAATCAACAATGAGTAGGCATTCATTCATCTTCATATTTCATTTATTTAATTTACAAAGAAACTTTTTTTATTTCTACTCAAGTGTCCAAAATTCACTTCAAACCATAAGTGCTTTCAGCCTCCCACTATAGCTGACTTCATATTTTTGCATCTATTTGCCTTTCAAAATCTGGCCCTAAGCAGTCATGATGGTCTCTGCAGTTTGGTACGTAGTTTACATTTGTAGACTTGTATTGCAGTCACCTGTGGTCTCCCCTGATGCCAAAGACATCAGACGTCAGACCGGTCTCAAAGAAAACCAATAAGTAACTTCTAGAAATTCAATTTTGAATATGTCAGTGGGGACACTGCTACAGTAACAGCAGTTCAATCAAATATCACAATGACCAAAAAAAGCAGACAAGTAATTACTATCATATGACTGACAATTACTTGCAGACAGGCACTAACATGCTACGAAGAGAGCAAGAAAATACTCAGAAAGAGGTATTTTCTCCAGCTGCCACTGCTGGACTCTACCCAGTTATGAATAATTAAGTCATTAAAATTCTTTGTCACAGCTTAAATGTCCACAGAATGCCCGTTTTTTCCCACTTCAGTAGCAGCAAGTATAGATATTAATTAACTGTGCTGCCATTCCTTATTCTTTTAATGATTTCTCACTAAGCTTGCATTCAAATCCTCATTTCATTTATTGTTCAATTACTTCAACTGAAACACACATTTTTCAGAAGAGGATAGAAATGGGTACATGGGCACGTAAGCATCCAACTGATTTATAATGTTCCTAGATGTGCTTCTGAACATGGTGATCTCCAATTGCAGGAACAAGATAAATGCATGTGGTTTTCATCTGAGATTCTGAGTCATGTGGCAGTAACCACAACAGTCTCCTAGTGCAGAATAGGGCATCTTTAAGTAGCACTTGATTCTGACAAACAGGTTGGATGAATTATCATTCCCAGGCTGTTTTTCTTGGACCACAGGTAATCAGCACAGTTCTTGTTGATGATGCAGGATAAGTTGGCTGATCATACTGTACTGGCTTTCCCTTTCATTACAGCTGCTTGATTATATTAAAAGACAGTAAAATACTTTAAAGTCTTCTTTATCATGTTTCCCATGGATTCGTTTTTGCAGTTACAATTTTGCGGAGGTTATTCTGTCCCCAGCATGGTAAGTGAGAGTACCACACAATTCTCTGATTTTCAATAGCACATGAAAGGCAAAAGTTCACATTGTTGACTGAGATAACTATGTATCTGTGACTTGTATGTACTAATTGATTTTTTGAAAGTAGTGCCTCCTATTTTATTATGTTCGCCCATGATGTCAGAGGCAGATTTGGCAGTAGAGGTTGAACCTCCCCACCAATATTCAATTACATGTTGTTGCCATGTGGCATATGGCAGCAGAGGGACAGTCTGACATGCAAGTGCATATGAAGCGAAGGTGTGTCACTGAATTCCTCCATGTGGAATAAATGGCATCCACTGACATTCATCAACCCTTACTGAATGTTAACGGAGACCAAACAGTGGATGTGAGGCAGTAGATGGTGCGTTTCAGCACTGGCAACAACAGTGGGTAACCTCTGCTTGTACAAATTTTTACAAGCACAGCATACAGGCTCTTGTTCATCACTGGCAAAAATGCGTAGCTAATGGTGATGACTGTTGAAAAATAGCCTTTTGTAGCTGAGAATTTTCTCTATCAAACAATGCTCTTCCTATCTGTTGTAATTTCCATGGATAAACAGGAGACAATAATTTTGGATCAACCTACATAGTTAAAGCTGTAGATTATACTCTGTTTCACACAGAATAAATAAATAAAATGGGCTATAACCAAAAGTGTTGGGATTTTTGCACTCCAAAGAATATTCTATCTTGGATTTGAAAGCAGAGAAAGAAAAATGTGAGATAATATGCTTAATTACTATAATTATGTTTTCACCTAAAATGTGATTAATACACAGCAGCGTTTTGTAAATAAATTATTCTAAGTGATCAATTTGCAGAACTACCCTTAAGATAACTACAGGACTTCAAAATTAATTACCGACTGTTCTGGGCCATCTCCATTGATAGGCTGGTAAATGATCTTGTATCTCTGCACTCGACCACTGGCAGGATCCCACTTTACAGTTAAACTGTGTGAAGTTGCATTGTACACTTGAAGGTTTCGTGGACCACTCTTCGGGGCTGAGAAAGGTAGCAAAGTAAAGAATCAGTATATAACTCAAGCAAAAAGCAAGGACAAACTTCATACTTCTAAATTCTGCACGACTGCCAGACCAAGAGCAGAACATATTAAGACCAAAACAACATAAATTGCATTGTTTGTAAAATAATAAACATGCGGTGATCTAGTGTTTAGTAGTCTTCCAAATACACAATGCTGTTCATTAAATGATCTCAGCTTTTTAACGTCAACATTCTTCTCAGTTTAGAAAAAGGTAGCTATGAGTTTTCTTTAATAATACCATACCTGGAAATTCAGATTCTTACCTGGTGTTGTAATAGGTACCAAGGGTACTAGAAAAAAACAGAAAGAGTGTTCAATATTCTTGTGTACATATGCTTTCTGATTTAATACCTATGAATAACAACATGTAAAAACCCTTTAATTACTTACATGTTCGTTCACTGCCAATCAAGTCATCACTTTCTGATTCATCAGGATAGATGGCAGTAACCGAGACCTCATACAGTGTATCTGGGTTCAGATTTTCAAAGAGCAGACTGTTGACATCTCCATTTACAATACTCTTGTGAGGGAATAAAAAAAATACAAGAAATAAAATAGAGAAAGAAGACAGAGAGGAATCTGAGTAACTTTTTACATGGTAACATTACTACAAATGTCTGTGAATGTGTTTTCTGTATCTTCTCGCTGAATTTCAATTGGGCACAACAGGAGGGCCTGCAAGATACAGGCCATTTATAATTTACATTTCTGATTCTTAAAATATGTCCTCTAAGAGACTGCCCCCAAAATCTTACTGTGATTACTCTTACCTCCTCTTTTTCTGATCTACCATATGGTCCCCAGGTTATCCTATAGAGAGAAACATCTGGAGCTCCATGATCCCAAGTTCCTCTGAAGCTATTCTTGGTTATCTCTGTGATTCTCAGATTGACTGGTGATGGCACAGGCTCTATCGCAAGAAAAGGAAAAATGTAACTAAAAAATAAGGTTAAATCAAGGAATTACACAAAGAATTTGGAAAATTATGCACAAGATTCAGATCTTACTTAGCAGGATCACAACAAAATGCTTTGGTATAACCCAGCCCACCTTCATTAAGTAAATTGCCCTTCATGATTTCACAACACCAGGTCATCACCTGATAAAACAAACAGTTCTACTGACCTCAGAACAACTCGCACGCCTACTCACAACAGTTGAAGTTCCAACTTTTATGCTTTGTAGTTAGAATGAGTAATTATGAACTCCCACATACAGAAGAGAAGCTCCTGCATGAGTCCCTCCTAGATCTTAAAATTCCTTATTTAAGCCAAACAAGTAGTGACTGAATTACAAAATTGCATTAGACAGAATTCACAGAGGTTAACTGTAGGTTAAGGAGGCAAAAAGTTACAGCTACTGGAAAGATATCAGTAAAAAAGTAAAACCAGAGAATTAAACTAAAAACAACTTTTGGCTGATTTTTCCTCTTTTTCTTTATGCATTCAGATAAAACAGCAACTATAGACTACAGGCTCACACAAAAGCTAACAAACAAATTCTTAAACACACCAAGCTTCAAAAAAAAAAAGGGAAAAAGGGGGACAAAAAAGGAGAGAGAGCTTTTTTTTTTTTTCTTTTCTCACATCAGAGTGATGGTGTGTGTTAAGGTAACACTGCTCATTTCTCTGTATCCCTAAAACACAAGACTACATCAAGGTGAAAGCTTCCCTGATATCAGCTTGCTCTTTTCAGTTTGTCACCTCTCTTGCATAGATATCTGGTCTGTGCAACACCATTTTCTTGTGTCTATCATCTCTTGTTATTACTTTAGCGTTGCTTTTATGATTCCCTGAATTGCATCCCTAAAATTACAGGCTGATTTATCAGTCCGTGTACAAAAACTCTAGTCTCAGAAGCAAGATCATATCTCTTTGAACCTCCAAGTATGTCCCAGTTTCCCACTGACTTTCCAAAATTTAAAATAACTGCACAGACTGAGAAAACCTTTCTTCTGCACTCATAGTCTTTCACTAATTCCAGCCCTATGGTTCTTCAGCATCTTAATGTGAAAAATTTAGCTTCAGCTGCTGCTCTGCCCCCTCTTTGAAGATTGCAGCTTCAGTGCTTGCTGCAGTAAAACACAATTCACCTGAGATTTCCAGGGACTATTGTCCTGTAAATAATGCTAAAAGTAAAATATTTCTCAGATAGATGAAATTATGTCTCCACCCTAACACAGTAATACATTGCAACACATGTAAATAGAATATAACATAAAAACAACTGAAAGAAGGGTAATAAGGAAAACTTACGAGTGACAGCCTCTGCAACTACTGGTAGAGATTCCCCTTCATCATACACAGCAACAACCTTCACATTATACAGTCTTTGGGAAGAAAGGTCAGTAAGAGTAGTGCTTGTTTTGAGTCTGTCAATTTCCACCTAGGAATAAAAATAGTGACAAGAATTTCAAGGTGTTCTATTTCTGACTCTGAATTTGATTTCATGGTAGGAATCCTTGTACTGAAAAAATTGAAAAGCATTTTACACAAAATTTTGTAATTTGTCCCCCTACGTTTCCATCTGAACATTGAATGCAATGTACTAACTGCACTTGTGAAGCATAGTCAATCAAATATTAGTAAACTACTTGTAGTTCTTTCCCTGATTTCATCGTTTTGGAAATGAGAATACAGATTGCATCTCCAGAAAGTTCTCACTCACTTACAAAAACACATTTAACCTCAAAGTCTTGATTCAGTTCTAGCAGTGAAATTACAGAAAACCTGCACATAACTGTAAGAAAGATATCAGTACCAGTGCTCATATGAGCTGCCAGTGGGCAGAGGGGCTAACATACCTTTAATCTACAATCATTTTCTCCTTATTGTAAGCTGTTCTTAGAGCTTGGCAAGGTCACACTGAAGTAGAGAGTAGAAATGCCATTTATTAAAGCACAGAAGAATCTCCAGTCAGTTTTTTCCTCTCTTTAAGAGAAGGTGGTGGAGTACATAAAGAAATTAATCTCATGCTGATTCAGATTCAAAGATATCAATACACTTTCCTGACAGCAATCACTAAGAACTGATGTTCTCTGCTCTCAATGGAGGCTTGTAATATTGCCTTTACTACTATTTTAATAACCCAGATCCTCAAAATAAAAAAGATGGTTTTATTTCGCAAACATGTTCCTTTTGGTTACCTCCTTTATGTCAGCTTCATCAGCTATTTTGTATCTTATGATGTATTTTCTGACTTTCCCTGGGGCAGGATCCCAAAGGAGATTCATGCTGCTGTGAGTAACATCCCTAATCGTCACACCTCTTGGTCCAGGCAAAGGTACTGTAAAAATAATGACAGTAGTAAGTGAAAATGCTTATTCACAGCAGAAGTAGAGGTCTCCCAAAAGGAATTAAATTAAGTATTTTCATACACTGCATTGAAATTAAAGCACTTATTTTCCTATAAGTTAATTGCCCTGACCATTAGATGAGATAGCTGTAGAACATCCTGCCCCAACAATAAGCAAAAAAGCTAGAAACAAGTAGCTTCATGTTTGTAAACTATGAGCACAAATACAAAAGTATCAGAACTATCAGAGATTAAAAACATAACCTCAGATGTTCAGCTAGGAGCTTAACATTTTTAAGAACATATAAGAATAGATAAGAACATTTTAAGACATTTTAAGAACATTTTAAAAACATATAAGAATAATAGTACTAAGTACATTACGTCCAGAAACATGCCTCTTGCAATAGGAAATCTTTAAGAAAAGATGTTTAAGGAAAGGCAAGCTATGTTTAACCCATTTTTAGAACAATTTTTTGCTTTGTAAGGCACGTTTTCTTATCCTCAGCCAATATTTCCAGTCTTGTTAACATTCGAGAAACCCTTGCGCTTTCTGCATCTCAGAGAATGTCTCTAAAATTGTGTTTTACTGCTGTTCTAAATGCAAGCAAAAAATGCATTTTTCTAAAAACACTACAAAGCTACAATCTCATTATTGAAGGGGAAAAAAAAACCCTTTTTTTAAAAAAAAAAAAAATCTGTTTTAATAGTAGGCACCCTTTTCACTGAAATTGCCTTCAAGATATTTTGGAAATGTAAGAGCAGTGTAAAATGCATGAAATACAGAAAAGATGGTCTTCTAAACAAAACAGAATATATAAAAACTGCTGCATGAAATAAAATCAAAGTCAGTGTTTCTGAAATAATAACAACAAAGCAAAAATCAAGATGTCCATACGTGTCACTTCCTGGGAGGTGAGTGGGTCACTGGTGATATCACCAAACAATACATAAGCTGTTAAAGTGTACTCAGTATTGGGGATGAGGTCTACCAGCTGAACCTCATTCACTGATGGTCCAACACGCATCTGCACATGAAAAATAACACATCATGTTTAAAAACTGAAGACAGCAAAAGCAGAAAAGCAAGCAATGATTTAACTTGAAGGGAATTTTGTTTGTGAGATTCACAGTATATTTACAGCTTCCTGACTGATGTCATTGTATATGATACCCCAGTAAGTTCACTATGCTTTGAGTA
The DNA here is from genome assembly GCA_030625065.1 of Alectoris magna. NCBI lineage: Eukaryota > Metazoa > Chordata > Aves > Galliformes > Phasianidae > Alectoris > Alectoris magna. The sequence goes on along the minus strand of CM060562.1, from coordinate 82,471,547 downwards.
TAACTTATCAGTCTCTTTTTTGCTATTATAACAAGAAAATCTTTTTCAGTTTATATTGGTAGAGCACAGGAAGCAAAGATGAATTGTCTTACCTCTTTCTCTGCAGTTGGGACTGTGGCATTCACAGGCTCATATGTTAACAAATAACCAGTAGCTCCATTGACAGGTTCCCATCTCACTCTCATCGAAGTTGATCCAATGTCATAAACATTCAGGTTTCTAACTGAAGACAGTGGGTCTGTCGTAAAATATATACATATATATATATATAAATTCTTTTTCTACCTTTTTCACTTTTCATGTTTCACATCACTGGTAGTACCATTAAAAAGACTGCACAAGGGCACTGGGGTACATTATTTTTATCAGAAAATTGATCTACAAGTAGTAGTACTTTAAGTGGTGTTTAATTTAAGAATGAAACAGTGGCCATCACATTTTGATTGTGCAAGAGATTTGCTATACACACAGCTAAAATTATCTTACAAGTCTGCACTGGAATACTTGAATATTCTAAAAAGCAACATTAATTCACAATGATCTAATAAGAAGCAGTACATGACTGTGATCTGTAATTCTAAAAGGATTTTATGTACTTTCTTCTTTATTTCTCAGATTATTGAACAAACATTAAAAATTACCACGGACTTCATAAAAATCATTTATCTACTTTCAGGATTTATGACAAGACGAATGCAAAGCAGTGCAAGAAGTAAAATGAAACCCTAATATATTATATTCTTGAACAGACATCAAAGTCATCCTATGTTGCATTCAGCATCAATCTACCTAAAATCAATCATACAATTAACAGTAAAAACATTATGGTTGTGTGTCTTATTTTGAATGGATTTTTAGTTAATCTGATAACAAAAGAACAAACTTTGTATAGCATTCCATATCTGCTAACTACAGGAAATGATTATCTAGTGCGGAAATGAAGGAATATAGATTTACATATGATCAGATTTATAAACACTGCCTTGCAATTCATCGATATTGCAGCAGTCTAAGAAGATGTTATACCTGTACTTTATGAACCGAGAAGGAAGTTGGGATAAACATTTTTTACCACCCCGCTGTTTCTCCTTGCTACAGCTTTCCAGACAAGATCTCAACAACTAGTATAATATGACCCAATTACTGCTCCAAGTTCTATTCCCCATATATCATTTTGTTCTTAACATGTTATTCACATTACACTTCTTACTTACAAGTTATTTCCCTGCCGATTAGAGGTTCACTGCTTTCATCTTCTACCACAGAAAACACGTTAACAATGTATTCTGTTTCAGGTGTCAGATCTTTCAAAACTGTTGTAGTTTCCATCCTACTTACATAAAACTACATAAAAGAGAAGAAATGTTAAAAACAGTACAGAAGACATGTTTGTAAACTTGTCTCTAAAAAAAATAATAGTAATTCCATGTGAAACTTTAGAAATCAGATACTTGTTTTCAGCAGGGCTGTATATATCTAGCATGCATTTTGCACACTGCTTTCATTCATGGCATTCACTTTCATATTACTCAGCAACGTAAAATGCCATTGATCAGTGCTCCCACTTTGGAAAAGTATTTTAAACATCCAAGATAATCTAGGTGGTTACAGCATACGCCATTAACACCACCCTGCAGGAAAAAAACCTGCAAAATCCGTGTACACTGGAATGGCTGCTCCAAACATCACAGTCCAAATCCTAAGGTCATGTTTTACAAAGTCCAAACTCTCCACAAGTCAAATTTGAGTTTAGATTTAAAAGCTACATACACATTCAGAGCTAGACATGTGGAGATGCCCAATGTCATTCTCCTAAATACTATTCTGACTGGTTGAAGAGAATGAAGACCAATTCTGCATCAAGGCTTGCCTCTTACTGGCTATTTGCATAGAGAAATAACAATCTTAGGAGGAGTGTGGTCCTGTACATTAAACAGTTGAATCTGTGCCTAAACAGATCCTCCAAAGTACCATCAACAGTGTTAGCTAAGCGCTACATATCACAATTCATATCATCATCTTTTTATCTATTACCAAGAAAATGGATTAAAAGAATAGTAAGCCAACCTGAGAGCACGCTCAAAAAAAATTCTACTATGGACTTACTTAAACCTATATATTATAATGGAATATGAACAGAAAATAATTACTGGAAATATCAATAAGCTCTTCTTAATAAATACATTTTGCTTCTAGATTAATGATTAATAAAGCCACCTTTATGCTCCTACTTTATGTAATTTTATTTATCATTTATTGAAGCATGATATTCTTGACCTTGAGGTCTTTTTTCATTTCCAGCTATATCACACACAGACCCTAATGAGCAAAGAGTTCAGAATGACATTCTAAATGACTTCCACGTGATGTGGAAGGCCCATGTTATTATGGACATCAGAGATGAACATTTGGTACTAACCTGTTTAGGGGGACCTCCAGTGGTAGGATAATATTCAACTCGATATCTATCAACACTTTCTGGAGGTGGACTCCATCTCAGTCTGAAAGAACGAGGTGTTACCTCTGAAATAACTAGGTTAGAAGGAGGTGGCAAATCACCTACAAGTGGATACAAGTTAAAAATGTATTAATTTAACTTATGTCATCAGAAATTGAAACACAATGTATAATAAGACCTAAAAAATATTGCTTATGAAACAACAACAACAAAACAACAACCCACAATGCTTTGGGCATTTGCTTACTTCTCTATTTCCTCAGGAACACTTAAAACAACTGAGTAAAGAAATGGCTCATCATCACACTCTCAGCAAACCAAACAAGCTCTCTGTCCTTATCCCACCTTCAATACCAGTGTTTCACTAGAGAACCATCAGCCAACATTTACTATTCTTCCATGCTAGCTTTTGCTTTTGAGCTGTCATACACTAATACTTAAAAAGAGTTGCTGGAATTTTTGTTATTGGATGAGTGTCTTCAAAGACTTTGCCACACTTAGCAACATAAACCCTGACTATGGGAAAAGCAGGCATTTCCAGTCATGTCACGCTGTGTTTGGTTTGACGGTCACTGTTAAGAGGAAAGAAGGAACCCCTGCAGGGTAGTCTAGGTGGTCTGAACAAATTCCCCATGCTAGCAGCTGAAAAAACAGCTCAGGGCTACGCAGTGTTCCATGTAATATAGAAGAATTAATAGCTCAAGCATATAAATGGAAAAAGGACAAACTAGATTGAAAATGGGATGTACCTGGACCTTTCACGCTATTACACAGATTTGTGGTTACATCCTCAACAATGCTAGCCAGAAAGGAGAAATCTGCAACATTGTAGGCATGGATGTCATCTGGATCTGTTGCAATCTGCTTCAATTCATTTTCATCTGCGTTTTTGATACCTTACAGAGAAGACACGAAAACAAAACTTGTTAGAAATGACAGACATGAAATGTAACACCATAAGCATGAGTTCCAAAACACATTCATTGAATTCCCTTCTAAATACTTATGTATTCTAAATACTTATGTATTCCCTATACATTTAGCAGAGGCGTGAGAGGGAGCTGGAACAGGCCACTTCTTCATAAAATACTTACCAATTGCATAAAGTTCCACTCCCTCATCTCTGAGTCTTCTTGAAGGGGTGACTACGTCATCTTGTGATTTACCATCAGTAATGAGAACACCAATTTTGCGAGCTCTGGGCCTCATGCCTGCATCTTGTTTAAAGTTGTTTTTTAAGATGAAATCCAAGGCCATTCCTAGCATGATACAAAGAGGGTAACTATCACCATAAATTGTTTCAACATACTGGTAAAGGCCAGTAATTCATTCCAGTGACTTCACACTGACAACATCATTCCACAGCTTAATTCTTCAAAGACTCGATCTAGTTGTAGTTCATCATCTACACATAGCAAATGACGTTATTTCAGCCCTCTGAAAGTCTTTAACATCACATCTTCTGTGTATTACCTTTCTATATGACTCCCTTTACCCTCCCTTCTAGGTCCTCACCTTGTCTTCACATCAACCCTCATATGGAAGTACCTTTTTTCTTTTCATATGCTCAACATAAACCCAAACTCATCTGATTCTTCAACACTTAAAATCTTCCGTCCTTCTCTCTTTATCCGTATCTACACAGATAATGCACGTCCATGTGCTATGAACATTCAGTTCCAAATGTACTGAAGTTAACTGTGAGGCCCTTTCATCATTGATGAATTTGAGCTCACTGAACAATACTGGGGTCAGCTACTGGAACTTTTTTTTATGGAGCTTAAAGAAAATCCTCACAGTGTTACATACCTGTTAAAGTATTGCCTCCTTTGTATGGTAAGTTGGTTACTGCCTCTAACAAAGCCTCTTTCGTTCGGTAAGCATTGAGATTCCATTCTGTCCTGGGATCTCCACTATACTGTGCAAGACCTGGAAAAAGCCATTATTATTCAGATATTATGTGACCGTTCAGCAAATATACCTCATTTTTCCTCCTACATGTGATGACTTACCAATCTGTACTTTGTCAGGGCCAATATCAAAAACTTCAACAATACGGGAAATGAAGTTCCTGACAGTTTTAAAATTTGGCCTCCCAATACTCCATGAGCCATCCACCAGTAGCACGATATCAGCTTCTGCTCTGGTTCTACATTCTAAACCTGTCGTGTCAACCAGAAAAGTACAGCCTTAGTATGACAGCTTTCAACCAAAAAAATACAGCCTTAGCATGATAGCATTCTTTCCCCATCCTCTTTTATATGACATATGTCATGAATTAGTTTCCAAAATAGCTCTAGTTTTATTCACTGGCATTCTGCCAAGTATGACCTATTTGTGAATGTTATTCACACTAGTCACTGGTTCCATGGCAAAAGCTATTTAGATTTCTTCATGTATGTTTCCTCTTAGAAGTAAGTCTTCTAAAATACCAAGGCCAGTGCTCTCCCCTATTGTCATTTCAGTATCTATTTTGGTCTTATAAGATGGCTGATAACCATCTTTCAGAGATCTTGTGAACTGCTTCAGAGGATTTGTAAAAGACTAGAGAGCTAACCACTGGCATGGCAGTAAGCATTATCAGATTACACAAATAATAATTTTAGTCTACTGTGGATGGTTATACTATTGCTCAATTTTTCAACTATGTAGTAGGGAATTAACAGCATATATTATAAGCACTTTCAAATAAATAGCATTTTTGAATTTGGGGGGCAAAAGACATAGTAACACAGATGGTACAGGAGTTTGCACGTATAGGAAAGAAAGCTTACAATTTAGAAGACATGTACACATAAACAGAGGCAAGAGATAGAGAGGGGACAAGACCACACACTTATATAAAGGCGCAGTGTTCTGAAAAGATAAGAAGTTATTTCAGATATCTTCAATTTACAAATTACAGAATAAAATATGCATCATAATGTTTTCATCACAAGGAAGATCATAAAATATTTATACAGAGCAGAAAGACACAACAATTTTATCCACAGCCATTTCACCATTTCAAAAATAATAATAATAATAAAAATATAATAAAAAATCCTCGCTCTCTCTCTTTTCTTGTAGATAGTGTTACCAGCTGCAAATTTTCTGGCTTCCTGCCATCAGAGCTTCTGGTCTTTATATGGAAGAAATCCCATTGAGAAAAATCAGCCACACTCATCACAGTTGAAAGATATTGTGATTTCATATATGTTCCACATAATTGATCCAACATTGCAGACTCATGAATATAACTACTCCATGTACCTGGGGGTTAAAAGCATGATCCTCTTCTGCATAGAAAATATAGATCTAGTCTTTAGTCAGGACAATAAAATAAGTTGGGAGTAGAGTTTAAGTAAAACAATGTTAGTTCAAAAAATTGCATGCATAACTTTTATATAGAAATTAAGCTTCATGTACCGTATAAAAGTTAAATTATTCTGAATTTTATTTTTCTTCCAACTACCAAAGTTCCCTAAATGGAAAAATTCTAGCAAAGGCACTTAGGCTGATTTTTTTTTTCTCTCTCTACTAATAAATAATGTACTATTACATTTGCAGTCACAGATATAAAATTCATTTTTCACATTTACCATGACTAAAATCCATGCATTACTAAAACTAATTAGCTTAAAGAATATAACACTCAAGACAGAAATGACAGCTGGCATAGTAAAAAATAATGAACCGCTCAGTGTAATTATTTTTCTGCCAGACTTATTACAGCTTTACTGTAATGTCACTGATGGCCTATTATGTAGTTTTTCTTAGTTTTACCCTCTTGCATTAGACCAAGTGGGACAGCAGTAACTTCAGAAATTTCTAAATGTGTTGTCAATAAAAATGCTACAAGGGTAGTATTTTCACATAACTCATGAAGAGAGGTTATGTGAGAAGAATACAGTCGGAGAGCTCTTTTTTTTTTTCTTTTTTTTTTTTCTTTTTTTTTTTTAAACTCTGAGAGGCCTTTGCAGTTAGCTTCTTTCATAAAATTATCTATTCTCCCTGATGGTTGTACAAATCTTAAAATAGTAGAGGAGAGGTCTTCACTTCTGCAGGTATTCTTGGCTATTAAGAAGCAAAGACCTGCTGCAGACAAGCACTTCATGGTCTCCATGAAGGAGGACTGAACCCTGAAATTCTCTTCACTCAGTATTAATTGAAAGTGTAGAGGCCATACCTATGCAGTGAACATACAGAGGCCCATTAACCACATCAAGGGAGTTGCTGTCATACCGACCACTAAAATTTTCATTGGAAGTTTACCTACACAGGAAGAGATAATCCCAAGAAGATACTAGAGAACACCCAGCAATTGCATTACTGTATTAACTCTCCTCCTTCTGTAGTAAAAGTAATGAAATAATGGTTGTGTTGCATATAAACTTAAGCATTACACAATAATGCTGGGACATCCCCAGCTATGAGATCTTTTTTCATTATACCACCTTAGTTTTTATATGGTCAATGGAGAGAAAATGGCTAAAGATCAGCTTAAAATTCTTTGTTCTACTCCTGTGAACACCCTTGTAGATGAGCAATGATTTCTGTTCAAGAATTTGTCCTTACGTAATTCAACACAGATGTCGATGGCTTGAAAATGTGATGCACATGGCTTTCAATAATCAGCAAAACATGGGTTGCTCGAATTACCATTTTTGTAAGATCATCTAAAGGGTGCAGAGGACTAGAAAGATGAACTGGGGCATACTTAGAGGTCATTTCAGATCAGAGGTTATGTCATCAGGTCAGGGAGTATACTGAATCCTGTGAATAAATATTTATGTGCATCACAAAAACAATAGGAAATGCTGGAAAACTTTCAGTCTCTTTTATCCAAAAGCCAAGATGCAATTTTATTCAATTCAGTCATGTTTACCTCTAGATAAAAATGGCTCTGTAGTAGTGTCTGAAAGAGTGGTCATCTCTTGTCCAACCAGGGGGTTGCTTTCTCCTCCATCAAACATTCCAAAAACATTTACCTTGTAGGTAGTTCCTGCCCTGCAATAATTAAGTGTACTGTAACTGAAGATACTTGGCTGGCTAAATGCTGATACTTCATTTAAGAAATCTTTACCAGTTTACTACACAGAAAAGAAAGTGCTAAAATGTGAAGCCCAAAGACAAGTTATTTAACAAGACAGGCAAATTTTCACTATTATTTCAGAGCTGGTTGGAGATTCTAGACTTACAGTAATAGCTTTCTTTGTTGAAGTAATTTAAGATTCTTCTAATGATCCTATTTTTATTGTGTATACAAGTCTAACATGCAAACAGGTCATAACAGACTTTGACGTGCTCTGAAGCCTACTTTATAAATTCTGGCCTCTGATAAAAGAACCAAGAACTAAACTAGGCTCTTTTTAGCATGAGGTAAGGGCCTTCTGGAGAAACTTTAGAAATCCCAGCTGTCTTCTCCAGCATCCCATTAACACTCTTATATGTGAAAAGAATAATAACACTTCTGCCCACATCTTTGCCTTTTTCAGTTACTGTGAGAACACCAAAAGTGATGTGAATAATCTCAGAACTTGTCCTTGTCAGATTCTTTACAAAAACTGCACCACCAAATCCTGATAGCATATTGACAGAAATACTTCCAAGTTTACAGTAGATTTTAACAGGTATTACAATCCCAGATCGCAATTAAGCAAAACCCTAAGCTATTTATTATTATTATTATTATCATCATCATCATCATCCATACCTAAGTTCCTCCAAAACCACAGTGCTGTCATAGGGCCCCACAATTAATTCTCCAAGATTCCGGTCATCTTCAGTAGGGTGAAAAGTTACTTTGTACCCCTTCACTCGCCCAGGAGCGGGCTCCCAGGTTACTCGGAAGCTGGACATAGTTGAATCAGAAGTTCTCAAATTTCTAGGTGGCTTAAAGGGAGAGGCTGTAAGAATGGAAGAAGGGAATTTAAATCAGACCAGCTTCAGAAAAAAAACCCAACAACTATGCTTTTACTTGAAAATGCAGCAAATCCAACATTAGTGGCATTTCTATGTTTTGTGCCTTTCCTTTGACATAGAGACAAGAATCAAGATATCAAATCTGAGATTCACTTCAGCTCATTTTAGCTACCTAAACAACAGATGTGTAGGCCAAGTTTGTTATCAAGGCTCTCTGTCCAGACAACAGATTGATGGATAAACAGCAATTTATTTCACCAATCTTAAATATCCATCCAATCTTAGAACGAATGCTGACAGTAAGTGGACTAACCACCATCAGTCTTTTCTTTAGGATAAAGACCAGATGATCAGATTAAACTACTACATTTCATTCACGTGGCAAAGAGTAGGTGAAACACATCAACTGAAAGAGAGAAATGTAAACAGCTTTTTCAAACCAATACCAGAAAAGCCAGAGTTTGCTGCAGGCAAAAGTCACACTCCTCCAGCACTCCGCCACCAGTATCTCAAGCTTCTCAAACTGCTTCATCCTCAACAGTTCCAGGTCCCAGAGGACGGGGCACTGGGCAAGGGCCCTTTGATAGAAAAGGTTCTGCACTCAGGGCTTGACAGCTCAAATAACTTCACTAACCACAGAGATGGCAGTATGTCAAAAAATAATTCCTCAAAAGAGTGACAGCCAAACAGATTAAGGTTCTGAAGTCAAGACCTACTTCACGTAATGGCTACCCAGCACAGGTCAGTACACACAGGCAGAATGGTTAACAAGCCCACTGTTAGCTTCTGCCTCACTTTTTGTTCTGCGTAAACCTAAAGTGCATTCCAACATCAGAAATAGCACGGTAATGTAATTTCAAAATAGCAAAAATGAGAATCAGATTAACCAGGAAGTAGCTTTGGAATGAAAAAGCTAAAACAAAACAAAAATGGTTGGGGGTGAGGGCAGCTTTCTTGCCCCTGTGCCTATGCAATTGTCTGCCTACAGCTGAAAAATAATAGGTGCCCACAGAGTGAAAAATACATATAGAGAAACAGTAGATACAATACCCCTCATATTAAAAAATGCAGCCACTTTCTGTCATTTCCCATGATACCACAAGAGCTTCAACTAACCAGATCATTCAGGCTCCACTTGCTTTCAGTGTGATTGACATCACAGTTATTTACACTTAAAGCACCACATCATATCTATATTACGATGAACATGTGAAAAGTCAAAATAAGACGGATGATCTGAGATTTAATTCAACATAATTCTGAAGATTGAAAAAGTAGGTGTTAGTGAAGAGCGGATCAAGTTTTTGGAACTGCTTTACATCAGTTGCATTCTAATTTAATAAGACTTCCTGCAGTAAATGTGGTGCTGTTATCTCCACTGCTAGGAGACTTGGTTTTTGCTTCCCATCACTATTCAATATGATATATGTCCAAAGATTAGAGAATGGCATGGAGTATTTACAGTGTACCTCAGTCTACCTCTGCCCAGAAAAGGCAGAAACATCTTGGAATTTTTTTTCTTTTGATAATAACTTTAGATCTCTTTGATTTGATCTGGAGAGCAGGAGACATTTCCATACAAAACAAAAGACCAACATCAGAAACAAACTAAACGAGGGGTAGAAAATTATTTTTGTTTTGAACTCAAAAAATCCCCTCACCAGGAATTAAAGAACATTTTAGAGTTGCTGGTTCTGAGAAGGAAGACTGCTTGTCCAAAATTTTGTGGTCTCTGAGGTCAGACTTCCACTGAGGACTCTTTAAAATCAGCTACTGATTTTTTTTAATAACTTCAAGTTTCCCACAGAAAATATGTAAGGTAGCTATTTAATTGATAACCCAGACCAAAAATGTAAATAATAAAAGAAAACTGACAACATTTGATTAAATATTGTCTTCCTTACAAAACACTTTAACTCCTGGTGACAGCATTTCAAACAAGTCCAGTATTTTCATTCAGAATATACACATTTATATACTCAATATAATGGCAGATAGCTGTGCTCAGCTCTTGTAATAAAACTTTCAATAAATCAAATGCTCCTTTCTACCTCTAGTATTTTTTTCAATTTGTCTATTAATTCATGATCTTGGCAGTCACCACCACAGGTCCTCTATATATCATGATTGCCAGTTTACAGCAAAAACCTTTGATTATCAAACCCTGATAGGCACGTAGTACATACCTGTTGTTCCTTCTGCTTTTCTTGATTTTCCTTGTCCAAAATCGTAAATTGGAACAACACTGAGGTCATACGTAGTTCGAGGCTTAAGTCTCTTTAACACTATGCTTGTGGCAGGAGCATTTACTCTTCCAAACATCTGCCTTCCTCCGCTGCGTGGTCGGTAGTACACACGATAAGACAAGACCTTCCCAGGTGAGGGCTGCCATGAAACTCTCATTGTATTCTCTGTCTCGTTGTCTACTGTCACAGTCCTGGCACTTTGTGACACTTTTCAGTGTAAAAATATGGATAAATGTTTACTTTTGCACATAAAGACATGTTCAAATGCATGCCTACAAAATGCATGCAGTTTTATTAAAATTATTTTTTACTTTCATTAAAATTATGGTATTTCATTGGGAGAAACAGAGGTAACTTGCATAGGCCATTGTTAATTTCTTTTATGATTGTAATCATATAAGTTCATTTTCAGTATATAAGTTTCAGTATATAAGTTTCAGTATATAAGTTCATTTTCCATTACAGACAAAAAAAAGTATAGATTACACAATGACACAGCATAACTGAGAATTCTACTCAGTAGCACTTTTTGGTAATCTGTTAAGTAATGGATTCAGGACTCTCAAGTGAAACTGATTATTTTTATGGCCCTTATTTTAATAAACAAAATGATCAACTAAATTAAAATTTTCTAAGTTTTGAGTTTACAGTTCTGATGTGGTTCTAGTATATGCCTGAACTCCTGAGTGTTGGGAACCACACTAACAGATTTTCCAAGTATATGGAAAGTCACTCACCAATAACTGTAGGACAATGTTAGAGCTGAAATAAGGACAAAGACTAATAAGGTATTTTCTCTACAGATTGCAGCATTCTGCTTTTAAGAGATAGTTTCCAGATAGTACAAACATTAGGAAAGACCCGAAGTAAAATGAAAGGTATGTAATACTGCTTGTCAGCCAGCACAACCCATCTAGACTATGGCAAAATAGAACCTTCTGGGCATGCCAAAATCAGTCAGTATCTCATCACACAGTAAGGTAGGCTTTGCAGGCTACAGTATGCTGTCCTGGCTGTTTTTGCACCAGAAAGGTGAAACGTTAGACCAGGGTCTGAGTCTGTTAATAGTCCAGGTAGTACATTCCTTCAGGCAAAAGCTTACTGTAAGAAACCACAAATTATATGGCTAAACTGCCTTCTTGGTAAAGAGAGGATGCTGCTGCCCTTGGAGAATGAAGAAATATATGTGACAGCAGTCTGCTTTGAGTCTGGGGTATCATCTTTTATCAGTGGCAACAAACATTGCTCTTGTGAGACCTTAAGAGCAACTATACTGGGTTAAAGGCTGACCTAGCTCAGCAGCCTGCCTCCAACAGTTTTCAGAACATGCCTAGGAAAGAATATAAAAATGGGTAAGTATACATGATGCTTCCCCAGAGCACTGCCTCAGACTTTGCCTTCACGTGGACCCCTCAGGCAACAAGAGAAACATCAAAGATGATCCTCCCAGGGCATCCATTCATTCACTCTGGCTCCTCTAATTAATGGTTCTATTCCTGATCTCTGAAGACTTTTCAGTTTGCCTATACTGCAGGGGAAGCTTGAGCTGCACAATGTTTTGCAAATAAGCAAAAAGAAGAGCCTTGGGAAAGGTGAATAACAAAGATCTAGTTACCCATCTAGATGACTAAGGTAAGCCAGTTTATGCAATATTTTTATATCTCAGCAAAGCTTTCAATACTATTTCTCATGGCATTCCTCTGGACAAAATGTCCAGCATACAGCTAGACAAATATATAATACTTTGGGTATATGGCTGATTCTGCAGGAATTTACCTTGCCTTCCCTCCTTACTCTATCCATACTGTTTATTCCAGCTGATTTCCAGTAGTCAGATTCAAGCCAATGAAAAGCTGTCCTCAGAGTAATTTATGGACAAAATCACTTCTCAGATTGGAGGTAATTCTTGCTAAACTGAAGCCTACATGTTATAGAAGAGACTTTCCTTCTTTAACAGTCAAACAAAAAGCTAGAGTTGATTGATTTTCCAACCTGAGTAATTCTATGATTCTATGATTTGGTGTGGGACTGGGGATTTTGGGATTTGGGATTGAGGGACTGCTCAGTAAACAAAAGTGAAGATAAATAAGGTTCATTTTCATTAAATTATGATAATTTCATCAAGAACAGATTGCTACAAATGGTGGTAATGCTGTGGTATGCTTACCATCAGTAAAGGCCTCTCCTTCTACAGGATCTCCTTCTCCACTGCTGTAGGCTGCATATACTGAAATCCTGTACTTAGTCTCTGGCTCCAAGCCATCCAGCACTGCATCCACCGTATTTCCAGGGACTCTCTTCTCTCCCATTGTATCATCATAAAGTGATTTCCACACTATCCTATAATTATTAACTGCTCCTGGAGCTGGCGTCCATGATAACCCAACTGTAGTGTCAGTTATGTCTGTGGTAATCAAATTGCGAGGAGAACCACGTTCTGCAAGAAAGGCCACAACAAATTGTCACTAAAAACCTAAAGTTAGCAAAGTACAAATGGAAAACTAAAATGATCGTAAGAGCAGAATCAAACTTTTTTCCTCATCTACACTAGTTCAAATAATGCACATTTGTAATTCCAGGAGAAAACTGATGGTTTTATTCAACAAAATGCTGAAAGTTAACTTTAAGATGTGAATAATCTATCCCATACTACACAATTGTGCTTTAAAACTTGCAAAATAAAAACTATGCTAAACAAAAACTTGAAATGAAGCCAGTCCTTATATGTGCTGCAATTCATTTGAGCAAGTTTTAACCATTAATTAAATAATTTTCCTTCATTCATTCATCTTCACGCTTCAATGTGTTTTTTTGTTTGGTTGTTTTTTTTTGGTAGGGAAGGGTAAATAAAGATTTTAAACAGAGTTAAACAGTCCATTCAAATTCTCTGACAACCTCATTTTTTATTTAGCATTATTATCCTTGTCTCCATGAGTACTGCTTGCTAGATCTATCGCCTATTTCATTTTATCTGTTTACAACTAATTTGCAGTGCATTTACATCAGAGAAGAAAATAGTCACCATCTTTCCATTCATACCTCTTTTTCCCCTCACCATAGTTTTTTCAGCCAGCTTGGAATGAAGGAAACAGATCATTAGTCTATGAAATCCAGTTGTCAGCTTGATGACTGAATCGTGCTTAAAAATGGAGTTCATTGGTCTGAAGTGGTGCAGTAAAAGGAGTACCTCTGCTTAATGTTTAACATACGTTTATAACATATGTTCAATTTTCCTATTGCTGGCTTTTGAGGCAGGAAAGGAGTACTGACTGTTGACTTTAATGCAATGGCCTCACTGTAGCAAAATCTGCAAAAGGAATCTACAAAACCAGATCCATATACACACAGAAGGAGTTGGCTCTTCAGTTCTCTGTGATTTCTCTCACTGTACAGGACATTTCTGAGAGACTGCTTAGTGAGAAGACCTAAACACTTGAGGTGGCCTCATGGCATCGTAGCTAAGTTTAACCTGCAGTGATAAAATTATATCCCAGAGTAACTACCGGACCAGATTCAAAATTCTTTGAACACAGAGAAATTCAATACCTTTACACTACTTAATCTCATCACAAGCACAGACCTCATTGTTTTCAGAAGTCTGAAGCAGTTTCAGTCCAAGATAAAGCAACAAGTTGCTCGCGGCTGTAGAATGCATTTTCAGTGTTCATACTCATATGTCTTTCACTTCCACTACAAATCTGCAATGCTTCCAAACATAAACCCGCAACAACAAAACAGGGCTACTGTACAAAGGCTTCATTTTGGAATTATTGTATTGTCAGCACAACCTCATTAACACTGAAACCAGTGAATCCCACATGGCTTAACAATGAATGACAATTAATATCAACTTTTCTGAAGGCAACGATGATGGTACAATAAGAATCATCAGTTATATAGATTACAGAATCAGAGGGTACCATTCCAATCACCCAGCTGACTCTTTCAAGTTAACAGAGCATGTTAAATAATTTCTCTGTGCTGCAGGGTTTCTTTTTTTCCATCTTAATTCACAGCCATGGAACATCCCATCAAGTTTTTTTCTGAAGTTAATTCTTCTTCCATCTAACACAGTATTACAGTTTTATTCTTCAAGTCATATTTTAGCCTCACGATATAAATTACCACTCTTTATGGTATCTTCTCTTGGAAAACAGGCTAAGATACAGGGATTTTGGTAAAGTTCAATAGTTTACCATTTTACAAAAATAGCAGCTGCGTATAATGAAAAAGTTACAGTGAGAAGACCCAATTCAGCTCATGCTTTGTGCTGTTTCACTGAATTCAGTGACTGTGTTAAATTAAAGCCAGGACAGAATCTAAACTCCAAAGGCCGATTTTCCTGGAAGCCTGAAAAAGGATTTGCCTTCAGAAGTAAATTACACCAATTTTTCTGTCTGCTCTTAAGCTTCTACTCCCAAATCTTGGCTTTTTTTCATATAATAAAAAATAAAAATAAAAAAAAATTAAAGCAATCCAAATGGAAAAAATATGGAAAACTTAACTTGGTAGAATGCACAGATGGCTCACAATAAAAACCTTTCTTTCCATATTTTAATGTAATATAAATATACAAGTTACTTTATTTTGGCTACTTTAAAACAAGGCTCTGCCACAACATGATTTCAGTATTAAAGTATCTGCTACCACAGCACAATTTTTTCTAAGTCTACTCTTGGACACTGCAGTTAATGATATACATTGGAAACACTGCAAAAATAACCACATATTTAAAACTGTTATTGATTAAGTCATTATTGAGGTCATTAAACAACAGGGGAAAATAATATGTTTGGAATGGTCTGTAATGAACACCAGTTACTGTAATGTGTTAGTTTTGAAGAAAATATCCTTTGGAACTAAATGCCTTTTTTATAAGGCAAGGTAAGTGAGGGAAAAGGGATTGGGATTCCTACCAAACCACCAGACCTAAATGGAAAATTCTGACTTCAAATACTTGGAAACTGCTGACAAGACAACTTACCTACTAAGGGAAATTAGACTTTTTATATGTTACACTGCAACTGAGAACATTTATTTAACATAACACACCAACTTGATTTGCACCTCGTGTGTGAGGTGAAGTTCACAGACAGCTTTGTTCTGTTTCAATAGGATCTCCCACAAGTGTTTCTGTATGAGGGGAGCAGCTGTGTTTGAGATGGAGTTCAACTGTAAGTCTAAAATTATAAGGATTCCACCAAGTTTTATCTAAGCTGCTATGCTAAGACTCAAGAAATGCATTCACACTCCACAATAACACTAGTATAATTTAGTGACTAGAAAACATACAAGCAGACCTATGAAACATTTTTCCATTGGATTAAAATAAAATATCTAGATACCTTGTGGGTTTTTTTTTGCTTTTTTAAATCTGCTACTGTAATACTGAAGCAGACATTCTTTTCTTTGCTACGCATGTTAAGAAATGCTTGTTTTACATCTGCTTCTCACCTATGTCTTTAAAAAGGGTGGAAAAGGACACCATCTAGTTCCAACCCCCACGCCATGGGCAAAGACACCGCCCTCTAGACCATGCTGCTCAAAGCCCTGTCCAGCCTGGCCTCAAATGCATCCAGGGTGGGGGTACCCTCAACTTCTTTGGGCAACCTGCTCCAGTCTCTCACCATCCATCTTCACAGTGAATAATTTCTTCCTTGTATCTAGTCTAAATCTACTCTCTTCCAGTGTAAGGCCATTTCCCCTCATCCTGTCACTACCTGCCCTTGTAAAATGTCCCTCCCCAGCTTTCCTGTATGCCTCCTCCAGGTACTGGAAGGCTGCTATGGGGTCCCCCCAGAGCCTTCTTTTCTCCACACTGAATAACCCCAGCTCTCTCAGCCTGAAACTTCAAACCCCTGAGTGAGGAAGCAAGACAGTCACTTGCTTAAGGCCATCCAGATTCTCCTCAGTGGAACTTAGCTCAGAGCTTCTATCTTTTTACAGTAACTGTTCATCCCTACCATCACTCCAGGCAGGCACACTCTCAAAAATTAAGTTGGTAACTTTCAGACAGGTGCTTTTACACCCAGTTCTGGACCTTTGCAATGTCCAGTTTCCATATAAAGTTTTTCCAATACAGTATGCCAGAGACACAATATAATATTTAAGTAGTTTCCCCGTGTCTGCTTGGCTTGCTTCCCACAGCTCTCTAGCAATCACTGTTATTACTGAATACAAGGCCGTGTGAATCAGCTAATATTGAAATGTTAGCATTCATAAAAATCCAATGGCTTTATTCAAATGCTCTTTCCCTTCAGAAACGTTTATACAACTCCAGCTGATTTCAGTAGGAGCTGTACAAGCAGTTTGGGCCCAAAGTTTAAACAATTTTCTGTACATATTCCTAACACTAGCTTTCAAAAATAAGTTGTAAATGTCACGCAAATCACTGTTTCCTTTAAGTTAAACAGAGAACTGATCTATGTCAATATCCAAAAAAGTCAAATCAGCTAAATAAAGGAGAATTCTTCTACTGAGATGTATAGCAATTTTTTTATGGCATACAGTGTGATACATCAGGAGAATCCCAGTAAGTCAGCAGGATAGGGCACTGCTGCAGAGCACCCAAGTGCACACATCAGATGAGATGGTGCTAGAATCATGTTCAGGTTTACTCCAGTGGCCAAATTCTCAGCACTGGAGGAGGCACTTAAATTGGTTGATATTCTTCTGTAGAAGCCACAAGGAGGTTGTTTACTCCAGGAGAATCAGCCCTCCAGCACACTGGCAATGTGAGACAGGATGTGGATGTGGTGCGGAGGAAAGTCCTGAAGGATTTGCTATGCAAAACAAACTTGACATTGTTAGAGCAAATCTCTTTCCCTTCTGTTACTGGGAATGTAAAAGTTTGAGAAGGTGAAACCGAGAGGATCCTGACTCAAAAGAGAGACTCTTTTTGTTCAGAGTACTGAAGTCCACACTCAAGGAAAAAGCCAGCAGGAAATCACAGTCAGTCCTTTTAATATTTTACCTATTTTTCCAACAGTTCATGCCTGTCTCAAATGTGTAGGAACACTTTTTGGTAACTCTTTCAGCCTTTCCGTGTTGATTTTTTTTTCTGGTGAATATTAGATTTGCTACATAAACCTAAGATAATTTTCCAAAGATTAACAAATGTCGGTTTCAAATGTCAGACTCAGAAATCTTGGAATGTATAATTGTAAAAAATGCATGATGCAGCACTGTATCTCCTGGAGACACTGAGTTCTTGTTTCTGTCAGGATGGAAGAACTACGCAGTTTGAACTTTACGCAAAGTCCCTATGATACGCTAAGAACCTCATTGTAAGAAAATGTCACTTGAATTTGTACTATTCTGCCTGTAGGAGGTCATTCATTTCTAAACCATTTTTATGTTACCATAGAAACAGCAAAAGCAAATCATTTATTTACCAAAGAGCCACTATGCATTTTCTGAACAACAACAACAAAAACTGGATCCCTCTCCCACCAAAACCCTCAAACTTAGTCTCCAAGAAATGTACATAGCAGAAAATAACTTATAACTAAAAGCTATGTAATGACAACTTTTGTCTCTTATACATTGTTTCCGTAGAGCCCAATTCTCACAGCATAAAGAGCCACTCATCAAACAGGATGGTTGGAGTGGGCCCTACATCACTCAAACACAAACACTCTAAAGGGTTACAGACTGTGACATAACTGTATGAAATTTGTCACCCAAATACAATAAACTATGCTGTGTTTTGTTAATTCTGAAGTGCACAAATGGTAGAAAGAAAATGCACTGATATCTCTGCTAACATAGACTAGCAGTCTCACTTATTTTAAAAGAGCCACCAGAAGTGTTACCAGGCTAGGATCTTCACTGATACAGGTGGAAATAGTTTGAAGTATCAGCGTCAGCAAGGTGGGACTCTGACCACTCAGTCTTTTCCTGAAAAAAGGATTACTTGATAAACTTCTCTGAAATTTTTATTTAAAATGCTTCAGATTTCCGTTGCATTTCTGCTTAGAGTCAGCAACTTTCTTAAAACTGTTCTGAAAAATAGATAACTGCCAGCAAGAGGACACTCATAAAAAAAACTGATCAACAAATTTCAAACTTTTCAGTCATTCATGATGTTTAAACATGTAGGCTGCTTAATCTAACAGTGATTTTGTTTTTCTTTAAAATAACTGCAAATAATTTAAGTTAATGTATTTAGCAGCTAATGTACAGTATGTTCTTTTCATCTGACAGAAAGCCTTTGGGCAGAAAATGAAATTCTTGTCAGACTTGCAACTGCCTCTCCCAGATTAAAAAAAAAAAAAAAGATTAGAAAAACAGCAGCTCTCACAAAATGCTCAGTGACTGCTGCAGCGCTTGCACGCACTGCTGTCACCATGCTTATCATTCCATTTTATTTCTAGATTAAGACAATTTGGATAAGATCACACATCCTCAAAAACCTGAAAACCAAATGGATTGTTTGGGGGTGTTCAGAAATAAGAGGGAGAGTTTTCCCTAAGGCTTTCCTGTGGGTATTTCTCGCTTGTTCTTCATTATTTAACAATTGCCATCAAAAATAATGATTTCTACTAATTTGTTTAGCTCCCCTTGTTGTCACAAGCCTTGCTCCATTAAATGGCAAATGGCAGCCCACACTGATATAATTCACTTTAGCGGTTTCAATGTCTTTGTGAGCTGGAGGGAATGTCAGCCAACAAAATGTGTCTGAGGAAAATTTTTCCATGGCACCTTTATAGAAGGGCTCCAACCACAGCTGTCCAGTGATGGATCACCATGCAGTTTTGAAAGAGCAGGTATAAAAGTGGAGCTTTCTACAGTACATTTTTTGCACGTGCAGTTATGTTTACTGCAGTATGAAATATAAAGCTCCAGAATTATCACCTCTGGGTGGTTACTTCATAACTGCAGACAAAATCAGCCAGTGATTCAAAGAGGCTGTCGGAAAGATCAGGGCACTCTAAGTTTCCTAAAGTCTGGATTACTGAAGGAAAGCATAGTGTTTTTTACCTTTAACAGAGGGGGAAAAAAATGTTTTCTTTTCCCACTACCCTAATACTTATTTGCTAAATTGTCTATATTGTGTTGTCTATGAACAGTTAAAAAAAAAATTCTGATCGTTTCACATGTCTTTGTGCTGGAACAGACAGCAAACAGTTTACAGAGAACATTAGCTACAGTTTCTTGGGGGAATATTTGCCCTCTTGCTTTTATGTGGAGAAACAGTAAGGGCAAGCATATACTTAGCACAAAAGAAAAATGAAAAGAGAAATAGAGAACACAGCTGATAAATGATATAAAGTACAAACAGTGCTAGGTTTGTATGGATTGACTTGGCTGGGTATCCTGAAGAAAAATCACCTGAAAGCATTGACAAATTGCCATGTAGGGCAAAGAAGAGGAAGAGAAGGAACTTCCAAGAGCAGCTAATAACTGCTCCAAAACACTTTGAAGATGATAGCATACATAACTGAAGGACTTTTGCCAAATCTCTAGGCAGACATGTTCTTGCAAATCACATTAGAGCAGTTTAAGAAATTATCAGCTGTAAGAGTTAGGCTTTCTCTCCCTGCTGAAGGCTACTCTTGCAACTGAGATAAAGTAACTGCCCGTGTAAGTTCTCTTACTACATGCAGTGCAAAATAAATCATTACTGAAGGCAGTAAGAATTTTTGTCTACACCCTTAATCACAGGGGACCATTTAATGATTCAGTAAAATTCCACAAACATCTGAGAGTTTGGATTTTTCATTTCCTGCCACTTTACTATGCACTAGCTGGAGAAGCTACTGTATTCTCTATTCTCACTTCGCTGTTAGTGTTGAAATGTTCACTGCACCCAAACTGACTTCTCTCAGATCACGTATCAATACCAGAGGTTCACAATTGTCCCAGTCTGAAAAGCAACCTTAGCCCTAGCTTCTGATATGATGACAAATTGAAGTGGCCAGCAACTATGGCATCTGACTGAATGGCTTTGGAGAGCATTCATATGGTGAAGACATTAAGTAAGCCCCACTGCGATTCCTGATACAGGAAAATACTCAAGTACTTAGTACTTCAGTGTTGTTGGCAATGAAAAACACCTCGCTATTTTGTTTTTTAAACGCTATGGCTCGTGGAAAAACTAACCAAAATACTAAACACTTTTTTCATGCTTCCTTTCACAGCTTTTTTGTCATTACTGTTGATAAGTTTATTTCTCCAGGAGTTAAGATCTGTCCAATTCCCTACCTCAGTCAGACAAGTTATTTCGGCGAATGATTAGTCAAGTACTCAGTTCACTGACCTGAAAAACTTTTCAGCAGAGTCCCATCATATATTTGTCTTAGCTTCATAGGCAACATGACTTCTATTTTGAACTGAATTCCTGTACTAAGCTTTAAAGTTTGGATGTTATCTTTTGGTTCCCAAAATGCCCATCCATTCACTCTTAGTTGTCTGATTTTCCTCACAAGTTTTGTCTTTGTATCCTCCAGTGAGGTAAGACAGTGACATACTATCCTATAGGTACTTTAACAGTACCTACTTTCATACCATCAGTTTGACAGCCTTTTAGAATACCTATTGACAGTGTCCGGTTGATAAATTAATTAGATTTAGAGAAATTAAGTATCTAATCCATTAGATGTCAGGGAGAAAATTTTTCACTGAGAGGATTGTGAGGCCCTGGCACAGCTGTCCAGAGATCTTTGAGTGCCCCATCCCTGGAGGTGCTCAAGGCCATGTTGGATGAGTCCCTGGGCAGCTGACCTGGTGGGGGGACAGCCCTACCCACTGCAGGGGGTTGGAACTGCCTGGGCTTTAAGTCTTTTCAAACTCAAGCCATTCTATGATTCTGTGATTATAACTTAAGTCTCTACTGCTATGCAAAAAGAAATTTGTATTCCTTTATTTATCTTTGATCGCTCAGTAGTTACTGGAGTCTGTATTTGCTCTTACAAACAATTTATCGAACCAAGAAATACCTAACAGACAGCTCAAATACAAAAAGTAACATTTTCTGGAGCAGCAGTGACAAGGTTTTCCAATTCAGTTGAATGTTCAAATAATATTTGTTTGAGTCATACCTTTTTAAACAGTATGCATAATTTTTAATTTGGTTTTCTCCCAGCTGAGAAACTGATAGAAGATAATGCAGTTGAGTTGCATGTAGGAAGACACGTGTCCTTCTAAGGTGCAACATCCATTTTGAACTCCATCCGTATGCATAAAAACTATTACTGAACTACAAACGACTATCCTTTTAACTTCCTTGACTCTTTAACCAGTTTTCAACTTGTTTTTCTTCTTATCAGAAATTTATTGCAGCAGTCTGTAGGACGCCTACATGAGAATCAGAGCCCTCCTTTAGGAGGGAGCACTGAAAGGACATCACAGTCTTCATCTGAGACTCAATTCTGTTTTTCTGATGGCCCTGTTTTTTTCAATTCGGCTGTATTTCACCCACTGCTTTCTTTTTTTTTTTTTTTCATTTTTTTTTAAGAATAGATTTGTTCTATTGTTCAAGCTGTACAACAGATTAAAAAGCTAAGTTTATTATGAACTCAAAACACAGCTGCTCTCTCAAGAGCGCCATATTAAGAAATAGGTCTGACCATGCAGTGAAGGCAAGGAAGTTGGGGAACTCCCAGCATGAATTGCAAAGTGCCTGATTTACTGAGACAGTGCAGCCATGACAGAAAGTAGGGGGTTGGGTTGTCTGATGTGTAGGTGGTGGTACTGGGGGGCTACAGCCTAACTCACTGCTCCTTTTATAGTCAATGGACAGAGAAATGTTCCTTTGAAGGGAAAACAAGATCTCAGATGGACTACCTGCCTACTGAACACATCTGTCTTTTTTCATTAATCACAGAAGAATCCTAGAGATTCCATGCCGCAAACTTCAGCATTCAAATAAGCGCCCGAATTGGAATTGATTTTTTTTTTTTTAAGTAGGTTTTTAAACCTGTGCCACAAAGAAAGAGAGAAACTGAGAGTCAAGTATATTGTTACTATAAATTCATTAGTGTCAGTGAAGGAATTTTAATTCCATGTAAATCATCTGTAAGATGTTTTCAAGTACTGTGCCTAGAGAGCTGAAATACCAGGCTTTAACAATACATACCTGGCCAGCATAGAGCACAGTCCCACTTCCTTTCATGGCCTAGGAGGCAGCCTTCCCTACCCCCTGACAATTAACAGATGACACTGAGAATGCACAGAAGGACCAAGTGTGGGAAATTCTCCACTTGAAAGCATAATGAGAGCAGTCTCCCCTCCTTATAAGTCTTTTGTTCTGATTTAGGCACTTGCCAGCATCCTGTTAATGCTCAGCACCAGGTTCTTACTCCTCAGTTAAAAGCAAGATCTGTTTCTTTATTCCTCTATGTAGACGAGAAGTTGTTTCTCTAATACAAAAATGATTCCTGCACATCTTTCAGTCTCAGCACAGAAGAAACCCTACAGATTTTCAATAGGATGGAACATATTAACCATAGTTTTGGAAAGTCCCTGTAAGGACATCCCCGTAGAATGTCTTTTTACCTACTTTTCATTCACATATTTACTTCTGCAGAAATCTCAGAAAGATAATACATTTTAAGACATCTTAAACAGTAACCATACAAATGAATAACTGTACAAAAACAAGTTACCTTCAAGTGTTTCTCCCTCTCCAGAAAGGGCTTCTCCTGCTCCAGAGGCGTACAAGGCAGACACAGTCAATGCATACCTAGTGGCTTCATCTAAACCTTTCAGCACTTTAGAGGTAGTGTCACCTTTCACAGTCAATTCCTTGGTTTCACCTCCTGCGACTGGTGTGTAAGTTATAAAGTACTGTTGCACTTTGCCAGGAGCAGCACTCCAAGACAGCTTCATTGTTGATGTTGTAGTATCAGAAACTCTCAGATTTCTTGGATTTCCCCGGACTGCTCAACAAAAGGCATTGAAAACAAATTGAAGCAAACTTTGTTTCTTGGTTTAGTTTTCAAGTTACCACAACATAGATTTTAATGCTGAAGAAAATAATTCCTGATTAGCCTGCACTAACACTGCTATATTATAATTTTATCGTAATCAAGATTATACAATTCCATCCCCAACTCTCTGCAAAAATGCCCAATAAAACTATTTTGATTCATTTTGTTTTTCTAGATAACTACAGACTCAATCCTGGAGAACTTATACATACTAGCACTTGAACACATGCTCAACTTCAACACACCAAGATCCATGCAGAGGTCACTGATTGCAGAATCAAGTCAAAGACGAGCAATGGCATGTGAAATTAATACCTTGTGGTTATCTACAGATTTCTTTTTGACTTTAGCTTTTCTGGTGTCTAATAAATTAAAATTTCAAGCTTCACAAATGATCAGGATATTCATGTCTCTGTAGTCTTTGAATTTTGTTTAATAAAGCATGACACTTGCTAAAAGACCATAAATGTTATGTCTAAGCCAAAGTTAGGGGTACAGTGATAACTTTAGTAAATTATATGCTTCATTCATTCCTTGCTTCCCATTCAGAAGCACAGAGTGGGCACGAAAATAAACATAGTTTGTATTGCTGACCACACAATCATGTGAACAACTAAGTAAACGTACATGTAGACTCTTCACCCAAATTACCTTGCCATAGTTGGTTCTGGAGATTCAATATACTGTGTTTGAAAAGCAAATATTGGTTTTGATAAATTCTATTGGCATTGAACATCTAACACCTCTCAATGAAATTTCAGTAATTTTATAATTCTTTGCTCATATGAGATAATATTTATAGTCAATATGGATTATTCTCTTTTCAGTGTGAATATGTCAACACACAGTGAAGTTTTCTCAAGCACACTATATTCATAGCATTGATCATATACCTTCATCAGTTTTTGCATATCCATTCAGCGCATTGCCGGGCCCAGACTGATACTCAGCAATAACAGACACTTCATATCTTGTATCTGGAATCAAGTTCTGCAGAGTAGTCGATCTTTCGTTTGCTGAGACAGTCACTTGTCTCCTTTCTCCTCCAGTAAGTGGTCTGTATACAAGCCTGTACCTTAGAACATTTCCTGGAGCTGGAGTCCAGCCAACTATAAAGCTGTCAGTGGTTTCATCTGTTATCCTTAAGTTTCGAGGAGCACCTTTAACTGCAAACAAACAAACAACAAAAAAAGCACATATAATTTGTCAGATGCAATCTCAAAGACAATAATTGGCTTGTTATCCCAGAAGCTATTAAAAACTGTGGTGTGAGCCATTCAACTTAGTCCAGTCCTTGAAAAAAGATAAGTCTATAACTCATATGTCATTTCATATCAGTGAGGTGGACACATAAAAGCAGAACTTGGGTATTGGTTATTCCAACATACATTAGCAGCTAGTGCAATGCAAGTTGTACAGTAGTAGTTAGCATTTTCCTTCAGACAAGTTTTAGTGTTTCAATTCTTATCATTTGCTGTCTGAAGTATAATTCAGGTAACCAGGTATGCTAAAGCACTGTTCTTCAGTGTTCAGTTACAGACCTATTAAGAGCAGAGCAATTAACACTTCCTAGTTTTAAAGAGAAGAATTCATTTTTTACTGATCAGAAACACAACACTCTATTTAAAATTATCTACAAGACTTAACTCAGTGTTAGGTGTCAAGAGAGCTATCAGAACCAACTTGCTTCATGGAGCAAATCTGCACGAAGAGCTGCTGACCTTTATGTGATTACAGAACTCAGTCTTTTCAGACATGCTAAGGTTTCATCAGATTAAAATGCATCAATTGCAACATGAGAACACTGGTTATTTTTATTCAAGTTATTCCACCACTGTCCCTTACACCCACATATTCTATCAGTGAAGAATTTGTCTTGGAAAAGGAAAGAGTTCTGTGTGGCAAAAACATTCGTACTGGTATAGTCATGGAAATATGCACACTAACAGCGAAATCTGTATCTTCCAAACTTGCCATCCAAACTAAGTGATTCTATAAATGTGTTTTTATATCAATCCTAAGAGGAAAGTGCAATTAAAAAATTTCCATGCTGTTTCTTTTGCTCATCAAAGGTCACTAATGACAGCACGGAATAAGGAAACAGAGTGGATTAATATATAAAAAAACAAAACAAAACATTTTGACTAGACTGAGTATCTAACTACTGGAATAGAAAATAAAAATGATTGTAATCCTTTTCCTTTATATCAGTGGAAATGCATCTTAGCAACTCTGTCAAGAAAAAAAGTACAGCTACCATGCTTAAATTCTCAGCTACTGATCACAAAGTCACACTAACATCAATGGAATTTTTGAATCAGTAAGAATTCTTGGATCAGATCCATTAGGTTCTGATGAAAAACAGCTGAACATAAACCCTTTAAATCTATTGTATATAGAATGGAATTTCTGTTAATGTAAGCTAAACATGTAGACACAGCAAAGTACATAGGTACATACTTGACTTAAATGTATTAAAGTCGAAGCACACACACTCCTGCATCAGTCATACTAAGACTATGACTACTAAGACTAATATGTGCATTTAGTGAATTTATTATTTACAGCACAATACTTTATTCAAAAATAGGTCACTGCAGAGAAACAAAGCATCCATCCAATTTTCAGGAAAAAATCAAATCAAATCTTAACAATCCCACATTGGTGTTCTGTTGGCATTTTGTATCTTTACCAAATGCGCTCAGAGACAACATGTATTCTCATCTCTCGTAACAGAACAGCTTCTCAGCCCTTGCTGGCCATTTTGCATACACTCATTCTCTTTGTGAAGCACATTTTTATTGGAACATATGACTCTTTTACATCAGAGAACAAAGGAAGCCTACCTTCTAAGGTGGTTTCTTCTCCATCCAAAGGAGGGCCATCGCCATCTTCATATTCAGCAATGACACTGACTGCGTAAGTAGTCTCAGGCAGCAAGTTGGTGAGAACTGAGCTAGTACTTGAAGCTGGTACTGAAACAATGAATTCATCTCCACCGATAGCTACTTTATATTTAATGAGATAGGACAAAACCTCAGATCCAGCTGCAGACCAGCTCACTTTGAAACTGTCAGATGTTACGTCAGAAAAGATCATGTTCTTTGCAGGTACGTAAGCTGTGTGGAAGTGAAAACATGCAGTTAAGACATACTTGCTAGAATACATATTTTTAACTCAAAATCTCTAAAATCGGTGAAAAATGACCCTTGATCATTCAACTTATTCTAATTGGCAAGATATTTTGTACATGCAACAGTATTTTTTCATACTTGCTTGTGGTTATCAGATTATATGAAGATAATATCTAGTATCTCTCAAATTATAAAACAATGAGAAGAAGCACCAGTTAAGTGATTTCTAGATCAAATGAGAGCAGTCCACCTAAAATACAGGTAGTTTGGAAAATTTAAGTAAGAATGTAATAATCAAGCTGGGTTCTCTCTTCTACATGTCTCACGAACAGCAATAACACTTTGCCCTTGGTGGGAACTAAGAATCCTAGGGTTGTTTGTTTGCTTTTTAATGTAGATTAGAAGTAGGACAAAATAAATCCCAATATTTTTTCAGGAATGGAGTCAAAGTGGAAACAAGGAACTTGACATGAGGCACAAACACAAACCTGACATCCTGGGCTTGTTTTGGTAGGCCTAGTCAGCCTAACAGTGGGGATGTTAAGACTGCTTGAGCCCTCTAAAACAAAGGCTGCTTTGCTGGTTTGTTCCTCAAAGCTATCCTGAAACAAAATGCTTATTTTTAAAGAAAGTGGAGTTTTCAATGCTAGGGACTATTCAACATTAGTGTTCTAATAAACATAAGCAGGGACACTGCAGGTGAAACTAATCCTTAGTAACTTTAGTTGAACAAAAGCTAGAATTTAGAATTTTTTTGAATAGCAGACAGTATGCAAGCTTGCCAAGCACAGATACATCTGAAGACTTTCACGTCCTGCTTTATTTCAGGCTTTATAGTTAGAATGAGATTAATGTCACCTAGCATTAGCTGTCTTATATCGTCTTATTTTAAGCCCATCTTCCTTACAGCTGGGGAAGACAGAAGGCCAATTTCCGAGGAATGTTCACCCTATCATAAAAATTAATCAAATCACCTTCTGGAGATGCCTACATTGCTCCATTGCCTTTAAAATTCTAGAACACAAGCTCTGATTAGCTACTTCACTTTGAACAGCTAAAGAATGAACTTTACTAATTAACTGTTTCACTAGAGACTTAACTGAAGCTACTTTGCTACAGGGTAAAAGCAGAGCACAACCATACTGAGGTCATTCCAGATCAACCTACACTAAGAAGTTTCTAGGCACTTAGGAAGGGAGGAAATATTTCCTCCCATTGCTTTCAATATATATCAAAATAACAACCAAACCCCAGCTATTAAAATTTTTATTTGTAGATGGTCAATTTCAACATTAATTCTTTTATGTACTACAACAAGACACTGTTTCACTTCTTTTTTTTCATGGCATTTTCTATATTTCTCTAAGAAGTATTTACTTACATTTTTTCCTAATTGCAGCCAGTTCCTGCTCAATCCGTAGGCAGACAGACTGTGTAAGTTCAAACGATATTCTTTGGAAAGCATCAAAATCTTCCACTGTGTAAACATGGGTTTCAGCAGGAGGTGATGCAATTGCTTCTAACTCTGTACGCACTGCATCCTTCACACCAACTGCAAATATTTCTACATCTGCATCCCTCAGCTTTATTGCAGGTTCTTTAAAAGCATCTGATGATTTTCCATCAGTGATAAGAATCATGACTCTTGGTACATTTGGTCTTGATCCTTTGCTGGTAACAAATACTTTTTCCCTCACATATGTCATCGCCTTGCCTGTATTGGTAGATCCACCTCTGTAGGGGAAGGTGTTAATAGCTTGAATTATGTCTTCCACTCTGTTGTATCTGTTCAAAGAAAACTCCATATGGGGATCTCTGCTGTACTGGACAAGACTTATCTGTACTTTTCGAGGCGATATCTCAAAGCTTTTAACTAACACTTCCAAAAAGGCTCTTACTTTAACAAAATTGGCGATACCGATGCTGTAGGAGCCATCCACTAAAAACACAACATCAGCTTTTACATCCACACCACGTGAGCATTCTGTAAAGAAAAAGAATCACCACGATAAACAGGTGTTCAGTAACGATGGTACTTCAATTGCATCTGCAGTCCAAGCATTATATCCAGTTGCTTATAAAGGAAATAAACCATTCCAAGTAAAGCTCTTATAAACAATACAGGTATGGTATTAAAGCAAACATGAGAGGTTCAGACAAAAAGCTGCTGCCTGGAAATAATGCAGTAGTTCCTAACTCACCCACTTGAACTTTGACTTGTTGTGTTTTTTCCATTATAGTTATCGGCTCACTGGGGGTCAGTCCTTTCATTGCATAAACATTAATTTGATATTCTGTGTCTGGAGAGAGATCTTTAACATTCAGAGCAGTAGTCTGAGGACCCACACTCAACACATGCTGTTTTCCACCAGCTATCATCGGGATGAACTGTACCCGATAGCCAGTTATTTGGCTTGTGGATGGATCCCAAGTGATCCTAACAGACTTCGAGGAGATCTGAGTGGCTACTAGATTTGAAGCAGGCTCCACCACTGAAAGAAATTGAAAGTAAACCCAAATTATTAATTGCAATTATAAACAGATTTACTTGCACGTTTTTATTTCTTAAATAAATTCAGTCATCCTTGCTTAATCTTTACTTAAAAATCACACCTATTTTTAGCATAAATAAACATAACTGAATTACCAGAAATCTCACAAGTGGCATCAGAGAGAGGGTAAAAATTTAAACAATGCATTTGTGGAACCCCAATTTTAGTAAAGTTCTTTTTCTCTAGTAGAGTAATGTTCTTTTTCTCTAATCCTATTTCAGTCAGAAGTGAAAGCAACACCCATAGGAACACAGTAGAGTGTCTGAAAAAATGTAGACCTGAGCAGATCATTGTGACAGCAGAGTCATCCTGCCACCTTTTTGGGCAATGAATTATTACTTATTCAGAATCTTACAGAGACAGAAAACTGCAGTGATATAGCTTGATGTCTGTGTTTTTTTCAGGATTCTTCAATTTATTCTTTAACATTTAACCTACTACATATTCTGCCCCTTCATCAACCAGATTTTTCCTTTTCATACATTTTCTCCATAGAAGTGAAGCCAGTGCCAAACCAAGTGTAAGAGACTCTGATAACTGATCGTCATTTTCTTGCCCTTGAAACTACAGAATAATGGAGCTATTCCAAAGCTACCACGTTACACGTTTTATCCTCCCATATTTAAATGCACAAAGCTGAAAGCTGTTTTTCACACCTGCTAAATGAGGCAATGGATGAAACTCAAAAATAAAAAAAAAAACAAAGCAAAGGAAGTAGGGCTAGCCTCCTTACACATGCATCAGAATGAACTGACAACAGTAACTGCATTTATAGAAGTATCTCACCTTCTTCTCCACTAACCAGTTCACCCAGCTGTTCATCCACTCCAGAGCACACTTGCAATATAATTTCATTCTGTATATCTACAATTCCATCAAAATTAGCCACATTGAACACATGTTTCAGTGAAGGCTGAGATGCAATCAGCTTGAGTTCTTTTGCGTCTGCTGCTTTGATTCCTAGAAGTCACAATAGACAGGACCATGTTAAGTGGCTGTAAAATACAAACAACACCTGTGAATGTACTGATAAATTATCAGAGTATACTGAGGTAAAGCTGAGTTAAATTCAGTTATCTCTAACATCATTATCAATAACCACTACAATAATACACTCCATTTTCAACTTAAGAAAATAATATGGTAAGGCCAAGGGTCAAACTCAATTTGTCAGCCTTCTTAGTCTCCATGTAGGAGCTACAAAACTACTAGCAAGTTAACTGAACTCATATGTTCCATTCTGAAGGTTACAAATGCCCGTTTCAAGGCACACATATATGAAAAGATTGGTATAGCAAAACTTCGAAACCAGAATCTGCAAAATGTATAACTTACTGCTTTAGGAATGCTAATCTCTCATCAAAAACATACCTAAAGAAAAAACTTCAACTCCTATGTTGCGAAGCTCTCTTGCAGGAATTTCAACTTCATCTTGAGCTTTTCCATCTGTAATGACAATTGCTACTTTGGGAAAGCCTTTTCTTGCTCCAGCTGACTCAGTGAAAGTGTTTTTAACCAGGTAATCAATAGCTTCACCTGAAAAAAAAGACAAGTTGTGTTTTTATTAGGCATGAATGAACTAAGATTTAAAGCAAATTTAAAATAAGAATTATATGCTGCATAAACACATATGAGGGAAATCTATACCTGTCATTGTGTTGCCACCTTTATAAGGTATCCTTTTAATTGCATCAAGAAGGTCACTTCTTCTGAAATACTGATTTAAATTGAACTCTGTTCTTGTATCTGAACTGTACTGAACAACTCCAACTCTTGTCTTTTCTTCCCCAATGTCGAAAGCTGATACAAGGGCAACCATGAAGTCCAGAATATATCTGAAGTTATTTCTCCCTACACTCCATGAACCATCTACCAGGAAAACTAAATCTGTCATTGCACTTATGGAGCATTCTGGAATACACACACACAAAAACAAACAAACAAGCAAAAAACTGTGAGTAGATGTGCAGTTGTATTCTTAGAAATCAGTGAGAAACATCAGAGAGAAATAGTGAATGAAAGATAAAATGAACAGATTTTGAATAGAGTCATATTATTCTCTGGAATTATCTTACTTAAGGAAGCATTATTCATCTAGGTGAACAGAGACAAGGGACTTTTAGCTGCCATTACCACAAGGGAACAGTCAGCTACAAAATCAGTTTTGAGATACCTTTTAGTCTATTTCACAAGATTTGTTATCCCACAGCAGGTGGTAACTTACACATAAAATTTTTCGAAACAGTTTAATATTAAGGTAATGTCATTTTGTTACCACTTCTACTCTCCATTCTTATCTCCCTATAATAGCTGCATGGCATCTTCTACAGTGCCTTGAAAAGACCATGTCCTCTCTTGATAGAATAGGATCTTTAAAGAATCACAGAATTTCTCAGGTTGGAAAAGATCTTAAAGATCATCAAGTCCAACTGCAACCTAACCATACTACCATAACTCTAATCCTAGACAGCTTTAAAATTTAACTTTATTGCAAAGGAACACGGCTTAACTTTGTAGGGCCCTGAAACTTAATCACACTTATCTCTAAAACATCTGATAGACAAAATACAAGATACACTGATAGACAAAACATCTTACTCTGTATTTGAGCTTCAACCTTCTTTTCCTCTGGTATGCCTGGACCACCTGTCTGAACTGCACAAAATACAACACAGGTAGGTTTAATAAAGGAAATTAAGTTAATTTGTTAAAATCAAAGAAAAACATGTAATGAATCTGACAAGCACAAATCTGACAAGCCTCAGAAATTGAATACAGGAAAGCAAATTACAACTACATCACATGTAATTGAAGAATTGACAACATAGCATTCAGGGCAACAAAAATACAAAAAACGTAATAATTAGAACTCACACATTTCCAAGTAATATCCCCCAAATCAACCACAGAATCATAGAATTCACTACAACACGGATTGATGAAATACCAGTATCGCTCCTCACTAACACACTGGGGAACTCATCGTAAGTAATTTTCCTGTGGTTGTTTGGGTAGCCTGAGACATGTGACAAAGCGCGTCATTGAAGATAGAACTTACCTAGAATTATTAACTATGAGTGATAAAAGTTATAAGCCTATATTTGAATTTTTATATATATATATATATATAATAAATATAAATATATACATATATGTATGTATATAGCGACACATTTTGCTGATCGGTGAAAATAAGTTTGTGGGTGTTTTTCTTCACAGAAATCCAGCCAGACTCATTTCTTAACTAAAGTCAATGACAGCCTTTCCTTTGAATGCAGACGCAGTTAATAGGAAGTAGGCCCAGTTCAACAAAACCAGAGGACTTGGACAATGCCCTCAATAACATGCTTTAATTTTTGGCTAGCCCTGAAGTGGTCAGGCAGTTGCACTCAATTATCTTCAAACTACTTCTGATCAAACTACTGTTCTATTCTCTTCCATAAGCTGTATTACATATACTTACTTGTTAGTTGGCCAAAAACAGGTAGACTCTCCTCTACCTCATCATATGAAGCTATCGATACAACATACTCTATATCAGGTATAAGATCTGATAAGACAGTTTGGGTTGTGCTAGGTGAAAGAGTAAATTCTTTAGTCGGTCCATCTGCAATAAATACATAAAACAGTTAATGCAGTATTTAAATCCAGTAATATCAATGACAAGTCGATAAAAAATGCAACAGTATAATCTATCTAAATATCCAATGACAATTTTACAATGATACAATCCTGTTTTCTTGAAATATTTTGAAACATGAAACTTCAAACTAAGCTGTTTTCAGTACTGAAAACAAATTACTGAAATGTTTAATAAATTCAAGGAAATTTGAAATTTAAAATTGCTGTGGTTTAACTCTGCAGGTGGTTCAGCACCACACAGCTGCTTGCTCACTCTCCCCACTTCCCAGTGGGATGGGTAAGAGAATTGGGGAAAAACAAAGTAGAACTTGTGGGGTGAGAAAAAAAATATTTACTAAGATAGATAAAAGGAAAAGGATAATAATTTTGACAAATATAAATGTATGTAATGAGTGATGCACAAACAATTGCTCACCACCACCCTTCCAATGCTGAGCTAGTCCCCTGAGCAGTAAAAGAGATGTACTCCCACCCCCTTCAAAACTCTTTCCACATGATGTCATATGGTATGGAATACCCCTTTGGCCAGTTTAAGTCAGCTGTCCTAATTCTGTTCCCTCCCAGCTCCCTGGGCCCTTCACTGTGGATAGCCCTGGCTCTGTACAACACTGCTTATAGCATCATATCAGAAACTCAGAAGAAAACAATTCCAGCTTAGCTGAAACCAAGAAAAAAATACACATACAAAATACAATTTAACAAATTGTTCATTTCCAATCCAGATTCACACTGATTATTTCTCCAAGTGAAACAGAAAAATGAGTGTCTTACACAACCATTATTATGGCCATGTTATGGAAGTTACATGACATCACTGCATCATTATCTGACACATGTAATATTTCTTTTAGGAGCATCATTATCTGACACATGTAATATTTCTTTTAGGAGATGTACTTGAAAGAAGACCAATACAATTCCCTAACTTTAAGGTAAAGGCATGGAAGAAGAGCACAGTGAGGACTTTACCTTCTTGTTCCTTGCAAAGGAAAAGAAACCAAAACTTATTACTTACAGTCCCCAAATGGTAAACGCTAAGGAAAGAAAAACTCTAATTTGGAACAGTCACTGCTCCTTTATGTATGCCCTTCGCTGCTACCCAATCTTCAGAAAGATGTCACTTGCTGTTCTCATACCTAACTTGGATACAAGTAAAACTGTATTCAAATTTAAAAAAAAAAAAAGAATAAAAAATAAAAAATTTAATTGAACTCACCATTTGTAGGAACCACAGTTATCCTGTAACCCACTATTGCATCTGGTGGCCTTTTCCATGACATTTGAACATTATGTTCATCTATAATAGTAAAATTCAAGTCTGACGGTGGATTAACTGCAAAAGATTTATACCAGGTGGATGTTTAAAAGTTTGAACAAGCTTTGGCAAATGAAAATAATAATAATAATAATAATAATAATGAGCAAAGCTTACTAAAATTGTCTTTGCATAAATTTGTTTCCAACAAATATAAAGATATGTTGTTGGAAAAAGAGTAAAATAAAAGCTGACAAAATATGACACAACATCAAAGAGTATACACGTTACAGAGGACAGCACAGAACGTATGTTTCTTGAGTTGCCAAGACATTCAAGAATGGCCAGCAAAATCAAGCACAATAGAAAACACATTTGGATACATGTACAATGAGTTCACAGATAATCACCACATATGCAAACATTTCACATAACAATTAAAAGGAATTTCTGTACATGCTGGGTGCAATCCGTACAAGCATGCCAAATCACAACCTGCTCACAATACCAAGAGATCATTTAGAACATTGAGAGAACACAGCACTCTTCTTAATTAGACTTCAAAGAATTGATCTGCTTTTGAGCATAGTCTCTGCACAGCCATATTTCTTATCAATTTCACTGAATCTAGAACTTGGCAGAGAAGAAAAAAATTTTTTGAAGAATACAGGGAATACAAATTGGCCATTTACTGCTCAGTAAAACAATTTCTGTTAGGGTCTAGATAAGAATATGCATGTTAAATGTATATCAGTCATAATGATATACTGATGTATCATTTGATTTCGGAACAGGGAGAGCTCCACCCCTTGGTTCCTAGAAGCCTCTAAAGTGACATACTTTACATATGGCTGCAAAGAATGGAGGAACTAAGAGGTGGATAAATTAGGTTAGTAATGGTTGGAATTTGCTGACATATCTGAGCCGACGTGAGAGCTCATAAAAATAAGATTCTACATGTTTACACCACGTTACTGTAAAAATTCAAAGGTGTAAACTACTGTTTTCATGTTCCCCTTGCAGCAGGTGCACCCATACTACTAGTGGCATTTTACGTTAAAATGCCAGTATGGTTCCATACAACACAATGGTTAATTATGAAAAGACAACATCAAAGTATATTTATGGACATTCATTTTACGGAATCTGTAGAGAACAGCAAAGAGGGCACCAGTGATCTGAACAAATGACTGCAAATAAACCTTATAGGAGCTGATGACAGAAGTAACTGAACAGTACAGAAAGAAATAGTTTATGTATGCTATTTTGCAGCATCATGCACATGTAAATGAAATGTTGATTATTATTTTTTTAGCTTCCCACGATGGACAAAAGCCTCCATGTACAAGGTTCATTACACAAAGACATTTCATAAATATTTTATAATGATATTCTCTTTGTAAAAGTGTCATGCTTACTCATGCAATATTTTACTGACTCACTGTCAGTGCATGGTAGGTGTATTATATATTATTGTTTAAATAGGTCTACAAAATAAGATGAGATTCAGCCATACTTTCCTTTACTACTGCAGACCATTTTGCAGACATTCTTAATAGGCAGATCTCCATTTCACAGAAGATCTCCATCATAACTCAACTAAGACTTATGCCTTGCTTTGGAGCACAATTTAAAGAGCTGATCAAGAAATAAATG
This sequence comes from Alectoris magna, assembly GCA_030625065.1. Taxonomy (NCBI): domain Eukaryota; kingdom Metazoa; phylum Chordata; class Aves; order Galliformes; family Phasianidae; genus Alectoris; species Alectoris magna. The sequence continues at coordinate 82,435,768 of CM060562.1, read as the reverse complement.
CTAAAACATACACTTATGAAAAGACACCATCCAATTGCAATAAGTAACACTGAGATAAAAAAAAAAAATGAAAACCAATTTTGTAGGCCATCTTTTTCCTTTTAATTTACTGTAATTTCCAACCATAGGATAATATGGCTTTGTAATACTGATAAAATAGATAACTAGTATTGAAGTAATTGTTATTTTTCCTATCGTCCATACACAGGCAGTGAGATTAGACAATTAAAATGTGCATGCACGTTTTATCCACCATTCATTTTATGAGTATCACAATGCTAGAGATTGCAGGCTAGTTTCTTAGTATCAAAACCATGCAACACATGTTAATAGTACAATACATTCAGGTAATAAATAAGAATATCATTATAAAATATTGTTTCAGTAGCAATGGCTCAGGACAAATTTAATGCAAAGGCAGAGACAACTACCTGAGCATGCTTTTAAAAAAAAATTCAGTACATGGAAAAAATAGCACCACCAACCTTGCAAGTAAATTGGTATGTTGCAGCAGAGACTTTAGGCTTTAGCTGCTGAAGGACAGCAGCAGCCCAACTTGTTGATATCCAAATGACCGGATTCCAGATAAACTGAAAAACTGACTGTGAGGAGAAGTCTTGAACATTTTAAAGGATTTTGATCCATTTTATGAAAATTCAGATGTGGATCTTGGCAGTTGAAAAGAACAGTACATCAATATATAATTAACATGTCCATTCATTCGGCTATTCACACCTTTTCAGAACAGCAGTTTTGCAGGGGACATCAGAAAGTCCCCTAGTCTTTCCCATGACCAAGACACAATCAGCCATCCCATGTCATTCCTGACATGGTTGCTCAGATCATATTTTGAGACCTCCACCATCAGTAAAACTGCCTGCTTCCCACAGAAATTACTTCAGTGCCTTAACTCCTCTGTCCTCATAAAGTTTTTCCCAATACCTAAGCCCAATCTCTGTTGTTGCATTTTAAATCTGTTCATCTTCAGCATATGGCTGGCTCAAAAAATTAAATCACTGTGTGCTTCTTCCATGGAAATCCAAGAAGGAAATTAGTCTGAGTGAAGAAAAGTGAGTTTGAATCCAGTGTTGTCAAAATGTCTTCTGGATGGCCTGCAAGCTTTTGATACTCACACAGAACCTCTACAACATCCACCGTCCTTCACATGGATTGAATTTCATCCATGTGAAACTGGCTGTGGGATCAAGACCAAAGCACGGTCATATGACTGGGAGATGCAAGTCGATCTGAAGTACATCAGAATAGTTAGATGGTAAAAATCTTTCTGTCATCATCAAACGGGGCAACCCCACCAGCCCTCCACAAAATTCTTCTTCCAGACCAGAACTCACCTCTAGAGAAACAGGTAGGTGCAATATGAAACCAGACCAGGAACTAAATGTCCCTTGGTCTAGTGGGAGTTTGCCCCATTGCAGGAACAGCCCCTAAAACTCCATTTTACAAAGACTTAAGCTTTACCTGAGCAAGCAGTCTTGACATAGGACTACTTGCTCAAATGAAGCTGTGCATGTGTGTAAAGTGTAGTGACAGCGCCAGTCTACCCAGCCCTGCTATACCAAAACCTAGGACAAACCTCTTTCTGACGTATCAAGGTACAAGATTGTGATTGTAACATGTGACAATACTGCACTGTAAAAAAATACTGTAAAAAAAATAAATAGAGAGCAAAGCATTTTCTCATGTTATGTATGTCATAGACTAGCTTGCATTACCCAACAGATAATACACATCTGTTTATCAACAGACATTGATAAACATGTGACTGCTAGAGTATCCCAACAAACATCTTAATAAGATAGAAGAAAAATATAATAAGCAGTTCAAGCAATTCAAATTGATAACCAATCTTAAAAGTAACATAACTTGGAAGTAGCTGCACTCCTCAACCCTTATATGACACAAAAACTGTAATTCCAACACTGAAAAAGACTGATGCTAATTAGCATGAAAAATAACATATTAGTTCCTGTTAAAATAGCATACAGGCCATGGTAGCTGAAGAATAAGGCCACTCACGGTCTCACTGAGATAAGCCCTGCTGAGGCTGGAAGAGGCCCAAACTCCTCATGTAATGTTTTCTTCATATTTGGCACGAATTTGATACAGCTAACTAGATCACAACCCCAGTCAAGGTCCTTTGAAGTTCATCTTGCTAATATGAATAGGAGAAGGAATGAGTTATAGCCTATCACTGTAGAAGAGAACAGCTTCTCAGTCCTGCAAGATATTCACTGCCAACGGTACATAAACTTTGTCACCTATAGGTCTGCATTTTTTTTAAATTTTACACTATATGTGAAATTTATTCAAAATACAAGATATGCAGCTCACGTATTTTGAAAGAAAATCACTTAAATGTGTATGCTTTTTTGTACATGTAAGTATACACATACATGTATACGTTACATAAATGTAACGTAACAAATAACCATATATATATATATACACATTACATGCATAAACATTTACCAAATTTTGGCATGTTTGTTCATATGTATGTGTGCGTAGGGGTGTATATACGTAAACTCACATGTACACTTTGCTTCTAATTCTAATTAGAAGTGGGAAAAAACAAGAATTTGTAGTCAGTGTCATCCATATACAAAACACACCTTCACACTTCAGTCTAAATGGTTCTCTCTTCAGGAATTTGAAAATCAACAGCTAATTTCTCAAAGGATAGAAATCATAGGTCAAAAGGGAATGCACTAACGGTCCCACCAACCAATTCCAAAGCTGATTAGGTGGTTAACCTTAGAAGTTTCAGCTATCCTGGGTCATCCTGGGCTCAGTGATGCCCTCTTTCCCTGTTCTCTAGAAAACAGACCTTTCAGGTCTGAACCATTCCCAAAACACTGAAAAGTCAGAACCATCACACGCTCAATGGTTATGCAGAGCCTATTATTTCCTCATTTCTCTTTTGTGCCTTTGAAAATCCCTCTACATTAGCAAATGTCACACACTGCAGAAGCCAGGACAGCAAAATAGCACTACCTTCTGATTATAACAAACAGGTTAATTGCAAGGAATCAACTAGACTCAATTATGACCATAATAATGAAAATATTATCTTTTAATAGAAGGATGCAGATTTTCCCCCAGCTGTATGTGATCACAGATGGAAAATACATTGTGTCAGAAAGAATTCTTGACGCAAGGACATACACCAAATACACTGCAGTTGGGCAGTGCTGGACTGAAATGGCCAGAAACAAATAAAGCATAAAATAAGGCATCGTACACAAGATGCTCAAGGCCACAGGCAGAGACCAGAAGGACTGCAAATTAGAACAGGTAGAATTTCACTGTAAAAGTAAAAACACAGAGCTTGAAAACATATCCGCTGACTTGTCCAAGGTAAACAAGTAACTTCCACAATGAAATGCTATGAATGCATTCAGACTATATGTTGGTTTTACCCATTCTACTGTCACAGTAAATATCCAAAGAGAAACCCTTGTTTTTCCATAGAAAAGCTCTAACACCGTTACTGCACCTCTCTGCTTTGCCAACAGCAACAAAGCACTGCTCTTGTGAAGAGCTCACAGAGCAGCCTTGATGAAGAACCAGCTTCATCCTGGTGTATTCAGGAATCTGAACAGCAGTTTCAGATCTACTGCCAGGAGAGACTGAAAAATGGAAGCTGGAGGAAGGCAGAAGAAAAGGAGAACGTTGTTTTTCCTTCCCTTTGCTTTCACACCAGCTTCCCATCACAGATCACATCAAGCGCTCTTCTCCCTTATCCCTCTCTCACTTTTTCATTCTACCAAGTGCCTGCGCACAGCTGACAGAAAGAAAACTCAAACTGCATCTCTTGTAACCACTGTAGGAGGAGCCAAGGCAATAAAAGAAGAAATTTAAAAAAATAAAATAAAAAAAAAAGTGCATTAAAGTACAGTCATGGAACTGCACTTAGCACTAGCAGCCTGGGACAGGACTGGCAAGAAGAGGATTTTGGCACAGCATGGTGTGGAAGTTGAAGGAACAGGCTAAAGAGACAGATATCTGTAGGAGAAAGTCAGTTCAGCAGACAGGAGTCAAGTTGGAATGAGACCAGAACTGAAGTAACTAAGATCCAATACACAACGTATAAAATGATGCAAAATAGAAGCACAATGTTAGAACAGAATGGAAGAATGGCCCCTATTGCCCAGTCAAAAAGCACAGTGAAAAAAAAAAGGCTTTACAACAGCAGCTCTCACCAGAGCAAGTCCTAAGGTACTCCCAATTTTGAATTTCTATTTTCAGCATCACTGTTTCTCACAGTACTTCCTACTCAAAGACACTTTTCTGCTCTTGCTTCAAAACTCTGGAGCTATGAGAAGTTGCCCCAAAGCCATGCACTTTATGTAACACAAACTTCCAAATGCAGAGCAGCATAAATCCTACCAGGAGTGCTCCACAATTGACAAGATAAGGTTTTGTCCATTCCTTTGCTTAACAATGGCACACACTTTACAATGAGATCTAAACAGTCAGCTTGACTGATAACATAACTAGCTTCATCCTTACAAAACAGTTGCGTGCTTCTCCAACACATATTTCTAGCTTTCATTAACAGTCCTCAAACTATGGCTGTTTTAGTCCACACCACAGCTAAATAAAATGCCTTCACCCATTTTGAAATAGCTCACTCCTTAAACATAGCCAATGGTGCAGCACAACAGCAACATCACTCAAGCCCTGAACCAGCTCATTCCTAGAAGTGGGAAGCATGCACAAATACATCCACTCCCTTCTTCCATCAAAACCGTACATTTCTTCTGCTTTCTCTGGCACAGTGGTCCTGCATTTGAAACGCAGTTCTGAAAAGACTTTAAATGACCTTTCTGGTTGTTCAGCCAACAACAACGTAGCCTGAGAGGGAGGCAGTGAGCTGATCCCCTCCTAGGGCGACCAGATGTATTACTGACAATAGAAATGCCATACTTTCCAGAAAATTGTCTCTTTTATGCCTCTGTGCCCCATGACAGCAGTGCAGCTGTGGGAAGAGACATCTCAGAGGTCTCTCTCACACACTGTACTTTTAGTAACCATCACCCAGGGCAACCAGGTCCAGACACAGGCAATTGTGATAGGCCACAATCAGAGAATTTTTTTCAGCTCAGTATAGAAGTAGGAGGAGGGGAAAGACTGAATTACCAGACTCTGACTTCTGTTTTTCCCAGTTCAAACACAGGGCACACCCTATTGATGGAGCTGAGTCCCAGAGGTCAGACCAAGTCACTTCAGCATCCAGTAGGACCTTGCATCTTTGTATTTCTCCTGGCAGACACTGATAACAGAAATGCTGTTACTACTGGAGGAGGTTACCCCACACTTGTGCTAATCCCCCAGGGCAGCAGAGACACCATGGCGAGCTGTAGGCAGGGAACTGCCAACGACTGACGGGAACCTCCAGCAAGACCAGGGGCCCATGAGGAAGAGAAGGAGGAGAAGGAAGAGAAGAGAAGAGGGCAGTGCTTTGGGGACAATGGCACAACAGGTGTGCCAGAGCCTTGGATCCCAGCTGCAACAGCAGGGTCTGGCTCAGGCCCAGCCACCCTTCAGCTGCATATGGGATGCATGATACAATGACATCTCCCCAGAGCTGTCCCCCTCGCCAGGCCCACTGCGAAGGCCAAAGTACCTGGGGAAGGGGAGGGCCGCCCCAAGGGCTCAGTCAGGGGTCGCCCCACCGAGCATGGGGGGCCAGAAGACCAGCAGGGTGAAGGCGAAGGGGCTGGCCCAAAAAAAACCACAACAGGCGCGAAGAGCCAGACTCTGTTGGAGCATTTTATTTCAGAGCTGCAGGTAGTCGGGTGGTGGATTTCTCTTTTCCTTGCTCAACGTGACTAACCACGGCTGCACAGCCCAGCAGCTCCGGCAGGCGCAGGACAGTGTTGTGGGCCCCAGCAGTGCCCGGGGCTCCTTGGGACACTGCGTTCCCCTGGGGTGGCCGCTGGCCCACGTCTCTGCTGCAGAGCGGTGTGGACAGCACACCAGAGAGACAGAGAGAGGGAGCTACATTTTGACTGACCAGCCAGGAGAAACAGAGCACAGAAGGAGCTGGGCAAGGAAGGAGAGGCGTTCCTCTGAAGGAGAGAAAGAGAGAAGGTGAAGAAGTGACATTCAAAAAGAGAGAGGGGAGACGGCAGCTTGGGACTGGTGGGTTGTCTCATGGGGCACCCGCGCAAGGGGGCAGGGGGGAACGGTTACCTTCAGCCTCGATGGAGGAGAGGAGGGCGGCGGCACACAGCGCAGCCACCGCCGAGCACAGCGCTGTCCTCATGTCTGCCCTTTCGGCTCACAACAACATGAATGAATCTGCAGCAGTAGGGGCAAAAAGAGGAAGAAAGGAAATCATATGCATGGATTAGCGGGTTGCGTGGGTGTATTCATGAGACATAAGAAAGATGAACAGGGATTTCACTTTGTTCCCTTATCCCCAGCACCCACCCACGGGACCAGGTTAAAACCTCTAGACTTGAAAGCGGTCCAAAACTGTGACAGATCTGCATGACTAACTCAAGTCCAGTCTCGCAATAATGTGCCTTTTGTCACCGAACCCTTTCTGATCACGGTAGCACACACGGCTTTAACCTCGCCAGGGTTAACGCGATGGGGGCAGCGCAGTGAAGCTGTGCGCCTCCGCACCGCAGGAGCCAGGAGGGAGCTCCATGACTTCATCGCGAGTGCGATGATAGCTAATTCAGAGGTCACTGCTGCCTTCAATCAACCAAATGTCTCTTTCAGCTGGGGATTTTATTCGGCTCCTTTTTCATAGCTGCTGAAGCACTTAGTTAGCTGGGTTTTAGTGGTCTCAAGGCAGTTTGGAAACCATAATATAACTTTTTTTGAGGTGTTCTGCCTACGAATGTGCTATTCTTCATTTCTTGAAGGTCTGAAATAGATTATACAGAAGTGTATGTAACACAGCTGAAACCTGACACGTCTGTCTAGCCACGATGTTTCAACATCTGATAATTCATTTACACGCTCTAAGAGAAAACAGATTTAAAATACACCATAGAGAGCGGGCAGGCCAAGGAGTCCTGCAATCCCTGCAGGTTGTCTAGCAAAATAGGTGGGATTGGGCCAGTTTAGCAGCTCCTAGATGCAAGCAGCTCTACCTGAGTTAAAACAACCTGATAACCTCTACCTGAGAGTTAAAATAGCTCCCTCTGCTCAAAGTCACGTCAAACCGCTCCCACTTCCTCCAGCAAAACTTACAAATGATTCTTCTTCTAAGTAATGGCTAGTATGCATGCCTCTCCTTGCACATGCACTTAAGTGTTTTTTTAGCTCAGGAAGTAGGGAGGGGTAATTTGGTTGAACAAAGCCATAAACGCATCACATATCATCCATCATAATTAGGCTGGAGGAAAGAGAACTCCACAAGTAATTAGGCAACAGATTTTATCGGGAAGGTGCTAAGAGCAAAACAAAAGAAAAATACTTGTTAGCCCACAGAAACAGCCAAAGGGAAAAATATTCTTCTGCCATCTAGGGAACTAGCCAGCAACGCACATTCAGAGGGCAGATCCAGGAAACGCTACCGAGATCCAGGCATGCCTTTCCCGGTTATTGACACCGAGCCTGACGGGCTTCTGCCGGCCGTCTGCAGGGCAGCTGGGTGCACTGCCTCAGCCAACTGCGCATAGCATTAGAGCGAGCTCAAAGCAAAACCGAGCGATCGTTTCAGTCCAGCGACACCTCCAGTGCGTAAGCAGAAGAGCAAAACTGACCGCGTCGAGTCCCTGACACAAACACGAGCACCAAGGCTGGCAATAAACAGTCCTGAGCTCCGCGATCCTGCCACCGCTCTGCGTGGGAAGCGGCTGTCCTCTCGTGCAGCTAACACCTTGTGCAGCGAGTTAAGGATCGCCTAAGCCCAGCGTTTAAAAGGACTTTAGTCCCGGGAAGCTTGCGTGGGCTTGGAGTGCCATCTTTTGATCCTTGAGAAGAGCAACAGAAGTCAATCATCTCGCAGCGGCATCTCGGAGCTCACTACCGCTGCAATTCTACTGCTCCCGGTCTACATTTTTCTTTTGTGCAATAAAACCTCTCAGCCAAACACCCATCGCCCGCCTCGAAACGCTCCGTTTCCTTCTCTCAAACCTGGACGTGTGAAAGCAAGCCTGCAGGCTGCAGGGAGAGCTCCCTGTGCGGGCTCAGCACGGCCAAAAGCCGCCTTCGCAGCACGACCACAGCTTTTATCTTGAAACCACTCTAAGAAAACACCGGGCTTTCACCAGTAGCAGTCTGATCTCACGCTAATTCAAACCCACAAAGGTTAGCCATAGCATTTCCAAACGGCGAGCGAAATTTACTGTTTTCAAGCTGTATATATATATGTATATACACGCACGCTCTAAGAAACAAAGAAACAATCAGGAGAACCCAGTAGATGGGTCAAAAGGCATAAAAACTGGGAGGAGAAAGAATGCCGTGGAGCTGCAAACAGCACGGGAGAGGCAGAGAGCGATCCCCGGCAGCCACTGCCCGGGCATCCCCCGAGGGGACGGGGCTCCCGGCGCCGGGCAGCCCCCGGCACACGCTCCCAGCCCCCGGCTGCTGCCGCGCTCAGAGCGCCGTGAGGGGCGCAGGAGGAGGGCAGAGCCCCGCTGCCGGCAGCGCCGACCTCCGGGGGGCTGCGGAGCTCCGGGCCGGTGGCGGTGCCCTTAGCAGCGGCCGTCGGAACCGGAGAGAGGGAGGAGGAGAAAGGATGAAGCTCCGGGGGCACCTGGTGGAGGGAGCGGCGCGTAGCAGCGGCGGCGAAGGAGGAGCGGAGGCAGCAGCCGGGCGCGGGGGAGACGCCTCGATGACTGTAGCTCCCGACGCGAGGGGTCCGTCGGGGAAGACTCGCCTTCTCCAAGTGGGAAGAGTCTCTCTTCAATCTGCTACTTAATAGAGGGCTGTTCCCAACTCTCAATTTACCCTCGTAAGCGGTTACGAAACTGCAGGGAAGGTGGACTGCTGCCACCGGATGATATATGCGCCGCTCCGCTCCAGCAGGGAAGGGGATCCGCTTCTGGAAACTGGCGCATACCTCCGCGCATTCCTGCGGTATGAGGCGGGCGGCAGCGCGCCCGGGGGCAGGGGCCGCCCCGCCGCCCCCTCCCGCCTGCCCCGCCGCCGCGCCCGGGGGGGAGACGGGACGAGCGGCGGAAAATCTGAGTCCCCGGGCGTGTGGGGTGTCCCCGCGGGGAACCTCGGGGCAGCACGGCGCACAGCCACCAAATAACCCGTTAACAGTCATCTTCACGCAACCAGTCGTGTTCGCCCGCCAGCCTAAGCATCCTACGTACACATACCGTGCGCGCGTTAGCCCACCTCCTCCCACGTACGTTTGGGGACCTGGGGGCGAACCCCCCTCGTACTGCCCGACAGCGGAAACCTTCAGCACCAGCTGCGCCTCCCGAGCCGGGAGCCCGCCGTGCCGAGGGGCTCCGCGGGGCTTCCCCGTTTTCGTGCGTCTGCCCAGGCACGGAGCCGGGCAGAGCTGCGGGCACCGAGGGGGCCTTGCTCCCACCCCTGCGAAAGAGGCTCCTCAGGCACTCCCGTGGCTACAACCACGGGGTCCGAGGCACAAGGAAAGGCTGCGGCCAGAAGCCGGGGCAGCGCAGCCCGCCTCGCCCCCGGCCTCCCATGCCGCGGGGCTCCATCCGCGGGGCGGCGGCGACCCCTGGCGGCGGCGGCTGTGTGGAACGGCCCGGCTCGGAGTGCAGGTGTGGGGCGGCAGGGGGTCGGGAAGGGGCAGGCTGAGAAGTACAAATAAATATAGAGAAACAAATAAGAAAAAAAAAAAAAAACAATTAAAAAGAAAGGATTAATGAAGGCCGCGAGAAAGAGCAGGCAAAGGGGAAAAAAGAAAATGTCGATGCAAAATTGAGGAGCAGGCCGACACTTCCCTGCAGCCTGTTTGGAAGAGGTCTGGGAGATCTCAGCGGCGTGTTGGCTCCACCTCAGCTTTCTACACGGACGTGAGCTTCCGAGGGATCGGGACGGGGCCCATCTGGGTGGAAGTGGCCGATAGCGGGGGCTGATAGTGGGTGGGAAGATGGCTCCTGGGCGCTTTCCTCAGGATTGAGAGATCAAGGATGTGTCGACAGGAGGACGTGTCCCTCCTGAGCTGAATCCGGCCGCCTTCATCTCTGCAATAGTCCAGGAGTCAGCATCCGAGTCTGAATGCTGAAAAGAAGGTGATAACCAGAAGACATGCACTGACATTTCCAGCCACTTTGGAAGTGAGTCAGCTGCTCTCGAGGACATGCCATGGCTTCAGCTGTCTGGTGTTGATAACACAAGCTTCCCAAAAGCAACATCTCTGCTGATAAACCTTCAGATACTCTTGACCTGTTCACCCTTTGCCCAGCTGTCAGCTTGGATTTTCTCCTTCGGCGTTTTGTCTCGGGGAATTTCATTTCTTCCTATCCAGAGCTGATACCTAAACAGGCAGTTTTTCTAAGAAATTCATGTTGAGGTTCTAATTTTCATCTCATTTCCTGAGCAAACACACCAAGAACATCAGTATCCTGGGAACAGCACTTCCAGGAGAACACACACGGTATTCACAATGAAATGTCCCTCCACAGGAGATGAATTAACGCAGAGGAGGTGCTTTTATCATTTGTGCACCGAGACTGTTTTTCACAATGTGCTGTGGGTTTCTCCATCATCGGATGACCAAGATTTTACATTTAATTGTTGAAATCAATTAACGCAAATCATAAGAAAGGAAGATGGTGTGTATTATTCTGTTAAAAAAAAAAAATTGAGTCACTTGGAGAAATTGTTTTAAAATACCTGAATGCTTTGCTGCTGGTTTTACACCTGGATTTACGTGAGCGAAGGCGCTGGAATCAGCAGACTTCACCAACACTGACACCATATGGATGAGTGATGTAGATGTGATGAGGGCACTCTCCCCCTTTCCTCAAGCTGAGCAGATTTGCTTCACTTTTTGGAGCAAAATAAGGCTCAGAGATGGCAAGAGCACATAACTCATCGACTCCAAGGGCAGCAGGATTTCATCCTTCCATGATTTTTTCCAGCCGTACTGACCATGTTCCCACTAAGATCGCTCACATGCAAAACACACCAACCAACTGCATTTTGGGTTCGTGTTGCCGTATATCACAGCAATTAAAAGGCAAAACGGGTTGTTTTTAATCAGCTCTGTTGCTATGTACATTCATAGGCTGAGTGCATAATATGTGATGCAGAAGGCATGTCTGAAATGCATAAACATTTACTAACACTCTCCTGTCTGCTTGCTTCTTAGACAAGTGTTAAACACATTAAGACCATGCACTCCAGCCCTGTCATTTTGTTTGCTATTTAAACTGAATAAAATGAAACTTTGGGACAAATCTCAGTGTAAAAATCGAGACTTGAATGTGTATTTATACTTTTAATAACGTTCCCCGTCTCTTTTTTGGTTATGCAATAGCAATTTTGCAGGAATCCAGGAATTCCTTAGAAAATTTGGACTGGTTTGGGGTCTAGACTGAACTGGGCTACTCTGTGCTTCTGGCACCTCTCCTTGTTTCCTCAGGCTGTGTTGCCAGGGCAAAAGAAAACAGGACGTCCTGCATTTCAGGACCTTGAATATCATTTTCCATGTGGATATCAAACTAGATTTGGCCTCTGTAGCTTCCTGACAGTTGCAGCTGCTCTTATGCATGAATATGATAGAAGCTTCATTCATACGTACACATACAGCCATGTAAGCATTGCGCAGAGGAAGAGTCCAGAAAGGCTCCTTGAATATCAAACACTGCACGGACACAGCATTCAGTGCTGCCTTGCAGGCCGAGCTGCTACCAGTACCCTCTGGCACCTACCTGCATCTGTCCCACCTGTAACTCTGCCTCTCTCACTGCATCCATCACTACAGCGTATTGAAATCAGACATTGCTGTAGAGCAGTCACTGAGGAGGCTCATTCTTTCCTTACAACACAAAGGTGGACCTTTCCAGTGTATTGTTTATTCCTTCTTAAACCAGCCATCAAGTTAATATTGCACAGTATTATATCTGCATCCATCAGATGCTGAAGGAAAAACACAGCAGCCAGCTTCCTACAGGCCCAGCCTTCCCTGAGAGATTTCCAGTCAGTGGCACGAGAGGAACTCAGCCTGGTGTTTATTTATTGGGATAATTTCACTTCAGAGTGGTATTCAGAGAGCAGCCCTCATCTGACCTCTCATAATGAGGAATGGTTTCTTACACAAACAGTGTTGGGAGAAAATTTGGTCTGCCTGAAATCCACCCATTTACTGAAGCAATGCCCTTCGGGAGTGCCACAGCTATGGAATTACTCTCTGCCTCTCCAGGTGTGTTTTCCTCAGCGACTGTTTATTTCTTTAATTTCTGCAACTGATTTTTTTTTCCCATCATGTGATGCTCTGAAGGAAAGATCGTGGCTCCAAATAAGCAGAACTGGAAAAGCAAATAAATCATTCAAATGCAGAGGTATAAATAGACGGGAATGGGGCTTCTTGATGTGATCTGGGAGTATTATGAAAGCCAGCTAATCTGTAGACGGTCATTTTTTTAAATATCAAAACTTGAGTACTAAAATGAATTTAAAAAGTAGATGCAATAATTGTATAGTCCCCTCCATATGTATGGAAATGCATTTCATATTAAAGCATCCCTAAATTAAGATGCTTCATTTCAAAGAAGCTGATTCATTGGTTCACAACAGGATCCTGATCTTCCTGTCTAGGAGGCACTCCCCAGTGAAACCAGTGCAATTTTCCTTAATGTATATGTCAGGTGTCACACTACATCTTACTGTGTTCCAGTCACAACCACAGGGGTAAGGGGTTCCTACTAAATGATTATCTGTTTTAAGTCAATTGTATGTTGTCTATAGTTGGGCAATGAGTACAGTGATCAGAAATAAGTCACTGACAGAGTATAAACCTGCTAACTGAAAAGAAAAATGATTTAGGGGGAAAAAAATCAACCCAACACCAGGGAAACCTATATTTTCTGATGATCCCACAAGAATAGTCTTGGTTTAATATGAAAAAAATGTTTGTGTAATTGGCATCTCTGCAAACTCAGGCTGAGAGCAAAGAAGTGGATAGGGAGATTCCTTCCTGCATGTGACTGCCAAAGCTACAGACTCCGTCAGTCTTGCTCAAAAATCTTCTGGTGTTCCAGCATGTCTGCACGTAGGCTTTTGGCTTTTTACAAAATTTAAGGGCAGGTGCACTCCATGGTCATCACCTCCCCTTCTTCCCATCCCAGTCCCAGTGCCTCAGCACCCAGACCGGCAGGTTTGGGCACTCACCGCAGCTCTTTGCTCTCCGAAAGAGTAAAAGAATATTCACAAGGGGCAAAACAGGGGCCAGGACATGGCCAGGGAGCACCCCAGGCACCTGGACAGTCCAGGTTATAGGTTCATCCATAAGGCCTATGGATCTTCTGTATCTGTCACCTGCCACAGGAAATTCCTGTGGATGAGCATGGAAATAAAAGTTTTTGTGGAATAAAGGAAGGGTCAAGCAAGAGCTCTGGTCACAGACTTTAAAAGCACTGCTTAGGAATAACCTATCTGGATATCTGTGAACTCCATATAAGCTAACGTTTAAAAAGAAATTTGTTTCTCCTGCACAAGACATAATTGTATAGAAACTAAATGGGAAAATGCACTGTGTAAAGCAACACAGATTTAAATTGCTATTTTTTAATGCAGCTTTGTGGCTGCTGCTTCCCAGTATGTTGAATGCTGACAGTTCCAAATACCAGAACATAAGATTTATTTGGATTATAAATAGATGTTGCCCTGTGCTTCAGTATCAGAAGCACTCTGTTGTGTAAACAGAAAACAATTGGGTTTGGTTTCTGCTATTAAAGGATACTTGAAAGCTGCTACTCACCCTTTGCTGGCAGCCTGTTTCACCTGTTGGAGTTCAGCATCTCTCTCACGTATCAACACCTCTACTGTTTGCAGAGAGACTTCACAGGAAGCTGTTAAAATGTCTCCTCTCATATGCCCTTTCCTCCACTCTCCTGGACACATTCCATCTGGCCTCACTACTCTGTTAGTCACTCCCATTTATTGAATGTGCCTGATTTCTGTTATGGTGTATTCTTGGTCTGCAGAAATGTGCTTGCTGCTAGCTGTAGGGTATTCTTCTGTTTTAACAACTACGAAAAACAACAACAATAACAACAACAAAATGCACAGTATTTTTAAACAAAGTTTTTCAGGCACAAATCACATTCTGAAATGCTACTCGGCTTTACTCCATCGTTCTGATCCTCCCTGGTTAAGAACAGCACCAGCTACAAGACAAAATCCCTTTTTTTTTTTTTGTGCTAGTTCTGCAGAACCCCCTCTCTAATCCCAAGAGATGTCAAGAAGGTAGACAAGAGGTTGTGCTCCATAGCGTATGTCTCACCATCACAGTTTTGCTTCTCAAGTCAGTTGGCTGCATCCATTGCTCTGTCCTGTATGGTCACTTCAGGTAGTGTTCAGTTCCAGGTTAAGATATACACATTCAGGACCCCTGCATCTAAACTCCTCCAACAGCTAATAAAGACCAAGTTAAGGAAATCAGCAGTGCCTGAGAAGATTGGACATGATGTTGATCAAGAGCTGCTTGGATGGAAATGATTTCTAGTATCAGCCCTTCTGCTTTTGGATCTCAGACTCGAACAGAGAGGTAAGGGTTGTGACAGAAGTTCCCGTCCAACTGTAAAATAGATCAAATGCTACTTTTACTGACTGGTTATACAGTTGATGTCCCTCTTGCTATTCCCGAGTCTTGTGACTTTCTTTTAGAAATTGCTGGGATAACCAAAAGTTGTCATTACTTTCTTTTTTTTTCCAGAAATATGGTAACTTAGTTTGAGTACTAGTTCCCAAAATAATAACACCAATCAGTGTAATTGTTGCAAGCTTGTTTCTATTATTTCTATTATTTTAATAGAAGAGATTCTTGGTATTGCTATTCTAAAAACTCAGGCTATTTGTGTAAAAGCCTGAATATAAGTTTAAGAGTCTAACTTTAGCCATCTGGTTCTGAAAACCTCCACCAAAGGGAGGAGGTGTAGCCACCTCCCGGCACACTGCACTCCAGCACCATGACACAGTGGCCCCAGGCAGTTGCTCCACGTGTACCACATATTAGCACAACAGATTATATTTAGCAAAATGTGCTCTACTGCTCCTAAGAGATCACTGAATAAACTTTGATAACACAGTTGGCCTGGCTCCTTTGGGTCTTGTAGCTCCCCACTGGGCAATAGAGATCATTAAAGTGTTTAATCATATAATTCCCTTTTGCATAGTGTTACGATAGATAAGATTGCATGTGTGTGTGTCAGCCTTTCCATTATAAACTTCAGGTCCTGTGGCATTAGTCATCCCGAGTAAGTGCATGCTCATGTTGAGATGAAACGTGGTGGAACCATTTTGATACTACGCGAACACAGATAATTCAATTAATGAAAGAATACATTTAAAGGTCTTGCAGGAGCCCCAGCCTCCTCCCTGCACCCTGCTGGGAACAAGAGCTGCTCATGGGCATTGGGAGCAGCAATATCTCAGCAGCTGAGGCAAGCTCCAACAGCACTGAATCTCCCCTCACTTCTTTTTTCCAAAACACATCCCCAGATACCTATGTACAACATTTTTGTCACGCTAATGAGAATGATACTAGGAGATTTTCATAGACATTTAATTTGGTTAATAATGGAGAGATCACGTACTTAGTTCCTGCACAACCTTGCTTTCTTGGTAAAATTGGAAAAATTCTGTGGAAAATGAAAGACAGTCATCTACAACTATTTCTTTTTTTTGTTGTTGTTGCTGTTTTGGATGTTGATAACACTGAACAAACAACCACACACCTCTTTCAGCCCTGAGAAGTGCCATACAAAAATTTTAATGCAAAGAAATTAGGAGACGGTTCAAGTTGTCTCTGGATCTTTATGACAGCTGAAGCACATGCAAAGCATTTCAACTGAATACCTTCAGCAGCTCTTCTGCTGCTCCTGGTGAAATCACAGGGAGCTGCATCTGCAGGTGAGCTTCACAGACAGCCTCTAGAAGAGTTATTCCTTAACACAGCTCTAATGATAAAGCGATACTTATCTAATGATAAAGCTCTAATGATAAAATGATAAAAAAATTGTTAGACTGACATATCCTCCTGCTCCCCCCTATTTTACACCTCCATTAGCAATCAAACAAGTATTGACTGAAGTGATTGCTTATTGTTATTATTTTACCTCCTTTTTTCTGTCCTATTAAACTTTTATCTCAACTCATGTTTTACCTTTATCCAGTTCTCTCCCCCATCCCTATGGGGGAGCCTATGGGGTGTGAGCAAACGGCTGTGAAGTGTTCAGCTCACTGCCAGACTAAACCACAGTATGTGGTCATCTCATTCATGGTCTGTAACAACTACATTTTAGAAAGACTTATTTCAGGTAATTCTAAGCCTCCAAGACTCCCATTGTCTTGTCTACTGCAGCATTTTCTAAGTTCTGCTGCACGTAAAGCTTCTATATTATTTTACCTTCACTGATTCAACCTTTTCAGTTTATTTCCACCATCATCAGAAAGCCCCTTGTCTTTTCTGCACCCAGCAAAGCCTTAACAATACAGGGAACAGATGATTTCTTCAGAGAAAAGAGCAAACTGGTTGCAACAACAAAATAGCAGGATGGGACAGGAAAGATAATTACAAGCAATCAGGAAAGGAAGGATCCCCTCACCTTTCTGAAAGTTTGGATTGCTGGACTGGAAACTCAAAGAAGGAAACAGGAAAGGACAGACTCATCACTCTTCAGGAGTGTTCTCTATGAGGTTGCAGGCTACAAGCAGTGGGAGGGGATATTTTATGAACAGAGTGCACTGTGCACAGGTAGTGGCACTCCCCACAGAGCTGAGCTCAGGTCAAGACGGGTTGGGACTGCGTGGGGTAACAAACTTCTCTCAAATCCTTCAGCAGTCCCTTCAAGTGAATTCAGCTTGCCACAATGCTAACAAGCAGGAATCCTGGCCAAGTAGCTTTTAGGGGATGATGTGCATTATGGAGAAAACAGATAGGAGCGTGTTCTCGTTTACCAAGTTTGTCAGGGAAGTCTGTGACCAGTCAGTCTTAGAGAAAACCTCTGACCAGGAAGAACAAGCGTGGAGAAATGTTGAGACAAGACCAAAATGCATCTCACAGTTCTTTGGTGCTGCCTGCTGAGCTTGAAGTCTTGAACACTTGTATTCAGACAAACAGCAGAGTACAGCCAAGGGACCCTTCTCAGATTGCGTTTCTGGACAAGCCATTATTTTTACAGCAGCTTTGGCTGAATTCTGAAAAAAAAAAAGAAAAAAGAAAAAAGAAAAAAAAAAAAAGACTCAGGCAAGCCAGAACAAAAAGGAGTTATTATTAAATTTCCTTTGAAAAAAACCAATTTCACAAGTACGCGCATGAATGATATGTTGGTTCTGACTTACTCATCACATACACGCCTCACTTGAGGTCAAGTCAGGTTGATCAGATTTGATTTTGTGTGCCTTTGAAGGTCTGACTCACAGTAGTAGTTATGAAGATAAACCTCCAGCTCCTTCATACATAACAAAGTTGGAAAAAATGGGAGAAAGAGGAAGGATGGCTTCATGTGAGAGATTCTAAAACAAACTCAGCCTTCCTCTTGTTCAGAGCAGTGATACCTGAGGTGAACAACACTGGAAAAGTAGTATTTTCACTCAGATTTGGGGAAAAAGAAAAAAGTACAGATAAGACCGTTTACTTAGAAATCTCTTTGGCATTTTCATTTTACTTCTGAGAGTTTGTGAAATTGTTTTATGCTCTCTTTTGGGAAGCTGCAGTATTGCATACTGGACTTCTGCTGGGGAAGTGTGTGTGTGTGAGTGACAGGCTACCCTGGATCTGTGCGTGTATTCAGTAGCCAAGAAAATGTAGCCCAGGGCACAGTTCTAAGAGAAGACAGCTCTGAGCCACCTTCCCAATGGAGAAAGCAAAGCATGGTCTGTGTGCCTAGAGTCTCAGAAAGGGATGTTTAGCCTAGAAAAACATTATTTTTGATTTAATTGTCACCTGTTGCGTTTGTCTGATTGTTATTCAAATGATCACTACTCTGCATGAACATTGCTTTTCATTCATTCAACGCTGGCACACCACTAAGCTTTCTGTGTTAACCTTAAAAACAGGTAAATTTAACAGGCTAAATAACGAACAATAGGGTGGCAAGGGAAGTAGCAGAGAAGGGGTGCTCACTGCCTACCCAACAGAAAATGTTGGGATGGTATTTAGAACAATCCAGCCCAGCAAAGGCCATGACAGCATTCCCACAGCCTTGGCTCTAAGAGGCTTTTCCTTCCCCTGGAGCACAAGATCACAAAAATCACTGCTACTATTTCTAACTAATAGTTAAAGTGAAAGATTACATGAACCAGAGGTTCTCTTTGGAAAAGAGAAAATACTGCATACACAAATCAAAAACAGGCCTGCAAGTAAGGTAGCAATATTGTGCATCAGCATAATATCTAGCTCCAGAAAAAAGTGATGGAAGGGCAGTAATTAAGCATGATGGTAATAGAAACAGGCAAGAAAAGCACATAATTTGAGCGTGTTTACTGGTTAGCAAGCTGTGACTTATTCCTTTTTTTTTTTTTTTTTTTTTTTTTTTTTTAATTTATCATTTTTCAAGTTAGCAAGGAATAGTACAAGCTGTGCATTTTAATTTCTTCTACTCATAAAAAAACCCACAGGGACCCAAAAGGTCTTCAGATAATTCTGATCACATTTTCCATTAATTTTAGCCCTAAGGAAGACAGGGCTGCACCCTTCAGCTGCTCCCAACACCCTAGGCATTCTGTGGAGACATGGGGCCACCCCTTCCAGAACAGCCTTTTGTCAGCAGAGGGTTTCTGATTTTGTTGAAGTAATGCTACCAGGCTCTGCCTGTAAGGTCAGGTAACATTCTGGCATGGAGATCCTTCTGCTAGCTTGCTTTGTGCTGCTCAACGGGCCCCTCAGCTGCTGCTTGCCCACAGCACTGTTTACAGGAGCTAGAATCACCACAGCAGCATTTTGGCTATTGCAGAACTGCATTGGTGCAGCTTTAACACTCTCTCCAAACCCCCAAAAACCTCTATGGGACAACATCCCCTCTAGTCCTGCCAGGACAGCTGACCCACATGGACCAAAGTGACACTCCATACTGCATATCACACTCAGTAATAAAAGTGCATAGAACCACAGAATATCCCCAGTTGGAAGGGACCCACATCACCGAGTCCAACTCCTGGCTCCACACAGCAACACCCCAATTCAAACCCTGTGTCTGAGAACACTGTCCAAACTCTCCTTGAACTCTGGCAGTTCGGGGCTGTGTCCACCACACTCCGATGAAGAACATTCTCCTCATTCCCAATCCTAATCTGAGCACACTGGCCCTTCCCATTTGCCTCAAGTTTAACAATCATTTTCTGGTTCTCTGGAATAGCAATGAAGAATTTTAAACCAACATAATCCAGAGGAGGCTTAAAATAGCACTGTAATGGGAAGTTAGATTTCTGCACTCATTGCCACATTTTGAAAAACCCACTGTGCCCTTAAGAGGAGAAACAATGGATTATTTTGATGAATTTTCTTATTTTTTTTTAGAAGTTCTATTTGTTACACAGTCAACACCAGACTAACAAGGACATAAAGGGAAACAGAGGATTGTTTTGTTACCGTAGTTGTCAGTACCAGAGGGAGAGACTGATGGGAATTGTGAGATCCCACCCTGGCACATGCCTCTCACCTCCCTGGAATATTAACAAACTTTCCACATACAGAATTGCACAGCAGGAATATCCCACATATGAGAATGGTGTTTCCAAAATACACCTTTCTAGGATATGACCCCATGTGCCACTTCCATCTGTGAGCGTGGGAGATGAAAATGCTTCTGAATGCCACTTCAGCATTGTCTGGATGGTCTGAAGTAAAACAAGTTGAACCACACAATGAACCCCAGGTACTGACTTGACAGCAAGACCAGAAAGGCCCAAACTATGTTTAGGAACATAAAACCTAACTGGTTTTACAATGCATAGCTAACAGCTTCTCAGAAATGTGCTACCTCAACAACTGCAATGGTCAGCCCAGTAAAAGGCACGAGGGGAGCTTGAGTTAAATGATTCTCATGTCATCCACCAACTCAAAAGATGCTTCCTAGAGGCAGCTTTTATATAGCAGGCATTCTAAGTAACAGCATTACCTACTATACAAGATACAAGTTGTTCCTAAGTACATGACAGCAAGTAGTAATTACTACTGGGTATCCTCAGGCGATTTTCCAACAACTGAAACTGACAGCAGCAATGCAGCATTACCAAATTCTCAACATTCACTTCCATGTAGGTTTTATGATTTTGTCTAATTCGGATTATTTATTTCAAGATAAATTTGCTCAGCTAAAGCAAGACGAAATTTCTGTAACAAAGAGGAAGCGTCACTTTCTTAAAAGGATTCAGGGTATTTAACTCATCTTTGAAGTACCAACATAAACCACACCGGAAAACAAACAAACATTCATACAATTAAGAGATCTGCATATTAATAACTCATTGTACACACATCAAAAGTAAAATGCACTCTAATGGAGAACATATAGTCCAAACCTCAAAGCAACATAAAAACTGCTTTATTGATTGCAGTTAAGATGTTACACTTAAATTAGGATTTCAAGCATTAAGCCAGATGCTTATAGTAAGCATAAGCTGCCATTGTGGTCACATGGAATTGGACGAAGAGATGCTAGTCACTAGGGCATCCTGGAGTCATTTCTGCTTCTTGGGCATTGAAGCCATCATCAGTTCATAAAGAACATAGCCTGTTCCTGAAAAAAAAAAAGAAAAGAAGTATTTTCAGAATGGTAAATAGAGTCTCTTAGGAGTCAGCTTTCCTTTCCCAGAAAGCTGACAATAAGCAGTTGCAGCTCAGACACAGCGCTCAGACACAACCATACCTCAACTATTATTTTTTTTTATTTTTGCAATTTGTATCTTATAAAAACAAAAAAAATCATAAACTCTCCACGGTCTGCACAAAAAAAACCTAAAAGCAAAAAAGTGAAGAAAAAAAGTGGGAGAGGGATGTCTGCAGAACTTGCATAGATGACAATAAAGTACTGGTTACTCATTGTTATGGTAACTGAACACAAAATCCTCTGGAACAACACAGTTAAGTTAGAGGGTATTACAGAACCGTATAAGAAAGAGGCTAAATATAGCCAATTCCACAGATTTTGGATATAGTATGCTAATTTTTACACCATGTGAAACTTCAGTAACTTCGGTATCACCTAGCACTAAAGAGAGCCAAACTAGAAAGAAAACTGGGGCGTGTGTGTGTTATAACTACATTTTATCCCTTTTCCAAATAAGCTTTATGAGTTATTTTAGCTTTATCTAACATCTTTACGTGGATTCTAAAGGAGTATCCAGTACATAGTACTGTGTTGGTCAAGTTGGAGATTGTATCAAAAAATGTATTTTAATCTTAGCGGGTTGGAAAGTGTACTAAAGCATAAATGTTTTAGTATGAGCCTTACCAAAAACTGTCAAACCCATGGTGAGTCTGTACAACAGACCATCCATGATCCCACCTTTAAGATACACGGGGAGGCCATTATCCTCCTAATGGAAACAAAGAGACAAAAATAAATTATCAAAATGCAGTTCCTGCAACATTCGGTTAACGTAACTGGAACTACCTGGAAGATTTATTTCCCCAAACTATCTTCAGTACTTCCAGAAGACTGAAAATCTTGAAAACCTCATTTAGATTGAGCTTTGCGTTTCAAGTTTTTGCTCTGGTATCAAGTGAGCACCTACTATCAAAGTGTAGTAACAGAGTGCACTTTCATTTCTTAAAACAGCAGCTGTTCTAAAACAGCAGCTTGAACACCGCTGGCACCATTTGCCAGCCCCCTCAGGTCCACAGTAAAGCAATTACCATCCCTAGAAACCTCCCGTAAGTCTCCAACACATTCAAACTCTACTACAGGGAATAGGAGCAGCTTCTCTCTACCATTACTTGTTCTTAAACGGAAGACTGTTTTGCTCCACCTGAAGCGACACTCCCTGAACACTGGATCCACAGGATCTTTACCCTTGCTGGCAAGTTTATGCTGCTTTGGAGTTCAGGCCTGCCCCTAGCTGCTGACAGGCAGTCCTGCCCAGCTTAACCTGTTGTCACACAAGAAAAGAATTCAAGGAAGAAACAGTATTTGGCCAGCAATATAATATGTAGAGATTGATCACCTGTCAGCAGAAACAGAATCTCTGACCACCCTCCTTATTAATATCCCGCTTCCCATAGCATTCAGTGAGCGCTGTGCTCCTCAGGTAGTGTCCCAGCACAACTGACCTTCTCTTTCAGCAGAAAGGAAAGCAATGACACAGAAACTACTGCACTGTTAAACTATTAACCCTTTGCCCCTTTCACACTGCTAAAGTCTCACCTACCCTCAGTAAGAAATTACTGATGATGCACATAGCTAGGAGTACATACTTAAGCACCCGCTGCTTTGGCATTTGCAGAACCACTATTCCTCACTAGGTGGCATAGCAATCAGAAGAGATGTATTCAGTATCTCAGTACATAAAGGGAAGCTACAGGAAAGAAGGGGACAGACTCTTTAAGGTGGGCCTGTGGTGATAGCACAAGGGGAAGTGGTTTCGATCTTAAATGGGGTAGATTTAGGTTAGAAAGACCTTTTACAGTGAGGGTGGTGAGGCACTGGAACAGGTTGCCTAGTGATGTGGTGGATGCCCTGTCCCTGGAGACTTTCAAGGAAAGGCTGGATCAGGCCCTGAGCAACATGATGTAGCTGTTGTGTCCCTGTTCATTGCAGGGGAGTTGGACGAGCTGGCCTTCAGAGGTCCCTTTCAAGTCTAAATCTGCTAAAACCTTGTCATCATATTGCCAGTGTTCTCTCAATACCTGGAAGAGCTTCTGCTTCTCAGGAACTCTGTTCTCCAGTGGCCTGCGTGAAGCAGTGCTTATGGTCCTCTGGGAAACTTGGCGAAGACTCTAAAATAAAGGAAAAATGGTATTTTAGAAACAGTGAAAACTTTTAGTTACATCCACAGTGGTATAGAAGCCGTTCCTTTTAAAATTAAGATGGAAGCACAGGGGGGGGAGAAAAGAAAGAGCCATCTGCTTAACCCAAGCCAGCACCTGAGCCCCCCCTACACCGTCTGAAGACGTTCTGCCGTGCCCTAACCCAG
The DNA here is from genome assembly GCA_030625065.1 of Alectoris magna. Classification (NCBI taxonomy): domain Eukaryota; kingdom Metazoa; phylum Chordata; class Aves; order Galliformes; family Phasianidae; genus Alectoris; species Alectoris magna. The sequence goes on along the minus strand of CM060562.1, from coordinate 82,412,494 downwards.
GACCTGTTTGCAGACAGAGCGCAGAGGTGCTCAGAGTCCCCCGCCCACCGTCCCAGCGCCCAGCCCTCAGCCCTGCTCCGCACGCAGCAGGGCAGCCCCCCAGGCCCCGCTGACGTCCCGCTGCCCTTGCCGCCCATCAGGCCGGCCCGTGGGACCGAGCCCCTCACCAGCAGGTTCCGCCACATCGCGGCTCTTGGTCCCTTCACCTCCTGCCGGCAGCAAGGGCAGCGGAAGCGGAAGCGGCACGAAGCACCGCCCCGCAACGGCAGGCGGCGAGAAAATGGCGGCCGCCAGCGCTGGGGTTGCGAGGGTCAGTCCCGAGGGGGCGGGGATAAGGGCGGCAGTCCTAGCTGGGCTGCGGCGCAGAGGGTACAAGGAGTAATCGCACACCTGTTCGTGGCCTCAGACTTCATCAGTAGCAAGGGTCTTGAGCGTTCTACATGCAAACAGAACTCAGAAGTCAGTTAAGTGATTCACGGTGTATAACTGCAGATGGGGAAGGAATACCAGAACTATACGGAACACGAACCTATTTGAATCCGAAGGAAGAATCTTCCTGCCCTTCAGGAAAGTGCTCTGTAAGCCTCTGGTTTCTGCACTGCAGATCCTGCCCATGCGTGCATCGTCTCCTTGCCCTGCCTGACCCTCCAGTACAGCGCTGTCAGAACGCCGCTTCCCGGCTCGCTGCGGTAGCAGGGCACTCAAGTCCTGGTACTAAAGTGCTTGTGCTGGTGCCAGAGCTGATGACGAATAATCTGTGTCAGAGACAGCAAATCGGTGTTCGGAGCAGTACAGAAATAACAAGCTATATCCCAAAGCACAGCACTTCCCAGTCCGATGAGCTGCCTCAGAAAGGCGCTATAAAAAAAAAACAACACAAAGATGGAGAGGTATTTATCCATAGCCTTAGCTGAGTGCAATATTAAAAATACCATTTATAAAGCACAGTCGTAGAGAAAAATGATGCACTGCAACAAAGGAAGAATTCAGATGCATTATTTAACCAATATTAATAAAAGGATAATCAGCAGAGAAATAAATGTTGCCTCATTTCTGATATGTGAACTATTTCCTGAAATGTCTGAGTCTGAGCTTCAGAGCTATTGCCTGAAGTTCACGCTTAAAGCTTGGTGTGTGGTTACGTACTGATCAAAGCTACAGGAGGCTTGCTTGGAGCAAGCAGGGCTGCCTTCAACATTCACTGTTTTATGAAGAAACAGATTGAGGGAAAGGAAGAGAAATGGCATCTTGCAGCCACAAGGCAAAGGCATTTCACTACAAGCTAACAGACACATTTTCCCTAACAGATTAATTTGAACATACATTGTATTGAAGAATAATGAAATTGGTAATCAAAACTCATTGTTAAGCTGTTTTGTTTAAGCCTGCCTGAACAGGGCTGTTCGTCTATTTCTGATTAATAGTTTCATCTTTTTTTAGCAGGGTTTACAAAGATACACAAACATCTGAGTTCACTTTCAGCCTACCTGTCAAAGTAGAAAGCCCTGGAGCAGTGGGGTAGGTGGACACGACAATATTTAAGCTTCTTCTAGAGGCTTGCTTACTTGCTGCGTAAATTTTTCTTGCATATAAACTAACTGACTTGCCCAGTTAAAAGCCACACTGTTTACTATGAGTGAAAACATACAACTGGAATCATTTTCTAAGTTATTCTCAGTTGTAGAATACACTAAAATTGCATTAAAATAACATAGTATTACACAGCATAAGCTCTGCTTCAGGGCTTGGGGTTTTTATGGACTGCCATGCAGTAGGTCCCTCGTTCTTACTTCAACTTCACATCTTTGTTCGGAAGAATACTGCTGCAAGCACTGTGTAGATACAGACAGGCAGCTGCCTTTTGGGATGCTGCCACACAATTTGCTTTCAGCATCAGATTCAGCAGCTTGAAAAGAGAGCAGTCAGGACGAGACATGGCTCTGAATAGCATCACTTCCAGCTAAACTGAATCTGATTGTAGTAAGAAGCTGGAATGTAGTACTTCTCCCCAAAACAGAAGCTTCATACAATGGTTCACATTACAAGTTTCCTATCTTTCTTTGATCATTCCCCCTATGAAGCTGAACAAGCGTTTGTTCCAATGTTTACAAGCATCTGCTGTGAAGCAAATACTCATTTAACTACTTAACTCCGGATGTAGGCCTAGAAACAATCGTCTTTTCATTTCTTCCAAAAATATCACGTCTCAATCTTTCATATTTTCCCAACAGAATCAATGAGATCATCAATTATCTTCCTGGCCCTCTAACATTACTTAAAACATCTCACCATTTCATTTTCTGACATCCAAGCACTATCAGTTAGTCTCGCATGTAACTCTAGTATTAAGTTTGCTTCTTTGAGGTCACATTTATCTGAAATCAGGGTTTAGGAAGAAGAAACCCTATCCATTTTCTTTCAAATTAATTACCATAATAAAAACCACCCTTCAGCTTCATTAGTTGCGAGTCATGCTTTTATTTCTGCTTACTTATTTCCAACACAAAATGAGAACAACTATTTCCAGCAGCAGAAATTGGCATAAACTCAAGCAACAGACATTATTACTATAATTCATGTGCTGGTTGAGCAGAAGAAAAGAGTTTCTTATTTGCAACTCAGGTCATATAAAGAAACGAATTCTTATCAGGCTTATGATCATAGTCAGTCTAAATCAAAACTGTCAAGTGCTCCCATTTAAGGCATAGGAGATACTATGCTAATTAGATCATATTCTGTGAGCTACAATGCATGGTATTGTTACATGAAAGCACTTCTGATGTGAGGGAGAGATGCAACTGGGCCTTCTATCTTAGGAGTCCATAAATTGACCACATTACTAAAAAGAGCACTGGAATAAAAGTAGCATGACCATTCACTTCCTCCCCCCACCAAACAAGATTTTTCTTTTGGCAGGCCATTCAACACAGACACGGGTATTCAAAAATGTCATTTTATTTAAGTAACTCACTGTAACTAGGTCAATACAGCCCCTCATAGGACTGCCTTGATATATATTTGTTGTTATTGTTGGGACATTGCTGAAGGCTTTTGCACTGTTGCCCTCTTCCTTTCTAACTCTAAGTTAGTTCAGTTGTAGAGAACAACCTCTGGTAACAAATACAGAATTTCTATAAAGCAAATACAAAAGATACTGGTCTTATGAGGACCAAGGTAGGATCAGATTTTCAGGCAAGATCACAGACTCTACATGTCATAAGAACTGCGGGCAGAAAAAACCAATAATTTTTGTACAAAGTACTCCAATGTCATGACTTGCCCCTCTTAAGCAGCTGCCTTCCAATCAGTATATTTTACGTTATTATAAAACCAATCCAGTGTATATTCTGTGTTAGGTTTAGTCACGTTTTTCCATTCAGACACTTCAGCTGAATTTCTGATATCTGTCTACAGATGAGTAACACTGATGTTGCCCCAGTGCAGGAAGAGCGTTTGAGAAGGGTGCATTCATTAACAGCAGCAGTGAAACCAGGGCAAACACCTGAGCTTTCCTTGTGCTACTTGGCAGACTCAAGCAGATGTTACCTGACATTAGACTGCCACAGCATCTCCTCCCAAGGAGATTTCTATAAAAAGACAAGGCTTGTGTTCTTTAACATTCATAATTAAAGCAAAACCAGGCTGCTGACAATGCAGTTTCATTACCAATGTGACTTTGAGAGCCAAAGGCTGAAAAGGATTCTTCACATTCAAGTTTTAAGGTGATAACTCTTTTCCCTCTGACTCAGCTAATCACAACAGCTCTCCAAATAGCCCAAAGCAATTTAAAAGTACCCAAGGGGCCCTCTGCTTTGCTACAGCTATGCAGATTTTAACAAGGCTGGAAGGAAGATGGGCACTCCTAACACCATCCACTTCCAGGAAGCCTATAATCTCATGCTTTGGGCATTGCCTCAACAGGGTGAGATTTGGAAAGTGCCTGGCTGGCACTTGGAAAGGAGAGGCATCTAGCAGTTGTGCAGGATGGATGCCACTGAAGAACCAGGTCACAGGTGGTCAGGTCCAACACATGGCACTGAACACTGGGACAGTGACACTGCCCTGACAAGTGTCAGATAGGGACACGGTGGCATCTTTGAACACGTGACACATTGGCAGCTTCCAGGAAATGCAAAATCCAAGAATCTCAGTAGTTATTTACATGCTCCCAAGGCAAATGAAGAAGAGTAAAGCAAGAGATTGCAAGTTAGACCTAATATTTTGAGCTCCTCAGGCACAGTGTTCATATTGTCTGACAAGTATTTCGTGCTACAGGCCTTCAGAAAAACGCTTTATTTGTAGCAAGAACCAAACAGACAGCAATTCTTATCCTGGTGCACTTCATTAAGAAGATCCAAACAGCAGTGACAGCTGTGGTCAATGGGAAAAGAAAAAAGCACTGAAAAACATTTCAAGGTAGAGATAGAAAAATATTGTTTTCCATTTTGAACAAAGCCCCAAAAACAGCATTCCCTACTCAGAAAAGATAAGGGGTCATGAATAAAGCAAAACATTTACCTTTCAAGTGACAAACAGTTTAAAAATTAAAATATTTTAATAAGCAGTAAATAGGAAACATTTGTTTTCTTTGTTTTGGACTAAACTATTCTACAGATGAATGCCAGCTTAACATTTTGTGCAACTTTTCAACCTTGCAATATACAGAGTTCTATATCCTTATCCTATAGTTCCAGCAACAGATACAACACTGCAAAAAAATCTAGAAGACTTGAATGCTTAAAAGCCCTGTGCTGCCACAATGTACTATGTAAGCAAATTATATACTTATACAGAAAACCAGCACCATGGAAACACTGCTTCATTCTGCAGTGTATGCAGACCTATACACGTAAGCTGCTAGCTGAAAAAGATTACACAAGTAATTGAGTAAAAACAGTTCTGCATTTATGTGCTAAATTAATACAGTGTTGTATAAAGCTGGCTATAGATGTTACATTGATTATTTTTTGTTGTAACTGTCTGAGAAATTCTACTTGCTTAAATGCATTCATTCTTAATGAGAATGTCTTTTCACCCAGATGAAAATAAATGCATGTTCAAGAACAAAGTAAAATCTCTTAATAAATGGTTTGCAGAATTTATTAGGTCTTTTTAATACACTCAGTACTTATGAAGCTAGTTGCATATAAAGTGATCTCCACCATATACATTACAATTTCTGTGCATCATCTAAGAAAAAAGTCAGATAGTATTTTACAGATTAGTTAGCTTCAAATTAACCTAGAAGTGAACCCTTCTGCTGTTTATGACACTAAACCTCACTGCTTCTAACTGCAATATTTCAATTAGGTTTCACTGCAAACTTAAGCTGCACTGGAATAACAAAGATTACTGTCATCTCAACTTTTCAATTTCTACAGTTCAGTATCTCAACACTGCAAGAATTTATTGTGGCATCTACTCCATATAAGGAAACAGAACATGAGATTTACAACAAAGCCTGCTCAGCAGAATATGTATGTTTCAAGAAACTCTTTTAGTGAAAGGAATTCACTCAAATTTGTGACTGGAACAGACGTTTTAGGTTCATCTTGCTTACTGCTTGGAGATGCTCTTTAAAAAGCAAAACCAGCAAGCACATCAGGAAAGCTGCTGTTGGATATAACTTAAAGCAAAGAAAATGACAAAACAGCAGGTTCTGCCTGCAACAAACATCTCCCAGTTTAGAACAAAATTTAAGAGGAACACATACAGATAATTAACAAATAGGTTTTCCGATGCCTTTATAGAATGCTGTCTTACTGGCCAGGCACATTTGTTGCAACTATTAAAAGGAATTCCAGGTGTTGCAATTCGCACTGCATTTAAAGAATCCAACAAAGGTGGGTAGACACAGGGAAAAACATTTAACTGCTAATATAAATATATTAAAATCTCATCCAGAAATGTAAGAGTCCATGCACACAAGACGGCAGATTGAAAAAACACTTAAGACTTGCTTTTTCCTTTCAACAGCACTGACACTCAAATTCTGCTAAGTTAACAATTTACACGGTATCTTACAACGGTCTTCTCCACAATCTGTATGTACTGAATCATACTGACATTACACAGCACATGACAAGCAGCAGATGCATCAAGGGAACCGGAGCTACATGCATCAAATGGTCTGCCCAGCCAGAGGCAAACTGAAAATCAGAAAATTGTTTCTGACAAATGCAGAGATACAATCAATACAGCTAATTGTATACCCGTCATTCTGAGAGTTAACCCACAGCAAGGGGAAAGGAGGTCTTTAGATAAAATTATATACCCAGCCCCAGAAGTGACATTAGCAGAGATTTATCTTCCAACAACTGTGTCCGTTCTGGACTGGCCTTGATGCACATGCAGCATGGTTGCTTTCAAAATGTGACATTAATTGGGAATGTCTGCACTAGTGTTTCTATTTCCATATTTGTGATGGATGATCAGCAATACAACTCCTAAGAAGAAGCATATGGATCCAACAGTGATGTACGCAATTCCCAGAAAGGGGTTTTTGCCTCCCATCCACGAGATTGTGCTTAGGATCATTCTTTTTCGTCCATCAAAACTGTGCACAGGATAATCTGAGAGAAAACAAGGAATATAGGAAAACAAGAAACATGAAGTACATTTTCAAACCTAACTTAGTCAGGCACATTAACATGTTGGATCATCTGACTCAGGCTCCCGATACAAACATCTTTCTTTGAATATTCAAAGCGTAAACCCTGAAAATTTAGCTGTTCTTTTAAGCAAAGACTAACTTGGGCACAGTCATCTACTCCAAGAAAAATGCCACAGATACTATCCACTTAGTAAGAGAAGAGTAAATGCATAGTTTCGTGGGTCTTTGAAAGCAACTTCAATAAAATGAAGGAAATACACTGAGGAATTGAAATCTGTATTTTAGTTTTTCTTAGTGCATTTATGTAGACTCTATTTCACATGCACTCTGCTGTTTTGCAGGGAAGAAAAATACTGCAGTAACTACTTAAATGATCTTCAGGAGCTTTCGAGTTTTAAGAATTCAGTAACTATGACAACCTGCCTCCTCTAGTCTCCTACATAACTACCTCATCTTTCGTCTGCCCAAAAAGGAACGACAGATGTGCACCTGATCTGGCCTTATTTTCACCTCTAAATTCTGCCTGCCCTAGGTTACGTACTGTCATTATGCCCTGAAGAGTACAGGTTTAGAACGTATACTCCAATTTCTAAGCTACCAAGTCTTCCATTCTTGCCTTTGCTGTATTTTTCTCTCAATTTCTTTACAGCATCCAAGACATTAAACTTCCCTCTCATTATGAAGCTAGTAATTTAAATTTATGCACAGATTTGAGCAATCACACAGCAGAACAGGTTGCTGTGGAGCAAGTCTACGAACAGAGTGATCTGGTAACAGTACCCAGAGCCACAGGAAGAGGCAAAGCAGGCCCCAACTCCTGAATGAATGTTAAATTTCTGCACCCCCGAGAAGTCTCTTTCCATAGTATTCAATACCCCTCAGTGTCAAAGCACTCCACAGAAAAGCAAAGAATTAGCAGCACATATGCTGAAAAGTAAAAATATACACTGCATTTGACCATGTTTCCAGCCTAAGCGTAAATAAAGTATGCCCATGCAGCATTTTACAAACTGGAAAAAAATAAAACCTGTGACACGTAACGGGTTTCAAAAAGACTTATCAGCTCAAGCAAAGCATCACCTGAACTATGCCTATGCATCTTCCTGTTAGACAAAATACAGTCTGTCTGCATTTGTATCTACCCCAAAATTATCACATGAAAATGCTCCCATCCAGATACTTCAGCCTCAATCCCTCGAAGCAGTCAGCAGGGACTGCAAGGACCCACATATGTGAACAAGCTGTGCGAAACCAAGGGTGAATGAGACTGACCATACCCCTCTAAGCACTCAAACATACTGAGAAGACACTAGCGTCCTTCAAAATTTGCTTACTGGGCAAATTTTGCACTGAAATCTTCCCTAAGATTAACACATTGTCTCACAAAGGCCTCTTTAGATGACTGGGGTGATTTTTTTTTTGTCCCCTCCACTCCATTTTGTGATCTCCAAAAACAGAAACAAAAAAAATCCACAGAATATTTTCATCCTTGTTAAATACATAATGCAGTTCTATGAGAACTACACAATAGTTTAAGAATATTATGATTAATGCTGTACTTACATTAAAGAATATGAGCCTAACTAAGTAAAAAACTTGCAGTAAGACTACAAATTTACAAATCATTCCTGTATTAGTTTGTATCTGAAGATCCAGCTGTCTCCACAGCATTGTGTTTTTCTCCCTCCACCCTCATCAGGCAAGTGCGATATGCTTTCAGTTAAAAATGAAACACGAGAGAGAAAATCCTACACTTCTAAAGAATAATATTCTCAAAGAGATACTTGATCTCACTGGCGATAGGACAAGGGGAAATGGCCTCAAGTTGCACCAGGGTAAGTTTAGGTTGGATATCAGGAAAAACTTCTTTACAGAACAGGTTGTTGAGCACTGGAATAGGCTCCCCAGGGAGGTGGTTGAGTCACCATCCCCGGGTGTGTTTAAAAACCATTTGGATGTGGTGCTCGGAGATATGATTTAGCAGAGGGTTGTTAGTTAGGGTAGTATGGTGGGGTCATGATTGGACTCAATGATCTTTAAGTTCTTTCCCAACCTGAGTGATTCTATGGAAGTCATCTTGGCAAAATCCTGACCATAAAGTCAACTTCTAAAATACTGTAAATTCTTTGTGACTTCCTACATGATATAGCCACAGGCATACCACAAGGCCAAGCAATTGCATGAGTCAGGAACATGGTTTTTGCAGACTGTCACATCCCTCCTATGCATCAAAGAAAGCTTTCTCTCTTTCCTAGAGCAATGGATTTTGGTTTTTAATTAGAGCTACTTCTTATTTTAGCCTAACTAGCTCAGACAACCCCATGCTCCAGGTGGCCATTCTGAAGTCAAACTGACCCAGTCATTTCCCTTTACGAAGCTGTGGAACTGAATTTCATGATCTTAACAGAAAAAAAACACAAGTTAGTTCTATAAATTCTACGTAGAAGACCGTAATTATAAAGTCTTGTTTGACTTAAACTTCCTCCAAAGTATACCCATGTAATCCAGCCAATGCTCTAAGGAGTTGTTAAGGACATTTTCAAAGGATACTGTACGTGATATCCAAAGAATACTTTCCAGCCTGTAAGGTAGGCTGTAAGTTACTCTTCCTTTCAATGAGACGATACAGCTTACGAAATGTTGGCAGAGCAGCAGTACGCATCCACACAATAAAGTCTTCATTGATAAAGCCATTGTTGTCAGGCTCAGAGTCCAGCATATACACTGGTTTGGGCCAGTTTACTGGTTTTGTTGTACCTAAGATTAAACAAAAACAACAATAAAGTATTTCAAACACAGGACTAAATGAAGCACTGGATCACCAAAATTCATTCTAGTATCATAAAAAACATGCATGAAATCCTAAGTAGTACGAAGAGCCAGGCTGGTTCATTGCTACTGCAAGATTACTGAACTGTTTGGGAACTTTTTATTTTCATAGAATGGCTGAGACTGGAAGGGACTTCTGGGAGCAGTTGGCCCAACCCCCTGCTGAAGCAAGGACACAGAGCACTGTACCCAGGAATATGTCCAGACAGCTTTTGAAGTTATCTGAAGAGGGAGGCTTAGCCACCTCTCTTATAGGGGAGTCAACTCTTTGAAAGGATAGATAATAGCAGGACAAGGGGAAGATGGTTTTAAGTTGAAAGAGGGAAGATTTAGGTTGGATATCAGGGGGAAGTTCTTTACTATGAGAGTGGTGAGGTGCTGGAACAGGCTGCCCAGAGAGGTTGTGGATGCTCCGTCCCTGGAGGTGTTCAAGGCCAGGTTGGATGGGGCCCTGGGCAGCCTGGTCTAGTATTAAATGTGGAAGTTGGTGGCCCTGCCTGCAGTGGGAGGGTTGGAGCTTCATGATTCTTGAGGTCCCTTCCAACCCAAGCCATTCTATGATTCTCTCTGAGGAATCTATCCATTCCTTTATCACCCGCAGAGTTTCCAGTTTACACAGCAGTGTATATCCATTTATTCTCATGACAGCACTGTCTATTGGCTTAAACAAGTTTTACTGCCCTATACATTTATATAGATAGGAAGCCTTATCAAAATATTACTCTACCTTTGTAAGACAATTCTCCATTGTGATGACAGCTCTCCTGCTCTACTACTTTCTGGGCCACAAGCAAATAAAATTATATACACTACTTCAGATGATGTCACAGTAGTGTTTTTGCTAACTACTGGAAATAGCGTTCTACACTGTATTAGAGTATGGTATCTGCCTTTCCAAGGTCACTTTGGTAAGGTCACTTGGCCGTGACTAAGCAAGAAACACTTATCAGGCTAAACCTAAGGCTATTTTCTATCTTAAATATACACACAGACCCCTAAAGTCCAGAAGGGAAACTGCTTTTAGACTTCATCAAAGAAACTCTGACTTACCAGACTGTACTTAACTACATTTCTTTAACCTTATAACTGAGAGAAATCAGTTAAACTGATTACAAATAATCAGATTTTAAAATGCAATGCAAGATCTACCAGTAGAACCATTAAAAAAGAAAAAAGAAAATTCCACACAGAGTTTGATTAAATAATCACAGTATTTCTTCTCAAGTTAAAACGATGTATTATAGCACTGCACTTACTAGGATTTTCTCAGTATTCAAGACATAAAAACTTATCAAGAACTACTAAAAAAAAAAAAAAAGATCAAAATGTGATTTGATATTTCAAGATCCCAAACGGCAATAAGTAATTGAAGTATCACTTAAGCCAGGAATCTTTTCACCATCTTAACAAACTAATCTGATGCCAGGCAACTGACAGAAAGAGCTTTCATGAAACTTCAAAAAGATTAAATAGGAAATAAGCCCAGGTTCTACTTTCACGTGTTAAATGACTACAGTGAAATTAGAAAAAACTAAATTACTTCTGCTGTTTGCAGCATCCACTGTTAACAGACAACTTTTCCAGAAAGCAGACTAGTCCTTAGCTTGGACTTCTTCATAGAACAGCAACATTTTTAATATGTTCACTACCATGTTGCCATAGAGGTAAAATCCAGGGCAATCCACGTGTTTGAAATCTTTTGTTCTTCAAATTTCACATATTTCTTACCTTGGAAGAGTGCAGTTAAATTATTTCCATCTCCTGTAGGATTCCTGAACTTCACATTTTTATCTGTCCACCACGCAATGCCTTTTTTAATCAAAGTAATAGCAGTCCTTGTGTCATTTTCAATGTGGTACAATTCCAATGTATCTATGGACAAAATCAAATTGGAAAACCACATAAGAATGACTTTTATTAGATGAATGATCCTGATAGGCAGTAAAACAATTTTCTCCATGAAAAACAAAAACAAACCGCCACAATCAAAAACTGTTCTGTAAGAATCCATACACATTACATAGCAGTGCGTTATATACATATAGCATCTTTACACCTATTCCATAACAGCCACTCGCAACAGATGTTTCAATCCCTTGTGTGCTATCAGATTAAATTCATCATGATAGTTATTAATGGTATTTTAATCCAAACATTCCAAACAATTAAGGTGTGTTAATTCAAAACAAAACAATCCACAATAATACCCAAAATACAGCAACAGTACAAAACATACACAACAACACAAAAACACTAAACTCAGAAGTGTTATCATACCATTAAACATACTGTTGGCAATAGCCCCACAGGGAGCAATGGGTTTATCCTCGTTTGTGCGGTAAGGCTCACATTCCTTACTTGGATTCTGATAGAAAGAAAAAAGGCAGATCAGTCTGTGCTAGTTTATACTTCAGTACTTCAAACATGTGCACAGCTCACACTTGCTACAAAATATTTTCAGGAGTGAGTTTATTTACAAATACTTCAGCATTCATTGCTAATCAATATGATTGATTTTTTTCTTTACAAGCAGGAATATATTCTAGATAAAATATGAATAAAGTCAAGAATCCCATGATGGTCATTCTAAAATTAAGACTGCTTGGAAACTGTTAAAAGAAGGAAAAAAAGACATTCTAACTGAAACATGAAGTACTCCAGCATTCATTTAATACAGTTTCCCTCCCCAATCTCCCAGTATGCACAACTGTTAGAGATAAGAGATTGCAGTAACTAACAAAGCACAGCATAAAATGGTAAGGTTGCAAGCACACAAACATCAAGCCAAAAACAAGTGCCCTAAAATACAGTGTCAGTCATCAGCTGTAACTTCCTGAAACTCTGCTTTTTTTTCCAATTTACATGCAAAAAGGGGGAATACTTTTGCAGGAGCAAGAACCCACATTTATTTCCACTCTTTGCCAAAATTATGAGGAGCAATCCGACTCTACACAGTGCTTTGAGCAGAATACAGAGTACTGACGTTTTCCAGTAACGCTGATGTTCAGTATCAAACCTGATTCTGTAGAAACAGATGCGTTTAGCTGCAATATCCAAACCAAGTGCTAGGTAACATTATTTTATACTGAAAATGAATGAGTACACATAGGTACTATCATCTGAAGGTAAAAAGTTTAAAGCTATTCGATTTTGAGATGTGTTTGATGTACTGCGCTGCTGTCCAGTGAACAAACAACTGCCAGGAAATTACAGCATTTTACATTTTTTAATAAGTATGAATTCCTTATTGTTGTTTTCTGGAATACATCAACTCTACAGCTACATTATTATTAAACTACGTATTCTGCCCTGTGATAACTTATGCAAGTCAGCTGTTCATTGCCTACTAGTATCTATAAATATCAAAGCTTGAATACCTACAAGCAATGAGCTGTTGTCTCCGTTTAGTTGGCTGTCATCTCGAGATTTCACATAGCGACGGTGGTTTTGATAGAAGTTGGATAGTCCATAATACATGAATACGTTACTCTACAAGAGGAGTCGTAGAGTAATTCACACAACAAATTCACACAACAGATGAATAAAACACACAAGCATGCTGGTTAACTGAAAGCTGGAACTTTAACCTCCTAAATTGTGTTTGCTTTATAGTAACGCTCAAAGTAGTGATGCTCAAAGACTCTCTTTGTACTGAGTACACACAATACTATCCCAACAGAAGCTGGCATCGTGAAGTCAAACAATATCAACATGCCATAAACCAGCAGCATGATATTCATCAGTACTATCCCAACACTTATTTTGTCCAACATCAATCACATAATCCCCATTATTTGCCTCAAAGCACGCATCTGATGTTGCCGCTTTCTGCTGAACTCAGTTTAAGTTGTGCAGGAATAGCTCGTCTCCTTATCAAGTACATGACATCCACCTAGGACAGACAGTAAATCCAGATGTGTAAAAGGCAAGTGTCCCATTTAACACTGTGCAATTCCAGATAGAGAGGCATTAAGAACCGTCTCATCCCTGCTACTGAAAAGACACACACCCATCAACTCCAAGTTCATACGAATACTAGAAATAATTGTTTAAGATAGAAACAAAGTAAGGCTGTGGGAATGCAGCTTTCCTATCGCTTACAAAATAAACCACGTCAGCAGTTCTTATTTAACTTTGCATGCAAGGCTACGTACCTCAAATGAATGTTCCAGTGTGAAATTGATTGTGCAAGTACAAGGCGGTGAGCTATCCCAGGACACATTTAAACATTTGTTGCAGGGACTGGAAGGCTCTATTCCTGTATAATCAATCTATAACAGAAAAAAAATATTCACATTAACTTACAGTGGGAAAGCAAAGAAAATTGATTAATAAGCCAGAGAATTGGTGTGGCATTTATTTTGCAACCTTACTGCATCTCAGTTCCAAAAGCCCCATTTGATGATCTCACGGTCGCTTCTAACCCAAACTACTTTGTGATTCTGACTACATATTCTGTTTCAGCCTCAGACAAATCCGGCACCAGTGTGGGCCATTAATGCTGGGGAAGAAGAGAAAAAAAATATATCAAACAAAAAAAACCACCAAAACACACAGAGCAGATACTCAAGGCACCATGTCATTTCCAAACACACTCAATATATAACAAGCAGATCTAAGCTGCCACACGCCTTCCAGAGAAGTCTCAATTTTAAAAGCCTACCTAGATATTTAATAAGAAAAAAGCTTTGCTTAAGAAAACTTTATTTACTGCCTATGTTTAGGCACTCAATCAGATTTTTCAAAGACGACTTTATGCTCGAGAGCTCTCCTAAAACAGGCAAGGTGAAGAAACAAATACCAAAAACAGTAAAATACCAGATGAAAAAGAAAGATGATCACTGTTAATGTAGCTTATCAAGTATCTGTCTTCAACAGTCTAGCAACAAGAACAAGAAAAATTACCTGAAATCTGCACATTCAGGCTACCTTTACAATACACAATGTATCCTGAGCACCTGGGCTCTCATCCTATGGCCCTTGCCAAAAGTCGCTTGATTGCTTTACATTGCTCTCTCCTGCATAGCTTCAGGATGCAAACAGAAGGAAATAACTGCTTTGGGTTCAGCTGGTCAGCTCTATGTGTAGGGGAAAGATTCCATCTGTCTATGAACTAGTATTCCTATACTTAAAAGGTGCTTCCTACTTAGAAACAGAACTCAGATGAGCACAACACACGACAAGTTACCAAAACAAAGTGCTTTGAACTACAAATCCTGCTCAGTTTTAGGAAAGACTGCTGCAAATGGTTTGTTCTGATTTACAGTCATATTCAAACATTACTGAGAATTAGAGTGATTTATGATCTGTCCTAAAATCTGTATTAAGGGTAAATTAAACAAGCAGTTTCAAGGTTCAAGGAACAATTGAAGCCTATTCCCTCTGGATGTTCTTCAAGGTCTCTCTCCCCATAGATTCTTTGGTATTTGTTAAGAGCTGCAGCTCTTTCTTCAGCAAAGGTGTTTCAGTGGTCTGTGATCTGCTGCCAGACTTCTGACAGATGAGACCTTCCTCTGACAAGCCCAGCTGAAACAAGTCAGATTCAAGAGCTGTTAGGTAAGGGAAAGCTTTGCCTCTCACTAAATGAGATACTGCATTTATGCTGAAGTAAATATTGGACTTTCAGTATTTGAAAGAAGTGTATAAACAGAAGGGAGAATGACTACTTATGAGGCTGGACAGTTATAGGACAAGGGGGAATGGGTTTAAGTAAGTAAGACAGAGGAGGTTTAGGTTGGATATTAGGAGGAGGTTTTACACACAGAGGGTGGTGACACACTGGAACAGGTTGCCCAAGGAGGTTGTGGATGCCCCATCCCTGGAGGCATTCAAGACCAGGCTGGATGTGGCTCTGGGCAGCCTGGTCTGGTGGTTGGCGACCCTGCACATAGCAGGTGGGTTGAAACTAGATGATCACTGTAGTCCATTTCAACCCAGGCCATTCAATGATTCTATAATAAGTAGCTCTGCCTCAGCACTCCTTCAGGGCTTGGTCCAGCTGCAGCACAGGGACCAGCAAGATCTAAAAATTTCACTTACACGAAGAACACGTTACTTGTTATGTTCCACTGACAGCTTAGCAGAAGTGATACAAGTATGTTTTCATCCCTTGACAAATAATGAAACCACTGCTTCAAGAACACAAGAACTGATGCGTGGAGCCAAGGCAGAAATCCATGTGTCCCAGCACCGGGGCTCCGAAGAGCAACAGCAAGAGACCACAGACTCACAGGGAGCTGGTATCTCCTGGCCCAATGGCTGTTCAGATTGTTGATGTCCTTCTCAGCTCGTTTGTTTATGTAGTGCAGAAATAACACAGCTATTCTCCAAACCACCTGTGGTCTTTGTAGGCTTCACACACTGTGACAGTTGGATGCTACTAAAGAATTATAGAATATCCTGAGTTGGAGCGACCCATAAATGTTCACAAAGTCCAACTCCCAGCTCCACACAGCACTCAGAATCAAACCCTGCGTCTGAGAGTGGTATTAAAGTGCTCCATGGACTCTGACAGCTCAGGGCTGTGCCCACTGCCTTGGGCAGCCTGTTCCATCCCCACCACCCTGTGGTGCAGAACCTGTCCCTAACCCCCAGCTGCCCCTCCCCTGACACAGAGGGGCAGCTGGGGGTCCCTGTCGCTGTCACAGAGAGCAGAGCTCAGCGCTGCCCCTCCGCTCCCTGTGAGGAGCTGCAGCCACCACGAGGCCTCCCCTCAGCTCCTCTGCTCTGGACTAGCAATTACCATCCCTGACCACTTCTTGTATAAAAGGCATCGAATCAGTCTGTCAGTTGTTTTTTTTCCCCTATATCCACCTCTGCAGATTTCATTAAGTTCTGCATCATTCTGGTGATGGGGTCACTAGAATCACACACAGCACTGAAGATGCACACAACAGTCACACACCTCATCTCAGCTCCTCATTCCTAGCAGTGCCATTGGGTCTGGTTTTAATTACTGTTAAGCAATTCACAGAAGCAGTCACAGCACTGGGACGTGCTTCCTGTTTCAATTACTGTCCTGGACATTGCTCAATTTGTATCATATTTTAATATGCTGTCAACAGTTCTTATCCATTCTAAAAATAAATAAATAAAATAAATAAATAAATAAATAAATAAGATAAATGAAAAAAAATAGGCCCACATTGGCCTTTAATAGTATAGGGCAGAAAACAGACACTTCTGAAGCTTTTCCCTCAAATTTCATTCAAATGAACAATTTCCCACAATGGACCGCTTTGAAACAGAGAGAAAAGGATAGAGAACAACCAGCACACACACATCAAAAAAAAAAACAACAACCCATAAACCTCATACACTTAAGATTTTGGACATCTTCCACATTTAAATTTGAGAGCTTCTAAAGGAAATCAATGGAAAGGCCAGATCTTACTGCTTGCACTCACATAATAACAGCGCAGTTCTCAGAGGCTGCAGCATCAAGTTCCAGGACAGACCTAGGAATAATATGAACTGTACACAAATATGTATTTGGGGACATCAATCATACACCCTATTCAGTTACAATACACGAAGCTTTCAGGCTGCTATACACACACAGAGACGCCTCATGAGCAGCCTATTGTCTGAGGTGGGTGTAAATAAGCAGCTCTTCTTCCTCCCCCAGTTACATCTTTAAATAAGCTTAGTCACCGCACCTCGCTTTTAGAAGCCCTGTCTCCCAGAGTTACATCAGTGGCTCTCTGGGAATAACATCTGGAAGTTACTAAGAAAAGCCAGAGCACCAGGCAAGGACCTGAGGTAGATGTGCATGTGGTAGACATGCACACACACTCCCCCTCTCCACAATTTTTGCATTAAAACATTTTACAGAAAAGCATTAGGATCAAAGAACAGAACACAAGCTCCCTCCTTTTACTTGCATACCTGAACTGTTTGATCACAACATCAGACTCACAGAACTCACAAACCCTATCTCCAGGAAAATAAAATCCGACCAAGCTCCAGGGGGTGGAGGACAACACAAGCGATGAACACACTCGATAAAAAACAAAGCACATTTTCCCTATATTTAATACCTTGAAACTGGAAGTGACAGAAGACTACCACCTGCTATTACATTTCCAAATATTAGTGGCCAACAGTGCTTCATAGATGCAGTCTGTCTGTGTAGGGGAGCATTAGTCGCACTAACTGTACACGTTAGGAGGGAACAGATGCCTTATGGCTCCTGCTCGAGCTTTACAGCAGTATGTAAATAAGCTGCTAAGCAGACACAGTGTTTAACACTTCACAGAATCATAGAATGGTCTGGGTTGAAAAGGACCACAATGATCATCCAAGCTTCAACTCCCCCGCTATCTGCGGGGTCGCCAACCACCAGACCAGGCTGTCCAGAGCCACATCTAGCCTGGCCTTGAATGCCTCCAGGGACGGGGCATCCACAGCCTCCCCGGGCAACTTGTTCCAGTGAATATACACACAGCAGGGATAGAGCCACAAGGAGTCACGGAACCATTAAGGTTGGAAACGATCCTTAAGATCATCTAGTCCAATCATCCACCTAAACACCAACATTTTCCCACTAAACTACATCCCTCAGTACTGCATCTAAACACTTCTTGAACTCCTCCAAGGACGGTAACTCTGACAGCTTCCTGTGCAGCCCATTCCAGTATCTGACCATCCTTCTGAAGAAGTTCTTCCTAACATTCAACCTGAACTTCATTTACAGTTCTGGACTCAGAGGAAACTCTGATGAAGTTCTCATCCTTAAGGATCAACCCAGATCCAATCAGAATGAAAAGATATGGTAAATATAATTGGAAAAATACACATCTCTTGTAACATCAGCATAAGACTGCATGTTACATTAATAAAGAAATGGCTGTCTTAAATATAACCATCAAAAAAAGTGTTAGCCAGCTTTTTTTTTTTCTTTTAATGTTTCTCGATGTAGTATCCTGTTGAAAAAAGGCATCTGCATCACCTTCAAGAGGGCCATAAGATGGCATCGACAGTCGGCGTGTTGAGAACAGAGCAGTGTGCTCTGAAGTACCCGTGCCAATGTCCAGATGTGCATGCCCCTGCAGCTTCCAGGCAAGAAGCTTAAATGCATCATCCAGACACTGCACAACGCGCTTCAAACTTCTATTTCCCCCTCCACTTCAGCCTTTCCTTAACAGGAATTTTAGTTCCTGGGACTCTGTTTCCCAACCTCCTCCCGACACAGCTGTCACCTCCCGCTTCCTTCCTTCCTTCCTTCCTTCCCTCCTTCCTCCCCCCGGCACGGCCCGGCCCGGCCCGGCCCCCCACGCCCCAGAGCTGAGGGGATGCCCTGTCCCCGCGCACCTCGTACTCGCGGATGTTGTTGGAGGTGACGAAGATGCCGATACCGATGGGGATGAAGATGAGGCCGATGATAAAGAAGGCCGGCAGCACTGTGCCCGCCGTCAGGATGGGCTGCCAGGCGGGCAGGCGCTGCTGCTTGAACGCCGTGTTGTCCGGCTTGCGGGTCTTCACCGCTCCGCCGCCGCCCGCCGCAGCCACGCCGCCCGGCCCGCCACCCGCGGGGTGTCCGTCCGCCTCCTCCTTAGCGCTGTAGTTGACCGCCATGGCGCCGCCCGACGACACCGCCGGCAGCCCCGCCCGCGAACCCACTACGTGACCGACGGACGCCGCACCTGCGCTCTCGGGGGAGGGCGCGCGGTTGATGACGTAAACGTCGCGTTCCGGTGGACGAGAAACGGCCGCGACGAAGCTGCGCATGCTCAGGGGAAGACCGGCGTCTATGCGCAACGGAAGAACACAATCTGTGCGCTCATTGTCTCCTTCCGCCTGGCCGGAGCGCAAAGCGCATGCGCAATGTCATCGGGCGCCTTTCCCACTCTCCCCGTTCAGCCTGTTTCTGCGCATGCTCATGTTCTGTGCAGCTGGTTATGAGTCCGCAGGTTGGAATCATAGAATCATTGAATGGCCTGGGTTGAAAAGGACCACAGTGATCATCTAGTTTCAACCCCCTGCTATCTGCGGGGCCGCCAGCCACCGGACCAGGCTGCCCAGAACCACATCCAGCCTGGCCTTCAGTGCCTCCAGGGATGGGGCATCCACAACCTCCTTAGGCAACCTGTTCCAGTGCGTCATCACCCTCTGAGTGAAAAAATTCCTCCTTATATCCAACCTGAGTCTCCCCTGTTTCACAGTTTAAACCCATTCCCCCTTGTCCGATCACTATCTGTCCTTGAGTGCATGTGTATTTCTGAGCGCCTGCTTTGTCCAGAGGGGGGCAGAGCACAAGGCAATGCAATGTTGAAATTGTGTATTTCTGCTTCTGCTGGTGCTTTCCTGTTAAAGTTCATTTTGTGAGGTGGTCAGCGTGGCCCAAACCTGCCCATCAACAAGCATTGATGTTTCTTTGTGATTTTAGAAAAATCTAATGAAATGAGTCTCTGAACAGCCGAATCTAACGGTAGGTGTCCCTGTTCGTTGCAGTGCGGTTGCACTAGGTAACTTTTAAGGGTCCCTTCCAATTCAACTGGTTTTAAAATTCTATGGATTTTTTTGTGTAATCTATGCTCCTCGGCTGCAGACGGGGACAATTTCCCCCCAAAAATGAAGTGGGATAATCAAATACACCAACAGGGAGCGCTGGGGAGGCAGGCGTTTGGTCAGGAGCAGCGCCGTGGGGCTGTGCGGGCTCTTGCCTTTCCACAGGCATCTAAAATTTGAGAGTCATTTTGGGCTCTAAACAATTATCTAGGGCTCAAAACTGAGTCACATTCCTTGTGGCATCTGTGCTGCAACTTTATCTCATTCCTGATGTATCCCTCTGAGCTTCTGGCAGCAAAGCCCCTTCCCCTGTTATAACCCTTTTCTCTATTCTGTCATCAAGTCTGGCAGCTTGTGCTCCCCCAGCTTCCCAGAAAATCCAGTGAAGGAACAGAACTGCATGTAAACATGTGCTGTGAGGTGGCAGGAAGTTTCCTTGGATGCTGCCAGGTTCAAGAGGGCCCTTTTATCCTCTGCATTTTATTGACTACTCAGGGAAAAGCATCACGTTCCCTCCATGCCACCCTGTCACCTCCTGGACACCCAGCATCTTCATGGCCTCCATCAATGAAGATCACCTCAGTGCAGCCACCACAGAAGCCTGATGGAAAGGCATCCTTCCATCTGTGCAAAGACACAGAGGACACCACAGTGCACCATGTTTTGCAGTCCCAATTGGATTGGTGCTGGGAACTTTGGCACAAGGTTCATCAGGTGGGGCCTGCTTTCTTGTGGCGTGAGAACTAAATACACCTTCTACTTCTGTGAGCAGGTGGCTACACTGGGTACAAGCTGTCAGCCCTTGAGGAATCTTACTTCCATTCTTTAGAGAAATAAAGAATATTAGCTTTAATACTTCATTATTTAAGGGCAACTAAGCTGGTGAGGAATCTGTAGCACAAGTCTCACAGGGAGCAGCTGAGGGAACTGGGATTGTTCCATCTGGAGAAAAGGAGGCTTGGGGAAGACCTTATTGCTCTCTAGAGTCACCTGGAAGGATGTTGTGGCAAGGTGTTCGGCAGCCTCTTCTCCCAGGCAGTAGCAATAAGATGGAGGGAATGGCCTCAAGTTGCTCCAGGGAAGGTTCACATTGCCTATTAGGAAGAATTTCTTTTCAGAAAGAGTGGATTGAATTGCATTGGAACAGGCTGCCCAGGGAGGTGGTGGAGTCACTGTTCCTGAAGGTGTGTAAGGAAAGGACAAATGTGGTACTATGGGACTCGGCTTAGTGGGTGATATTGGTGGTAGGTGGATGATTGTACTAGATGATCTTAGAGGTCTTTTCCAACATCAGTAATACTGTGATTCTGTTATCTCTCTGTTTTACTTTATTGCCTGTAAGCTAAGCTCTTGGTTGAATATTATTGCACAAGTTTATGTTAAGGCAGTTCATTTATATCCAAGCAAGTACAACCTACCAAGTTCACAGTCATGAAGTTTTACACTGAGGTGCTGTGCAGTATAGTGCACTTCAGATTGATTTGTGTGCAGTCATAAGAAAAACAGATACAGAACAAAAATTACTAATAAAAATATGCTTTCATAATGTTCCTTTTTAGTATGTGGGAAGGTAAACTGATTTATTAGGTCTTCATTTTGGCAGCTGCGTTGGTGGTATAGTGGTGAGCATAGCTGCCTTCCAAGCAGTTGACCCGGGTTCGATTCCCGGCCAACGCACACCAAATTTTTGCAGGCAGTGTTCTCTTCAATCCTTCTGGTTGGAGAACTGGGATCCAGGCAGGAGGAGGAGAACAGACTAGTTGAATGAATTGAATGGTTCCATGATTGATGTCATGCTTTGGGTTGTGTGATCTAGGACAAACCTTAACCTGGGAAAGTTGATGTAGGATAGGACACAACTGACCAGGAGGGGTAGAAATATACTTGGCAGCAAGCTGGTATGGCTCATTTAAACTAGATTTAATGGAAGAAGGGGATGTACTGCTGAGTAATAGTGAAGACTTGGGGAACACTATCACTTTAGGAAGCAGTGGGGGGAAAACCTCAGATTTGTCCCAGAAGGTTTTGGGAGGGCTCTGCCCAGCTGGTAATGTGGCCAAAAGCCCAGTGACACTGTACCAACGCACTCAACATGGGAAATAAACAAGAGGAATTGCACACTATGGTGCAATTGGAAAACGACTATCTTATTGATATCATGGAAATATGGTGGGATGACTCACATAACTGGAATGCCATGATTGAGGGCTATGAGCTCTTTAGAAGGGATAGGTGAGGTAGGAGGGGTGGGAGAGTTTCCCTCTGTGTTAAGAAGTGGATAGGCTGCAAGGAGCTGGCTCTGAGAAACAGTCATAAAAAGGTTGAGAGCTTGTGGGTTAAAATTAGAGACTGGACTAATAAAGGGTATCTGGTGGTCAAGATCTACTACAGACCACCTGATCGAGGCCTCCTTCTTGCTTCAGCTACAAGTGACATCATGCTCACAGGCTCTCATCCTGGTAGGGAAGTTTGCCGATGACACCAAGCTGAGTGGTGCAGTTTACACAATAGAAGGGAGGGACCTGGACAAGCTCTAAAAGCAAGAACATGAGAACCTAATGAGGTTCAGCAAGGCCAAGTGCATGGTGTTGCATTTGGGTTGAGGCAATACCAGATACAAGTACAGACTGGGAGAACTCATTGAGAGCAGTCCTGCAGAGAAGAACTTGGGAAGGACAAAAAGCTGATTCCAATCTTATTAAATCTGCACAAATATTACAAAAACGACTGTACTGTAGTTAATCTAAAAGACCATCAATTGGCATTTACTTTTTAATTGTATTTCATTAAGTCTTCCTAAACGATCTTCTTCTGGCACTTACTCTATCACATTGTCTTCTTATTTCTAGGGAAAAAAAAAAAAAAAAATTGATGCTCTTTAAAATCAAATCAAAAGAAATAAAACTTCATGCTGTTATAACCACTAATACAGAGAATAGTCAATTAAGGCAAATAAAACTGCCAAACAGGTCAATTCGGTCAGCAAATCTACAAAGGAAAAAAACAAGCATTAAGTGTAAAGCCTTCAACATAAAACTAAATGTTACTTTTCTGAGGAAGAGCTAAAACTGAACATTTCACGGTAGAAAGTGGAGTATTCAGAGCAGTAACCTCCATTTTCTATTTCTGTCATCTTTTCTACATCACAGATTGTTCTACAAAACAGCAAGTTTTATCTCCTCTTTGTGTCCAACTGCTTTTCACTATGAGGCAAATGGAAAGCACAGTGTAATAGAGTCTTTCTCTAGAAGTCAAAATATGTCAGATTTTTTAATAGATGTCATATTTTATCACCTGTAGTTATACTAAAATAGGGCTTTGAAACCTTTGTAGGCAGTAACAGTATTTTAAGGGAAACACAGATCATTCACTGATTTTCCATTGCCTAAAAGTCACTGCTATCTGTAGTCCAAAGTGGCCTCTGCTCTGTCTTATTGAGAAAGCACTTCAAGATTACTTACTTTGTAACAGCAATAACTGTAGAAATGAATCCCATTTTTAATCTACATTATTGCATTTTTTCCTGAGTGTCCCCTGAGTATCAGCCAATTATGTGGCTAATGCACTTTCTTAATTTGTTTTAGATTCAAATCCAGATTTGGTAATGTGCAAAATGGCCAGGAACATAAATGCATAAGATGAAACACACCTGTCAGGGCACCCTTTGCACATGTGAACTTGACTGACTGGATGCCTTAATGAAATACTTTGCTTCCAGCAAAGTGTCAGAAGAGAATTTATTATTCTGTCTGCATAAACCAGTATCGTTGATGCAATAGTGTATGTCAGTAATGATCTTTCGTGACCAGGGTTGCTATTCTCCTTTAGCGTGCTGCAGCTCATTACCATACATTAAAATCTAAATGATTTCAAGTACACCACGACTGTATTAATGCTTTAAACAAATCTTTATTTTTTTAAAAGCTTAAAAACGTAATGCATTTGCGAAGCTGTAAATGTTTGTGTATTTGTTTAGGAATCATAAAACAACAGGGGACAGCTTATGCATACACTCATACTGAATCAGCTTTATATTAAAATCCAGACAAGGAAAAATATTTTATTCCTTGATTGGGACTTTTCAAATTCAGACTCAACTTTGAAGTATGATTTTACTTAGATTTTACCCATATGTAAAAGTTCACTTCAGGCCTGCCAGTGTCACTTTCAAATAGCTGGCAGTTTCATTCCAGGCAAACTCATGGATAGTTCTTAATTCAGAAGCGATGCTTTGAAAATAGGAGATTTTGGTCAGTACTACATTCATTCTACTGCGCGGTAAATTGAAATGTGGCACACACTAAACATGCTTTACCTGAATTTATTACTCAATGAAAGCTGGAATATTGAACTCACTCTAAAATATTGCTCACAGATACTGCTATGTTTATTGGCACATATTATCAGCTGTAAAACAAACAAACAAAAAAAAAGAAATCACCACAATCCTCCTTAACAAACATGGTGTACCAGCTGAAGCGCTGGTGTAGTCAAAAGCTATACCAGGAAATGAGTTTTGCAAGCAGAAACAGCATTTGTTTTGTTTAGATTACCCAGTAGCTCCCTTGCATATCAGCTAACTCTTCCCAGAGCAGATCAGCTCCACAAACGTCCATCCAAGTCCCAGAATATCCTGGCTCTCTAGAATTTCAGTACTTGGTACGGAGCTCATATCAAGAAGAGCCAGCAACTCCCATGGTTGGCAAGCGAACCAAACCATGAAGATCAAATTGACTACATACCACTGCGTTATTCCAGCTTCAAAGGTAAGTGGCCTACTCTTCTCAGTGGGACACTGAGTTAATGCACTTTTTCTGGCATCCCACTTTGCATCTCCTGCAAGCAATACTGTTTTCTCTTCTAAAAAACAGTTTATCCCAGAAGCTTCTGCAATTTAAATAGCTGTAGCATTTTAAATATGTGCCAACGACTTAGATTAAAAATAATTAATTATGAATCATGTAAGAAAAAAAACCTCACCCTGAAAGGGTTTTATCCAGCTTTATGTGTAGTTCATTCAAACATCATTTTAAGTACAGCTGCCACAGAGCTCTCTGGGTGCTATTTGAAAAGCTGCCAGTGCAAAATGCACAGTTCACCACATGGCATCTCATTTTTACAGTTCTATTAGTCTTACACTGAATGGTCTGATCATGTCAAGCAAATGTATCTGCCAAAGCAGTGAGAGCACCAGGTTAGAAACAATGATGTCATTAAGCACTTGGTGATAGATCCCTCTTTGTTACAAACAGTATTAGAACCAGTTTTACTACACACATCACTGTGATACCACAGTGGAAAGCAGTCAGAAGAATTAATTTCCAAAGCTATGCATTCTGTCCCTGCAAACAAAGACATACGCAAATACTGCCAACTTCAGGAAATTAATTTAAAATTGAAACACTTGATTACATTTGCATAGTTGTGAAAATTTATTAGTTACAGTGTAATGAAAATCAACTTTTTTTTTTTTTTTTGGTACAGGCATAAGTAAAAACATACATTATATAGAAAAACATCACAGCTTTAAAAACTGGCTTACATTGTCTAAAATGAGTAAATCTAGTTGTATTTCAAGGCATTGGACTTTATACTTAATTTTATGCCAAACCATCACACAGTGCAAGAAATATTCTGCAATAGTACAAATTCCATACAGCAGTCATCGGAGTATTTAGTCTCACAGAATCATATGGTGGCAAAAACAATTGCGCTGAGTATTTTAAACAGAAAATACCGTTGAAATTATTTTTTCCTTTCTTTACATTCGCTCTCCTACAAAAATATCAAATCGCTAATTTAACAGTGTATTCTACAAACAAATGCACCAAGGACAACAGGAATTGCAACTTTGGGACAGTTACTTTACAAAGTATATTAAAAAAATAAATTATATGGCAAACAAAATCAAGCACGTGCCTTGGGCTTTGCAAATAAAAGTGAAATTCAGCTGGTAGAAAGACTGCTTCTCTCCCTCTGGCTGTATCAAAATACTTCCTTAGTTCTTAAAGCTCTACCAAGACAGAATACATAAAATCTAATGGAAGCAATAAATACTCCCATGAATAATCAGTAGCACAAGTGACCCTGGTGTTGATGGCAGAGGGCTTCTACAGTGATCCATCCAACTGGTAAGGAGGGTAGTGCACACAGAGAGTATATTGGGGTGGTAACTCATCTAGAGCTCATGCGTAACTGGTGAATGATGACACTCTCTAAAAGAAAAGAGAGCAAAACATTTGGTATTATGAAACTGGAAATAAATTACAAGATACTATAAGGAAGAACAATTACATTAGCAAAGTATATTTCTTCTGGAAATACCTTGCAGGCTTTCTCTAACATCACTGATAAAAACTGCCCTGTTTAATGCTGCAACAGGAAACCTAACCAGTGCCATGCTAGGGCTCTGGAGCCCTTGGCTCCCACTTCAGTGTCAAATCCATCACTTGGAAAGAAAGAATAACTTAGCTGAATAAATTGAACCACAGGAACACTAAGGCACAGCCCCACACCTGAATCCTGTGGACGACAATTTAAAGTCGGGTATCTTGAATCCTATCTATCTGAGCAAAACCATCAAAAACCTGCTGGTGATTCTAAAGTGCGGATGAGAAAGAGGTATGTGGTCATTTGTTTTTAATTGAATTTTCCTTAGAAATTGATGCTGCTTTTATTCAGCAAGTCTGTTGAGTTTTGCTATTGCCTGGAATATAAATTCCAGCCATAGTATGCAAAAGGAAGTATTTGCCTTCTCTTTGAAAGGCAAGGCTTAGTTTTGCCCCGAGTGTAACACGACAGCTCTCTGATTAATTTCTAGGTTCTTTTGAAAGGCTGGCTCACAGCTTGGTCTTCGGTTTTTCTATTTAAGTACACCACTCCGACAAGCAATTTTTAATAGAAGAATGTAGCTATCAGTCAATGACATTATCTCTGAAAAGAGGTATCTTGCACATTTCAAATAATATAACTGCACCGATGCTAACTAGAAGTACAGTAATATGCTTTCATAAATACTCATTTTCTTAATTGAAATGTTGTTGGTTTTTTTTAAGAGTCTTTCCTCTCTTAGTAGCCTGAAGATTTTTCAAAAAGTAGGCAGCCCAAGAAATTGCACTAACCGTGCCATTATCCCCTTGGGCAATTTTGTTGACTCTTTGCCTTTGTCTGCTAATATTTGAAAGGTGTTTCAGCAAGGTACAGTAGATCACTGCTTGTTGTGTACTCGTTATGCCAGAATGTTGCCACTAGATGGCAGATTCCAGTTAGGTTTTTTTTTTTATGCGTGTTGACCCAGAAAAGCACGGCTAAGGCAACACCCAAGGAAGTATGGTGTGGCAAATGAAGTAATAGATTTTCCTACATGAAAGCATTTCATTTTTATATAATTTACGTTCACAAATTATTTTCAGGAATATACGTGTGCTTATTCTCAGAAATTTGAGCAATGAATGCTAAAGAACCGTAAACGACAGCAAGAAAAATTACAAGCAGAGCTGTTCCCTAACTTCATGCTCTTGAGGAATATTATGCAAAAAGCTGCATTTAATATCAGATTATAATATCGAATGAAATCTCCCATTCATGTCAATGGGAGTCACATGAATTCTATATGAAACGCTTTTTCTTAATAATCAATTTGGACGTGATCTATGTATTCATAGTTTAATAGCAAAATTCTAGAAACTAAATGGACTGTAGAAAATATCATCTTCCTTGTAAAGGCTCGATACTGAATGAACAGTAAAAATACAGTGGGTTTCCGAATCAGCTGTCCTCCTACAGACTAAATATAGTGGTTTTTAAAGGAAGTCAGAAAAATATTAAAAATAAATAAATATTTTCCGGTTCTAGTATTTATTTGTTCATTATTTTCTCACGCTTACTTATATGCATGGACAAAGTTATTGGTTTGTTGTTTTTTTTTCCTAACAATTTAGTTTGCATTATGTATAATATGTGGATGTATGCATTATGTACATAGAATCATAGAATGGTTTGGGTTGCTCAAACATACTGCATACTACATACTGTAGTTACTAGAAGAGGTATTCAAACAGTTATTAAACTGAAACTACAGTAGGATAGATTTTGTCACAGTTCTGTAGGAGTAACCTCTGTAGGAATATGATATCTGTAGGATATAATTATATACATTTTTCTAGGTTTTTAGGTCTGAACATTTCAAGGAGCTATCAATTCACTTAAACGCAACTGAATTTATTCTAATGACAGGAAAAGAGAAAAAAGGTAACATAAAATGATCATTCTGATTTCGGTCTCCCCAGTGTAAGCTGGAATATCTCAGGGAAACGCAGCATACAGAAATAGCAACTGGCCTATCAGAAATACCAATTCTCATAATGAAGCACATCAACTGACATTTTAATGTATGTTTAATGTATGTATGTAAGTTTAATTTCTTCTTACAATATATACAAACAAATAGCATCAAATGATACAGAAAGTTGCACATCCAAGTGACAGAAACATCTATCAGTATTTCTATTTTTATAATCCCGTTGAAAAAGAGTTTTTTAAGTGAGGAACCATTCATACCTGAATGATTTGTACCTGAATGATTTTGTACCTGAATATCAGAGCTGACAGCTCTCTATTTGAGAGTAGTTAATCCACACTGCATCTTCCAAAAAGGGCAGTGTAGGTAGTAATGGAGATTAAAAGTGAAGTTAACATCTTCAGTGAGAAATGTTGGGTAGAGGTCTGTCAGAGTGTGCTCAGTCAGAATTAAGGGAAAGAGGGTAACTCACACTGATGCAGGGGAGAAAAACATTCCCCTAAATGAAAACAAGTTTAAAAGATGAGCTCACAGAAACTTCTGCCAGAAAACTACAGGTTTCAAACAGATTTAATGAAGTCGGCCACTGATGTGTGATAGGAACATATAATTGGTCTGAAAATTGTCCCGACTGCTGTAGATTATGCCAAGCACCTGAAACACCACAGGATGGTAGATTGCTTCTTTAAAGACGTGACTTTCAGCTTCTGATCAGAATCAGAAAATGTTTGTGTAAATATTGATCGTGTTTTAGAACACATGTAGCACATTCCAAGCAGTAACATGTGATTTGGCATCTAATTGGCATGAATCAATGTATTCATGTGATTTCTGAGATTACTCAAATGCGACTAATTGCTATGGTGGTGTATATTCTGTGGACATATTAAGAAGAGTCACAAAGTGTTCTGTGCTTTTTGAAGAATCACATTAATGGGCGTCACAAAAGGGGAAAAAAAAAGGTGCGCAAAATAAATAAGAATCTCTGTTTTTCTCCTCCTGTTTACTTAGTATGTTTAACAATATGAGAGAGCTCCTCTAGACATTAGAGATGAAGTTCTGTGCTCCCTCATTTTCAGTCATACTTATGCAAACATTGCTCTGTTTATGGCCACATTAGCAATACCCATATAATAACATTCAGGTGACAGGATCTCATCTCGAGAATGCAGCAGAAAACTTTGTTACGGGTCTACAACCAAAATCTCACACATCAGTGTATGCTGATCTGTATCTTGTCATGAATGGGTTGGCACCTTTCCTGTTCTCCTGCCACTCTACCTAAGCCATATGGGCTGGAATTATCACTATGGCTTGTACGGCTATGCAGTCAGCCACAACAAGGCATTTCTCCACTTGACATTGAAGCCTAATCAAAATAAAAATGTTCATCTGTTCCTAGTGAGCCTGAACTTAGGCTTTCTTAGCACTAACGTGGGTACAAGGTAAAGAACTGATGTCAGAATTTAGGTGCATGCTAACCTTTTTTTCTGTTGCAAGTATGGATATACATTAGTTAACATCTATTACTGACTTATTCTCTGATTTAAACGGATGAGGACAGAGATTGCAGCAAGAGATGTTCATATTAGGTACAGCATGTTGAGCAGGAAACCATCTAAACCCAGCCAAGAGAGTAATGCAGAGTACAGAGTTGTAACTTCTGAATCCTGACCTGCCTCTGTGCATTAGGTGTTGCTACGCCGTGCCAGAGGCTCCTTCCTCTGTTCATGAAAAGAGTAGTAAATCAGGCCCTTTCTCTCAGTATCCTGAAAATATTTGAAGTGCTTAAAAGAAATGGAAATTTTCACTTCTTACACTGATAGTCCTTGTTAAGAGTAGTATGTCATAATATGCGTGCTATAGGTTCAGATTTCGCTCGTGTCTGATGGGATTCGAATCTGTACTTCCTCTCTTTCAAAGACCACTGTATTTACCACTGTTATTCTGAGTTGAGTGCATTTTGCTATTGAAACTGTTCCACTTCATTGAAAAAGTCAATACAGGGAAAAAGAAGGGAGAGAAAGAATGAACATGAGTAATTCCCGATGATCACCTGGAAAAGGAAGCTGGTTTTCTGCACTGTAACCCACTCATGATAAAATACACATAAAGAAGCCCTGTAAATAAAGGCTCGATTAATTTCCTATGCATTTGTGTCTGACAGTTTGATTCTTTGGTGCCTAGTAAAATCTGAAGTCTGAACAAGGCTTGCCCTTGTGGCATTTGTGACATCACTCTCTTGTGTTTGTTCTTTGATGTTGCTTGAAGGTGAGCTCATGTTGCATTCTTTCACACAGTGGGGTTCTGCTAAAGTCTTGCTCCTCTTCTCAGTCACCCTTTTCATTAAACTTGAAGAACAACTTATTCTGGGGACCTCTGTTGCTTTGTCAGGTTTGGCTGAAACTGGTGGACGTGTTCAGTGTTATTCATCAACAGAGGACGGATGAACACAGACATTTCATCTTAGTAGCCTTCTTTTCACAGAAGGCCAGGCTTAAAAGCAGTCTTTGGAACAGGGACCAGAATCTAGGGGGACTTTCCCCCTACTTCAATATCCTGATCACTCAACCACTCTCTTGTTTCTGCTCAATGAATACTGAACTCCTCCATGCAGAACAGCACAGCCTTTACAGAAGGGAATGAGAATGCCATTGTCAGTCCCTCAGCTGTCAATGCTTGCTGAATTTGGTGGAGCTGATTGGAATTATCCCAGGAACTGCTGAGAAGAGGGTCCTGAGTCATGCCTTTGAAGAACAGGTTCAGTCAAAAGCTTGTTAAAATAAGTAGCACTACTACATATCCCTGTGGTATGTGATCTATTAGGAGACATGAATGATTCTACAACCACTTTAAAACAGCTACTGGTTTCCCACACCTTCTCCCTTTCTTTTTCTGGCCCAAGAGCTTGCACCTAGGCTAGGTTAAAATTAGACTTTTTGTCTGTTGCCAGATTCTTTTTAGTTCAGATCAGTTCTCCAGGTAAGTTGTGCTAACCAGATGGAAGTCAGTATTAACTTGGGTTGGAGTTGCCAAAGACAAGACTACAACTTCTGACTCCAGTGGTTGGTTATGTCCTGACTTTAAATGACCGTGAAATTGTGGCTTTATTGTTGGTGTCCTGAGAGGACATGAATACCTACAATATGGATTTCAGTTAGGTTCAGAGCTTGCACTGCTAGTCAGGCCACAACACTGGTAGGCCAGTGCAGCGGCAGAACTTCAGGTAGATCTTCAGAGTGTCTCTGGTGCTCACACAAAACCCGGAAAGTTGGGAGCTGAGCTGGAGCTCAGCTATGGACTGTATTTGGACTTGGTTGTCTAAATCACCCCTTGGAGCTGACCTACTGAACAGAGAACTCTACAGTAGTTACTAAAAATACGGTCTTCAGATTCAGAAGAAATTCCAATAAAATAAAGGCAGTTAAGCTTCAACTTTGAAGACTTCTAAACTACAGGCTTTCCTTCTTTAAAATAATAATTTTTAAAAGTATCATTATCTTACATTCTTTCTGCCTTTACAAATCAAGAATCTCAGCTCAATCAGAACATGTTCAAAATGCTGAGTACAACTAAATACATATCTGTAGCTAACAGTCAAACTAGCTGCCTGATTCCAACTCTCTGGAATTCTGCTGGGTTTACTATGGAGCAAAAGTTCTTTTTTATTTTGTGCTGTCCCCAGGAAAAATAACGGCATCCTTGGTCTGACCTGTCTGGAATTTCTCAAATCTGTCTCATATAATCCTTTTGACTCTATAGAGCAGTTCCTAGCTTGTGTCTGCAGATCTGGTTCAGCTGTGCTAATTTGCATGTCTTGGATGTCAGGTACCGTGAGTCTGGCTTACTTCTTCAGGTGAATTAGTTTTGCAGATCTTAGGCAAAACAAACCATTTTTTCAACCACAGGCACACTTAGAACACTGCCCTGGGTAAGAAAACAGTTAACTAAGGAATAGCTCTTTTCTTTGAAAAAAAGGAAGGCTTAAGCCAGCTGTAGTTCATCACTGTATCCGCATTAGCTTGGGGCTCATGTTTGCAGTATTATTTAAATGATTGTTTTGAACTAAAGATTTCTTTGAGTGCCAGTATTTAGAGGGTCTATCCAGCTAAAAGCTTTTAATAAGTTTTCTTCAAACATCTGCTTAAAAGTCCATGTTACAATCAGAACAGTAAGATCTCAGTAACCATTTATTGTCAAACTGAGGCTTTTAGCTTATTACAATTAGTTGAGAGGGTCTGATGCACTTGTGGAATGGTAAGTCATATTGCTTGATAATTCCAGTTTCCAAGTTTTATCTGAAATAGTGGAAATTGAGTGCGATAAAAATTTGAATCTGATTTTCAGCTGCCATAGGAACCAGAACCTTAAAATTAGCAGGTACTGCAGGTGCTGCACAGATGGAAAAAAGGAAGCCTATTTCTTTTTGTATGTGACAGCAGCTTTTGTATCACAGACAAAATGTCCTTCATGTTAATAATAAAATGCCAGCTGTATTCTGGGATAATGGCCATATCTGGATCTTAAACTGGAGAGCACTGCAAAGTGCAGACTGAAGATTAAACATTGTTTGGATTGAATATAATTTCGTCGACCTTCTGTTGCAGATTCTTCCATCAAATTTCTTCTCCCAGACGGAAAGCTATTTAATATTTCACACACCGATGCATTTTTCTTTCCGTGAATTGTATTTATTATTTATTGGTTGTCTTCCTGCTTTTCCTTCTGAAAGCTATTCCTAACCAGTCCTTTACAGCTTTCTGTGCCAGTTGAGGTATACAAGCTTTAAAACCCTAATTTATCAGCCTGCTCAGCTCAGTTTCTTTTTTTGCAACTTTCTTCTGTGAAAATTCATCACTTAAAGGAAATACCCTTTAATAACTTTAGTGTTATTAAATAAATCATTGTAACAATCATCAGTATCCACACCATTTCCATGCTGGAACAATTCCTTAAAACATGCTTAAAAATGCAAACATATAAATGAAGAAACCAAAAAGAGAGAAGAAGAATCTCCATGGTAGTCTGAGGCAGTCTGTACTTAACACAGAATACTTCAAACAAATGAGAATTGACCATAACTTAGGTATCAGACCCTTTCTCTTTCCCTGACCGTACCTGAACTGTATCTTTAGGTAGCAATTGCTGACACCAGCAATCTGTGATAACCCTCCCTCTAACACGTAGGGATGCTTGGCAGCTCAAGTTTATCTATAGAGTACAAGTCCATCCAAAAGAAAAACTGCAAGCCTAGTGATGTCAACTAAAGGACTTGCTTCCTAGACTTTCATGGTTTTTGGAGCAGGCACGAAGGGACTGTATTGATTGTAGTCAGATCAATGTTTCTCTGAGGCTTTTTTTAAAGAGTAAACACCTTCTGGCCCACTTCCTTCATCTAACCCCAGAGACAGCAGTAACCCAGTCTAAGCCACAGAAGAGAGACTCAGTTGTAAGCACTAACTACAAGTGTAGTCAAGTTTTGGAAGAAATATACAGCTGCTTAGTGCTGCTGCCTAAACTGTGCAACCTCCCTGTACTCCTGAATTTTGTCACTGCCTTGAGAAAGCAGCTCAGAGGGAGAAAAGAAGATCTAGAGGAGAGATTACTAGAGAGAAGGCTGGTCACAACCTGTGGTCCTTTCTCTCTGCCTCTGCTGTATGTGAGGCACTAGTTTTTATTGAAATAAAAGCTCAGGTCCCCAGGTACCACAGCATGTCAAAAATGTAGTTATAGGCAGGTGCTCCACGTAGAAGCCAGGACAGAAAGTGATCTGTTATGATGGAAGACAGTTGTTTAAAAGTGACTGATCTTCCTTCAGTCTATTAAAAAGTCACCAAGTCAAGCATTAAGAATTCCTAGGCTGGATTAATAACTTGGTGAAGTTGCCCATTCTCATTTCCCAGGCTGAACGTATTCCTGATGTACGCTGCCTTTTTGATGGTTCTTTTCCTCCTTCAGTAAGAAAACAAAAGGATGTTGTTACTCAAGTAGTCACCACACACACTCATTAGTTGGTTGTGAGTGACAGGTGAAGGGCTTCGTTAGTATGGACAATCATGAGCAACTCCACAGACAGGGGGCTGTAGTTCATGGTAGCAGTAACAGCTGCAGAACATACCCCCTGAACCTGCCATCAGCCCTGACCCCCGCCCAGGGAGCCAGAGCCACTGGCTGAAGATTTCTTCAGTTCTATTTTCATAGACTGAGTCTCGGCACGAGGCTCGAATTTTGTCACATTTCCTGCTCCTGAGGCTGCAACTACTGGCTTTCCTGCTTTCATACCTTTTGACACGGGAATACGGGTGGGTGTAGGTCTCAGGGATGACCCATCCTGTGCTGTCTGCAAAAGAGACACACAGAGAGAGAAATGACATGAACTGAGGACTTCTTCTCACGTATTCTCATTTATTACACTTTTTACAGTTTCTTCATTTACCACTCAAGCAACAATGTCCTAAATCCTGCCGATCAGCAAATGAATGTTCACGTTTGAAACATGTCTATAGCAAATACTACTAGAGTAGGGCCAAAGGTACGACATCAGAGTGAAACTAGTCTTCCAGAGCTGGGGACCAGTGTTTTAGATGATCATATGGATGGGAATCCCTGCAAATCTCTGATATTGCAGCACACCACAATGCAGGGCTCACTCAGAGGCTGCTAAGCCAAGGCCAAGCTGTCAGACAGGTACAATATTAGCATCACACGTGCACACTGATGAGCATGGGCCCTCAAAATAGAATAGCCGTATGAGGCTAATTTGCTAACTGCCATGTTTTCAGAGCTGGCACAAGCTCTCTCAGTCACATACATAAATAAAATTGAACTTTACTTCCCCTAGCTCAGTGGGCCATGGCTGGGGCTGGTTCTTTCTTCACTGGGAAGTACAGGGGTAGGAGGAAGCAAATAAATAGGGCCAAAACAGAGAGACTGGGCCAAGATTTGAATTTCCCTTTCTTGTTGCTGCAGGAAAAAGGATGTGGGAAAGAATTCTTCTCCAGGAGTCACAGCCACAGCTTGCTGACCTCTGGCAAAGGCAAAGCTTGCCAGGGCTACCTCAAGGCAGGGCAGACACAGCCATTCTACCAGCTCTGTCTTGGCAACAACCTCCCTAGCACTCTTATCCTCAGGTTTGTGGACTTCAGAAGAATAAACCAAAGCCCAGAACAATTTTTAATGTTTCTTTATTCTGGAGGGAAGCCAGCTGAGGACCCAATCCCCCTGCCTGGAGCTGGCAGATCTAATACCGCACCAGCCACAGATCTGTGCCCAGCAAGAGTGCCAGTCACAGGCCAGGCAGGCCTCCTACAGCTCTGGGAATGGTAATCCATATCCATGTTTAGGCAACTGAATTTCACTGTGTAAAGATACAAAGAGCACTAGGATGGGACAAAAAGATTCAAAGACAACACATCTTTTCTGTCCAGATAATGCTAGCCAAAACTGGAAGCTACCTCTTACAGACCATGACCTAAAAGAAATACTTGTAATCATGACAGTTCCGAGACAAAAATGTCTTTTACCTTCTGCGGCATGCAATATAGAGACAAATGTTAACAATGACAACTTGTGCATCTCTGCTGCAAGTCAAGTTTGTCTTTTTTTATTTTCAGATAATCAGAGAAGACGTTGTTCTCGCAAAAGAGAACACCTTTCATGAGATTCAGAAACCCTAGCTACAACAATATCTGCTAAATGAATAAATCTTGCCACTTAGGGCATATAAACAAAATAAAAGTAAACTTCTGAAGAAGACTGGATTAGAGGATTGCATCAATTCTAACACATTTACTTTAGAGTGTTTTTTAAAAATGCTCCCTGAAGGAACATTTTTCTCTCTTGAAGGATTTCCAGCCAGTAGCATCAGAGCCGTCTGTCTGCACCCTGAGTATTCAAAGGAAAACCATTCCTTAATCTTTTAAGAACAGTTCAAACCTCTATGCGTACACACACACAAAAAAAAAATCACAATTGGAAAACTTGAATGCTGTCTGCCTGGCAGGAAGGAAGCCATTTTCAATAACTAAAAGCAACATTTACAATAGTAGTCTAAAGGCTAATATGGAACTCACATGTAGATGTCAAAACAAGTTAGGCCCATACAATTCTGTAGGGCAAAACATGCAAATGCATTCCATCAGCTTTGGAAAATATGTCAACATCCCAGGGAACCCAAATGACAAACATCTTGTGTTCCCTGAAAGAGCTCCACAGACTGTAAACATGAGGCAATCAAATGAAGTAGCTGGAATCCCAGGCATTTCTTCAGCTTTATTTGCATGTAAATTATTAACGAAGGATTTGGGTGCTTTCAAGTTACTCATTTCAAGCCTTAATCACTGGAAACCAGTGTGAAAAGAACCCTAACTGGCTTTAAATTTTTTTTAGTTTCCCTCGTTGTGGCATACAAACATGTTGATTCTATGGAAGCTAATGCCCGCTTTGCAGACAGCTGCAAGAGCATTTTGTGTTTGTTAAGCCAAGGAAAAGAGCACAAATGTAGCTCTTCAGCAAGCCGTCCCCTTTGGCAGGGTAGCAATGGAAGCAGGCAAAGGACACGGTACACTTCAGCAACATCTGAGGCAGAAAACACACACAAACATCTGCCTCTTGGTGATTCCTTCCAAGAGCCAACCTGCAAGCAATCCCCTCCAGCCCTGTGTGTTCATAAGCTGTATCTTTTCTTCAGGTTTATGCAGGAATGCTCTCAATTCTGATGCAGCCTGCAGGGAGGCTTCACAGGAAGGCAGGGTGAAGTTACCTGGCTCAGAGATGGCTATATGTGCTACTGGAACACTACGATCAACTTTACTGCATTTGATGGATGTGCAGAAGGAGTGAGAGCATTCATGTATATGATCGCTTTTGGAATATTTTAATTACAAGGGTGTGTTTTCAGTATTTGTTCTTGATCAGATCAGACACTGGCTTGCCCTAGACAGAAACAGTTCAATTCCCTGGCTGACATAAAAGCATCTATTGCAATTTGATATGCTGTGGGCTATTCAAGCTATCTGCACAGGGCCAGTTGATAAAAGGGGATCTAAAGAGACGTGCGACTTCTGATAAAGCAGCTGGAAGCTAGGTAGGGTACTTGAGAGTGCTTAAAATGGCACAAAGGAGGTATGTTTAGGTGACTAAATCCTGAAAGGCAGTTACCATCAACTGGAAGCTTAGGGGTGGGTTTGAGTTTTGAAATCAAAGTGGCTATGGTTATATGTTAAACACTGAAATCAGTCTAACTGGGATGGCCTCCATCACATCAGCATGGGGCTGAAGGATGCAACAGAACTCCTGCCTTGGAGGTCCAGGGACTCTAAACAGAGGCTGTAAGAAGGGGACAGACTCTTTAGTGGGGTCTGTTGTCATAGGAAAAAGGGAAGTGGCTTCAAACTAAAAGAGAGGAGACTGCACATAAGGAAAGGGGTTTTTACAAAAAGGGTAATGAGGTGCTAGAAAAAGTTGCCCCAAGACGTGGTGAGTGCCCCATCCTTGGGGACATTTAAGGTCAGGCAGAACCAGCCTCTGAGCAACCTGATTTAGCTGTAGATATCCCTGTTTATTGCAGGGGAGTTGGACTAGATGAAATGTAAAGGTCCCTTCCAACTCAAATGAGTCTGTGATTCTATGAAGTACCCCAAAACATCGAGGCCCTGCTCAGAGAATCCAGTGAGTTCAGGTGTTTTTTTTTTTTTGATTGATCTCTTTTGACTGATCATTTTGGTTAACTGCTCAAAAACTTCCCAACTCTCCTGCAGGTGCCTGGTATTTCTTTGGACCAGCGTCCCCTTTTCTCTATGTCAAAACTGTCACAGACTCAGAAAAAGGCTTTACTAAGAGAGACAGATAACTGCAGCTACTCTACCGTACAGGTTGCTGCCAATCAACAGTAGTACCCCTCAACTCTCCATCTGCTCCACCATGAAGCCACTTTCTCTGGTTTTGGACTCTTGGGCAGGCAGACACCACAGGCTGAACCTTGAACAGTACCACATGTTGCACTCTAGAATTACCTTCACCTGCAGTACTAAAGACAAGTCTACAAATTAAAATTGGAAAATGAGTTAAATGTTTTCAAATATAAAAATAGTAACTGCAAACCTGTTGTAGTGACAGATAAGAACTAGAAATTTCAGATTTTCCCCTTTGTACTGCATTAGGATATTGTAAAAAATACCTTGTACGAAGAGAGCTAAGAAAAAAAAGCAAAACCAGTGAGCCGAGAGAGCAGCTTTATTTTAGTTTGTCTTCTTTGATTTTATGAGCTCATACCCTCAAAACATTACCCATGTTGGTTTCTTCGAAGGTTAGTAAATGATTACACCTTGTTTTTCCTGACTAGGGATATTGCATGTGTTCATAAACCAGCCACTTGCAAAACAGATTGTGAATATACAACTTCTATTTTTTTCAGAGTGTTAGGGAGGAAAAAGCATAGTTGGGCTTATTAGAAGTTCCCTGCTTATCTGACATGGGCCTTAAAATACAAAGGAAAGCATAAGATAAAGTAAATCCTATGGTTGAGCTATTTCCTTACATTCCAAATCAGGGATGAAGTGATGAAAGAAACTACATTTTAGCCAGATGAAAACAAAAGAAAAAGTTTTGTCTGCCACAGTTGAGTGCATCGCCACAGAAGAGTCAAACATCTAGTAAAAAAGAATGGGGAATTCTCAAAAAAAGGTCTTCCGAGCTTCTGAGAGACAATGGAGTTTATAAATGAATTAACTTGAGACTTTAAAAAATGAACAGTTGCTTCTTGTATACAGGGGTCCCTGTAAAACATCTCCAATGCATTATATGTGTGAGGAGAGATGGCACATGCAATCCCAAATAGATCAGCATGGCAAATGCAAATTTCTATGAGTCAGAGGCCTTAAGTGGGAATGGCAGCGTCTCTCTAGAAGTGTGGAAGTGCTTCCATATCTTTGAAGGTATTTTAAATACATTTTGACATTTCAGCTTGGACAGAGATGGCTAAGGAATATGTTACCCGAATCCACTCCTAAATGACACGGGCAAATGAACAGGGCATGACTGTTCAGTATTTGTCAAGGTAAAAGTAAGAGACTGTAACCAACAAAGGTATTGCAGTAAAAGGTAACAAAAATCCCCAGCATTTTTCTGCAGCCCACAAATGAATTAACTGCCCTACGATGTTATGGAAACAACAGAATAAACAAGTTCAAAACACAGAACAGATAGAAGAAAACACCACCACGGTCTGTTAAACACAAAGATGTGGCTACAGGCTCTGGTTCAGAAAGAAATTCTCACCTACTGCCAAAAATTGGGAACAAACGCTGAGGAAGACATTACTCTCTGTTTATCCACTTAAAATAGTCTTACCCTAAGTAACTGCTACAGGCTAATGTCTAGCTAAATAAGCTTTTGGATTAATACAGTACTGCTGCTTTTTTATGTTGGTCAAATTCTTCTCTCCCAACTAAAACATTGCAAAATGATGTCCACGGCCTAGTAAATCTTAAGGGAGGGAAGCACTAACAAAAAAGGGAACCAACACAGACAGAAAGCAGAAAAAAATGTGGTAGAGAGAGCACTTAGAAAAGTTGATAACATTAGTGGGACAGAAGGAACTTTGGTATTCACTGGCTGAAAGAGAGTTGGGGCACAAAACAATGGTACCAAGTCTGGCTATTCACTCCTTCAGAGTTCAGTATTACAGCAGCAATTCTACCAAAGAAATATCAGCCTGCACTATCAGATGCTAAGGACTTTCCAGCTGGGTGAAAAGCCACTAAGAGTATTATCAGAAGTCAGAATTTGTACTTAGCAGAAATTGCTGTCATCTCCATCATTCTTCGTCTCTTTCTCACTTGGAATTTTACAGGACTGCCATTACATTCAGTAGCTTTGCATGGACTTCCTTTCAAAGTTACTCCTTTGGGAGATAATGCCAAAAGTACATTAAAGGGCACTTATAAACAGGAGGAAGCCCAACTTTTTACATGAGCAGATAGTGATAGGACAACAGGGAACAGTTTTGAACTAAAACTGGTAAGATTTAGGTTAGATATTAGGCAGAAATTCTTTACTCAGAGGGTAGCGAGGTGCTGGAACTAGTTGCCCAGAGAAGCATTGAAAGCCAGGTTGGATGGGGCCCTGGGCAACCTGATCAGGTGGGGGCAATGCTACCCATGGCATGGGGCTGGAACTAAGTGGTCTTTAAAGTCCCTTCCAAACGAAGCCATTCTATGATTCTATATCATTGTCCAATGCTGGCATAAAATTACCCATTTCCATCACAGGCAAATTCAGATCTTATAGCTAAGCTTATATCTGAAACACATGTAGGGCAGCCTAGAGTTTCTCCTCTTCCCACTTATTCTTTCCCATTTGGCGTCTCAAACCCAAACTATGCCCTCCCTTCTCCTGACCATGAAGGTTACAAAACGGGACTGTGCTGCTTACCACTGACTGCGTTCCTCGTGTGGAGGACGTAGTCACAGGTGTTATAGTGATAGTACTCGTCACCTTGCTTGCTGCAGGCCGTGAGGACAGGTTGTTCCTGGGTGACCGTAGGACAGTACCAGTGACAACTTCTTTTTCAGCTGCTATGTTCACTGGTCGGACTGTTATCACAGGACTTGCACCATCTGGTGCAGCACCAGGAGAGCGCTTAAACTGGGAACCCAAATGGATGTGTATTTTGTTGTCTTCTGTTGTAATAATATTAGCGTTGGAGTTGTATTTACGGATTGGAGATGGGACAGTTTGTTTTTCTGGTGTTACTTTGAAAACAGCCCTTCCCATGGTCATGTCTTGTGACTGCGGAGAAACAGAGATTTCTGCTGGTGCTGCGGATGTTGATACTGTCATAATCTGAATTGGTGATGTAGGTCTGTCAGTGAAAGGTACTCTGCCTCCCTCTGGAGACTTTTCTCTGGAGAAAGTTGTTATAGTGACTGGAGACATGGAACGGTCTGGGCCCAGTGGACTTTCATTGCCTTTTCCTTTTGAGGGCATAATGTTTGGAGAAGGAATTATGGTTATCCGTGGCTTCTGATTTCCCAAAGTAGGAATGACAGTAGTACTTGAAAAAAATTCCTCTGAGGTTGGGCTGGTTATCTCCAAAGTAGCCGTGCTGTTCTCATGGTCTGGTGTCACCCGAATATGAAGAGGCTGACCCTGCTTTGGTGAAAGGACAACCTCCCCGGGATGTGCTGTGCTACTGTGGGTTCGGGCTCCTTTATCTGTAGTTGCCTGAGCGCCAGGTTCCCTCTTTCTCATCCATGGTATCCAAGATTTCCTCATTGCAAGTTCATTTGCTGCTGGGGGGTATCTCTCAAGCACTGAAGAACGCTCCATGGGTTTTTTCAGACCTACCTGCCGCAGATTGCTCATGATATGGTTCTCCTCCTGGAAGGATTTCCGTATAAACACAGCTGGAGTTTCTTCTTCTGCTGCTTCACTGCTCACAGCATCTGTCTGTACACCTGTGGATGTCACAGGAACATCAACCATTCTTCGTCCATTTATGCTGGGCCTCAGAGCACGGCTGTAACGCTTAGAAAGTTCTAACTCTCTTGTTAGATTCAGAACTTCCTGCCCCATGCTCTTGTTTTTATTTTCTTCTTCTATAAACCTTTGCTGCAGAACTGAATAATCAACTTGGAGCTGAGAAAGTTGGTCTTCTTTGTTCATCAGCTCGTGGATCTTTTCTTTAAGAGCTTGAACTTCTGCTTTCAAATCTCTGCTTTTAGCCTCCTCCAGACGAAACCTGTGCCTCAACTCTGCCTCCTGGCTCACTGCTTCACCTTTTTCTATTGCTTTGTTTTTGGCAATCTGGAGCTTCATCTCCTCCAGCTGTTGAGAAAGTAAGTTAGCTTTATCCTGCTCAGTCCTAAATTTCTGCTCTAGCTGATCATATTCATCTTCTGTCTTCATCAAATCTCCTTCAACCACTTCCAGTTGTTTGAGCCGTTTTTTCAGTCTTTCAATTTCAATAGTAAGTTCCTTAATCTTGTTGTCCTCCTGACAGCCATGCTCTGGTCCTTTTCTGGCTCGACCTCTTGTAATTTCTCTCTCCACTTCCTCCATACCATCGATTCTTTTCTTTAACAAGTCAAATCGACAGCTAAGTTCGGAGGACTTTTCTTCTTCACTTTTCAATTTAACAATTAACTCATCCCTTTCTTTTGTCAAAACAGACACCTTTTCCTCCATTTCTGATTTCAGTTTCAAAAATTTCTTACTTTCTTCTATCAGTTTCTCTGTTACATCCATAACTTTCCCTTGTTCAACTTTAAAATTCTTGTTGAGACCCTCAACCCTTTTTTCCTCCTGTTTTATTTTTTCCATCATATTTTTCCGTTCATCAACCAACATTACAGTAAATGACTTCAGCTTTGTTAGGTCATCTTTTAAGCTTATTTCAGCTTTTTCCAACTTACTTTCTGATGCCTCAAGGTCTTTCACTCGAGTCTTCACCAGTTCCAACTCATTTATC
Organism: Alectoris magna; assembly: GCA_030625065.1. Lineage (NCBI taxonomy): Eukaryota > Metazoa > Chordata > Aves > Galliformes > Phasianidae > Alectoris > Alectoris magna. Next base: position 82,369,774 of record CM060562.1, on the reverse strand, counting down.
AAATCCTTAGTTAAATTCTTCTCTTTCTCCAAGTTTAAGTGTAGCTGAGTGCATTCAGACTTACTTTTACTGAAAGCCTCTTCCAGCTTCTCTAGTTCTGACATTCTCTTCTGCAACTTTTCCACTTCAAGTTTCAACTCTTTGTTATGGTGTTCTTCCTCTTGCAGTTTATTTTTCAGCTCTTTACACTGGGATTCGGTTTTTGTGATCTCTTCATCTTTTCCCTCCATTTCAAGTACACGCTTGCGGAGGTTTTCAACTTCTGCCATTAAACTAGAGTTCCCACATTCCCCTTTTGCTATTTTATCTCTTAGTTCCTGAAGTTCCTCCTCAGCTTTTTGAAGACTCCTGTTTGTTTCCTCAAGCTCCTCTATTCTGCGAGTCAACCCAACCAACTTGAGCCTTAGCTGTCTATTATGTGACTCTTGATTAGCCAGTTTAGCAGTCATCTCCTCATGTTCTTGAGAAAATGATGACGTTTTGTGTTCAAGTTCTGTTTCTAACCGCATCAGTTTTTGTCCATCTTCTTTTGTTTTTGCAGTAACAATTTTAAGCTTTTCTTCTTCTTCCTTTAGTTTTTGGTTTAAATCTTGTATTTTCTGGCTTTGTTGATCGAGTTGTTCAATATGCATTTGTCTTTCATCCACCAGCATGAGTGCAAATGATTTGAGCTTGACCAGTTCTTCCCTTAGTTTACTGAGTCTCTTTGTGTGTTCTTTCTCCTTCCGGGCTTGATAGATCTTCTCTTGCTCAAGAAGCTTCTTCAACCTGAAACAAGTTAGAACAAATGCATTAAACTACAATTTATGCGTATTTGGTGCATTTCTCAATTTGGTGTAATTCTCTATTTTTAATTCACTTTCAGTAAGATTCTTTTTATACCCGTTAATAACCTATGTCATCTTTCAACAAGTAACAACCTTCCACGTTTACATTCCCCAGCCAAAATATCCTAAATTACAAAATTAACTGAAAACTGTATCAAATCATCCTGAATTTGGACACTGAAATTTTATACATGTCTAGATAGCAGAGACATCAGTTTTTAATTCCTTTACATTTATTTCTCATTTAGGATGACGTTGTTAAGGATATATCATATCCTATCAGGATAGGTATTATCTACTCACCAATCCATTTGTACTGACTTTTTTTGCATGATGGTTTCCTCATAAACATCTTACATATATAAAAGCATGTAGAATAAGATAAAAAAGGAAAAACAATTGTTACATGCTATCATACACAAATGTTTATAAATGCTAATTAACAAATATACCAGCTGGACAGAATATTATGTTAGCACATGACTGATAACCATCTGGGCATCACAGGCAAAAGAAATTACGAGTAAGAGAAATTTGCCAGCACAGTGATAACGGATGTTAAAAGGCTTGTTCTCCTTGTCACATTGCCATCTACAGGAGCAGATGTTGTTGACTACAAGAGTCATCAAACCTTTGGCTACAGCTAACCTTAAATGTATTTTCAAGAAATACAAAAACACAAATCAGATCTATCCTCAGAAAGATAATACAGACCTACATTTTCCGGCATGGAAAATTGCATTATCCATTAACCATGCAACATTTCAACAGGGAAATGAAGCACGCTCCCCATTTTATATCTATTCATATTGAGGATACACTGACATAAAAAATAAACAGTTACAAGTAACAGAGGGATATATTCCTTACTAGTGCATTAATGCAAAAGCAGCAGTATGGTTCAAAAAAGAAGACAGATACGTATGGTGAATTTACTGTGAAATGGCACATTTTTCAAACCACTGTCAAAGCACCAACATTGGTATAAGGAAGTGTAATGTAATGATTCAAATCCACTTGCTTTGCTCACGTATTCATGAAACAAATTTCTTTGTAACTGCCACACACAGTGAAGTGCTAACAGCAGAGCAATTCACCACCACAGTTTCAGTTGTAGCAACTGAAACCCCCAAGTTTCAGCAAAGACCGACTTTATCAGGAGGGCTGTCTGAACTCCTGCACTGTAAGTGGTAGTGGGTGAAGCACGGGTACACATTCCCCTCTGCTGCCCCAACAATGAAGTGCTGCAGAGAGCCCCGGGGTACAATATGGCGCACCAGGGATATCTCCTGAGCCCTCACCTGAACTCTAAGCTCATAAAGCCAGCCAGCTATTAATGTTTCACTCCTCATCCCTCAGGGACCAGAGGGAAAAGGAACTGGAATGAAAAGCAGTGAGAAAAGAGAAGGAAACCAGAAAGCAGAACAGGATACAGTAGGTAGGGAAGGAGAGGGCTGAAGAATGCATTTGAAAACAAATCAGATAGGATGTGGGAGTAAGAGAATAGTAGGAACCAGCAGGAGAGGGAAAAACAAACAAACCTTGCAGCCAACCTTACTGGGTCACAAAAAAATCTCTTTAGTTTTGGCAGCACTTTGGAAAGGACTGAAAAGACAAGCTGGTCTATGTACACCTCATTATGGGTCACGTTGGAGTATCAAAAGCTAAAAAAAACCTGCTGCTATTCACAAAGCACTCACTTTTCACACTCAAGGACAAACTTTATTAGCATGCAATATATTCCCTAGCTACTTTATCACACTGCTTTATGCTAAAGACACTGCCAAGAACTCTCCCTATCTCCCCCAGGCTACATTTTTAAAGTAGGACACATCCTCTCACAAAATACTTTTTGCCACAACAGAACAGTGGGAGCCAGCCTGATGGGGCTCTGAGCAACCCATCTCCCAGTCATTAACTTATATATGAGAATACAAGATCTCATAAAAAGAGAAAATGTGAAGGTGGCCCCTATAAATTAAAAACAAAACAAAACAAAACAAACAAACAAACAAAAAAACAACAGAAGACAGCTTTGTTTCTTTCCATTTGAAAGCCTATATGCAGATGCTCAGATCATTGCTTATGATTCTGAATCGCTAGACTGTTCATAGAGGATGTGTGTGATTTTACCTAGCAGTACAGGCAGCCAGGATGCTATGCAGAGTGCAGAGCAATTCACTGCCCCACAGTTATCTGACAGCCTATAGGGCTGAGAAAGTCCCTCCCTGAAAAACAAAAGAAATACCTGTTTGTTAATCTGAGACAAAGAAATGCCAGGGATGAGGCTGAGCAACACAAGAAGAAAGCACAACAGCACTGTCGCCATGCTGTGCTTATCAGGAGGCTCAGAAGTGTGGATCTGCAGCACTGGGAAAGGCAAAAATAAACTATCATAGCTGTGATAATACAACCTGGTGATGTAGCTTACACGTGCATATTGAACAGTGTAGGAAGCACCATGGAATATTTTATCCGCCTCAGCTTTTAGAGGGTGGAACCAGACTGCCCAGGGTCTGACAAGTGAGCATTCACAGAAGCCTGATGCTTGACGACACTTCTCTTTTCCACATCCAGGAAAACTGCTTCTTTCAGGGATGGATGGAGCACATCCAGATCTGCACAGGTGCCAAATGAATCAACAAAATCTGTGCATTTTCAGTGTTATTTCTAACCACTAAAATAATGCTGAGTTTAAGCTTGCTCCTGCTTTTCTGTCTCCTGACTAACTCCTGTACCTCAGCAGCTAAACCGGAATTTCAGCAGGACTGCAAAGTGGTATTGCCTCATCCTGACCCTCACCAACAGTTTGTTATCAGGCTTCTCATCTGACTGCTGCTGCTGTTTGCTAAGTGACGCCGGCCTGCATGGGCTCTGCTAAAGGCTGAGAGCACTGCAGAGACTCACAGCACGCGTCCTTAATGTGTCATCTAGAGCATTAACTGCATTCCAGGTTGTCAGGAGGTTGAAAGCACCTGCATTTACGGTCAAAAGAAGCAAAAAGGAAAAGAGGGGGAAAAAAAAAAAACCCAAAACCTCACAACACTTTAATAATGAAATGTGAGCTAGTGACAACAATGACAAGGCCACAGTTCGGCACTCTGAGCCCTGTCCCTGCATTTGCTGTCTCGTGTTGCTTCTCTTTTTTTAGAGATGAGGAGACTATTTGGGTTAAGTTATATAACCCACAGCCATCAGTAAGAGTCTCATGGACTGAGCATCCAGCCCACAGTGGGGAGGGGATGAAGGCAGGTCTGCTCAGTGCCTTGTGATGGCGGATCCTAACAGCTGCTTGTCAGTGGAAAGCACTGATGAGATCAGCACAGCACCTTCCTTTCCCCACAAGTTTCTCAACTCTTTACAAGGGTAGATAATGGCAGGACAAGGAGAAATTATTTTAAGTTGAGGGAGGGAAGCTTTTGGTTGTATGTCAGGGGGAAGTTCTTTACTATGAGAGTGGTGAGGTGCTGGAACAGGCTGCCCAGAGAGGCTGTGGATGCCTCGTCCTTGGAGGTGTTCAAGGCCAGGTTGGATGGGGTCCTCGGCAGCCTGGTCTAGTGTTACATGTGGAGTTTGGTGGCCCTGCCTGTGGCGGGGGGGGTTGGAGCTTCTTGATCCTTGAGGTCCCTTCCAACCCAGGCCATTCTGTGATTCTGTGATTCCCTACATATTATATCAAAACATACAGTTCAAGTCATGAGTTGAACGCAAGGCCTCCTGCTGCTATGAGGATCCAGGTGCTCCTTCCTCTCCTTCCTTTCTTTTGGTGTTAGCAGAAGGGAAGCTGGTGGGTGTGATGCAGTGGGGTTAAGGACATGGAGACATCTATAGATCAGTCTCAGCTTGCAGAACAGGAAGACACAGTAGTAAAGGGAGAGCAGGTAAAGACTCGGCTTTAACCTTCTTCACAAGCAGTGTGCTGGAAACTGCCAGCAAGGGTGAAGGGGTGAGGGGAAAGGTACCAGCCTTCCCTGTCCCCCTTCCTGAGGGTTTGAAGCTGAAGGGCCTTTTTGCTTCCCCTTCCCTCCTAGAAGCTTCAAAGGGGCTGGGATGCCAACAGCTGCTGAACACTCCAGGGAAGTGGCCCTGCTACTTCTGTCAAGGTTATGTGCCTAAGTTCTGTCCTACCAGTCCTGAATGACTTGCTCAGGCTGGGGCTGATCACTCTGTCAGGTCTAGAAGGAATTTTTTTCCATAAAGGAAACCTGGCCAAAACCATAGTTTCCCCCCTCAGCTACATGCCTGCTGCCAGCAAGTCTGGCTATTGTGTCAGTGTGTTTGTAAGAGACAGTGCTGGATTACAGCGCAGACTTGGTTTGTAAGACCAGCACACTGGGTGTGCTGGGGAGGTGCCCAACACCTCTTCTACAGTTATAGACTTAGTTTAACCACATGTATGGTTTTTCCTGCTTTATTTCAGTACATCAGTACATCAGTACTTCAGTAAAGTTCATCCACTGAGACACATAGGAGGAACCTCACGGTATCATCTTCACAGCATCTGTCCTCAGACAAGAATGAGACTTCACCATGAACTACAGCTTACAGCTGGAGAACGATGCTTTGGTGGCTCATAAAGGCAATAGCTTCATACTGGAAGAGCTTTGGTGGGTGTTACTGAATTTTAGATGGGACTTAGTTTATCTGTAAACAGTAAAAGAAGTAGCAGCAGCAAGAGCTGAACCAAAATCAAGCATTAGGTGTTGCCTACATTTGCAAAAGAAATTACAAACAGTGATCAGTATGCACTGTCTGGCTTTCTAATAAACTTCATGAAAACATTTGAAATACAACAAGCATAGGAAACCGGGAAGTGCTGCCTAGTACTGCTGGCTGGTAAGAGCCTCTCTCCAAGGTGGCACACAGTATTTTAAGAAAATATAAAGAAGTTTCAAATTATCCAGAGTAAGATGCACAGTGATTTCCAAAAGATGTGCATGGCGTGGCACTGGAGCATTTAGACCCCGCTGCGCAAGAAGGCTAAGGTGAGCTTCCAAGAGATCCCTGGGTGTTCAGCGGAGAACCCATGAGAGATGTAGAGTGATCCAGAGTGGTGTGAAGAGCTGTTCTCCTACCATTGAGACAGGGACAACAGAGTGAGAAGAGGGTGGAAAGCAGGTAAGGTCTCTGGGGCACCTTTTAACTGAACTCATACACAGCCCCAAGGTCCGCAGAACTCCAGCACAAAGCCACCTCAGAGATAATACTCCCACAGCACCCTCTTCTACCATTACAACTCACACATTTTCTTCTGATGGGATGCAATGACTTCCACCCTGCTTTGTGGGCTGTTGAAATGGCAAGAGAAGCAGCCTGATGAGGGTAGGATGAGCTGGCTGGCAGCTGGTGGGGGCGACTACCCATCACCTGAGCCGGTCTGCAGTCACTCACATGGCTGTCGTAGGGGAGCCCTGGGAGGCCTTCCCTCACACCCACCTCAGACCCACCCCATAGCTACACACCCAACTTCCTGCCCTTCTCATATCCATCTCATGCCCACCTCATACCCAGTGGCAGAGAGAAGATGGGTGACATCAGATGCTAGGGCAGGGAAAGTCACGAACTACATTTATTTTGCTTTTTCCCTCCTATCCACCAAAACTTAAAGCCATCTAGCAAAGAGATATGCACTTGAATTGCTATGGAACTTGCCACAGAACTTCTCAAGCTGTTTGTCAATTTATCTGACCTCAGAATCTATCAACGTTGAACATGAATAAAACTTGTAAATTTATTTTTGTGGCTATTCTCTATGCAAAATTAAAGTGCCAAAAAAAAACCAAAACCCACCAAAAACATGCACTCTTTACTGCTGAATTAACTCCTGAGATGTGACTGTATCAAAGCATATCAAAAGCAAATCAACACTCTTGCTGCATCAGAACTACATGACAGTTTCCAAATGATATCATGGGAAACATTTTCTCCACCTAAGAGGACACACAGCTTGCCTTTGCAATTTCTTCCCCTTTGCCAATTTCTAGTGCTGACTTCGTACAAACTTTTCTACCTCCCCGACCTCCCCATCCCGCTCCAAATCAAGCCATCCACACTGATGCCCACATTGCCCAACCTGCGGCTCTCGGAGACCGAAAACTGCCGGTGCACCTGCGGGCTCCATCCCCACCTCGGCACGGGCCCTGCAGCTCGCCCGACCCGGCCTGGCCCGGCCCCCGCTCCTTGCTGCTGCCCGCATCCCGCAGGCGGGAGGAGCGCTCAGGTACGAGAGCGCCCGACACCGCTCACGGTCAACACAGCGAAACAACCGCAAAGACAGTAAAAGTAATGGAAAGGAAAAGTAAGAAAGGAAAAAAATAATGAAAATGAAAAATAACAAAAAAAAGAAAATAAATAATAAAAATGAAAATAATGGAAACGAGATTTTTTTTTTTTTTAAAAAGTAAAGATAAAAACGATAAAAATAAATCGCAATGATCTTACCTTACAATTAGACTTTTTTTTTTTCTTTTTTTTTTTTTTTTTTTAAAGCTACCGAAATAAATCACCTGCAGCCACCGCGCAGCCCCCGACGGCGGGACGGAGCTGTGCCTCGGATCTCCCCGCGTCCCCGCCGCGTCCCCGCCGTGCCGCTCGCGGAGGGCCGCGGCGCCGGCCGGGGCAGAGAAGGGGTGGAGCGGGGAGGCGGCGGCCGTGCCGCGGGGCCGGGGCGGCGGCCGCTGGGCGACGGCGGGAGCAGGGGGGCCGCGAGGGGAGGGGGCCGACCTGCCCGCCCCCCATGGTGGGCTGCGGGCGGCACGGCGGCGGGCGTGTGGAGTAGTCCGTCTCGGGCCGGGGCTGAGCTCGGGGCTGCCCGTAGCAACGCGGGCCGCTCTCCAGGCCCCCCTGCCAGTAGCCTGTGCCGGAGAAGCTCGCAGCCCCGCCAGGCGGGCAGGTCGTAGGCGAGCGATGAAAAAGCGCTCGTTTGATGTCGGAGGGTGCTACTTGCCCTGAGCCGAGCTACTACGCACAGGAGAGGTTCCTCGATTCGGTCCCTGCGTTCCATTGGTACGGGGCTGCAAAGCCGGTGACGGAGGCACGGAGAGATGAAGAAACCTTCTGGGGATTTGATGCACGTGCATATTTGGTTTGGGAAATTCGTACACAGCAGCAAGGCTAACTGAGATTGTGTATGAGGTCTGAAAACACCATTCTGTCAGATCCCTGTGATAAAATGTCTTCAATCGCCCTTTTTGTTCCCAAAGTGACACAAAGGGATTTGGGGATTCCCTCAGTTTTCCTGACTGCTCCTTCCATTGGCCATGTTCACCTTTCCAGCCTCAGCAGGAGAACTGGAAACCACTTTGCTGTCCCCCTTCTCACTCCCTTTCTCCTTCCCTCTTATTCTTTGCTCTTCCCTTTCTCACTGCCCACCCCCTACCCTCGGGAAGCCTCTGCTACCCCAAACCACTGAACGCATATCACATCAAATACAATTATCCACAAAAATTGGCAAGCGTGCATTTACATTTTGGGGAAACTATTCAATTCCTTTCACTACTTTTCTTTAGGACCCTTGCCCCTCTCAGTATGCTGGCTGAGCAGCACTCATTTGCAAAGCAGGTGCTTGACAATTGATTCTATGCTCACAGTTTGAGGCCTTATTTTCCGCATGCCCATCAGACTGCTGAAACAGTTGCAGGTTTCTGAGTAGGAAACAGAAAATCCATGGGGTGGGGGCTGGTGGGGACAGTGGCTTCGGGGTGCTTACGACATGACAGTTGGGTCCCAGCCCTGTCTGCCTTTGAGCCCTGGCACATCCAAGCCCCAGCTCCAACAAGCTACCCAAAATGGGAGTTACGCTCAGCGTAAAAACGTCATAACGCATGGAAATCAGCTTCATGTGACTTTACAAGTGCCATGGAGGAAATGTGTCACATGAGCTCCACAAGGGTCAAGTCACATTTTCCAGGGAAACACATGTTAGCCTGAATCATGCTCTCCCTTTCCATTCTCCCCTAATTTCATGAACTAAACACTTTACAGAATGAAGCAACTTTCTAGAATCTTTGCTACAGACAAATTGATGCCTCCTGTATGCACAGCTGATGCATCCCAAAATATTTCTGTCGCTTTAGTGTCAGAGGAAAGGTTTCTGCACAAAACCCACATTTGATTACACAATTAGAAATTTTCAAGCCCACGTGCCTCAAGCAGACAAATGTTCTGCTTCATCTACTTACCCTGTCCTTACGTGTTTCCTTTTGCAGACCTACTAACTGTTCTGGTAGAGCTGTGCATTCTTTAACAAGGGAAAACTACACACACACAATGGAAAACACTGAAATAAATATTCACTATAGAAATAGAACAGTGTGGCATGTGGAGGGATCACAGTTTTTAGACCCTTTAGATCACCTGCATAAAAGTCTGCAGCACGAATTTCAAAATAACTGACAGCAGTAGCAGAAGGGCAGCCTCTAGGCAACCTGCTCCCAGAAGCACAGAGCACTCTGCAAGCAGGTTTCAGAGGTAGCTACCTGCTAGCAGAGAGTTTGCTCCACTGCTGCTGCTCCTGGCTCAGACCCAGACCTGGCTAACTGCAGTCTCTGCACTCCCTGCACAGCCTGTCCTAGTCCTGCAGCACCCACTGCTCAGTCCTGACCTCCTCCTCATCACTCTACTCCATTTCCAGCCCTCACCTTTCCCAAATCCACAGCCTTCTTAGATGTCCCTTCCTGTCGGTCCTAGCTCTTCTTTCTTCCATTCCAGGGATGTCAATGGGATCCTTACTTGATATATGTATTAGGAAAGGATCTGTGTGTCTTCAGCAGCCAGTTTTGCACCAATACGATTTAAATAAGGGAAAGCCACTGCAGGTTCAGACCCATCTTATCAAATCTGACCACTCACAGCAGCCATGTGACTCCTGTCCGTACCACACACCAAGGTGTTATCTCTACCTGTCACCAATTTGGCAGCAAAAAATCAGTAGCCAGAACAATAATATGCCATGAGAAGACCAGAGGTTGATTGAGGGTACTACCAATGTCCCTGCCTAGTAAGGGACACATTAAAAGCAATACTCAGAGGATGGCTCAAAGCCAGCCTCAGTCTAAGCCACCACCCTGGTGCAAGCAGAGCCACAAGGACACCAGTGATGTTCTCTGCAGGGTGCCAAATCAAAACCACAGACTGATTGAGGTCAGAAAGGACCCTGGAGACATCTAATCCAGGTGTGGGCTGCGAGCAGGCCCCATTGGAGCAGCTGACACACAGCCTGCTCCACTTGAGTCTTAAGGACCTCTGTGGATGGAGACATCAAAGACTCTCTGGGCAATCTGTTTAGGGCCTGACCAGCTTCATGCTGAAAGAGATCTTGATTAGCTCAGATCACAGAGACAAGGCGACATATACCATACGTGTTGCCTCAAGGTAGTCACCAGTGGCACCTGTGACCACCAGCAATCCTGAGAGGGCATGTAGGACCACCAGCTCCTCCAGCTTGCTCCATAACTCAGAAATAAAAGCACATGAAATGAGATGCAGGACACAGAAGGTGTCTGGTTGTGAGCCGACCGTGCAAGACTTGTTAAGAGAAAGCAGAGCACATTAGTGGCATACCTACAGTCTGCACTAGCTGTGTTTGGACCATCAGCAGGCCAACCCCTCCAGGTACCCAAGAAAACAGCAGCACCTGAGGTACAGAAGACATGTTGTAGGATGTCACAGAAAAGGTCAGCTAGACCTTCAACTTCCACAGCTTTTCTTTCACTGGAAAGACATTGTCCAAGAACTGCGTTCCTGAATAAAGCAGTACTTGCAACACTGCGGGACCAGATAAGAAAATCACCAAAAAAATAAAAGCAGGAGAGTGAATAGATAGGAATTCCAAACTCCTGCTCACCTCTGAAAGTCAGAAATTGCACTGTGCATGTGGCACAGTCTCTGCTATAGAGGAGAGTAACTGGGAAGCAAAAGATGGAATTGGTTTAACTGTTTAATGGTGTGCTAAAAGACTACACATTTCTTTGACATGTTGCTCTTTAAAATGCACTGAACTGGGCATAGCGATGGATTTTTCTTGTAGATTGCAGAGGCTTGTAACCAGTGACAGACTTAATATAAAATTTTCTGTAAGCAGGGCTTTGTAATCTTTCCAGGGACTCCCCTACTCTCTGTTGGCTCTTTATCTTCAGTGTAGCAACATATGTAACATTTATGAGGAATGCAGCCCTTGCAACTCTCTCCAAGTTTTCTAACATGTTGCAAAAAGCCCAAATATTTCTGTTTGTTCAAAGCAAAACACCAGGTTTGTGCTTACATACATAGAAAAGTACACTGTGTGGCATGCCAGATTGAATATATTGTTCATAAAACCCCAAACTAAAAGCTTTCCATCATTACTTTTTTTTTTTTTTTGGTAAGTCAAACTCATCCGGTTAAGTCAAACCTGTCCTCCACTTCCAACTTATCCAGTTGCCTGCTCTGAGCTTAAGAGATACGAGTTCAGTGCCATTTTGATAGAATGCGAAAACTTCAGATACTGAGGGAGGGCAGAGGCTGATATTAATTTGCTGTTAAAGATGATACCTTGGGCCTTCTGAATGCAAACAAATAATGAAGATATAGGTAATAAATTCTTGAAAGATGACTTTGTAGGAAAAGCCTGAGAAAAAAGATTCAAGTTGGACTCTGTGCTATCTCAAGCAATATATTTTATACGGCTTACGTCATGCACACTAAAAACTTAATTTGGTGAGCTACACTGACAACTGGCTTTGTTCACCTTTGTTGTTATTTAAAACAGGTTGTTCCATGTAGCTGTTAAAAAAGCCATGCACGCACACACATGCACACACATTCACACATGGGCTTTTTTATTACTCCCCAGATCTTTCTAAATATGTAATGCTGCTTAGATTTAAAATTCTTTTTCTCTTTGCAGCATGAGAATTGCCCTACACTAGGATTTGCTGCCTTTTATGGAAGCATGATCCAAAAGGTTAACAAAAGCAATTCTGGCTTTGTTCTTCTTTTCCATATCTTTTGTCTTCTGCTTTTCTACTGTCATCATATTTGTGTGTATCATCTTGGTATCTGGGAAAGATCAGTATCTTCAGTATTGGTTATGCGACTCAGATATTTTACTAAATAAATAGAGCTAAATTAACTACTTTAACTACTGTATGATCATTTAGTGCAAACGAGTTCCGGGAAGATCCAGTGCCTATGTTACACTGTGTCAAACAACGATTGATGTGATGACTTCTGCTTTATTTTTGCTACATCTTTAGATATCCTTTTCTTGCAGTTTTGTGTCTCCTCCTCCATCTTTACCTCTTCACCATCAACCCCAGCCCCACTCTACCTTCCCCAACACCTGGTAGTGGCATCTGGAGTCACTTTGACAGGGGCTCAGGAATGGGAGGAGCTTTTACAAGTAAACGAGTGGATATGCTTAAAAATCTGTATTCAGGAAGCATCATCATCCATGTAATTGCATGCACTATGCTTGCAGGCTTTGTCACAGGCTGCACTGTACAGCAGCCAGGCAGCCTGAGAACAAGAGTTTGCTCAAGTGGAGTCAGTAGAAAGCATCTCTCCTTCAGTGCTGGGTCTCAGATTTTCTTAGAAATGCAGGCTCTGCTAGCAATGTTTTGTATTACATTTTGCCGCCTTAATCACAGTCTGACATAAGGATAAAGCAACATGCACCTATAATCTATAAGAGAAAAATAAATCATCTCATAAAGATTCCATTCTGATTTTTAAATATGAGCTCCTGTGAGCTCCATAATCACTGATTTATCAAATAATGAATCCTCAGTAGAAATTTCAGATGCTGTGCAAGAGCAGTTGGCTGCTGCTCTTATGACTTAAACTGAGACTGATAGATTTTAACATCAGCACTGAGTAATCCCAGCTGTCACCACATCTTAATATGCCATGTCCCAACTGTCAGTCTGAAGAGCTATGAAGGTATTTCTGTTACCATTCATGTCAGGACCCTCAGCTTTTCCCCGGAACACAAAGGAACACACATCTGCCCCCCATATCTGTCTCACACCCACAGCTTTATTCATGCTTCTTGCCCATGTTCTGGAGTTGCATCATAAATGGGGAGGTGCGGGGGAAGTAAAACACAAAATTCCTTCATCTGTACAAAACTTCTCTAGTGCCACATAGACAAATCATACAGCTCATGCATTTGTTAGGTTTGCTGCTTGCATTGTGTCCACTGAGATGCAATTATAGCAGAGAAGGAAAGATGAAAAACCCTACATATAAATCTGATTTAGGGGCAAATCTATATTTTGGTCACCCAAATTTGCTCTTTCACATCCTTGGAAGTTCTGTCATCTTACCTGAGCTCTACATCTCCATTAGAGGTTACCTGGGATGCCTGAAAACACACATTTTTACCCAGACAACAGCGAGGAGAGGCTCATTCTGAGAACCAAGGAGACATGGGCTGACCACAGTGTTTGCTTATGGATGGGAGCCATAGGTGCTTCCACTGGAAGGAAGACTTGCAAGGGGCTGCCTCTAGAACCAGCATCTGCTAGGTGCATTAATGACCCAGGAAGTGGCCCACCTGGTTTTATTCTTTTCTACATTGCTTTCCCTGCTGCTTTAAAGTTTTACTGGATGGGCCTCCCATTACTCTAGACCCATCAGCTGTGTGCTCACAGTGATATTAGAAATTTATGTTCATGATGTTCATGATCGGGTATGTGCAGACATGCACAACACTTTTAGAGTTCTTACTCAGTCTCATTTAATCCACTGATCAAGAAGAGCTCTACTGACTTCAAAGGAATTGTGCCACTCCCAGCTTTGTGCTCATGGAATCCAGACACAGGTTGGTGATTTATGCATTAGTTATTTTCTAAGAGCCAAGGAAGCTGGATGGAGGGATCTCAGTGTGCTAATGATGGGCACAACACAACAGTCCCTGCCAGCGACAGCAAGTCGTACCATCAGGACTTGGGCTGTCAGGTGAGGACATGAGCCAGGCACACCAGGACATGGGCTTCTCTGTTGAAGGATTAACACAAAGCACGAGCTTTGCAACAACTGCAAGCAGTAGCACTTTGTTCCCCCTCCACCAGTATGGACAGTGTTCTGCCCCTACTATTTCTGGAAACCGGGGTTGTATCCCATCCAATCATTTGCAAAATGAAAAAATGCTGAAAGCTATGCATCATTCTAAAATGAATTAAGTCATCCAGGAAAAGCCTGATATTGAAATGATGAAAAAGAATGCTTCTATCCATTTCTAATTTCTCTGAAAATAAACATTCTAAATGGAACTGTAAAGGATCTTTCATCTGTGATATATATACTTGTCATCAAGAGACACTTTTTCACCTATGACATAATTGCTATCATCAGAGAAGCACTGCTGTCACTCTGCCATAGTTTAACTTCATTTTCTGCTAATTTCTTTCTCTGTTCTCATTAAGGCATTACATATGTAGCTATGTTACTATCAATCATTCCCTAGCATAAGAAACTGGATAATAGAACTGTGAGAATAATTGATTTTTCAATTCCATAGCTAAACCAAAAAATTCAACAAGTAATTATCAAAGAAAAAGAAGGGGAAAAAAGCTTTATTTTTCTCTCTAATTCAAGTGAAAAAAATGTTTCATGTGGATTTCAGTGAAACGTTTACTCATCTTGAATGAGACTTTTCCTTTCGTCTTTGTCATTTTAAGAAAAGTAGTAGACTAAGAGAAAATTGGCAGCACTTACCAAATCAACAAGTGAGATATCTTCACTTTCCAGGAAATGCAGATTCCTGGCTCTGTGACTTCCTGTGTCTGGGGAATGTGAATACCCAGCCACTGACCTGCAAGGACATTCTCATACCCCTTGTGTGGAAAGAACTCAGTATGTGAGTGATTTGTAAAAGGAGAACATTATTACCTGGGAAGAGTGGGAACATGTCTCCTTAGGAGACCAGGGGAGGCAGTGTGACTGGGATGGCAGCCTCCAAGAAGTGAGTTCAGATTCCATCAGGGTTTGGATCCCCCAGACCAAGTGAGCTGCACGATCACAGCATCATTTGATATGCTCTTTGAATAGCCACCAGATTTCCTTTGGCACCATTTGTAACAATATTCTTATAACTAAAAAGACCTTTGTAAAAAAAGTTTTTTTTAAAATAGTCTGAACACAAACCATGGCAACACAGTATTATCATTATAGGTGCTTTATGAATATGAGCTGAATAATACATTTTGTGTTCTACATTCCTTTTTCCTTACATTTGCTTTGGAAGTTTCACAAGAAAGTTTAGTTTGGATTTTTGGATCTCCTTGTTTGTTTGTTTTTTCAATTCTGCATTAAGATTTTTTCATCGTATAAGCCTTAAAAGGAAATGAAATTGAAATGATGCAAGTAGAAAACTAATTACTGCTACCCTTCACTGTTGTTGCCGTGCCTATGATCTACCAGCTATTATTTGTCAGTGTTTTCCAGAGGTCTTTAATAATGTGTTATTGCCTCATGGTACTTGGCACTTAAACTCACAAGTAGAAAGGACTTCTGCCAAAAATCTCTTATGGCTGGCTTACACAGATATGAGAACATAACAGGAGCTATGCTGCGTCAGACTCGGCCTGTTCATTCCCAATATTGTGTCTTTAATTACGGCTGGGGAGATGAGACCACAGACAGGACAAAGACGGAGTCTTGCATGTGGCTTCAGCTCACCCTAGCAGCCCCAACTTCCTTCCAGGTAACTGGGATTAATTCAAAGCCATGAAGGTAGCCTTTATTGATTACCTATCATCTCCACTGTTCAGAGTCCACACTTTTGTGTGAAAGGAAGACAAATATGGCAATATCTCTGTAAGTAACCTTGTCAATTATGCCAAATTCACAGAGATTCACTTAAATCCATTTCTCTCCTAGTTCTTTCTACCTCCTCTTCACCACTGCTCTTGACTATGTTCTGCTGTTTCAGCAAAATTTTCATAACTGCAAGGAAAAGGTACTTGAGTCCCTGCCTTTGAATGACAGAAAAAGATGTAAAAAGCATTGCATCTGTTTAGGGATAGGAAAGCTCCTATATAGGCCAACTGAGTCAGAACAGCCTGCAAAATCAGGTGAAAACTTAAGGTTCTTCATGTGAGTTAATGAAAGTTACTTAACTGTGAGCAAGTCTTGAATGTCTGTAGGCCATTAATTTACACAGTATGTCATATTCTTTGCTAGTCATTCTGCATATCTCTGCACAGGTAAACTTCCATTTAAACACAAACCAAGTGTTCAACTTGCTCAAGCCCGAATACCTTTCTAGAATATATTCATTCTTGTAAATAAGTGGCATCTGTATAAAAAGTTTTAAATTTCAGTGAAACCTAGCATGTCCACTGAAATCTGTTTCTAATATTTCTGAATGAGGAAGCAATTTTCCCAACATGACCCCGATTCAGATTTTGTTTTCTTTGCCTAAAAAAACAACAACCTAAAAAGATGGCCTCAATGGATCTGTGAGCTGATATTTATTTCAGTAGTATAACTCTGAAAAATGCCAAAGGCCCCTTAAATGTTAAAACTGTTACCTACTGTACCCTGGACAGCTTTTGGGTCCATGAGCAGATTTTGAATGAAGTAATTTTTCCCCCCCGTCTGACCCTGAGAGCATTTGAATCGATGATTTTAGCGAACAAACTTGCTAGGAATAACGACCTACATATAGTTTTGTATAACAGTTCTCTCTCAAGGGCTGTGAAGCTGATGCCTACTTAGAAATAATTTTGGAAGAATAGCTGAAACAACACATGATGCTTTTTTATATAATTCCAGAAGTGACTGAAAGACTGGACAGTTTTGAGGACTATCCAAGTGTGAAGAGATGGATTTGGACTAGTCCCAGCTCATGGCAAGCCTCGCATTGTGTAAGACTCAAAATACTTTCCCATTGTTTCTTCACAGTTGAATGTGGCTGTTTGTTCTCTCACTTTTAAATTACCTTTGGAGCCATTTTGTTGGAGCCTGGGACAAAATTCACTGGTCAAAACATAAACTTTGAGTAAGTCTCAAGGAACAACAGCTGCTGCCTTGCAGTCAGCTAGAGCTGTAAAATAGGACCTGTAAAATGGATGACCTTCAAATTTACTTAACTGTGCAGAAATGGTATTTGTCACTGCCAGGTTTTTTTCATTTATTTCTTCTGATAGACTACCACAGAATCTGTAATCTGTGATCCTAAGAATATATTACAAGGAAAAGAATAAAAAGTGTTTATATTTGTTATTAAACTGCTGTCCCTACATTATAAGATTAAAAGTCTAGAAATGCAATTACTGAAAAGTAGACAGAGAGTGACTCAGTGCTTCACCACAGCCAGCACTGTGCGGTAAGATGAGTAACTACTGTAGGCAGTGGTGAATTCCCACAGTCCCATTGGGCTGGCTTTCCCTTTTTTTGGGTCACAATCTGGAAACCAGGACAGAGAAATAACCAACAGATGAGAAAATCTAGTCAGAGTATGAGCATGGCTAAGAACTCTTAGAAGAAAAAAAAACACAGCACTTAAAATACATATATATATATAGATATTTGTAAATAAACTTAATTTCCAGACTTTAAAGGAACAGATTACACAGCTGCAGGTTAGAGTCTGTACTGTCTGCTTACACCATGCACCTCACCCTAACATATCTATATGGGGCTATTCTTATCACAGAATTTGGCCTTAAACTGATAAACTATAGAGATTTATTAGCCTTGAACACTTCATACCTTTGACTTGATTTTTCCTTAAACAAGTATTTGACTGATGGATGTTCTGTTCTGTTGTTTTTCTGCCAGCTTTATTATTTTACAGTCTCAATAAAAATCAAGAGAAAATGCAAACTGGAAAGATAATACACACAGAATCTCCAAGTGATCCCACACTCCAGCCCCTCTACTTGCTTGGGTTAAGTAAATAAAGGGAAGCAAAAATGCCCAAGTGCTCCACGGAGAAAGGCTTGGTGCTGCCGTCTCGTGGGAAAAGGGAGAAGGGAAGTTTGGGCAATAAAAGCAGAAATGTAAAAAGGGAAAACAAAAGAGGATTTTCTAAAACTTGCTAACATCAACAGTCCCATTTTTTGTTTAAAGATGGCTGTGCGCTTTATTGCTTGCGGATCGCTTTCCTTTGCAGGTGATGCGGGCCCAGAATTACATCACCACTGGAGCAGCCAAGAGCATCCTGGTGCCAGGATGACTGAAGCTGAGAGGAATGTATTATCACAGACCGCAGAGGGACTCGCCAGTGCATTCCTTGCTGGGGGTGCTGCGATGGGGGAGGCAGAGAGGAGATGATTTTACGCAAAGGCTGAAAGGAAACTTTGTAGAGGAAAGATCTGGGGTCACAGTCCTGCTGTCTCCTCTAAGCAGATCTAATTATGGCTATGTACTTCAAAAAGAGGATTTGACTAAAACCAGATTCAGCAGGGCACTGCTCAGGGAGCGCAGAACGAGTCCTCTCAGCTCTGTCTTTGAGGAAAATGCAAAATGCCTCAGTGCACTGGGAGCGCGGACACTTTGGTTGTAAAGAAATACTTGACGTCACAGCAGGAGAAGCAAGAACCAACTTAAAATCATCACTGCTTATGTGAACAAGTGACCACACATAATATCAATGGATTCATACAAATAATGCTAATGTTAAATATTGGGTGTGCATTTATACTGACAGATTGTCTCAGACTTCTGAGAATTCTGTCTTACTGACAGAAGTCTCAGCAGTTTCAAGGGCAATGCAGGAAATTATCAAATCATAGAATCACAGAATGGCTTGGGTTGAAAGGCATCTTAAAGACCACCCACTTCCAACACTCTCCCTTGGGCAGGGATGACCCCCACCGGCTCAGGTTGCCCAGGGTCCCATCCAACCTGGCCTTGAGTGCCTCCAGGGGTGGGGCATCCTCTGGGCAGTTGTGCCAGGGCCTCATCACTCTCTGAGTAAAACGTTTTTTCCTAACACCTAACCTAAATTTTCCTCTTTCGGTTTTAAACCATTCTCCCTTGTTCTATCACTACTAGACTGTAAAAATTTGGTGCCCCTTCCACCTAGAAGCTCCCCTCACGTACTGGAAAATTACAGTGAGCTGTTGCACACAGCACCCTCAGTAGGCTCCAGCAAGGCTTTGCTGCCACATCTCACCATGGCTGTGACAAGCAATATGTCCCATGCCTCCAAAGGAAGCTCCGTCCTTCCTGGCGTCAGAAGGCTTGCAGACTTTCTGCTGTCCCACAACACCGCTGAGGCCATCCTGACCACAGGCCTCTTTCTGTGCCACTAAAATCAAGAGGAGCTTTCCAGTGCTTTTAGTAGAAGCAAAATAAGCTGTCAACAAACTAGATTAAAAAAAGACTACAAGATAAATTGCTCAGAGATAGGCACCTGACTGTCTCCTAGAGTACAGCCTTAGAACCACACTATTTTGGTTTTCAATACCTACAAAGATGCAGAGGAATCCTTAACTCTATGTGCACTTAGCAAGAAAAGGTGAGGAGTAGAGGTGGTTCAAAACTATACACTAGTGTGTAATTTCCAGCCTTTCCTGGCTTTTCTATCCTGGTCTGGACATGGGACAGAGGGAATAGGACATGGGATGAAGACCCTAAGGAGGGAGGAACGTGCACACTTGGTTTTCCATATTTTCCACATGCCCTGTTCTTTCTCCTTGATCATTACTCAACTTAACATGATTTTTCCCAATCAGTGCATTGAACAACAGGGATTAAGTAGCAAACATCAGATTTCTATTGTCACTCAGCATAAACCAAAAGCACTGCAACTCTTCACCTGCAGTACAGAGGGAATGGCAACTAAAGCTGGGGGACTTGGATGCTCTTTAAGATCTGCTTTCAATACAAGTTCAAACTCAAATTCTCCTTTTCGTTCCTGTTTTTCCATAAAGAAAAGTAGAGTGTGGGAAAACTGGAGTTTAAAAGACACGAAAGAGCAGTAAGAGTATGAAAAAATGCTGCTGGGGATAGGACT
The DNA here is from genome assembly GCA_030625065.1 of Alectoris magna. Lineage (NCBI taxonomy): Eukaryota > Metazoa > Chordata > Aves > Galliformes > Phasianidae > Alectoris > Alectoris magna. The sequence goes on along the minus strand of CM060562.1, from coordinate 82,349,998 downwards.
TGATATCTTTGCGGTAGTAATGTGAGACAGAAAAGTTCTAAATCAATTCATTAAAGTATATTGCTTCAAAGCAAACAGTCTATAAACTTGGGCTGCTTAATGGTCTTCAGGAGCTGGAATAATAAGAAGGCAACATTTAAATGTAAAGAGAAATGTAAATGGTGTTTTTACACAGCTTTTACTTTTGTAGCAGTTTAGTTACCTGTATCCCCACACATACAAAGATATTCACCACAGGGAAAAAAATGTCACGAAAGAGAATTAGATTTGAATAACTCCTTAGTTGGAAATACAGCAGATTTTTAATTTTATCCTACGGGAATAAAATTGTTAAGATACAGACACATTTTTGTCCTTTAAAGTTTGCCAATCAACGCAGGAAAACAAAGAATCAGGAAAAGAACAGCCACTAAACCAGGAAATGTGGTCACTTTAGCTCATGTGCCACCTACACATAGCTGGCATTGAACAGAGCTCAGGAAATTCACTAAACAGTTCAGCTCCTGGCTTATTGCAACAGTCTGCCACCAGACTGTGGTTTCCTCAAAAGCATTTATTCTTTCAACTTGCTCTAAGTATTCTTCTCAGAGCTTTTTTTTTTTTTTTTCTTCCAAACTCTGTGGTTCGATTTTAAGCAGTTTGTTATGTGCATGAAATTTCATATTGAAAAACACAGGCTGTTACTGAGTGCTCATTCTTCGCCTAAGTTAGGTGCCCTTTCTTTTCTGTGACTTAAGAGAACAAATTACTCCTACAATGACAAACACTTGAAGGAAAAAAACTGGAGCATACAAGCATGCTAGATATACAACTACAGGCAGTCCATCACAGGCCGGGTGTGTTTGAACACTTTTATTTCCAGGGGAATGTAGAAACTTGCCTGAGGCACGTTCCTTCAAAAACATGAAAAATAATGCAAATTGTTTGTGACTTTATAAGCCTAAATGTGAAAGGCGTGGCAAATTCCCTACCATGAGTGTGCCAATATCCGAATATGTGGTTTTCCTTACCCGGTCCTCCTGCTGTGACACTGTGCCCTGTCATTCACAAAACGTGCTGCCCAGCTGAACAAGCCAGCCCAAACTTTAGCCAACACAAATAACATCCGACCTCTCAAAAGCTACCAGGAGATGAACTCAAAATGGGAATGAATAATACAAAACAAATTCATTTTGAAATTCAAGCGCACACTGCAAGAATGTTCAGTTGTATATTTCCAGCTCCAGACTTCCAAAATAATGTACCACTAGCGTGAACGAAGTGACATTTACAAATGGGTTACATGAATTTAGCACCATTTAAACACAGAAAAGACCAGCCCATGTCAGTGCTGAACTTAAAAGTGTTGTGATATTCAGGGTATACTTTGCACTGTCTTGGATACTCACCTTTCTCGCTCCTGCTCCAAGAGGTTGGTAAAGTCATCGCTCTTGTTCATGTAATCTGTATGTTTGTGCTTCTCATTTTCAAGCTCATAAACTGTGCGGCGATGGCATTTTTCTGCCAAAAGGAGCTGTTCCAGCATGCGTCGATATGTCTCCTTCTGCTTTTCTTCAAGCCTGTCCAGCTGGATTGCAGAAAAGGAGAATAGGCTGTTTCAGAGGTCTCCTGCTTACTTCATCTGATTTATTAACAAACAATGTCATGTTTGGTAAATGCGAGTTCCATAATTTTATCTCTTGCGCTTTACATAAAGCAGTGCCTAAAAATAGGAGTAATTGTCCCATAAAAATAATGATTTTTTTGGACAGGGTGTTCGCAATAAACATTTGCATAACTCTTGGGTACACAAAGAACAGGGTGTCGTGTAGTTGTAGGGTAACAAATAATACTGTTGCAGTGCAGAATGCCCAAGGTGCTGCTCAAAATTTCCTCATTTCACATGGGAACAGCAGCAGCAAATCTCTGGGAGGGATTTGAACCCTGAGTTCAAGTGCATCTATGGGGACAGATACCCAAGTGAGTAGCTTAAGGTATAAGCTCAAAGCTGAAATTTGAACTGTGCATCTTCAGCACAGTTATACCTGTATAGCTACTCAGATAACATGTATGAACAGGCCCTGTACATCTGTATGATTCTCATGCTCCTCTGCCCCTGTTTGCCTCAGCTGGTGTTTCACAGGGTGCCTCTGCAAACTGGGGGAAATAAGAGAGCAGGCAGGCTGCACTGAAGCAGCTCTTCAGAAGCTGAATATGACAGTCAAAAAACGTCATTACATTTTATAAGGGAGCCAGGATATCTTTTGTGCACCTAGGAATTTTTTATACCATCCTATTTTAGCTCTCGTGGAACCTATGTAGACCTAGACATGACAGAGATTGATGTACACTGAGGTCCCCTAGCCAGTATTTCATGCATGCTCTCAAACACTAATGTTTGCTTTCCTTACTTACTATCACCCCTTCAGATCGCAGAAGATACCATGATGAAAGTGAATAGTATAAAGATACCCAGTGGTAGACAGTTCCTGGTGAAAAAACTGTATGTTCTGAACATACAGTTCAGATCTATGAAGAATTGGACAGATGCTGCAGTGTATTGTATGGCATGTTGTTGCATGCTCTTTTTTTGTGCTCTGGACTGTTCTGAAACTATGACCGTGAGCAATGGTTGCTTATTTTGGCACTCACGGTGGCCTCAAACATTCCCAGATCTATTCTAGGTTTATTTATTATATATTTATGTAGTTTATTATATTTATGTAATTTACATATATTAGATTAGATTAGATTTTAAGCCAAGAGTTTAAACCCTTGGCTTAAAGTTCTGCAGATCTCCTTTGGGGGCTGAACTAACTTCATAGACCTGGTGGTGAAGAGACAAGATGCGATTAGGGATTTGTGATCCTGTAATTATTGTCAAAATCTATCTCTGATGGTATTCTTTTCTGAACTACTCTTATGCAGGTGCTCTAGAATGTCACAGAAAAGGAACTGGGGATACAGCTGGATTGACGGCAACATGGACATAAGTCAGCAGTGTGCCCTTGCAGCCCAGAAAGCCAACAGTATTCTGAGCTGCATCAAAAGAAGCGTGGCCAGCAGGTTGAGGGAGATGATCCTGCCTCTCTGTTCTGCACTGGTGAGACCTCACCTGGAGTACTGCATCCAGATGTGGAGTCCTCAGTACAGGAGAGACATGGACCTGTTGGAGCACATCCAGAGGAGGGCCACAAAAATGATCCAAGGGACAGAACACCTCTGCTATGAGGACAGGCTGGGAGAGCTGCGGCTGTTCAGCCTGGAGAAGAGAAGCCTCTGGGAAGAACTGAGACCAGCCTTTCAGTATCTGAAGGGGGGCTATAAGAAAGAAGGGGACAGATACTTCAGCAGGGTCTGTTGTGACAGGACAAGGGGAAATGGCTTCAAACTGAAAGAGGGGAGATTTACAGTGGATATAAGGAAGACTTTACAATAAGGGCAGTGAAGTACTGGAACAGATTGCCCAGAGACATGGTGGATGCCCTGTCCTCAGGGACATCCAAGGTCAGGCTGGACAGGGCTCTGAGCAATCTGATATAGCTGTAGATGTACCTGTTCACTGCTGGGGAGTTGGGCTAGATGGGTCCCTTCAAACTCAAATGTTTCTTTAATATTGCATTTCTAAAAACAGAAATGCAACACACGAAGATTTTACTCTCACTGACCCACACAAGCCCTAAGGAGTGTACAAGCTCTAGATTGTTTGTGTTCAAACCCTGTGATTTTAGTTACCCTTATTCAGCAGGTGAAGTTAAAAAGAATACTCAATTTTTCGTTGATTTCTTGTCATTTCTACCAGCATTATATTATCCTCTGGCATGTTTTGCACGCATACAAAATGTATGCAGTTTCCCTTCTGGTGAGGAATCTGCCTGCACAGACTTGAAGATGCAAACTGAGAAGTTTTTACCTCTGAAATTGGTTTCTCATAGACATCTTCTCCTATAGATTTTTCTTGGGCAAGGATGGCGTCCCTGTGTAGCACTCGCAGTACACTCTCTGGAGCTGCAGAACCGTAGTGAGCTTCTAAAACTTCAGGTTTGGTTTTCTCTGTCTTCAGCATGTGGATCACATCCTCCCTTGCCTGTAACATAGCAGATCAGTACCATAAGCCAATCTGTTAACCAACAGGGGAAACGGGGAAAATCGGGGCACTTCATACATAGAGACTGCATACAGAGAAACAGTATAAATGAGAAGAATGCAGGGCTGCCAATGCAAATAAAAAACTTTGGGAGATATCAGAGTAAACACAATCTGTGTAAGCCAAATGTAGTCCCTGTAGGCATTATTTATTCTAATTCTTCTTGTCATGACATTTGAATGCCATGGATTTTTATCTGGTTTAAAACTAAAGCCAAGGAACATCATTAATCTTCACATATTTTTTCTCTTATTTTGTGCCCTTGCTGTTCTTTGACTGCATTTGGGGGATGAGTAAAACAAGCAGCACAAATGGGCTGAACTAATATTTTTCAGACAGCCTCACATCAAATATTTCCAAGCAGCCCCCTACCTGACTTTGTGACTATAGGTTATCTTTAAATACTTTTTAAAAAAAAAAAAAAAAAAAAGTTTTCTAATTTTTGCTTGCTTAAACAAAACCCCTGGAAAGAAAATCCATAAGGGATGCCCCAGGTTTCCTTGGAGCATGTACCTCCCACAAGCCTACAGCAATGGAAAGCAGAATGGTGTGGCACCATTTTTTCTCTTCCCTGTCCTGCTCAACCCACGAGAGCCTGGGAAACAAGTTAAGAGCTAAGGAAAAGTTCAGATATTTTAGGAAAAATCTCTTACAAACTCAGCCTCAATGTGAGCAATGACTATTAGGATTTATGAACTGGCCAAGGCTTCATGTTTTTCCAGCATTCATAATGGCACTCAGTGTTATCGCTGCAGCAAATCCTAAATCTTTACCCAATACCACAGAGACATCACAGCTCTACAAAACCACCTGCATTTAAAATGAGCAAGGAAATAACTTCAGAAAATGGCGAAGACCACTTAATCTTTCCTTGATAAAATAATGTGAAAATAAACAAAAAATGAGTTTTTGAGGCAAAGATTATGCCACTCAGTTGAGAACTAGATGAACTGTAAACAGTTACCTGTAAGGGGTCACCCTGTACAACACTGTGTAACCATAAGTAAAAGCCTTACATGCAGTTCAGCCTATAAGATACAGCTAACAGACTGGAATGGTAACTAATGTTTTTTTAGCATAAGTGCGGAAGGGTGTATTGCTGAAGGATGTCAGAACTACAAATGAATTATGTGGACTAGTCCCAGTGAATGCCAAGAGAGCCTGTACACCTCCCTGCATCATGTCCTGGGAATATGCCACTCTCAGAACTGGAAAAAAAAAAAAAAAAAGAAAAAAAAAAAGAAAAAAAAAAGTTATTTTAGGAAATCTTGAGACAGTTTCAAGAACATACCATATATTTTTTTACATGTCTGTAGAACTAACAGTTATTTTAATGTCTTTGTTACTAAGAGGTTAGTGCTTCTAATCTGCGTGTTTTTTTTCTCCATGGTGAATGAATGTAATAATCATCATACACTCTGGCAAAGCAGAGAATAGGAAACCTCTCCCTCCCCAGTCACCTGGCTATGACTGTCAGACAGTGACTAAACTGGGTTCCTAAAACAGATGGTCCAATATTCTTGGCTCCTGCTTCTTCTGGTTAGCACCTTCCACTGAGTCTATTAAACTGCACCTGGGGACCCTGCCCTCAGTTTTTGGGCCATCGGCGTCCTGTCCCAAGGCATGCCCAGTGTCTCACTGTGGGCACCATGTGGTGCTCAGGGCCATCTCTCTGCAAAGGGAGTGCTGAAAATATGGGGACAATGGGAGCAGCACTCTTCTGCCCTGTGCGCCAACGCCAAAGACACACCATGCTGAAACCTTGACTCATTTTGGTCCTAAGCACAGGAAGCTTCAATCCCCATTTCTCAAGAATGGGTCTACCTTGGAAGACTCCACTAGAAATAAGGGAGGAAGGTTGAATTTGTTCACTCCTATTGCAGCTATCAGGCCGCATATGGTGTAATTAAACACTGAGAGGCAAAGCAGAGACAACCCCCGCTTGGTGATTTAGTGTCAGTAGGTGCTGGCAGAGGAACCTAATGCTGCCCTTCCAATGAATGCCCTAGCTCCTGTTCAGGCTGTGCAGACTTTCCTTCCAGCCTCATTAGTCTTTAATCATCATCAACTGAAACAGAACAACTTCAGCAGGAGAGAATTGTGTCCCTGAAACAAATTTGCCAGTTAAGAGATGCTTTTGGATGCTGCAGTTTTTGGTCCCCAGGAGCCAGTGTTAGAGGAGCTGGGAAGTAGGTGATGCTAAACAGAGGAACTAAACCCCCAAACAAGAAAGAAGAGGGTGTCCAAGCTCTGTCAGAGCTTTGAAGGATGCTCTTTTCCACAACATCACAGAACAATGAGATGGCTGAAGTTGGCAGGGACCTCTACTATGAAGAAAGGCTGAGTGAACAATGCTTGTTCAGTCTGGAGAAGAGAAAGCTCTGGGAAGACCTCACTGTGGCATTCCAGTACTTGAAAGGAGCTTATAATTAGGATGAAGAAAGGGGGGAGATGTTAGACATTAGGAGGAAATTTTTTTCACTCAGAGTGTGCTGAGGCATTGGAAGAGGTTGCCCAGAGAATCTGTGGATACTCCATCCCCAGAGGTGTTCAATTCCAGGTTGGATGGGGCCTTGGACAACCTGATCTAGTGGTTGGCAACCCTTTCCATAGCAAGGAGTGTTGGAACTAGGTGATCTCTCAAGGTCCCTTCCAACCCAATCCATTCTATGATTTATGATTCTATGGAAACCATTTGGTCCAAACTCTCTGCTCAGGTAGTGAAACTCAGAGCAGGTTACCCAGGACCATGTCCAATTATTCACATCATCATCTTTAAGAGCTCCAGAGCACAGGAGAGAGCCCTGGAAACCCTGAGCAGAGAGGCCCCTTGCTGCAGCCCAAGGGAAGGATTTCCAGACCACGGGACATGTCAAGTGGCACCCACCCACTCATGTCCTCCTTTGTGAACAGTCAAGACTTGGATCCCTCTTCCTAGCTAGGAAGAGCTATACCAGCAAGCTGCTTCTACTTCCATATCTATTTATGTCCCTTCCTTGCTCAAAAGCACAACACTGTTTAGTATAACTCGTAAGCTAGAAGACAAATACAAGGAAGAGATTTAAAAATGGAAGTAAACTTATATATACACCACAGACTAAAGGTTTTGTCTGTTTTGGTAGCAGAAACATGGTGCTTGACAGAAGAAAGTCCTTCTTTATTTTATGGATGTGTGCTGATGAAAGAGAATATTCAGGCATTAGATGGTCACTCGCTGCAACAGCTTTCAACACAATGAAAATTATTTGAGTAAGTCCAGAAAACTGCAAATATCCAGAAAAACTCTTAAAGTCTAGGTACAGAATTTAGAAAATAAATGCATCTTCCCTTACAGTTTTTCATTACTTAAATTGTCCTCTGGAAAACTCTAAGATAAGCTTCTATTTGTACTGTTGATATTGTGGTTACTCAGAAAATAAAGACTTTTTTCTGTCAACAAAGTGCCATCAAACAGTTGATCCACTGAACTGCAGAAGTGATCGAGACAGATGAATGAACCGGTCATCTTAGAAATACTCTCAAGTTGGGAAGCACAAAAGGCCATACAGGTTGAGAAGTGTTTTTCCACACTCATTTCCTCCAGGAGCAAAGTCTGCTGAGAGTTCATCAAACTCTTTCTACCACCCCTGCTGACAGAGGAACTACGTCAAACTGTATCATCTAAGCCTTGTTCTGTCCTTACTGCAGGTGCCAAAATCTAAAGGACGATCATCTCAAATCTCCAGTACATACACTGAGGGGCTAAAATTCAGTGAAGTGCTGCTCCTCCACACAGCTCCTCCTGCTCTGCTGCTCAGTTGCTGTTGTGCCTACTTAAGTTGCGGGTCTGTGTTTCTACCTGTGAACTCTCTCAGTACACAGCTCTCCTCTCCTAGGAGTGCATGCTGTCTGCCCTGCTGGAAGGCTGATGTGGGACCACTCTTCACACGGTTCCCTTGAAATACTCACTTTTTGGCAGAATAAAAGAGAAAGGCTTTCTTCGGCTTACTGGCTTGAGTGGAGAAGGGGTCTGAGTTCCAAACCTCACTTTAATACGTGCCTAGTAAAATACTTAAATAATATAGAAAGGATGTAAAGAGGTCCCTGCATAAAATTGAAACCATTTAGGAAACAATAGCATGACTCTGCTGCTTGTAAAAGGGGACTGGCAGCCTAGCAACCAAATTCTTGGTCAATGGAAAGACTGTTACACAAGCCCAGCATTCGGACGTGCTTCCTCCTCCTGCCCTGCCCTGCCAATTTACCACAGGCCTCTCTCCCCATTCCCACAGTCTTTGGCCTCTCCCATGAGACTGCCAACAAAACTTAGCACCCACTAAACGGGGAATTTTTGCAATAGCCCATTTATCACCTGGGAAATGGGACTGAGCTGCTCAGACTTGTTTCATGTAAGGCAGCTAGTAAATTGGGGAAAAAAATCAGTCGCATTCGAGATGGACTGAATGGACTCAAAGTAATCACTGTCAGATGAGAATAAAATCCAACTCAGAATCCTTCGCCAGGCCATTTCCTAAACTCTTCTTCCAAATTTTGTTTGTTCATAAACTGCATTCCTGCAAATCTACAGTGTTACCACTCTCTAAATCAGTATCAGTACTATTTTCCCTCATAGCTCAGTGCTCCATCTAAGGTACACCTAACGAGAGATCTTCAGAGAGATCTAAATAATAATATGATGAGAATCCTCTCCATTTATGGAAAGAAGTTTTGAAAATTCAGGGCTAGAAACAATGTTTACAGGGAATACACTCATAGAATATTTGTTCTATAATAATATAAGTTCTGATATTTACACCTTTTTTTCTGCACACTTTTTTCTCAGTTACCACAGCATTCTGTTCTGCCTGTATGAGTGAAAGCACCAATTAACAGAGGTTTAATGTGTATAAAAGCAGGTTTTTCTTGCCAGTGATTAATGGCAAGAAATATTGATCAAACCACAGACAGCTTAACTTGTTACTTGTGGTGCTGGTACTTGTATTTCACACAGTTCAGGTTATTAATAGTGCAGCAGCTGCCCTGTATTACATCAGAAACTAGATAAGGTCACAGGTTCTCCCTGCAAAGCTGTAATCTTGCCAGTGGCTGGTTTCCTAAATTCCAGTAGACTTTAACAACTTTTCACCTAGAGCTAACAAACATCACGACCAAGGCATACTTCTAAAAGAAATGGGGAGGATGCATCCACACTGCTTTCTGCACTAATTCATGTGACACATTCATGCTGTGTCACAGCCAGGGCAGGAATAGTCTTGTGACAGAAAATTCCCATTAGAGACCTCAGAGTAAATACAGTGCGTTTATTTACTCTGATTTAGTGAAGACAGCATTTTCAGGCAACTGTTGCTGAAAAACTATATCTGCAAGAGCTCCTAACACAACTCGTGTTTAAACTCAGTCACTTCCCTTCTTTTCTTACTTTAAAATGAAATTCAAACAATTAAAAAGAAAGCAAATTTTCCTCATTTTTGTTTCAGGATACTATAAGCACGAATAAAGAAAGTAATAAAAATTATCCTGCCTACTGGAAGGATGCTTCTGCTAAGGGTTTGCTTCCCCAAGCTATCCCTGCATACTGCTACAGGGTCTGGGTAGAAACTTGTTTTCAGAACCATAACTATTTAGTGCCCAAAAACGCTTCAAAGCTGGTAAGTTAGATGCTCCACTGTATATTGCATCATGCAAAGCTCCTTTTTGCTAAAAACTCAAGAAATACTTTTTCTGTCCTATACTGGATGTCTGAAGTAGCCATGTTTACAACACTCACCTAACGGTTGAAAATGATGGCTTAATGATGTGGTCTAATACTGTTAGGACAAGGGGGAATAGCTTTAAACTAAAAGGGGAAATTTCAGTTAGACTGTAGGAAATACTTCTTTACTCGGAGAGTGGTGAGGTGCTGGCACAGCTGCCCAGAGAGCTGTGGGTGCCCCATCCCTGGAAGTACTCAAGGCCAGCTTCAGTGGGATCCTGGGCAGCCTGAACTGGTGGAGGGCAGCCCTGCCCACAGCAAGGGATTTGAACTGCCTAGCCTTTAAGGTCCCTTCCAACCTAAGCCATTCTATGATTGCTTCCGTGATTTTATGACATTAATGCATTGATTTTCTTTCAAGGAAGGCACTTGCCCTTCTTAGATAAATTTCCCAAGACTTGAAACTTTGGAGTTCACTTGCAGTAATTTCTTTTAACATTTCTGGACTCACATTTGTGTGATTTGCACTGGGAGTAAAGAGTGAGTTCAGCACTGAAAAGTGTTGGTTTTTGTTTTTTTTTTTTGGTGCAGTGGTTTAGTGTAATACATCAGGAAATGCAAATAATCTCTTGTGACTGTGGGGATATGAAACAAAGTTAACCTGTCTTGGTCACACTGCACAGAACTTTCTGGCCTTGTACAAAGCCCTCAGTATCATCATACCCAGTGTACCATCATGTCTGAGTTATCTTACAGTGATAATGCAGAAAGTCCTCCTAAAATCAATACTGAAGAAAAGGTACATAACAGACCAGCTCATCTGCTGAACAAATACTCTGAAGTGGCTCCAGAAGAGTTACATCAGAGATTAATTTGGTCTCTTATATTTAAAAACATCCTTGCTAAAGACTGCAGAGCTGGGGAGAAGCAGCACTGAGCAGTATAGTACTTCTTGCAGCAAGCTTCGAAACAGATCAAATGAGCACTAGAAGACATCTGTCTGTTATTTCCTGCCCACACAGCTTTGTTCTGCTTTATTGCCAGAGAGCTCCATGGATGATGTCACTTTTTTTCTGAAGAAAACAGGCCACCAGAGCCTTTCACTGACATAATTAATTATCTGTAGTCTGGGCCACAGCCAGAAAATTCCCATGGCAAGGCCCTGACAAGTATTAACTCCACACTGCTTAATGTTTTCAGAATTATTGGGGTTAGGGATATCCTGCCTTTTCCCCTGAAAGAGATTTTTGCTCAGTACTATCAAATCATGGGATGGTTACTGCAGCATGCAGAATTGTTGTGCCGTGATCCCATCAGCGCAGAGAGATGGGTGCAAGAGGTCACTGTCAATTATGCATACAAATCTGCACGTTGGGATGTGCTTTACATGCTTCAGGAATGAATCGCGGAAGCTAAACCCACTGGTTTGGGTTTACCATATCCAGCCATACATCTCAGCCAACATTAAGCGTATAATAACATTTTGCACATGATCTGAAGCCCGGCAGTAAGCAGAGGCCCCAGATTGATGCAACCAGTCAACAGGGAAATGGAGGAACATCTGTTAAAGCACCTTTTTGGACACTTGAGCAGGGAGAATCGTTCATGACAGCACAAGAAGAACTGCATTCACAATTCAGGGCTGGTCTGTGGCTGCTGTGTTGCAGTGCACAACCTAACAAATGAGGTAGTTAACAAAGTAGCTTTAGATCTCCAAGCAGCTGTGAGAGCATTTCTCACCACGATGCTTGCACAGGCAGAGAGCTCCCTGGTTGCAGTACTTCAAATCAGACATGGAAAGCTCCAGTGGCTCCAATCTCTGTTCTACTTTATTCATGTTAAGGAAATGATCTGCAGCTTTCCGTATCCCAGATGAATGGCAGATCATGAGCCACTGTAGCAGTATAGGAAATTACTAAAATCGTAGCACTTTTCACACACATTAAGGCAACCTTTATAGCTGGATTTGTGTAGTAAGGCTGTACTCCTTTAGTGACCACAATTTATTTTGTGATCAGTTAGCACATATTTAAGAGGAAAAAAAAGACAACTTATGAAAGGATAACAGAAAAAGCATTAAATTTCCTCTTTCCTGTGTTATCACCTTCACTTTAATCTTATGGCAACCAGTCTGGACCAAGACTGAAGACATCCACTTTGTGTTCATGGACCACTTTCCAGTGGCTACCACATACGACTCGTGATTCATTGACTCTATAAGGACTTACTTATCCTCTCTCCAAGAGTAACAAATTCACCCGTGTATTTTTTTCTACAGTGCTCTGGCTATCCTCTGGCAGAAATGATCATGTGTGGAGTAGGACAGGATGAGAGACAAGCTGGTGCCACTGGGGACATGGCTGTCAGGATGATAAAGTTCAGAGGAAATCCTTCTGCCTCTCCCACGGAGACTGGAGCATAACCCAGAGCAAGCTACCAGCAGACATAAGTGTGTATACATGTGTAATAAACTGTATACACAACTTTCTCTTGTCCAAGCATTTTGTTGGCTTCAACAAGCTGTTTTTCAGTGCTCTGTGCATTCAAGTTACTGATGACTGATGAATGGGCAAGTATAGTGGGATTGCATTACAGAGAGCACTTACCAGCATAGCCGCTTATTTAAATAGAAGAATCATGAAAGGAGGGGGGAGGAGGAGAGCAAGCTCTCTGAAAAAAGTCACTTAGGGTAGACAAGGAAAGGCACAGAATAAGGGCCCTTGCCCATGCCCTCGATGTCTTCACAGCCTCCTGCTGCCCCTGAAGTCCCTGGATCTTACTGTGTCTGTCCTTCCTCGTGCCCTCCCCACACCTCGCTTAGGTGTCCTCTCCCCTTTCCATTGCTCTACTGCATTCCCAGGAGCAATAATGGAGTTTCTCAAAACGCCATTTTGCCTGAAATGCTGAGGCTGCCTAAACCAAGGGAAACGAGTTTTCGCTATAAGGCTAATTCCATCAACACTTCTGTTTCTGTCTTGCTTAAACACAAAGGCCACAAAAGTCTGGAAGTTACCATGTAACTGTATTTAGGTCAGTCAGTTCCACTAATTCTGCTGGTATGGAAGAATTGATTTTTTTTTTCTGGTGGTTTTTTTTTGTTTGTTTGTTTTGTTTTGTGTGTGTGTGTGTATGTAGTTTTGTTTTGTTTTGTTTCCCCAAAGAAAAACAATCATTTCCAGGATAAGAAACACTTGCAAAATCCAAACCATTCCTATCTTAGAGAAGGACTTCCTTTAATAATCTTTCAGCAGTGCATCAGTTTGGGTGCCACGTGTGCACAGCCCTCAGACATAAGTCACTGAGCTCGTTTTACTTTGGACTTATGCAAAATTTTACACTGAAGCCAACAATTTCGCAAAGATGTGGCAAGACACAGGATGCTCAGTAGGGCCAGCCGTCTTCTATGTGAAAATGTTGCATTTCTCTTGTTTTAGTCAACCAATAGGTGGAGCCTTTAACCCTAGAAACAAAACACTTTCTCAAGATAGTCACATTCCCACAATTGTTATATAAAAGCTTATGTTTGTTTTTATTAAGGATCACTTTGGATGGAAAATAATCAGTTTTGCTCTCAAGAGCTTATCTGATCCTCAGCTGGAGAACAGGAGACTCAAACTCAATAAACACACAATTGGGGCAGCAAAGTTAATAAAACTCAGCTACAGCAGAAATGTTAAATTAACAACTGATGACTCAGAGAACTGGACAGCAGCATGACACATAAGCCATATGCTCATTGCAAGCTTTCCCAAGAATCCCAGATATTTTAAAGCCATGCATCTAGAATTTATTGCAAATGGATTGGCCGAGTTCTCTCCCACAGAGTGAGCTTTCTCCCAAGAAAATGAGAAAAGATATAAAATTTCTCATTAATGTTGCAGCGAGTGTACAATTTATATTAAATGAAAAAAAAAAACAACAAACCAACACATACAGCAAAACAACCCCAAACCAGTTAAATGACATTAGCTGATTAAAATGATTTGAAAAAGATTGGATAGGAGAATCAGTTAAGGATGCTGATCCCAGTGGAAACGACCAAAACTTGGTCCCAAAGTTGGTCTGGAGCAGTACTTTCTGTATGGTTTTGGAAAGAACATTAGTAATTTTTTAAAAAACGCATTAAAAAAAAAATCACCAACAGCAACAAACCAATCTGCTCATCCTCTTCCCTTCACTTTAGATGAGATGTTCAATGGAATGGAGACACCTGCCAGTTATTCTTCCCTCTTCTGGCCCTCTAAGACTAAGCAACATCTAGCTCCAGTGAGCGCAGCTCAGGCATTAGCAGAGAAGGATGTTAAAGAATCTTTGTGGAAGAGGATTTCAGCTTACAGTTGTTCAGTGAGATCGACATTTTAGTCAGGATAATGATTTCAAAAACATAATTCTAAAGCAGTTTTATGACCAAACAGATCGTTATCATCACTATGGTTGATAGCACCTCTGCCCTTAATTTCAGAGGGAGCAGGAAGTCGCCTGAGTAGCACAATTTAACTCCTTCAGTATATTGCCTTATCTTTTTTTTCTCTCATAACACAGCAGGATTTTATTTTATTTTTTTTTAATTTGTAATTATTGTGGCTGGTTAGACAGGATCGGTATCTCTTGCATTTTTAAGATAAATGCTGCAAACTACAGGAAAACATGCTGCTCTAGGAAAAAAAGCCAAACATATCTGGCTACAAATTATTCAATGAAAATCAAAGAGCATCTGTGGTCTGAAGTTTACCCTAAAGTGATTTTTTGTCCTGCAATAGCCTGCTTCACTAGGAAAACACAAACAAACAAGGAATCAGACAGATGGGAGAGAGTTTTTTAATTCCTTGTGGTGATACTCTTATGCCAGAAATTTTTAGGATGCAATATGGGTACCATCTTAATTCTCGCTTTCTCTGTATTCTCTTTCCATGTCTCTAGCTTGGATCCATTTATCGCTGTTGCATCCCCCTTTTATCACACCCATCTTCTTCTTGTCTAATCTCTTTCTTCTCATTCCATTCTCCTTAAGTTACTTCTCTCTCCTCACATTAACCCTACCTTCATTTTTTCCACTGTAGCTCTGTGCATGCCAAGGATCCTCTCTAGGGGAATTTGAATTTCATCCGTATGATATACTCAGAAAATCCTAAACTCTTCCAAATCCAATTAGCAAGACTTCACAGTTACAAACACTTAAGTTGCTTCATATACACTTTTGCGTGGCTGTATATATAGTTTTCACTCAGGCTTCTCTTCAGATAACTATAGCTGTTCAGACTGTGAGATATGGCTAATGACCATGTGGAAGCTCTTACCTCTTCACTCTGCTATGTACTCTTTCCCCTAGACCAGTGCTGTGGCATCTTTTCCAACTTTCTCTTGCAATTTTAATATAATCCAAAAGAAACATTTCTGACTTCCACCCATCTAATGAACATCCATTGCTCAAATCTTCAGGCAACTCAATACTCAAACATATCAATTCAAGAGTAACAAGAAAGGCACTGTAGAAAAATATAGGAGTTTGTACAGTGTTTTTAACCAAGTAATATTGAGGGGGCTGTCACAATGGTGCTTTAGCTTCTCAGGAAACCCTTGTTTCCTTGGCAAAGAATTGCAACAAACAAAAGAAGTTCAAGGCATTGTGTGAAAGTTCACACATCATAGTAGCAAGAGGAAGAAGAAACAGAGAAAAATAATACAACTAGGATTACAGAGTCAAATTCTTTCACTACCAAGTGATGGGAGGGTCAAGAGAAGCCATTTCGGCATAGAAAAGGAAATATCAAAATCAGTGTACAAGGCACTGTGCACAGAGTTCCAGATGCAGAAAATTAAGAAAGACAAAGCCAGGCACTAATCAAGGGGTGACCAAAAAAGAAGGAAGCCTTTTCTGCTAGAGGAGACTAAAAGAAGGTGATACAGCTATCATAGCGAAGTGAAGGCTCAGAAGGTGTGTGCCTGACATCTGTAAACACAGCAAATCTTAAACCATAGGGAAACAGGCAGGCTATTTAAAAAGTGATTTGTGTATAGCACAGATTTCATAAAGTTTTATTGGACACAATTAAAATTGGACCAGAAATTAAAAGAAAAAAAAAAAAAAGCTAAGCATTAAAGCTTTTCAGTTCTGGTACTATTTCCCAATAAAAGTAGCCAAGGTAAACAACCTACCTAGTCTTAAAACACATCCTGATAAATCCACAATGAAGGCTAAATGAACTAGTTGTCTAAAGAATTGGTGGAGGGACTTGATATGCGGCACATGAATGTTTTTTGCTTGTCAAGGACTCTAAGGAAAATGGGTCAATGAATGCACCTACAATATGAGAATGAAGAAAACCTTGAATGAGGCAGTGGCAGAAAAGTAGAATAAAGAAAAAGGTCAAAACTGGAGAAATAAAAAAAAAGGGAAAGAAAACAAAAGAAGGGGGAGAAACTTTTCCTAGGAAAGAGAACGGAGCATAATTATCATAGAATCAAACATATTAATAAAATATGTATAAGTACAGAGAGGAAATAAAGTAGAAGGCAGGAAATGGAAAGAGGAAATATTTCTCTTTTCCCCCTTTACATTTACAAAGCTTAGTTTTATGATAGAAACCTGATAAATGCTAAAATATCTTATAAAATATTAGTATGCTATAGTTAGAGTATTACCAAACTCATCCTGCTGTTTGAGTTTGTTATGAGAGAGGATTTATCTTACGACAGGACATATAGCCACCTGTACCTAAGTATTTCCCAAAGGCCTTCCCAGAGAAAACAAAACAGAGCCCTCACCCACCTGTGCAAATCCTTCCCTGGCATGCCCAGGGCAAGGAGAAATCTCACAGCAGCCTGAGGCAAGCTCCTTCTGGTTCAGCCGGGTAAGAGCTCCTCCCCCACATGGTTACTCTACTTCAGCCAGCAGCAACCAGACCTGTAACTGCCCCTCAACAACCCCTCCAGCAGCCAACAAAGCTGCCAGTGCAATGTGCAGTTTGATAATCAGCAGCACAAACGCAATTAACCTGCTAAGGCAAAGGTCCTCCAATGCTGTCAGGACCATAAGAGGCCAGCAAGGTTGGCCAGAGACTACAGCAGACAAGTCCCAGTGTAATTCTTGGGCTTCATCCCAAGAATCTAGCCAAAAAATAGGTCTTCTAGGTCTCCCTGTTCTGATTCTTTTCTTTGGCTTGAGGCTTGCAAACAAGCCCTAACTGCCACAGGAAAGGAGCCTTCCTTCACATGTGGAAGGTCCAAACCTTAAAACCAATTCCAGCCTCCCAGTATTTGGCAGTCTTAATTCAACATCCAGGATGATGTTTTGACTAGCAACCTCTACAGAAAGACCAAACCAGACTGGTCATGATAAGAAGGGCTGGTTGCCAAACCAGGGATAGGGATACTGATGAAGTACACTTTGCAGTACAGCGGATGCTGCTCCCCAGAAAATGGGAGACATTCTCCCCAGTCACAGTTGCTCTGAAACTTTGGGTAAGCCCTAGAGGAACCATTAAATGAAGTCTTAAATAAATACAAATTGAAGGAAAGAGCTTCTTTGACACCAGAGTCATTTGGGCTTGAAGGAAGGAAGTCAGGCAAATGGGTTTACCTCTGAATATCTGCTACACAGTGTATCTTCTCAAAAGTAAGTATGAAACCAGTCTCACATTAAACTATTTGGAGCTCTGAAGAGTCCTCAGGTACTGTGTCCTGTGGTTTATCTATGTTTAACCTGTACCTTTTACAGTCTCATTTCTAAGATGTCACATTTCAGATATTGCCCATCCCAAACAGCAGATACCTTACCACATATTTCATGCACACCCCATTCTACTGCCACCTCTGAGGAGCACAGCTTTGATCCTCCACAGCAGCTACCCAAGGGAGTGTGTCCATCTGTCCTTACTCATGCAAGGGACCTCAGTGGGAATGGGTAGCTGAGCTGCAGGGGATGAATGCCATTTCTACACTGAAGAAACACAATGAAGCATGGACTACAACAAAGGCCTCAAGTGGATTAGTTGCTCATATTTTAGTTGGTGTAAAATATAGAAACCATCTCCCAAGCTAGTCATCTGTCTGCAAAGCCAAAGAATCTCGCTAAGATTTTTTTTTTTCCTTGAAAAACTCAATGATCTGCAGTAGGTGTTGCATCTGTAAATGAGATTTTATAATTGTCCTTTTCGTGAACATGCAATAAAAGAGCAAATCATAAAAATGTATGAACGCTGTTGCTCATTTCCTCTCAGGCCCCTAACCAGGTAATGTTGAAAATCAGTTTTGATATTGCTGGAGATAAATGGCCTCTGCTCAGCATGCAGGAAATATATGCATGACAAACACATGGGCCATTGAACAAAAACCTGTGAGCTATAGATAGGACTATATCATCATTGTGTCATCATGCTGTCTGTGCTGCTCTGTAATTAGTAACATTTAGATGTTGGTTTGACTGAAAGCCTGAAACAATCATACAAATTAACACTGTGCCTTCATGGTCCAATTTATTCTACTGATACTTGAAATTTTCTGTTCAAATCAGTTTTATAGCCTTTAAAAACTGATTATTTTTTTTTCCCCTTGTACAGGAGGAAAATACCTTCATGGAATTTTGCCTCTGTGTATTCAACATGTGTTTAAAGACCATGTAAACACTTTTTTAAATATAAGCAGTAGGATCCTACAAGAGAAAAGACACTTGACTAAGCTACAATAGCTTTAAAAACAGTTCCGGTCATCAGCCCATTCGCTTCTCCCTCTCCTTCTGAAACTTGTACTTAAGAACTCTCCTGTGGTGTACATTGGGACACACTTTCACCACTGCGGCTTCTGTATACTTCTTTTCCCCTTTCATTTTCTTACAAAATAAGGCCTAAGCTGCAGTGACCTCAGCTGTTGATGAAAACTTTGTATCCTCTACATGCAGTGGGAGCATGGGGCCCAGCCGGGAAATCTGACAACAGGCAAAGCTGAGTCCAACTTGGCACTGGAGGCTAAAACAAAGGCAAGCTACCTGAGGTTATTATAATAAAGGAAAAAAAGAGACACAAACATCACTGCTGGGGCATGCTTACACTGTTTACTGGCACTTTCACCTTACAAATTACAATGGAGAAATCAGGTCCCACGGTAAGGACTCAGAACTGATACTGGTAGCAATACGACTTGTGCCTGTGGTTGCTGTGATGTCAGATGGTGTGCACAGTGAGCTAAGCATGTGAAGCGAATGCACACATTAGCAGTTTATGTTCCTGAAACCCATACTTGCCATGACCATTACTCCCCTAGCTGAGATCACTGTTTGGAGTGTGCAAGGCAATGTCATCCTGAACTGCGTTGGCTAGTGCAGATCGTGGCTGCTGAGCAAACAGTCGTGGTATTTAATGGCATTCTTTCTATAGAAATAATTGGATGACCTTACTAGTACAGCCTGCTGTTATTCTCAAAACAAAATCTTCTCATGTATGCCTATACATTGTTTGCTTTGCCAATATTGAAGTGTCTTCAAAATAAACCACAGCCTGATCTTCCACCCCAACAAAATGCCAGCCAGCCACCAGCAATGTCTGTACGGATCTGAAAATGAAAAGCCATGAAATGACTCAGTGTATTAGGTCACTGTGACAGCCAGGAGGTAATACCAGAGGATTTACTTTGGCTAGAGCCTGCCTTGGCTCATCTTCACTTGCAGTGTCAAAGCCAGGCTCTCATCTCAAGCCAAAGAACTATAGCTTGCCCACTTCAGCAACAGTTCAACAGGTATCATGTAAATAACTAATTCAAACAGGGTTTTTTAAAATGAAATTAAACTCATGAATAAAAACCAAAATGATTCCTGTCACTGACTGTAGGGAAGCAGAAAAACAGATGCTCTTTACAGTTATCAGCATCTTTGTCCTCACAACTCTCCTGTGACACCAGGATACTTTAGCAGTGCCTAACATCTCTATAGGTCTTGTGTTTAGGGGAATATCCCTAAAAGTATTGTGCAGGACAATGGATTTACAAGCTTGCTGAGAATTTTCAGCCCATATTACAGAGTAGATGGCAGCTATCCCCACCTTCCTTGTGGGGACAATGAGAAGATGGGCAGTCCTTTAAGGGTTGCATAACTTGGCTCTGAAGTGTAAAATGATGGCGAAGATCTAAATTTCCATGTATTGAACCGGAGAGTTACTCAGGGATACAGACCATATTTATTGCAACCCAGGAAACAGTGACTTTCTCAGAATTCCCTTTCAAGACCAAAATGATGGCTTCAGGGTAAATGTTTCTGAACCACATAAACATCATACATTTCTAATCAGGTTTGGCTTTATTCTATCTGCAAGATAGCTTCATCTTTTAGGAACTGACACATACAAGCTTTTGTATAAAGTAAAATTAAACACTATAAATGTGGGTACTGCTCTGCAATGATACAAGTGTTTTTTTTCCTCCTGAGATTGCACTCAACAGATTTCCTTGCTTTTTCCCAGCTTTTCACTGAAAAATGACTGTTCTCCATCTTTGCGACACAATTATTTACTTTGAATACATCCTTCTTGAAACTTGAAAGTACTTTCTGGTTATCTGAAGTGAGATGAAATAGCAGAGTTGCAGAAATGGTGTAACTCAGGTGACTCATATACCAGAGAAATTAATTGATCACTTCTAAAACATTTGTTTCTCTTAATCAGATAGGATAGTAAGGACTCCAAAATTAAAGTAAAAACATTTTAAATGTGAGTTTCAAGGAAAAGTAAAGCCTTGTATGAAATACTGAATAATTATGGTTAAATGGAATAAAAGTACTGAGACATAGAACGTTTTCAAACACATTGGGCAGTTATTTTCTACTTGTCCAGATGCAATAAAAAACACCATTAAAGTGGAAACAAAAGAAGGTATAAATTTGACAAGCAGTCCTATTGCAAAAAGAGATGAATAAGCATGCAAATCAGGACAACTGAGAAAACTTTCAAGTGAGCACTGCTCCAGGAAAGAAAACCAATAGGCAAGGCAGGGGATGTGCAGATGCCAGGCTAGACAGACAGAGCTTTGGCTGAGACTTGAGCAACCCCCCTGATATGTACAGGGTCCTGGGCCATCTTAAGTCTTTTTCCAGTATTACTGAACCTTTTTAGATTTCTCCCTTGAATGTTTGTATTAAAGACTATAATTACATTCACTGTATTTGCTTGCCCTTTTCTGAACTAATTCCCTTGTGATTGCTCTGCTCCTCTTTCTGATATCAGAACTCCCTTTCTTCATCAGTTCGGACTGGTTTTTAATTTCTCTCACTTTAGTGCCTGCATATAAAGACGGTACTTAAAACTGACCATCTTGTTAAACACCAGCTAACATTGCTCTCTCCTTATGGTCCTTTGCCTTATATTTGCCTGTCACAGTCTCCTGTGATGGACAATCTAAAATGTATGGATAAATAGAAAATATAGTAAAAAAATAAAAATAAAAAATAAAGAGAGATGTTTAATTTACCTGTAGTTCTCCTTCCATTATACTAAGGAGTTTTATCAAGTCCTCCTTAGAAAACTCTATGGACTTCTTGTTCTTTCGTTCACTAGGTCCAGGTGATTTTGAGTGCCGTTTGACAGTTGCTGAAACCATGACCTCATCTTCCTTCCGATGAGGTTTGTTCTTTTTCTTGGCATCATCCTGGAGTTTTTCACTCTCTGCATGGCTGATGACAGGCTTGGAACTGGAGAAGTGCCCGTTAGACGAGCTTTCTCCGCCTTGGTTTCGGGATCTCATCCCTACCTAGAAAGAAATAAGCATTTTATAAACAAAATTACTCACAAAAAACCACAGCAGAAATACTGTCTCTTGGAAGAACAACAGTCTAATAAATACTGAAATACACTGTTATACTCAAGGGAAGGGCACAGAATGCTCAAACATTTCAACAATTTTGTGTGTGGCAAACACTGAATCCAGAGCATTGGTTATAAATTTAAGATGGTCCTAAAGTAAGGGTAACCATGTTTATCAGTATCTCAAGACATTGATATAGGTTACAATGTATGGAGCTGTAAGTGTTGCAGGAAAACAATAAAGAACATTTTCCGGGGTCTTTTACCAAAAGTCAACATTTTGATCATTCACAATCTATCACTATAAAATAAACGTTTGTTGAAGTAAATCTTATTTTAACACGAGGTTTACTTGAGAGACAAGAATGCAATTAAATTTTTTAAATGCATATTTCTTGAGTATAAATTCTCTATGAGAGAGTGCAGTGACTACCTGATAAACAATGGTCACTCTACAGTTTCCCTTAGCAAAGCATTGGTTTTATTAGTTATTAGAGGTAACTAAGAAAACTTGGGAAGGCAAACTCCATCTCAGGCTAGGGACTGTCTGAGATTGTTAGGCTGCGAGTGCCATGAAGGAAACCTGAAAAGAAGTTTGGATTAAGAGCACAAGAGGGTGTGAAAACATTAAGAGGTAAATAGGCAGGATCAGAGAAGTCCTTCCAGAAGATTGGGTATTCTCCAAAAAGTCAGGTCTTCATGACTGAACACTGACAGCTCTGTTCTTTTAAGCATCTACACTGCATACTGAGGCTATTTCTATCCTAGGACATCAAGCAGGGACAGTAAATGTTCCTGGCTGTTCCTGGACTCCACTACTGGACCTTCCGTATCACCAAATTGTTGGCAGCTCCTTGGCATATTTTTGGTTCAGGAGAATCACCACTGTTCCAACCAGCTCCTGGCCCAAGCCAAGGACTGGTCCCAAAGACCATCCAGCTGCAGCCACCCTGTCCCAAAAGAGAAGAGTTTAGTAGTGTGAGCACAGACAGATTGCGCAAATTGACCTCATGGACAGAATGGGAGCCTTGGGATCATTTAATTTACAAGTAATGTAGCTTTGGTGTCACATAAAACACAGCCGCTAAAAACATGCTTTGCATATCATCTTCATCAAACAGTAGTCTTCTTGGATTCTATCAGCAACATCAAATTAAGCCACTTGCCCTTATTTTCAGATATTTTCACAATTCTCCTTCTTACCAGTAAGCCCTTCTCAAGTTAACATACATGCAACACATTCAACTGAAACTAGCCTAATCTGCCTGTTTTCTCCTCCAATAAAAATGTCTTCTTTTTCTTCTCCCTTGACAGTGCAGAGTTGGCCAAGGATGTTGACATTCCCTAAAGACCCATTTACCCTGCAAGGTTTCATCCTGTACCACTGATTAAAAATGGCACAGAAGACAGTAGAGATTCATCAGTGTGTATTTCAATACTTATCAATATTAAAAAGATGTACAAAACATACTGAGACATGTTTGTATATGGATCCATATTTCAATTCTGTCAACTTCCTATAATGTAGTTATAGTCCATCTAGGACTGTAATTGTCCTGTTATTATTGTCCATTAGGCAGTCTTGATCATTGTTTGGGAACAAGATATTACTGTCATGCAAAATAAAAGGCAATAGTGAGTTAGGCTTGGTTCAGGATCAAAGTCAAAGGTAAAATGTAAGGCAGTGAGAAATTAATTCAGCTGGTTTCCTAAAAAATATCTTATTTGAAATGGCTTATATAACAGTTAAGGGAGACTATCAGAAGTTCATGTTGCCTTACTCCAATCTGCTTTTGTCTATGGTCATATCTTCTGCAACCTGAAGTTTGTTTTTTTTTTTTGTTTAAAGCCAGTCGACCTAAGGTAATCTAAGAACACTGGGAAGGCACAATTTCTGCAGAAAGGTATCTTGGTTTAGATCAACCACAATCTGAATTTCCTGAGCAAAACAAAACAAAAACAAAACAAAAGCTGAGGAAGGGCCTGTATGCCTGAAACTTGCCTAGTTTTCATATCAGTAGATCTAATGAATAATATTCCTTTGCTTCCAAATCTTTCTTTCATTTAAACTCACCTCTGGATTTAGTTTGCAGCTTGTACGTTAGTCAAACAGATGCGTCTCAACATTGTTAACATCACACACTTTGCTGATAAGGATCTCAGAGCAGCAGATTGGTAGTAATGGAGCAAACTCTAAAATAAATTGACTAATCAGCTTGGCTAATGTTATGTTGGGCTTGTTGCGGCTTGCTACTTATTTGACTCAGGCCAGTGTTATAAATCTCTTGCTCAGATTAGCTTTGTATTTTGGTAGTTTCACACTCAGCAGGAAGATAGGATTTTTATTATCATTGGTTACTCATGCCTTTACTTCATTAACTTAGTGGAACTCAGCCAGCAGCCTAAGCAAGGAGCGAATTAGACCCAAAGTTTCAGAGTGCAAGAGTTTCATGATGAGATTCCTTGCACTGCAGGTCTGCTCCTATCCAAACAATGGGTGATACAGGTATACAATGGCCTTTCACTTCCTGAATGCTTGTGCAGTGTGTTTTTCATCAAATAGCTTGGATTAAACACATAAATTACGCTTTCTAAAAACAGTTCTCCATTATACCCACAAACAATACCTGAGAACCACAGGAAATCTTTTAGGTCTCAGGTTTGTAATAGAAAAATAAACATTGTACTATGTTTCCTCTCAGATAGGGACTTTCAATTTGTTTAACTTTAATGGGTTTTTAACTTTCCAGCCATACTTCCTCTCAGGAGAGAGCACTTGGGATTCAATCTGTCTGTATTTTCTGAGTATTTCCTCCTGAGTCCCTGTGGGCCACAGCCTCCAGCTACTTTCATCTCTTAACCATGGCTTATTTTTCATGGCTTACGGTGAATGGCCTCGTGGCTCTAGAACATCCTACATGTTTTAAGAACGAATATTGCAAGTCTGTCTTACACATGTTTTCCACTGGAAAACAGATTATTTCGTTACACTGCTTAGTAACACGCTGCGTTAACAATCCCTCTGTAGAAAGATGACTCAACCTGAAGGGGCACAAGTGACTTTAAATTTAACTCACAACTAGTTGAGACACAGCATTCACCTCAAGCACAGAGCAATCAACTATATGCACTGAGCTGCATATGCCAAACTTCATGAAAACCAGTGTGTCATCCTGTCACACCATAACTCAGGACTGCCACTTTAATCCACCTGTCCCTATGGGAACAGAGATAGATAGCAATTCTTGAAGCTTTGTAAAGACTGAATAGTAGACTATAGCTTTGTAAGTATGCTAATGAAGAAATGACAAATATGTATTTAAAGTGTGCTTTAACTCAGTGTAAACCAAGATAAGTCCACAAGAACAAATGACTATTTGTGTTTTTTTCAAGTCATTAATACAGAGGCAGAGTAGCTTAACGAACTGTATGGAGTTTTTCATCAACTAGTTAATTAGACTACGATTGTTACCAAAGAAGTTAAACCTTTGTAATTTATAAAATTTAGTTGGAACTTGTAGATTTATTTTACAGCAAGTCTTACATCACAGTAAGTGTGGCAGACAGTCTGCTACTCAGGGACATTGCCCTTAATAGCATTACTTTGTATAAAAGCTTGTCAAAATCAGTGCAATGACGACACCTACTCTTGTCTTCAGTTCACAATGTTGATACTTTTCCAATCTTAACCAAACACAAAGGTGTTGTATGCTGAAGCCGGAGGTGCAGGTGAACTCAAGCCTAAACAATGACAGGAAGGGCTGGAATTTTGATGTTCACATAGTAATTTCCAAGGAGTTTGAGGGCCAAAGTCAATGGCATGATCCAGCTGTTCCACCGTGCTCTACAACTACAAAGCAGCTGTAAGACAGATTTCTAATTAGAGCAGAGTGAAGCAGCCAGAGCATACCAGTGATCTTGGCTGAAATACAGTGTTTGGGAATGAGGGCCATTCTGGATATCCATCTGCATTTCTGAAAGCATCATGGTAAACAAGAAAAGTTTCTGACCAGTTGCACAACATTATTTCGGTCTTCCAAACTTTGCATATTTGTTGTTTCACCCATGTTCCTAACTTGGTACAGGGGACATTGCCTGTCTAGCATTGCTAACAAATGTTCTCCTGCTGTCCATCCTGATCACATCTCTGTGTCTTACAGCATTCCTGATTTGCTAAAGCTATTGTGATCCCTGAAGAAATAGCTGGTATGATTTATAAAGACTTCAGCATCTAATATTTAGTTCTGCTGTGGTTTTTTTTGTTCATTTGTTTTTGTTTTGTTTTGTTTTGTTTTTGTTTTTCCATCCTTCATCATACTGCTCATTAAACTGGAAATCTTTCCTAATAGTCTCCAGTCAAACAAGAAGGCTTTATATGATCAGTCACCTTAATTTCGACATTTATTGGCTACTCATTTCAATATGTTCTCACAGCATCGGTACTTGGCAGGGGAACTCTTCAGTCTCTCCTCTGCTTCCTTCATCTGTTAAGCTTTAAGCATTACAGACAAATGCTATGATTATTTACTTGAGTCTGTATTGTTGCTTTGGGCACAAGTCCTTCAGTTTTCACAAGTTAGTAATCCACACAAAATTTTATGAAATAACCTTTATGTTAGTTTTACTGACATTGGGAGGAAATCTGTGAGGAATTTGCTGAGTAGGATGTCAAGAGAGGGCAGGCTGCTTGCTGTTCCAGACTTTTCCCCCATCGACAGCAGTTTGTTCTCTCCACAGCTCTTTAAATGATGGGTAAGGCTCCATTATTTGTGCTATTAGAATCAGAAAAAGTGAAAAGGTTCTTTGAACTTAACCTGTAGCCCATCCTGCTAACTGGACAAGCTGACTTGGGCTCAGTAGTGCTTTCTCCTAGAACAATAATAACAATTATTATTATTATTAATAATAATAATAATAATGTAATAAATAATAATGTTGATTTACAGCCATGATATGGTTGTTGCCTTTGGCTGCAAATTTGTAGTCTGGAGTTGAGTTGAAGATCTAACTGATATCACATGAAAGTGCTGGGCTTCTGACAGACTAACAATGAATTGCAGGATCAGTGCAATTGGGTTATTACCGAACCAAAACTGGAATTGTTTCTCAGCTGCGGCTTTCAGAGCTGTATGATGGGGAACTGCATCTCTCAGGGGCTGGACAGGTTGCAGGAGTGAAGCAGAGCGTGGTGCAGAAGGGGCTGGTATGCAGCAGAGACCTCTGTCCAGAGACTGCTGAGCAGCGCCAGGCATTAAAGATAAATTAAAATATGCTCCAAGTGGAGATCAAAGCAAATAACTCCCTGATAAATCTGAAACTTCCCATAAATGGGGAAGAGAGCTGAAAAAATGTTTAAATAAAATCAGTCCATATCTGCAAGCAATAGGTACCAACAAAACAAAACAAGGATGACACTCTCTCAGACTTCAGGAAGAGAGGAAGATAAGGACGTCAAATTGACCTTGTTGTCTTAAAAGCCTTCAGTAAGGTCCATCCCATATGAGGATGGATGGCTTTACCCCCAGGGGATCTGGGTAGCCAGAACAAAGCTGTGTGGCCTCAGCAGTGTAGTCATTACAGGACAAACATTTAGAGACATAACTGTTCATGCCACCTCAGAGACTGCCTCAAATTACTATCAGGTAGGCAGTTTTCCTGAACTCTGTGTTTGTTACTGCTGTCTTGACTGACTTGAAGAAATCAAGGGGAACCAAAGTACCAGTGGGTTCCCACAGGAGAGTGGGGACCAATGGCTGAGCAGTGCTGCCCCATTGGGCTTGGGTGCTGTATGAAGCAGATGTGTGTCAGACTGCAAACTGTCAGCAGCTAAACAACAATGTGCCAAGGGAACACAGACCTCATTCTTGATTTGCTCTCACAGATGACTCCAGTGTTTGTTTCAGTCGTGCTGGTCAGAAGAGATCTTTAAACCAAGTGACTAATACAATGAAGAACAGAACAAGTATCTACCCTTAGCAGTTCTGGAGTTTCCTGAATTTCTAAACTTTGGTCTGTGGAGCACTAATTATTTTTCTCTTGATCCTCCCATGGTCTCTAGTCCTCACACAAACCATGACATCTGCAAAAGCAAACATTGAAAGGTCTCTGCTCCTTCTGGCAGTATTATGCATTATATGTGTAGTTTTGTGAGAGCTTGCACGAGTTGCTTATCCGCAGTGTTGGAGTTTGGCACAGAAGTACGGGTACCTTGTGAGTCAGTACAGTCTTCTAGTCAACAAACAGCCTGAATAACCAAGCTCTAATTATTATGCAGACTAGGAGAGGACTTGTGGCTACTACACAACACCACTGCTGCTTTCATCCTGTCATCTGGTCTGCCTCTGGAGCAGGAAAAGCACTTATCATATTGGTGTGAAGAACAGCACCCAAGCACATGTGCTGAGACTCGTGTACTGAGGATGAGATGTTTGCGTACACCCTCCTGCTGATACTGCCTGGATAGCAGGACCACTTGTCAGCTGCACTACTGCCTGCACTCAGGAGAGGTGGAGAGGTCATGGCATTGTGCATGGAGCCCACACACGGCAGAGACGCTACAACATGACAGAATGGTGTCACAGTACCTTTCTCATTTTTGGGTACAATACATGAAGTTTCATGGGCAGAAGAAATTTGTGTAGCTTTAATTATAAAAAAGAAGGATTATTTGTCCTTATTAGAAGTATGATAAAAATGCAGTGACTATTTCAGAAGCAGAACACGCATTATTTTCTTCTGTCAGGCCACTGCTAGCTCATTAATCCCTAATCTTTTTTGTCTTTTTCATTATTATTTTTTTTATGCTGTTAGCAAATAGGGTAGAACATTAGCAATGTTATAGCAGATATACTTGTTGAGGTGTACCATGAGATTCTGTAAAGCCTTTTTGCTTCATCATATATTTCTTAGAGCTCCTAAAATTGATTCTTAGAACACTGGAGCATAATGGCACATGGATTATATTCACCGAAGAGTATATTCATAATAGGTACTTCACTTGGAAAAAGAAATGAGAGGGGTAAGCAGGAGTGTTTGAAAGAAGAAAAGAAAAAGATGTCTGAAAATTCCATATTCAGATGCCATTCTGAATGGTTATAATCTACTTGAAAGCAGAAAATATTTTCACAAAGCTAAGAGGAAACCCAGTCATCACTAAGGCAGATTTATACTGCTTTAACACCATTTTCTTAATTCCAAGATAAACTCTTCTCTGGCTAAACTATGGCACAGCTTTACAAATAACAGAGTTTATGCTGGTATAATTCCATTAATTTTGTCATTTTCAGACAAACTTGTGGTTTCAGCTGGAATACTTTTGCTTGAGTAACGCATGCTGACCAAACTAAATAGTGACATAGTCTTGTTTCACAGAAATTCATGTCTCCCAGGCTTCATCTGGAAAAACATCTTGGATACACGAGGCATGAGGAATGATAAGCTATTAGTTCATCATACAGTCAAAGAAAATCCTCCACTTTTACATATCACTCTACTTGTGTTTTGATTACTATGCTTCCCAGCTGCCAGAAGGTACAAACAGCACTTATGGAGAAGACAGCTCAAGCAACTGACAGCACTAGATAAACATGCCATTGGGTCCAGTGGGAGTTTAGGTATTTATTCACCAGACTAGCTGAAAGAGACTGGCTGGGAGCAAGCTAGGTGGCAAAAGTGCTTAGTGTTTGTGATGCAGATTTTCTAGCGTATTTCAGCTGAGTTGGAAGAGACGGGAAGCTGGCTCCCACTCACCCCTCTTCCCAGGCTGTTTACATCCTTCTGGAGTAGCTCATACCCAGGACTACTCCTGATATGAAGGAAAAAGACAGATTTCTGGAGGAGAAAAGTACCCCTGCTTGCTGGGACTGCAAAGCTCACACACAGCTCATGGGGTCTGTGGCTGCTCAGCATCAATCAAGACATGGTCACCCTTCAAGGGCTGGATTAGCACAGAGTCCTGTTTGATTATTGCACCTTGTACAGCTTTCAGCCCTTTTGGTTATTTCATTTTGATGGAAAAATCAAACTGTGAACATCAGATGAAGATAAAAATTGCAGTGTCACATCAGTTTCAGTTTGAACCTACTAGACATTTGTTTTATCACCTGACAGCCAGAATATGCCTGGAAAATGGTAAGGGAGGTGATACAGATTAGCTGGCCTACCAAAGATTTTTCAGTCCTGCAAATGGGTCGTCTTTGGTGTTAAGTAAACATTAGTCATTTCTGTTTGGTTGACAGTATACAATCAAACTTACAACCTCCAAGATCAAACATGAGCGATGTTATACCTCTTTTAAGTAGTTTTTAGAAGATCACTGCCATTGTAGCAATGCATTTTCTGCTGCCAAAGTGGCAGAAAACTGCTGAAAGCAGCATTGGATAGGAGTTGACAATCATCCTGGCTTTTATCCCCACGTCCCTTGTCCCTGTCCTTACAATGACCAAGCAAAATACCTAAAACCAGTTTACCACTGAGGGAACACAGCATGGAAAGTAAAGTCTGTCTGTGGTCCTTGCAGTTCCACTTAAACAAGAAACGTATTTTGACAAAATGACACAGCAAATAGGGAATGCTCTTAGAAAATAAGGAAACTATCATTAGCTTTCTACAAAATCTATTTCAACTTTTCACTTCAAAATTATACTTTATTTCAAAACTAACTTGGATTTTACCGAGTGTGAGACAAGACAAAAAGCTAAATGTCCCAAAAGCTAACTTCAAGGTTTGCGACCAGGGTAGCATTTTACTGTTTCTTGCTGTCCAGACATGAATCTGTTTTCAGTAACTGATTCACAGATTTCCAGAGCTCTGGTTTTACAGAAGCCAGTAAACAACTATAGCTATACTTTGCACTTGACTCATTTTTATTTCTCTTGTTTTATAAAAATAACAAACAAACAAACAAAGAATAAGAAGCATGTAGATATGCTCCCAGATTTTACAGCAAAGAAAAAAATTATACACGGGACCCGCATCTTCTACAGATTTTGTCTCCAAGAGACAACAGTGAAAAAACACATCTGCAGCATCTCAAATTTCAGCTGTCAACCAAAGCAGGGAGTAAGTTCCAAAACTCTCTCAGTGACTCCTTTGTGGGAAGTTTCAGTTGTTGATAGACATAGAGTACCAGCTTGCACATGAATGCCTGAACTATTGGTGAGAGGTGAATTTAACTCCTTTCATTAAACAGAGCCATGATCTACGTCCCAAGAGGTTCTCCTCTGTCAAGGTTTCAAAACAAAGAGTTAAAAATTCCCCCGACACTAAACCTGCCAGTGGGTTTCACTATCAATTTTGGTGAGTTTACAATAATATCTTTCCTGTTGAAAAACAAAACAAAACAGAACAAACAAACAAAAAAAACCCAAACACGAATTCTCTGGCTACATGTATACTAGAGATTAACCATGGCCAGGGCTGCTCTCTGCCTGTGAGGCCAGCTGTCCTGGAAAATCCTTCAAGCTCTTAAGCCCTCTTAGCATCCATAACATGCTGGCTGCATCCACACAGCTCACTGGGAATAGCTCCTATCCCCTGCTGACTCCCAAAACATGCTCTGAGATGGTTTGGGAGGGTGTTAAGCAGCCTGTCCAAAAGTGTGCCAAGGACTACTCCAATTGTTTAAGAGTACATTCACTTCTCACTATTTGTGCTCATGCTCTGGCACTGCATAATTTCTAGCCTGTCCTTTTTTCTCCTCCACAGCCTGCTCCTTTACAAACAAAGGAAATGGAAAACTACTCAACTCCGCAAAAGGAAAGTGCAACTCACCATAAATACTGAGAGAAACAGAGAGAAAATAAGCTGAGGGTGGTGGGAAAACAGAAAAGAAAACATTTTATGTAATTTAGGTCAAGGTGCATAGAAGTGTACTACTTATCCTGGAAGTGTATTTTTAAGCTAGTACTGATGGATGGTGCAGCAGTTCACTGCAGCTGAAGGAGAGAGGTTGCACAATTTTCTCACTTCTTATCGGGCCTTTCATAGCTTTTGCTGGTCTTGGTGACACAAAATTTGAGGTCTTCTGCTACATGAACATGACACTGATAAAAGGACTAGCACTGCAAGGCTTCAGTGGCTCTTGCATTATTGAATCATAGAATCATAGAATCGTAGAATCGCCTGGGTTGAAAATGACCACAATGATCATCTAGTTTCAACCCCCCTGCTATGTGCAGGGTCGCCAGCCACCAGACCAGGCCGCCCAGAGCCACATCCAGCCTGCCTTGAATGTCTCCAAGGATGGCGCAAAATTGAATTGAAGGCCCTGGCCTTCAGTTGTCATTAGTATTTGTAAAGAGGTGAAATGAAAGGAGAGTCTTACTTCATTCCTGGCAGTGCCAGCCCTGCTGACTGTCACTATTTCCCTGTATTCCTGCAAGCTTTCCACTGACTTAACATGTGGCGAAAAAAAAACTAAAGAAGTAAATGTCAGTCTAAATGATTTAAATAATACCAATGCTGACAGGGAGCAGCGCAAAAACCTTGAGATATTTCACCTGGGCATTGTTAGCCGTCACATTTGCTTCAACAGTTTTCCTGTATGGAAACCATTTTTAGGTGGCTCTCCTAATGTCTTGGCTTCTGAATCCCCAGACAATTTTTTTTTTTTTTCACTTGAAAAGAATGAAGTTAAACAGTTATGCTGCATCTACAGTTTAAGCTGGGTTTGATCTTTTTCGACAATCTTCTCAGTGTTAATCTGCTCAAATTTTCATCTGGCTTTTTAGTTCACCGTAAAAAGTCAGGCTTAGCTGGAAACACAGAAGAGCTGCCTTCAGTAACAGAGGAAAAGAGAGGAAGAGGCAAATAAATATCCCTGTCTGGTCTCACAATAACAAAACTAAAATTCCTTGCTTGCCAGAACTTCTGAACTTCTTAAAATCCAATTTCAGTGAGGATAAAATTAAGTGAATTGTATTTACCTCACTGTAACTAGGAAAAAAAAAAAAAAAAAAAAAAAGGAAAAAAAAAGATTGAATTTTCTTTCTTTCCCACTAGGTTAGAGTGAAAACATCATAGTTGCTTTTCTTAGAAAGTAATTTCAGCTCAGAGCCATGAAAATATATTAGAAGGAGCTCCTCCAAACTGAGTGGGTGTTTTACAGGTCTGCCTGAAGATAAAATCGTTTGCACTGGCACAAATTCACATTGCTCAGCTTTAAGTATCTCACTTGTGTGACAGGGCTAGGAGTTTAGGTTCATCTGCAATCTGCAATGTCTCTGAAATGGAGTCTGAGCTCTCTGAGGCTATGTCGAGAAGTCAGGACTGGTCTCAGGCTCAGTCACACAGCCTCAGTGACCACTGCTGAAGCTTGCCATGGCTCCTGTATATCAGGGAAAGCATTCCCTGGCTTTCTTTCCACAGAAAATAGTGTTCTGTGCAGAAAGCAGTGGAACTCCAGCTTCCTTGTGAGAGGACCTGGCTATAGGACCATGCATCCTGAACCTGGATGGGATATCTCCACTTTGCCCCTTAGAGAGACAACTGAGTCTTTAAAAAGTCTGTGCCCCTAATTTGGAAGCACTGCAGTTAACTGGCTGATAGACCAGAGCTGGATATATAAATGCAATATCACTCAGGCTGGTTTTGCTGCTAGGTGGAGAGGCAGTGGCAGGTGCCAGGGACCTCATTATCTGCATCTGGCACAGTGCCTGCTTGGTGGCAAGAGTTAGAACAGGATGGAGGCCATGGGATGTGCTCCCCTGCTCCCTTACAATCACTGTCATAAGCATCCCTGCCAATTTCACGGTAATGACGTTACAATCTCAGTGGCTTGTGCTTGTTTCCATGAAGTAACAATTTCAGAAACAGCAATAAGCAATGGACCTATGTTAGACATTGCTGTTTTGTTTGTTTGTTTGTTTGTTTGTTTGTTTTTAGTTAGAGCAAGTGAAATACATCAGAGACTCACTTTTGTTAATGATGGTAAGTGTGAAAAAAGAGCAATTTAGTTCTCAGTGCTGCTGAAGGGAGCTGGTGGGTGCCTCTAAATATTACAGCTTTGTAATGCAAATTAAAAAGATTGAAAGATTGATTTGACCTTTCATAAAAAGAACAAAGTGTTCTTCGTAACAAAAAAAGGGGAGGCATATACAGATCTAATTTGTAAATGAGGCAAGAAGCCACATAAGAAAGTAGCATATAGAGAAATCACTGTTTCTTTTCAGTTACTGAAAAACTGTCTGAGAAAATATTTTCCTCAGCACTTATGTAATGTCTCAGCATTACTTATTTGTTTACTTAAATATTTTTCATCTGCCTTCAAGGAAGCATAGGTGACTGAGAAATTACTTTGGGCTGCTTCTCCCCTGCGTTGTGTGGTGGACCTGTGGCCTTGGCAAGGAAGTGCTGCGGGGGATGCTGGCAGTGGCTGCTGGCTCATGGAGAGGGAGCCAGCCCCTAGCCCAGGCTGTGTGCTGGATGTTTGGAGAGACAGAGATTTGCAACAGCCAGAGGGTGAGTGAACCAGGACAACAAGCCAACAGCACATGAGGAAGGCTGATACTGCTGGGTACTCTCAAATGCATTGGGACAACTTTGAATGAAATATTCTCTCTTTCCCAAACTGTTGGTAAGGATGGGAATAGATCTTAAAAAGCAGTAAGGATACTAGATGAAATTTTATATGCTATTGATCATGTGGAGAAAGACTGTGTGTGGCTTAAGCAAGAGCTAAATGCCAGTTTTCCTAAGTGTAAATGATGGTTATGATCAAAAGCTTAATCCTTCCTTCTCTGTCTGAGCTGCTCAAAATTATATTATTAATGCTTTTAAGTTTCTCACCTATGGTTTGGGAAAAGGAAGATTAACCTGTTTTCCTCCTGTGAGGATGGAAATTCGCCTCCTGCCATGCTTTTTTTTTTTTTTTTTTAATCTTGTTCTTTCAGCTATCTTAACAAACAAGACATAACAAAGTAGCCTCATGTGCTTATTTTTTGCCACTCCCCAATTTATTCTCAGTGAGAATAAACCTTACTCAGGTTTCTATCCATCATGCAAATATCAGGATGAGCTTTGAGTACAACCTCTTTCCCTGCACAGCCTACCGATAAGAGCTTTTCCTTATCTGTATGAGTTCACATGCTTTCAGAAGGAACAGATCTTTTCTTCGGACCTGCCCAGCTGTGTTAGACCACAGCACAGGGAGCTGAGCGGTGAGCTCAGCTCTCCAGGAGAGCATGCTCAGAGCAGCTGAGCCTCTGCTGAATGTGTGCTGCTGGGAGTACTTCAAAAGGATTTCAGAAAAGTCAAGACAAAATCTTCGAGTTAAAAAATATATATATTTCTTGACTGTATAACTGAGGATATTGTATACCTTAAACCTGAAAGACTGCTAAACAAAATGCAATTTGAGGAATACATTTACTTATTGTTAAAATATTTACCAGCTAGGAAGCCAAATTAAATCTATCAATTCATGTTCATTTCTATTCAGTTATTCTTACTTTTATCTGCAGTCTTTTAGCATTTGCACATTACTTGCTTAGAGAATCCATTAAACTCAGCCAAAACCCCAAAATACTATTGCCCTCCACATTAAGTTCTGCAACTCATTTAATCAAAGTTAATTTCAAAATCTGATATCCTACTATGTATTTTAAATTCATCCCATACAACAACATTGAGTGTATGCCAAAGACCATAAATACTAAATACTAAAAACAATCAACCATCAGTTTTCCACTTGGCTCTGGGACTATAAAACTGATCTGGGATGAAACTGCCATATTTAGAATGTCTCTGTAGAGCTGGAAGCTTGTCGCATGATTGACCTGAGATGGCTAAAGGATTATAGTTAGAGTAATGGGAAAGACTACAAAATAAAAATATTGTCAGAACCCAGAATTTAGGATTATGCCCCAGACTGGTGTGTCAGCAGCACACATTTCTTCTCTGTGCTCAGTACAGCTGCAGTATGAAGCAGTGTTGTGTACTTGGTATTTGGCTTCTACAGGTAGCCAACTACATGGCATTATCCCTGTGCAGTAAACAACAACAAAGCTGGAGAGGTCTGTATTTATACCTGTCACTTAATCATCTCTTGTACCTTGAAAAGGTATTTCTAAAAAGGAAAAAAAAACAACAAAAAACCAAACAACCCACAAGAGAATTGTTCTTCCCACTGTATCTTCCAAAAAGCTGAAAAGTAGCATTTTATTTGGCTTTCCCAAACCTCACAGAAATTTTTCCAAATTCCTAAAAAGATGGAGGATTAAGTGGTTTGTTTAAGTAATGGAATAGCTATTGGATCTCATAACACATGCACATTTTCAAATAAAAAAGATGATACTGTGGGCTTTTAATCTGGTTTAAAAAAAATAATAAAACTGTTAACTAGAAAGACATCATTAACTGTATTCATATCAACTTTGTACCAGAGAAAAATAAACTTTTCTTTGTGTAATGTTATTAAGAAAAACAGTCACTATATAAATTTAAGAAAGAAACTTATCTATGTCAAGTTAATGGAAGTTAGCATTATGAGTGACAGTATAAGGAGAATTATATGATTTACTGCAGGTTTCAACCAACCAAAAATAGAAAGGCTATACAAGCCATAAAAATTGCACAATGTACAATTTTCAGTTCCAGGAAGATTGTGTGTGCAATCCTTGACTACAAATGGAGTTGCTTTCAGCCTGTTAAGATAGATCTTCTTGGGCCATAATTAATATAGACAATCCTGAGCTTTCCAAATGAGTCAGATATTTCATAATATGAAGTGATGCTGGGCTTAAAGTTGTGAGATTTTTATAAAAGCACTTTTTGAACTGAGTTCAAAATTTCAAGGTACAGTCCAGCACCACAAAACATTTTAAAACAGGAAATAAAGGTTACTGTATTACTAATGTGGTTCTAGCAACATGGCTTTTGTAAGAGGCAAAATCCCAAACAATATGAGACACCCAATGATGTAGTCATTGGTATCTGCGGTGCTTGCTGAAGAGTTCATCTTTATAATAACTCCTGAACGCAAAATGCTTATTATTGACTCATAACTCCTGGAAGTTTCAGGAAAAATAACTCAAATTATGGATGTCCTCAGTAATTCTTGAGGGCTTTGGCAGCCCTGAAATTCAGATGAGCCTCTGAAAGGCAGCAAGTCATTTTCTTTACCTCCTGGAGCTGATACCTGCAGGAAACTCAAGAGATGCTTTCCAGCCAAGTTATTGCAACAGCAACTCTTAAATGTTAATTGTTTAGGAATGGAGCTCCAGGTGGCAGCTGGACAGCCCCTGGTGTACAGCAGTACCTGCATTGAGGGATGCTTCCAGAGCAGGGGCTTCACTAGAATCTAGGTCCGCATGGGGGAGGAGGGGGTCGAGGATGGAGCTGTCCCTGTGCCATCGCTCTGCTGCTCCCACCTGCGGCTGACTGGAGTCCCTGCTGCTCCCTGGAGAAAAGATAAGGCTCAGGGGCTGCACACGATGACAAAATGGAGAAGCAGCATCTTACACTTGCTCAGCCTGATAGCCAGCTGACCAACTGGAAAACATGGGCTTCCAGATTTAAAATGGCTTAAAAATGTTTGTTTGTTTGTTTGCTTGTTTACCTTAAACATTCCCTTTGACTTTATCAGTGTGTCTCCAAAGCCAGTGCACAACATCGTGAAGAATCTGGGCAATGCATTTAACAATACTATGTAGTAATACCAATCAAGGCAATAAAATCTCCTGCTGCCACCTGAGAGCTGATGCCACAAGTTGAAGCTCTCTGCTTTAATTTAGCAACCAGTATCAAGTAAAACTCTCCATCCAAAAGAGAGCAACTGTAACAAGTGAAGGAAAAAAATGACCGGTAGTGTGCTGGGTTCCCCACGGAGTAGGCTAGTTCTGCAGAATAGGCACCACTCAATTCAATGCAAAAATAAAATAAACCACAGAGAAGTAACCCATTTTGCTCAGCCCATCCTGTAGTCTCAGTGCACATAGTCTGCAGATTTCTTGTTGCTCAGAGGGAATGCATGACCCCCTTGGTTGGCAATCAGCAGCACAGCAGAAGCTGCAAACTAGTTTCTCGCAGAGCTTGCAAGGCAAATAAAGGCTGGGAGTCAACTCCAAAAAACAAGGAAGTATAGCAGACGTGGGGAGAAGTGGAATACTGGAGGGCACACAGGGATCAGAGTCATAACACTAGAGGAAGGAAAGATCTCAGATTGAAAAAAGTTCATTTGTGGTTTGATTAGTTTGTGTAAGCAAGCAGAATTTGAATCCATTTATCACACTCCTTGAATATTGCCCCAACTTTCTCAAATGTGCAGTGCAGTTATTTAATAAGCAATGTTTAGTAGGTTAAAGCCATTTCAGAGACAGCATGGAAAGAGCAGAGCCAGGTGGACCGGAGCAGTGGGGTATCTGTGCAGGCTCTGTGGCAGGGCTGTGGTGCCAAGAGAGCTTCTGAGGGCACTGAGAGGACGGAGCTCCTTCCTTCAGCAAAACATTTGGTCAAGGAGAACACAGTGTTCTCAAAAGCTCTCATCTTTTTAAGGAAATAGGTAACCATTTTGTACACCACTGCACACTGCAATTTAAATCACTTGCAGCGCTCTCCTAATAACAATGTAGTTATACTGGGGGTGGGTCTTAACACAGGACTACTGCAGTGTCTAAGCTTAAAGCACACAGCACATTTCCTCATTATTTACAAACAGTATGTGAATTCTTGGAAAGTAGTAAATACCAGCCTGGCATCTGCAGATGACTTTTGTCCCCATTCTGTATTGACAAAACACAATTAAATGGTTTATGAATGATGCAAGGACAAATATAATAAATAAGTCTAGCTGCAGTCACAGTTAGGGCAGTGTAAACCCCTTAAGTTAAACTTGGCTACAGAGATTATTTCACTGATAAACATATTTTCTTGAAAAAAACTTCAGTCTTGAACAGCTAGTTCTCAGAGAAAGTTGAAACTTCCATCTTGTTGAAATGACTTATTTCTTTATCATAGAAAACTTTTCCTACAAGCACAAGGATTCAGATTATCTCACTGTTATAATCACAAGCTCTGACACATCTGACAAGAGTTAATTTGGAAATAATTTGCATGAGGCACATAAATAATAGGGATAAAATAATTATTTTTTTTTCCCTACAAAAAAGACAGAAAAAGCATTCTTTGTAATAAAGATCCACTTAGAAGATTTCAAAACCTTTACTTAATCTCCTAAATATTTGGCACTGCACATCCTCGCAAGCCTCAAATTATTACTCTGTTTGCTATTGGTTCTTTTATTATGCTATTATACAAGACTGTTGTACTTTGTCATTTGTAGCAAATTACCTCAGACTTGTTCAGGTACAAAGATGGACTCCTCTCGTGATTAGGGAATAGGGAATCTATCATATGAGAAGAGAGAATGAAGAACTTGGCTTGTTTAGCCTAGGAAATAAAGGCCGTTAAGGGATCCAGTTGCTGTCTATAAATATATCAGGGAGAGAAACATCAGAGAGATAGAAGATCCATTTAAACGATATGATAGTGTTCACAAGGGAAGCCATGAGCACAGCTTGGCAACATTTAGTCTATGCCAAGGTTCTCACTTTAAGCAGAGAGTTAGTAACAATTTTCTAGTTGGAGTAACAGCAGCAAAAGTTCTAACCATAATTACAGATTTAATTACCATTATATAATGGTATATATTACCATTTAATAACCATAATTACAGTTACTTGATAACTTTTGAAGGGGATTTACAAACTGTGATTATTGCAATACTAGGAGAATAAGTCTGATGGCCCTTTAGAGTCTTTTCAGTCCTGTATTCCTGTACAAAGTACATAACATTGATTCTGTAACCTTATACCACACACACTTCAGAATAAGATATTACAGCTTATTTTATATGCTTCATACTATTTAAAACAAAAGCAAATCAGTGCAACCTGGTCTAGGGAGCCTGCTTTGGCAGGGGGGTTGGACTAGAAGATCTCTAGAGGTCCATTCCAGCCCCTACCATTCTGTGATTCTGTGAAAACAAAACAAAACAAAAAAGCCCCCCAAATAGATCAGTTAGGAAATGTGTTTGTTCAGGATAGTGTTAAAGCTTAAGTTATTTTGTCTCCCATGACAACAATAAATTCAATACAATATAAATGTTTTACAAAATAAACATGTTTTACATTCATTTCTCCATCAGTGAAATTCCTCAGATTATTGATAATTAGTTTTACTTGCCCTCCAGCATTATTTAAGATTTATTACAAATTTCATACAATATTTTATCCATGACTTTGCATCTGACGTTCAACTGTTATTTCTGGTATTCTGCTCTAAGCCATAAATTAATTAAGGACAAGCACGTTTCTGTACTAATGCATTTTGTGTTGGAGGGTATCCAAAAGATATAGCCAAAGGAACAGAATTATGATTGTTTCTCATTTACTTGGGTCATAGTATGAGTTGTACATTTTGTTAAAAAGAGAGTTTTCTGTTTTTGGAGAAACTGTACAAAACTTTAGTCTTTTCACGCTTAAAAGAGAGCTCATGTTGAACTTGAAGCAAAAACCCAACAAAAGAGCAGAAAACTACTTAAAAAAAAAAAAAGTATGAAAAAAAAACTACTTTCACCAAAGACAGTAGCATTTTTACATAAAGTCAAATTCTTCCTCAGCACACACACATACACCTCATTCTGCAATGGAACAAAACTGTAGGCACGATGGAGTCATGCATATTTTGACTTTTCCATTGCTCCTACATGAAATTTTGAGAGGAATCATCAACATGCTATCTGCATACCAAGTTTATAAGTACAGTGAAGGCAAATTTGACTATAAAGATGCCCAAAACATTACCATAAGATTTTGTGCATCTTAATTTCACTAATCCTACTTCCACCTAAGGTGGTTTCATAAACCTAGAAACAGTTTTAGTAGTTTTGTTACTACATTACCAGTTAACACAGAAACTGCAATTAAAAATCTTTCACCATTTTCTTGTGAAAAAATGCTAATTTCAGCTTTTCAGATTCAGCATGACGTGCTCAGAAAGAAAGGATCCCATAGAATGGAAAACATCTCTCCATTAACATCAGTTAATGGATGGCATAGGACTTGAATTATTGACCTTCAGTATCTTTATTTATCTTGCATATAAATATCTCTTAAAGCATACTAAGGTTCTGGTTTAATCGAGGATGCAGAAAAGTAAGCACCCACTTATGTATGTGTTTGTCCACATATCTTTATATGTATTTTTTAAATTATAGTTCTGTTGTCTTTCGCTTTTACCATGCGTATGTTCACTTATGCATTATAAAGGAGCATCCATTCATCTTCTCCAGCCTCCTGTTATTCACCATCCCCTCTTCCACACTTCCTTCATACATTTTTCTCTCAACTGTGCACCCACAGTTTCACTTTTCACTCTTACGGTGCTAGTGATCTTCATCGTAGCATCACTTTCTATTCTCTATATACTTTTAAGGAAAGAGTCAGAAGGGATATGCATTTTTCAAGTTCCCCATTTACCTCAGCACTGCACATGACATACATACATCTCAACAATCTTGTGATCTCTCACAATATAAGTCAGTG
The DNA here is from genome assembly GCA_030625065.1 of Alectoris magna. Taxonomy (NCBI): domain Eukaryota; kingdom Metazoa; phylum Chordata; class Aves; order Galliformes; family Phasianidae; genus Alectoris; species Alectoris magna. Next base: position 82,308,856 of record CM060562.1, on the reverse strand, counting down.
TCACCGATCAGTTCAAAGCATAATGATGTCCAATCACTCTTCCACTGTTCTATAATAAATACACTGTTGTAGTTCTAAAACAGTAACATGTTGAATCCAATACTTATCTTTATTATTATTAAAGTCTCAGGGGAAGAAAAAAAAAAAAAAAAAAAAAAGATGGTTGTGCATTTTCTACTTTTCTTTCCCAAAGTTTAATATTTATTTTACTGTGTAAATAGATTGATTTCACTAAAAATCATTTCCACATCCAACTAAGGTGAATTGATTGAGGCAAGATGAATCAAACAGGGCTGATACGCTTAGCAGGAGCTGATCAAAATGCAGCCTTTCAATGTGCCTGCATGACAACAGACCAGGCTTGCAGTAAACAGAAGTCCATATTTTCTTATGAATTCTCTGTTGTGTTCTGTAGAGTGAATTAGTAGTTAAGATGGAACTGCTAAAAGGCACGTTCACGTAACAAAAGCACTGCAGTATCTTGGCATGCAACCTTAGAGTGAGCTGCCAAGCAATGTCAAGGTAAAGATAAAGAACTAATTTAATAAGTCAGTCAATGAAGAGATAGGAAAAGTATCTAAGAAAAACCTAGCAGACCGCATTATTTCATTGAGCTTTGTTTCTCAAATACAAGAGATGGCTTGACTAAGGAATCTTCAGCACTATAGGCTTTAATTCTACTTTGTGACTGGTATGAGTTCAGTAAAAGCTCCGTAAGGACAGCTGCTTTCTCCAATCCTCTGAAATACTAGAGGTAAACAGTCTAGGGATGATCAGAAAGACTCTGGTACTAATTCTAGAACTTGATTCTGTGGCAAGAATTCACATGCAGAGTTTTTATTTACTAGCTATGAGAGGCAACCCTGTTCTCAGCACACTCACAGACTGATCTGATCATTTCTGTGCATTGTGCAGGTCAGCAGACATTTGCCTTCACCCTTGCTTGTCCATCACCCCACAAACTGTGTCTGGGTAGGAAGCCAGGAAGGTGGATGACTGTCTCTTTTCAACTGATATAGCTCCATTATAAAATTAGTCTATGCTCCTGTAGTGTCCCAGCACCTGCTCTCCTTGGCTGTTGCTTTTTGTTTGTACAGGCCTTCAAACAGTCTCTGCAGACCAAAAAAGTGAGGTGGTTCTTTGTGTTCTGAACAGCAGATCTGTAGACCTCCTTGTCTCTGGATTCAGCTTACATAGCTCAGAAGGAGACAGGAGAAATACTTGGGAGAAACACTCACTGATGCTATCAGATAGATAGATAAATTATATCAGCTTCAAGCATCTCTAAAGCTGAAATTAGCTGGAGGTATGGAGAGTGCTCAGAGGAAGATTCACATCCCTGTCCTATTCTTTTTTTCCCTGGCTATCTGCTTTAGGCCACTTGTTTATTTGGGTGTTTGTTTGTTTTTCCAGGTTTGAACTGCCACAGATTATGTAGTGGGGTTCCCTGAAGTTCACTGAATTGCAGAGGTTGGCCAAGAGAGAACGCAAGGCTTAGACTGACCTTGGGAAAACTAGTCAGTGACTTACTGTGAACTTAGTACACTTCACTGTTTTCATCTGACTGCTTATGACAGAACATGGAGCCAAAGCTGAAGGACATGATGCTCAGCTATTTTAAATGACTATGGGTTAGCTGAGATTTTTGAAAGCAGGCTTAGTAATTCTGACATGAAAAAGGTGTTGTTAACTCACAAAGGATGTTTTCATCGAATTGTTTCAAATGTAAATGTTACGTTTCTTTTGTTGTCTGAATGCAAAATTCTTCTACTTTTAGAATTAAAAACTGTAATTCATATTCTGCAGAAACACAAGTTAATATTTTCCTCAGCTGAGGTACATGAAATCACATCTCCTGGCAGGTGCTCTGGAACTGGCTTATGTCAGCCTTAAACCACAAACATTTCTTGTCATTACTGGGCAGTTCAGATGACAAAGCTGTTCTTGCAAATCAGTATTTAATGGGCCTGAAAATAAGAACAGAGCAGCAAGGAACTGCAAAACTTTATCTCAAAAGCACTTGCCTCACCCCTAAATTAAATCCAAAGTCAACTGTTCCCACGGACAGAGAGGAGGGCAGAGAACATTGTCACTGCAAATGAGTTGCATGCCACACCTCAGATGTCACAGCACCTTTTCCATAATGTCTTTTAAGTTTCAGTAATGCCTCAAGCAACTAAAATTAAAGCTGAATAACTTGAACAACGAGGAACTTAATCTTACATATATTTAGAGAGTTATGCTTATTTATATAACAATTGCTCCTCAGAAACTTTTCAGAGCAATTACTGGTGGAGTTGTAATTTTAGAAAAACAACCTGTATCCAAATCTTTGTTAAGCCAGAAAGACTACTTAAGATATAAGTACTGGAAACATTGGCCACATTTTCCAAGCTACAATTTAACAGTGTATCGAATTGCTTAATTGCAGAATGGACCCTGAAATCATTAGCGATGCCTGCAGCGTATGTCACAGCTAAAATCCCACAGAAGCATATTTTTAAAATTATCTCTTCTTTCACTTAGCCATTTTGCTCAAGAAGCCCTTTCTCATGTCAGAGTTGGTAAAACATACATCACTCAAAGCACAAAGAATACAGGCTGTGCTCTGCTTTATGTCAGATGATTTCATCAGCTCCTGGAGAAGGACCTTGAATAAGGATGTTGGCAGATACAAGTCCTTTTGGCTTGACTTAAAATTGCAATAAATTAATTTTTAATTGTAAGGAAATGTACATTGTACGTGGGGCATTGGAAATGTGCAAGAAAAGAGGTGGTCTTTTGGAGGCTCTAAAGGCACTGTCACTGCCCTTTCACAGTGGAGGAAGGGCAAGGGATTCAGACAGCTTCAAATTCTGATGAGTTCCTGCACAACCTAATGTAATCCTCATGTTACTCCTGCATATAACAATATGGAAAGCTTCATATTCATCACATAAAGCTTTATGCTCCCTCATGCTGGAGCCAAAGGTACAAACTGGTCACTTGAGTTTCTGGTTGGTTTGTTGGCTGTTTCCAGTTCAGCCTTTGATGTATCGTTGAATTATTATTATCACCTCCTCTGACAGAGCTTAGAATTGCCTGCGTGAGATTTTTACGGTACTCATTGAATTGCAGTTCAATAAAAGTCAGTCCTTCAAAACCACATATGGTTAAAATAAGCATTTTTGCTAGCATGTTTTTTCTTTGCTTACACGTTTCTTGTCAAAAAGGAGATAAAACCAGTCCTGTAAAATTCTGTGCGCTGCAGCTAACACTAAGCTCTGTTTGTCCATGAGGAACTTGGAATAACCAATGGAATGTTATTAGCTCCATCTAATCAGATCAAAGTATCATCTGCTATGCTCATCAGCAACAATAGTTGACAAGCATTTGCCCCCAAGCTTTATTAAAATTGTGTGGGGCTTTTTTTGTTTTCTTTTTTTTTTTTTCTTTTTAACTCATCTAATGAAAGAACAAGGAAGCAGACATTTGAAGATGAACAGCAAAAAGCAAAGGTTCATTCAAAGGAGATACTAAAATAACGCCTAAACCAACTTAAAAAAAAAAAAAAAAGTTTAAACATCATAATTTTTTTTCCAGTGTTAGAATTTTCCACTGTTGAAAGTTCAAAATATTCTTGGAAAGCAGTCATCCTATCTGTGATCTCAGAGAAGTCTGATTCAATAGTAATAAAATATTTGCCTATAATGCAGAGGTTTCATGCGATTGTTCAGACAATCCCAGCACCTGATGCATTCAAATGAATACAACGTGAGGATTAGGTACAAACTTGTAGGTTAAACAGGGCTAGGGCAAAATTTTGGCACAGACAACTAGCAGTCTTCCTGGAATGGTCCTGGAACTAGCACTGGCTCGGGACCTGCCTGGCCAAGCGCTGGCAGACTGGACACAGCCTACCTGCTCTGAAGGCAAGGCAGGTTTAATAATGTAGGCCTGAGCAGGCAGTGATACTTGCACTCAGGGCTAGAGAATTGGCCCTGGCAGCGTCTAATTTCCTGATAACAAACATAACCAAAGTGCCACTCAGAAATTCTTAACACTTTCTGCATGGCCATTACCATGCTGCTTTCAAACAAGGACACAATTGTGAGAAGTTGAAATGCATATTGTAGCTCTACAAAACCACAGCAGAAGTGCAAAGCCCTGGGTTGGTTTTTTTTTTGGTGTTTTTTTTTTTTTTTTTGAGAAGGGGACAAACAAATGAGAAGTACTCAAACAGATGGTATAGTCAGATGGAATGAATTCCTGAGGAGGATCTTAGCAGAAAGAACAGGAACAGTGAGCATGGCAAAAATACGGGAATAGCAGCTGCCATAGCTGCTCCTACAAATTAAAACAAGTTCAGCAGATCACCTGAGGAGCATGCTCTCTGCCCAGATCCAGACGGAAGAACTGAGAATACAGCTTTGCAGGGAAGCATGGTGCCATGCAGATGGAAGGTGTAGGGCAGCTGCTGGAGAGGGAAAGACTATTTCAAAAGCTCACAGATGGAGTCAGCCACAGTATACGTTGAGACCCAGAGGACTGTCCAGCTCAGCAGGCAATGATGAATGCCAAAGAGAGCAATGACAAAGCTCAGACCACAGAGGAACACAAGCTGAGATAATGTTGATTCTGAATGAGTCAGCTGGAGATCCAGATAAATTGCAAATAAAGGCTATTTGCAATGGCAAAGTGCCAACAGCTGATGGTCACCCTCTGCCTTCCCAAGGAGCATTTCCTTCCCATAGCAAAGGTGATGATGCTTAGAAATAGCAGAACGACTACAGCTAACAGGAAAACAATATTATACGATGGCATGTTGTAGTGCTATTCCTCTCTCTTCCCAGAGGCAAAGATAATCATGGTGTACACACATTTTTCCCCACTGTACCACAAGGCGCTGAGGAAGAATGGCTGAAACAGGAGAAGGAAGATCCATGACTTCAATTTTTGCACTGTGGTAACAAATGAAGAAGTAATGGTGGGAAGGGCATGCTTTAACTCTGCAGCCCTGAGATGGGGGTGTTTGCTGGGAATGGGGTATGTGTAGGGCAGCTGCAGCAGGTGAGATGTGATGAACTGAGACAGTATGAGTATACATAGACTACTTAGAGAATTTAGCTACCAATCCCTATCATGTGACCTTGCTGAAATACTTTTTTCCATGGATCTTGGCCTGGCATAATTTTCACAGGGATGGCAAAAGTCAGTTTTCTGCCACTGAGCAGTTTCCCAGCTGAACTTCAGTAAATTTCTCTGGAACATGGCAACATTAAAACTCTTCAGCAAAATGGTTATGGGATTGCTTTTCATGAGCAAACAATCTTTTTTTTTTTTTTCCTCCTCATTCTTGGAAATGCTTGAAGCATTCTAGTTGGAACTTCCAAAAACAATTCAGACTCGCCAGAAGTCCAGCTTGAACAACTGAAGTCTGGCAAAGCTGTAAGCAACTGCATTTCATACAATATTCAATTTTAAATGAAAATTGTCAGGCAAACTTACTGCAGAGCAAGCAGATAACAAGACTGTTATCTGTCTTCTCTTCTGTGCTGCAGCTTAACGTCATGTTACCAAGTCAACTGTCACACCTGGCTTTCAAAGTAGCATAACATTTGCTCACATTCTAACTTCCAGATTTCATCTACTGCTACTTCACAGTTGATTAGCTATATTTGTCAACATGATATCAAAGGATGATAACAGAAATCTTTTAAATGCATCTCTCGGCAGAGTTTCAGATTATTTTTTAGGTCAGAGAAATCTGTGTAAGCCTCACAGAATTATTTGGATGTAACATTCTGTTTTTTTCCCAGTTTTCCCATGACTTTAAGGAAGAACTCAAAAAGAAAATTTAAGAGAAAGTATCAGAAGCAATTGACTTTTATCAACTAGTTCTCTTGCTACAATTAAAAAGATGAGACTGAGAACATACCCGTGTTCATAAGACTTGTCAATAAATCCATCCCATTCCTTTTGTGTTAAAAAACAACACACACACCTATTTTAAAAGATACTAAAAATAAAGACACAGCTTTTATTGCTATAATTCATATCTTCAGTAAATTTTTGTTAGTATACAAAACATCAGAATTAGTAGCTGTTCAGTTGTTCTCACATTCACTACCGTATTCTCTGCAGATTCCATAGTTTCTTAGAGAGGACATGAAAAAAGAGGTTTGGAGATTGGTGAGCTGACATATACAGTACATTCCCAAAGACGCCCTCAGAACTGTCTAAGTATTCCTTATAACAATTTCAGCCAGGCTTAGTAAGTTTTATTCTTTATTTGGTCTGCAAATGACCAATTCTGGCAACACTCTGAAAGTATATTAAAAACAACGTAACATCTGCAATTTGTGTGTTCCTGACTGTAATGCTCTATAACAGCATTCGTTAAGACAAATCTGACACTCTGCCAGACTTCTCTGCGATGTCCTTGGGAATTCTGACCTATTACACTACAATAAAGTTTTGATGCAAGCTGTTTAAGGCAATATTTCTTTCTATAAAGAAACAGTTCTGATTATATGGCTTGCATAGATGCAATGCTACTCTTCATTTAGAGTCCAAAAGATTCTGCTGCACTGACAGAACAGTATAACAGGACGTCTGCCACCCCTGAGGAACCTATGGAAAAAAGATTTGCAGCAGAGATTTGTCATTAACCAAAAGTAAAATACATAAAATACATACACTAGGTATTTCTTAAAACTGTCAATGTCTACATAATCTAGTAACTTCACTGGATTCACAGTAGCTCAAACACAAGAAACCCAGGTTTTCTATTTATTTGCACTGGTAGATTTTTTTTATTTTTTTTTCAGTGATAGCTTTGTACTTAACTTCTTATATATATGAAGAGAAATGGGAATATGACATCAATCCCCAAATTTTCCAGCACTGAGTCAGTTCTCATGGCCTAGAGAAAAGTAGGGAATTCCCACTACCAATAGACTGGAAGTAGACAGCCTAGTTGGACCTTGCAGCTGTAATGATGCTGGGTGATATCTTCTAATAAACAATTTATTCCACCTAAAAGGACAGTTTTGATTACTCTGAAGCAGATTTTGTATTTTATTAAGTATTTTGACATGACTGAGTAGTAGATCAGAGGGAGGAACAAAAATTCTATGACTCTGCATTTAACTTTAAGTCACCTCCAGTGCCTCCAAGGATGGGGCATCCACCACCTCTCTGGGCAATCTGTTCCGATGCTTTACTACTAATACTGTAAAAAAAACATTTTTCTTATATCCAATCAAAATCTTTCTTGTTATAGTTTGAAACATTTCCCCTTGTCCTATAATAACAGATCCTGCTAAAAGGTCTGTCCCCTTCTTTCTTATACCCTTCCATTTAGATACTGAAAGGCCGCTCTCAGGTCTCCCCAGAGCCTTCTCTTCTCCAGGCTGAGCAGCCCCAGCTCTCTCAGCCTGTCCTCACAGCAGAGGTGTTCCATCCCTTGGATGATTTCTGTGGCCCTCCAACAGGTCCATGTCTCTGTACTGAGGACTTCACATCTGGACACGACACTTCAGGTGAGGCCTGTGTAAAGGGGCAAGATCACCTCCTTTGATCTGACGGCCATGCTTCTTTTGATGCAGCCCAGGATACAGATGACTTTTTCATGGTTCCAAACTCCCATTTGTCTTTCTGTTCTTTAAATATTGCTAGAAGAGCCTCATAGGAAAAACAGTATTTGCTATCTGCTGCAATATTTAATCCAAGTAAAGACTAATGCACCTCATTGTAAATCCTAAAATAATAATAATAATAATATAGCAAAGCATTTACATCGTTTTGTTTTAGGTTCAGTTATCTATCTAAAAAATACAGATATGTGAAGTGTCTTAATCAGAATTTAATTTCCTGGTAATCCTTTGAAGGACTAACTGAGCAATGTCTCCCTCCCAGTTATTTTTGTGGCTGGCTGCTTCTCAAACCTACCCTCTAATTAGTTTTTCCCCTCTCTTACAAATTGGAGGTTCAGGGGCAGAACTGGGAGCTCTGGAACAAGTAGAAAAAAAGAACATTTCAACATTTATATCTGGGAGGAGAAGTGTTGTATTTGTGGAAATTCTTTTTCATGAACAAACCATTATGGTATCACTGAGTGATAGAATACCACACAAAAGCTTTTGTGAACCAAGAAATCAAAGCCGTATTTATTAACCATGGTAACAAGTACAACAACTACTACTACAATACATATAAGGTAACAACTAATGTAATGGTAACAACTAGCAACTGACATATCGCATAGCAATATATGCATTATTATTTTTCATTCACAGATGCAAAAGCACAGATATTTACTAAGAATGTGGGTGGGGATAAGAAGCAAGGGAAAGAAGAGGAGCTGTTATTGCACCATTAGCAATTGCTGCAAGGCTCGTGGCCCAGAACATGGCCCAGAACATGGCATGACTGCAGCCATGGTGGGCTCCTGCCTACCACCCTCACTCTGGAGCTGCCTCAAGGCTGGGAAATCCTCCTGCACTTTGACCATGTGAACTCTCCCTTGGCTAGCAAATACTCCTCCAGTATTTCAGAAAACTCGTAACTGCAGCCTTTAAGAGATTGGCTGCATCAATTACTTTATTTCTGTATCCCCCTCTCAGTGACCCCACTCAGGTACTCTGGTGTTTGCACTTCACTGTGAAACTATTTTTTTAATGTGTACATGGTTCATTACAAATAACCAGTATGACTAATTTCATAGTTACACAGTTGTGCTGTGATGCAGGTAAAGGCATGAGGAAGCCAGCGTTTTCAGCCTAAGTAAGGGAGCCTTGAGACAGGGTTGATGTTGGGGTGAACTGAAATGCTATCTGTCAGCTGTAGCTGTCAGCAAAAATATTAAAGAAAGAGCAGCTGCATCATGCCATGAGCCAGGGAGTGGAGCAATCATTGCTCCAAATATATTTTAGAGTCAGACAGAGTTTTCTTCTAATGAACCCTGTTAATAGTCATGAACTGTTTATTTTCAAACATCATTTGAGCCAGCTGTTAATACTACTGCTTTTAAAATGTTCAAAACAACAACAAAAAAAGCCTGAAATGAAAGCAAAGTAGAGGTGTCTAGAATGAGACTTACTGAAAGATATGTTAATATACAACACAATTTGTCCTAATTATTCTCAGCTTCTGTGTCCATAAATTTGCCCCCACTGTTTTAGAATATAAGTGCTGATATGGCAATAATATTGATTCAGCAATAGAAAATCATGGCCATACTTCTCTGTTGGAACAAAAATTCTTATCTTATTGTAGCTTCTGTATCTTTTTTTTCTTCCTCTTCAGAACACTTCATTAATAAGATACTTAGCCATCCTAGAAATATTTATTGAAAAATAACATCTTACAGTTTTTTTGGGTAGTGATTAAAGAAAATAATAAGCTACAGCTTTTTCTGGATCTTGAATTCCAAGATAAATGTAATAACACTTGTGGCAGAGTGTTATTGTTTACTGCTTGGAAAAACTTATGCAAGAACATAATACTGTTCTGATTTTTGAGCTGCTGCAATGAAGCACAACCAGACAGGGTATACTGCCATGAGTCAGGAAATCTGGATGTTCCTGGACAGAGGCCAAGGGAGCTTAGACACATCAGAAATGTAGTGTATATGCATCACCCGGGGGAGACACACAGAGTTCTTTTGAGCATCCTAAGCTGCCTGATGCAAGCAGCAACCAAACGACCACCTTGAAATGAAATTACTGGCTGTCTATTTTCAGATTCCTTTGTTTCAACATCAGGAAAACAAAAATGAAGTAGGCTTTCCAGGGGAGCTTAGAGATTAGTTATTACGCTCACCCTTGAGACAGCAGGTCCAAGCCCTCAAGGCTTTACTTTGTTCTTTCACTATTATAAAGAAAAAAAAGCAAACAATAAATAAATAAATAAATAGATAGATAGATAGATAGATAAATAAATCCTACCACCAGCACACACAAACACACACAAAAAGACCAAGCCAAAAAAACACAAATTCCAAAAAATCCCTGAAATGCTATAGTTTACCACGAGACTTTAAAATTTTGAACTCATTGACTGCTCAAGAGTGCTAAAGGCTCTTGGACCTTTTTGTACAGTACAGGTAAGAAGTGCCCCTCACCACAACACTAAATCATTTGCTGAAACTCTGCTGCGTTTCAGGACAGTGCTATGGCATGCATATGACCTCCTAGCACTTTTGGAGAGTTTAAAATGTTAGCATGGGCTCTTATTTTTCAAGGGAAAATAACTGGTTCCCTAAACCAACTTGGAGATCACATAAACGGGTAGTGTTGGTTTTGTTTCCTTTACACTCCCATTCCTGTAGGCGAATATAACCAACACAGACTTTTCACTGCTCCTACCCTTTCCCAGTAGCTGTTTTCCTTCTCTTCCCTCAACCCTTCCCCATACCTCATCACAGAGGAGGACTACAGCTTTCACTGCTGCCCTGCCTGTCCTTTCAGACATGAGGGTTGTTTTTTGGACTTCACCATTTTGCACTTCTTATTTCTGTCAGAGGAAGTTCTCACAATAAAGAACTGATTTTCCCTTCATTAAATCCACAGCAAGGCAATTTATTACCCAATTCTCTGTGTCCACAGGAAGGCTCTCAAGTAAACAAACAACCTTCAGATCTCCTACATTGCTCTGGACTAGATTTGGGTCCCTTGTCACAGTTACCCCTGCCTTTAAACTGAAGCAGGGCATGTGACATGGAAGGCTTGGGCTGCCTTCTGCTGTGTTTAAGCAGCTGTGCCTGCAAACCTTGGCCAGTCTTGTATGTGCTGTGGCAAATATGTGAGTGTTGGACTCCTTCCTGCTGCCAGTCTCACTGTCTCCCCTGTGTAACGGTATCACTAGTCATGCACATTTAAGATAGTGAGTTAAGCTTGAGAAGTCATGGGTTTGGGAGATTTTAAAGTAATACATCCTGGAGTCCTGTTCGTGGCCTTCTGGTGTCAAATCATCTAGAGCTTGTAACATTCAAATCTTGAAGCTCTGAGGACTGTACATTTTTATTTGTTTTTTTTGTTTGTTCTGTTTTTAGTCAAAGCTGACAGTCATATAATGGCAATATAATTCCTAGAGCAAGTCTTTAATGAAATGCCAGTTGCTGAGCGAGCCATCTGAGCAGCTACCATTGCTCTAACCAACTGGGCTGGCCTAAAGACTCAAGCTGCTCACTGGTCCTGTAGGTGTCAGGCAGCATTGCTGGCCATTCCTTTTCTCCAGGAGCTCTCTCCTACTCCAGCAGTGCAAAGGGTTGGTGAGCATTCCTTCAGCCCCACGGCAGCAGTGGGATGCCCTGCTACCAGATGATATGGGACAGCAACATGCCAGCTGGTCTTTCCCCTTCTGACTTCCCTCAAGGGTCTTTTTCCTGTCACACAGTTTTTTCCTCAGCATCCTCCTTAAAAAAAAGGCAAATAATAGACCCCTAACAATATCACTAGAAATCATGGGAATTTTTGTTACCTTTAACTTTGTTATTTTGCTAAAAAATGCTACAACACTCCCAGAGCTGACAACATCTTCTTTACCTTGTGTACAGATGCACCTGAATCCTTTTTTTTTGAAACCTTTACATATTTTCACTAGCTTGGTTCCTATTTTGGCATGCTTTTGTCCTTGTAGCTTTCTAGTCATAACTCTAGTCCTCCTTTTTCTGCTGTGTGTAGCTAATTTCTTGCTGCCCACAACTCAGGGCACAGCTAAGCTTCCCTCTGGAAAGCTCCTCTAAAAATACGTATTCTTGTCACTCAGATAAATTCAACTGCTATTCCTACTTCTCCCAGTAGAATCTGGTTTCCAAGGAAGGCTATTTAAATCTCCTTATTCAAAGCTGTTGACATGATGTTCAACACTGCAACATCTCAGGGTGTCAAAGTCACTGCTATATTTATCCTTGTAACATCCCAGGTGTTATTAAGAGTGTAGAAGTAAATAACTTGCCAAGAGTCATACAAGGAGCCACTGATATGAAAGCTAGACATTTAACCGGCCTCTCTCTGTCCATGGTGTAGCACCTGACATTTTACAGTAAAAATATCTGAAACGGATAAACAACAACATTCAAACACAGTGTGAATATTTTGGCAAGGAAACCTGAAATTAGCAAAGCATTTCTCATTAATAAGCAATCTATCAGATGTCACGCCACTCTTACAGTCTACTCCCTGCAGTGCAATTTAGTCTTTGTTTATATAACTAATGATGAATATATCTAAATTAACTTTCCTTGTGTGTAGTCATGCTTGCCACATGCTTAGATATTCACTGCTGTCTTGGAATTTTTGAGCTGACAGCACTGGTCCACAGAATTGGTGTCCCTGCTCTGTTTATTTCTTAAGAAACTATGACAAAACTTGATGTTACATTATTTGGTTTATTCCTGATACATTACTTTATGCATTTTCTTTGTGCTAAAGGAGAAATTTATTTTTCTGTCCACACTTAGCTCCATGCATTTTTCTAGCACTTCATCTGTTAATAAACCGTGGTGGTACAGGTTGCGTGGCTCATAGATTTGCTGAGCAGGGACTAGAAATTGCTTTCACTACAGGGAATCTGCATTTCTGGAACTATGCAACTTTCGCTGTCACAAGGAGGATTCTGAAGAGGTCCTCCAGAGCCCTCTGGTATCGCAATGATCTTATTTTGCATTTCTATTTACAAATAGATAAAATTCTGTCTCATTTTCATGTAACTCCCCTTTCTCATAAAAGGAAGTTTCAAACTAATATTGTGGTTAAGAAAATATTTTCTGAAAGTGGGAAAGTCAGTTTAGTAATTCTTTTTCCAACCCACTGTGTGGAAAAAGAAGGCAATGACAGTACCTTCTACTGGGTTACAAGCACAATGAAGCAGTAGAAGATAACAAAGAAGAAAAGTTAGCTCATCCTTTCCAACAACCAGCAACAGCCCAAGAGGAGTACAATCACTATCCAGAGAGATACTGCTCCCTCAGCTGCTAACCCTTAAATGAGGCTGAGGAGGGGAGGATCCAGGCTCCAACCCTTCCGGTCTTTCAGGTGCATTGCTTGCACCTGAGTTCCCTGGGTTATCCACGCCTTCTCATGTGGTGCTCAACCACTAGTTCAGGCCATGATCTGGCAATTCCACTGCACCTATAAACTACCTTTAAAAACCTAAACTACCTTAAAACCATTGGCCATATGGATTCAAGGCAGGATATTTAAAAATGCTGTTATTTGATTAAAATGTGACTTAGATACCCTAACATTTAAAACACTAAGCTTCCTGGTCTTTTGTTGAACCACTTCTCATCTGTCCTTGTCCATTCCAGTGTTTTTCAGAGCATGGTCCCTTCTTCCTAAATCCCAGTAGCTTTCTCACTACCTTAACTACTACTGTAGCATACAGGCAGCCTGTATTCAAGAAGGGTGCATGACCTGTGTGCAGATGATGTTAGCTCAAGTTCTTCCCTTATGAAACAAGTACTGAGTTTGCTCTAGCTCAGCACAATGGGATCTAAGGCCTCTGTTCACCATCAGCATTGAAAATTCCTTTGCTTTTTTCTATCCATCTGTACTGATGATGGCAAACTTCTAGTTACAATATCCAGTTTTAGGAATATTATTTGCTGATCTGTCTAAGAGAAAAAGAATGTTCATTTTCAGTTATGAGAAATCCTATATGGAAAATCTGTCTGCCCCATCTCTTTGAGCTCTACAAGACCGCTGTTTTGTGTTTGCTTTATGTTACAGAAATCATCATCAGGTAAATTCAGATACTTCCACAACTAAGTGCTTTTCTAGACCAAAAAGAGCCAAAGCTAGTCTCAGGTTAATCAGACTCCATCCAGGAATCCTGTTTGCCATATATGCATCACGCTCTCTTCCTGTTTAGGATACAACTAGATGCTCAGTAAGAAAAGTCAACTCAGTAGCTGAAGGCAGTCTCCAAGGTTTCCTTCCTCGATGTTTTCCCTCCTTATTTGCTTATTCTCTACTACCTCTATGCCAATATTACAATGGGGTGAAATGGAAACATAAAACTAGAATATAGTTTTTCCATTCATATTCCATCTGAATGGACTAATTCAAAATGTTTGGCTTCCAAACAGAATGTGTCATGGATGAGAAGAGTGAATTTTAAAAGCTGTTGTAAACTAGGAGAGCAAACTAAAAACAACATTATCGGTTCTTATTATTTTAGGACATAACAGCAAACGTTAAGATAATAAGTCCCAATATTACTTCATTTGCAGTTTTCAAATTGTTGGCCAAAGAACTGTGACTTTTGTTATTTCCAACCATGCTTTATTATAGCTTATGGATGGAATACATTGATGATCATCGCCAACAAGATATTCCTCATCTAGACATGTTCAGTACTTTGTGAGTCACATAGGATGTAAGACCTGAAAGAACTTAAGATAATTGAAAATAATCAAAGACCTGAGCAAACTGATCAAACCGCAGTTAGCCCCACTTTGAGCTTCTGGCAGTTCATTACATCTAAATTCTCGTGCTGGAATTCCATGGCAGCTTCCATTCAGAGGACACTTAACTATGACTCTGCCTTTTACTATTTGCAATGCGATATCTTTTGTGACTTGGATTCCAGTTTCTGGCTTCTGTCACTGAAAGCATTAATGGTTCTCATTGCCAGCTGCCTCATAATATGCAGTTCCTCTGGCACTCAGTAGCTATGTTGCCATGTGTGTCCCTCTGCACAGAAGGGACATCTTGTTCTGTGCTGTGTTTGACATGCTTGAGGACATCTAGCATGGCATGGTTCCCTTTCTTCTGTCTACTGCCCAGTGTCAAAAATCACAATGTTAATTTTTCTTTTAAGAATTTTACCAGACTGAAGAATTGAAATCTGTATCCATTGAAATACAATTCAGGATTCTGTTATTAAAGAAGTCCTTGTGAAAGAATAAAAGGAGGAAAACTAATACATGGCAGAAAACTTACTGTATTCTTTACCTTAAAATGTAGATCCAACAAAGGTTTTTGCTCCCCTTTCATGTACATTCTTGCAAATGGTTTTTAAATGAGTATTTTTTCAAGAATCTGACTTCTGTATTTTAAAAGTAAGAATGTCCTTTGAGTCACTTAACCAGACAGGATATTTGTAAAACCTTGTACTATCTACTATGTTCACAAATTTGAACTGAGGATAAATTGCGTATGTTTTCTTTAGTGTGTATTTGTTGTCACAGTAACTGCAATTTTCCTAATAAATGGAAATTGCATCGTTTCCTTAAGTATTTAGGTTATTGCACTGAAATAGCATCATGAACTCACCGCCACTTCTCCTTCCTGTTGTCAGGCTAGATCTCATTTAGTTACAGGAACAGGCACTAAAACAAGTTAGTTTAGATGTGTGCATTATTATTAGATATGTGTGCATTAGAAAGCAGAAGAGAGTCTGCTTAGCCCCATTACATTCTATGACTCATGCATGTGTGGGAAAGACCTTATTTTCACAGAGATCTCTTAGATAAACAAGGCAAGTTGGCAGCAATTCGATTGCACTGATGTTAAGCATCTCCTGCTTTCTGTTGCATTCATTTGGTTTATATTTTCTGAAAAATGCAAGCAAACTGATAAACTCTAATGAAAATTCTTGTACCTAGGACACATGACCTTTCATTTCAGTCACATTTTTTTTTAATAGGAGCAGCCTTAGAACCAGTTCCTAAAAATTCCAGTTCTGTTATTGCAGTAGAATCTACTTAAAAAACAACAACAAAACAAAACAAAACAAAAAAAAACAAAAACAAAACATTTGTTAGTGAAGCTGTAGCTCTTGCTATCCATGGCCATAACACACTAGCCAAATATCCTCCACCTCCTCAACTTATAAGCTCCTAAATACTGTGGACTTCAAAAAGAAAATTGATTTAGCTTCCAGAATATTGGAATAAATTTTTGAACAGGATAAATTACAAAACATAATACACTTTCACAACATTTCCCCAAAAAAGAAAAGCAAAGAAAGCATACCTTATTGTATTAAAGAACCATTAAAGTACATAAATCAAAGCAATCCTTGCTGTATTAAAGAACTGTCAGAGCATACAAATGAAACTCAGAAAGTTTTTTGCAAATCCATTGAGGCGTTTGCTCATGTTCTGGAAATCCACTGCTTTACACAGAAGTGAGTTTGTTCACATCACAGATAATTAATATTTTAATTGCAGTTTTATCATCTTTGAAATGAAACTTACTCGGACAATGTTCAGCAATCTTAGATTCACACACCCCTTGGCTTGTGTCAGCTAACAGCAACTAGATGAGTTGCCCATTTAAGGGAAAAACTACAGGCTCCAGCCTATTTCCCTGCACTTCACATGTGTTTGTCCCACTCCTTCAGCAATGCATTCTGTAATGCCAGAAAGCATTTCTTCTCTTACACGCAGTTGTGCCTTTAGGACATACACTCTTAATGGCAGGAATTCTTTCATTCTCTGTATCTGCAAAGTGCGTAAATCATTTTTTGGAGGCAACCACCATCTATGTAATTTTACATATCAGCTTTGCATGCTTTATTTTGGAAAAGATTTATAGTCCAGTCAGAGCAGAGTAAATGTCATAGGGCAAAGCCATCTTCAATGTAAAAACAAACAAACAACAACAAAACAACTTGTGCCAATTTAGAAAGATTCTGTTTGCACTGATTTTAGTATTTGTTTTGTTACGATACTTAGAATAAAAAGTAATGCAGAAAATGCATATCATCTGCAGAAGCTGAAGGAATGGATGAAAAGATTAAAAGAAAAAACAAACAAACCCCAAACCTCTAAGCAACTTTAAACATCACTAGAGATTTTCACAAATCCATTAGGCATCACACAATCTGTAATGCTAGAGACTCCCACTGCCTCTCCTGAACAGGAAATAAGTACAATTTTTCTTATCCTTTGGACACCAGTGCCTCAAAGAATAATTACATGATTGTGTTATAAATGTTAATTTGTCCCCAGTATCACTAACTTGGTACAAATACTAAGTGAGAAGAAGAGAGATTAAGAAATATTCATTATCTATAAAGCCAGTATCAAAATAACCTGTATTCCCCAGATAATTCTAACTTCTCATGAGTTTAATGCAACAAGCGACTTCTGAAATTTGCTGGTATAATGCATAAAATTAGGAAACATCTTTCAGCAGAAAACATTGGCTACAATGAAAAGAGAAAAAGCAAATGATGAAAAACACTAGAATAAGATGACAAAGCTGGAAAGTGCAGGTATTTGTGCTTCTTGTAAAGAAGTGCTCAAATTTTAGCAGGTAACAACACTATCTTGTCACATACATGTTTTTCTAGGTTTCAGTTCTTATCTCAGGCTTTAAATATTAAATATTGCTGTTAAAATAGGAAATATGAATAGTTGAAGTTCCTTCTACTTTGTCTTTTTGTTTCATCTGGCGTATTCACAGACATTATAGCTTTATTCTCCAAATGGCATTTTAGATATGTAGAAGGGCAAAATCCCTGCCCCCAAATTCAAATTATGTATTAAAATAGTATGGCAAGCTGCAACAGTATGTCTTGAGAAAGGAACAAAAGAAACAGGAAATAAGAGAAAAAGTAAAATATCTCTCTCGAAAAAAAAAAAAATTGGACAGTAATATAGATGATATTTTTTGTTAAATGCTCTTGAGAAAGCAGAAAATTCACATATTAATTAATGAATACTAAGACCTGCTCTTATTATACTTTAAGGAAAAAGCATGACAGAACAGTGGTGAGCTTTGAAGATGAACTTCAAGTCTCAGAAATTGGTGTTAAAAAGAACCAGATGTTCTATAAAGAGATTGAATAACCAAGGTGATGACAAATTACTCAGTTTAGATGCTGACTTAAACTGTGACTAGATTGCTTAAAAGAGGCCATAAATTGGAATATTCTTATTATGAAGGTGAAAGAAGAAGCCACAGGCTGAGCTTGGAAAAGGATTTTGAATGGAAGGGAAACACAGTCTTTAGCACCAAGAATGGCATCATTCATTTTGCACAGCTATGGGAATATAAACAAAATCAAAATAATAGAATAGGAAAAATAAATGAGTGTCCTTGTCTTCCAAGAAAATCTCTGCAAATGAGAATATTGCCAAAACCGTAATGACTTTTTGATTTGATATAAAATGGAGCTTGGTTTCACAGTAATCATTAGTAGAATTGGCTATTCTTCAAAAATGAAGCCATCTGTTGAATAGCCACATTGCATATTCCACAGATTTGATTGGAAAATCTCAGAGACTCTTTGTGGACACCTGTTGAGAAGAGTAATTTTAGCCTCCTTCTCCATTTTGAAATGGAAGGGAAGACAGATGTACATAGAATCACAACTCCATGTGTTAGAATTAGAAGTTGCTATCAGACGGTTCAAAAGTCTTTTCATTTGATACAATTTTGTGGCTAATAAATTTGCTGTTAGTAGTTAAGAACTTGGCTGAATGTAAATTGTGCAAGAAAATTAAAACTGTAACACCGTACGTTATACTGAGCAACAACTGAAAGCAGTCAGTAACTAACACATTTTCCCACATTTTGTCATTTAAATGTATTCAGAAGGTCAAATTTGCCATTTCTTCATGTTTTTTAACATTTGCCAATTAATTCATTGAAAATAAGAAACAGTAACTTTACTCGAAGTCAAGATTACAAGAACTGTACAAATAATATCATCTCAGCTTCATTTCTTATTGTACAGCTTTTTTTTTTTTTTTTAATGAAAAGCAGAACTTTCTCACGATATGTCTTTATTAAAAAGTAATACCAAAGTTTCCTTCTCAGATTCTGATTTAGGATACCATAGTGCTGTAGTAATTCCACAGTAATCATTATCACATTAAATCATGGCCACCAAAATGCATTCCTGTTTAGTGCTTAAGTAGCGTGCCCCTTGCTTTGAAATGAAATGCAAACTATATGACTTTTGCTTTTAAGAATTTTACTCCATTCTAATTTATCTTATTTTTTCATAGGCAGTTACATTCCCAAACACCAAGTCAAAGCTGCTTCAGAGCATTGTATTCTCATTCAATCTGTAAGCATGTCACTGCCTCGATGTGGTATTGATGTGATTTACATCATGAACCTAGAATTATTTGTTAAAGCAAGACCTTCTCCACAACCCGAGGCAGCCCGAGTCCACAGACTGCATGTCAAAGTACATAGACAATCGGTACAGACTCAATCCATTCCTTCCTTAGGACAAACATATTTCAGTTGAGACAATTCCATATAAATCTGCAAAGAGGGTTTTTGCAAGGGTTTTAAGTGCATTCTTTAAATATTTGCCTTCATAACTAAATTTGTATTACATTAATAATCCTTGCATCTTTGAAAAATTCACGGATACTAAATGTATTTTGTTTGGAGAAAATGGCTTTAAAAGATGGGGGGAAATTCTTTCTTCAATTGACCAAACAGCTTTTGTTAGTTTAGTCAAAGCAACCATAAGGAGAAATTCCTCCCTTAAATTACATGACCATTATGTGACCATAGGATATTCAAACAGATAAACAGGCTTCTATTGTGCTGTTGGGGTAAAAGATCTGAGAACTTTCTTATTTATTTTCCTAAATGAAACAAACACTTTAACAGCAATACCCCAGCTCAAGCATACTGGGTTATAATAAATGAAAGGTCAGTTTTTAGGAAGGTTGTCTTATGCAGCTACTCGATCAAACATAAATAAATATAAATTGATATAAATAAGTGCAACAGGAAGAACCAAGAGCTGTTGTCACAGGGTAGTATGAAAGGTTCCAGGTGTGCCTGCATGCTTAGAGTTGTTAAGGAAACAAAAAGAATAAATGTCCTAGGTCACAAAGTATTCACTTAATTTAGTTACTGAACTTCTATTTTTCTCTTGCTTGTCACACGCTGTCACTGTTTTTTAATAGCTGCTAAACTGACATGGGTAAGAGGTGATATGTATTCTATTCTATTCTTAAAGCTTGGTTTGCCTTCTGTCAGCACGTGAGCAGATATAAGAAAGATACCAGTGAAAATCTATGCACATTATTTTCATATTACTGTTAGCTACTGGATTCTGCTTGCTCTATGAACTGTAAAAGTTATTTGAGCAAAGTTTTTCTGTGACAAAAGCATAAAAGTAAAAATCCAAAATGTTTATTCCAGCTTCTATCTACTGAAGTTTCCAAATCATGCAGAAGATTGTCCATAGAAGGAAGCAGACAATAATCACTAGGAAAAAAAAAACTTGTAAAAAGAATGCCTCAGAATGGTTAGCTCAGTCTTACCTGTCAGCAAGAACTTAAGATATATCCTTTGCACTGCAAGATTGTAGTAGCCTGTCCCACAGCAGTAGTCTGATCCAGCCCAAGAGAACACAAAGAGAGGAACTTTTCCCACTTTTCTGGGTCTACCAGCAGCTGAAGTAATGAAGGAAACAGGGCAGAGCACAGAGGACCGGAGCTGCTTCTTGCACAAATCCCAGGCAGAAGAAGTAGGAGGTATACTCTGTCTGTGTCTCACCCAGACTTTTGTTTAAAAGTTTTTTCAACTGTTGCTAGGTGGTGTTAGGCTTTGGCAGTTTAGTTCTCAGATTGTATTTCCCCTCTTCTGGTCTCTTCACACAGTGTTACAGCAATGACTTTGTTGAGCTCAGCTCGCTTGTGCTATATTTAACCAGTGTTCTCAGCAAGTCAAGCCTGTCAACAGCTGAGAAGTTTGGAGCAGGCTTTGCTGAGTTCCTCAGCTGCTGAATTATCAGTGGATGTAGCACTACACAGCCCAGCTACTACTACATTCACTGAAAGATTGTGGGGAAACTGTCAAATCCTTTTATGGGCTTCCAGTGACTTCATGGGGGTAACTACTATTTAAAGCACTAAGTACAAGATGTGTATTTAGGCATATATTTTAGACTGGTAGAGAAAGAATACTTGTGTTCACAGCAGATGAGTTCAATTATTTATACAGTGAGGATTTTCCTAGGACATGTAGGAAGTTTATAATTTGAAAGGTATGCACTTCACTTGAGGAAAAATTACACGCGGGGAGAACTTTTTGCAGCATAATTTTTACAGAGTTTAAATATGTTAAGATGACATAGAGAGAAATTAATGAAAGGCTTAGGCTGGAAAGTTTTCAGTGTGATGTTTATTCCAAAGACAACCTTCTTCTTCTAGACTAAGAACTTCCTATAGAAATTCGTACTCTGACCAAAGAAAAGTAAAGCTGCGCAAGCCCTCATTTGATTGATTGATATGAAGCAGGCAAGAAGGAGTATTAGGAATATGTAACTCTAGCACTGTGTACATTTCGGTGTATCCACACTTGCTTCTGGATCTAATTACTGATGCTAATTCCAAGCCATAAGTCTCTTAATCAAATGATCAGCAGGAACAGCAGACAGCTTTTCAACCCACAAATAACCGTACATTAACGTTCTCCAAAGAATTTGCAGTCTTGGAATCCAGAGTAAAGTTGTAACGAGTCATACCAAAACAGCCCCTGTAAACATCCCTGGCAAGGAAAACTGCTGACCCTAACAACTCTTTTCTGACCTGAGTTGTGCTTCAGGGCAAAATGCAAAAAGGGGCTCTTTTAGAATGATTTACCCTAGTGACAATTTGCCATGTTCATCTAGGGTTAAATGAAAAGGCAGGAAAGAAAGGAAGGAAGGAAGGAAAAAGCAGAAAGATGCTAAAAAATTATTTGATTACTTTCATACTTGTACCTGGAAACATGCTATCCTTTTCAGAGCAAAAGCAAGAGATTCAAGCAAATCATGACACTCTTTGGTTACGCTGAGCCAGTGTGTGGATAACAGGATGGACAGCAGAATTGGATCACGCTTTTTACGGTGCTTTCAACATGTAGGAACCTCATTGGCCACAACTACATGAGATGACAAGGGCTGAGTACAAGCCCTTATAGGAAGCAGCTGTAGCTTGGTGCTGTCTGTCTCTGAAGTGAGACAGGTTTGCATTTTGCTTGATTTGTGTTATTTTCTAAACAAGAAAGGAAGAGTGAAGGAAGATTTTCATTCCCAATGAGCTTATAAGGAAAACATGTGGTAAATATTAGGTATTATGTCCAGTAACTGATATTTAAACATGGATGGTACATTTATAAAGGTCCCAAATGCTTCCATTGTATGAAATATATTTTATTTTGGAGACCAAGTAATAAGCACTAATTTCATGTTGTCCATTTAAATATTTAACTTGGACAGAATATCTAGAATGTACAAAAATATAAACTCTTCTATTTTACAGAAAGGGCTTATTTGGAGGATTACTGTAAGAACGGATAATATATATTGGCACAAAGCTTGGTGCTGCATGCTTCCACTTTGAACTGAAGTGAGTTACACATATCCACATTCTAAATTTGTTCCCTCTTATAAAATTAGTGTACTGCAATCAGATAAGTAACTTTTTGATGGCTTTGGCCTTAACTTCTTGTTCAAAGTGCAATATTAATAGTACTTCATTCACCTACAAAAAAATTAAGAAACAAAACAATTAACTTGGCTCATAATACTCAGAGAAACCAAATAATTCTTAGCATTTCTATCCCATTAGCTAGCAGCATATTCACTGAATGGAAAACAATGCAACTTCTTAGGAGGCAATCTCTGCTGCCAGCCTTTGTGGGTGGGTTTCAACAGTGACCTGCTGATGCAAGCCTGCTCCTTCTGGTACACTTGCAATCTTACTCCTTGGCTGTGCACCAAAAACATTAGTCCTATAGAAGTGGGAATTTCAACAAAAATTTGGGGAAAACAAAAGATTTTGCATGTGAATTGAGGAAAATACAAGGACTACAAGGACATTTGCATAGGAAATAATGCAATTAATCTACATTAGTGAAGCTTTTAATATAGTGTGGTATAAAAATGTTTCACATTTGCATATGTATGTATGTAAATGTTTTCCCTACTGCCTTGAGAGAAAAAGATAATTACAAAACATAGGTTATGGAGGATGGAGAATAAGAAGATAAACTGAACCACAGAAGAGATGTTTGAGCTTGGCATCCTACATGAGGTCCTATTATCAACACACATCATACTAAGTCCTAGCAACATCCTACAACTAAATCTAGAAAGTGTGACATCTCTGAATTAAGCAATCAGGGTACAAGAATGCAACGTAAATACTTCCTCAAAAGACAATTAATGAAAGCCAAAGCTCTCAGCGTTATTTCAAAGAAAAACCCAAAGTCATGTAAAGCAAACAGGATGGAATGTGGCCTAAGAGAGTGAACAAGAGGAGGAGCAGGACCAGTTCCCACCTTTAGAGATAACGTTAGACAGATATGAACAATAACAGATTGTCATTGTTCACAGCATACTTAACCATAAAATGGAAGGCTTTTTTCTTTTTTTTTTTTTTTTTTTTAACCTTAGCTGCTCTGGAGGAATTCATGGCTTGAGGCAGAAATAACTGGCAGAAAATCCATTCTTTTTTTTAATGACAAGATCAAAACTTATGTCTTCTTCTGACCTTATTGGTCCCTCTTGACCTTAAAATCCATGTCTGTAAATATGCTTTTTTCTGAAATGCATACAACAGGATTACTATATAATTTTTATTTTAACTGTACATCATTTAGTACATGACTTGTACATGCCTATCATTCTCTTAAGCCATTGGGCATAATCTTCCTTTTCAAATATTTTACATGATAATTAACTAACTAGCCCAATATATTAGAAACAATCTAAACAAATGGGCTTATTGTTTCCTGAAAAGCTCTGCTGTGAGTGTAATTTGGTGAAACCAGCCACGGTCAGCATTTTATTACATTGCTCCTTAAAACATTTTGAAGGGTAAACAGTCATCAGTACTTTAGTTTCTGAATAATTATTTTTTCATTTGCTTGAAGGGTCGTGTGCCATGGTCTTCTGACACCCTGCTTTCCTAAGACTCATTGTTCACTTCCATAAATGCTACTGTATTTTAGGTTGCACTGATGCTTTTCGCTTTGTAATGGCTTTACAGGCTTTACACCTACCTGGCAGGGTAGGTGGTGGATCATGTTTTGATTGCCATGGTCTTGGCTGCATCTCCTCAGTCTTTATTTTGAGAAGGAAAGGTATTTTTTCTTTCGCTTTTGCTGATACTGTCTCTTCATAAAACTGAGACTGCTTTTTAGACTGTAAAACACTGTAAACCTCAGATTAAGCATCTGCTTTTTTAGAACCAAAAGAGAAAACATTTCTGCCACTTAGTCGGTAGATTTCATTCAACTGTCTCTTTTTATAATCTTGCCAAATTAGTGAAACTAAGAAAACTTTGTGATGTTCCACAATCCAAATATCTTCCCAGACACATAAATTCTTTTCCTAAGGGAAGTTAAAAAGTAAATTGTATAATTAACACCGCTATTTCTGTTTTACTTACACTTCTTCCTCCCTTTTTTGGTATCTGCAAAACAGATACAATCAATCTTAATTTTGCTAGTTATAAATGTTTCAGATGTGTAAAAAAAAATCAGCACCTTAAGATCTTTGCCACAGCCACAAACTTCCAGGAACACTTACTTGAGCTTTATAATTTTTCCTGTAATATCCTGCTTAATCAATGATATAGAGTGTCTTTCATTTTGATTTATCATACGTTGTCTTGATCGATATTTTCTCTTCATAAATAATTTGTCTTTTTTTTTTTTCCCTGTGATTTAAAGAAGGAAATGTTTACATTCTTGGATATTTCAGTTAGTTATTTTAAATGTTCTTCCATTCTGCCAACAAAACTATCGCCATTTCATGTGTCTTTTCCAAATGAAATAAACGTAAATCAAAGATTAGTACAGACAGATACACAGTTACATCAAGACTGTCAGATGGCCTATCAGACTTCAAGGGGCACAACACTGTCTATGACAAAGGACAGTAAAAATAGCGATAATATTAGTATCATGTTTGGACACTTAAGTCTGAAGCCCCGAGACCTGGCACTCACTCCCAACTGGATCAAATGGAGAGTCTGAAGCCTGAGAGAAAGCACCAACTCAGGTCTCTGGAAATGGAACAAATTTGCTCATTTGCTCTGCTACCACACCCCAGGAGTGGTATGTAACTTGCTCAAAGATTATGATAAAAATGAGCTGAAGATGGATTGTTTTTAAGGCCAGAATAGACTATTTTGATAATCTAATATAGTCTTCTTCACAGAAATGCAGGGGAATTTTCCTCAAGAAAAGCAGCAAATTGCAGTGAATTAAAGCACAACTTTCAGAAAGATTATATAAACCAAATAGGGGAAATCTAAAACATCAACATACAGTGTAGACCAAAAGGCAATTGCTCTTACTATTTCAAGCTTATCATAACTTTACAATTTTTTTCCAGTTTGTTGTTGGCTGACTTCAGCTTCCAGCCCATTCAATTGGTAGTCAGCAACACTCAGCCTCTCTGTTTGTGGAATTCTAAAAATTTCTCTGCAGAGATTAACACCCCCGTGGAGAAAATCTAAGTCTACAGAAGCTAGCTAGCTAGCTTTGTTTTCCCTCTTTTTCTGTGCCACCTTGGAAACAGTGCAGAGATGTCCTTGGATCACAAAACGAAAAAATTCTTAACCACTTCTCCCTGTCTAAGTCACTGAAAACCAAACTGGTTTGAGGCTTCTCTATTATAGGCTAAATTCAGTGAGCTTCCTCCTATCCCTTAGCACCTACTTGCATATTATGAAAGAATCCACTCAAATTCCTTACAGTTGTTAAAAAATATAATAAGCAAGTACCCTACTTGTGTAAGCCCACGGTCCCAGTAAGGACTTTAGGGTACTGTTGGATGACAAGCTGGACATGAGCCAGTAATGTGCCCTTGCAGCCCAGAAAGCCAACTGTATCCCGGGCTGTATCAAAAGAAGCATGGCCAGCAGGTCAAAGGAGGTGATCCTACTCTTCTACTCTGCACTGATGAAACCTCACCTGAAGTACTGCATCCAGATGTGGAGTCCTCAGTAGAGGAGAGACATGGACCTGTTGGAGCACATCCAGAGAAGGGACACAAAAATGATCCAAGGGATGGAACACCTCCCCTGTGAGGACAGGCTGAGAAAGCTGGAGCTGTTCAGCCTGGAGAATAGAAGGCTCTGGGGAGATACGAGAGCAGCCTTTCAGCATCTAAATGGAGGCGTATAAGAAAGAAGGGGATAGACTTTTTAGCTGGGTCTGTCTGGGCAAATGGTTTCAAACTAAAAGAGGGGAGATTTACAGTGGATATAAGAAGAAAGTTTTCTACGATATTGGTTGTGAAGCACTGCTCAGAGAGGCAGTGGATGCCCCCTCCCTGGAGACATTCAAGGCCAGTCTGGAGGGGGCTCTGAGCAACCTGGTGTAGCTGTAGGTGTCCCCATTCATTGCAGAGGAGTTGGACTACAGATGAGCTTAAAGAATCCCTTCCTACTCAAATGATTTTATGATAAAATTAACTATCAGATCAATATGGGTAAATACAGATAAGTTTAGATAAAAATAGTGTACTATTTTGAGGATTAAATATTTCCTTGAAAAGACACCGAGAGTATGTTTCGTGAATAATCCCACTGAGTGTCAGTACTCCTGTATCTTCTCAAGATTTGTTTGTGCGTTCTTCACCCCTGAAGGGACTCCAAAAGAATTGTTACCAGTTACTGTAATGTAATTTGAATATTACTTTTCATTTAATCTTAGTATGAAGCCTTTCTAAAGATCTACGTGAAAAAAAACAACAACATTTGCAAAGGAACATGAAGGTAATTATCAGTAGCACAAATGAAAAATCTTATAAATGCTTACTCTTAATGAAACAAACACAAATTTCACTCATACTTTTAATGGAATATGACCAAACAAAACATTATTCTCCTTGTAGTTCAGCTTAATTGTGCTCAACCCACTGAGCACCACAATCTTTTCAAAAAACCTAACAAGCTGTGAACCAGAAAACTGCAGCTTAATTACAGTCCGTAGATCCACAGCTGCTTTATACAAGTGTGTGGCCATTTAGCTTTAAGACGGTTTCCATTCTTTCTACTGTATTGCCTTCGTTAGTTCATCACGTAGTAGAAAATTGACATTATCAAATAGACGTAATTTCATTCTTGCAGTTACATAGCATTACAGGTATCACCAGAACTTCTCAAGATCTTTTTGTTGTAGATGTACTTTCTACTAGTTCTTTCCTCTCCATATGAATTTGTAATCTTCAAATGAATCGTTGCAGTAGCACCTCTGTCCTTACAAACTCATGCTCTCTTGGATTTTAACAGGTGAAGCTCTGTTTTGGACATCCCCAAGAGCACAGTGCCACCTATCAGTACCTCAGGGTTAATTCATGGTAAGAGAGGGCCTGAAGGGCTTTTTGATAGTAACCACTTTAGCAGGATGGTTCCATGGCTTGGCTTCATGTGGATTGGAGGAGGCTCCAGACACCAGCTGCTTCTCCAACAAGACACTGGTTTCTGTCATCAGCTCAGTTCCATGGATGTGTTTCAGGTCAAGTGCTGACTGCACAGTTTTTAGAGAAACCAAAGTGATGTGAATGCAGATGAGATAGGGAATCTCTAGTCAATAGGGTAATGTATAACTGCATGGTGAAGAAATCATGAGAGAGGATACACAGAAGAACCAGAACCAGTGCTATAGCAAGAGCACAGCAGAAAGCAAAGCAAGGCATATCTGCTTGGAAACTGAAAGGGAGAAAAACAGAAAATACCTTAGAGATTCTGTATCCACTAAACTACTGGTTTTCATGATATAAGCAACCTCAACAGAAGGAGGTACATACCAGCTCAAATGGAAGCAAGAATCACAACTGATAACGGCATTGCTTTTCTTCCTTTTCATTAGCAGACTAATTTCAGTAGATCTATGTTTAACTAACTCCTGAGTACTCCATCTTTCAGTACTCAAAAAGCATACCAGAACAAATAAGGTTGAGCAGAGAAGCTAGAGCTAGTACTGGCTTAAGAAATTTGTAATAAAATTATATTACTTGCTTTATTAGGGCACCTTTTTCTTTGCAAATATTGCTTATCTCTACTTGCGATTTTATGTATTTATTTTAAGATGGCACAGAATCATAAAATGGTTGAGATCAACAGGCACATCTGAAGTCATCTAACAATCCTTCTCAAGCAAAGTCTGCCCAGGCACCATATTCAGACAGCTCTGAATATTTTCAAGGAAGGAGACAATGCACAGAACGAATAGTACATCAGAGATTTTATTTCACCTAAATCAGTCATGAAATTAGGTGCACAGTCAGAGCTGGTTCACAGTGAATCATTTTATCTTCAAGATATGATTAAACACTCATTTGTGGTGGTCTGAGTAACATGAGAAGAACCTGGTCTGCAGTACAACTCCGCATCTTCATCATTTTCCCAGAGTAACAATCTATATTAATTTAATGAGTATATCTAGTAGTATTTTTTATGTGCTACCTTATGCCATACTTTTTAAAAGGAAATAAGGTTTAGTTCAAACTAGAAATAAAGAAGATAACTCTTTTCTTTCCCTCAGAATTCCTGCAATTGTTAATTTTTATGTTTTCAAGACTTCTAGTATGCCAAGACCTAAGTCTTCATATTCAGTACATTTCTAAATAGAAGAGAATTAGGGAGCAGTGTGCACTGCTGGGTGCTCAAACTGGTAGTACTTTTACTGAAGTGACGTATGTCTTCCAACACCGAAGAGCACAGTATCTGTCCCTGAATACTGGTATTTAACTGTCTAAGAAAAGTCCAAAGAACTTTTTGAACTGCATATTTGAATGATACTGAGAAAACATGATTCAATTATATATTCAGAGCTGATACACTCTGCACTACCTGTCATACTATCCCTAGAAAGTGTATTAAGCCTAAGACAGCCTTAACAAGAAACAGATCTCTTTTTGGCAAATATTACCCTCGCATTCCTCCTTTTACAGAAAGCAAGAGGCCAAGATTTGTGTTTTGTGTTTCCTTCTCACATATATACCTTTAAAAATTTAAGTTTATCTTGTTTTTCCCCACAACTCCTTCATATTAAGTAGGTTTTCTTTCTCCTCCACATCTATGTAAATCTTTCTCTAGAAAGTCAGGAAGGTCCTCCTGAACCTTAAATTACTCTTCTCTATTTCTGTCAAAAGGATGCTGTCCAGATCATCCATTAAGTAAGTGCTTCTGCACTGCTTGCTTTTTAGTGATGCATGTGTGATAGACTGGGATATAAACAGTTTCCAACAGATAACAAATCTCCAGTGCACCATCACTACGAATCTTCTAGGGGCAGTTTAGCCTTCAAGAAAACAAGCAGTAGATAAAAAAAAGCTAATACTCACCAGACCATGGTGACATATCTGGGAATTAACTCAAGCAGAATAGAACTATATGACCATTTAAAGTTAAAAATAAGACAAATCAGAAAAACATTGCAAAACAAGTAAAATAAATCATTCTCAACAGAGAGTTGAGAATGTGCTGAAGCAGAACCTGAAGACGTAATGACAAGATTAATTTTGCTGTTGCTGAAGGATACAGCTGGCATGTCATATAAAGCTGTAGGAGCTGAAGTCTATAAAACAGTGAAACCAAACAAACAGCTTGCTTGTCAAAGAGAGGAAAAAGAAACCTCTGCATACTTCACCTTAAATATCAGTATCTTCTCTGTTGAAGAAAAGCAAAGGCCTGGAAGGGAAACAGGCAAATAAACCAACCAAACAGGACAGGGATGAAAACAGAAATTTTGTCTTAACACTGACAAAAACAGAAATGGATGAAGATATAGGATGGGCAGTTAATGGCTGAATGTATTTTAGCATAGGAATGCAGAAATTTCAGTGATGAGGGTAGTCCTCATCTAACCTACCTAGACAAAAATGACTGTCTTGTGCTATCAGTTTGGCTTACAGTGCCAGCTGACAGACATTGTTAAACACACCTCTTCAAATCCAAGAAAAATACACTTCAGTAGGCATGTGAGTTCTAAGCCCTCACCTGCACTGAGATTGATTTCTATCATTTGTAAGAAGACCAAAGATTTTAACACAAAGTGAGAGGAAGTCACTAAGACAGGTCTTAAGCTACAAACATGATGAATCATTTCTTGTTTTTTTGTTTGTTTGTTTTTGTTTTTCTATAAGTACATACAGGAAATTATATAAATACATACAAAAAAAACAAACAGTTCGCTTCCAAACATATGATTGAACTCCAAAAACCATTAAAGCAAAAGACCTGGATTACTGTAATATGGGAAGAGAAACATGATGGGAAATAATATAGGGGGATTTTTAATAGCTTTCTTTACTGATAATTGAAGCAAGTTAACTACTACAGGGAAGTATAAAGTGGCTTTCTGTGAACACAGATGACCATAAGCATTCCTGAGAATTCTTGAGAGGCCTGAAAGAGGGGAGGCAAAGCTAATTTCAAAAAGGCCAAAACATTGCATGACTGTTGTGCTTTCAAAGCATTTTTGTTTTTGGAAGAGAGGAAGAGGTAGCATATCTCTAAATATGTAGAATAAATGTGTTGGGTGGGCAACTTGTTTTCTCTCTGTTTCTGCACATCTAATCGTATTGTCACTCAGGCTTTGTAAGCCTTCACAAAGTACAGGGGAAAAAAAAAAAAAACAAGGAGAAAAGTAAAGAACTGTTTTGTATTTGCTAAACACCATGTTTGGAGTAGGCCTCAGGAATATCAGAGTGCACAAGGCAGAAGCACAGAGACACTGAAGCTGAATGGGTGACCTGCATGGTGCAGCAGTTTATCCCAGCCCTCACGTCATTTGAAGGCCTAAAACTGATGGACGTTTGGGAACAGCTGACAATTTGTGTGACACTTCTGGGCTAGCAAACTATTAATCTCAAGTTATCAGGATGCAAGAGTTGAAAATAAGGTGGGTGTAGAGCAAGAGCTACATGTGAGAAGCTCTACTAGAACAGTAGAAAACAACACAGCTCTTGACCAGCTGCCTGCTACACTTCTTGATTGTAAGAGATTTAGCAGAAGTGTTGTCGACTTACATAATAGCATAGGATTGCCAGGATCTGAAGTTAAAAGCATAACTCCACTGCACAGAGAGAAGAGCCTCCACTGGGCTGGAAAGAAGGGTATGGGCAGGACAACACCGCACCCTAGAAAAAGGCAGTTGCTTTCTAATGTAGAGCCATATCTTCTTTGAGATCTTTCTCCATTATATCAAGTGAAACCTTTACAGGGGCACTGTGGGAAGGTATCTTTCCATTATTGTCTTCAAGTAATGGACAGAAGCAGGAGGGTTTTTAGTGAATACCCACTGTTTAGTCACTTTTTTCATACCACTCATCTCTTTTTTTTTTTTTAATTTTTTTTTTTTCTTTTTTTAAGTCCTAGGTAGTGCATGCCCTTTTATTCTAGCCCAGATTTTTTTCTAGGATACATTATAAGAATGAATATTTTTGGAGTAGCCTATTTTTCCATTAAAGTACGTACTTTCAAGATTCCACAAAGGACAAAGTTCCATCCAAACATAAATGGGTCAAATAAACTTTAAATCCATTTATAGAAATGAATCTGAACATCTCTGTCCGTTCTGTAAATATTTCTCACATCCCAGATCTTGCCTCAGGTTTCTTCAGTGAATAACTAAATACAAGAGTAGGTAGCAGAATAATTTTTTCATATTTTAATAATTCTCCAATATCATTATTTTCACAAATTAGAATTTTATAAATATTATGAAATTATCTGCTTGTTACAACCAAATAAGCAAAACTATAACAATTTTTTTCATATTCAAAGAGTTATTATAGAGTTAGTATTCATAGAGAACAACTTCAAAAACAAAGGCAACAGATTTTTTTAATACTGTTCAAATAGAATAAAAATAAAAACATTAAAGCACATAAAAGGAAAAGGAGAATCATCATAACATTTGTCTGAAAAATCCCTGATGAACAAACCCTCCCAAATTCCTCTTCTTTGACTTCATGACAATCATTAAATTAATTCCTCCAAATGTAAACAGGTTTGTTTTCTGTTCAACTGCCAACAAATGACATCAGCCTTCACCTCACCTTCACAGAATATGGAATCACGGTAATATACATTCCCCTGGACTGCCCAAACTTCTAAAGCTTCTCATTCTTCCTGTAGTACACCTCACGGTAAAAACTTAATGCACTATTTGTTTAAAACAATCAAGCAAACTAAAAACAACCACCATATTTTTATATCATATGAAGATGTCAACAAATTGCATATAAAAACATTCCCTGGTTTATTCACTTGGTATCAAACTCCTATTACTTTAAGAGAGTTTTGTATCCTAGAGGAATTCCTAGAGGAAGGAGGAGGAAATAGGGTGGAGCCTCTTTAACCCAAGCTCTCATTTAAGCAACAAAAGACTCCATCACCATGATATCCATACTGTGGATCACATACACTATGATCAGCTTGGGATTTAGCTGTAGTAATACAGAAATCTATCTTGTTGATGAATGCTTTTCTGCCAGCTATCCAGACTCCCTGGGCATCAAGAGAAACAAGCAGTTCTAAACTGTAGTTCCTCCTTTACTAGCACAGCCAGTGAAATCACTCCCTACACGTATTTATTTCTCTCCACTGATAAGATGCTGAGGTTAAATCAGAATTCTCTGATGTCTGAAATTATCTGATACAACACACACCCTTGCTGTCTTAATTGCTTTTTGATCCTAGGTATCAGTTTCTACCCTGAAAACAGAAGAATTGTATTTCCTTCACAAACTTTTCAATTTCCATTCAAACAGCTAATTTGGTATTTCTGGACATTTTCCACTTTCATTTTTTCATTATTTCTTCAGCTCTTCTGTCTAGTCAAAAGATTATGACTCAAGTAGACGTGCAACGAGACTGCTGAGACTTATTAATTAAGGGTCAATAGAGAGTTGTCCTTGTGAACAAATGCATTTAGCTAAATAATTATGCTTTTCTCTGAGTTTCAACCCAATTTTTCTACTTGAACTTGAAGTAAACTATCTCTGTGGTCACGCTTACAACAGCTGAAGCCAGTATAAACAAGGAAGGGCCAAGCACAAAAACAAACTTCTTGAAAGCATCCTGGTTTTCTCAGGAAAGATTTATTAATTAGATCTGAGTCTTATTTACACCAGATCTTCATAAAGAACATATCATCATAGTCAGTGTGTACCAAACAAACAACAGCCAAAAAGACACCAGAAACACCAGAAAAAAAATCAACTGCCTCAAAGATACTTTTGTCAGTAGCAGAGATGGTGAAAGAATAGATTGTTTATTGTAACTGTGTTTGAACAAGACTTTAGAGGTTAAATTAAAGTAATGTATACTTTCAGACCTTCTGTTCACTATCCTAACAACAAACATATGGGATGGAAAGCCTCTTCCTCTAGCAATCAGCTGAAGTGCCTACTCAGGCACCAAAAAGGCCGCCTGCAGATTCTGGCAGTGTCCTGGTTCTGAAATAGACTGCTACAACCCATAGAGGATTTCTACCCTGAACATTTCTTGTGACTTGCATCTCCCACTTCTTACCAGTTACCAACAGAATGTATGCATCACCAAACTCTGACTGTTAGAAGACTCATTCTTTCAGGAAAGAATATGCCATAGAATCATGGAATGGTTTGGGTTGGAAGAGACCTTTAAGATCATCTACTTCCAACCCCCTTCTATAGGCAGGGATACCTCCCTCTAGACCAAGTTGCTCAAAGCCCCATCCAGCCTGGCTTGAATGCTTCCAGGGAGGGGTCATAAAATCATAGAACCACCAAGGTTGGAAAAGACCTACAAGATCATCCAGTCCAACCGTTCAGCTATCACCAATAGCTCCCACTACCATGCCCCTCAACACAACATCCAATCATTCCATCCACAACCTCGCTAGGCAACCTATTCTGTTGTCTCACCATGAAGCAGAAACTGTGAGAAGTGTTAAAAGGAACAGCTCCCTTTCTTATTTCATAGGTGCTACTTGTTAACTTCTCTTTTCTGTTGGCAGACCTGTTCCATACGGAATTATGCTCATTCAGTGTCAGTTTCAGGTTCTTCCACTGCTGCACCTGCACTGCAGGGACCAATAGCTGCCTGTTGCTGTCACTCTTCTGCCCTAGACCTGAGAACATCCTGTGCAGATGGCTGGTCTGTCCTAGTTGTACTTTCGTACGGTGTAACATACTGATGGGGAAATGCAGCAGGCACATCGTTCAGTGCAGTCCTGGGCTTAGAGAAGCTGCACCAAGAGGCATGATCCTGATCTAAAATTTTATACTTGAAGCCTTCTCAACTTATTACAAGATGTGCACTTCTAGCACGTGATAGCTTTCCCCTAAGCCAGAAATGTAGCATCCAAAGTCTGACTCACTGGGACTACAAAGAACTGAGCCAGAGCTTAGCCTTTTCTCACTGTAACTACAGTCTGAACTCATTCACCTAGTAAAGTGGAAAAGGGCTAAAGATTGTTTTGTCTGTTTAATACATTTCAGAAATAAGAATTTTAAGGAACCTAAACTAAAAGTATCTTTGAACAAGACTTACGGGTAAGTAAAGCTCAATTTTTCATCAAAATCTTGAGAAACTTAAATACTGAATTTGCCCTTATTTAGAAAGGTGAATCAACAATACATAGATACTTGGATAGAAGTGATCAGCACTGGGAGTATTAAGACAAACCTTTGGGTTATAGCTATTGCCTGCAGAACACAGGTATTTGAAAAGCAATTTCTCATGGATATTTTCGGTCATTATGAAGCCATCATAGCAACTAGTAAACTGAATTGACTTTGTTAAAGAAGTCCCAAGGGCTGCAGTACTCTTAGTAGAGATATACTAAGGCTGCAGATTTTGGATCTGAGTTTGGATTTCAAGCACAACAAAGATCAAGAATAACGCATTCCATGAGCTTGTCCCATTCATGGGACATTCTGGGGAACACCTGCAAAATTCCTAGCGAAATCTATGTTGAATATCATCAGGGTTTGGAGTTATTAATCTCCTGGGTTTTAACTGAAACCCATCTGTAGCTTAAAGTCAAGGCTGGATAAAAACAGACAAACTTCATAAAAAACCTTACATCATATGAGCGCATTGCACTCACAATGCCTTGTCATTTGTTCCCATTTATAATATAGCTACATTTTTTTACAGAGATAATTTTAAATATGTATTTGCTGCTAGTCTGAATTAATAAACTAGTAATTACCAGCATGCTGTTACAAAAACAATATTCACATTTTGTATCCTATGTCCAGCTCTTGCAGTGATACCATTCTAAGCTGTATGATATACTTGTATTACTATTTAAAAACAAAAAGATTTATTGTGGTGCATAATTACTCTGGGCCATTTGCATTATCTGTATGGGTTATCAGCATTCTGTGTTTCTCCATGGGTCTTAAATGACTACATAATGCCATCTAGAGGCATGGGGCTTCTAGTCTTCTAAAAACAGCTAAATTTTAAATTAATTTTGTCACTTAAGAGATCTAATTGTGCAACTTGCGATCAAAGATCAGCACAATTATGACTTCGATGTTTTAAAATAAACCTCTAAACATAAACATTTCAAACCTTATTCAAATAAACTGCAAAGCCTGTTCTTATCCATTTATAGCAGGTACTGACAGCAAATATACAACATCCACTCTAACGCAAATGTATTTTGTCTATCAGACAGAAAACATGAGGCATATAACAAAAATAATAATAACGCAATTATTTATTTTTAACTCTTTACATTTTACATATATCCTCTTCCTGTGCAGGTCACACCTCAGAGCCAGTGCAGAACATGCCACATGTGCAACCACAGCACAGTTAATGTGCCCTGTAAATCAAGATAAACCACAGGAGCTCTTGTTCTACCAGATGTTTTATACAACTCCTTTGGAAATACATCCCTTCATACAAGCCTTCACATATCTCCATTTTACCAGCTTCCTTAACCCAAGTCTTGGTTTCTGGCTTCACCATCCCTGTCTACATCTGTGTCAGTAAATAATACCTTGGCCACATGGCATTCCTTTAGTTGCTGCCAGATTGCCCACCAGAAGTAGTCCCTGTACTGTGCTAACCAGAACCTTTCCCAGACACTATCTTGGAAAGTGTTTAGTTGGTACAAGCAAAATTGTCACAGAGTCTGCTCCAATAATTTAACTGTATCATCATGTGGCAGTGCTCAGGCTACCATTTTGCACCAGTTTAATTTACCAGTAAAGAAGTATCTTCCAGTTAGTTTTTCATAGCTGTTCTTTCAGCTATATCCATAAAGCTCAGTGGAGCTTACCACCAGCCCTCAGATGTTCTGAAAGATGAGGTGGCCTGTTCAGAAATAGTCAGGTGGAGTAGTGAATGGTATTTCAGAGTATTTAGACTACAATGGAAAGAAATGATTTCTGAATGTTCCAGCAGCACTACATTAACTTTCTCAGGCCTACAGCACAACCAGTGTCACGGCACAGCAAAGTTTCTGTTTTAGAAACTCAACTGAGAATTGATATTTAGGCACATGAAGCATTACATTTCCTATTTTCTTTCCAAGGTAAAACTACTTGCAAGTGGACATTCCTCTCACAGTTCATGTATACTAATACATTCTTGAGCTGTCTCTCATCATCCTTTCTTAAGAAGCTGTCAACAGTTTTCGTCTTAGATTCCCATATAAATGGTGGATAAAGTTAACCATATATATTTCTTACAAAATATTTCACAAACTCTTTCCCATTCTCCATTTGCACCTCCTGTTCTCTACAGAGAACACAGAAGGAGCATTTCTGATGTTCTATTACACGATGTTTCCTGAACAGCTGTTGCAGCCTAAGCTTTCATTTTCACATGGTGTGCTTCTAGACATTTTCACTTCAATACTGGATAACACTTAAATTGTGTGGTACCGTTTTCATTTTTTCAGTGACTTTTCCTAAGCTCTCTAATTCCCATTCAGTTGAACACCCTCTTCCTTCCCATAGAAATGCATAACCTTTTGTCAGGAGATTAGTAAAAGTGACAAAAAAGCCCCATCCTACAAATGACAAATTATTTTTTTTCTGAATGTAATAAACTTACTAAATCTCAGTAGTATACATTTCACGTATATACTTACACTACAAATGCAAGTATCAGTATATATCTCCAAAAAAATCCAAGCCAAACAGCATAAACATTAACTACAGAACATATGACAACAGGTCTTAATTCATACTATATCATGTAGACCACACCTGAAGATATGTCAAACAACAGAATAAGTTTAACCATTGAATTAAAATTAATTTATATTTTCCAACTTCTTTTTTCCCCCCTAGAAGTACTACATCATAAATCTGAACTTTAAAAAACAACAAAACACACTTTCTTACCATAGCCTTTGTCACTGTTTTCCAAAAGTTTCTGGACATAATATTTTGTTACCAAATTCAAAATCGAAGATGAAAAGAACAAAAATCCTGAATGGTGTTTTAAAATGTATTGAGAGCAGAAAGTCCATTCACACCCAGAAAGATTTCTTAGAGGGCTCAGCTGTAATTTGCAAACACAGTATGCTGAACATTTGCCATCTGGTCTGTATCACTGCGTAGATTCCAGAAAATATCTTAAAGAGTACTTTGATTCTGTGTAAGAGTGGGATGTACTGTCCACAACAACATTATGCATACTTTTCCCTTACATAATGTCCTGGATACAATGAATAAGGTCAGCACACACTAGATTTACCAGTAGGAGTAATGGCAGCATGGAATAAGAATTTGGCATAATTAACACATTTCTGTTTTTCCCATTAACTATTACCAAGGGACACTTTAAAGAAAGAACTACGCATAATAAATATGTAAGTTTTGATGTAGGAAAAGGCAAAGGCTAGCTGACGTCTTGTTCTTTTAAAAAATAGAGCACAAATATCAACAACAAGGTTCTTTAATGCCTTTCTTTTGATCTTAGAACAATCACCACTCTGTACTTCGTCCCACGTACCTCTGACATGCAATCTGAGACCAGATATCTAAAGTATTTGCTTTTCGGTAACTAAGCCTGACATCTGAAGATGCATAAATGTATACTTACAAAGACACAAAGAGATGTAATCTCATTTAAATAACTTGGGTTTGAAAATGGGATCAGAATTTTATGTGTCAAATGTATTACTCAAATGTAAATTCCTTTGAAAGAACTCTTATCAATACATACATTTATACAGATCAAGAGAGATGGTGAGAGAACAGGAAGAGTGGAGGGGAATTGACACTACTAGCTAGATTCTGTCTTTGTTTTCTTATGATTGTCTCATACCTAAACCTAGATGTTTACATCTAAGCCAGAATTTGCTACATGCAATCTCAGTTTCTGACTCAGGTAATTTTTATTCAATTTGAGAAAATTTGTTTCAACAAAAAATTCTTGCCACCTTGCAGTAAAGACTGATTGCAAATTCTTCTAAAATTAAGGTTCATTTTTCCTTGTTTGGTTTTGTCTTACATAAGAGGCCTGATACTTCTCAAGGTGGGTTGCATCTATGCTTCTAAACCACTATTTGTAACCTCCTGAATTGTATAATCTATGCTGAAGGGGCAAGTGCTTAAAACTTTATCTGCCTGTTAGAGTTTGGCAGGTAGAAAATTCATTCTGTATAATGTTCCATGCTGGAATAAATAAAACTGTATTTTGGTGTAATCAATCCCTGAAATTCAGGTAGGCTTCCTTATATATTATCATCTCTTTTATTTGCTCTTTGCCAGGTGGTCACATTTCTGTTATGCGTGGTCAGAACTGCAACATATTTTTATCTTCTGGTAACAGCTCCTTCATAAATTGAAGTATTGTTTATGTATTTATTTTGCTACAATCATATGTACTAAAAATGAGACGTTCCTCAATATACATCCTAAAAACACTTACTTAAAATACTACAGTGGGCATTCAGTACAAAACACATTTAATTTCCTACATCAAAGTTTAGGGGATCCTTTGAACTTATTTGAGTTAGATACTAGCCTGTGCTAAGTGTTATCGATCCTTGATCGAGCCTTGCCTTGATAATCTCCAGGGATGGAGTATCCACCACATCTCAGGGCAGCTTCTTCCAGTGCCTCACCACCCTCACTGTAAAAGACTTTTTCCTTATATCTAACCTAATTCTACCCCCTTTAAGCTTGAAGCTATTTACCTTTGTGCTATCACTACCGACTCTGCTAAAGAGTCCGTCTCTTTCTTTCCTGTAGCTCCCCTTTAGATACTGAAAGGCAGCTATCAGGTAACCTCTGAACCTTCATAGTATTTTTAAGCAGTACTACTCACTACTATCACATAAGCATGAGATAGAATTTTTGGATGCAAGTTTTAATGAATCAAATATTTCTCATTCACACCTATAAGTTATAAAAATTACAAAAGTGGGAATACCTAACCATTTGTAATGGCTGACTGAACACTACGAAGTAGTGAGATAAGTAGAGTGGAAAACTCATTACACTATGTTGTTTAATTTGATTTCTTGAATTAAAAGATTGTAAGTAGAATATCCCTGATCAAACATTCATTCTGTAATTAAAATGTTTCCACAAAAATCTAATCACACAAAAGTCATGTTAAAATCAAACTGTATGCAACAGTGTACCTCAAGATTCCTCAAATGAACAGCCTGCACACACATCTTTTGCAGATTGTTGCAGCTGATAGGGGAAAAAAGGAAAAAAAAATGGAAAAAAAAATAGATGAGCCAGTACAGTACTAATCTGCCCCCTGGTGACAAACTAAGAAAAACCACTAGATCTCCAAAATCCATCAGAGAAGACAACTCACCCAGAAACATCCATGAGGACAGGGATAAGCAATTCAATTAATACTTGAGACACTTAGATATGACAATGAAAACAAAAATCATCCAGTATTCTCCTTTTCAAGACTAGGGATGTTTCTGTGATTCCAATGCTACCTTGGAACTCAGATTGCCAGTTTATAGGATTCATCTAATCCAATAGAGAATCCTACTCTATAGAAATCTGTATCTGAGCTAGGCATCTAAATTCTTTTTATAGTAAATTGAAAGAAACAGGAGATTTGATGGAGCAATATCTCAAATAAATCAGACCTTAAAAGTGCCTATTGCTCTCCATTAAGAAGAAAAGAAGGGCAGACCTCTAGCTCAAAAGTAGACCGGTTCTGTAGTCATCTAAAGGCAAGTGATGAATCCTACTGTCTGTGTTTCTGGAACAGAAGATAACCGCATTTCTGACTTCAATAGAAGAATTTTAAGGCATTAGAGGCTGTAAATAGCTCAAAGATCAACTTTTTATGGGGCAGGTAGCTGTAACAATTTTATTTTTATAATAATATTTATAGAAAAACTTATCTCTTGGGGGTCAGTAATTTGAGATTTTATATATGTGTATGTATGCATATATGTACATTTTGTTTTTGATAGTACCTCACTTCATCCATATATTTTACAAATGCTTGTCTGTATTATTAATACTATTCCTAAATACTGCTTCCTAAAATACAAAGTAAGGCAAAGTGCCACTTATCTAATTTCATATTACCTAAATAAATTGCCTAAGTTTAGAAAAATTCACCAGTTGGTCCTGATGATGGACTAAAGACTTTGATTTGTATCTTCTTCTCCTCTTCCTGTAGTCTTATCTCAAGTATTTTTCTCTTCTCAGCTTGAGATACACTGTTTTCAGTTCTTCAGATTCCTTGCTTTCATAACTGAAAGAGTTGCTGTATTCAATAGCTCCTGTCTGGGACCTGAATGAATTACCTTCATCACCTTCTTTCAAGATCTTGCATTAGTGCTTAATTTGAAATTGAGCAAAGGAGAAAAACAGGGTTTTTCTCTTACAGCTGACTGCTCATTCTCAACCTTCTTAATGGTACAGTAAAGCAAAAAAGTAGTAAGCTAAGGGCTAATTTATCTCACGCTGACAAATGATTTTATCTTGCAGCACTGATACTTCACTGATAATGCAGGTAATTGCTTATTATGTTTTTGGACCTACAAAACAACACATTTAAAAGCCGCATGACGGCTGTAAATTATAAGTACTGCACCAGAAGCCCCAGTAAAGAAATACCTTTCCCCAGTAGCCATGTTTCATACAAGGACAGATGGTAGATCTCTAGTAAACTAACATAAACTCTGCTGCAGAAATATATCCACAAATTTTACCTCTGAAACATAAACTGCTGATTCCTGAGTTCATTCACCAAAGCCACAAATCGTGGCCATTTCTTAAAATAGAGTTCAATATCAGAATGCCATTACAGTGTTCTGAGACAGTTCTCAGCTATTTTACATATACACACCTCCCATGGTATTATGGCTTGCAAACATCCTGCAGACAACACTTACGGAGTACAAGCACATCAAAAAAACAACAACACCTTGTGACCAGAAAAAGGCAAACACTGATGATAATGCTAACTTGATTCCTTTGTGCTTACCTGTGAAGGCAGGATATTACTGCAAGGGCTGCTCTAAAAGTAGTCCCTCCTCTTTTATAACATTGGCCCAGGGCATCAGAGGTGGATGTTGGTGCTATAGCAGTAGAGTCTGAACCTTCCCATCAATCATCCATTCCATGCTATTGCCATGTGACAGATGGCAACAATAGGGCAGTCTGACAACATGGCATCTGACAAGGAAGCGCGCACAAAAAGCAAAGGTGTGGAATTAAATTCCTCCATGTGGAAAGAAAACAGCACCCATTGACACAGTGCTGCATTTCAGCAGTGCCAACAGTGATACCTCTGCTGGTGCAGATTTTTATGAGTGTGGCATGCAGGCTCCTGTTCATTGCTGGTGAAAACATACAGCTAATGCTGATGACTATGTTGAGAAATAGCATTTCGTAATTGAGAGTTTGCTCTATCCCATAGTGCCATTGTGCTGTTTGTATCTGTGTAGTTGTAATTATACAAGGCTGTAATGGATGGATAACCAGAGATTATAGAGGAGTAACTCACCAACACTGAGGCTCACAGTTAAGATGGATGCTCACCACAAGAAACCCCACACACGAGCAATCTCCAAAAGAGACGCTGCCTTAGTGGTGGTCAGTCCTTAAATGGAATCTAGGAGAGGTGGAGTCAAGCTCCACCCCTTCCGGGAGCACAGCTGAATTACCTTCACGTGTGCTCCCGCAGCTGACCCGTCACTTGCCTCAGATGGTTAATCGGAGGTTCAGGCTGTGATTAACAGTTTCCCATACAGTATCTCTTGTAGTTTCCATGCAAATAAATAGGAAGCATTACTTTCAGTGCAAGCTACAGACCCGCCCACGCACACAGGCTCGGACCCGTACATCTCCGCCGGGCGCGAGGTCCGGGCCACCCCACCCGCCCTCTGCCGCAGGGGACACGAGGCGGCGGCGCGCGACTGCGTGCCCAGAGCCGCCCAACGGTCGCTTCCTAACGGCCGTTGGGCAGCTCCGAGCAGGCGGCCGTGCACCTGTGCTGTAATTCGTCTGCTCAAGCAGGAGGGGGTGAGGAGACCTCAGTGTTGGTGTCTCCTGGCAGGTGAAAGCTAGCCTTTTTGGGCTAGACACATTGCTTTCAGTTTTTTTTCCCACACGCCAGGGCTTTTTCGTCCTCTCTAGGCTCATAAGCCTCTCCTGTGGCAACGCTGGGAAGATGTTTCGCAGTCCTGTTTCCAAATCTGCTTCCTTCAGAAAGTTGCTTCCAGTATGTAAGTAACCATTTGCGATGAAATTTTAAAAAGGAAAAACAGCCAAAACTGAGCATATGACCTAAAGTCCAGCAAGGGAAGAACGCTTTCACCCGTAGACCCTCAGTGCTGATGAGCACTGAGGCAGTTACACTGATGGAGTTACACTGCAGTTAGTTCAAGCACGTGGCTCTTCTTGGGTAGAATGTTATGTGCCTCCTGGGTGAGGAGCTGCAGCTACTTCTGGTTTAGAAGGGCAAATTATATGTTCTTATCTCTGAACTTTGTAACGTAGGCTAAAGGCATATTGACCCACTATAGGGAATGTTTTCAACTTTTTTTTTTTTTTTTTTTTTCTTTTTTAAGCTTAGAAGGTAAATTGTTAAGGAGGTCAAATACCCCTGTTTACTGTTCTGATTACTTGAGAGAATTTGAAAGACTAACTTCCCTGGGTGTAAGAGGGAGTTAGGTGACTTCATACCCCTGTTCATAGTATGGAAAATTGTTCCAGCCTGTGCTCTGCCCCACTGGCTTTTCTGAGCCATTCTTCAAA
Organism: Alectoris magna; assembly: GCA_030625065.1. NCBI lineage: Eukaryota > Metazoa > Chordata > Aves > Galliformes > Phasianidae > Alectoris > Alectoris magna. The sequence continues at coordinate 82,265,722 of CM060562.1, read as the reverse complement.
CTCTCCTTTATTCATCATTATGCTTTTCCTCTTTTTTGTTTGGGGTTGTTTTTTTTTTCCATGTTTTGTTTCTTTATTTTCAGTCTGTGCTACTTCTCTGTGCCAACCTTAACCATTATCTAGAAGAGAGCTAATTATTCAGACCTTAAGATTCCATACGTTTCCTTTGTTTTCACCCCCAAAAAATCTTAACTTCCTCCCTTTCCTATTTTAAATGCAGGTTTACAAGTAAATGTGCTCCTTCCAACAAAGTTGAATCCAGCCATAGTAAAGTATGATTACTGTCTTGTAATGTCCTTGAGAGCCAGATAGAGGGTATTGGTTGAATAGTTCCTCATTATTATTTCTCTGGGGATCTATTCAGTATTTCATACTGCTACCCGCATTTAGTTGGACAAACTGTCTGTTATTGTCCATATATTGTAATGAACAAGCAGATTCTTCAGGGATTTGCCAGCCATCTCATTGTTGAGCACCAGGTTTCTTTAGAGCTGACCGTGCTTGAATACCAAGAGTATCCACCTGCTTTGATGCTAGCAACTGTCAGGACATTAACTGGGGCTTCATTGTAGATTTTACAAAGAAACTGAAAAAGGAAAATGTATGCTAGAGCCCAGCTGAACAAATGGATGCTATTTTTCCAGTTTCTTTCAGGATTATTTCTTCCAATGACATTTCTTGTTTTTTTCATTGTGTTATGATTTTAAAATCCTCTCCAAATTAACTGATTACCGTGTGGTTTGCCAGAGTTTTATGTCAATGGCATATAGAATGTTTCCAATTCTAAAAACACAATTTAAAGTTCTGGTAAATTACCAGGGGGATCAACTTAATCCTCTTAATCTAGATCCAGGAGAAAAAAAAAAAAAAAAAAAAAGGGTTTCATTCTCTTGAACTGCAGTGCCTAAACCAGCATCCAGAATGAGAAATTAAAACTCCTGAGTTGGATGTTGAGGTGCTTTCTGCTGTGCCTGTAATGAGATATTCTAGGTTCTCTGAGATGGTTCTGTATCAAAAATATCTTCAATGTAAAGTGCAAAATCAATGGTAACGTGGCCCTCAAGTTTGACTGCCTATTTTGAGTTCTTTGGTACTTCCATGTAGCTGCCTTCTCTGGAAAATAATCCCTTAAAAGTTAAAGAGTATTCTTGTATAGTGAGGTTTGTTTTTTTTTTAAGAAATATGAAACATTTCCTCCTCTAATTAACTACCTTTCGTATTTTCTATATAGCTGGGGAAATAGATAATTGGCGTAACTATAAGCATGCCAAAAATTTACTTGCAGCCAGAATTTGTGCTAATGATGATGTTGTAACAGCAGCTTGCATGAAAATTTCCACTAGTATTTATAAACATGCAGTACTTCTACATGCCATGTTGACTTAATTTCCTTTGAAGGCACATATACAATTTTTCAGGTTTTTGTGTAGTTAACTTACCTATTAAACTGAGGTTCTATTTATGGAATAATATAGCACATTCTCTAGCAATATGTCGTCTTTTTAAAAAAAAAAAAAAAAAAAAAAGTAAGACCCTATCACACAGACACAGGAGGAGACAGTAAGGTTGCTATGGGAACCTTAGCTCTAAATGGTCTGGCTTTTGTTGGCTTAAAATCTCAAACACTGTGTTGCATTAATTATGTTTTTGTTGAGGTTCTTTGCACTGAACATGAAATTGTTGGATCGCTGGTTCAGTTTTACATATATGTGCGCAACATTTTTAAAAACAAAACGACCTGTGTTAGCTAATGGAAGAGGGGCAGAATGTGTCTTTTTATCAAACTGAATTACAGCACTAAAGAAAATATACTCAATAGGGACTAGGTTTTATTCATCTAGCTAGATTTCAGCTATTACTACCCTCAGTTATTGAATATGGCTCATGGATACTAACAAACAAATACAGAATAAACAGCAGTGGGAGAGAGCTGCGATAAAAGGCAGGAATGGAGTAGCAATTGTCAAAGGAAAGAGTTGGAGAAATCTCTGTTGGAAGCATGGGAGGAATTTTGGTACTCGTTTTGGTAGGGAGAAAGAAGCTGAAAATGGAAACTAAATATAAAGAGCCACAGAGAAACATTTTGGGGAATACTGGGAAGAGAGCTTGAACAATGACAGACAAGAAGCTGAAGGACTGCTTTTAGTGCAGGAGCCGTAGGGAGAAGTGAGACAAATGGATAAAGAGACTCTGAAAACAAGGTGAGTCTGCCTGGTGAAGGGGAGATGGCAGCAGATGGGTTGCTGCTAAATAGAGTGATGAGGGCAATAATGAGACTCAAAATGAATGTCCCCAATTTGTGAAAATATTGTTAATCGTATCCTGTTAATTATAAACCATAAAAACATATTAGTATGTTTTAACATATTTAGCATATATGCATATCTCTCCAGAAGTAATGCCTCCAATTTATTTCCATGGAAACCAGAGCAGATACGAAGAGCACAATAATACTATTTGATAGAGCAAAGTCTCAGTTAGAAAACAGTATTATTCAGTGTAAAAACATTGTACAGCATTAAATATCTTTCCAATACTTTTCTAGAATTGTTATTTGATAATTTTCTCTTAGAAAGCTGCTTGTGAGTAATGAATGTGACTTAATTTTCCTTTCCTAAATTATATTTCTTACTCTTAAAAAGATTATATTATTTTATTTGGTGAAATTTCCAGAGAACAATTGCAATCATTATCCATCCTTACGGGTGGTACAATGTCTGGAGTTTTTACAATGAAACCTGATACAGCACTTTAAAACTTTTTGGTGCTTTAAGCTTCTATACCACAAGACAGCAAATAGAACAGATGTTAGTAGTAGGTATGCCCCACTTTAAATGTCATCATATCATATGGTAAGTAGTTTAAACAGTCTGCTGAAATTTCACATTGTTTTAGCAACCATAAATCCTCAGTCAGAGTAGTCAGAGTACATACATCTTCAAACTGATGAATGACTGTCCCCTTTATAGAAATTTACAGAACTCTATATATTAAGTAATTTTAATTTACTTATTGTAATTGTTAAGGAGTTTTATAAAAAGGAAATAGAGATAATTGTCTTCATTAATGTTAAAAGCAACAGCCATTTTCTTCTGACTCTAAACAGACTTAGTAACATGCTTACGTATGTTCACAATATACTTGCCTACTGCTGTGGACTTCATGCTCCAAGAGAAGATGAATAACTACCAAAGTAATTCTCATAAAATTTTAACAGAAAAAGGAGTGAAACATCTAGCCCAGTCTAATCCACTGGAGGCAAATCACACACCTATTATGCTTAGAGTAGTTAACATCTTCACTCTTGACAAAATCAGAAATGATACTAGTGACGTATTTATGCAATATGGGTGTGTCAAATAAAGGGGTCTCCAGGAATTTCAGAATGGTAGCAGCCTGACCCAGTGCATTCCAGCTTCTTGGCCTCCTAACAGCTACATGTGACTACTTGAAAAATGTAATCCATAATGGCACCCTTTATGAATAATACACCAGTGACAATCAGAGTCCTTAATTTTTATGCAGGTAGCTACTGTGATAAGGGATGACATATAGCTGGAATTAATTAATCAGATAGACCCATAGCGAAGACACATCAAAAAGCGTAAAGGCTTGGAGGATCTTTAAAGTTAAAATAACAAATGAAACAAAAAACCCCTTGAAATCAGACACTTCATGAACTGGGACAGCATGCTAGCAAATACTTCAGTACTCACTATGAGTTAGCACATCTCCTCCCACTGAGATGCTTTTGTGTAATATAAATATGAGCGCATGAGACAACTCCATTTTCTTTAACTGTTCCTGTGTCAAGGCCCACATAACTTCCATCAGTCAAAACTCTCTACTCTCTCATGGCCAAGGCTTTGCTCCATGAACATATCTTACCTCTGATTTCACAGTAATTATACAGGGGCTAATTTGGTTATCCATACTTTATCTTGCTTAGAGCCTTTCAAACATTCATCCCATCACTGGACAATTACAGATCACAGAATCACAGGGGTTGGAAGGGACCTCAGGAGGTCATCGAGTCCAACCCCTCTGCTAAAGCAGTTCCCTACAGCAGGTTGCACAGGTGGGCGTCCAGATAGGTCTTGAATATCTCCATAGATGAAGACTCCCCCAGGACACTCTCCAGGCAGCCTGTTCCAGTGCTCTGTCATCCTTACCATAAAGAAGTTCATCCACATGTTAGTACCAAACGTCCTATGTTCAAGTTTTAACCCATGGCTCTCTAAATTGCTACATGTATGATAGTAATTCATGTGGACCTATGTTGTTAAGATATACTTCCAATAAAGAATCTAAGTAATATCTTCAGAAATAGCAATAGACATCCACAACCTTCTGACAGTGGAAATGATGCCACAGAATGACATCCTTCCTCTTGTGAGTGAGATGAAGAAGACTGAGAAGAGCAAGGGCTTAAGCTTTGACACAGATGTCAAGGTCTTATGCATCTCTTGGACGTGTATTCCAATTTCTTGCTCCTGAGAATAAATGGAAAATTCTGATGTCAAACTACAGTTTTGTTCATCTTCAAGGGGTTTAGATTGGACATAAGAAGGAACTTTTTTTCTCAGTGAGTGGTCAGGCACTGGAATGGCTGCCCAGGGAGGTGGTGGAGTTGCCATCCCTGGCAGTGTTCAAGAGGCGTCTGGATGAGGAGCTCTGAGATATGATTTAGTGGTTTGCTGTAGCTATGGTAATGGGAGGACAGTTGGACTAGATGATCTTATAGGTCTTTTCCAACCTTGTGATTCTATGATTCTAAGGGAATACAAGATAACTAGGGAAAAAATGCAAGTGATAATGACTCTGGTAAGGCTTTATCCATTGTCCAGCATGACATCTTAAAACTGAACTAGGAAAAACAGGCTGAAAATACGGCAGATTTTCAGTGGGCCCAAGAAAGGCATTTGATTTTGTGCTGTTTTGTCCTAGCCATAATTCTGCTCGTATTTTCACTGTCAGTCCACAAGTGTTCTAAGCCCCTAATGTAACAGGATTGAGTCTGTAGCGATCTGGAGAGATTAAGAGAAATGGTCTAAAACCAGCAAGATAGTATGTAGTGAGGGCAAGTAATCGTAGACTTCAGAAGATGAAATCAAACGAACTACTCCAAAATGAGATATAACTGGCTAGAGAACAACAGAACAGAAAAGGGACAAGAAGTCATACTGGATTACAAATTGATGATCTAACTGTGATTTTGTTGAAAATATTACAGGCTATGTTAAGGGGAATTGCAGTATGTCAGAAGCAGGTGACAGTCATTCTGCTTTACTCGACTTCAGAGAGACCTACATTAGTACTGCGTCCTGTTTTGAATGTCCCACTTTAAAATGCACGCAAGTTAAATGAAGTCCAGAGACAAGATTAAAAATAATAAATGAAGGAAGGCTGAAGGAATTGTAGAAAAGGCTGAAAAACGTAACTGCTTTCTCCTGGTATATAAAAGTTGCTCAGTGATCTCCAGTTAAGGTAGAAGAAGAAATTTACTTGTAGAAAAGATAATTCAGGTTAATACTAGGAAAAAACACCATTTGTGCATACTGAAGATTGATCATAGAAGTACACCAGAGACAACATGAAGCTTTTTAACTTAGCTGTCTGCAGGAGGACAAATTAAATGGTCCCTTTACATCTTTCAAATCCTTATTGTGTGGATTCTGTTCTTTGCAATGTAGTTATTGCCATGTATATTATCGCCATGTATATTTTTTACTGGTTCCACTCCACAGATGAGACTGAATGCACTACAACCACTGAAGTACACAGACAGAAACATCCATCATCATAGTCCAGGTCTCTCATTAATTTTGTGTGGCGTGGAACAGATTTTGGAGGTTCTTCTGATGAGAGGGAAATTTGTTAGAAACAAACTCAGTGCCTTTGCCAGCATCATATGAACACATACACTGACCATTGGTAGGATGTAGAGGGTTTTTTTGGCTCTGCTTTTATTCTGATTATGACACAACCCCTAGTATACAAACCTGCTTTTTGTTGCTTTTTATTACGTATTTCTGCTTGTATGCATACAGGTTAATATTTGATGTTTTATGTGTCCTGGATGTAGTTTAATTTTAGAAACACAATTAAGATATGTATAGAAGTTACCTACATATAATACAGTACTGTTTGGGGAAAGATTGCCTTAATTGCTCTGAAACATAAGTATTCTTAAAGCCTTATGGAAATGGAAATCTCACGAAACAGGCAGAGGAAAGATGATCTTCCCCAACATGTGTGATCCTGCTGAAAGAGTTTCACTTACATTTGTTTAAATTGGGTAGCTCTACCAACTTAAGAATCTCGACGTAATGATTATTTTTGAAGCATCTCTGAGGATTTCCACTGCAAGTCAGCAATTACTTTTCTGATGGGTATGAGACCATCACAAAAAAAGGCCATCAGCAAGCCCTGCTTTGTTAACTGACAATTAAGGAACACTTAATTATTTCCAGGTGCAATTGTGAGATTTTTGTGTAACACAATGTGAAGAAAGAGTCCATATTTATTAAATGTGCTTAAAACTACACTAAAGTTGACTTTCAGACCTTGATCTGAAAAGCAAGAGATCAGAGACAGGATCTGACACTGTATATGCATATATAGTATGTTGTGGTATGCTTTTGGATGCCTTAAGTTTGTGCTTTCCTTTTTATTATGGAAAACTTTTTCTATAATTTTGTTTTCCTGATTATGTAGTCTTTGCTTTTTATTTTTCATGACATAGTTGCATTCATTATTTTCTTGTTGTGTTTATCCCATGCTACTTGTGTGAAGAAATGCAGTTTTACATTTCACTCCCTTTACATCAATTAGAACTTCTGTTCTTTTAGTCAAATCAGGAAATAGTTCAGCTCAAAGACAGAACAGATTTATGATGTTGGCTAATGATAAAGCTTGGATTGCAACCAATAAATATATTTGATCAGTTTGTATGCAAAAACATATTAAAATATTACAGCAAAAAATATTAGAGAAAGGGAAAATATTATTTAAGATTAACAACAAAGTCGCTACAGGAAACTTACAGGAAGTATGATAAAGTGAATCAAAATATCCAGAAATATACTTTATACAGATAGTTTGAATATACCTGTTAAGTATATGCTACCCTTTCACCATTTCCAGAATTACTATTAAGTTTTATCGTTAATGGTCAATCATATCAAAATAAGCTGTAAAGTAATGACACAATGTAATTACTAAAGAATAATGAAAAACACTGAAAATTATCCCAAATATTTCAGATGGGATATTTTACATTGAAGTTAGAAATCATCATTCCTTCTTTTGTATGACTCCATGTATAAGTTTGAAATCATTGTCTTCTATAAAGTTTCACTTTTGCTCACAATCACAGTTCTAACTTAAGAGAGGTACAGTTTTGCAGCAGCTGTGCACGGTTCTGGGCTGTGCACCACACTCTCCTGTTTTCTTCTAGAAAAATGTGGCCATCCAGATGTAACCCCGACCCTCCAGAAAGAAAGGTTAATTCCCGAAGCACTTTATTGTGGCTGATGATGCTGCGCGTACTTTTCCATCAGTCTTTTATATCGCTAACTCTCACTTTGATGCTGAATGAGTCATAACTTTTTTGGTCCAATACAACTGCTTGATCTCAGTGTCCAACAAGAGAACGTACAGATTTAACGCAAAATTGTTTCTCTCTGAATGATTATAATGCAGTAATGACTAGGAAGGTACAGCAGACATTTAAGCAAAAGCCATGGCAATGAATAGCAAGATTTTTATTTTCAAAATACTCCTGACACTAACAGAAAATATAATAGATGTCTGTGTATTATGTTTATTCTGCAAGAACACAGCCTTGCATTTTGAGAGGCTGGACAGGTTTGAAAGATGTGGTTCCTTCAAAGGAAAGATTTAAGAAGACATTTAAGACAAGGTTCTGATGATCTTTCACAGCCCATGCTTATTTACTGTTTACTCAACAAACTATCTATGATGTCAGAATTTAACAAAAAACTTCCAAATCTTGATGTGTTGTCGTAGACAATGGGTACTTTTCCATCTGGGACTATTCTGGAAGAGTAAATACATCTGATTTTGCCTTAAAAATGCATAGAGGAAAAACAGGCATCAGGTCATAAAGACAGAAGAAAAATATACATATATATTTAATAGAGGATATAGATGGTGCATCAATAATACATTCAAAGAACTGTTCCAAAAGCAGCAGTGGAAAAAACTGAAACGTAATTCAGTCCATAATCATTATTTTCTAAATGGCATTACTGTTAAACAGCTTAAATTTGTAGTCTGCAAAATGGATTCGTGGACTGTAAATTACAAAGATTTGATTCAGAGTACCTATAAATTCCCTGAAACATCTATATTTGTTTTATGTAACAGTAAAACAAAATAAGTGATGTATACAGCCAGAACTATAGAAGTTGCAAAAACGTAACCCCCATTCTGTTTTATTTCTAAAGTAAGGAAATAGAATTTCAAGGAGTAATGTTCCTTGTTGGCTAACCTTACAAAACTACAGCTAAAACAAGAACTAATTGGGAAAGAATCAGAAATATAACGAAGAAGGACATGTTTTTGTCATTTCAGTACTAAGTCATCTAATTTGTATTTATTAATAACAAGTTTTAATGCGGGAAGAGAAGGAAAAATGAGGTCTGTAAGACAAAATAAAAATTTATCTTCATCTGAGGTGGTAATCAGCTTTTCACTCTATGCAGTGCCTTGACAACAGAGCAATGCAGATGTAAATATTTGTAAATTCAGGATCTTAGATTATGTCCTGGGGGTTGTCAACTGTCCATACTGAAAATGGTCAACTTCTAGGGGTTGCTGAAGGCCAGGAAGTCATGAGTTGCTCTGTTTTGTTCCTGGGCTCTTACTCAGAGAACTCAACTAACATTTGGACTGAAAAAAAACCCCACTGTAAACTCTGTATGATTTTCTTCAGCAGGGGTAGGAATGCTCATTTTCTCATTTCTCAGTTCTTATACATGACAAAATCCTGTAGTTCTAAGCAGAGTTAGGAGGCTGGTGGAAAGACATGGCTCATCAGTATTGTACTCCCCCCAGATACTTTGCAAACAAGCAACAAAAAAACAAACCGACAAAGCTGAGCATAATAGAATAACTTAATAAAAAGCTTCCTGGGAATAAAGGAGAGAAAGATTTTATTACATACTAGCTGCTTGTATCCTATTAAAAGAATGGGGGAAAAAACAACACAAAGAACAGAACCAAACAACATCGCAATGAGATGTAATTTGAGGGCAGCTCTTCTAAAATCAACTGTGCAGCCAGATTAATACTGATAACTTCTTCCAGTGCTATTTATACTTGGATCTGTTAATGCTAGGTTTCTATGAAGCACATATGGTCTTCTGTTTTTTTAATATATAATTAGCTTGCACAGAATTGTCCTAATTGATTTCCGTTTAATTTTATTACAAATGAAAGAGGAATATTCTGTGATACTTCTCACATGAAAAGTCATTTTTCTCTACGAAGATTTTGAGAATGGAGAAGTGTAAATGTGGCAGCACTGATCCAGGTTTTGGAATTCTCGTTTCGGTATTTTTATTTTCATTATTTTTTTTATTACCTCTGGCAGTGTAGCATTCAGGGAGCAGCCTGACATCTTTTGTGTCTTACAGGGCACCTCTGTGCTCTTATTTGTTTTTCTGCATTTCTTTCACATGTTCAAACTAAGCAAACTCCCTTGCAAGTCCTTAAGCACATCGGCTTATGGTTGGTGTCTGTATAGAAACCTCAGGAATAATTGAGAAATCTTGCAGTTTCCCTGTGTCTAACTTTTAATCCTCATACGCGCTAAGCACTTGAACTCAACCTAGTTTAGGACTTTATTGGGCATACATACTCTTCTTTAAGTTTCATCAGTTGTGGAAGCTTCCTTTTCAGTAATTGGTCATAAAAATTCCTCATTTCTGCAGTAAAAGCAGCATTAATGGAATGCCAGCTTTAGGAACCTGTGAAATGAAGCTCTCTCTGGTTTTTGACAGTTCTAAACAGTCAGAATTTACCTTCTGGTTTTTAAAAGATGGTAGCTAAGTATCCTGGGAAGACTTTTTAAAATATAAATCCCTACATGCTAGAAAATAAGTATATTTTTATTTAAAAAATCACATACATCTCAGGCCATGACTTGCAATTTCTGTGTAGTTGCCTTGCCAACGCTGTGCTTTTTGCAGAATCCCAGTTTTGCATTTAAACGTACCTCGGCCACGGAAAAAGTTGATTGACAACGGTCCGTAAGACCTTTGTGGCCCGCTGCCGTATTGTGCCCGAGCAGGGGAGGCCAGCAGGCCCCCGTCCTGCGCACTGGGCTCCCTGCCTCTTGAAAGTTCATTCATTTTACGCAGTCCGATCCACCTCCTCACCTCCAAAAAGCTGCCGCCTCCGATCTGATCGGGGGGAGCGCAGACCCGAGACGTTCCCGGGCGCAGCCCTACTGCGGCCATTTTATCGCCTGGGGGCCGGGGGACGCCGGCGGCCCCGCTCCGCCTGGGGACGGGCGAGCCAGGGTTCCGGGGAGGCCCCGCCGCGCCGTTCATGGAGGAGAGGGGCGGCAGCGCAGCCCGCACCGCTTCCTCGTCCTCCCCTTCGGCTCGGAGGCGCCTCCGGCGGAGCCCCGGCCAGGCCCGTCTCCCTCGCTGGGCGCCATCGGCGGCTGCAGGGCCGGGCCCGGCCGGCATCAGCGCGGGGGGCTGAGGCGGGCGGGCAGGGTGAGGGAGGAGCGGGCGCGCCGCCGCCGCTGCTTTCTCCTGCGCGGGGCCGGAAGGCAGCGCGGCCCGGGCAGCCGTGCGCGCCGTGCGGCAGGAGGGCCGGGCCTCGGCATCGCCGCCGCTGCGGGTCAGGCAGCCTTCCGCAGTGGGGGTGGGTGAGCGGCGGAGCGCGCAGGCCGGGGGAAGGGCCAGGCCCCGCCGCCTCGCTGGGCGATGGAGTGAGGCAGCGCGGCTCGAGGAAGATGGCCGGTGGCGGCGGCGGCGGCGGCTGCAGAGACAGCTTGTTTCTGGAAGGTGCGTGCACGGCTGGCAGGGGGAGAGCGGCCCGTGGGCTGCCTTTCCTTCTGGCAACCGGCGAGGGGCACGGTACGGACTGGGGGAGGCGAGCGAGCGTGTGTGCACCGGGGGGGAGGAACGGGTCCCCTTGGGGGGACGACGACAATGAGAGGTGCCTCGGTGGCGTGGGGGAAGGGTGGGTGCCGTAAAGGGTGGCTTCGTTTGGTAAAAAGAGACCTGCTCTGGGGGAGGGCTTAGCGAGGGGGATTTTATTTCTGGTTCTTTCTTTCTTTCTGTAATTTTCGGGGGCGGTGGGAGCGTGGCGCTCTGCTGGCGGGGCAGAGCGCGTTCGGGGCCGGGCACAGCGCGGCCGGGAGGGCGGCGGGAGCGGCCGCGGGAGGGCGGGGGCTGCCGGGCCGGCAAGGTTAGCGCGAGGTGAGGGCAGCGCCGCTCGGCCGGCATTGCCTGCCGTGCGCTGCTGCCGGGCCCCGGCCTGGGCTGCGCCCGTTCCCCCCACCGTACGGCTGGTCTTTCTGAAATACTAGCGTAAAGGCCCACGTGGGGCTGAGGTTAATTTGGGGAGGGGGTCGCTTTATTCTTAGGTTTGTTTTACAAGCCCGATGATGAATCTGTCAGCTGCAAATGAAAGGAACCTTTAACGGTAGTAAAGCCTTGAGTAATTTTTTTAATTTGCAAGGTTTTTTGGTTGTTTTTTTTTTCCCCTCTCTGTAAAGCTCTTAATTGTAGTGCAAAAAGTCTACTGAAATTCGAATACGTTTAACTGTTGAATCTTCACAGTTTAACCCATGGAAAAAAAATATTGCAGTCTCTCAAAATCGCTGTAAGCACGTAGCTAGTTGACACACACTGATAGTTGCTCAATTTTTACCATGGTGGTAGGTAAAAAAAATATATATATTGATGAAATAGACGGCTTCTCATGAATATATTTTTAGTCAGATATAAGTTTAGCAGTTGAGATTTTGTGTGTGTCTGTACTGATAGGTATTGTCTTTTGCAGTTTTTATCTTCCTGAGGGATGTTGAATTTTGTTCTTTCATTGCTAGAGGTTCTAGATTGGAATTTCTGCATAAACAAGATAGTATTTGTTCTTCTGAATAATTGTCTGAAGTTCCAATGTTCAGAAACTCCTTCTGGTCAGTAACTGCTGTCCCATTACCTTCTTTCTGCCTTTAAAGCATTTGAAGGCGAATCGCAGATGCTCCTTTGCAGGTGCTGTATTTGTCTCCTGAACTCTCTCCATTGAATACAGTGAGGGTTGTGTTCTACTAAAAGTGTCACAAAGATGTTCAGTCACTGTCTCCTCTGTGCACCTTGAGTGCATACTGGTTGGGCAGTGGCTCACAGAGGATAAGTTTCATACATAATATCCACATTTCTTATTTTTGAGGTCTTATTTCAGTAGCAGTTACCAGCATGACACTGGGTAGCATCCTCCTTGGAAGTTTCAGTATTGCATGACTGATGGGCAGGGTAATCAATCAGTTTTGTGTTTCCCTGTTATTTGGGGTCATGTTAATTTTAGCACTAATGACATGATTGGGTACAAACCCTGAGAGTGTGTGGGTGTATTCGCATGCGTTAGGAATCTTGTGTGCAGAAAACCTAATGTGGACAGAGGTGGCAAAAATATGAGAGTGTGGACCAAGTCCAGATAGGATAATCATACTGTAGCAGATCTACTAATTGCAGTTTAACTTTGTACTCATTTGAAGCAAAGAAAAAAGGTTAAAGATGTCACTTAGGAGGCTATTAGAAGGGAGGGTTGACTTCATAGGGAAAAATAAAGGTATCTAGGATATATGTATGTAGATTTTCTAGCAGTCTTTAATCTAGACAAACACGACAGCATGTTAGATTAACCTGATGATGTAGAACAACCATTATTTAAAGACTGAATTTTAGACAAGCATGAGAGTGCCAGATTTATGAAACAAGTACAGTATGGACAAGAGCAGTGTATTGAGTATGGGGCATGGCAACAACTACTGCAAGGTTATCATTACTGTGTGAGCCTAGAGTTCTAACTATACTTAGTTTGAGTGTGTATGTTTCACAGACTCCGGTGTCTGCAGAAGTCTGCAAAAGCAGCAAGCAGCAATTGTTTATGTGATCTTTTTTGGAAGGTTGGAAGAATGAAAACTGAGAATTCCTCTGTCCATCCCTGCCATTATTGTGCGAAACAAATGAGTTAGGTACCAAATGCAGTTGTGTCACTGTAATTGCACTCAGTCTAATAGAAATGCATGTCTCTGTGTGTATGTATGCATACACGTATATACAAAGAAAATTCTGATGCTGTCAAACTTGAGTGACTATCAGTCTGACTCAAAATAGACAAGCAGTTAGAAGAAATTATTTCTTGCCAGAATGATATTCAGAATTTTGGTTTGGATAACGAATGTCCAGTAAGATACTACTTTTTTTTTTTTTCTTATTTAGTGTAATAGATATTACTATGCAGAAACGTGGTTGCCATTCTGTTGTCAAAGTGTTTCCTTTTAATATTTTTATTATTTCATTCTCCAGTAAAAACAAAGTAGTCTTTCTGGAAGGGTGATCATTGACTGATTTATCTACTGTCTTTCTGGTAATACTGTTCTTCTACGGTGTAATTCATACAGGTATTCATTTTGGCCAGTTTTCCATATTATTATGCTGTATGTTGGACAGACCGTCTTATGGAAGATGTGAAAAAGGTCCCTAGAATGATAATGTCTGTCTCTTTAAAGCTGCATTCGTTATCCTTCTGCAGCAGTGCTCCTAGTTTTTAGTATTGATAAGCTATTGTATACATTGGTATACATGACCTGCATGTTTACTTTCTTTGTAATGTTGAGACACTTAAAATTTAGAACTGAAAGTACCGTATTTTTTGTTATTTAAGCTAGCTTGGAATTAGAATTATTAAAACTTTTTCCTTGTTTTTTGGATTTACTTTCCTCCAGTAAGTTTTAGTCGTGGGAAGAAAGTGCATAAATTTATGCTAACGAAGTAGGCCCCATGCATGGGAGTTCTTTCCTGTTTTGGAGACTAGAGATTTGGTGAGCAGAGATTTACATCTGCGGGAATTCATGTGCTTTTCGCCTGGTAGTCAGACATAAAATGTAAAGCAAAGATTGACATGTCTATTTAGATTTAGGATGGGGCATTGTTCAGCGCATGCTGTAGGAGCGGAGAGTACTATTGATCATTTCCCCTGTGGAAAAATTTGGGGAACTCTAGTTTTATTGTGCCACTTTGAATGCTATTGAGCTGCGAGGAAATTGCCTGTTACCTATTACAGAAACACAGAGAAACTTTAAATTTAAGGCTGGAGAACAGAAATGATGAACTTTAAAGTATTCCTAAACACATTTATTTTGCAGAAGAAAAGAGAATGCTTTTATTCCTTCTTGTTTTCTTTTTTCTGCCTCCCAGTAGTTACAATAGTGATACTGAGAGCTGATTCCGAAGTTTCTGTTTGAGGACCTCCTCTCTAAGGAATGTGGCCAGTCACTACCTTCAGAGCTGCACACTTCGGTGCAGTCATGACAGGAATTTGCACAATTTTCATTCCATTTTCTTGGCTACAAGTTTCCTAATGGCAATAGAAAAGACTACTTGGATTACCCATTAGTAGCAGCAGCAAAAGCTTCAGTTGTCAGAGAACTCCAGAAAGCTGCTTGGTTTTTCGTTCAGCTCACATGTAAAGAAACATCTTCCCAAAATCAGAGGTTGAGGGCTTGTGTGTTTTCTTAAGGGAAGCTGAGATTCTGAAGCAGCGCAGAAACACAGTCTGTGTATATTTCTGTATAGACAGAGTGCTGCCATTTGAAGTGGCGGTCAGCCTTTTATGCTTTTTCATTATTTTTATCTTCCTGTGAAATATCTGTTGAGAATAATACAAATTAGGAGGGCACAGCGGAGTTTGTATTTACGTAGAATACTTGAAGATTTTCTACCTGCTATGACTCTTCTCTTATTAATTTTCTCTTAATAGTGAAATTACCGTCTTAAGTGTCTCCATTGCCATCTCTGATGCTTTTTTATGACTTCATCGAGATAGGTATTAACTTGGAACTGAAGGAATATCATTCATTTTCTTCCATGTCTTTTCAGAATCTGAACTGCTTTATGCTGTTGGACTCCTCTCTGGTCTCCGTCAGTCCCATCAGTATCTGGATATGTTCTGTTCCTTTCTTCCGGTTTTTTGGTTTTTTTTTGTTGGGTTCTTTTTTGAGAATGGTTTTCTACCTGAAAGTGAGGAATTCATGATACCAATGCCTTTCTTATGTCTCTCTGTCCTCAGTCCCATTCAGAATTTCTTAATGGCACTGTGTCTGTCTCTTCTCAGACTGTTTTTTCACTGTTTCTTGCAAGGCTTTTAAGAACAGGAAACCTAATTCACTAAGGAATATTATCTGCTAGTAATGAGTGGGGTGATCTTCAACCCACTGGTTGAGAATTCTCTCTCAGCAAAATTAAATTGAAACTGTCTCCACCCTGTCTTATTTTTTGTATGTATCAATCTAATGTGAGTGATAAGTGGCACAAAATGTTGATAAAAAGATGAACTGCTTCTTAAAGCATTTAAAAGAATAGCAAAAAAAACCCTTTGTTTGTCTATTAATGCTCTATAAACACACACTGTAATGTACTTGGTAGCACATTCTAAAATAATATCCTAATTCCTAGCTCTGCTTGCACATCATGTAATTTTGAGGTGGGATTTTAGAAGCCCAGACTTGTCCTCAGCTTTCTGAATTGGAAGGCACCTCTGTGCAATTTTCTTTTTTTTTTTTTTTTCTTTTTTTTTTTTTGTGATGGGAACATCTGTTATTTGGTATAAGAGTAACTGCCTTGTGCAGGAGGCTTCATCTACTTTTGTTGGGGTTTTTTGGCACTTGGGTTTGATAGGAAAGCATTAGTCTGCCCTCAGAGAAAGATAGAAATTCTCCTGTTTTTCTTTGAAAGAAAAAAAAAACAAGTGGGAATGTTCCTAAAAGAGATCCTTGCACTCTTCTGCATGTAAGTACAACTGTAAAAATAATAGTAATGGTATAATAACATCATCAACATGTGACTTGATGGGTAGGTTGATGTGAATGGGGGTGGTTAGGTATTGGAACAGGCTGCCCAAGGAAGTGCATTTTTCTTGGAAGTTTTCAAGAAAAGAGTAGGTATGTGGGTTAGTGGGCAAGGTGGTGATGGGTTGATGGTTGGACTAGGTGATCTTAGTGGTCTCTTCCAACCTTAATGACCCCGTGAAGGATAAGTCAGTGTTTTGCATATACCTTGCTTGCACAAATACTTTTATAATAAGCCTATATGGATATTTTAATGTTTAGCTTCCTGTTTTTGTGAAAGGACAAAAAACATATTGGATTGTTATTGTTGTGATTACAACAACTATGTTGTTTCTTTTTTTTGCTATTGTTTCTAATAGATTATGCATGGATTTCAATACAGTATCAGACTTCTTTTTTTTTTTATAGAGCTTTAGTTGTGTCTATAATTGAGGTAACTGAGGGATGTCCAAGTAGCTTGTGGTATAGCAGGTCCTATAAAGTGAAACTAATTGCCAAACTCAACTTGCTGCTTTTAAATATTGCTTTATAAGTGAGGGGTTGTTGGTATTTTTTGTTTTCTTTTGAGTCATCTTTCATCATTTCCTTCTCCTTCCTTTCCGTTAATATCTTTTGAGGCCTTTTGTTTGCAGAGGAGTAGAGATAAATAGCAGGAAACTTTGTGAATCATGCACACTTTCCTAAAAGTGAGAAATCAGAAATCAATATCTTTGAAGAAAAAGTTTTCAGTGCTTCCTCAGCATGGCTCATTTTGCTGCTAAGTGATGTTGGACACTGGCTGAGAAGTCAGGGTTAGAGAGGCTGGACGACTCTGTACACGGGTCAGGGTGTGCACATGTATGTGTGTGCGTGCTTCTAAAAGGAGCGAAAGAATGTGCATGAAAGCTGAAGATACAGCAGGAGGCTGAGAAAACAAGATGAAAAATGGAGATGCTGTAGTGGAGGAAGCTGTAGAGGTATAGGGGGCAACTAGAGGGCAAATATAATTATTCTCCTACTTATTATAGAAGATACTTCCATTGGGAGAAAAAGAGGTTTGAAATATTTATTGACCTCAGTTTTATTGCCTATAGAGTTTAAAGTTTGAGGTTTTTTAAAGGTAGGATTGTGTTTGATAGGTTGAAATCTTCCCTGATTCTCTCTGTTGGTTCTTGCTGAAAGTAAAAAATATATTTTTATTATCTTTATTTATTGCATAGAAATGAACACTGTGATAATTTAATCTTATTTTTTAAAAGCGTCTCTTAAGTTTTCTGTTACTGTTTTCAGAGCAGCAGCAGAGAATGTGTAGTACTTGTAGGTGATACTATTCTTAAGCTGTGAAGTCAAAGTTGGTGTCTTGTGTTGGCCAAATTGGGTGCTTGCAAATGCTGTGGTCAGAGGAGTAAATGGCACTTGCCTTCCTAGGTGCTGTGCAGCCCATGTTGATAGCAGGTAATATATATTTTTTCGTCTCTTCATGAATATAGGCTAAAAGATAGTTTTGATTCTGCTTCAGAGGCCAATAAAATTCTTGGCTTTTAGGAAATGTGGCATAGATAACAAGGTATTGCTCAGTGACATAAAATCAAATGGTATGTTTTTACTTATTAAATGGTTGTCTGATTTGGTCACAAAAATTAGGCGGTCTCCCCTACGAGGACAATCTGAGAGAGTTGGAGCTCTTCAACCTGGAGAAGAGAAGGCTCTGGGAAGACCTTATAGCAGCCTACTAGTACCTGAAGGAGCCTACAGGAAAGCTGGGAAGGGACTTCTTATAAATGCAGGTTTTAACAGAATGAGGGGGCTTTAAACTGGAAGAGGATAGATTTAGACTAGATATTAGGAGGAAATTCTTTACTATGAGGGTGGTGAGACACTGGAACGGGTTGCCCAGAGAGGTTATGAATGCTCTCTCTCTAGTGGTGTTCAAGGTCAGGCTGGATGGGGCTTTGAGCAAACTGGCCTAGAGGGAGGTGTCCCTGCCTATAGCAGGGGATTGGAACTAGGTGACCTTAAAGATCTTTTCCAGCCCAAACCACTCATTGATTCTAGGATGGAAGCTTTGTAACTAGAATTTAGTTTATTAGAGTGTACACTAGTTTGAGAGATGTCTTTTGGGTACTTTAAACAGAATGGCATAAAAATGCTGCACACTTATTTAATTTTCTTGTCCTGTGTTGTCTCCGTGAATTGGACTGGGGATTTTGCCAAACGGGATTCAATCTCTGAATTAGAGCGTAGTATAAATCAGAATACAGAACAGCTAATGGTTATTTGGGTACTGTAACTAGCAGGAATAATTAAGAGCAAATAACTTGAGAAGTTGTTTTTTACTCTTATTTATGGTATAATATCTGCTAGATTTTAAATGACGCTTTGGCAATGCTGTTATTTGAATAACTTTTCTTTACAAGTAGTCTGTGGAAAGAATTATGTTCTAATAATATATGGGGATAGTTGGTTATTAAAATGATGGTCGTAAAAGCATGAATACTGATGTCTCATGGTTAATGTAAACTAGCAATCTGGAGCTCACAGATATCAAATGTGTAAATAATTCTTTCAGAATAAACTGTCCAGAGAATAGTGAGGTGATTGTGGTGTGATGCTGTTGTCTCATACAGAGTAATGATAAATTGTGTGTGTGGATTTCCTGAAGCATTGAACCATGACATTGCTGCTTTTATCTTATCGTACTGCAACTCCATTTTGAATGTAAAGCTGCATGCCAACTATTTATTGGTTCTCTTTGCAAGGCTTAATGTTATTAACTGGTTTAGGCACAGGGACTAACAGAATGTTTTAACTGATTACAGAACATACTACAGCTGTGCTGCTCTGTGCTCCCTGCCACAGGTGGGGGAGATCGGCTGCTCCTTCCCCTCTGACCTCATCCAAATTCCAGCCTTGCGCTGCATCTCAAACCGCCCACCACCCCTAGGACTCACCACTGTATTGCCAAAGAGGTGGAACTTGCTGCTGGGTACTGTCTTGCCAGGCTCTGCTTTGCCAAACCTCTGAATTTGCTCATTGAAGGGGAACGTATGGGGTAGGACAGTGGGTGGGCTTGGGGAGGGTAGACAGCCTCTGGATGTGAGAGGTGTAGGGTGTTCCCCCTTTGGTCTCTAGTGAGCTGTAAATTCAACTTAAGACGCAGTACATAAGTTCAGCTTCAGAATAAATTCTCTTGGGCAACATCAGCTTTACTCTGCCCAGGAAAACTCAATTCTTTTGAATGACAGGTTAAGTTCTGCATAGAACTAGATTATAGTGAAGGCTGGAGACTAGGAGGAGTAAGTTGTCAGGATCAGGAGGCTGTGGTTATTCTTCCCACATTGGTCAGCTGGCCTTAATTTTATTATTTTTTTTATGGGCAAGTCTGCATGAGGTAAGGACACTTTCCTGAATGCTTGTCTAAGTAATTCCTATAAAAGAATCATTTGGAGTGAAAGGCACTGAGTGTAGGATATTTTTCTCTGGTTAAATCTTGAATGATTATAATAAAGAACAGTAATCATTCAGAAACTGTGCAAGCCTTCCTGTTTTGTTTGTTTTCAAACCACTGGAGCTGGAGCAAACTCCCTGGTGTGTGTGTGTATACACACATTTAATCAAACTCGCCACAGAGATTTTTGGGAATGATAAATACCAATAGTGTTTGGCTGGTACAGTAAAACATCATGCTGCGTGACATGATTAATATTATTTAATCTTTAAAAATTATGTCTGTAAGAAACAGCTGCAAAAATGTTTATTTCCATGAGATTGTTTTTGTCTAGTGTCATCAAGTTATTTCTTTTACGCAAAAATTCATCCTACTGCTGTATTTTTATTAAAGTTGTAGGATATAATGTTGTGTTTGTTTGGCGTATCCCATTTTTATGGCTCGTGTAACAAAATATTAATATCTTAGTGATGATAGAATTTAATACAACAGTCAAACAGAAAGATTATTCAAAAGCCCATTAGACGAGAATTCAAACTATGCAGGGGATGGAAGGTTTCATATTTGCAATTGCCTTTGTAAATTCTGAGGCTCACATCTTCTAAAAACACTGCTGTCCATTGTAATTTTATTTCTACCAGGGCTCACTGCTCGAAACACAATTTTAAGATCCTTTGCAGTTAGGAATAAGCTTTTGAAAATGGACTTCAGGGTAACTCTGGA
The DNA here is from genome assembly GCA_030625065.1 of Alectoris magna. NCBI lineage: Eukaryota > Metazoa > Chordata > Aves > Galliformes > Phasianidae > Alectoris > Alectoris magna. The sequence goes on along the minus strand of CM060562.1, from coordinate 82,245,455 downwards.
CTGGGTTATTATGACTGCATTTACCTAACATGGTGGGCTAATAAACTTTTAAACAAGATTGCTGGATACTGCTATAAGGGAATTATGTGATCTCTGAATCTTTACCTGCTGGGTAGCAGAGAAAAATCTCTGCCATGGAGGCAGTCAGAAAGTTCCTTCTCATCAAGCAAAGTGTTAGCTGGAGAAGGCACTGCTCTTTGTTTGGAAGAATGACTTGTAGTGGAAAGGAGTGATAGGAACTCAGAGCAGTTTCATAGGTCTTGGTAGGTTTTTGATGGAGGCAAATGTGTGTTTCGTGTTTAGTTGAAGATGGCTTCAGCCCATCTCCATCTGCAGGATAGTAGTTTGAAAGCTGAGTGTTTTGGTTCAGTGGTCTTTTGAGTGATATTTCTTGAAAAGCAAGTTCAGAACTGGATGCGGTTAGCAAGCTGGCAAGTGTTAATTTATTTTTCATTTTTTCTTCCCCCCCGCCCCCTTTTTTTTTTTTTTAATTACTTAATTAAAGTTGTGTTCATGGCCTTTAAAAATAATTATTGAGAAAATGTTGATGTTTTTCCAGGGATATTAAAGGTAGGGTTTGTTTTGTTTTTTATCTGCTTAAAAAAAAAGTCTATGTAGTGAATTTTAGCATGCTGTGGTTTTGTTAACAGTTATCAGTGCTCCTGAAATTTAGCATAGTTAGTTCTGGAACTTTAATACTCCTATTACAAAAATAATATAAGACAGACATATTTACAAACATATTACTGTTTCCTTCAAATTTTATTTAAACTTTGTGGGATGGGATTCAGTGAAGATACTGGAGATATGGGAGTGTAATATCTGATCTTAGATTGTAGCCAGTGGAGCCTACTGAAAAATTCAGTTGACCAGCCAGCTGCTGAGCTCCTCTCTGATTCCCTTGACTTGCAGCTCTGATTATCTCTGATTGCAAAGGGAGTTTAACTCTTAGCAGTTCTCACTTGTGAGGCCATACTATATGGCCTGCAAGTCTTTGTTCTAGCATTTTAGGGTAGGACCAGGCCTGCCCAGCTGCTGAGTGTTGCTCAGAGTGACAGTCCTGCTGTCCCTCCCACTGACAGTGTTTTGCAGCTTTCCTTGCATCAACACTGGCACTTCCAGTGCTTCACCACAAGTTGAGCTAAATGGGCAGAAAACTAATTTTAGATGGATAGAAAAGTGTTGGTAGAGCTAGTCTGCATTACCTTTCAGCTGTATCAGCAATCTAGTCCAGCTCACTGCCCTCACAAAGGGGGAGGGGGGGGGGGGGGGGGGGGGGAAGATGATCTTTGGCCTGTACAGAAAGGCAAGTGCAAATTGTTCTCACAGCTTAGAGTTTAAATAACTCTTTCATCCTCCTTTCATGCTTTCCTTACTCAGATTTTTTTAAGGTGCACCCTATTCATTTGAATAAGTTACTGAGGTTTTCTTTATTGTTGAGCATTCCTTGTATGCTTTTGTTGTTATTTGAGGGAATTTTGAGGAATTGACAGCATCAAAGAAGTGTCTAGTTTTGTTTTTGTTTTTTTATTTCTCCTTTAATTACATCGTAGAGTTCCTTTCATACCTTTATATGTTATTTTTTTCTTATGGAAACATTCTGGACTTTTTTAATATAGGGGAGAATATTCCAGATACTCTGGAAAAGTAATGGGTTTCTTACTTCATTTTGCTTATCTTAAAAAACTCTTCCAGTGTTAACATCTTGAGATCATGTATGATTGGTATCACAGAATCACAGAGTCGCCAATGTTGGAAAAGACCTACAAGATCATCCAGTCCAACCATCCACCAATCACCAATAGTTCTCGCTAAACCATGTCCCCCAATACAATGTCCAAATGTTCCTTGGGCACCTCTGGGGTTGGTGACTCCACCACCTCCCTGGGCAGCCCATTCCACTGCCTGACCACTCTTTCAGAGAAGTAGTATTTAGTAACGTCCAGCCTGAACCCTCCCCGGCGCAGCTTGAAGCCATTCCATCTAGTCCTATCACCTACTGATACCTATCACATACTGATTCGCCACAGAAATTGCATTCTGAAATTCTTATAATCTTCTTTGAAGTGCTTTATACACTCCAATATCTTTTAGAATAAGTTGACAGTTCAGAAATCATCCTTAGCCTATCCTAACCTTTTAGCCTCTGAATTTTACTATGTAACAGTAGAATATCTTTTCTGCATCTATCTTTCATATGAAAAGAGTCTTCTTTCTTTCTGAATTTTTAGTATTTCTTCAGTCTAGCAGCAGAGCTCAGTACTTCTGGAGATGAAAATATTGCTTGTTTTTCTCTTTTTTTTTTTTTTTTTCTTTTCTTTTTTAACTTTACCTATTGTTTGGATTCTGCTTTTGGTGCTTTTTAACTTATTTGGAAAGACTGTGTAGGAGGCAGAATTACTGAGATAAAGGAATGAAAGTGGTGGAGGTATGTAGTTCTGGGAGTGTTTGTGACAGCGGTGCATTTGCTTTAACTGAAAGTTTGCACCTACGACTAATCACTGTTTTTTAGTTTTGTCTTAGAATCACGTAGATTAGAAACCATTTGACTGCTGGTTGGAATAATGTAGATTGGTACCTCCTGTCCAATTCAGGCCCAGTGAGAGCAGATTGCTCAGGGCTGTTCAATGTCCATGACTTGTCAGACTGACCTGGTTCATTGCTTGGCCCCTCTTACAGTAGTAAATAGAAATAAATCAATTCTTATAATGGGTTTGGATTTGCTTTGTTCCAGCTTGCGTGTGGTTCTTCACATCTTTCTGCTATGCATCTTTGAAGAGTCTGACTTCATGTTTTCCTTCCAGTTAGGAAGTGGAAGACAGCTAAGGGGTCTAATCTTTCCATCTTTCCTTCCTGCCTCTTATTTATTTATTTATTGCTCTTTCAACCTCTCCTTGTATGATAGGGTGTATGTCCCCCTGGCCATCTTGACAGCATTCTTTCAGACTTGCTGCAATGTGTCAATGTCTTTGATATATTGGAGAGTGCAAAACTGCCTGCAGTACCCTAGATACAGTTTTCCAAGGGTTATACAGAGAGGAGGAGTCACTTCTCCATGCTGAGGGAACTTTTGCAGTTGTGTCAAGTTGTTGGCCTTCCTTGCTGTCGGGTTGTCCTACTGAACCAAGTTCAACTTGTCAGTTGAACCCCCCCAGATCCTCTTGAAGAGTAGCTCCTAGCCAGTTGCCTCCGGTCTGCGCTGATGCGTGGGCTTATGCCATCCCTGATGCAGGACTTAAATCTGGGATCCCAGATACATTTGCTTTTGTGGAACTTCGTAAGTTTCTTTTAAGCCCATTTCTCCAGCCTGCCAGGTCTCTCTGAGTAGCAACCCTTGCTTCTAGTGTATGAACTGCTTCCCTAATTTAGTATCGTCTGCAAACCTGCAGAGTATATTTGGTCTTATCATCTAGAGTATTAGCAAAGAAGCTAAAAGGTACTGGTTGTGGTACTGATCTCTGAGGCGTTCTGTCAGCTGATTTCTACTTCTAGTCATCCTTACGACTCTTGGTTTCCCTTTGGTCCAACTTGTTTTTCACCCACCTTATCATTCACTTATTCCACATCTCTCCAGTCTGGATATAAGGTCCCTGTGGAAGGCCATGTCAAAAGGCTTGTTGCAGTCAAGGAATGCAACATCCATTGCTCTTCCCTTAACCAAAGATCCAGTAGTCTTGCTAGAGAATGCATAGATTGCAGTCAGATAGTTGGTCCTTAGTGAATCCATATTCACTTTCTTGTCCTTGTGGAGTTTTTTTTCTGCAGAATGTGATCCATAACGTTCGCCAGAGTAGAGGTGAGAAACACTAGCCTGTGGTACCCCAGTTTGTCATTGTTGCTTATCTTGAAGAAAGGTATGATGTTTTTCCTTCATGGGAAACCTCTCTCAGTTGCCATAACCTTTTGAAGTTAACAGGAAGTGGCCTAGCAGTAACATTGGCAAGTTTCCTCAATGCTATCAGTGTTGTCAGCCTCTTGTCTGGTCCTGTGGACTTCAGCGTGTATAGTTGGCTTAATTGTATGTCAGTTGTATTTTCCTTGACAGTAAATTGTACTAGTAGCATTCAGGAACTTGGGTGTTGGAGGACAGAACTTAGCGGAGACATTTGGAGGAACTAATAAAAAAAATAAAGGCTTGAGTTCATCAGTCTTTTCAATGACCTTTGAAACTAGGTGCCTTGTCCGCTTTCTCTGTGAGCAATGAGCCCACCCTTTCCTTAGCATTCTTTCATCTGCCGATGTAATTAAAGAGAATTTTGAAATAGTGTATTATTTTCTGACGGCAGCATCCTTGTGTGATGCCTGTACTTCTCTGTTGGGAGAACGAGTAGAAAGGAAACACTAATTGTCAGTTATATGGTTACGACTTCTGTCTTACCAGAAAAGCCATCAAAGAGGTAGTAAAGAAAACATTTTATGTATTTCTAAGCTATTGTACTTTGTTAGTCCTTGTTGTCAGTACTCAGAAAATGTTAGGCTGTTCGGTGACTGATGATACTGCAGCAGTACTGCGTTCGTTATGCCAGTCATTCTGCACAATACTCTGTAGTGTAAGGAGCACGATGTGTATGAAAATAGAGTAGGAAAAAAATCTTTTATCAGGATATGCAGGTGCTTTTTCATCTCAGCTATGTACTTCTTAAAAATGCTTTTTTATTGCTTTTTTTTTTTTTCATCTGGAAGTAGATTCTCTTTTGTTTATCATTGATTTTCTGTTGAAATACCATTCTTAGAACTTTGTGACTTTTTTTTCATTAGATAGCTGAGAAGTTGAATTGCCTTCAAGTGAAACAGAATGTCCATGCTTGTATCCTTTACATATGTATCTCACAGCTCTGCCATTGAGGTCTGTGCTAAATGGAACATCTCACTATCTCACTGTCAGTTTATAATCACTGTCTACTACTGGAAGTGAATTTGTTTTGGGTTTTTTTTTTTTTTTTTTTTTTTTCCCCCCCATCGGCAGGTAATTTAGAGAGAGGAAAGGTAAAGCATCTTTTAAACAAAAGATGAGGACATCCTGCTGAGCACAGGGGCAGGATGACTTCCCTAGTCCTGCTCACCACACCATTCCTGATACAAGCCAGGATGCCATTGGCCTTCTTGGCCACCTGGGCACATTGCTGGCTCATATTCAGCCGACTGCCCATCAGTACACCAGGGTCCCTTTCCATCAGGCAGCTGTCCCATGCAGGCTAGACTGTGGTTCCGTGCAAATTTTTTTGGTTTCATTAGTGTATGAAAGAGTCTCTGGTTCTGGATGTTTCTTTCCTTTGCTGTGCAGTTACAGCTGTGCTGTGGTAGTGCGGTTGACCAGGTGGGAACTGTGTTGCCATATGTAGGGTGCAGGGCAGGAGCGAGGAGCCCCAGCTTCTAAGAAGTGATGGTGTGCATAAAACTGTTCATGCAGTGCTTACTATGGAGTATGAAAATGCACCCTCGCTGTGGTTAAACAGTTAACCTGTTAGAGCTGATGATATCGAACCTGGAAGATAAAAAGCTAGTTTGCATAGAAGCCTGAAGAAGCCTGTCTGATAGAATAATGGAACAACAGGGAAAGAAACACAATTGTAAGTGATTCTTGCATCAGATTTTTATGAGTACTTGTACCTTCTTATCAATACGTGTAGTGACTACATGAACAACGAATTAGAAAGCTCAGAAGTATTCTTTTTAATTTACTTAAATATGAGTCTAGATGAAGAGAATGGGTCTAAGTGCATTGAAATTAATTTGTGTTTTTTTTTCTTTTGCTGAATATTAAAGTGTCTGCTGTTTGCAGCTGTTATGGTCTGAGCATTTGTAAGATAAGGCTTACATTATTTAGACCTGTGTAACTGGGAGAAAGTATGGAAATACCAGGTTATTCTGGAGCTTGTTCTTTGTCCTGAATGAAACATTTGTTTGGTTTAGGTTTATGTTTTGGGTTTTTCTTGGGCACACAAAAATAGATGTGATCTCAGCAGATTGAAGACCTATAAAGTGCCTCTTTGTGCTGTAGTAGAAATGTTCAGTTTCTAATGACACATTCAGGAGGTGGTGGGTAGTTTTTTGGGCCATCTGTTGATATATAGGAAAAAGTTTTTTTATGAGAAAAGTTAAAGGTATTCTTCATATGACCAGTAAGTGCACGCGACATCACATTTAGAACAATAAAAAGGTGCATTGTTCTGGTAAGCCATAATATAGATTCATATGGAATGATTGGTCCTAGACCACAGAGCACAAGACTTAAAAACAAATCTTCCCAGATGCCATCTTCTGTTGCGCTTTGCTAAGTACTCCTTGCTTCACTGTTGTAGATGGGCAGATTTTTATTAATTGTTTTTTTGCATAGTGAATAACTCTGTCACAGAGATCCATTGTGAATGTTTTTCCCACTCAAGTTCAGGAATAACTTCAGTAATAATTTTAGGAGGAGATTTTTCACTCAGAGGGTGGTGATGCACTGGAACAGGTTGCCCAAGGAGGTTGTGGATGCCCCATCCCTGGAGGCATTCAAGGCCAGGCTGGATGTGGCTCTGGGCAGCCTGGTCTGGTGGTTGGTGACCCTGCACATAGCAGGGGGTTGAAACTGAATGAACATTGTGGTCCTTTTCAACCCAGGCCATTCTATGATTCTATGAATAACACTATTAAATGATGGAAATTCCTGCTAAAGGAGTTTACAAAGCAGTGTCAACATTCAGTGACTTAAAGATGCTAATCTGCTTTCTGTCATTCGTCCTAAAAGCGTGCTTTGATTTTTGTCATCCCAAATGTGAATTGTGTAAGTTTTACACAAAACGGATGGCTTTGGGATGTGGCTGATAATAAAAAGTTTTTGTGAAAGCCAAAATACACAGTATTCTAGCAAATTTTGTTCAGCTAGCTTTTTAGAAAATACATTTAAATGATTAAAATTACTTCCCATTATGAATCTATCTTGGTAGCAGGCGTACCACCTGCACTGCACAGTGCATAGCCCTGCTGACAGCATATAACAGTATGCAAAGTGTACTGGCCCAGGTAGCATGCGTAGAAAAAGCTGCAACGTACAGGCTGTTAATTCAGGTTTTACAAAATAGTTAGAAACTTAACGTTTGTTTAAAAAACACCTATGTAGAGTCAGATTCCAAGTGGCAATACGTTTCTAGATTTATATTTTTGGTAGAGCCAAGATGTATATTTTTGGTAGAGCCAAGAAACATGCAGATTTCTTCTAAAGGAAGGGAGTTGTGTGCAGTGAGATGGGTTTTCTCAAAATAAGACTGGAACCAGTCTATTGACACCTAAACAGTGGGGAGAGTCTGATAGAAGTGGAGCAGCACATGGTTTGATGTAATGTGCATTTAGTACAAAAAATTATATTCTCTGCTGAAGCTTCTAAAACTCAAATAAGAACCCAAGAGAAGCATGTGCAAGTAGTTTGATTTGAACAGAGGAAACACACGCACAAAATCCTAAAGTAAAAGTGTTTGCCTTACTTGTGTGTAGGAGCTTGGAGAAATAGTCCAGCTATAAAGTGAGAGAGCTGGAAGCTGGCAGAGTGAACTTAATTGAATTAGATAAAAGGAAAATAATGAGAGAGACGTTGTGACAAATGTAGACTGAAGAGGACTAATGGAGAATAGATAGTGTTGGTTGAAGAAGCACTATGTATTCCAAAACACATTCAAGTCGAATCATGCTTAAATGGGTCAAAAAGTGATGTGAAGTCTGGGTGGATTCAAGGACAGTAAAGGAAAATGTAATTAGTCGGATGTAATTGGTCAGATTATCTGACCAGGATGATGATAACTGTAACGTGTTGGAAATCTCAAAGCTGTGGAGGTAGCAGACAGAAACACTGAGGAAAGTCTTGGTGTGAAGCGCTACCTTCTAAAAAAAAAAAAAAAATCCAATGAGAAATCCAATGTGGCAGTCAAAAAAAAAAAAAAAAAAAAGCCAGCACTTCTGAGTAACTTCCAACAAGCGTAAAAACTAGTGGTGAGTTTTTGTTCAAGCTCATCAGAAGAGTTTCTGGAGTATCTGTAGGGTCTGTAGACAACTGAGTTGTAAAAGGAGGCTTTGGAGAACATGAAAACTGACAAACCATTGATTGCACCCATTTTGACAACACTTACAGAGGTCTTTACGCTGTAATTTTTCTTAAGGAATGTTATAGAGTTTATGTCTCAAAACGAAGCATCAGTAGAAGAAGCGGTACGTGAGGCAAATGATAGGTGAGGATGAAATAGCATTCATCCAGGTGTTTTAAGAGGAACTGGGTGATAAAGGAGCAAATGACTGTTGCCTGATACTTGTTGGTTAGGATTGTCTTTCTACTACAAATAGGGAAGGTATCTAGTATGATACCAGCTTTTTGGTAGGTCAGTGGAGTAGTTGAGGAACGTTTAATAGTGAGCTTTGTGACTGTATAACTCAATTTTATAGAAATGTTAATGAAGACAAAGATTAGCTTGGTCATTCCTTCTGTGATGTTCTTTACCAAAGGCTGTTAGAGATGCTAAGTTTCCTCTAGAAAAAATGGAAAATATTTTAAGTAACAGCTGACAACCAGATCACTAGAGAGGACAAAAGCGGTTCATTTTGTTAACGGTAGGAATAACCAGTTGAATTCCGTGAGGATTTGTGATAACATGGATGAGGATAGAAGACAGAAAAGTTTGACAGTGAAGTAACAGTAGTACGTAGATGTTGCAAACATTAGTTAGGTTAGTAGAGTGGTTCTTACCAGTCAAATGAAAGATGGACATTAGCTAGTATAGCAACATCAAAGCAGTTCTCCATAGCAGTGAAAATAGCAATTCCAGGCATATTATTTATTACAAAAAGAATAAATAGCAAAACAGAAATACCACATTGCTTCTGTAGAAATTCATGACACATTGGTATCTTGAATGTTACATGCAGTAGCGTGGGTTTCCATACTTCACCATCTTGAAAAGGAAGCTCAAAAAGCTGTTGCACACGAAAGTATCATCAGTGGCTCAGGAAGTCCCTGGTAGGTGCAAATAGCTGGAAGCTGAGATTGAATGTGCTAAATCTTGCTTTTTGCCATGTTTGTACTTTTCGCTATAAGTCTTTTGTTGGTTATGATTCTTTTCCTTTCCTTGCAAAGCATGAGGTTACATTCATTATTTCTAAATGTATTGTAAAAGATGTAAAAACAGTAAGAAAAGACACCTATAAACTGCACTCTAATCAAATCTGTAAAATTAGTCATACAGAATCTGTGCATGGCAGCTCTTAGTTGCAGTAATTGGGATCTGGGTGAGCAGTGCCTTACTTTAATGAGTGCTGCCTGCATGTTCTGAATCTCCTTCACTTAGGTAGCCGCATACTGTCTTATTAAAAAACTCCGTTGGAGGATATTGGAGGAGATGAATTTGAGATCTGATGTAGTGTGACCGTTTTCAGGAGGTCCAGGTTTTCACTCGTTCATTTGGTGCTAACCCTGAGATTTCAGTTAGTGGCAAACATGAATTCATGTCATTGTCAGGTGGTGGATTAAAAAAACACGGTATGTTGAAATTGTGTGTAGAATAGTTCAAAACTGTTGCTTATATGTGGAGAAAAGAAACGTATTTGGATATTAGACATCTAAGTAATAAATGTAAGGAGTCTTCATATCACAAAAGGAACCCTTAAATTTACAGGTATCTGTAAAACAATAAAACCGTCACTTCATAATTTTTAATAGCATGTTAACTTATTACATTACTAATCAAGATGTTGACTGATAATTATTTGTATTTATTTAAGAAAATTATTTGCCACTGCATTACTGAATTTATTTGCTGAAATGATAGTTAAACATCGACATCAACAAAATAAAATGAATATATGGGGAAATACATACACCTGGTTTACTCCTCTAGATTGTATTGATTAATAACTCAATCTGAAACCAAGACTTATCTTAACTTGTTCTCATTTCAGCTTTGGATAGATCACAGTCCAAGAGAGATGGAGGTTTTAAAAATAATTGGAGCTTTGATCATGCAGAAGAAAGTGAAGGAGATGCAGAGAAAGAGTAAGGATGCTTTTATCTAGGCTATTGAAAGTATAATTGTATATTTACAAATAAGTATTTTTTGTAATTTATTAATAAGAAACATTATATAACATCTGAAAAATTCCAGCGATGAAAATTATCCTGGTAGAAGTGCTTATTTTAACTAGTATTATGATATAGAAAGTGCATTATATTGTACATCTAATTGTTGATGTGGGATTCACAACATTTTGGAAGTGTTGGGTCTGTCTTCAGAGCTACTGTAGTAGTCTAAAGAATGCAGACAGGAAATGCATTACATGCAAACTGAGGAAACAGTCGTTTGAGCTTATACTGGTGATATCACTCAGTACATCACAGTTATGATTAAGGTATTTAAAAAAACTAAGCTTAAAAGATTTTTTTTTTCTCCCTTGTGTTTATCTCACAATGTAAACATAAGGCTATTTTTGTTCCCTTATCATTTATTTCTTTACTTAGTACGTTTGCATTTTTCCTAAAAGTTAAATACTTTCTGTGTAGTTAGAATAAATCCTGTGCCTTTAGCATTTTGTTTTTATGGGTATGCTTTCTCATTCAGTATGTGTTCATTTCTAAAAAAAAAAAAATTAATAATTTGTTAAAAGAAGAGCAAGTTTCGTGTATGAAGAATGCGTTAATTGGTTTTCTTAGATATTTGAAGTTTAAGAAGCTATAGTTTGGTCATAAGAAGAAACTGTATCCAGTGGTTAAGTACAAAAATATTTCTTACATGGGTCTGTAGCTTGATCTCTTTAATAATCTCAAGAGACTACTCATAGAGTAGTATTTTAGTAGGTAATACTCTGCCGAGTATTATGGGCAGAAAGGAGATAGGAAAGTAGTCACGTAACCTCTTAGGCTGCAACAGCAAGCTATACTGTGGACTTAACAAGGTAATCAGAAATGTAGTGTTTCAGTCATTAGAATGAATGCAGGAATTAATTTAATTGTGAGTTAAAACATTAAGATATGTCAAGACAACTGCGTCAGAAGTTAAAAAGAATTTTTGAAAGGTTTTCAAACTAAGGACGTTTTAGTTTTTTAAAATGAAACATGATTTCAAGTGCGCAGTAATACATTTCAAGTGTGGTGGCAGCATAGGCAGTAGAGCTAGTATTTGCATTTTACTCATCTTCAAAAATAGATCTCATTTGTAAGCATGCCATTTTTTTTTCTTGTAATCATTTACTGCTATTTTTCATCTCCAGTTGACGTTGACTTAACACAAAATGAGACGTGCATAGAGTAATAATGCTTTTTATTTAAAAAAAAATGACATTTGAAAAACTGATTATTGAACATATGCTTTATGTAATGGCACTCCCGAATGATTTCTCACTCCTTTAAAATATTCTGTATGATAAAGCAGCTTTCCTCTAGCCGGTATCGAAATGCTGTTCCCCACATTAGTAGTTCTTTTCTGTATCTGTGAATTTTGCAAAACCACATCTGGTAGGATAGGTAAAAGAGGAGCTGAAAATCGATTTCAACTGAAGATCCTGCCTTTTTTGCTCAGTCATCCTCTTATAAAGGAACTTCAGGCAGTGAGCTGCCCAAGTATTCATTTTTGGTTAAAAACAAACAAATTCTTTGATTGATTGTTTTCTGCTTCTTTTTGTTTGTTTGTTTTATTTGTTTTGTGATTGGTATTGTAAGCTTCACTTTGAGTGTTTTTAAATTTTGCTTTTCTGGTATGTTTTTACTTTGTGTAACTTCTGTCAGTGTTTTGTCAGAATCTTTAGGAAGCAATCAGTTTGACAATAATTTGTCAAACCTTTCACACTTAGCAGACCATTTCAAAGGTTGGCAACGTCAGTTTGTATAGTTGTTCCAGAATTTGTTTTGCTTTGTTGTTCCCCCCAACCCCTGTTTTGACCATGCTAAGCATGGGTAATTCTTTTCATTCCTTTAATGTCGCTTGTATTAGTTGTGCTGGTGTTTACTGGCAATGCTGTTAGCTTACTGCATATCTGTAAGGAAAAAGCTGTAAATCTAAAACAAGATTCTTGATGTTTCTCTTGCTTGTTGAGACACTGGCATTTTAGTGTCTGACCTTGTCACAGCTTTTTGCAATAGTAATGATAGACATAAAATAAGTTTGTTTTGGACTAGCCCAAGAGTACCATTCCAACACTTAGAACATAGGTGTGATTTAAAAGTGCAGTGAATGGGATCTGTGCTGATACTGTTGGTTTGTACTCAGTGTCAGCTTTGATTCTTTCGTCAGTGAGATAACACAAAATATGTGGCTAAGGACTTTATACCAGAGCAATTTTTAGTATACGTGGAGTACTTTAAAAGTATACCATTGAACTTATGGGGAGAGTTGCATGGGCTGTGTCATCATGGTAAGATGCCAAGTAATGATCTCATATTCATGATTACAGAACTTCTATAAACTGAAGAGGATTTGGAAAAATAGCACTATCGCCCCAACATAGTGTATACATTTTTAAAATGCTGCTAGAGGTGATATTTTGTTTGGAGCTATAGTCAGAGAGAATGAAAATGGGGTTTGACAAGTATCTTATCCCAAAGTAAATGCCTGCAGAACACCTTCACCCCACCTGAAACAATAAAATCTGTGATAATATGTGCTAGATTTGATCTAGTTAGAGTGTCAGGATGATAGCAGATGACTTCAAACTTCTCTTGCTTTATACTTGGAGATCACACAGAAGCAAAGGAACCTTTATGTAGAATAATTAGAGGAAAAAGACTTGCTCGTCGGTTCACACAGTTTCACACAGTGAAATCTGTGTAGACCTTCAAAGAATAAATAGTGAGAATTATATTTATCTTATGTAGCAGAAGACATGTAATGGTTTTGCCGTTTTGTTTGCTCCGTGGTATCCATTCTGAAGTAATGTTTATTTTTTAATTTTGATTTTCAAATCTTTTTAGGGAGGGTGAACTACTTCATTCCTTATATTCCTGACTTAAAAACACTGTAATACTATATATTTTTTTTAAATCTGAGTGTTTTTTTCCCCAAAACTTATTTCCTTTTAATTCCTTTCCTCAAAAGACTCATCTATATAGATATTCTATGTTTTTGTTGTGACTGTTATAAGGTATTTAATTCTTAATAATAAATAGATAATGAATTCTTGGTTGAGACCTACCATTCTTAAGTTTAGAGGTTTTATTTTTAATGCTATTTTTAGTGGGATGTCATTGTGCATATACTGATGCTTCTCTTGTGCCTCTGATTACCAGGGCTTTTTTAATGAGTCTGCTACCATGACATAATTTTGGACTAAAGAGTGTATACAGTGTGCTGTGAGGGAGAATATGCCAATCTTTTGTTTTTGTGGGGGAGTTTTCAAAAAGAAATTCCAGTTACGTTTGAAACAGGTCAGTTGATGGTTGTGTCAAACAAAACCAAAGAGTGGCTGTCAGGCCAGATGCTTGTGTGGCGATCTAGGCTGGATGAATGGCTTGGTAGAAACCTCATGAAGATCTGCAAGGTGAAAGCAAAGAGCAACAGCCCAAGGCACCTGTATGTGCTGGGGGCTGCACAGCTGGAGAACAGCCTGGCAGAAACAAACCTGGGAATCCAAGTTGTGCACAGGCCACTGTGGAAAGCTAATGGCATCTTGGGCTGCGTTAGGCAAGGTGTTGTCAGCAGGTGTAGGAGATGATTCTTTCCGTCTGCTCGTCACTGCTGGCATCTCATCAGTGTTTAGAAATACCTGAAGTGCAGAGAGGATGGAGCCAGGATCTTTTCAGTGATGCTCAGGGACGGGACAAAAGACAGCAGGCACAAACTGGAACACAGGAGGTTCCAGTTTGTGCCTAAAGGAGGAGTCTAAAGCACTTAGGACGCACTTCTGTGCTGTGCAAATGACAAAGCGCTGGCCCACGTTTTCCAGAGGCTGTGCAGTCTCCTCCTTGCTAATCTTCAGAAGCCTCCTGGTTGTGTTCCTGGGCACCCTGCTCTGGGCGGGGATCTGCTCAGGTGGACCCAGAGATCTCTGCCAACCTTAGCCGTTTCGTGATTCTACAGTTGATGAAAATATTCTTGTAGCTCATTGGCACAGCATCAGAAATCAACTTGTGATGCTTAGAGCTGGAAGTATAAGTATGTTGTACTAAACTGAGCTGTCTAATTGGCTATTGCATGATTCTTAATGGTTTTAAACAGGAAACAAATGAGAAGTGATTAAAGAGGAGTAGAACATCTTTTTTTCTTGTTCAGTGCCTAAATATTTGTGCATAATTTTGAATGACTTCTTGGAGTTCGCTCTGTTTACCTAAATTACATAATTCTGTTTTTTCTTAATTTTAGTAAAGGCTTAATGTTTATTTATTACGAAGTATAATGTTGTTAGAAGTGATTGTTCTAATGTGAAAATATTCATCTGTGGTTCCGTGTTTAAAAAGAGACAAAGTATGAAGGCATAACCTCACAGTAGGACCACTGAGGTTTCATTTTAGTAGCATTAAAATGTTGTTGTCTGATATGTGAGAGTGCTGTATATTTATTTTCCTCTGTCTATGTAAATGACATCTTTTAAGCAAGCAAGTGCAAGCATGCATGTGATGCATGAGCAAATAGACATTGCTCAGTTGCTGTGTATTCTGCTCTCTGAAGAAACAGCCTTTCTTTCTGTTACTGTTGCTTATACTTTGCATTCCTTAAAATCTAAAAATACTGGTTCTTTAAAAACATCCAATTCCAAATATTTTTCTAGTCATGTCATCTTAGTTGCATCAGAAGAGTTAGTCTTGCTCACTCTGATTTAAGGATTTTTTTTTTTTCAATGTTATGTTCTTTTTGCAATTTGTTACCTTTTAACGTGAAGGGTAGAAATTGTCACTATGTATGTGATAGTCAGTATGTCATACCTGCAGCCAAGAATGTTTCCCCCTTCTCCATCACTGTTTTTCATCCCCATGACAAGCTGTAGACGTTCTTTGAGCCTTTTGACATATCTGCATCTATTCTTATGTGATTTCTGCCTGAATGTTCTTAATTAAGAACCACCCAAACCATGAAATTATAACTTGGATAAAAGTTGTTTTTTCTTGCAGCTGAGAGAGGAATAAATTTACCAGGGATGCTGTTGAACAGGTTGCTTCTCCTGGAAGCAAGAATTGTTAACCTAATCTAGCTGCTCTCCATTGCAGCTTTTGAAGGTTATGGATGCTGAATTACTAAAGAAACATTTTAATGAATGGATGAGTCAAGCTGAATGTACTATTTTTAGGAGGACATAATTTGATAGTAGTTGCTATGTGGTAATATTTTGTTATACAAGTTGTTCTCCTGAAGCGTTGTGAAGTTTGCTGTTTTAAACCATTCTGTTTATGAACAAAATAATGGTATATTTTCTAGTTTAATACTTGACTCAGTGTTTATATAGAATGATTCATGATGTCAATAAGATTACTATGACAGTAGTGAAGTTTCAGTAGCATTCTCTGTTTTGAATTAATAATGTCCTTTAAGTTTGTTTTTCCAGGATTAGTTCAATGTACACTTCAAGTTTGAGTATCTGTAACATATTCTGGTAATTATATTGTTCACTTTAATGTTCCTGTTGTTTTGGGCATGTGTATACATTCGTATTTAAAGGATAAGGGGGGGAAAAAAGACCCTTGTATGGTTAAAATGTTTTGCTTACACTCTGTAGCTTTAAAACGTTTGTGTTTTTTTTCCTCCCACGCCTATCATCACTAGTGAGGCAAATCTGCTCAGCATAGATGACAGTGATGGGCCCTTCAGCCCAAATGAAGAAAGGAAGGTAAGTACTCTGTTTATCTTAGAGTGAAAAGCTATCTTCAAAGCTTTCTAGTTTTTAAAGCAGTGTTGCATAGTCATTCGTCCTGTGTTACAAAATGAAAGTTTGTGTTGATTTGGAAGCCTGTGTGCTGAACTTGTTTATCTCCATGCTCTTAATGTTTCCTCTTAAGCCTCAAGATCCTTAGTTGGTAGAGTGTTCTGAAAATATTGGCACGAAAAACTAATATTATGTTCAGATAATTTTCATTGTTGAGCTTATTTTAGTTTGGAAATATTCATCATTACATCCCATAATCACTTAATGTCACATTCCCAATTTTATATGCATACGTGTATATACAGGCAGAACTCACGCTTTTTGTGTTTTTTGATATAGCTTATTACTGCAGAAATGCTTCGTAATGCTTTGAAAGTATGACTGTTTTATTTAGCAAGGAATCCCACTAATTAAGAGTGTTTTACGACATACACAGAAAATAAACTATTTCAGAAATTAGAGTTTATTTTACGCTTCTTGGTTCTGTGTGACAGATGCAAATTAAAATGCGCGCTTGCAGCCCTGAAGGTCAGCTGTGTTCTGGGCTGCATTAAAGGAGAGGTGGCCAGCAGGTAGAGGGAGGTGATTGTTCCTCTCTACTCAGCTCTTGTGAGGCCCCGTCTGGAGTACTGCTTCCAGGCTTTGGAACCCCCAGCACAAGGAGGATGCAGAACTCTTGGAATAGGTCCAGTGGAGGGCCACTAAGATGATCAGAGGGCGGGAGCACCTCTCCTGTGAAGAAAGGTTGAGGGAACTGGGCTTGTTCAGCTTGGAGAAGGATCTGGGGAGACCTCATTGGGGCCTTACAGTACTTGAAGAGGTCATATAAACAGGAGGGCGAACGGCTGTTTATGAGGGTGGACAGCGATAGGACAAGGGGGAATGGTTTTAAACTGAGACAGGGGAGGTTTAGGGTCAGGTACTAGGAGGAAGCTTTTCACACAGAGGGTGGCAACACACTGGAACGGGTTGCCTGAGGAGGTTGTGGATGCCCCATCCCTGGAGGCATTCAAGGCCAGGCTGGATGTGGCTCTGGGCAGCCTGGTCTGGTGGCTGGCAACCCTGCACATAACAGGGAGGTTGAAACTAGGTGATCATGGTGGTCCTTTTCAACCCAGGCCATTCTGTGATTCTATGGAATTTGAGGGTGATTGAATCCAGTGACTTCCCTTGTGGTAAACCTTCTGGAGAAGTCATTTTGTTCTGTTTATTCCATTGAATTTCAGTTTTCTCAAAACATGCCTTTCCCATTATTTTGTATCTGAAGGGTGACATACCTGTATCTGAAATGTGGAAACAACTTTGGTACCAGCATTGTAGTTATGAAGCAGGTTAGCTTTGTTATGTATATTTTTTTAATGTTTATTGGAGAGGCATAAAGCTGTTTCACATATAAAATATTTAATAAATAAACTGTCTAGAAAGGAAAAACTAGGGGGCTTCTGATAGAATTCTGTTCTCTGGGGTGAAAAATACATAGAGGAGAACTCTGCAATCAGTCACGTTTGTGCAGTGAACTTCAGAAGAATTTCTAGTAGGCTAAGAACAAGACTTCAATTGAAATTGGCTTCTGGGTAGTTTACGCATTAAAATTTTGTGTCAAAGCAATCTGAAAATGAAGCCAAAGTAGTGCTTCTATAAATATATTTTTGTTTTTATTTTTGATACTAGTATTGTAACGCATATGAATTCTATTGTTACAGTCCTTTCGTTGTCGGCCTGGAGCTGTCGGCATCGGTGATTCCATAAAAACATACGCGAGGCGAGGCAAAGCTGCAAGCTTGAGACCTTTTAAAGGGAATGCAATTGGCCTCAACATGATGGGAAATAGCAAGAAACTGAGGTACTGCATTGAGTTTTCTGTGTACTTAACTACTTTATCACTTATTTTTATCAACGATTAATGAAGACAATTTATAATATGATTAAATTATTTGCTGTGCGTATAAGGAAACTACAGTGTTCTGCACTTCTGAGCAAAGACAGAAGATTGTTAAGGTCTGTCTTCTTCCAAAATCTTAGTAAAGCACACTAGTAAAATAGTGAAAAAATATTAAAATAAAGTGAGAGGTTTTGCATTTGTTGGTGCTTTAATGGTGTTGTCTGTTAGAGCTACTGTTTTCCTCTGTACAGTGCTGACAGAGGAGTATTTTTAATGTCTTATAAGACTGATCTCTTAATTTAGTGTGTAACAGAAAATGATACATTCGTATAATTTCTCTGGGAAAATTTCATATTGCTAGATTACTCTTGGTTTAGTTACTTTTGCAGGAATGACTAGATCGTTATCTAGCTGTAACTTGGCCAGTCATCAAATATTTAATGCGTACATAATTATATGAGGAGTAGCATCATTGGTTAGTGGGACTTAGGACAGCATCACTTCAGAAAGTAAATCCTAGATTTGTAGTGTGATGTGTGCCCTCTCCTTCTCTTCAGTCTTTGAACCTTATGTATAGGAAACAAATCCTGATTTTCCAGTTTGAACTGATCTTCAGATTCTTACAGAATAATACATGAATACTTGAACTGCAGATACTTTTGGCAAAATAAAGGCTTTTTGTTTTAACATTATAACTGTAACCTATTCACATATGTTGATCTATCTTGTTGAAGTTCAACCAGGTGGTGACAGTTTACACAGTATCTTAACTAATTGTTACGCAACTCCCTAATTTAGTTCTTCTGTAGCATGTGTGTGGTCTTAAATTCATTTGATATTTTTTTTATCAAAGAAAATACTAATTAAGAAAAAAACAATTCCTAGAGATGCTGAAGTTTCTTTTATAACTGAAATAAAAAAATGAAATAAATGCATGTGGGTAAATAGTTGCTGAGGTGCTAAGCATTTAATTCCGATATTCTGTTGTTTGTGTTGGATCTGCCTTCCATTGACAAATATAAACCTAAAACCAGAAATTTGAGAAAACTCAAAAAAGTTAAATCTGTTGGATGTGTGTCACCTTAGTGAAAAATCCCATCTTCTACTTTGAAAGCAGGCAACCACCTTTTGTCTGCTGCTGAGTTGCATGCTGACATTACATGGAAAGTATAAATATCCACCTTAGTATCCACCTTAGTAAACTGTCATTAATAGGCAAATTCATTAGGAAAGAATGGATAGGAGTAGATCATTGTGACTGATATAAACAATTGGCTTTTGATTAGAACAGGTACTACTGACCATTATCTACTGCCTCCTGTTTGGATTTTGCAAAATCAGTGTGCATGGAAACGTGATTATGCTGCAAGCCATTGCCTTGATTTAATACTTCAACTGTGTTAGTGTTACGTCTTTTGTAATCTGTGTATCACAACAAAATTCTTAAATAACTGAAGGCTTGTGATCCAGCCACTGTAGTGAAGATTAGTAGTGTGTTAACTTTGAGGCGTAACATGACAGGTGCTTACTAGTGATCAAGTCTGTGTTTGAATTACTGGACTAAAGAAAATTCCAAGGGTTGGTAATGCAGTTAAGCTGCTAGATGAAGTTCAAGAAGATCAAATATGTGAGATCCTTGTGCATCTGCGCATAGTGATTTTTTTTTTTTATCACAGAGTTGAAGGTTTTCAACCTTGCCTGCAGAGTAAGAATTGAAAACTTCATATTGGTGGTTTTCATTAAAATTTCTGAGAGTGTGACTCAGTAATATTAGTATTATTGTCCTTCATTGTTTCTTAAAATTCAGGAGATGAGGGACAGGGAGATGGTAAGGATAGAAGGATGCAGGGGCAATGAGAAGAAATTTTCCTTATTCTGCATGCAAGTAGAGCTGCATATTTTAAACCAACTCATAGTTTTTATCTGTCGTTTGGTGTTGTACAAGGCATGTGTTTTAAGCAGGTTTGGTATCAAACCCTAATTTAACTGATTTTGTTTTTTTTGTTTGTTTGTTTGGGGGTGGGGGGTAATTTATTGTAAGATCTCATTATGAATCGGTCATTTCTTTGCTGGTTTTTGATGACTTATATCAAAAGTTCTCATGATAGAAGACCCTTAGATTTTCTTTTTGGTAATGTTTAGTTAAAGAAGTTGTTCAATGACCAGCAGAATTAATATAGTCTGTAATTGTGTTCTGTGTTTCTGAAATGCTGCGTTCAGTTACTTCTAGATCTGTCCCTTTTTGTCAGTGCAAGATTTCTCTGTGCCTTGCCTTTGTAATCTGCGATGTTCCCAAGTTAGTGGGATCAACTGATCCAATGCAGTAGTGTAACGTTGTTTTCTTCAGAGCCTAGACTCTTAAGTGATGCAGTGTTGTCATTACATTCTAACTTCTTGGAGATTTTTTGGAATGTTTGTTCTTTGGACATACTTTCTGACGAGATGTAATGTTCTATCATTTTCTTGAATCATAGAATCACTCAGGTTGGGAAAGACCATGACCCAACCATACTATCCTAACAACCCTCCACTAAGTCATGTCCCTGAGCACCACATCCAAACAGTTTTTATACACATCCAGGGATGGTGACTCAATCACCTCCCTGGGGAGCCTATTCCAGTGCTTAACAACCCTTTCTGTAAAGATGTGTTTCCTGATATGCAACCTAAACTTACCCTGGTGCAACTTGAGGCCATTTCGCCTCATCCTGTCACCAATGAGAGCTGTGCTGAAGCTTGCAAAGCCAATTTCTGTTTGCATGTAGTTGTATTGCAATTTGCTACAGTTTCTGATGAAATTCTCTGGTGATTTTGTCTGTACTGATTATGTTCTATTCTAAGACTGAGATCATAGAGCAGATTGTATTTTACAGCTGTCCTACTTGGAAGGATATCTGACTCCATATGAAACGATTAAGTGTACCATCTAGAACAGTCTGCTTTGACTCAAATCTGATCACCCAGCAGACTGTGATATTCTCTTCCAGCACCTACGGGAGCATCTCACTACCAGCGTGAGGCACAAAGCAGAAGCACTGCTAAACAGTTTTATCTGCTGCGGAGGCATAAGACTTAAGTTTCCAAATCATGATAGTTTGGCAAAGCTCAGCCACAACAAATAAAATCATGAAACATGATGAATGTGTTTCAAGATTTACTTGCTTGTTTTAAACTCTGCAACTGAGCAGAGATCAAGCATCTGAGAAGAAATTCCTGCACTTTCCCTGTGTTTTCTCATCTAGTATCTCTTAATAGAGAGATTTTGGAGAGAAACTGGAAGTCAGAGAGGAACTGAGAGATGGTCAAGTATTTAGAACAGGTTGCTGTCAGGATTTTATTTCTCAAGTGAACTAAACAGAAGGTTGGCTGTAAATTGGTCTAGCCAATGTGCAGTCTTGGCTTAGAGGTTTGTGGGATAAGTGTTTATGTTTACTTTCATTATGTTGATGATTGAATGTGATGTTTTACCATTTGGTTGTTTTAGGTAGGTCTTGTTCTGTTATATGCATGGTCATGTTATGATCAGTGAGATTCTAACAGTCACGTTATGCTACAGTCATTCAGAAACGCTCTAAAAGCATCTAATTTTTCTTACGGTATTTCATATAAATTAAAAAAAGCTATAAATATAAAAAATCAAAATAGGAAGATTCTCATCTTCACCCTTTGGGAGATATAAAGGAAGGATTAAGAATTGATTTGGAACTTTGTTGGAAATTCTGGGCCTTATGATTTTCTGATTTTTCATCAAAAGATAAATAGAGGAAATGAATATTCAGCTGAATAATACTTCTGATAAATATTTTGAATCAATTGGAATGCTTTTTCATGTTCCTTTATTTAATACAGTTAAAATTTCCAAGCAGTTTTACAACCTAAATCTAAGTGTTATGTTTCCATAATTTGAAGCAGTGTTATCAGCATGGTACCTGTTGAAACTTTCATGACTTTTTGAACATTTTAAATGCAATATTGTGTGTTCTGTAGTAGAAGTGTAGAGGTTGATAATTGTCTTCACAGGACTACTGCATTACTCGTTTATCAGACAGAAAATTGTTTCTTTGTATCAGCTTTTAAGAAATGATAAGAGGGAGGTGTCCCTTCAGAATTACCTGGTTTGTGTAGTAATGAGATTAAAGCCTTGAAAGGCTTTTAATAAATGAGGAAAACAAAGAAATACTAAAGATACTAATACTAAAGAAATACTATTTCTGTGCAAAGCCCTGTTAAGGTAGTTTAACAGTGTCTAATCTTTTTGAGCTGTGGTGCATTGTTTCAGCTACCAGCCATCTTACTGCCACTCATTTGCTGCGTTTGCTTTCCCTAAGGAGTAACAGTATCTGAGTACTGCCCAGAAATACGGTTCAGTCTGTTTGTATAATATGCAGTATAAATCTTCTTGATTACATTAAATACTTTGCCTTAGAAAAATGTGTAGACAGAAAAATGAAGTGAATTAGAAATGGTTATATTTCATTTCAAAAAGACAGTGAAGTGAGGAGATTGAGCAAAGGAGAGCTGGTTCACAGGTGTTTTGAATAGTGATAAAATTTGATAAAAAATGTTAACCCTTTCTTTCAGGGGGGGAAAAGGTGAACATTCTTATTTATCTGTTTTATTCTGCAATCTAATGCTTTTATGCCTATTAAGTATAATCTAACAAGTGACATTATTGATTTAGAAGTAATTTGTTGATTGTTTTTATGTGACTATTATTGTAAAAGTAAGACACCACAATTTTTAGCTAAGACACTGTAAAAACAAAAAATGAACAAAAAAACCCCAACAGAGTCTTTTCTTAAACCATTTTTTCTGTACTTTTGCAGTGAAAATGCTCAGAATGTGTCTTGTCCTGTAACTGTGGTACATGGTAGACGCTTTCACCATGCGCATGCACAGACAACAGTAGTAAAAACAGCAGCCCAAAGGTAGGACATAGTGGATTTGTTTATCCAGGTGTTTCTGTTGTAGGAAGTTGTTTCTGGTTTTGTACATAATTGTTTTCCTTGTGCCGTGAAGTCTTTTAAGGAAACATAATTACATGGTGCATACTTCATGATGAACTTTGATCTCAATTACTGAAGCTTATCGCTTAGAACTCATTGTATAACTTCTTAGAGATTACTAATGTTAAAGCATGCTGACATACATTCAGTAAGAGAATACCTGATGAAAATATGTTGAGAAAATACTTCGAAATTGACATAGCATGCAGTAGAACTGAACATAACTGGCAACGTGATAATCAAATACCGTTTCAAAGAAACTCATGGCTGTGTAAGGCCCTTTTAAAGATTAAGCAATAGATGTGATGATCAGGTCTTTAAATGCAGAATAAAATATATAAACTGGTACATCTCACAGAAGTGAGAATTTACACTTATGTTAATATCTGTTGGGATAGATTATAGGAAACTAGGGAATTTTACTCAACCATACTGATTTAAACATTGTTATTTAGAAAAATCAAAGAATATTGGTTTTCTAATAATACTAGTGTTTCAGACACACAGTGTGTGTGTGTGTATGTGTGTGTAAACTTCTGGGTTCATGAAGATCATGTATAGGCATCCTTTTTTTTTTTTTTTTTTTTTTTTTTTTTTTTTTTTTTTACCATTTCCTTCATTTTCACATCTATCTTCAGAATAACAACAACCGTGTACAAATGTGAGTGAGTGATGTGATCCAATGGATTTTGCATTTCAGTCTCCAGGAACCTATACCGATGTTGCATCCTTCCATTTCTGCCTGCACGGTGGTCTGTAAAGGGCAGATAGCATGAACACTTCCCTCTACTTTTCAGTAATAGTGGATGCAGCAGTAATTTCATTGCTTTTCTCTGTCTTTTAAAATCACTGTGAGGCAAGGGTCTCTGAAGAGGATTGGTAGAGATTTTTCCTAGGAATTAAAACTAGAAGACAATGTTTATGTTGACAGTACGATTTAGACTGCACCAGCTATGTTCTTCTTATATACAATCCTTTTTAGAACAGTTTTGCTCAACATCCTGTTGAGAAAAGCATGAGGCGTCTTTAAACATTTATGCTGTTACTTTTCATTTTTCCTTTTCTCCCTTTAAAAAAAATAATTCTAATGGTTAAAAGCTAATCAAAATTACTTAAAGTGGACCGAAAACCACATGTGAGAGCTCTTGCCCTTAATAGTGTTAGTGTACTGATTAAACTTTTGTTATGAGATTGTATTTCAAATCAGCCTATGGAGATGGATTTGTTTTCCCTAGTTACATCTCTTAGGGCATCTGCAGTGTGTAGATTTCTGAGTAGTGCCTCTTTTTTCCTCTTTTGCAGTTGAAAGATGTTTGATGGCTTATTTGTTTCGGCAGTTGAATTCATTGCTTAAATTTAGAAGGACTGAATTTGGCCATAATACCTAGATCTTAATCATGAGGGGATATTTGTCTTGCCTACTTGCCTTTTTGCACCAGTGAGGGATGTGTTGTTTTTTTTAATAAGCCTTTAACATAATGTGGGAGGAAAAGAAAGTAGTGACCCTGTATGTGTGACATACAGAAAGAAAACTAATGTGTAATATAACCAAGTTGAATATTGCATGAAGTAATTGGGTTACAGTCGTGTTGAATGTTTCTAAATAAATCTACTTCTGGGATTGTTATTTTACTTCATTTACATTAATTCCACATAGTTAACGCTTGTTGTCAGAATGTATTTGGACTCTTTGGGTGGGAAACAGTCATAAAAATTCTAAGCAGTGTTTTGCTACCGAGAGATTGCAGGTCAGTGTTATCTGACTGACTTGTATTTAGAATTTAAGGGTGAGCTTTTCAGAGGATTTTTAATTTCAGTAGCTTTTGCCAGTTGACTCAACTGGTGACTCTTTGAATGCTTCTAAATCCATTTACAAATTAGCGGGTAGAAGATGCACTCATGCTGTACCTTTTTCCCCCTAAGGCAAGGGGTTCTCAATACTGCTTAATCTGGAAAATCTATATTTATGAGTTAGAAGACAGTAGTTATTAGGAAGACATATGTGTAGAAAACATAGCTGGTAATAAAATTCCAGGTAGATCAAGACAAAGCTGATAGCATGGAAACAGCTCTAAGGTGTTATTTTTTTTCTTTTCTTGTGTAAATTTACAGGTGTTAACAGAAGTTATGTTCTGTGACATTGTTTCTGTTTGTAGATTTTTTTTTTCATGTGTGTTAATTAATTGCATTATGGAGAAAGTAATTTTAACAAACGTGACATATTGTTCTTAAATCTGTATTGAGTTACTGAATTGATAAAATAAAAATAAAACTAAATTGCTTCTGAGTAGGTTGTATCTCTGGCACTGACATTACTGAATCTTAAGGTTCCTTGAGTGGGGTCATGTAGAGCATTATAGTAGTGAAACCCAACTGAGCTGAATTTGGAGCTTTTGTGATATGTGCTGTGTTTCTCATCTTTTTCTCTGACTTCATTGCACATGCATGTTAATGTAAATTCTAGCTGAATATCTGTTGCGCTGGTATTTCAAATATGTGATTTCAATTAAAAAAAGGGGGGAAAAAAGCATTTCAAAATAATATTTTGATAAATATTATTCGTATTTTTTCCAGTGGAATCTTGGGATGAAATTGAACTTTATTCACTTCTGATGCAAGAGATTTTCAGATATAGCCTGGTGTTGTGGTTGGTTCAAACAGATGTTGCTTCATTTAATGGATTCTAGTTCTGTCTTACGCTGTTGACTGACTGTTCTCTAAGACTAGGCATTGGAAGAGCGTGCTATATACAGCATGTCTAACCAATCTTAATGCACGACTTGCATGAAGCAATTTGTGGGGACACTGCTTGTTATAATTCTGGGCTCTACTGGGGCTTTCCATCTCTTAATCCTTCTAAGATGCAAAATTGAGATATTTTTTTTTTTCCAATGCGTTAAATTAATAGGGGATTTTAAAACACACGGGTGAGGCAGTTAGTGTATTGACAGTGTGCAGTATATGTATATTTTTTGCAGTCTTTCAGTTTCTTTATCACTTACCATTCTTAACAGTGTGCCTATACTGTACTTGCAAACAGTTAGTCCAAGCTACAGATTAACTGTGCCAAGAATGCAAAGATATTGGAAAATGGCTACATTTGGAGATGGTTTGGATCTAACTGGATGCATGAACTCAGATGTGATCTACCCAAAAGTTTGAAGTCAACCTCCAATTAGGATTTTTTTTAAACCACTTTCCTGCAGCATTTACTGATCATCCCATCCTCTCATACATGCAGTGTTCAGATTGTTTTTTAATTCCTTTTACTCTCTTCCCAGAATACCAGGCATTGTACAGATTGAATGTGGCTTTTTTTTTTTTCAGAATTTGTTCAGAATTAAATTTTACACACTGAAAAGGGAGCAAGTAACATTTAGCCTACTGACCTTTGCTTTCTGTAAAGTAATTCTTGTTTGTGCATTTATAGTTACTGTTGCAAAAATGCTGTGAATAATAATAATAATAATGCTCATTTGAAAGCTAGTGCAGTGAGTACAAGAGGCAGTGAAACAATTACAGCTTACATCTAATAACTTTTTAATTTAGTGATGTACAACACATGTGGGGCTTTGCATCTTATGTGTTTTTTTCTTTTTTCATATTTTAAGCAATCTGGACCGAAAGGAAAGGTAAGCGTACTGTTGATGAAATGAGCATGGCAATAAGAAAACCAACTGAATAAATATTGTATCGATGCTAATTAAAAAAATAATCTAGTCAATCATAACTATGTGAGGGATTTGTTTGTGTTGGGGGGAAGAGGAAGGGTATGGATATGCATAATATGAAAAGTGAGGCATTGTTAACTTTCTCTGGAATTTCATTCCTAGGTCTTCCCAGTGTAACAAACTTTATGTAATAGAATGTTTCTGAGGCATATCTTAGTAGATTGTTTAACGCCTTAAACTCTTATCTTTTGCTCTTGGTTTGAGTAGTATTAAGGGCTTTTATTGTATTACTGCATACATTCTGCTAATAAAGTGTGTATGTGAAAACAGTTAACTGAAGAAGTGTTAGCAAGAACAGACACACTGTAAGGCTTGTTTGTCACGGGTTTGTCACATGTTCTGCATCTATTTTACTGTCCGTAGTTTTTCACTTAGCAGTATATTTTTTATTTCTTTCTCTATAACCAACTTTTATAGATTATTGTAAATGTTTTGTTGGTGATAATTTATTCATTTTTATCTATTTATATCTCTGTATGTGGTTTTGACAGTATAAGCTTGATATCAGGTTTAATTGTTTAAAATACACGTAAAATGTTTAACCAGTAACAATATGAAACAGAAATCTATTGTAGATTTGTTCTTTTTCAATTCACAGTTTTGTAGATTTATTTCAAATTTAGTAGTAAAACCAGGAGTCAGCTTTAGCCCTCTTGCAAGGAATAGAATAGTTCAGCTGGAAGGGACCTGCAAAGATCATCACATCCAACTGTAAACAATTTCAAGGCTAACCCAGAGTTAAAACATACCATTAAGAGAGTTATCCAAATGCCTCTTAAACACAGATAGGAACAGGAAGTCACCCATCCCTTTAGGAAGCCTGTTCTAGTCTCTAGCTACTCTCTCGGTGGAGTTTTCCCTAATGTCTAGTGAACCTGCTGTAACACAGATTTAAACCGTTAAGGTGTTTGGTCGCCCTTTTACTGTCCCAGCTTTGACTTCCTGTATTTTTTCCACATTTTTCTTTGTTCTGTGTTTGTTATTAATTAACCGTTTGGTTATTAACGCTTTTAATTTGGTACTGTGTGCCCTAAGAAAACTTGGACTGAGTTGCATTTTGGGGATCTTAAAATGTCCCTTGGGAATCCCTACTTGTTCCTTCTTTATTAGATACAATGTGTAGATGGTCTGGCATTTTCAGCTGTTTGATCCCTCCTTTATCCTTTCTGAAGGGAAGGCTACTAGTTTGAGTTACATTAACAAGATTTAACAGCAAAAAGATATTTGTTTCGAAGGGCTTTATGCATTGTAGCATTCTGTAATTTTGTTTTCTTTTCCAAACTATTAAAATTCTTTTCCAAATAGTCCTTTTAAAGATAGATGGCATGTTCATCTTTTAAAGCAAGTGTTTCCATTCTGCATTCTGTTTCTGTGTTCATACACAAACTGTTCATTGTGTTAAATACCTCACTGTAGAAGGTATCAGTGGATCTGCCACTGTTCAAATGACAGCAAATTTTTGTGCTGAAGAAGAAAAGCCATCTGTAAAAACTTTACGCAGGTAGTAGTCCCTGCCTTCTTGTTTGTGTGGGTTTCTTTGGTTGAGTTTGGGTTTCCTCCTTCAGTGCAAGGAGGCTAGCAGGAGGAGCTTCAAGTTACAGTGTTTCTGTGGGATGACTGTAAGCCATCTTCAAGAAAACATTTTTCTCAGATTAAATTTACAGTTAAATTGTGTTTAAAATTGTTATAAGTTTTGTTGCCAATTCAAAGCAACTTCAAGCCTGACGTTGAATAGCTGAACAACTTAATCTGTTTTGGGTAGCCTCAGCTGTTAAGTTCAGCTGATGGTTTTATAAAAGATACATGGATGTGGCACTCAGAGACATAGTTTAGTGATGGACTTAGTAGGTCCAAGTTAATGGTTGGTGTTGATAGTCTTGACATTCTTCTTCAACTTAGATGGTTCTATGATTTATTTTATTTTTTTAATTTGTACTGAGTCACTTGAGCTGAGATTATGTGCTATTACTATGTAAGGATGCATTGATGAGACATAGTGGATCTGGCCTGAACTGAGCATTACACAATGAGCTTATCAAACATTTACCCTTAACTAATAATTGCAAGACTTTTTTTCCCTCTTCCCCACTTTTAAATTTAATAGATAATTAGAAAGTGTTGGAAAAACAGGAATACCATCATCAGTTGCTTTTGAGATTGAAGAACATGAGCTACAGACTTGTTGTGTTGAAGTGGTAAATTGTACAGTGTCTTTTGGGTGAAGTTTTGGTTGCATCTGCAGAAATAGATTTAGCTGGTGTTGTTAACCACAGAAGCCAAAGCCCTGTTATGGTCTGTCTTTGAAGAGATGGATCTGTAGGGAGCTGATAAGATTCACGTAAGTGGGGCGAGAGTGTATTTGCTAACAAGTTGGCCAAACTTGTAAGGAGAGCTTTGAGTCTACACGGACTTGTGCAAAGCATTTGACACTGTCATGCATGACATGCTGATCACCAGATTGGAGAAAAATGGATTTGATGTATGGACCACTCGCTGGATAAGGAATTGGATGGATGGCCACACTCAGACTTGTGGACAGTGGCTTAATGTCCAAATGGAAACCAGTGACGGGTGGCATTCCTCAGGGATTGTGTTGGGACCAATGTTATTTAACATCTGCATTTTGGTCACAACAATGTCAGGCAACCCTACAAGCTGGAGGACTGGCTGGAAAGCTGCCTCATGGAAAGGGACCTTGGTGTACTGATGAACAGTCATCCAAATATGAGCCAGCAATGTGCCCAGGTGGCCAAGAAGGCCAGTGGGATCCTGGCTTGTATCAGGAGTGGTGTGGTGAGCAGGACTAGGGAAGTCATCCTGCCCCTGTACTCAAGCACTGTGTTCAGTTTTGGGCACCTCGGTACAGAAAGGACATGGAGGTGCTGGAGCAGGTCCAAAGAAGGGCAAGAAGGCTTGTGAAGGGCTTGGAGAATGTGCCCTATGAGGAGTGACTGAGGGAACTGGAGCTGTTTAGTCTGTGGAAGAAGAGGCTGAGGGGAGACATTATTGCTCTGAAAGGTGCTTACACCAAGAGTGGGATTGGTCTCTTCTCACTGGTGACAGGATGAGGGGAAATGGCCTCAAGTTGCACCAGGGTAAGTTTATGTTGGATATCAGGAAACACATCTTTACAGAAAGGGTTGTTAAGCACTGGAATAGGCTCCCCAGGGAGGTGATTGAGTCACCATCCCTGAATGTGTTTAAAAACCATTTGGATGTGGTGCTCGGGGACATGATTTAGTGGAGGGTTGTTAGAGTTAGGGTAGTATGGTTAGGTTGCAGTTGGGCTTGATTTTTGAGGTCTTTTCCAGCCTGAGGAATGACTATGAGGATTATGAGGAATTGTATGAAAAGCAATGATTATTAACAAATCATATTAACAAAAATATGAAAAACTATGATTATGAGGAATGACTAAGTGAACCGGGTCTGTTTAGCCTTGAGAAAAGAAGGCTGAGAGGAGGTTGGATCCAGGTTTATAAATACCTGAGGTGTGGGGACCATAGTGGTGAGGCTGGACTCTTTTCAGTAGTGCATGGGGACAGGACAAGGGGAAATGGGGTGAAGCTAGAGTATAGGAAGTTCCGCACGAATGTGCACAAGAACTTCGTTATGGTGAGGGTGACGGAGCACTGGAACAGGCTGCTCAGGGGGGTTGTGGAGTCTCCTTCTCTGGGAGATATTCAAGACCCGCCTGGACGCCTACCTGTGCGACCTGGTGTAGGGAACCTGCTTTGGCAGGGCAGTTGGACTCTATGATCTCTAGAGGTCCCTCCCAGCCCCTACAATTCTGTGATTCTGAGCAGTTCTACGATTCTATCATCTTTGTAGGCAACTTATACAGTGGATCGAGTGTATCCCCAGTAAGTTTGCAGATGACACAAAGCTGAGTTGCGCGGTTAACTCACTAGAGGGAAGGGGTGCTATCCAGGGGTACCTGGACAGGCTTGATAGGTGGGCCCATGCCTGCCTCATGAAGGTCAACAAGGCCAAGTGCAAGGTCCTGCATCCGGGTCAGGGCAGTCCCCAGCACAGACACAGACTGGGCGGAGAACAGCTTGAGAGTAGCCACGAGGAGAAGGATTTGGGAGTATCAATTGATGAAATATTGAGCATGAGCTTGCAGTGTGCGCATGCAGCCCAGAAGGCCAACCGTATCCTGGGTTGCATCAAGAGAAGTGTGACCAGCGGGTCGGGGTAGGTGATTCTGTCCCTCTACTCTGCTCTCATGAGACCCCACCTGGAGTACTGCATCCAGTTCTGGGGCCCCAACACAAAAAGGACATGGAGTTGTTGGAGCATTTCCAGAGGAGAGTCACAAAGATAATCAGAGGGCTGGAGCACCTCCCCTATGAGTACAGACTGAGAGAACTGGGGCTCTTCAGCCTAGAGAAGACTCTGAGGAGACCTAATAGCAGCCTTCCAGTACCTGAAGGGGGGCCTGCATGAAAGCTGGGGGGGATTTTTATAAGGACAGACAGGTTGTGACAGGATGAGGGGAAATGGTTTTGAGCCCAAGAGAGTAGTTTTGGACTAGATATTAGGAAGAAATTCTTTACTGTGAGGGTGGTGAGTCACTGGAAGAGGTTGCCCAGAGAGGCTGTGGATGCCCCCCTCCCTGAAGGCATTCAGGGCCAGGCTGGATGGGACTTTGAGCAACTTGGTCTAGTGAGAGTTGTCCCTGTCTATAGCAGGGGAGGTGGGATGAACTAAGCGATCTTTAAAAAAAAAAAAAAAAAAAAAAAAAAAGTCCTTTCCAACCCAAACTGTTCTATGATTCTAAGTGGGGGAAAGAAGATGGAGTTTTGAATAGCATAAGAGCCAGAGGCTGCTGATGTATTAGCAGCCAACAGGGAAACATCTGTGAAATGTCCATAGTATTAAGGCATATTACTGTAGAACAGTAACTGTAGTCCAGCTAAAGTCTTTCTATGTCCTGTGCATGTAGCTTGGGAAACGAATAGGATGAGTTGGAAGCCACTGTGTACCTAGAATACTATGGCCTAAACACTGTTAATGAAACTTGGTGAGATGAATCATGCAACTGAAGCACTGCAGGCAGTCAGTAGCTATACACTGTTCGGGAGACAGGCAAGGGAAGATGATTGGGACAGTTGCCCTCTCTGCCAAAAAATGGATAGGCTGCACAGAACCCTCTAGAAAATGAGCAGGTTGAGAGGTTATGAACAAAACTAAGGGTCCAAGCCAACAAAGGAAGCTTCATGGTTGGAATGTACTGTGTGCTCCCTAAATAAGGCAAACTTGTTGGCAGTGTTCTTTCTTCAACTACAGCAGTTATGTCCAAGCTGCGGGCTGCATATAGCCCTGGACAGCTAGTAATATGGCCTCACAAGGATGTAGAATTTTAACCTTATTTTGTGATTTTTAACTATTTTTCATGAGTCAATTACACATAGCTTGAGTGTGGACTGTGCGAGTGACATCAGAAAGCTGTGGAGGGGAGAGTGCAGTGCAGGGCTATCTCCGCTTCTCATGCCCTCCATACAAGTACAGTTGAATCAAAACCCGTGTGATAATTTCAAAGGTCCTGATAATTCAGTGCTTCAGGAAATTATGTACTGAAACAAATTAAGATTTATTTCTAGTTCTGAAGTCTCTTTAAACCATAGATGATTTCTTTGTTCAGGCGAATCCTCAAGATTTAACTGTGTTTGTTTGAGATGTTACTGCCTACAGCAGTTTCCTTTGTCTCCTTCGCTGTTGATTTTTGTCCTTGCAATCACAGAAAGCGTTACGTGATGCATGTGACCCATTTGCACAGCAGTGAATTAAGTAGGCAGTAAACAAGGCCTACTGTATGTACTTCAGGTGTATGTCATCTTATGTTATAACACAATAATCTACAGCTGTGGATCAGTGTATAAGCAGGGAAAGAGCTGTTACAAATAGTAACTAAGATGCTGTATTTGGAATCTTAATTTGACAGTAGTATAATTTGGCGTGCTTGTCTGCAACTGAAATTTTCTTTCGGGAGAGTCAGATTATAATGCCTTACATGACTGTGAATAAAAATGTGATAGTATGCAAATTATACTATCTAAAGTTCTTTTTTTAAATAGTTTGTCTACATAGTATTGTTTTCTTGAAGATGTACAGATTATTACTTTTTCTATGCTATTTTTATTTTTGGCCACAATTTTTGACATTGCGTGTCTCTCCTCTGTTTTACCTAAGTTTTTTCTATTTTCTGCTGTGGAATCTAATACTAAAATAACAGTTGTTTGCCATTTTTTGCCTTTAAAGTATCAATGTTAATAGTTCTTGAATGTGGGGGAGGAGATCTTTGCATCAGTCCTTGAAGACTTTGGTCTGAAAGTGGGACTTTAACTATTGTTTATTATCAGAAAGGATTTAGATCAGAAACACTTAAGACCTTTAGCGGTTTCTAGCATTCTGATACGTATTTTGTAAGTTCTCTTGTAAGTGTTATTTATTCGTAACTTTCAGATGCAGTTCTGATTTTTCTTATTTTTGTGAGTAATTGTGGTAGAATTGTAAAGAACAACTGTGTGTGTAATTTATTTTCCAGAAAAGAATATCCTCCTCAGCTTCAGAAAGTAGAAGCAGACCACATTAGGTTACCGCGTCCTCAAGGACTGGGTAAGTTATATAAATAGAGTCGTAGAGTTCTCATTTCTTTTAAGCAGAATTATTTTTTGAATCAGTACTTAAAGCAGATGTATTGCCAAACTTTGAGTAATCTTTAGTATATCTTCTTGTATCATGCTATTTACGCGAGTTTGTGCAAGTATGTTGCTCTTTTTGACAGATTTCTACAACCTGTTAGTAATGTTTTAATAAATTTTAAAATAACTGCATTCTGATTTAAATGAAAATGAAATTGTATTTAGAACCAGAGAATTGTTGGGTTTGGAACCGATGTCTGGAGATTATATAGTCTTAACACCAAGCCCCCAACTTGTTCTTGAGTTACTGACAAGGAATTTCTGTTACACTTTTAGTATAAGCAAAATGTAGCATGCTAAACCACTCTTGGTAGAAGTATATGCGTTGAGAGAGTAGAGCAGCCTAGCATCAGCACTGCCTTGTAGGTCACCTAATATATGCTCTTAATTCATTGGTAGAGACCATCTATGGAGATAATCTGATGCAAGAGGGAAAATGTAATTTAGTTTGAGGGGTGGAAGTTGCGAAATGGGAAAAACAAAAAAAAATAACAATCACCATGTTCTTTTCAGCTTTGTCAGTATTGAAATAGATAATTAGTGAACTAGCTCAACTCTCAGTATATGAATTGAGAAAGTATTCATATATAATATTAAGATTGTAGCCTATAAAAAACTTCAGGATGGAAACAGGAATTAAACTAGTGAATCAGACTAGCTTTCAGAGAATCACAGAATTATCAAGGTTGGAAAAGACCTAGAAGATCATCTAGTCCAACCATTACCAATACTTCCCAGCTAAATCATATCCCTCAACGCAACATCCAAACGTTTCTTGAACACTCCCATGGTCGGTGACTCCACCACCTCCCTGGGCAGTGCATTCCAATGCCTGACTACCCTTTCCGAGAAGTAATACTTCCTAATGTCCAGCCTGAACCTCCCCTGGCGCAGCTTGAAACCATTCCCTCTAGTTCTATCACTGATTACACGAGAGAAGAGGCCGACCCCCAGCTCACCACAACCTCCTTTCAGGAAGTTATAGAGAGCTCTAAGGTCTCCCCTGAGCCTCCTCTTCTCCAGGCTGAACAATCCCAGCTCCCCCAACTGCTCCTCATAAGGCCTGTGCTCCAGACCCCTCACCAGCTTCATAGCCCTCCTCTGAACACATTCCAGAGCCTCAATGTCTTTCTTGCAGTGAGGGGCCCAAAACTGAACACAGTACTCGAGGTGTGGCCGCACCAATGCCGAGTACAGGGGGACAATTACCTCCCTGTTCCTGCTAGTAACACTGTTTTTGATGCAAGCCAGGATGCCGTTGGCCTTCTTGGCCACCCGGGCACGCTGTCAGCTCATGTTCAGCCGAGCATCAATCAGTACCCCCAGGTCTGTTTCCTCAACACAGTCCTCCAGCCACTCTGCCCCAAGCCTATAGCGCTGCCTGGGGTTGTTGTGGCCAAAGTGCAGGACCCGGCATTTGGTCTTGTTGAACCTCATCCCATTGGCTTCAACCCAGCTCACCAGCCTATCCAGATCCTTCTGCAGGGCCTCGCTACCCTCAGGCAGATCGACACTCCCTGCCAATTTGGTGTCATCCGTGAACTTACTGAGGGCGCACTCAATGCCCTCATCCAAGTCATCAATAAAGATGTTGAAGAGGACAGGCCCCAGCACCGACCCTTGGGGAACACCACTCATGACTGGTCTCCAACTGGATTTGACTCCATTTACCACCACTCTCTGGGCCCAGCCTTCCAGCCAGCTCCTTACCCAGCCGAGAGTGTACCCATCCAAGCCACGGGCTGCCAGCTTTTGCAGGAGAATAGCATGGGAGACAGTGTCAAAGGCTTTGCTGAAGTCTAAGTAGACCACATCAACCGCCTTTCCTTCATCCATCAGACGGGTCACAGGATCATAGAAGGAGATCAGATTGGTCAAGCAGGACTTGCCCTTCACGAACCCATGCTGGCTAGGTCCGATCTCCTGGTCATCCCACACCTGCTGCATGATCTCCCTCAAGACAATCTGCTCTATAACCTTCCCTGGCACCGAGGTCAGGCTAACAGGCCTGTAGTTCCCCGGATCCTCCTTACAACCTTTCTTGTAAATGGGAGTCACGTTGGCAAGCCTCCAGTCTTCTGGGACTTAAATAAGGTCCTTCTTATACACAAAATCTCACTCTGTACGTTGTTAGTTTGAAGTAACTCATGGGTTTCTTTATTCCTGTACTCTTCTAGTATTTAAAATAATACCTCAATATAAAACAAGTTATGACAGTATAGTTTGTTGTATTTTTGCTGAGTTTTGTGAGGAAGAAATAAATCCTAAATTGCACAGAATATTTTAATTTATTCTAAATACATTCACCAGTAATTTCTTTGTGAAAAAGACCACCAGCATTGTGTAGCAGTTCCTCATCTCCTTTCAGCAGAGAGACTTGCTTCCAGTTGTAGTGAAGTTACTGTACGTTCTTGAGACCCTAGCCTCCTCCAAAGACATGATGCGATAAATTTTCACCAAGAGACACAGAAATATTAGTAAAACAACAACATTCTCAATATTATTTGGGGAAAATTTTTCTTATCTACCTAACAAGTCATGAGACGCTTATTTACATGAGCTAAACCGTGTAGTTTTTGAATGTTTTAGAAAAAGAAAATTGTTGTTAACATTAGAATTTGTGAAGAAATAAGACCATAATGTAAACATATCTGAACAGATGTTTCTTGTTAACACATTTGCATTTTTTTTCCTCCTAGACAATGTAATGGAAAACACAGAAGAGTCAGAATCAGAATCTGAATCTGAAATTAAGAGAAAAGTGCAACAAAAACGTCACTGCAACTCATTTCAGTCTGACTTGTCACTGTCTTCTGCAAAAAAAGGCCTGACCCAGTTGAAGGTGGGCTAGATTTAAAAAACAAACAGAACCACGTAAACTTTGGTTTAAGTTTAAATGTTTATGCATATTTTAAAAACCAATTTGGAAATAAGTCGGTGCTCTAAAAATCCTTAAGAGTTAGGAGAAAGATTTAAACATTATAAAAAGTATGTATATATATGGTGATGAAGATATTCAGTTGTTGATGCTAATTATGAAATACATATTTTCTGAGTTAGTCAGATACTGTACTGGAAATCAGAAGAACCTGTGTTTAAATTGATTGGCTGATCTGATTCTTGTTTATTTTTACAAGCCAGAAATGGATAACTTTGGTTTGCTATCTGTGAAGAAGAGGATTAATATTTTGTTATTTGACAGAATTCATTAAAAAATGAAAAAAACAATAATTCAGTACTCAGTAAGTACAGCAGTATTACAAAGTTTCGAGAACTTAAGATGCTTTCTTTCTCACTGAAACCAGCAGATATCCAAATGGCATTTTCTGGCCTAAATGCAGGCAACGAGAATCTTTTCTGAATGTCAGATGTAAGATGTCTTGGAAACTCTTCTTTCCGTTTCTGATTAGATTACTATGCAAGATTTGTAATGCTCACGTACAGGTCTTGCTGTCTATCAAAGTGGAACAACTTGAAAGGGGATCATGATAAAAATTGAGTAGATCTATGATTACTACATCTAATCAGCTATGTTTTCTCTTGTGTTTTATTAAGTCAAACTGTACTTCATTAGAATGAAACACTAGACACTACTATTAGACATTTCAATTATATTACTGCCATATTAACTAAATATATAATGTTACTGGATGTTTTAATTGGCTACTTTTTAATCTACAGATGTATTTTTTTTTCTCTTCCAGCTTTTGGAACCAATTGAGTACTCTACTGATTGCCCAAATTGTGGGCGGGCAAATGAAAACCAGACCAAATGTCGACATTGTGAAAATGCTTCTCTTAAGGATTTGCAAAGAGTCTCCAGACAAGCTGGAACATTAAGTGAATCTGCGGGACCTTTATCACATTCTTCAATACATCAGAACTCAGTGGGGCAAAAATCTTCAGGTACAGGGTTCAACACAAAGAAGTTTTATAGTTCTGCTGTTGGGAAAGGTCCAGCAGATATTCTACTGAGTAATGAAGTTGTAGGACATTCTCTGTTGCGGCAGAATGGAAAAGTTGGTCTTCTAACTGGGACAAAAAATGCTAAAATTACTGGAAACTTGAGACAGAGAAATACAAGACCATCAGAACTAAATGATCCAAGTAAGTACTATTTCATAAATACAGGGTATTATATACTGCATAATGAAGGAACCTTCCACACAAGCTTACTTGCTGACTTTGCATGGAGTTCTTTTTGTGGGAATGCTTTTAGGGAAGAGGGACATAACATACTTTTTAATGTCCTTTTCATACACTGAGGTACTCTCTGTGAAAGGTGAACAGTGTGGAAAATAAATAAATATATTTTAAAGATGCAGATTTTTTGAAACATACTCTTAGCAGAATTGTCATCTGTTCTCTATGCAACTGAATACTACATAGGTTTTCTCATTTATTTGAATTTCTTCCTAAAATTTTAATTTTTGTTGTCTTCAGTGTGTGAACTCAGAATAATAAGCAGATGGGAAATGGAATTTGGCAATCATGACTCTTGTTCTATGCTTAGTGTACTAGACCATGTTATGTTACTGATTTGAGCAACTTAAACTGACTAAAGATGTTACAACTTTTCTTTACATTATCTGTGTTATATAACCTTTTCAAAACTAAGCTTCCCGGCAAGAGGGGCTTAATTTTCACTGTTAGTTCTTTGTTGATACGTGACATGGATGATTTCATTTTTATGTCTAGAAGGGGGTGATGATATCTCTTTCTTGTATAGCTAGCTATGGGAAATAAAAAGTGAGGAAGAGAACATCTGTGAGCAGATTCCAAAAGAGTATTAGTAAAAGCATAATATAAATAATGGTGAATGTGGACTGCTTTTTGGTACTGCAGGACAATTATGTAAATAACTTTTTAAGCTATTGCTTGCAAAGAAATTTCTGTTACAGAAAAATGTAGTGGTTGAGAATGTAATGTTTTCTGTTTAGTTGTTTTATCTAGTGATGATGATGAGGAGGAGGATAGTGGCAGCACTAGGAGAATGGAAAGCATTTCACCTCGTCCTGCAGATTCAGCCCGCTCCTCCCCAGCTCCTTCTACAGGAAAGGTGGAAGCAGCGTTAAAGGAAAACAGTTGTGGAATAGAACA
Organism: Alectoris magna; assembly: GCA_030625065.1. NCBI lineage: Eukaryota > Metazoa > Chordata > Aves > Galliformes > Phasianidae > Alectoris > Alectoris magna. Next base: position 82,207,222 of record CM060562.1, on the reverse strand, counting down.
GAGAATAGGTAGTATTACAACAGATACAGAAATTGCAGTCACACTACCAAGAAAAGCAAGAATGAAAGATCAGGTACTATTTCATGCTTTGTTTAAAGAAAACAAAAATCCAATAATAAATGAGAAATGTGAAGGTTTGTCTTGCATTGTTGGAAGTTGGCTATATTTCATTGCTTTTCTTATTCACCAATTCATCTAGTAGTATGTCTGCTTATATAATATTGCAAACATAAGAAAATGTGTTAAATGTGTTTCTTTTTTCAAAAATTCATAGTGATTTGAATTTTGCTGTTAACGTGAATGCTTCTGTGTTGAATGCATACTTTTTGAGACTGGACAGATTATCTCTGAAAGTCAGGGCCTTCTCAGCTTGCAGAAGAGTCTCAGTACTGTTTCCTGGTGAGACTTAGGACATGTAAAGTTAAACTTGAAAAGGAGAGGAAGCATTCGCAACAATATTGGCCCTTAATAAATAAAATACTTTGACAACTGTCCCAATTAATAGCACTTATTTTAAGGATTTCATGGTGGGGCTTTTGTTTTTTAGTTGAGCACCACTGCAAGAATTGGATAAACAAAGACAAAAAATGCACCATGAGCAGACTCCTTAAGTGCTGTCAAAGGGGACAGCTTTCACGGTATGTTTAAAAAAAAGACTTACCTACCTCAGTAGTGAGCCAGGAGGAAGAATAATTCCCTGTAATGATTGTTGAGTTAATTCTGCTAATTAAAATAATTCTTGGTTCACTTGTCCAGTTTCACTGTTACGATTTTGGTCCTACAAGAGTATCTGATTGGAACTGTGACTAAGATTTGAAATCTATACTTCTTTTTTTCTGAACTAGAATGCCAGTAATGTTGAAACCTTCATGCATGGTTGAGATTCGGAAGCCAGTATTCTAGTATCTTAACTGATGAAATGATGCACGTTTGTGATGTGGTGCATAATCACAGTGTAAATCTGTGAGCCTCTGAGCCTTGTGAGGCTTAAAGCTTGGACAGTAAATAGTTCTGAATTTCTATTACTCTAGCATTACATGCTGGATTAAGTGAATGCACTTCATTGTGAAGGCATGGTTGTCTCCTAGATGTTTTCCTTAGTATATTCGTGTTCCTGTCTACTGCCCTTAAACAACCACTTGTTACATTAGAAACGTACTGCATACTTGAGGGAATAGTAGAAAAGAGCATTATTTTTGTGAAACTTAACAAACTTGACTCAAGGAAACTAATATTTGCCGATACCAGAACACTTGCCAGCGTGATTGAAAAATAAAAACTACCAACAACAAAAAGTCCTTTAAGGTGGTTTATGTTTTGTAGGCATTCATTCTGTGTTGAAGAGAGTACTTGAATGCAGTGCCACTTGGAAGATTTACTGTGTTATTGTTTGAGTTTTGAGCTTTTACAGTATTTAGGTAGTCCAGTGGAAAAAATGGACAGCTGTCTTTAATAAGAGTCTTTGGGAAATATTTAATTACAGGGATGTGGATCCTCTCTTCTGTCTTCTCACCTGTATTTAAATGAAGTATCCAAAAGTATATTGTGAATTATGACCAAGCTAGGTTAGTGATTCAGAACTTCCAAGTAATTCTCAAGATCTAGTCTTAATGGAAGTATTTAGTCTCTTAAAATGTTTTTCTGTGGCATTTGAATTGAATCTTTTATCCTAAAAGAATGTTTATTAATGGGCAGTTTTATGAAATGAGGAGATAGATACCTAATAACAAAACTGTTGTACAGAAAATTCTTTAACAAAATATAGCAATTTAAGCAATACAACGAATAAATATATTCTCTTCTGATGGTTCTCAGCCAGCTTTCTTATTTTTCTTTTTTCTTTTTTCTCTCTATTAGTTTTTCTTACTGCTCTTTTGGTAGTCAGTCAGCTCCTGGGGATCTTCTTGAGCTGGAGCCAAACTCCACATGGCCTTGTTTCAGTGTTTAGTCTTCTGACCCAGGAGTCTGTCGTAAACATACATTAGTAGTCCTTCAGAGTTCCTTTATGGTTTTTTGATTGTGTTTATTTATATTTCTTGAAAATTCTACTGCTGATGTTTTATTGCACTGTACTTCAGTAATAAATCAATGCTTTCAGTCTCCAAAAGCCTATACTAATAAAAAAATGAAACAAATCTTCAGCATTTGAAGTGCTTATACAGCATTAGTGTATTTGTATAAATAAATTAAAATGTATTTAACCTTATTCTGCTGAGCTATTCAGTATTTGAATGTAAGTAAACCTACGTTATTCTTCGGCAGTTTTGGCAAATATTTGTGACTTTGAAATGTTAACAAAATATCTACAAGTGTAAACTTTGTTTTCCTTAAGTCTTAAAATACTGACATCTTCAGATGTTGCAAAAATATATATATTTTTTTAGGAGATTTCAAGCTTTTGTATGTAGTTTTGGTGGAATTATAGTAAACAGTCTTGTTGACAGCAGACAAATAGCAAAAAAAAATCAGTCACTACTTTTTAATAGCTTGTTTTAGCAATAAATCTTACTGAAAAATTCTGAAACCTTGAAAATTGCTTTTCAGTTTGGCAACATTGTGTCTAACACTCCAATAAAACGTCGTAAACTGATTTCTCAAGAAATTGTGACTGAAGCTGTGCCACCTCTAAATTATCAAAATTCATGTGAAAGTGTCATTCTGAACTGTCGAAGTATACGAATAGGAACCCTACGAAGAATGGTAGTGGAACCAGTCATTGTGAGTAAACTTGTTATTTGACAAACTTCCTATCTGGGTTTGGGCATGTGTATTTTTATACTTTAACAACATATTGGTTTGCCGTATCTGTGTAACAGCAAGTCTGCCTCTAATTTCAAAGACTAAGATTCCCACAGACATTAGTCAGATACCATCGAGTAGTAATGTGTGCTGTCTTGTTCCGGTATTGGATAGAAACCTCACGTTTACAAAATCCCTTCCTTTTCACTTATTTTGTGTATTTGGGGGGAAGGCAATGCATGAATTAGGGTACATCTATTAAGAAAATAGGAGGCAATGGTTACTTAAAAAAAAAAAAGTGTATAGGTTGGTGAAAGAATCATGTCTTTCTTCTTCTGCATGTGTTTTAATTTTGCTTCTGTAGCAAAATATATTTTGCTAACCTACATTCAGGAGAGGTTTCGAGGAGTCTTTGAATGCCAAAGGCATGTAGTAAGCCACATGTAGTGTGTGCTTCTTACCAGGGTATCTACATAAATAACAGATAATTGGTACTTCTTTTAACCTCTTTACAAATTCTTATTGTTTGATTCACTTGCATACTAATAGATGATACCGTCTTTTGAAGATTTTCTTTCTACTTACAGTTCATAGCATTTTTTCAGATACTTTGTTTTTTCAATGCTTTAAACCTTTTGGAAAATAAGTATGTCGGAGATGTTTTAAATTTCAAAAGTCAATATGACTGAAAAAGATGCCGAGTAGTAAAGAATATGCTTGATTCATTGAGTTGAGATAAAGTACCTTGGTATTGTATTACATTTTACATTTGTATACGAAAAAAATTATTGAAATCTCTGTAGTGACAGTCAGAAGGCGTTAACTCAGTTTTATTATGGAGAAGATACGAAATCTTACTGTTGTCTTATCTTCCACAGTTTTGCCTGGACTATATCAAAATACGCTTAGAAAGTCAAGAAGGTGAGTTCTTTCATTATGTTAATATTCAGTGCATACTTTTTAATTTACTTTATCAAAGGAGTTAACAGGTGGATCCTAATGAAATGTCAATTCTGTTTTTACCGTATATGTAATAAATTGCACTGCGTGTTGATAGTCATCAGAAAAAAGAATCAAGAGTATAAATTTGGTCTGGGGTGCCTAGTGAAGAAAAACCAGAATGATTTTGTGTTCTCTTCTTCCCACTGACAGAAATAAAATTCACAGATAGGAATGAGCAACTTGTGTTATGTGTGCAAACTGGTGGTCATTAGTTCTTCCCCCTCAACTTAGTTAAGGAGCTTCACTTTTACTGGTGCTGATTGGCGCAGAGGTCTTCATTAGAACAATTAACAAAAACCACAGGCAAGAAAATCCTTCCTTCTGTAAAATGTTATCTGTATTTCAAGTGCATAAAAAGAAAGCAAAAGCTACATAGGTGCCCAACATCTTTCCTGTGTATATCTCCCTTTGAACATTTTTCTTCTCTAGCTTATAGGTTGTATGTTTCACGTTACTGAAAGAAATGCGGTGATGTAGTTTAGGAGATGAGCTAACAATTATTCCTCTGTTCCCTTTGTTAGAAAATGCAGTCCTACCTAAAATTGACGTTTGTTTTTGTTGTTTGTAAGGTAACTATCACTTTTTGTAGCTATTATTTCTCACAGGGCCTGCAGAGGTAAGCGTAGACTCTTCTCAGTCAGTTTGTTGCTTCTGAAAACAGATGCATAGGTACTATTTTGTATTTATTTATTTTTCAGATGAACTTTTTTTCAGATGTTAACAATTTACTGCGTTGCTGGTATTTCTATTTAATAGGAAGTTGAATGCAGGATGTTATTTTTCATAGGCAGTCAGATTTTTTTTTATCTGCATGCATTTATTTTTGGACAAAGATAAATTTACAAAGCATGTTTTACAAACCTATCATAAAATGTGTCATAGCAACAGTTGCAGATTTAGATGGTCACTGCTTTTCTGTGTTCCTCTGTGGAATAAGAACTAGATTAAAGTTGGTGAGAAGAAAACAGGTTTTTAAATTACTTTCCTGCCAGGTGACATCGGAATTAAGTTCATCTTCTAACAGACATCGCTTGTGTTTCTTTCAGTTTTTTAAAAACTTTCCTTAATGGTTAATGGAGACGTACTGATCTCTTGTTAAAATCAAGGGGGAAATTATCAAGGAAATCTATATATTTTGACTGGGTTGTGATACAGTTTCATAATTTTCTTCTAGAATCAGACAGTGATGTCCGAGAGATAAACCTGAAAACTTCAGAACTTACCAAATGTGAATGGTGTAGTGTCAGAAAATTACCAGTAGTTTTTCTACAAACAGTACCGTCAACCTGTAGTAGCCTGAGAGACCAGCTGAAAATGAGTAAAGATAATGTCTGGTACGAATGTAAAGGAGACAGTAAGTAAATCAATTTTAATTCACTGTTTCACTTTAAATTGTCTTTTAATGTTTGGATCATGACTGAGTGCACTAAGGAGTAAAATTGGCATTGTTGGCTGGGGCAGATGTAGAGTTTTTCCTGATGGTATTGCCTTCCTTAGCTAATGGGGAGAACAGTTCAGAACAACTTGGCAAAATTATAGTTTTCTCAATGTCCGTATACATGCTAGTTTAGTTTAGTACCTTTTCCATTAATAGTTCTACTGAACCAAAGTGAAGTTGGTTTATTTAGTGTTTTTCTAGGGGCCTTTATATCTTCATTGCTGATTTCGCTATGTGTACCTCTGTTTTCTGTTCTGTTCTGCTTCCAGGCCACAGTTCGAGTAAAAACTTTTGTATGCGTTGACTTGTGGTGTTGGTTTTTTGTCGTTTTTTCCAAATGGAGACAAATATTTGTCTGTAGAATAAGCATGTTGTCTTCACACATCTTAAAATTAACTTCAGTGTATTTTTTCTTGAGGGTCTCAAGTGTTAGTATACACCCTGTTTTTTAATTGGCGCGGAGTCATTTTCCCCTCAAGTAAATAGACTTCTTTTAAGGTTATTTTTTGTGGTTATTAATATTTGTGTGCAGCTTTACATACGCGTGACGCATTCAAATGCAAATAGAAGAAGAAGGCCTTCAGTAATCTCAGGACTGTGTACTTCCAACACAAAATGCTGTTATAATAAGCTCCACCTCCTATAAAAAGAATAAGCTGTAAGGAGTGTTAAAATTATTGAAGTAATTGAAAAGCATGCAGGGGATGATACAAACAGTCCTGGTGGTATGCATTTGACCCCAGGCAAACACAGGTGTCCACAAGTGAACAAAGGCAAAACTTCCTGCTATGCCTGGGGAAGAAATCTTTTCCCTGTCTCAGCCTTTCTTTCTTTACCACCCTAAGCTTTTTCCTCTGAGACAATGACTCTGAGCTTTTTTCTCACACAGCAGCTTCATAGTACTTGGTACTTAGGAATACCTTATGAAAACACAGTTGCTATTTGCTTTCTCAGTGATGAAATTATTTGAAGCTTGTATCTATAACCATGTAAGCAATAGCAAGTAGGTGCCTAGTTCACAAAATAAGACTTAGCAAAACCCAGTTAGACGCTTAAATTCTTATGCAGTGCATTTGGAGGCAGGCTGCTGAATAACATTTTCACAATGGTTTGCATGCTGGGTTAAGAATAGGAAATGGTTATGCAAGTGCCTGAAACTCCTCTGTTACAGAAAAATAGGTCCCTGCAGTTAGCCAGCTGCACAAGGCAGGAGTTTGCAACCGGAATACTATTCCTGTAACCGGGTGCCTAATTCATTTTTCTTAGGGGCTTACTGCCTTTTTAGTTGTCAGATGATGTGAGCAGTTGGGATCTATACAGCAGCTAACAGATCTCATTGCCCAGCTTCTGGTAAAGGGGTACGCCAAGCTGACTTGTTGAAGCTAAGTCACCGTAGCAGAAGTAATCATGAGAGAGTGGTGGTATTTTGTTCCCAGAATGTTCACCTGGGTTGGATAAATTTTGGTTTGGGTATGTTACAGGGCCTGAAAACCAGGGCTTTTCTGGTTCTAGGTGGTAAGATCCTTTCTCCTGTGGAAAGATACGAAGATTTTGATCAGTGACAGTTTAAATTCCTCTAATTCCCCTCCTTGTTCAGATGCATGCTTTCTTCTCTTTTTTTTTTCTTTCTTTTTTTTTTTTTCCTCTTGCCAGTGAATCAAAGAACCTTAAGGGATTTCTGTTTCTATGGTAACCGAAATCTGATCAGGGAAAAATAAGTGTTTCTTTTGTGAAATTGCCATTACAGGCTTTTGTGCTTTTTACATACTCAAATCATATGTGCCTGGAATCAGCAAGAGTAATTTTGTTAGAACTTTGTGCTTGTAATGTATAGCGTACAGTTCTGTATCCGCTGCTTGAAAAAGCACCATGCTTTTTTTCTAGTTTACATCTGGAAGAAGCCATCTCAAATATGTTCTTGTTGTTTGTTTTGTTCTCAGTGTAGTTTCTAAGCTGTGGTTTTTCATTTTGCATTCTACTTGTTTGCTACCTCCAGTTAAAGTAGGGTTTTTTTTTCCCCGACTTGTCACTGTCATTTCTGAGAATTTCTGTTGTCAGAATGAGTAGACATGTAGATGTCAGTGCTTTCAACCCTTACAAGTATGGTTCTTAAGATGTAATTTAATGAAAGACTGGAATGCTCTGGGCTTGAGTGTTTAACGATAGTAGATGGAAAAATACTTCAGACTAATGAAGAATAAAATCCTGTAAGTTACTGTGTTCCAGTTCACAGTGAGATGTGTGTTTCATGTTCAGCCCCTGTGTCTTTTTGCAAGCAATTTCTGTAGTAGTATTGAGAACATGAAAGCCTGTCTACACTCCTAAATGAGTTCTTCCACAGATGAATGAATGTACTTCTGTCGAGAAGTTGATGCGTGCTGCTTCCTATATGGAGAGGGAATTATGCTGAATATGTAATTTCTGTAATTGTATTGAAATGTTATAATAGGAACCATAATAAGAAAAAGAAAGTATTGTTCTTGGAGTTTTTCTCGATTAGTAGGTAACTTATTTTGAAATAGGTTTTGGCTTTGCATTCAGTATGTCTTCTATGTGTAAGGCATAATACTTAATATTCCTAAAGGCATAGGTTGAATATACTCATTTCAAGCGTAAGTAGTAGGGATTGCTGTCTGTCTGCAAACCTGTTCATTTCTGCATGTATGTGTTGTCAGCAGGGAGTATACATGTGTTGTCTCGAGGTTCTTTGAAATCTGTTTATAAATGCGACATTTTACTTCATTTCTAAATGAATAATTTTTTCTCTGCTTTTTCTTAGGTCAAGAAGAACAGTATATCATTTTAATTTTTGAAACTGGCCTTGATCCTCACGCAAACTCAATATTTGAAAAAATAATCACCGACATTGGTATTAGAAATAATATTTCTGACTTCTTCGTGAAAATTTCCTTTGAAGAAGCCAATGGCAGACTTGTCGCATTTACTAAATGCCTGGAAGACAATTCTAAAGGAAGCCCTTCTCACAGAGAGAACAAAATTAAAAATGTAATTATATTTTCATTTTAGAACAAAGTTTCAAAATAATCATTTGGATTACAGATACACTAAAGATAGTCTGTGGTTGTAGATAGTGTTTCCTAGTCTCTAGGAAAACACCCCCAAAATTCCTGCTTGCTTTTTTTTTTTTTTTTATGGGGACCATCGGGGTAGTCTGTAGTGGGTTATGAGGCTGTGGGAAATAGTCTGTGCGTTCGTAGTTCTTAGCGTGTTTAGTTTACTGGTAGGGTTGCACACTGATCTGCAAATAAGGTCATTTAAAAATGATTAAGGGATGAGAAATTTGTAGTATAATTAGGCAACACGGTTGTCTCCAAATTCATCTACTGGTAAAATACGATGTTATAATGAGAATTAGGTTGCAGTGCTATAGTTAAATTTAATTAATGCTTCATTTAAACAAAGCTACGTATTTAGGGAATTTGAGAGCTTTGTGCTTTTGCAAGAAATGAGTACAGAGATGACTGCATTATGATGTACCGGGGGGGTGGGGGGGGGGAAACTGAAGTCCTTCTCAAAAGCAGTGGGTCTTACACCTCTGCACTTCTCAAGACTTTAGTATTTTTTTTATAAATTTGAGCCTGATTTGTTAATTAATCTTCGCTTTATTCTTGTAAGGTTGCTCCTGACTCCAAAGTGCAGCCGCGAAATAAACAGCTACCATATTTTGATGATGAAGAAGAAATTGGAGAACCACATACAGTATTTATTGGTCCTATAGAAAAGTAGGATATTTTTATTTGCTTTGTGACAGTTTTACTGATTTTATTTTCTGATCTTTCACATTAATTATTGAATGTATTTTTTTTGTTTCAGGCTGATAGTTTATCCACCTCCTCCTGCTAAAGGTGGTATTTCAGTGACCAATGAAGACCTCCACTGTCTAAATGAAGGAGAATTTTTAAATGATGTTATTATTGATTTTTATTTAAAGTAAGTTTTATTTCAAAACAGTACTTAGTACTCTTTTCCTTAGAAAACTGAACAATTCTGTCATTAAAACTTCATAAGTCATTTAGTAACGCTTGGTCGCCAGCTGTCTGTAGCTGATTTTAAAGGTTGTTTTGTATTTTTAGAAGAAATTTCAGTTTGTTTCCTGTCATTCTTTTGACACCGCTTGGAATAACGGTTCCTTAAAATCTCTCTGCATCTGAAGTGGAATTTTAACTACCTTTTTAAGTGCACTTGTGGGGTTTTTTTGTTTGTTTGTTTATTTTCTCCCCCCCAAGTATTTGTGTTCCTTAGAAGTTCGTTTCTGTTGATTAACTTAATACATAATCTTTTTGTGTCAGTGATGTCACAGATATACGGATGTTAGAAGCATATTAATTAAAATTGTGTGTACAATTTTCAGTGTATTAAAATTCACTGTAAGGTGATAAAGATGGAAAGAAAAGTAGTGCGCCAGTCTGGGCTGCGTTTGGATATTCAGTGGCTCGATTACAAAATACAGATCTTTTCTAGATATGTATGTAAGAAACTCATTGAAAATTTGTTTTTCTGTCGTAATACAAAAATAAACACAGCAACTTGGTTTTTTTTCTTTTTTTTTAAGCAGAGCACTTAATACCTTGAAATGCTGACACAGATAGGAACTTGTTAATGTGCTATGGTTAGTTAGCCCTGATAGTGTTACAACTTTTTCCCTTCTGTCAGAGGCTGCAGCAGTTTTGTGGGAGTTGTACTCTTGGCAGTCCTTTTTACTCAACCGATAAATTCATTATGTTAGCACCTCCGTAACTTCTTTTTTAATTAATTAGGTATTTGGTACTTGAGAAACTGAAAAAAGAAGATGCTGATAGAATACATGTGTTCAGTTCCTTCTTCTATAAACGCCTTAATCAAAGAGAAAGAAGAAATATTCATGAAACTTCAAACCTCTCGTAAGTCTTTTGATAAGTCTGTATTACAAAGAGCTGAATACAATGAAGATTACAAGAAATGAACTCCTTACAGACAGTATTGTGATACAGACGGAACTAGGAAACATCCAGACCTGTAACATATAGAGAATGTACTTCGAAAATCCTTAGAAACTGTTAATGTGATAATACAAGGAAAGGTATTTTTTTGATGCAAACACATTTGTGTTTCTTCTTGCAGAATACAACAAAAACGACATGGGCGAGTAAAAACGTGGACGCGTCACGTTGACATTTTTGAGAAAGATTTCATTTTTGTTCCTCTTAATGAAGCGTAAGTAAATATTTCTTATTTCTGAATATACGTGCTAAAAGCTTAGGCTTTGCATTCTAAAATAGAAAGGTGTATTACAGTATGACATGAAATCAGAAATGAAGAGAATAAACTTCTCTTTCCAATGGTCGCACTCAAAGAACTACGATAACTGGAGGTGGGAAGGATGAATCTATGAAAGAATTAGTTTAAGAATGAAATGTGTAACTTGGCCGTAAGTGAACTACATCATTGTTCTTTGTTGAACACTTCTTGTTCAACTCTCCAGTGGAAATAATTATTTGTTAAAAGTTACAGGCTATTTTCTTTTTAAAACTAGGTTAACTGCTAGTTTGTCTACATAACTGGTACAGAAAGTATATATTAATAGGATTTGCCCATATTCCAGCGTTTTGCAATAAATTCATTTATTAGGTATGGTGAATCATTCAAATCAAAATGCATCCATACCTCACTTACTGCTTTTGAAGGCCATTTACTTTAATTGCTGTCGCCTTCTGATGGAGTTTGGGCTCCATAGTCATCTTTTTAATATGTCAGACATGTGTTTTAGCTACTGCTCTTTTTCTAAAGCACAGTGAAGTATGATTTCATCTTTATATAATATGTAGCTAGATTCTGTTTTGTTAATTGGTATAGGAAATCAGAAAGCCTTCAGAAAATTTCTAAATAGGGTCAGTGTAGATGTACTCTCAATGCCACAATCCCTGAATTTCCTGCTGCTCCATTTCTGTTTGTGAAGCAAGTCAGTCAAGCCTGAAATGGCCAGATGAGGATGAAAGTGGGACGAAACTTGCTTCCTATTTTATTGTGAGTCAGAGGGTATTACTGTATTTGACCCTGAAGGTGTTATAATGTCAGTTTTCTTCTTTGTAGTTCCGTGAAGGGTGAATAGGACAACAGAGTTGAGGTGATAGTATTACCACGTTTTTTTTTTCTCTTTTTCCTTTGCTGGTGACAGGATTGTTTTTAACAATGGAAAGTGTCACATGCAACAGGAACGCGTCGCTGTTGAGTTACCTACTTTTACCAGGAATTATGAAATTCTTAAAGCCTTTATACAACCGTAAAGCATGAGCTCCTAGTTCAATTCTTACTGTGATAAATATTCAAAAAGAAAGAAGTTTCTATTCAAAGGAGGAAAAGATGGATATAAATGGTGATCAAATTGAAATGATACTTAGCACCGCTAACTGCATCGTATTAATGCACTTGTTAGTGAATACTTGGAATGATCCTACCTTAACAGAAAACTCTGAAGGCTTGAGTAAAACCTGCTCAGAAGAGTGATCAGCTATTACAGTCTATCTTTGATGAGTGTGGGAAGCAGGATTCAGTTTAGTGTGTGCATGTGTGCACAGCATTTTGTTTTCTTTTTAACCAGCTTTAAGGTTTAACAGCATCAATGTTATTGCTGGTTAATGAAGTATTTTTTCTTTGCAGTGCCCACTGGTTTTTGGCTGTAATCTGTTTTCCTGGCTTAGAGAAACCCAAATATGAACCAAATCCCCACTACCATGAAAATGCTGCAGCACAGATAAAATCTTCCTCTTCTGACGGAGAGAGCAACACACCATCTCCTTTGCCAAATGAGTTGGATGCACAAAACTCGCCTTCTAAATCCACAGCAAAGAAGACATTGACCAAAAAATATAATACAGCTTTAACTGATTCAAACACTGAAACACAGGACAGTGAGTCTTCATGTTGTAGAAGAAGTCCATGTAGGGTAAAAAGTGGTTTCAAAAAACTAAATCAAATAGACAGTGATGTCGAAGAACCTAATACTATTGAATCAGCATGCCATAGACTGGACCATAGGACTCCAGATGAAAATGGTATACAGGGTGAATTCACAACTGCTAGCCAATCTATGGGTATGTTATCATAAAAATGTACATATTTTAATGAAAAATTTGAAAGCTTCATTTCTGTTACTATGTTTGCAGTCGCAAAAACATCGAAAGCTTACGTGACTTAAGTTGGAATGCTTGCAACATAAGTAATTTACAGTCATTGCGTATAAAGTGTTTTGTGGCTGTTTCAGTTCTTGCCCCGCATAAAACTGGAGGTAAGACAGATGAATTTGTCAGTTACGTGGCATTTTTTCATGCAAAATATTTTCTAAATGTCACTTAATTTGAATCAGATGAAACTGGAATTGCTAAGGAAAAACTGCTGGTATTTGATCATTAACCCTCATAATGTATCTATGAGGGAATGCTGAATTAAGATGAACTTTAGTTTCCAGTGTCTTCTAGCATATGAGGTATTGCTTCAACAGTTAAGTTCTTTAATGTCCCGATAGAAGGCATGTAGAAAGACTGAGAAGAAAATTTTAAGCGAAAAAAAAAGCAAGCAAAAAAGCAAGTGCATGCTTTCCTTCTGTAGAGGCTGTTGCCAGTAGTTGCAGTTATCTAGAGCAGCATTTGTACCAAAGTAAACAAAGTAACTGACATAATTTTAAAGACAAAATAGAGAACTTTGAAAATATTTTTCTCTGCTCACGGCAAGGTTTGGATCCCCTTGAGACATGAAGTACGGAATATCTGATGGTGAGAAAATTCGTATGTCAGGCATTGATACTGCTCCTACTGACTTAATTTATGCATAGTAAATCTTTGTATAGCTTATAGTACAAAGTCCATAAAGACTGTATCAGTTATATGGTCTACTCTGTGCACTGCAGACCATTGTAACTTCCGTGTCTTTGGGTATAAACCCTTACCTACTTTTTAGTCTAAACTTAACTCACGGCTAGTTTATTCTTCTTCTGTGATAACATTGTCACTTCTGCAAGCTTTTTGTTGTTGTTGTTTTGGTGGGGAGGGAGAGGAGGATCTTGCTTAATTTTTTTTTTTTTTCCACTATGTGCAATTTTTACAGTATATGATATCACTATTGTACATGAACTTATCTATCTTGGATGCTGCTATTGTTACTTGACTGTAATTAGTGAGTATGTTCGTTATGAAATACGGTTTTTCTAGGATTATGGGTTTTTTCCTTTTTAATGCCTGCATTGCTTTGCTGCCTGACTGGTGATCATTGTGTCAAAGACTAAAACACCTGGATTTCCTTTCCCATCTAGGTCAGGTGTTTTACCCTTGGATTAATGCAGACATTCTTACTGGTCACTGTCCTGGTTTAAGAGTGAGATTCAGTTTGAGATTGACACTAGGCGTGTGCTTAGGTAGCTAAATTTAGATGCACTGTGAACTTAAACTCCCATTACAGTCAGATAGAAGATGTAGACCTTGGATATTCTGTCCAGCCTTCAGCTGTTACTCCAGAAGGGCGTGAGTCTTAACTCTTGACTCTGCCAAACCCATATCTATGTACTAGATATCCTAGGGTATCTCAGAAGGCAGCAGCTGCATCTTTGATAATAGACTCAGTGAAACTAAGAGAGCTCTTCCTCTCACCCTTAAAAACAGGCACAGAGTAGTTGTTCAGTTGAGTAGCTGCTCTGTTTATGGTCTTCGCCCTAGTTGCCTGCTATCGGTGGCCTAAATCATAGAAGTCTTGATCTCAAACTGCATTCTGGTGTTGGACTTGTAAATCAGTAGGCATGGATGCCAAAATAATTCCGAAGAGACCATACAAAATATATTTTATTACTTAACTAACCCCCTTTTTTATTGATCAACATAGGAAGGTCATCCAGTTCTTATTAGATCTGTGATTCTTCTTGATACCAATTCTTATTTTTTAGGACTGTCAGCAGTATGTCACTCCACTATATACGGCCTATTTTCTGTGCTAAGGTCTTTTCAAAGGTAGCGAGCAAGATTAATTTCCAAGTTTGTCCCTATGGAAATCCACTAGTAACCTCATTCCAAACTTCAACAAATGCAGATCTTCTGTGATTTTCTGTTAGCTACTCTTCGTCCTACTTACTCTTCTTAGAGAAATCTAATTTTCTTTAGTAACTGATAGGATACTATTACCTCAGTACCAAAAGGAACAAGTTTTAAGTTTGAGATTGTTTAGATACGTTATGTGGATACTTCCTAGGAAAAGTTTTATTCTGAAGATAGGAAGTTTTGCTGACGTGAGATATACATTCATCACTTCTGTCCACTTGGTTCATTAGCTTTCCCTTCAACATCTGTTCTGGGGACTTAAAAGGTAGTATAGGAAGACAGTGATCGCCTTTGCTGTGTTACTTAAGACATACATCTCACTTTTGGTTTATAAACCTGAGTAAAATGCTGCTCACCAGTTGTATCACAGTCATTGTGAGCAACTCTTAGATAATTTGAGGTATTTAAAATAAGTTTGGCTGTCAGTGATGACGTAGCACTTGATGTTTAAGTATACAATTGTACTGTCTGTGATTTGTACAGATGGATTGCACAAAATCAGGCTAAACTACAGTGAAGACTCAGCTGATGGTGGTAAACTAAATGAAGATGAGCTTATAGATTTTTCTGAAGACCAAGATAACCAGGTAAAACATTCAGCAATTTTATTTAGGAAATGCAAAATATTGTGTTGTGTTTTGAATGGACAGTATATATATTGTAACTATATATACTGTTTCGTTGTCTAAAGCTAGATATCTTTACAAACATTGAATCCAAAACACTGATTACTTTACAAGAAACAATTATAAATTAACTGACAGAATAAAATTGTATATTCATTCTTTAAGCTATCAGGAAACTGCTGTACTGATCCTGCTTTTAATGCTGTGAGTCTGGTGCATAGTGACAATATTACACAGTGGTTTTAGTGGAAATTCTGAAAATGAAAAACTTTCTCATCTCCCCGACTCCCATGTTTAGCTAACAGAACCAAGAACAAGTTATTCTTATTTCAGCTGTATATTATGGAAGTAAACAGATGTATTTATAAGTGTATGTTACTCTGCTGTTCGGTTTAGTTGGTGCTTTTCTGAATCATGCTTAAACAAATGGTTTTATAAACAGGCAGTGTGGTCTTTTTCACATTGGAAGACTTAGATTTTAGAGATGTATAAAATCCCTGATCATTCAGTGTCCTTTATTGATTCACTTGTGGGTATGAGGATGTGATTCCGTAGCCCTGTTTCTTATACAGTGTAAGTTCAATACGGAGAATGATGAGTAGGGTTCTTTGAAGCTGAAATAAATGGTGTGTAGGCAGCGAATAAAGTAAATCTTCTTGATACCAATTCTTATTTTTTAGGACTGTCAGCCGTGTTCCTTGAGAGGGTGGTAAGATGCCAAGCTCCCGGGTTTCAGCGTAGCTTAGAACTTAGCTCAGGCTGAAGCTGTCACTGATACCTTCCCAAATACACAAAGCAAGTATAGAAATGTTAAACCATGACAGGTTGAATGCACCTTCATATCTGCCAAAAATGATGTTGAAGCTGCAACAGAAACAGGTGGATTAGGAACTAGGCAGCTGTTGTCTAACGTGATAAAATCTTAATGGTGTAACATGAGGATTTCAGTCATAGGATCCTGCTTTTGTTAGTAAAGAAGCAAGTTCACCAGCCGTGCTGATATGGTAGTTTGTGGTTTTGGAAAGCATCTCTGTCCCTGAATGCAATGGTCTGTGGTAGTAATAGTGATCTCTGTTGTGTAGGAAATCAGCAATCACTACTGAAATCAGAAATTTAAAAGAACATTCTCAGGTTTGTGGCATGTTGGTTTTGCAACATGCGGTTATGTCATTTTCCCTTCAGATTTCCCTTGCCCAGAGAACTAAGTTGGTGGATTCTGGAGCAGGAATCAAACTTTCTAAGTTCGTTACGGATTTTGTCTTGTTTTCTCTAGAAGATAGTGTACATAAAATTGCCTGAAAAATTCCTAGTAATCGTAAGGAAAAATACTTAAAATATGGATTATAACCTGCAGGGAGTTGCACTGCTTTTAGCTCAGCAATGCTTGGAAAGTGTCAGTTGCTGCTGGTTGTTGTTGTTGTTGTTATTTTTTCCTAGTTTCAATGGTCCTTATATAAACATCGCTGTTCACTGTGTCTTTCCCTCATGGATTTGAGAGAGACTAAAAGATGGTAATACAAATAATGGATGGTTTTCAATGAAAGCTACCGCTTCTTTATTAAACTAGATTTTATTTGTCTTGACTAAAAATGGAAAGAACAGTAATACTTCCTTTTTGAATCCGTTTGAAAAATAGTATGAACTTTAAAACACCTGTAAACATGTTGCTTTTGTAGGAAGACAGTAGTGATGATGGTGGCCTTCTAGATGACAGCTGTAATTCAGAAATGGGACAGTGGCACCTAAAGCCTACTATCTGCAAACAGTAAGTAGTGAAACAGTTAAAATGGATGTTAAGATAGTTTGGAAAAGTAAAATTTTGTAAGTTTATGAAATTTAAGACCATAATTATGGGAGATGGTCATACATAGTTCTTAGGGCAGTTTAGCCTGCGTGTGTTTATCTTTGAGGGAACCTTCTGTTCTTTGTACTATCATCATCTGTACTGTTTCATGCAAGTGAAGATTGTTTCTTCAAACGAGGCTGTTCTTTCACTTGCAGAATCATGTTTAGATGTATCCTTTTATATATATATATATAAATCTATATATATATTTTATATATATAAGAAATGTGTATATATATATAAGAAAGAAAGTAAATTCTTTAAAATGAAGCTGTGTATAAGTTAAAACTGAACCAAACCTTTGTGGCCACTCAGTACAGGAAAAGTGGGAACAGTTTTTAGCATATGAAATGTGTAGGTGGTATACTTGATGCATTGTAACGAAGGACTAAAAATCCACCTGTGTTGCAAGTTTTGAGAATATTTGATATTGCTTTGAACTTCCAATTATAGTTTAGCTAAATTTTCCCATGCTGATGATGGATTATCGGTATGTAATACTTCCCACCCAGTCACTATTTTAATCCAAATATGAACCTTCTGAAGATCTCTGACACTCAGATACCGCAAATCATTAAGGGCAGTTCAATACTTCACTGTTAAATGGTTTTAAATTTCTTTTATATGAAAAAGAAAATCCCTTTGACAAGGATTTCAATTTCACTCCCTGTATGTGCCCTCCTCTAGAAAACAAGTACGTTGAATTGTGTGTTCTAAGAGAACACTGCTTACATAAATAGCTTTCTTTTACCAGAAGTATAAACAAGTATCAACAAGAACAGTCATTCTTCAAATGACCGTATGGTTGTGCATCAAAAGTTGTGCAAGTCTAAAATAATTTACAGGTACAAACAAACCTATTCATAAATACATACATATAATTAGCCTGAATGTACTAGTCTCCAGTTTTCATAAAGAACATATTCTGTGAATGCATATGTATATTATTGTTTAAAGAAATAAAAAAGCAGAGCTTTGTGAAAAGTAATCTGTGTCTATCCCTTAAAATATGCCTTACATCTAATGCTGAGATTCTGAGTTCTGGAATGAGTTCGCTCTGATGTGTAAATCCGACCGCTGCATGTAAGATGACTGATACAATTTAGGTGTTACATGTCTACATGTAGTAGAAGACAGTGTCCTTTAGACAGAGTGATGCAAGTCTACAAGAAAGCATTCAAGCAGACTAAGTTCTAGAGAGAATCTTTGGTTAGCTGCATTATTTTTCTAAAGTCTTTCAAGTACGGTACGTGTGCTTTATAGGTAACTATCTGGTATGCATTTCAGATTCAGTAATTCAGTAATTGAAATCACTTCTTGAACATACAAGTCTAGTGTGTTTGCGTGGGTGCTGTAGGCTGCTCTGTCAGTCCTCCTGCTGCTGCTCCAGAAGGAAGTCTGTGGGTTCTTTGCCTCTTGCAGATGTCCCAGATACCTTGTGCGTCTAAAATAGCACTAGACACCTGAGGGGCTTTTAGGTAACTAGATTTGGCCTGTAACCAATGGCTTTGGTCTGACAGTGCTAGAATTCTCTGAGCCCTTAAGTTCTCTGTACTTAGTGTATAGTTAAATCTGAAGATAACTCAGCTTTGCATTTAGCTATCCGTTAGGGGATTATAGCAGCGCAGGCGAAATTTTAATATTTATAATAGAACTGGATTTGTTCAAGGTCATCCCACAAATAATTTCATTGCTAGCTGTTTAACGCTGTGTTTTCTGAGCTGCTGTAAAATACTGTGTTCTCTCATAGGCCCTGCATTTTGCTTATGGACTCACTGAGAGGCCCTTCCCGGTCAAATGTCGTGAAAACACTAAGGGAGTAAGTTTCATGTCTGTGATTTCTGCAAAATTGTGCAAGTAAAAAAAAGGGTTTTAATTTTTATGATCTTTTGTCATAGGTATTTAGAGGTAGAGTGGGAGGTCAGGAAAGGCAATAAAAGAAGCTTTTCCAAAGAGGTCGTGAAAGGTTCCAACCCCAAAGTGCCGCAACAAAACAACTTCAGTGATTGTGGAGTGTACATTCTGCAGTACGTAGAGAGCTTTTTTGAGGTATGTGTATTTGTGTAGTTGCTTGTTTTGTGTCCTGATAAAATTCTTATAATTTTAAAAAGTTCCTTAGTGTAGCTTTTACAGCTGTTTATTAGATGCATTATATATGCATTAGAAAATAATTTATGTGTTAACATACATATTAAGAAATACTTTCTGGAAAATGAACTAGTTACTGTTTTTAGTTGCACGTACATACCAGGTATTGAAAGCCATGGAATTTTCTGAGAAAACGTTGAGAAAATATTTTGAGAGACTTTAGTGTTGTTACAGTGCCTTTAGAATTACACTGTAAGGGTTCACATTTGAGTTCAAAATCTAAAACAGAGGTGTGGTACAAAAAAGCTTGTTTTTTGCCTGAGAAAGATAGCCAAATAAATTCATTAACCTAACACAGCTTAGTTTGGACTTTCTAAGCTTTCATTAAAGCATGAAAGTAGAGTCATTACAGCTAGAAGTGAAATCTTAATTCTCTTGAAGGAAATGGTTGAACTTTTGTTTACTTTAACTATCTCGGCCTTCAGGTTGAAGGTCCTCTCAGAAGTGGAGGGCAGAGCTCCTCAGGTGTGGGCTAGGAGGAGAAACAGAGCAACATGTTGCCTGAATGGGGCATTAAGCCTACTTAAAGTCCATAGTGCTTTTTCCTAAAACCTCTCCTGAAAAAGCCTGTCGTTTCTTTAGTCCTCAAACCCTCCCTTTGTTCATAGCTTACTAAGAAAGCCAACCGCTTTAAGTATGTGTGCAAAATGAAGCCCAATCATTTAATACACTTTTGCTGTTCTCCAGCACTTAGAATCGCCCTAGAGAGCATTCTGTTCTGTACATAGGGGTTATGTGGAGCAGCCACGTTTGGAGAATCTTGTGCCCTTCCTTGTTGCAAACCAGGGGCAGAATTAGGGCAGCTGGCTCTGTCTCGCATGCTCTTGCAGGGTGCAGCAGCTGCGTGTGCCCAGAGATGTGTCAGATAGCAAGGAGCAGGGCGCTCTCAGCTGTGACCTGAACAGGAACGTAAAACCTACACCAGCCGAACAGTGTTTGGCTATCTTATGCTTACTGAATTAATAATTTCAGCTTGTACTTGAAAAAGCCTATGAAGTCGCACGTTTTCAGCAGCTCTGCAGGCTGAATTGGAAAGTGTGTAAAATGAGGTGTTTGTGGCTTGATTTCAAACTTCGTTTTAATAATAAGCATTGCATTCACGACGCGTAGGGTTTTCTAAACCCGAGACTGGTTTGAGACGGCGTGTGGTGTAAGCGGGTTGCATGCCGCGGCTGCCCGCTGCCCCCCGGGTCCCCCGCCCTCAGCACCGCTCGGCTCCGACGACGGCCGCCTGGGGGCGCTGTGGTGCCGCGGCGGGGGCGAGTGCCATTGTGGCGGGGCGCGCAGGTGCCACTGGGGCTGCGGCGGGACTGCCGGGGGGGTGGCGGTGCTTCTCCTTCTAGTGTTGGTGCTTCACAGTGAACGCTGTGTTGTTACATGCTGAAACTTGGTTTGTTTGACCTTGACTGTGCATGTACAAAGGACACAAATCGTATATGTTTTGTTTCATGCTGAGGGAATGTAGTGGGGAAGAGCGCCCATTTTCCCACTCTGGTTCTTTCCAGTCTTTTTAGGATATGACTCCTCGCTTTAATATCCAAACCAACTTTCTTTTCAGAATCCTATTCTGAGTTTTGAGCTACCAATGAACTTAACAGACTGGTTTCCACGTCCACGAATGAAAACCAAAAGAGAAGAAATACGAAAAATCATCCTGAAGCTGCAGGAACAGCAGAACAAAGACAAGAAGGGACAGAAGGACCCAGCCTCGGCAGAAAGATCTTTGCAGGAAAAAACAGAACAACTTCTCAACAGCGGCTCAGACTGAATGTTGTATCTGTTGCATGTTAGCTCCGCAATCAGAACTGAAATATGCGTTTTGTCTGCCCAGACTAAATAAAGATTTGGCGTATTCTCTGCTCAAAGTTACTTGGGAATGTTTAATGCCTGTATAAATGTGTGTCATAAAATGATTTAATTTCCACAAAGATGTGTATTAAGTAAGCAAGTCTGTACATATGTTAATGAGGCCAACTTTTTCAGCATTTGTAATTACTTTTTTCCACTTGTTAGGGAGCTTTTGTTATGTATTTCTGTTAATAGAACTTAAATAGCAACTTCTAAACATAAAGCAAATAAAGAAAATATTTATAGGATAAAATGGTTAACTTTTTCTTTTTCAGTAAAGCTGTAATGTTACAGGCTTACGTAACACGTAGCGAATGATTTGGTAGAAAGATAATTCATATTTTGACCCTATTTAGTTGCCCTTTACAAGGTTATTCTGCTTGCGCTACAAACAATAATATGGGTAAGTGTCTCAGTGTACCATGGCCTCAGAGAGGGTGATTCCCATCCTCGCAGTATCTAAGTGTAGGCAGTGTAATAGTTAATAGGACTGCTTCAGATTTGGGATTTTAAAAGATACGCCTTGCAATTAAAATTCCACACTTGCTTTAGTGGGACGGGCTAGGGGAAGGGGGAGAATGCTCTTTGACCAGAGATTACTATTCAAACAGTATTATAAAAGTGGTTTCAATGAAGTGATCTTGAGTGATACTATTAAATCATATTTTGTGGATCCCAATTGTTGTACAGGTGTATTTTGAGACTTTCTTCATTATAAAATTGTATTTTGGTAAGTGTACTTGGAATAGCAGATTGCCCACATTACATTTTCTATGTTACAATTCTGAATGTTACATTCATATGTGCTTTATCTAAGTAATGAACATTTAAAAAAAAAAAAAAAAGTGTATGATTACTATTTTTTGTAATATCCACGCAAAAAAAAAAAAAAAAAAAAAAAAAAATCCAAACCAAAATACCAGTGTTCATTGCTTGCTTGTTTGTTCTTGGCTCTAGGTAGCATCAGACTAATGCTGGGATTCGTTTGGATGTTTCCAGTGCGTTTTGGTTTTAAAATAGTTTAAGATGCCATTGTTGCTTACAGTGCAAACAGCCTTTTATCCTTGTTAAAAAGGCTTCAGTTTTCAAATGAGAGTAAAGTAAGAAGTGGCTTTTACAAGGAGATGTATATCCAGTCTGCTGCTAGTTTAGATGTCTTTGAAGCAAGCTGGAAGCTGTCCCTTTCTGGGACGGAGTCTCACGGGTGGAGAGGGGCCTTCTTTCCTTCCTTGGACACCGTGTTTTCTCTTCTGGTTCTACTGGGAGTATAATTTGTAATTCCCTTCTCCCCAGCTTCCGTAGCTGAACTGTGTAACCAAAACCAGTTTTTATATGCGATATCAAGTGTACTTGAAGCCCCATTACTTGAGGTTTCTCCATGGCGTTCCATTCTCCCTGAACCCTGAAAACATGGCTGCTAATGACATTATCACCAGGGCATTTCTGAAACTGAGTTCGCTCACTGAGGCACCGATTGCACATAGAGCAATACAGCCAGGGGCTGTTAACCTTTTGCATGGGTGCCCCATGGGATCTAGGGAGGGCTTGTTCATTCCCTCATCTCTTCTTACGCAGACTCTGGTCCCCGTACATACGTAAGCACCGCATGTCTCTTACAGATGACTCCTACATGGGTTTCTTCTTCAAATTGTATGGGGGCAATATTCTGGTTTACAAGTTAAATGTGTAAGGGACGTGTGTAGGAGTTATTTCCTCCATGGAATTAGTTTACTATTCTTGCCGTAAAAACTAAATAAAGAAAATAAGTGCTAAAATAACTTCAGATTGTTTCCCTGCAGTGTCTTGTATGCTTTCAGTGCAACTAATGATTTGGAATAGTTCTTTACAAATACACGTGAATCAGTGATGGCTTGCAGAGAGGAAAGTAATTTCCTGGAAATACAGAGACAATTGCAAGTGGAATGTATTCTCAGTTAAGATTTCCCCCCGTTATATGTTCCCATGGTATGCAGTATATCCAAATTTGGTCAGTATAATAGTCTGCCTTTTTCTGACGTTTGTGATGCAGGTTCATAATTTGATGTGGAGCTATTTGGTTCTCTTGCTAGGAATGGCCTGGTGCTTCCTCCTTCTTCCTCTTTCCTGTCGTCCCCATCTTCCACCCTCCCAGTTTTCGAAGCTGTGAAGAAAGTGTTTGATTTATTATCTTTCAATGTTAAAGGTCTTGCAATCCTCAGTCCATATACAGCAAGCTAATATACATGTTAAATATAGGAAACTTATTTTTTTAATAAAATGTGATGTTAATAGAAAAAAAAAAAAAAGGAATTAAGAATGAGTTATTTAAAAATGTTGCTGACTTGCTTTAAATGGTTCACCGCTATGTGTGCTTTTTGTAGGCTATTGTTCATTCCGTGGGGATTAGTTACGATACTGTTCTGCAATCAAAGGAGGAGTTTTACCATCGACTTCCCTGAGTCGGATCTATTCAGAGATGAGCGGGGAGGGGATGTTTTTATGACAACGAATACACTTTGAGGAAAACGTGAGTTGTTTATTTCCTTGCAGGACTTTAAAATCGCAAATGCACTGAGTAGTACGGCCGTGTTGTGCAGTGCAGGGTATCGGCTTCCAACCTAATTAAATGTATCTCTTTGTATTGTTTTTCACGTTGGATAGAATAACAGTTAAGAGTTCCTTTAAAAGTTTTAGATTACTCAGCATGAAAAATGGATGCGCTTCTGGTGCGCATCTGCAGGTTGGCTGCAAAAGTAGAAGAGCCATCTCAGCAACCCCTTGAGACATTGTGTTTTCTTGCTGAAAAAACAGCACACCATCTGAAGAGCAGAGGCTCTAACAGGGACTGTGGGTACACTGCACTCCTGTCTTGGAAGAACGTATTTTCTAAAACACATGGTGAAGAAAGAGTTGAAAAATCAAGCAAATTTTACCATGATGAGGAAACCGTGTGATTGATTGTGTGTGTGTGTGTGTGTATATATATATATATTTAATTGATGTGCTGTGTGGCTGTGTGGTAAACTCGTAAAGTAGAACAGGAGAACAAGAAGCTTTTGCATTTGATTTCTGTTAACGTAGCTCCTCTGGAAACTTGAGTGAACTTCTCTGGTGAGCAAACAGCAGCAGCTTCCATAGTTTGCAGATTCACTGTATTTTATTTCTCCAATTTTTTTTTTTTTTTTTAATGAAACCATTTCCAGTCACTGGTTAAAGCCTTGCATTGTCATCCTTCACCTCCACATACTCAGTACCCCTAGAGAACCTCTGTGCTGTGTGCTTGGATTCACAGAGGCTCTCAGCCTCCCAAAGTCTTTCAACTCTTCCCTTCTATTTCTGGCAGTCACAGGGGAACTGGTGTTAGGAACTATAACTTTCTAACAGTAACAATGAGGGAACAGCCATTTTATTTCCCTTTTGCCACCTTATCTTAAAACTAAATCATTTGTGCCTATCTCAGCTATTTGTGCTCAAAGAAAGATGTGATGAAAGGCATCTGTTCTGTAGGATCCAGTCTGGTTACCAAGGATGTAATCTGCAAAAGGACTGCTTTCTCTTGTTGTGGTTTGTTGCCGTTTTCTGACAGGCGAGATTTTGCTTCGCTTCTGACAAATCTGCACGTGGACTCATGCAGCCCTGTAGTTACAAAGGGAGACTCGGTGGCGTACGCCGTACCTTCAGGATTCACTTCTGTGACTAGTTGCTAGCTGTAACCTACATTCAAGCAGCCAAGCTGTTTCTTTCCTAGGTCCTTTTTTTTTTCCCCCCCATTTGGGCTCTCAGCTGATGTTCCCCAGAGGAAAGTAAGCAGCACTTCTTGTGATACGTGGTGCTTAAAGTAGATGTGAACTATGTTTCGTATGAATACACATGAACAGAAGGTTCTGTGGATTAAGATGTATCCAAATTCTGTTAAAAATGAGATTTACCACGATTACACGGTAAGTAAGGGAGCTTACCTTGCTTACCTACTTCTTTCTCCATCACTCCTTATTTTATTGGGCTCTGTAATTAAATTCTCAGTTCTTGGGGGTATGACTTTACCCCCAAAACAGTGCATACCAGAATACCAGCATAAACCAGAGTCAGTATAGGGTGATCAAAAATTCAGGAGTGAGAAGAAAAAATACCATTTCTATTTTAAAAAATAAGGTTTATGTTTATCACAAAGAAGAAAAAAACTGCATATCCTATCCAAGTAAATGGTTTCTCCTAATGCAATAATAAAATCCACATTTGATATGTGTCCATTTTGTGCTGTACCACGGATTTAGATGACGTTTGCAAATTTGAACAACTGGGCCAGGTTCTCTTGTTGCAAGGTGACCAAATACCTGCAAGGTTGAGGGGAGCCCTACTGGTGTAGCTGTGCATCTGTTCCCATATAACCTGTGAGGAGACCGCTTCAGAGAGAGCTGCCCTCCATTGGACAGGCGGTCATGTTGTGTCCAGAGGCTACTGAGCCATTCAGCACTTAGAATCTGACCTTTAACCCAGGGCTTGAAGGATGTTAGACTTCCCCAGTAACCTAACTCAGTGAAGTTTATTAAATATTTATTCATCGCCATCTCTCTTTAACCATATTTCTGAGTTCGGAAACTTGGTTTACTGTTGCACCTATACTGACATCAGCAAAATGTATGTACTAAATATAACTACATATTACTAAATGTACTGATGGTGACTTGCAGCAGCAGTTTGCAGACAAGCCTGTAATCCCCACTCTCCTCAAATAGCTACAAGTCAGATTCTGAGCGTCAGAGTTTGTCCTTCCTAACTCATATTTTACATATATGGAAATGGCGTAGTGGTAGTCTGGATAGAAACATCAGTATATGCTGGGTGAAAAACGGTATTAATCATAGGAGCTCTTGGGAATTAAGTAGTTGGATTTTAAAGCTGTAGGATGAATTTGCTGTTTGTGAAAAAGGCTGAAAGGGAGCAGGACACTAGTTTTAGTTGTGGAGAAGTTCATGTTTTATCACTTGACTCCTGGAAATTTATTTTGTAGCGTGCAATAGGAGTACACTGGGTAGAGCGTGGGTTCTGCAGTACAGGAAATTGAGATAAGCCAGCCCCATAAAAATACCATTAGAACCATGCTGAGTTTCCAGCAGAAAATGAAACTATATGAAACATAATTGGTGCTAGGAATGCAACCAAGTGGAGTGTGTTTCTTATTTCAATGTTACTTGGTTCTGAAAGCTGAACTGATTAGTAAACAATCCTGTAATAATATCTGTCAGTGTTACAAAAGGGCAATGAAAGGCCGTGAGAAGTTATTCAGCTCCGTCCCATCCTACAAAGCCACTGAAATTCCTGGACTTCAAACAAAATTGGTGTTGGCTTCTTCTGTTGCAGATAACATTCAGGTTCCAGAATCGAGCGCATATTTTCCACAAATGTGTGAATTAATTTGTTGCATGTGTTTGTATAGACAGCGTGTGATGATGGTGTTTAATCAGAAAGTGATCTGTTCTTTCACTTCTTTTCCCCCAGTCACCCCTCAGGAAAAGTCAGGCTATTCTTCTGCAAAGGCAGTGTTCTTTGCAGTAGTTTATTAGTTCTTCACGTTTTTTGAGGTCGCTCTGCACCTTACCGTGCAGTCATTTTGAGTATTTCCTGCTGCTGCCAATTATTGTAATTGTTCTTAGACTGCTGAGGAATTTGGACGCAATGAAGTCAGCCCGATTTCAATATCTGACTTGTATCCCTTTTCCTAAAGCAAGTTAAGTTGGTTCTCTGAGTCAAAGGAGGTACCTTTTCATAAAGACATCTGATGCAAATGATTTTATTTAGACACGTTTTTCAGGCCAATTAGGAGATAGGAACTTAAGATAAATTAGGATTCTTTAATCCTAAAACCACTAAATCTAAAATTGAATCTAGTTCGATGTTCGTTTTATCACACAAAATAAACACGTAATGTAGGTTACTTGATCCAAATGAAGTTCAGCCTTTACCTTAACCATGGTTCCTAACGTCATTATCACCAACCATGTCGAGAATTGAGTGCTGCAGTTCAGTGTCAGCTGAGTGCCTGACTCCGCTTCCCAGTTTTCACTCTGGTCTCACCCAGGTGAGTGCTTTCTGCAGTATTTTTGCAGAGCTGCCAATAACTTGCATTATGTTTGCAAATATTCCCGCAAAGCATCTCAGGTTGGGCACCTGAAAATAGGAACGTAGCTGATGACTATTGGCAAATACTTATAACTTGCCAAGTAGCAGGTAATTTTCCCATGGCGATGGGTTGTGTGTTCGTGTCTGAAAGACATTATTTAGGTATTTTAGTAATGAGATTCTTTTTTTCCTTATCGTAGCTTCTCATGGGACAACAGGAATTACACAGCTCACAGTTGCCTTTACTGTGAAATTTTAAGTTCCCTAAACACTCGACTGCATCCACTGAGAGAGGTGCTATCTGGAGAAAACATTACTTGTATGCAGAAATTTCTGTACAATCACCAAATTAAGGCTCCTTGTACAATTTCATTGTTTAATATTACCCAAATTTGAGTACTTATGTTTGTAAGCATCTTTAATGTGTATTTTGTGTATGAGTTTTTCTGACTTTCATTGTCGTGGTGATGGTCCCTAGGAGGACCTGGGCTTGTTCAGCCTAGAGAAGAGAAGGCTGCGGGGTGACCTCGTTGCAGCCTTCCGGTACCTAAAGAGAGCCTACAAATAGGAGGGAAGGCAACTCTTTACAAGGGTAGATAATGGCAGGACAAGGGGAAACGGTTTTAAGTTGAGTGAGGGAAGATTTAGGTTGGATATCAGGGGGAAGTTCTCCACTATGAGAGTGGTGAGGTGCTGGCACAGGCTGCCTAGAGAGGCCATGGATGCCCCGTCCCTGGAGGTGTTCAAGGCCAGGTTGGATGGGGCCCTGGGCAGCCTGGTCTAGTATTAAATGTAGAGGTTGGTAGCCCTGCCTGCAGCGGCAGGGTTGGAGCTTCATGATCCTTGAGGCCCCTTCCAGCCCAAGCCATTCTATGATTCTATGACTAGCTCCACAATACTACTTTTTGCATCTCCATCAGCAGCTGTAGTATGCCACCGTTTTCTCGCTCCACTCGATGAAGACATGATGCACACATCCCAGCGACTTTTCCATTTGGTTACAAAAAGCGGAGGAACACTGGTGCGCATCAGTCAGTGTTCTTCTAGAGAGAACTTGTTACAGATTTTGTCCACTTGTCACTTCCTTCCAAACCCCGGGGGGCTGCCTTTCTGCACAGCTTTCTCTCCTGGTCTCTCTTGGAAGAGACTACATCTGATAATCTTTTACCACATCTTGAAGCCCAGTTCTTCAGTCTACGCTTTAGGAAAATAACCACTATTATCTTCTTCCAATGTTGCAAGCAGCTTTGTCAGCAGAGAAGGAGATGAAATACAGGTTGGATGAGCAAACAGCAGCCAAATTGAGAACTGGCTGAGGGGTGGGGTCTGGAGGTGGATGATCAGTGGCACAAAGCCAGGCTGGAGGTCAGTAATGAGCAGAGTGCACCAGGGTCACTGCTGGGTCCAGTCCCATTGAACATCTTCATTAAAGATCTGGCTGATGGAGCAGTGTTCCCTCAGCAAACATGCAGGTGCTACTCTACTAAACTGGGAGGAGTGGCTGATATGCCTGAGGGTTGTGGTGCTGTCCAAGGGGACTTGGAGAGGCTGGAGAAATAGGCTGACAGGAACTTGAGGAGGTCCGATGAGGGCAAGTGCTGAGTCCTGCACGTGGTGAGGAATAACCCCAGGCAACAACGTGCTGGGTTCCACCCAGCTGGAAAGCAGCCTGGTAGAGAAAAGGACCTGGGGGTCCTGCTAGACATCAAGTGGAACATGAGAGAGCAATGGGCCCTTGCTGCAAAGAGAGCTAATAGCATCCTGGGCTGCAGTAGGTGAAGTATTGACAGCAGGTGTAGGGAGGTGACTCCTTCACTCCTCTCAGCACTGCTGAGGCTGCACCTGGAGTGCTGAGTCCAATTCTGGGCTCTCCAGTACAAGATTGATATGAATAGGCTGGAAATATTTCAATGAAGGGCCATCAGGATGATGAAGGAACTGGAACATCTCTGCTATAAGGAGAGGCTGAGAGAGCTGGGATTGCTCAGCCTAGAGGAGACTCAGAGACTCAGACTTTCTATACATCAATATATAGAAACACCCGAAGGGAGGGTGCAAAGAGGACGTACTGGTTGTACATTGCAAGGAGCAAAAATGCAAAACAATCGACCTTCCTTAAGTAACACATTTCTGATAACATGAGAGAAGAAACTATTATGAACTGAAATAAAGCAATAAGATTTCAAATAGAAGCTGTTGCCTTAAGCTGTAATATCTGATTTATTTGCAACCAGAATGGAGTGGCTGGAATACAAAAGGCCTGTGGAAAAGTCAGGCTATTGAAATACTTAGCTGTAGTCACAAGGGTTGTTCGTGCAAAGTCCACTGGGAAGAAAGAGGAAAAAAACCAAAAAGATCTTTGCACAGCTGTCAAAATCAGGAGATTTATGTATACACATATAATGCTACGGGAAAGTGAGTGGATAACATAAGGCTTACACACCGATTTCCAGTAAATAATTCACACGATATGGGATTGAATGCCTCTTATCTAAAGAAAACTTCCTGGGAAAGAAACCAGTTTGATTTTGAAAGGAGAGCCCTCTTGGAATCGGTAAGTATAAATCCCAGAAAATGTTCTTTCTTGAACTGTCTCTGAACATCAGCTGCTAAACCTTGATCCAGTTAGAGGTGTTCTTTTGCAATATCTGAGCAAGCAATTCTTTATCCGGATGAATTACAGATAAATTCTATCGGCAGGACTAAGTTGGCAGCTACATTAAGAAACTCCACGTGGGTAAATCCAAAACACACTGGAAACCGGTGAGGTGATGTCTTCCATATTTGTAGGGATTTTTTCTTCAGAAATTAATTGCAAAATTATAAAATGATTCTAGGGAGTATCAAGGCATTAAACTGAGATATAGTCAGGCGGGAAATGCCAACAGCTGACGCTGACAGGCGGTGAGGCATTTCAGCATGACCACGTTACACAGACACGCTGTAATAACATTTCATTCATATATATTTAGTATATGTCAACAAGGCAACGTAAAGTAAATGAACTGCTGGCCTCATTAAGTTGTTGGCTGTGACTTAAGTCAGTGCCCATAGACATTTCTACAGGCAGAATTTTACTCACTGTGCGCAATGTGTTAAACAGTTGAAGCTACAGATGACCCACAACAAACCCCAGCTAATTACAGCATAATTTAAGCACAAGCTTTCTGTCTGAAGTGACACCTACAGCAAAGGGCTGTAGTCGATGTCAAACTTGATTTTTGCATTTAATCTTCCATAATAAAGTCTGGAGAGAGAAACTTAACACACAGTAGCAACAACTTGAGGGATAACTACCTTTGTAGGGAGATTTCCAGCCCCACCAGTGGGATCCTTTACCCTCTTGCCCTTAGTTGGTGTAAATCTTAATCAACTTAATTATAAGTAAGCATTCACTTTCTTAGAAATTTAACTAGCATGGACACTGTGTGATACGCTTTGAAATGCAAGCGTGCATAATATCCTCCCAGGGTTTTCTAAGAAGTCACATAGGATCCTTTAACCCGCTTATCCTTTCAAACACTTCACTATTCATCAAGTCTGACAAAAGACAGTGGCCCATAAAATTGCCACAATTGTCTTTGTCTTAATGCGGCAACTTTGGGGACAGAAAGTGTTTAATCTGTAATAACCCCAATTCAATTTTAAATAGCTATAATATCTGGGTGAATTAAGACACCACAGACATCTAGAACATTGTCAGTTCTTTGCAGCAGGACTACAGCAAGGAGACACACGCACTTCAACAGTTCTTTTAAAAAGCTCCAGTGCCTTTTCTTGGCAGTCTTGCACTCAGCCCATTGAACTCCACGAGGTTATCTCAGGCCCACTCCTCAAGCCTCTCTGTGTCCTTCTGGTTGTCATCCTTCCCCTCCAGCCTATAAACCGCACCCCCCAGCTTGGTGCCAGCTACAAACTTGCTGGAGATTTTGCTAACAGGTTTCTTGTCCATCACCGCAGCCCCTGCAGCCTGACAGGCACTGTGTGATCCTGCTGCTGAAGGAGAGCTCTAGCTGTGAACACCTGTCACCTGTGTGTTAGGACCTCTGAATAGACCTTCCTTGTGGGTCCCCATGTGACACGCTGAGGCGCAGGAGGAATGGCGTCATGGCACGGGCACAAGGGGCTCCCTCACAGACCCTGAGCTGCATCTGTCCCTTATCAATATCCGTAGTCCGAAAGAGCTCTTAAGCAAAAAGTGTTTTGAGTCTCCAAGCCAGCCACTGTTCCTGCAGTTCCAAAAAGCCTCAGCTTGTCGTTTCTATCTAACTTTGCTACAAAGGACAGCTGAAATGCTTCCTGCCTGCCTCCTTATGCTGACAACATAGGAACACTGAAATACATTGTACCCACTTTCTCTTTCATCTCCTTTTCCCTTTGCTGAGGTCGAGTTCCTGCGCTCACATTTCACTGGTGTGTGAATCTTCCTCTCTTTTTCCCAGGAGAATTACAGAACAGATGCTGCTGTGTCCTGGGATATTTTTAGGTTTCCCAGGGAGAAGAAAGGGAGAGCAGCGATGCCTCCTACTCATCAGGGAGGGGCAGCCAGGCCGTGGGACAGCCCCTGGCTGCAGCACTTCCAGGTCACAAACAATCACAGGTTTGCTGGCACCAACAATATTTGGTTGGCCATTTCCTGACATTGTATCCTGTTTTGATAATGGAATTCTATATTTTTTTTTTATCCAATTAGCAAATTTACATTTTAATTTAATTTCCCAGCTATACCCCCCTTTCCAGATGATAGTTATCTATCTTCTACAGATAAAAGTAAGGCTGAACATACGAAGGGCTGCCCTAAAAGGCAATGACATGGGTGAACTCCCATTTTTGAGAATGTTTACAATAATTTGGTTTGTCAGAATTGTTGGACATTCTTAAGTCATGTCAGATAAGTATGCCACGGTCAAACATAACTTGCCACTTTGCAGGTGTGTTTAAAAGCCCCAGCAAGCTCCCGGCATATTCTGTGAGTGGTAGGAATCTTAATCTGGACATGGGATTTACTCCCACCTGCACTTTGCCTGAGCTGCAGGATTACTTGCATGCTGAGTCCTCTAGTGCCACTTTCACACGCACATCCCTGCTGATCTGAAAGAGCCCTTCCCTGGGAGTCTGGTGAGGCCCTGGTACAGATGCCCAGAGAGCTGTGGGTGCCCCATCATGGGAGATGCTCAAGTCTGGGTTGGATGGGCCCTGGGCAGCTGAGCTGATGGGGGGGCAGCCCTGCCCACAGTAGGGGATTGGGACTGGGTGGGCTTTGTGGCCCCTTCCAAACCAAACCATTTTATGACTCTGTGAAACCACCCACAGTTTCTTCTTGCCCAGGACAGAGGCCAAGACACAGTTATGACTGTCCTGTCTACAGGGGAAGACAGGAATGGAAGAAAATGCTAAAGAAATGTAGCTTGGGCTGCAAGATGAAGGAAACCAGGAGGGGATTTGAGGAAAAAAATGGGTTGGGTTTGTTCCATCAGCAAAGTGCACAAGGCTTTCAGGGTGTGCAGGGGCACGACACAAAGTCAGGACAATGGTGCCACTTGTGAAACACTGCACAGAGAGAAGTGAAGTGTTTATGGCCAGCTGGCCAACAAGCGGGTGGTGCCAGGCATGCCCATAAAACCCAGGGTGGGGGAGGTGACACAGAGCTCACGTGTGGGTGCTTAAGAAGGGGTGGCTATACATGTCCTGGGCTGCATGACACACGTCACAGGTATGATGCAGTGCTGCCCAGCTCTCTGCAGCGCACAGTCTTGTGAACATAAACAGTGGAGTGTGGGTGACAAGATAAGTGGTCTCATTTATGGTGTGATCCAGGACACGAGCCTAACCAGGTAACACAAATGGCAAGAAAGGCATGGCTGGTTACAGATTGAGGCATGTTTGTTGACACTTGCAGGGCTCATTAGATAAAATATGAGGTGTTTTGAGTGTCCCTTGCCTTTGAGGGTAGTGTGGGCACTCAGCACCAGACAGGACTGGGTGAAGACTGATCCCACTCAAGGGATGCAGAGGTTGGGGGACACTCAGCATGTGTGCTGCACAGCCATGTTCCTGGCCCCTTCATGTCGTGAGCTGAAGTGTGTCTGTGGGTTCCCAGAAAATAGCAGTGATGGCAGTGAGCACAGCAGGGTGCACACAAGGGGAGCTCCTGTGGAAGCAACAGAGTGGCTTCTAAGTGATCTCCAATTTTCAGGGTTTTCCACAGCAGGATAGAAACCACCTGTCTTATACCATGCTTCATATGGTTAATTAACCCAACTTTTTTTTTTTTTTTTTTCCCAACCAATGCAGTTAAAGAATCATAGAATCACAGAATTGCTTCAGTTGGAAGGGACCCGTAGAGATCATCTAGTCCAGCTCCCCTGCAGTGAACAGGGACACCTACATCTAGATCTAGTTGCTCAGAGCCCTGACCAGCCTGACCTTGCGTGTCTCCAGGGATGGAGCTTCCACCACCTGTCTGAGCAATCTGTTCCAATGCCTCACCACCCTTATCATAAAAGTCTACTTTCTTATATCCAATCCAAGTCTCCCCTCTTTAAGTTTGAAACCATTTCCTCTTGTCCTGTCACAACAGACCCTGCTAAAGAGTCTGTCCCCTTCTTTCTTATAGCCCCCCTTAAGATGCTGAAAGGCCACTCTCAGGTCTCCCTGGAGCCTTCTCCAGGCTGCATAGCCCCAGCTTCTCAGCCTGTCCTCATAGGGAGGTGCTCCATCCCTTGGATCACTGTGGCCCTCCTCTGGCCGCGCTCCAATAGGTCCGTGTCTCTGTTGTACTGAGGGCTCCACAAAAAAGAGAGACAAAAAAGCACGAAACATCACTCCTAGTAAAACAATGGGAATCCCCATCGAACAACAGCTAGTGGGGCAGGCCCAGGAACCGCCGGCGCAGCCCTCCCGCACCGCAGCGCCGCCTCCAGCCGTGAGGGCTCGGTGGCGTCCGCAGGTGAGGCGGCCCCGCGCAGGTGAACGGCCGATGGGAGCGGGGCGGCTTCGGCCTCGGTGTCCTAGGGCCTCGTAGGCCATTGACCTCCGCCGCGGCCGCGGAGAAGGCCGGCAGCCGGGCACGGCTTCCTATCCACCTCCTCCTCCTCCTCCTCCTCCTCCTCCTCCTCCCCCGTCGCCGAGCTCCCGCCCCCGGCCGGCCCCTGTGGCGCTGACGTGCGGGCGGGGTGGCCGGGTCGGGCCGGGCCGGGCCGGGCTGGGCTGCGGGGGGCGGCGCAGAGCGGCGCGGCGGTGCGAGCGGGGCGCGGAGCGGCGGCCGCAGCAGCAGGTAACGCCGCGGCGCCGGGGCCGTGCTGCAGGCCGGGATCCCCCTGCCCGGCGGCGGGGGGCGGCGGCGGGGCCTCTCCTCGCTGGAGCGTCCCGGGCGGCCCCGGGGCAGGTGCGGGCGGCTCCCGCGGGGCCCGGCGGTGGGGCTTCGGGTGGGGGTGTGTGCGTGCGGGGTTGTCGGACTTTTCCGGCAGTAAAGGTAGGCAGCGCGGGGAGCGGGAGTTGCCGCTGCAGGAGTTGGCGGAGCTGGGAGCGGCTGGGCGAGGCCGCGGTGCGGCAGCGGGAGCCGGGCACGGCCTGTCCCGGGGAACGCGGGGCCGGGAGAGGTGCGGGGGTACCGGCAGCCCGCGGGGAGCGGCGGCTCGGGCGGCACCGCGGCTCGGCCGTGCGGAGCCGGAGTCTGACGGGCGCGTTCCTGAGCGCTTCCCGTAGGAGGAATTCATCTCAGACCTTCCTTATCAGGTGCTGCTGCGGTTAAAGTGCTTTCTCCTTACTTCCTTAACTGAAAAATCATTGAACTTTCGTCCGTCCCCCCCCCCCTCCCTTTTTTTTTTCTTCCTATAAGTAACAATGCCGTACCTGCCAACTAACACTGAGTTTTATCCACACTCCCTTCAAAAGCACTTCTGTGCTTCTAGGATTGTCCCCGTAAAGGAAACAAACTCTTTGCAGCCTTGTCCGGAGAAAACTAGGCATGGTCTGAACTGCATAGGCAGCCAGAAACCCATCTCTGATTTCTTCTATTTACATTTGCTACTAAATAGGAAGAATTAAAAGTGTCGTCTTCTTCGTTTGCTGTCACTTGAAGACGGCTCACAGTGTTATTGTAGGTACTGCTTATGCTTGCCTGTTACTGGGCAATCATGTTCCTGACTAATAAATCCTGATGCTACCAGAGACCCATAAAATTGAAATACCTGAATTAAAAGCTTACAGATTGCAAGAATGCGTGGTTGTTACCTATTATTTCATTTAAACATTGCTGCTTGTCAGCCCTTTTCTACAGTGGTGGAGAGGAGTAGCGTGTTGTGTCTCCAGTCTTGGTGTCCCACCATATTCCTGGAAGAAATCAAGCCTTGGAGCCATCCCATAGCTTGCTGGCACTGCAGGCTCAGCATGGCCTATGGACTGGGCGAGCAGGTGCTGGGGGACAAAGGTTGGCCACTGCGTTCAACCTTCCTTTATTCCAAGCGTGGCATATTAACCAAGGGCAGGGATGGACTCCTGAGTTAACATTAACCTGCAGCCTTTCTTCTGCTGTCTTTTCAAGGCAAAGAAAAATGCTAGGAAAAAGGCTGAAGGACAATAGAAGAGATTAAATGATAAAAAAAATCTCCTTGTGGAAATGCATAAGCATAAACATAAGCAAATGTCACCTTATGATGCTTGCTCAAATGCCATAAAGCTGTGCTGATGTGCAAGTTAGATTTGAAGTATACATTTTATAAAATAACTGCAAGGAATAAAAATGCAAGAGTTTATTGCCGGGGTGGGATGGTAAATATCAGAATTGTTGGAGCACAAGTTAGTAAAAACAACATAGGAAAGGTTTCAAAAGTAGAAGTTAGGATTTAGTTTGCCTATGTTTTTAGTGGCTGTGCTTTTAAACTGTGTAAGTTAATAAATTATTTTGTGGAA
Source organism: Alectoris magna (assembly GCA_030625065.1). NCBI lineage: Eukaryota > Metazoa > Chordata > Aves > Galliformes > Phasianidae > Alectoris > Alectoris magna. The sequence continues at coordinate 82,171,483 of CM060562.1, read as the reverse complement.
ATACAATTGTGTCCCTCTGAAGCTATAAAGCCAGCAGAGTGAACGTAAAGGTAAAGATGTTTGCTGCAAGGCTTACTAACTTCATGAAGTAGGAAGCACCTCAGTAGTAGCTTGCAGAAACTGCAAATTGAGCTCATTTCCCCCACCCTGTATTTCTAGTTGGGTGGGTGTCTTGAGTGTTGCCTGCCCTGAGCTCTGTGTCTTTTGGAATCTGGGATTACTACCTGCTGGTATTGGATGGACAGACACAGTAACCATAATGGTCCCGTGGTATTGGATAGGCCATTGGTGTTTGAACACAGTAACCATAATGATCCTATAAGGAAGGTCCACTCCTGGTTCCCCATGCCTGTTCTGTGTAGGCTGTCTTGTGTCTCCTTCTAACCTTCGCACTCTCTTGGTGTTTAATAATGCCGATCTGAGAAAGGCCTTGAAATGTTACAGGTTTTGACAGAGGAAATACAGTGTATGATGGTGTGAGTGATGTGGCCAAGGTGAGAAGGGAATAATTCTTTACTGTTGCTTTCAGTACAAAATGCCAAAGCATAAGATTAAGCTGGCAGGTTCAAAGCAAACAAAAGGGTGTTTTTCACTTACCCAATGTGTAGCTACTTAAGCTTGGAAATCCTTTCTGAAACATGTGGATACCAAAAGCTCAAAGGGACAAAAAAAGCAACCGGATGAATTCATGGAAGAAAACTCCCCTGAGGCCCATCCTGTAAAGCTGCTGTGGCTCGGGGGTTGGCCACGGGTGGAGCTGGGACGGGATGCAGGCAGAGCACTGTCATGTGTTTACCAAACTTTTGTATTAGTTCTAGGCGTGCAGGGCTGCATGCAGTGCTACAGGCAGCACCCCAGGAGCAGCAGATCCGCTCTTTGAACCAGAATAGATGATTTAGGGGAAATTATTTTTCATATGAAGAATTTGGTACCAGCTGAACCTAAGGGACCGTGTCTGGATATATTAAGTATGGTGACTGATCTCAGGAGCTGTTACGTGTTGTCATCGTCAAATGGGAGCAGTAGCTCAAGCAGTACCATAGGGCAGTTCTGGCACCTATGACATTGTCATCGTCTGTGTGCCCTGGGTTAGCACAGAATTTGAAGGAGTTAGGGGAGGCTTTCTGAGCCTTGTTTTTGGTGCTGTCTTTTGGAGGACAGGGGTTTCTGATAAATTTGGTGGCTGTGTTCAAGTACAAAATGCTGTGTTCAGAGGAAAGAGTTCCCATCACACAGCTAGGCAACAGTGCTGTGGGGATGAGTCTGCAGGTTGCAGGGGATTGTAGTAAAAAGTAGGATGCAGTAATGTGAAAGTTTATCTGTTAACATTTGGCATGAAGTCTAAGCTAATAGAATAATGTGTGTAGTTTTGTTTGCTGCCCTTTAGGAAAGATAAATGTAAGCCATGCTCTGGAAATGGTCATCAAGGCTTGGGAAGGGTTTGGAAAGCGTGATCTGTAAAGGCCAGATGTATTTGCAAATCACGGCCTACAAAGGGCAAGCAAGCTCTGTTCGATGGAGGGAAGTTGAGACCAGGAGACAAAACGATACCGTCTTAAATTTGGTGAGTCTTTATTCTTCTGACAATAATTACCAACAAAAGATGAAGCCAGTTTGTAGCGAGGATTTGGTTTATTAACAGTGGTTGTGCTTCGGGAAAATCTTGGATCAAGCGGAGGTTGTGGAATCTGCTTTTTGAGAAAGTTATTGGATGAAGGATGGAGCCTGTATGAGGGACACTCTTTGACTTCTTGTGCAGGGGTTTGAGCTTGATGGGTTCTTCAGGTGCTGCTTATGTTCTGTCCTGAGCTTATAAAGAAAAAGTCATTTCAGTGCTCAAGAGAAATCCAATTTCTGTAATACAGAAGTAGATTGTTTCGATTGTTTCTGGTGATCTGTTGTTGCAGCTGAATGCATTTTGTTTTAAAGTTGCTAGTGTTGGGGCAGATTATTGCAACATACGTTCACAGCCAAATGCTCTGGTTTAGGAGTGCAGCCTGTTATCCTGCAGGAAATGTAGTTCTGCAACCACACTGTGATTTAAACTGGGAAAGTCAGAGGGATAATAACTGAGGTATCTGCCATCAACTGTAGCATGTACTGTATGTCGCTTCATAGTCAGTGTCCAAATGTTCTTGTGTCTTCTGTTCTGAAATGCTTTTAAAGGATTGTCAGTGTGCAAGTCTGGTGGGTTTTTTTGTTTGTTTGTTTGTTTTGTTTTGTTTATAATTATCATTTGTAAAGTAGATTGCATGTGTTTTGGTACCCTCATTCTGAATCTGCTTTTTAAACTACGCATGTTCAAATAAAAATTGACCGGTGGTGTAACGTTTTAACATAGCATACTGTATGATTAGATTTGTTTGGAATGGCTGTTTTACATTTGTGGTAAATAGTGGGGACTGAGACTTAAAGATGTATTTCTGATCAGCACCAATACTGCAAATAACACATGAAATAAATGAATGTTTTGAGTTGGTATCTGTAGATGAGGTGTCAACTTCCCTGTTGCTGAATAGCATACAAAAATGGGGCAGACCACAGTGGAACTAGTTCACAGTGGAGCTAGTTCAGGCTGGTGCTGCCACTGCTGTGTGTGTCATAGGTCAAGATGGGAGCCTGCTGTCACCGGTGGATTTGGAAGGTGGTTTGGGAGCCCCTGAAGCACACTGAGTTTTTTCCAGTGAATGAGTGTAATGTGAGCAAGTTGCAGCCAGGCTGTGCTTGCCGCACTGTCCTAATGCGGATCTCAGCTCCTATAGGCATGCTTAAGCTGTGCAGGCCACATCACAGCTACTGCTATAACATGGTACGGACAAACCGTGGGTTTGAATGGGTTGATATCTGGAGGATTGCCAGGGCAGTATTGTTCAAGTGTCAGGATCCAGTCTGCTTGTAAGAACAACAGCAGGAAAATTCCCAGTCATCAGCTGAAGATCTGAGTATACCCCAAATTCATAAGTAATCTTACAAAAAGCCTTTTAATATTGAATAGAACAAAACTTCTATTTGCTTTTTGGAGCAACGTTGCAATTCATGCAGTGAGTTTGTTAAATTGATTTTGCGTGAGAAGTTAGTTATATTTTCATTCAATATATTTTCATAGTGGGTAAACTTTTAGTATCTTGAAAGAATTTGCGTCTTTGTAACTGGCATGACATAGCAGACTGATTTGAAATTTGGAGGAGAAAAAACAGAAGTAGAGAGTGTGACAATTCAGTGCTTGATGAACATCTCTCTCATGTCAGCTGCATGGGTGGCTGGAGTGGCAGGAGCAGCATCCTGAGCTAAATTGAAGCTGTTCTTATGGATTCTTCTGAGAATCCTCGTTATCACTTGACAAAGCTTTGGTCACGCCAGGTTCGTTCCTGATTGCCCAGAAAGCTGACTGAGAGGCGATGCTGGAATGACCGCATTGCTACAGAATTGGTCGTGGAAGGGCTGCGGCCTGCCCAGGTGCCAGGCTCAGGGCCATGGCTGGGCAACTGTGTGGGGGCACACGGTTCTTTGAGCTCCCATCTGAAACGTTTCCACATTTGTTCTAGTGCACCACACTGCAGCCACTCTCCAGGAGAGGTGGTAGCGATGAGAATCTTTTGGAAAATGTTTGGAGGTGAAGAGGGGCCGCTTTGCTGCATCTTCCATTTCCTCAGCGGGCGTCTGCCTGTGGGTACGCCGAGGAAGGGGCACTGAAGTGTTTTGCAAAGGGAACGTTCTGTAGCTGGTCTGCGAGGTCAGGGCTTCACGTATGCATTAACCTCCTCTGGTGTAGATACCAGAGCTTACACACTGCATTTTCCAGGACAAAGATCAAAGCATTAGGGGAATGAAAAGGCTAGCAAATATTTTAATGACTTCAATTCTAATGATTATCTAGGGCTGTAATGCTGTGCATAGCTGGGCAGATGTAATTGCTTGCTGTTCCCCCAGCAGCTTGGGTGCTCGTACACCTGTCTTTGCAGACTGCGGAGGATAACAGAAAGTCCCCTCTACATCTCCCTGCTGCAGGGGACACAGTGAGTGCTGGAACTGGGAGAGTGGGGCAGTGGGAGCAACACAGCAACAGAAATGCAGGGAGGAGGATGAGAGGTTACCGCTTCAGCTAACCCCACCTCATGAAAATACAGCATTTTTGCAGTCCTCTAAACCTATGTAACCCTTTGCCTAATTTTAAAGTTGTTATTTTTGTAGTGTTTTCTGATCACTTGGATAATTTCTGATCATTTCCCTGCGTTCACACAGCTCATCTTCAGCAGGTGTTCGGGCCATGTGTGGCATTCTGTGTTGTGGCGCACGGAGAATTACTTGTGTGGGTGCTGCAGAGTGATGCTGTTTCTCCAGCTCTTACTCACTGCCTTCCCTTTTGATGAGCAATCTGCCAGGCCCATTTTCTCCTCCTCTTTTAATTTTTTTCCTAAAAATAGACCTACCAGCTGTGTATTCATTTGTGGGCATACACGTGCATGTTGCGTCATTGCTTTATTGTCCTTATTTGCTCTTAGTTACAAACAAGCTATTTCATTGAGGCTTTAATGTTTTTACATATGTCAATAACTGATCTTCTTGTGGTCATGGCATGAAGGTTGTTTTAAATTTCTCAGCTCCCAGAAGACAGAATAGAAATGGGCTCATTTATCACAGCTGTATAAAAACAGAATTGTTAGGAACAAAGCATTTAAATGTGAGTATATAGAAAGATAGAAGTTCCAGAGGTGATGTAGTGATGTTGGTCTTTAAAGCGCAATCCAATTAGAGCTCTCATGTGTCTTCACAAGCATTGCAAATCAGTCACTGTCAGGCACACAATCTCAGATTATGTGGACTTTGAGCAAGTGTTTGGTTCACTGTACAAGTGTCATAAATTAAAATAACTTTTTTTCTTCAGCTCTTTGCTGACTTATTGTGGGCATTTGAAAAGTAGTATAACATCTCAGAATTTTCTTGGTCATTTATACAAGTAGAAATTCTAAACTTCACTTGGGGGAAGGATGCTTTTTCGAATATGTTTCCCATCATGTTCTGATTGTAATCTGAAACAAATTTTACCTGCTGTTCTATGTTTTACTTTGAAGTTCTGCATCCTTTCAAAGAAAACAAATTAACATTGCTAACTTAAGGAGAGAAATCTTGAACATGTTTTTTCTTAGTGTGCTATCATGCTGTACAATTCATGTCTTACTCAAAAGGTCAACACCCACAGAATGTGGTTTTGCAGTGCAGTCATCTAAATAGATGCTCTTCTTCGGGCTGTAACATTCTTTTCCCATGGTAAATAAATACGGTCTTGAAATGAAATGGCATCTGATGAGTTGGAGATTTCTGTGCTGCATGCTGATTACATGTGGATATGTTCACCAACAAAGCAGTGATGAAAAGTATAGAAAATATTTTGACCATGTACTCTTTCAATTTAAATCCTTAATGCTTTTCCAGTTGTTTTTTTTTTTTTTTATATCCATATACTTATTCTTAAAATACTGTATTGAATTTCTTTTAAATTTCTTTTAAGTTGGAACTTTTTTTTTTTTTTTTTTTTTTTTTTTACAAGTGTGGGAAGTCGCCTTCTTTTATTATATTGATAAGGAGTTGTTCGTCTGTTCATGTTGTCATCATTTAATCAGTGGTTTTAAGAGACTGAGCTGATTCCTAGACTTTTTTTTTGAATGCCTTTTGCAGCTTCTGTTGCAAACCCTTCTGTTACAGTCATGGATCAGTTACCGAGCTCTGTAAAAGGAGAATGCATTTATGCCCTAAAAGAAAGCAGTTCTATTGTTCCCTAATTCTTATTTTTTTCAGTAAGAAATTGGTAGTTCACATATGCTTTGAGTGCATCAAATGGCTGTGGAAATCTGTTTAATTTCACACAAAAACAGCTATTAGAGATTGCTTGTTTTCTGTATTAATCTTGGTTTCTTCATGAATCCCTGTGGGAGGGACAAAAGTAAACAAAGGATACTTTATGTTGTTGGCGTGTTTGCTCAGTGACCGTGCTTGGGTTAGTTCTAGGCAGGAGCAGGAGAGAAGGCAACCGGTAGGAAGAGGAGAAGCTGCTTCTAGGCAAGCATTTGGTAGCTGAGGGACGATGCTAAGGCAGGAGAGGCCTGTGAGCTGAGCTGGTCAGAGTGAGTCTGGAAGTTTCAGAAGCGAATGCTTGAAGAGTCACATTGAGGCAAAATGTTGTTTTTACAGGTAGATGTTTTGGAGTGACATGTGAAGATGGGGATGAGCCCATCTTCAGAGAACTATCTGGCTCATGTTTTCCTAGAATTTAACATCCTCTCTTGAACAGTCTCTCTTTTCTTTTCTATCAGCCATCTTACAATAGCCAAAAAAAGTGCTGGGGAGACCAGTGAGGCAGGAGCCCTCTGTAAAGGACCTGCCACTTCAAGCACTGTATGAATTTTATGGTGAAATCACAGCTGACAAAATACAGCTGTGCACCAGGGTTGTATGGATGCTTCATTTTAAATTTATGCCCTACTTTTGTCATGAAAAACTTCCAGGCAGGCATACCCACAGAACCCTAACTAGTAGTGTCAAATCTGATGCTGAGGTGAGCACGTCTGTGTGATAAATAGAGGATTTATTTTTATTTTTTTATTTTTATTTTTTATCTCCTGTAAGGGTTCCTGCTTTTTTGAGTTCTTGCTGAACTTAGGAACTACGCAATTTAGAAAAACACACAGCCTTCAGTTTCACTGTGCTCTGTTGAGGTCTTCACTTATCGTTCAATACTTATGGGAAGGGAGAATGGAAGAAGACTGTGGAAGGGTTTTTAATGATCCTTCTCCAGCTGAGGGAGGTACCCGGTGTCTTCCCAAAGGGCACCCACCCAACTGGAATGGGAATGACTTGGTGCGAGGCTCCAGGCTGCAGTGAGTCATAATTGGGTCTGTGATAACTGATACCACATCTCTGCACTGCTGGGTGTAATGACAGTCAAATTTTGACCCAGATACATGTGATAGCATTTATTTGGAATTCACTCGAATATAAAACATAGCAAACACTCCAGGATATGTTGCTGGTATATATATCATCTGGATTGGGCTGCATTATTTTAGCCATTACCTACTTGGATCTCTACAGGCTGCAACAAAGGTGTGATCTTGATCCGTGTTAGGTCAGGTGCATGTATTTGTGGGTGGCTTCACCAAGGGCTCCCTGTGAATAGAATACTTCTGCTTTCAGGGTCAGCTGATGTCCTTAAAGAAGCTCTGTGTAAAGGCTATTCCCAGGACATCTTTCTTTCTGTTTTTTTTTTCTTTTTTTTTTTTTGCTTTTACCTTTCTAGTTCCAGGATATCCTGTTCTGCCTTTTGTTTTTCACAGCTTCCTGGAAATGAAAAGCATTTACATGGCATCAGTGCTACAAATGTAAATGCAGCTTAACAATCTCCCTGCTCATCATGGACTGCGTAAACAGGGATAGACTGCAAATGGAGTTTGTACAATACAGCGTGTAAAACTGGCTGCAGCATTACAGTTTTCAAAGAATGAAAGAGATGCTGATTTTTTTATTTCCCTGGCAACCAGACTTTATGGCTAATGAGAAGTGTAGTGGAGAGACAGTGCAGGACAGCTGGTGGAAGAAGAATTTAAGAATTGGAAAGAGAGTTTTTATCAAAGTCCATTTCTTTCTCTACTCTGCCTTCCATGTTGAGGATGACCAATGTGGAAAAGCTAGTAAGCACTGAATTGGCAATGGCTGTAATTACTAGGGAGCTATCAACCTGCAATTTCCCCTGCTCATCATCCTGAGGTCGAGTGATGTGGAGACAAAATTTACTGTGTGTAATGCTTCTATCCCAGAAGGCTTAGCTCACATGCACTGGGCACAGCTTTGCAAGACCAGCAATGAGATGTTCTCGCCCACGTGTAAGTCCTTAGGATGGAGTATTTTCTGCATTGCACGTTATTGAGGATTGCTGCTCTTCTGCGGACTCCTTTGAGCATGCCTAGGGTCCTTGCGCTGGATGATATTGCACTGATCTTGTTCTGGGTCAACAGAAGTAACTTTTCACTGTGCAAAGAGTATCCTAGCAAAGAAATCCCTATGCCTTTTGATGCATGACATGCTCATGAATTCCTAGACTGAAACAGCAGTATTTTCCTGTTTAGGGAAAAATGAAAGAAACTGAGAGTGGAAGTACTGTGATGTTGAGATGAAGATCTACTTTTGAAGCTAATTTCCACTGCAGCGTAATGTTTAAGGGGGAAGGCATTTTTAGAGGAAGGCTTGAGAAGGGGAGTGCCAGAAGCTCCCCAAAACCAAGAGCAGTCTGGAGCATTTCAGGGAGAATTTCTTAGCTTGAATAATGTCACTCCGTGTTCTAGGATGTGGCCCATTCTGCTCTCGTGTTTCCTCTCAGATGTCACCAGCGATACAGCCGTTTCCATGTTTGTTGATCTGATTATAGCTAATATTTTAACTACAAATGTGATTTGCTCTCTGTTTAGACAGCAAGAATGATTCTGAGGCTGTGAGATGAAATACCTAGAAGGGAGGGGAGATGAGTGCAAGGAAAGACTAAAATCATTCATAGTAATGAAGGTCTGTCTTTTACTGTATTCTTGTTCAAGGGAGCAGATCAAGTGAAACATTAACCCTCTGTCCCATGCTTCCCTGCCATTATGTTGCTCAGTAAAAAGTTGGTTTGAGAGTGTTACAGCAGTAAGTTACGGGGAGGCTTTAATAGTTATTACAGCATTTCCTGGGTGGCTCTTTATTCCTTCTTGAAGCCACGCCTGGCTTACTGTGGCTTGCTATGCTGTTATTACAGGATGCTGCATGCACTTCCATAATGCTGTCAAAATACTAAAAGCTTCCATATCAGAAGAAGATCACCATGTCACACAGCACTGTGGGTGTGTGAATAAATTAATTGCTGCAGTGTCTAATAAAAGTTGAGGGTCGTTCTGTGATTCTGTGATTCTGTGAATGAATTTTACAGAATAGAAATGGGAAAAAGAATAAACAGCTTATTTTTGCATAAACTTTGAAATATACTTTTTCATCTCAGTTTGAATTGGATCTTAGGAAATTTTGCTAACTCTTCACTTCTATATATTCATAATAAGTTAACAGATAACAGACCAGAGGCAGCGGTATTTTTCTTTTAGCAAAATCAGGTTTCTGTCCTTCACAGGTCATGCGACTGAGAGGTTAGCCAGCATGAGTCACCGTTCTCACTCTTGTCTGTGAAAGGAGTATAGGAAAAGACTTACAGATTGTGCAGGCGTTTGAGAAGGGATTTGATGAATTTCTTATTTTCTTCGTTGTTTCCAAGAAATTGGAATTGATTAAGAAACCTTAATTTGTGTATTTATTTATTTATTTTTAAGTTTGTCAATGTAAGCAATTATAGCTAAATGAATCCTGTTTCTAAGTTACCCAAATGAAGCAGAAACTCTGAAAGATGATATTTTCCTTTTAACAGAGCGTCTATACTGAAATACAAAGGCAGGTTGACGATTAATATTATTAATGTTATTTCTGTCTAATACGAAAGAGATACCAGCTGCTTTTATTCTTTGTAGGATACTTTGGGAAAAAATATACTCCAGGTTTAAATACAGCTTTTTGAACTACTGTCCTTTAAATATAGTCTTTTTTTTTTTTTTTTTTAAATAGAAATAATAAGATAATTCTTCAGACCTTGGGTCTGTCCTTCAGTCAGCAAAAGGAAGCATGCATGCGCTTGTAATTGAAGACAGGTATGCTATTGTGGAGGGTGGAACATGAGTCTTTGTAAAGAGAGGTGGAGTCTCCAGTAACATGGTGTGATGGGGATGCTGATTCATTTGTTATTTGATGATGCGTTTTCCAAAATGGGTCTGTGGGATATGTGTGTGTTGTGTTTGTTGTTGCCTGTTTGTTTGCTTTTTTCTTTCTTTCTTCTTTTTTTTTTTTTAAATGAGTTATGGGTTTTGTTGATTGGTCTGATTTGTCCTGTTATCTTTGTTTTTTTGGAACTCAATTATTCCTGAGGTCTTGCATCAGGATGCTCTAATCTTTTTGCATAGGCCTGTGGAATCTGCCTGAACCTTCTGTTTCCACTGTATTGTCTATCTCAATACCAAACAAAGGAATTGAGCTTTCAGAGTTCCTCAGGAAGTGTCTGACTTCATTTAACTGTCTGAGTTCTTCATGGTACTACATCTCTATTCTGTATGTGACTTTTTTTTCTTTCACATCATGTTTTGAATATTTTCTAAGATGATCTTAGATTTCTAAATGCATAGGGCTGTAAGACAACTGTATGTAAAAGCTTTTAGTTTACCAGTTCCCATGAAAAATTCAAAAACAAAAGCTCTACTCTGACAAAAACTTATCCTCCAAAGAGGAAATAGCTCCAGTAACTTCAGGAAACCTATGAGGGGTTTGGTACTTTCCCTCCCCTCCAAAAGCATGCTTAGATCCTGTAGCAGTGTGGAGAAATGTCCATCGTGAAAGGAGACTTGAAATACTTTTGTTCTCAAGAAAGTGTTTGAATCAATCATGTTTGCCTGCTCTGTAGAATTTCCTGATGGCTCCAATTTAAGCTCCTGTGGAATTCAAATTTTGGATGAATATACAAAGAAGTTTTATTGACTTAGACCATCACATTGGGGTCCCAGATAGTGTGCATCAGTGAACTTAAGTTGGAATGTTATAGAACAGAAGTCATAGAATCATCGAATGGCCTGGGTTGAAAAGGACCACAATGATCATCTAGGTTTAACCCCCCCTGCTATGTGCAGGGTCACCAACCACCAGACCAGGCTGCCCAGAGCCACATCCAGCCTGGCCTTCAATGCCTCCAGGAATGGGGCATCCACAACCTCCTTGGGCAACCTGTTCCAGTGCGTCACCACCCTCTGAGTGAAAAACTGCCTACTAATATCTAACCTAAACCTCCCCTGTCTCAGTTTAAAACCATTCCCACTTGCCCTATCACTATCCACACTCATTAATAGCCATTCCCCCTCCTGTTTATACACTCCCTTCAAGTACTGGAAGGCTACAATGAGGTCTCCCCAGAACCTTCTCTTCTCTAAGCTAAACCTTAGGTTTAGGTACTCTAAGCTAAACCTTAGGTTCCCTCAACCTTTCCTCATAGGAGAGGTGCTCCAGCCCTCTGATCATCTTAGTGGCCCACCTCTGGACCTAATCCAGGAGCTCCACGTCCTTCCTGTACTGAAAAGTCCATAAAGCTGAAGAGGATGCTGCAGAAAGCAAGTAGTGGTTGGGTTATTTTTTGTGAGTTCATTGAGATAAGTTCCAAAAGATCACATGGTCTTCAGTAACCGTACAGCTACTTCTATGACTGCTTGCTTTAGGACTATGTTTCTCATTCTTTCGCTGAGAAAAAAATATCAGTGACTGTTTCATGTTAAACTGTATGGCAGTCAGCAGTGAGCATCTTGCTTGTAATTACAAATGCATTGATCGAATGCTTCTGTCACCAGAAGGTCATGTATGACATTTCTGACAGTCTCCTTGAAGTTTTGATTGCCACTGTTAGCATTTCTGAGTGCTTGAAATATCTGCAAATGCTGAGACTAGTCAGAAATTCTCTCAATCTCTTCATACTATTAAAAGGCTCTAAAACAAATCTGTTGGCCACATCTATGTTTGTGTTTAAAATAAAAAAAAGGCAGCTGCTTTGCAGACTGGGTGTGAAGTCTTGTGAGTCACTGACTGAGACATGTTGAACTAGGAAGAAGGAAAGAAATAGTTCTACTTCAGGATCTGTGTTGGAAGTAATTCTAGAAGAGAATTTTCCAAATGATTCACTGCCATTGTATTTAAAATATTGTCTACTTCTGGTATCTGTGTGATTTCCAGTGATTAAAGATTTTTCTGCTTTCCATGTTGTGTATATATTTAATTTGTGATTATGTGGTCCTTATCCTATTTTGTCAGGCAACAGATTTGTTTAAAACTTCATGGAATTTCTGTTTCAGTGGAATTGGAGATGTATTAGAAAGTTGTGAAATGTGCAGGAGGAAAATACATTGCCTTTGCCTTGGAAGAATCAAGGGGATGTGCCTTAAAACTTAGAAATTAATAAAAATAAATGAAGGATTTTGAAACTCATCAATTAATAGATAGGGCTAGACTTGGAGGAAGGCTTTAAAGATGCTCTTCTTGATCACAGAAGATGTTTGAATTAAAAAAGTGTAAGAAAATTTAAGTTTCATCGAAGTGTGCTTAAGAATTATTACATATTATCCTCTTCTTTAATTGATTAACTGGATAATAGGTTTAAATGTGCCAAATGACAAAACCCACAGATTTTATAGCACCTGATCTGAATTGATCTAATTATGACTGTTTTTTCCTTATGTGACACCCATGTGAATCCTAATGATGTACAGCAAGATGAATTAAACGGAATTGTGCCTGTTTCTTGGGAGTGGTAATGAGAAAATTAGAAATTTCTTCAAGAATGTTAATTAAATGAAAGTACTAAGTGAGAATGGCTGTTCGGTGCATTAGTGCTCCACCTACACCTGGTCCTTCTCACAAATATAGGCAGTTCCATTTGATTGCCTGTCAGTGTTCTCAACTTCATTTTGTATGTGTAGACGTTATTTAAACCTGTGAAGTCAGCTGCTAAGTTTTTGTCTTCACTCTATAAGAACAACGTCATCTTTCTGGTTTTTGTACTCCCCTGATGTTTCTATTGGGTGGCTGGGTTCCGTCAAACTTCACATTCATAGGTTCTTTGGAATACTACTTTTCTTGATCCCTCTTTTGGGGACTTCTGTACCAGCAGTTAAAAACAACTGGTCTAGAAGAGTGTTATTTAAATCCCAGAGGTCATATTGATCAAGTCTTTCCGTGATCTGCATTAAGTACCCTACTTTTATATTCGGAGAATACAGTTTCAACTATCCTTGACCTCAGATAATTCGGAGAAATGCCAGTAATCAATTGAGAAAACTTTACAAGTGGAGTTTCTATTATGTTGTCCATATTCTCCTTTGTGTTATAAAGGCATGAAAACAAGGGAAAAATTCTTGCATGTTCTTCTCTTTGAAATGTTTAAAAATGTGCCTTTATTATCCGAAATGACAATTCATAGTTCTGTGGATCAACTGTGAATATCTGAACTCAAGCTGAGGCCCAGGTAATTCAGGCCATACTTGCACATATTTGCTGAATTTTGCAAAATGCTGCAGATACCATCAGCTTGGGGGGAAATAGAAAACGTAACGCCTTTTCTGAAATGTTGAACAAAATCTTCAAAGCAGTGGAAAAACCATTGGGTTTAGGGAGGTTTGAGTTTTTAACGTGAATCATTAGAATAGTACCCTTTGTTATGCATGTCAGGTTTTCTTTGTGTTTCTGGGTTAAATATTTTGGTTTTAGTTTGGGAAACTGTCATGACTAAGGAAGTATTGTATGTTAAAAATGAAGAAGTCTGCTTGAATTTACAAGTGGACTCAATTTTCTATCTTGAAAAAGAGATACTTAGTCTGTGTTCATTCTCTTCACCTGCGTCCTTCTCACCTTTCACATGAGGATTTTCAAAAGTGGAGATCCAGTGTGAAAACTTGGTGTTGCCTAAAGGAGGAGTTTCTGCTCTGATCTTTGCTACTTTTGTTTGTGCTGGCAATGGAAGCTCATTCATCCTCGTTTTAAGCTGGGAGGAATTATTAGAATGGATGAAGCCATGCCCTTTGAAGATTTTTTTTTTTGGTGCTGCCCTGGTGCCCTGAATAGGGTTGCAGGAGCTCTGGGGTTCTTGCTGGCCAGGTGGGGAGAAAGGGATTGAGAACTGGGAAAAGTGACTTTTGTCACTTTTTTTTGTCCCAGTGAGCTTTCAAATTACCTCATGTGTTCTTCTACGCTCTTTCCTAAGTCACAAAATGTTCTAGTTACATCTTTATGTTTTGCCAGTTAATGGTGAGCAAGCATTACACAGCAAGTAAGCAGGCTGAATCTTCCTAAGGGGAGGAGAAGTGTTGTTTTTTTGAGGAGCATTTAGAATATACTTTTGTGTTGGTGTCTATAGTTTGTGGAGAAGAGCCCCTCACTATAAGAAAGACATTGAGGCCCTGTAACGTATCTAGAGAAGGGCAACAAAACCGATGAGGGGTCTGGAGCACAAAACTTATGAGGAGAGGCTGAGGGAGCTGGGATTGTTTAGCCTGGAGAAGAGGAGGCTCAGGGGAGACCTCATTGCGCTCTACAACTTCCTGAAGGGAGGTTGTGATGAGGAGGGGTTTGGCCTCTTCTCCCAGGCAACAAACAGGACCCGAGGAAGCGGCCATAAGTTGTACCAGAGGAGGCTTAGATTAGACATAAGGAAAAGCTTTTTCTCTCAGAGAGTGGTCAGGCACTGGAATGGCCTGCCCAGGGAAGTGGTGGAGTTGCTGTCCCTGGCAGTGTTCAAGAGGCGTCTGGATGAGGAGCTATGAGATATGGTTTAGTGGCTTGTGGTAGCAGCATTAATGGGAGGACGGTTGGACTAGATGATCTTGTAGGTCCTTTCCAACCATGTGATTCTATAACATTCTATAACATTTTGCTGATCTTGTATGTGGAAATTGGAAGTTTCCACGTGTGAGCCTCGTACATGGTTTTCAAGGAAAGTTATTTTTAATGTTTTTAAAATCATGTCTTCCAATGTGTTTTAAAAACAATTTAAATTTACCTTTTATTATGTATTGCCCATACTTGAAAGAAAAGTTTACTTTGTATAGTGTGGTTGAAAGACATGATTGGAAATTTTGACGCTGGAATCAAACTGCACAACTGCAGCACTGGCTGTGCTGTGGCATGTTGGGCCCCATTTTATATCTCATCCATCCAACAAGCAGAGGAATCTGCTTAGACAAAACATGAAGATTAATGCTCTGTGCAGGCTGAATAAGCACCAGCTTTGTTCAGAAAAACTGAACAATGTTATGTCTGGACATGAAGGAACAGAGCTTCCCTGCACTTCAGATGCTGCTGCCGTCAGGTTTCTACTTTATGTCATCATCTGTGGGGAGTGAGCAGGTAGGCCATTTTACCTTGAGGCCTGTTGTCCAAGTACTTTGACACCTTTCTGGGCTATGGGGCATTCTCCCAACACAGTTTCCCCCTGCAGCTGGGGCTGGGGGGTCAGGGCAGTATACTGCTGATGGGCTGGGCTTGTGAGAGCTGCTTGGTGGCTGCTCATGGCCTAAAGCCCAGCTGGGTGAGAGCTGCTGGATGCTCTTGTGGCAACTGAGACAGCTGAAGGTAATTTTAATCTTGTGTTGTTTTTACAGGGCATGATCATGATATCTGTATAAGGTCTGAAGGGGAGTCTCACTGTGGCTGATGTTTGTTTTTTAGCTTGTCTTTTTTTTAACATAAGTATGCATTTGAACTCCTGAACTTTGTAAGTCCAAGACAAAATGTATTGTAGAAGGAATAGTGCTTCTTCTGGGAGGGGGAAAAGAAGAATAACTTGGCCTTTTGTTTTTGTTTTTTTTTTTCCTTTGTAAGTGTAAGCTATCTTCCCTTTTTTTTGCTGATGAAGTAATGTGATTGGTAGTTATATGTTGTATGAACACTAATGCACTGTATTCAGAAATAGAGATTAGATTAAAATTATGATCAAGTTGAAGATAACATGCAAATAAATGAAAGGCAAAAGAAAAAAGAAGCCCTAAACCTGCCCTGATTATTGTAGAGCAACAGTCTACAACTTCTCTCCTTTCCCATACCAGGAACTATTAGCATCTGGATGAAGGCTGATTAGAGATTTGTGTGTTAGTTATCTCAGGAGCTTGCTCACAAGTTGAGCCTCTTGCTTGCTTGCATTTACTGCATTCTGGCTCCAGGCACACCAATAGGATTCCTTTTGAATGAAAATAAAGTGGAGGATGCAGGTCACCTGATATTCCCCAGCTGTTCGTTCGTTTTCTCTAGAAGACCAGACTGGATCTGGTAAAGCCATTTGGTACAGAGTAAAGTTAGTAAACCCCTCAAAATGCACGTAGTATGGATGCTAACCCATCCGTATTTCTTAAAGGAGGGAAAGCAAAATGAAAAGTATACCTACTCATGTAATTGAAGGAAGAAAAGGAAAAGTGATCATGAATGTTACAGCACCTTTTATTTAGCAGAGGCCCAGTTTCATTCAGAATTTAGATTTGCTATCCTTCTTGAATGAAGACTATATGGGGGCAGAACTTGGTGACTTCGTGTCTCATTTCTTAGAGGAGTTTCCCAATCTTTCAAGGTTAACTCGCGTTTCAGATTACAAAAGATATCTTATTCAAACAGCACAAGTGTCATAGATCAATGCTTTCTCTAATCTTGGAGTTACAAACTCGGATTGGGAAGTAGCATTGGCAGCATTACAGTGACTATTCTTGAATTTTTTTTCTCAGCTGTAATTGCTTGGGAAGTTTTGAATTTAAAAACACCTGAACCACATTTTGTGGCTGAATTTACAACCTGACAGAAAGCTTTCCTTGACTCTACTTTTGGCTTGCCTGCCAAAACAAATAGGGTGTTCGGAGCATGTGACCATAGTGGTTTGCCTTCTGCATAAGCTTCTGTAGGGAATCTGTAATTATGCTTGAGGGCCAATCCTGCTAGTCATGATTCTGCATGCATTATTTTCAGATTACTGTAACATCAGATTTACTGTGATACTGTGTGCCTTTGGTTGCTTCAGTACAATTCCCAGCCATAGGGATGACTCCTGACTCTGAAGAGGCAGTTCTTGTGCTGTAGTGCCTGCAGCCATAGCCTTACTGCTACCGTAGGTTCCCTCTAAAAGATGACTTTGACCAGACCCAGTCCCTTTTATGAGTTTTGTAACACTGAAACAGAAAACTGATCTTGATTTCTGTGATAATGCTGCTTGGTAATTTTTGGTTGGTGCTGACTTGAACAGAACCTTTTGAGCAGAGGCTTTTTTTTAATTATTTTTATTTTTTGTGGCGTCACTGTTAAATGTTTGGGAGTAATGTTCTGATTTGAGGTTTTAAAATCAGTAGAATACTCTTGGACTTCTCCCTCAGCCTGTCTAACCATTTTGTGAAGAAGAACTAGATTTCTTAGAATTTGCTCTCTGTAAAAGCGGTGAGCAGTGGAGCTGTATTGTCCACCTGCTGCAAGGCCCAGAGACACTGAGCCCGTGATAAAAAAAAAAAAGTAGCCTGGCTAGCAGGAGTACGTTTGTCTTGCACTGTGGCAAAACCTCACCCAAGATTAGCTGTGGTCTGGGGACCATAATCTGCATGGCACTCTGTCAAAGTTTAGGGAAGCCCTTAAAGAAAATGAGTTATTAAAATAAAAGAGTTGTGCTATGTGCAAGGCGAGGGAAGGGAGCAAACAAGCAAGTTCAGCTGTGGTCAGGATGTGGGTAATGTGGAAATTGTTCTGGTCTGCAGTTTTTAGTGCTGCCAAATTCCTTTTGGTACCAGCAACAGATTTTATCTGATTTGTTGCTGCTCAGATGCTTAAGTCTTTACTGCACTGTGGCTTCTTTGAAAATGTGAGCTCTTCTAGATCAGTAGAAGAATCAAAGGTTATTTCGGATGGATTTTATTCTTCAAGCATACATTCCATATCTTTCTTTTTTTAAGCTTGAGATAGATAAATAAACTGTCTTTCACTGAAATTACTGTTTCTTGTTCTTGCCTCATTGTAAATGGTCTGTTATACTGATACTCCCCCCAAACCTGATGGACTTACTGGCAAAGTGTTCTGTTTTGTTCTGTTTTACTTTCTCTGGGTTGGTTTGCCCTTGCTAACACTGTCTTAGATTGTTCTTGAACTCTTTTATATTACGAGAATGCCTTCAGTCTCATACTCCTAAATATTTTTCATCAGTGACATCTCTGAGATTGCTTGTGTGTCTGCCCAGCACCTATAAGTTACACCCATGCTTTTCATTGGATGTGTAAGCTGATCTGGAGAAATGAAAAAGAAGGTTAAAACTCTTTCTGTAAGTGTTTCCACTTTACACTCTGGTATATACCTGAAGGTAGTGTTTGGCAATGTTCTCCTATTGTTGGACTTAAACAAACAAACAAACAAAAACACATTATAATGCAAATAGGTGTCTTGTTTGGTTGTTACTTACATACACAAGCGTATGTATAAGCATTTATCAAAAGACAGATAAAACAGTTTGGGTTGCCGTTTTGCTTTTCTTCAAATGTACTTATTTATTGTGTTTTGCATTATTCCACTGCAGAGAGAGGGTTGGAGACCTGGAGTTCAAAGCTTGAGAAGACAAGTGGGTGCAGTGAAGAGTGCGAGCTGTGTGCTGGTGTGTGACAGGTCGCCCACCCCATAGCCCTGGAGGTGTTTCTGAACTGTTCTCCAGTGCAGCCAAGGAGAACAACATTGTTATTAATACAAGGACTAAGGTTACACTTCAGCCTTGACTTTCTCCGTTGAAATTGTAGGGTTGCTTGAAGTTCAAGGACGGAGGATGACTCATGTAAAAGAATAAAACATACAATAGTGTCACTGGTTGTTGCAGTGTTTCTACTTTAGGCATTTTTCTGGAAAAAAAACAACAACAACAACCAAACAACCAAAAACATAAGAAGAACTGGTGAATTACAAAAAATTCAAAAGCAATCAAAAGGTTTTTTGAAATTATTATTATTTTTTTTTTAATCTGTGTCTGGAAATATGCCTCTGACTTCCTTGTGAATTGATGAATTTGTTGGGTTTATCTTCATGTGAGCTACTGGAATTCGGTCTAGCTCAGCCACTTTCTGGATCAGCTCTGTAAAAGCTGAAGTAAAAACTGATGGGCGTATGTTCTTAAAGGAGACTGAACAAGTGAGTTCTTGCATTAGGTCACCTGAAAATGAGCTATAGCGTAGCATCAGAGTGTACTGGGTAGGGAGAGCAGGTTCTGACTGAACCAGTGGGGAGATGGGGACAGCTGGGTGCGGGAGGTTGAGAAGTGACACAACTAGAAAGGAATCTAAGCTTCCTCAGCCAAGAGAGAACCTCCTTCCTTAAAAAATAATTACTTTTTTCCTGCATTTACTCTTGGAAAGTGGTATTGTGGGAGGGCATAAACTGTTCCAGTGCTGGTTAGAGAGGTTGATGTTTCCTGTCCTTGGCAACTGGCTGGGCATGCTGGTGAGTTCAGGCCTAGCGGACAGGCAGCTTGGTGCCTCAGCCACAGCAACACAAACTGCTGAGTTCACACTTAGCTTCACTAGACCCCAGGTAGGCCTGCAAGTGTGTGCTCTCATGGTCCTTCTACTTTGTTGTGATATGGCTTGATTTTACTTTGAGGTCTTCACCTGAATGATGAAACCTGTCTTGAACTTCCCATCGTCTCCCCACTGCCTGCCCTGTGTCCTTGTTTAACCCAGACTGATGTTTGCAGCCTTCAGGAGTGTGGTTTGAGCTACCCATCTCCAGCTTGTTTTGCAGCATTGGTTTGTAGTTCAGTTTCACTGTTTCTCCCCACTGTTTAGTAAGGCTTCTGAAGTGGTGTCCAGAACATAACTGAGGAGTTCTTCCTTTAATTTTGACTTTAGCTTTATTTTTGACTGCATTTTTAGTGTTACTGAAATTTGACATCGTGTTTTGGGTTTTGCTACTTCTATTTGTTGCTATTACTTGCTGTAAGTTGAAAATACTCCTGTAGATTCTATGTACTTCTTTTTTTTGATCTATTAGGCAGATCCACTTGGTTTATTCTAATTAATGAGATTTGGCATAGAAACCAGTGTACGTTGTTAGTAAAAACTAAAGTAGGAGCAGTATTCTTGACAGATGGGTAGCTTGAAAAGCTGACAGAAGTACAAGAATCACAGAGGAAATCAGCAAATGTTTATCCTCACGTGAATCAATCTTAGTTTCTCAATATTGTAGTCAAAAGACCTCAAGCTTGGAGTTTCATAAGCTTAAAGTTGTGCAGAATTCATTCTTCCTCTTGTGTACTGATTGCCACAAAGATCTTTGGTGCTGACACTGTCTGGCGAGGAGTGCATTTCCGAAAAAGCCAACAAACCCTGTTGGCAGAGCCTGCAATTAAGCTTTCTCCAGTAAGCCAATTCTTTTTTCAGAAGAGGAGGTTTTCCACTGGGCTTCTCATCCCTAGCACCTTTGGGTAGGCTTTGTAAAATTTAAGATGTTATTTGGTAGATTTTCTTGTGCTGTACAGGTCTTTATTTATTTATTTTTTCCTTACGTTGTGCAGAGGTTCTTGTCACTTAGTAAATAACAGATGAACGACATTCAGACCTTTGAAATCAGTTAAAGTATATACTAGATAGGCATTCTATGATAGGGGCTTTCTTAATGATCTCATCCTGATTTAATGGCTTACATTTTAGCTCTGTGAAAGTTGCGTGTAGATACAAAAATGGAAATTGATTAGATGAGGCACATTTGAAAAAACATTGAACAAATATATTTTTTGAAAATGTGGAGAGTTTCTTGTATGCAGCACAGTACAAGTAATGTTGTATTTTCTGAATAGCGGTAAATTTGAAAAATATTGTGTTCCTGTGAAGGAAATTTCTTATTTAAGTAAGTAAATCTGGCTGCTCTTAAGAACTTTTCTTTATGCAGCAGCTATTTAAATATTTGCAGATGGAGTGGATGTGTGTTTTTGCAATGCTCTGGTTCTTACTCAGGACCCTCTTGTAACAAATACCGGTGTTTCTCAAGGTGGACAGGAAGGAAGCAAAGCGAGGAATGCAGCTGTGCTGACCTGACCAGAGCAGAAATTCAGAAACAGGAGAGTGAAATGGTATAGGATAGGCTGCACAGGTCTGTAGACTGTACCACACCACCTCTTCTACTCCATAGCGTTTGTTCTTCCAGGATATATTTCTGGGTTCACTTGCTATTTTACCTTCTGGTTTTGGAACTTCTTTAAAAAACATTTCTCATAAGAAAGTGGAGAGAGAACTGTGAACGTTCAAATGATGCAGAGAATTGCATGCTTTCTCTACTGAGATCCAGGATTGTTCTTTAATTGTGTATTGTCGCTTTTACTGCAGAGAAAATGAAACTATATTTCTGTTCTGCTTTAAGCATAAGGTATTGGCTTTCTTTTAAAAAATGTTTTGAGTAATAAAGACAACAGCAGAGTAGGTATTTCTTATGTGAATGGTAAATGTAATGTGAGTACGACTAGAAAAGTGTGTCAGAGAAAATTAAGTGAAGGCGCTTGTGAGAAGCTGCAGTGAAATGAAAGAACTGGGTCTGCATTTGTAAGGTGATCAACCTGCTGTGATTAGCAGAAATGCTGCTACTAGTTTGCATTCTCTGATCTGTGTGTTTTAATCAATAAAGCATTTTCTTTCATTTTCATTTTTCTTTCAATTTCAATAAAATGCTGTTGACTTCTCCTAAAGGACTTGTCTCAGGTAGTTGAACTTGTACTTTTGTGTTTCAGCTTATCTCAGAATGCTGAGCTGGAAACTGGCTGTGCAAGAGCTGGTTCTGGAACAGACTTCATGTATCAGTCTCAAGGGCAGGGGCATCTGCAACAGATGGGAAGGTAGATAGTAGAGCAGGTACAGCCTGATAGGTTTCAGCAGCTGATTTTGTGCTGCCAGAAGTCAGTCAGAGTCCCAGCTAATAGAGATGCTCAGCAGTGCTGACTGCAAAATGTTACAGCTACTGGTTTTGTGATCCTTCTCAGGCAGAAGACTCTATTTCTTAAAAGTAATTAGCTATCCCATGAATAACTACTACACTTCAATTTCGATGCAGTCAGCTACTGGATTCTTACATGCTTGCAAAACCTCAATTAGTTCTTCTCAAATATGCGTTTTGCATTCTGGTGGCTGAATTCACTTATTGCTCGGTCATTCAAGAGGATTTTTTAGTTCATGACGTTACCCTGTCATCATTTGTTAATAAAGCATGAAGTAGGCTTCAGACTGTGCAAGAATGTAGAAGTTTCTGTAGGTGAACAAAGCAGAAGCCTCCAGATACCAACTGGAAGGAATGGATTCATGTTGAAGCAGAAATTTTGGCAGTGTTGTTGGGTTTTTTGTCCTTTTGCAAGGTTGTTACATCTGGAGAGTTGGCCATATACTGAATACAGAGGAGAGCCTTGTTTTTAGTGGTTTGCGACATATGGCCGAAGTGCCAGTTTGCAGTAGCATTTTAAAAGATGATAGGCTTGTGAAGAAATGAAGGCCTGGTTATACCCAGAAATAAACTCAGATGTTTAGCCGCTGTACCCATTTGTGGCAGTGATACTCAGAGGTCAGGTCTGACTGGAAGAAATAACCCACAGGGCAGTGATGTAGCTTGGGTCTGATTTACAATATCCTACAGTAAAGAGAATATAGCCAGCAGCCAACTGTGAGTGTTTGCAGATGTTGTTATACAGGATGTATCCCATGTTGCTGGCAGCATGCTAACGATGGTCCTGGTTGCTGGCAGCATGCTAACGATGCAGAGTTTATGGCATATGGCAAGAGGCTGGAAGTAATAGAGGTGAATGCAATGCTTGATGTTTTAGCACATAAACTTTGTGAGCAGCTAAAAGAAGTTAATGTGCTCCAACCACAGGGGAAAATGAACTGTAAGGATTCCTGTGTTACATAAATTCTTTTAAATAGCATGAGTTGTGCAAATGAAATATGCTATAAACTTTCATGTGTGAAAATCCTTGTTATCTTTATACATCCTGAACTGCATGCTGGAGGGAAAAATTAACTAATTAGTTCAGTATATTTAAACATAAAAGAGAGATCTACTCTAAATGAAGCATGCTACAATGATTTTTTTTCAAAGTCTCTTACGAACGTTCCTTGATTTTAAAAAACATTTCACTTTGCATTCTGACATCTTTGCTTTGGAATTACTTTAAATCTTCTGTCATTTAACCTTGAAGGTAATGACAGATTGCTTTATGTGTTGACAACAAAGATGTTAAGATCAACAGCGTTCCCAAAGCGATCTCAGCAAGGCTTTGCTGTCCCTACAGACCTTTTTAAATTCCTTGGAGGCAGCAAAAAGCAGGTCATGTGAAGCATGTCCTAGCACATTCTCAGCGAGATGAGGATGTCCTTTCTAGCTTGTGGTTGTACAACTTCCTTGGGGGGACAGTGACTTTTGTCCTTGCCTCTGCTTGTAATCAGGGGATCTGCAGCCTCTTCACTAACAGTGAGAAATTCTGAAGCTCCTTTTTCGTTCAGATGGGAAAAGACAAATATGGGATTTGTTTCCTAGCATATGATTTTACTGCCAGTGTTTTCTTTCTGGCTTGTGGGCTCATTTGATTCTTGCTGGGAGGGGCAAGTTCCACCTTAGTGATGTGGCAAATGCTTTTACAAGTTTTAGGATTCCTAAAGCATGTCACTTTGGTAAGTGAATCAGTTTTGGAGGAGCAATTAGAGAAAGCCAGGAGGAGTGAGCCTTTCAAGCTGTGAGGAATCCCTATTCTCATTAGGGTAAGGACTCTAAAGTAGGTTTCAAAAAAAGGACTCATTCAGCATATTTAAAATGGCACCATTAGCCATTCAGATTGTGCCAATGCTGGCAGCTTTCCTGGTTAGTTCAATGAGATTTGCATGCAATCAAATACTTCTTTTAACTGGGAACTTATTTAGCTGCATAACTTGAGGAGCCTAAGGTTTGAATGTCTTGGCCTTAGTATCTATTTCACTTGTGTATTGTAGATTCCATATAATCTAAAACTATTTTCACACCATATTTTTATAGAAAATAAGGTCAAAGTTCAGGGAGAGTTTTGGTGTCGCTGTATTGGATGTTAGTGTCTCAAATTAATAGTATGAAAAATCAATGTATTTGTAAGAAGTACATAAAAGGGTTATTTAAGAGCCATATGCCTAGCTGTGTGAGAAGTGTGTATGTTCATTTGTCTCAAATGAGAAGGGACTGCATTGCTGCTCAGCTCATGCCTGGACGTGTGCCCATGACAGAAATTAAGGTATTTGCACCCTAGGTCAGGTAAAGACAAGCCTCTCTTAGTCGTATGACTCACTGCATGCGTATATATATGTGTGTGTGTGTGTGTGTATACATATCTATAGAGGTGCACATTTATAGTATGGACTTAGCTTTGAATCTGTCCTGTGCTTCATACTTCACTGAGTTAGGCTCCCATTTTTGTTCATAGCTTGTTAGTAGTAACTGCAGTTAGCAGTAGTCTGTGGACCACCTGGAAGATTGTTCAGTCCTTGAAACATCTTCTTACACAAATTTTAGTGAGTCCTCTATAAGTAAAGTATCACAGAATGGAAAAGGGCTGGAAGGTTGTGTCTTGACAGGCTGCCTCCAGTCTGTTGTCTGGCTACTTCCATGCTGGGTAACAGGAATAAATATAATAAACAAATGTCTGTGTACTAAATCCTGATAGCTTACTAGATTTGTATACAGCTTTTTTTCTTTTGTTACAGGAAATACTGGATAGTTTCCACAATGGAGGACGGGAAGCCCGTTTGGGCTCCACACCCAACTGATGGATTTCAGATGGGCATGATTGTGGACATTGGTACTGACTACTTAACTATTGAACCTTTGAATCAGAAAGGCAAGGTAAGTGTCTCATAAATGAGAAAAACCTTACATATATATCATAGAATGGCCTGGGTTGAAAAGGACCATAGTGATCATCTAGTTTCAACCCCCCCGCCATATACAGGGCCTCCAGCCAGTAGACCAGGCTGCCCAGAGCCACATCCAGCCTGGCCTTGAGTGCCTCCAGGGATGGGGCATCCACAACCACCTTGGGCAACCTGTCACCACCCTCTGTGTGAAAAACTTTCTCCTAACATCTAACCTAAACCTCCCCTGTCTTAGTTTAAAACCATTCCCACTTGTACTATCACTATCCACCCTTGTAAATAGGCGTTCCCCCTCCTGTTTATACACTCCCTTCAAGTACTGGAAGGCCACAATGAGGTTTCCCTGGAGCCTTCTCTTCTCTAAGCTAAACAAGCCCATTTCCCTCAACCTTTCCTCATAGGAGAGGTGCTCCAGCCCTCTGATCATCTTAGTGGCCCTCCTCTGGACCCGTTCCAATAGCTCCACATCCTTCCTGTACTGGGGGCCCCAGGCCTGGATGCAGTACTCCAGATGGGGCCTCACAAGTGCTGAGTAGAGGGGGGCAATCACCTCCCTCTCCCTGCTGGCCACCCCTTTTTTAATGCAGCCCAAAACACAGTCAGACTTCCAGGCTGCAAGCATGCACTGCCGGCTCATATCCAGCTTCTCATCCACCAGGACCTCCTGGTCCCTCTCTGCAGGGCTGCTCTCAAGGAGATCTTCCCCCAGTCTGTATAAATACCTGGGGCTGCCCCGACCCAAGCGCAGCACCCTGCACTTGGCCTTATTGAACCTCATTAGGTTAACACTGGCCCACTTCTCCAGCCTGTCCAGGTCCCCCTGGATTGTTTCCCTTCTTTCCAATGTATCAGTGACACCACTCAGCTTGGCATCATCTGCAAACTTGCTGAGGGTGCACCTGATGCCATCGTCTATGTTGTCTATAAAATATATATATGTATATTTTAACCTGTGGGCCAAGTCTTTTCCAACATCCACCATTACATGCAGCCTGAATGAGTGGGGAAAAAGTTTTCTGTTCTGCTGTGTTTGGCTAAGGAACTTCATTTTGCTTGCAGGGCAAGTGAAATATCCCACTGATAAGAAGTGCATGTTTTCTGTCAATTATCTGAATGTGCATGAATGCTTAAGCGGGATGGAGGGACTGAATCTCCATGGTTATTTGATTCACATGTTTCTAAACTTGGTGTTTCTAAATTTGAGACTGGTTGGGGAGTCTGTCGTTGAGATTAGCTTCTCTCTTTTCTGGTAGATACATATATAGGGAGTCCTGCAGGAGTGTGCTAGGCTCTGTCTTAGACTAGACAATTTTCTGTTACGCTGCTAGAGATTGAGTGATGAATCATTTTACCTTGAGTACTGTGAAGTGTAACATAATGTCCATCAAAGGTCCTACGGAATTGCTACATTAAATTAAAGGCAAAAGAAATATAATTTCTAAAATGAAGTCCTAATTAATGTGTTCAAGCTGCATCATTTATCATGACATCTTTCAGATTCAGTACATCGTAATTAAATGTCAGTTTTTACAGGAAGTGCCTTGTTATTATTAATTATCCTAATTCAGATGGCCAGCATCCTGGTTTTTACTAGGTTGCATAAGGTTATACGCTGTTTTGAAGTTGTAATTTGTTCTTTCAATATGTGATGTACGCTGTTTCTAACAATTTTGCCTGTTTTGTAACTGCAGGTATGGAAAGGCAATTTTTTTTTGCAACTTTTTTTTTTCCGATGTCTACAGCAACAGAGGGTGCTTTGTCATAGATCAAAAGGTTATGCAGCAGCTCTTCCTTTGGGAAGAATGTTTTTGGATGTTCTTTAAAAAACAAAAATATTTTAGAGGAAGTAGACTTTTCTTTCCTTAGAAGTAAAAAGTGTAACATCTGTTATCTTTGTGTGTGAGATAAAATCTGTAGGTTCGGTAATACTGTGCATTCTTCCATCTGGGAAAAAGTAAAATTATTCAGAAAAGAGTATATTAAGTGTTCCAAAGCTGTGATTAAGTAGGCTTTTACTGATTTAAATAATGTTGACCCCTAGCCCTGTTTGTGTTTATATCCCCAGAAGGTTCTGATGTGAGCAAAAGTTCACATATCGAAAACAAAAGCAGCCAATAAAGATATTCTTGAATCTCTGTTTATTTCTAATATGTGTACTGTCTTGAGAGCCCCCTTTTGCCCCCTTCCGTTTTTCCTCCTTTATTATTTCTTTTTTTTTTTTCTTCTTAAAATGGATCCTAAAATACAGTTATTTTTGCTTCATGCTTCACAGCGAACAAACTGTGTTCATTCATGTCAGGGACCGGACGTTTCACAATTAGGCATTTAAATTCAGTCGAGGTTATGGTCCTAAACTTCTGAGTATCACGCTTATATTCATAGAGATGGAGCAAAGCATTATCTTAATTACCTTCTCAGTCTTTCCAAAGTGACATCAATTTCCTTTTATAATGCAATGTTTCTGACTGCTTTTTGTCTTTTGAAGAAGACGCTGCTTTTGTGCACTGGGGCCGCTGGTTTGAAGCAGTCAGCATTTGTGCCCACGCTTATCAACTTTGTTTACTCAAAATGACAGCTCAAAAGTGCTCTTCAGTAAGGAGTGATCCAGCAGCTCCAGAGCTGCCTGTGATAATTACAGGGAGGAGATGAGTAACCCGATCATGTAAACATACCCAGGCAGTGTAACTTATTATTATTTTTTAATCTGGGTCATTATCATGTCGTATGTATTCTCTGGAGAAGCTGGTACCTTACCCAACGTAACCGACTGAAAAGGAAATGTGCATGTGTGCTTTTCTTGATTGTTGCCTTTTATACCATTAATGGTTAACTAAAATACATTGTTAATAACTGCAGTAAATGCTGTGAGGCAGCAGTTTCCTGCTGTCCTAAAGCCTTCCCTCCCTCCCCTTCCCTCAGTGAGCCATGGCGTTGCAGTGGCACCCTCAACCATGTCAGTGGAGCTGTGTAATGCAGCAAACTAGGTCAGAGAGGGGATCCGCCTGAGCAGCCGAGAAGTGGAAAATTTCCAGGATGGCAGCAAGCAGCAGCAGGAAGGAGGACCTAGGCCATGTGTGGCCACAGACTGCTTTGTGTTGTGAAGCTGAGTTGCCCAGCCCAGACTGGTGGAGATAGCTGGCAAACATGCTGATTTACTTAAGAACCAGCAACAGCATTTCTAGATAACACAGCTCATGTAGAGTTAGCAGCAGTATTTACTTATCCCTGCCAAGGCGTCTAAAGAGAGATGAGGATCTGAGTAACCAAGACTGTGTTGTGTAAGAGTAATGCAAATGGGTTGAGAGCTTGTTATCTGAAGAGAGGGTGCATGAGCTATGTGATGGGAGTTGCTCCTCAAAGCTAGATCATGGGCTTTCAAGGCTGAAAAAAATAGAAAGAAAAGAGGGAATCTAGAGAGTGGTTTGCGAATGAGTGGGGTCCCATCAGGCTAGGAGCCTGCCTGCTGTCCCACGCTGGGGTGCCAGGAGGGAGGCAGTGGGAAGGCAGCCCGTTGTTACACTTGCCTGGTGCTGCACTTACGCATTTTGTAATCAGAATGTACTTTTCAAACTTATCGGAAGTCCCGACCTTAGGAGCTGTTGCAAATAACTTCTGTTGTATTGCTTGATTCTGTAATAGGGCAAAGGCAGATCCTAGTGTAATGGCCAAACAGGGAATTTAATATTTTCCTAGAGGTAGCAAATCTGAATTAAGTGATTAGGGAGATGCCTCAGAGGGGCTTGCACCTTGAGAGGCCTTTCTAGGACCCACGTGGTACTGTAGTAATGAGTTTCTGGCAGTGCTGGGGAGGCACATTGCTGCAGACACGAGCTTACACCCCTGTTGTGTTCACCTGAAAGCCACCTGACGTCTCTTGAGAAAGTCTCTGAAGGGTTCTGAAAGGCTTGTGGGGCCCCTATCCTGGTATGCTCTGAATAACCAGAAAGGCGTTTTACTAGGTTAAGTATAAATGAATAAACGTGCTCTGAAAGTAAGGATCAGAATGTCCAAAGTTCAGTGTTTTCAAGCAAAGGCATTATTTTAGCACTGAGTGCAGCTTGCGTGAGTGAATAAAGCAGGCTCTTATCCACCATATGAATGGTTTGTGTTGCTTTAAGTTGTTCAGTGAAATGCAGCTGAGAGCAGGGATGTCTCCCTGTCTGTAACTGGAAGGTATAAAGGAAGGCATGGTTACACGTGTTGGGTTACATGGCGGAAAGAAGATCCTGCTTGAACGGAAAGATATCTTTTTTCACTCATCTAGTTTCTGGAAGAATTGTTAAGACTGCCATTGGATTTCAAGGGTTGCCTCATTACAAAGGGGGAAAAAAAGCCTACACAAAAACACACAAATCCTCTGCTTTGCCTTCTGAGACCACTTTACAGTTTATAAGAATAATATCCTCTCAATTTTTGGAAAGTTTGTCCTAAACTATGTTTTAACATGTATTTTCTCTTAAAGTCAATTTATTTCAAAATACAGGACACCAGTGAATATTTTTTTAAATGATAGGTTTATGGTAGCTTACCTATTTTTCTGTTTAGTAGATTAGATTTTAATGGTATTTGGCAATATTTAGAGCTTTACACCTTCAAATAATGTACTTATCTACACATGAAGTAATCACCTTAAACATAAAGCATTGGAGCAGTCGTGACAGGAGTAAAATTCTTGGTTCACGTAGTTTAAATTATTCAGGTCCAAAAAAAAAATCCAGCAGGAGAACAATTGTCTTTATATTGCTTATTAGTTTTGACATTCATTAAATATTTAGATATGATACTATACTAAATTAGAGAAGACGAGAAGGGCTTGGGGAAGGACATCTGGTTTGTCACAAGCTGCCCCTGCACAATATCTAATGATAAAATTTCTAGCAATCATTTCACAATTCCCATTGTGTGAAACAAGGAGGACAGTCAGTATGAATTCTCATTAATTTCTCATTGAGATTTATCTTTGATCAGAAAGCTGAGATTGAAAAAGCTCTTTCTTCCTCTTCCAAGATAGATGTGGTGTAACTGGGTTGAGATGCATCAAATGTTGGAGTATCGAAGATTTGTGAAGCATTACAGAGTAGCTGGATATCGTATTTTCTCCTTAAAAAAAACCAACATATCTGTCTTTAGTAGTGGTTAAACCTGAGTTATACATCAGTAAACAAGTGATGTTAGATTTTTGTGAAGCCAGTCAAGCTTTCTTAATCTTTTCTGCTGTTTCATTCAAAATGGATGAAATGAATGAGAGGGTGTGGAGTCTCCTTCTCTGGAGACATTCAAGACCCGCCCGGATGCCCATCTCTGCAACCTGGTCTAGGGAGCCTGCTTTGGAAGGGGGGTTGGACTGGATGATCTCTAGAGGTCCCTTCCAGCCCCTACAATTCTGTGATTCTGTGAACTGTGTATGTGGGAAATTGTGTTCAAATAGATCTTTAACTGATAAGGTATAACTTTATTGTCAACAAACTTGCAAAAAAATGATGGTAATATATTCCAACTGCGGTGCTTTAAGAGGGAGGGAAGGGCTCTCTGCTCTGCTAGAACCAAACTGCTGAGGTAGGTGATGTTCAGATCCAACACAGCTTCACCATGCTTTGAAGGAAGGTGGTCTGATAGACATCCAAGTGTTCCAAAGTCACTATGCAGCTCCTTTTCCCTTACAGAAGCATTTTATGCAATTTATTTATTTTTTTCTACGATGAATCCTGATAAGGAGATGACAAAACATAATTTATTATGACTACAATTTGTATACAGCACGATAACTTTGTAGGGGAGGGATATTGCAGAGTGAATGTTTTTCAACTGGCAGAAATGACTTTTGCTCAGTGATGTTATTAATCTGTGCCTCTTTAGAGAGGGCTGGAACGTGCGGATGTTCGTGATGGTCTAAGTTACAAGATCACATTTATTGTATCTTTTGTAGTGAAGCAAAGATGAGCTAAGTGCTGTATTTCTCCTGAACTTTCATGTGAGATGCTTCTCACGGTATTGTCTTGCTGGATACAAAGTTAAACAAGCAAATTTCTCATTTATTAGGATAATTCTTTTTTATCTGGTTGGCTGTCTTTTAAAATATTAGAGAGAGTAAACTAAACCTATTATCTGCATTTCCACAGGGAAGAGGCCTGTAGCAGCATGGTGGCTGTCATGTTTAATTGGTACAACAGGGCTTTTGTTCATTCCTAGGTGGCTCAAACAAGCTATTAATACTGTAAACAAGAAATATAATTGAAATCCTACCTCTTATCCTACTCTATCCTGCAGTTTTATGCAGATGCTGTAATATGTGCATTCTTGGGATGTTTTTCCTTCATTTTTACAAGAATGTGAATTATAATTTGTGGAGAATAAAGGGAGAAACAAAGTTGTTTTTAGTATGAATTTTTCCACTTGGACATGAACATTTGGTAACTGGCTGGTTTTGTACCTTTGGAGTACAGTGGCTGAAGGAAAGTCTTGTTTTACTTGAATACCGATTTGCTGAAGAAAATGGTTACAACCCGGAGTTACAATAGGATTTGGGGATATAGAGAATATTGTTTACTGAATACTTATGTTTTAAGTGAGAGTGTTTTAAAACAATATGTGAAAATGACAACACAGTCCTTCCACTGAACTAATAATTTCATTTTTCTTCTTTCTGCTTCATTGCAAAGCTAAGGGAGTTGTTTGTTCTCTAGAATTCTCTTCCCTTTGCAGCATTGTTGGTTTTCTCATCCTTATTTTTGGTGTTGTCTCTTGTGTGCCAACGATTATGTGCAATTTTCGAAAAGGATCAAATATTTTTGTGGTAAGAATTTACATTACAGCAATTTTTGTAGTGTAATGCAATAGTGCAAATGCTGCAGTTGTTGTCTGCACCTAGTAGGTCAGCCTAATTTCCAAAGCTGTTATAAAGCTAGAAACTTTAGTTGTGGTATGTTTACTTGCAACATGATGTAAGACATCTTTGAAGTCCTTATTTTGAAGGAATTTTGACAATGTTAATATTTTTTCATCTAACAGACTTTCCAGGCTGCTATCAATCAAGTGTTTCCTGCTGAAGAGGACAGCAAAAAAGATGTGGAAGATAATTGTAAGTTACGTGTTTATTCTCAGGTGCCACTGCTACTTGACCGACTTCAGACATACGCAGCATCTTGATCAACTGCAATGAGTATTTTGTGGCTAACTATATATTTTACAGCAAAGCAAAAGAATTAGTTGCTTTATCAGCCTCTGTATTTTACTGCATTTTTCTGCATGTAACCCATTCATTCCTCAGGTAGCATTCCTGTCGAAGCATGGGTAGTTGAAAATGTCAAGATAACCTTTCAGAATTTGGAGACAGGAATCCAGGCCCTTTGGGGCCTCTGGAAATGTAAATGGGTTATACTGAATCAGGCCAAGGAGTAATGTTGGAGAAGGACTTTTGAAGTGAACTTGCGTGATACAAATTGTGCTGATACGCGGGCCATTTATTTTGTTAAATATTTTGTGGTTTGTTGGGTAGAAATAGAGTACCCAAATCTGGGGTGAGGAGAGAGCGTACTGAGAAAGATGAGTGAGAAAATATCAGCTTTTATAGAACTGTTGCTTTTTGTGAACCAATCTATTCATGGAAACTATCCTATCTTGAAGTTCTGATGAATGGAATTCTTTTGAGTATTTCTGATGAGGGTTAGTGGCTGGCCAAAGTACTGGGAACTTCATAAATGGTAGGGAAAAGTAGCTTCTGTTGTTCATTTAAAATAAAGAAAAAGTAGGACTTCAGAATTTGTTTAGATGATTTAAGATCCACAGTTTCTGTTGTGGAATAGTATTTATATCCCCATGGCAGGAAGTACAACTGTTATAATTGCTCAGTAATAACACGAAAAGGAGACTTGAGGCTTCTGACTGGACTTAGATGATGCAGTGTTTTTACAGGTGGAACCAAACTGGCAACTTTGCTTCCATTTGTTTGTATTTTTGTGAATGTAATGTGGGTAGGAACTTTTCAAAGTTGGTATCTGTCTTCTGTGCCCATGATGGTTGTTAGGGAAATGCATTGAATGTGTTCATATGTCACAGTGATGCTACTGAGATGTCCTGGCATCTGAGTGTCCTCGTCAGGGAATTGAAAATTGGAATGAGGCAATAGGTGTAATTTGAGATTTTTACAAACTACTATTAAGTTAGAATAGTCTTCATACTGAAGAAAATATCTTCTGTGGTTTACTGAATAAAATATAAAACTTAACTTAAAAATATTTTGTACCAAATATTTTCACATTTCCGATGTATTTCTACCTTTCGCTCAGCAGTTTATCTGCAGCATATGAATCCCAAGTTTAGCCTTTTTCTCTCTCAGAGAAGACCGTGGATAAGTTGTGGGTATTCCATCTCTGGAGGCATTCAAGACCAGGTTGGATGTGGCCCTGGGCAAACTGATCTAGTGGTTGGCAGCTGTGCCTGTGGTAGGGATTTTGGAACTAGATGATCTTTGAGGTCCCTTCTAGCCAAGCCATTCTGTGATTTGTGCTGAGTGTCGTTAATCTTTGAGAAGAGCATGTTAAATATACATCACTAGGAAGCCTGACAAACTGCTAGGTGCTTTCTGTCTCTCCTTATAATAGTTTTGAAAAATCCTTGTCATGGTTTTATGGTCATTGGTATTCCACATCATAACATCATGTAGTGCACTGGGACATTAACACTTTAATTCCCAGTGCACTACATGCTGTTATGATGTGGAATACCGATGACCGTAAAACCACGACAATCCTGAAGAACTAGTTAATAATAAATACATTTACCATTCAAACCTATCCTTAGTGATTAACTCCCTTCCAGGGAGTAGCCTGCTGAAGTATTTTTATTTTTTTCCTCACCCTTATTCTTCCGTATCTCTAATATGCTGGCTGCAAGAGAGAACCTTTTTGTGAACCTAGCCCTTCCTCAAATGTTAATACTGCAAATGGTACAGAGACAAATAATTTACATTTTCTTTATGAAGATTTTCTTTATGAATGATTAACATTCCTCTTCCATTCCCCACAGCCTCAAACTTACTCAATTTTAGGGGGCTATCACCACATGTGGAGCTTCTATTTTTTTTTATGACAAAAGAAAGCCATAAAAGGAAGGAATGGGGAGGGCAGGATACCAGATAAGAATTATTTTTAAATAGTGTCCAACAGCCACAGAGCCTTGTAATTACAGGATAAAACATTATCTTCCACATAAACCCTGCTTTATTGTATACACAGGAGAGCCAGCATGTATGGATTTGACATTGGCATTTCCTGGCATTAAGTGCCTGACTTCACTTCTGTGAACTTTGTGTATGTAAATAAATATGTGACTGTGCACATACGATGCTTATATTTAGGAACGAGCAATGCGAATAACAGTAATTCTCTCTCTGGTTACTGTCTTTGCCTCTGGATGTGGTTGCTGCTTTTATGGAGTTTATTCTAAAGAATGTGCATTTTTGAAATTGCTGACATAAGCTTTATTTTGCACATCTTGTACTGAGGTGACAGTGTTTCTCCTGGAGACAAGTTCCCATTACACGGTGAATCTGCAGGTACAGTGCCTTTAATGAGGACTGGGATCCTTTTGCTAAGAGAATAGTGGGGACTAAGAGACTATTGAAATCTGGGGTTCTGTGTTGTTTGGATAATTACCAAGTTTTTTGGGGGTGCCTAACTATTTTCTTTAAAATATAATGCAAACCACATGAGGTTCATCTGAAGATGCAGTCAAGGGAGAAGGTTTTTTCTTTTAAATTTTAAGTGTACAAAGACAATTACTGTACAGCAGTTTCTTAACTCAGTATTGAGAATTAAAATGATTAAACATAACCAACAATGTTCAAAATTTACAACCCCGCCACCCCCAATACCCACAGGGTGAAGGAGATTTCAACTTTCATTGGAGCAAGCAGAAGTTTCTGGTTCATTTCCTTCAATAATGTCTCTTTCACTTGTGATAACCTCATTCAAAGAGGTGACTGCAGAAATAGGTGTGCTAGGGCAGCCGTGCAATTTGTGGTCTAGGAGCCTCTGACATAGCAGGTTTGTTTGTACAAGAGATTTTTCAGAGGAAGATGGTTTCTTCTAAACAACTCAGAAGTTGCAAGGTCCTTTGAAAAATGTGAATGCCTCCAGTCATTTGAAGTAAAGCTGTATTTTAGTTAGAGAAGGAAGCACTGTTATTCAGTGGAGCTACACAAGCCACAGGGATGCTGCAAACCACTGCTGAAGTGACCTTTGCTTCGAACTGGTTTTGGTATACGTGATGGGAGGTACAGCCACTCCCTGTTTTACTGCCGGTCAGAAGAAGGAACAGTGAGGGGAGAAGTTAGGAGCTGCTTGCTGAGCTTCAGGCTTCCTTTCTGAGTGAGGTGTCTGAGCAGATGGACTACAGGCAATGTGAATTTGCAGTCTGTCTTGCATATCCATGGAAATAAGCTAGAATTTAAGGTATTTTCTTGCCTGAGCAATTCTACGGTTCTATGATTTGTTTTTCACTGCTGGGGCCCTTCAGACCCTAGGGACATTGGTTCCACTTGGCTCAAATTCAGAAATGACACGATCTCTCTACGCTTTGTTGGTCAGTGTCTACTGACAATGCATGTATGGGCCTCATAAGAAGTAGGGGGTTGCAGTAATCATAGAATAATAGAACCACCAAGGTTGGAAAAGACCTACAAGATCATCCAGTCCAACCGTTCACCTATCACCAATAGCTTCCACTAAACCATGTCCCTCAACACAACATCCAGTCGTTCCTTGAACACCCCCAGGGTCAGTGACTCCACCACCTCCCTGGGCAGGCCATTCCAGTGCCTGACCACCCTTTCTGAGAAGTAATATTTCCTAATGTCCAGCCTAAATCTCCCCTGCTGCAGCTTGAAACCATTGCCTCTAGTCCTGTCACTAATGACACGAGAGAAGAGGCCGACCCCCAGCTCACCACAACCTCCCTTCAGGAAGTTATAGAGAGCTATAAGGTCTCCCCTGAGCCTCCTCTTCTCCAGGCTGAACATTCCCAGCTCCTTCAGCCGCTCCTCATATGTCCTGTGCTCCAGACCCCTCACCAGCTTTGTTGCCCTTCTTTGAACACGTTCCAGGGCCTCGATGTCTTTCTTGTAGTGAGGGGCCCAAAACTGGACACAGTACTCCAGGTGCGGCCTCACCAGTGCTGAGTACAGGGGGACGATCACCTCTCTGCTCCTGCTGGTAACACTGTTTCTGATGCAAGCCAGGATGCCCTTGGCCTTCTTGGCCACCTGGGCACACTGTTGGCTCATGTTCAGCCGAGCATCAATCAATACACCCAGGTCCATCTCC
This sequence comes from Alectoris magna, assembly GCA_030625065.1. Lineage (NCBI taxonomy): Eukaryota > Metazoa > Chordata > Aves > Galliformes > Phasianidae > Alectoris > Alectoris magna. The sequence goes on along the minus strand of CM060562.1, from coordinate 82,135,647 downwards.
TCTCTGTTCAGTCTTCCAGCCACTCTGGCCCCCAGCCTGTAGCGCTGCCTGGGGTTGTTGTAGCCGAAGTGCAGGACCCGGCATTTGGTCTTGTTGAACTTCATCCCATTGGCTTCAGCCCAGCTCTCCAGCCTGTCCAGATCCCTCTGTAGGGCCTCACTACCCCCAGGCAGATCCACACTCCCAGCCAATTTGGTGTCATCTGCAAACTTACTGAGGGTGCACTCAGTGCTCTCATCCAGGTCATCAATAAAGATATTGAAGAGGACAGGCCCCAGCACCGACCCCTGGGGAACACCACTCGTGACCGGTTGCCAGCTGGATTTAACTCCATTCACCACCACTCTCTGAGCCCGGCCCTCCAGCCAGCTCCTTACCCATTTATCACTCAGTGCATATTCTATAAACAGCAGTCAAACGCATACAACTTTTCAAGTGCCACTAATACTTTAAGGAATAGTAAGTATGGTAGCCAAGCAGTTGTAACAAGACAAAATGGTGTTCTGCGCTTGAATTTTAGGCAAATAGAACAAGATGACCAGACATATTTGAAAACTGGGGCTGCATGATAAGTAGTGCTCTCTGTAATTGCAGACTGCCAAACACATTCCAGAGTTTTATAGCTGAAAACAAGGCCTAGCTTTGCCGGTGTGTTGAAACTGTGTGTGTGCCTGCTCTCCGCCTTGCTTTGCCTTTTTCTGATGCACTGGTGGAATTTGCAGCTATTTTGTATTAATAGATAAAGAAAAAAAATAGGTTGGTTTTGTTGTGGTAATATTCTCCCCCTCTAGCAGTTTCTGTGAGGAGGCCTTAGAGATGTGAAAGCTTGCATTGGTGCTTGATGTTGCAATGACATTTGCCCTTCTGTCTCTAGAAAATACAATGGGGAAATTAAAGAGCTAAAAATCTCCGTGAGCCAGCATTTACTCAAAGCACAACAGTGTTGCCCCGTAGATGCTGTTGCAGAGATCAGAGAGGAGATGGAAGGAATAAAAGAGTTGGTGTGATGGATTTTGATAGCCACTGGTTTCCATGCTTGTAGAACAGTATGGAGGGAAAAGCACTGTGTGTTTATGTGTGAGGATGTTATAAGGGACCTTAGTGCTGACAATTTGCACTTGCAGGATCTGTGTTCAGGCTCCTGTAGTCTAATTCTTGGTTCAGCAACTTTAACTTAGGTTGTACAATGAAGAGTAGGTCTACAATTTTTAAAGTGTATATTGATTGAGTCAGTGGTTCTGCCTCAACAAAGTAGAGTGATAGGAATGATAGGATTAAACTGTAGTCAAGCAGAGAGGAAGAAAAATGTTCCTTAATCCTTAGTTGCTTTGACTACACAAAGGTAGTCCTGTTCCCTTAATGCTATATCACTCTTTTACTTTTAGGTTCCCTTATGTATTTAAATGAAGCCACTCTTCTTCACAATATCAAAGTTCGGTACAGTAAGGACAGAATTTACGTAAGTATTACCTGTCATGTCAACCAGTCTAATGGTAAATATCCTTTCAAAAAAATCTGAATCCACCAAAAAAAAAAAAAAAAAAATTCTCCAATCACAGAACATTAAAGGAAATCGTACCATTGTAAATTTAGGAGGTTTTAGGCATTTTTGCTACCTTGCTTAAGAGCTGTATCAGACTAACAGTAGCTAAATTTACCAGGCAGAGCAATAGATTTTTCTGGACATGGCTGTTCAGTTGCAACTGTAGCACAGCATTGTATCACAGATGTCTATTCCTGTAGGGAACCTACTTCACCATTGCAGTAGCTATTAACAAAGATGGTTCTTTCTTCATTATTTTTGAACGAAGCGAACAGGTGCCATCTCTAACACCTCCTAGCTCAGATGTCCATCTTAATCTTTTATATTGCTATCAGATTGCCTAATTGTACTTAATGAATTCTGACTGAATTACATTTTGTCCTTGCCATCTGCCCTGACACTGACAGCTGTGAAACAGAAGAAAGATAAGAATTTTCTTTCTTTTTTTTTTTTCTAATAGAAAGCTGGCTTGTGATAATGCAAAATGTCTACACAGTTTCCAAGTGTCAATGTTTAACAAAGAAAAAAAAAAATCAACTTTCTTGTTAGTCTGCTGCTCTAAAATGAATTGATTAAGAGCGATACCCTCTTATATATGTATAAAGAAAGTTGTTTTCCTTTGTTGCAGTTGACTTTACAGAGCTATAAATTTTTTATGGGTTCAAGATAAAACCCTGGCTTTAAGATAAATGAATTGAAATGGTGATTTGAATGCTGTGCTGGAAAAATTATAATGAAACAGACACAGAAAACCAATGGAATAAACACTAAAACTGAACGTATCATGAGGGAGGATGGTATTTACGTTCATAAAACTTTTCTTCCCTTTAAACAAGGGCTACTAATATGTTGTCCCATGTACATATGTTTTCTGGAAAAAATATCAAATTATCTTATTTACCATTCTATTGTAACTTTTTGATACAATTGGAATGTATTGTATTTTTTTTTTTGTTTAGTTCTGATTAATGGTACTTGCCTTGTCACTGAAAAGAAAACTGATTTTAGTACTGGCAGCTCTTGAAGAACTCTGTGCTTGTGTCTTACATCATTGAAATAATGATGAAAATAGAAACATCTGGAAAAAATTGGTGCGTTGTCTGTAATCCAGCCTTCTATCAGCATTTCATGATAGTGTCTAAAACTCAGTCTGGGGATTTTCAGTCCTGGGATATGCACATTGACAAGAAACCAAATAAGTTATTCAGTCTGAGGGTTTATCTGATATTCTTTATACCTTTTCCTACTAATCTGCTTTTTTTCTGTGCTTCAGATGTCAGGCCATCCTTGTATGTGATCTGATCATTAAAACGAAAGTATAAAAGATTTTTCAGATGGAAAAGTAAAAAGCAGCCTTTTTTTTTTCCCCCTCTCTCTAATTCTTTGTCAATTGCAGAGCATTTGTATTCTGCATTTCTCACTTTGGAAGCGGCCGTAGCTAATTTTTCTCAGCTGAATGCTTTTATTGCCTGGCTTGAGCGTGTTCCCAGGCAGTATTTTGTCAGTTCTTCCTGCTGAGTTGCTTCCATTTGATATTGAAAAATTATTGTCCTCATTGGAGGAGAGCGCATTATGCTAGCCAAGAGCTTACTTTTTTGCTTTAGAGGAGGAAGCAGTGATGCCTTATGCCTGATCCAGCAATTCGTACAGTAGGAAATCATTTAAAAGGAGACAGACAAAGGTCAAATTTGGGACATGCTCCACAGCTCAGCGGTTAGGAAATTCTCCTGAGAAGTGCTTTTTCACAGAAGTCCTGGAAAGATAATTAGAGGAACTCTGAAAACATATCCCTTCTTGTATCCACATTAGCTGGAGAAAATTGCAAATATAATTGCTATACTTCGACTACACTCTTCAATAATAATAGAAAATTGCTGTCGACCACTTTGGTTGGATACAAGCTAATAGTTTGCTGTCAATTCTTCTCTTTGCAGACGTATGTAGCCAACATTCTTATTGCAGTGAATCCATATTTTGATATACCTAAGTTCTATTCTTCAGATGCTATTAAAAAGTACCAGGGTAGATCACTTGGGACTTTGCCACCACATGTCTTTGCTATTGGTATGTATTGAGTCTGATTTTTGTCTTTTACAAAACAAGCATTAAATTGTAGTTGTATGTAAACTGCACCTTTGATTCAATTACTGTAAGCTATTACAAATAAAACATGGTGGCTGAAATTGCAAATTTTCACCTCCTTGATATGCAGTTTGAAGATTTTTGGCAACTGTTTATGATTGCTCTGTTCCTCCAGTGTTTTATGTCTGAGCAGTTTTAATATAATTTACAACCATAAAAATAAGAAGATTTTAGAAATGACGAATGACATAAACAAAACGGGCAAAATATAGTGATTGCATTTGTCTGTCGCTATATTGCCAAATCATGGGCATGTTTCTTTTTATATGATTCTTTTATAGGCAGGAAATGCATTTAAATATTATTATTGGTATAAACCTGATTACAAATCACTTCGATTGTAACTGTGCTTAAGAAAAAATTTGTCACAGCTATTACTTGTCCATTTAAAAATACGTTAAATAAAATTGGATTTCAGCTGTTTTGTGAACACATTTAACTGAAAATGTTCAATTCTATGTCTATGTTTTTTGTTTTATTTTGTCCTAGGTGAGTTTGGTAAATTTTTGCTGTCAAAGAGTCCAAGCTATCACGTGTGGGTGTTGGAGGGTGGACAGCTATCATGTAATTAAAAGAGAAACTTCAATAAATTGTAATGCACTCAATTGTAAAGATTTTTTTCAAAAGTGCTGAGTTTGCATGTTTGTGTTGTGGTTAGTTTTTATTTTAATTTTCAGGAGAGTTGAAAGATATTTGTTGAAAGACATTTTTGTCATGTTTCATGTATTCTTTCATTTAAGCTGATAAAGCATACCGTGATATGAAAGTTCTCAAGATGAGTCAGTCCATCATAGTTTCTGGAGAATCCGGAGCTGGCAAGACGGAAAACACTAAATTTGTTTTGAGGTTTGTACTTTTGAACCAAAGTTATTCAGTGAATTTCTTGTTATGATGTGTTTGTTTGGAATACAGACAGAGCTAATTATAAGGTACTCAGTAGCACAGCATTAAGTCTTGATTCAGAAGGTTATGCGTATGCTTCTACATTCACTTTTGTTCGTGACATTCATAGAGTTAAACTTAAATGCTGGCATGATAGCATATGGAACATATGGCAATGGCTATACACTTACAGAAGCTTTAGCTCACTTGTAATGACATCACATAGTTGTTATGGTTTATGATGCAGTTGTTTTGGTATCGTGTGTCTGGTACTGTCATTGTTAAAATGAAAGCTAAGCATTTTAACTGTGTCTTGCGAGGCGCACTTGTTTCTGCTGTAAGTGTGCAATTATTTGTTTTCTCAGTCTTTATTTCTTCAGTTTGCCTGATGATCTGTAGTTTTTAACTCTTAATTTCCTAGACAATTTCAATTGTAATATACTTCTACCCTAATTTACTGAATATATCTATTGAGTAATGGGATTGATTTATTTATTTATTGATGTTCTTGTATGCAAGATACTGAATCAAGCATATTACAGAATCACAGAATCACACAGAATTATGAAGGTTGGAAAAGACCTAGAAGATCATCCAGTCCAACCATTACCAATACTTCCCAGCTAAATCATACCCCTCAACGCAACATCCAAACGTTTCTTGAACACTCCCATGGTCGGTGACTCCACCACCTCCCTGGGCAGTGCATTCCAATGCCTGACTACCCTTTCCGAGTAGTAATACTTCCTAATGTCCAGCCTGAACCTCCCCTGGCGCAGCTTGAAACCATTCCCTCTAGTTCTATCACTGATTACAAAAGAGAAGAGGCCGACCCCCAGCTCACCACAACCTCCTTTCAGGAAGTTATAGAGAGCTATAAGGTCTCCCCTGAGCCTCCTCTTCTCCAGGCTGAACAATCGCAGCTCCCTCAACCGCTCCTCATAAGGCCTGTGCTCCAGACCCCTCACCAGCTTTGTAGCCCTCCTCTGAACACGTTCCAGGGCCTCAATGTCTTTCTTGTAGTGAGGGGCCCAAAACTGAACACAGTACTCGAGGTGCGGCCGCACCAATGCCGAGTACAGGGGGACAATTACCTCCCTGTTCCTGCTAGTAACACTGTTTTTGATGCAAGCCAGGATGCCCTTGGCCTTCTTGGCCACCCGGGCACTATTATTAAACTACATGGAGGTCATACTGCTGCTCAGCCTTCCTCTTACATGTTTCTAATAATCTTGACCAAATTTGTGTCATACTTTAACTGCTTTATATCACTCTGGAACACTATAGCTGGAGAGTAATGCTCCATTAAATTCGGCAAGTCAATACAAGTGTGCTAACTATCTAGGAAAGCACAGTGCAGGCAGTTTGAATGCATTCTGTCCCCTCCTCGCCTTGTTTCCCTGTGTAACTCTTTAACTGCCTTTTCCCTGGCATCATATACATGGTAGTGGTATTGTCTTCTATATCCCAGGAAGAATCATCATGGCTGGCCATCTGTCCATCACACTGTTCTCTGCCCCTTCGTAACCTTTAGTGGAGAGCTGTAGGAGTTGCAGCAAAGTTCTAACAGAATGTAGCTCATAACTTTGGTCCTGCTTAAAAAACCCACAAAACACAGCATGCACTGGGAGAACATCCCCTGAGGAATGTCCTCAAAGGATATTATTCTTCTACTTCTCAACAGAGGAAGTTCTGATTACATGGCAGGCAAATGTCAACACTGCTGCACCTCTGCCACTGCCCCCACATAGTGTGTGTACAGAATGTTATTGAGTTTTTAAAACAGGAAGGCCTTTTCCTTGTGTACTCATCAAGAGGCAGAAGGTAGTAATATAGCTCTGTTAATGTTCCTGGACCTTTTTGGAAGGTTCTATTTCAAGAACAGCTTATAACGCGTCCCAGATTTAGTTGTAAATTTCCAGAAGGTATGCCCTGTACTTGGGAGCTGGGAGTGGGGGGAGCAGAAAAAGAGGTGCAACTAAAGAGCATGTTTTGGATTTGTTTTCAATTTTTTCTTCAATTGCTAAATTGATTCTTATCTTACTTATGCATTGCAATTTCCTGTATCACCATCTACACTTTGGTATTTTATTAATGTTGATGGCTGTGAATGCAGAACCCGTATGCATGGAACTTGTGCTTAATTTAGGAAATACATGAGAAAATTCTGTCATTTACTTGTATTTATCTTGCTTTACAGATATTTGACCGAGTCCTATGGTACTGGCCAAGATATTGATGATAGAATTGTAGAAGGTATTGAATTTTGCCTAATTTAATTTAAGGTTCAATTAAAAAATGTTTTAAAATTCTTTTCGAATTTGAAGTAGCAGTAAATAACAGCTAGGATGAAAATACTAGCAAACTTCCTGTGGAGTAATTTAGGTAGTTTACTTTGATCTTAAGTTCTTAAAATACGTTTTTTTTTATTTATGATTCGCCTTACTTTTATTTGATATAGTGTCACAAAGTCCTTGATGTGGAGTTTGAGTTGTTGTGTAGCCAACACTGGATTTTATGTTGTATTAGTCTACAAGGCTAAGATTGCATTCTTGTTAATATCTGTTAGTATTAGGATGATGTAATTTCTTCTTCTCACCATGAAGTTCTCAAAGTCAGATAAAGGAGGGAGGCTTATTATATAGTTCAGAGTTCTTCGTGGTTTTCTGCCATAAGACATATCATTTGGATTTACACTTTCATCTCTTCCTTATTGCATCTGTCTTTATAATAGACTCCCGAACAAGATCAAAAGAGACTTTTTTCTTTATGGTTATTTGGTTGACCCTTTTCAATGTTGCATGGAATTCCTGATTAACCAGGAAATAACTTTGAGAAGACACACACATCTCAAAAACCAGCCACTCTGGAAAAGCTTCAGTCTTCTATAGTTTCTTGTAGATTCATTTCAGAATTTCATTACTCTTAGTGTCTTTTTCTTAAGCTTTAAGTATTTCTGCTTATGTAATTCGAGTCACCGGATAATTCAAGGGATGTACTACGGTCTTTAGTCTGTTATTGCCGTAGGTTTACTTAAACCAAGTTCCTTACTGAAATTCACTGTGAAAAAGGAACCTAGAAAGTGGCCCAAGAGTTGGATAATTAATTGGTACTTGTAGGTTTTTTGAGAACAGTGATTTGTTTAGTGTTTTTTTTTTTTTAATCAGCATCTGATGGGTGAATTTTAAATTTTATGAAGCACAGTTTCAATGAGTGTTCTTACAGCATCTGTATTAATAGAGGAATCTTTATCCTATCTGAAAGAACTCCTGCAATTTTTTTAAATTCATAAGCCATTCTTCAAATCTTTTAATAGGTAAAGTATCTGGATACCTGAACAGTTACCAGGGCCTCTTAGTAAGATGGTTATGAAAGTGAGACTTGGATTTTCTTGCTTATGCTTTAAAAACAGAATAAAAACCCCAAACCAAAGAAGTTAATGCTGGTGTCCTACCAAATAATGTATTATCATCCCTAATTTGTCTGACCACTGTAGTTGTTCCTTCGCAGTTCAATTGTTGTAGGAATAGATCTGTAGATGGTTGTTGGTTTTAGATCTGAGTTTCTGCTCACATAGTTTCCAATGCATGTTTTTTAGTTAAAAGCCTTGAAATGTACTGCAGATATTTTCTTTGGTTTATTGTTAGTGCAATTCAGTAAACTGATTTTCTTTTATCTTCAGAGTTAGCAAAGTACAGTTGGTAGCCTTGTGTTTCGTAACTACTAAGCATTTTCAGACTGCTTAAACCATGAACGACTTGAATAAACATAAACATTAGATTGCTGCTGCTCTATCTGTATGAGTTTTTCTTGAAGGTGCTTGAAAACTGCAGCCAGTAAAAAACAAAAATCTCTCATTCATTCAATCCAGCTAATCTAAAGGGGCATTTTTAAGTTGATTTTGAAAACAGCTTTTCTAATACATCCTTTTTTTTTTTTTTTTCTTCTTTTTTTTTTTTTTTCCCTTAATCAATCTAATATGCAACGTGCGTGGCATTTCAGTGGCATTTTTGTTGATGGGATAAATAGGTAGTTTAGGTTTTATGAGCAACAACTCATTGGGAAATGTCAAATTGTGTATTGTATCTTGTAGTTCGTGTATCATTTATTTATCTGCTTGCTGTTAGAAGAACACCACTGAATTATTTTTGGTGATTGTCTCTGAATTTCTTACAGTATTAATTCAATTATTTTGCAGTTATATGACATTTAAACGCTTTATTGTAAATTCCACCACTTGCAAAATCAGTTATTTATAATAGATAATATTTTTCCTTTAATTTTCACACCTTATTCTCTAAAAGTTCACTGAATGATTAGTGTGAATTTATTTTTCCCTTTCCTATTAGTGCTTCATCCATCACATTTTAACACTTCTTTAAATGTTTATTTTTTATAAACAGCAAATCCATTACTGGAAGCCTTTGGAAATGCAAAAACTATTCGTAACAACAATAGCAGTCGTTTTGGGAAATTTGTGGAAATTCACTTCAATGAAAAGGTACTGGAGTTTTGATACACATAATAGTGATGATTTTTGCTGTAGAATGGAAGTGCTAGATTGCAAGTAGGTTAAATAGACTTATCTTACATCATGTACATACTGTCCTAGCTTTCCCTATTTGATTGGTATTTATCACCATGAAAGGAAAGCCACAGTACTGTGTCACTGCTGGAAAACTGTGTCAAGTCAGTGGGAAAACTGCTTCAATCCAAACATCACAAAGGGGAAAAGGCAACCTGAAGAATAACTTAATTGCTCTTAAGCGTTTATGCATTCCTTTAATTCACGAACAGGCGTGAGTTGTGTATATATATCAACTGTTATAAAGTTATTTTAATGCTGTAATATTTTCTACGAATTTCTGATTTTTATGTATTTTTATGAAATGTTGAGACTCCACATTAATATTATATATGTGAAAAAAGTCTTGAAATTGATTTTTGTTTTGTTTTGTTTTGTCAGAAGTACTGCTCACTGCGTAGCCTATGAAGGTTTTTCTTTGAATGAAGTTTCGCTAGGGTAGCTTAAGCGTATACACGTAGAATTTCTTTTTGAGTTTATGAAGTAGAGCCTTTTGGTAAGAGGAATGTACATAGGTGCAGTATATACGCTGAGGAGAAGTTATGGTACAGGAAACTTTCTTATTTTAAGAAAATACCTGTTAAGAAATACCCTTAAGAAAGTACCTATTAGTTAAAAATGTATTTTAAGCTTTGGGGCAGTGTCAGTTGAAATAGGCTCGATGAGACAATTGTAGATTGAAAAGCTCTCACTCAAATAATCAAAAAACATTCAAGTAATCAGAAAAATATTTCTTCCTTCTAGAACTCAGTGGTTGGTGGATTCGTATCACATTATCTTCTAGAGAAATCTCGGATCTGTGTGCAAGGCAAAGAAGAGAGGAATTATCATATCTTTTACAGGCTTTGTGCCGGTGCTCCGGAAGACATTAGAGAAAAACTGTATCTAAGCTCTCCTGACAGCTTCAGGGTAAGTATTGGAGTCAGCAGTTGTAAAGCTTTACACTGCTGCCGTACTTGGAGTTGTCTTCTAGGTCTTATTAAAGTATCTGTTCATTATTTTCGATAAACTCTCTTCTGCCACAAAATAGTTTTTTGTTTTTTTTTTTTTTTTTTAAATCTGTTTGATCTGGGCATAAGACTGTGTGCCATTTTGTTCTTTTTGGAAATCTTCCTATAGTTTTTCTCTGTGTTTTCAAACTGAGGAATCTTTGTTTTTTCCTGTGAGGTACCACTGCATACCTTGTTGCTCTTAATTTTGCTCTTGGCTTTTCCTGAAGTGGAAAGTGTAAAAACAGTGATCCAACTGTTCTGTGGGATCTTTGATGAAAACTGCTTTTATTTCTAACTCTTGCAACCATGCATTAAGGAAGGTGTGATATTTCTCTCCTGAGATTCTGTCCTTTAAATTATTACCTCACACTTCATACCAAGGATCAAATCATGGTGGTTGTACTTCCCCGTTGAAATCCATACACTTTCATATCACTTGTCTTTCCTACGTTGTTGTGTCCTATTTCTGTCTTTCTCCACTGTCTAGATTTGTCATTAGCATTTCCCCAGTTTCCCTGTTTTTCTCTTCATACTCCTCTGTCATTCTTGTTCACTCCAGGTTATGTGATATAACTTGCCCATCCCTTAGGCTGAAAACTTACACTTTTATCTCCATTTAACAATTTAGCACAATTTAGGTTGTGCTCACCTCTTCTGCCCAGGATTACTTCTCTTCATTAAGCATGCTTTTCCTTATATTTTTCATCTGCTAATTTATTCTTTCCTGAGAACTACTTATTTTTTCTGGGTTTTTGCTGTCTTTCAACAATTTACTGGTCACGCAGCTGTGGAACAGAAAATAAAATACAAATGCAGTCAGTATTGAATGTAGTGTCCTTAGCAATACCTACATGAAAATTAACTTAAACAGGAAGGAAAGAAGATATGAATAATTCTACGTACTTCTCTAAAAATGTTAGCTTAATGTTCAGTGGCAGAGAAAAAGCAAGAGCAGAATTTCAAGAATTAGTAGGAATGTAAAAGAGAGTGAAATGGTGTGTTATGTTGCCATATTTATAAATTCTGAGCTGTTTTGTCATCCCAGCTCAAAAAGGAAAAGTAAAATCCTTGGGTGAAATACAGGTCACGGTTGAAGATGAGATATTGGATAGTGTGTATTGACCTTTTAATTCAAACCAGTGTGGCCATTCTTTTAATTTGTTTACTGTCTTTGCTTCTTCTCCCCATGCTTTATTTTTGACATTTTTACCCTTTCCTGGGATCATGTGGTTTTGCCTGACTAACCCAGATTGTGTGTTATGTTTCCAGCAGAAATCTCACAAGCAGGCTGGTTTTCTGTGCTATCATTACATTTTGGCATAGTTTTCCTCCCATCTTTCCACTAAATGGTGTTACCACCTCAATTCAACTTTTTGTTCCAGATTTTCTTCTTTCTACTCCACTTCTCTTCTGCAGATGCCACTGAATTATATTCAAAAGCAATTGAGAAATTATATGATTTCCTTTGCTTTCTTTTCCTTCTTCCCTGTCAAAAATCTTTGCTCCTGTTTTCTATTTGTGTGATTCCAACCCTACTTCCTTTATTTTTAAATTCTCATTTAATTTGCAGTGTTTTACTCTTTGATTATTGCAGTCTTTTTTTTCTCCTTGATGAACTACTAATGTTGTACCTGCATGCAATCAGTGCAACTATAGAACTCTTTCTCATTTTTTTCTTAATTTTTTTTTTTTCTTCCACTTTTGTTTCACATCAAAGCAAGCTGTTGTCCTCCCTTTTGGGGTACTTCTAAGCCTTTCCTCATTTTAGACTGCCATCTTACTTGTAAGGTGAAGACTTTAGTCACTCTTGCAATTTTGTTATCGATTTATAAATATATTAGGTTTTTTTTTCCTTTTGACAAGCACACTTGAACTCTAATACATACAAACATCGTCATGTGGTTTGTTGGCTTGTGTTGAAAAGAAAAATATTGACAAAGCAAATCATACTGCTAGACATCAGTTTGTTCTGTCACTTGTCTCCATCTCTCCATTGTCTCTTGGAATATGCTTGACTTGGAATCTCATTGAAACAGAACTGCATTTCTAAAGTACCCAGAGCAAATCGCTGCACAGGGCTTGTAAGGTCGGTGTAACACAAACCTGGAGAGCGTGTAGAATTAGAAGGACATAAATTAATTGACTGTCATCTCTATTGGCTTAAGTGGGGTGAAGAGTACTGCTAACAAAGCATTATGCTACTACATTTATAGGTTTTTTTGTTTCTATGACTTGATTTTTCTAAATAAAGCTTGTTGAATTGTGCTTGTCTGTTGCTTTACCTGGTGTTTTCTATACTTAGTAAAATTCAGCATGAAGCCAGAAGCCTTAAGGATACAAAGTTCTTGATACTCTTGAACCAAGTAGTGGTTATGTAGGTGAGACCTAAGATAGTTCCATATAATCCATTTTGTACTACACAGTCTTACTCCCTAAAATCCAGAACTTGATTGTCCAATTGTTGCATGCTATATTCTATTTTTTTTATGTTTTAAAGCAAAAACCTTCAGCAGCTTATTAAATGAATATTTTTGAGTAGTCTCTTCTTCATTAATGCATATTTCTTGCAGTTAATAGATTTTTAATTCTGAAACTGAATATGCTACATGCTCTCCCTTGGGAATGTTTTAATCAAAAGCTCTGCTCATGAGAGTACATGATATTGTAGATATCAAGGTCGCACTTATTACCTGCTTTAAAATAAGGCTGGTGCAGTACAGTACTGAACAACATGGATGCCTGTACAGAAGGCACTCACTGTGCTTGTTCCATCTGTAAAGAGCTTACAGTGACACCTGCCTTATCAGACTTGAATATCATTTTTTGGACTTCTACTGAATTTGCAGCAGGTACTGTCATTTCTGTTGGGAGTATTAGTATACGAGTCCTGTGCTCCTTGCTGCATGTGAAAGGCCCACAATGCATGTTAGATGTTAACAACTATAACAGGTTTTTTTCACCTTCTGAAGTTGAATATCTTTAGTTAAAAGGAAATTTATGATTGGTTTCTCAGTATTTACACATCTTTGTACGCAAATTAACATAATATACTTAAAAATTATTGGCCAGATTGTACTATATATTCATGAAATATCACTTTATAGGAGGCATTTAGAAAAAGAATATAAAAGGTAAATTTTCTTCCTAAATCTTCCTAAAGTTTTTCACTCATTTGCTGTTCCAGACTTTTGTCGTAAAATGTGACACTGAATCGTAATGTCTCAGTTACTTTTTTACAGCATTTTTTGCTGACTGCACATCTGTTTTGTTGAAATCACTGAGGAAATATCATCTATCAAACTTCTAATCATAGACAGAGATACTATGCTAACCAGCATTTGGCATTTGATTATTGTTTAGATATTAATGTTAATCTTCTGGAGGCTTGACAAACAAACAAACAAAAGCCAACAGCAACAACAGCAAAAAACTTCAAGAAGTAGATTAAGCAATCTATTTAAGAATATAGAATATTCCACCCTGAAAGACATATTTTTACATTGGCTTTATTTTGCACATCAAAGTCAAGGTCCAAATTAGGACCAGTGAGGGCCCTATGACACAAGCATATTTTGCTCAATGCCTGCTTTCTCTTAATTGTATTAACCTGAAAATAGGACCATCTCAAATCTAAGGTGATTCCCACTTTATGTAGAAGTGAAGCAGTATTAAAAGACTAAGGATGATTCAGTTCTCTTTTGTTCCCTCAGCTGCCATGCCTCCCCTTGACTTAAGTGATCTGTTGTCATCTACTCCCTTCTCATTTGGCTGTCTTGGTGCTAGTGCTTGCTTTCTCTGGGGATATGAACCAAGGCAATTGCATTGGGTTTACCAGCCTGAACTATTACCTTGATTTCAGCAATTCTCATGGGGTTGCCTCTCCGTAAGATCATCTTTCCCCTGAATTTACTATGCAAAAGACTACAAAGAGTTGTAGGTTACTCTCTTTGCTCTTACCTGCCTCTTCTCTGAACAACACGTGCATAAAAGCATGCCATCCTTGTTACTTATGTTCTGGGCTTCCCTGCAGAAGTTTTCCAAGATTCAAAGTCACTAGGTGCTGTACGTTGTTGGTCCAGGTGGCTTTGGCTGCACCACATGGCTTTGAAAGTAAAGCTGTGCAGTAAATCTGTACCTAGAGCGTAGGTGATGAATATGAGAAGCTGTTTTTTTTTCAGATCCTGATAGCCAAAAGAGAATTGAGGTTGCATTATGCTTGGGTCACTGATGTTATAGTGGAGTGTTAAACTTCAGAGGTGTGGGTGTGTTTTTTTTTTTTTCTTTTTTTAAGAAAACAAATCTAAATGAATTTTAGATGTTACACATTATATTCTCAAGATACGAATTTGCATGCCTTAAAAATACAGTTTCTCTTAGATTTAAATTTACACAAATTTTTAGCTTTCAGATGAAAGCTTCTATCTTGTGATTAAATATCTCTGACGCAGGGTCAGATATTGGATGCCATGCTGGTTCATTTTTTCAGTCTGTTGAGCATGACCTTTTTTTACATCCCACCCACAGTTTCTAGGATCTCTTTACTAATACTGTAGTACAGTATAATACTGTTGTATTTAAAATACACCATGCTTTGCATTCTTATTTGCTGATGTACAGAACTTTTCAGTATTTCAACAGCAAGCCAACTTCAAAGAGTTTCTTGTCAATTTTTTTTTTTTAAATATCAAATTTGTCTTTTAGTTTTCTTCTGCTCTTATTTAGATTTCTTTATATAAATTTTAATCAAAGCATAAAATTATCTGTGCTCACGCAGTTGAAAACTTATTTGTTTGTGGGCAGACCAAGAAATCAGTTCAATTCCCTTAGACAAAGAGCTCCCGCCAAGATTTTGGGGCAGAGTTCATATTTTCAGTTGAACCAATCAGGAGGAAAAAGCTGATGATCCCATTTTTCTGGAAGCACGAGTCATCTGAATGCTTAACCTGTTCCCTTTACTGTACAATGTGAGATGGATATCAGAAGCCAGATTCTGATTTAGACCTCTACTTACACTGGATTAACACTATTCGTGGTTTCTATATAGAAATATATCTCACACTGGTGAGAAAAAATGACCATAAAAGTGTGCTATAGGTACTATCACAGCTTCTTTGATCCTTCCTCTCTCACCACCTCGCTGTAATATATCAAAGTTATACGTTGCTGAAAACAAAGATTATTGTGAATCTAATCTGATGTCACATATGATTTTTTGGTGAAGCAAAATTAGATATTACAGAAGGGCCAGGAAATGTATTTTGTTGGTTCCTGGTTTTTGGTCCTTTTTTACGTAATACCAGAGCGCGTTGCATTACAGGAGTAGTTTGTTACTGTTGCATTTCTCTAATTTTGTAAATATAATAAATAAATTAATTCCTTGAAAACGTTTTTGAATAGCTATAATATTATTGCTAGATGATAGAAAAAAGCTATGTAAAATGAGCCATAAATAATAGCACGTTTTCCTCACTCCTATCTTTAAGTATGCATTTTTTCTTTTTTATTGTTACAGTATTTAAATCGAGGCTGTACAAGGTACTTTGCTACCAAAGAAACAGACAAGCAGATTTTGCAAAATCGCAAGAGTCCTGAGGTAAGTTTTGTATCTTCAATGAGTTTATGTTAACCAATGCACATAGAGTTGAAAATTATCACAGTTTTACAATGTGGAATGAAACGTTCATTTTACACATCTTTATAGGTCTTAATGGGTACTGCTTAAGTTTTTGGAATTTAGTCCTAAAAGTATTTGTTAATGTGTATCTTAAAATTCCAAATGCAACAGTACATAAAATCATCCGCTTTTCATTCTTACAGTAATATAACACTTAACGATGCAGCATGTCTTCCATAGAAAACAAAAAACGACCCATGACTTTTTCTCATTTTCTTTCAAAATCTGAATACTGCTAGGAATGGTTCAGAAATTATATTTTTCTTCTGAAGCCATTTTTACCATCTGGATTTTTAAGTATATACCCCTTCCTTGTATACTGCTTTTATTTGTTGTCCCTTGCTATGGACTGTTACATACGGAAAGTGGCATTTCGTGGTGGAGGGGGTGGAATTTGGAGCAGGAGGAAAAAGTGTATTCTCATCTCCTGTGATGTTTTTAAAAACTGAGTAAGCCTTTTGAGCTTGTTTGCCTGAGGACACTGAAAGAAATTAATCTGATTTAATTGTATATGTGAATTGGAGGTAGTTTAAATGCTTCATTATAATTCTACTCTAATGCATTTTTCATCCATTCATACCTAAAATAGGAAGTTTTCATTTGTATAGCTGGAAGATAACAGTTTGCTTAAAAACACTGTACTTGTGATTCAGTAACAGAGGAAGTTACATGTGGAAGCTGACTCAAGAGTTCATCTCCCCATGTCACCATACAGTCTCTCTTACTGTTGAGAACTTCAATTTCAGCTTGTGCATAGCTGTGAAAAAGGCAGTATAGATACTTCCCTTGCTTAAGTCAACGTTGTGAAGTCTGCTTCTGGGTTTCTAGTGTTTGTATGTTCCAATGTTGTGCACGTAATGCCGATTTCTTTTTCTTCAGTGCAGGCTATTTTCTGTAATCAGGGATGATGGAGAGTGAAATACAGAAGTATTGATTTGATAATAGTGTGAGGCACAAAGCTGATAGATATTTAGCTCTTCAAGTGTGTAGTCTAAGAGGTGGTTGGGAGATTTTGCCACAGTTTGCCTAATTTGCTTTAAATGAAGATTTGTAGTGAAGTTGGCAATTTATGGAGGCATAAAATAATACCATTCAGCTATTATTGCTACTCGAAGATAGACTTGTGCAGCTCCTGTTCCAGATGAGATTTACAGTTTGGTGTTCTGTCATCAAATATGTCTCTGAAGTACTTAATTTGGAAGAAATGTTTGTTTAAAACTATAACAACCTGATAGAGTAATTCTGAAAATAGGTAGTGGAACGTATGATGCTATAATACCTGTATATTACAGCGATGTCAATTTGAAGGAGCAGTATAGGTTCAAATTTCAATTATATCAAACCTTAATCTAGCCACTTAAACAGGAAATGCACTGTGTTGTTTATTTTTTGAAATCAGATATTTATATTTGCTGTCACTTAATGAAAAATATTGCTTATTTTAATAAAAATAGCTGGAATAGTTGATTAATACTTAAATTATTTTTGTGTTTTCCTTATCAGGAAGATGAGGTGATCATTTTACATAATTAAAACATGTAGATTAATTTTATCGATGTGTCTAAATGCTGTGTGAAGTGAATTTTTCAGATGCATGTGGTGTTTTGTTTTGACATAATTGTTAGCTTATTTGACACTTACAAAGCTTCTACTTAAATTAATTCTTCTTAGTTGAAAACATGTTCAAGTAATTGTGAAAACTCAAATGAGTTAATGCATGTTCAGTTAGCTTCTTGATTGCATGCAGATGTTTCACTACTATTTAAAACAATTATTAAAATTAGTTCTGTTGTATTTAAAATAGGAATTACTGCCATCATAGTGTGAAATAGACGGTTTAAAGCCTAGCTATTCTTTTAGTCAGTAGGATACTTCTAGCAACTTTACTGTTTCTCTTTCACCAGCAAACATTAACAAGTATATTTTTCTAAATGAATCTGTTTAGATATTCACAAGGAATACGCTTCCAATTCTTCTTTGCCCTGTACCCCTTTCTCATGGCCTGTCAAAACCGCTCTGTCATCCTATTTCGATGACCTCCATGGTCTTTCAGTTGCTAAAGGCTAGAAATACTCCTCAACAGAAGTACTTTTAAAGCTCAAACATTTCCCTTTCCACCAGTGATTGTCCTCTATTTTCCTGTCCTGCGTTATTAAAACTCTCAAGAATTTGCTTTCTGAATACAGACTAAAGTTTTAAGGCTCATGCTCTGAAGTATCAACAAGTGAAAACAAACTAGGGTTCTTCCAAATCACGTACTGTATGAAGAGCTCTAATCTCTATTTATTTTGGGTTTTGCATGCTTTTTAATGCTTTTTGTTATGGTTTATTCTTGCCTGGAAATAATTGCTTACATATATTTTAAAATCTTATGCTGATTTTTGTTGTTGTTGTTATTCTATCTTGTTGTATTGTAGTATCTTAAGGCAGGGTCCTTGAAGGATCCACTCTTAGATGATCATGGAGACTTCAACAGAATGTGCACAGCAATGAAAAAGATTGGACTGGATGATGCAGAAAAACTTGACCTTTTTCGAGTAGTGGCTGGTGTCCTTCACCTTGGAAATATTGATTTTGAGGAAGCTGGGAGCACTTCAGGTTAGAAGAAACACAAATTGTTTTCTGTTAAAAAAAAAAAAAATAGTGAAAATAGCTCTTGATTATAGATGATTCCTTTTCATGTGAATTATTGCTTTAGAATGCTGTCTTCTATTAAAGGGTAATTCAGCCTTAAATCATCCCATTTGGAAGTCAAGTTTTATAGCTGTACTTCAAATGCTCTCACTGAAATTGTTCAAAGAATTGTTTGTGCAAAGTTTGCTGTAAAGAAGAGACATTTTGTGTCTCAAAACTGTTATTTAATTTTAATAATAATATATAAAATAAATCCAACTTCTTGCTGATGTCATGAAAAATCTTTAAGTTAGCTGTTCCATCTCCAGTGAAAGCTGCTAGGTCCTTTGGCTTCCAAAAATGCTAGGTTAATGTTTTTGAGAGATAAAGGAAAGTTGCAGTAAAATTTTTGGTAAATGTAAACTTCATCATTTTAAGATGTTAACTCAGAAGACAAGTTGCTGTGAGTGTTGCTGGTACTTACTAGCAAACAGCACAGTAAGACTGTGGAAGGGGAAATTTCTATTTTGGGAATGGCCATTCTTGCCATACTACTGAAATTGGCTTTTGTAACTTGAAAACTGTTGCTCACAGATTGCTAAAGATTTGAAGAAGCTCCTGATCTAGACTTATTACAAAGATGAATGTAGTTAAAAAAAAACAAAACAAAACAAACAAACAAAAAAACCCACCACAACAAAAAAACCTTGGAGATATTTATCTTCCATTGCAAGATAAAGCACGATTGGTTCCTTTTAGTCCCACTTCCTGTGTCACTGTGCTTGTCCAAAGTTTTTAGAGAAGGTATACCAAAGATTTGAAAAGATGTATTAAACAGATATTAGCCTCACGGGTTCAGTGGCTCCTGATCCAAATGCAGTATCACCACAGAACTGCAGAAACCTTTTGATGGGAAGGGATGGCAGGACTGTCTGTTGTCCAACATTTTCTGGTCAAATCAAAGCCAACATGGAATTCAAACTGCTTGGAAATGTGAAAACCTCCAAGGAGAAAGTTGTACAACCTCTGTAGGAAATCTCTTCCCACTGTTTAATGATTGTCATTATGAGGCTGTCTTACCAAAACCTTCCCAGTTTCTATTTATGATCTTGCCATCTTTATGAAGGTGAGAGGATGTGGGTGTAGAGAAGGATAAGTGGCCTCATGGGCTCTTGTACACCGGCTTCCATACTCGGGCCATCTGTGAGATTGGAGTTTGGGACTGACAAGGATAAGGCAAGGTGGGACAGAGTGAAAGAGATGAGAATGTGAATGGAGAAGCAATTTCAGGAGACCAACAAACAAGGAGAAGGGAAGGTGTGGAAAGTCAGAGGATAGAGGAGGGCACCAGAATAGTTATTTTCTCTGCGTGTGGAAATTCAAGCCCACATTTTCTGGAGTAAATTCTTACATAGCTGTGGTGGTTGCTACCAGGGGGCTGCACGCTGAAGGCGCGGAGCCAGCCGGCGCTGGAGTGCTGCGCGGCGCTGCTGGGGCTGGACGAGGAGGACCTGCGCGTCAGCCTGACCACGCGCGTCATGCTCACCACGGCAGGGGGCGCCAAAGGAACGGTCATCAAGTGAGTGCCCCGCGGGCGGGCGGGCTTGGGGCGCCGCAGTGAGCCTCTGAGGGGCTGAAAAGCAATGCGAAGCAAGCTGTGAACCGAGCTGCAGCTCGCTGCGGGGGGATGCTGTGAGCAACTGCATTGTATGCTGCTTCAACGTTTGGTTTTATGACCATGTCATCTCAGTACGTTCTGCTTTTTCTTTTTTTCTTTTTTCTGCAGTTGAAGAGAGCTGTCAACCTGAATCTGGGCTAAGCAGTTTTGAGCAAATTGAAAGCCGCACTATGTTTAGCTGAATGCATTGATGTTTTAATTAGGAAACTAATTAACATTCACTCGTCGGAAGAGTGCACAGGAGCTTTGTATTGATGCAGGGGGACAATCAAATTGCTTTGCTTTCACTGAGTCAGAAATACAGCCTTATCCATGCCGTACCGGAAGGTTTAATCTATGAAAGCCATATTTATTGTGTTAATGTGCCTTACAGAATCACAGGATCATAGAATGACTTGGGTTGCAAGGGACTCCAAGGACCATAAAATTCCAGCCATGGCAGGGCCACCAACCTCCAGATCTGGTACTAGATCAGGTTGTCCAGGGCCCCATTCAACCTCATCTTGAACACCTCCAGGGGTGGAGATGTACAATATCTCTGGGCAGCCTGTTCCAGCACCTCACCACTCTCTCTGTAAAGAACATCATCCTGACATCTGATCTAAACCTTCCTTCCTTGAGCTTAAAACCATTCCCCCTTGTCCTATCACTGGCTACCCTTGTAAAATGTTGATTCCCCTCCTTTTTCTAAAACCCTTTTAAATACTAGAAGGCTGCAGTGAGGTCTTTTTCTTCTCCAGGCTGAATAAACCCAGCGCCCTCAGCCTGTCTTCATAGGAGAGGTGCTTCAGCCTTCTGATCATCTTGTGGCCCTCCTCTGGACCCTCTCCAGCAACTCCACATCTTTCCTGTATTGAGGACCCCAGACCTGGACACAGTTCTCTGGATGAGGCCTCAAGAGGGCAGAGTAGAGAGGAACTATCACCTCCCTGTCCGTGCTGGCCCACCCGTCTTGTGGAGTGTCAGGGATCTTAAGTTCAGCACTGGTGTGGGCTGTTCTGATAAGACGTTTTCATGAAATAACTGTGTCATGTAATAACTGATCTTTGAGGTTTACTTCTAGGTAGAGCAAAAAAGTAGTTCTTCGTGATCTCTTATTTCTATGCTTAGAAAGAAAGGACATGCAAGAGGTAAAACCTGATAGAGGTTACCACTGAAAAAGTTGCAGTACAGGGACAAATACTAAGCAAGGATCGTGGAGGTATTATTCTAACTTCAGTTAAAAGCTCAACATATGGATTTTTTCATAATGCTTTCAGTAGTGCATTTCTGGAAAGTTTTGTTTTTTTATTTTTTTCCTCAGTTATTATTAATTTGAGAACCTCATCACTGTCATGACTTGTCATCTTACCAGCTGATATGGAATGCTTTTTTTTTTTTTTTTATCTTTTCGCAAACCTGAGCATATAGAAAGATGCAAGTCTTGCAATGACAGCAGTCCTTGGTATATTAATCCAACAGAACCTGTGTCAGTATTACTGATGAAGTTATAGCACATAGTTGTATGTCATACGCAATGGATGTCACTCATGAATGCATGGTGGAATGAGATTTGTAAGTTTTTTTTTCTTGATTCCTCTTGTGGATCCACTGTTGACATTTCTTTGAGTCACTGCTCATCTCGTTATTCCCCACCTTACGTTTGTGTTTTAGGTTTTTCCTAAGTATACTACTACACGTTTTTCTTTAGCAAAGTCTGTCTTGTGGAATTTTAGGCCGTGTCTTCTGTTGGTAAAAAGTTTTCTTTCTAATCTTATCTCCTGCTTTCTTTCTTATTTCAGTATTACTAGACTGTTTTTATGAAAATACTCATAATTTGTCATTCTGGTTTAGTGAAAGAGTTAAGCGGAGGGATTTGAACAAAACACATCCATGCTGGATTCTGCTGGCACCTCACTGGGAGTGTTTTTTGTGAGCTGTTGACTCAGTCTCTGAGAATAGATTGCTTTTGGCTTTTGTACACATAGCAAATAGTTAAACTGTGCCTTTTATTTTTAATTTTGAGAATGTTTGGTGGGATGCGTCAAGCACTAAAATAAAGTGAATCACAAATATTGCTCGTCTTTCACCACTTCTCAAGTGACCCTGTCATGCAGGGCTTCTTTATGAAGGCATCTCAAACAGATGTTTTTACTATCCGATTGTGTCTGAAGTGTTTATACATGACTCTGACTTACTCTGATACATTTAAATAGTTTTTGCTACCGCTTCAAATTTACTTTCAATTTATGACTGTGAAGATTTTCTGTTCAGTGTATTTATTCTGGTAAGCCTGGGGCACAGCTAGCAGTGTACTGTTTCAAAAGCCTGCAAGCACAAGTAGCTGTGTTTTTGTGCTAGCGGATCTTAGTTTTCCCCAGTGTTTTGTTTTGTGGAAGGCAAAGAAAGATTCAGGACTCCTTCAACAGTCTCAAAGGATGAATGCACTAAGCCTCTGTCTCTACCCT
Organism: Alectoris magna; assembly: GCA_030625065.1. Classification (NCBI taxonomy): domain Eukaryota; kingdom Metazoa; phylum Chordata; class Aves; order Galliformes; family Phasianidae; genus Alectoris; species Alectoris magna. The sequence goes on along the minus strand of CM060562.1, from coordinate 82,113,091 downwards.
TTTCTGAACTTGTGCAGCTAAAAGCAAATATATGCTAATAAATGCACAATAGTATCTTCTTCACATATGACTTACTGTGTGTGCAAAGAGAGTAAAGTGGACTGTTTCATGTATTTATTAAGTAGCCACCAGGTTTTGCTATGGCAGTGTGATTTAGAAACAATTTGATTGCTATCAGTATTAGAAATTTGACAAGTACATTGTTGTATTATGTTCAGCAACCCAAAGAGCTACTCATTGCTTGCTTGCTTTCTTAGGGACTTTTTGTGTGAGAGCAGATCATGTGAGTCCTTGTAGGTCACAATGAATAAATGGCTCAGCTGAAATCGCTGAGCTTGGAGCATAACAAAGGCTTTGTTCTGCTAGGCACAATGGAGCCAGCAAGGAACAGTAGGAGAGTGATGCTAAATGCTATCTCTGTGGATTCTATTAAATACTACTGTGTGGTGGCCTGCCGGGGAGTTTTGACTGTTGCACTAGATCTGTGTCCTTTTAAGTCTCCCCTAAAAAGCTTAATAATCACCTTGTTGGCTGTTATCTTTGCTATCCATACAAAGTATATTTGCAGAGAGAAATAATGTGTTTGTATTCAAAGTCCAGTACACCGCATAAGCTGTAAATGCAGTGTGCTGCTCTGTTCTTAAGCTTCACCCTTTCCATGGAGGCTTTCTAGCAAAGCTCCATCATCACAAAGTGCGTTATTTGCAGTATTAAGTGTTATACTGACATTGTTTCAAGTCTTCATACTCCTTTTGGAGTAAGATATTTTCTACCAAAGTGCATCTGTAGTGGTAGTACTGAGGTATTCTTTAATTAAGTAAACTTTTTATTAGGTAGGGTTTATTTCATTTTGTTTGTGAAGTGGTAATCTGACTGGATGGCAGCGGCTCCTGGGTATTGCTTTATCTGCTGTCTCACTCCCCTAACCGTTAGACTAGTGTGGGCAAATTACATGTATTTAATTGCAGATCATTTGGTCTGGATAAGTAAACTGAATCATATTAAATATTAAAAATGTTTTAAGGCTGCATGGAATTGTCCACAGGATATACCTAGCCCATAAGAGAGCTTTCCCCTAGGCCTCAGACTGTGAATCTCTGGAAAGCTTATGGAGTAAATTAGTTTGAACAAGGCTTGAACAAGGTTTTTTCTTACTGACTTTGCAGATGACTAGACAATTGGAAGGATTTTTTCCATGTTCTTTGCAAGTAGCTGATAGATAGAGGAGGAGGGAGAAGGAGAAATGGAAGAAGGGAAATACATCTTTTTCTGTTCAGGCAAGAAATAGGAGAAGAGAGACTGCTTTGCCAGTGTGCAGACCAGGGGAAAGGGGGAACTCAAGGAGGGAAAGTTCACCAGAGGAAAGTCACTCATTCTGAGCATCAGTTATGTTACAGTGCTCTTCTGTACCTACGGATTCAGAGAAACTACGGCATTATTTTGTGGCTCTGTCATTCTCCAACTGTGCAAAAAAGAAAAAATGTTGCAGGGTTACATTTTTCTTTCCTCAAGTTTCTGCTGCATACTATGATCATTTCAGATAGCAATAGGCTTTTGTACAGTCTTTGGAATTGTACTTAAAGATGGTAGAGTGTGATATTTTTGAAGAATAGGGCCATTTTATTAAGCACATGCTCTAGGAGTATAACAACTATTTGTTATGTTGTTTAACACACTTGACAAAATTTGTAAAAGAATTCGAAGTGTGTATGCTTTTAGTCTACTGTATGTATTATGCAATAGGCTGCTGCTGACAAATGGGAATTAACATTCTGATCTCTTAAATGTATCAGAATGGAATGTAAAGGTATCTTCCTTCTATTTATAGGGTAGGATTTCTGTCACTACTTGTTACCCTAAGATAAGTCAGGAGATCCTTAGTGGAAGACAAGATTGTGTGTTAAAGCTAATTACTACCTAACGTAATCTAGCTTCAGGTGTCCTTAGTGAACAGACTATCTGGTTCCCTGTCTTATCGGTCACAAAAGAAAGTGATCTCCATCAGTCCCATGTTTCTGCATCAGGTTTGTCATCTTTCAAAAATACAGAAATAATGATTATAAGTTAACTTAGTGCTCTTGAGTCCTGGAAATTAAAGGAAATGATGCAATGTGGGTAAGCTATGTAGTGTTTTCCTTCTCTTATTTACTTCTCTATATTCTTGTGTAAAGAAAGCAGCCTGGGGAGGGCGACAGAGCAGTTCTGTGTGTATCACATCTCAATCTTCAAACCCTGAACTGTTGACTGAATAGCTCAGATGAGTTATTTCTTAAATGTAGATTTTTGCATATTTGTAAAGTTGCAGAGTTTGTTATTTCCTGAGCTGTGTAGAGTGTAACTGTATTTAATTTTGGTACTCTTGTCTGTTATTTGGAAACATACTTAAAAGAAAAAAAGTCCTGTAGAATATATTTGTCCAAGAAGTAAGGTAGTTAAATGTTCTTATAAAAACATGCATGTCTCTGTTATACTAACTTAATGAGATATTATATGGATAGCTAGAATATGTATTTACCTGATATTCCCATGGTACTTTGTCACGTGTTTCACAGACTATGAACTTGTGACTTTCTATTTGAACTCCAGACAATGTTAAGTACTTAATCACAGTGCAAACTTGTAAGAAATAGTCACAATATAGAATGAATTTGTAACAAGATGTGGAAATTGTTTTTTGAGTGTTGGAAGAAAATCCTCCTTACCTTGGAATGGCATCTAAATTTCACCATGAGATCTATGTGGATGTTTGTTTTGTTTTGTTATCAGTTCATTTACAGTGCTATAATCTCAATTACTGTCTTTATGAAAACATGCAGTCAAAGATTTCAGAGTAAAACTGAACAACAGCCTTCATTGAAATTAGGCAGCTCCTAAATAGATAGTTGATGGCAATGTATGTATTTTAGATGTCTTTCTCTGGTTACTAGCAATATAGTCTCAGATTATTTTATGAGTGAGAAGGAGATCATCTTATCTTGTTGCTGCTGGAATAATGAAACATTATTCATTCTTTTTACATATGAGATACTTAGTCTTACCTGGCAAGATTGTGTCCTGGTACTGGATTTAGGCTCAGACTTTTTGTATCCTAACTTAAAAAGATGGGAAAGGTTCAAGGCCTGATTTGAGTATTTCAAAGTGAAAATTTCTGGAATATAAGACCTCTGTTTTTATTTTATAGGGTTCCCTTGAAGGTGGAACAAGCAAACAATGCTCGTGATGCCTTGGCTAAAACGGTGTATAGTCATCTCTTTGACCATGTGGTGAACAGAGTGAACCAGTGTTTTCCGTTTGAAACTTCTTCTTTCTTCATTGGAGTTCTAGATATTGCTGGTTTTGGTAAGTATTCATAAAATATGAATGGATATTGTAGTAGTCTATTATTGCCACCAAAGATTCAGTGACAAAATCTGTAATGGAGGGTGTGATGATTTTGTTTTTGGTGGTTGTGTATGGGATGGTTTACAGGGTCTTAAGAGGGTATTGAGAGAACAGATAAAGTCTTGGTTTCCTGATATAGAAGAACATAGAGTTTCTCCTGGTGGAAATAGTAACGAGTGCTGTTGTTAAACGGGGCAGCTTTTTAATGCTTTCTGATTCTTGTGGTGTCTATATATACACTGCTTTTGGAAAGACTGAAAATTCGAAGTGGAACTCAGCTGTGGTTGCCCAGTAAAACTAGGGAAGATGCTGAACAAGCATGCTGTGTTTCCGTTCAGTCCTGAGATTACTACATGCTGACAGACTGGCAAATGAAGCCTCTGAAATAAGATAATACGTTCCTGGAAGATGGACAGAATTGGAGTTTGGTTGACTGGGGCTTTGAGCAACCTCATTTAGTGGGAAGTGACATTAAAAGTCCCTTCCAACCAAAAGCCATTTTGTGTACTCTTAAGTTGCTTCCTGGTAGTGGTGGGCATTGATGGTTCCTGTAAAGCTTTTGCTATCTTTGGATCACTGAGATTCAAGCCAGGGCATATTTTCTCCAGTGCAGAAGTCCTGCTAAGGTTATCTAAGAACAGTGTAAAAAGAAACCTTTGTTTTTGAGTCTTCTGAGTTATGCTGTCCTGTGCCAGACATAGATGCAGTGTCATTGTAAGGCACATTGTAAGGGTTTGGTGTGCAGCCAGATATGACTGTCAGGTGTTCTTATGATCTGTTGCAGCATTCTTATCTCTGTTTTGCTTGCAACTTGAAGATCTGTAAAAGCTTTTGCTTTATTGAAGTAAGCACATGTATATCAGAACACATCTTTAAATATTAGCACTATGGAACTTTTCTTATTTAATCCTAACATGAATTCTTGCAAGGCTGGTTTATCACAGAGGTTTAACTTATGTTTTCCAGAATACTTTGAACACAACAGTTTTGAGCAATTTTGTATCAACTATTGTAATGAAAAACTGCAGCAATTTTTTAACGAAAGGATTCTGAAAGAGGTATGTTATATTGTTATATTTAGGGAGGTTTTTTTTTTTCCTCTCAGTAAGAAAATATTTGAACTAATGTTGTTTTTCATGAGATTGCTTTGTTCAGATTAAAAGAAGTCAGTCAACAAATGGTCTTACCATGTGATATGTAGTTGTGCTAGCAGAGAATATGGCTTCTTAAGTGCAACATCTTCTTTTCTTCTTCTCTTTCTTAAAAAAGAAATCATATACAATGAAGAGTTCTTTTTCTTACATTCATTAAAATGGGGCGTGCAAATACTGTACAGAATCCTGTATTTAGTGGGAGTATCTATCCTTAAGAATGTGAAGTCGAAATATATTAAGCTGTACAAGGAAATTCTAAAATGTGTGTTCATTCATGCTCTGTTTTGGTGGGTGGTAAAAAATATGTCGTGTGATGTTTTCTCTTTTACTGTTATTCCTTTTTTTCTTCATAAAGGAACAAGAACTTTACCAAAAAGAAGGCCTGGGAGTTAATGAAGTACGCTATGTAGATAATCAGGACTGTATAGGTATGTATTTCTTGAAATATGAAGCTATGCATTAGCATCGTGTAGAAAAGAAGCTTATAGTAGGGGAGGCATGCTATAGGCTACAAGGTAACACTAGCAGTGTCATGCACTTAATGACTGTTGAAATGTTGTAATTTCTTTTATCTTTTTCTGATGTTGCATTTCCATATGGTAATAGATCTACGTTGTCCTACAGTGTGTAGTAACTGCAAGCGGGACTCGTTAATTTCTTGGGCATTCTCTTACAAAACTATTCAGAATGCCCAAAATATAAAATAAAATGAAGAAGGGTGTGAGGGTGTCTGGGAGAAGAAGTTCAGTGAATTAAAAAACAAAACCCAAACAACTCTCCCCACCCTACAACCCTTGTGCTTTTTTTCTTTTCTTTTTTTTTTTTTTTTTTTTTTTGGTGAGCCAGTCAGCAAAGAAGCAAAATGAAGTAGGCAACAGACTGCAGATGTTACTGTTGCTCTTAGGTTTGCACAGACGGATATGCCAGGGGCATGTGAAATTATCTTTTTTTTTCCCCTGTATGTTCTCCAGATTGGTGTGTTTTGAAGAGAATTTGATCTTGCTTTTGCATTTATAGCGGTTTGTGGTAGCCAGTTGGTCCTTACTGAGCAGAGGATTCAGTGGCAGAACTCAAGATCTGTTGCAAAATGTTGGCTTCTCTAAGTTTCTGTAGCTCTGCTGAAGAAGTTTTCACTTAGTAGGATAGGACTGTGCAGATGGTAACGCTGATATAACTAAACATAGCTCTTGTCAAGCAAACCCTCTTAGCCATCCTGTGAAAAAGAAATAGAGAAATATTTGGGGGAGAGAATAAAAACGTAGCAACAGGAAATATGTCACTTCCATGAATGCAAACCATATCTCTTCTAGTGATTTAGTAATGCGTGTGTAAGCCTGCTCCTAAAAATGTTATTATCATGTTGTAACCCCTTTTACTATTATATGTGACCCTACCACATATTTATATGTTTCTTAATTGTATGAAACATTATTAGGTAAATTAATAAAATTATGACCAGATTAAGCCACGCCACTTATGCTTTATTTCTGTTGCTGTGTAATCAGGAGAAAAGGATTTTCTACTGCCTTTTGAAGTGAGTGAGAAGAATAATTGTGATTTCAGTAAAAGTATGATTTTGTTTAAGGTATTGGGCCAGGCCAGTGGTAGCAGTTATTTGCTACAAGCAAGTGCCTGATAAAGACCTATGCTCATACCACTTTTTCACACTTTATGGGAATTAGAGGACAATATTCAGCTTATGCCCTGTAGTAAGAATCAAACAATCCTTGCCTTACCTCTTTGCCCTCTGTTTCTTGTGTTACATTTAGAACTTGCTATAGGATCTTGCCTAAATCAAAAAATGAAAAATTTATAGAATTAAATGAGCGACTTTTTGTGTTAACAGCTTTTCCAGTATAGTTATAAAGAAGAAGATCAATAGCATTTTACATTTGCAATGTTCAGTTCTGGTATGTGATATTCAATTTTAAACATACTTTGTTTTATTAATAGATTTGATTGAAGCAAAATTAATAGGTGTGCTGGATATTTTGGATGAAGAAAATCGTCTTCCTCAACCAAGTGACCAACATTTCACTTCAGTTGTGCACCAAAAACACAAGGACCATTTCAGACTCTCTGTAGGTTTCTTTCTGCTGGCTGTCTTCTTTTAATAAAACAGTTCTTGAAACAGTTGATAGTAACACTTGATTTAATGAAAACGTTTCCTTAGAAATTCCATGCCACACCGCATACAGATCCCTATGCTTTTGTTAAGGATGAGTCTGGTTATTGTGTTTGTTGAAAAGTTCATAAGCCTTGTTAAGTCTTCTAGGAATTCTAATATCCTGTTGGAAGTAAAGCCATGTTCTTCACTTGTATTTCAGGGTTGTTAGTATGTAATGCATGACAAAGAAACAAAAATGCATTTTAATTCAGATTTTTTAATATCAGTTTATCTGTTTTGTTGTTCCTTTCCAAAACTGCTTGTTCTAGCGAATATTTGACTTGCAAGAAATATCTATCTAGCACTTCAGTCATGAAAATGAGTAACACACAAGGTGAAATTTGTTGTTGTTAATTCTTTAATGTAAAGCACTGTGGAAGGTTTGTGTAAACCTTTGCAACTTTTGTATATAACTTCTGTTGAAATGCCAAAAAAAAAAAAAAAAGGGGGGGGGGGGAGGGTGGTTGAGGGGGGAGGAAGAACCCCTGCTGAAAAAAATGGAAGCAAATAGAGCCAAAGAAAATTGCCAACCCTTTACTTTTCTTGAATTTTCTTCTTTAGCTTGTTTAATTAGGTTCCCATGTAATGAAAAGTTCTTGTCCGTATGCATATATACCTTTGAAAAGCATTTTAAGCTTCAGTCTAATCTTACTCATATGACAAGGCTGTTCATCAGCTTGTCACCAGATGCAAAATAAGTGAAATAGAAATTGTTGGGGAAAGACAAAAAGAAAGTTGACTAGGTGATCTTAGCAATCCTGATCACTTCTGCTTAGAATTTGAGGTCTCTAAGTGTGTGAATGAGATTGAAAGCAGGTTTACTTCAAATATTTTTGTTTGAATTGAAATAGTAGTGGCCGTCGCAACTGTGCTGCAAGAAGTATTAGTGTCAGCATTTAGTGCTCCTGGCAAAATCACAATGATGTCTTAGCCATAAATTTTTCTCACTTTCCGGTGTAATTCAGTTCTTCTTTATAATTCAAATTCTTAATTCCAGATCCCTAGGAAGTCTAAACTGGCTGTTCACAGAAATATCAGAGATGATGAAGGCTTTATTATCCGGCATTTTGCGGGAGCAGTATGCTACGAGACGGTAATTTTACTTAAGCAAAAAGAAGTCAACTATTTCTGTTATGATTTCTAATACTTTTTGGTGTTTATAGGTTAAAAAAAAGAAAAGAAAAAGCAGTGAAATTTCATCAGAAAGCAATTCACAAGTAGTATGTTTTAACATGCGTTTTAATTTCTCTTAATTTCTCAGATGAAAGGCTTCTGTTGATGTATTTTGTATAGGAGCTACTTATAAATCTATAGGTAACAGTGTCAACATTAAATATGTTGATCTTTGATCTACTACAGATCTTATGTCAACAGAAGTTTGCATCTGGAGGAGGGGAATGTACTACGTAACATAGAAGTGTTTCACTGAAGTGTAACTTGTCAGTACCTTACTTGTCCTTGTGTAAAAGTAATGTGTTGTACTTTTTCTTTTCCATTTCTTCTGGCAGTAGAATTATTCAAGTAAGAACATGAAATGTGTGAAGTTGTAACCCTCAAATGCAATCTGGATGGCTGTATGTTTTTATGATTAATCATCATACAAAAATGTTGAAACATTTAATACTGAATTCTGAAATGTAATGTCTGAAAAAATAAGGGTTTAGGATGATGATTCATGTTTCATGATTCCAGTAATATCCTTCAAATTTAAACATACCTTTTCTGTCTGTTATTATTATTTTGTGTATGTTTGAAATAAGTACCTGAATACCTGAAGTATTCTTCTTGACTTTTGAATGAAGCGTATAACTTTGTTTTTTATTAATTTTCCTTAAGACTTCAATCATTGGGGCAGCTACAGTATTTGCTATTATTTCTTGGCTTTTCTTTTTCAGACACAATTTGTGGAAAAAAATAATGATGCTCTGCACATGTCACTTGAATCTCTTATATGTGAATCCAAGGACAAGTTTGTTCGGCAGCTGTTTGAATCTAACACTAATAACAACAGGGATCCCAAACAAAAAGCTGGGAAACTTAGTTTCATCAGTGTGGGAAACAAATTCAAGGTAATATAATATAGCATATAATCTATTTTCTTTTAATACATGCCATTTCTAAATTACCTGAAACAAGTAGAACCTAAGAATGGGAGAACTGGTGGTTACCTAAGATTCATATAACAAAAATTTTGTCGAATGCTTTCTCCTCCCCCTCCCCCCCACTGAAACATAAGAAAACAATACACTCAAGTTGTGTTATCTGTTTCTGTCAAAAATATCTTTTATAATAGCTCTTACAGAGCTTTTGCAGTAATTCATAAGTCAGGATTTCTCCAAGCCACATAGATTTTTATCTAAATTTGAATTCTGTGGATTTCCAGGACTTCTAAGAGTGGCAGAAGATGTTCTTCCATCCTGTCTTAATTGTGTACTGTGTAAGATGAATTGGCTGCAGTTTATCATGCTCAAAATTCAGTGCCTAACCTAACCACTGTTTTTCCTCTTAAAATATTAGTAGTCATGGTTTTCACAGAAATATGTTCATTGTGCTGAATGTTTCCTTTCTCAGTACCTGAATCTGATGCTTCTCCTCATTTTCTCCTTTCTTCTGCTTGTTGTTAAGCTGACCTTCATACCTTGTCTTCTCCAAATGTTTTCTGCATCCTTTTCTCATTCAGCAATTTTATTTTAGCTGGACTATTCCAGCTCAGGATGGCTAGAAAGAGAACTATAGGGGAATTAAGAGAGGAAAAGCAGGCACAACCATGGGCCGCAGGTAACTTTTTCAATCTCATGGTTTTACTGTTGACAGAGCTGCTGCGATTTCAGCAAGAGCTCTGCTCAACATGTCTGGGCCAGATCCAATGAAGGATTTACATGCCTTCAAATGAAGTGTTGCAACATTTTCTATATGCCACCTAACATAAGGCACTTAAAACCCCAAACCACATGACTAGAGTCCCCCTGGTGAATGCAGATATCTTAGACAATCCAAAAACCTACAAGTAGAGTGGGATCTTGCCAATAACAAAGCAGTGTTTCTGCATTTCTGTTCCATGTTAAGGTTATACACTGAATTGGGGCTGCGAGATAAATTCTTTCTTGCATAATTGTAACCCGTGGCTTAGTTTTTAGAACTGCTCTCAAAAAATGCAGAAGCTGGAAGAAAAGGAAGGATGTGGTACCAGCACTTACTTTTTGTATAGCAACCATATTCTGCTTCAGAAATATGTTCGGTGTTTTATCTCCTAATACATTTTTTCACTTTCACCAAGTTATTGGTCAGTCTAGCAGAGGGAATTCTCCTGAGATCCTTCTGGAGATGGGCTGTTACATAGACAAAAATAAAATTTTGGTGGAGCCAGCAAGCATATGAGAGAGAGCTGGTTTATAAGGTAGTGGTTTTGGTATTAAACTTTAATATTGGGCATCCTGCTCTCTTGAATTTTGCTTTGATTATGTTCTTCTCCTTCTTATTACATTGCGATAGTAGAATTAAACTACAGCAATTGATTTAATGTAAAATGCATGAGCAGAAGACAAAATGAAAAGCAGAATTACTTGCAGATATGCCACTTCCTAAGCAAGCCCTGCAACTACACATCTGTTTAAAGCAACTGGGATCTTTGAGATAATTTCCACTTTCTTCCATCTGAGTTTTCAGTTCCTCTTGGATATAGCATCCCACTTGCAGTAAATGTGGAAATGTGAAAAATACAGTTGTCCAAGAAAGGCTGAAATAAAATGGAGGCATTTTATAAGTTAGGCAACAGTTGTGTAGGAACTTATTGGATTGCATTTTGGACTTTCTTGTTCACTTCTGCATGTAGAATGTGACTAAAAGTCCTTTTTGGATCTGGCCCATCAATCTATAGTCCTTTCGGTGTTTCCAACTTCCATGGCATTTTAAATGTATGTGTTAATTTCAGTAATTCATTTAATGTTACCTTCCCAGACACAACATGTACTATTGATGAACACTAATAGCCTTGATAATTTCACTTTAGGTGTTGCAAAAATAAATTCTGTTATCTGAATAGAAATTGTGTATTTGCAAGAATAAGAATTCATAGCCTTGTCAGTATGTCAGTGAGTCTTGAGTTCTTCTAAATACAACAATTTTTAGCTAATGCAGTGACTTTTTTTTTACTTTACACTTTAAACGTCCCTTCCTTATAACTAATTGATTTTAATTCACAGAAACCAGTTGAGGAAATGATGATGAATTAGTTCATAAGACGTGCACAATCTTTGGGATGGTTTTTAATGATGGGTTCAATTGTGATAATTCAAAGAGCAGTAGTTTTAGGAATATACCTTATTCATGTGATCATTAATGAAATTTACCTGAAAGAGGCTGTGGCTTATTTCTTCTGCAGTCGTGGTCTATAAGGAAGGGGTATTTTTCTTCAAACAGAACCATACTTCTCAATGAAAATAAATTTTCCTCTCCAAAATCAAGCATTTCCAACTTAAGAAAACAGAAGGATTGTATCCAGAATAGATATAAAGAGTATGTGAGCACTGAGCAGGAGGTTATTGGTGTTTGTCATACCTCTTGTGAAACTCCTTGTCTTTCTAACTATATCCATGAAACATTGAGAATACAATTTTATCCACTGGAAGGAAGACTAACGGCTGTAGGTGATGCATATTGCTAAGACAAATGTGATTTCCTGGACTCAAGGTAATTGAAAGATCTGGTTTAAAAAAAAACCAATAATAATAATCAGTCAAAAATCAGATCCTTTCCATTTTTTGTGCCAGTATGGAAAATGAGGAATCTGTTAGGACAGTTAGAATTTTGTCTTACTTCATTATATACTTATTATAAACTTATTGTTTGTTAGTAAGCTAGAAAGGCTGACACAACAGTAATCTATGTGGTAGAATAAACACACCCATATGATAAAAGTGTAACTGTTTTTTCTGACATAGTTCTGGAATACTTAAGTCCCTACTAAGTTGTATTTAATAGTGACTGTTTTCCTTGGTATCCTGAGTATCTGATGGTCCTGTACTCTTGCCCCCTGTTAATCACGGGATTGTGGCCTTAATAAATACGGCTTAAGTAAATGTTGTTTAGAACTATTGATGACTACATTGTTGTCATCAATACAGAATTAAAAATGTGTAAGCTTGGAATTAAAATACCTTATGCAGATTCATGAGCTGAAACAAATTTTGACTTAAATTCTCAAGCCAAAATACCTTCAAAAAGAAGAAGAAAAAGGCTGAGCATGTCTCATCTGTTTTCAGTGTTATTTAACTACAAGTACGCTTGTTAAAGATGAAATCTGGGCTTTCACAAATTTTATTTTTTTTAATTGTTGCTGTCAGTCTCATTTCCTGTATAACTTTATTACAGAGACATTATTTCCATTATTTTCCAACAAAAAACTTGCACTTGTTTCTGACTATTACATTACAGTAAATAACTGGTGACGCATGGTGGTGTTGTTCAATTAAACACAAGCAGTTTCTTCAGAACCATTCATGCATTCTTGCATGATTTTGTCTGTTAAAAAACGTGAATGTTTGATTTATCAGTTCTGTTCGATTTACTAACAATGCACATGCATGCAGTAATGCCATACCACTATTTTGTGTGTATGTTTCTGTGGTTGTCATGGCAAGACAACTGAAATACCCATTTTCTTTTACAGACTCAGTTAAATTTGCTTCTTGAAAAGCTTCACAGTACTGTAAGTATATACAGAGATGCAGGTCCATCATTTTCTGAAACAAATCATTATCCATTATCTCATGTAAATGAGGTAGTAGCTGTCTAGTGGTAAATAATGCTTCATAGTTCACAGTTATATGGCAGTTTTAAAGTACCCTGCTCTGCAGGTGATGAATATTAACTTGCTTTCCTTAAAAAGCAAGACCTGAAAATCATTTTTTAAAAAAGAAAAAAGATGTAGAATGGAAATTACACAACATAGGTAAAAAATAAATAAATAAAACATTAAAACCATCTGAGCTGTAGTCTCCATTTTTGTCAGTTTAATTTCCCTCCATTCACTGTTAATCACTGGTGAATAATTTGCAAAATATTTAGAGATTTTTGTTTAGAAGATAGGCAATAAATTATTACTTTCTGAAATTTTTTATTTCACTCCTCCTTACAGAGAGAATGACTATGAATGATCAGAGAAAGCAGTGGTCAAAATTATGGAGGTAGTACATGTGGTGATAAAAGCAGATGGGAACAATGTGCGGGAAGGGAGAGCAAAGGCATGAGCCAAAAGAAATTCTAAGATCTCAAAGTTACAAGAAAGGAAGGTCAGGTTCACCTGGCATGATTCCAGTGTCAGCAGGCTGGTAGCATGTGATCTCTGGAGAACTGAGGTGTTTAGGTGATATTGCTGTGGAGAGATAATGAGTGCAGCAAAATCTGGGCTGCTACATCCTAAATGGTACTAGTGGTAAGAAAAACAGTTGATTGAAAACTCAAAAGTTGATGTCTGTTACGTTAAGACTAAGGCTAGACTATAAAAAAGATATGTGAGAGAAAAAGAATGCCAAAGTTTCTTTTTAGAAGACTGTTATTTCATTTCTTCCCTTTCCACCGCCCCCCCATAATTCTTAGATGACTGACTTTGAGGTTACAAAATGTTGGATTTTTGCTAACTTGTTGTTTTAATAACAGGGATCTAGCTTTATTCGCTGCATCAAACCTAATTTAAAGATGACAAGTCACCATTTTGAAGGAGGACAGATCCTCTCCCAGCTTCAGTGTTCGGGTAGCGTATGCCTCTGATATTTTTCCCTCTGTTTATTAATTTGGGCATTATAGATTGACCAAAGTTTGAAATACGTGAGGTGGAAGCTCCGTTTCCTCGCTTGAGTTGTTGATCTCTAGAAGGTACCTTGTTTATGCCACATGAACAGTTATTTAGGTGTGCTGCAATTTGTTCTTTTTTTAGTCGATAACATCCAGAAGCAATTGATCTTAGAAGCCATAACATCTGATCTTTGTAAGAGTCACTCTAATTTCCATCAGCTGTTTTTTCCATTGATTTTAATTAGCTTTCCCAAAGATTATTTAGGAATTGAAAGTAATGGTATTGCTGTTCTCCGTAGGGTGTTTTTTCACAGTATTTATTTCAGTATTTATTTTTTCTCTTTTCTGTATTTTTGTATGTTTAGTGGCCTGTGTTTAATTTTTTTTTTCTCTTTTTGAAGTTGAGATATTTCCAGTTTCTGCAGCTGGTGTTTTGACTAGCCCGTGTGTGTTTATCATGCTATGTTATTGGCACAAAAGCTTAACAGTTTTTCAGCAGTTAGAAATCCATGCACAATATCCATCAGTGGATTTCTTCAGGTTAATAACACTTAACTTGTCAGGAAAAAAAAAAAAAGAGCCCTTTTCTCCTACCATAACAATTGCAGTGTTTCACAACAGTCTTACAAGCCCACTTTTCCATATTTGTGTCCATGTAAATTCCGTTGTTAGCATTAGGAAGCAGTGGACAAAACCTGGCATGGCCTGTGCTGCTTGAAGTGATTTGAACCTTTTCTTGACTTTGTGTCTGTGCTTTACTGATGTGCTAGCTATGTACTGCTAAAATGTAGTAACAAGGTTTGAAACACTAAAATTACATCTTACCAGCTGGTAACTAGTAATGCAAGAACACAAAATGTTCTTGCACAGTATTTGCATTTTTATCTGTACTGCATCTCAAAAAAAAAATCATTCACATGCTAAAAATAAAAGCCTGGTTGGGCGTCATTTCTTTCTTTCTTTCTTTCTTTAAAAATGAGTTATAAAATACCAAGTCTGCTAAAAATGAAGAACGACCAGGAAAAAAAAAAAAAAAGAGCACTGTATGACTGGTTGTTACTTACATCTCAGATAGGGAGAGGTTGTTTGGACTCTGTTCATGTGTTCAGTATCAACTTCTTATGAATGATTGCATATTAGAAATTTTTGTTAAGGTCTCTGAACAAAGTCTTTCAGTTTTACTGCTGCTCACTTTTGTGCATGTGTTTCTTTGTATTTAGGAATGGTGTCTGTTCTGGATTTGATGCAAGGTGGTTTCCCATCACGAGCTTCATTTCACGAACTATATAATATGTACAAGAAATATTTGCCTGAAAAATTGGCACGACTGGATCCCAGACTCTTTTGCAAGGTAAGAGAAATGAATTCTTCTTTGCTGTTACTTAGAATTGAAAATATATTCTTGTGTCATGTTGAAGGAGGCAAAATACCAACCTAACTGTTTGCTGTTTTTCAGGCACTATTTAAAGCTTTGGGACTAAATGAAATTGATTACAAATTTGGGTTAACCAAGGTGTTTTTTAGACCTGGCAAGGTAAGGTTTCTCTTGTTCTACTTGGATATGAATTGTGGAATAAATTGGATTGGAAGGGAGGAACTTCTGACGGTGGTGCTGTTCAGTGCCCTGATGAAAGTATGACCAACTAAAATAAATTTGCCCAGGGTTTTTCATAAATACTATTCATAACCTGTTGAAAAAAATCAATACTAACATTACTAGAAATTGATTTCATAGTATTGTTGCTAACGTTGCTGTATTCCTGAAACAGTGATTATATACGACGTGTTGCCCAGATGCTGTACCAGTCACTTAAGACTATTTTGTTGAATGTTAAAAGAGCAAATCAGAGCAAATGAATAAATATTTTTTTACTAAAATCGTTATAAATGAAATGTGATTCTAAGCATTGCTGCTTCTGTGCAGAGAAAGAAGTAGAAAGCTATTGTGAATAGACAGGAAAAAACTATTGTAGTCCTAGAAGAATGTCCTTTACTGTCCGATAAATGTCAAAAAGTAGAAGTGCGGGATTTTCAGAGAAGACCGACTTTAGTTGGACTTTTATAGAAAAATTAAGAACTGGGAAGTGTTTTCCCCTACATTACAGAGTTAGAGGCATCTTGTAGATGCGGAAGGTCAGAGTGAGTATTCAGGAAGTGGAAAAACAGATTGTTTTTAAAAAATTAAGCAATAAATATTTTTAATGATGATGAATTGATAGATTATGCAAAATGCAGTGTTGTACTTGAATTAAAAAGAAAACAGTACTTATTCCTGTTGTCATTAAAGTTGCCAGACATGCATACTCACTTGAATTACTTGATAGCCAATATAACGATGATGTTAAAAATGTGTTACCTTTTGAACTTAGCATACTCTTTAGTAATAATAGCTAACACTCTCTGTTCTCCTCATTTGTAAAACTGGTTTTGTATTTAGTTTGCAGAGTTTGATCAGATAATGAAGTCTGATCCGGATCACTTAGCAGAGCTAGTTAAAAGGGTCAATCACTGGCTCATCTGCAGTCGCTGGAAAAAAGTTCAATGGTGTTCCCTCTCAGTGATTAAATGTATGTATTTTATATTTATTAAGATAAAGTATTTGTTGAAAATACATCAAAGCAATTGTAACCTTCTTTAAATGTGGCCAAGAGCATGTATGGCAGGTGCTTCTGTACTGAAATGTGACTAATTTGCTTTCAAGGCTGGTGAGATTTTTGTATGCTATGTGTTGGGGACATATATAAGGGCATCAAGCAGAGGTTTGTAAAAGTAGTGGTGGGTTGCATCTTCTAATCTCCGGCATCTGATATGCTTGGATGCTCACTGATGTATGGGTAAACACCTGCTCAGAAGTAGCTAGCAGTCACAGGACTTGTGGAGGGAGAGACTTTTACATCAGCAGGAAAGAGCAATAGCTGTACTCTCATCTGACAACCTGGAAAGCACCTGCATAAAGGTTACCTCTAGACAAAAACTGCAGGCGTGGGAGCACTGACATGCATAATGGGGCAGACATCTCCTCTCCTGCAACTACTGCCAATAAGCAAGTAAGTACCCAGCACTACTGATAGACAGTTTGTAAGTGCTTGGCCTGCTCAGCTTCTGGTGAGGAGTAGAAATAAAGCAATAAGGAGTAAAGATCAGTGGTCATAGGGATTTTTATTTGGGGATTTTTTTTCTTTTTCTTTTTATGCTGAATTATTACTGGGGGAGCCCTTATGGAGCTCCTCACTCAGGATTGTGAATTCTGTTGTCTGCTGTGTTTTATGAATTTGACCTGGATCTCAAAGTGCACATAGTCTACACGGTGTAGCCTACAGGTATATGAGGAATATAGGAGTTGTGTTAAATTGTTTAAACCATTGAGACTCAGTATTTCTTGTTTGTTTACAGTGAAAAATAAGATAAAATACCGAGCTAGTGCCTGCATCAAAATACAAAAGACTATTCGTATGTGGCTTTGCAAAAGAAAACACAAACCACGGTAAGAGGATATTCCTTGGTTGAAGAAAATGGATACCTTTGTAATACTTTTTTATGAACGTAAAAAAAGACATTGTGGTTTGACTCAGTGGGTAGTTAAGCACCACACTTTCATTTGCTCACTCCACAATCCCAGTGGAACGGAGGAGAGAACTGGGAACAAAGAGGAACTCATGAGTTGAGATAAAAACTATTTACTGAGACAGAAAATGAAGAAGGAAAAAAAACAGTAATGATTTTATATATACATATATATATATATAAATGTGTATGTATACATACATTATATATATATATATAAAATATGTATGTATACACACACACATAATTTTTTTATGAAGAAGTTATGCACAATGCAATTGCTCACTGCCTGCTGGTTCATGTCCAGCCAGCTCCTGAGCAGCAGCTGTCCCCCAGGCCAACTCCTCTCAATTTTTAAACATTTTTTTTTGCATGATCCTATATGGTATAGAATGTTCTTTTGGCCGGATTAGGTCAGCTGTCCTGATTCTGTCCCCTCTCAGCTCCTTATGCCCACAAGTTCCCCGCACTAGCAGGACATTACCAAAAGCTGAAAAACTGAAATGTCCTTGGCATTGTCTGTTCAGCACTGCTCAGCAACTGCTAATACACTGGTGTGTTACAAACGTTGCTTTTTTCCCTATGCCGAAACACAGCATCATACCAGACACTATGAAGAAAATTTACTCTGTCCCAACTGAAACCAGTACAGAGATGTACTATGCATAACTAACTGTATCTGAAGTCCTGGAATGATGCCAAGTATGACAGAAGGGGGCTTTGAGAAGTGCTCTGTTCTACCTGTCTTTGTTGAGGATGAATAGCCTAAGTAACTGTATAGACAAAATTAGGAATAATAAATACTTTATTTATTTATTTTTTAATAACGAGAGTCATGAGGCCGTGGCACAGCTGCCCAGAGAAGCTGTGGGTGCCCCATCCCTGGAGGCACTCGAGGCCAGGTTGGATGTGGCCCTGGGCAGCCCGATCTGTTGGGTGCTGTCACTGTTTATTACAGGGGGCTGGAACTAGATGGTGTTTACAACTCAAGCCATACTATGTTTGTGTGATTCTGTAAATCTGAGCATTTCCTGAGAGAGATTTGTTCATAAAATCCTTCAGTGGAAGTGTAGTTATTGGGAGTACTTAGTTAAGTCTCTCTAACTTCAGTTTAAGCTCATGAATTTCTATCTTTTACTCATTCATACCTTCCATTGTAGGCCTTCTTTTTTATTTATCGTAATAATTGTGTTCTGTTTTGCCTCTTCTTTAAATAATTTAATTAGCTGTTATCTGATTGCATGGAGTACTGATGGAAAAAAAGTGGTCATTAAGCATTGCTGACACCTGTTTCTCTTTGATAGAGATCTGGCTCTCTGTTCTTTATTAGTGGATTTCCTATAAAATATTTTTCCTACATCCTTTGAAAATTATGTTTCATTTTGTACCTTGGCATTTCTGACTTCAGTGGCTTCTAAGATGACTGTGTCTGCAGAGTTGTAACTTGTATCAATTGTCTTCAGTACTGCTTCTTTAGGAAGCTGCAGGATATCGTGGATTCCCTGACCAGTTTCAGTCCTGTTTTTACCTTGATTCAGCGTTATGGCTCTGTAAATGGCACAAATCAACATTTTTCAACTCCACAGAAAATTTTCAAGTAGTGATGATTCTTATGGTTTATTATTGGAAAACAAACAAACAACCCAACCACTGATTCCTGAAATAAAAATCAATTTTCCCATATGCTTAAAGACCTGGTCACTGATAATTGGTATTAATGATGATTGTTAGTAAAAGGCTTTTCTGCTGTTTAGTTAGTTCATGTTGATAATGTTTGAATTTCAGGAAGGTGGTGGATTCTATCTGAAAGCATAACTTGTCTCCCTGTTTACCTCTTTAATGTTGAGTGGTAGTGGTGGTTTTAAAAATACAGACTTGTGAAAGCATCTCAAATAAACTGCCTTACATTCACAGCATTGATGGTCTGATAAAGGTCCGTACGCTGAAAAAGAGACTTGATAAGTTTAATGAAGTAGTAAGTGCTCTGAAGGAGGGGAAGGCAGAGACAAGCAAGCAGATCAAGGAGCTGGAGTATTCAATTGATGCTTCAATGACCAAAATTAAGGTATGTTATTAATCAGAAAAATAGAAATTTTCTGTGAACTTAATTTAAAAGGTCAAAGTATTTAATTGTTTATAGGAAAGACATTTCAATATAGAAATATCATTTGTTTTCAGAGTGAGTGAACACTAATAAATCTTGTTTAAATTGCTTGTGAATATTACTGAAGTAAATCTGGATTTTGTCACTGTTATGTGTTCCAGAATCACGATTGGAGAATTTAAGGAGTGAGTGTATATTGATCTTGTGAGATGGGTGTTGTTAGTAATTTACTTATTGCTTTTGTTATTAATCAGGAATGAAACCTAAAAGCGTCACAGTGTGAGGAAGTTGATATTTCAGTTTTGAGTTTTTTCAGACCAGGTTGTAACTGGAATTTAGTTTGTTGGATTTTCTTCTATAGTCTCTTACCAGCAAAACACACAGACAAAATGGTCAGAGGGCTAGAGCACCTCTCCTGTGAAGAAAGGTTGAGGGAACTGGGCTTGTTTAGCTTAGAGAAGAGAAGGCTCTGGGGAGACCTCGTTGTGGCCTTCCAGTACGTGAAGAGAGCATAGAAACAGGAGGGGGAGCGGCTGTTTATGAGGGTGGACAGTGATAGGACAAGGGGGTATGGGTTTAAACTGACACAGGGGAGGTTTGGGTTAGATATCAGGAGGAAGTTTTTCACTTAGAGGGTGGTGATGCACTGGAACAGGTTGCCCAGGGAGGCTGTGGATGCCCCATCCCTGGAGGCATTTAAGGCCAGGCTGGATGTGGCTCTGCACAGCCTGGTCTGGTGGCTGGCAGTCCTGCACATAGCAGGGGAGTTGAAACTGGGTGATCATTGTGGTCCTTTTCAACCCAGGCCACTCTATGATTCTATGAAAGTGAAAGCAGACTGGAATCTATTGATGTTACAAAAAAAAATATAAAAGTGTTTTATGTTTAATACTATGTTATAGCCTTCTGAGGGTCCTGTGTAAATATTTTGATATTTAAAATCACTGTTGGAATGGTGGTATAGTTATCCTGTCAACCTACACTTCTTTTTCTTAACAAAATTCAGACAGTTTGATTAGCATCATGATATATACTCAAAATGGTCAGAAAACATCCCATGTCACAGCTTTATTGGTATGCATGGATGTGTAAGGTGAAAATGAACTGTAGCTATCAGTGAAATTTGAAAACATGTAGTGAAGGCAACTTCTTTATTTTATTTTTTTGACACATTGGTAATCAGTAACTTTTTTTCTTAAATTGATTAGTCAGAATGTGGTCCATAGTAAGAGTTATTAAATCTATTTTGTAGTGTGACATAAAAGGTGGAGATGTAAATAACCACTATAGAATATTAGAACATAACAGAAAAATAACAGGTTATTAGTTTTCATCTTAGGACAGTAAGAATTAATTTCTGTTACATAATGGCAAGGTTTCAGAATTTAATGCATGTTTCAAAGAAAATTCACGACTATTTTCAGTGATAAAATGGAGACTATTCTTCTGCAGTTTTGCATGAGGAGAGCAGTGAGTCCTTAAGATTTTAGGATGGAAGGAGGGATCTGCTTAAGTTCACTGACCTTTCAGTATGTGTGTAACTTAACTGCAACACTCAAAACTTTTCTCAAATGTGATTTTTAAATACACATTTTTTTTAAAGTGAATTACAAATGCAAAGGAATATTATCCACTCTTGTTATTATCGTTTTGCAGACCACAATGATGACTAGAGAACAGATAATGAAAGAATATGATGCTTTAGTTAGAAGCTCAGAGCAGCTTCTGAGTGCACTGCAAAAGAAAAAACAGCAAGAGGAAGAAGCAGAGAGGCTACGACGCATCCAGGAGGAAATGGAAAAAGAAAGAAGGAGACGTGAAGAGGAAGAGCAACGGCGAAGGAAGGAAGAAGAAGAAAGGCGTCTGTGAGTCTTGAATAAGTTGCTGGCTTTAGAATAAGAAGAAAATAAGAAAAGCACTCAATTAGGTTATTTTTATTATTACTGTGCTTAAAGAGAGTTGCTTGAATTGTGCTTGTGGTGTGCTATTCATTGTTAAAGTATTTCCTTTCCTTTCCCAACAATTTTAATGTTAAGTGTAGTCAGCATAGAGTATTTAAAAGATTTTATAATGCAGCTCATAATGCAGATGGACTTGCAAAAGTCCTTAACTTTAAATACAGGTCTTGTCATAACTGTACAGTCTCTTGGACTGTCATTTAATTTTATGGAGGATGCTACTTGTTTGCTGGCATTTTTTTAGTAACTTATTAAAAGTTTTTATTTCCTCTTCCTCTTTTCTAATAGAAAATCTGAGATTGAGGCGAAGAGAAAACAGGAAGAAGAAGAAAGGAAAAAGAGGGAAGAGGAAGAAAAGCGTATTCAGGTAATGTTTTAGCTATGGTTTTATTTATTTGTTTTTGTTTCTTTTTGTTTTTAAATCTCTTTATGGCTTACAATTTCCACTGAGTCTAATGGCATTATTTTATAAGTAGGTCTCATAATTATACGGCAGTGTTGGATTTGGTACACCTAATATAATCTGTCGAGAAGTAGTGCTGTAACTGAATTATAACTACAAGAGGAAAAATGCATAATGTAAATTCACTTTTCAGATAAGAAAGAATGTGCATGTGAATGAAACCCATAAAGAAGCTTCTGCTGGGGAAATGTTTGTATTAAGCACATATATTTTCCCTGAGACATAAGAGCGGGTCAAAAGGATAATATTTAAAAGTTTACTATTACTAAAATTCTTTTGGTAGTGTTTGCTGACATGGTTGAATGGGAACAGAGGGCAGAATAAGATGTGAGAAAAATTTGTTTGGCATCTTACAATTGTAATACTGAGGACAATAAAGCAAGAGTTTAAAAAAAAAAAAGAAAAAGAAAAAAGTAGCAGAATGATTTTTTGCTTTTACATATAAGATTAGCCTTCAGGAGTTCCAAGTCCCTGAATCTTCTTCAAAAATCTGTAGCAAGTAAATCAAATACAAATTAGGGAACATTTAAGCTGGACCCACATATATATGCCCAAAAGACCTGATTGATTGTACAGGATGTGCCTGTAATCACTGAAGGAGCAGACCAGTGTCACTTCAAAGCTACTTTTGATTATCTTTGAAAGGTCATGGCAGTCAGGGAAAGTGTTGAGTTCTGGAAGAAGGCATGTGCTACTCCAGTCTTAGGAAGAGCAAGGAGGAGAATTTGGGAAGCTGTAGACTGTCAGCCTTACCTCAATTGCTGGGAGGGCATGGGAGCAAATAATTTTGGAAGCCTTTCTGAAATAGTGAAGGACAAGAAGGTGGTTGAGAGTAGTCAATGTGAATTTATGAAGGGGAAGTCATGCCTGACTAATCTGATAGCCTCATCTGATGGGGCGATTGGCTTGGTGGGTAATGGGAGAGCAGCCAATGTTACTTAACTCAAATTTAGCAAGGCTTTCAACACGGTTCTTATAAACATCTTCATAGGAAAAACAGATGGGGTATGAGCTAGATAAGTGGACAGTGAGGTGGATTGAAAACTGGCTCAAAGGGCATGATGTCCAGCTGAAGGCCAGTCATTTAAGCTGTACTCTAAGGATAAATACTGTGTAACATTTTCATTAACAATCTGGATGATGAAACTGGCTGCAGCATTAGCAAGTTTGCAGGTGACAAAAAACTGTTTCATAGACCAGATGGATGTGCTGCTATTCAGAGAGACCATAAAGGGGCTAGAGAAATTACTTGACCAGAATCTCATGAAGTTCAACAGAGGGATATTAAAAAGAAAAACCCCTGTCTCTGGGGAAGGAATAACCCTATGCATAGAGAGATGCTGGGGGAACCTGGTTAAGCATCTCTGCTGAGGAGGCCTTGTGGTCCTGGTGAACAAATGGGCTTTTTCAGCAAACAAGGCCAGTGGCATCCTGGGCTGTTTTGCCAGCACGTCGTAGAATGTGAGTGCAGTGCTGGAGAGCTCAAAGCTGAAGATAAGAGAGCTGTGGATGTACTGGATAACTTCAGTTAAGTTTGGCAAGCAGGGTGATGGATTCGTTGTCAAGAAGACAATATATGAAGGAGAATTTTTGTGGATTGGGAACATGCTAGATTCCTGATGGAAGTTAAGTAGCTATAATGCGTTGATTTGGTAGATAAAGGGAGAAATTTCAGGAAGAAGAGGTGTTAGCAACTTTCTTTAACCTCACCATTTAGATCACTCTTTGGCCTCTCTTTTGGGTAGTTGTTGCTAAAACTGAATTTGTTTTGTTTACCACTTGTTACTCATTTGTTTTCTGTTCACAATGGTATTGTGTAATGATATGCACTAAGCTGTTGATTGTGGTACATTGTATGCTACACTTTTGTTACTTGGGACATGAGCAATCATCTTAATTCCTTAAATATGGATTTTTTTTTTTTTTTTACTTGAAAGCCTTCAAGCAGCTTAATACTGCTCTGTTTCTAGTGCAGACTTTTCAAGAGAGGAAGCACGTGCTTATTGTAGAAGAGTTTGTAAGGCCTTTTAACTAGGCCTTAGCTGCAATGTGCTTGTGGTAGGGGAAAATAGAAGAAGAAATGTGAGCGTTTATCATGTGTGTCACGTCAGCTCTATGTATTCCAGAGTTGAAACTAGTAACCTATTCTGGTTATGTTGTGGAGTAAGACAAGATGTCTATCCAAATCAGTGAAAGCTGCTAAGAAAACGAAACCCAAAGAAAATGTTATGCATAGAAATGACTGGGATTGTTTATTTTGTGGTACTCAAAAGGCACTGCCCAAAGCTGCACGGAATTCTTGCATGATAACATAACAGCAAAGTACAGGAATTTGGACTTAATAGCATGTCCTAGTGGTTCTTGACATTTTATCTGTATGAGGGAAATTCGGTAAGCAGTTAAAACTTTCGCTGTGTAGTCATTTGCCTTGGTAGTAAACATAAGAGAATATCATGATTAGGACATCTTGAAAAAAAAACACCTGTTTCTAGTCCACATGCAAGTTCAGGTATACTGGACTGGACTTATTTTTAAATGACTTGAAATATTTTTTTTACTTTTAAGTTAACAGCATATAACACTTCAGAATCGTAGTTTAGAGTTATGAGTTTTTTGCAGATATTGCATACCAGGTGAGTTTGCTCTTTTTTTTTTTTTTTTTTTTTTAACTAGAAGTCACATGTGGACTGAGGCTGTGTTTGGTGTCAGCCTATCTGTAAACATTTTCATAATATTGGTAGTTGTGAGAAGGCTACAAGTAGCCTATCAGCTACTTTTGTGTAAGATATGCACAGTTTTTACCACCAGCACTACAGCCTAACTGGTGAAAAATGGATCTTTGCTGTGTGGCTGAGTCTGTCACCAGTATTAGAATAGTAGGCAAATCTGGCTTTTAGAAGTTAAACATAAAAAGGCAGTAAACTGCTATTTGGCTAGTCTTGAAACGTAAAGGATGTGTCCACGCAGGAAGCAAACAGGACTCTTGGCAGAATGTTTAAAAGCCTGGTCTGCCAGCACTATGAGCATCTCTAGGCATAGTCTTTATTTGTGTTTCTGTTTCTGAGATGTGGATATTTGCAGAATGTAATTTACACTTTAAAATGTTGCATTTGGATACTAAGCAGACATACTATCCAGTAGGTTGTTTCTTTCTTCTATGTAGTTAATTATTCATTATCTTTCCTTCTTGTGGTAGTTACTATCAGATAATCCAAAATGGGATTTATAGTGGAAAGTTACTGGTGTTACTGTACTCCCTTTCTGGTGCAAGTTTGTGATGCTGAGTGGGAAGTGACTTTGTCTCCTGTGTTGACTTGAACACCAAGGAAGGCACAAGTAACAGTTGGCATATATGACTTTTAGAACTTGGAATTGTATGGTCACATTTTCTTACTATGTGTGCAAGACCCTTTGTTAAATAAAGATGATAAGCTGGAATTACAGCTTTGTTCTGCAGAGGCGTTATATTTGAATTATTTTTCCACTGCAGTAAGTTGAAATTTGGCTCAATTCAAACTCAGATCAAGTCCACAGAGGATTCTTCATCTCTTTTCAAAATGAACTCCTAGATCTATGTGCAAAGCAGTACCTGTTGCAAAGTCTTACAATGTTAAATGCAGGATATCAAGGGAACATGGTGTAAGTGATGTGGAGAATAAACATAGGGCTCTGTATTATCAGAGTTTTAATGATAATAGGCAAATTTTAAGTATATTTTTAAATAAAAAATATATTTAAAAGGCTGTAATGTTTTTTAAATGAAGAATGTTTTTTACACTTCAATCTGAATAGATAATACATTAATGATTTGATAGATTTTATGAGAATCTGGAGATAGCAGTCTGTAGCTGTTGTTTTCCTTGAGTTGAGCAAAAATACTAATACTGTTAACACCATTAATTCACTAAATTCAGTATCTTTTAAAGCTGTAAATATACTAGGTGTATTTTTGCTATTCATTTGCTTATGTAGTGTTTTGATTGGATAAGATTAAATGTATATTTTTATATATGTTTTCATAATACAGGCTGAAATTGAGGCTCAGCTAGCTAGAGAACGAGAAGAGGAAACCCAGCACCAGGCAATTCTTGAACAGGAACGTCGTGATCGTGAACTTGCGATGAGAATTGCCCAAACTGGGGCAGAACTCAGCGCTGAAGAGACAAAGCTTGATGTAGGATTGTGCAGGTATGGAGTTTAATACTTAAATTTCTTCTCACTGGCCTCATCCTTTTGAGAATACTAAGCTCCTGCTTATTTTATGTATTTTTGTATTAGTTAAAGAGTTTCTCTGTTTTGCTTACTGCTGTCAGTAATTTAGTAGGTATTTCTGAATACAAATGCAGTTTTCTCTTATTTCTTGAATTTTGGCAAGGACGGCAACCATTTTAAGTTATGATTTTTATGAGTCGTTTAAAGTAGGGAATGGAATTTCCTTGGTGGTAAGTAGTAATAATGTACTCTTTTTAGTACTTCATGGTTCCAATAGTATATTATGAATCTGTGTGTTTTATTTTGTTTCATTTTGATTTTTTTAATTTATTTTAACAAGAAGCCCTCTTTGAAGGCAGAAATAAGAGTTATTTCTGTGTCTTGTCTGGTAAGATTTTGTGGTTGTTGTCTGCTTGTTTTTTTTTTAAAGCAAAATGAATATATGTCATATGGGCGGATTTGAAAAATGTCTTCTCTTTGAATTTTTGGGTGTGTCAGAGGAATTGCTTGTTTTTGGTGTACAGATCCACACTGCCTGCAAAGCAAGGTATCTCTTGACTTCTAAAGAAGCTTTGCAGCCAGCAAATGTATGTGAGAATTTGGCATAAAGGTCCAGTAAAAATGATACTGGTTAGTCAAATTGTATGTGGAACTTACCAATACGATCATGTCACTGGCTTAGTGATTTAGTGAAAGAAGGTTGTATAAGAAATTTAAAGCTCCTAGATGTGTTCCCTTTGCTAACCAAATTTCATTTAGATGTGTACTTTTAATAGTTGTATGCCTATGTATCATACCTAGGTAGGGTTTTTTTTGTCATATACAGTATTAATTTGTAAACGCCTTGGCTCAAATTACTGTGGTTTTGCCCTCAGATTTTTTACAGCTGTTATCGTGTTGTCTCAGACATGACTTTAATATGCTCAATTGAATATCCAAATTAAGTGCTTCACAGACAACATTCTGGATATTTTAATGCTTTCCCCGTGAAGGTAAACCGAAAGTCATGTAGTGTTACAACTTGGCAGATATCTCTCAAAGGTGGAAGAAGGGAGGGATCGGTAAAGAAGGGCTCAGAGAATTCAGAAACTTTTTGAGTTCAGTGAAGCCCCATTTGCCACAGTATTTCCTACTGCTCACAGGCAATGCTGGCATTTGTCTTGTGAAATCCAGGAATGGATGGTAGACTAATCATACTGATAGCTGAAACTGCTGCTTTCTCTCTACTGTGTACTGGTCAGAGACTGTTTGAAATGATGACAAAGTACAGGGTGGTCTGACCAAATTTACTTAGCAGTGTAAATCCTTTCTTGAACAAGATTAGGCATAAATCTATATTAAAAAAAAAAAAATAGTAGTAGACACTTTTCTATCCATGTGAATTTTCTCTTTATCTCTATGGGCATGCCTTTCTGAAATCAAATCTCTTCATTGGTTTGAGCCAAACATACAATTTAATCATTTAAACTTAAATTCTTAGGACTTATTTTAACTGATGTCACTTAACATTTTACTGGACTCTTAAGAGGCTTGTGTTCAGGCATCTTCTGGATTAGAGACCTGTGTACTACTGCAGGATACACTGAAGTCATGGTAGCTTTTATGCATGTGTATTTCCTTTTTATTTTAAATCTCAGGAAAGTACGGTGCAGAGTGTATTTACTGCATACTGAACTCATGCAGTGTACTGGCTCTACAGTGGCTTTGAACTAATTTTCAAATAAAAAATAAAATTAGAAGAGTCATTCCAGCTTTACACATTGGCACGAGGAAAAGATTATTTCCTTCAGTGTTGTGCTGCTGATAGTGTGAAATTAATAAGAGTAAGGTGACATCTGTGTACAAGTTAAAAGGTACATCTGTGCTTTGCTTATTTTTTTTTTAAGGAACCTGTGACACTTAGGTGTTGGCATGTTTGACAACAGGTAGCCCCTGCCTTACTTCTTTTTTTTTCTCCACAATATCTTTCTTTCATAGATATTTACAAGTTCAAAAATATTAGTAGTTCCTTTCAGAAATATACTGATTGATTCCTCTCGAAGAATTATTTGTTAAGGCAGCAGACTCAGCTTTTTATTCTGTATTGAGCGTGCAGGGCTTCTCCTAGCTTTACCCATTTTTATTATTCATCCACAATTTGCAAATACGTCTACAAGGGCTTTACTGCACATAAATGGAACTTACTTGAAGTGTTCAGCATTTGGACAAAAATCAATTAGGGACCTGATTTCATCTGTGCAGAATGTTTTAATTTATGTGGCTTAGTGAAACATGTATAATACAAAGCACCAAAAAAAGTTTCCGTCACTGAAGATCATACAAATATATCTATTCTGTGTGGATGGTCCCAACAATCCAAGTAGTTGTTGACTGGTAGCATATCTAATGCTATCACTTTTCTGTAAGTATGGGGAGGACATCTTCACTGTGGCAGTTAGGTGCAGTGCATTTCACAGCTTGCATGAAGAAACTATGTGTCTTCTTTCCAGGACAGCTAAATAAGGATTGTTGTTATTTCTTGTGATGTGCTTATCCAGACATAAAATGTATGAGTATTATGTCTCTTAATTTTTTGTTAAATTATCTTAATCTAACTCCATGAAAAAATACTAAAGAAAAAAAAGAAGAAAAGATAAATTATGGGAGTGGTTACCATGGCCCACCTTTTCCTGCTTCAGATTCTTAGAAAGATAACTAAGCAAATAGGCTAACAAAAGTATCTTCTGTTTGCAGAGCCAATGGAACAAAGCTGCAAATGACTGCGTATGACACTTTTTTTCCATTTAAATACTTTAATAGAAAAAAAGTAACAATAATTAATTCAAAGGAAATTGATCTAGTCTTCCTATTTACTAATACCATGTAATAATCTTCGTTAGAACGCATCTGTAAACTTTAAATCAACATATCCCCTAATTGTCTAATAAACATGTTAATAACCTAACATCTATTTAAAGATCATAATTATTGTAATTTTTTTCCACATACAGCCATTTTTTTCACAGCCTTGTATGATTAATTTGCTCTTAACAAAGAATCGTGTGTGTATTATGAATTAGAATGGATGTTATAAAATAAATTGCTTTTTATTTTCTGCATTTGAATTAGCTTTGTCTTGGCTGGCAAGAGGCTATCACGGTTAATAAGGCTTTTTCTTTATTTTAATGTTTGTGGTTTATGCTTATATGTCAATTTCTTTATAGGGAACAAATGGCCAAAGAAATGTCAGAAATGTTGTCTAGGTAGGTGGGAAGAAAATATTGAATGAATAAATCATTTAATGGAAAGAAATCACACAGGAAATGTGTTTAAAAAATAATGAATCTGTTTTTTAAGTGTTAAGCAGAAAAGTAAACAATTTGTTTCAGATAAGTTTCTTTTATCGACACTTGTTTTTATTAACAATCATTACCTGATTTTTCAGTAATTTTTAGATGCTAATTTACTTGATTATATAAAAAGCAATTAAAAAGAAAGTTTCAGTACCCTGGTATTTTGTATAATTTTGATAAGGTTCATTCAGATCTCTTATCACTGCTCTTATGATGATAATAAAATGCTAGGCTCTGCATCTTCTAAAGAGGAATTTCTACAAATTCTTAAATTGCTTAAAGCTAATATAACAGTCAATTTAATTGAAAACATTCCACCTGTATTTTAATTCAAATAAAACCAGTTGAGAGGATGGTGTTGTTAAAGGTATGTTAAAACTCTCTTAAGACATGTAAACAAAATCTTATTCTGAGATTTGTTGAATGATAATAGAAGGGTTTATGTACAATGCAGGAGCAAGGGAGGATGTAGGTTTAGATCTAAATACAATTGTACTGCAACAGTCTCATAGTTGCGAGTATCAGGATGGTTATAATGACCTCTATATCAGAGAGTATTTTGTTTGATGGACTCTGGGGATAAAAAAAAAATATCTTCTGACGTTACTTGCCTGATGTCTAACATCAGAAGTAAAAATATTTGGAGTTGTAAAACAAACTAGTGTGCTGTGTTTACATAGTTTGAAGATTGACTAGACATTATTAATGTATAGTCATAATGTTGATAACTCTGAAAGCAGCTGTCGTCTGCATTCATTTCTTTCAGTGTTCTTTTATGAACGGGAGCAAACAATGCGGCATTTAATTATTAGACTGCAAATTTAGAGGGTCAGATTGTATTGCATATATATGGATGTAGTTCCAGTGATGATGGCCAAACCTTAATGTGTAAAACAATGACAAAATCAGAGGCTTTGTGTTATGGTTGAATTAAAATTGCATGCTTTCTGCATGCTTGACTGATTTTTTTTTTTTAATTTTTATATTCACATACTCAAAACTTTTGACTTGAGACTCAATGATGAAGTCTACAAACAATGTTTATGATACATATGTCAGACTGAGTGGTGAGGAGTGACTGTCAAGCATGATTCTCCTCTTACTGCCAGACTGTTACATGTAAAGTTATATAGAAAACCACACTGATCTGCAGAGTGCAGGGTAGTACTGTCATGGGGAAGCTAAGCCACTAAATTGGATTAGCGTTCTTAAAGATTGCTGCTTTAACCAGAGATCTTACGGCCTAGTTCTGCTGCTCTAAATTATGTTGCAAACACTTAGAGTGGTGGGTAGTGTTGCTAAATAAGGAAAATCCTCAGGATTTGTCAAATCCTTTGTTCAACAAGGTTAGACGCCAGGTAACGGAAATTGCATTTAGTAGCAATCCTTTAACATTTTGGCATACAAATGATAACAAAATATTAAAACACAGATTTTGAATGGAATTGTCTGTTTAATGATTTCTTTGACGTTCATCATAAATAGTGCTAAGGATGAGGAAGTGTTATTGCCCCTTAGCTCTGTACTGATAAAAAGACGAAGTAGTTTTTCAGTCAGACATCTTGTGTAAACTGGGAGCTGTGTCTTAGCTCAGATTAGTTGTGTGAACAGGCATAATTAAACTGATGCTGCAATGAACACAAAGGTTCTGTAGTTTTAATTATATTTCAAGAGATGGTTCAGTTGCTATTAAGAAATACCTTTGGCTAAACAGATGTTTTATTCTATAAAACTTAAATGTAATTTATTTTTTATCTCCAGTTTCAGAACTTCTATATCTACACAGAGAAAACTTTCATAGAAAATATATTTATATCCTCTTCACTAAAAAGGAAAAATACAGCATAAATACATAGGACATGTACAATGTAGTTTCTCATGAGAGACCTTCAGATTTTACAGAGAAATAAACTTGAAATAATACTCATTGGTTTGTAAATGATATAATAATAAAATAGCCCCACAAAGATACTGCATCGCAAACAGAATTTTACTAAAGAGTTGTGGCTTCCATTGCTTCTGTTGAATTTGTAACGTGAAATGTTGCATCAGGGGTTTTGCTGCTCCGTTAAAGTTTTAATAATGTCTTCTGAATGAGTCTTCTCAGAGCCTGAAAGACAATTGCCTCATATTATTATTCATGGGCATTGGTGGAGGTTGGTAAAATCATGTTAAACACCAAAGAATTCAACAACAGACACAAGTGTTCTGATCTTCACTGAATGCTGTAGTGTTTTCATCTTGGTTTGTATTGTTCTAGTCCATTGGGCCGTTCCTACAGGAGTGTCCTTCCACTCCTTCTCTATATCATTTTTAATGTAAAATAAAATGTTTTTTTTCAGGTTTATTTTTATATGTGTGTAACATTTGCTTGGTAAATGGTTGATTTATTCATACTGCTAAGAAGTTGGAAATTTTAGTAATAGTTTCTCACATGCTGTTGACTTCCTTGTGCAGTACTTATGTGACAGATACCATTTGCCTTTGAAAAACACTGTTTCTGGTTGGGCCTTTTAATACTGGCCAGCATTTCTTCGAAGAGGGGTTTTTATTCCTCAATATCTCCACAAATAATGATGCTTTTTTCCCTCTGCAGTCTAGCTATTGCTGTTCTTGGATAGTTGCAATAAAATAAGTAGAGAATTAAATAGATTTCTCAAATTAAACTTCTGTCAGAAGCATGGAATATTTTTCTAGCTTTTGAACAAAGGTTTACCTCAACTCTTTAACAGCAGCACAAATGCTTTTTATGCCTTCTTGTCTACTTCAGAAACATTTTTCCTTCCTTGTCTGTTTTTATAATGGAACTGAAAATGCGTATGGCCAATATGTGTCTGTGTTCTGCATCTTGACTAGTACCAAGGAAACCGAGGGGGGACGTACATACATACAGATGCACAGAATGTGCCTTCTTACACATGAACACTAGATATTTATGGCAATTTCTCTTAATTTCTGGGCAGCTAACCAGATTATTCTTACAGATAGATTTTTGTATGTAAAAAAATGCTTCTGTTTTTTTTTTTTTACTTAATACTTGGAACATCATGAAAGTAAGTTCTTTACTTCCTTCTGAATCTGTCCTACTATCATAAGAATGCTGCAGTGTTGCGCATAGAATCTATTGTAGCAATTCCTATACTTAATATACATACCTACCTGTCCCCTAAATAATGCATTTATATTTAAATATGCTTGCTTATTTTTTTATTTTTTATTTTAATAATTGCAGAGGTCCTGCAGTTCAAGCTACAAAAGCTGCTGCTGGTGCAAAGAAGCATGATCTGAGTAAATGGAAATATGCAGAGCTTCGTGATACCATCAACACATCTTGTGGTAGGTTTTTTCTTCTTATTTGAGAGAAAAAGTAGTCAGATTGTAGTTGTATGAAAGGTGTTACGTCCTATAATAAATATAAAAACTTGGTCATAAAGTTATGCAGGTTTGAATTAACGTCAAGTTAATTTCAAAATATTTTGTTTCTCTAAAGAAATTTAGCTTGCTGCTATCTATACTGTGGAAACAGAAATTGCTTTGTTACCTTTTTTACTGATTATATGTTTAGTATATTAAGCTGTTTAAGCCATAAAATATGTCATAATTCTTATAATTACTGTTTTACACAGTTCAAAAAAGGCAATATTTACTAGGCTCTATCTAGAATTTATGGGCTCTAACAACTCTTTTTTAAAATTTTTTCTTACTGTTAGCAAAAAGAATACATAAAGCACAGTTTAAAATACTTTTTGTCTTGAATTTTCAAATTATTCTTTATTTTTGAAAAGGTGCAACAATTTGTGAAGCCCATAATTGTAACATTAATTACCTTTTTCTCTGATGTAATGACGATAGAAACAGTTATGAGCTATTTCTTTAATAATTTTAAAGGTTTTCTTCTGGTTGGAAGAGTTGGTTAATTTCTGAGATTTAAGATAACTGAGAATTAATCCCTGGATGTAGAAAGATATCTATCCTCTATATTCGTATTTAAACCCACAAAGTTAGCTCCAAATTTTGTGTCCCTATATTTACATATGCAGTACTGCAATAATGTGTTTCAACTGAATAGTAATACATGGTGCTAATGTGTATTTATCTTTAATGAATGCAGTCTAGATCCTCTTAGATGACTAATAAAGAACTTTTGCGATCGTTCAGTCTTTAGTATCATGAAATTCAATAAAATATCTTTGATAAAGCAGACAAAGAATTCAGGTGTCAAAGTGAAAGAGACATCTACATCTAATCTAAAAAATCATTTTTTTCGATTTCAGAAATGAAGTTCACGGGTGAAATTTTATTTGCCTCTCTGCTACTTTGTTTGCAATAATATCAACAGCCAAATTGAGTAAATTGGAAATTACAACCGTAGCATTTCACTGCTATGAATCTCACAGTAAAACAGCTACTTTGAGCACTGCCATATCTCTAAAGACAAAAGGATATGTAGCACTGTAAGGGATTTTCTAGGCCATAAGATTAGGGCCCTGTTTCTGTAAAGAACAAGGTATGTATGTTTAATACCATATCAGTAATTAAAAGCTGTGCTAGAAAGTATTTTAAGAAATAATCCTTAGTTGTGGAAATACTGTGCTTTTAGCTATGTTTGTAGAGTTAGAGCTCACAAGATCATTCTTCTAATTTTTTTCTTACTCCTCTCTTCCTTTCTTGCTTTTGAGACAGATATTGAACTACTGGCGGCTTGCAGAGAAGAGTTTCACAGAAGGCTAAAGGTATATCATGCTTGGAAATCCAAGAACAAGAAACGCAATGCAGAAACAGAACAGCGTGCTCCCAAATCAGTCACAGACTATGGTGAGAAGAGATAATTTTGTGTTTATAGTAATTTTTCAAAGAGTATTCCAGAAAAAATATTTATAGGATAATTTTCTTTTGTTATGTTGAAGGAGATTTTTTCCAAGAGTATTTTCATATTTAATTAGGGTGAATATTTTGAAAAGATTGAAACTGGCAAATACTTTGCAGAAGATAGAATGCTTTCTGAAGACGAAAATACATATGTACTCGATAACAACTCTCATTTGTTAAAAATTAAAAACAAGTCTTGATTTGGTAGCGCATTTACTGGCAATTTTATGAAACATTAATTGCTGTGCTGTGCAAGACTAAGGTAGATTTTCCATTTATGAAGCTCCAGTTCACATTTTGAGACTTCTGAGACTTTGTTTTGAAGATTGTTCATACTAATTCTGATCTTTGTATATGAAATACTGCTTTCAGTGAGAGTGCTGTTAGGTATATTTCTGAACTGTCTCTAAGGGTAGATTAGAGATTCTAAACACAATAGTCCAGTGTGTCATAAGTAGTCCAATAGTCTGTGTGGTTTACTGGGGCTAAAAAAAAAAAACAAGGTAGAAAGGAATCATGTTCTGTGTAATTACAGAATTATCACAGAATCACAGAATTATCAAGGTTGGAAAAGACCTAGAAGATCATCTAGTCCAACCATTACCAATACTTCCCAGCTAAATCATATCCCTCAACGCAACATCCAAAGGTTTCTTGAACACTCCCATGGTCGATGACTCCACCACCTCCCTGGGCAGTGCATTCCAACGCCTGACTACCCTTTCTGAGAAGTAATACTTCCTAATGTCCAGCCTGAACCTCCCCTGGCGCAGCTTGAAACCATTCCCTCTAGTTCTATCACTGATTACACGAGAGAGGAGGCCGACCGCCAGCTCACCACAACCTCCCTTCAGGAAGTTATAGAGAGCTATAAGGTCTCCCCTGAGCCTCCTCTTCTCCTCTTCTCCTCAATGTCTTTCTTGCAGTGAGGGGCCCAAAACTGAACACAGTACTGGAGGTGCTGCCACACCAAAGCCGAGTACAGGGGGACAATTACCTCCCTGTTCCTGCTAGTAACACTGTTTTTGATGCAAGCCAGGATGCCCTTGGCCTTCTTGGCCACCCGGGCACGCTGTCGGCTCATGTTCAGCCGAGCATCAATCAGTACCCCCAGGTCTGTTTCCTCAACACAGTCCTCCAGCCACTCTGCCCCAAGCCTGTAGCACTGCCTGGGGTTGTTGTGGCCAAAGTGCAGGACCCGGCATTTGGTCTTGTTGAACCTCATCCCGTTGGCTTCGACCCAGCTCACCAGCCTATCCAGATCCCTCTGTAGGGCCTCGCTACCCTCAGGCAGATCGACACTCCCTGCCAATTTGGTGTCATCCGCGAACTTACTGAGGGTGCACTCAATGCCCTCATCCAAGTCATCAATAAAGATGTTGAAGAGGACAGGCCCCAGCACCAACCCCTGGGGAACACCAAACAAAACACCTTGGTGTTTTCTTGTGGTTTTATCATTTCTTAAGATATGGATAGGCACTTGGGAAGCTTTTAAAAGGGGCTAAGTGTTTCCTCGTCTAAGGTGTTCTAAACCTTACATATTTAAAATCACATTTTCCTTTCATGAAGTCTACCAATACTGCGTTTTTTGATTATAGGATGACAAATGTTGCATGGTTTCTGCTTTTGTATTAGGCTGTCATTCTGCTTTTTATGTAGATAGGTGCTTATTTGCCAAAGCAAAATGCTAATGACTGGTTTTTAAATTTGATGAGAATGTGTAGGAGTTACCGTATGTGAAACTGCCAAACCTGAAAATTAGGTGTCCACTTTCTGGAGTGGTTTATATGGTAAATATATGGTAGTGGTGATTTGGTTTTGTTTTTCCAACATTCATCTGTTACAATAGGAACCTAAGAAACGAACACAAATGCAACAAACTGATAGAATATAATTCAGCCAGATATTTCTTCCCATCCTTTGATCTTGGCTGCAGTGGGAGTAGAAGAAGAAAGAGCAGATGTGGAGATGATGTTTTCTGAGTCCCATTAGCCTGGGTACAGGGCTTGGTCTTGGAACATGGGGAGTGTAGATCCCAGATGCATTGCTTATTCCCAGTGTCAGTAATTATACAAAAATATTTTCTTTCTTTTGATTCATTTCCTGAGTTAGGCATTACCTGAGCGTTACCCAAGAATGGGCTTTTCAGAGAACGTTGGTTCCCTGAAAAGAGAGGAGGGGAGATCTGGAAGATCTGGAGATCTGGAAAAGACCATATCAAAGATCATACGAATATCAGTTGTGATATTGACAGAGGTTTGGGAATTAATCTTTTTTTTTTTTTTTTTTTTTTTTTTTTTTTTTTTTTTTTTTTAATAACAGAAACAAAAAAATTAGAAGTACTGTGTTAATTCTGAGGGCATTTGTTTCAGTCTGTACTGATGTATTCATACAGTATTGCAAAGTAATCAATTTCTAAATTAAATCCTGATGAAACTAGAAACAATTAGGTATCTATGAAACTTGAACGGAGACATTTTATTCATGTCAGTGAGCAGAAAATAAATAGAAATAGCTCCACACGTACTTTTAGAATTAGAATTTGTTTGTCTACTATCATCATTGGTGAAAAATAAGGTAACAAAACTGTAACTTAAAAAAGGTCAGCACTACTGCATTTTGTTCAACATGTAATATTTGTTTACAGATTTTGCACCATTTTTGAACAACTCAAGTAAGTGGGGAGATGGTTACTTTAGCTAACTTTGAAGATTAGGAACAGTCAAGAGCTCTATACTAACATTATTTAATCCAGTGTTTTGCTACATATCTACATGGAATTTAATTGTTCAAGTAAAATGCTATTTTACTATTTTGCAATTTTATTCAACTGCTGGTTATTATGTGGTATTGTAATAACTTACTAGTGTACTTTACTGTTAATTTCATGAGATCCTTTCCCATTTCGACTGTCATAAGAAGGGAGAGTGAAATCTTTTGATGTTCATTACTTGAGGATATAATATTTTTTTTTCAAATAGCATTTTTTACTGTCTGCACATTTTTTATTTTTATTTTTGTAGCAAAACCCTGGAATCAAATTAATATAACAGCTGTTTTCCTAGCACACTAACTGTCAGGTGGTGGTTTCATTTGAGTAAATAACTACTTTCCATACTGCTGAAAGTTAGTCTTTATTGGCTGCTTAGCATTTCCAGCACCTAGATTTCCTCTTGAATTTAAGTATGCAAAGGGTTAGAAGTAAGTCTTAGTAACTACTGTTACGTTACAAAAAGTGTTTGACAATACTAAAGCACTGATCTTTAGTATGATGTTCAAATGATACTGTTGGATGTTCAGACAATTTGCTGTGTACTGTAGCCTGTATCCCCGTATAGCCTGTATATAAAACGTGCTTTTTCAGACTCAATGTATAAAGGTAGCGTTCTTCTGTTAAATACATTTTTGCTTTCTTGTTTTGTTTATGTAGACATGGGCAAAAAAAAATTGGGGGTGTAATTTGTATAGTACATTTCTGTTCAAAACTCCACTCTTCACATTTAGAAACACTCAGATTCAAGCAAAAGTAACATGACTAATTTCAAGGTACACTTGTAGTCCGTCAGTCCTGTTCACAAATATAAAAATGCATTATTAGAAGTGATCATCAATTTCATGTATTAAATTCTAACTCAAAAATCAGATTTGCTTCTTCATATACAGTGGACAAAAAAAGGAATTCACTTTTAGTTATTCTGTTTATGCTAAAGCGCTAAGCTGTTAATATTGATGTCTTTTTGTATAGATGGCATAGATTCACATTCACAATTTCTTAAACAGAGTACTTATTGTAAGCCATTAAAAACAAATGAGTAAAATTTTGCAGGAGGCAGTTATTAAAGGAAAGGATCTTGTTTATAAGAGCATCTACTATTTAAAACTGATTTATATTGTATACATAACTTTAAGAAGGTTGATCCATTGATGCGTTAACATAGAGTATTTGCTTTTGTTCAGAAGAAAGTTTTTCTCTTGAGTCTGAAATACAAGTAAATGTGTGGGACTCCAAAAACACACATGATAAATGTTTATCAGAAATATATTTCATGGAGGAATTCAATCAGTTGTCTTTAATGGTCAGATATAACCACGTCCTTTGGATAAGAAAGCAACCGGACAGTAGTTCTAAGGCTGAAGTTTAGTATGCAGCGGTCTAGGCAGTTGTTTTTGAAGACTGTTTAGTGTAGTAATGGTTATTTATCAAATTTCTATTAACAAACTAGTGATTTCTAACAGTGTTACACACCCTTGTTTGTCAAAAGCAAAGTCTTTGAGTGGTGCTTTGTATTTTTGTAACTGAAAGCGCTGCTTTGCACAGTGACCTTATTTTACAAAGAAACAGACTGATCTGGAACAGCTACTGATTAATGTTTCTGGTTGGTAAGAAATTTTACATAGAAATTTATACTTTAAATACTAATTTAGAGCAGAATGTGGTATTTTATTTGCTTTTGTCTAAACTTACCTGAGGCCACTGACCAATTGATTTACATGTAGGTATAATAGTTTAAATGGACCTTTCTTCACCAGTGCTGTAGTCAGAGTAGCTGGAAGAACACAGGTTATATGAGATGGCAAGGCATTAAGTTCGATGAGACTTGTATTCAGAGAGACTCTCCCCTTTTTTGTTGTTGTTTTGTTTTGTTGTTGTTTTTGCTAATTAATTTAGCAAATTATTATATTTGTTTGGTTTGTTTGCTTATTTTTTGCCTTTTGTTTTGTGTAATAGCTCAGCAGAACCCAACAGCTCAGCTACCAATGAGGCAGCAGGAGATTGAAATAAATAGACAACAGCGTTACTTCCGCATTCCCTTCATCCGTCCCATGGACCAATATAAAGATCCCCAGAACAAGAAGAAGGGTTGGTGGTATGCACATTTTGATGGGCCATGGATTGCTCGACAGATGGAACTTCATCCTGACAAAGCACCCATTCTCCTTGTAGCTGGTTGGTATCAAAAGCAAAGTTCAGTTGAAAAGGCTCAGAGTTGACAACTTATTTTAGAAAAAAAGTCAGATGATGAAAGTTTTCCTAGTTGCATCCTCATTTTGTCAGCCACAGTTCATGTCTGGGCAGAATTTGAAGATCTGTGACTTCTGTAGATGGTGGCCAAATGTCATGGAATATTATTTTGATGGCGCTAGTAGCAAACTGGTGCTTTTACAATGTTTGTGTTGCCTGCTATGGAAAAGTGGGATTTTAATCTTAAATATTTGAAATAAAAACTAGATGTGGCAGTGGATGGTTAATTATAGAACTGTTGGAAGGGACCTTAAAGACCATCCAGTTCTCAGGGCTGCATTCAACCTGGCCTTGAACTCCTTGAGGGATGCGGCATCCACGGCTTCTCTTAAGCAACCATTCCAGTGTTCTCATAGTGAGGATTTTCTTCCTTATATCTAATCTAAATCTACCCTCTTCCAGTTTAAAGCCAATTAAACCTTTTCCTATTGCTATACTCCCGGACAAAGAGTCCCCCTCCCCCTTTCCTGTAGGTCCCTTTAGGTACTGGAAGGCTGATATAAGGTCTCCCCACAGCCTTCTCCTGGCTGAACCAACCCAAAGTCTTATCCTGTCTTCATAGGAGAAGTGCTTCAGCCCTCTGGTCATCCTCACAGCCTTCCTCTGGACCTGCTTTAGAAGGTCCATGTCTTTCTTATACTGGGGCCCCAATGCTGGATGCAGTACTCAAGGTGGAGTCTTATAAGAACAGAGAAGCAAGGGAGAATCACCTCCTTGAAGCTTGTAGTTATGCTTTTTTTTTGATGCAGCCAGTGATACTGTTGGCTTTCTGGTGTCTTCTTTTTCTGTTGGATGATGAAAAGTGCAAAAAAACACTGGTTTACAGTTCAGTGTTTTGAGTTCTTGTCTTTGACTTCAGAACTGATGAGAAGGCCATAATCCATTTGTTTAGATTTACAACATGATGCTTTACTAGCAACGAAACTTCCTTTTCTACTAATTATTTTTAATATAATCAATTATACCAGCTTTTGTCTGTTCAGTTTTAAGTAGCAGTGCTGTCATTTAGTGGATCACCTATGAAAAGTAAGATCAAAATACAGCCAGTGAACTGCATTCATCATTTCACTGTATTCCACGTGGACAGTACCACCTGGTACTTCCAGTTTGTTTAGCATGGGAGGCTGACAGATTAAGGGTACAGGCAATTTGATCAAGTCTTGAGTTCCTAGTCACTTTTCTTTGTTTAAAAAAACAAAACAAAACTATAGCAACAGTTGACTGCAAAACTGTATGTATGTGCAAAACAAACTCATCCTGTAGTGGATTTCAGGAGAGTATATTGAGATGCTGATCTTTCTTGGCATCTTGCTTTTGTTCCTTTTTGCTTGATTTTTTTTTTTAACCACAATTTTGTCAGTTTCAGCATCTGAAAGTAGTTTATTCTGATATTGCTTTTCCGTCCTGAGAGTAGAAATCTGTCTGAAGACTGGTTCCCTTATAAGCTATGAAGTCTGTTAACAAACCAGAGCTTGACAGAGGAAATATAATTAATAAAGATATGAATTTTGCTTAATGCCACCTTTGAATGATGTAAAAGCTTTATAAAGATTCTTCTTTTTCCCTCTACATCTACAGGTAAGGATGATATGGATATGTGTGAGCTTAATCTCGAAGAGACTGGCTTAACTCGAAAGCGAGGTGCTGAAATTTTGCCGAGACAGTTTGAAGAAATTTGGGAGCGCTGTGGAGGTATCCAGTACCTTCAAAGTGCAATTGAAAGCAGACAAGCTCGTCCTACATATGCTACGGCTATGCTGCAGAACCTGTTGAAATAAATGGTCATTTTGCACAGTAGCATTCAAGATGAGAACCCTTGCCCACGATACAAAGGGAAGAGCTCCTCTGTGCAACAGAGGGCCTAAATGTTCTATAATCATATTAGAGATGTTTAATATAAAGTGAACAGATTTTATTAATCATGTGGTTTGTTAATTTGTACTCTATTATATTTAATTTGTGTAGTCAGCTTTACTAGGTATGAGGACCCTGAAGAATTTTCAGTCAGTGTAGGTTGTAGCATTATGTTTATACACTGCATTTTTCTTAGCAGTTTCTGTTACGACACCTTTAAATGATCTATCAGTAGTTGGGTACGTAGTACGAAGAACGGCATCACAACCATCTTTTTATAAAATTGCCTCTTCAAAATACTAAAAAGTGGGCTTTAAGTGGTGGCCTAGTAAAGACTATATGCTGTATCTCATAACTGGAATTGTGGGGCCTTAGCTTTGACTTCTGTTCTGGAGAAGTTGGAGTGTACTTTTATATAATCTGAGATATTTTATGTCCTGATTTGAAAAGTGGTTAGTGTCTGAATTTACTAACTTTTTCTGAAAGTGATGGGAAATCCTTCTGTACTTCAGACTCGTAACTTCCTACTGTTTCTGTTACTGTTCTGTTACTGTTCCTACTGCATTCTCTGTTTTGTTTGAAGAGAAACATTTTTTTTTCTGTGCATTCAGAGAAGAGAGTTTGTGTATGTTGATACTGAGTAATTTCGTACACAAAGAATGTACTGCCCATTACAGCTTATACCACTTATGTCTGTTTCTTTTCCTTTTTTTTTTCTTTAAATACAAATCTCTTTTTTTTTTTTCTTTTTTCTTTTTTCTTTTTTTTGACCAAATTTCTGTTAAGAAAATATGTCCATTCATGGACGGCTCTCTTATCCATGTAGAATAATTTAAATGCAGCATGCAAAATTGTCCAAGACTTGTATCTGGAGGCAGATAAGGATAGCATAAGGGAAATCTGGTCAGCTTCTGGATAGTAATGTAACTTAACTGAACACTGAGACCTGTTTATTTTAATTGTAATGAGATGCACAAAGTCTGTACCTTTGGTTAGATATTGTAAAAACACGGCCAATAACATAATTCATCATCTACGTGCTGATGAATTAGCTGCAACTTTAGTATACTGGAATACTGTAGTCATTCAGACACTGATCTTTATCTTGATATCCTTTGTCAGTGTCCTAGCTTGTTCCTTACTTAAGCACTGAGAGATTTTGTGGATAGCAATTACTAATTTCATTCAGTTTTAAGATGGATCCTGTTTACTTATGTGATTGTTTCACCACGCTGGCTATTATTTCAACAAAGTAGGCTTAATTATATATTATTTCTCTGTTAAGAATTGGAAATAATAAGTAACTTGATGTTCCATTACTTATTCAACCTGATTCAAAAATGAAATCTTGCTCTACAAATTGACAGCTTGCTCACAGTACAAAATAATTTCCTTTCAGTTTACAATGTTTGAAACCTTTTGAAAAATCTTTATAAACTTTAGTTTATAACTACATAATATATGTCATTAATGACTTCCAAGAGGTACAGTTTTGTAGCACAGATAGAGAAAGCTCATGATGTATATGTCCTCGCTGACCATAAATTATGCTTGCATGCGTATGTCTAATTATTATTACAAATGCACTCCTTACTCTAATACATGTGAAGGTATTTGAGTAACACATTAACTCTGTATGGATTGGCCACATCAGGGAACTTCAACTTCCATTGCATACCCATTCTGCTTTTTGATCATGTGATTGCAAACTGGCAAACGTCGTTTTGCTGAAAATGCCCTCTTCACTGAGGCAGTAATTTTTGGCTGGAAGATGAAAGGAGAATTGAATCACACTGCTGACTAGCATGTTGTGTGCAGATCTATACAATGTTACATGACTTTAAAGGTACTTCTTATGAAGCATTATTGAATTGGAATGAAGGTTTCAGAACTTCCAGTCTCCAAAAACTTAAAACTGCAAAAGCTTTGACCTTATATTTGACATAAGGAAAAGAAAATCACTGAATTGATAGGGCCAAGAAGCCCTGTCTTATATTTATTTCTATCTGGATTTAAATTCTTGACTTACCATGTTCAGGCTCAGCTTATATTTATAAAACAGATCTTAACGAGACTGAACACAAAGCAAAGAACCTCAGTACTTAAGTGTGTGTGTGTATGTGTGTGTATGTATATACACATATATATACTTAAATGCTTAAGTATGTATGTGTGTGTATATATAAATATCTGTAAACGTAACTGTGGGGAACACTAAATAAAATCGTTAACTTAATTTTTCCAGTCTGTTCCTTTCATTATGCCAGTATTTCCTTGACTGAGGCTGTTCCTTGACAGTAAGTTGCCTACAGACTGGTATTGGAAGGAAACTGTTTTTCTGAATTGAGTGTATGGGAATTTGTGTTAGTTATGCGATAAATGAATATTAAGTGTGAGGGAAATAAAATGGACTGTAAAATAGTGGAAGAGGGACTGGTGGCTGGATGTTTTCAGTTTACGCATTCCACATCTCTGCATTGGTTGAGCAGCATGCTTGAGAAGATACATTCCATAAATCAGGGTATTCTAGTTCGCACAGTAGCATGCCTTTGTTCATTCTGTATCAAAACAATACGACTTTAGTTTTTGTCAGTCTTTTTGTGCAACAATTTTGTTGTTGTTGTTGTTGTTCTAATTTTTTTTCAAATGAGAAATATTCATCTACTTCTCCAGCTTTTCTCTGTTGTCTCATCTACTGTGTCAGATAGTGATACTGTCAGATGATTTGGAACCAGTCTCTGGTCTTAGGGATTGTGCTGTTATCTAATGCCCTTCTGATCTGCAGCTCTGGGGAATAGAAAAAAAGTTGGTTTTGAAGGAAAATGAGATTCTGTGTGTCTCATTTGTATAAACATTTCCTCCTGCCTGTCAGTGCAGCTGCCCATTATAGTTGAGAACTTCATGAAACACTCCAGAAAATAAGGAGAGGAGGAGAATCACTGCGCTACATTCCTGACTAGTAACCAGTCTAGAGAGTGCTACTCAAGGATCGTGAGGTCATTACATACTTGCCTATTACCCACTGTTGAGATTGGTTTTCTTTTTGTCATTGAAGCCCTTGTTTGGTTGTTGTTTTTTTTGTTGTTGTTGTTTTGTTGTTTTTTTTCCCAAAAAAATATTTTTAAAGTATTTAAATGACCTCCTAATACTGTATGGAAAATCTAAACAATAAAAATAAAATACATTCCACGTTGAAACCTCACTTGCATCTCGCTGTTTTAAAAAAAAATTTAAATGGAGTAAGTAAGGGTAAATTAAGGTGTGAGAAAGATGGAACGACTTCTGTGCTAAATCCTGTATCCTTGTATTGCAGTTGTTTTTTTAAACCTTTGCTGCTTTACTGTGAGAGCTTTATCAATGCAAATATTGTTTTCTATGCTATTTACCGTTTGCATCTGTTTCATTTTCTTAACAGTGACTAGCGAAACTAGTTAGGATATGCTGAGTTTATATGCTGCGAGAGTTTTGGAGTTAGAGAAAAAAAGGCTATCAAACTTGCCTCTTTCAAGGGCCAAATCAGAGCATTATTTTTTCAATTCAATACAGTTGAAATAATTCAGGCTTTGATAGTTTTTAGGCATAACTTTGTGTCAGTACCTTTATGCTATGGTTGGAACTACAGTTAAAGATGCTTAACATCACGTGTAAGATAATGTGATGCACCTTAGTGTGAGATTAAATACCAGTTCAATCCCAGCAAAATTTTCAAGGAGATGGTTTTATTATAATTTATTGAAATACAAAAGGCTTACATCCAGCAAATATATTTGGTAATTAATAGTTAAGAGTGATAAATACAGTTATGAATAATCATTATTAAAGTACACAACTTAAAATTACTTATTTTTTAAACTAATCCTAACGGGTATGGGGAGAGATATGCTAAACACATACAAAAATACATTTGTAATGAAAAAAAAAAAAGGGAAGAATGCCTTTAGCATTCTTAATGCATCTTAACTTACATGAGCAATTGTAAAAAGCTAACACTGTTGGCGTGGGACATCACCCATGCCATGTAAGAAGTATTTTTGAAGTGAGCTTTATATTGAAGTTACTGTGTAAAACGGCATCTTTAGTGGTTTGTTTTGTTTTAAAGTGTTTCC
This sequence comes from Alectoris magna, assembly GCA_030625065.1. Classification (NCBI taxonomy): domain Eukaryota; kingdom Metazoa; phylum Chordata; class Aves; order Galliformes; family Phasianidae; genus Alectoris; species Alectoris magna. The sequence goes on along the minus strand of CM060562.1, from coordinate 82,068,112 downwards.
TAGTTAAATAGAGAAAGTAAAAATACAATTTCAGCTGTAGAATCCTAAAATTTTCTTGGTGCATTGCTTTTGTTTGTACATAATCACCAGTTCTGTTGGTTTTGCAAGGAGACCTGTTTGTGCAGTCATTTGGAATTTATAAACACTATCAAGGGCATGTAAGAAGGTAAAGTTCGTTCTTTGTTGTGGTAACTGTGTGGTACTGAAAGCTAGAAAGAATTACAACTCAAATCAGCTACTGTCCTGAATACATGGAAGTTTCACATCTGGATGAGGAGCTGTCATCCAGCATAGCCATGAACTTTGCAGAAGCTCACTTTGAGCTGTAAATACAACTTCTGATTTGTGCCAAGCGGCAAACAGTGCCTAAATATTACACAGCACTGGCATGGCACGCATATATGCATATACCCAAGAAAAAGATGTTCAAGGTAAAGTAATGCTCCTATTGGATTCATAGAGCATGAATTGTTAAGCCTATTAAATAATGAATGGCCACTCGTGTGCCAAGATTTCTCCTAGAGAAACTAACAGTAACCTCTCGATATGATTGGTATGTACTGAGTTTAAAGTATGTTTGTGCGTGACTGTAATTTATTTCCTAGGTAGTTGGGAATGTAAATCCCATGTTCTTAAAGGATGAAGAAAACTACAAGCATTTCGCCTATTCAGAAAGTTTGAAGTGCTTGGATTACACAGTTGGCCTGAGCTCCTCAGAAGCCGCCTGGATGTGGCCCTGGGCACCCTGCTCTGGGTCCCTGCTTGTGTGGGGGTTGGGCCAGGTGAACCAAAGGTCCCTGCCAACCTCATCCGTGATGGGATTCTGTCACCAGGAATTAACTGGTGAAGTATATACGTACATATGTATACATTTATTAATAGAGACACAAGAATCTTCAATTCAGGGAAGGCCTGAAAAATAACTACAACTTCTGTGGGATTTCTGGCCTGAGTATTGCAGGGAGAGGATGAAAACATTCCCAAATGCTTTTAATGTAGCCTTTGGTAAGAGGTAAGAACGTTACTAGTGACAGCTCTTATTTCCATGTTTGCCACTTGCTTTGCTTTAGTGTGTGTAAGAAAGGTTAATAAAATGGTGTAGGTCTGCTTTAAAGTTTTGTCTGCATTTTTACCAGGCTGGTTGCAATGGTACAGTATCGCAAAAAATGTCGCTTCTGAGCAAAAGCTGTTTCTAGCACTAGGCTCTTACAAATAGGATTAAGATATATACAAACTGTATGCTTAATGCATGCACCTTAACACACGTTACTTCTTACCAGGCAAATTTTAGACATGGTCAAATAGTTGGTCAACAAGGTTGAGCTGTTTTTCTGTAATGACACGATGTGTTTAATGTGTACTGATTTGAAAGCGAAAGTGATGCATCTTTAGGAATCCTCAGATTTTTTTGTTACGCACTATCCACCTGAACTCCAGTCTTGAATAATGCAGACCTCCTTATTCTGAATACCTGTAAAAGAAATTCTCATAAGACATTTAAGAAGCATTTTGAATTTCGAAATACATAATTTAACTGCTGCTCATAACAAGGAACTCACTTAAATCTTTAGAGATCATCTCCACTTCCTTCTAAGGAGAATTAAGTTGATCCTACACCTGAGGCTGTTTTACATACTAAATTATTGAGAAGAATTATGATTTTTCCTCCTTGGTGTGACAATGCTGTGTTTGTGTGTGAATAACAAATGCTGACTATATCATCATGAGTTGAAGGGCATACTTGTGAGTGTTTTTTCAGTGTAGTGTGCTGCAAAAGAAGCCATAGCTAAGGGGTCTACAGGATTCACAATTTCAGCACTCTTGGAATAAATTACAATTTGGGATGTTTAGTTCTTCAGCAGTGGTTTGGTGTAAGAGCAGCAGCAGTGCTGAGCAAACTCACATGTTTGTGAAACCTAATGTCTGTTACTCATGAACTAAGAGTCCAGCTCATCCATCTCCGTGCTTCAGGTCGTCTCATGATTGCGATAATGAAACACTGACATGTGAAACTGATGAGGAGCTCAAACTTGCAGTGCTGTCTTATCATTTTAATCCAAAATACTGTCTGCTTGATCTGAGTGATCTGAAGTGACTGACCAGAGAATAAAATAAATGGCAGTCTTTGTTTTCTTCTCAAATATGATTTCAGTCATCTTGGTGGCTGAGAGACACTCTTGCAGGGGATGATGCTACATGATAGTCACTGGTTTTGATGAGCGAAGAATGACATTTTGTATATTTCTGAGGGGGAATCTATAATGACTATTAAGCTTGATCTGCACTGCATCAAAATAAGTAATCTGTATCCATGTGAATTAGATTTAGTTCCATTTTTTTTTTTTCCTTTGGGGTTAGATCCATTACTGAATTTTGCCAGATAACACATTGAAAATGAAGCTTATTCACCTCCAAATGCTGTGTATGAGCACAAATAAATGACACGCTGATAGAATAACATTTGACAGATCAACTGCAAAACAAGAGATGTTACAGACAGCTGGAGGTAATACTTTTTCGGCTGAAAGCAGTGTCTTACTTTTCAGCGCCCTTTTGGCTGAACAAAGGAGATCCAGCCGCGTCCCTGATAGGGACAGGAGATATTACAAGGGAAACGTTGCATTTTGAATGAGCTCATGTTTTCAACTTTCATCTCTATGGAACAAAGAGCACATGCCACGCTGAGGTAGGCAGCAAAGAAATCGGGTCGGCAGGATCGCTTTCTTGGGACATGTGCTGTTTCAGTGTGAAGGGGCCTATCCTCTTGAATGCACACATTCTAGCTCGTTGTCACACTCTGCTTTGACTCACAATTGTTTTATTTTTCATATGACTGCTTCCTGAGCAAGACAGGCAGCATTCCCAGAGCACTAACCATGCACAGTGCCGTCTGCCATTGTCACCCGCTTGCAAGAATTTCTTCTGAGCTCAGAAAAGGAAGAGCCAGTTCTTCACAGAGACATGCAACATGTTTCTTACACATTGCAATGCAAAGCAAAACAAAATAATAAAATTGCCATTTTCAGTTTGGCTTAAAAATTCTAGATATCCATCTCTTCCTGAAAATTTGATTGGAGTGTCGTATTCTGTTCTAAAATCCTGCCCCCAGAGGAGTTTGGAAGTGACCTAGAAGTGTTGCTCTTAGTTTCAGCTCACAAAAGCTGTGTTCTACATCTATTTTTCCTCCCCCTAGTCTGTCATCGTTTTCCCAATCATTAAAAGCATACTTTACCAAAAGCCTCTGAAGTTGGATACTCATTTTGAACTTTACTTATTGTGAAAAATGGCCAAATACTTCTAATTACTAAGCAGTATTTTTAAACGATCTGTCATTCCTATTAAAAACTTCCTCTTTGGTTTGCATTCGTGTTGAACTTTCAACTTTTATTTCAGATAGTCCTTCCTTCTTCATATTTAAATGTTGTCCTATTTAGCTTCCAAAGAAAAATGAGCTTTTCTCTGTATAGAACTCAGGTTGGATATTAGGAAATTTTCTCAGGAAGAGTGGTGATGCATTGGCACAGGCTGCCCAGAATGCTGGTGGAGTCACTATCACTGAAGGTGTTCAAGAAGCTATGGATGTGGCACTGAGTGATGTGGTCAGTGGGCACAGTGAGGATGGGTTGGTGGTTGGACTAGATGATCTTAGAGGTCTTTTTCAACCTTAATGATTCTCTGATTTTTTGAACTATTTAGGAGGGCTTCCTGGTAACATTTGCCAAGAGGAAACGGTAGAAATTTAAAGCTCTTGAAAATAATCACAAACCTTGGTTTTGCCTGTTTGATGCTGGAAATGCAGAATTTCACAGACTAACTTGTCAGTCCTGGCTTTGTAAACTCGTCTGGTGACCTAAAACATGACATTGGAGAGGGGGAAAAAAAAAAAAAGAAGGTTATTTCACTCAATAATTTGTAAAAGGCACTTGGATAGAGTGGAGCACCAAAGCCATGCAAGAGAGCCATAAGAAAAGTAGTCCTGTGCTCTATTAGGAAACAAAGATGACAGTAAATGTGAAAAGTGAATACACAGATTAGTATTTTTAGTTCTGAAATTGCTGAGCAAGAGCATAAAATCATATTTAATTTAGTTGTAGAGCTAGGACATGCAGGTGGACCTGTTATTTGAGTGGCGCTATGTGTTGAGGAGCAAGGAAAGAAGTTCCATGCATTTTACCTCCGTACTGAATTGTGTTTTCAAGTCTGTGTAATGCTTCTCGGTCAGTGGTCTCTGAGGAGCTACTGGCACAAGCACTTACACTACAAACCGTGTGGCAAAAGCTAGTTATGGCTTCATCGTGTTCGAAAGCGGAGTTAATCCTTGCAGCGTTTTCTGAATTGCGGCTGCTGAGAGTGGGCCTTCTACAATGCAGAACATTTTTGTTTAGGTAAATTTCAAATTGCAAAATTAAAAAAAAAAAAAAAAAAAAAGAGGAATATTTTTTGAAACGTGAGGAAAAAGATCATGAGCCGCTTACTCCAAATTAGAGTTTCTTTTGCTTTTTCTTCTTAACTTAATAATTAAAATGATGAAAAGAAAAGCAAGGCTCAGTGAGCCAAGAACGACAGGTTTAAAAGTGAAGGGTTGTGTGGGTTCTGGAGCAAATTTTGCACAGCGCTGTTCTTGGTAAAACTTGTGTCTGCGTACAGGACATCTAAAATGGGGAGAGGAAGAGACAAATATACAGAACTTGAGGGCAGAAAATGCAGAATACCTCAAATGAAAACAAAGGAGAACATGCAATTAAACACAAGCACAATATTCACATTACAATTAGTTGCTATGTATCTGTATGAAATAACGTGATTCATAACAAAGGAAAATACTCTTAGATTCATGACGGTGAGCATTAAACAAAGAGCCACAGATTGGTTCTTTGCCCACTTAATGAAGGTCAAATAACATCCGTGTTGTGTTACCTTAGAAGTTCAGATGTGTTTCAGAATAGTTCTTGAACATCCCTCTAAAGCCTATATTCTGTTTACTGGTGGCTTTAATCTGACTAACAGGGTCTGAAGTAAGAGTTCCACTATAAAGAGCTTCCTTCAAGGCAGGGCAGAAGATTATTGTATTTCATGAGAACAGAGGGTTTCAAGTTGCTGGAAAAACTAGCGTGGTTCTGAGTGAATTCACAAGCAGGTGCTTCTACATAGGTCAGAACTTACTATACAGACTGTATGAATAGGCAGAAGCTGTCGGTCTGGGACTAGCATCAAGTTTGTATGTACTTTGCTATAATTTACAAAATTTCTGTGTAATACTTTTAATACTTCTACTACTCCAACCATTGGTTTGGTAATTTCTGCACCTGGACCTTTCTGAAGTGGGAAGCAATTATTTTCTGTAGTGGGATGGTGCTGAAGCTCCCTTTGCTACTGCAGTAGAGCTTTCAGGAGGATCCCATTAGATGAAGGGCTCCCAGCTGTAATACTGCTGCTGCACTATGGCCTGTCTTGCAAGTCACCGTGCTGAACTCTCTTTTCTGTGACTCCTACTGCAGAAAATTAATTGTGGCAGTGTTAGTTGAAGTGTCTGAATATTGAGTTCTTGGCTTATCACCACAGTTTACGCTGTTGAAAAGTACGTACTCAGCTCCATTTGTTCATGGAATAGAACCAGGGGTCCATTAACAGAGTTCCAGTTAAGCATCGTTTATTTACCTGCAGACAGCTCCTCTTCCTGGAACTAACTCACACTTCCCACCATTGTCACAGAGATGTGGTTCCATTTCACACAGGCTCCGGCAGGGCAATCCGTCCTGGCTTGCATAACCGGGTTTACAAAGGCAGTCAGCCTCTTTTGTCCATTCATTCATTATGCATTTGGAAAATTCGTCACATGCCATGAATTTGCATGGGTCTGCCTGATCAGCTGTAAAGGATGGGTAAATCATTAATGGGAGCATTGAGACCTCACCCTCCAAGTATTTGGCAAGCTGTGTGGCAGACAGAGAAAACAGTGCATGCCTGTGCATGTTAGTGGAATATAGTATGGCATAAGGGGACACGTTTTTCTTCTCTGGGTGACACAGCAAGCATTCAAGCTTATATTTACTTGTACAGTTGTTTACCCTATCCTGTGATTTTATCTTTGTCTCACTGACAAAATATTCATGCTTGAATATTTTGATCAATTCTTGTTTTTTACTTTAAAGCGCTTGTTTTGTACTCAAGGATGCTATGCTACCATCTTATATGTGTGTAAGAACTAGTTTTTGCTGTAATCATCTGAAACAGATACTTTATTTACATAACAAGGGGAAGGAATCAGCTTAGTGAGTATTGCACAACACTATGTAGACTGCAAGCTAGAAATAGCAGCACTGTCCACAGAAAATGTGTGCATTAGCACGGGGAAACCTTGCTGTGTGTTTATTTTACTATATATATATATATTTAGTATTAGTAAGAGATGCCTCTTTGAGATTCAACAAAAATGATTTTGCCAATGTTGGGCCTTGGACAGGCCCAGATCAGAGGCAGTGCAAAGCTGTGACTTCAGCTGCCACACAAGTCTTGTTCTCCTCCATTCTCTGCTTCTTCCTGGAAATGCATAAAGGACCCAGAAGGAGCCATTAAAGGCAGAGCTCAGCCCAACTGTGTGCTGATGGAATTGTAAGAAGGAGGGCTGCAGCCCTCTTGCCTCCCAGAGGCGGATTCGTGCATGTCATAAGGTGAGGCCCATAAATAGAAGGCAGAAGATGAGAAGTGGCACAGGGGATACAGACTCTATTTTTATCAGCACGCTGTTTCAATAAGATGTGTGAATCCAGTAAGGCAAAAAATAATGATCGTGTGAAGAAGAGAGAGCACAGAGAAGGAAATGAGAGCAGATGGACAGGCAGGAGCAGAGCTACAAGCACAGCAGGTCCTGAGTGACCTTAACTCTCCAAAGGAGGTTTATGCACCTTGTCTTAGCTGTGGTGAAGAATTTAACAACTGGTCTGTAGAAATACAAAATCACTCAAAAATCTGCTCCATCCCTGGGGGTTGGATGGGGCCCTGGGCAGCTGAGCTGGTGGGGGGCAGCTCTGTCCACTGCAGGGGGTTGGGCCTTGATGTCCCTTCCAACCCAAGCCATTCTGTGATTCTGTGATCAGCCTGTGCTAGACCTGCAGCGCAAAGAAGCTGGAAGGTATCAGCGTTTCTTTGCGACAGGGTGAGTTGGGCATGAGCAGATTGCTGCGTTAGAGGGTCATTTTTGGTGCTGGTTTTTCATTTCCCTTTATAAAGTTTTGGGCTTTGTACCTTCCATGCTCTGTAACCTTCTCTGTGTTTTCACTTTGTTTAGCTGACAAAAACCAAAATGAGTGCAGATATTTTTAAAAGCCTCCTACATCACTGTTTGTTATTATTTATGACTGATGTAGTTAGTCCTTTTACAGCTGTAAAGCTGTTGAGTCTGGTTATGTGTTTTGGGCTTTCAGTTCCTATCAGCATTTCATTGTGATGTAACACTGTTACCGCTAGATGGCTCTTATTTTCACAATAAATAGGAACTTGCTGGCATTACCTTCATTTACTATACTTCCCGCCCTTCCCCAAAGTAAAAATACAGTGGGGCTATCAAACACCCAAATGGAAATACGCTGAATTTCTAAAAGTGATTTATTCAATATTTACTACCAAAGCAGAAAACCTGCAGTAGCCCAGAGTTCAGTTTTTATCCCTTTATCCCTCTTTCAGTAAAACATCAGTTTATCGTGGCATATTGTTTATTGTTCGGGAGTTCAGACTCTGTAGTTTTGTTAACTTTCCTTGCCACACACATCTGATTCTCTTAGTGGTCACAAGGAGATACCTAAAATTCAGACAGACTAGAAAGTGTCTGCATGAATGGTAAATGGACATTTTGTGCTCAAGTTGTCAGAAGTCAGTGCAGAAAAGTACCACCAAAAAGGTGCAACTCGGAAAACTCTAAACTTCCCATGGTTGATTGGTGTCTAGATATGCTGTTACTTTCTTCTGTTTAACAAATACTTCAGATTTACAAGATGGGTGTAGATGACATCAAATTGGGTGGGAGTGTTGATCTGCTTGAGTGAAAGGAAGGCTCTGCAGGGGGGCTTGGATAGGCTGGTTTGATGGGCTTGGTCCAGTCACAAGATATTCAACCAGGCCAAGTGCAGGTCTTGCACCTGGGTCATAACAACCCTACGCAGCTCTACAGGCTTGGAGCAGAGTGGCTGGAAAGCTGCGTGGAGGAAAAGAACCTGAGGGTGCTGGCTCACAGCCAGCTGAACACAAGCCAGCAGCATGCCTGGTTGGCCAAGAAAGCCAATGACATCCTGGCTTCTATAAGAAATAGTGTTGCCAGCAGGAGCGGGGAGGTGATTGTCCTCCGGTACTTGGCACCTTGCGTGTTGGTTTCACTGTTGGCCCCCCACTACAAGAAGGATACTGAGTTGCTTGAACATCTGCAGAAAACAGCAAGGAAGCTGGTGAAGGTACTAGAAAGAAATTTATGAGAAGCAGCTGAGTGAACTGGGGCTGTTTCTTCTAGAGAAGAAGCGGCTGAGGGGAGACCTCATTGCTCCAACTACCTGAAAGGAGACTGCAGCGAGGAGGAGCACTCTTTTCTCAGGTGACAAGGTCTCAAGTTTCACCAGGGGAGATTTAGATTGGATACTAAGGAGAATTCTTTCATGGAGGGGGTGGTCAATCGATGGAACAGTCTGCACAGGGAAGTGGTGGAGTCCTCATCCCTGGAGGTATTTAAGACACATGTGCACATCGCACTAATGGATGTGATTTACAGATGGGAACTTGGTAGATGGCTGGATTTGATGATCTTGAAGGTCTTTTCCAACCTAGACTATTTTATGACTATGGAAGGTTTTAAATCAGGAATGATTCTGGAATCACAAATCCACAGAGAGCTATCTATTAGTGATATTTAGGACAGTGAGTATCTGTAGAATCCTAGTATTCCCCGAAATTTTCATTATGTCCTGAAATCTACAGCCCTCTAAAGATAGATTTAATGATGTCCTAAGCAGTGATTTTCTTACTCTGAAAAAAATCATCAGAAATGATATTTTACCTACTCAGATAAAAGATCTGGATGAGTCATTCCCGTGAACTGCACTTGAGCTTTTTTTTCCCATTCCTGTCTTCACCCAGCCATTGCTCTAATTTTTGTTTCCCTGTACTTGGCTCTTGATCTGAAAAGCAGTTGGTGTATGTGCAGAGACCAACACTTCCACTCAGCATTTCACTATAGTATGGAAATGCATCTGTAGATAGCTGAATCTGCAAGATCTTTTTTTTTTTTTTTTTTTTTGTATTACTCCTGATTGCTCACTAGTAGGCTATTCATAATATTACTATTTCCAAAAATTGAATCCTTCAAAAGCTGTAGAATTTGGGGGAAAAGAATACCTGCTTGGCTTCGGTTTAGCATATATGTTAGTAACATAATCTTACCTGGCTCAATATCCAGGGAGTAGCTGTCAATCTCCAAATTGAGGCGTTGGGCAGCAGCGTCGCAGAAGTCTTCCAAAACACAGTGTACTGCTTCTGTGATATTATATGGCACTGTTCTGGCAAATTTCATTTTACTGTTGACGATCACACTTCCATTCCTGAAGTTAAGTATTTCCAGTTGCTTAAAACCTGTAAGGTTGGACTGAAGGTATGGAAGTAGCTGCAAAACAAAAAAGGCGCTTTTATTTTACCTTACTGTCAATGTCTAGCTGCTATAATTTCTCTTCTAGTTGCTTTTAGTTATCAAGTACACACGTTGCACACTTATTTCTCTGATTTTAATATGGTTGCTAAACTTCACCACCAAATTCACTTTTTTATTTTTTGGTATTTTTGGGACTCTCGCATCTTTCTTAATAACGTATTGAGTTGGACAGCAGTAATTTTCCCTGTAATGAGATGTATGGCAGCTGGAGAACTTATTCATCTGAAAGAAAAAAATATCACCGTGCTCAAAAGCCAACTGTAATTATTTTCAAATGTTCAATCTGGGCAGGTTAGGACATAGCATAACAGGTGTGCTACTGAGCTGACCTGTTGCCCTATTGTACCCATAAAGAAAATCCATATTTAATCACCAGCTTAGCTTCTGCTAAGCTATGATATCGTTTATAAGGCTATTTTTAAATTTGGCATAGAGATACAAGTCTTAGATGTATTCAGAATTGTTGATGTAATCGAAGCTAAAGACAAATAATGACATGCAAGGCATATATCTGGAGTCTCTTGAACAAATAAACACTTTAATAATTGAGTTCATAGAGTGCTTTTTCACACCCCGAGAACATCCCAGGGTTATGAGTCCCTTAATAGTGCTGCTTATCAGACCAAATTGCAGCAGGGTCCGATACTGTTAAAATACTGTACTCTGTACTGAGCCAACTGGCATAAGTCAGAATTTCCTTGCCAAAACCCCTTGGTACAACTCTCACAGAAGCTAGTTGCTGTTTTTCCTGAGTTATGGAGCAATAATTAATGTAATTTAGTGATAAGGGATGTGCATGTGTTTTCAAACTGTGTCTGACTATTGCGTGTGTTGTTCAAGTTGCTCTCCACCCACCAATTGCATGAACTGTTGTTCTAGTGCTTTGTACTCCTGCGAGCTCCGGTTGAAGAGATCATCGGAGAAGTGCATGTTGGTTACCCTCAGGCTGAAGAAAACCACAAGCTCTTTGCCTTTGGCTGCTGTTGTCATGGAGCTGGTGGTCACGTACTTCAGCGTGGGAGCCTGGGTGGCTTCTGCAGACTCAGTTGTCTGCACTGAGATGTAGCCACTGCCATGCTCTGCCTCATCCAGCACTGCCGTGCTCTTCACACCAACGCCATCCAACTCAGCAGCAATGTCCTGCACTCCTGTACTTGCACGGTCAGGAAGAGTGCTGGCAGCTGCTGGCATCGAGGTGTCTGGTACTTCAGGGGACTGGTCAATGACAACAGAGTGGCTGTAGAATGGGCTGGTCACTGTGGGCAGCAGAGTTTGGTCTGGTGGCAGCGCTGCTGCAAAAGTGACCTCTGGCTGTGTGGCAAAGAGGTCGCTTGAACCGATAAGGAAAGGCAACGTTTTGTAAGTGCTTGTTGTAACCAAAATGTCATCACCTGATGATTCTAGTTCCTCCATGATCTTCACTGCTGCAGAAAAACAGGGGAAAGACAAAGAGCTAGTTTAAAAAATGAGCATAGCAAACCTCAAGCATGGAGCCAACATCATCTGGTGTTTCCGCTGCAGCATTTTTAAAAGGAAGATTTAATGCTACCTAAACATGAAAATACTATTTCCATCAGCAGAGAAGAACTACAGGAATGAAACACTTCATCCACATGTTTCTGTGATGAGATTTCTGTAGGTGATGTGTTTAAGTAATAATTACGCCCCATAAGTATTTCCTGAGCAATTCCTGATGCAGTCTTGTTTTGAAGGCATATAATTGTGCTGTCAGTTTATATTGACAGAAAGAGTAGATTGCAGCTTTGAGTTGTCTGCTTGGATCAGTTCTATGCCAGAGTCATTTTGTTACCTTAACCTCTGCTAGAGGTTAAGGCTACTAGTTGCTAGTAATCATAAAATGTTATTAAGCAAAATGGTGAAGCAATCTCCTTTGATTTACCTAGAAGACAACAGCAGCAGTGAAAACAAATTCAAACCCTAAGAAATCATTTGCTGCACTCAAAAAGCCACCATCTGACCCTGATGTTAAACTTTCACGAGGTTCCCAGTAAGACTTGGCATGGACCTAGGCTTTGTGATGGATGCACCTGAAATCCAAATCTGAAGTGTGATGAAACTCTGAAAGTGGCTTTCAGCTATCTGCTTGCCATGATCTCACAGAAAATGATGGCCTCTATCCCACAGACATCTACTCAATAGCTTGTCCTTTAAATAATAGTCCTTTTCCTGATAGGACAGTTTTCCTCCAATTAATGAATTATTCCATTCTCTGCTTCCATTCAGGGGTCAAAGAAGGAACTGAACAATTGTTTGCACTGGGAATAACCCTCACTGAGAGAGGTGGCAATTATTCCACAAACAGCACAGGAGTTGCCCATGGATGGTCTTTGTGTCCCTTTCTGCTTCTTTGTTTCTGAATGAATGAGGACTGAACTGCTGCTGTATAGCGGTTTTTAGGAAAAAAAAAGTTTATTTTCAAGAAAGATAACCTTAAGGCAAGATTGCTGCCTATATTGTTTACAATAGTATTTTCACATGCTCTTTGCTTCCTCTCTGCAGATAGAATGACTTGGCCAAACATTAATCTGCCTAATGTGTTTGGTTTTTTTTTTCCCTTCTATAGAGCCACTATTAAAACACTGCTTCCCTTTCATTGTTCTTTCCTTTATTGATGTAACATACATTCATGTACACTGGGTGAGGCTAGCATGCTTTAGTAGGAATGTGTAGCCTTATTCTCCTAGGTTGGCCACACAACTCACTAGTGGTTAAACTATAGGAGTGGGTTGTGAAAGAGCTAGGTTTAATTTTTGGTTCTGCTTTGACTCTTTGGGAATCTTGAGAATACATCTTTTTGTGGTATTGATCGCTCTTCGAGGGAACATTTAAAAGTTAAGTGCATCCTCTAAGCCAGTCAGTCATCTTTTCTCCATTTTAGATCCCAGAGAAGCACTTATCTCAAATAAAGGTAACCATCCAAAAGTACGTTGGATCTTTTGGTCATCAGATGCCCAATTTTTCTCTTACACAATTTTTATTATCTAAATCAATTCCTTCAGCTCCTCTTAGCATTACTGAGGTTCACTGGCATCTTTGAGTGTTGAGAGTGATGAGAACTGAGACGGTTTTTTTGGAAAGGGAAACAGTTTGCATGGTGTTACAGTTCAACTCTACCAGCAGACAAGCATAGTTCTGACACTGGTGAATGTCCTGTGCATTTTACTGTAGAACACCAGAATCATGCTCAAATATCAAGTGCTCCTCCTAATTCTTCATTTTTACATCTGTTGTAAGTTTTTAATATGCTCTGAATAGGAAAGATCTAGTTTTCTACTTGTTTTTTGTTGTTGTTTCTGAAGGAAAATGAACTCCTAGAGATAATTTCAGAAATAACCCACATAGGTTGAACCAGAAGTTTTCAGATAAAACATTCTGGAAAGACCATGACAGCAGCTGTTTCCATTTATGCAGTCACTGTATCTGTAAGTCGTGCAAATGTTATTCCATCACAAAAATATCTGTCTGATAGCACAATGTATTTTAAGGCTGTTTTTAACAAGTAATGAGTAATAATAGATCCTAACATAATAAAAGGACCACAGCCTTCATCGTTGCAATCCTAGAGAGTATCCAAAAGAGGAGAGCAAAGTGCAGGGTTCTGCATGGAGCACAAAGCACTAAACACTATGCCACAGCTCAAGGCCCCAGTGCTTCATCAGGATCTTGAGATGCTCCTCTCTTATGTCCTTGTGTTTCTTGTGTAATTGAAGATACAGACAGATTAAGTAAACAAATCCAAAACAAACCTGGTGATGTTCTACGTTTACAAAGCTCTTGCTGTTACTTGTGATGCTGATAAGGAGTGAGAGTCCCTTATTAGTTAAGAGAACCCAGAAAAGATTTCTTAGCATTAGTGCTCGGGGCATTAATGAAGGATTATCTACTGATGGGATGAACCAGCGGCTCCACAGAGCAAAGAAAGCATGACAACATACACCTGAGCCTATGGCTGTGATGGAGTTGTTGGGTTACATTTTAGGAAGATGTAACATCAGAAGAAATAGGTACTGAAACAGATGTGAAGCTGCAGCAAGTGTGAAGAAGTATAACCATACATATATTACAGATTTGGAGTACAGCTCTATATGAGCAGTTGTCTATACATGCATGTGTATGTGTATATGTATATATATACAAATAAAAGCTATAATATATTATTTATATAATATTTATATTATATTATATTTATATAATTATAGCTTATATAATATTATTTATATAATATAAATAAAAGCTATACATAGACTATAAACATCTTCTGGCATTCTCTTATTACAAACAGTGTAACTTAAGAGGCCTTGAGGGCACACCAAGTTGACCCCTGGTGCGTGCATCACCAGTGCTCATATGCTGCCAGTTCCTGCCTCCCAGTCACTGCCTCTCCAGCTAAGAGAGTGACAGAGCACAGAGGTGATGGAAGTATGTTGCAACGTGACAGGAAATGGGTTCACCTAAAATCCTGCTGAGCACTCACTGCGACACAGCATGAGTTGCAGGGTCTCTGACCCTTCTTTTTTTTTGCTCTCTGTGTCATGCTACTGCTTACACAAGAGATGTATTGAAAACAGCAGAAAAATGGTTTTGCCAAGCTCTTCCTCTGTCTGCAAGAGACTCAGATGAGATCAGTCTTAGTGACTTACTTAAAAATATTCTTGAAACATAAAGATGACCTAAACATTTGGAATCCAGAAAACTCTTTGCATTTAAAATATCGTTTTTATATATAAGCACATATATATGTATCTGTTATTTTGAAATAGAACTCAAAGCACACTTAAACTACTTCTTCACAGAGCAATTAGTGGTAGCCCTTCACCCAGTTTGCCTTTTTAAGGTGAGATCATTACAATAGAAGGACAGAAAATGCACAGGCAATTACTATATGAGAAGTTTAAAAGCATGAACGCTGAAGGTTCAGGTATTCTTATTCTCAGCAGACTTCATTTCAGTGCACAGTTTGCTCTACAACTGTATCATTTTGGTGTAAGAAACCCACAGAGAACATGAAATAAGATGCTGAACTCAAACATATCCCCCAGAGTAACCACATTGAAGATTAAACAATGGCATGGAATTAAATACTACCATCAGTAATAAAAAAAATCAACTCTAACTCTCAGCCACTACTTACATTCCTGTAAAGCTGTTCAATGGAATCTGTAGGTGTTTTATGTATTATATGGACAAGGCAGGGGCATTTTGTACTGAGGATAGTTTGATATCTAAAATTAAACTGCTGTTGGCAAAGACATGTAAACAGTAAATGAAGAGGCAGTTTCTTGGGTGCGCTGCTGTACTAAATCTTTGTAACGGGAGCTCTACATGGAGGTATTTTTCCCCAGCTGGACGATTAAAATGCATAGGTTCAACTTACTTATCAGAAAAAAGAAAGAAAAAAAGAAAAAAAAATCGATTGCCATCTCAACAACTTTGTCTAATTAGTTTGTTCTCTTATATATTTTAAGTGAGAAAGAGCCTCCAAATTGACCATGAATAAGGAATTGCTGTTTGCAAAAGTTCAAATTGTAATTGAAAGGTTTTCTAGTGGCTTTGCATAAATAAGTATGCCCAGAAGGTTGTACATCAGGAGAACCTGGCATTTCATTTCATTCATGAGCTTAATAAGCACTGACATTTCATATTGGAAACAGACACTTTTTGCAAGTCCACTGACATGTAGCTCTGTATATGAAAGTTAGAATATAACACTTTATATGGAGATATTTGTAACCAAGCTAACTGAAGAAAATAACTAACAAAGGAAAAAGAATGCAGTTAAAACGATCCGCAGTCAGAGTAAAAAATCTCCATATGGACAGCTCTGCGGATGCACATATTAGGTGGAACTGTACAGCAAGGAGCTGAATTCAAATTTACATATTTTCTGCATATTGAAATGCCACAAATTCCCTGGATGCAGGAATGTTATATACAAATAAACAGGTAAAGTGCTGAATTTGAGTTCAAGGTCTCCCATTTTTAACTGAGGCTCAAATAAGATGAGGATTAAGAGAACAACAGGGGAAGAGGATCATTAACCTAATGGGTTACAGCAAAGATCTTGCGGTACATAATTAATGACTAATTTTGTCCTTTTAATTTTTAGAGCTGTCATTCTGTCTGTATGAAGCCTCCAGAAGCCAGGTCTGGTGTTCAGTGAGAACAGAATTCCCTTTCCTGTCTTAAGTGAACCCCAATTTCTTTTACAGTGAAGACATGCAAAAATTGCCCGAGGCTGCTGTGGCTACCATTTCTTGTAATCCATACTGTGTTAAAATTCAGCAACATTTGCTAGCCTTTCAAATCATAGAATCATAGAATCACTCAGGTTGGAAGGAACCTCAAAGATCATCAAGTCCAACCGCAGCCTAACCATAGTACCCTAACTCTAACAACCCTCTGCTAAATCATATCTCCAAGCACCACATCCAAACGACTCTTAAACACATCCAGGGACGGTGGCTCAACCACCTCGCTGGGGAGCCTGTTCCAATGTTTAACCACCCTTTCTGTAAAGAAGTGTTTCCTAACGTCCAACCTAAACCTACCTTGGTGCAACTTGAGGCCATTTCCCCTCGTCTTGTCACCTGTCACCACTGAGAAGAGACCAGCCCCGCTCTCTCTGTAAGCACTTTCAGGTACTGGAGGAGAGTAATAAGGTCTCCCCTCAGCCGCCTCTTCCCCAGACTAAACAGCTGCAGCTCCCTCAGCCTCTACTCATAGGGCTGATTTTCCAAGCCCTTCACTAGCCTCGTTGCCCTTCTCTGGACCTGCTCCAGTACCTCCATGTCCTTTCTGTACTGAGGTGCCCAAAACTGAACACAGTACTCGAGGTGAGGCCTCACCAATGCTGAGTACAGGGGCAGGATGGCTTCCCTAGTCCTGCTCACCACACCATTCCTGATACAAGCCAGGATGCCATTGGCCTTCTTGGCTGCCAGGGCACACTGCTGGCTCATATTCAGCCATAAAAATATATCTTAAAAATATATCTTAAGTAAGATACCATGCTAAACTGAGATCTCAGAACTCGTATGGTATTTGCATTAATGAATTAAACAGAGAAACAACCAAGAAACAGTGAATTTTGCAAATATGAATATGCTTTTACAAAGAAACAGAGTCAAATCTGAATAAAAAACATCTTGCTTAAAAACATAGCTTCAGGTGGATTAACAGTTCGTGTTCCACTTGTTGATGGCTCTACATTTAAATTGGAAAAAATACATTGTGAGTTTTAAATAAGAAACTGTGTGACAACAACCTAAAGCTTTAGAAACCAGGAATTGTATAGAAGCAGCCATCTGAATGCCATCCATACTCCTCCATGCACTGACATGATTTTGGAGCTCCTTAAATTGAGATCTCAAAGCTGGGAATACTATTTTTTTATTTATTTTACTTTATAATGATTAGAAACGTATTCGAAAAGTTATGCTACCTATCCTTCAGAATTGAAAGTATCGTCCAAAGTCCTCTTCAATGCCTGTGTTTTCCACTACTGTGCGATAAAAAAAAAGTAGAAGAACAAATTTTTGTAGGTCATGGGACCGTCAGACAAGTTTATTAGTTTGCAAAATGGTAAAATAGCACAGAAGGCGCATGATATACGTTCAAGTACTGTGTTGGCCCAAGGACCTAAAAACAGAGAAGAAGAAAAACATAAAATTAGAAAGTTTAATCTGAGATTATCTTAAATTTTTCTCATCAAATGAGTGCTTGTAGACTTGCAAAGAAAAGCTTAAACACTGAATACATTTTTTTTTTTTTTTTTCATATTATGGTTTGAAAAACGTAGAATTAAAGGAACGAAGGTCACAGTGAGGACTATTTTATTCTTCTGGTGCACCTTGGATATACACAATTTGATTTTATCATAGTTTTGCTATGGAAAAAGAACGAGAGAGATAGAAGGTATCTAACTGGGAAGATCCTGCTGGTTTTATTTTAAGTATGTGTTTCAATTTTAGTGATATGAATAATGATTTTGGACCAGATGCTTTAGGGATGATTGTGCCTGTTAAAAGGTCACTGTGGTTGGTGCAGCCCAAAATAACCAGAGCACTGTTCTTCGGGAGTTTCAGTGTCTAAAAACAATAACCAGTTGTTACCACTTGCTGTGGTATACTAACCTATACTCCCCAGGACTCTTCAGGATATCTGTAGTACTCTGAGTATTTAATTTATATGACTTAATTGTGAATATATGATAAATTTTTTTTAAGCCTGTCATATCTTAATATTGGCTGACTGAAACTTTTGCATTCAGCCTCATCTTCAATTTAAAGATAACTTTTTTGCTATTGTATATACTGCTTGAGAGAATTACACAGCTAAACCTACCTGTTCACTCTTCCAAGCATCAGGCTAAAGTAGCACCTTCACAAAAAGCATTCTTGGCACATCCGAAGTTTCAAGTGAAATGGCACCAAAAGAATCTGATGAGGGAGAATGTGGAAAAAAGACTGTCAGTTTAATGTTAAAGAAAACATGCAGGGAAAAACAGAAAAAACGTGCAAGGAAAAGAGTTCTTACCTTGTATAAACAGCCTCGTGAATTCCTGGCACAAAATCAGAGGTGAATTCCAGTACCCAAAACACCTGGAGATGTTCTTGCAAGAAGTAATGGTGTTTTCATTTCCATGACAATGTTGACTGTGCCAGATAGAGAGCTGTGCTAAACATAGATGGCCCACAGGCAGCTGGGAATGAACCAGAGGCAGGAAGAATCCCCAAACATCCAGAAAATTGAGTTTTTCTAGAGATTGCTATGAAATAGTAGTGAGATAGAAAGAGCGTACGACTGAATTAACTGCTGGGCAGGAGGAGGAAGTCAAAAGATGCCTCACAGCAAGGCTGCATAAAATATGAGAGCAATTACTAAAAGGAACACGTCTTTTATCAGCCACTCATGCAGATATGTTGCAGCCATCTACACATCAGTGCGGGCTTTTTTCCTCGCAGGAAAAACACTGTGATACACTCTGCAGAATGGTCTTCACTGAAAGTGTTTCTTGGGGGTGGTTCAGGTCGATGAGATCAAGATGTACGAGAATGACAAAACAGCTGAGGTATTTTAGCACTACTTTCATTTTCTCCAGTATTTCTGTAACAAAGTCTCTAGAAATAATGCTTCCTGCATGATAGTCTGAGCTACCATAATAACCATTTACCTTGATTATACGAACTGTAAGTGGCTACTGTCAAAACAATTGCAATTTAAAATTCTCCATACTGTTCAGGAATAAAAGTATTTCACTATTGTTATTGCAGACTTCATGAAGACCTTTATCTGTTTTTATATTTAGTTGCATTGTTTTACTACTGTAATTTTCTTGGATTTTGAAATAACAACACGTCTAACACTCCTTTCTGAATAATTGCATTATGTTAGGTAGACTGATGGGAAGACTGGAAAGAAAGATAGAAGAATTTTAACCATGGAGAAGAAGGAGAGATGAGTTGATTCCAGAGGAAGAATTCTAGAAGACATTGAACAGGTATCTCAGTAGAAAAGAGCAGTTTTGTTTGCACTATCCATAAATAGAGAATGAAAGCCCAGATTTTGAAGGTTCTATAGCAAAGAAAACCCTTTTTTATAATTACTTAAAGTTTAAACCCTGGAACCAGGCAACTTTCCAATAAGAGGACTGGACATTTGTACAAAGGTTTTTCTCTTAGTATTACTAGGAAATCTCAAAACATAATTTGAAAGTCACACTTTAGGCTTATTTGAAAGGTAGCTTTGCATCTTCCTAGTGGTTCTAGGCTGCTTCAAGGGTTGCAGTAATTACCATCCTATCTGGTCAAAAAGTCTCTCTAATTCTCACTGGCCTGCCTTTTATGGACATCATCATCACCTCGAATGAGTACAGTATCATTTAAAAGAAGCCTCACATGTGCTCATAGCTCATTCTTCCCACTGCCTACCCACACCTGACTAATCCCATCCTTCATGTCTTAAAAGCACTTCTCACTGATTTAACTCCTTCCTGCTTTTATCCTCCTTTCCCTAGATCTTGTATGGAGAACTCTGTGTGTGTGGGCTTGCAGATCTTCCTGCGAGCTATGAAATAATTTTTTTTATATTCCTTTGCACAGTGACTTCAGGTGGACACAATTAAAGTGGCTGGAGTAGATTTCAGCCACTCAGTACTAAGGACTCTGTAGTAATGTGTAGTATTTAGTTATGCACAGGTGATAACTAATGCAATTAAGTCCATCAGTGAAATGTAGAGCTGACAGGGACACAAAAAAAGAGTAACAGACAAAGCTATTTTTGCAAGCCATCTCTTTCATGATGAACGTGAGTAAATTTAAAGTTTTATTATGTTCTAGATGTCTATCGTTTGTATTGTAGCCCAGGGAAATGGCTGGGAATACACAGTAGAATTGCAGGCTGTCCAACCTCGTACAGAATGGTTGAAGCAGTAGATTTTAACTACCAGCAGCAGTTAAAAGTTTAAAGGTTGATAAGAAATGCAGCTCTCAAATGAAGAAGTCAGGCACAAAGCGGCAAAAAGTCTATGCCTGCTAGTCAGAATTTTACTTGCCATATTACAGTTAATATCACCAGTACTATTGACTTTCACAAAAATTATATAATAAATTTTGTTAAGTTCTGAGTTTCCTTGTCTATTTTTTCCTATAAAATATGCAATGACTACGAAAATAAAAGAATAGGTTGCTGCAGACAGTACCACCAAAAAGCTATAAAAAGAGAAAAGGTTTTAAAGAGTATGCACTACTTAGTCTTTTAAGAACTCAGTAAATGTTCAGTGTCTTTGTTCTGTTAATGTTGTTTTGCGTACTAGAAGATTTTAAGCAAATATGATATAGCTATGTCTCACTGCTAATATGGCATCCCACCTTTTTGGAGCAAGAAGACTTTTTTTCTCTCCTGCTACTCATCTGCAGAAGTGATGATGAAGTTTGGATATGCTAGTGCTCATTTTAGGCACAACTTGTGCTTAATGAGGAGGAGCAAGATGGTGGCCTTCTCTGGGGAAAGCTTTCTTTCTTTCTTTTTTTTTTTTTTTACAGCTCTATGCAGTTTATTCTGCTTTGCAGATCGATAGGTTGCAAACCAAATGAACAACCAATAATTTCTGAAAGTAGCGATTAAAAGGTTCATTCCAAAAGATCAAACCTGCACTCACAGGACTCACGCAAGTGTAAGTTTCAAGCATAAAATTAAATGCTGTGTAAGCACAGATAATAATGGCTTTAGGAGAAAGCACAAGCCTTTTCCTCTCTTTTTTCTTTTTTTTTTTTTTTCTTTTTTTTCTTTCCAATGGATTTAAAACTATATGAGGAAAACTTGCAAACAAAATCTAGATCTCTTCTAATAGTGAATTTTCTATTTACACTACACTTCCCAAAATTTCTTGATGTTTGCCTCATGGCACTGATAGGCACTGAACTATGCAATGCAGTGCGTCTGAGGATGGTATAGAAGCACAGCATCTAGCTTTGACCTGAAACCTCTATGAGAGCCAAGCGAAGGGTGCTCCTGCACTGCCACCGGGGAATAGCCAAATAAGCCCTAACCTTGGGGCTGGAGGGAAGTTTGTCTCTTCCTCCCATCCAGTGAAAAGCACTCAGGCAGTAACTGGAAAACATTGCAGTAAACAAGCTCTTAACAATTTTTGAAGGAAAATAAAAGAAATAGGGTGTGCTGCTCTGTATTTCTAGTAGGTGAAATAGTCCTAACTGCTTTTCTCCAGCCGCTGGGAGATGTTAGGCTATAAGGCTTTTCAGCTATTTAGCAAAATGCAGAACAGACATGCTTTATTACATGTCCCTGATCCCATGAGTGAATAGAATGAAAGTTCATAGGTCTTCTCCCTGCTGTACTGTTAGCAACAGCATTGTAAGACTTGTCAGTACACACTAAAAATTGTTGCTTTCAACATTTTTCATCACAAACTTTCATTTCAGGAACATTTCACATTTAATTCTTAGAAGAAATATTTTTCTAGTCTTTAAGTTGCTCTGCTAATCATGAAGTATTTGCTTTTCTTACACTTCAAAACTCTTTGTATACAGGCAAATCTTTTACTCGGTGCTGTAATAAACCTGCACATGCAGTGAGGAAGAGCTGTGCTTGCTCATGGCATGTGATATGTCTGCTAGGGAAAAAGTGCAAAAGGATGCATCCATTGTTCTGTGTGTGTGAGAATATGCTTTTCCAGTAGACAGTATTCCTGTGCATTTTGTGCAACAGAACTATAATGATTAAAAAGGTAACAGCAGCTAACTCCAGCTACCAGAGAAGTTACTCAGTGCAGTAACATGACCATGTACAATGCTGGGCTCTTCCCTGCCTGAAGTGTCAGCTTTTATATTCTTTATTCTTTAGATGCTCGTCTAGGTACTTACTGTATCAGTCCTACTGATATTACACTAAATGGCCATTCCATGACTCTTATGTTTCTGCTGTGCAGGTCCCAGTGAATGATGCTACCACCATGCAGCTGGGTGTTTCTGGTCAGCGGTGAAATCACTGCCTCTTTGACTTACAGGCTGATGCTGGGCAGGAGGGATGAAGGAGCCCCTTTGCAATTTCTGGGCATGCAGAAGGTGAGACCAGGCTGGAGAGTAGGAGAGGGAGCAGACTGGTGAAGCTGGAGGGCAGTAGCAGCAGTTGTAGCTCAGATTGCTTTGCCAGTGGAGGCTGCTGCTACACCACAGTGCCCTGCAGTGTCTCTCTTGTCTTTCCATGCCATGATGGTGATGGAGACTTTGGGATTACTGATATTTTGTGGCTCTAGGGAAAATTCTAATTCTAATATACTCGTGTCCCTGATCTGATCCTGGTGTCTTTGTCCTAACTTGTTTCATCTGCAGGGTCAACACTTTTCTCAGAGCTGTAGGAAACATGGCCAACATAATTTTCATTTTAAGGGTTAGATTATGCAGACTTTTCTCCACCCAGGTATAAGCATACATACATTTTCTGATTCATTATCTGGTTTTTCCTCATACCTCTGAGTGCCATTAAAAACCCTACTAAACGAAAAAGACTGAATAAACAAACGTGGAAAATAGTAATTTTTAAGAACTATTTATGTTCTTCAGATCTGCAGAAATGTAGACTTTTCTGATACACAGTACTCCTTGCTTGAAATATATTATTTCATGATATTCTTGTGGCTATCATCCAGATCTGCCTATAGAATCCACAGTAATTTACCTTCCGTGTTTTCAATGCTGTGATAGTTCTTGTTTGTGTTAGCTGATATTGCCTTTATTTATTTATTTTTCCACTGTCTTTTTGCTCTGTCAGTTTGAAATTCTACCACAATACACAATACAAATCCTGCCTTATTTCCTTATACTTTAGTATTAGTGGTTTGTTTTTTTTGTTTTTTTGTTTCAGAAATGCAATGTATGATTTTCTCTTTGAGGGCACAGAAATATTTGTGTCACAACTGAAAGTGAAAAGTTAAAAGAATATTTCCTGTACTTACCTATGACTGTATGTTTAATAACAACATTTCTCCTACTCCTTGCGTGAAGGTCTATTGCATCTTACCTTGTCCAGACAGGCTGTCTCTATCAGCTTCCTTGAAAGGTGGTTCCGTTACTCCAACCAGTCCTTTCTTCATCTCAGCTTCAGTATCCTCATCAGTGGCTTGCAGGAAAGTAGGTAGTGTAAAGCTACCTGTGGTGTAAACTGCCAGTGTGATAGCCTGCTCAGTTGGAGACTCATCGTCATCGGTGATTAAGTCATTGCTATCTGACTCATCTGCTGGAGGAGGCAGGTAGGAATCCTCTGGTTTTGGAGAACTGTCCGTGCTAACCAGAGCACTGAAAGGCACTGTGAATCTTTGATAATCAGTAGTGATATCTTCTGTGTCCGGAGATTTGTCATGAGGTGGTTCTCTGGAGGGTTTGGTAGGGAATGCAGGTTCAGATGTAATAAAATTACTATCAAAGTCTTCAGGTCCGCCTATCTCTCTGCTTAGATCAGAGATTCCAGTTGTAAATTTGTCAACAAAGATGTCTCTAGTTTGGTCCACGGTTGCTGGGCTGGGATAAACCAGTGGGAGTTCCGCGCTTATGGTGTCATCCTAAGAAAGGATTTCAAAGGGAAGCAGATTTTAAAGGTAGTTTTCATTATTATGTTTAACTTTCACTGCTAAAACAGCCAATAATCTTTAGTCATGGGAATCTAATTCAGCATGAAGTCATGATATACACCAAAAGTCTGACATATGTATGTGCACATTGCCTGGTATTTTAAATGCAGTCAAAGAAAGATGACCTTTACTATGCCTGTCAATTGTTATCCTCTCGTTGAGATACACTACTGAACTGATGAGCAGTTGTTTATTTTTAATTAAAACAGGAAAATGCAATCAAGTGGTAATATTCACTTGTGAATGCTTTAAACCATATCTTTTCTTGCACTATATCACCACAGGACTCATTGTTATAGCATATATAAAAGGCAGATATATATTTTTGCAAAAGAGCATTTTGCTGTATATTTTCAAGCACCTTCTTGGTGTTTAAGGTCATTTCTCATGAAGAAACAGATAAATAAAAGAGGTGGAATTAACTCACCAAATCAGGGCTTGCCAGAGGAATAGTGACCATGCCTTGGATGTCATTATCAAAATCACTTGATGGTTTAATAGGTTCTGTGTGTGTGTGTGTGTGTAGGGGGGGGGGGGGGGGGGGGGGGGGGAGAAAAAGAAAAAAAAAGAAAGCAATATTTCAGCAATAGCACACTGAAAACTAAAAATGCACTAAAACTATTCTCCATTGAAAAGATGATCTTTAAAAGTCCATTTTAAGAACAGACAGGCATCAATTTTAAATTACACTGGTAATTATGAAGAAAGCAGGAGATTTATATGCAGTATTCTTTGTATTCTTTATTTAGTATGAATGGGATAGGGCTGCAGGGAGCTGAACTGGGCATAGCTGGATGAATGATTAAAATCAGCTGAACTCGCATGGGCTATGATGATTCATCACACCCTGCTGTTCATTAAGTCTAAATTGTATTCAGTTTTACCAGGAGTCCACACCATTGCTACTCTCGGTGTTTTGGCTTTAGCACTGCTTTAACCCTCTCAGAAGAGCTCTTCAAGCACACCTACATGCATGTTGCTTTTCTAAAACTGTGTATTAAACGTAACTAGAGGGAAAAATTTGATTAAAAGTAGACACTATTTAAGTGTTCTATATTCATGAAAATTCAATTTGGCACCCTTAAGCTATATTAAAACATGATATTTTAATACTACAGAAAGTATTAATTCATCTATGCATATTTTTAAAGGGAAGAAAATTCTGCTGCCTGTAAGTGTAACAATATAGCTATGATATGGTCTGTGTTTTAATGTTTTTTTGACAAGCATATATATGAGGAAGACATTAATGTCATTTATCTGATTTTAACTCACCTCCCCATTGCTAGGGCTTTGTTAGCTTTGAAAAAATTATTGATGGACTGTAAGGGGGTATTTATTAGCTGTAGTACTGCACTAGATGCAGCCCTTCAGTTAGGGCTATTCTCACCCATCTTTGTTAATATCCTAGATTTATATTCTGCTTCTTTTAAATCTTAAACTTGTATTCATCTTTGCCCTTTAAGGTGCCTGTCCCTTTTTGTTTCTCCATCAGGAGGTTACAGGGCTTGTTTACAATAGATTTTTAGCTGTTAGAAAGCTAAATTTAAGTTAGAGAAATTTCTTATCTTAATAAAGAAGGGTGATTGTCCATACTGGGAATTCAGAATGAATTAGTGAATATTCAAGCTATTTTTATTTTTTTCTTCTCTGGTTTGCCCTAGTGTGCAAAATATCCAGATTTTCTTAACAAATTAAAACTGACACTCTAATATGATCGGAATTCCAACTATTTAAACACAGGGGGGTATTTTGTTACAAACTTTAAGTATTTTACAACACCTATGAGATGTAGATACATCAAATGAAAATGACCTTGAACAAAGCTAAGGACGCTGTACTGAAACTGCATAAATTTGCAAGGGTAAGGTTCAAACTTGTGCCTAGTATTGGCCTGCCTACTGACCGTCAGTAAACCGAAGTGTCCCAAGGTCCACTGGTAGGGACCTGTCTTCAAGGAGCGCTGTGGCAACCAGCTGCTGAAGGTCCGTTACTGTGAGTTTGGTTGCTGATATTTCCCTCTCTTCCTTTGCAGATAGTGGTGCTTTTTCATTTTCAACCTTGTTTGATCCAATAGTTGAGATGTCATCTGCAGTGCTTTTGATTTCTGAGCCATCTCTCTCAAAGTTTACCATGTATCGTGCTATAGTGCTGCTTGACCTGCAAAGGGGCGATGCAAAAGTGACCAGTGCAGCAAAATCAGTTATTGCCTTAAGGCTGGTCTTACAAAGAAGTAAACAAAAAATTCATGCAACCACAACATATTCTCTACTGTAAAAATAACACAGATACATTGCTTTCTAGTGACACTGTAATCTTTAAATTACTTTTACTATGCCTAAGCCTCTTCTCCTTCTGTTCATACTTTTAAATTAAACTTCATATATTGAATAAAATTATAAAAATATTCTAACATAATCCTGTTTAGAATCACTACTCAGAGACCCATGGAGCTGGTAATATTGGTTGACAGTTGATTATTGATTTAAACAATCATAAATCCATTCTGGCAGTTACAAGAAGCAATAATCCCCTACTAATTATACAGGAACATACCAAAAGGCATTTAAAGGTTCATAAAACTACGGATAAGAAAAAACCCTCTCAGATCTGAGGCAATTTTCTTTTTTTTCTTTATTTTCTTCCTTTTTTTTTTTTTTTTTATGAAACAAGTCAGGAAAGTTAGCTTATTTGGCAAGAAAATAATATTTCACAATGGGAGACAGCCTTTCAAAATTCAAATGAGTATGTATAGCTTCTTACTTAATTAACAGAAGACTTGAATCTTCCAAATTATTGATACATCACTTTTCACAAACTGTAAATTCACTTAATTAACATGAAAAAGAACAAGTAAAACATTTGTTGTTTTCTACAATATCAGATACTCGGAGAGAAAGGAAGTACACCTTATCTAGTACGTGCTATGCATTTACATTTATGTGATGTTGCAAGAATCCGGTAAAAGAAGTAGAAAATTCTTCAATTTAAACTAGGAGTAAAAGAGAAATTCTAAGATCTGCCATAAAAATTATTCCCCAGCATCACCTCTAAGCAAAAAACAACAACAACAAAAACCACCTGCAGTTGTATGACAAGTCAATAGCTCTCTGCATTTCATTAAGCTAGTAACTGGTAACTCTCTTTGCCACTCTATTCGCCATGATAGCAGAGGTAACCAAGCAAATCCTGCATACTTACTGCAGATAGCATTTGTGTAGAAACACAGCTAGGAAAGTGATGATCAAAACTGAAAATTTAATGTGCATTTTTTTTTCTTTTTAACTTTAAATTTATAGGTAGATGTGTTTTATCATCTGAACGTAAATTTTCTTATGTCAGACAATTTCCTTTCCTTGAAAGACATCCTGACAAGCTTCATTGTATGAACCTTGCAGATAAAAGTGACAGCTGTCCCTGCTGCTTTATGTCACAAATTCTGTACTTGAACAGAACACAAATCAATTCACTTAGTCACATCAAGATAAATACTATTTATTGATTTGCCTTAATTTCTTAGTCTATAAAATGATCAAAATTCGTTATGAATTGGAGACAAATTACCCATCTTTCTCCTTCTTCTGTCTTCATTTCATCGCAGAAATGAACCAAATGTACCATAGAGGATTGCAAAAGAAAAAGAAACAAAGAGTTATATATGCTGGTATCAGTTGTACATCAAAAAAATCTGCTGTCAATTTATCTTCTATGCATTACCTATGTTTTTTATTTCTGTGTGAAAGTGACAGCCTGCTCTCCATCATTGCTTTTTTTCCCTTCAAAGTAGCAGAAATCATTGTGTTTTGAGTGGAAAAACAGGACTTTTACTTTACCTTGATAGTCTGAAATATTTGAAATAGCTTTCCTATTTTTCACTACCAGTGGTGCAATTTGTGCATTACTGATCACTTCTTTACAGTGGTAATGAACACCTTTAACAGTAGAAGCAACTGTTACTGTGACTGCACATTGTACCTACTCTCATCCTAGTCACAGGGGTAATGATCTATTAATCACTTTGAAGGACATGCCTATGTTGACCTTCTTGTCATTATCTCCCTTGATGAATTCTATGGCACATCTCTAATGCTGTCTTTTCATATTGCCTTGCGGAAAATGCTGCGAATAAATGTGGTGATACGGTCAAAGGAGAATGGACAGCAACATATCTAAGGCCTGTTTTTGTGGACCTAGCTAGCTAAATCACTAGGTGATGGGCAGCTCTGGTAATTCACATTGATGAATGTACCTTCTTATCAGCTACAGAGAGCTAAGAACGTGATACTAAGCAGAAATAGATTACAGATCTCTAGTCACAACTGAAAGAGATTACTGAATGTAAGTTGTATCTTTGAGGTGCTACTGCAGATCTTTGTTTGCTATGCAGTAGCCAGCTTTTTCTTTTCTTCCTTTAATTATCAAAATTTTATGCAAGTCATTTTCAATCTTGTTTGCTCTTTTCTTTCCTATTTGCAAGCAATTTTACGAGCAAAAAGCTAGGAATCATATGATCATAGAATGGCTTGGGTTGAAAAGGACCATAATGATCATCTGGTTTCAACCCCCCTGCCATGCTCAGGGTTACCAACTACTAGACCTGGCTGCCCAGAGCCATATTCAGCCTGGAAAAAGAATGCTTTTCTAAAATTTCATTTTGATATGATTGTTTTTCAACATCTATTAAATATTACAAGAAGGGCTGAATGTTCCTAATGCTATGCCATAAGCCCACATATTTCTGTCTCTTCCTTCTCTTTCTTTGCTTTCAATTTTATGTTATTTACTGCTGTTAGTAATTTGGTTTTCCCTTGACTCTTTATATAATGTACTTTTGTCTATTGAAGCACAACAATTGAAGTTATTGAAAGGAACTGTATATTCTCTACTGGAAGAAAAACAAACCACTGCACCTTGTATCAGCAGTAAACATGGAAAGAAGCTAACACTGACTGAACTGGCAAGACAGAACAGGAATCTTATCCAAAGAATTGTTTGACATACCTGGCAGAAACCAATTAGAAAATTTTGTGTGTGAACGTGTCCTCCTGCAACTTTCTCTTTCCAAAAACCTTCACTTTGATCGTGAAGAGCACAAGATCCACACACAGCCATCTAAATT
The DNA here is from genome assembly GCA_030625065.1 of Alectoris magna. Classification (NCBI taxonomy): domain Eukaryota; kingdom Metazoa; phylum Chordata; class Aves; order Galliformes; family Phasianidae; genus Alectoris; species Alectoris magna. The sequence continues at coordinate 82,039,141 of CM060562.1, read as the reverse complement.
ATCCTGCCTTTAACACTCCTTGTCATTTAAGAAATTCCTTAATGCGATAATTTCAAAGCATTTATTTTACTTCACCTACAGTAGGATTTCTCAGAGAATTAAAGCTACTTCTTAATAATTTGAAATCTCATAGTCTCACTTGGGATGTATTTGCATTTCTCTCCATATTGTTGCAGTATTGCTCCCAGAGAACTATTTTTTATTTGTAGCAACACATATTCCACTATCAATATGTCTCTTCATGTGAAGGAAAGAAGGGAGAGTAGAATCCTAGTAGCCAATAGAAAAATTAACCCCATTTTCTTACTTACTTAAATCCTAATACGTGGATTTCTTTAAATCCTGGAAGTTTCTCAAATATTTTTTGCATCTATAGAAAAACATAAACTCATTAATTCAGAGTAACTCTTACTGCTAAAAAGCAAAGACACAGGTTGTATACCTAGACTATATTTTTCATGTTTCAGAGAGGGCTGTAGGAAACAACCTTAAGTGCCCTTTTTGTGCTATTGTCATTGCTCAACTGAAACCAAATCTTTGCCGTCTGCCTTAGCTGGTAATAGGCAAATGAAGTTCAAAATAAATGTGACCTCTGCATGCATTTTTTCTCAGATTAGAATAAATTTTTTCTCAGCATCTCAGTAATTGACAGTATTTTGAGCTACAGCTAACTGATAAACACAAATTGGTCTTTTCCTGTTGTAGCTGAGCCAAATTAAGTATTTTATGTACATCTTTTTTAGAAGAGGAGAGGGATTCTTTTTAAGAACACAGTTCCTTTCTGATTCAATTTCTGGTCGTGCTATGGAACAGGCAGCACATCGCCTAGGCATTTCTTCAGCTAGTAAGCAAAGGAATGGAGGTAACTATTTGATCTAGCAGTAAAAATGATGTAGAAGTAACAATTATATAATGATGTAAGTAAGTAAGAATGTCTCCATGAAATTCTTTGGAGAAAAGTGCATCAGCTATATTTCATGCTACTGGACTACAAATCATTATCTTGTCAACATTTCATGTCAAGAACAGCTATGGACACTAAAAAGTGATCAGATAAAATTTCACAACAGCGGAAAATAGCTTATAAACCAAGAGACTTTGTATTTTTCCCTCCTCTATGCACTTCCTCATATGCTACTTATTCTACAGTATAGGAATATTTTAAAATTAATTAAAGTCATATTGCTGACTTGCACTGTTACATGTGCAACAAACAAAGTATGCAGGCAGTTCTGTTTGAGCATAATACTGGAGAATCCAGTTTTTATTGGTTCTGCCAACAATTTCTTCTCTATTTTTCTATGCATATCTTAAACTGAACTAGGAGAGTGAAATAGCTTGTACTGAGGAGCACTCATGAAACTGATGAGAAGGCTCATTTAATTTTACTAAGAAAAGCTTTTGGGAACATCATCATTAACTGCTATCTCTAAAAATGATAGTTGAACATTACGTTATCATTATTAATTATATGAAGACACTGCAGATGTTCCAGTTCTTAGAGAAATTATGGTAATGCGCAACAAAAATGACTGAAAGTCTTTTGAAAAATAGTTCAGACCACAGTAGCTAATTACTTTTAACATTTATATTACATTTTTCATTACATTTATTGCAGAAATTAAATTATGACAAAGTAATATTGTCCATGAATTCCTGATTAATCCCAAATGATATTCCTAAAGTTACAGATGGAACAACATTCTCCTCATCAGTTATGAGGTTTCACTGATGACCAAGATGATTGCTTGTAAGCTTGGCAGCTGGACAGATGGCCCAAACAATGGGAAAAGATGGCTGTACCTGAAGGAAAGCTGAAGGTCTTGAGACAATAGGAATTGTCTCCTTTAAATGAGAATGGTTTATTCTAGTTCTTCATCATGGTGGAGTTAGCTACATGTTATGAATCTATACAAGGTATAAGATCAAGACTTCAGTATTCACTAAGCCTCCTTACCTGTAGTTGAAATTTGGCAGCTAGTTGTTGATACTGTGGGGAATTGGGATCACTAAGTTCAGCTGTGTACTCCTGATCAGTGAGAGTGACACTGAATTCTACCATTTGCTCTGCAGGCAGTTCTGGGACTGTATTTGTACCTAGCTCCTGAAAGAGGAAGGGGGAAAAAAAAAAAAAAAGAGAGAAATAAAGGCGAGTGATTGTTTTCCTCCTACATTTCAACATTTAATATATAGATGAGTTCCTTTTTAAACCCATACTCCAAAAAGCTTTCTGAACCGGCTCTTACAAATGGTGACAGTTCACAGCCACGTGACTTTATTCTTCTGCCTTTGCAAATGAGTTGGTTTTTTTTTACTGTGACTTGAGAACTACCTTTTGTATTCTCTTATATTCATAAAAGAAGATGACAAAGCAAATCAAACCATTTTTTTGCAGTTATCAATTCTTGTTTCCAATGTCATTAAAATGGTATAGCTTTACTTGCCACTTTGGAGGACTGTTCTTGACCTCAGGGAGAGGACCAAGTGAATGTTAAAAGCTGGTTGGTATCCTACCCTCAGAGTACATTGGTTAATAAGAGAAAAATTGCCAATACGTCTGTTACAGTTTCATGTTCAGACACTCATATTTGTTTTCCCAATGATAAAGTAGAATTGGCGCTACCGATGTTAGAACTTTCCCGTGCAGATGACTTTACTTCTACTAAAAGTACCCTTATTTTATTTATTAATTCCAATACTGTTAACAGTTTTGATTTCTGCCTAGTAATTTTTCGCTTCTGTAACATTACTTTCTGAAAGCTAATTAATTTTCAGGCTGGCTTGTTTGCCACTGTGGGTACATTCAGAAAGATTTCCTAACTCATCCTAAATATAGTATAATTTTGCTAATTTCAAGGTCAAGGGATATGTCTTTTTCCTTATTCAGAAACCAGAACTTCAAATTCAATTTGGGATTGGGTATTAGGAAAAAAAAAATTCTCCAAAGAGTGGTCAGATGCTGGAACTAGCTTCCCAGGGAGGTGATTGAGTCACTGTCCTTGGAGATGTTCAAGAAATGTGTAGATGGTGTACTAAGGGACGTGGATTAGCGGGAAAATATTGGTGATAGGTGAATGATTGGACTAGATGATCTTGGAGATCATTTCCAGTCTTCGTGATTCTATGATTCAAAGTCTTGGACCACAAGTGCATGAGGAAATGATACAGAGATGTCACTCAGGAAACTTTACTGCACTGACTGCATATACATGGCTTATTTATACTTTTTAATAACTTATATTCTGTAGTCTTTTAACAATTTTTTATATTTGAATTTGTTCTACGATAATTCTACTCCCAGCCAGGCTTTTTATACTTTGGGTTAAAATCACAATAAGAGCAAGACGATTATTGAGGTGAAGCTGGTCCAAATGAACAGAAAGCATAGCCTGAATCCCACACAGAGATGGGATTTCCATTTCTGCTGTAGGATGGTCTGGCATAAGGCTACTGGAGACATCTGGACCATATGTATGCCTAGGTTTTGATAGTTTTCAAGAATAAGCAGTAGAGGAAACATAGATATAATTACAACATTTTCTTCATTGGAAAGAATGTTTTCTCCCCCAATTTATTCTCCATACTTAATTCTTCTAAGCCACTACTTGGGATGCCTCAGTTTTGAAGGAAAATATGTTTTTCACTGTCTATAAGGATATGGCTCACCTGTTAAAGTATAAACACAAGATAAAGGCAAACTTAGTTTCTATAAATATATTGCTGCCTTGTAACTTTTTTTCGCCTGCCTTTAGGGAACTGGCTGCAAAGGAGTAGGCAGAGAAAGAATGAAGGGACCTAGAACTAGTTTATACCAATCTCCCTGTACATCTTAAACTTATCAAAAAAGAAGACTATTTTAAAACCATTTCTTCTTCATTTTTGTATCTGCTCTTTCCATCCAATAGCTGTTACAAGTTGGTTGTTGAAACTTTTAAGATGATTTTATTTCCCTAGGCCCTGAGGATATAATTATCTTGGAGAGTACAAAAAAAAGTGCTTATCTGGGATTATCCTGGTGTAATTACTGTGCTAAGGCAGAATAGCTTGACCTGTGGTGTGATGGGTAAGGTTTTGGACAGCATTTTCATCCTGATGTCAAGACTGTGATTTCACCGAAGTAGGAAGGGGGTGGCATGAATCTCTGTTTACATCCCGAACATGCCAACAAAAAAACAGAGGAGCTTTCCAAGGTGCTGCTGTATTAGGGTAAAGTCTTTAGAAAGAAAAGGAATCCTGAGAGCAAAGCAAAAGTGAAAAGGAAAGTGTTGTCTCCTACCCAGGACTCCTCAGCAGCAAAGCCCATACAGTGCCCTCGGGCCTTGAAGAGGCCTCAATCTGACTCCAGAGGGCTTCCAGAAGGTTTAAAATGTAAAGCAAGTTTGCAAAATGGTGTAAAATAAGCAACATCCCCCTGATTAAAAAAAAAAAAAAAAGACTACTTAAAAAATGGTTGCAATATTTTTATACTTCCTGCTCTATATGCAGGAAACATCAGTCATGATGTAGAACAGATGCTGATAAAACCAACCAGCAGTAACACTGGGGAGGAAATGAATGAAAAGACTGAATAGGAAAACAGGCTGTGAGTCTTCATCTCACCTTCACAGGAGTCTTGGTCTCGTTGACAATTTCATTGAGCAGTGTTCCGTTAGGTGCCAGTGTGTATGTAGAAAGGGATGCGCTGGGGGGACCTGGCAGGGTTCCGAATAAAATCATGTGAGAATGGTTTGTGCATTAAGATGGAAAAATCTTCCCCTTTATTGGTCATCTTGCTTAGAGATCTTTGTCTGTGTTACGGTGATTTTCCTTTCTGATTAATTTAAAGTAACAAGAGGTTTTGATAGTTTTCCATTTGGAGGCAAAGCTACCATGCTAGAATTTACAATCAATGATTTTATCCTATTCAACCCTCCTAGAAAAATGTATACAGGGTATTTCCTCCTTGAACCAAATGCTCATATTTACAGATTTTTATAATTACATTTATTTCTATCATTTTAAAGAAGTGTGGTATGCAGCAGTGTTGGTATGTCTAAGTAGAGCAATTACTCTAATTAATGTCTTGGCTTCACTGTGACTTTCTATCAGAAATAATATTACTTCTGTTTGATTATTTTGGCTAAAAAAATGAAGCAGCGGATGCTCTTAATGCTACTTTATAACTGAAGAAAAATATGCTCCACTCACTACACATGAAACTAGCAAAATATAGTTTATAAGATGCATTTAAAGACATTGAAACAGATATGAAATGCTGCACTTGAATAGCAGACATACTGTAGAAAAAACAAGAACTGCTTATTATAGACTATTTTGCTAAGCCGCTTTTGTTGTACTTTACTGAACTTGCCGTGCTTCTTCAGCATTTGTTCAGTTACAGCCTTCTAAGATCACTGGTTTTTGTAATTCTATTTAATGGGCAGGTACAGAGCAAGCAGATTTGACTTTACCTGTAGAAACAGAAGGAATGTCTTCCAGCTTTTTGACACCTGTTTTGTCTGTGGATATTTCATCTTTCCTATTAATCAGATAGAAATGGACGATTTAATTATCAGCATGCTTACAAGCAAATGTGAAGGTGTAACAAACTGTAGAAATGACTTCTATATTAAATGTAGTTAAATGAAGTTATTTGTAGTGAAATACTTGATGATATGGTTAAACAGGGAATGTTTAAACAGGGGGAAGAGGGAATGAAATGAATGAAATCCTTGTTTATATTCAGCAGTTTATAGAAATGCTTGCCTCCTTTCCTCTTCTTCAATCTGGTATTTGCTCTTACAATGAACAAAAGTACCAATCAGATTATGTTTCTCCTCCCAGTATGTATACACACATACAACAGGTACATTTTATTGTAGATGCATTAAAGATTTCTGAAGCTAAGGCTGTAGAATAGTTTCTACTCTTAAACAATATTTATTATTTTGTACCTTTTAGAAACACTTAGTTTCATAGATAAGAATAGATAAGTCACTCATTGAGATTTTCCTTTCGTGTAAGTTGAGGAGAAGAATTTCATTTGTTTTGGGTTGTAAGTAAAGTGGGGAAAAAAATATAAAAAGAGCATGAAAGTGAAAAGCCCCATCAAGGAAACTGACAGTGGCAAATAAATAGAATTCCTTAACATTTGTGTAGAAATGGCTATCATTAAAGCAGAATATGCAAGTGAAAACTGATGTGAATGAAAAAACTACGGGCTATGCAAACGTGTGGTGTGACATTAACTGAGACAAGAAGCTTGTAGCATAGACAGAAAAGATGGTGGGGCTGCATTTTTACACAGGGCCAGCCTAGGTGTTGAATAGCATAAATAAACAGCACGGACAACTCCTAACTTACCACATTCTCTGGTAATCCTATATAGTGATAAATAAAATTTGTTTATGTTGTTTTCATAATGTCAAATGATTTGAGACTTATTCCTCTATGTGATATCTTAGAGAGATACAGATCTTTTCCCCAAACTACATAGTAGTAAAGACGAAGTTCAATAATGCATAATCATAGCTACCTGCTTTTCCAGCTAAAATATGAGTAATTTCATAGATTTTACCTCATCTTCTGAATTGTGCCTAGAGAAAACCACACTGTTTACACAGAGCATAAGAACTCTGAAATCAGTCACTTCACATACTGCATTCCTGCTGCTGTTTGCACTAGACTGAGTGAGTAGATCTCCCTTTGGACTTCTGGCAAAGTTTAATTAAGTCCTACATGATTAAAAATACATTTAATAGGAAGAAGAATACTCAAAGCTCCCATGTCATAATCAGTAAAGATACATAAGAGCTCTGTATTCTTGAGACAGTATAATGTATGAATGGAAAATTTTATTTGCTACCTCTGAAAATCTAAGAATATTTGAAAGTAAAATAATACATTCTTCAGAAATGGTGGACAATGATATTTTTCATCTGTACTATAGTATATGTATGTGAGAGAGAATTCAATATCGTAACTTTAATCCTGACATCTTTGACTTGTGATTATTGCCAGGAGCATTATCCTCTTCCAATAGAGTTATCGGAGTAAAGCACTATATTCATTTATAATAGCATGTCATGTAAAAATGCAGATGAAAGATAAAGTGAAAGCACAGAAATTTTAAACTATTTATCATGCAGCCTCCCAGATAAACTTTCAGCTCCCCGACTTTCCTTTTAAAAATTGTAGGAATTGTGTATAATCTTTTGTCACGTTGCCCATCAATGCTATTCTAATGTAAGGCTGTGGCTTCAACATGGATTTGTGCTTATACTAGCCTAAGAAGACATTCTTTGGTGTTTCTAAATTGAAAAGACAATGTGGGTATTCTCCTACCTTAATTATTTGTGATCTAATTACTGTGTTCTTTAACATAGAGTATACACATCTCTCACAGCACACACTAAATACAAGACAATGCTATCCATATACATGTTTATATCCACACACATCTATGCATCTTTTTCAAGAAAGGCAGTAACATTAAGTGGTGAGATTTTACTTATGCTACTTACCTTTCCTGGAAGGTTCTATGTTTTACTCGCTGTGGAAAGAGTAAGAAAAACAACATTTTACTGGTGGTTGTATCCAAACATCAATAAGAAGCTCTTTTGTTTACTATACTTGTACTATTTTCTTCTGGTACATGCCCCCTCCTCTTCCTGAGCAATACTTTGCCCTTCTATAAGCAGATGGGGAAGTCTCCCTCAGTTTTTAAATAAATGTCAATAATCCTTACCCGCTGGATTATTTCCAAGTGCTCTTGGGAATTGCTGAAGTTTTTGCCAATGTCGAATATGCAGAAGGTTTCCCTCTGGCAGGCAGTAACCCAGTTCTGATATTCAGAAGTATCGGGAATCCGATCCAGAAAAATACGAAAGGCTTCCCACACAGCTTCCTGGCAGACTGAGTAAGAAGAAAGGGACTAGGGATGGATGTTTGGTACCAAAAAGTAAAGTTGAAAGTCTTTTTAAAGTGATTTGGGGTTTACAAATTTTACTGTGCTTAGCAAATAAGTCCATCTTCTTGGTATTTCTAGGTCTTTTAAGTATTTCTAAGTTGCCAGTCATTTGCCCTGTTGCTGAGGGATTCATTTTCTCTCAGTTAAGGACTGTTATTTTCCTCATTTTAAATAACAGATTAATTTGGCCCAATATCATCAGCATGAATACAGGGCAAACACAAAGCATACTTTGTTCAGCTCAAAAATACATGCACTGGAAGTTCCAGCAAACAGGGAAGTAGATTAATAATACCTAGCAGTCTTCATACCGGAATAATAAAAATTTAAACCGTACACCGAGGTTTCATATGCAACTAGGCTTAGAACAGGTTAAGCAAAAAATATATAAGATTTTAATATTGCTCATATATGTAAGAAAGTGTTAAATTGTCTTTTTTCTTTTTCTTTCGTCTTTTTTTTTTTTTTTTTTTTTTTTTTTAATGCAGCATGCTGAAATGATTTTCTTATATTCTAAATTTCCAATGCAGTCAGCTTTTTTGACATAAGTGATAAGGACTTTCTGCAGCATAAGCATGCTTTTATGTTTCTTTAAGCACCTCTGGAAAAATTGAATTACTTAGTATAGGTAAAATTTCTTTGGAAAGAACTCCATTTCTTTGTTTTTTTTTTTTACACAACAGTATACGCTCATGTTCAATATCAAAAAAATCTCCTCTGTGGTGGTGAATAACCCAGTTAAATGCCACGCTACCTCAAAGGATATTAACAGGGATGGTGGCTGCGGGGAGAACAGTAGCATTCTGCATCATCTGGAAAAATGAAAGTGAACACAAAGGAAATGTAACAGCAGAGGAGGTTTGGAAAAGATGGTATTCATGGCTCTAAAGGAGTTTCATTTATTGGATTCTAACTGATCTAATTACATGAGAGTGTATAGAACATAATAGAGGAGGCTGATTCTGTAATTATTCCACTGGATCACTGCTCATGTGTTACAAATGTACTAGATACATTTAGGCTTGGTCTTGGTCGTTGCTTTTTTTTTTTTTTTTTAACTGTTTTCTAGAAGTTGTCAGGCATTTCAAGGAAAACTTATAAAAGATATGTTCTTGCTGCAGAGACCTTTCTCGATTAACATTTTGAGTGAAGATCGTGACATGCGTGAGTAGGAAAAGAAGGGAAGAAAGCACCAGCAGCTAAAATATAAAATATCTGCTCAGAAATACTTAATAGGGTCTATTTTCCTTTCTTTTCCTAGCCCAGAGGTCCTAAGTGTCTCTGCAGAAGTGAGTTTTTGAAAGTCAGAGAGGACCAGGTGGGGCTACACTTCTGAATGAGTTTACCAGCACCTTGCTGAAGCCTTCTCCTTGCTGTAACTTGAAACCATTTGTAATTTCAAAATATTCTGAAAGATATCTGATCTCTCCTCCAGACAGCTACTGTCTGTTTAGCTAACAATAATATTTTTTGGATTTCACTTAACTTTGCACAGCACAGGGCTAGGCCTCGAACCAATCCTATCTGTACCTAGGTAATGTTTAAAATCACTGACTGGTGCAAAGGGATCCTCAGGCTAGCACAGACCTGGCCAGGATGTGCTGTTCTGTGTGAATATCCCTGATCACCTGCAGAAATGTTCACTTCTGCAGGTTGTCCCCTGCAGACATTTTGTACACAGTTGTTGAAAATAGCCATCGTAGCCTGGTGGCAACTAGTGTGTTTTGAGTAGAATCATTTCAGTTTATCTCAGATGTCGCTCTGCCTTCCAGTTAATGGGTGACTGAGCCTGTTTCTTCTTGATGATTCTTCTGGTATTCCAAGAGTCAACAAAACCAGCTGTATTTTCATTTTGTGGAAGGATAATATTCATTCACTGGAGATGAAGAAATAGACTTCTTTAGAATGTTGCTTGAAATTAAATGCTTTTAGAGAATGCGAATTTCCAGCATGTTAGAAAAATCATTTTAATAAAGCTTTGCTAGCAATTTAAGAATTTTTGCCTTTAGCACTTTATTTTGCACGGTTCATTACTGTGAGATGGTACATTTATCTTCAGGATTTGATACCTGCTTTGACTTACTGTGAGATAATTATCTGCATTATCTAATATACCAGTGTCTGCAATTAGTGCTAGAAATGGTTATTATCCAAACTTGCTGTAGGGATGTACTCACATTTCTTTGTTAGGACATCATAATAATAACTCAGGAACAACTTGCCCTCCAAACAGGACAGCTGTATGGGAAGCATAGGTGGCCAGATTATTAAAAAGTAACAGGCTGTCTTTTGAAAACATTTATTCATAATGAGTTAGAGGTTAAGGCTACGTTCTGTTCTTTTTCTCACAACTCACAATTTTTTCATGTGTATTAACTGCTGAATAAAAATAAAATATCTGTTGAAAAGCAATCCAGTTTTCAGGGTTTAGATATAAATGACATATGGCCAGATGAAGAGATTTTTTGGGGTGATTCCATGCATGTTTCATAGAGTCATAGTGTGACTTAGGTTGGAAGGGACCTGAAAGATCATCAAGTTCCAGCCTCTTTGGCTGTAGATCAGATTGCCCAGAGATACACCCAGCGTGGCTTTGAACACCTCTGGGGATGGGGCATCTACAGCTCCACTGGGGAAGCCAGTGCCTCACCACCCTCCGAGTAAAAAAAATTCCATCTGACATCTAATTTAGTTCTCCCTTCTTTTAGTTTAAAGCCATTCCCTTTTGTGTTATCACCCAGAGACTAAGAAGTCAGTTTCCTTCCTATTTATAAGCTCTCATGTATTGGGAAGTCAAAATGAGGTTTCCCCAGAGCCTTCTTTTTTTCAGACTGAACAAGCCAAACTCCCTCAGACGTTCTTCATAGGAGAGGTGCTCCAGTCATCTGATTGTCTTTATAGTCCTCCTCTGGACAAACACTTACATGTCTTTCTTGTGCTGGGGGCCTTAGGCATGGATGGACATGTGCATTTTTGCATGCACTTGAGTCTGTCTTCAACATGATAAAGATTATCCAATAGTTACTGTTTGAGAACATATATTTGAGTAGCTTTGTGTTGTGTGCTCATTCCTGAAAGAATTTTAGCATGAAGTAATTAGAATATTAAAAAAAAATAAAAAATAATAATTTTCTGAAGGAGGCGGTAAAATTCTCTAGAGAACAGATGCGATCTACAAGGTTGTTACATTTCTAAATGTGTTATGGGACTTGGAGGGATGGAGATGGTCTTCCAGACTTTATATAAGGCAAAGAACAGACCTCTGAAAAACAAAATGAAGGTAATTTTCTCCCACAGTGTAGTCTCCAGCATGGCTACACAGATACATCTTCTTGTGTAAGCTTGTACTGCAGATAATGGCTGCTACTTCAGGAATAATGTTTGCATCACCAACTATTCATTCTACTTTTATTTTTCTTCATTTATCACACCCATCAGATATGTTAGCATGCTCAGCTGGGAGGTCAAATATCTTGGTTTTTGTTCTTTTCCTTGAAGGAAAGATTTGTTGAGGTTTTAACAAAGGGCATTGTAATAGAGAACATGCAGCTCTCCAAGTAGTAGTTTTTTTCTGAATGTGTTTACAAATTGTTCAGCTGCAGACTTCTGTTCTCTTGTGTACTTTTTGGTAAATGTTCCAGCTGAAGAACTGAGAGGTATCTACTCAGAGGAGTTTCTGAGTGCGGGATGCTCTGCTGGGAAAGAAGATCTGTAATTTTAAACCTGCTTGTACTACAAGGTTTACAGAATTCAATCTTTCACTCTAAACTGATGTGCTGCTTTCCAAAAAGATATTACTAGCAACATCATCAGTTTTTAAAGGAGAATGTCAGAGTCACAGTACTTGATTTCAGGCTAATGATGCAAACCTGTCCTACGAGACTGTGTTTTCAGATCAGTCAGGAACGTGACCAGTGAGTTTTAGGGATTTTCAGGATTAATTCATGTTTAAGAAAGGCTTTGAGGATCAGCCTCTGACATAGGTTTCAGAATTCTCTCTAATGCCCACTGGCTTGGAATTCAATCCCAGAAAAGTTTCTGAATACGTTTGTATCCATAGGAATGACTACAGACACTGGTGTAGCTTGTCTGTGCTGCATGTGGGAAGTGGCTGCTGGAGTAAAATTTTCACAGCTCCATGTACAGGTTTCACATTAGAGAGAACTAGATGGTTCCCTGAAACAGAGCTGAGAAGCAGCTCTGAGAGTGGCTGAAGATCAATAGAAAGAAACAGGTGCATGAGTGAAGCTGATTTCAGAGATCATGCGAGGGCTGATTGAAGAGGTCACCTTAGATACTTGCATCCCTGAAGGTCTGACTTGGTTTCAAAGTTAGCTTTGGAAAGTCCAGTTGCAGCCTCAAATTTTGTTGTTTTTATTATTATTATTATTATTTTTTAAATACAAATTGGAACAGCCTCTGAATGGGAGTGAGAGAGGGATGAAAATAAAAAAATAAATAAATCAGAAAGAGAGGGCTGTTTTCCCTATGGTTTCTGGGGACCTAAAGCCAAAGTGATAACTCTCTGAAGATATGAAAGGAAAAGAAATAGAGGGAAGAAGAGAGGGAGGGAGTTGGAAAAGAACAGAAAAAAAAAAAACCTTCTAGGTTTTTACAGATGAGACTAAAGTCTTATCATGTGTTGCTGGCAATTATCTTGGTATCAGTATTGTGACAGCACTACCACATTGTTAATAAAGCTGCAGATTCACCAACGTATTTGTGAAATGACATACTATTCATTTCATCACCTGTCTTGAATGAGTGGGATTAATTCTGAGTAGCAAAGATAGTACCTGCTATACTTTTAGAAAAGTGGTACATGTTCATACAGTAGTGCAAGCATGATTTGGTCGTCATGTTCTGCCATGCTAAAAAAAAACCACTATACAATTCACTGAGATCATTATTATCTTGAGTGAATTTATTCTGTTCTGGTAATTACCTGTCTTGAGCTGTACTGATGCGCATGTATCATTTAATCATGAAATAAATATCAGATACATTGTTTAGAGCTGAAGATCAAGATTCTGTAACATCTTTGTCAATATTTGGAGGGAAAAAATACAATCTACAATTATTATCTTACCTCTTAATCTATAGTAAGCTTGGTGACTGGCTAAAATCTGCTTCACTGATTCTTGTGGGCAAATTTTCACACCAGTAGAAAAAAAGGGTGATCTCTTTGTTCGGTGTTTTGCCATGTCAAATATCCTCCTTATAGTGGACACTCTGGACCTCTTTGTTGTTCTTTCTGTTTTGTCTGACCCTGAGGCATCTGCAAGTTGTTTGGCTTCACCACGATTTGCTTTACTGGGAATTTCTGAAAAAGATGAAAGGTGAACATGTACATAAACATAAATTGCTTAGGTAGTATGCAAGATCATGTTTGAAAAATGCATGCAAATGTAAGGGCTCTTTGTGTTATTGTCAGTATGCTGAATTAATTGTCCTGTGTGATGCTGGACCACTGGGACTGAAAAACCTGGTAAGTAATTTAGTTATAGCTCATCATATAACTTCCAGGTCAAACAAAACAAAAGTTTCAGAAGCCCTAAATCTTGTTTTCAAAAGTGATTTTGTCTTAGATCCACAGAAGATACCTAGGCACTTGAACTTCATACTGCAGCATTTCATTTGTATATAAGTCTATAATGAAATGTAAAGCACTTTAATAAATAAATATTTGGAGCCTGGAGAAGGTGAAGCACATCTGTATTAGCTTACTGTATAAAAAGAAGTCTATGCTAACAGATACAAGAAATAGCTGTACTCTTTCTGATGTTCTTATCTTCACTCTGGGCTTCTGGGCGCATCTCCCTTCAGTGGGTTCAGACTTGAACCCACTTTCAGAACTGGACACTGGAAAACATTCTTTCAAAAGCTGAACAGGAGTTTTGTTGTCTTTGGGGACAGAAATATCTTTTTCCATTCTTTCTCTTTCACTTCACAGTGCACTGCTCTTTCCATCCCTCACCAAAACTGAAATGTTAATCAGAACAGACTGCAATTATGCATCTTTGCCACTTGATGATAGTGACCTGAGTGATCTCAATAGATCTTTAATTATTCCCAGCAAAGTAGAACAGCTACATTCGAAGAAGGTGAGATCAGTGAGTGGTAGAAACAGTGAGAAAAATAGTCTCCAAAAAATGAAGAGTAAAGCAATGTCAGTTTGGTGGAGAAAGGTCTCCACTAAATATTACACCGTGTTTAACAAACATTAATTATCATGTTCTTACATAAATCAAGAGAAACTAAGGATGCTAAAATCAAATTATCTTAACAATTGGCAACTTTGTTATTTAAATGTTTAAAGACAAGTTGTCAGATAAATGATAAGAGAAAAATAAAATAAAATCATACTATTGCAAAAAGAATAGTATTTCAACCACAGAATGGGAGAAATTCTACCATCTTTGTGAGTTTGCATATGTATGCGTACATATATCTCAGTTCATATTTAACTTCAGAATTAACATTCAAAGCATAATAACAGCATATATTATGAAATAGATAGTACTCTGAGATGGAAACAAGTTGACTGCTTGATTATGAGGAATATTTTACAAATGTAGTAGTTTAGACAGTGAAGACACACAGGTAATTGTTATGGCCTAGCAAAACATGCCAGAAGCAGCGGCTTGCAGGCCTACAAGTCTCTAATTTTTTCAAGATAAGGGAAAATAATGATGCAGTCATATAGTATTATAAAATGCAATGGAATTAATTATTTTCCTCATAATGTCAGATCAGTAACCTTAAAGGAGTCTTACAGTAATAAGGAATAAAAGGAACTTGCACTGTGAAGACATGGCCACCAGAAAACAAAAGCGACCAAGCACTGGATAATTTGAGACACTGAATTATTTTTATGATATATGAGAAGAGAGTGATAGGTTTACCATCAAGGAAAAGACAATGCCAGTAAAGTCTTAAAGCCACCCTCTGTAATCCTCTTGAAGAAAATACCAAAAATCTACATGGAAAGAAGCCAGCTGTAAGTCTATTACCTGTTACAAGCTCTATTAACTGCTATAGCCCAGCTGCCCAGGCAGTCTGACCAACTGGGGCAGAGGATTTTTCCATTAAGCTCTTTGATAGCTTTTGCATGGAGCAGAGGCCTTTCTTCGAGGATTTGCTTCTTTCCTAGGATTTGCCCCTAAGTCATTAACTTGAATTAAGAATTATACTATTCATAAGACTGACAAAGGAGATTCTTCACAAATGGTTGCTGTAACGACCTCGAATTCTCTCCCTATTCTCAAATTAGGTCTGCTATTTAGGATTTTTCATCTGAAAAGCGACCATACTTTATCTGCATCCAGATATCACTGTTCTGATGTCCTACTCAGGGTAGGTGTCAGGTTTTTTGGTTCTTTTTTTTTTCTTCTGTTTTTATATTTCATTTCCTTTTTTTTTTTTTTTTTTTTTAATGGGAAGGATATATTGCTTAAGCATACTTTAATAGGTTTAATTCCATTTATATCTTTTGGTTAGTAAATTTCCTTCATTAAACTTTATTGTCATCTGCTCTAGAAATGACTTTTGTGCAAAACTTAAACACAATTTGAATTGGAGAAACATCAACTATCCTCTCTCCAAATTATTTGTCAATACCTATTTCCCAGTATTTACTAAGTATGAATGGAAGAAGACTGGTTCTCTGGTGCATAAGTCTTTGAGCTGTGCTTTCTTCCATGTCTTTGGAAACCCTGAGTGGATAAACTTTTACCTAAGACTAAGGTAATTTCAACTAGGATGTTTCATCCATGTGCTTGACTATAATATGACTCCATCTACAGCTTATAAAATGCTTTTCTTTCAGTGTCCTAGTTTGAGCAAAATTATAAAAGGCTTGAGTTATTATAACACCCTTTTCTTTTTGCTGTTCAACACAGTAATTGGGTGAACTGGCAAGGTGTAAATTTTAGAGGGTGTATAATTTGATTGTGTAAAAGAAATTCAAATAATACAAAGACATTTTACTGTTCTTAAAAATTAAGTTCTCTTTCTAATATTTGTTATCGTCATTATCTTTTCTTGAATTTATGGAGTTAATATATTTAATGTTTACCCTGCCCAATTTGACTTTGGTGACTGTCTCAGTTTTATTTTCACAAGATAAGTCTAAGATTTTTAGGGTTTTTTTGATGGTTTTAGGTCAGAAGAGTAGATAACTGTCAAAGTCTGTTAATATTTTACTCTGTTTAAGCTTAATCTCCAGGGTGCCTTGTGCAGAGCACTCTCCTTCCTTATCCTCACATGAAATAATCTGCACAATTTTCCCCATTTTCTGAATTGTCTATTTGAGGAAAAAAAATGATTTAGTTTCACTAAGGATCAATGTCAGTTGATGTTTGTCCTGAATTTAGACAAATATGGCAAAGATTTTTAAAATATGATAAAGCACTTTTCAAAACATGATAAAACAATCTTAATCATATTGGAAACTAATCAAAAGTGCTTTAATGCTCATGGAGGTCTTTCAAGCCTGTAGTGCTGCTGGTTCTTCAGATTTTGTTTTCAGGAAGATAAACAGTAAGAATTTCTCAAAAAAACCCTTGAAATTCTCATTTACTTTCTGTACAGATTTCGTCACGCCTAACAGTTAATAGTAATAGTTTTGGGAGGCCTCTGATTTTGTCACTGGGTTTTTGTTTGCTTGATTGTTTGTTTTAGCAACAGCAACAATCTCTGTGTAGGAACATTTATCAACAACATACATTCAAAAGTAACCTTTTGGTTTCACTTGACTTTAGAATATGAAGATACCATTCTATACAGAGAAGAATGTTAAATATGGTAATATAGTTTTAGCAGCAAAATTCAGGGTGATGTGAGGACAAAGCTGTTGAAGTTGGAATAATTCATCATTAAAATCATCACAAGATTTGACATGTGTGAAGAACATGATTAATCTGAAAAATAAATGGATATTCTTAGGAAGGAGAGGAATGCTTGATTGATAAATGAGATATATAGCCTTCAGTGTGAAATAATTATTAATTAAAAGACAAGACTTATTTAAGAGGAAATATTGAAATAAAACAAAAGAAGGGCTTATCAAAGAAGGTGAATTAAAAAAATATGCCATAAATGTGCTTATGCGACCTAATAAAATATACAGCAGAACTAAAATGGTCAGCAACTCCCATGTTGATAATTCATCTAGTTAACAAAAACAAGGATGACTAGTCATGGAAAAAGCAAGAATGACTAGTCATAGTTGATCCTGAGATCTGGGAAAGAGATGATTACAGTAGATACCAGTTGTAGCACAGAAAGCACAAAGAGAGGATGTTTGTGTCTCTCAGAATCGGTATTCTCCTGTTGTGGGAGTAGCAAGGACCCCAAATTTAAATAGCACATGCCATTGACAGTCAAGGTGCCTATGATGTATTCTGTCCTTGTTCTTCGTTTTAACATCCCTTTAACGCCATATTGTTTCAATCCCAGTTGTGTGGGAATGGTCTGACCAGACTGAAGGGGCTTAGATGAACAGGGAGAAATTAAAATATGGCACAACTTTATCATTAAATGCAGCCTAGGTCCTGCATACGTGTACAAGACTATATGGTTTACTTATATTTATATTTGATTCAGTGTTGTAGTAGGCGACAGCGAGGATTTGGGATGTGACGTGATAGGTGTCACCTAGGTGTCACCAAGGTGTTCCCTTGCTCGGTGTCGAAGGGTTAATGTATGCATAAGGGGCGTAGATGAAGTAGGATAGGTATATAGGTAAATCGCACGACGCAATAAACACCATTTTTCTGCTCACCATATTGGTATTCACGTGCAGTTCTTTGGCCTGGGTAGGTTTTACCCGATAGTCCAGCACAGGCACAGAGCTAAAAGAACATGGGTTGCCAGGTGCATGGCAACAATACAGTCTATACTTCAACTATTGTTGATACAGACAGTGAAATATCTTAACATTAAATTAAATAATTAATTTTATTTCCTTTAAATTAATATTGGCAAAAATCAGTTAGCTATTTGGCATGTTGTCTTGTGTGAATGTCATTCTTATGTGTCACTGTACAATAACATTACCTGCAGAATGAAGCCTTGGTAACTGGATGTGGCAAAGAGCTGTGGGGGACAGGGACCGGTCTCCAGACTGGAAGACCCCATACTGACTGATGTCCACTAGAAAACTTCCTATTAAATATCATGAACCTGATGTCCCATCCCCAGCAGTACAAAAGCTCTAATGTACCTACTGGGTAGTTGGTGTTATACTACATTCAGCATCACCTTGCAAGCCAAGGAATTGCTAGGCCCTGCCTGTGCAGTAAGGAATCTGTACTGAAGACACAACAAATCCAGTCCATATATCTCTCACTTGCATTCCACATGACAAAATGCTACCTGCACATGTTCACAGATGTCCTGGTTTCAGCTGAGATGAAGTTGACTTTCTTTTTGGTGTCTGGTATGATACCGTGTTTTGGTTTTGAGAAAAAAAGCAATGTTGATAAGACACTGATGTTTCTAGGTGTTGCTGATCGGTACTAGACAGAGCCAAAGATGTTTTAGCTTCTCATACTGCCCAACCGGCAAGGAGGGGCACAAGGAGCTGAAAAGAGACATAAGCAGGACAGCTGACCTATGATGGCCAAAGGGTATTCCATACAATATGACATCATGAGAAAAACTGAAAACTGAGGATGAGTTGGCTGGATGAGCAGCCACTGCTTTGAGATTGGCTAGACATCAGTCAGTAGGTGGTGAGCAATTGCTTTGTGCATCACTTGTTTTGTAAATATGCATATATGTATAATTATCATTACATTTTTTTTTTTTTCTTTCTTGTGCACAATCCTTTAAACTAACCTGGATTTATGTTATGGTACAAAAAATCTCTGTTTTCATCAACCAAGGTGCTTTAGATGTCTGTCAGTAAATGAGAAGGATTTTATATCTGCAAGTTGTTAATGCTGAGAAACTAAATTAGACATCACAGTCCAGTTGATCCCAATTACTTGCAGAAATCTGTGTGATTTTGTATGCCAGGAGGAGAAACACAGTTGTTAAATCAATGAGCATCAGAAAGAAGGCCAAGAAGATGGTCATTTGAAACATAGTATTTTTGAAATATGATCTTAGATCTTGTTACAGACCAACAAAATAATTTTTTCCTCTCTAAGTAGACAATCTGGTAGCATCTTTGAATTATTCCAGCTAAACAACTCATAATGTAAGAACTCTGGTGAATTATCTGCCTATTACAGATGAGAACAGAAAACATGCCACTGGGAAAATTCTGCTGCTTTTGTGAATAGTGTTCTCATATACGAACCAGCAATGAATTCACATTTGTCGTAAAAGCAGCCTGTACCATCCACAAATACTGAACATGTTAAAACCTTTAGAATCAAAACATGATTCTGATGTGTTTCTTTCCTAATTGAAAGTCGTGTTTTCCTTGGCATCATGTGTCTCATTTAGAGCAGATAAACATCTCTTCACTTTCAGATAGATAAGTGCAAGTTCTGGTGAAGAATCTTCATTGTTATTTCTTATCTCTACTAACTGGTGCTGCTGGGATTAATAGAGAAAATGTCAAATGCCATCCAAGGTTTCATTGCTGTCATTTGAATCCTGTAACATTCTGGCTAAGATGCATCACTCAGACTAGAAACAATATTGAAGAATGAATACTTTTAATGTTGATGTATGAAATATATACATATCTGTGTTACTTTGGCTATCTTAAAAACATTTGGCCTGAAGTTATCTGATTTGCTTTCCATGAAAGCATTTAAGAAGGTACATCCAGTCTTCAGTGGTGAAACACTCACTTGAGCACCTCTGCTATTTGTTTTTCTAGGCAGTCATACTCAAAATGTACAGCCAGCCTCTGAGAATTCAGTGAAACAGCATAAGTGCAAATTATGGTAATATTTTGCCACATAAATCAACATTTCAACAATTGTGATAGCACAGGTCAAAGAGCTGCTGTGCAGAATAGACTTACTGAAGTAGCTCTGTTCAAATATGGCAACAATTAGGACAGTTGATTCCTTCTTATTTTGACTGGTCTCAACCATACTGAACCAAGATGAATTGCTGAAAATCATTAAGTCTCAAGCTGCACAGAGCAAAGTTAGGTTGGAAGGATGGCTGGAGATCAGCTCGTCCAATTATTTGATCCAGATCAAATTTATCCACTTTTGAGAGAGAAGAAAAGAGGGAAGAGAACTTGATTAGAAGTGTCACCATTGGAGCCATAACAAAGTCATTAAGTAAAAGATGAGTGCATTACTACCTCCTTCCTGAAATATCCGGGACTTTTGTGTTGACTAATACGTGGGAAAGGAACATGCCTGCTAAAACTGGCATTACAGGTAACTTAGGTTCAGGGATCCTAAGACTGTTAATACATGATTGGATAATGCCTGAGAAAGCTAGTGAAAGATTCAGAGGTAAACAAGCAGATATTCTTGGCTTTGAACTGAAGTAGAAATTTTAGAGCCAGCAGAACTTCACTGCTGAAAAGACCAGCATGGTGGCCTAAGTTCAGTCAGTTATGTAGGCTCCTAGTTTTCCTAATTCTTAAATAGAATCAGGGTCCTACAAACTTGCAGATGTCTTTGTGATTAGACAGTTGCTTTAAGACTCAGTTTGCTAAACTGCTGTTGACGTGCTTAATGACTCTAGAGCCTCTTACCGGGGAGTTTCTCTGCGATACCTCTGGTAGTCATGCTCTTGTGACATGATGATAGTGATGTTGCTTTGTCAGGTTGAATGCCTGCATATTGTAGTAAGTTATGCTGAAATTACCTAGGAGAATATAAACACATCTACACTGTGGCAGGTGTGTTTGAAAACTGGCAATCTGCAAACGGCATAAAATATGCAGGATAATACACCTGATAAAATCAGAAAAATGGTAGAGAGGGAGTAAATACCATTTGCTTTGATCCCAAAGGGACAGAAAATAGGACAGAGGTACCAAAGTAAAGGGTAAAACGTATTTTTCCTTCTGGCAAGAAGAAATAGGTGTTGCTACATTTGATGAATGCAGGCCATTTCTCCTAGTGTACCGCTGAAGCCTAGGCTTCAGTTAACTCCACTGTTAACTGAAGAATAGAGATTCACATAAACTGTAATTTGGATTTCTAGCAGGTTAAGACTCCAAGTAGAATCCTAGAATATCCTGAGTTGGGAGATCCATAAGAAACATCAAATCCAACTTCTAAAATTGAGACAGACCAACTCATAAAATTATTTTGTTGTTACCTACAAAATATTATTTGTGAAGAGACAAAACATTTTATTATTAAGAATATTTGTCTTGTCCATGGTTGTATTCAGAGAAAAAATACTCACACAGCTAACAGTTCGGTCATTTATAATTCACTAATTGGTATTTAATGGGTGCTATGACATCTGGAACTAATCTTTAAGAATCCATGTCAATATTTTGTATTCTTATTCAAGTTTTATGGCTCTTTTTCAAATAGATAGGAGTTAAATAAGAATAACCCCCATATATATATATTTAATGTTTTACTTCTCATCTGTTTATAAGCACAACCAGGACAGCAAGCTTTAACTTGGTAATCCGTTTATTACGTGTGAATGTAAAGAATAATCTTAGCACAGAAAGCTGATGTCTTCTCTTTCTTTCTTTCTTTGAAGCCTTATATGCTCTTTGACTTGCTCTGTGTTTGGCAGAGAATTGCTTAACCCTTTTTTCAAGGGCAATTATGAAGATCTGCAATGGCTGTTGAATTAGAACAGTTGAGAGGGAAGGAGTAAGTCAGAATGAATTAAAATGATTTCATAGAGCACACAGAAAGCTTTTGTGTCTTGGAGAATGACTGAGTAGACAGAGAATATTTGCTTGCTGATTAAAAGCTAACACTAAGCAGCCATTCATGTTCTGTCTCCTTTACATTCTCAGTATCAAGTGCTAGGATTTACACAGAATCAATGCATAGTTTTGGGAGTTTAAAGCTTCTCTAAATTTTGTTGGTTAGTCTGACTGCTCAGTGTTTAAAAGTTCAGCAGTTAATAATTACTGTCCTATTTTTCTTGTGTATTTTTTGCCATCACACAAATTTTGTTCCCCCCACTTTCTCTTCCTATTATTAGTGACAGTTTGTATCAGGACAGTGGCAAAGATCTGAGTTCAAGTCCTGAGGTCATTTCCTGGATTTTGGCACTAGCCATGACCAAAGATAAACACTCCATCTCTGAAGGCTTTATGTTGCTCCCTACAGTTTCCTGTTTGTTAGCTGTGGAATTGGAAGTTGCTCCAATTAGCATCAAGGTGGATGAGTCTTGACATAGGGGTAGGGAAGAAAGGATCTACAGATATTTCTGAGTAAGTCCCATGTTTATTTACCCTACAATATCAAAGTGAAAGTAAAGTGAAAAAGGAACTTGAATTTCAGATACTTTCTTTCATGATGAAAATGACAACCAACCCTATAAATATTTGAAGATTTTATATTTATTGTTATTTTTTGTTAAGATGGAGGTATATTTCATCTTAATCTTTTATTTTCTAGTTTCTTGTAGTTGAAATATACTTTAAACTAGAATAACCCTAATCATCTATGTTAGATTATTAACGAGTGATCAAAATAAGTATTCACACTACTGGGAGAGTCTGCATGCTTTCAAAAATGTTTTCCCAAGTTCTAAGTCACAAAATTGCAGTTCTGAATACAACTCTGTTCTGGGAAGGAAGATTCATAAGACAAAAATTAAGTCCTTTGAAATTTGTATGCATATATTTGAGATAACAACACAGTTTAGAGATATTAAATATGGCATAATTAAATGATAATAAAAAGTAATTATTATACATTTGTTCATATCAAATTGAATTTAAAAAAACTATTGGGAAAGCATTTTTCCAATACGTGTTAGAAAAAATATTTTTTTCTCTTTAAAGCCATCAATAATTGAAAAATTAAAAGACCATCTATCTATATACACATGTAAATATATAAGCTTCGTTGTATAGCTGCCATTGCAATTAGTTGTTATATTTGAAAAGACTAGAAAATTTTATGTAAAAAAGACTTTTCATGGAAATAAAACTTTCCTTCACTTGAGCAAAGTGTATAACAGTTGTGATGTTGGGTTTTAATTCAATTATGTAAATGTCAAAGTGTAGATGGAAAAATTAGTAAGAAAATTACTCAGAATTAAAAACTTCCCCCAAACTTCTAAGTCTATTGAATATGGAACTGAACAGGGAAAAATCTCATCATCAACTTTTACTTTCTGTTGTTGAAGAAACTTGAAAATTGCTTGGAACTTTTTGATGTTTTGAAAAGGTGTTGTAATTACCTGTTATACTAAGTACACCAAAGTTTTCTATATTTCTGTTTACTTGGAAATAATTTTACAAATCAATACTTCATTTTATATTTCTTGAGCTCTGTTTATCAAAATGCATTTAAAAAAAATCATACTGTGTATCACAAAAGGAGCATTTTCTGTCCTGTTACTGTGATTATAGGGTGTTTTCTTTCTGTTTTATCTTTCCCTAAGATGTACGTATGTTAGCAGATGCATCCTTTTTATTCTCCTATTGTAATGTCTGTATTTTCCTGCTTGTTCTGTTCTGTACAGAGCAATTTCTTGTTTATTTGTATGTTTTCTTCCTAACGAATTTGTGCATCTCAAAGCTTTTGAACTTTCTAAAACTGACTAATAAATTCAAAAATATACTTTACTACTTTCTCTTCATTTCAAGGATAATGGATAACCTCTAGCAATGTCAACACCTTCTTAGATGTTCTTTCAGTTATTTTAGCCCTTCCACATAATTGTTTTTGAAATTAAATATATTTTTTTCATAACAGAACATATGCAGGTAAAACAAAGTGAACACACATGAGAAATGTCATCAGTCTTTCTCTTTCCAACTTTATGACAGTCTAACAAACTGTGATGCCTCTTTCAGAATTGTCATGACACCAAATTCTAAAGAAGTAATAATGTAATAAATTCTGTGATAAAATGACCTGATCTTTCAATTTCTTTTCAACCAATGCAGTGCAAATTAGTATAATCCGTTTACATATGAACTTACCTCTGCTTCCCTGAACTTGGAGAGCAAGGCAAATGGCCAAGAATATTAATCCAGTTTTCAAATGCATGCTGTCTGTTGATCATTCACGGTTTTCAAAAAAATCATGCAAGGAACTACAATGTTGCGGTCAAGTAGAAGATTTTTTAAATGCTAAAATCCCCAAGTAACTTCCTTCTTCTTTGTTTGATGTTTGATTGTTTTTTGTTAGTTATTTTTCAGGTGTCTTCGGCTGTGGACTGCTTTGAATCACGACAAAGTGAAGAGTGCAACAGGTTTCAGAATGCAAGAGCTGGACAAACCCCTCCAAAGCAAGCACTTCTAGCCTGGGGGACTGCAGTGGTAAGACAAGAGTGACGATGTTTTAAAAAAAAGCAGTGTCTGTTTCTGGAATAATCTTTTTATCTGCTGCTCAGACATAATCCCTCTTACGGTCCAGCTGGAAGAGCTTTCTTCATCTTATTAACCTTCTGGAGCAGCATCTGTCAACTCCAGTAGACTTCAGTAGCAGTATGATAAACAACGGAAGTGTCTTCTGGTGCCTATTGCCTTCAAGCGTTGATCATTTGGGCATTGCAGAGGTATGGCCCGTGAGCAGAAGTAAAATAATGGGGAGAGCTGATTGTGCTTTTTCCAAACCTGAGATCACAAAAAACAAAGAACTTCCTTTGAAGAGGAAGACAGCTTTTTCAGAAAGAATATACGATATTCAACTTACCCACTACATTTGACTTGGGAGCATGTCTCTGTCCTCATGCCAAAAGGTTGCTGTTGAGATATTCCTATCGCAGCGGTAGTGATGCTCTTGTGTGACAGCAGGGAAATTACGTGACTCAGCAGTTAATTGCAGCAGTGTTCAGGGCTTGCACAAGCCAATTCCAAATTAGTTGTGGGGGAGGGAAGATGCAGCATGGAAGGAAAGTAAGAAACAGACAGTGGGGAATGCTGTTTCAAGCATATAACCAAGCCATGAACTGTCAGTGAGTGAGTATTTTTAAACAGCTCTGTTCCACTTTCCCAGATAAGTATTCCTGTTCCATATTTGGAATGTGAAAGAGTATCATACTTCTTGTTTTCAAGAATGTTTTATAGTGTTTCATTACATCTAAAAAACCTACTAGGTGGGTATTTGTAAAGATCCATTCAACTTCAGAGATCTCTGTGCAACTGTGCTTTATCATAAGAAATATCTAGTTTGGCAGCAAGAATCTGTTTCCTTGCACTGTAAGTACAGGTTTCTTTAAGAATAACCTTTATCTGAACCCAATCAATATTCTATTTTTACTTGGGATTTAAAAAATGGCAGCTTCCCTCTCATCTTGAGATTGTCTAATTGTAGCTATTTAGAAAAGATGGTAAAGAGACCACGGGACAAAACCAAGTCTGCTTCTTCTTATTTTCAAATATTTATCTGATTTTTAGTGCTCATTGTATTGCTTTATGTATTTTGTTTCATGTACATTGCTTTACCATTCCAACAAAACAAATTAGGAAGACCATTTCAGCAGCCCAATGCAAGGCAATAGTGGACATGATCAAGATTTCTACCATAAAAAATTTGAATATTATAGGAGGATCATTCTTTAGTAGGAGCGATACTTGACTTTACATATTTCATGTTTCATAATCATATGATATGTTATAGAGATATAAGGACTACCTCCATAATCCAGGCAAGTTTTAGCACAAATTTATAGACACATTGCAGTTGAATGAAGAAGTTCCCCCATTACATTATCTTATTTTTGTCTGCTTTAGCTTTGGGTCTGGCTTTTTTGGAAACAGATATTTTCTCATAGCAATGGAATCAACTTTTTCTGATGTTACCATTTCATATTCATGGTTGGTATTTCTGAAAGTCACAGCCTATTTCTTCAGAGCAACTTAGGTACCAAACTTCTTACGGAATTTAGTAGGAATATGATCCTTTAATTCCATTATGAATCTAAATTAAGCATCAGAATGCATTTTGAAAATATGTGATAAAAAGATTTTCTTAATTACTGTGCAAGGCTGTTAGTGAAGCCTGAACCAAGAATCAGAAATCTTTTACCAAAGCTATAATTTAAAAATATTAAGTGAGCCCTTCACATGTTAGAGAAGCTATACAAACAGGAAAACATGCTTTTATCTTTCAGATAATTTAAAATGAACATATTCAGGAACAATCGTAGAAGACCCCACAGTGTTATTTAGCATCAAGGTATGATTTCAGGAAAATATTGAGCTCCATGGGTTAAAACTAAAAAACTAAAAAACTGTAGGTCTGGAATCTGCATAAATTGGGTTGGTGCTTAACTCATGAATATTTCAGGCTTTTTTTCTCTTAAGGTGGTATATTCTATGTATTTCCATTTAATTAAGAAATTTTGTTACTAGGCTTGATAACTGCCACAGTGAAAGCAAACAAAAATGATAAACATTCATTAAGGCTAAAGTAGTATTATCTAGGGACCACTCCATCTCTAAGTACTGTAGCATTTAATTATAGGTCACTGTTAATTAATCTAGAAGTGCTTCTTTTAGTTGGTTTGCTGACGACAATGATTATATATTCTTAAAGAAGCAATTAAAAAAAATTCTACTGAAATTCAACAGTGCATTACAAATGTGCTACCAAATGTGGGAAGGGCAAAAGCGTATACTAAAATATCCATTCATCCAAGATAAGTGCTCGTAAATGGTTTAAATTAGACCTGTTAATGGTCAATTCAATGAATCACTGCACATATCTAAAATAATATGCTGACATGCTGTTTAGATACAACAAAAGCTGTTTCCTTTGTTTGCAGAAAAATGACAATTTGGGCCATCAAGGACCTTGTTTTGAGGACTTTTTATGCAAATGGTGGTCAAAACTGGTGCCATATAAGGATGACCTGAAAGTAGTTATGCATAGTACTGCATGTTAGGTACCCTACTTAGGTTTGAAAAATAATGTGTCAGCTAACTCAAGTTCCAAAAGCAAATGAAATAGACTGTGTCCTCCAAACAGAAGTTTGTGTCATCTAAGTTTGAGTTCTGGTTTTATGTCATAGAATCATAGAATGGCTTGGGTTGGAAGGGAACTCTAAGATCATCTAGTTTCAACCTCCCTGCACAGGCAGGGTTGCCAACCACTAAATCAGGCCCTAGATCAGTTTGTGCAGAACTCCATCCAGCTTGGTTGTGAATATCTTTAGGAACTGGGTATCCACAGATACTCCTGGTAGCTTGTGCTGGCACCTCACCACCCTATCACTGAAAAATTGCCCTCTGACATCTAATCTCTCTCTCCTCTCCTTAGTCATTTCTCCTACTGGTCTAGCCTACTTTTTCCTTATAAATTCCTGGCTATATTTGCCTGAGAGACCTGCTCCACTCCAAGCAAGGATGACACTTGTTAATTATGAAGTATCTTTTAAATAACCCAAAGTCTTTCTCTGACTCTGTAGAAGACAGTGATAACTGACAGAGGGCACACACCAAACACAGATGTAGGCTTTTGAATGAAATGGAGGAAACCTAAGCTCTTCTGCTCCTGTCTTTGCTGCTGAGTTTGTCTAGTCCTGTAGTAATGATCTTGTCATGGAGAAAATAAACTGTCTTTTTGTTAAGCTTTTCCAGTTGAGCAGTGTTTACATTTTGTCCACGGCCACTTTCCAGCAATCAGATTCTCTTTTTCTTATTGACCTAATATAATACTTCTATTTAGTGAGTAAATAAAATCAAATAAAAATATTATTAAAAAAAAAAAAAAGGAAAAAAAGGGAAAAAAGGAAATTAAAAAAAAAAAAAGGAAACATAGGCCCATACCTCTCAGGACAGTTAAAAATTCCCATGCTTTTTTGTTTTGTTTTGTTTTTGTTTTGATTTGTTTGTTTGTTTTTACTATTTTTCCTTGGATTTCATAGACAATTTGTCTTTCTCATTTCTCATTTAGTAGCAGGGAGCAAAGAACATTCATCATAGAAACCCAAATAATAATGATAAAAACATTTTCTCTCTGGAAGAACTGATGGGTGTCCAGACGTTTGGCTTGCAAATATTTTCTTGCTTTCAGATTAATAGTTATTTAAAACCTATTTCTTCTGGAAATTTTTACATTCTCCCCTCAAAACTGAACTCAGCCAGTATAGATTATGGAATAGTGCTATATGATGTGCTTTTACTGGTGGTCATAGACAACAATAGCACTGGTATAATGCACTGAAAGTCTTACCTACCCTATTGTGGTGTCATTAAAGCAACAGTAATGCATTAAATGCTGTGAAATTGAACTTAGTTGTTAGTTTGAGTAAATGTCAATAGTGGAGAAATAATTCTGTTTTGATTAAAGTAGTTTTAATTTTAATTAATTTATTTATTATTAATGAACAGATAATTATCCAGTCTAATGATAATTATCATTTGGCAAGGAGAGTTTGAAAGAACAGTTTTCTGATAGTGGCAACTCTTGCTTAAACATGATAAAAATGAGAAGCAGAGTATAATACTTTATTGGAAAGGAATAAAAAGCAAAGAATTTTTTTTTAAATAGAATTTTGGTATATCAAAAGTAATTAAATATTCTGTGGTGTTTTGTTGTTGTTGTTGTTTTGATAGCAATAATATGTAGAAACACTAGAGATGCTAATGGGAGGGTGATGAAGATTTGATCATAGGATTATAGAAGTCTTTAGCCTGAAAGTGAGATGACAGGTTGAAGAGATGATTGAAATTATCTGTTTTTTCTCATAATACAAGAACAGAAAAATCACCCAGTTTAATTTTCAGACAGCTATTTTCTGTCTTATTCCTGAGCCTTTTGTATTGTTGGTCTCTGAATCTTACTGGGACAATATTTTTTCCAATTTTTATGGAAATTTACTTCCTTCATATAAGAATAAGATATAAATTGAATGGTCCTCATGGAATGTGATATACATGCTGTTCCCATTGCACTCTTGCACAATTAATCACTGATTATTAAATACAAGGGCATGGTAGGAACCAGATCACTTCATGTTTGCTTATTTCTTATCTTCTTTCCCTATCCATCTGCCATTTGCCATAAACAAAGCTGAGATAGAAATGAACTGGGCCTTTGATCTGATCCAACATGGCTATTGCTAGGCACTGAGCTACAAGCTTCAGAATGAGATATAGGCTCTAACTTGGTCCACCCTGCTGTTAACATCAAACTTACTCAGTAGTTGTGACAACTCCTGCTCATACTGAATGGTCTGGCAACCTTGCCATTTTCTGTGATATCTCGCCTCCAACACAGAGAGTCTGATGTTTTGTTCTGCAGTCTCAGCAAACACTGTGGGAACCTGGCCTGAACATTAACTGGAAGCAAGTGGTGCATTAATGTGATTCTGTTTCTCCTTTCACAAACACCTTTTCTGGAATCTGTAGATATCTCTACTTTTCTCTGTGATCTTTGTTGGCCCTTTTGCCACTATCAACACAGTTAGGTAGTGCTTGCGCCTCTTATTGTTTTGAATGGGAATAAATGTTTTGAGCATATGTTTTCATGAGGAGTTACAACTGCTGGACATCATTACCAGAGCTTTCTTCTGAAGCTTTTCTGTTAGAAGGAGCAATGAATGTAGATGTTTTTGGTGTGATAACAGAGATAACGGCATGGAAAAAGCATGGTATTAACTGAGTAGTTCATAATAATTCTGAGAAAAATACCCCAGCCTGATAAATTATGCTCTTGTTGATAGTTATATGATATTTCTTAGATGTCATCAAACACCTAAATAGGTTTTTTGTTTTGTTTTGTTTTGTTTTGTTTTGTTTTTTTCCCTAGTGGGCAGAGATTTACAGCAAGTTGACCGTTAGCTTCCTGTCAGTGGAGATAAAGACTATGGTACATCTGCTCAAGCAGATTATCATGTACTTGCTTGCATCCCCATACAAAACTTCCTGGTATTCCTGGAACTGCTTAAGCTTATAACATGGAGAATTGTATTCAGCTGAACCAAGTTTCTTCCAAGTTATTTTCCTCTTGGTGCTCATAAAGGATCTTTCTTTTAGCTAAGAACTAAATCTGGATTTAGTTGATAGACTCTTTTCATAAAATAGTCCTAGGTAGTGTAGCAAATTAAGATGAACATTGTAATGACCAGTTATAAAAAAAAATAAAAACTACCAAATGTGTTTCTGCACGTGAAGCAGATGTAGTCTTTTAAAATACATTATCTAAACAGAAGCAGCTAACATGGGAGTAATTCACTTTCTTTTTATGATAACTGGGAGGTGTTTAGTAGTGAGTGAGAAACCAGGAAGAGAAAAGTGTTGTGTGCTTGTAACCTTCTACTATACTAGTTTTTTCCTCTGTGAGGAATTTAGCATGAAATGCTACACCTTATTACACATTATTGCTGAGACTAATTCTGTTCAGTTTTTTCTTCTACAGTCTTTAAGCTAATCCTCCCCATGTAGAATGGCTGCATTATTTCATCAGTATTTGACTGTTTAAATTTACCAGATGAGAGTGTGATGGGTAAGAGCCTTATTTCCCGTGCAGGACTGATCTGGTAGGCAAGAGTTTTTGGAGGAAGAAATGGTCTTGCAAATAACATAATATGCGCACTAGTGCCCTGTGGCACTTAAAGCATTGAAAGAAGAGAAATTTAAAACCTATCCCGATAAATGAAAAATACACACGATATGTATGTAAATTTATTTTCTTATGGTGGAATTTTTTGCTTGAACGGCTTTACTAGCAGTTTTTTACTCTCCTTTTTCAGGAGAGGTGAGTGTTACTTTTTTCTTGGTGAACCTTGCGCCAGCACCAACAGTCAACAGAACTCTTTCTATCCTTACTGTGCCCCTGAACTTTCCTATCTACATATGTTGGTAATTGTCATTAGCTAAGTTAATGGCAGTGGTAACACTTAGTTCTAGCAAGAGTAAACATCCAAACTTAACTCCAAGATTTTCTTAACACAGTGTGGGAAAACTGGAAGTAGTTTGGAAGCTACATTGAACTCTGTCTGGCAAGTTGAGAAGTATTTGAGTAATTTAAACTATTGTTACCTGCATTATTGGTCTTTTTGCTTAATTTACTTTCAGTTATAAAGCTAGCGTGTTTGAACTCATAAATTCTGTGAGAAATCTGTTATGTTGAAGGTTCTTCGAGAAGTAAGTTGCATGCTGACTTTTCAAGTACTGGCCAGCCATCTAAACAATCTTGTTTTATGCTTTTGATACATCCCCATCTCTTTTCTGCAGCTGACAGTATTGTACATGTCATTGTTTGTCTATGCAAAACCTGTTGTTGTTTTTTTCTAGCGCTTTTATTGCTGGATCCCTCCATAGAATCTCACATGCTTTATGGTTTGTTGAGAACAACCAGTATGATATTGTCGTTACTCAATCAGGTTTTGTTCCTTGTATCATTAGTCACCTTATCTTAGACTATTAAATAAACTTGTATTATTACTTTACATTCTTTCCAAATGGCTCTGTGGCAGCCTGATTTTGCATCTCACAGCTACATTAGAATGATAGAATCAGAGAATATCCCAAGTTGGAAGTAACCTATAATGATTGTCGAGCCCTACTCCAGGCTGCACACAACCAGCCCATAATCAAACCCTATGTCTTCGAGCATTGTCCAAATGCTTCTTGATCTCCAGCAGTTTTGGTGCCATGACTGCTGTCCTGGGGAGCCCGTTCCAATAGCTGAAATTCCTTTCGTTTTGGACATGTGGCTAATGCAACCTAATGACACTGAGATGTTGGTGCTTTTTCTTTCAAACCACTTTATAGTTCTTGTTTGTGTTGCTCAGTCACCCTTTCTCATTTTGATTTTTTTTTTTACTTGTAAACTTTAAGGGAAATATAAATTAGATGTGCTCTTATTCACTATACATTCTGAACAGGAAAAAAAGAAGTTTTTGACTACTGTGAAGTCATTCTCCTGTTTAAAAATTGCTTTTTCACTTTCATTAAGCAGCTTGAGGAGTTGTCATATATTATTTAAAAAAATGTTATGACCTTGCTTTTCTATGAAGCTGCCTCTCTTTCTTACAGATTTGTATTTCTGGAAGTGTTTCTAGTTTCAGTGTACTAGTCTGCAGAGCTGAATGTATTATACATGCTCTACTGTACATGCTGAGTAGTGCTGGGGTGTTTAGCTTTGAGAAGAGGAGGCTCGAGAGGAATCTTAACAGCACTTTCAAATTCCAGATGGGAAGGAGTAAAGAAAACAGAATTGTGCTCTTCTCAGTGTAGATCACTGAAAGAATAGGAGGCAATGGGCACACACTGAAGTACAAGAAATTCCATTTAAACAGACATATTATATAAACCTGATTGAACACTGGAATAGTGTTATCCAGATACTTTAAGTCTTCATTCTTGAAAATATTCAAAACCCAGTGGATGCTGTTCAGCAACCTGATCTAGCTGACTCTGGCCTTACTGCAGAGTTGGACAAGATGGTAACCAAGGCCCCTTACTACCTCAGCTGTTCCGTGGTTTTATAAACTTCTCATAGTGAGTGAACAAAAACAGTTGGAAAGAGGCAAGTAACTTTTTCAAATTCATTTGAGCACCACTTCAGCCTGCTGTAGGTCCTCCACAAGCCACATTTTGCTCCAAACAGTATTTTCAGTGCGATAATGTGGCCAATACAAATACACACAAATATTTTAAAGTATACTTTATCTTGAACAAGAAGAATAACTCAATGTACAGTTAGGAGTCTATTAAGACTAGAAAGAAAGAAAAGGAAAAAAAACCTTTAGGTTGAGTAACAAGAAAGAAAATCTAGATTTTATTAATTTTTGAAAAAGAATTCTGCTTTTTGGCCAAAGGTCCCAGGATCCACCCCTTCCCAAACCTCATTTAAGGGTTGACAGTGGAGGCAAAGATATCTCACTTGTAGTCCCTGCATACCTGAGGCCTTTTCAAGGTAAGCAGCTTTTTATTTATACTTACGTGTTCACAGCTGTTGCGTTTGAGCAAATCCTCACTTGCTGAAGCCTAGGACCTGCTGCTCTGCCACCATTGCTGTGCTTTCCATCTTGATAAGTACATGACAAGAAGGGAGAAGCTTGGTCAGGAAATCTGTTTTACGTAGGTCCTGTTCATCACTCTTCTGTCATAATTAACCTTAAATAGTCAATCTTTCTCTGATCTGTTTTTCCATTTTTAAAAGTCATGATTCACCAAGGCAGTATTTACTCATACTGCTTTTTTTTTTCTTCATTTTGATCCCCTGTCCTACTGACTATCAGCCCCATATGGTCTTCTTTCCTCAGGTTTGCATCCTCTCTGCTTCTGCTTTCCTTCTTCGCTGACCTTATTTCATCCTCTCTCTTAATTTAATTTGGCTTCTTTCTACAGTTTACTCATCTCTTCCATATCCTTGAGCTGAAGTTACATGTTATTTTGGAAACTAAGAATGGAAGGCTGTTCTGAGGTTTAACCTCTACCCTTTGTCAGTAACCCCATAGAAGGAAGAGGCTACTTATTTTATGTTGTACAATACCACCCTCCGCTGGCAGTTCCTTCCTCCCTTCTGCATTTCACTGCAGCCTACAGCAGCCTGTAGGTAGCTCCTGCCTTCAGAATTTGCAAAAGTGTTATCGTTTAGAAAGGCTTCATATCTAATATTTTATTAGGGAAAGGAAACAACAACATCTTTGTACTTTTCTCCACATTCCCTGCATTGGACTATGTTAGTGTAATGGTTTATTTCATTTCTTTTTCTGGAATCTTTTTCAGGATGACTTCTCTTTCTTAATTGCCACCTTAGAATTTACCACCACAGTGGTCTCCAGCCTTCTCATGCTGCAATACAAAGCAGGTTCCAGAAACCAAGCCTTATTTTCAGCTGGTTCTCTGCTCAAGCAGATAGAAAAAGATTATTTTATTTTTATATATATGTATATTTTTTTTATTCTTCCAACAACAGCCCTGAGAATGTGGGGATTAAACAGCTGGGAGTCCCTGGGGCTCCTCATCTCTTTGATCTGGCACAGCAAAGCACAGACACCCTCTGGGATGCACCAGCTCTTTACACTGAATTGGCACTCAGCCAGACAGCAGCTTCTGGAGGAGCCAGCTTAAGGCTGATTTTGGCTGTGAGGATGGTAAAACAAATAGCATTCTGCACAACAGCTGTATCTCTGTAAAGATCATGAGGCATGCTTTAGGCAGTCTGAGTATCCTTACTACCCATTCAGGGCTGCCTCTTTGCTATAAGCCAAATGGCAAAACAGGATAGAGCGTCAACACTACATCAGATTTTTTTTTAACAATTTGGGTTATGACTTCCTCTCCCATGCACTATAGAGCCACCTTCTGCAACCTCCTGACTTTCTTTCTCACAGACTCATCTCAGCCTCATGCCAGACACTCTGCCTCTCTCCCTTGCCTTGCTGCACCCTCTCTTTACCATCCCTTATCCTCGGTCTGCCTCTCAACTAATCCCTTACTAATTAAAATCTATCCAAAGGACAAATAAACAAGAGTAGCTGAACTGACATGAAATGTGCAGGCTGATGCTCCTCTTTCTCTGTTTGTATATTTAATCCTTTTCTCTAGCTTTTATCTGCTTGTCTATTTAGATAAGAAGCTGTTGTGGAGCAGGGATGCTGTGTAGATATTGTGCAAGCTCCACTTTCTTATGTACTGTGGTAACAAACACGATAAGTGTTAATATCGCACTGTATCTGAAGGTCATCAGAGGCTGTTGTTGCCATGTCTGTAGGGTGTAAATGACAACTGTTTTACTGCTGTTTTCTGGAGGTCTGCTGCTTTAAGCAGGTCCTGCTTGTGGAACTGAATACCTTCACTGACACCATCAGGCCAGGCTGAAGGCTTTTTTGGAGAATTATACATATTCTTGGGTGCTAGTTTACATAAAAATGTTCTAGGAGCATTTTCACAGAATAGCATGTAAAACACACAGGTCTCATTAACCTGTCTTCACATGAAGACTCTGGGGGCATATGGCATTGGAGGCAGCTCCAACTTATTTCCTCAAGTAACTTGGATAACTTAGAAGGAAAGAGTGTCTTTGGAGGGATGCCAGCACCTTGTATGTACTCTGAATGCCTCCATTTTCAGTTTGAATGACTGCTTTTGAGACCTTCTTAACTCACATATAGCAATACCTGTGGTACATCTGTGTTCAGATGCAGCTTGTGGTGGGGACCCAGCAGCACGTAGTCAGCACTGCCTGAGAAAGTGAGGCAAGAAAAAAAAGGGTGTAATTTGTAAGACAGTGAAAAGCTCCTTGTTACTTTCTTAGCAGTGACTGAATTGTCTAGTTTAAAGCAGGCATGGTCATCCTAATTTGAAGCACAAAACATGAGGAATCCCATGTTAGGTTTTGTGGTAGCACTTGTGGGAAGCCCACAATGGATTTGAACAGCTATTTTTTATTGGCCTACAGTTTCTGTATGAGTAAGCATGCCCATTGTATGCAAGTAAGGTCCTGCTTTCTTGGGACCTATGCTTTCTTTGAAAGTAATTGGTGGGCCTTCTATATAGCCTTAAATATCTTTCATCAGTCAAATGGCCCTTCTTCACAGAAATTCTGTCTGTAGGAAGTTTGCTTTACCCTAGGAAACAAGTAAGCATATGATTGTCAATGCTGCATTACAAGGAAAAGGTGAAAGCAGCATTGTCTTATTTTCGTACAGAAGATAATGTCAAATGAATATTTATCCTAATTTTTCATTTATTTTTCCCTGGATCTCATTCTCATCCAAGGAAGGCATGTTGCTGTAACTTAATGCTTTCTAGCTAAGAATAGTCAATTTCAACAGTGACTGCTCTGGGAAATACAACACCTTTGTGAGAACAGTGCAAGGGAATGTCTCCCTAAAGTGCAATTCCTGAAGTGGCATTGCTGTGCCTTATTAGTAGCAGTGCAAATTAAACAGATGATTCCTTTTTTTTTTTTTTTTTTTTTTTTTTAAAGAGAGCGATTTTAGTAAGAGGCTGCTTTTCTAGTTTTTCATTAAAGCTCTTAGCACATAAACTTGCAGAATATCTGCAGTAAATTTGAGCTTCAAATCAGGGTTATGGATCAGTTACACAGAACGGGGCGTAGTACAAATTGTTGCTTGTCGGACTTTCTAGCTTGCAAGTGGAACAGTTTCCCAGATTCCCAGGGTGGTATCTTCAGGATTGTAGGTTTCAGGCTTTGGTGCTCACTAGATTTAGGGTCAGATATCTGCAAAATCTACTCCTGCAGTGCTTAAGTGGAACATGCTGTGAGATATTCTTTTCACAGAAAATCTAACACTATGGTAGGATATGCAGAGAGTGGCCTATCATGAGAAATATTACATGTTGTTAACCTTTGTGGTGAAAAACATAACTTTTCTATGCCAGTAGAAGCTTCAAACAAGCTTTAGACGGTATGGCACTTAATGGTCAGTAAATGGAAGTTAATTTCATAATAGATTAAAAGAGTGAATTCTTGGTGTTATGGAACTGATTAGCAAAAATTCCTCAGCAGCCAGTCATTTGTGATGTGAAAGTGAGTGTAAAAATCCTATCAAACCCACATAATAAAAGAGAATGGAATGCAGATGTTGAAATGAAATAAATGGATCATAGGGGAGAAACAGGAGGTCCAGTAGCAGCAAACACTTACTTTATTAATAACAAGGGGAGGAATCTTGATGGAAATAAACTGAATATGGTGCTAAGTATATTCATTAAGCACTTAGGAAACCCTGGTAAAGAAATTTAAGGCAAGACATTAGGAGAGATAGACTGAGACCCAATCTTATAAATGATTCACGTATCTGTGAGTGGTCCTACACTGTCAATACTCCTACGTCAGCTATGAAACTGAGCTAGAATACTCCCTGTTCTTTCTTAATGTAATTTGTGAGTACAGAAGCAGGGTTCTGTTCTGCCACAATATTACAGGCTGATCAAATTTTCATAATATGTAGTAGCCTCTTATCAGTATTCATTTTTTCCTAATGCAGTAAAAAGAAGTCTTATCAGATGTGACAAAAAAAGATTCCTGGTAAGAAAGGCAACAGAGATTAAGTAACAACAGAGATTAATTATTTCCAAGACATTATAATTCCCCCAGAAAGACTTCTGACATTGATTTCCTGTTGCACCTTGGAAACATTACTTTCACAGCGAATATCACAGCATGGTAAACAAATAAGCAAAACTGGTGAATAGAATTATCTCACTCCTGAATTTGTAGAAGCTGCTTTGAATCCATATGTGTTGTATGTCTCATGGGAACAAGCTGGCTAAAAATGGCATTCACTGTGAGGGAGACTGCTGATTTCAAATACCTAGACCTAGGGATACAAATGATTCACCTGGTGGAACAAACACTTCTTGCCTGAGAAGCATAAAACAAAGATATGCAGCTCTTCATTCAACATTACAGAGCCTACAAAAAGGTACAGAAAGGACATCTATCATTATTTCAAAATCATTACTATTGGACATCATCATTGCTTCAAAACAGGCTCTGTATTCACGTATGAGAAATGTTTTCATGTTATATGGTACTTTCTTGCAGAAAAGCAGCTAATGTCACAAATTTAGGTTATTATATATACTAAGCTACAGATTAATTTTATTACATTTAAGTTGTATTACATTCCTTGAAGAACTGCAGGCTGCAGAATAGTTATCAGTTGAAGTGTTTTATGAGAGTAACTGAAAAGTCCCACATGGGATTTAATCATTTTCTACTACAGAATTCAGGTATGGATTGCAGCAGATGAACCTACTGCAAACTTGCAGAGACGGGAGGTAGGACATCTGCTGAATGGGAAGAGGGCTCCTCCTTCCAGAAAGTTGCACAGAGCCAGCAACATCAGTTAAGTATCTTATATATGCATTACTCATTCTACTTCTCGTAACCCTCTTAGTAGACTGGATTTGTGCTTTTTTAGTGAAAGTGCATTGCCTTTCAGGTCTAAAATTAGCTTTATTCTAATTCCCTTAACACTTAACAGATGGAGAGCTGTAATCTGAAGGGTCCTGTAATAAAGAGCCCCAAGTATACTTTCAGTAAAAGGCTTGATTCTACCACCTTTTTGGCTTGAGTTCTACATAGGGGACTTTATTTATTTTTTTTTTTTATTTTACACAAGAATTTAAATGCATCTGGACTCTAGAAAGATTGGTGCAGTTTTAGAATGGAGACGTATCACAACATTTGCACGTTTTATTGGAAGCTCTGTAAAGACATAGAGGTTATTTATGGCATTTTCTACCAGTAAAATGCTCATGAAAAATCTTTTTGCTGAAACATGTCTTGAGAGTGGGGAAACCCACGTAGTCCTACATGTGCTCATAATACATGAAAGAATACAAGGCAAATAACAGAGATACACATCTGTTAAACTGCAGAGGTTAAATTGCCATAAAAATACCATCATTTCTGTTTGTGCTATAGAAAAGTAATTAGAATCAAAATTAAAGTAGTTGCTTTTGTTACATATATGGACACTTTATTACCGAGAGAAAACATCTAATAATACTTAATATCTGCTTCTGAGTATATTTTCTTTGTGAAATTCACAAGACAGCTGCTTTAATGAAAGGGAATCTGAACATAGGGTTAGGCACAAGTACCGTTTGCAAAGTAAGAGTGCAGAAAATCACTTCTCTGTTTTTACAAGGCTTATTTTGAGACTATAGATGTTCAATGGATACTTTGATACTGATGCTTGGTGCTGAAATTTCCACTGCTTGCTGTGTGCACTGTGAAAATGCATTCTTCACCTTGATAAGGCAGAAAATAACCATCCTTTTGATACAACACAAGTCTGTGTTATAGTCTGTTTTACTTTAATTGTGCTGTCATTGCTCCTGTTGGAATTGACTAGGGTTTCGAGGGAAATAATATCATCTAGTATTTTATAAAATACAAACATGGATACAATTAATTGTTTACTTTTGTATGCTTCACTAATTTGTGGCAAATATGATGGGGCATGGCTGTGACATTGCTGATGGAAAAATTCCAAACTAATGAAAAACAGCAAACTCTGAGAAAATCAGCAAATTTTCAAACCCATGGAGCATACTCCATTATTCAGGAGACTGCTTATTGTATGAGGAGGATGGGCAGAGAGAAATGCCATACAGCTGGAGAAAAACACAGAAGTAAGTAGAAAGGGGAAAGGAAGATGCAGAGATGAGAATTCAGTCTGATCTGTAGTTATCAGTGGTGGAGGTGTTACTCTAAACTGGGGCAACACAAAAGGGTTGATGTAAAGGCCAATTGTCATCATCTTGTACTAATGAATAAAAGGAGCTATCCTGCTCAACTAGGTTTAGCCAGTTGAAGTTTCTGGATATGCAATTACTTGGATTCTGTGAACTGGTAAATAACAGACTTTCTTAGAGGAGGCACTCGTTTGATTTAATAGGATAGTAACAAGTGTGAATACAACAAGCAAACTTCCCAGAATTAGTTTAGTTCAACTCTGTGTTGTTTACAGGGGACTACACCTAACATAGTCCCTCACAGTGCACAGGGACATCTAATGTCTGAATCAGAGACTGCAGCTAAACACATTCCTCAGGCTATGGCCACGGACTGTAGATAAGAAGCATACACAGAAGTGGCTGGGATGGTGCAGCCAAAGCTGGTATTCAGAAAATTATCTATCTCACCTATGTGCAAATGTTGCCTTGTATAATCAAAATTGAGTATTATTTGAATGAGAGCCGAGGATGACACTGTCAAGTGAACAAGTAACTTAGATAATCCTGATCCATGCAACGTGAAAGCTCACTGAAACAACATAACACCAGCAGTTTCCCTCCTCACATATTTTGCCAGTGAATGGTACTAAGCTTTAATATGACAGAAGGCATCTATATGTAAAACATCGGAGTACTGCTCGAACAGGAAAACTATCTCAGCAATCTCCCTGAAACATAGGAATTCAAGGAAGTGTAATTAGAATAATGTTCAGGGGATTTAGAAAGCTGGATTGAATTTTCTGTTCAGCTACAGGCATTCTGTGTGACCTTCAGAAAAGCCCTTGAGCCAGATCCCCATGGCTGCAGTCTGGAGGAGTCAGGGATTTGTCAGGCTTTGATGAGCTGGGGCTTTGTTGAACAGTTGAACCGATTTCCATAAAACTTGCCAACCTCTAGGAGAAGGAACATGTTAATAAGGGCTTTTAGGATAGTGAGGGAAGTACCACAAGCATTTGAAAATTGGAAGGTTGACTTGTGTTTACGTGTTGACCTTACCTATACCTTCAAAAAGTGCTTGCAGGGTGTTTGCTCAAGTTTATGATTCACTGGTAGTCATACGTGTGTACAGATATCTTGTTTGTGGTATCGGAGTATTTGTGTAGTTTGGATGATTGATTGGTATTTTACTCTCATTCGTGAGTTCATATTAGTTTAGTAATTGTCCCATGCATCTACATGTTCCTGTATTAAATACTGTATTTGAAATATATTCATTAACAGCAAATACTGCAAAAGCTTTTGTTTGTTTTCGTTTATAGTGAAGCCGATATCCTTTTAATAAGTTACTGTTATAATCAAAACGTTATGTATTTCCCCTCTTACGTAAGAGAATGTTTTTCTTGAGTTACCAGAAAAGATAATTTCAAGTTAAAACTGATAGTTTAAAAAAAAATCACTAACAAAGAAACTTTTAGCTGGTCAATTCTGTTTTCATTAAGAGAGGACTCATTGGAGGAATTATTATAGAAAACATATTTGAACTCCGCAGTTGTTAAGACAAAAAGACACACTGCCTGTCATTGCCAAGTTACCTTTAATATCTTTCTAGGATTTATGTAACTTCCATTGGCTCCCTAGTGCACCAAAAATAAAAAATAAAAAAATAAATCCCTGACAGATTTTTTCTCTATTTAAAATGTCAGTGGACTCTGGGGACATCTCATTCTTTATAGGCCTTCCTTTTTGCCTTTTAATCGTTGATGTAATGTTTCTCCATACAATTTCACTTTCCTTATAAAAGTCTATTTGAAAATATCTCTCCTGAGGAATTAAACTCAAATCCTGCCTTTGAACATTTTCTCTGTTTATGTCCCTATAAGATGGATTTTAAGGTATCATCTTTATCATCTTTGCAGCAGTTCCTGTATCATGACTGATAGCTTATTTGTAGAGAAGGTAAAGGCTGCTTTAAGTTTCTTTACATAAGTGTAGAATAGGAACTTTACTTTTAGATTCAGAGAGATCTCCTGAACTTTTTCCTCCGCTCCTTTTTGCATACTTTTTCTAGACTCCTCCTTCTAAAATTATCAGAAATTTTGAAGGCATTGAGTCGTAGGTACAGACAACAAAAATCCTATGAAAATGCATTTGTGCTTTAGCTCAATTTGTCTGTAATTATTGAGAGAAGAATACATGTAAAGCAAAAATTAAAAATGAACTGTATATTATTTAACAATATTTTTCTGCTTAGAGGGATTGAATATATGGCAAAAAATGGTGTACCCTTTTCTTGATTAAAATTCTTAAAGGTTTATTTCTACATTCAGAAACCTGTTCAGCTTCTTTGACGTCAAAGGAGCCGTACTGTTTTACTCACATATTAGAATAGAATTTGTCCCAGTGTACAAGCAGATGTACTGGTCACTCTAAAACATTAGGTTTACTCAGATCTATATTTGTATATCATTCTATACCTGAACTTTAAGGGAACTCTAGGGGCAATCAGGAAATTTAGCAGTAAGTTTATAGTCGACATATGCAATGTAATGTATGTTTGAATGAATAATTGAATCATAAAATCATTAAGGCTGAAAGAGACCTCCGGTATCATTTAGTTCATCTGTCCATCTACCACTAATATTGCCCAGTAAACCATGTTTCATAGTACCATATATTTTTTGAACACTTCCAGGGACGGTAACTCAACCTCCTCCCTGGGCAGCCTCTGTCTGTACTTGACCACATTTTTGGATAATAAATTTTTCCTGATATCCAACCTGAACCTCTGCTGTTTCAACTTGAGGCCATTCCCTCTAGTGCTATTGCTAGTTACGTGGGAGAAGAGGCCTACCCTCACCTCACCACAACCTCCCTTCAGGAGCAATAAGGTCTTCCCTGAGCCTTTTCTTCTCCAGACTGAACAATCCCACCTCATTCAGGCGTTCCTCATGAGACTTGTGCTCCTGTTCCCTTACCAGCTTTGTTGCTCTTCTCTGCATGTGCTGCAGGGCGCTGATGACTTTCTCATTGTGAGAAGCCCAAAACTGAACATAATAGTCAAGATGTGGCCTCACCAGAGCTGATTACAGGGGGACAATCACTCCGCTGATCCTGTTAGCAACACTATTTCTGATACAAGCCAAGATGCCATTGGCCTTCTTGACTACTTGGGCACACTGCTGGAACATGTTCAGCTGAGCAGTAGAACTACTCCTATATTGGGGTCTTAATACAGAGCCACCCAGATGATACAATAATGTAATAATCACCACTCACCTTGTTGAAAATGGAATTGAGGTTAGTAAATGCCCCAAATAGAAGAGAAGTTGTCCTGAAGTCACAGTGGAGTTTCCATGTAACATGGTGGGTTTTACTTAATGGAATATTGTGTCTAGTTCTGTTTTCTTTTCCTCTACAACATTTCTTGTGCAAAATCCAACAAGACATGAAACCATTCTTTTCCCATTTCTCTTCCACTGGAATAATCTGATGTAACATTGATTTTCATTCATGGATGCTTGATAATTATCTCGAGACCGCTAGTTAGAAGGTGAGTTAATAGGTGCAGAGTATTATTATTATATCCTGTTAGCATTTAAGAGGGCAAAGTTTTTTAGCACTTAGAGAGACACCATGAATATTGATTGATTCAAAATGTCAGTCAATGATCTGATATTCCCGTGAAACCCATTTTCTGTTCATCCTGCACCTACTGTACCATGCAAATGATTTAAATGATTTACAAAATCCTAGCATTTCTGATAAGGCACCTGCTGAATATAAAATTTGAGAAAGTACATTTATCTGTGCATACAAATTCATCTCTGACTCTATTTTGGTGTGAATGATTATTCTCCACCATGTCGATAAAGCAGTACAACATTAAATAACATGGATATGAAAAATTTGGAAGAATTCTGAAATTGTTATCCTTCCTGGACGAGGTTGCTGAGAATTGCTTTGAGAGTTTCAGCTCTCTTTTTGTTTTGTTTTATTCTATTTTGTTTTATTATTATTATTTCGTTTTTAATAGAGCTTATTATTTTAGTGTTACTCACAAATAGCAACTAAGCAGTATGTAATGGTGACTGTACTACTTAAGTAGAGGAATCTGCTTAGTCTTTGTTGTTCAAATCCTTTGTTAGAAGCTGCTTGGTATTTTTTTTATCATGTTTTTAATGCAAACTTACTTATATACCAGCTTGTAGTTTTAAAAAAATGCATTTAATTACAGAATAAAAGTATCACTTTCAAAATAGTGGACAAAGTATTTGTCTATATTTCA
Source organism: Alectoris magna (assembly GCA_030625065.1). Classification (NCBI taxonomy): domain Eukaryota; kingdom Metazoa; phylum Chordata; class Aves; order Galliformes; family Phasianidae; genus Alectoris; species Alectoris magna. The sequence continues at coordinate 81,995,704 of CM060562.1, read as the reverse complement.
TTTTCTACATTTTCTTCATAAAAAGCCAAGATATAAACAAACACGGCAGGTCGGGCCAAATACTTGTTCTGATTTGTCTTCCACCCGTGTGGAAGACCAATGGCAAATATTTAGGGGAGAAGTATAAAAGCTGAGTAATCAGTAGCAGTTGTAAAAATAGTAGTAGTAGTATAGAAAAATAGAATATCAACAGTTGGAAAGCTGGGCCTGGTGTACCCTAGGGTAATGTTGGCCCTTTTGGCTACTTGGGCACACTGCTGGCTCAGATTCTAGTAGTAGTAGTACTAGAAATAGTAATTCTCCAGAGAACTTTTTGAACATGTGGGAAATGATGCATATGACCTTTCACACTTTTTTTTTCCCCTAAACAAATAGCCCAAGGCTTCATGCTTCAGCATTGGACACAAACTGAGGATAACTCATACAAATTCAGGTTTCTCAATACAGGGATCTATAGAAGACTAAAGTTTCGAAGACATTACAGCGCACGCAGTTATTGCTACTGTGTGGAACTGTACCACCTTTAATATGCTTTCTGTTCTCTTAGGTGGTATTTGAAACTCTGTTCTACTGTAGCTCCAATAAGTACTTGAACAGAATCACAGAATGATATGGGGTTATAAGAGGTCTCTGGACCTCTTTTTTTTCTGTTATTTCTCATACTTTACAGTTATCTTTTCAGAAGAATCTACCTCCATCCTCTCTATAATCTTCCATTAAAGTAGCTGTAGATAGCAATAAGATGCCCCTTGAGCTTTCCTTTCTCTGCTGAATTAATGAGTACAAGAAATTGTATGAATCTTTGGTGAAATAAAAAATGTGGAGATTTTGCTGGTGGTGGTGTTACTGTTTTAAAATGAATGGTCTGTAAGTCTTCATTGTCTTGGCCAAGATCTGTCTTGGCCTTATTTTTGTAGACTGGTAAAACAGTACCATCTCCCCTTCACTATTATTCATGTAGATTGATATGGTGTTAACATCTCTCGACAATATTTGGGAAAGAAATGCCAGAGCTCTGTCTGGTTGTTCTTTTTTTTTTTTTTTTTGGGGGGGGGGGGGGGGGGAGGTTGGGGGTCGGGAGGGTTAGTGTTGATTTAATTAAATCTGTTTTCATTTCTAAGATTTCATAGACCACATTCTGAGGGGATCTAAGCCTCTATTGCACTCTGGCTTCACTTGAATTCCTCATAGAGATGTAACACGCTAGAGCTGTATTTCTTCTGAGTCATGTATATTCCTTTCAGAAATTATGAGCTTTATGGTTCACCATAGCAGGGAAGTAATTATAGATAACACTACGGCTTTGAAGAAGTGCTGGGACTCTCAGCTGGGATGCCTGTTACCTACTAAGGATGGATTTAGACTGAACTACTTGAATATTTAAGCAACCATTTTACTTGGAAGCAATTTGTCTTACTATGTTGTACTAACCTATAATCTTCTAGAACTGTAAATAGTCTGTATGTTTTTCTTGTAATTAGGTTTACTTAATGATTGACGCAGTCTGTATACATATTAGCCACGATTTTCACGCAATTGATGGAAAATCATTATACAAATATTTATTTTCTAGTTCAAATGAATGCCTTTTTAATAATTTCTTCTTAATATATATATATTTTTTTCCAGACCCTTGCAATATTTATTTACTTGTATTATACGTTTTCTAGTTGTTAAAGGAAGTAGAGACCTCTCTACATCTGGGTAATTTGAGAGTTTGGTGAAATACTTATCTATATTTTGTGAATTCAGAATTGCATTTTAAAAACATACTTTTGAGCATTTTTCAGTAAATGTTCCATAAGTAGAGTTTGTTACACAATTGTTTATGAAAAGTGGAGTTCTGGTTAATGAAATCGCTTTGTCTAACCAAGGGGGTAAATTCTAATTCCCTATGATGGCTAAAAAAATTGTGACTGGAATCATACACTTAATTTGGATGATAATACTTTGTTTCATGTGAGATCTCTGGTTCATGGAAGAAACTTGTCAAATTTGGTTCATGTTGGTGTTCTTTCTTTTTTTTTTTCTCTCTTTTTTTTTTTTTTTGTATTTTAATTTCAGGGAGAATACTTTTAAATCCTCAGCTAGATAACTGAACACTCAAATATACCTGCTTATAATTTCTTTTGTAAAGACTGAGGTGACAAGATACTTCTTTGGTGTGTGGCAAGGATTGTTACTATGGGATTCCAGATTATTTTACAATTTTGTGATTCTGTGATTCTGTGAAATTATTTGGAAATTGTTTTTCTTTTCCTGAATTTGAGTTCACAAAACAGATGAAATAACACAGAGTCAAATGTTTAAGTCTCTAAGCATGACAAATTTTAGCAATGCAATTGCCTCAGAAGAATAGATCATTCAACTTTATTGCTGCTTGTTTTGTGCTGTGTTCTAACTTGATTGCAGGTTTGTAGTTTTGGATAAAGTGTGAATTATTTTCAAATACACAGAGACATGCATAGAACACATAATAGGTAAGCTGGGAAAATAAATAAAAGGCTGTAGAACTGAAATCTATTGTTTGGAATCTTTTCAGAGCTAAGGGGTCCATTTTCTGAAGGCTGTCTCACTTTAAATCGCTTGCTACTCTTTAGAAGAATTTTAAAAAATGTGAGAAATAACATTTTCTCAGAAGAAAATGGCATGGAGGAATAAGCAGAGGTCAGCTGAATGTAAACCACTGGGTAATTGTCTTGCTGGAACTTTATTAATGTCAACATCAAGTCAGTTCTGCTGCATTCTTATTCCTAGCAAGTTCTTAAGATTAAGGTAAGTTTATTTTGTTCATTTAAATTCAGCATTTAAAATGTTAGCTATCTTTTCCACTTTCTTTTCGTTGGCTTTAGTTTATTGACTATTTGAGTTACTGTTTTAATACATCTTTTGCTTTCGTTGAGAGTAAGTTTTAGAGTCCTGACAATGTACTTAATTTTTCATGGGAATGCAGTTATCACTCATGAGCAGAACAAAAGATACACATACTGCCAAAAGATCAAGTCAGGAAACCTTTCCCCTTAAGAGGAAAAATAATTGACTGAATTTCTTCTTCCAATATTATTTCACCAAAATGGTTTTTTTTAGCTTGAGGCTGACTTTTGGGGTACCTCTTATGACAGAAACCCATCCATCCCAAGTTGTTCTGTTACAGTGCTACAATACTAAACTGAAGAATGTGTGCAGAACATATATGATCATTCTGCTTTTCTGAAGATTTGTATTAGGCAACTTTTTTGTATCACAACAGTTTGTGTATACAAAATGTGTGACTCCTTGCATCAGACCTTGTATTAACTATGTTGTTTAAACAAATTCTTAAACATCAATTGATTTGGTAGCAACTAATGCTCTGATGTATGTGAGAGCAGAATCAGGATCATATTTTGCCTTAAAGGCTGCAAGAAGAGATGTATAAATTTGTATCGTCATTAATATGTATTAAAAGCTTCAGCAGTTGAACTGAATTAGATCATGTTCTCAAATAACAGGAAGGGAACAGTGCTTTGTTATGCTTTATAGGGAGCTTGAATAGCATTTAGATAAATGCTGAAGTTATGTTTTGATGAAGTTAAAAGTTCTTCATCTTTTTGAATGTGAAATACAAATTCAATGGTGTTCTCCCACATACAAAGTACAAACTAGTTTGAAGAATGTAAAGCATAGAGCTGTAGTATTTTGAGAAGGGAAACAACTTGTATCTAATATGATATTAATTCTACACTTCCTTTCAAAATGTCAAATTTAAGAATGCAGATGGCCCTTTTACGTTCCTTTGGGTGCAAATAAATGAAATCAAGTCTAAACGTATTCATTTTTAAATGCAATGTGATAATCCATTCAAAAATTAGAGAATTCAACTTCAGAGAAACTTGCCTAATCTATAGCATTCACCTGCATAAAAATAAGCTAGTACAGAATGATGGGGCCAAATAATTTTTGTGTTAAATAAAGTACCTCTAGGAACAATTTTGAAGTATGTTTTTTCATATGCTTCTGAACTGTTATGAAAAAAATCCAACCAATATGTTCTTAAAATCTGCTAAACCAGATCTGCAGCATTGTGATTAATGGGAAATTTAGGGTATGTGTGGAGATATCAGAAAGGTTACAGTTCCTTGTTCTACTGAGCCAAGACTAGCTCTGTTAACACTGAGAGATCTTCTGGGGAAGATTTGTTACTGATTAGTTCTTCTGAAGACAAAGTACAACCCTTCTATGTTACAAAACTTCCTTTACTCTTATTAGATAGCAAACATGAACCAGAGTGTCAGACTAGTACTGAGAAAAGCTGACTACATCAAATCTTGTGCTGCAGAGCTCTATGAGTTCAACAAAACAGTCCCTCAAGGCTGGTGGGATTTTCGGCTGCATTGGCTTCACTAATTGAAGTGCCAGGAAGGGATTGGAGTTTCTTGGAATGTTAATAGCTGTTTGAAAATCTTGCTCTCTCCACTTAGCTAAACCAGAAGGACGGTAGCAATCTACATGAGTTTCTGTAGCTCTGTCAACTGATACTTTGCGGTGATGTCATTTATTCTATAAACTCTACTTTTGTTCTTATAAGAGAAGACAAATTTGGATATTTTATAAACAGATTTCCTTGACTGATATGAGATAGCCTTCGTACTGCAGGCCAGACATATAAACAGAATTCAGAAATCTCCTTAAATATGCATACATTATTCTTAACACTGGAATAATATTTTAAGCACTCCTGCTAAACAAATATAGGTTTGTCAGGCTGATAGAAGCTGCAACCAAAGGGTTGAAGAGTTTTGCACCTCAAAGACAGGATATGCTTTACCCGGAAAGTAGATTAATGAGCTTGAATGTAAGACCTCTATGTTTTTAGTAATGCTATATAGGAAAATTCTGCACAATGCCTCTGAGCTGTGTTTTATTTCCCTCCCCACTTACAATACATGACAACTTTTTTGTACTAAGAAATCATTACGTACCAAAGGTCATCATGGGACTGTATGAAGGCCCATAATATCTTGACAGTATAGCTGTGGATGTAAGCCTTGTCTAGAGATGTAGCTAGAACATGTAGGTGCAGACAAAATGTAATAGCAGAGCATAACATGGGACGGATCTTGCTGTCATCTGTATACAGTCCTGTATACATAGCTAAAGACTACATAAAGTCTCCTCTGTATCTTCTCTTCCTAAGGCTGTACAAATCTATTTATCTTAGCCTCTCTATATACTCTATATATTCTCTGCACTTGACCATCCCGATTGCTCTCACTGGACTCAATCGTGAGTGTTACTGGTTTTGGATTTCTTTTGTGTGTGTACCCTGTGAGCCCAGAACCAGACACAGCACTCTGCGTCTGGTCACACAGGTACTGAATGAAATGAAGCTGGAATACTCAATCAGCATTCAGATTATGCCAATACCTCAATTCCTACATGTTTTGGAAAATATCTGTAGCTGTAATAATTATTTTTCCGTTGCCCTTTTCTTGCACAAGAAAAAAAAAAGTCACTCTCTAGTGAAAAGCTTGAAATCTGCAAGAACACTTTATTTTCTAGACTCAGAGTAATTGTTTAGCGCACAGTTTCTTTTTTTTTTTTTATGGATGCATTCAATTTATGTCTTCCTCTTCCTCAATAAGCTTTTTGTTTTTTGTCATATACTTGCTTAGCACTATTGATCATCAGTTTTCTGATGTTAGGACTAATCCCCATTTCTCTCAGTGATGTTGATTTTTGTCCTTGTTAATCTTCTGATTGATTCTTTCTGTGTCTGTCTTCTCAAAATCATTGGAAAAGCTATGTAGTGGGTAATTGCTTCTGGGCTATAGCTGCTACTGAAAGAAATGAGTTGGGTATATCCCGTAAATTTGCAAATTCCAGGACAATATTACTGAGTTGTTTTTTTTTCCTCATGAGGATTCATGATTTATTACTTACAAATACCTATTCTGTACTAGGTATCAAAGAATGATTTTGAAACGGAGCATGTTAAAAGACATTTACTTGAAATTCCAAGTAGAATAATCTCTGAATCCATATTCCAGGCATTAGCATACTCATGAAAACTTGTTGGAAAAGAGAAATAAGTGTATCGATCTCGGTGTCTTGATTACATGCTGGGAATTGACAGAATCCCACTGTGATCCTCAATATGGTAGAACACTTAAGTTTATTTCCCCAGAACAGCTATTGTATCAAAAGATATTTAAAAGTGTTAAGAGAGGAGATATTCTCCATGGCTTCTTAAGCTGACTTCATGTTGTATTTTGATTTTTCAAATCCTTATATTCCAAGTAACTTACCAATTGTGAAGAAAAGGGATCAACCTGGAGTGTCTTCTGCCTTTTGTGCATAAACTACACTGTGGTAGGGTTCACAGTACATGCAGTTGTGTTATCTCCTGGTTGTGAGTGCATTCTGAAGTAAAATACATCTCCTTGAAAAGAGTGAGATTAACATGATATTTAAACAGTACTTTTTGAGAGTGTTTTGCCCAGAAAACACATGGAGGCACATGGCACTCATCTTGTAACAGGTCAGACATCTTCTACTTTGTTTAAATGAGTGGCTTGTTATTGCAGCTTTGTTAAAGTTGATTGTCACTGAAGCTGTTATTTAGTATATGTGGTACAAACATGGACAGCTAATTTATGCGTTTGTATTGAAGGCCAAGTGCTTAGCATGCTATTTAGGATTAAAAAGCATTTTTTGTGAACTTAATGCATTAGAAGGATTATCACTGCAAGAAATAAGAACTGACAGAAAAAGCAGTGTACGTTTTGTTGTGTTCCACTTGTGTATAAGGAATGTATATTTGAATGGAAATCTTTCAATTTAGATGTAGCTTAACACAAGTTTTTCTTTTCCTCATGTTTGAAAAGCATATTCTTATGTTTGTTACTTTACAGTCTGTCATAGTATTAGGTTGTAATTTCTCAGATAAACTTGGGTTTGCCAGAAGAATTGCAGAATTAATTAGAAAAAAGATGCTTGCTGAAACACAACAGCCTTATTCTAAAATTAATAATTAAAATAAGAACCATAAAAACCATAACTATAATTCTGTAGCTTAGAAATAAGGATGTAATTGAATTTCAATGTCTATTATTTTGTTATGCAGTTTGTTTCTCTACTTTAAAGCCTGGTTATTTAAGCAATTAATATGTGAAATTCATAACTGAGCTCAGTTTTGAATTATGAAGACTGTTGCTTCGTGGGGTGACTAATCATATTTTTATGTCTTGGATCTCTCATAAAGCACATACTCCAACTGCACATGCTGAATGAAGCTCTGCTCATGTTAGACTTGGAAGGAAAGAAGCAATGATGGATAGGAAAGATGGTACAGGATCATTTCTTCATGAGAGTACACTAAACATTACAGTCTCAAAACTTGTAAGAAATATACCTGGGAACACTCTGCTTTATTTGACACAAGCAGAAAGGGATATCCAGTGAAACCACCAGACATTATGTTCAAAACAAATGAACAACTAGTAGGCAACTACTAAACACGATAGGCAATACATGCTTCTGGCTAAAGAAAGTCCCTTGTCTGCTCTTTTCAAGAAGTTGGAAAAATCCACTAGGGAAAAGCTTAACATGTAGTCTCCTCGTTTCTTGTATTCTTTCCCTAAGCACTGGCCTGTGGGCAGGGGGAGTATGTTGGGCTAAACAGCCTTTGATTCACTTCTGTTCTCAAAACCATGTGTCTTTTACTTGATGAGCAACCCCTGGGACTTTGGTGGCTGATAGCAAGATCTCTTTAGAATACGTCTCTCCACATAGCTGTTTCTTTCAGAGACTTCACACTCCAACTACATAGGCTGAAATGAAACACTGGTAGAAAAAAATATAATATTTAAAAATAGTAATAGTATGGAATGAAAATGTTATTTTCTCATACTCTGCAATATTGTATCTACAATAGCATTTAGCTGAGAAATTTTGTGTGGAAACAGAAAAAATCTGCAGAATGGTTTTGACAGATTCCTGTTTTTTTCATCTTTTTCCCGTCTGCCCACCAGCAGTTCTTCAGGATTGTCCTGTAGTTATAGTATAGTCCAGTCTTCCAAGGTCTTGGAGGAAAGGCTGAATACTTCCAATTGCAAAGGCAGAAAGTAATTGGAATAAACGGATGAAACTAGATGACTATATAAAGGAGGTTAGTAAGAAACATTTCAGGACTTTTCCTGCTCAGAGAAACCCAGAGAAGGATAATTATAACAGAAATTACAGTTGTCAGATGGTTGTTTAGCTTCTGCGCTTTTAAATACTTTACATAGCAATAGACACATAGACAGTCTATTTTCTCTGATGCCTCTGAAAGAAGTTTCTGACTGTATAACTTCTCTTATTCTTTTGTAGGCCATGTTTTCCTGTTTGAGACATCTTACAGTATCAAAATAAATTTGTATTATTTATGTACAGTATTATGTCTAAGGGAATTATACACGTAGATTAGCTACATTAGCTGCCTACACTTCTCTGTGTATGTGCATTATTTACATTTCCACTCTCAACGTGATTTTGTTGTCTGCTTTAAAATCTAATGGTTGAAAACCTTCTTGATATAAGTAATGCTTCAGCTTGGAGCGTCAGTGCCTTGAGCCCTTCCTGAAGTATCTTCTGTCTCAGGTTGAAGAAAGCTCAGTTATAGTGGAAAAAAAGAATTCCAGATGTTCCACTAGGTTTCCTGCTTAGATATTAAGAGTATTAAGTCTTCCCTTTTTCTAGGATGGAAATAGAGTTGGGTCACAGGTCTACTTGCTTTATGTTCCTGTAATAAGGGATGCTGAAAACTTTGAGAGTCAATTACATTTAAAATATGTCAAAATCTCTCTTGATAGAAAGGTCAAAAGGAACAGCCTCACTGTAGATACTTGCAATGACTTGAATACCTTTATAAAATCCCATCTGTATGACACAGAAAACAGTGAAGATGTGACCAGATGTGTATGTACATGAATCTGCCATAACAAATGTACATTCTTCTTTAAGGTATCTATTTGCCTCATTTTCCTATTACTTTGGTGTTCTTCAGCTGATGTTCATCTCTGGAATTAAAATGAGCACTGATATTTTGATGATCAAGTAACAAGATAAAAAAGAGCCATGCAGAGAATCCCCTCTGCCTGCTGAAGTATTGCAATATGTGAAGGTTAGATTCTTGATTCCAATGGCATCAACAACAGGTGCTCTTTTTAAGCAATAAAGAAATCAGAACTGTTTTAGTGTAAACTCAGAAAGCTGCATATTGATCTAGCTTGACAGAAAATACTTCACAGTTCTGCTTTTGAGTTGAAAATCATGACTTATCTTCTTCAAAACCTACAAAGGGAGTGGAGTCACTGGTTGACAGACAATGTCAGCACTGTACTTCTTGAATGAAAATTATCAGTATGCTTCATGTTGAAGTCAGGGCTTTCTAGCAGTCAATTTATTTCAGTAGTCAAGGGAACTGGAAACCAAAGTTCAAACTCCATTGTCTAGAAGGACTAGAGTCTGCAAGAGTACGTGAGACAAGGCCGAGAGCAAGGTCCTGTGGCTGAGTTGCAATGGATTATGAGTAGCCCTGATGAGAAGGACTTGGTGAAAAACTCAAGGAGCTCTTTCTTCCCTCTTTGACCATTATCATGTTTCCAAGTCCTGTCTGCCTCTTAAAGTCTATCAGACTTCTTGCACACAGTAGTAATTCAGATCCCCTCAGCTTGGCCTCTGGCATAAACCTCAGACCACACAAAATTTTCTCAGGGGGACTGGACACTTCTTCTGCCATTACTTTTGCTAGTGGTATTTTCCAAGAGCTTTATCTAGCTCTTGGCTTTCTCTGTCCTTACAGTCTATTTGCTCTGTCCTCCTAAAGAGACAACTATTCACCAGGAGAACCACTTCAGATCTCACTGTCATTTGCTTGAGCACCCCTTGTATTCACGGTCTCAGGTGACTTTTGAAGATGTCTGCAAAGGAGGTCCCTCAGCCTCTGGGCAATCTGAGCCAGTGTTCTGTCACCTGCACAATAAAGAAGTAATGTTTATTCATGAAGAAAATGTATGTAAAAGAACCTTCTGCATGATATTTCCTTAGGGTATCATATCTGAGCTTTAAGATGAAATTTTAAAGGCTGTCGATTAATAATGTCCCATAGATTTTATAACTTTAAATTAAAAGAAAATCAGGTAGTAAAATTATACCCAGTTTCTCTAAACTTATCCCTTATGTGAAAGTTCCTCTTAAATATTAAAACTATTTAAACTGTAAAATATGATTTCGAGGGCACACAGAGAACTGGTTGAATCTCTGTGGAGAGTTAACAAAGATGATTTGAGATGAACATGGATGTTCCTCCCTGCCCCCCACTCCTCTCCCCCCCCCAAATTTTACCTTATCTGTTGAAAAAATCATGTAAAAAGTTTGAAAGGTTTTTGCTCAGTGTTTCTTTTACATTTCTGGGAATCATTGTCAATTTCTGTCAGTGCATGATTAGGCAGAGGGAAAGAATTTCCAATGAGCAAAATAATTATATTTTTAATATAGCAGTGTTTGATGTTTAAACATGTACTCCAGCTATTTGTTTAGGTGTTTTTACCATGCCATACTTGCAGATTTTTCTCAGCTGTTAGGTGAGAAGAAGCACTGTGAAATGAGGGAGAGTAAGGTACAGAGAGAGAGAATCTTTAAGAGATCAGAGGCCAGAGAGTGGGTGTTGTATATAAGATTTTCTTTTGGAATTACCTGAAAGGAACAAGGAGACGGCAGTTCTTATTATCTAGCAATCTCACTATTCAGATACAACATGTCTGAGGAGTACAAGTTTCCACAGTACTTCCACCCACTTTTTACATCAGTCATTAATCACTGCACTATAAGAAAGAGTAATCTCTTGACCTAGGCATACTACATCTCCTCCTGTAAAGAGACCCTGAAAATAAGCTTTTAGTGACTTCTCAAGGCTAAGATTTTCAACCCCCATTATCAGTTAACTCCTTGAAATACATAGCGAGTAAATACTATCTGTTTTAACTCATGTTTATTGTATATGTACAATTTAATTGCTTGTGATGCCACTGGTATCAAGGTCCAGTTACTGATTCCACATGTTCACAGAGATTCACTGAGTTGTAATTAGACAAATAGGCTGTGGTTCCAGAATAAAAATCTTGCTTTTTTTTTTTTTTTTCCTAAAAATTTCTTGGAATCTGTCAGATTTTGTGCAGTTCTGGAACATGATGATTTTGGAAAAAATTAAATCTCAGTAGGCATTCTGAAACATTGAAAGACCTGTGGGTTTTGTGGTGAGGATCCACCAGACAAATAAAACTTGGGTTTGACCAGAAGCATAGAATTAAAAAGATTCCGCAGACTTGTTTTAAGTTTCCATAATGTTCTCTCAGATCTCAGTTCACAGCTTCAGCTCTGCTGCTGCTTCTCTATTGTGAACCAGTGCCCACAAGAAACTAGACTAACTGTCCAGCCTCTGTCTACTGGGGGCATTGATTCATTATTACTTACTTGCTGAATGATGTCATTGTGTACTAACACAAGAGGTTCACCCCCAGCAGAGTCATGATAAACTGCATCCTTAGATCTAAATAGGGCAAATACTGTGAGTTTGAAAAAAAAAATGCATAATTTTCTGTTTTCCTGACTCAGTCCTACAAACTAGTAAGAATGAGGAATGTACATCTTAGGAATCCAGTCAGTTTGGTGCACAGAAGTACTCAAAAGATAAGTAGGGGTGTCTTTGGCATTGATCCCAGTAAAGCATCAATCTATGCTTTGGAGCAAAGTAAACAGAGCAGAGAAAGGAAGGCTTCTTTGCACCTACTGCAGCTTATCTGGCTGAAGTCTGGAAATTAAATTTTTATATGCAGGTTGTTCATGCTAGGATTATATGTCTTTTATTCCATTTCTCTCTGGTTAAGGAAAGGGTGTTTGCCATAGTTAAGATGGAACAACATCTGGCATTCTAAGCAGAAATTCAGTGCCTTTATTGCCTATTCACAACAAAATTAGAGCACCTGCCCTTTCTTTCTGAGCACAAATGTTTTCCTAGGATAATACCAGAAATGTGATTATGATTTAAAGTGGATCTTTCAGAAATACACCCCTTCGTGTCAGATACTTTTCTGTTCAAAGGAAATACAGTTAGTTAAAATAACCATACCACATCACTGCCTTTAATTAAAACTTGCTTCTTTCCTGTATACTTCCTACACTGAAGTACTTTCTCCCCTGTAAGGCCTTTATTCACCTCCATTTTGTACAACTGAAATTAAGTCCTTTCACAGAGATTAAGAAATATTTTTTTCCTAAAGCTGATATAACAAAGACTTTTCTGCTTTCCTGTGATGGCCTTTACTCATGTTTTCAATAGAAGGCTTTTTGCAGTGGATGTCTTGGGACCATGCATGCAGCCCCATAGCATGCATCACAGTCACCACTATTGTTTCCTGACTGTAACTCATTCTTTTATTCTCTTCTCTCCTCCTCTGCTTCATCTTTTTTTTTTTTTTTTTTTTTTTCCTCCTAAAGCTTCTTTTTTTTCCTTCTTTGTTCTGTCATTTCATTGATCTATGCTCAAGCAAAATCCCACATGAAAAAACAGTCCCACCAACTTTCATCATTCCCAACCCAGAAAAGGCACGAAAGTGTACATTTATATCAGCTTACTGGGCTTTTTTTTTTAAAGTATCAATTACTTAAAATCTTTTGGGTATTTTTCTGTTTTTTGAAATGGCTTCTGGAATGAGCTACCATATTATTGTAACTATTAAAAGGATGTTTTAAATGAAAACAAAAGCTCACTTTCATGAGATATTTGTTTTGATAAGCCCTTAATTATGAAAAGTAAATAACTAACATAATTTCAATGATGTGTGTAACTTTTTAGTATATGTAAGTATTTAATTTGTACATGTATTCTATTTTCAAGGAAACTATATAATTAATGCTATTTTAAGAACAAATGAGTGTAAAATTGAAGATGTCTTTGAAGGAACAGACTTCATTTAGGCAGGAGGTGGTAATTGAAATAATTGAACCTCACATTGTAGTTAAGTTTGCCTCCTCTTCCTTTTAACAATCACAAAAGAATACAGAATTAAGTCCTTTAAATTTTGAGATGAGATTAATTTCCTGTCAATGTACCTAAGATAAAGATAAAAGAAGGAAGAGTGCTTGAAATGATGCTTCCATGTTCTTCCTCCCAGAACAACTTCTGTGAGATCTGCTCTTTCAGAAAGGATTTGCCTTTTGGATATGAAAAAAGAGTAGGCTGCAGGGTGTCAGATACTTGCAAGCCCTAAGACAACTCTCATTCTCTATTGGTTTGTTGGTGCAGCTATGCTGCAATGGCTAAAGAAATCTTCTAAATTAGGATTTTTCTTTGCCTTAATATCATAGAACGCAGGATGTCAGCACTCACTGGTGTGGCTTTAAACATCTCAGCAGCACTTGGCCACCTGGAAGTAGCTGATCCAGTGGCTCAGTTTCTCGCTGAAGACTTGCAGCATGTGGGTAACCTCTCCTGTAAGAAGAAGACAATGTGATTAATTCATGTGAACTAATGATGGTGTGGTCACTGTAGCTTACTGAGCACAAACAAGTGAGGTTGTGGAGAGGGAGTGGAGGTGGTTTGTTGGTCAGCACACAGGACTGGGAGAACATGGGTTTTGGAATGAGGAGGGGGTCGTAGAGATGACAAAAAAGGGTATGAACGAATCACAGAATCTCCCCTTGGGATAGGGCTGAGATTCTGCAGACTAATTTAACAAAAGTAATTGTGTTTATTGTGCACATTCCCAGCTAGAAGCCCCCAGCTGGATGATACTGTTCTTCATTCATCTTTTTTTTTTTCTTATTTTATATGAGGTCTTACTGACTTTCTCTATGTCTAACATTGGGATAACATAATAGAATTTTGCTTAAATGAAGTTTGACAAATAAAAATTTCCTTGTCTAGTTCATACAGCGCAGTGTCCATGCTGTACATTTAAGCTGTTAACAAGTTCTATTCCCCTGGGAAAAGTGTGTTGCTCTAAGGTTATTAAGATTTCAGCGTGAAACATGAAATGCTGCCCTACCATGAAAAAAATCTGATTGACTTTGTGTAGCTTTCTGGCTGATTTTTCCAAAGACAAAATACTTTTGACAAAAATTAGGAGTTTGAGAAGAGAAAGAATATTTCTGCTGATTGTTACAGTTTTGGCTTTTAGCCACCCATCAGGTATTTCTTGTTAAGAAGAAAAAAAAGAAACTGAGACTTTTGTGGATGAATATAAAAGAAACCTCAATATATTCTTTTCTACTTGTTCTCGCCTGTTATTTTTATTTCTTTTAGTTTATATGGAAATGTGTAGCTTTTAGTAACATTTAACAATTCTAATTATAAACAGTGAAACCACACCCTTTTACTGTATTTCTAGAAAGCACAGGTCCAGTACCAGATCCAGTGGACCTGTACTGGGCTTTTCCATCATTCCACTGATTCTTCTCCATGTTCTTCCACTGAATATATGAAACTCTGCATTCCTCCCTCCATTGTGTTATGACACAAACTTCCCTTCTCTCCTTTAGAGCAGGAATGTCAGAATGTGGGGAATTTCTCTTTGAAAACAACATTTTATAGCAAATGACCATGGTAGCTTATTCATATGGCTAGGGTGGCTGATAAAGCTTTTGAAGTATACATCAAACTTCAACAACACCTGTGAAGTACTGCTCCTGTTTAGGTAAAATTGTTTATTCCTTAGCTAGTGAGTGTTTCTCACTTGAAAAACCCACCTGGCTGATTTGATTCAGGTAGCTGTGAGGATGATGATAACTCTTAATTTCATGGCCAGAGGACTGCAGTAGTAGCATGCTCCAAAGCGGAACAGATATTTTTCAGTCACATGTTTTGTTTAGAATTATTTTTAATTGTTTCGTTAATCACGATCTAGAAATATAATGGAGAGAGATTGCTGGTAAGTTAAGCTAATATATTACTGAAAGAAGACAGAAGTATACCAAAGGAGAAAAAGAGTTAAAAGTGGTTAGAAAAAACATTGGCAGGAGATATTAAGAGCAAGACCCCACGTCTTTGCACTATTCATAACTTAGTCACGAGCCTTGATTACGTTCTTCACAACCTGATCTACTCATGATGCTGCTAAATGGTCAGACCTATCAAAGCATGAAGTATGGTGAGGGGTTTCAGGATTTGATGGGTATGGCAGCCATGATGATAAAACTCACAGTAATGTATCCAGTCTTGGAACACGAGTGCCTGATAAGCAGTTTTGAGGGGAATAAGAAACCTCAACACGTTATCAGTATACAGTCAACATCTGTTTTTCCAATGGTAAAATTCTTTTGACGTTAAAACCTCTAGTCTAGAGTCATGTTGATCTAGATTAGTCATGCAGATCTAACCAAGGCACCTCTGACCCCTCTTTGTCAGAGTGCTTTTAAACCATTCAGTTTATATCATTTTATTTCACATGCGCTTTGGCTGACGTTCATAATTAAATTCACTTTAGTGGTGACAAATTTTCTTCTTTAGCTTGGCAACTTAAAGATTGACTTTCACACAGAAACATTTTACCTATAGTCAGCTTTTGTGAAATCTGTATTTTGAAGTTGTGGTTTGAAGTATAGCTTTGGAGTTCACGCAAAAATGAGTAAAAACTGGGGAATATTCAGCTGACAGAATTAAGAAAATAGATGGCTGAGCATTGACTAAGAGTTTGAATTTTCTGTGGTTTGTTTTTTTTTATATTTGCTGAATATTCTTTTTTAAAGTTACAATGGCTGTACTGTCTTTTTTTTTTTTTTTTTTTTGTATTTGCCTGTATCCATTTTTTAATTTCAATCTTTGGTGGTAGAGGGAAGAAATATCTCAAAACTACAGTATTTTTTCCTTTATTAAGGTCTGCAAAAGTATGCTTCCATGGAGCTCTGCTTAGGCGTAGCAGTCTGCTTGAAATTTCATGTATGCTTGAAAATTCAGTTCACAAATTATACTAATTAAATCAAACAAACAACCCTCCACATCTTTCCACATAAATGCAGGTCCCCTCACCCACACTGGATAAATAGAGAATCAGAAAGCCTTCTCATCAGAAGTATTACTTTATCTGCCTCATTTAGGTAAGAGTTATTTAGGCTGCAGGCATTGTAACTAGAAAAATGCATTTATTTACATCACAACTTCTTTTAGATTGTTAGAATTCAGTTATAATAGGGACATCTGGGAATCCAGAAATTGGTAGCTTCAGGCAATCCTGTAGAAGTTTGTAAATTCCTCTTGCCGTAGTCCTCTCAAATTCTCTGCAGAACTTTGAGTGGGAGAGAATGAGATATGAACCAGTCTATGAGATTAGGAAGGTTTACACTTAGTATGATTATGCAACAAAATGTTGGTGTGTATAATACTTTCCTTAAGGGGAAGAAAGGTAAATTATATCTGTACAGATAGTTTTGTTGTTTCCTGTGTCTGAAGTCTAACATTTGAATGGAAATTTTAACACTTTTTAACACAGATTTTTTGTGTACCATTAATTTGTAATTTTGCAGTCTAGTTGTAGACTGAGACAATGCATTTGTTAATTTGCTTCAAGAAGATAGGAATCTGCTTGTGACAGATCTTTCTCATTTATTGAGGAGTTGAGTTTTAGTCCCTCCCTGCAAGCATCTAAGTGCCACACAGCTGCTTGCTCACTTACTTCCCTCACCCCCTCCTCCAGCTGGATGGGGGGAAGAAATCAGAAAGGCAAAATCTAGAATAGTTAAGAGCTGAGGTAAATACAGTTAAATAAGAAAGAAAGAATAAAGAAAAAGAAACAAGAGTTGCACAGCACACCCAAGAGTGTGGGTTACACTTGACCCTGAAATAAAATCTTAATGAATTCAGATTTTTTTTTTCAGATTCTGTAGACATGGAGATTTTGAAGGACTGAATATACAAAAATAAGTAAACAAAAATAAATTAAAAAAAAAAAAAGATATAAAGCAAAAAACTGAGAGCTTGGACCGGAAGATTGTCTGAAGTTTTAAAACTTAAGCTCTGTGCATATAATGTGCAATACCTTTCCATAGAAGAATGTTGCTTGCTTTTTTTTTTTTTTAATTATTATTTACTTTTTTTCAGTGTTCAAATTTATTCGTGTACCATAGACCCTGAAGTATTCGTTGTGGAGTTATAAGCTATGGTTCAGATCTCTATGCACTCAAGATGTGGAGCGTAGCTTTGCCATTTACATGTCAAATAGATAACTAGAACTAGATAAAATAAATAGTATAATACATAGAATAGATAAACAATAATAATAAATAATAATAATAAATTAATGATAGATAAATTTAAATTTATACCTCATATAAATTTTCCATTGTACAAACTATTTTTGTTGTTAGGTGTAAATATCTGGAAAAGGATATCTCTTCTACCACAACATCTGATCAGTCTATTCTGGCTGCTGCTTTGGAAATTCTGTGGGCTTGCCAGCTGGCTGTGATGCTTGAATCTTCAGGAGTTGTTCTGTGTTTTGGGCGCTACTTGTAATCCTCAAAAGAATGTCAACAGGTACAGCTTACTGGTTTTCCTAAAAGTTGCTTCAGCTCTTTAGCAATCATTCTCTATCAAAAAGCATGTTTATATCTCGTATATGTTTCCCTTAACTTGGCATCAATATAAAAATTCTTACACCTGTCTAGAAAACAACAGGGGAGTTTGGCTGCTCTACCTGTATGTCTCTGGGAGCCATCTGTAAGTATGCCCATGTCATTCAGCGTAGCCCAGTAGAGGCTGCCCTGAGTACTCACCAACCTGGCTCCTTCCCACCAAATTGGATTTGGAGCCCCTGTAGTCATCTCACAGGGGTGGAGTACTTAAGCTTAGCATAGTTTATTCATTTATAAAGCACATTTTATTTGTTTATTCAAGTGTCGCTAGAATACTCCTTTGGGACCTAAAATCATTTCACTTTGTCTGTCTGAGCCGTTTTTGCCTACTGGAAGGTGAGGATTGCTTTAGGGGTTGCAGTAGTTTGCAGTAATAGGCCTTTGACAGACTGAAGTATTTTATCATCTGAAGTTTGCCATGTGATAAGGTTCAGCACCATAGTTAAAATCTTGCCTGCTGATTCATAATGGTCAGTAAGTTGGCTCCTTCAACACTTCAACAGAAAAAAATAGAAGTTATTATCTTCTTGTAGCCTCTGTGGGTTGTGCAATTGATTTTGTGTTGCACTGCAATCATTCGCTAGTGTGGTGTATTGACCTAGCTGTAGGAATGTTTCTTCTTTTAGCAAAAATAAGCCAGAAGAGTGGGGGGAAAATAGCTAAACATATACAGACATCTGCAAACCTTTCAAAGTTTTTTCAAGTACAAATTTGAACTACTAGCAATAATACTTTCAGATAATCCAACTGTCATGGTTTTATGAATTTTGGTTACTGGTATTCCACATCATACCATCATGTAGTGCACCGGGAGTTCAAGTGTTAATGCTCCAGTTCCGGGTACCTGTCCAGATGAGAAGAAGAACTACATTCCCCAGGGGGCTTTGCGGTCAGAGAGGAGACAGACATAACTCCTGGCAAGGTCACCTGATCGCTCTCTTCTCTCTTCTCTTTCACCTCTCCTCACTGCTGCCTGTCTCAACTGCATGCATCACTTCAATATTAGAGTAAGGCCTTCAGATTTTTGGACAGTCTTTCTCTCATTGTATTTGATTTATTAGCTTAAATTCTAATTATATTGTATTATAGTGCGTTATCTTGTATTCCAATACCATACTTAGCAAATTAATTTGTTTCTTCTCAGATTGTTGCCACTGTTTTAAATGATTTTGGAGTCCCCCGTTTCCTTTTTCTGGAGGCACAGATTTTGTGAAATGCCTCCTCCCCGCTAGTCACGGAACTGGGCTAAATCAGTCCATAAACCATTGACACCAAGCCTGTTGCAACTGAAAGTCAGGGAAATAGATGTGTCTTAAAATTCATCATTCATGAATGATGATTCATCATCATGATACTGCAATATTTCAAAAGTATCTGGATGGTTTTTGTACCCAGGATATGGATAATTTAAGTAAGATATGTAAAAAATACTGCAAAAGTTGTTTTTGTTTGTTTGTTTGTTTTGTTTTGTTTTTAGTTGTATTGAATGATTCTGAAGAAGACAGAAGTATTTCAGAAAAATATTTCAGGTAGTGCTTTGCAGCATGTTTAGTCAAACATACTTTTGCAGCTTTTTTTTAATCCAGATTTTCCATGGGAAACCTCTAAGTATGCTGTCTCTCATTGTCTCTTCTGCATGCTAGTTTACTTGCAGAAAATGCTTCTTGGTTGTTAGGGAACTAACTTTTCACGAGTAAGCTATTGACTGCTGTAGGATAAATTTTATTACCTTTTTAATGTGAAGTGTATCACGCTTTCCTATAAATGTATTAATGTTAAGAAGAGAGATTGAGAACAATTTACTGAGGAATATACTGAAAGGTGGCAAAGATACTCTCCTGGGGTAAGGAAGTCCAAATCCCACCAAATAGAATGTTTTTGAACGTAAGTAAGTCTTGCATCTGAATGAAAGGTCCTGATTTTGGGCCTCTAGGAGAAAAAGATATCACATCTTTTCCATTAATTCTTTGAATGCCTTCCATGTCGACCCTATCTAAGACATATATGAAAAAAAAGGGAAAAAAAAGAAAAAATAAAAACATCCTTCTGGTTCAGGTTGAGAGAAAAGCAATTGATCCTGAATTGAGAAAAAGAAAGAAAAAAGAAATTGATTTTTAAAATTTGTTTAAGAAAACAAGCATTTACATATTTAATCTATATGTTTTTGTTTTTTTTTTCCATCTGATTTCATAATTCAGTCATCAGAATGAAAAATTGTTTGTATGTAGAGGTAGAATCATAATTAACAAGCACGGGTATGAAATGAAGAATAAATCATAAATCAAAATAGTCTAAATTGATCTCAGTCTCACAATTAACAAACAGGATGGGAGAGTTGGAGATATAGAAAGTCTGCCACAGAAAGTCTGTAGCAATATTTGGTAATTTAATTAAGTACATCTGCAAAACGAGAATGTTCCTTTACAAAGGCATCAATGAAAAAATGTACATCTATCACAGTTGTAAATAACATTAGATTATTCCATTTTTATCAACCATTCTGAAGGATTTGTAATACTGAAATCCATAAAAAATTTTTGGAGGAAAATACTTAAAACCTGTTTAATAATGGAACTTTCATGGATTATTCATAAAAATAGTTTCATCTTGACATTTTTAAATAGTAGAACTGTGTGGTTTTGTTCACCATTTTGTGAAAGAAGGAAACAGTATATGTAAAATACTTCTAGAAAAAGTTTTAAAGCACAAGTTTTAACTTTGTGACACTATCTAGCGATCAAGATAATTGATGTGAGTAGAAATAATGGGATTTTGACTTTTAATGTATTAGGATAAGATAAAGACATGTATTGACAGATATAGTTGATGCCAGAAGTTGTTCTTCTGGATATAAAATTAAAATCCTCAAAATTTAAGATTCTCAAAACTGGTCCTTAAATCTTGTATCAGAAGTGAATAAAGGATAAAAGGTGGATATCTAATGAAAAAGGCTCGCTGTCTATGTGTAAACTTTCCATGTTAGCTTCTCAAGTATACTTACATAAGTGGAAGCATGGATATGGATTAAGAACCATTTCATTTTTATTTTTGAAATCATGAGCATTAATATATGGGTATCAAAATATATCCTTTTGCACAAGGAATAACTTAATATACTCCATTATAAGTTTAATTATTTTTTACCCTGTCTTTTAAAACAGACTACAGAACAGAGTATCTCAGACTACAGCACGTAGGACCAATTGTGATTTTTTTTTTTTTACCCGAATTTAGTTTGATTACATTTTCACATTCTAGATCAGATTCCACTTCATCTTTGGCCTGACCCCTGAACACAGTATCTAGCTTTTGCTGACAGTGCAGCTGTGTATCTGTGGTAGATCACTCATTTAAAATAAGGATGCACGTGTGCTTGAGAACATTACCAAAATAACATTACTATTAGGCTGTATGTATTAACCACTTGTCTCCTTATTACTACCTTATTGTATTCTCCTAATGTAGCGAAGTATTAAAATTTCTTTTTTTTTCCTCTGGGATTTATGCTTTCTTAAGTTGTTCCTTATATTAGCAAAATTCTTTTCATATTATTCATACAAAACTTCCATTGCTTACATTATCTATGCAGCAGCCAAAAGTGAGCAGAATGTATTGGCAGAATGAATAAAGAAATCTGCAAAGACTCACTCTGTAATTTTGACATCCAAAAAGACTTGAGAATAACAAATAATGTGAGTTGCAAGGGAAAAGGAAAAGAAATTCAGGGGAACAATATCTTCTTATTTACATATGGTACATTTCTTGACGTTTTCAGAAACATCAATGAGCTTAGGTAGGCTTACAGGCAGAAAAAATGGCTACACTAAGTCTTGTTGAGATACAGACCATGAATCAGAGAAGAACAAGGCAGTACTCTTCAGTTTATTGGAATTTTTTGAGAGGATTGTAGGAAAAATGCCAGGTAATGAGGAGAGATTGTAGAGATTGGTGGAAATTTTGTGTGAATGATTATTTACATTTCTACATACAGGTGACAAGAACAAGGAGATATTTTTTTAAAAAAGTTAACAGAAGGAACATGAGTAGCCACTGGCATAAGAAAATGTGAGATTTAGACAGAAAGATAGCATGTGACTGAAAGTAATGTATGGGCAATTGCTTATCCACACAGATTATTTTAAAAAAGGGAGTTATATGAGGCAGACGCAGAAAGTAATGCCAGGTCAGAAAAGGTGCTTGTGAAAGGGATGACTGAAAAGTAAATTGAACATGACAAAAACTACAGTAAGGGAAACCTAGAAAAGAATTGGCATACAAGTAACTGGGTAACAACAAAAAGATAAGTTTCATAGTGATGACTATATAAATTCATTCTGAGTTCTAAAATCTTATATTTGGTGGATATTATTCCTTGTAGAAAAGACTTGTTAACTTGATAGAAACAGTTAGCAGTGCTTAAAATTATTGCACAATTATTTAATATTAGGTAAAGTGATTTCTGAACGGACTTATGTAGCAGATACACATAGCCTTACTCACTTTCATGAAATGACATAGAATTTCTCAATCCAAAAGCTGTCATATCTCTTTAAGCTGTCTAAAGTTGTCATATTTGTAGACATACACAGGCTCAAGCAGTGGGCCCAGGTGGGCCTCAGAAGGTTTAATAAATCCAATACCCAAGTCTTACACCTGGGTCATGGCAACCCTCACTATCAATACAAGTTGAGGCGTGTAAGGTTGGAGCACGGCCCAGTTGAAAAGGACTTGGTTGTACTGGTAATACATTTGCTGGCTTAAGCATGCAAGAATCAGTCATTTCCTTATCTATAGCACTGGATGTTGATGCTTCGTTAGCTCATTTACTGTGATCCCTGAGTCTTTTTCAGTGTAAGTATGTTTCAGATTGTGGTCTCTCATTTTTCTTTCAGATCTTGTTTCTCTTTGCAAATTGTGAGTTCTTCAAAGAACATGTCTTCTGAAACAGTCGGTTTAATGGGAATAGTAGCTCCATACAGTTGTCACTGCTAATTTTCATGTTATTTTCAGACCTCATATGTATAGAATAGAGTGGTTATTTATTACACATCTTAACTGCTGTTTGAAGTAGTAACGGAGAATTCATATCCATTATAGAGATATTATTGAAATGCAGATAGAAACAAATGGATTAAATTCATGTGTGTGAAGCAGCTAGTGCTTCCTGTTTGTCCTATAGCAGACCTTGCCATTACAAAAGGGAGGACTGACTAATTTTTGTGCTGAAACATTTACAGATGAACATACTACGGTAACTGGAAAGGAGTAGCAGCTTACATGACTTTGTTAGATTGTGAATTTCAGTGGGTTTGGAGCTGTTGTCTAGCTTCAGCTCCTTCTTGTCCAGCAATGGCAATCACTGTCCAGTCAATGGTGTATATCTTGAATCTTCAGCCTCTAAGTTGAATCCATAAGTGCTCACAAGTCAAAGATGTAAAACATGTAGTTGTAAAGTTTTAGGAATTATAATGTAATGTGTATTGTTTGCTGTCAGTGCTCCTTTCATCTAGAAAGCTTGCAGGAGGATAATTGCACTTTGTACGATTCTGTTCTGGATCTTACTGCTGAGTTACGATGCGGGATGAGAGTGGTTTTCTGCAAGGAGATAGTGATAGAATGTGTTAAGGGCATGGGATCATGCTTGTGCTCTCTGGATAAAAATATGCTGTCAATGAACTTGGCTTTGAATGCTCTCTGTCTGAATACAAAAAGACTTTCTTTCCATTTCATTTGAGGCGCAGAAAATTCATACATGAAAAATAATGCAGTATTTGCCAGGTGCAAAGACATGATTTCACTGGTCAAAGCTGTTAAGCCATTCAAGTGCTAATGAAGTAGACCTCAAGGTTTTCTTAAAGACTGCTTAATTTTCATCATTAGTGATTAAGCACATGAAGGCTCTGAAGAAATTTGTGACTTAAGAAGAACGACTAGAAAAACTGTGTGTTTCTGTCAGCAGACAAATGCTTCACACAGTCCATGTTACAAGCAGGCCGTACTTTTTGATGCTTTATGCAACAGCATTTAGAATATTGAATATGGAATTTTAAAGTGAGATAAATATTTTGGAAATGTGTAGCTAGTGAGAGGCTAAATTAGAACTTTGTTGGTCAACAGTGATGATAATTGGTTGCAAATATATACAGATATTTTTGATTCAGGTCCGGTGTAGTGCAGTACCTAACCACTAGTATAGTTGTCTTTGTTTTGACTAATTAGCTGACAGCTGGAGCTACTTAGGTTAAACACAATGCTACATTAATTGGATGACATTATAGCTATCACTCCCACTCAAATCTTTGCTTTTTGATTTGTTTTTGTTTTGCCACTATTGATTTACCAAAAATAATCCCTGAATGCAGGGTTGGTATGATTTTGTCCTGATTAACTGCTTATTTCTGTTACAGAGGCCATGGTTGTTGGCTGTTATGTCATAACCAGCCACGGCAGATCATTAACCACATTTATTCTGCCTCTAATAGTTTATCTGCTTCATCACTTCTCTGTCTACGATCCCTTCTTGGTTAGGGAAATTTAAATGCTTTAAATCTCTAAGCAGCTTTAAACAGCTGCCCTAGCTTTTAAAAATCAAATCCAATCGTACTTCAGCTAAGCAAAACAAGATGATCTGAGCACAAGAGGGTACATTCCATCATACAGCAGTGACCACTTTAATTCTTATTTCTGTCAGCCCCTCAGAGTGAAATATGTGGACATCTTGAGAGTAGAATTGCCCAGATGTCCAATAGGATCACACAACTTTTAGCATCTGGTTCTGTAACAGTCTGGAAGATGGGACAGTAAGGTTATAGGCTTCCCCCCCCCCCCCCCCCCCGTAGGAAAAAAAAAGGTGTTTTTTTTAAAGAAACATCTTAAATGCATCTTCCGTCGCTTCTTTTCTTTTCCCTTTCTCTTTTTTGCAGCACGCTGTGTTCAAAATGGAACATGATGTATTGGAAGAATTTTTAATCATTTTTGGGACTGTCTACATAATTTCAAAGTAGGTAACACATCTCAAAAGATTATGGTAATGAGATGTTTAAAAAAAATTGTACAGTTTTTTAAATATCTCTTCATAGTACATTATATGTATATTGTGGCATATATAAACAGGCCTGAATTAAGGCTGAAAATACGTTTTAATATGCTTGGTTTTGCTTTTTGATAATGTATTATATTCATATGCACTGTCTTCTGCACACTGATCAAACTGAAAAAAAATTGAGAATTTTCTCATTATCTTTATGATTCATCATATAAAATCAGAGCATGTCACAAAAGCTTCATGTTCACAACAATCCAGAAAGTGAATATATCTATTTTATAGGCAGGTGACTTGGTCTGGAAGACTACATACTATTAAATTCATCTCCTGGCTTTTGGTTCCCAGAAACAGAATTCAAAGTCTTGCTTTACATTAAACTCCTTCACACTGAACTCAGGTGCTGCTGCAAATCTGCAAATCATGTATGAATTTTCAAAAATCAGGGCTGCTGGAAACTTTTACTAAATGCTATAGATTATCTTGCATCCTTTCCTGAACACTGTCTGTGTAGTAAAGCAGAAATTTTATAAGAAAGAAGCTCTACTTTGCTAATCAACCTAGTACTCCTAGAACATAGGAAGTCACAAAGAAGGAGATGATGAATAGTGGGAGAGCTGCTGTAAAGTGACATTTTTCAAGATGGTGGAGTTGAATTTTAGATCACTCCCTTCAATTTTGCTAAGTAACTAAGAAAAATAGAACAAAATTCAGGTGCAGCTGGAGGTGCCTATTTTGGGGCAGTTAGTGGGGATGAAAATAGGTAGATTGGGATGACAGAAGTACAGGTAAGATCTACTGCAGCTGAAAACCTTGAAGCATTCTCCTAAACTTCTTTCTCCTACTGGTGAGTCACAATATTTTGAGCTTGTTGAACTGGAGAAAACAGCATAAAATTTCTGGGCATTTCATTGCTAACTTACATATCCTATGTTAATTTCTCTTTACAGAATTAGTATTCCAAAATGGAGAGTTCAGTCTAAATGTGAACTCACCTTTTTTAACTGAAAAATGAGTCTTTTGTCTGAGCTGCCACTGCAGCATAATTTATCCTGTGGTTATTACAGTGCACATTATGTCACTTTTCATTTTTTCATTTCTTAAGGTTAATTACAGTTCTAAAGTCTTTTGTACGCTTACTCCCTCAGTGCTACATAATTACAGCTTATAATGTATTATCGCTTAATTTTGATTGGTTACTGAACCTTCTCACAACATATCAAATAAACATGGAAATAGGAAGTATGTGTTTCACATTGTTTAGGAAAAGAATTCTTTCATGTAGCTCAGCCATGTAAAAGAGAATTACCTAGTCTACCTACTTGTCAAGGCACCTCCTTTTGTCAAGGTAATTTGATAGGATAATTTGCCCCCATCATTTTCACTCTTCAATAAGAGATTCACAGGAAACTCCAATGACTAATAGAGGTTTTCAAGAGAAATAGCTCTCAGCTGTTTTCAAAACTTAAACTTGCGGGTCCACCGAGACACTACAGTTTTAACATCCATGAAATCACTGCTCTCTGCAAACCTCCCTCAAAGAACTTCTATATCATTATATTAGTATGTTGAAAATGTGTATTTCAGTGATGATGACAGTTGCAGTAATATTCATTATAGTTCCCATCCTTTAACAAATGTTAAGAAACAGGTAATTTTAAGACGTTATAGAAGATGCTGCCCTAAACCATAACCCTTTTCTACTCTTCTTAGCAGAAAATAATCATTTTGTCCTTTGAAATTTAAATTCAGTTCTGAACCTACAAACTTTATTGCTTCTTTTAAAACAAAGTATTTTTCTTGGATTATGGTCTTATGGTGATTGCAGCGAAAGCAGGATTGGTCTCTTCTCACTGGAGACAGATGACAGGACAAGAGGAAGAGTCCTCAAATTGCACAAGGGGAGGTTTAGGTTCAATATCAGGAGAAACTTCTTTATAGAAAGGGTTGTTAAGCACTGGAATAGGCTCCACAGGGGAGTAGTTGAGTCACCATCCCTGGATGTGTTTAAAAACCATTTGGATGCAGTGTTCAGGACATGACTTAGCAGAGGGTTGATAGAGTTAAGGTAGTATGGTTAGGTTGGTGTTGGACTTGATGATCTTTGACGTCTTTCCCAACCTGAGCAATTCTATAATTCTATGAATTTAGATCTTCCAGCAGAGAAAATGGCTATATTTTTCCGACAGTCAAAAGGTTGTCTCAGTCTTTGTATAATTCTGAAAATCTCTCTTGTGCTTAGAAGGAAACAATGCTCACATCTACAAACAAGGAAGAGGGACACTCCTTGTAATGAAGGTAAGTCCTTGTATAGAGTTCATATTTCAGAAAAACATTTGAATACTTAAATATGATTTTTCTGGATGTACTTAAATTGTATAACCTGTGCAATCTGTTCCATTTTCTCACTACCCTCACAATAAAGAATTTCTTCCTAATATCTACACCAAATCTAAACTCTTGCAGGTTAAAGCCACTTCCCCTTGTCCTGTTGCTCCATGCCTTTATAAGAAGTTCCTCCCCAGCTTTCCTATAGGCCCCTTTCAGGTACTGTAAGTTGCTGTAAGGTCTCCCTAGACCCTTTTCTCCAAACTGAAGAGCCCCAACTTCCTCAGTCTGAGCTCGTAGGGAAGGTCTCCAGCTCTCTGATCAACTTTGTGGCCCTCCTCTGGACCTGTTCCAACAACTCCATATCCTTCTTGTGTTGGGGGGACCCAGAACTGGATGCCTTACTTCAGATGCAGTCTCACAAGAGCAGCAGAGTCCTCTCTTTCCTTATTTCCATAAAGAAACAAGTTACAAATTCTTACCTGCACCTATTCATTTAAATCAGTGTCAGGCAAGGAGGAGAAGGATTTGGGGGTGTTGGTTGATGAAAGACTCATGAGCCAGCAATGTACACCTGCAGCCTACAAGGCCAACTGTATCCTGGGTTGCATCAAGAGAAATGTGACCAGCAGGTTGAGGGAGGGGATTTTGCCCCTCTACTCTGCTGCTGATGAATGTGACCCTCTATGTACATTGCTTCAAGAAATACGCTTAAACCAATAGAGTCCATATTTTCAAATAAGAACCAATAAATAAATAAATAAATAAATAAAAATCTAATTTTCACTAAAACATCAAACTGTATAATGTCTTTACGACAATGAATTTACTCCTGGATTGATGGAATAGATAATCCTCAATTAAATTTTTCTTCCATACACTTGTAAATTCTTCTCATGTAACAACATAATTATTTTACCCTCTTATGACTTTCATCCTCTTATTTTATTACTTTTATTTTCCAATATATGGTTCTTGTACAAAACTTTTTCCCGTGTCACTTTTACAGGTGGTGCACAGAGATTTTCCGTGTACCGAAAGCCTTTTCACTTGCATAATGAATAGCAATTGTAATCTTTTTAAAACAATGGTACTGAAAAAAAAGCTATGAGCATAGTTTTGACTTAGTCAAAATTAAGTAGCTATTTTAAGTTATTTCAAATTTACTAATCTCTAAAATGGAAGCTGAAAATGATTTCTGGCCCAAGTCACTGCTGCAAAAGCTGTCTTTCTTCAAATTAGAATGATGAATAGGAATTTTCAATCTGCTCTTCCTCAGTTCCTAGTGTAGAGGGATACATTGTTGCTTAATGGAGCCAAAATTAACTATTTATTTGTTACTAGTAAATGTAATGGTGGCATGAAAATTTCTAGGCAACGTTGACAATGATTCTTAATTTTTGTATAGTAGTTCAAGCGTTTATTGCTAAAATTATTAGCACAAACATGAAACGGCTATTAGTTTCAGCCAAATAACAAAGGAAGGTATGTTTGAGGTGTGCCTAAGGATAAACAAAAAATGCTCATCGAAATTTTCAGTGACTTTTTTATAATGGAATTGTACATAGTGACATATAGCACTGTCTACAGTACTGTGTTACGTTAGGGTATTTCTCAGGCTTGCAGCTGTCATAACAATTTTCAGCCCCCCAAGCTAAAAGCATGTCAACTGTGTTTCAATCCAGCTTCTCAGGAGTAGATAAGGCGCACTGTGCAGCTCTAGTTGATGTGTGAAACAGAGCCAGCATAGGGATACAACGTGTGGTAGCACAGTGCTTATCAATAAAATGCAACATTTATGTATTATTAGAGAGGTAACAGGAAAGGCCCCAGGAATTAATACTCTGTCACAGGAGGCAAAGGGTAGACACAGTGTGAAATCAATTAGCAGTGTCATTATTTTGATCAGCAATTAAACTGGAAATATTTATAGCAGAAGAGAACTGAAATCTGCAGTAAGTGCTGTAATACTCCAGATATTTCAATGGAAAAATGAGAGCCATTTTATCATATTTCCATTTCATGCATGGAAATAAATTTTATACATAAAAAGATAATTAATTGAGAAATGTAAGGAAATAGCTAGTTTGCCACGTTCTTTCCAGGGATTGTCATTCAGGCACTGGAATGTTCTTTTTTTTTTTTGTGAAGATGAACCATTTCTAGCACGTTTCTGTGTTACATTTGCCTGAATAGGATATTATTAGGTTCCTTCAAGTTTGACAAATGTATCTGAGCTGTCAGATTATGTGTAAAGGCAGTTACTTCCTTCTTTTCTGTTTTTAATCCCAAATTGTACTTGACATTTATTCTTAAACTAAAGGTGCTTCTATGCAAAACCAATTCACTCTTTGTGAGTGTGCACTTTCTACTGACTGATCAATATGTAAGCAATTTCCATGGCTTGCAGCTTGTAGTTCATTCCCTAGGTTTTCAAGAGGAATCATTGCCTTGGAAAGGCCTTAAAAAGAATGGAAGCAGTAATTAAGCATAATTAAGCATATAAGAATAAAAGCATAATTAAGATTTTCTGCCTATTTTTATGCTTTACTAGTGGCACACAAAGCAAAAGTTAAAATCTGCAGGAATTTTGTTTCTGTAATTTAAAAAAGTGTTCTGTTTTCAGTTTAAATATTTTCATTATTCATGGACAAACAGTTTCCAGAGAGCTAGGAAAAAGAAGGAAAATAGTGACATCCTTGGTACTGCGTATGCTGATTTCATGATGTGTAGTTTTCATACTGTATGTTGAATTTGAGCTGTAAATGATAGAAGTACTATGAACCCAATAAGATTCAACAAGGCCAGGTTCTGCACTTGGGCTGAGGCAATCCCAAATATGAGTACAAACTGGGAGAAAAACTCAGGCAGATAGTGAGAGGACATTGTAGAATAGTTTTAAACTAAAAGAGGGGAGATTTCGATTATGTATCAGGAGGAAATTTTTTCCTTGGGTGGTGGTTGAGTCACCGGAATAGGTTTTCCAGAGAATCTGAGGATGCTCCATCTATGGAGGCATTCAAGGCCAGGTTGGATGGGACCCTGGGCAGCCTGATCTAGTTACCCTGCTGATGACAGAGGGGTTGGAACTAGATGGTCTTTAAGGTCCCCTCCAATCCCATTCTAGGATTCTATGATTAGGTATAAGGAATGAAAGACACATTTTAATTAATTTTGTTTTCCAATGAATGTACTTTTGGGGCATGATTAGGATAAAGTATTTAAAGTGATTATGTTTCAAAATTGCATTTTACCTCTTAAAATTTCAGAACATGGTTGAACCCTGAAAATAGCTAGAGATTTTACTATTTCCCATTTGTATTTCTCTATACTACCTAGAATTTACTCCTAGCTCAGAGTTAATGAGTTTTGTACTGGGATCTTGGCTGGGATTCTTTTGCTGCAGATGCAGACAGTTGATGGCCACCTCCCATCCCTGCTTTGTGTCCTGCAGAAAACTGCATCAAGAGTGGAAGTGCATCAGAATCATGAAGATTATTTTAGATGGGGTAGAGGAAGAGATAGGAAAGATGGTTCACATGCTGATGTCCAGAGACTGATATTTCCAATTGCCAGCAGAAGCCTGAAGGGGAAAATTCATCTTTCATGATCACAGGATTTAGCAAGGCTTTAAGAAAGCTGTATTTCTGCTTAAGTGCAATCTGTTATATTAACTATTTTTTTCTTTTCGAATAGCAACATTACTTTTATGAAGTTGATGGCAGGTCAGAGGTCCACCCATGAGGTACTTTATTTCTCCCAGTAATCCTTGTTTCCCCATTCATTCAGTAGCATATTGATGAGAACCTTTCTCACAAATTGGAGGTGAGAAGCGTTCATTTTTTTTATGTTCCGAGAGAGAAAAAATAGTTTCAATGAGTCAACAAACAGGTATTCCCCGTTAGAAACTAGCACACACTGCTGCAAGACTGGAAATGTTTGACCAAGTCTGTGTGAGATCAATAGGGAACTGAATCTCTCATTTCCACTGGATGAGTAAAAGCAAATGAGTAAATGGAATCACTGCTTGGAATGAAATACCTAGCTCACTTTCTGAAAAAATAACTTATGTGTCCTGATCTGGGAGGGATTTCAGACCAGTGAATCCTCAAGTACCTCCAGGCTTGGGGTCAACTGAAGGGACACTCTTTCTTCTCTCATACTTAAAGTTAGGTGGTCTAAGGCTTCCTTCCTGTGATAATTTTTATAGGGCTCTTCATCACCTAAAGGCTACCTACAGATCCACCTGAAAAGGCAAAGTGTCTGGAAGCTACACACTGAAATGGACACTGCACAAGGTACAGAAATTCTTTTTTGTGGACTGTCTTTCATTCACTGTTGTTCGGCATTGTTGATCATTCTCATTCAGTGTTCCAATTCAGGACTTCTTTAATAAATAAATAAATAAATAAATCATCAAAGATTTCTCTGCTTTGCAGTCTGTAGCCTTACATATTAGATATAATATAACAAGCTCTTGGAGACCAAAGGCTCTCATGCTCAATAAATCTTTTGAGACTTGTTACTAACTGTCAATCATGAGCCTGATAAATCTCCCTACTTAAGACAATTTAGAACCTTTCAATAGGCCACTTGAGCTTGCAGCATCTTTTGAAATGTTGCCTGAAAGGAAGAAAGTAGATGAAAAGCAGAAGACGAATAGCTCTCATTTCAGAAACGTATCACAGTGGATGTTTTTGAAGTAGCTTATGCCTGTCACAGTTGCAGTCATGAAGTCACCAGACCTATGCTTCTTTGCATTTACATTGGCTACTTAATGACTAGCCTAGGGCTTGTGCAACTGGATGCAGTTAGGATGAAGCTGCCAAATTGCACCTTGAGACTGCAATCTAACAAAGAATATAAATGCCAGTTTAAATGGGGCACAAATCTAAATGCCTATTTGAATTAATTTCCTATTATTTGACAGAATAATCAGTTGATCATCTTGTAGAGTTAAGGACAATCTAAGACATATTAATGAGGAAACTAAGGATACTCAGATATCACTCAGTGAAACATTGGATCCTCATTATAGCCAAATGCTGAAGAGAATGGATAATTGGGCACATCATTTTTATGTGTGAGAAGTCAGAGGCCATGAAGGCCTATGAGACTGCAAAACATATTCCTTCACTAACCATCCAAGATTATGGAGAAACACGTAGTCAGTTATGTTTTTTTACTATTAGCTGTGTAAGATTTAAGACATGCAATGGGTATGAGTAAAAATGGATGTTTCTGCATTACAAGAACAGCAGTAACTACTTCATAATCTGACTTGCTCAGTATAACACAGACATGGTGCCAGTAAATTATATACTAGAACTTGGAATCACTGAGAGTAGAGAGTGAAGAGATTCTAACTGAAGTTTACTCTGCTCAAACAGACGCCTACAGCACAGCTTGCTGTAGTGCTACAATGGGACAAAAAGTATCTGTAAGCAGAAGCAAATTTTTAAGCACTAACAAAGACGATGTTCTTGGAAATGTTATGGATACAAACAATATAAATGCTCAAGGTTAGCATTCAGTTAATTATAACCCTACAAGGACTTTTTTCTCTTTCCTCCTGGAAAGATTGTCATCCCCTGTCTTTAAGCTAATACAAGTCCTTTAAAGCTAATACAAGTCCTTTTTGCCACCTCTGTCATTCCAATACACCCTAACAAATGACAGGAGAAAATTCTTCTGCTGAATATCCATAAGAAAATAAATCACTTCTCATCTGGGAAGTGACTGAAAATGTGCACAGCAGCTCATTAGCACACCTCAAGGGCTTCAACATGAGCATAGTCAGGGCAGCAAGGACCCTCTCTGAACTCAAGAAATCCTAGAATCTGATCAAAATCAGTTTCAACTTTTATCTAGGAGTGAACACATCTTTCTTTCTCTTCTGTGAATATTTTACTCATTAATTTTAAGAAAATCTTAAAATTAATAAAATAAAATTAAAAAAATAAAAGTCGGTAAAAATAGTTTTTTTTTTTCAGGAATATTGAACACAGTTGTGGAGATTCAGTGTGAGTCCTTTTGCTTTGCAAAAAACTTTTAGAAACTATACTGATTTTTTTTTTTTGGCATAATTAATATAAATTTTGCAGAAATATGTTGACACATTTACTCTTGTAAGCAACTGTAATAGTTCATGATCTAATTGTGATACGGGAGAATCCTTGAATGATGAAAAGTTAACCAGAAGTAATTACATGGAACAACAAGATCTGTAAGTTATCTTATTTTTGTTACACACAAAATTAATTTATATTTTTAATTAGTTCTTAAGAAAACGATCATTTATAAATAAGAGTTTAGTTGTGCTAGTTTTCCCCTAAGCGCTGAAAGTAGACATGGAAGTTGGATGCTTCTGTAAAACTGGGATAACGTGTAACACTAGGAATGATGTTTCTTAGTCCAACTTTTACTAAGTATTACTAAGCCTTGTCTCAGTTCAGAAGGCTAATCCTTTGTGGTCAAAGTCTTGCCCATTCTTTTATCTTTTCTCTCGTTCCCAACTTTCAGCTTAGCTACAAGACTGGGTGTACACTGAGGCTCTCTTTAAGCCTGCTTTTTGGATTTCCTTCCCAGGCAGGGACTGAATCACCCCTAGATCTCACCTATGGCACATACAATTGAATTGGAGTGCTAGGAAGTGACTTCTGATATTGTCATAGGCAGCAGGATTAACCTTTTCAACAGGGTAGTTAGTGTCTGTGGTCTGGCATACTGCTGTTGCTGATGGCTGTGAGTTGTTAACTTGTGAATTTCTAAGAAATTCCACTGTTTAGTGTGTGGCAAGCCTTTTCTGTTTGCTTATGAAGGTGAGGAGTACATTCAGCACTGTGTGAGGGCATGCATCACCCACCCTCATTAAGACTCTCCTACGGTTTGCTAAGTGTGAATTAAAAGCATCAAAGCTCGGTCCTTCTCCTCCTACATACTGGCATTAACTATTGTCGATATGAACTCAAAGGTTAGGTAGCATTTCTGCCTGCTATGCTGTATTGATGTCATTGTTATGTTGGCAAATTAATTAAAATTGTCTGTGACAGCTGTTTGTGAAGTCCCTCAGATACAAAATGAACAGTCTTGTGAGAAAGAGGCACAGTGAGAGGAAAAAAAAATCAAAGCCAGAGGAAAAATTACATTCATATTTTGCAGAAATTATTACTCACAAATATAAAGAGCAATTCTGTCTTTCAAATAATAATAAAGGTGATGGGGTAAGCTTAGATTTCTATTTTGTTTTGTTTTTGAAATCTGTTTTTACTTGTAAGTAAAAAAGCTACTCATAACTAAAAGGCATTTCGCATGGTGGGCTGCGGTATCCCACAGCATCAAGAAACTGAGCAGCTGCAGTGGAGCATGGACAGTCACTGCAGAAGGGGTAGGAGCCCAACAGCTACACTGCTGGGCTGGGCTACGTGATCTCATAGACATTTTCTTAAATTATTAACTAATACTTTAGCTAGTATCATTACACTTCAAAATTGACATGTAGTTTTACTATGGTCTTAGACTGATCAAGGCATGATTTCAGATGCTTCTGCCCTCAAAAATTAATTTATCTGGAGACAAAATCTGAGTTTTTGTCCATTGCAAATGTTAAAATTACCTCTGACAGTTACTGCAGTTGTTTCTCTAACCTAGTAAATACAATGTATTGTCCATGTCCCAAAATCAAACTAATGCAAATAAAAATATTCTACTTTTTTTTTCCATCATAAATTTGGACTCCTTTCCATACATGCAATATATTTCAATCCCACTTCCTGTGCTTCCAGCAAATTTGTGTGTAATTTTTTTCAAATGTAGCATGCTGTATGCTACTTAAATGTGTCAGTTAAAAAGTGAGAGTCATTTCACTATCTAAATACCACGCAGACATTCATTTTCTTAATGCAACAATTTTCTAGCCCAAAGACATTGCTTTATAATGAGGATGATTCTTTCTGCTGTGGCTTTGACCTTGCAGCACAGAATTCAATCCAGTCTCTCTAGAATAGTACAAAGATTTTTTTAAAGAGAGAGAATACTTTGTCTTCTTGCTGTTTAGTAGAAACTTTACTTAAAAACTGAAACACGCATGGCATGGGCAGAAAGAGTGTAAACATTCTTTTAAAGTAATAGGATACTGAGTCACAAGCCAATAAAAAGGTTATCTCAGACGTTACAACAGCCTTAATTGTCAATTTCTTCATTCTTTGCTAACATATAAGAAACATGCAATACTAATTGAAAGCATGAACTGACAAATAATCAGCAACTTATGCTTTTATTATTACCTTTTTTCCAAATGTTCTTAATCATATATGTGAAAATAAATCAACATATTATATATCAGTATATCAAGTTATTATCAAGTGATTTGATAATAGTGTGGAAAAAATGGAAATGTCAGGATAGAATAAAGAGAACTATTGTTTGAAGAAGATGTCTGAGAAGTGAGGATATGACCAGAAAAAGGAGATAAAGGTTTCACATGTTCATAATTGTAAGAAAGATTTGATACTTGAAATGCGACTAATCTGATGAATGAAAGAATCTGATTATTATTCTTCTGGCATAAAGTCATTAATCAAGGAAACAGATATACCCATAATGATTATTTTTGCTCTCATTTGGACCTCCAGCTCAGAAGTACTCTTAAAGAATAATATTTTATTACAACTACCTGTCTTATTTCTTCAATCCGTGACAGTTGTACATTACTTTCTTACAACAGTTTAACCTTAAATATATATGTATTCTTCATGTTTTTCACACTGCTACTTTATGTTCCTGGGAGAATTCCCTCCCTTTTTATTACTTCCTTGCCCAATATTATCACGTCTTAATTTTTTTTTTTCTCTTCCCTTGTGTCGCAGTCTGCTTTTCTTTGGAAGTCTGATAATCTTATTAACATCCTCCCTGTTTATACAAAGGTGCAGATAAGACATAAAATACAGTCTCTCCTGGAAAGCTGGTGGCTTACCAGTTGAGCCATGCTCTCCAGCTGGGCTTCAGTCAGCAGTACAGGAAGGGTGACTACACCTCAGCCCTGGTTCTGAAATAAGAAAAATAAAGATCCACCAGAAAGCCAAGATTTCAGTCGTTCTGAAATCTGTCTTGCTTAGTAACATTACAAACAAAAAAATTGGGAGTTCGTCATTTGTTAGCATGAAATGTATGCTATAGGACATCGTCATACCTTTGATCACCCCTGAAATACTAGTTTATAGTTTAACTTTTCTGGGAAGAATTTAATGGACAAAGAGACATGACAGAAAATCATAGTGGCAGAATATCCAATATATGTTCACAACAAGTATGTTAAGTGAGAAGGTAGTGTGCTTCTGAGCAGAAGAAAAAGTTCTCAAAGAATTTCCTCCCTCCAGCTGAAGGGAAACAGGAGGTTATTTGCAGGTTCTGCACATGGCTATCTGAAGACTTTACAGTGAAGACCAAGTTAGTCTATGTATGTCGTGACAAGCTTTAATTCTGATGAAAGGAAAAAAAGGAAAAAAGGAAAAAAAAATAAGTTCATACCAAGAGGCTGCAAGAATTGTAAAGTGACAAGTGAATTGGAATAACATAACATGTTCAATGTTGTTCATGGGAAGAAGACCCTAGGGAAAATCCTGTTCAAACTCTGCCCATTGATTTCGCTGAGAGTAAGATTGCGTTTCATTTCATTCCATGAATAGCTTACTGAAGAATAGTAATGGAGAAACAGACCAAAGTGTTTTAAGATGATACCTGTGAGCTTTTCGAAGAGAAAATTTCTTGTCAATATATTTGTGAATAGTTGGAGACAAGTCAGAGTCAGATAAGAATACTATATATTAATTGGTGCAGTTTTGTGTTTTCTTTCCTAGCAGAGAGGGAGAATTTGTGAAAAGATGATATCCTTGTGATTAATAGTGCTGCTTGTATTAGCAAGTAGAAGTTACCTCACACTCCTCTTGAACACCAAGATGCCAGACTGGAAGTTGCTCACGTGTATAAAAGCTTTCATCAGAAGGCAATGTATAAACAATAGCCTTAACCCATTTTTTTTTAAAGCTAATCAATGATGAAAAATACCTCTTAGTCCTTTTTCATGCACAGCAGGGCTACAGAGAAAATTTTCAAAACTGGTATCTATGGCAAATGGGTAGGTGTGAGAATACTGGAGTCAAGAAATCTCACGGATATCAGGTGGACCATGCAAGAGGCAGGCTGGAGCTTGCCTACAGAAAATAGGCCTGCTTTCAGTTACATTGCAGTTGAGCTGAGCTAAGATAATAAAGAAGCTTACCCAGCAGGGTACTCTGTTATCGCTTTCATAAAAAGTTTTCCAATTTCTCTGCAATCCCTCTTCTTACTCTACTGTCTTTGCCTTCCTGATTTCAGTGGTCAAATCTGCTTGCTGCAACTGCCTGAAAATCAATCAACAATTGCTGCAATTGCCTGCTACATGGATGAAAAAGGAATGTAAACCTCAATGATTTAAGAGAAAATCTTTCCTTAAACTCCTGCTTGTTTCCTTGAGACAGCTACCAATGCTGCCACCTTCAGGGAAAAGCTACGCCACAAAATGGAGAATGATAGAAAAACCCCCAGGTAGCAGAGACCTTTGCTGGGCAAATATGTGGATTCACATTTGCGTATTGAGAGGTTTT
Source organism: Alectoris magna (assembly GCA_030625065.1). NCBI lineage: Eukaryota > Metazoa > Chordata > Aves > Galliformes > Phasianidae > Alectoris > Alectoris magna. The sequence goes on along the minus strand of CM060562.1, from coordinate 81,958,042 downwards.
GTCAGACAATGCCACATCTCAGCTAAAAAATTCTAATCGGCTTGCACTGTTATAGTTGGTTTTATTATGCTTTTTGGGAAAGAAGCATTATTTTTGGCAGAAAGCAGAGAATTGCTTACTGGTTTATTCCTCTATTTGGAAACTGATCCTGAGAAATGCTTTCTGAGAAGTGTCTGTTTCCAAAAGCAGTGGTGGACTGTTTGCCATGTCTTGAAGCATTAACACCAGAGCTGATAAAAACTAGGCTGTTCTCTTCAGCCTTGAACTTTTGTCACTGAAAAAAAGCTGAGTTTGACAGCAGCTCTTTATTCTATTGTACTGGGGAACTTTTCAACAGAAGTTGCCAGTCAAGTAATTTTCGTGAGAAATTATGTTCAATTTTATGAGCAGTGACCACTGGAGACAGAATCAAATTGCATTTGTACTCAGATTCCACAGTCCATGAGCACAGTCCGGGAGCACAGGCCTTATGAGGCGTGGCTGAAGGAGCTGGGATTGTTCAGTCTGGAGAAGAGGAGGTTCAGAGGAAATCTTGTTGCTCTCTATAACTACCTGAAGGGAGGTTGTAGTGAGCTGGGGGTTGGTCTCTTCTGTCGTGCAGCTAGTGATAGGACTAGAGGGAATGACTTCAAGCTGCTCCAGGGAAGGTTCAGGCTGGATGTTAGTAAATAATACTTCTCTGAAAGAGTGGTCAGGCACTGGAATGGACTGCCCAGGGAGGTGGTGGAGTCACTGGCCCTGGAGGTGTTCAAGGAACATTTGGACGTTGTGTTGAGGGTCATGGTTTAGTGAGAACTATTGTTGATGGGTGGATGGTTGGACTGGGTGATCCTGTGGGTCTTTTCCAACCTCGATGATTCTATGATTCTATGATTCTATAGCTATAAAGGAATCAAAATTTTTATCAGTTCAGTTCAATCTTAACTTTGCTTTAGCAATTGTGACAAATGATGAAAAACTTAGCTTAATGCGCAGCTGCTTTTGTTGGAAAGAAAAAAAAAAAAAAAGGAAGAGAGAACACAAAAGAAGGCTCTTAAATGACTTCAAACAAATTATTTGGTACTTGTCCTGTAGCCATTTTGATTAAAAGATCCTGTAGTATTTGGGACTCCATTGTCTGGGGTAATGGTTATTTTTTACTCTCCTGGCTTAAAAGCTATTTAGAAACGACGAGCATGATAATAGCCTTTTCTCTTAACTGACTGTGGGCTTGTTAGTGGAAAATGATCTGACATAAAAAAAATTGAAGGCATCACAATGTGTCTTCATTGTAAAGGAGCTAACTTGGGTAAGAAAAAATGAATTAATTAATTCCAGTCAAATTTCTACGACATTTTTTTTTCTAGTCAATGTAAATTTACAGTGGCCACTTCTTAGTTATAAAGTTCATTCATTATAAAATTAAAATAAACAGATATGATTTTGAGTCTAAAATATTTTTCTGTAAAACATACTTATCATGCCTGACTATTCTCTGCAAGGCCTTTATTGGTAAGATAAGTTATTATTTCTCTCTTACTGAAAGAAGTTTCCTGCCTTACCTCCAACAGAGCCTTATTTTATTGTTTTTTGGGTTTTTTTTCCATTCTAATGAAGGCTTAGTTGAATGTTGATTCTCACAGAAAGTGAGTCATGGCAAGCTTCTTTTTTGAAAAGCTGTGTGCATACCTGCATTTCAGCAAAATTATTTTCTCGTGTCTATGCCTGTTCTTTTTCTACTACGTTTTCCTCCTTTGTCACATAACTCATGTTAGCTAGAGCTCAGATACATTGGAACTCAGACTCAAAGTGTTTGAGATTATGTGTACTCGTTTAAAAAAATGTAAGAAGTGAAATAAAACAGTGAGAAAGTCAAACTTAAAATAGGAAACTGGGTTTCTGTTTAAAGCATCTGAGTGAAAAGCAGGAGGCTTGGGTCCAAATCACTGCACTATCTCAGATTTACTGAGGAACCTTGGACAAGGTCACCAACACCCTGATTCACCATAAAAAACCATAGGTCTTTGTTTGGGCAGTAATGCCATCCTGAATAGGAGTGAGATTACTCATACGTGTGCTTAATAATTTTGCCTTACATTAGCCTTAATTTACCCATGCAGTTTTTGCAAGCATGTACATAGCACTACATCTTGCTCAGGATTTTTTATGCTATGCGTTTGTGAGTAACACTGGAACTGTATTTAGGTTCAGAACTTCTAGATGCTCTTGCCATAAAAAGAATAATTAATGACAATATTTCACCTCATAGAATATAACATTTATCCAAATTACCAGCATGTTGTCTGCTTTGCCAAAGCTATTGCAGTATTTTCGGGTGTAATGCACATTTGTGCAGTTACTCAGTGCCCACTCGTTGCTGCCTAACAGGAATGAAGACATGGGCAGAGCTTGTCTCACTGCATGGTGTACCCACTGTCAGCATTTAAAAGACGAAAGTTTCTAGTTATCTGAAGGGGCTTATGTGCTGTTTATGATGACTCAAGAATAGAAATCTGATTTAAATTATGGGCTTAGCTACGTAAGAATGTGAGCTTCTCAACGGGTTACTGTGTAGTAATGTAAATAATTCCATTCTAGCAACACCATGTCCATGCTTTAGCTCTTTAAGTAAGATAGCTCTCACTAAAATACCTTATATGAATAATTAATTCATTGAAATTGTTAATATGTTTAAACTTAAAGGTACAATATGTAAATAGCCTATACTAATAGCCTATGATGTATATAAACCCAGAATATATATGATTTTTTTTTCTAATAAAATGTATTATTGATTATTATGTCAGCAATGTCTTATTTGCCATCATGGAGACAGCATTTGCGTGAAGCATTTCTGTTGAATATTTCAAGTAATTAATTTATAACCTTATCAGCAGAAGGGTTTTGTTTAGGTTAGTTATTCAGTCACATTCTCCTTCATTAGTTTACAGATTCTCATTGTCTTCTGTTTTGATAATTAAAAAATGAAAGAAAAAGTATGTTTTTTGAGTTGAAGTTTTCCTTTTTATATTTGGACTTAAATTATTTTGTACAAAACATAATGACCAAAGTAGGCACTAACAAGGTAAATGGTTGACCTTTAGCTGTATATCAAATTTTATTTGTGAATGTCTCAGGAAAATACATTTACATCCTGAATTTAAGGTGCAGAGGACCTTCCTGAGTTCTCTTTAGTTGGTAAATAGCCTACCTAAGGACACTGGGAAAGCTTTTCCATTATGATAACTTCTTCACTAGGGACTGGAAATGCATCTACAAATAACAAGTCCATTGTTCAAACCACATACTCAGTTAGAAGGAAGAGATACTATGAAGAAAGACAAGGGAAGAAGTATGATAAGTCTCAAGAATTATGTTTGAGAGGCATCAGTGACAGAAAGCAAGAAAGCTCCTAGATATGTATTCTGTATCTCTACATAAACATGATCCTTAGTTGAAATGGTGTGTATGAATTTCTGTTCTGAAGGGTGAAGAATATATGTATACATATATATCTCCCATTGGGAAAATATAACTGAGGAAGCCACTAGACTAACATCAGAATAAACTTTCTTGACCAAAGTTTTGTCATTCAGTATAATGCAGTTGTAATACTTACCACAAATAAGAATCAAACTTGTCATATTTCAGATACTGTAGAGAAATACAAGATTAAAAGTATCTTATCTGTAATATCAATAACTTACTGAACAGGAGTCAAGTTGGAATGCTAGTTTACTAGTTAAAAAGTGCCTAACATAGTTTTCAGGTAAGTTAATACAAAGACACATCCTACCATTTGCTACCATAGCTGTAGCTGTGTTCTCTTAACATATTTGCTATGGGCTTGAGGCTGAGTGGCTGGATGACTGTGAAGAGGAAAGGGACCTGGGGGTGTTGGTGATGCTCAACTGAACATGAGCCAACAGTGTGCCCAGGTGGCCAAAAGGGCCAATGGCATCCTGGCCTGCATTAGAAATAGTGTGGCCAGCAGGAGCAGAGAGGTAATCATCCCCCTGTACTCAGCACTAATGAGGCCGCACCTCGAGTATTGTGTTCAGTTTTGGGCTCCTCACTACAAAAAAGACATTGAGGACCTGGAACGTGTCCAGAGAAGGGCAACAAAACTGGTGGGGGGTCTGGAGCACAAATCTTATGAGGAGCATCTGAGGGAGCTGGGATTGTTTAGTCTGGAGAAGAGGAGGCTCATGGGAGGCCTCATTGCACTCTACAACTTCCTGAAGGGAGGTTGTGATGAGGAGGGACTTGGCCTCTTCTCCCGGGCAACAAACAGGACCTGAGGAAATGGCCACAAGTTGTACCAGAGGAGGTTTAGATTAGACATAAGGAAAAACTTTTTCTCTCAGAGAGTGGTCAGGCACTGGAATGGCTGCCCATGGAGGTGGTGGAGTTGCCATCCCTGGCAGTGTTCAAGAGGCGTCTGGATGAGGAGCTACGAGATATTTTTCAATGGCTTGTTGTAGGAGTGGTAATGGGAGGATGGTTAAACTAGATGATCTTGTAGGTCCTTTCCAACCTTGTGATTCTATGATTCTATGATTCTATACTCTTGTTGAACACTGCTCTAGTATTTATGTTCTTGAGTAATTTGCTGGCAAAAATGGCTGCTGCTACATGTGTGGGGAAAAACAGTGCCAAGCAATTTTTGCTTCTCCCCATTGCCCTGTTTCAGTTCTAGCTTAGTGCTGTAAAATATTACAACATCAGCTATGTAGCTGCACTACACAACTCCCTTTTCCGTTTAATGAGGGTCACAGCATGCTACAGTCAAGTAAGTGCTGTATCTCCCCTTTGTAGGTAGTCCAGACAGGACAGCAGGGTGGTGTTTTATTCTTGTCTTCTAATGGGGTACTAAAGTGACAGAATTCCATGTTTATCACTAAAATGCCTGTATTTCAGGATTAGCTCTTATTCACTACCTATTGAAAATAATGTCTTTGCTTTGTCCTTGAGCAGACTCAAATTAAAAGAGAACTAAAAAATTCTCTATTAAAAGCATTTCAGAGTCTGAACCCTGGAACCTTCAAGCCCACACATAAAGCTCTCTTAGTAAAGCTAAACACACAGCTACACCAGATGGTAGTTAGAATAAGCTGCTATACTATATGTGCACTGCCCGAAGAGGAGGAATGAGAAAGAGGGTTAAATACCCCTATCTTACAAGTGCATTATGAAGGCAGGAGATTAATGTAAAATTTTTTTGAAAGATTTGTTGGATATGCCTAAACGTCTCTCAAAATTGGTCTCAAGAGAAATGCAGAAGTGCCTTCAGGTTGCCTACAAGGCTGCTTCATGCAGCCTCCAGTGTGCTGGGCAGATTACACTCATGGAGAACTGAAAGGCAGCCTAAAATTGTGCTTCCCTAGGTGAACATTGCATCGTTGATCAACATGTTTGTGAGTCTTGCTGGGAGCAGTCCAGAGTAGGTGATAATTCTTCCTATTCCCTGAAAATATTTGGTTTATGGAAGAGGCTACATAAAGCAAAGAAAGCCCTCAGAAATAATTTCTCTCAGTAGAAGCTTTGAGAAGAGAAACGATCTTCAATGAGAGAGCTTCTGAGAAAAATATTCTTGATTTCTTTGGATCAGTTGAACCTAGAAATGAAGTTGCTCCTTATTCTACTGGCAGGTTAACTCTAAGGAGATCAATGCAGTTTTCAGCACTCGTGGTATCTGCTAAGTAAGATTTTCAAAAACGTAGGAAGTTTTAATCAAGGAAGGGAACAAATGAAATCACAACTCAACTCCTTTACAAATAGATCTGAGAGGATGCAGTGTCACTTTCTTTTTTGATAGTTCACAGGCATACCATTTATGGAGGAAGGGGCAGCTTTTTTTTGTCTCCGTGTTCAGCAGTATATACCTTGTACTGTTTGATAAATGCATATAGAATGACACAGCCATCTAAAGCTCATCCAAAGGGCGTTTGGCCTCCTTAACTTGTGGCTAGTATGGATCTTCTAAAATCCATTAAGATTCTGGAGGAGAATAGCATGAGGAATTAAAAGAATATTGTTTCATGTAAACAGAGTTCATGGAACATATTTTGTTTGTATTTGTGATTACATTGTCCAGAGATACGGGAACATATGCATTTTGGAAGCTCTCACATTAGCTCCTTTTTGTCAAAGTAGAAATGATAGCTTTAGCAAAACAAATGCTAAATCCCTGTTTATTTTATTTATTTATTTATTTATGCTTTTTCTTATACTGCTATTTTTTTGTGTGTGTGCAGATTGATTGCTTTATGTGGTGTGTTTAAGCATTACTAGATTTCTTCCCTCTAGAACATACTCTTAACATCTCATCATTACTGCCAGTTGAACATTGTGCAGCACTGCACATTAAACTGTGCAAGCCAGTTTCTACCTGCGCATGGTGTCCTCAGCAAACTGTGGCTCTGTAGTTGAAGTCTTCTTCTTACAGAGAGTGCATATTGCTCTGTAAATAAACTTCACATTCAGAATGCTAGCAGAGCTCAACGATAGTACAGATATGAGTCAGTGAATTCTGGGTGAGAACATTCTGCTTATGTGAGACTTATATAGAATGTAATGGTTTTGAATTGCAAAGGAGGCTTAATCCTGAAATGAAATACAGTCTATTTCTTTGTGTTTAATGGAAGAAAATTGAAATGAAAGTGCATTGAGTGACTTGGAAGTAGACCCTACTAGAATGTTAGATTGCACAGGAATCAGTTTGACCCTACTTTGGGCAGGGAGATGGGCTGGATGATCTCAATCCAGAGGTCCTTCCCAGCCTACGCAGTACTATGGTAAAAATAGCAAGCAGAATTTTGATGGATAAAGCATGACACACTTAAAAAAAAATGCGTTGCCTCTGTGGTCATCATCTCTGCACCTCTGTGGGAGCTAGAATTCCCTGCATAACAGGATAGTGGGCTCTACTGCAGCGCTATCACGTGGGCTGTGCTTCTCTACTGCTTTGCAAGATACTCTACAAAGTCATTCAGGTGTCAGATCATTGTGCTTCTGGCAGAAGCTGTCATAGAATCATAGAATGGCCTGGGTTGAAAAGGACCACAATAATCATTTAGGTTCAACCCCCCCTGCTATGTGCAGGGTTGCCAACCACCAGATCAGGCTGCCCAGAGCCACATCCAGCCTGGCCTTGAATGCCTCCAGGGGTGGGGCATTCACAACCTCCTTGGACATCTTGTTCCAGTGTGTCACCACCCTCTGTGTGAAAACACTTCCTCCTAATCTCTAACCTAAACCTCTCCTGTCTCAGTTTAAAACCATTCCCCCTTGTCCTATCTACTTGGCCTTGTGTTTGAGCAAATATACCTTGTTGGAAGCTGGAGCATGGTGGGTGTGCCACACAGACAGAACCACAGAGCCATAGCCAGAGCAGCCTGGGTGTAGCAGGCTGCTCTAGCTCAGGGCCAGTCTTGAAGGATGGTAGCTGTTCTCTGCAGAGATGCTTATGGTCCTGCCTGAGCACTGTTCTCTCCATTAATTCTGGGAGCAGTATGAAGGTGAGTGCCATCCTATGCCACTGCCCAGAACCAGTGTTGTCTTAGAAGTTTAGTAGCAAAGGCTCTCTTCTGGCAAATATAGCAGTACTACTCATCAACCATAGCTGGCAGTAAAAGCAAGGTATTTTCAGCACCGAGATGGAGTTTTTTGAGAGCCAGGCTGCGTGCCATGGTGTTCATGGCATGACAGATCTCTGTTGCAGGTGAACTACTCATGATAATTTGGTGACTGCATACCTCAGCTACTGAATTTATGTTTGTGGTAGAGGTAGCTTCAGCTCATACCTAAGCTCCCCAGTCCATTGTCCACATATAGGCTAATCCTCTGGTGTGAGTCTAGATCCATCTGACTTCATCTTTGGGTAGAGAACCTTGGAAATGTCTTGCTTTGCATCAAACTGTGGACATCACATCCCCAGTTAGTTTCAAACATGTATTTTGTCAGCAGTGAGTGTAAATACCAAGGTAATACAGAATTTAACATTTCAGAATTGCCCATAAATATAGAACAGTTTTAAAGCTTGGATTTGTCATTGTGACAGCCATCAAAAAGTTAACAGAATAGCTTGATGAATTGTTGTATTTGGTACTGATAACAATGATTGTTTTTGCAACTGTTTCTCTCCCTCATTTCTGGTTCCTTGCTAGATGGAGAGAAATCTCTTTCATTTGTTACTTCTGTAAATTTGTCACGTTGCAACAAAGATGAAATTTAAAAAGTTAGAATTGTAACTGTCCCTCAGGTTCAGAGAGAAAAAAAAAAAAAAAGGTAGTTTGGTCTACTAAAAATAATTTTGCTTTTAAAGGATCATTTTGATTTCAAAGTGAAAGCGGTCTTTAAATTTGCATTTGTTGGATTTCACTTCTATTTAAGTACTAGTATCTGTGGAGTATGACTACCAAATCTTGTTTGCTTCTAGTCATTTATTGCCAGATGTTAAATAATCACAAGTAATAGAAATCTTAAAAAGTGTTTACAGTGAGAGTGGGGTTGGTCTCTTCTCACTGGTGACAGGTGACAGGACGAGGGGAAATGGCCTCAAGTTGTGCCAGGGTAGGTTTAGGTTGGATATTAGGAAACACTTTACAGAAAGGGTTGTTCAGCACTGGAATAGGCTCCCCAGGGAGGTGGTTGAGTCACCATCCCTGGATGTGTTTAAAAACCATTTGGATGTGGTGCTCAGGGGCATGACTAAACGGAGGGTTGTTAGTTAGGGTAGTATGGTTAGGTCATGGTTGGTGTAGTGGTTTTATGATTTTTGGTTACTGGTATTCCACATCATAACATCATGTAGTGCACTGGGAGTTCAAGTGTTAATGCTCCAGTTCCGGATACCTGTCCAGAAGAAAAGAACTACATTCCCCAAGGGGCTCTGTGGTCAGAGAGGAGATAGATAGATATAACTCCTGGCATGGTTGCCTGATTGCTCTCTTCTCTCTTCTCCTTCACCTCTCCTCACTGCTGCCTGTCCCAACTGCACACATCACTTCAGTATTAGCGTAAGGCCTTCAGCTTTTCTGACAGTCTTTCTCTCATTGTATTTGATTTATTAGCTTCAATTCTAATTATATTTTATTATAGTGTGTTATCTTGCCTTCTGATACCATATTTAGTAAATCAGTTTGTTTCTCCTCAGACTGTTGCCGCTGTTTTTAATTATTTTGGGGTCCTTTGTTTCTGGAGGTAAAATCTGGAGGCACAGATTTTGCGAGATCCCTCTGCCCCACTAATAAGTGAACTGGGCTGAACCAGCCCATCAACCGTTGACAGTTGGACTCGATATCTTTAAGGTTTTTTCCAACCTGAGTGATTCTATGATTCTATGATTATATTAATCCTGAATACTCTGAAAATTATCAAATCTAGTAAAATATAATGAGTTTATAAAAAAAAAATCTTTAGAAGCATGAATACAGTAGTGGTAATTTGAATGCAACTAAGGAAAAACACTATTCAACATAAAATTAGGGATATTTGTATGCAAATTTCAATCACAATCAACTAGTAAAAAATAAAAGCTTAAATAATAACTTGATGTTTATAAATAATCAGTGATTTTGATTTGTATCTGAATCTCTAAGGATATTGGCCACTATTTTCCTCTTCAAATGACGATTTACATATAAATGTAGGATATAATCTTTGTTATTATCTCTGTTGTGATGATAATCATTCTGTATTATTGTTCAGCATAGCATCTTGCTTTCTCTGTAGAGATATCTGTGTGAAAGAGCTCCTGAATGCTGTTTTTATTGGACTTCACATGAAACTGACGATTGGAGTCAGAGCGAATCTACAAAGAGTATTTGCAACAGTAAATGTATCATATTTTCTCCAGTTGATAAGCAGGTACAGTAAGACAGAACTGATTTAAAGCTTCTCAGAACTATGAGATAAGTTGCATTTTTTTCACCCCAAGGGTAATAAAGGAAGTGTTTTTGTTTGTTTGTTTGTTTTTTTCTGTCCTCATTTCAGTTTTAGTGAAATTAATTTTTTGCTGATGACATGGGCTAGGGAAGCCTGAAGGGGGCAGTGGGTGAGACAGAGCAAAGTTGATACTCAGATCATGAGGGAAAACTTTTTCGTTGCAGTCTGCTGGTAGGGTCAGCCACCTACCTCATGTCTGCCTAGAGCAGGCCACCTCACTGGGACAAAATTAGATGTTTCTTTGGAATAGATTCATTCAGACTGCTGCAATGAGGTTGTAAATATATGTCAAAAAAGTTGTGAGGAATTTGCTATGTATTTTTTAATTTAAATTTAAATTGTTCTGAAAAAGGGACAGAAAAATGTGGATAATTTTAAGGGTTGTATTTAAAATTATGCTAACTGCAATTTACCAAAGTTTGTTTCTGAACAAATTTTATTTCTGTGAAGTACAGCTACAAGAGCTGTCCAACATTTTATATAGTGTTCTTCCTTTAATCCAAAGAGCAAAAATTCAAAGAGTAGTACTTTCATTTTCTATTATTTAATTTCCCTATTATTTCTATTATCTCCTATGTGATAAATATATTGAATAATTTTTAAGAAAAGAAGATAGAAACTGATGCCTCCAATTTCACTCGCAGGTTTTATCTTGGTTGTAGGAAGATGACAAGCAAGGCAAGCAACAGGAAAAAAATATTTTGCAATCTCTTCCCTTCATCAGATTACTGCTCTTTTCCCCCTATTGGTTTTCTGTCCAGTCACTGCTGCTGGACTGATCTGCATTAAAAAAAAATCCGTATAGGATATGAATAGCTGAAATAATCAACAATGATAGGGGGAAAAGAACCCAACACCTTGATACAATGGCAAGGAGTGTTCTTTTTGAACTTCAGATGGAAAAGATGAAGATTTTGTTCTTCCCCACATAGGGAAACATCGATAGTTAAAGAATACAAATTCATGTGCAAATAAAAATAGCAGATATGAGAAGACTTAGGTGCTGCACCTCTTAAACTGCTCAGCTTCCTAGACATGGGAACCCTTCGATAAGGGCAATGCAGAGTACTTCTGTAATCAAAGTGTTGAAAGTACCTCACTGAGTAAAGAAATCCTTCAAGCATCTTAGAACCAGAGCAATTAGTGAGCTCATCACTCTTTATCAGATCCATTGGTCTTGACATACCGAAATAAAACTGTTACAGGAATCGTTAAAATACTTATCTAAGACTGTATAATTCTTGTAACATCATCTAATATATCTTCATAATATCATAAACCTTAACTCTTATGTCTCCAGATTTTGTTATGTATTTAACTTTAAAATTTTTGAATGACACCATAGCATTTTACATCTCTTCTATCTCTCCTCTTTCTCTCTCTCTTCCCCTTCCTCTTTTTTTCCTCCACTTTTGCTGATTTAATTGCTTGTTTGTCACTTTTCTTCTCTGAAAAGTCATTTCCTCTTTTTGCAAAAAACTACATTTGTTTTCTGCTAAAGAGTAGGCAGTGTATCTGACCTGTAGATTCACAATTTTGACATTAATAGACAGAACCGTGTGATTTCTGTTTATAAACACATGGAGTTCTATTGAGTCCACACACTCTCTGAATAGTTAATTCTCCCTTTCAGAAGTGCAGGTTACAAAAGTGAGCACTTAATACCGTAATATAATTATAAAACATAAATATTCATAATGTATCATTAAAGCTTTAGCAAAATGTGGTATTCACAGAAGTGGCTACATTACAAACATCTCAGATCTAAACACTGAACTGCATATTTAGGGTACAATGTTTAGGTATAATTTATAGATTTATAGTATATTACTGTTGGTTGATGTATAGTTTTTAAAACCAGAAAGAGCTATGAGACTGTGAGCAGCATGAGAGATGAAGTAAAATATGTAACCTTAGTCTGTCTTGACATGAAGAATTTAAAAACAAAATCCAGATGTTCTGGTGCCAGTGCATGATGACCCTCAATTTTAAAAACATGCATCTTATTTCATATTTAAGGTGTCTAACATTATTTCATATCATTAACTCTAGTTAAGCTTTAATTCTGTCCCTGTCTACCTAAACAGACATAATTGGCCCCCTAAATCATTTTTATTGACTGAAAGTACTGTATCAGCTAATGAATCAGTAGACCACAAACTGATCTCCTTCACATAAAAGGTATCAAAGTAATTGGGACTTCATTTACGTAGATGTTTTAGGGGTTCATTGAACTGGGGACTTCAGTTGTCACATATCAAATACATAGGTCACTCTGAAAGTAATGTCTCCTATTAATTTCCATGGAAACTACAACAGATACAAAGAAAACAATAACACTATTTGATAGAGAAAATTCTCAGCTACAAAACACCATTTTTCAACATAGCCGCCAATGTTAGCTGTGCATTTTTGCTAGCAGTGAAAAAGAGTCTGCATGCTGTGCTTGTAGATACGTGCACCAGTGAAGATGGCCCACTGTCACCACTGCAGAAACACACCACCCACCATCTCAGTGTGCTCATATCCACTGTTTGGTCTCCAACGATGCTCAGCAAACATCACTGAGTGTCACCAAGTGCCATTTTTTCTGCGTGGAGGAATTCAATGACACACCTTTACTTCATATGCATTTCCATGTCAGATGTCATTGTGCTGGTCTGCTCCTCTGCTGCCATCTGTCACACAACAACAGAATGTAACAGAATGTTGGCGCAAAGGTTCAAGCTCTACTGCCATACCAACAGGATCTGCCTCTGATGTAGGGGGACCAACATAATAAAATAGTCAGCATTACTTTTAGAGCAGCCCTTACATATTACTTTTAATTACACAGATATGTAAAAAGATGGAACGCACCCATCTATACCAGAGTAATTCAACTAATTTTGCTCTTTTCTGTGATTAGCATAACATGGACAATGTCTAACTTCAGACAAATAGGATAATATTTTTACCTCTTCCTGATACTGGATTGGCTGGACAAATATGCTACCAAATAAATCTCATATCGACAATTATCTGTTCTTTAAAGCCCCAAGCTTCCTCAAGGAAAATATTTACAGTAGGATACTAGCCTTCTTCTAAAGCTCTCAAATTTGTTTCCTTTACCGAATACTCAGAACAATATTTTCCTCACCAGCTAGTACTAGAATTTTCTGAATAAAAGTTACACAATAATTTTAGAAGTTAATTCTTTAACTCTGAATTAGTATTTTCCCTTCTGTTATATCAGCCACAGTCCTGTTGAAGTTGGAGAATGTATATTTTTATCAGTTTAAAGACTGTAATGAAAAATATAAAGTGATAATTGAGTTCAATTTCCCTGCCTTAAAAATGTAATCCAAATATAGTAGGTCTCTTTCCCCATCTATTCAGTTTAAACTTAGTTCCAATTTGCTGTACATCTTTCTACTGCACCTAAATATATCTAGTTTTTATGAAAGATTAGTTTCCATGTCAAGACTGTGTTGCTGATTTCTGTAGGAACCTCCTATGTTTAACTGTATTGAACTGGGGAATCAAGGCATGCAGATAGATAGAAACATCGCTATTTGTAGTTACCTTCAGGCAGGTACAATTCATGTAATTCCACTTCTGAAAGATTGTCAGAGAATATTTCATATAGAACAGTCTGCTCTTTGGAGATTTTTATGACTTTGGTGTATTGTGCTACCTTTGCAGGAGAATATCCCTTTTCTATACTTGTCCTCAGATTGAGCCATTGTGTTTGAATAGTTATTTAAAATACTTCATAGTGGGTTCTGATATCATCAATGTATTTTTATCAGACCTTTTATTAAAGTAAGTAACTTACTTGACCAGTTGGGGCAGTTAATTCACGGAGAGTTTGGTTTTAATGTTTCCCGTTCTTACATATTTCCATTTTTCCATAGTTTTATTTGAAGTCTGCTGGTGTGTTCCCAAGTCAGTGGGTTGGGTTTCTCTAGGTCCTTTCCTTGACAAGTGAACCAGCAGTGGCTCCTTGTGCAACTTGCTCAAATGCCCACCCTAAGTGTGCTTACCATGACTCCCAGACTTCCATATCATAGTAAAAATTCTCCCAGCCTGAGTAAAATTATGCAAAAATTCTTCTATTGCTACATTTCTGCTGGTTGAGCATTCTCAGAATAGAAAGCATAGGCAGCATTCTCCCTTTGAAGTATTTTGTCAAAGAAACCAGAACAAAAACACTTTCTTTCCTATAGACCAGATGATATGCTTGGCCAGACACAACTGAACTGTCCATCTGTGGAATGGTTGAAAGTCTAATTAAATTCCTGCAAAAACAGTGAATCTGTCTGTGTACCAGCAAATTGAATGGCACCTGGGACAGAACATCCTGAGCACAGAGATGTGATTGCACATACTGCAAAAAGGATTAAACAGGCTCTTAGTATACTTTTAGCCTCACCAGCTGTGGACTCCTCAAACAATTTCTGGCAGAGTCTGGGAGTAAGCATGGGTCAGTGACCATTACTGTTTAGTAGTTTGGATCCATTCATGCTTCTGGAGGGTGCTAATGTTTAACTGGACTCTGGGCCACCAGGATTTAGAAACCTGAGCATTTCCAAGCCTCACTGCCGAAGAATAGTTTGGAGGAAATCCATGATTTACTAGTTGTTGCCTGTATGTCCAGGAGGATCATTTGTGGACATACACGTAACAAAAACAACTGTAAAGTGTTAAGGAGGAAGGGCAGAATTCTGAGGAATCTGTCAGATTGTGGCAGAGGCTATCCTGAACAAGAAAAATCAGGCAGAGATTGTGAACTTGGATCCAGGCTAAAATGGCAATAAATGCACAAGCTAGAACATTCAGTGTGATTGTTGTTACCTGAGGGTCTATCAGTTTTTACTTCAAAACCGATCTCTTCATACACCATAGTTAAAGTTCCTGGGACATCTTGGGCTGAAATCCATTGCCTGAATGTAACTCTCCAGACCTTTGTAGCTACAACTCCAGAAGTGTGCCAGTGTCCCAAAGCCTTGTGTTGTATCTGCTTTCTGTATGTCCTAGAAACCAATGGTATACTAAATGAAAAGGTCACCACATAAAGTTTTAGACAGCTGAACCATGTCCTTCACCCTCTCTACTCATGCATGAAACTGTTGTGTTCTCCAAAAAAACACTGGACCAATTCAGTCTTATCCTTCATTCTTTTAAGGACACATTTCAACTTAGCTTTCAGAATGCATGAGGAAAATGTTCTTCTCAATATGCTTTTGGCATTCAGAAGTGAGAGTTACATACAATATTAATCTTTTGTGCCAGAAAGTATCAGAGTGTGTTGATATGTTTGGCCTTTTATATTTCCCTTTGATTGGCTAAATATACTACTTTACCCCACATAACTCAGTACAGAACTTGCTAGCTTCCAAAAATGGGAAACTGTGCTGAATGCTGATTTTTCCATGTGTAGATAAGAACATGCACCCTAAATTGCAATTTACATGTGTGAAAGAAAAAAGCTATATTCAACAAGGGAGATGAGGGATGTTGTGAAAATGAGGCCAAGTTTTAGCAACTGGAATCAGAGTTTTGGATACACTGCGTAATTGGAAGGAACTATGAATCTCACTTTTGCTAAAAGTCCTGGAGAGAACCCTCTGTTTCTTGTCATAGAAACTCATCCTCCCAAATCCATAACTGCATATATATATTTTGAGAATTTGCCATGGGTTATTATTAAGAACCTTAGGATACGAAACATGGATGGCAAAGCTCCCAGCATTAGCAAATGAAAACTCCAGATAACATTACCATTACCAGGTAAATGTCTTCTCTCACCACCACTGACTTGAGACCTGTAAAGGCATGCAATTACAGTTCTGTTCACAGTTTGTGTTTAAAGTGTATAATTATGTCTCCAACCCTCTCGACGAATGGGTTTCACAGTGCGTTAAAGATGTTTAATGAACATTTCCTGATATATGTAAAATTCAACAACAATCACTACTATTCAGCAAAACAATTTGATTTTGTACAAGGCACTTTAATGTAAAAAGAGAAGAAAAGGCCTCTAATATTTTTTTCATTACATGTAAGATCTTGGAATCTTTCTGTTATGCTTCTGATATGAACACCAAACATAAATACTTAGATTAAAGGACAGAGAAATCTGGAATGTCTGGAGGTTATGGGTAGGTATTTTCGAAATCTCTTCTTAGAGAAGAAAGCTTGCCCTGGTAAGCTTTAACTTGTGAGCTTTCCTGTTGCAGTACGCGACAGTGAGGATTCGGGATGTGATGCGGTAGGACTCTCCACTTGCTCTGTGTCGAAGGGATAATGTATGCTTAAGGGGCTTAGATGAAGTAGGATAGGTATATAAGCAAGCCACATGATATAATAAACGCCATTTTACTGCTCACCATATTGGTATCTATGTGCAGTTCTTTGGCCCGGGCACGTTTTGCCTGATAGTCCAGCACAGGCGCAGGGCTAAAAGAACATGGGTTGCCAAGTGTATGGCAACACTTTCCAAACACTTAGATAAATTGGGCTTGTTTCCATTTGCTTAAAAAAAAAAAAAAAATAAAAAAAAAAAATAAAAAAAAAGGGGGGGGGGGGGGGGGAAGGGAAAATAGGGAGGAAAAAAAAAAAAAGAAATAAGGCTCTGGTTTTGAGTTTGAAAGCTTTTACCTTTCTTGGTATACGCTGGCAATGGTAGACCAGTCAGAACATAAAGCAGAAATCACACAAATAAGAAAATAATGTTCTTGCATGGTATCTAAAGTCATACTTTAACCAAAGGGACTTGAAAAAGATGTTAACTGTGGATTTATGGCTTGAATGAATATGGAGCGTTTATTTACAATAGTTCTAGCAGATTCTCTAGAGTTGCAATTGTATTATTGCTGGATAAAATTGAATTCAGATTCATATCTAAAATTTTCACTCTCTGTAATTCAATGTGGCATAAATGTTAAAAACGTAACTTGCCCTACTTTTTTTTTTTTTTTTAATAGATCATAACTTGAATTTGAGAGCGGGTCGTAATATCTTTAACTGTGCTGAATATTACCCTATTTTGTGAATACTCCTACCAAAGTTCCTAGGATTGCTTTTGAAGGATAACCTTATTTAAGAATTAACAAGAGAGGCAGAATCCTTTTGCTTTTGTCAAAATGTACAGGTTTCATCCCAGTTATGAAAATCAGGTAAACTACAGTCAGAGGAAACATAAAAGAAGTGTTGTAACCTTATACTTGCCATCCTCAGCAGGATAGAGACAAAATCAGCAAATTACCTTTTGAGAATAGCTCATGTTTTTGCTCTTTACCTGTTAAAATGGTTACCATGAGAACTCAGAAATGATTTCTATACAAGAACATATTTGAGTTTTGCTTATTCATGCCTACAAATAGATCTTGAATGGATTGTAACACTTCAAAAATGTTAATTGCTAAAAGTGCTTATAAACTTGATAGGCTTTTTTTTTTTCCTCGCATGTAATCTCGTACTGCTCTTCTGTGATGAAACCTTCTTGAAATTTGTATTTTACAAAAAAGGTGAATTTATTGTTTCACTTTTCGTAACTGACTATGTATATTCCTAGAACTGAGTGAAATATGAATATTTTTCATAAATAACAGTAATAATAGTAAATCTCAGCTGCCTGGAAATCCATTAAAATAGTAAGGGTTATAAAAATACAAAAATCAAATTAAAAACCAATGTGATCAAATTGTGCATCACTTAATATCACAGGATGTTCCACTGTAGTCTTAGTCCTGGCTTTCAGATACAAATAGCATAAAAGACCAGTTCTTTCCCCCTTCTCCCTCACTTCTGCCAGCCTGGGTTCAGGGTAATTTCAAACTAGCCATTTTCTGTGATTCTGCATGGCATTTGAGGAACACCTGTGACTAGGTTCAAAATCATATGGAATACTTAGATTTCACATTACATTTCAGTCTCAAACAGGCTATGTGAGATTAGTGTTTCTTTAATTTAGCAGAAGGTCTGTAACCATTTCCCCATAGGCCGTTCTCCATGTGGAGCAAGCAGATAATGCCAATTTTGCAATAGGTCTTCTCAAGCTGGAAGTTTACAAGGAACTTCTATGCAAAATCAGAAGAAACCTGGTTGTTCTGAGACTCACTTTTGAGATCTGGTTTTATTCTTTGAAACTTAAGTGCTGGACACTACTCCCCACATGAAGCCAAACTGCAGTTGCATGACTAAGGTAAAATGCCAAATGACTTCAGCTTGGTGTCCCTCAGTCCTAGTGATACTCCTTAAAGTTTTGTCATAACTTGAAGTCCGACCTTTCGTATGCAGAATTCCTCTTTTAAATCTATGTTGCTCAGAAAATTAGAGTGGCCAAATACAGTAATAGTTTTGAAACTTGCTAAGTGACTTGACGGTTTCTAACCAGGTGCATACTTTTAATGACTATGTTTCAGAACATTATCAACTATGCCTTCAATTATATCCTTACTATGTAGAACTAATTGCAAAGAATACACTTAAATTTTGTTATGAGCAATTAAGTAATTGTGAACTGTGCACACATAATTTGAATGTTTCTGTAAAGAAAATACAGGCTGGAAAGTTTGTGCATGGGGATTGTTATATTTTGAGCACATAATCCAGAACTTGAGCTCATTAGTGTATTTGTTCTGCTTATTTGCATGCAAAAAATATAAGTGGTGGTAAAATGATTCTGTAAATAAATTAAAAAAAAATGCTGACCTATTATTGATGATTGGTGTCAGTTTTGTCCAGTTGAGCAGCATTACAAGTGTTCAGTACAGCTCAGGACAGGTGTATCCCATAGTTTTGGTAAAGTGGTCAAAGTAGCTGGGGTGCTTTCTTTTGAACAGTTTTACTTGGCAAAAAAACCCAAGAACAAAACAACCAAAACAACAACAACAAAAAACCAACCACATTCATTCTAATGACATTTTCCACTTGAAAACAGTTTCTTAAATGCTCTGATTTTTGTAGTTGAACTTGGCAAGAAGCTGAAATAAAAATTTATCTCCCAATTTGATCATGGTCATTTCTAAGAAAAAGGAAATTTTGAGATAGTAGAGGAAAGCTTTCAGTGGCCCCATTCAGTACACGTTTCTGTGTATCACTGGGAATTAAATCAAGCCTTTGATGAGCTCCACAAGAGGTACAGTGATACAATGGTGAATAAACCTCCCAGGGTGGAGAAGAAGACCGTACTTTGCTCCCTCCCCCTATCAGAAAGCCATGTGTAATGAACTGTGTGTGGCAGGACAATACTCTAGTAAGTTTTGGTTTATTTATTTATTTTTAAATGAAAGAGACATAATGTGATTCACAAGACTAGAAATTCTGCAAAAGATCACTTCCCATTTTCTCTCCTCATTTTATCTCTCTGGAACAATTTTTACTGTGCAGTAGCAAATGAAAGAAACTGCACTAAAACTCTAGCTTGACTGTACTCCTTCTGTCTTCCTATTTCTCTGATCACTGAAAGCATCCATCAGTAGGGAAATATGTGAGTTGTTAGACTATTTTAAATGAGGATGCAAGAAAAAATCAGGAGAAAGATCATCATTTGCTTTGTCCTTTCCAAACAATCCCTTTTCCTTTTTCTCCTCTACTGCTTGGCTTGCATTCTGAACGTTACACAGTGCACATTTGCTGAAATACTGATCAAATCTTATTGTGCATGAAATTCACTCACAGCTTATTAGGTGACCAACTGGGTATGCAACTCCACTCTTTGGCTACAAGTCCTATGGAAAAGACCTGAGGTCAGAAGGAGTCTTTGTTCAGTTTTGATGACTTCCTTCAACAAAGGTCATCTCTATTGCAGTGTGAATGATAGCAAACTGCCCTCCATCACCATCAATCCTTTATGTTCTTCTGCTCCAGCTCCTGCCCAGCTGTTGTAACTGATGTTCTGTAGCCAGGCAGCCACCTGGTGCCAGATAGAGGACTGCCTTTGAGACTAGCATCTAGCAGGAACAGGAGTCTTTGTTTTTAGTTTCTGCTGCAAGGCTTCTGTGGAACATTAGATAACAAAAGATGAAGCTGCCTGTTCCCATTTTGTTAGATTATGAGTCTAAGAGCTCCCTGGAGAGCTACCTGAATGTTGTGTTCTATCACCTGGACAAAACTTTCTTTTACAGTTCAGTTGTTTGTTCATTGATTATTTTGTGTGCTGTAATTGCTAGTCACTGCAGTGCAGCAGGGTCAAGTTTTACTTTTAATACATAGAGCTTAATCCTTGAGGACTCCTTAAAATCAGGGGAACAATCGGGGGAAAAAGAGGGAGGCTTTTGTTGTCCAAATAGCTGCTTTGTGTAGTTGGAACTTACTTATTGCATAACTTTTCTTTCCATGGGGAAAGATATGGAAGCTCTGACCTCTCTTATGTCTTTAACACTGAAAACTAGTTCAGTTTTTAGCATACCATAGAAGTTCCAGAACAACATAAGCACAGGTGACGCACACTTTCTTAGCAATATTAATCTCAAACAGCAAGGCATTGGAGTATTTGCTAAGGCTGAAGACAAAAAATGTATTTTGAATTTTGCTACTTATTCTCTGCTTACTAACATTATGCTAAACTATGTTATGGACTAAAATACATCCAAGTGAATTTAAATTCTTTTCCCGTTCTGGTTTTGTCTGGGACCAAACCAGGGTATCTCAATTTCTTGTGGTTCTGAACACCGATTTGGACCTTGTAGTGCTACTGTCCATCCTCCAAGAAAGGCTTTAAAGGGACTTCATAGACTCTCTCAAGCCATTTGGAAAGAATGAAAAGAAGTGGGAAAAATACTGCATTCATTTTAACGAAATGCTAGAATGGAGAACAAAGAAGAGTGATGCATATCATGAAACCGAACACACTGTGCTGCACCTTGGGAGGTGCTATAGAGTGATGTCGGTTGGCTAGATGCCATCACAGCAAATTCTACCTGATCTCTCTGAAGTCTTCACAGCGACTTTCACGCATTCATCTGCATCTGCTCTGTTCTGCCTGAGAGCACACAGGCTGTGCTGCTGTTCTGAGCAACTGGGAACAGAAAGTTGTGCAGACAATGAAATTGTGAAAATGCACATCTGACACAGAAGAAATATCATCCTGGAAGAATTCCTCAAAGCAGGAGCTTGGTTTGAATTTTATAAAAAAAGCCTGTTGGTAACATGGGGAAATTTAAACATATCGCATTTATTGTAAGGTATGTGTTTACTTGACTTCTCTCCGACTAATATTACATTCCTAGTATTCGGTTAGGATTATTGTCTCCCAGTGTCTCTCTCCTTTTTTCTTTTTTTTCTTTCTTTTTTTTTTTTTAAATATAAATTATTCTAAGGTTTATTTTCCATAACCTTTGCTATCTAAAAACTAACTGGGCAGTGTGAGCTGCCATCAGTCTCCTAAGCTCTATTTCAGGCTGATTGAAGGTACTGCCTAATGAAAGTTCCTCAATCCTACCCACTTCATAGAGGTCTCTTAAGATGGTTAGACTATAACAGATGCCATATTTTCAGATAATAAAACTGAAGAAGAATGCTACAGTCACTTTGCCTTAGGCATATGCATTCCTCCTAGTGTGTTATGTAGCACTGTTTCTGTTGGATTTTATTTTGTCTTTGATTTTTAGACCTTTCTGAGGCAGATAGTCTATCTGCAGACACAAGAATTTGGGGCAATGCTGCTGAATGTCTAGCTGAAAAAACAAAAAACAAAAAAACAAAAACAAAAAACCAAACAAACAAACAAAAAACTTTCCAGGCAAAAGAATATTCATACAGATCACTAAATTGGAGTTGCTGCCTGCATTTCCTCAGTCCTCTATGTTAACAAAATGATATAAGCACAGAGTGGCTGCAGCAGGAAGGCACTGGTGGGTGTCATCCAGTCTGACATGCCTTGTTCAGAGCAGAGTCAATAGAGCAAGTTGTTTGGGGGTGATGTCCAGTTGGGTTCTGAGTATCTTTGAACTTTATGTAGAAATGACACAGTGTCTTGAAAGATATATACGTTACTTGAATGCCATCTGAGTTGACAACAACCAGATTGTTTTATTTACGCTTTTCATACAGTGCAATTGTCTGCTGCCTTCCATCTTTGGATTTCTTGGGGTGGGATCTTCATTTAACATTGTACTCAATGACAACAGTGCTAAATTTTCAAAACTATATGGAAAATTAAGAAATAGATTTTATTTATCCATGCAGGAGTTATCCATGTAATTATGTTTACAAATTGTATATAATATCAATTACAGCTTAGGAAAGAATGATTTATGTGTTTGTGTGCTTACAGGAACACAAGTTCACACAATCCTACTACATCATATATTTTCATTCACTGTAATAAAAACTGAACAAATAAAAGGTCATGCCTTTCTTATTCATAAGCGCTAATTAGAAATCTTCTTACTGGTGCTGGGTCTAAGGTATCCAAGATAATTCATGTTGATGATTCATGTATTATTTAAACAAATAGTTGGATCCAAATGTACATTAGTTTAATTTTGTTATGACAGCAACTTTAAATGGACTTTGTAAGACTTGCTAAGATTAGTTGCTGAGTTTTTCTTTAGTAGAAGGTACGCCAAAGTGTCAAATACTGAAGAGGATAGTGGAATGGCATGGCAGGTGGGTCAGGCTTTCAAATTTAGTCTCAGAGCTGAAGAAGCAATTATATGTTGAGCTCATGGAGAAATATGTTTATATATCTACCTTCTGGAAGCCTATCTTTGGGCATTCCATCCGATTTATATGTAATGGTTCATTCACAACACACTTCAAACAATCACTGTAAATCACACAAAAGTTGTAAATATGCCTGGATATACCATAGAAGCCATACCCTTTCAGCAAAATTTTTGAAGTAGATGTGACCATTTACACTGGTGCTATGTAATCAGTAGTGCAATGTGAATTGAAGTGCCAAATGACATTTCCATACTAAGATTGCTCCTTGTTCTTTTTGAAATCATTTCAGATACTTCAGGGAGATGAACTTTTTAGGTAGGTAGTGACAGGACAAGGGGGAATGATTTTAAACTGAAAGAGGGAAGGTTTAGGTTAGAGGTCAAAGATACTTTTATGTCAGAGGGTGCTGACATGCTGGAATGTGTTGCCCAGGGGAGCTGTGTATGCCTCATCACTGGAGGCATTCAAGGCCAGGCTGGATGGGGCCCTGGGCAGCTTGATCTAGTGTTTGATTGAGAGGGTAGCAATCCCGCCCGTGGCAGGAGAGTTGGAGCTAGGTGGGCTTAGAGGCCCCTTCCAGCTCAACCCGTTCTGTGATCTTGGCAATCCACACAAATAGTTTTCTAACTGGCTAGGCTTCCTGTGTGGCCATCATAAACAAAACAATTTGTTTAATTTAGGCTTTAAGAATAGAATGAATTGGTCTGAGATGTTGAATCTTAAAGAAGGAACCTTTTGCCAGACAGCTTACCTTTAGACTTCAAAAGTGAACTCACATGAATCACAACTCTAAAATATAGATAAGCAGATGAAATATTCCTTTCCTATTGTAATCACAATTTGATCAACATAGGAAAGATGCACATTTGTTTTCAAGCTATGTGTTTGAGCAGAGCCAATAATCCATAGATTACATACAGTAATCACAACTGAACTTAAACATGACAATTAAGGATTACTGAATTCTTCCTAAGTTTGTTGTGCAAAGAACGCTCTAATCTTTATGGGACCAACAAGGACTTCAAGTGTGTTTCTCTGTTCCACAGCAAGGGGAAGCAAGTCCTCATTCTTGTCAGGTGTTTGTCTAAGTAGCTCTCAAGGATGAACTGATTAGGTTGAGTGACCTGGGTCTGCTCAGCCTTGAGAAAAGAAGGCTGAGAGGGGATCTGATCAATGTCTATAAATACCTAGCATGCAGGAGGCAAAGGGTGGAAGCCAGACTCTTTTCAGCAATGTGTGGTGATAGGACAAGGAGAAATGGTCACTGTGGGAGATTATTCTTTTATACCATTGACTCAGAGCTTGCTGAAGGACACAGATGAACAAGTCCAAGCAACACCTGGTCAAGGGTTGAGAAATCCTTTGTCTGAGGGACACAGATGGACTAGGCCAGGGGCAACTGAGAGAGAGATAAGCTGCAGATGAATGGCTGGGAAGCAGTCTTTTGTGTGGGCTTATCTCGAGGAAGATGGCCACCTCAGGGGGTGCTGCACGTGATTCTTACCCAAGCACCCAGGAATGTCACGTAGGCAGGAAAAAGGAGGATAAAAGAGGGATCAGCAACTATGAAGTTAGGTTTTCTGACATCAGATTCCTCACAATGTGATGCCTGCGTGCTGAAGAAGAACTAGAAGGCATCTGCCATCAGATCCCTCGCTATGGAAGTCCTGCTTGCTAATGGACTGTCTTGGGCCTGCTACCTGAATCCTGCTGCCTGGTCCCGGACTTACCCTGCGGCTTCTTCCTGCTACCCTCTTGCTGCCCAAGGCTGGCCATGCTGCTGCTGCTTTCCCCCCCTGCGCTTTTGCCTTGGACCATCGGAATGTCTTGCAATGGGACCGCTGCTGGATCCTGGTGGTGATTATCCCTGCTTTACGCAATTCTTGCCTCTTTCTATCTTTTCTATCACCTGCCTTTCCTTCCCTATCACCCTAAATTGTCCATCCTCCCCTTCCCCATTTCCCTGATTAAGATTTGTAAGAAACTAGTAGGACCAACATTTGAACTGTTGTTTCTTAATCTCAGGCTGGGTATACATATACCAAAGAACCTCCTCTCCCTCCTATAAATTGGAGCAAGACAGCCACAAACTGAAGCATAGGAAGTTCTGCAAAAATGTATGAAAGAACTTCACAGTGAGGGTGACAGAGCACTGGAAACAGGCTGCCCAGAGAAGGTATGGAGTCTCCTTCTCTAGAGATGTTCAAGACCTGCCTGAACACCTACCTGTGCAAGCTGGTCTAGGGAGCCTATTTTGCACAGGGGTTGGACTACATGATCTCTAGGGGTCCCTTCCAGCCCCTACAATTCTGTGATCCTGTGATTCTGTGAAGAATCTCCAGTGCTATAGCACTGGAGATCAACAGGTAATCTATTCCAGTACTACATTACACTTATCATCAGAAAAACTTTCCTGATATCTAGTCTAACTCTTCTCTCTGATTCAAAACAATAAATTCTTGCATCATAAACCACTGGCACTGACAATTATTTCATTTCTCCATTTATCAGTCTCTTATGTATTTGAACACTGCTATGTGCCTCTTATGCATGCTTTAATTTAAATGACCTTTACACCTTCAACTACCCTCTATGGGTCATAATTTCCTGACTTTTATTTTCCATTTCTCTCCTAAGGACTTTGCTCAGCTGGTTCCTGTCTTTCTTGAATCACAATGCCTGCAACCTTAGTCCTTATTAATGATAATTAGAGAGATGGAATTTGTGTGTTTTCCACACTGCGATTATTTGATGTGTTCAGGTATAATGCTATCCCGCAGTGTAAGCGTGTATATGAAGATGTACAGTTTGAAGACTGTAATGCTGGTGAAGATGAAGTCATGCAGAAAGTGGTCACAGTTTTACTGAAATCCCCTTCATTTTTGTGGTATTAGTAGCAATCTAGCAGATAATTCAAGTCATAGAATTGCATTTTCAGAAAAAAAAAATAGCAACAGAATTTAGACTCAATTCATTATCTGTTCTTTGTCTGCCATTACTTGAAAGGGAAATAAAATGTGGTTTGTTTTGTTTTCCTTTATGGAGCTGAGTCCTAAGCAGTAGTAACTCAAGCATCTTCATGCTGTTGTGCATGGTATCTTGAACTTTGACCTGGGCTCCTTTCTGAACTGAAGTGTTCTGCTACCATGGCTACTGCTGACATTAGCTGCCGGGTAGGCTTGGGTTTTAGTATCTCAATTTTAGTGACAATATAAAAGATCAGGCTCAAAATGTGATGAAGTTTTTACATACTAAGTATAAAAGTGGTTAATATGAAATAAATATTGAGAAAGAAGTGCTTCATCTGCACCTTGCAGCTCTCATTTTTCTGTGGGCAGTATTTCTGACCTTTAAAGGATAAAAGAAAAACCATCTGGTAGATCCCCTTCTTTCCCAGCTCTCAGTATACCTTGAGATGATACTCAGACCAGCTCTGTCTCTCCCCACAAATACCTGTTTTGGAGCTGCTAGAAGCTGTGGTTGTTCTTTAGCACTTTGTGGCCACTGGACTTTGGAGCTGGTGCTTTTAGGGCTATTGCCTCTTCCTGGGCTTCTGAGTCTAGCCAGAATGGCATGTGCTGTTCTCATTGGCTAATGGAGATGGACAGGATTTCATCTTCTGTCATTGCTCTTCCAGTAAAAAATAATTTGACAAGTTCATATTTGAAGAGTTCTTTAAAATCATGCTTACATATTTTATTTATTTATTTAGTTAGTTAGTTAAAGAAAAAAACACACACAAAAATCTCAAATAAATCTGTTCTAATTCACCTCTGCATATTTACACACTGTTATTAGAATTACCAGCTTTAACAAAGCGAAGTGCAGATCTCTGCTTTTAATTGTGTGGATATGTACATATTAGTATAAATCATTATTTATTACATTTGGACATTTAAAAGGTTAAAAAAAATATTTAAATTTTACAATAGCCTTTTTTTGTGTCAGTAGTGTACTAGATCTTCCAACACCACTACATAACATAGAACTTTAGAGCTATTAACTGCACACACAAGGAATAAAATAAGGTGTTTTGTTTCACTGCTGTTTGTCAAAATTAATATTTTCAGTGACTGTCTGGTGACTAACTTCTAAGGTGGCTTCAATATCATTCAGAAATTATAACGTAGAAATTATAGTCCTTCAGCATGGTTGGCCATGGATCTTCATGGCCTATCACTATTTATGTGGTAGTCAGGGTTCTCTGTTAAACTAATACTCTACTTAGATTAACCCACTAACATTCAACCAACTGTATGCGCATAATATGTAAAGTCAAAGTTTGCTCTACATAATGCCAGGAGGATATCTGCAGTGTACTTAAATGAAATCAGTCCTTGTTGCTATAATTATAACTTGGTTTATCATTTTCTCCTGAGATTCTTTTCATAAAGAAGATGAGGATTTTTAAAACTTTATGCTATTTTCCCAGCTAGATAAATGATTTAAAATTGACTTTAATTTATCTTTTGAGCTCACTGCAACACATCCATATCTAAGCAACTTCTGTACAACTGTGCTCTGAAGACATTCATGTAGAAGTGCTCCATCTGGCAACCAGCAGCTTTTGAACCCTCAGCAGATTTCAACCTCAGTAGAATCTCAGTGGCACAGCATTAGAGTAGTGGAAGTGAAATGCAACCTTTCCCAACTCATTAACAGATTTCAGAAGATTTCATCTGAGAATTTGTGTCAGCATAAGAAAGAGTAAAAAATTGCTCTCTCAGCTGATGACAAAATTATTTCTTTCCAAAACAAAAATGAAAAAAAGAGAAACATCTGAATAACCCCTGAGAGCAAGCACAGCCATTGAAGATATAAAATTTACACTTCAAGGAAGGAGGGTACCTCTGCTATGCAAGTGCATTGAGTTTGCATTCTGAGGTCCTTGGACTCATTGCACAGGCAATATAGAATCAATCTGTCCGTGAACATATGCTGTTGCTCATGTGCAGTAGATGGAAGGAAGATTTAGTTAAATCTCCTTTTTGTGAGCTTAGAAGTGTTGGCAGTCAGCACTTAGTTTTAATAATGAAGCTTTTTATCATGTGCCTTTAATATGGTAAACAAAATGTTAATTTGCAGGCAGGTTTGAGTACAGATTTTTCTTCAAAGAAAATATGTGAGGCAAAGAACTCAAGACTTTTGCATTGCAGAGTTATTCATAAACATATCAAAAAAGATGTTAAAATGCATGATACAAAAATCCTTCCTTTGGTTTTCTTGCAAAGACAACCAAGAAGACTAAAAATTACATCTGGGTTACAAACAGTAAAGTGTAAAAAGCTTAGCAAGGAAAGGGAAGCTTTCAACACTAATGAGAAGCAAAGGTTTCCTTTCATGTATACACTGATTCAGAAACTCATCTAATTGCTGTCCCTCCTGATGTTTGTCTCATTGCAGGGGTCTTGAAACAGTTGGAACACTTGAGTTTCAAGTCAAGAATCTCCTGCTACATTTTGGTGGGATCAGAAGTTCTGGTGGAGAATGAGATGTTGCTGGGAACTGTAGGTCAGAGGCGATCTGTATGTGCCACTCAGCTGTGCTGGATGCCTCTGTAATTTCTGTGGTCATTGCCTCTCTGGTGCAGGTTGAGGCTGCTTAGGTAAAGAGCCTTCTTGAGTCAGTGCAGGTCTAGTCCCATTTGCTTGTTTCTGTATGATTGTTTTCACTTTCCTTTGTTCTCCGCAGATAAGTTTGGGTATTCTGGTGGCTCCTGGTGGCTTCTTTCCTATCAAGTCAATGTAATGAAACACAGGGAAGAACAGAGATCTTCTTACACTTGGGTCTTGTGCTGTAACCTGGTGTTTCAGGCTGAATGCCATGAATGTGACTTGCTCATCTTTCAGATAAATAAGATGGTTGCTCTGAAAGTAATGCCTCATATTTTATTATGTTGGACCACGAAGTTAAAGGTATATGTTGGTGGTATGGTAGTAGAGGCTGAACTTTCCTGACAATACTCCATTACATTTTGTTGTGCTGTGACTGATGGCAGCAGAGGGGCAGTCTAAGAAAATGGTGTCAGGCATCGAAGTGTGGATGAAGCAAAGGTGAGGAACTTGATTTGTCCACGTGGAAAAAAATGGCACCCACTGACATTCATTGACATTTTCTGAATGTTGATGGAGACCAAACAGTGCACGTGAGCACAGTGAGGTGGTGAGCGATGCATTTCAGCAGAGGTGGCACTACAACTGGTGCACATTTTTACAAGCTCTGGATGCAGGCTCTTGTTCAGTACTGGTGATAATGCATAACTAGTGGTGGTGACTATGTTGAAAAATAGCGTTTTGCAGCTGGTGATGTTATCTATCAAATAGAGTTAATGTGCTTTTTGTATCCATTGTAGTTTCCATGGAAATTAATAGGAGATATTACTTTCAGAGCAACCTAGATCCAGTTTCAGTGTAAAGCGACATTTTTAATTTTTTTTTAAATGCTTCTAAGGGAATTTGAATTAATAGTCAGTGAGAATTATCTGAAACATTTAAAGTATGCACCTAACTGTACTAACTGCACCTTAAAAAAATGAATCAGTTGATGTTTCAGAATATAAAACAATGTGTTCCTGTTGAAGTTATCCTTTAGGTTTTATCCATCCTCTGTACTGAAGGGAAAAGAACAGAACATCTCATTTCTTATGTGAACTGAAATACTGGCATCTTCTTTTTCTGAAGTGTTCCTTTAGCTTTCAGGGACATGGTAGCCATGGCAAGTAATCTTCTGTTTTATCCCTCAGTAGCCTCAGAATAACATGTGTCCCAGAATGGTGGCTTAGTTCTGCCAGCACAGTTGTTGATGGTAGGTAGAATCAGCTCTTAGCAGCATTGCTGTATAAGCATTTAACATAAATTAAATTTTAATATATTTATATAAACATAATGTATAACATTTTCAGTACTTTATAGGTCTTGAAGCAAAAGGTGAAATTTTTTGCAGACTGCTTCAACTGCTCAGTAAGGCATTGCCTCAGAAATCCAAATGCTGAAATAGAATTTAAATCTAAGATTTCTCCTGGCACTGGAGACTTCAGGGTAACTGTCTGCCCTCTTTAGGATATTAAGCAGCCTTCCTATGAGCCATCTAAAGAATACTTACTGCTTTCTGCATTAAGGTCGAACTCTAACATAAGGATCAAAACACTGTATGTAAATATAATTGCAGTATTGAGGATGTGACAGATGAAAGGCTTATTGTACTGTGGCTGTATGCCCTCTAGCTGGTGAATTCTTCCATTTCACCCATGGGAGATGACTTGCAGAGATTTGAGTTGGCACCTTCCATGATGACTGAACTACCATGTTATACTATATTTTTTGTGCATCATCTTTTGCTGATTTTTTTTCCATCTTGTAGATGGAAAAACTAAGAAAAATTAAAAACTAAGACAATTTAAAAAAGAGTAAATAAAAAAATTAAAACTTTCTGGTTACATTAAACTTCTGAGAAAATATTGACTTTGATTCAAAGTTCTGTTATGAATTAAAACAACACAGGTTTGAGTCCAGATTTGTCACTTTCCTGGAAAGTGCTTTAAGTGCTTTCCCTTCCCACTGGATTAATGAATATTTAAGTTGTCCATGAAAAGTAGACTCCTTAAAAACAGAATCAGTGGGAGAGGCTGTGAATAAACCTCTCTAGATTAATACATTAAAATACCGTAGCTAGGTTGCTTTAGAGACATGGTTTTGGATTCTCACAGGAAAAAGAAAAATTTGTGTATGTCTCCGTTAATTTGAGTGCATAATTTTTTGTGCTTTCTCTCCTTAGTTATTTTTTTAAGTGCTGTCAAATAAAATATTTGAAATATGGCCAAACAAGCAACTTTGCATATTTTAAAATGAGCTCCTTGGATATTGAAAAATATCTTATGCAGAATTCAACCCGAATTTGCAACTACTTTGGCTACTGTGGAAATGATCTATTTATATATCTATCTTTGACATATAAATAATTTGCTAAAGAGAGTAAAATAAATTTTCTAACCAAAGGATATGCTTGGTTCTCTAGGAAAAAAATGCAATGTACATTCACTTGCCACCACTATGGAAAAGAAGTTTTATCTGCATCCACCTGAAGGTGCGTCTTTGAGGAATGGATGGATGCCAAGAGTGGACATGGCAGAGCTGATGCTGATAGAACTGCACTTTGGGGCAGGGGCATGGTTTCTTTGATGCATTCATCTGTGAAGTAGAATATCTTGTTTGTATGTTACTAACTGTATGGTTGCATCATGAGGAGCAGCTGAGGTCCCTGGGTTTGCTCAGTCCAGAGCAGATTTGCTGAGGGGAGGCCTCATGGCATCTGCAGCTCCTCACAGGAAGCAGAGAGCAACACTCAGCTCTGCTCTCTGTGACTGCGACCAGGGCCCAAGGGAATGGCATGGAGCTGTGTAAGGGGAGGGGCAGCTGGGAGTTGGGGACAGGTTCAGCACCAGAGGGTGGGGGGCGTGGAACAGGCTGCCCAGGGCAGTGGGCACGGCCCGAGTGCCAAAGTTCAAGGAGTATTTATACACCACCCCCAGACCTAGGATTTGAATTTTGGGTTGGATTTGGTGATCCTCATGGGATCCTTCCACCTCAGGATATTCTGTGATTCTATGAGTTTGTGTAACTCAGGCTTAAAATAGTCATAATTATCCTTTATGAGATACAATTCTGAGTATTTGTTAAAATGCTGCAGTTCTGACTGTTCCTTATTCCAAAAATGTGGAAATATGTTCTCCAGACCCCCAGGATAAGCTGACAGTTAGTAAGTTTGCTTTTCACATCCTGATTATAGGGGAGTCATTCAGACTTTCAGGTAGGTCCTGCAGGAACATTTATAAGAGAATCCAACTTTATGACCTTGTATTATTAATGTAACTTGCCTGAGTGCTTCTATTAGAATTCATAGATTTTGCAGCTGCTGTATCTTTAGAAACAAAAAAGTAGTACTACAGTGTCTCTATCCACACATTTTTAGGACTTAATTAGCGATGAATGACATTTGATGTATAATATTGCTAGTTCTTAAATTATTCAATGCATTATTTTTCACATTCATACAGCATATTTGTACTCAAACTAGAAAATTATACCCAAGCAGTAGAAATTGTTGCTATGGGATAGTTCTTACCTATAGAACAACACCATCAATAACAGTAAATTAAATTTTTAACCTTCTCAGCTACTAAGTAGAAAGCACCTCCTCCCTTTATTTTTTCATTTTTATTTTTTGTGTATGTGCAAATATGCGATATCTCTTAATGGACATTGTTAATTTGATTTCTAGGGCTGGAGTGGTTCCAGAACTGATGAATATATTTGCATAAAAATTCAGTCTTGTGTCTGTCATGGTTGGACTGTGTTCATTATTAAAATAATGAGTTCTAGAGAAGTCGCTCAGCCTGTTAAAGAATCTCTCCCTATACACTTTCTGCCATGTTCATTTGTTATTTGTATTCCGATGGCAGCCAAACAAGCTGGATGCTGACTGCACATTCAGGGTGAGTCCATGCAGGAAATACGATCAGACTCTTACCTCCCCAGCACACAGAATTTTGAGTATTCAGGCAGTCATTTTGGAGCCAGAATTTTGATTTAAAATCCTAGGCTAAGGGACCCTCTTTGAAACAGAAAATGATATACAAATTTCACGAATGTTAAAGAAAAAAAAATCCCACTTTTTACTAGCTTACATTCTTCTTGAATACTTTGTTTTGCAGGAAGATCACATGTAACAATGAAATCTGATTTAGGTGTTTCTTCTTCCTATAGTAAGTGCTCTTACATGTCAATGCATTCAATATCAAAGTAGATCATCATCTAAAACATCAAAATAACTTACCTATTTTTGGACTTCATATGCCAGATGACAATGGGAAGAGGTTTACAAGTTATTTAAGCTCTGGATTGAACTATTAGATATACCATTGTAAATCTGGAATTATCTTCTCAGGATTAATAGATTAGATTTGCTACCTGAGATCAGCATCTGGCCCAGGATTTATTTTTTTTTTTTTCCTATAAGTTCATTTTGGTAATTAGCACTGCCTGAAAGAAAAAACAGAAAAATAAAATGTCAGGCTGATCAAGTTTTGATAAATTTGAGAGACTGTGTAACTTTTTATCAGCCAATCTTTATTTCCAGTTAAGGGGGGGCAGAGACCAATGGAGGACTCCAGTCTGCATTTCATTTTTCTTTCAGGATGTATCATAAACATTGAAGCAGTACTTTAAAATAATACTTAATTTTGAATTAGATATTTCCCCCTCCTTTCACCATCTAGAGATTTTGTATTACCTCTACACAAAAGGTGGAAGAGCAGTTCCACAAAATTAACATATAGAGAGGTTAAAGATGCAATTTTCTTTAGCAAGACATTTTGTGTGAGCAATTTTAACTGGTTTAATCCACTAATGTGTCTGCACCATTATGTCTGAAATGATTTCTTCAATTGCTTGTGAGAAAATAAAGCAATTTATTTGCTGTGTTTATAGATTCTTTGTGTGTGATCATTATTATTGCATCATTATAATGAAAATCTCCTGTGCTGGATTCTCAAAATAGCTGACTTATATTTGCAACTGTACTTTATGTTGGATGGAATGTGTTTTTTGTTTATTTTTTTCTCAAGCTGACAAATATTTCCACGGTCACTTTACTTTCTTTCTTTGACATTAGAATTTGTGCTTAATTCACCTCTCTTTCCAGAATTAACCACAGTCATGCAGCCGTTTTCTTCTGAATTCAAACAATCAAAAGTCTGAGCATTGTCACTGGCATGGCTTCTTTAAGGATATTTTATAAATTTATACATATATATATATTCTTCACTGTTGCAAATTGATTTTCATAACTGCATGCCCTTGTTATTGGAGGTTATTTGCAGTCTGAATAGCAAACAAGGACTTTTCAGCCAGCTATGATACTTTGTTTCTTTCTGTTTTTTTTTTTTGTTTTTTATTTTTGTTACTATTCAAAGAGAGAAAAATATCCATCTCTTGTCTAGACTTCCTCATCTAAAGAGGAATAATTTAAAAACAATTCTTAGAGTATAGGGGAAATATTACCACTTTATAGAAATCACCTAGTAAAAACTGAGAATTCATAACATAACTAAATATTTGCAAAATTCATACTATGTGGTATATGCTTCTTGCCTTTCTAAAAAAGGGACAGTTCAGGGCCTGTGAAGTCCTGATGCAGATAGATAGCTGATCCATTGGCCCAAGCATTAAGTGAATGCTGTCTGAGGGTAGCATGAAGTGAATATCTGCCTGGGGATAGCGAGGTCCTACAGAGGGATCTGCACAGGCTGGAGAGCTGGGCTGAAGCCAATGGGATGAGGTTCAACAAGACCAAATGCCGGGTCCTG
Organism: Alectoris magna; assembly: GCA_030625065.1. Taxonomy (NCBI): domain Eukaryota; kingdom Metazoa; phylum Chordata; class Aves; order Galliformes; family Phasianidae; genus Alectoris; species Alectoris magna. The sequence goes on along the minus strand of CM060562.1, from coordinate 81,924,096 downwards.
CACTTCGGCTACAACAACCCCAGGCAGCGCTACAGGCTTGGGGCGGAGTGGCTGGAAGACTGTGTAGAAGAGATGGACCTGGGGGTATTGATTGATGCTTGGCTGAACATGAGCCGACAGTATGCCCAGGTGGCCAAGAAGGCCAAGGGCATCCTGGCTTGCATCAGAAACAGTGTTACCAGCAGGAGCAGAGAGGTGATTGTCCCCCTGTACTCAGCACTGGTGAGGCCGCACCTCGAGTACTGTGTCCAGTTTTGGGCCCCTCACTGCAAGAAAGACATTGAGGCCCTGGAACGTGTTCAAAGAAGGGCAACAAAGCTGGTGAGGGGTCTGGAGCACAGGCCGTATGAGGAGAGGCTGAAGGAGCTGGGAATGTTCAGCCTGGAGAAGGGGAGGCTCAGGGAAGACAATAATGCTCTCTATAACTTCCTGAAGGGAGGTTGTAGTGAGCTGGGGGTCGGTCTCTTCTCTCGTGTCATTAGTGATAGGACTAGAGGCAATGGTTTCAAGATGCAGCAGGGGAGATTCAGGCTGGACATTAGGAAATATTACTTCTCAGAAAGGGTGGTCAGGCACTGGAATGGCCTGCCCAGGGAGGTGGTGGAGTCACCGACCCTGGGGGTGTTCAAGGAACGATTGGATGTTGTGTTGAGGGACATGGTTTAGTGGGAGCTATTGGTGATAGGTGAATGGTTGGACTGGATGATCTTGTGGGTCTTTTCCAACCTTGGTGGTTCTATGATTCTATGAATCTTTAAGAAGTGCTTGCAAATAACAAGTTTAGGAACCTTGGGACTCATCTCAGAGAAATTAATATAGCTCCTTAAGTACTGCTGCAGAAGTCAAAGAAGGATCTAGGAAAGAGTAACATTTCAAATATGCACAAAAATAAAGTATGGGTATAAAGAATAAATGTTGATTCATATCTAAAGAAATAACAATGCAAATGTCCTGGCTTCTAACTCTGAAAGGGAATGTGGAGACTGGAGTGAGAGTTGCTACAGCAGAGCAACAATATTGGAAGTCCGGGTGGAAGGTAACCACTGCAGAAGAGGAAGCTGATGCATTTTTTTATAGGCAGTGTGTCACATAATTTAGAGATCAGGAAGAACAGCTAGAATTGAACCATCAGCTAGAAAATTGTGCAGAAATAAGGGGATTTCCCAAAATAATTTTCTGAATTTTCTGCAAGACAAAATGATGTTGTAGTTCAGTGAAAGACTGAGAAGAAAGGTGTTGGATAGGAGCAGTACAGAAGCAGTAGAAGAGGTGGAAGTGATGACTGGGGCAGATGAGAGGGTTAAATATCTGCTGTAGAGCTGATAAGTACTCATAACTGCACAGCCCTGCCAGGTGGTTTCTGAAGCATATGGTGTTCCTTCAACATGAGTTGAAGAAGCAGCTCCTTTGGCTTGCCAGTTAATGCTAAGAGGATCAGCTTTAAAGATTACTGTTATTATCATGACAGAGGTTTTTAAGAGTTGGTGTTTCTGTTAAAGATACAATCGCAAAGGAGTTAATTAGCTCTGACAGAAGTCATTTTGACAGTGGTACTCAATAGAGTATGATAGTGAAAATGGAAACAATGACAACAGATACATCAAGATTATTTCTTCTGCTGTGCCTCAGAAAAACCTGTTGGTTGGCTCATACAATGAATCATAAAGTCTTCAAAACTTCTTGGGTGTGTAAGCTAAACATATAGCGTCACTGCCATTCAGAGCAAATTTGAAATCTGAACTTTTTAATAGTTTGTGCACAACAAGATGGATTAGTGATTACTGGAGAAACATGGAACACAGAAAAATAATTTGGAGAATTAAAGGATCAGAGCTATTCGGCTGCGATGAGGGAAAGAAGTTATTTAAAATTCGAGGGGAAAATGGGGGATGGGAAAGAAGCACGGAATCAAACACTAATGAGACAAAACTAGCAAAATATGCTTTTACTTCCCTTTTCCTTTCTCCCTCTAGTGTGTGTTGGATGGAAGGGAACTTAAAAGTTTATTTATCTTGGCTTTCTAAACCAATCAAGGATGAGTTTACAAATGAAAGATTTTTCAGATTGGGTTGTTTTGTATATTGAAAGGATTGTTTCTATGTATGTGCTGATTGAATTGCATTGTGTGTGCAGTGAAACTACAAGTGTAATTACACTTTCTTACTTATGTAATAACTAGATGTTTAGAAGTCATCTCATGCGGTTTCAAAAAGGAATAGAAGCTGATCACAGCACAGAAGAGATTCCCATCAAATTTACTTCCTGGCACAGGGTGTGTATATGACACTGTAGATATGAGCTCACATATTGCTATGGTGTCTTTGTGCTCTTTTTTCAAATGTAGGAGACATGTAGGAGATCTTTAAGTATGAGCTGATGCAGAACTCACTCAACGTGTATGCCTTTCAACAATTATGTTTCTTTCTCAGTTCATGTCCTCAGGCTTCCTGTTTTGTCCTGTCATCCTTCAATTTCATCTTAATTGCTGTGGGAAAATGACCCTGGTGAGTCCTTGATATTTCCTATGTCTTTACATTATTAGTTTGAACCTTACAAATGTCGTACAGTTCTATTTTCAGTTCTGTGCTACCAGAATATTTCAAGGCAAATGGAATACCTCCTAATTTTAAACTCTTACTGCTTTGCCGTAGTCTTATTTCAATAGCTGATTATTTCAGATGCACTGTGTTTTGCTTTGGAGAGTGCTGCACCTAGTACATTATGGGCCACCAGCCCCTCTTATGGCCTCAGTCTTGAAACAGGTGTCTTATACTCCTTGTTTTATGCAACTGATAAGGGGTCTCTGACTACCAGCATTTGTGGTTCAACACTGCTACCTCAGTAAATCCAATCCGTGCCATGAGATGTGCTGTGCCTAGACAGATTTAAAAACTAAAGTGTCATGGAAGAACAAGCCAACAGCAAAGTCTGTAGCTAATAACCCAAATATCAGCAAATAGATAATCAGAACACAGATTAGAAAGGCTCCAAGCTAAGTCTGGAGTCATCTCATACACAGAAAGACCAAAAATCCCTCAGCAAGAAGTCTTCTCATCTTCTCATGGGTGGCAGCATGAGCCAGATATGTGGCTGGTGCTGATTCTCACAAGGACACCAATGCTAATAATATTTGCAAAGCAGAAACTACTGTTGGGCTCAGTTGTAGATTTAGCATTGATTATGACAGATGGCTTTCTTTCCAACAGATGTTTCCATGCCCAGGAATGTATTAATTCTTCTTATACATTTCTCATTAGCTATTCCTAGTAGGAAATACTATTAGTAGGAAAACTATCTTTATTGTAAAAGCTTGTTTTCATATACCCAGTCTAAATCTCCCCTGAAGACTTCACATCTGGACACTGTACTCCAGCTGAGATCTCATCAGCACAGAGGGGAAGGATCACCTCCCTCGAGCTTACTAGTCATGCTTCCTTTGATACAGCTCAAAATACAGTTGGTTTTTTGGGCTGTGAGGACACGTTACTGGCTCATGTCCTTCTTGCCATCCATCAGTGACCCCAAGACCTTTTCAGTAGGGCTGTGTTTTTCTGATGGAGAAAGCATTGGAAGTTTATAAAAGCATAGAATAGCTAAAGTTGGAAAAGACCTCCAACACCATCTAGTCCAACTGTCCATCTACCACCAATCTTTCCTCAGTAAATCCTGCCTCTTAGTACAACATCTACCTGTTTCTTGAACAACTCCAGTTAAGATGACTCCTCTACCTCCCCGGGCAGCCCCATTCTAGCAGTATTTCAGAAAATAAATTTTTCCTAATATCCAACCCGAATCTCTGGTAGTGCAACTTGGGGCCATTTCCACTAGTTCTATATCTAGTTATACAGGAGAGGAGGCCAACATCCACCTCACCAGAACCTCCTTTCAGGTAGTTATAATGAGCACTAATGTCTCCCCTGAGCCTCCTTTTCTCCACACTAAACAATCCCAGTTCCCTCAGCAGCTCCTCATAAGACTTGTGCTCCAGGCTCCTCACCAGGTTTGTTGCCCTTCTCTGGACACACTCCAGGGCCTTGATGTCTTTCTTGTAATGAGAAGCCCAAAACTGAACACAGTACTCCAGGTGCGGCCTCACCAGCACTGTGGCCAAAATGCAAGATCTGGCACTTGATCTTTTTGAATTTCATCCCATTGGCCTCAGCCCAGAGATCCGGGCTGTCCAGATCCCTCTGTAGGGTCTTCCTATCCCCAAGCAGATTGACGCATCGTCCCAATGTGGTGTCATCTGCAAACTTACTGAGGGTACGCTCGATCCCCTCATCCAGGTCATCAGTAAAGATATTGAACAGGACAGGCCACAGTACTGACTCCTGGGAACACCACTCATGACCAGTTGCCAGCTGGATTTAACTCAATTCACCACCATTCTCTGGGCCTGGCCTGCTGGCCAGTTCCTTACCCAGCAAAGAGTGTACCTGTCCAATTCATGGACTGCCAGCTTCCCCAGGAGAATATTGTGGGATACAGTGTCAAAGACTTTGTTGAAGTCTAGGTAGGCTGCATCAACAGCCTTTCCCTCATCCACTGGAAGGGTCACTTGCTCATAGAAGGAGATCAGGTTGGTCAAGCAGGACCTGCCTTTCATGAAGCCATGCTGGCTGGACCTGATCTCCCAGTTGTCCTGCACATGCTGTGTGGTCTCACTCAAGATGACCTGTTCCATAACCTTCCTTGGAACTGAGGTCGAGCTGACATGCCTGTAGTTCCCTGAATTCTCCTTACAACATTAGAGGTAAGTTAACGTAGAAAAAATGATGAGTATTAGATATTAGTTTCTCTCTCTTTATGTGCTTTCGTTGATCAAAAATTTGTTTGCAGATGATAGAAGCTGATAAAAAAGATAAGTAATGTGATAATGAAAAATGAATTTCTCAGATACAAAGGATGGCTAAGGTCCAAAAATAAAATTGAAAATTAAACTATGTGGAGTAATAATAAATCAAGGCAATTGCCAGTATATTCAGATGAGATAGCACATAAGAGAAAAGTATCCAGAAAGGTAATGTCAATACTACCTAGAAAACACTTCTAAAAATTTCTCTATTTTTATTGTCTACAGGGAATAAAAAACCATCTTTTAAGAAAATTATCACATTTTCTGGCATGAAGACTAAATAATTGCTAGTTAACAAAGACCTTGCCTTAAGAATTATTTAAAATCCTACTGCATAGAGAAAAAAGCCTACATATTTTCCTCTCATCCACAGTGCTAAAAAGGATTATTTTTGTCTGTAATTTCTGTGAAGATGTTTCTAATTACCAAATGTTTAATGTTTTGATTATGTTATTTTCTAGCAGCACACAAAGCTGATGCAAATGGAAGAACAGGTCATCTTCTCAGCAGAGCTCAATGTGAGATTTGACAGACCTAGTAAAGGCATGGTGAAGGTCCTGGGTGCAATAGATTGAAGCCATGTGACTGGGACAGACTGCATCCTGGCATGGACAAACAGATCTGAAGACACTGGAGCTATGCCACCTCACTGTAACTACAGCTTGTAATTTCAGCCTCTGCAATAGGACTCTTCTCCTTTGCCTTGTAGCGCATGCATCACCAGTGCAATACCACATTGGTGCTGGAGTAACAACTAAAGTGGAGACTAGGGACAAGAAAAGCTATATTGCTCCCTGCTGCTGTAAATCTGCCTCCATGATCAGGTGAGCTTAAGACATCTACATAGATGCTAAGTACCTGAGCTCCACGTGTAGTCAATGGAGATCATGGCAACACTCAGCAGCATATCTGCTTAGGCTCTGTTGGTAGCACCGAGGCTCCACTGTGTGGGCTGTAGTATGTAACAGAATGTAAAACAAAAGGCTGGCAGGCATGGCACAGACATTTTGGAGAACTGCACCCTTCTGAAAAAGAAGATAAAGGGCCAGGAGGAACATTGCACATGGATTTAGATGTCAGGTTGGAGGCAAACAAATTATGGCCCATGTAAGGAAGATGTAAATGCCTAGTGCACCTGTAGAAAACTGTGTATGGATGTTTAAATGCAGGCATCTTAATCTTGAGCTGAATCTTACCCTAGATACTTAGATTAGAGCAGCCACTCAGCTGCTCAATAGCAAGAATTGGGTGAGATGAATTTGGGCCTTAGAGATTAAGAGTACAATTTTGCTCTGAAGAGCCTTTACTCGAATACTATTATCTTAATTCAATTGCAATGTCTTGTTTGTCACATTAGTCATTGTTTTATTTAATATGTGTCAGATTCTGTGCCTATTTCATTTATTCTGGACATGCTTGTTATTCAAATGTTGAACTAGCATTTGCAGTCTTTCTAGGATAATGTAGAGTGATTCTACTCTAGGCAGTGTACGATGATTTGTCTTCTCTTGCTGATGTTAACAGCTGTTGTCTTTCACAGCTTTGGCTTTGCATTTGTGACTAGTCAAATTGCATTTTCTGTTGTTTTTTTTCACAGTGTCTCCATACTGTAAGGCTATTATTTGTGATGCTTGCACCTGGGAGAAGGTTTTCTAGCCAATAAAAATACATAGTAAGATGCTGGATGTAATGGATGCAGACAAAATATTCAAAATAGATAAGGTGGATGTGGTAATTGAATTTTCATCCCAAATGTAAAAAAAAAATACTTTTTGAGCAGAAAACTGTATCAATTTGCTAGGTCTGTATGGCTTTGCTGTTCTGTTTATATTCATGGGGCACATGTTGTCTTTATCCAAAAAGACTCCAAAGTGAATTTGTACTGAGTTGAGAGGAAACTGCTTGTTGAACTTGATTAATTTTAATGACTGTAATGGATAAGGTCTAATTTCTTTGCCAAATAAAATATACATTTAAGTGTAACTCTCTGTGTTTGATATCCTGAGGACTTGAGGTGAACCTTTTAATTGTTTGTATAGGTAGCATAAATACTAATAAAAGATTCTGGCATAGCTACAGATTCCCATTTATTGGAACTGAGTGGATGGCAGTGAGTTCTGAAACCAAACTTCAGGACATCTTATACTTACAGATATGTAAAAAAAAACCCAAACAATTCAGAGCCAAATCATTAGTTCTGGTGACTGCTAACAAGAAGTAAACAGAAAAACACATGATAAGATGAGATACAATATGAAAAAATTACAATGCTAAAAAAACTGAAATATGTTAAAAATGCTCAGGAAGCTTGAATAGTGAAGGCAAGAGCTACCTGAAAAATTGTAGGTTTTGCTTCTGTCCAACTTTTCCTTTCAGCTACACAGGGAACAACGGTGACAAAGCTGAGCCATGTATACAATCAATTCCTTAGCTTTTGCAATATGCTTCAACATACAAAAGACAGACCTGTGTGTGTTTCTTTTGCCTAATTAAAGATTTGATGAAACTTTAGATTTATTAGGATCATGTGTATTCATATTTACATTGAGTCCAGCACAGAGATGTGCCAAGAGATTAGCATCCATTTGGGGATTTTGAGGGTTCAGTATCAGCTTGAGCAGGTGTTTTTTCTTATAGTGTTTGCTTGACATTGTCTGTTGTATTACACAGGCTATGGTACTGTCTATGACTCATTTTCTTTTTCCTCACCATAGCACTGCCTGGTGAACCTGGTGCCCAGGTTCCAGATCACGGAGTCTGTTCTACAGGATCTTAGTGGCTTTTATAGAATATCCCCTCCAACATTTCTCATACATGACAGAGAACTGTTCACAGTCTTTGGCCCTTTCTTGTTTTAGAACCTGCTTATACTAAGGACATGGAGAACAGCTAGCAATGAAATAACACTACAGAGGAAGAGTTCAGGGTTTTTCTTTTTTTCTTTTTTTTCTAATTTTCAGGGCATAAAAACGTTTGATTGACGGTACAGCATAGAGAAGCATAATTCTAACGTAATCCCCTAAATTTGTTGAAAGATTTTTCATCCTTTTTTTCACATTGTTCCACCAAAATGTTGGCATTGTGGAGGCAACTGAAAAGAGATAGACCATGACATTGTCAGCCAGTGTGTGATTCCCAGAATTTGTGCTAGAGAGATGTTTAAAAAAGCTAACAGCCTTCAGAAAAAAGGACCTCATGTCTTAGGGTGAATCTGAAGTTTGCTGTCCCAACCAGACTATGGAAAAAAATTATTTCATATGGCCAGTTTGCACGCTCCACTTTGGAGAAGAGTGATTAAAATCTGGAAAAATGCTACTTAGTGATGGCAAATGTACAGCTTGACTGCTTAGCTGTAGACTTACAACCCTACTTTCCCTTGCTCATCTCCCCTGAATCTTGAGATGCTCTGAAGTAGAAGAAAAGAACGGTGTCTTTTCCTCATTGCAAGAATAGGCAGTTAACTGACACAGGAATTGGGAGGTATGAACTGAAAGCCTCTATTAAAAAGAATACATTTCTCCAGTGTTTAATAAGAACACTGGAAGAAGCTTTCTAGAGAAATGGCTAAGGCCCCACACCAGTCAGTGCTCAAGAGGAATTTGGATAACACCCTCAATAATACACTATGACTTTTGGTTAGCTGTGAAAAGGGCAGGCAATTGGACTATGTGATCTTTGGAGGTGTTCTGTTCTGTTCTATTCTATTATATTCTGTTCTATTCTTTAGTGAACAGATTGTTTGGTTTGAATGACAAAGCACTTGGATTATATATTCAGACATTTTATTCTTTATAACTCTTATGCTGTGTTCTAGCAGTGAAACTATTATCGTGAATCTCATGAAGAGGTTAGGCAATTGAGAATTCAGCAATGCAAAATACACTCCAAGTAAGTGTAATATAACTGTTTTAAAATCCTGGCTATTACCCAGAATTCACCACAACTTGGCAATGGAATGAAAAACCTGCATTCTTCATGACTGAAAGTGAAAAAAAATTATTAAGGTTATTCAAGGTCACTTTGATAACTCAGAAGAGAAAATTCTACTTTAGCTTAAAACCAGTCAAATATTTTTTTTTTTTTGAAAGTCAATAATACTAGGTTTTGCCAATAGATCATGTGGTTTTTTTGTGTGCTATTTTTTTTTCTTCCTTATGAAATTCATTTAATGGTCTGTAAATATAGTAGTTTTGTACTTAGTTATTTCTTAATCTTTTTATAAAAAGGTGATCCCCATGTAGTGTATATAGCAATGACTTAAGCACTGCTAATACACAATCTATAGAGGGAAATTTAGGTTCCATTATGCAGTCAATAATTCATAAACCTTGAATTTAAAATCTATCTCTTCCGAAGGAATGATACTGCTTTAAGATAGCTATCAGAAAATGCAATATGATTGGTAGTATCCTAATGAATATTTATGAGATATAGTCTGAAAAGAGGTCACTTTAACAGGATTCCTCTAGTATGCAATAAACGTAGAGTAAATTAAGTATTGACCATTAGGTCTGAATCTACATTAAATTAATCAAATTTTCTCTTAGAATAGAACAATCTATGAATTTATTCATTTGAATGAATAAAGTTGTATTTATGCTTAAGCAGACTAAGTGAGAGGAAAATTAGCACTTGATATTAAAGGGGATTTTCGGTGGTACAAATACTTTGGATAGATGGCAGAAAATCCATAGTGATAGCTGAAAATAAGATGAGGTAGTAATGAGAAGTTGGTTATCAGCACAGAAAATCATTAAAATATTGGGTAAATAAGTTCTCTTAGAATTTACACACTTGAGAAAGTCAATCATAGAAGAATAGATTTTAACAAAGTGTAATAAAACCCTTCCAGTCCAACACTGGCTCAAATGACAGCACAGAGCTACTATTGTTTGTTTCTGGAATAAGGCATATTTGAGGTTAAAGTAACTTCTGAGAACAAGATATCATTGTAACACAAAGAAAGAGCCCTCAGCTTAAAGGGTGATTAGATTCACCTTACTCAGATGAGTTGCTCACAAACGTCTAAGTATAAATAAAAGCTTAATAAGTGTATAATTAACTGTGCTTTTTAATTGCCTTTCAGAGGGGACTGGACTTAAGCAGTATCACTCCTACCTTGGAAAGCAGCTGCTTTACTGAGGGTGTCCATGAGGGTGTGCTGAGGTTGTGCTGCAGTGACATGCAGGGGATAGAGAGCAGCAGCCAGCTTGTATCCTCGGGACAGCAGATGGCATTTCCTGCTGTGTTACCTTTCTCTCAATTAACTTGCTCCTTCTTGCAAGCTTTTGTTCTGCTTTTCAATTTTGAAGTCTAGCCATGGAGCTCTCAAGGCTAAGTCTGCACGTCTTAGGTTTAATCCACGCATTAGAAAGAAAGCCAGGTGACAGCTGCAATTCAGGTCTCTGTGCCTTCTGAAAGTAGGACTAAAGGAGTTACTATTTTTTTTCTTCCATGAAACCTTTGAAAAAATGAGACTGTTTTGTCCTTCTGAACTTGTCCTTTGAAGCTGAGGGCTGCAGACTTTCAAAGTGTGTCTCCTTTCAACATACGAAACTCATGTAACTGATTACCTCTAAAGATATCATTTTAAACAATCGTAATACATCTGATGAGTATGCTTGTTTGTTTATCTTTTGACCTAATCTGTCTTTCAGCTTTTCTCCACTTAAAAAGTATAATGAAAGTGAATGATGAGTTTCTCTAAAACTTTTTTATTTAATCAATTGAATATAAAGGGAGCCATTAAATACTTCCAGATCTTAAACAACAAGAGATGACAATGCTTTATTTTCACTCACTTATTTTCCCAAATCACTTCTTTTGTAGCATCTCACTTGGCAAGGAATGCAAAAATGACAGGAATCCATGTTTAGAATTTTTGTTTAAAGAAACAAAAACTTGTTTCACATTTTTCTTCTTTTCACCTGAAACCTTGGGGTATAATGGCAGTGGCAACATCAAAGACTTTCCATTGGGTGTGGGAAGAAGTAGATATGAATGTGAAAATATAAAATAGATAAGAGAAAATAACTTTATTAGACATTTATTATTTTTAAGTAATTACATCATATAGTGCATTAATACATATGTACGCAGAAACACTGCTTAGGAAGCACTTGTGCTTATAACATGAAAGCAATGAAATTACCTGTTTTCTGACTTTTTGGTCAACAGTGAAGTACTCACTTTTTAAGAAAAAACATTAAATTAAATTCTAGCAGAACAGCAATTTTTGTAACACCTTTAAAACTACAGAGCTCTAATGCTGACTTGCACATATGCCTCTTCACTTTCTAAATATTGATTTTTAACTTTTATCTCTAGATTCCAGCTTCAGTCAACTATTTTCTGAGGAAGTTCTTCTTACACCAGAAATCACAGATGAAGGAGTGCATCTGCTCTGCTGGTGCTTCAGTAGAAACAAGTGGTTTTCTAAGCTGTCCTGATGGTCACACTTGTGTCTTGCCAGATACTTTATCTCACTTCTAGCCCAGCCCAGGATGCTCAGATTTCCAAAACTCGACAATTTACTACAGGTTACCCTTACTCAGTATGCCAAGTGGCCAGCTGACTAATGCTATTTTAGTTCTTTAACTTGCTAGACTAGTAGAAATCACAGTCTGAGTTTATAGTAGAAATATACTTCTTCTGATGTCTTCAATGTTTCTTCTTTTAAAAAAGCTGCAGCACATATAGTACAGAGGAGGACTGAGATACCTTTTCTAGCCTAGCGTCCTGTTTGCAAGAATCAGAGAGCCTACCATAGAATTACCAAGGATGGTAAAGACGTCTAAGACCATCCAGCCCAGCAGTCCACCAATATTTCCCAGTAAACCACATCTCTCAGTGTAACATCTAAATGTTCCTTGAACAGGCCTTTTCAAGGGAAATGAATTCTCAAAGAACCCATCACCAGTTAACAATTCCTGTTAAGTACTAGTAGGAACCAGTTTTTATGCCTTAGATCATGAAAGGATAGGAGTCTGTGCTTCCTTTAGATTTGCTATTACCCATCTGATATTGGTGTTACTTGTATCACTTTCTAATAATTTTTTTGGTACTGTTAGATTTATTTTTTCAGTAATATCAACTGACAGTGAAATTCGCAGCGTGATTGTACATTGTATGGAAAATGATTTTCTTATAGATTTGTTGTTTCTAGCCATCTTGCCACTTCTCTGACTAGCTAGATGTAAACAAGGCTTTAGAAGGTGGAAGTCATTACCAACTAATATGCAATGAGATTTCTGTCTATTTTTTAACCTGCAAGCACTACTTTACAACCCTAAATGTGATTTAAAGACATTGCTAATTATTCTCTGATATGTTCTTATTTGTTTTCTTTGGCATGGACATTCACTTGTCACTATGATTCACTCAATTTGTTTAAATCTTCTGAAATCTTTTCATGTTGCATTCTGATTTTAGCTGAGCTATTCTATGTCATTAGAAATTCAGAGGGCTGGAGCGCCTCTCCTATGAGAGAAGGTTGAGGGAACTGGGCTTGTTTAGCTTAGAGAAGAGAAGGCTCCGGGGAGACCTCATTGCAGTACTTGAAGGGAGCTTATGAACAGGAGGGGGAATGCCTGTTTATGAGGGTGGATAGTGATAGGACATGGGGGAACGGTTTTAAACTAAGACAGGGGAGGTTTAGGTTAGAGATTAGGAGAAAGTTTTTCACACAGAGGGTTGTGGCACACCGGAACAGGTTGCCCAGGGAGGTTGTGGATGCCCCATCCCTGGAGGCATTCAAGGCCAGGCTGGATGTGGCTCTGGGCAGCCTGGTCTGGTGGTTGGTGGCCCTGCATATGGCTGGGGGGTTGAACCTGGATGATCATTGTGGTCCTTTTCAACCCAGGCCATTCTATGATTCTATGATTCTATGATTCTATGATTCTATGATTCTCTTGTTCCTTACTTCTAGATCCCTTCTATATATATTTGAGAATAATGAACCTAGTATAACAGGTAAAGATACGTAATTATTAAGTTTTAATGAGGGAGTTTGGCTGCTGAATCCACTGAATCCAAATCCTATCTAGTCATTGACTGACAATTTTATTTATTTATTTATTTGGTCTCAAAACTGCTTAGCCTATCTCATATCATTCTGTGGATCACCTGTCAAAGTCTTCCAGAACAATAAACACTTCAAAGAGCTTAGTGCCACTACAGTACTGACAACATATTGTTATTTTTGGTTTGGGTCTCCATCTCTATTTTTGCTAGTACTGTGAGCTATTAATCAATACAATCAATATATGAAGAAGGAAAAAGAAAAAAAAAGTGAGATGAATAAGTTTGTGTATCAGTAAAACATTATTTAGGTAAGTATATGCCATTACAAGTCTATTTTTTTTCCCCAATGGATTTATAAATGCACATTTAAAAATAAATGTATACAGATGGTGAATATAAAAGCATGTCTAAATTTTATTACAAGTATAATTTTGGATGTGAAAATATATCAATCTATATTACAAATATGTTTATCAAATACATCAGTAAGAATTGTATCATCTGCTTTTGTACTATATAGGAAGAAAAGGTTTTGTTGATTTCCAATGTTTCTGACGCTGTGCTCCTGGCAGTGTTCTAAGAACATGGCAGCAAATGCCTCATGCTCCTTCTTGAAATAGTTGGAATCCTGATATTAATGTCAGACAGCAAGAGTCTAGTTCTGTTGACTTCAGTTGGGCCAGCATTTCAGCATTCCCTCCCTAGGCTTAAAAAGAATAGTGGTTTCCAATTTTCTTCTTTTTTTTTTTTCTCAAGAGAAGGAATGTCAGTAGAGTACATACAAAGAGCATCACCCAAATCTGAAGAGAACAGTTATTGAAAAAAAGAGAAGTACAGAAGATACTCAGCAAGAAAAGGAGTGAATGAATGAATTCTATCTCAGTGTATGTAGTTAGAATTGTCCATATCAGAAATTTAACAAATAGTGTACAGACAAAGCTGGGAAGACATGAATAAAGACATTAAATGTGCAAATCTTTCCAGAAGGTGTACTTTGGAGAGGCTTTGAGCAAAGCAGACAGAAAAAATAACTTGTACTTTTCCTCTTTAGCTATTGCAGAGTAAGACTGCCAGAATACAGACATAAAGAATGTGAAGTCCTTAGCAGCACATTAATTTTTTTCCTCAATGTCCCTTATAAGACACTTTCTGCCCCCCTCGTGTTGTCTCAAAGGACTGTACTCGTGTAGCCTACATTTATATAACTTCCTGAACTAATCTTTCCTATTGCTTAAACACCTGAGAAATTTGTGAGTAAATTTTGTTATTATTATTGGAGCTTGAGATATAGGATTATTTGAAGAGAGAGGAAAAGAAAATGTGCAGTATGTATACTATAATTACTTGAAACTTGTAGGATAAGATGTGGGATTGGGAAAGGATCAGGAAATGGGGAGGTATGTATGCATTTGTAAAGAAAGAAAGATGAAGATATTATGGAAGATTTTAGACTACTGGGAAAAAAAAAAGGAAAAAAAAAAAAAGAAAAAAAAAGAAAAGAGAGGTTGGTAAAGGAAGCTGAGGAATTGCTGCTTTTCTTCAGGAATGTGTATTGCAATTTCTGTTTATGTTGCCTTAATATTATTTTGGTACTGAATTACATACATGTATTGAAGCCAATGAAAGGAATAATACAATCATACAATCATAAAACCATAGACTCACAGAACCGTAGAATCATAGAATCATACAATGGCTTGGATCAGAAGTGTCCTTAAAGATTGACTACCTACATCCCTGCTGTGGGCAGGCTTGCCACGGACTAGGAAATTCATTATCTCAGATGCTGTCATGGGAAATAACAGTTAATAGAAGTAGCAAATCTTTTTCTTTTTGGGAATTTTCTAGTCTAAAGTAGTTCTCATGTAACTAAGAACAGGAAAAAGAGATAATTATGGGAAAACGGAGCAAGAGTAATATTACAGACTAAAATAAACATGTATGATGAAAACCTCTTGACGCTAAACATTTTCTTTACTGCTAAATATATTCCCTGCATAGCATGATTTCGGCTTCTCTATTCTTGTAAATGGATCTAGATGAACTGTTTAAAATGTGTGTTAGATTTGCTTTTAACCCATGTCTTCAAAACATCCTTGTTATGAACATTATGGAGATTTATATTCCTTCTTCTATGATGCTCATTTTGATTGAGCTCACGTAAAAATGAGTATGGCTCTTGCTTTTTTGGCTTTTTTTTTTTTTGTTTTCCATGAATACAGGTAGCATTTTCCAACATTTTCTATGTGCATGTTTCTCATGACATGTTTCAGAAGAATTTTCTAGTCAGTACTCATAACTTTTTTGTAATGAGTCTAATTGACCTTGCCTGCATGTTCTCTGCTTGAGTGCAACTTGCAAATATTTCAGCTGAAGCCTTGCCAATTCTTTTTGATTTTCCCTCCCTTCTTAATATAACTTTCTCTTTCGGTGTAGGTTTGGTAATAATGAATTTGAATTTTTCCATAAATGCTGAACATTACCCTGGCCTTCCTCTTGTCACACCTCTTCCAGGCTATACGTCCTTCAAAAGTAAACGGTATTTGTTGTGAATTTTTTTTCTATGGACCTGTACATAAACTTCTTAATAATACAATTGCACTTTGAATCTAAGGGGGGGGGGGGGGGGGGGGAAAAAAAGGATAGTGGGAGAGGGAGAGTCAATTTTAGTGGATTTCACTGATTTATGTAAGTAGTAGTGTTGAGAGAAAACCTTTTGAACTCCCTGCTAAAGTGCATATCATAGAAAGGGAGTAAACATAGCTAAGATTCATGCAGTCCCACATGTGAAAGTTATTCAGGACTTCCAAACAAGAAAGAATCAACTTTGCTAGCGACTGACCAAAAATGAAGTAACACTTTCTCAAGAAAATTGCCTGAAGCAGACATTCAAGAGAAACTGCATTTCAGAGTCTCTCTGATACTTTAAGAAAGTGGGATCTTGCAGAAATTACCTATATTGTGTTGTCAGCTGGGTTGACGAGGCTTTCTTTTGGGTAGGTACTTCAAGTTCTCCAGGAATGGCGCAAAGTTATTGTAGGAGTCATATGTGAAAAATCTTGCAATTACCTCAAGGAAAATATATTTGATAGTTATATTACAGCGCATTCTGCTAGAAAGAACTAGAACTTCAACTGGAAAGAGAGGAGATGCAAGTAAATCTTCTGCTGCACTGCAGCACATCAAAAGAATGTGCTTCATGAAGCAGACAGTGGTTTGCTGTCAGGTGCTAAAGGGATAACAATGCTTAGCTGCATATTCCTTCTTTGCCAGAGAACTGCTAGAAATTCCTCGGTGAAATTGAGGTGAGTAGTGGAGGTTAACAGTGAAGAGTGGTGGAAATGGGAAAAAAATATGTATCTTAAGGTAAAATGTTTGCTGCTACTGGTGATTGATATTTTTTTGTAGTAAAAAATGATACTGTTCATAGGATTCTGATGACAGTGGTTCTGGAATAAGGAGTGATCTTGGATATAAGAACTTTTAAAAATATCAGGTTTTTTTTAGATTAATTTTGATAGGAAAGTGTGTTTTTTCAAGCAAAGAGGAATGACAAAAGATAGCAGAATTTTTTCCCCTCTGGATTTTTTTTATGAACAAAGATGATATGGTCCATAGAAAACAATACATTAACAATTGATGTGAGACAAAGTATGCTTGACTTCCACTCCATCAGCAGAAGTTGCGACAGAAGGTAGACAAAAAATTATCCCCTCTCCTATTGTCTTTTTCCTATCTGCCTCAGATACAGCCATCTTGTAGCTCTTACAGTCAAAATGACTGTCCAGCAAGTCTAACAAATGATGCCAAAGGTGATGTCATTCCATTAAATGATGTATGGCTGTTTCCTGAGTGGTGAGAACTTCTGATTGTATTCTGATTGATTGTTGCAACAAAGTTAGAAAACAATCACTTTGTGTCATATGGAAGAGTAGAAGGGGGGTAATGACTGGATTTATGCAGGTAAATAACAAAGTAATAAGATGCCTTGTTACTGCATCTTCAGTGACAGCTGAAGTTTGTCTCACATTCTTTTAAGCCTGACATTATATTGTACTATTTAAGTAGTTACGTTTTCTGACTGTAGAAATGAGGGGAATGCACAGAGTCTGGGAACAATGCTAAAGTGACCATAACCAATACCGAAAACAATGGGCAGAAGCCAATGCCATAGTGAGCATTCTGTGAGCATCAGTTTCTAGCCTGGCTGATACGGTGTTGCTTGTCTGATGTCCAGACTTATTTTCCTAATCATGTAGTATGTTGTGCCACTATGAGCTGAAATCACTTTAGGATACCCTTTTCATACTGCTGTAAAGATGCCTACTGCTGCCACCACCTAAACTTGTGCTTAAGTTTATACAAGCAAGACACAACCTGAGTGCAATTAAATGGACACTGCTGATGTATCCTGGAGCAAAAACTGGCTGACAACCTGCTTGGTCTCCAGTTTTGATGTGCTGTCCATTTCACTCACAGCCATCTGTTATCCTTTTTCTCTTCTTTAGTAAGGCCTACTGAATCGCATAAAACATCCCAGCTAAAAATGTTTCACGACACATTATTCTATCATCTTTTTATGACTCTTACACATAAGGCTTATACCAATTTTGATCTATATTCAAAGTCATAAGTAATTACACATATTACAATTGCTCAGCATGACACTGGTTGATGTTAGCAAGGACTGTGGGTGTGTTGCCTTCCAATGTGAGGTTTTATAACTAATATCTAATCTTTTATGGTTACTTTCCATAGAAGCTTACATGACTTTTGAACTAAAATGGAATTAACTTTTATGTTTAGAAATACTTTAAAAAGTTTAAAAACAAGCAGTAAACTTATTTCTTAAAGCATATAAGACTCTGTAAATGACCAATTTGCGGCATCACTGAAGAAACTGCTGCTGCGTGAAGTTTACAATTTAAATGTTAGAAGCTTTATTAAAAAAAAAGGAGACATGATTTTCTTTCATCAAAAGGATTCAACTGCACTCTGACCAGCCTAGGAAAAGGATTAGACTTTTACATTAAATCTGGTACACATCTGAGTAGTGTTTATGTACTTGCATGTGGCCCTACCCTACCAAATAACAAAATAATTGTCTTCATAAAAAACATTGGGCTCTTCCTTCACCTATCATATTCAGAGGCTCAATCTCTAGTAGACAGGCTCAGAGAGCAGCTGTGCTATGTGTATAAATGTCATGCCAGAGGTTCAGGTGGTGGAATGGCATGATAAGGAATACAAAGTGGTTTTAAAATGAATAACAGCTGACATGCATAAGGAAACATCAAGAAAAGCAGTAGCTTTTCAGTCTTTTTTCTTTCTTTCATTCTCTCTCTTTCTCTCTTTTCTTTTTAATTCTCTTTCATGTCTAATTCTTGCAGGTTGAATGGAGAAAAATAAATAATATTCTTTTACTGATTTTATCTCCCAGATTCAGAGAATTGAGGTTACAATGGCACATTGTGCCTTCCTCAAATGTTCTGAACCAGGCAGGTTTTAATCTGCTGACTACTGGACTTAGCTTCTTTCTCTGCCCACTGGATAGTTAAGGATCACTTCCAACATGCTTCCCATAATTCATACAAAATGAAAATATATGGATTTGATGGGTGGACTGCTTAATGGACAAATAACTGGCTGCAGGATCAAGTCCGAAGTGTGGTTGTCAATGGTTCAATGTCTGGGTGGAGATAGTAACTGATAGTATCCCACAGGGGTCAGTGCTGGAGCCAATACTCCTTAATGTCTTCATCACTGACATTGACAGTGGGGTCAAGTGCACTCTCAGCAAGTTTGCTGATGTCACCAAGCTATGGGATGCAGTCAACACACCAGAATGTCAAGATGCCATCCAGAAGGACCCGGACAGTATGCACAGTTGAGCAGTGGGCCCATGCGAACATCACAAGGTTCAACAAATACAAATGCAGGGTTTTGCACCTGGGTTATGGCAATTTTCACTACCAATACAAGCTGGAGAATGAAAGGATTATATGCAATTCTGCTGAAAAAGACCTGAGGGTACTGGTGGATGGGAAGCTGGATGTGAGCCAGCAATGCGCTCTCGCAGCCCAGAAAGCCAACTGAATCCCAGGCTGCATCAAAAGAAATGTGGCCAGCAGGGAGAGGGAGGTGGTCCTGCCCTTCTACACTGTGCTGGTGAAGCCTCACCTGGAGTGCTGCATCCAGATGTGGAGTCCTCAGTACAGGAGAGACACAAACCTGTTGAAGTGTTTCCAGAGGAGGGCTACAAAAATAATCCAAGGGATGGAACCTCTTTTACAATGACAGGATGAGAGAGCTGGGGCTGTTCAACCTAGAGAAGAGAAGGCTCTGATATTACCTAACAGAGGCCTAGTGTCCAAAGGAGAGGTACAGGAAAGAAGGGAATAAACACTTTAGCAGGTTCTGTGGTGATAGAACAAGGGGAAATAGCTTCAAGCTCAAAGAAGGTATATTTAGATGGGTTAAAAGGAAAAAGTCTTTTACAGTGAGGGTTGTGAGGCACTGGAATATGTTGGCTAGAGATGCTCCATTCCTGGAGACTTTCAAGCCAAGGCT
Source organism: Alectoris magna (assembly GCA_030625065.1). NCBI lineage: Eukaryota > Metazoa > Chordata > Aves > Galliformes > Phasianidae > Alectoris > Alectoris magna. The sequence goes on along the minus strand of CM060562.1, from coordinate 81,904,649 downwards.
GGATCAAGCCCTGGGCAACCTGATGTAGCTGTGGATGTCCCTGTTCACTGCAGGGGAGTTGAACTAGATGGCCTTTAGTGGTCCCTTCCAACTCTAAGGATTCTATGAATCTATGAAAATACAAAAAGATGACATAAGAAACAGAAAAAGGGATAGACAACAAAGCAAGTGTGTAAAAGAATGTTTCAAACTTATTGGGACAGAGAAAGCAGACCAAATCCCACCTGGAGCTGAAATTACTCGTACTTTGACATACAAGGTAAAGAGAAGGGATTTTAGGAGGTTCATAACTATAGCAGAAATGCTAAGTCATGGCCTGAACCAGTGGTCGAGCACCTGGTGGAAAGGCAGGGCCAACCCAGGGGAGCTCAGGTGCATGCATTGCACCTGAGTGATTGGAAGAGGTGGAGCCAGGATCCACCCCCTCCCAGACCTCATTTCAGGGTTGGCAGTAGAGGCAAAGGTATCTTGCTGGGGATACCTGCCTATCTGAGGCCTTCTGAATGCAAGCTAATATTCTTCTTTTGTTTCTGTATCTATGGCTGTTGCCCTGGGGCTTGTTCTCATTTGCTACAGCCTTGGATTGTTCCACCCTGCTGTTACTACTGTACTTTCTGTCACATTACATCATTGCAAGTAACCAAAAAGAGTTTTGGAGAAAATATGGATCTGTTAAATGGTTGAAACAACACAATGATGAATGATATGGTAGAAGCCAACTTATTTAAATCCTCTTCTGTCTCTGTCTTGGATGCCGTGCTTGTGGCTTGGGAAGATAAAGTGTAGCCAAATGTGCAGGGAGAAACTAATGGCTCCGTTTATTCCAGTGAACTTGATTGTTACAGGAATCATTATAGTAGTGTCATTGTACTAGCCAGCCTGGCACTAGGGAGTGCTTCTTCACGTGTAGCCTTAATGTAGTCCACTGGACTTCAAAACTCTAGGATCCCCAGTTTTGTGAATTGATATTTACTTGTCTCCAAATTGAGCCTTGTGGTGACAGCAGGGACATATGTAGTAATATGCACCTGAAAAGGCTGTCTTGTAAAGCAAACAAAAAAAAACAAAAAACAAAAAACAAAAAACAAAAAAAACCAAACACCTGACAACTCAGTAGTGACTTATATCCAAGAGAATTCAATTCCTGATCTTCTTGCTGATGCCTGCAACCAACTGAGCTGACTACAGTAGAGAAATTACTACCACCCAGAAGTGAGTCCAAGTTTCAGTTCTGGGAACTGTTTATTTTACCCATTTTCATTAGTAGTAAGGATAAGCCTGCTATTCTTTACTGTGAGTTCCAGAGATATCCTTAGGTTTCAGTTGAAAGTAGTTTTCTAACTTCCTGTGGGTTGCGTGATTCAGGTTAGTAGGCTTATAAATGCCCACAGTATTTAATTGAAAGTAGAATACTGGGGGCTACATGTGTGGAGGTCTAAAAGAACAGTAGAGGGAGGGAAGACTTGCAACCTAGTCAGTTTGTACTCTAAAGTTGTCACTGACATATGCGAAGTGACTCACTATGTCCTAAAGTTTCCCAAACAATGTAATGGCAACGAGCTTATGATCTGCTATGCAAAATACTTAGAGCTATAGCAATGGAAAGTGCTAGTATGTTGTTTTACTTTCCTCAACATCCAGAAAAGACTTTGAGATTCATGCTGACTACTTTCAAACAAGTCTTTTTATAATTTAGCATGTTTGTAATGAGGATGGACTCCTCTTTCTGACCTCAAATAACTTTGAATACTATGACAATTTGCAGAGAATCTGAAATAATCTATCTGAATAAGAGATGGTGGCTTGTGAAGATGTATACATTTTCTCCCTTTGCTTCTTTCCTATGCAGTAAGCAGAATGTCTTGGAACTCCAGTGAAGAAGGTGATATAGTCCTATATAGGAAACTTTTATCTCAACCTGGCAAATTACATTAAGGCATTAAGGTTTATTTATGTTGTACTGGAAATGACAATAGTAACAATAGTTCTTGTTGAATGGAAAGTTATTGGATAGGGTAGCGCTTATTACCTGTCCTTCTTCAAGGACTCGTTTTGGTGTACAACCTATAAAATGTTTTCCTTAACACCCTGGTAGGTCAATTAGGATTATACTGATGACTGATAGTGAGACGAACTCAAAGCACTGTATACATACTGGAGGACTGAATCATTGCATGAGTAATAGTGTAAGAATTGGGGGGGAGAAAAAAGTTGTGTGGTAATCATGATATTGTTTAATAAGATTTTTTTTGTTAAAATTACAGTCTTTGTCAGTCTAAACTTATGAGAAGCCTAATAGCCTTATTTGATCCAGGATGTCTAAGAGTGGCTAAGATAACAAAAATATAAGCCAGAGTAATCCTCAAATGAATAACTTGGGGGCAATGACTGTCTCTTTTTACTCGGCCCTCTAAGAACTTCTATAGAATGTCATAAACAAGACAAACTCTGGATAAAGAAAGTGGTTCCTAAGGGAACAAAGAGAACATGAGAAGATTGAAAGTTCTGTTCTTGTTTCACTTTAAAAAAAGCTGTATGAATTTGGATACAGTAGCTCTTTGTGAATACAGCATAGCATAAACACCAGTAGAAGCAGAGATAATAGTGCCACCTAAATGTCAAGTATAAACTATGAGTAATTTTATGTTAAAAGTTATATCAATACTTTAAACTATGTGTACAATGTCACATGAGAACAGCTTTTCAAAGGTAAAGAACTTAGAAGCAAAAAGTAACCAAATTCATGACGGACCTGGATAGGATTCTATAAATTACTATGAAATGCATGTTTAGTGTGTTTGTGTGTGATTACATGACCTGTAGTATTTGTATGATGTATGTTAACAGATGATACAATATTATACTTACTATATACACATGCGATGTGTGTTAAGAGATGAGATGTAAATTGTCTTTCATTCCTTTATTCCTAATCTTATTTACTATGTATAGTAAAATTTAAGCACATGGTGAAACTTGCTTAATGTTGTTGCAGTAAGCAAATCACAAAAAAAAAAGTTATTTTCTTTGTGTATTTTACATATGCTTAATTTGAATATAAGATTTAATTGTGTTCTTACATCAGTGAAAAAAAATAAGTCTTTAATGTGTACAAAGAAAAAATTCAGCAAGGAATTCTTTGTGTAATAGAATTGGGAAAGAGACTATAACATAAATATTATGCTTTCATTCTACTGAAGCTTTTTTCCTTGATACTCACTGTAGTTACTAGAATGTATTGAAAGATCTTCTATGAGATCATTGAAAGGAGTAAGTTCATGTGTCAAGACAGGTGGATCCTAGAGAATGCAGTTGATGCAACAATCCTACAGGCTTCTCCTGTGCGTCCCTTTATTTTTGCAAGGATCTGATATGTTTTCTGCTGAACCAGTAGATCATTGTGACTACATGAAGAACCACAACACATGATTATTAGCAAATAACATCTGTCTCTATATTAACAAACTGAGCTGTTGCAAGACCTGCCCTCCATCACTGAGACCCAGCTGGTACTCAATATGATATGCCAGTTAGCAACCATTAGTGGCCTCCCAGAAACAACAGGTATAACCAGACTTCATTATAAGAGTGATTCTAAGAGTGATGCTAACCTTTCGACTGTGTATAGGAGCTGTTTGGGATAGAAAATGATTTATTTGGCATGAAAATTGTCAGCAACCATTCTAACTATTGAATGGTGGAAGGGATCACATTCTGTGCCAAGGACAAGATTTCAGCAGTAGTTAAAGTATTGGCATAGCCAGATTCGCGTAAGTCGTCTTTGAGTCAGGTTTTTCACATCCTGTATAAGTTATCAAGTAGTGGCTGATTAAAGTGATGCTTATATCACTGATTACAGTACAGTTAAAATTAAACCATCTTCTTAAGTAGTCTTTAAGGATTGCTTACCTTTGTCCTAATGCAATCTCAAGGTCCCTTCTCAACTAAGATCATTATGTTTCATATTAATGACTTTAAATTTTTTATAGTATCTGGTTCACTGAACCCTCAGGTCTTCAGTTGCTAATCGTTACACCGTGTTTATTGGAGTAATTGATTGGAAAGTATGACTTGATTGCTGCTGCTGACTTACTCCTTTCTGCAGTCCTGTACTGATTGAACTGTAGCTGATGATTTTGTTTTCTTATTTGGACAGTTATACATTTTTCTTAGGCTGAATTTAATTCTCACACCTACCATTGTAAGTAAGCACTTTTGTTAATATAATTTGGAACTTCTTAAACAGAAACACTGGAAAAGAAAAAAAGAAAAGCCAGTGTTTCTGCATATGTACTGCAGTAGATTGCACTACTAGTTATCAAAACATAGCATAGAGTCACATTAACTAAACAAATGGTATAGGCTTGTGCCAAAAATTCTTCACAGGGGTGGTCTTGAGATACACTGCTATTCCTGAATTCTTTGTGAAAACAATTAAATATTTCCTGCCTCACCTTCTGTGCTTCACTGCAGTTACCACTGGTTTAGTTCTCTCCACGGATATTCAATGCTGGCTCTTTCCATTGCTTACTGTGATCTCATTTGACAGAATGAGCTCTAACAAGGGATTATTAAGAACCCTAGCTTCTGAGAAATTAATTGATAGCAATATTTTGTACTGTCAACAGACTGTCTGCAGATATGGGTTTGTGTAAACCTCATGAAGTTCAATAAGGCCAAGTACAAGGTCATGCACATGGGTCAGGGCAATACTTAATACAAGGTGGGCAAGAATGGATTGAAAGCAGCCTTGACAAGAAGGACTTGGATGTGTGAGATGACAACAAACTCAACATGAGTTGGCAATGTGTGCTTTGAGCACAGAAATGTGTGTGCTTGGAGCCCAGAAAGCCGACAGTACCTTAAGTTGCATCAAAATAAGTGTGACCAGCAAGTCATGGGAGGTGGTCGTCCACCTCTACTCTGATCTCATGAGATTCCACCAGGAGTACTGAGTTCAGATTTAGGGCCTCCAACAAAAGGAGGACATGGACCTGTTGGAGTTCAGAGGACAGCCCTGAGAAGAAAACCTCTCCTGTGACTGGCTTAGAGAGTTTGAGTTGTTCAGCTCGCAAAAGAGAAAGCTCTTGGGAGATCTTATAGTAGCCTTCCAGTATCCAAAGGAGGTCTGCCAGAAAAGTTGGGGAGGGACTTTTTACAAGGGAATGTAGTGATAGGACAAGAGGTAATGTCATTAAACTAAAAGAGATTTAACTTGGATATAAAGAAGAAATTCTTCACTATTTGGGTGGTGAGACACTGGAACAGGTTACCCAGTGGTAGGTGCCCCATCCCTGGAAGTGTTCAAGGATAGCTAGGATGAGAGGCCCTGGGCAATCTTGTCTAGCAGAACACATCCCTACCCATTGCAAGGTGGTTGGAACTAGATGGTCTTTAAGGGCACTTCTAACTCAAACCATTCATTGAACCTGTGATTCTTGTAATTATGCTCATATTCTGTTGTTAGGAGAAAGAATACTTCTAGGAAAAAGACAAAGAGAGCTTGTAAAATTTTTATAAGTATTTATGTTCTGTATAGATTCTCAATTACTGAAAATATGAACAATAATTCATGAAATTCCACTGGCATTTGATTGCATGCAGGTGAGGCATGGGGCAATACAAACGCAGTACTTCCAGGAGTGTAATTTTGCTGTGGTGAGGAACTTGCTTGAAATTCTTTGTTAAACACAGAGAATACTCTGTTACAGGGAATACATGGTCTATATCCCTGGGGATGTAGAATGGGAAAAAATAAAGGTCAGTACTAAACACAATACACACACACACACACACACAGAGAGAGAGAGAGAGAGAGAATAAAGGGCTTACATGATTGAATTGAAACCTGAGGTCTTGGAATGCAGGGAATTTTTCTGTGTAACCCAGAACTTGGCCTCCTTGGTACGTTACATTTTAATTGCAAAGTTTCACAAGTACTTAGAGTTGTGAACTTCTCTATGATAACAAGTGTCTCAGCCTCTCCTTAGCTGAGTGTTTCACACATTCAGACCAAAATCCACCCAGCACTTCTACCTCCAGTTGTTCCTTCATTAAATCCCTCACAATATTTTCTGAAAATAGTCCCGAAATATCTGAATTTCCTTCAGTAGGCTTTTAAAAAGTAGGAGGGATAGGGGTGGTGTTGATCTTTGCTTATCTGTTTGCAAGTATGTGTTCTTCAGGGAAGTGAGAAATTCAGGTTCAGTTGACTTTTCATCTTGAGGAGGTACAAAATCACCTCCTTGGAAGAGCATCTCTTTTTTGTAAGCAGCTTTACTGGGTGAATCAGTTAAGGCTGAGCACCACTGTATGGCTCATTACAGAGTAGAGAAAGAATCAGTGGGGTTACTTCCCCCTACTTCTTGCACAACAGTTTCATAGTTTCAGCGCCTGCCTACTCCGGGACTCATTTCCAATTCAACTACATTTTATCCCATTGTTGTTGAATATAAAATGCAAAGACACCCTTGTGCTCCTGAGTTCTCTGACTGTGTGGTGAGTTATCCATAAATCTGTCTTACTGTTCCACGCTGACCCTCTACACCCACAACTCCTTTTGGCACAGGTATGCAGCTTCACTAGGAAGAGACAGATCAAAGTAGAAGAAGTAAAACCAGTTAGAACTCAAATTAATATACGTAACGTAAAATGGGGGTCTGAAAATATTCTACTGACTTTTTAAAAAAATATATTTACACCTAATATTAAAATTATAATTGCATCTATTTTATGCTGAATTTATTCAAGTTAGTTTTTACATAATATTTAGGCTCCTTAGGTTAATTATTTTATTTTCTCTGACACTTTTTGGTCCTCAAATAAAAGTAAGGAAGATCATATTCTCAGCCTAAATAATGATATTGGTATTGATGTAATGGACTTGTATTAAGTTTCTGAAGCAGATTACTGTAATCTGATAATCTATTTTATCATTATTCTACAGTGATAGGAGAACAGTAATTATTATTTGACTTGCATGCAGTCAAATTAATATTTGTATACTGGGTATCGTAGAGATTTTTATCTCTCTAAATAAACTATTGAAATTATTAACTTTTAAAAATACTATTCTTTAGATGTTATCTCCTATGGTTAAATCATAATTTATTATGAAATAATAAAATAAATAGGACAGGAATACATCTTAAAATACTTTGAAAATACCCTGCTTACAATTTGAGATTTTTTTGCAAGAAGTGGAAATTTCAGCTCATGAAATTGTCAATTTGTGAATATTAATAGCAACCTTCACCTTCTTAAAATCACATGCTGGATAGGCATTTGATTAATAATGCAGTGATACAAATCACAGTGCAAATTAAATTCAGGAAATAAGATAACAGATGGTAAACTATTCTTCTCCTTGGCAGACTGGAATTCTATAGTTGCAGGATGTCATAGTTCACATCTCTATCAATATATTTAACTCTCTATATATACAGTGTTTCAATAATGTAAATATAGTTGCCTGGTTTTAGAAAACAGCAGATGCATGAATTTTCTATGATTTTGCTGTCTTACTTTTATATGATGAATAAATGAATATTCAAAAGATTAAAAATAATTTTTCTTTGGAGTTACTGACGTGGCATGAACAGCATTTGTTGGAGTGATTAGAGACGTTACACACATCATTGTGAACTGACTCAGAATATATCCAGAACTGTCAATCCCCCACTTTCATGTAATTCATCAATTAAAGAACATTAAAAAAATATTTTTTCATCTCTTCCCAAATCTATAAACCTCTGTGTTCCAGTTTTGTAAAAACGCATAAAGCTGGAAAGTATCTCTTCCAGAAATGTCAAATACTGTTATTAGTACGTGTGTATTCAAAGCTTAACAGCTCTTCAGAATATTGTCCATAGGAAAGATCTGCAATATTTTGTTTAGATAGATTGCTGCAGTCAGCATGTTTAGATAGTTGTCGTTAGGAAAAGAAACAGAATCAGTAGCCTTAATTCAGGATGAAGAGGAAAGCATGGTTTACTTTCCTTCAAATTGCTGTAAGCATTATATGTGGGATGACCATTCTTCTAAATGATAAATTCAACACTGACAACAGATTCAGAGAAGTAACTAGTTTGCCCAAGTATTGTAGATGCCTTTGGATAATCTGGAATAGTCTTTTCCTCACTTTCCCCGCATTTTCGAAAGGGATACAACTGTCTTTTACAGCTTGCTGCTTTCTCACATCCTCATGTTCTTAAGGGACTTCTGCTGCAAAAAAATAAGTTCTCTTATCTCATTAAAAAACACTCGGCTTCACATCCGTATTTACTTATTTCTCACAGGAGGTTAGGGCTTAAAGTTTAAGAATATATATTATCTGTATGGACAAATATAGAAATATTTTCTTTTTCCTGTTCTAAAAATCTTGGAGAACGTTGGTGTGTTCTGTCAGATTAGAATAAGACCTGCTCTATACTTTTACTTTTTTAAGCTAATAGCTATTTACATGCTTTTTTCCTTTGCCACTGAAGTCCAAAGCTTCAGCTAATTGTTGAATCACAGAATATCCTGAGTTGGATGGGACCCATGAGGGTCCAGTCTAGTCCAACTCCTGGTTCTACACAGCACCACCCAACATTCAAACCCTATGTCTGAGAGCAGTGTCCAAGTGCTCCTTCAGTTCCTGAAGATCAGGGCCATGCCCGCTGCCCTGGGCAGCCTGTTCCATGGTGCAGAACCCGACGCAGCTTTATGCCATTTCCTCAGGCCCTGTTGCTGTCACAGAGAGCAGAGCTCAGCACTGCCCTCTGCTCCCTGTGGACAGCTGCAGCTGCCATGAAACAGCTCCTCTGCTCTGGGCTGAGCAAACCCAGGGACCTCAGCTGCTCCTCATACATCTTGCCCTCAGACCCTTCACCATCTTTGTAGCCCTCTTTTGGACACTCCATAATGTTCGTTATGTCACTTTCGTATTGTGGTGCCCCAACCTGCACCCAGTGCTCGAGGTAGAGACCATATCACTGCAGCACGGAGTGGGGCAATCACTCCATCACCCAGCTAGCAATCCTGTGCTTGGTGCCCTCTGGGGTACAGTTGACCTTACTGGCTGCCTGGGCACACTATGGACTCATTTTTAACTTGCTGTGGATCATGGAATGCAAATCCCTTTCAGCAGGGCTGTTCTCCAGCATTTCATCCCCCAGTCTTTATGTATAGCCAGGGTTGTCGCTTCCCAGGTGTGGAATCTTGCATTTCCTCTTGTTAAACTTCATTCAGTTGGTAATTGTCCAGCTCCCTAATTTGTCTAGGGTTCTCTCCACCCTCAATGAAGTCAATAGCTCCTCTCAGTTTAGTATTGTCAGTGATTTGTGGCATGTGTTGATGAGCATTTTAGTTCCACCCGGAAAAATCTCTTCTCCAGCTATTCTACTGCAGTCTTTTTTCTTTCTTAAGAATGAGATGATTTATTATGAATGTAAATATTCCTGTAACTAACCAGAATCATCATTTCCTAGCTTACACTGTGCTCAGTTCTGTCTCCTTTGGAATTCTGGAACTGTCAAAGAAGATCAGGGTATAGCTAAACATCAACTGTATTAGAAAGAGGAAGAAACTTTTCGGTAGGCATTGAATTTTACATATTGCAAGAGAATTTAGCTGGAAATTTCTGTGTGGGGACTCATACACTTCATTAAATTCCTGGTATATCTAAACTCTGGAAACCAATCTCCAGGCTACCTTTAAGATTTGATCTAGTTAAGATTTTGACCTCATATTTATACATGGTAATGAATTTCAGAGGTTAGCATTAGGGAATGCTTTCCCTGGTAATTAGTCAATTGGCCCCTTGCCTGTACTGCTGTATGGAATGATGCCAACCCAGGTATGGGAATTTTCATTTGCCCCTCTTGAACTTCATGAAGTTTCTGTCAGGCTTCAGCCCATTTAGTTCCCCTCAAACAAGAGCTCTTGCCTCTGGCTTGCTGACAGCTCCTTCAAACTTAGTACTGTCTGTAAACTTGCTGAGTACAAATATTTTAACTACAGTTGTGTTAACAGGAATGAGATTAGACCATGCCTGGAATCAGACCAAGGCTGAGCTAATGGTGTAGATACAACCACTTCCAAATGTATCTTTGTTAGGACACTGTGGAAAGTGTCCTGAGCTCTCATCTGTTCCTTTCACTTGTTCACTCAGCTAAAGGCAAAAGTTTACTTTATGGCTGGCAAATTAATCTCCAGCAACTCTGTCTTTTCAGATTGGCTTTGATACAATTCGTTTAAGACTGTTTCTTATAGTTTAGCTGTTTCTTATCTATTAAAGTTTTCCTGTCTTTCAGTCACATTCAGTACAACACAGTCTGAGTTCAAGACTCAACACTATTTCCAATGTTTTCTTCAGAAGGGGGCTATGGAAAGACAGAAGAGTTGACACCTGTATTTTTAACTAAGAAAAAAGGAACAGGAAAAAAAGAAAATACAGCACTTTGGGTTGTCACTTTTCAAGCCAGAACAAGTATGCTCATGACAAATTTTATTTTAATAGATATTACTTTAATAATATTCATGTTTTATTAATATATGTAACATATTCTATATTAATATAGTATTAACTACATTTGGAAACTCATTGCCATTCATCTTGTAGGTATCTTGTCCTGTGTTGCAGTACAGAAGGCAAAATGTTTCATCCAGCCCAGAGGTTCAGCAGATTTTTATTGCCTCTTCTGAACCCTCCTTAGAATAGAGACCTCATGGATGAAATTCTCATTTGGGTTTTAATTCTATTATAGACTTCATTTTAAATTGCTTATGAAGGGTACTTATTGCTGTTGAATCATTAGAGTGGATTTTTTGTTAACAGCTTTGTCAGGTCACTGGTTTTGCATTCAGAAGCTCTTTTTCTGCAACGTCAATGCTACACCTTTCATAAGAATAAAGCATTCAGAACAGGGTGAGCTTTTGTATCCATGATGAAAGCTAGGCACCTGTAGAGTTGAATGACAGCTTTCTATTTTCTGAGCTACCAGAAAAAATGCAGCATCCTTTATATGTTCAGAATTTTTAGAGTATTTCAATATGACTTTATGTATCTACACCGCATAGTTCAGCTGAAGGCAGAGGGGAGAGGGAAGAGATATATTAATACATTATCATCCAGAATCAGTAGGAAATGGATGCAAAGCTCTCTGACTTACAGTTAGATACTGTATGTCAGAAGCATGCTTCTCCCCCACCCTTCAACATGTAATACAGAAGCTCTTCTCAGAACCTTGTAAGGCAAAAAGATCACATGCTTTATAAGGGAAAGTCAATAAAGCAGTCATTTACTCCTTTGTTGATATAATCCCTGAATGCTTCTAGATGGATAATCTTTCATTATTCCCTGCAGCTGGTAGAGAATTCCTTCCTGTAGCAGCCTGTGATGGCACTCATCTCACCCAGTAATGCAGAAATATTCATTAGTGCTAATCTCTGTAAGCACTGTTTATAATCAGTGGAGATAAATGTGCTTTAAAACTCTTCATCTGATGTACTTTAGCTGAAATAGAATGAATTGTTCTTTGGAAGAATTTGTTTGTAAAGGAAGTGTTAAGCAACTCACGAAGGTGTATGTAGAATACATATTTTATCAAATGAATCCCACATTTAAATACTGTTATGTAATAATTAATTGCCTTTTCATTTGTATAGAACTCAGTGGATTTTGGCTATGGAAACCTCAATTTTGTGGAAATTATCTGTCTTTTCAAATGCGAATTGTCTTACATAACTGTTACCTGTATATTTTCTTTCTTGGAATATTTCAGTTTCATAAATTTGAACACTCCAGAACATGTTGTTACTTAAAACGATATTAGATGGGTAATTGACACTCAGTTTGCTACTTATTTTTTCCATCAAACTTTTCATTTTTAGGGAGTTAATCAATATCAAGATACGGAAATTACTTACATTTCCATGTTCTTTTCTTTTCTTCTTTTTCTTCGCCCTTTTCTCTTCTTCTTTTCTAGAAGTAGAAAGTAATTTAGAACGATCTGTGCCTGGGAAAATAGAAATGAAAGGTTTCAAGTACTAGAAATTCTCCATTTTCAACGCTGTGGTATTCTATAGAGCAGCCCTAGTTAAGCAGAGACTTCAAGAACAATAGGGCAGTAAGAGAAACCAAGTGGAAAAATTGATAGGTCGGGAAGCTAAGCTTGCCTATTCATCCCGACTTTTACAAAAATTAAGTGTGTTATTTCTGTCCCTCAATTTGCTTGTAAATGCTCTGGGAGGAAAATAAAACCAAAATGTTTACAACATCATTAGCAGGTAGGGTTATCAAGACAGGCTGAACTCTAGTTCTGCATCAGAGAATAATTAAATTGAGGTCCTGGCATGATGAGTGAGGGCAAGTAATGTTGGCTGAACCAAGCAGACAGTGTTTGGTGAACCTGATACCTCAGTTTGGCCACTCCCAGAGAACCTGCTCCTTATCTGAGCCAGTTAGACATGAATTTAACTTTCAATATTCAAACAGTATTACTGGAGCTGATGATTGGTTGTTAGCCAGATAAGACAGCTAAAATATTTCAGAGAAACTGTGCTTCCAAACAAACAGAAGGATGGCCAGTGAAGGCTGGATTTATTGCCAGCTCTTGGATTCAGTCACTCTAGGTTTGTAATGTAGTCAGCAAAGAGAGGGGGATGTCTGAGACTTAGATCTCCTGAGGTCCAGATGTTTTGCATTCCAATGTTTTCTACTATTTTGAGTATAAAGAGATCACGGTGACACGGCTTTTAGCTCAGAGAACTCATTAAAATACCAAAAACTAGATGGGGTGAACCTTGGGCTATACAATTTATACAGCTTACTAAAAAAATGTGTATTTTATGTTTCATTTAATTTTTGAGGGAAACTGCTCTAAAAAGAATTTTTCTTAATAATACAAGGAGCAGTGCAATGGATGAAGCATAATACTGAAGAATTGGATAGAACGTGTTCATTTGTCTTCTGGAAGCAGCTTGTGGGCTTTGGTGATGGCTTGCAGGATTTCCTTATTACTGTTCAATGGAAAAATGCTAGCAGGCAAGACTGCTCATGCCAGTAAGACAGATATCCATAACTGAAAACTGCCTTCAGAAACATCTGACGTGTATGCATACATGTGTGTCTTTAAGTCTATAAATAATCATGACACCAGTATTATTTCTATATTGAGTTTTTAAAGGATTGTATTTACAGACTGTAGATGCAGAACTTCTGCTTCACATGCTGTCACTTGTATGCATAGCACAATATGCTTTGGATAGTGATTTTGGAAAAAAAATAATAATAATAATATTGTTGGATATAAGATCTAAAGCTGTCTTTTTGCTCAGCATTATTTTCTAAATGGATGTAGCCCAATTTTCTGGCATAATCCCCTGCATCACTACATGGATTTATTTTTTTTGTTTTTGTTTTTTTGGTTTTTCTGGAGTCCTATCTTACTTTTATTATTCTAGTTGGGAAGATACATATCTTATCTGGCATGAATTACTGTGCCATAAGGTTTTCACAGATGTATCACAATGTCAGAATAAATCTTTCTGTATGAATAATTGCACACTTTTTTAACCTCTTTTCACCTGCATCAGCCTCTCTGTTAATCTTTGCATCTTTTGTTGTTCCGGTATCATTATGACAGACCGTTCTCTCTCTTAAAATGCTTATATGTAGTCAGGTGCAACTCCTCACAACTGCAACTGCTGGCAGGTTCAAATACAAAGAGTCCTGTGCATCTTATAGATGTCCTTCCTTACCATTTCTGTGACTCTCTTGGTCTATGGGGGGAGGTGTATGTTTGGAACTATTGAACAGATTACCACAATTCTATTTGCACATTTCAGACTGAAAATATTGCAGAATTGCAAATTTAGTAACTTAAAAAATACTCATTTAGAGTTAATAAAAATATTTCATTTTGACAAAAATGCTCTGATTTATGGCAATTTAAAAATTTTATATCATTCCATACAAATAAATTTTGAAATCATTGCAAATAGAAAATAACAAAATATTTTGACAGTGTCTAAACATCTTCCCTTTTGCCTCCAAAATGAAATTTCAGCAGAATTTAAAGGATTTTGTGACTTAATACAATTACATCTCTTGGTGGAAAATCTTTTCAAATTTTTTTTTCCAGCTGCAGAAACTGAAATCAATCTGTGAAAAGCCAAGTTCTACTGGGAAAAGACATGAAAAACAAACTCATTACCTAACTTGTAAATAATCAAATACATCTTAAGTGGCTTCATACTCTGGGCTACATCAAAGGAGAAGAAAAGTTGCCTCACAGTCTGGGCAGAAATCCAACTTGGAACTTCTGAAAATGACATCTGCCCTTGTCCATATTACACACTTTGGTACATGAATGCTGATGTACTGTTGAACTATTTTCATGGTGAGCGTGAGGATCTCGGTAGTCTTTCCCTGCTTTCACTACAGAGGGAGCTACAGAATATTCGTAGAATCACAGAATCATAGAATTGTTTGAGATGAAAGGGATCTTTAAAGGTTGCCTAGTCCAACTGCCCTGCAACAAACAGGGACATCCACAGCTAGATCAGCTTGCCCAGTGCCCTGTCCGGACTGACATATCCTGCTGAAGAGTCTGCTGCCTTCTTTATTATAGCCCCTCTTTTAATACTGAAAGGCTACCATCAGATCTTCCCAGAGCCTTCTCTTCTCCAGGTTGGACAGTCCCAGCTCTCTCAGCCTGTCCTCTTAGGAGAGATGTTCCATCCCTTGGATCATTTTAGTGGCCCTCCTCTGGACATGCTCAAAGTCCACGTCTCTCCTGTACAGAGGACTCCACATTTACACACAGTACTCCAGGTGAGGTCTCACCAGCACAGAGTAGAGGGGAAGGATCACCTCTCCAGACCTGCTGGCCACTTTTTTTTTTGATTCAGCTCAGGATGTGATTGGCTTTCTGGTCTGCAAGAGCACATTGCTGGCTCATGTCCAGCTTGCTGCCCACCAGTACCCACCCCTAAGTCCTTTCCTGCAAGGCTGCACTCAATCCTTTTATCTCTCAGCTTGTATTGATAGTGGAGGTTGCTACAACTGTGGTCCAAGACCTTGCACTTGGCTTCATTCATGCAACTTGCATTGACCAGATGGGCTGAGTAGCAGCCAATATTTACACAAAATGGAAAATTTTCCCATGTGCTTTTACATTTGTACAGTAATTTTAGGTCTCCTTGTATGAAAAGGATGTAATAGACAGAACTGTAAGGCTAATATCCTTTTCAGCAATTGGAATTAATTTGAGATGAACAAAAGGGAGATATGAAGACTAAGTTAATTTTTCTGTCATCTTTATTGAACTAGTGGATGTGAGATATTCATCTATGTTTATATGTGCATTTTGTATTTTGAATAATTAGGCTTTCAAAGGAAGTGGTTAAGAGATAGAAGTTGGTATGTTGAGGGACTCTTGCTGCAATCGAAACAGAAACAAACTGTCTCTTAAAGTTTTGGATAACTCAAGGACATTTCATGATGACAGCACTTCAGAAACTGTGGAAATGAAGGTGCATCTCACTAAGTGTTCATTTATGGTCACATTACATCTGTGCCTATGCTCCAATTCATTCTAGTAATTCAAGGGCTTTATAACTTATGTGCATCAGGAAACCACTCCTGAGTTTTCACTTCTCCAAGCTAAACAATCCTAGCTACTTCAGCCTCTCCTCCTATATCACATGTTGTATTGTATCTTAATTATCTTCATAACCTCTGTTGGACTTGTTCCAGTATTTCCATGTCTTTCTTTTACTTGAAAGACCAGAGCCAGACCCAGCACTGCAGATGTCTTATCAGTTCTGGGTAGAGGAGGATTACATCCCTAGACCTGCTGGCAACACAGCCTTGTGATACCATAGACTATTTTGCTGCAAAAGCACATTGCCTGCTTACAGTCAATTTATTGTTCATTGGGACTCCCAGATCCTTTTCAGTCAATCTGCTTTCCAGCCAGTTGGCCCCCGTATGTACTGCACTTCCCTTGCAGAACTTCTTGAGGGTCTTGTTGGCCCGCTTTCAGTCTCCTGAGGTCCCTCTGAATGACAGCATGAGTATCTGGTGTATAAACTACTTCTCTAAGTTTTGTTTATTCTGTAAACTCACAAAGTGTATACTCTGTTTTGTCATCCAGATCATTAATGAAGATATTAAACAACATTGGTATTGACCTGTACCAGCCCCAGGGAAGTACTAGTGACTTGCTTTTGCTTGGAATTTGTGCTGTGGCTCACAGCCTGGTGAGCCCAGCAATTGAGACCTTTTTCATTCATCTCATTGTCAATATATCTAGTCTGTATTTCATAAGTTGGCTGAGTACGGGAAGGAAAAATTTTAAGGTTTCTTAGGAAAGAGAAGGTGAGGATTAGCAGAATAATTGCAGATTCAGGTTTTCACACAGAATGTCAGATGAGCTAATACCTATTACTCTGTAATTGTGTTGTCATTTCAAGGGAAAACTGGGCTGGCATTCAGGGAAAGTGGGTGACCTTGACAAGTGAAGGAACTGAAACAGTAAAACACTCAGCAGTGCAAAATAGGATTTTATGAAGAAAATCTAAGTTCCTAAAGATGAAGTTTGATTTGTTTATAACGGTAGTTATTTTCTATGTTGCCTACAGTAGCTCATAATAATATTGAGTTCTGGTGTAGGTGTTTCTCTGTTTACGGGCCTTGTTCAATTAACACAGCTGCACGCACAAACAAGGTAAGTTGCTATTCATGCATGAGAGGTTTACATGAGTGCTTTAGTTAGGGATTCGCCTCTATAGGTACATGTAACACTCCGTGCATTTGCATGGTAGAGGCAGCGGAGGAACATTAATATTAACTACCTTTGTATGTGAAAGATCAAGTGTTTAACCCAGTTTGCTATTTGGTTGAGATATGATTGTCCATGGACCAGTCTCTAAAGGGAAGTGAGATGGAAAAAGGTGCTTTGTTGTTACCATCTCTAGTGATATCCTTTAATACTTGGTATCTCTGCTAGGTAGAGTTGTTTACTTCAGTTCTGACACTGGACACAGCACAAGCTTCTGGGCTTGAAGGGCCATAGCCACATTTTTGTACCTGAACTTTCCCTGGGAGTGGAAGTAAATAACAGGGGAGGAGGTGGAGATGTGTTGTATCCCACTGTAGATGCTTCTCTGGTGTTTCTCCAGGAGGACTCATAGGTGGCTTCCCAGTACATGGCATATACACAAGCGTCCCTTAGTAGAGGTCAGAGGCTTTTTAGATTTTGACTGTAGAAGCTTATCACTTGATTTGAAGAAGCACTTCTGGGCATTAAAAATATGTAGTTTTGCATCCAGATGTGGGGTTTCTACAGCACAAAACAAGCCAGCATTGCTCGCAGTCCCCCACTGCAATTCTTCTTTTTGGTTGTGCCCTCACTGGGGTTCTGTGGAGCTAGTCGGAGGACTATAACTTCACATCGTATTCTGACATGCCTCTATCACCACGCTTCCAAACATCCAGACTCTTATGGAATAAATACCATTTTCTTCTTCATTAGACCAAGTATCAATTAAAATCATGGCTATGCCACAGAAAACTGTACATTTCTTTAATTGTTAAGTTCTCAAACCAAAGATGAAAATCTTTTTTTTTTTTTTTTCCTGTAAGATGGGAAAATTTTACATTAGACACTGGCAGAGAAGTCTTGTCCAGTCACACCTTAATCACCTTTGTCCTTTAGAAGTATTTGGGCATGAACATAAAATTGTCATTAGTTTCTGTTTTACTGTCCAGTTCTTTTATCTTCAGTCTTCTTGAGATTACATACTCCAAATGAAAACAACACTAAATTAATTGCTGTTCAGCACTACTTTTTCCACAGTCAGTTTCTCATATGGCATAGAAAAGAGGATAAGTCTTTAGGTTTAGCTGAACAAAAGAATTCATACAAATATGGCAAATGTCTTCATACATATGCCTGGATACTTTTCACGTAATTTTAGAAGCTGAAATCTTGAATTCAGTTTTAGCCTTTGTATCATGCCTACTCACTTTATCTAAGGACAAAGCTTCTTCATCTGCATGCTGCAACAATGCTTGTTGAAAATAGAATCATAGAATCATTAAGGTTGGAGAAGACCTCTAAGATCATCCAGTCCAACTGTCCAGATACCACCAATATTGCCTACTAAACCACGTCCCTAAGTACTGCATTCACTCTTTCCTTGAACACCTCCAGTGATGGTGAATCCACTACCTCCCTGGGCAGCTTGTTCCAAGGCCTAACCACTCTTTCTGAGAAGTTCTTCCCAATATCCAATCTGAAATGCTGATGGCCTCTTACTCCTTGTCCTTCTGGAGAACAGCTCCATGCGCACTTGGGCTGCCTGCATGAGAGAACTGTTGGCAAGATCCCTACAGAATCTGTGGATTCTCTGCCCAAAACATCACTCTCTCCACCGTGTTCTGTTTGCATTTTACAACCTGAAATCAGTTTCCCCGGTTTCGTCTTCTGGCTTCTTCCTCCACCCATGTAGGAAAAATTAATGCGTCTTTAATAAGTAGGAAGAGGTTTATTGCTTTGCATGCATTGTTCTGCAGCAGCAGATATTTGTTTTATTGCACTGCAAAAGTCAGGGAATAAACTATGATCTTTATTCAAGCAGAGCTCAAAATGGCTGCAATAGATTTGTTATTATCCTTTTCAGAAAGCAAGGAGTGAAGAGAAGCAGCAAGATTGTTAGGGGTGACAGCACTTAGACTGAAATTACATTCCTGAAATTGAAGTGCTGTGGATTACCATGGTTTTAATGATGTTACAGTCATATGTTCTCAATATATATACTTAAATTTTAATCTTCATTATCTTCTCAGACATATTTCACAATGTAATAGAATGATCAGGTCCTAGAAATAATACAATAACACTTAAAAACAGAACAAAACAAAAAACCCAAACCAACCAACCAACAACCAAACAAACAAAAACAATCAAGAAGAAAGAGGTCTGTCTTTTAAAGAAATAGAAGCTAAAAGATTAATAAACATACAGTGTGGTATTGTTGCACCTTTACTCTAACCTCTTAGGGAAATTCCATTCTTAGAAAGAGGCATCAGGGCCCTGTGTAGATATTGATTCTTCCAAGGGTAGACAATTATAATTAATTATTGTGGTTGCAGAGAACTTTGCCCCTCTTCCCTTATTCTGATATTCTGCAGTTGAAGATAAGAAAAAAGAGTGATATCACCAGGGATCCACCTTCACTGTAGCCTGAAAGGCCAGCAATACCATGGGCTGTATCAAGATAAGTGTGGCCAGCGGTTCAAGGGAGGGGATTGTCCCCCTCTAATCCGCCCTTGTGAGACCCCATCTGGAGCTGCATCCGGGCCTGGGGCCCCCAGCACAGGGAAGATGTGAGCTGTTGGAGTGGGTCTAGAGGAGGGCCACGAATATCATCAGAGGGCTGGTGCATCTCTCCTATAAAGATAGGCTAAGGGACATGAGCTTCTTTAGCTTGGAGAAGGCTCCAAGGTGACCTCATTGTGTCCCTTCAGTACTTATAGGGAGCTTATGAGAAGGAGGAAGGATGAATTTTTGCATGGGCAGATAGTGATAGGACAAGGAGGAATGGTTTTAAACAAAAAGAGTGAAGATATAGATTAGAAATTAAGCAGTAATTTTTTACTTAGAGGGAGGTGAGGCCCTGGCACAGCTGTCCAGAGAGCTGTAGATACATCATCCCCGGAGGCTTTCAAGGCCAGGTTAGATGAGGCCCTTGGCAGCCTGAATTGTTTTGGGGCAGCCCTGCCCACAGCAGAGGGGTTGGAATTGGGATGCCCCTTTCAGCCCAAGAAATTCTATGATTCTATGATTCCAAATATTACCTCTGTTGACTGTGCAGTATGAGCAGTTCTAATGCCATTGTATGCCCTCGGTTGTTTATCAAGCTGATATTATGTCAGATCATTTCTAGTTGAACAGAAAGCCTGCCAGACAAGGAGATACAAAGAAAACACCAGGTTCTTCTCCTGCTTTCTGCTTCATGTTTTCTACAGTACAGCGCAGTAATTATGGACCAGTTCACCAGATAGGTTATTATGTATGGTGTTGAAGAAGTCCCGTCTTGTTCATTTCTTTGCTTTTTCTGAAAGCTGAATATATCCTCCCTTTTTTGTAGTGTCAAGAATAATCCAGACATCTTCTGTTCTTCCTAACTTGAAATAAAATCACAAATACATAACTGATGAGGAAATCATTGAGAGCACTGTGTTTTGTGATATAAACGTCACTGACAGGGAGAGAGCTTAGGATGTCCTGGGATAGCAGTTCATGTTTTAGATGTGACAAAAGCTCCCTTAATTTATAGATAATAGCCCTTCTTCAAAGAACTGAAGAAAGATGTTCCCATTTCACTGAAGGTAACAGGGAAGTAAGGTTTTGTACATTAAAAAAATAATAATAAAAAATCAGTGCAGAAAGCAACCTCAGTCTGGCTACTGTTTAAAGCATTTAAAAACTGTTGAGTATTATGTACCTACTGATCCTAACCTTCCAAGCCCTAAAACAAAGGAAACTGGTTATAAGATAGGGTAGCAAGCACTAGTATATCACACTGGTACTTCTCAGAACTTCATACAGCTTTCTTCCTATATACAGACTCCCGAATGGATTTGATCAACCACCAAAGTCAAATACAGTATACAGTCTCCTCTTGCTGTGTATATTAAAAAGCTGCTATAGATTAGCCTGAGATAGATTTCTTAAAGCAATTTCAGAACGTTATCTGAAAGCATGAATGCTCTTAAATCAAAATTTCCCAGACTCTTGATTTCTGAAGCATCAAATAATGAAATATTATAGCAGAAAAAAGATAGGTAATAGAACAACTGCTGCCTCAAAATTCATGTCAGGGTCCTACGCTAATCTTGTACTCACCAACCTATGCAAGAAAAACTTTCACAAGACTGAACAGAGAAGAGTGATTAAATAGCACACCTGGCTCTGAAACATTACTTCATTATGTTATAACTTGAAAAAGGACAACTACAAATAGCAATTGTGATGTAGTTACTGTGAAATAAATTCTGCTCATGACAGCTCTCAGTGGGAAGGGAAGAGACTGAGTGGAGCCTTCAGTTCATTTATACCACCTGGTATACCACCAGGTGCCAAACCCAGCTCTCATTCTGCTTTATATTTTCCTCTCCATACAGCTTCCAGTGAAGTGTCCCCGTGTTCCTGAGAGAAAAAAAAAAGGAGGATTTGATTCTGTAGCAGAGTGAAGCATGTGCTCAATTATAAATGCAATATAATCTTTGCCTTAATTCTAATTAGTTATTTTTCCCTTCAGCAGCACTAACTATGGCCCACTCATGCCATGTGTAGTAGAGCATAAATGGGCTTCAGGGGAGATCTTCATGGAGCTTAATGTTCTGGCTCAAGTTTTCGAGGAATCCTATTTCCTAGCTTTCTTAATGGCACTGCTCTCTGCCAGCTCAGGCTCTTCCTCTTGGCCAATCAGTGTAATGTGGAAAAGGAGCCTAAACCCTCCTAACTTAAAATGTGTACTGTCCTCAGTAATTCATTCCCAGCAGCATGATTTTCTAGAATGGAGATATGTAAGCTTAACTAGTGATCATTTTACACAAGTTCCTGTATGCTAAACTTGTTACTTCCGACCAGGATGTTTATACCACAGCAGACGCAAGTTTAGATTCAGCACTGCCCTGTGAAAACATTTCACATTTTGCATGATTTACTGTGTTAATCATGATCAGTAACATCAAAACAAGTGGAGAAGAATGCACAGGACAGTCTCCCTGGTCATTCTCTTCCTGTATATCTTTTTTGAGTAAGCCTTCGGATAAAGGCAGAGAGCTCTAAAGGAAGCCCCCTCCACCGTGAAGAAGAAAACAAGTGTTTGGAGCTTTGGTGCACCTCAACAAACTGCCTTAGGAGAACCTTGCTGAGTGATGATGTGAAATGTAAAGCAACAGCAGCTGTGAGGTAGAGTAAATCACCAGACTGCGTGAGTTAAAGGGCCAACTGGGAATCATCTACAGTTTCCATCCTGCCTCAGGGAGGCACCAGGAGTCCTCCAATAAAGCCTTCGCCCTCACCCAGAAGAGCTGAGAGCAGCAGTGAGTTTGGCAAGAGAGTGCATTAAATGCTTAAGTTACAGCATGTATCTTGGTCTCAGTAGGAGTGGAGAGTGCTGTGAACTTAGGGATGGAGGACTCTTCTTGCGCCTTGTAGTAAACAAAAAAATAAAACGATCATGACACTATGTTGCAAAGTAGTCAAATAATGGGTATCAGTAGTACTCTACATACATACAGACATTATTTTATGCAATTCCTGCAGAAGTTTGATCAGTAACAAGTGGATTCTATTTTGAAATTTAAAGTTACACGATCTAAGCTCTAGCATGGACACCTCTAAAAATGAACTTAAACAATATAGTCATAAGCACAGTTTCATATGGTCATCAAATCAATTAATAATAAATGCAGTATAATTATCACTGATGACAAACAAAATGTTGCTCAGCCCCAGGGGGGCTTGGGATATTACCTATGAAAATATACTTCTTTAGAAAGTTCTTAAAAATCCAGCCGTTACTTGTCCTAATTTAGTCATTACTTACTTAGGAAGGTGGTATTACCTGTAGAGAATAAGCAATGTTAGACAGGACCATCTAGTTATTTAATTGAGCATGTCATGATAATTCTCTTCTGAAATAAGCTGACAATGAGTACTGATATGTCACAACATACCAGAGATTGATTTCTACTCAGACAACCTCAGACATAATGATTAGTGCAGATGATAGCTAATGCTACAATTTACATACCATGGATTAATGCTAAACTTAGATAATCACAGCAAGTAAGCTGTACATTTTTCTCTTACTATCCTTCACCTGCAGATGTTCAGGCACAACTTTAAACTGGCCCCCAGTGTGCAATACACAGCAGTATGAAATGGAATGTTAAATCCAAAGGCAAAGAATCAGCAATAGCTTTAAGAATTTGTCATTCAATTCAAATAATTTGAGTTATCAAAGTCTGAATAGAAAACATGCTCTAATTGTTTGTATTTCTATGTGAAACTTGCTGATCTTGTAAAACAGCTAGTTACATTGACAACTAATGAATATTAGTTATTTGAAAACCACAACCTGACTTGTGGTTTTACAGTAATTACTTTCAGTTGCAGGAAGATGAGTTACAGCACCCTCAAGTTTCTTCTAGACTTATAAAAGTTAGGGTTTGATTCCTATATTCATCTTGTGAAATAGCTGTGGAAATATTTATTCCAAGAAAACCAGAACAGCTTACCAGGTAGTGTGACTGGTACAGAAAATGTAATGATTATGTTGAAAGGACAATAGTTAAGTTGAATAATCCTTACATTTGACTGAAAAAAGCATTTTGAATCTTTTTATTTTCTTCTTTCAATGGTAGATGGCAAATCTAACAGCTGCTTCACCTTTGAAGATCTCACCCTGGAGAAATTTAGTATCTTAAACAGTTGTATTAATATTTTTTTGTGAAGTTTGGAGAGATAATTTAATGGGTTTCTGGTAACAAATGGAGATCTGAAACAGATTTTGGGGCACATGCTCATTTTGTAGTTGCAATCAGTTACCACAGTCTACATGTCTTTTGTTTTGTAATATCTATCTTTGTTCCAAGCTATGTGCAGTAATTTATGTAGCAAGAAACTTACAAGGCCAGGTGTATGGCTGCCAATATTCAAACATCCTAAAGCCCTTTCTGTGCTGTTTCTGTGTTTCAAGTCTCCGCATCTTTTACATATGTCTGTCCCACTTTTGAAACTAAAAATCGATCCTTGAAATATTACTTTAAAGACATTGTATCTTTGATAAAGTTATTCTTCAGATGACACTATTTCTTCCTGTAATATTTTACTCTGGGGCAGAGTCTCACAAGAAATACAAGGAGACAACACAATACTGTTCTTCTGCATTCAGCTAACCTTGGATCACAATATATTAACAATTTCAGTGATAACAGCTTACACCTGTACTCCTCTAAGTGAGGAAAGAAGATGTCTCTTCTTCTTGTGATTTTTATTGCAATGACAGAGGTGAGAGAGGTGGGCCCATGCCAACCTCATGGAGTTCAACAAGGCCAAGTGTAGGGTCCTGAACCTGGGTTGGAGCAATCTCAAGCACAGATACAAGTCGGGTGGAGAATGGCTTGAGAGCAGCCCTGAGGAAAAGGAATTAGGTGTGTCAGTTGACAAAATATTCAACACGAGCTGGCAATGTGCGCTTGCAGCCTAGAAGACCAACTGTACCCTGGGTTGCATTAAGAGAAGTGTGACCAGCAGGACAAGGGAGCTGATTCTGCCCCTCTACTCTGCTCTTGTGAGAACTCTCAGTATGGAGTACTGAATCCAGTTCTGGAGCCCTCAACACAAGAGGGACATGGAGTTGTTGGAGCAGGTCCAGAGGAGGACCATGAAGGTGATCAGAGGGCAGGAGCACCTCCACTTTGAGGGCAGGCTGAAAGCTTCTCATAATAAAGGTGAGGGTTTTTGTTTATTTATTTATTTATTTTTAATGCATAATAGCAAAGATAACTGAATTGTTCCAGTGCAGCGGAAATGCTGAGTCACAGCCTGAAACCGTGATTAAGCACCTGGTGGGAAGGCGGGGCCAACCCAGAGGAGCTCAGGTGCATGACTGTACCTGAGTGTCCAGAAGGGATAGATCCTGGCTCCTCTCCTTCCCAGACCTCATTTAAGATTTGGCAGTGGAAATGAGGGTATCCTATTGGAGATCCCTGCCTACCTGAGGCTTTTCAAAGGTAAGCTGACTTTCTTTTTTCATTTCTTTTTCCACAGCTGCAGTACTGGGCTAGTTCTTTGTTGCTGTAGCCAGACTTTGCCATCCTGCTGTTATTGCTATACTTTTCATTACGTTATAGTGTTACATTCCAGAAAAATACAGCCCTTCACTACAGAACAGGAGAAGTATTTAATGAAATGCAACTCTTACAGCTAAGTGACACACTAAACAGCTAGTAAGATTATCATCTTTTTAACGGTAAAATAATGGTTTGGAAATCCAGAACATTTAAATATTATTTTACAATATTGCCAAGAAATCCCTATTGATATCAGAGCCCTGTTTTACAAACAGCCCAAGACCATAAATAGAGAGAAAAGGAGGTATAAGGAGACTTGCTCAAAGACATCCTGAAGTTTAGGGGTAAATAACTAGTTGCTCCAGTGAAGTTACTCTGAATAGGAGCTGAAGTATGAGTTTCCAACTGTCCTGTAATAAGCCAATGTGTAAATTGTCAAGTTACTTTTGCTGGCCAGCCTGTATAGCATGCCGCCGTCTTTCCATAGTCCATATATATTTTATGAAGCAAGAAATTGTCCTTAAATGATCTTTTATGACATATGTAATAAAAGCCTCAGAAAAGATTCAAAAATCGTGCCCTGGCTGAGTGCTTATAAGTACAGAAAATGAAATCTGTTATGTTTGTTATTTAATTAAAACTGACTTGAATATCCAGATCCCTGAGAGGTTTTCCAGAAGATTACAGTTTAGGAGCTGAGGTCTCAGTTCTGCTAGAGAAGTCCAGTTGCAAGTAATCTTTTGACGATTTAAAAGTGATATGTATGTTTGGTATGTTTCTAAACAAGCCTGCTTGTGTCACCAGCAGGACACAGCTTGTTCAGAAGCAACCTGGGTGACGTTCTATGCAAGATAACATGCAGTCTCACATAAATATTTAAGAAGTTATATATATATATATAATATATATAAAAACATCTTTTGGGGGAGAAAGTTTAGTTTATTTTCTGACCTTACTGATTAGAACTGAATGGTGGGCACACTGGGGAAGAAAGAACTATTTTTTTGTTTGTTTGTTTTACTTATGGTTTTGGACTTAAAAACAAGATAAACCACAAAAGAAAAGTCTTTATAGATCACACCAAAAGACTTGACCACGTTTCTACATGACTGATTTTTGCAGGCATCCTGTTGCGTACTTTGTGTGCCACAGACAATAAGGAAGATTCTGCTGCATTTGCAAATGCAGTGAACCTGCACAAAGCATGTTGGCTTTAATCTTGGTGATTCATCACATTAAAACTCACTATGGCAAGTTTAGTTATGTAAAGAATAAAAATAAATAAGCAAATGAATAAATATCTCTCAATTTTTTTCTGAGCCCTACAGTTGAGTTAAGAAATATAGATGTGCAAGTTAACAATCAGTATGTGATTCTTCTTACAGCAGAAAAAAATCTTAAGATGAAAGTACTAATTAGAGTGCTAAGATTCTGTTATCAGAGAAAGAAAAACACAATACAGAGTCAATGATTTCTCAGCACTGACTTTTTTGCCCTGTTTTCATCTGAGACAGTTTATAGTGTCTTTATAGTGCCTGGTATGACGTTACGTTTTGGTTTTAGGAGAAAAATACTGTTGATAACACATTAGTGTTTGAGTTGCTGTTGAGCAGTGCTGTGCAGAGACAAGAATGTTTCAGTTTTCTCAGCTTTTTGTACAGTGATGGGCTGGGGGGCCACAAGGAGCTGGGAGAGGTCAGAACCAGGACAGCTGGGCATTGGTCAGCAGATGGTGAACGACTGCAATGTGCATCACTTGTTTTGTCTCTCTGTCTATCTGTCTCTTTCTCTCCACTTTATTATTATTATTAGTACAATTTGTCTTTTGTTTCTTTCTGAATAAACAGTTTTTATCACAAAACTGAAATCAGTTTTGTTCTTGGCAATTTGAGTTTGCGCACAGAATTAAATAGCACATAATCAAATAACCATTGAAGGACCTGGAACTGCAGCTGATTTAAGAGAAGCTTATTTTCTGCCAGTGGAAGGGAAACAATATCTTCTAAGAGGAAACGTAGGCTTGCAATTCAAACTTTTTATTGTTGAAAAATGACAATTACAGTAATATCTACACTGGGGGGGGGGGGGGGGAAGATGCATTTTCTTCTAGCTTAACTATGGGTTATGAGCTATGGATTTGAAATAAAACACCTATGATGCCTCAAAGACAACAGTATTTCATACAATGGAGTGCCTGAGTTTTTTGTTGTTGTTATTGTTTTCGCTTTTTCTTTTAAATTACCTTTTTCCAGGTCAGAAGAAATTCCTCTGAGTGCAGGCAGCAGAATGAGCAAGGTTCTCTGAAAGCAGGGAGTCTGTAGACAGGGATATTTGCTTGCTGCTTTTCTCATTCAAACTGTTGCTCTGGTCGTGGAAGCAAGGTCTTTTATCAATTGTTATTTCTAGAGCTCACTCACTGTATGTGCACAAGTACAAGTGAGAAGGCTGATACACTAAGTTACATGCTGTAAACTGGCAGCGAGAATGGTTGAGATTCTTGTATGTGGTTAAATCAACATCTCCACAGGTCTGCATCAAGCCTTTCAAAACATACACTCAGAAATTATTTTTAAACACTGCTATCATAGAACGGTTTGGGTTGGAAAGGACCTTTAAGATCATCTATTTCCAACCCCTGCTATAGGCAGGGACACCTCCCTCCAGACCAGGTTGCTCAAAGCCCCATTCAGCCTGGCATTGTGCCCCTCCAGGGAGAGGGCATTCACAACCTCTCTGGACAGCCTGTTCCAGTGTCTCACCACCCTCGCAGTAAAGAGTTTCTTCCTAATATCTAGTCTAAATCTACCCTCTTCCAGTTTAAGGCCATTTCCCTTTGTCCTGCTGCTACATGCCTTTATAAAAGTTCCTCCTCAGCTTTCTGGTAGGCTCCCTTCAGGTACTGGAAGGCTGCCAAAAGATCTCTTCGGAGCCTTCTCTAGGCTGAAGTGTCCCAGCTCTCTCAGCCTGTCCTCAAAGAAGAGGTGCTCCAGCCCTCTGGTAATCTTCATGGACCTACTCTGGACCTACTCCAACAGCTCAATATCCTTTTTGTGCTGGGGGCTCCAGAACTGGTTGCAGTACTCCAGATGGGGTTTCCTGAGAGCAGAGTAGAGGGGCAGAATCTCCTCCCCCAGCCTGCTGGTCACACTTGTCTCGATGCAACCCAGGATACAGATGGCCTTCTGGGCTGCAAGTGCACATTGCTGACTGCTGTTGAATCTTTCATCAATCGGCACTCACAAATCCTTTTCCTCAGGGCAGCTCTCAAGCTGTTCTGTGCCCAACCTGTATTTATGCTTGGGATTCTCCAGGTCCTATACACTTGACTTATGTTTATTCTAGGAATGGAAAATAAAGGGCAAAGCCATTTGTTTTGGCTACAGATGGACAAGAATTAAACTTAACAAAAGCAGTTAGGGATCATAATAATGTTTTTACTGTCCAGTTCTAAAAGTATGTAAGCAATTGAAGAATGCTTCCTTTTTAGTCTTCCCTACTCTTTCTTTTTGGAATAGCATCCATGCATCTAGTCTTAAATAAGAAATTTAATGCAGTGAGCCTAACATGGTTTGAAGACTCATGGCAAAACGAAGTCTCAGTTCGGTACAGCAGCTTTGTAGAAAACAGCACAAAATCTCTTTATCAGAAAGAGATCAAGGAAACAATTTCCTCAGCCTATGGTTTTTGAATCTCTAAGTAGCTCTTGCCTTCATTATAGCTTGTAGAATTTTCCAAGCAGTGGAAGAAATCATACAGAATCAGCTTCAACTGGTAACAGCAGCACAGTTCTGTACTACATTGGTCATGCAGCACTGAAAATTAAGCTGATGTCTCTACTTCTGATTTAGGGATACAAGTTGTATGTCAAATCTTAATTATAGCCAATGTTCCATCTCTTCGGAAAATGTGTATGTAAGACATGGGACTTAAAGGCTGCTTTATCTCTTCCTATCTCAGACTCATTAGCATGTGGCAAAGAAGAGAATATTTTATACTCCCCTGTACTAATTCTCCTGTAATAAAACACAGGGGAACAATCCCAGCAATGAAAGTGCTCATCTCATGCTGGCCACAGCTAAGCTTCTGCTTAACTTGGAACGATGGCACTTTCTATCCCTGGATTAGCAAATCCTGGTACTGTCCCTAATTGTAACTTTTTTTTCTGTTCTAGTTAAGGGAATCCATCTCCTTTGGAAAAGTGAGCACTGAAAATAGCCCTTGTCATCTTGACATCACTTAGAGATATTTAGTTCCCAAAAAGGGAAGGAACTTTTCAGTATTTAGATTTAAATATCCAAGCCTTAAATAACTCTTTCATCTTCACTGTATCACAGGGATTCATTGTGCTGTAGTAAAGAAGAGGAAATACTTTGAACTCTGAAAAGTCATTCAAGCAAAACTTTCAAATGCTATTATTTCCTAAATGCTACCTTTAACAAGCTTGATCATAGCTAGGGGACACCTTTCTTCCAAAAAAGTGAATAAGTACCATCCAAAAGGGGACTTAGTATTTTTTTAAAAAAACTCTGAGAGTCATTTATAGAAGAAAAAGTTATCTTCAATATTTAGATTTGCTTAACTTAATCAGAACCCTCATATTCGGTATAACAAAGCCAAACAAACAACAACAAAAACCCAACCAACAACAAACAGCTTATCCAAGTATCCAAATGAAAGGGAGGTTATTTACTGACCACTCCAACCACGTCCTCACTGGTGGAGGTTGCACAATCTTCAGCCTTAAACTGCGACCTCTCTCCAGACACCAAAATCCTGACTGCCACCTTCATTTTCATTCCAGACAGTTTATCCACCTTCACAACAAAAGAAAGCATTAAGAGCTATCACAAGTCTTCAATAAAAGATAGCTGTTTCGATTTCTGTCTGTTTGAACTGCAGAGCACCAATCTTTTTCTGGACTTCTGATCCTGGATCCCTAAAATTCCGGAGCAAGAGGAACCAGGCTCTATTTTTTCTTATTGAGGACAGTAATGTCATAATTTAAGATTCTTCTGATTTCTCTTTTATCTGCAGACATACTGACTCTGAGTTTATTTTAAAAATATTTTAAAGCCACCCATGTTTTACAGGCACAAAATACATTACTGGGTCATGGCACTTACTGTCTGGGCATTACAATGTGTGCATTGCACCTGCCTAGTCTAGTTAGCTAAAATACATATTTTGCACACGTGCACTGGCGAAGTGTTTAGTGAAAGTGGCCTCTGTTGAAAGCTAGTGATGTTTTGATACGCAATATTGTGAAGCTATTTGTCATGATTACTTATGGTAGGTAAGACTACTTAGACTATACTAAGTTGATATGGTGTTCAGTAATAGCTGAATTAACTACTTTTAGATCTTCATGCTTTATTCTGATTTCTCTAATCACTCTGTTGTTGTTTTTTTTTTGCAACACTCCATGTGACAGAAAATGAAAGAGGCAGTTTGGAAGTCAGAATTCACGGAGAAATTGCAGAGGTAAAGGACGTCTAAAATAGAGTCCAGCAATCACCAGGAAGCAACTTTATTTCTTCAAATATATATTCTGCTTGCCATGCCGTAGTGTTGAGGATAAAATGATTGATGTTTTCAAGCTCTTTCTATTCTTCAGGTGGAAGTTGCTATGGAAATGGAAAGCATATTTACTAGTTCTTTGCCATTACTTCTTGTTAAATCCAACTCTTCCAGGCTCACTTTGTCTTGGAATATTACTACACTCTTCAGCATCAGATGTTAGCAGTCCTTCTGTGCAGTTCTATGCATCCATTTTCCATTCAATACTTTTAATCTGGATTTCTGATTTTTGTAACTGGATAAAGCTATAAAATCAAAAATATTTTTGACACTGAGAAATTCCTGGCAATCATCCTAGGAATTTTCATCACAATGAATTAATAGTTCAAAAGTTGAACAGGCCCTCAGTTCTTAAATATTTATAATATCTATTACTCTGTGAATAATATATGTAAATGTACTTGAAGTATTAACCTCTTGTGACAACTGGAATCAGAGATGCTATGTCGAGGCGTTTGAAGCCCTAGGAGCATATACATAACAAGTTGTTAGCCACTCAGTAATTAGTGTTGCTGCTACCAGGTCTGTCTTCAGATCTGTCTTTCCTTTTCCTGAACTATCACCATAGCACTTGGCAGAAGAGGAGATATCTCATTTTATCTCTGTTTGACCTTACTTATACACAGGTAGGCATTCTCCTTGGTACAGCTTTAGTTGTAAGTTTTGGGTTTTTTTCCTCTTCTCTTCCATACTTGAAATATGAAGGCCATGATTTAATCATCTAGAATGGTGGAAGAAATCATGTCTTTTGGAAAAAAATAAAAAATAAGAAAAATTAACATGATTAATTTGTCTCCAAGAAAGATTTTTTTCTTCAGTCACAAACAATTAAAAGAATATTAAAAAGGAAAACAATCTAGCTCTTAGATAGGGTCTAGCTTTCCCCTCAGAAACACAGATGTGTCATCTTAGCATATCTGCATAAGTGCATGAAGAACATCCCTCCAGGAAAATAAAAAAGAAGAGGTGAAACATCACTGGGAAAACACCATCCCAGGTAGCAAACGCCTATGCTAAACAAGCAACAGTTTCTGAACTTAAAGGAAGAAATACTGGCAGTGCTACTGCCTGGTATCAGTCTTACTAGAAAAATGTGCATATGCAGTCATAGCTTTGTAGGGAGCTGAAGCAAAGGCAGCTGAAGGCCTCTTACCCCAGCAAGTGAACCTTTCTTTTTAGTAAGCGCTTACTTTTGTCTCTTGGATTTCAGTTGCCTTCTGTTGGCATATATCACTGAGGAGATAATAGTGGGTAGGTGAAAACTGTGCTTTGCTATTAATTCCTATGTATGTCCTAGGTATGAATCAAAAGCCCCCATGAATTTCTTCCCATTACAATCTTATAGGGCAGTGGGGGAAATACAAGTGTTTTACTACCTCTGTTGTGGGAACTGTCAGTTTCTTAGCAGTAAAAGCAGAAAAGAAAAAAAAAAAAAAGAGGGAACAATAAAATAAAACATGACTTTCATCTGTATTTCAATTTCTTTAAAGCTTTGAGAAACAAAGGAGAACCTTGTCTGGATGGTCACACACAATTATAGGTCTCTGTAAAGAAACTTCATTTCTGCTTCCCTAAAACATTCCAGAATGTTTTAATATTTTAAAAAGTGTTCAGGTCTGTCAAGGAACTTGAACTCCACTGCATTTCTCCATCAAGGCAAAAATAATTTATATTGGCTTCTAGATGTTTCTAAGGACTGAACATTCCAAATAATTTTCAAAGCAGAAAAAACACTATGATGCAAATTCTTTAAAATAAATTTTTGTAGCATGCCAAGGGTAATAGAGAACAGAGTCATAGAGGGGAAAAGAAGTTCCTATAAATTCAATAATAATCCATTAAATCACAAAATACATAAGTGAATTGTGGATGCTAGAGTATATTATTCAAATATTTTCAAAATATTTATTTCTAAATTTGGCTAATCTTATGATAGCTATTTATAAATGATACACAAGATAGCAAGTTTGTAAGTTAGTTTGGTTTATGGCCAAATAAAGTGAAGGAGAATGTTCCTTTTCTCTGGAATCATCTAGAAAATAAAAGGTTTGGTACAGCAAGTGGTGTTGTAAGCAAACAAGATACCTTAAGAAGTAACATGTCCAACTGTTCTATAATATCTGCTTCAATACCAACAGGTCAAAGAATCATAGAATCATAAAATGGTTTGGATTGAAAGTGATCGTAAGGACCATCCAGGGGAAACCACTTATCACTGGCCTCCACCTGGACCACAAAGTTTTGGCTGTGACCATCCAGCCAACTCCTTGTCCATGGAGTAGTCCACCCTTAGTATTTATGTCCCTCCAACTTAGAAATAAAGACATGTTGTGAGACCATGTGAATTCCAGGCAGGTGACACCGGTTACCCTTCATTGTCCATCAAAGCCAGTATTCCATAATAAAAAGCTACCACAATGCTCAGGCATAACCTTCACTCTGTACAGGCAGGGTGGGCTGGCTGTCTTGGACCATCTCCTTAAATTGCACATGCCTTAACATACCTTCCTGGAGCACTTGATCCACGAATAGAATTTGGGCGGGTGACCTAAACTGGCTGAAGGAATATTCCATACCATATGATATCATGTGGAAGGAGTTTTGAAGGGAGCGGGAGTTCATCTCTCTCACTTCTGCTGCGTAGGGGGCTGTCTGCGCATCAGTGAGAAATTCCTTATACATTGCTAGGAATATATATTGGAATATACATACATATATATATATATAT
The DNA here is from genome assembly GCA_030625065.1 of Alectoris magna. Classification (NCBI taxonomy): domain Eukaryota; kingdom Metazoa; phylum Chordata; class Aves; order Galliformes; family Phasianidae; genus Alectoris; species Alectoris magna. The sequence continues at coordinate 81,871,482 of CM060562.1, read as the reverse complement.
ATATGTAGTCATAACCATTATCCTTTTCCTTTTCTCTGTCTTAGTAAATAGTTTAATCTCATTCCAGGAGTTCTACACTTTTTTTCCCGATTCTCTTCCCCATCTCACTGGTAAGGGGTGGAGTGAGTGAACAACAGTGTGGTGCTCAACCACCAGCCAGGTTAAACCACAACACCGAAGCAAAGAGCTCATTGAGTACTTCAGCCTTCTTCGTGTGTGTTGTTACCATTTCTTTCTTCTCATTTATCGGAGAGGGTATGATCTCCTTGGCCTTTTTCTTCTGGCCTACGTACGTGTAAAATCCCTCTCTAAGTGCCATCTATGCCTTACCTTTCCTAATGCCATCTCTGCATGTCTAGATTTCTTATGCTGGGGGATGGAGAGCACTTACGCTCTCAGAAAGGTGTCCTTGAAGAGCTGCCAGGTTTGTTCTCCTCCTGTGTCCTGAAGGACAGTTTCCGCAGGGGATGTCATCCAATGAGTCCTTAGACAGACAGAAGTATACTCTTCTGAAGTTCAGAGTCCTGGCTTCTACTCTTTGCCATGCTCATGTTCTTTGAGATCAAGAACTCATCCAGGGCATGGTCGCAACATTGCAGACTGCCTACAGTCTTAACCTCTTCAGTGACCATTGAAAGTCACCCAGATTTATATCAGCATTGTAAGATATTGAAACATGTTTGAAATTGTCAATTTTGGCATGTTTTCAGATATAACTAACTTATTTGTAAAAGATGATGGCTTGTGTATGGCATTTATACTCCACGGTACCATACTACTGATTTCACTTGAGTTTCCCGATCATCTTGCCACTGCTCCTTCGAAGTATTGAGCTCTAGAAGCAAATACGTCAAACAAATTGCCTTAACTTTTCTCCTCTGTAAATCCATTAAAAAAAGCAAACAACTTTGTTGGAGGTAAGGAAATCACTCAGTGCAAGACCAGAGTAAACATTATGAAGCATGCATGTGTAGAGAAATCCCCTGAACGCTGACAGAAAATATGAAAGCATTGGTATTTTTAATTTTCACAACACATGATACTGAGTCTTTTAAAATTAAAATGAAATGTTTCAACTGCAACCAAATGATTTTAAAATTTCAGAAGAAAAAATACTGAGGTGAAGTGCTAGAGGAAGCTCTATGTTAAGAACATATACATATCATCTATGTACCTTTATTTGCCTGAGGGCTACTACTGGAAGAAATGGGAAAGTAGAGTAGCTATTAAAGTCATGCATATAAATTAGTGGGTTCTGTAACTTGACTGTAGACAGCAGGAATTTAACACTGAGAAGGTGTCAGAACAGTAGCTGATCTATTGACAAAACATTTTAGGCTAGAAACCTCCTTGGCTGGTTGTTCATGTGAGTTTATTGCTTTCATATTACAAGGTCCTATAAATGCATTTATGTTCAGAGGAAATTAGTTAGGATAGGAATCTTTCTTTTTTAGTGGGCAATAGATGCAAACTATCTTTCAAAAGTCAGCGGCATCAATGAATGCCTTTCCTGTAGTAGTAACATTTTCCCTAGAACAGTTACGTTTTGCTCCATATCATAAAGTATTTTTCATCCAAAGAATGAGAAAATTGTTATGTTCAGTTCTATTTTTAGCAATACGTATGATGCTCTGAGTCATAAGAGCAAATATAGATTCTAGTAACTGCAATTACTAGGCAAATTTAGGGTAGCTGTTGGCACTTCACCTGAGAAAGTATGATGAACAAAAGCCACCACAGGTGTCATTTATATAGGTAGAACTGTGGATATGCTACATCTTTCTATTTTGTGCATCTAGGTACACATTTAAACAAATGATGAAGTTGTCAGGAGGCTGTTCTAAATCATGCAAAAAATTCTTAGGCTGATGTGAAGTACTGCATGCTAAAGGAGAGCTCTTTAAGAGGAAGAGGAAGACTTGCAGTAAACTGCTGATGTCCAAGTTACTTTCAAAGAACTCCAAGAAGGGGAGCGCTACAGCCTCCCTGGGTAACACAAGAAGTGCAGCCTCACCAGAGCTGAGCAGAGGTGAAAGATCATCTATCTTGCCCTGCAGGAGATAGTTTCCATGTTGCAGCCAAGAATACTTTTAGACTTTTCAGTGGCAAGGACTCATTGTTGACTTGTCTTCACCTTGATGTCCATCGGGACTCCCAGGTCCTTTTCCACAGAGCTGCTTTCCAGCTGAGTAGCCCCCAGAATGTGCTGCGGTTGCAGGCACTTGGTCCTAGGGGCAGGACTTTGCATGCCTTCTTGTTGAACATCATGAGATTTTTGTGGGCTTGCTTCTCCAGCCTGTCACGGTTCCTCTCGGTGTCCGTATGGCCCTCTAGTAAACCAGTCACTCCTTACAGCTTTGTGTCACCAGTGAATTTACCAAGAATGTACTCTATCCCACTGTCCAGAATGTTAATGAAGGTGTTGAACAAGTCTGGACCAGGCCCAGTACTGACCCTTTGGTTACTCTGGTCATTATGTCCATCATACTCTGGTCACTAATGTCCATCAACTAGACTTTATGCCACTGGCCACTACACTCTAAGCCTGTCCTTTCAGTCACTTAGTTACTGAGACCTTGTCAGAAACCAGTTTCACATCTGCATTAATTCATAAAGATGATCTGTTCATTTTCACCTTCCTCAGTACTTGTTTCTTCATGTGGCCTATAGAATCTGATTGAGGTATATTTTCTTCCAAGCAGTTTGGAAACATCAAGCTACTAAATAAAAAATTATGTGACTGTGCAGTCATTTAAAGTTGTAGGGTTTTTTGTTTGTTTGTTTGTTTGTTTTGTTTTTCTGTTCTAGTGGTCATGAAGGTCATGGCTAAAATCGGAGCATTCTTTCATCAGGCACTGTACAGTTAGTGAGCCACTTATGTCCCAAGCAGATGAGATTTAAATAACAGAGAGGAAGGGAATACCACCTTTTTGGGTCACAGGGAGAAAAACAAGGCCAGAGGCTACAATTTATTTGCTCAACATTCAGATTGGAAGTTAATTGTTGAACTAAGATGTCTTGTGAGCCCATATTGAGCTTGAATCAATAGTCATTTATCCTCTGTTTGTCTTCCTTGTTGCTGTTAAATCTGTAGTAGGAAGCAGATGTAAACTTTTGGTGCTGCAACTGTGTCTTTCTGAAGTGGATTTGCTTTCTTCCCCTCACAAAATTTAGCACAGTGAAGCTATGATGAATTAAACTTTTGGAGACACTCAAAATCCCACCAGTACAGGCTGGGGGATAACCTGCTGGAGAGGAGCTCTGCAGAGAGGGACCTGGACGCCCAGGTCATGACAGGTTGGCCATGAGCCAGAAGTGTGCCCTCGTGGCCAAAAGGGCCAATGGCATACTGGGGTGTATAAAAAAGAGCATTGCCAGCAGGTCAAGGGAGGTGATCCTCCCCCTCTACTCTGCCCTGGTAAGGCCTCATCTGGAGTACTGTGTCCAGTTCTGGGCTCCCCAGTATAAAAAAGACAGGGATCTCCGGGAAAGAGTCCAGCGGAGGGCCACAAAGATGGTGAAGGGCCTGGAGCATCTCCCCTATGAGGAACGACTAAGTGAACTGGGTCTGTTTAGCCTTGAGAAAAGAAGGCTGAGAGGGGATTTGATCCAGGTTTATAAATACCTGAGGTGTGGGGGCCATAGTGGTGAGGCTGGACTCTTTTCAGTAGTGCGTGGGGACAGGACAAGGGGAAATGGGATGAAGCTAGGGCATAGGAAGTTCCACACGAATGTGCGCAAGAACTTCTTTACGGTGAGGGTGACGGAGCACTGGAACAGGCTGCTCAGGGGGGTTGTGGAGTCTCCTTCTCTGGAGATATTCAAGACCCGCCTGGACGCCTACCTGTGCGACCTGGTGTAGGGAACCTGCTTTGGCAGGGGGGTTGGACTCGATGATCTCTGGAGGTCCCTTCCAACCCCTACAATTCTGTGATTCTGTGAAAATAGTAGACAAAATAATTTCTGAGTTAATGAACCTCTTCAAGTCATTGAGCACTCACTGGCAAGGGCTGCTCAGAGAGGCTGTGGAGTATTGAGTATTCTCCTTGGAGATCTTCAGAAGCTGCCTGGACATGCGTCCTGGGCACTCTGCTCTGGGTGTCCCTGCTTGAGTGGCATTTGGGCCGGGTGGACACAGATGTCCCTGCCAATCATCCCAGATTCTGTGATTCTGTGCAGGGACTTTACAAATGCCTCTATACTGTTTGTCCTGTACTACATCATCTTTAAACCTTATGTAAATCTTTTTGATTGTGCTTTTGGCAAGAATGTGAAAGTGTGAATTCAAAGTACAAAAAAAAGTCAAAAAAGGAAAGAGAAGAATAAATGTGTCTAGAAAAGAAAATACATTCCTGTAGTCACCATGTGTTCTAGCTACATGGTAGACCGTGTTCTCGTAAGGTAAAGAAGTTTGTTGACTCAGTCTTCTTGTTCTGTGGTTTTTATTCTGGCTTCTCTCTTTTGTATCCCAAGGAGGAAATTTATCAATCTTATAACATATGAGAAAGTTGTTTAAAGTACTTTTTTTTTTCTATATACTAAATGAATTTGATAGATTTCATACTGAGTACATCTTGAGGGCTGATGCTTAATAGATTCTATATAGCTATTATGTATTCTGAGACACTCAGTTATAAGATTGATTGACCTTCTTAATTATAGTGTTGATATTTTTTTCTGTTACCATTCTACCAAAATCCTTCACTCACATCTAGCTGAGGAATGAAATGTAAGAAATCGTTAAATACATATAAAGCACTGCATCATGTACACATAAGTACCTCTGTAAAGCCCTTTGCAATACATGGAGTTCATCTATGTCCTTGATACAGGTAAAATAAAATAAAGATCTGTTAGATTCGGTAGTACAAAGAGGTACTGATGTTTCTTCTTTCTGTGTTTCTACCTTCTTCCTTTTTCAATTTTTTGGCAGAAAATGGTGTAGAAAAATCCATTCTGAGGAAATGGTAATGTAAATGTCCTCAGGGTATAAAAAACTAAAGGTTATTTTGCGTGCGTGAGGTTTACAACATGTAATGTTCTACACTATGCATGCATGACCTTTATGAAATATACATGTTTTACTACGTTATATATACTTAAATTTAAAAAAAAAAAAAAAAAAAAAAAAAAGTTGTTGCTGTTAAGATCAGAAATGATTATCTAAAAGTTGACCCTGAGTATTTTAACATGTAAACAGAAGAGTATAGGTGCTGAATGTACTTCTGAAGCAGAACATCTATGTTAGCTCTGGAGAAAATCTGCTAGGGGATTGGAATACTCAAGAACTCAAGCTGAATACAGAGTGAAAAGCTGTAGAATTTAAATAAAAATTTCCTGGAGTGATCTATCTATAGTAATATTTATTTATTTATTTATTGCTTTGGGGAGTCTGACTAAGAAACACCTGAATAAGTGTTTGTCAACCTTTTTGTAGAAAAGCTGTAAGAATGTTTGGAACGTAAGAAGTTATTTATTTATTTATTCATTCATTCATTCATTTATTTTCTTCCTTCCTCCCTTACTTCTCTCCTTCCTGTGTCTTAATTCCTACTTGACAATATCCTGACATACATGACACAAATATCAGCAAAGTTACAGTCTGTTTCCTGACTGAATACTGCTGCCAGGTACACAAGGTAGTGGATGTTAAAATGAGAAATAAGAATTCAATTAAAGTCTGTTGTCGGTTGAACTGATGTTGCTGAGTTAGTTAGCGTTTCTTTTAACTCTGCCAATCTGCAGCACCTTCTTGTCCTGTTTATCAGGTTTACAACACAAAGAAGATAAGCGCTACAGAATATTTTGTGCAAGCATCAGAAATTCTGGTATATGTACACTTCCCTATATTTCTGGCCTTTGTCTTCCCTGAGTGTAGTTACTGCACTACTAATGCCTATTGGAAATTTTCTTTCAGTGCATTAATGTATACAACATCCTTAAGGCTTTCCCAACCATTCTGTCATGTTTAGAAACAAGGACATATACTTTCATAGACAGAAGTTTCACATACACCATGTAGCTTAGCTTCTATTTTTACCACATCCTGTGGGATAAATGGGAAAAAATTAAGAAATATATCTAGAATCCACTCTTGTGTCATGCATGGACTGTGCAATTTTATAGGTAGTGTGTGCAAGAAACTTCAGCATGTGCAGGAAACAATGATCTAGTGTAACTGTGATCCTTTCCCTCTTCTTTGGCACGATGTATCTTTGGGCCATCCCTAACAGAAGGCTATGTTTATTAAGTTTACAAAACCTCTAGATGAGACAAATGACTAACACAGACAGCTCTTAAATCTAACACACCTTTTAACAAATCTTGTCCTTTTTTTCAGACATGTAACAGAACTTGTGCTAAGTGTGCACTCTGATGTGAACACCCTGGTTTAAATATAATCTGGAAACTCATCATGAATAACTCACACCTAATAAAAAGAGATGCAGACAAAATGTTACATACTTGTAATAGGAAATTGCTTATATTAATAATAGTAAAGGACCTATCCAAGAACCTGTTTAGAGTATTTATTTATGTACATTCTCCTCTACTTTCCTTGTCCCATTCATTCTCAAAGTTCTGTTTCATCATTGATGTTCCAAAACATCCCCTTGTCTCAGAAACAGCAAGAAATCAGAATTTAAATTTCACAGAAATCACAGATTTCTTAATATGGAAAAACGTTTTAGTGCTGGCTTCCATATACCTGCATGTATATCTATATAACATAAGTACATTTTATTTTTATCATTTCTAGTATAGAATTAAAATTCTTGCAAATTTAAAAGCAGCCACAGAGGTTCTCAGTTGAAACTTAGTCCGAATACTTCTTCATAACAAGATGTCTTTCTTATTCCTTGATTAATAACCTTGCTTCTTCCAGAAACTAATAGCTACTTACTTACATTGCTGACACACCAATTTCTGAATGTTAAAAACCTGACATGGAAGGAAGGAAGAGTTTTACATAGAGTTCCTTTATTACTAATAAGTGGGCAAAATCTCATCCTCAGCATTTGTCCAAGGCTGCTGAACTGAGGCATGCCATCTGAGCAAAGCTCAGGTATGCTGTGCCCTTCCAAGGACACTCCTAGTCAGAGATCCAGGTAGGACTGTGATTGCAATTCAGTTTCTTTTTCTCCTGAAACATTTACTCTAAAATATAACCTGTAAAAAACAGAGTTTTGTTTTTCAGTGTATTTATCTTCTCTCTCCATTCTTCACTGTCCTTGGGTCTTAGCATAAACCTTATGTAATTTCACAGAGAAAAATAAACTGAAAAACTTCTATCATTTTATCACAGACAATAGGTAGTGTTGTTATTATATAGAGGAATGATATATTCTCCATCAGTTACATTCATCTTGTTTTTATTAGAAAAAAAAAAAAAAGTTGGTTAAATACATTCCCTAAGCTATCAGACTGTAAATAGACAAGTAAATGAAGTCTGATTACAGTATAGCAGGGTTCCCCCTTGAGCCCTTTTGAACAAATTTCAGTATCATTTGCTTTGCTCCTACAGAAAAATACTCTGTAAAAAAACCTATTTTTTCTTTTTTATCTTTCCTTCCTCTTTCCTCCCCTTTCCTCCCCTTTTCTCCTCTTTCCTCCTCTTTCCTCTTCACCTTTTTCCTAAAGAGAATAGAACTTTGGTAGAAATACAAGCCCTGACTTTTTCAATGAGCTCCATTGGACAGCTTACATACCACTTTATCTTAAACTCCTAAAAAGACAATTTGGCATACACAGATGTTCATCAATGTTTTTGACGACTTCTGACCTGAACTTCAAAGACAATGTTTAAAATATTTTTTTCTATTGCTATAAATACCAGGTTTCTGTGCATTCACTTGTGAAGAGCAGTCCTCCCTGCCACTGACCAGCTTGAAAAAGTCAGGTGAAAGACGTATACAGAGTTGAATGCTCTCCAGTGTGTAACTCCAATTAAAAAAAAAAAAAAAAAAAAAAAAAAAAAAAAAAAAAAAAAGGATTAAACTATGTCAGTTTTATTAAGTAACATTAAATGACTGTGTACTATGTGGCTTATATTCTGCTAAACCTTCACGTTACTGCAGCAGATGTTCCCAGCTTTATAGCATCTCCAATACTAGTCTGTAGTGACAGGTCTTTAAACTGCCTTAATCAAGTTGCATTTAATTTCTTACACTAGATCTAAGATAAAATACTAAAATGTCCTTGGAGAAGAAACCAATGAAACATGTAAAAAATCTACTATGGTATTACAGAAAACTTTTGTTTATTCACTTTATCCAAATCAGACTTTCTTAAACTGTTGTTAGAATAAAGAAAAAAAAAAAAAGACAACAAAAACAAACAACTCATGTACCTGTCATTTCACATCCTTACTCGCATTATTCTGTAGCTTGTTTTCTTGTCACCAAATGAATTCAGAAGCTACACAGTTATGTATGGCTTGTTTGCTTTTTCTTGGGAGGAGAGCAAATAAAAAATGAACAAGTAAATGCTGCAAACTTGACAGCTGCTGCTGGTTTTATTTATTTTGTGTGTATGTTTGTGTGTATTTATTAACACTTGACTGTTTAAGAGAGCAAATGCAATTTTACTTTGATAATTTCACTGTTGGAGTTTCTAATCTCATATATTCAGGTCAAATTCATTCTTATGGCACTTAAAAATGAACCAATTTTATCTCTGTGTTCTGCATATAGTTTTCATTTGAATAAACCCTGTATCTACTCCTCCTCCTTCTCAGCATAAATTGGCCTGTGGATATTTTTGTGAATAGACTTTACCTTGGAAAACGAGCAAAGGAAAAATTGTACTATCATAGAATTCACAGGTTGGAAAAGAACTTAAAGATCATAGAGTCCAACCACAATGTAAACATATTACCCTAACTAACAACCCTCCACTAAATCATGACCCTGAGCACCAGATCCAAACAGTTTCTAAACACATCCAGGGATGGTGACTCAACCACTTCCCTGGGCAGCCTATTCCAGTGCTTAACAACCCTTCCTGTAAAGAAGTTTTTCCTGATATCCAACCTAAATTTACCCCGGCACAACTTAAGTCCATTTCCCCTCGTCCCATCACCTGTCACCAGTGAGAAGAGATCAGCCCTGCTCTTGCTGTAATAGCCTTTCAGATATTGGAAGAGAGCAAGAAGGTCTCCCCTCAGCCTCCTTTTCCTCAGACTAAACCACCTCAGATCCTTCAGTCTCTCCTCATAGGGCATATTTTCCAAGCCTTTCACAAGCCTTCTTGCCCTTCTTTGGACCTGCTCCAGCACCTCCATGTCCTTTCTGTACTGAGGTGCCCAAAGCTGAACACAGTACTCGAGGTGAGGCCTCACCAATGCCGAGTACAGGGGCAGGATTATTTCCCTAGTTTTGCTTACCACATCGTTCCTGATACAAGCCAGGATGCCATTGGCCCTCTTGGCCACCTGGGCACACTGCTGGCTCATATTCAGCCTACTGTCCATCAGTGCACCAAGGTCCAGCCACTCCTCCCCAAGCCTGTAGAGACGCCTGGAGTTGTTGTGACCAAAATGCGGGACCCTACACTTGGCCCTATTGAAACTCATACAGTTAACCTTGGCCCATCAATCCAGTCTATCCAGGTCCCTCTGTAGTGCCTTTCTGCCTCAGGCAGAACAACACTACCTCCCAACTTGGTGTCATCTGCAAATTTACTGATGGTGCACTCAATCCCTTCATCGAGATTGTAAATAAAGATGTTAAATAGAAGCAGCCCCAGTACCAAGCCCTGGCAGATACTTCTCGTGACCGGCCGCCAACTGGATTTAACTCCTTTGACCACAACTCTTTGGGCCTGGCCATGCAGCCACTGTTTCACCCAGCAAAGCGTACGCCCATCCAAACAGTGGGCAGCCAGCTTCTCCACAAGAATGTTGCGGGGGACAGTGTCAAAGGCTTTACTGAATTCCAGGTAGACCACATCAACAGCCTTACCTTCATCCACTAAGTGGGTCACCTTGTCATAGAATGAAATCAGGTTTGTCAAGCAGGATCTACCATTCATAAACCCATGCTGACTGGGCCTGATCCCCAGATTGACCTTTAACTGGTCCTTGATGGCTTCCGAGATTAACCATTCCATACCCTTCCCGGGCACCAAGGTGAGACTGGTAGGTCTGTAGCTACCAGGATCGTCTTCCCAGCCCTTTTTGAAGACGGGCATCACATTTGCCAGTCTCCAGTCCTCTGGGACATCCCCAGTTAGGCAGAACTGCCAAAGAATGATGGAGAGTGGCTTGGTAATCACATCTTCCAACTCCCTCAGCACTCTCGAGTGCAATCCATCTGGCCCCATGAACTTGTGAGCATCCAGCTTTTGGAGCAGGTCCAAAACCATCTCATCATGGATCATACAGGGGGAATTCTGTTCCCCATCCCATTCCCTATGTACCAGTACAGGGGGCTGTGTTCCCAGGGAGTAACAAGTCTTACTATTAAAGACTGAGGCAAGGAATGCATTAAGTACCTCAGCCTGATCCTTGGTCACCAAGTTGCCCTCGGTGTCCAACAAGGGGTGGAGATTCTCCCTAGCCCTCCTCTTGTTGTTGATGTATTTATAGAAATATTCATTTTTGTCCTTTACCTTGGTGGCCAAGTTCAGTTCTAGCTGGGCTTTGGCTTTTCTAATTTTCTCCCTGCACAGCTTCACTGCGTACCTGTAATCATCATAAGTAAGCTTGCCCTCTCTTCCAGAGACCATAAACTTTCCTTTTGCTCTTCAGTTCCAGACAAAGATCTCTGTTCACCCAGGCTGGCCTCCTTACCTGTCTGCTCATCTTCTGTGACTTGGGGATGGTCAGGTCCTACACCTTTAAAATTACTTCCTTAAAGTATTCTCAGCCTTCCTGGGCTCCCATATTCTCCAAAACTACCTCCCAAGGGACCGTCTCAACCACTGTCCTAAAGAGGTTAAAATAAGTCTGCACTCCGGAAGTCCAAGGTGGCAGTTCTGGTGACTCCCCTCCGTGGTTCAACAAGGATTGAGAAATCTAGCAACTCATGATCACTATGCCCCAGATGGCCTCCAACCTTTACATCCCCTGCAAGACCTTCTCTGTTAACAAATAGCAGGTCCAGGATTTTGATTCCCCTTTTTGGCTCTTTCACCAGTTGTGTCAGGAAGTTATCCCACACACACGCTAGGAACCTCCGGGACTGTTCCCTGTCTGCTGTATTATAAATCCAGCAGATGCCTGGGAAGTTGAAGTCCCCCACAAGAACAAGGGGGAGAGACTTTGAAACCTCACCCAACTGTCTATAAAGTGTCTTATCCACCTCTTCATCCTGGTTGGGTGGCCTGTAGCAGACTCCCATGATAATATCAGTCTTACTGGCCTTTGCTTTTATTCTGACCCGTAAGCTCTCAACCTAATCATCACCATCCTTAATTTACATACATTCACAATCTTTCTTAACACAGAGGGCTACACCACCACCCTTCCTGCCTCATCCATCTTTTTTGAAAATTTGATAGCCATCCATCACGTCCCTCCAGCTGTGAGAGTCATTCCACCATGTTTCCATGATGGTGACTATATCATAGCTTTCAGACCACACAACAGCCTCCAGCTCCTTCTGTTTATTACCCATGCTGCATGCATTAGTGTAAAAGCACCTGAGATGGGCCTCCTTTTGAGTGGCAGTAGCGCTAATACCCTCATGACCATACTCAGGTGTTTCCATAGCCATCAGCCTCACACCAGCCCTGGTGTTCTTCCTACAAATGTTGAGTTGTTGTGAGAACCTTTCTTTGCTTTCTGTCTCAAAGTTTGCTTCCTGTGGTATTTATTGTGATAAGACTCTAACTGATTTATGGAGGAGGCAAGTGATGTGTGCTACCATGTGACAATCAACATCACTTAGTGGACATTTGAAAGCACCTTCCTTCAGAGCTGTTTGCCTCCAGAAGAGAGTGCTCAGGAGTGTTTACTGGTGGAAGATCCGGCCTGTTACTAAAAAGCTCCAGCTTGGTATGGGAAAATTGGGGAACGATACCATTGTGTCCTGTGAAAAACAGGATGCAGGTGGTCATCCCTGCTCCCTCTTATCTGCTGGCAAGGCCTGGAAGTTGGGAACAAAGGAGTTTCTGCTGAGATCCCAGAGCCAGAAACTGACATTCCAAGGAGAGCTGACTCAACCACTTTGGATTTGAGCTGTCACTCCAAAGAAAGGTGACTCGACCACTTTGGACTTATAAATAAGTTTGTGCTACCATTGGAAATGGTGACCGTAGTCACCATCATCATCAGTGGAACAACGTCTGATGACCCACCACTACTGAAGATCAGTGACTGAACTACAAACCATGCTGGATCCATGGCGATGACTATCTATCTCCCTCTTGCTTCCTTCAAAGACTCCTTGCATCCATTTCCTATCTTTTCTATTGCCTGACTTCCCTTCTCCATCACCCTAAATCGTAATATTGTCCGTCCTCCCCTTCCCCATCTCCCCGATTAAGATTTGTAATCACAGAATCACAGAATCACAGAATCACAGAATTATCGAGGTTGGAAAAGACCTAGAAGATCATCCAGTCCAACCATTACCAATACTTCCCAGCTAAATCATACCCCTCAACGCAACATCCAAACGTTTCTTGAACACTCCCATGGTCGGTGATTCCACCACCTCCCTGGGCAGTGCATTCCAATGCCTGACTACCCTTTCCGAGTAGTAATACTTCCTAATGTCCAGCCTGAACCTCCCCTGGCGCAGCTTGAAACCATTCCCTCTAGTTCTATCACTGATTACACGAGAGAAGAGGCCGACCCCCAGCTCACCACAACCTCCCTTCAGGAAGTTATAGAGAGCTATAAGGTCTCCCCTGAGCCTCCTCTTCTCCAGGCTGAACAATCCCAGCTCCCTCAACCGCTCCTCATAAGGCCTGTGCTCCAGACCCCTCACCAGCTTCGTAGCCCTCCTCTGAACACGTTCCAGGGCCTCAATGTCTTTCTTGCAGTGAGGGGCCCAAAACTGAACACAGTACTCGAGGTGCGGCCGCACCAATGCCGAGTACAGGGGGACAATTACCTCCCTGTTCCTGCTAGTAACACTGTTTTTGATGCAAGCCAGGATTCCTGTTGAACCTCATCCCATTGGCTTCAACCCAGCTCACCAGTCTATCCAGATCCCTCTGCAGGGCCTCGCTACCCTCAGGCAGATCGACACTCCCTGCCAATTTGGTGTCATCCGGGAACTTACTGAGGGTGCACTCAATGCCCTCATCCAAGTCATCAATAAAGATGTTGAAGAGGACAGGCCCCAGCACCGACCCCTGGGGAACACCACTCATGACTGGTCCCCAACTGGATTTGACTCCATTTACCACCACTCTCTGGGCCCGGCCTTCCAGCCAGCTCCTTACCCAGCCGAGGGTGTACCCATCCAAGCCACGGGCTGCCAGCTTTGAACCATTGTTTCTTAATCTCATGCCGGGTGTACATATACCAAAGAACATCCTCTCCCTCCTATAAATTGGAGCGACAGTCATCCTCCTCCTACCCCAAGACACAAGACTGTGGGAACTAACTAGCATATCCCTCTCCTACAAGAGCTGGCACGTCACATACAGGCTCCATACTAATGACCCCAGTTACACCCCCACCCCTCTTTGTACCTAGCTTAAAGCTCTGTCAATTAACCCTCCCAATTCCTGTCTTTCCACAGGTGGGAGAAGCTACTCCTATTGGTTGCCAGAAGGCCTATTCTTGGGAAAACAGAGCAGAGGTCAAAAAACCCAAACCCCTGCCGGGCACACCAGGCTCAGAGACATGTATTAATCCATTGGCCCATCATATTTAGTCCGTCACTATATTTATCACGTATTTATTCCTTCTACTATGGCCCATAGAAACTGTAATGATTCATAAAACTTGAATTTTATTTAAAGACTATGTTTATAGCAAATCACTTATCAAAATTCTGCAGAATAAAACTGCAAAATACCTGGAGAAAGCAAACTAACAAAGAAGTACAAATACCCAACCTCCTATGAGATTTTGACATAAGGTTTGAATTTGTCTTGTAAAAAAATCTTATCTGGAAGTGAAAGTGAAAATTCTGAGTCCTTTTTTTTTTTTTTTTTTTCAATTGGAATTATATTACTGTGAGCACACAAATTCCGGAAGTTTTTTCCCTTGTTTTACACTATAAAGGATTTCAGATGTGGGTGTACATTTTCTCCTTGGCTGGTGTAAGTTCCATATCATGAAATGATAGAAAGAATGAGACATGGAGACATGATCTGAGGTGTCTTCACCATCTTTGCGCATTATTATCTGCGCAGAACCATTTCATTTACCCTGACTGTAGTTTCAATGCTTTATGTCTAAGCAGGTGAAAGTCTTTACTGTGACAGCAATGCATACAGGCGTGCTTTCTTTTCTGTTTGGGTAAGCATAAAATTTTGATGTTCATTCTTTGCTTTAGAAAGGTTAGACCTCAAATCTTTCAAAGAGAAAGTGTATAGGTACTCAGCTAAGGTTCTTCAAAATCATTTTCCAGTCTTGTTTTACTTCTGTAGAACAGCTGAATGACTGTAGCAGTGCCCCCTTCCAGCAGCTTTGTTGTTGGGAGGAATTATTTTTTATGTTCAGTTGGTAACAGAAACCAGTGGCCTTGCAGTGTTATTCTACTTGTGCAGTATTTAGTTTACAGTTTGAAAAAGCACACAATAGCAGAATGCAGAAAAGCTTTGTATTTATAAATATCCTTTAAACAATGACAATGGTACTTTTTATATATAATGATGTTGATCGTACATAGGTGGGTTTTCTGTGTTGAAATTTAATGTGCAAATAAAGTCATAATGCAATGGTCTACATCACCTGTTGAGCACTTCTGAAGCATTTCTTTCATGTTTTCACCTCCCCTGGCTTTCTGCAGGCAAAGCTCTTGGGTATTGGTGTAAAGTTCAAATTCTGATATTGAATTTCTACTATCTTATTACTAAGCATTTTTTGCTGAGCAAATTAATGTATTTAGTAGCATATAGTTTTACAGGTTATGAAATTATTGAGGATGTTGCTTGATACAGAAGTTAGAAAAAATTATGATGTTGTTCAAATAAATTATTGGGAATGTTTCTGATACTGAGTGCAGGGAAAACTCTCTAATATTTCTCAGTCAAAAGGTTCACTGAGCACTGAGGTAAAAGGTGACTTGGGTGAAAGCTGTGCTAAAATGATGGAGATCATGATCATCTCCCCTGTGAGGAAAGGTGAGGTGATCTAGGTCTGTTCAGCCTTGAGAAAAGAACACTGAGATGTGATCTCATTAATGTTTATAGATATCTAAAGTGTGGGAGTCAAAGGGACATAGCCAACCTCTTTTCAGTGGTCTGTGGGGACAGGACAAGGGGAAATGGCCATAAATGTGAGCATAGGAAGTTCTTCACCAATATGCAAATGAACTTCTTCAGGGTGAGGGGGACAGAGCACTGGAACAGGCCCCCCAGGGAAGCTGTGGATTCTCGCTCTCTGGAGATACTCAAGATCCTCCTGAATGCCAACCTGTACAGCCTGCCGTAAGGAGCCTGCTTTGCAGGGGGGTTGGACTCAGTGATCTCCAAAAGTCCCTTCAAACCCCTACAATTCTGTGATTCTGTGATCAATAGCAGCAGCTTAGAAGTAGTCAATTTACACCAAAAATAAACATGCAGAGCAAAAAAATTTAGATTTAGGAAAAGCCGATTCAATTATCAACTAGTAAGTAAAGCTCCCTGGCAAACTAATTTAAGGCAAATTAATTGAGGGAGCTAGAAATCTCTCAAAGGAACAATAGTTAATTGCACAAATGAAAACTGGCCATTGCAGAAGAAAGACATATTGTAGCAAGAGAACAGTCTGAAGACAAGCCATTCTTGGAGATGCATATAGCTTACAGCACATCATTGTGGCAGAGGTTAACCATCCTCTGTTTTAACGTTCTGTCAACGGGACTGCATTTTAAGAGGAATAAGGGAGATGCTTTCTCAAACTGTCTTTCTGCAGTCTGATTGCCCTAGGGAACCACCACCATCCCCTGAATGCATCAGCTCTTCAGGGAGTGTCTACTCGTCTGCATTCACGCTCAATACTAAGAACATACTTTACCACATCTACTGTCATGACAGCTCTTCTTATACCACAAAATAACCTATATGAAGAGAAAATCTATTTCAAATGGACTTTCAAAAGAGTATATTATTTCAGTAAAGAAAGTAGCAACATAGAATTGGAAATGGATGATGTTATTTGAAGCAAGAATTTGAGGCGGCTGCTGGAAGCAACCCATAAAGATAACATAAAGACTAAAGACTGAGTATTGTGTTACAAGGAGATGGTAGAATGTGATTTGATTACATGTTTTTCCTGTTATTACATCCCTGTGAATCACAAAAAGTGTTGACCAAACTGCCCGTATCTTGCTTTTTTCCTGTTGTTTCCAAAGCCTAAATCAATCTCCTGGCTTCCAGTGCTAGCAAATGTGAAATCTGAATATCTTCTCTTTCCATTCCTGTTTAGCTAAGATTAGTTTGAAGGCTGTGAATATTAGTCAAGAAAAAAAAATAATAACCTTAATATTACTGGAATATATAGACATTTCCTTCAGTATGCTTTATGAATATCACCATTGACTTAAAGTTCTGGTATAAATTTTTAGAATTTCTAAAACCTAGAGCCCATGCTATTTATTCTGAAAGAAATTTTATTTTATTTTATGTATTATTTTACTTTTTATTTAATTAGAAGCAGAATATTATCATATTTCTTCCACATTGTGGCAGAGAGTTTTTTTTCCACTATTGTATGTTGTATGTTGCTCCTTCCTTGTTAGATTTTGCAAAATAAAAACTATCCCCATGTGTGTAGGCATTAGCTTTGATTAAGCATCTGCCCATCAACTAGATTTAAAAAAGAGAAAAAAGCCCAAATCTTTAGAACGGTATTTTTCTTGAAGTTACTTTGCTTATATAACCTAAAATTTGAGACGTAAGTTCTAATGCACATCTCTTGTTGCAGCAGTGAATTAACTATCGTTACTCTTTGTCTTGGGTGACCACTTCCAGATCAGTGTTTCACAAGGAATAATAGTTTATTAAGAGTAAAAAGTGCAGGGACTCAAAATTCTGTCTTCAAGCAACACTGACCATCTCACAAACATCTGAAACTCCTTTTCCTTTCCCATGTGAAAAGACTATGTGAATGCACTGCAAGCATTTTTGCAAAGTGCATGCTGCAGAGGAACCTTGGGTAGACGTATGACTAGTTGTGCAGTCGTGCTTTCTTTACTGTCAGGTAAATGAAAGCTTATTTTCATTTTGGTCATGAGATCTTGACTGTCATATTGCAGGAGCAAGTCAAAGAGAGTAGTTGGTGAAAAATCAGTCTGTCCTTTTGCAAGGAGATAATTCATTCTACTGTCCTAACCTTTGAAATAACTCCCAAGTCCTTTCAAATAACTCTCATGTTCCATGCCACCTAGCTAAGTAGGGGAAAGGTAATATTTATTTAAAGTCAATATTAGGCACAAGAAATTAGCCCACTGTTTTATTGTTGCCTGTAGGCACAGTTGTATACATTTGTGTGAAGAAAAGAGTAGAAGTTAAACACATAATGATAAAACTTAGTTCTTGCTTCTATCTAAAAGCACTTTCACTGAGAAATCTCTGTACTGCTGGTATGTTACAGAAGCAATAGACTGCACTAGGAGACTTAAGACAGAGATATTTTTTTTCCTCTGTGCAAACAAAGAGCATAAGGTCTGCATCTGCCCTTCCAGCCATCGTGAGGCTTTTGCTTCCAGCGAGCTGGAAGAAAGCTTGTTGAGAAAGGAACTTGTAGGAACTTTGTGCTGTTGGTTTTTGTGGCAGCATTCAGCACAAAGAGGATAAATTCATTCAAAAGTTGATACACAAAAATTAAGAAGCCTGCTGTAAAATAAAATATATTTTTTAAAAAAAACCTTATTTATTTATTAACCTAGCACTGGGAATATTTTTGTATTTTAAGCATTTGCCTAATCCGGCTCTGTTGTCTTGATGTGGTACAGGTTTCAACCGCTTGTATTACAGAAATGTCTCCCCTTTTTCTTCTGGAGATGAGCAGTTGCAAGATGGAGAAGGGACAAGTAGAAACTTGGTCTTTTAGACTATGTGAACAAGTTTTGAGTGTTGAACAAAATCATGGAAATGGCAAGTTCTAGTTTCAATGAGTTTATTTCATAGGTATGGAAGAATTATATGAGCATAAGCACATATACAGAGTAATGAGTTTTGGGGACTAGCCATACTCTTCTTTGGAGAAGTTTCTTGGAGAAGTTCTTTGGAGTTGCACCACCTTATAACAGAGGTCAATACCCTAACTCCTTAGAGAAGGGGAGTATTTCCTTTGGATGAGTTTAGTATCTGCTCTGTAGTGCATACAGATGATGTAATATCCACTTACACAAGTGCTTTCCTTCAATCCACCAAAAAGTTAAGATTGTGTCTTTGGTTACGTTTCTGGAGCAATGCCAAAAAGAGACACCAAAAGATAGTTTCAACTGGGAGTCAGCTGTTGGGTGAATACCTCAGGGCCTCTTGGACTGTAATGTTTTTGGAAGCTTGCCTTGTCTGTATTTCACACATGGTTCAGTGTGTTTAATGGATGACAAGATTTAAGTCAAGCAGAAATTTTCTGTTAGTAAAATCAGTACCTTCTTGGTGAGGATGTTTGTTTTGCTGTAGTATTTACCTGCAGTAGAACAGAATGCAGTTTATCTGAAACTGGTTTATGACTAATTCCCAATATTACATACTAAACAGATGCTGATTATGTACTTCCTTCATGCTGCTCTCCTGGCTGTTGTTGCTGTGCTTTCGTATCCACTTTACATTGCTTTACTGGGACAGACAGTGGATATTCTCTCATGATTCAGAGCTATCCACTCCGTATTTTCCACTATTCTGTGAAGTACTAAGTATATTCTACGGAGCCTATGTAACAAATAAATGTTGGACATTTTGAAATGGTTTGTATTTCATTTCTGTCTTGCAGATCTCCAGACAGACTATATAAATATGCAAATATTTTAATTTCTGCACCTTTCTGTCACTTACATAATGTTTTCCGCTTTCTTTAGAATTTTTTAATGCACAATCAGTGTCTTCATCAGTGAGATCTCTATGGCATTAGTAGGAACAGAAGAACTGTAGGGAAAATGATTTAATATGTGGAATGTGAGTTAAAACTGAAAAGCCTTTTTGTAAATATGCTAAATTAGGCAGTTTGATGCAGCTCACAGGAACTGTCCACTGCAACAAACAGCTCTATTTTTTTTTTTCCTCTTAATTTTTCTCATTTGGAGTGTATGGAGCAGGACAATAATTCATTGGTATAAAAAGGAAGTCTTTGTTTGAAATTCAGCCTTCACCAAAGAGTGTTCTGCTGGTTTCACTGATACTGTAATCAAAAACTGTATGTGCACATGTACTGCCTATGAAATATATGACACCTGTGCCATCCCAGATACAGCCACCTAAATACTCCTGTGGGCTCAAAATTACTATTATACCTGGGAGGGAAAAGAAATTTAATACGTAGAGGCCTCACACTTGCACATTGTTCTGTAAACTAGCTCTTCATACAATCCTCGATAATCTTCTCTTGCACTGAACTCCATAACTGTTCTGTTATGATTACAAAAGTAAGTCAGTTTAAGGTTATTTGAGAAAACTTATGTAAAATGATAGGTACATCTTCTGTATTGCAGTTTGAATTTTATGATTACTGGTTGTTGATTGTGTTTTTGCTTTTTATGAAAATAAATACCGTTGGAGGAAAAAAGAAATGAACCTGAAGCAGATGTAGAGGACACAGAGAGGTGATATTTCCCCGATGCAGCTCTCAACCTCATTATCATTCTCCCAGTCACTCCTGTGTGAACACTTATACCATTCATTTCTTGGCGCAGCACATCTTTCCTCAAACCAGACACAGTCTATCAAAAACCATAACCCATTTTCTTAATGGACGTGTGGTAATTACTGTTAAACCTGAAAATGTGTGGGTTGTGGCATTGTAAGCAAATATTTTTATTGCCCATTTTGAGCACAAGAATAAATTCTACATTGGCATTTTTACATTCTTGTGATTATGATAATACGTTTAATGTATCAGAAGCCTTACCACTTCTGTCTCTTGGGATCCAAGTCCTATTTTTCACAAGTCTAATAGGTTCTCTATTGGGTCTCTCACTATATTTGGAGAGGGCGTGGATTGCAACTATGAATAGGGTTTTGCACTGGCAAAATTCAAAGATATCCAGTTCAAGGAGCTGGGAAGGAAGTAAGAGTTTATTTGCTCTTGCCCTAGTCTGGTGAAAGATACTCCATGTTGGATCAGAATTTCAGTGTTCACTGGTGAACCACAGTGAATGCATCATTTTTTGTCCAACCACTACTTCATTTTCCTAGAAATACCAAAATATTGTTTAAAATTTTATCAAAAGAAGACATGTCAAGTTAAAACTAGGGGGGGGAAAGAGCAAAAAGAATATTTGCAAATAGTAACTGCAAGGTTTTCCCCCAAAATTTGGAGTGATTATGTGTTTATTTCAGTAACAACTTGAGATTTCAGACATGAGAAAATTGATGAGGGAGGCTGTCAGGGCAATATGTGGGGGAAGCCCCTCTTAAAATGCACTTCTTTTCTTTTTAAGAATAACTGTTCTCCTTATGTTGGAAATCAGGGCTTCTGCTGAAGGCCAAAGAGGTGTCTCATGGGTGGGTGCCCATTGCAGCTTCCCCCAGTTACCTCTGCCTCTCATCTGCTTCTCTGCTGCAGTGTGGGGAGGAGAAATGCATGCAGTGGCTGCATACAGTGTGTTTCTCAAGGAGTTTGTTTGGCTTGTTTTGTTTTCAGTAAACTGAGAGTTGTGTCCTGAAGGCATATAATTAAAAATTTAATTCCTCTGTTTCTCGTAAAAAAAAAAAACAAATCAGTTTGCAAATAGATGAACTTCAGTGTGAAAGCCCTTTTTTCAGCTTAAAGAGGAAAGTTCTTCAAAGGCTTAACCAGCGTATTATTCCTTTCACAAAAATGCAACTGCTATCCTTTTCCTTGCACTCTGGCTTATGAAGTAGTTTTGGTGCTTTTTTTTCATTACTATTTTTATTTTCAGAAGATCTCCTTTGAAGAAAATGTCAATAGTGCAACTTTACTTTCACTATCTGGATGATGGTATTGAGTAAGTTTCCTTACTCAGTAAGTTTCCAAATGACATAAAATTGGAAGGAAATGTTGATCTGCCTAAGGGTAGGAAGGCCCTACAAAGGGGTCAGGACCGACTGGATCAATTGGCTGAGGCCAATGGGAAGAAGTTCAACAAGATCCTGTACTTTAGTCCCAATGGCACCATGCATCACTTATAGGCTTGGGGAAGAGTGGCTGGAAAGCCACACTGAAGAAAAGGATCTGGGGGTGTTAGTTGACAGTTGGCTGAACACAAACCAGCAATGTGCCCAGATGGCCTAAAAGGCCAATAGCATCCTGGATTGTATCAGAAATAGTGCTGCCAGCAGGAGCAGAGAGGTGATCATCACTCTATACTCAGCAGCGGTAAGGCCTCGTCTCGAGTACTGTGTTCAGTTTTGGGCCCCTCACTATAAGAAAGGCATCAAGGTGCTAGAGTATGTCCAGAGAAGGGCAACAAGTCTGTGAAGGTCTGGAGCACAAATCTTGTGTGCAGTGGCTGGTGGAATTGGGATCACTGAGTCTGAAGAAGGGAAGG
Source organism: Alectoris magna (assembly GCA_030625065.1). Taxonomy (NCBI): domain Eukaryota; kingdom Metazoa; phylum Chordata; class Aves; order Galliformes; family Phasianidae; genus Alectoris; species Alectoris magna. The sequence goes on along the minus strand of CM060562.1, from coordinate 81,849,700 downwards.
CTCAGGGAAGACCTTGTCTCTCCCTACAGCTACCTGAAAGAACACTGTAGCGAGCTGGGGGGCAGCCTCTTCTCCAAGGTATCTGGGAACAGGACTAGAGGTAATGAGTTCAAGTCATGGCAGGGAGGCTCATATTGGATATTAGGAAAAAATTCTCAGATAGAGTGAAAATGCAATGGAACAGACTGCCCAGGGAGATCACCATCCCTGAAGGTGTTCAAGAAACATTTTAGGGACTTTTTAGGGACATGGTTAATTGGCATGGTTAACTGGCAGTGGACTTTTTCCAACCTTGATGATTCTATGATTCTGTGATTCACTATCACATATATCCTTCAGTCTCATAACCCATTGCTACTTGTTCTGACCTCATTTAACAAGCAGGACAGGTAGTGTTCAGTCCTCAGCTTATTTCTTTCTACTCTGTTGGAAGCCTTTACAGATTTGATTTGAGAGGGGAAACTTATATGAAGTTTTCCTTCTGTTACAATATTCCAGCAGCATGTTCTTGGGTTTTGATATGGTTTGTTTTCATAATCCCGTATTATGGAAAAATCATTTTCTCTTAGTTCCTTACATTATGAGAGGGGCTGCTCATAAAACCTGGAAAAAAAATCATGTGAAAATAGTTACTATACAGAAAATAGTTGCCTTTAGATTTTTAGTAATCATCGTATACTCTAAAATCAGTCTCATAAACAATTTAAACATTTGACTAATACAGCTTAATTCATAGTATGAAGGAAATGAAACCATAGGAAGACAGGTAACTGAATTTATCGAGATTTGCATAGTGTCAAATACAACCAGAAGGTATTCATTCCACTAATACTACAATTAACAGGTTTTGCTTAAACAAAACTGAAAATTTATTCAAAGTCAATATTATTCAAGCACTCTAAGTAATTCTCTTTATGATTCGTGTAACAGGAGACATTTTCCCATAAGGATATTTATGTCGATACTTTCTGTTGTCTGTTTCAATATTTAGTATGAGAATTAATTGACAGGTACTTCACTATTTATATGGAATATGAGCACTCTCACACTGCTGTTATGTCTACTGCTCTCAAATATTTATACAAGAGGTACTGCCTTGCAACAGAGATTATTGTATTTGTCTACCACATTGATTATTTTGATATATGTTTCTACAATAGGAATGTGATGGCACACATTTTGTAACCAGAAATAGAAGTGGATCCTTTTTTTTTTCCTCCTCAGATTTCCTACAGAGTTACTCTTTAAAATCCATGGAATTTAGGTCATTGGTATTTTGTTCTAAGGTGTTAATCAAGGACCAGGAAAAGCGTATTACTGTTTCTAAATAATTAGGTGAAAAGGTTGTGTTCATTTGTAACTACTTTGTAACACAACAGCACTTGAAATGGTTGTGTGAGTAGTAACATAAAATTAATTTCATCACGCTTGAAATTTATTTAGACACAAGTGCTGCATTTAAACTTGAGGTATAACTTTTTTATATCTAATTGGCAACAGTAGCTTGTTGTCTGCAAGGAGTGTTTGCATTAGAGCTGCAGGACAGCAGGACTGTAAAGGATAAAATTTGATTTCCTTTTAGGGTAATTTTTGCTTTTTAGGGAAAATTCCTTACACCGAAATATTAATTTCATACTGTTTCTGTTCAACTTCTGCTCAATTTCCATTAATTTTCTGGGCAAAATTAGAATTTATTTTGAGAGAAAATGTAACTCAATTGTGAAACAAATTATTTTTCATATGCATTGATACGAGATAATTCAAATGACTACATGTTTCAACAGATGAATCATTCATCTTCAAGAAACATTAGACCACTCATTACTAATGTGTTCCTATACAACCAACAAGAGAAGTTTCTGTTTTCAGAATGAAGAAAAGAATAAACGGGTGCTTTCTGAAGCCCTTAATTTATTTTTAGTGAGTATTGTTGTTTCTGAATAATTCAGTCATTCTTGAAAATCTTCACAAGTACAGAAGTTAGTTCTTCATTTAGTTCAGGAGGTAAGGATGGATACTGATATCAGATTATCACATTTCTGGTACCGTTTATTTCAGCACCATTCTCAAAACTAGCCCAGGAGAGTGATGTGTTTATGATTTCTAGGAAACTTTGCCTGCTAGAGGCTTCTTTCTAAAAATCACTTTGCTCAGACTTCCCTGGCAGGCAAGGGTGCTCTTTTTGTGTACACTCAGAAAAGAAAAGAAAAGAAAAGAAAAGAAAAGAAAAGAAAAGAAAAGAAAAGAAAAGAAAAGAAAAGAAAAGAAAAGAAAAGAAAAGAAAAGAAAAGAAAAGAAAAGAAAAGAAAAGAAAAGAAAAGAAAAGAAAAGAAAAACGCAATTGATAGAAGAAAGATCACTCTAGCTGGTATTTTATTCAGGGAAAAGGAATATGCATGTTTTAATGTATTTGGTTAAAATTATCACTATACTGGACTCCATGTAAAAATTCCTGCAGAATTTAGTGGAATCACGATAAATATAAGCTTGGAAAATTGTTTTTTTGTTTGTTTGTTTGTTTGTTTGTTTGTTTTTTTATCATTGCCTATGCCTCAAAGTTGGCACATGAGGAAGGCCAAATTACTAAAGTAAAAATCTTCAGAATTGGACATTGAAAGTGCGCTATCTAGGGATTCAAGTTGTGATAGCTGAAAACTCTTTTTGCTGAGTAATCACAGCTGCTGGCAGAGTTGTTTGGAGATGTGCTTTGAATATATAAATTGTTATAAATTTATAATAACTAATTGTTATAGTTTATCTTAAAGACACCAAAGTACTTCAGATTTACTACTTTAAAATTAATAGTAACTTGAATCTTATTGTTTGTTCATTAGATGTAAAAGTGAGAATAATAAAACTCAATCTCTATCCACATACCCTTTGTATTAAAATCTGTACACGGGGATTGGAAGAGACCTCTAGAGATCATCCAGTCCAACCCCTCTGCTAAAGCAGACTCCCTACAGTAGATTGCACAGGTAGGCATCCAGGCAGGTCTTGAAAATCTCCAGAGAGAGGCTCTACAACACCTCTGGGCATCTTGTTCCAGTGTTCTGTCACATTAAAGAAGTTTCTCCTAAAGAACTTGTATGGAACATCCTGTGTTGCAGTTTTTGACCGTTGCCTCTTTTCTTGTCATTGCACACTGAAAATAACCTGATCCCATCTATTTGACTTCACCTTTTAGTATTTTTAAACACTGATGAGACCATCTCTCCGTCCTCTCTTCTCCAGGCTGAACAGGCTCAAGTCTCTCACACTTTCCTCATATGGGAGATGCTCCAGGCTCCTCATCATCTTTGTGGCTCTCCACTGGACTCAATGAATCAATGGAATCAATGAATAAGAGTGTGAGAAATGACCTCTAGAGATGGTCTCAGCCATCCCCTCTTGTTGAAACAGATTCAATCAGATCAGGTTTAGAGATCTGTGTCAGATGAATTTCCAAAAAAATTTGAATGATAGAGATACAACATCTACTCCATAAATCCTGCTCCACTGTTTGACTACACTCACAATAAAAATGTTTTTATTGTTTACATATAATTTCCTGAAATTTAATTTGTGGCCATTGTCTTATGACAGCAACCGACATTAGTTATGCTAGTTGTTGTTTTACACTGAGCAGTGGGAGAGTGGAGGTGAGGTGAGAGTTGAAACATCCTGCATGCTGTGCATACCCTTTCCATCCAGTTCCACACAAGCATGAGGTTCCTACCATCTGAAGGGGCTTCAGATATTATCCCGCTGATGATACGAAGTTGGGTGGACTGGCTGACACACCTGAAGGCTGTGCTGCCATTCAGCAAGACCTGGACAGGCTGGAGAGCTGGGCAGTAAGGAACAGGATGATGTTTAACAAAAGCAAGTGTAGAGTCTTGCACCTAGGGAGGAATAATTGCATGCACCAGTACAGGCTGGGGGATGACCTGCTGGAGAGGAGCTCTGCAGAGAGGGACCTGGGCGTCCTGGTGGATGACAGGTTGGCCATGAGCCAGAAGTGTGCCCTCGTGGCCAAAAGGGCCAATGGCATACTGGGGTGTATAAAAAAGAGCGTTGCCAGCAGGTCAAGGGAGGTGATCCTCCCCCTCTACTCTGCCCTGGTAAGGCCTCATCTGGAGTACTGTGTCCAGTTCTGGGCTCCCCAGTATAAAAAAGACAGGGATCTCCGGGAAAGAGTCCAGCGGAGGGCCACAAAGATGGTGAAGGGCCTGGAGCATCTCCCCTGTGAGGAATGACTAAGTGAACTGGGTCTGTTTAGCCTTGAGAAAAGAAGGCTGAGAGGGGATTTGATCCAGGTTTATAAATACCTGAGGTGTGGGGGCCATAGTGGTGAGGCTGGACTCTTTTCAGTAGTGCGTGGGGACAGGACAAGGGGAAATGGGATGAAGCTAGGGCATAGGAAGTTCCACACGAATGTGCGCAAGAACTTCTTTACGGTGAGGGTGACGGAGCACTGGAATAGGCTGCCCAGGGGGGTTGTGGAGTCTCCTTCTCTGGAGATATTCAGGACCCGCCTGGACGCCTACCTGTGCGACCTGGTGTAGAAAACCTGCTTTGGCAGGGGGGTTGGACTCGATGATCTCTGGAGGTCCCTTCCAACCCCTACGATTCTGTGATTCTGTGATTGCTACAAATTACAAATACTATCTAAAAGATATCTCCTTTTTATTCCATCTTCTTGAAACAGCAATTTTGTTATTTTTTTCTTATCCTGCCTTTATTACTGAGATCTAGAAAGAGCCCTGCAGGGTCTCTGTCTCTCTCATCCTACCCCAAACCCCTGGTGTAGAACAGCCTCTCCCTATCCCCCACCTACATGCCCTCAGCTGGCTCATTACCAAACAGTAGTTCCATTCATACCCATTTCTGTATCACATAAACAGCCTTTACCACCCTTAATAACTAATGTCAGAAAAAAGAAACCCACCATAATACTCTTTGAAGGGACTCTTCATCAGCTTGTTTGTCAGAGAGTGAGTTTTATGCTAAACTGTGTTTTACAAACACGTTTTCTATTAAAATAATTTCCTTCTCTGTGGTTGTTTCAATTGGTAGCCCATTCTTGCAAGAAAAGTGAAAGTCCCTCAGAATGGAATTAAGAAAACTCATGTCAGAGGTTCCCTGGTCTCAAGACCAAATGTCAGATGTTGATACAATTAATCAAGCAAAAAGTCAAGGCTGTATAGCAACTCTTGATGCCGAATTTAACTGCACAGTTGTAGCACTGTGCAGGATGTTTCTACTGGGGATGCGTGCTGTGATAAAAAGATATGGGATTTAGTACATATAGTACATCGCTAAAAGCTTGGATTTGCATACGTTTTCTCAATTGGAAGATATCCTCTCTGCAGCACATCTCAGATAAAGTAGTTTAATCAGACAAATAGAAATATGGGTAAAGGATTTATTCATCTGTGTATTTATTTATGTCACAATTCCCAGTTTTTTTCTCTGGCTCTCTTAGCAGAAGAATAAGGAGCTTGAAATCAATCTGGCAGCCTTTCTTCTTCAGGTCTCTGTCATCTAATGAGAAAACTAGGAGCTGTTCCATGCAACTCAGATGATGATTTGCACAACTCTAAATACAAATGATAGTTTGAAGCAACTATTGAAAACCGTCTATGTATATTTGTTTAGACAATATATCTACAGCAAAATTTGCCTTGGGTTGATTCTACACAACCTCATCAAAACAAAACAAAACACTCAACCAATTAGAAATATAAATAAAGGTCTGGTCTATATTAGCAGACATTTTCCAGAAGATAGATAGAATTAATCACTTACAGTCAGATGAGTTCAGCATTGGAACACAGATTTTATCCTCTATTTAAAACCTTTACAAAAGCATTATCAAAGCTTGCTGCAAAAGTTAGGTAAAGAAGGCAACCTTACACAAGATCATAGGAAAAGTCAGATTGGAAGAAACCTCAGGAGTTCTCAAGTCCAGCCTCCCACTCAGAGACAGATCTGAGATTAAACCACAGTTCCTTGGTTAATCTGGATAGGTCTTGACACCCCTTAGAATGGAAACTGCATATCCTTTCTGGGTGATTCGTTTCAATGTGGAAACTTACAAGGAGACAAAATCTAATGTGTTCCTGAATTGTTAATAGCAAGTACAAAAATTCTATATTGCTAACTTTGCGATAAACACAGCCCAGGATATTAGAACTACATGCTGTACTTTTCAGAAATAAGCATTGTACACTGATAATTATTTGAGTTGCGGAGAGGTTAAGCACTTCGGGTAAGACCAGCAGTCAGACTTACCCAAAATTCATTCCTAGCTTAAAAGAAGCTCCACTTTCCTTAGAAAACTTACGAAGATCACCAATCCAACCATCCACCTTTCATCAACGTTTCTGCACAAAGCCATGTCCCCTTAATACAACATCTAAACATTTCTTGAATACCTCCAGGGATGATGACTCCACTCTGCCATTGTGAGGCCCCATCTGGAGTACCACATCAATGTCCCCAGTGCAAGAAAGCTCTAGAGCTGTTGGAGCAGGTCCAAGGGAGAGCCACGAAGATGATCGAAGGGCTGGAGCACTTCTCTTGTGAAGAGTGATCTGGGCTTGCTCAGCCTGGAGAGGAAAAGGTTCTGGGGCGATCTCACTGTGGCCTTTGAGTTCTTCAAGAGAGCTTACAAACAGGAGGAAGAGTGACTTTTTACACAGGATCATAGTGACAGGACAGGGCAAGGGAAAATGGCTTTAAACTAAAAACGGGGAGATTTAGATTAGATATTAGAAGGTAATTTTTAAATCAGGTTGTGGTGAGGAGCTGGAACAGGTTGGTCAGAGAAGTTGTGGATGCCTCATCCCTAGAGGCATTCAAGGGCAAGTTGGATGGGGCCCTTGGCAGCCTGATCTAGTTGTTAGCAACTCTATCCACAACAGGGGATCGGAAGAGGTAGGTGGTATTTAAGGTCCCTTTTAACCAAGTCAGTCTATGATTCTGTGATTCTATGATATAATGGGAATGGATAAGCGGAGAAGGAAACTTCAGATGAGTTAGTTAATCTTCTTGTTCTTTGATTTTTTCATGACATTGAGTGTAGGTCAGATTCTCAGACTACTACTGAGCAGCTAGATAAAGGGGAAAAAGTATCTGCCTCAGTTTTCAACCTGATTAATAGTTACATGTTTCCATTCAAGTTCATGCTATTACTCATTTTTTAGAAACTGCTAATTGAGAGAATGTGTGAGAGTCTGGCGCCATATTTTCTTGCAATAAATCAATAAATCTTTTTCTTTTTTTTCTTTCTTTTTCTTTTCTTTTCTTTTTTTTTTTTTTTTTTTTTTTTTTTTTTTTTTTTTTGAGCTCAACTCACTTTCAATTTTTGAGTCTTAGTTTCTGTTCTTGAACTTCTTTCAGAAGATCTTCATTGATAGCAGTTGGCAAGGCATGGGATGGAGTGTTTATCTGTGAATAAGAAATGAGCAGGTCCTGATGCTGAAGAATAACTGGACAGTAGTATTTCACTTTATATGAAGAATTTTGTGGCAAAGTACTTGCACAGAAAAATGTTCTTGGTAAATGCAACTCAGGTTTCCAGAGCTCTCTTCATTTCCTTTTCCTTAATAAAATGACACTTCTTCAAGTCAAATTCCTTTATGGAATGAGATTGTAAGAACAGATGCAGGCCATATTTCTGTGCATAGTGTATGGCCAATGCAATTGAAATAAAGTAAACAAGCTCAGCTGCCTCTCAGTGCTTCTACAGCACAATGATATGCAGACTCTGGCTTTCCTTAGAGCCTCTATGTAGTGGTTGCCAAAATATTGTCAACTTAAGAATATGCAGCAATTTATATGCTAGTTCTTAAACCCCCTAGGATTCAGCTAATTGTACCATTCCTTGCCTACACAGTAGAATAGATTTATAATCATTGTAACCTGAGAAAAGACTAATTTTTTGGTGTTGAGCATGAGTTTTTTCACATCATAATAAAGTAACTAAAACTAAAGTCAGCAAGAGACTTTTCTCTGAAGTCCCATTGAACAGAGAACCCCTGGACAAATGTATTTCAGACACTTTGAATTATCTTTGAAAGCTGTAAATTCTCTTGTGATTTGTTTAGAAACCCATGCCACTCATGTAGAAATTCACCTATTTAATTTCCATTCTATTATATAGAGCTTTTCAATGAGAGAGTATGATTTGAGTGTTTTATGCAATCTATGGGAGTTTCCAAGAGTTAGAATACGTATGCACTACAAAACCTTTTTTAAAATTTGGATCTGCTTCTATTGATCAGGTAGGTAACTATTAGCACGAAAAAAAAAATAGCTGTTTTCTTGGTACAGAAACTCTAAACACATCCTTCTCTTCCACACAGAGGTGAATCATACTATGTATGCAAATAGTCTACTGTATTTCTACAGATATATTTATTTGCTAAATCAAACTGGAATAATATCTTCCCTTCCATCAGGGCTTTTCTCTGTGAAGAAACAAAAGGCATACAATCTCAACTCATAGCAGTTTTTTTTACCCCATACCAGCAAACAATGTAGGCAAGATGCATTATTTGTCTTTGTTCATTAATGCCTTATGCATCTTGTGATGTAGAACTTCCTTTATCTTATAGTCAGGTTGCAACTTATGGAGTTCAGAATTCTAAAACCAAGTTAAATGCAGGGCACTTGCATCCATCACCAGTTAGGTGACATTTTAGAGCTACTGAGGTTTGCAAATGACCTTTGGGGTGGTAGAAATATCTGTGCAGCCACTGCCGAGCTGTCAGCTCTGCTGAAGTCCAAAAATCTCATTGCCTTAGAAATATGTCCCAAAAGACATTACCCTTTCCAGGAAATAAATTGTTTGAATTTTTTATTCATTTTCTTTCCCTTCTCTGCTTGCATCTCTGTTCTTTGAAAACAGCTGGGTAAGTGAAACTTTCAATGGAGACAGGTTTGACTCTGAATTAGACTCTGCCCAGGTGAAATAACTTAAGCACTGAAATTCAAGCAAAACTAATAATCTGGATATCTTTCTATACAGGTTAAGTGTTTAAGACATTTGTATAAGTTTCCACAGTTTAAATGTCCCAGGTTTTTCACAGAAAGCCCTCCTCACTTCTACACACCCCTCCCTCCCCTTCCCATCTGGCCAAAGATGGGCAGTGAAAGGAAGGGAAGATAAGAGAATTTCAACAATATTTCAGCGTTGTGAAGATTTTTTTTTAAAAGAAGTACACATTATTGTCCACTGGAAGTGCTGCTACCCTATAATTTTTAAATTTGAGATCTTTTTACAACAACAGCAGATTTTTAGAACTGAAATTAATACATGACAGAGGAAACGTGGACAGAGGCAGCATATTTCAGTAGCTGCAAATTAGATTCGTCTTCATGAAGAAAACTTTAGAAATTAAAAATGTATTTTCCAAGATTAAATGCTAGAAATTAATAACTGTATAATTTCAATAATAAACTTCACTGAATTGGCATGTATACAGAGTTTTAGGTCATCTACTTCAATATCCACTTTTTACATATACTCTGTACAATATATATCAATTATTGCATGTTAACCGTCCCTGTGATACGATCCCAAATGTCTCCAGTTCTTACTGTTAGTGCAAAGTCCTATGGGAACCGAAGGCTGATTTTTGTTACGTTTATTGTATTCAAATGAAATGCCGGCTCATGTCAAACTTTTCATTCACCAGCACCCCTAGTCTTTCTCCTTAGGGCTGCTTTCAAACCATTTTCCCACTAGAATTAACAGTGGCTAAATACAACAAATGTTCATAACCTTGTAGATCTACAAGGTGGCAAGTAGATCTACAAGGTGGCAGGATGCTACATCCCTGCACAAGGTGCAGCTACTAGTAGTGCCAGAAGGCTGCTGAGTGCAACGACTCCTGCATTGTACTGCAAAATGTTTAGGCATTGCTTCCTCATGGCCTTGTTAGCCAGGGTCCTTCCCTTTCCTCGGCCCATCTTTTCTTTCCACATTGCAGTGTTTCATCCCCCTCCCAGTCTTTTTGCTGTTATTTCTGTTCTTGTCCATGTTTCTTTCTCTTTTTCTTTTTCTGACATGCTTCCTCCCCAGTCCTGATTTCTGTCTCAGACTCATTCTTACCAAAAGATCTTACTCTTTAACTCATTTCATCAGCTCAGCTTCCACTGCTTCCTTCCCACAATCAATAAGAACATCTTTTATTTCACAGTTCACCACCATCTCAGTTCTCACGCTTTCTCCTTCTTTCCAAGCTTGCTGTAATGGTTGCCTTTGCTTCTCCTTTCAGTTTTTGTCTCTCCTGCCTTTTCCATTTTATGGCATAATCTTAAATACTAATTTAAAAGAGGTTGTGCAGTAAGTTTGGGCTAGACTGGAGATGTGAGTAAACTAACAAATACTATTCAAAGAAATATTCAGATACCCAAAGTTCTGATCCAGCAAAGTTTTCAGCAGACCAGAGCTGCACAGTCAGAGAAGGTCTCGAGGAGCCCTAGTTTTCAGAATGCCAAATTTATGTAGTTCTTTCACTGACAGCTGGCACTTCTGGGGAAGAAAATGAAGATGTGAATAGTGAGTTTATAACCTGGGCAATCTACTAAGTTATTAAATAAACAACTTAAACTAGCTAGAAATGGCAAGTGAAATTTTGCCTCAGTTAAAGCTTGTGTTAGTTTAAAGCATAAATAAGGTCTTGGAAACAGGGATCAAAATGAGTACCACTGCTATAAAATCCTAATACCTCATAGTCTGAGTTTCTCAGAAAAAAAAAAAACCGAAACAGTTTCTTAAGCATGTATACTGTATTGAGAGGGATGGGACTCTGATTTAAGAGTTTGCTAACAATAGAAAATACAGATAATTAGAAAGAGAACAGGAGTAAGAATTGAGACTTATGAACTGATTGTGATCCTTTGTAAAATAAGTATATTCAACCCGTAAAAAAATACTGAAACAATTAACCTACATGGAGAAGATTAACAATTGTTTCTAATTGACAGATCTGTGCATCTATGACATTTTCTTCAATCTTTCTTAAAATTTGTATCATTGTATCCTTTAAATTTAGACAACATATAAAACATACAAGGGTAAGATAAAACAAATAAAATAAAATTATATAAACATATTCAAATTGGGCTGTAGGAGTACACACTGAAAGCCAAATTGGGAAAAAAGTTGGCTGTTAAACTGAGAACATAGAAATGTGTGTGTGGGAGGGTATGATTATAATACATAACATTTCCTCTCTATTGAAAAAATCAACTATATTCAAATATCTATAATTTCCTCAAAGGAAATAAAACAAAATAAAAAATTTAAAAGTGCACGCATTTCCTGCTGAATTTGTGTACCTAAAGAACAAAGAAAGTGCTTTTACTGATTTTTCAAGGCTAGATGCATTAAACATTCTTCTTTTTACATATATGCATGTATATGTCCCTGTAGACAGGTTCAAGCTACACAGCCAGTTAATGATGTACTTTCTTGTAGGCAAACTGTCTTTTAAAGTAGTTTTATTTTGTATTCATTGAGGTCATCCTCTGTCTCTCATCTTTGCAAGCAACTCTCACTCGTGTCATAGGCAGTTTAGCAAGCTTAAGCTCTATAGCATGTTTTGGTCCCAAATGTCTTCTGACTGAGCACAGTAATCACAATGCTACCAAACTCTGCTGCATATGAAATTAGTAATGTACAACACAGTAGATAACTCTGTAGAAAGAGATAGTAAATACAGATGTACAGTCACAGAAGAACTATGAAAAAGAAATTTGGATTTCATGTTGTAAAATCTCCTTAATTCTCTGTTCCCCTTATGGACAGTCCTGCTTTTCTCAAAGCAACTGTCACAGTTTCATGGTTTTTCATTGGTATTCCACACCAAAATATCATGCAGTGGACTGGGATATAAAGAGTTAATGCTGCAGTTCCTTGGATTGTCAATATTGTTTTCTTTTTGGCTTTCTGGTCACTTTGTCTACAGCATTAGAGTAGGGACTTAGGTTTCAAAAACTCTCTCATTTTAATTGATTTATTAGCTTCAATTCCAACCATATTGTATTATATTGTATTATATTGTATTATCTCACATTCCACTACAATATTTAGTAAATTAAGGGTTTTTTTCCTTATCCCATTGCTGCTGTTTTCCTTCTTCCAGGCTCATTTCACTACTTTTTCCTTTTTTCCCACTCCTTTTCTCTGGGGCATGGATTTGCTCGTCTCTTCAAACCCTTGTCACCAAAACCAGACCAAACTGTGTCAGCAACAATGTGAAGACAAAGCTGAATCATAGATATTCTTGCACGTTTCTTTGCAAGCAAAGAATATTACCCATCAGGATTATTGAGTACTTGTCACATATGGTGCTACCTTCAGTACCAAGTACACAAGAGAGAAAACAATAAATCTGTGAAGCTCCATTCCTGTGCATTCTGCCTGATTCATTATATTCATATTCATTATCTTTATCTATATGCATATTCATTAACTTTAATGGTAGTCTTTAGTATGCAATCATAGAACCATACAACGCTTAGGACTGCAAGGAATCTTAAAGATCACCTGGTTCCAAGCCTCCCGCCATGGGCAAGGACACCTCCCACTAGATTAGGTTGCTCAAAGCCCCATCCAACCTCGTCTTGAACACTTCCAGGGTTTGGGCATCCACAGGTTCTCCGGGCAGCCTGTTCTGTGCCTTATTTCCCTCTGAGTAAAGAATTTATTCCTAATGTCTAACCTAATTCTACCGTCTTTCATTTTATAGCCATTACCCCTTGTCCTATCATTACACTTCCTGATAAAGATCTCCTCTCCGGTTTTCTGTAGGCACTAGAGGGCTCCTATAAGTTCTCTCTGGAGCCTTCTCCAGGCTGAATAACTACATCTCTCTCCATCTGTCTTCATAGGATACTACTACAGCTCTCAGATCTTCCTCATGGCCCTCCTACTTGCTACAACAGGTCTGTGTCCTTCTCACAGTGAGGGCCTCAGACCTGTATGTAGTACTGTGATTAAGTCTCACAAGAATGGAGTAGAAAGGGAAATTCAACTCCCTTGACCTGCTGGTTAAGTGTTAAATGTTTGAAACCAGAGCGAAGGGTATTACGGAATACTGTGATTTTCAGTTAGACATGGATGGAAAGATCCTACAGACTGACCATCAGTTGAATATTTTAAAGGTTTGGGATATGACATTTTTCAAGGTATTCTGAGGTTGCTAATATTTACTAGATGTGTTTGGAGTCTGTGCATCCAAAATCATTTATGTCTAAAAAAGTACATTTAGATACAAAATGAAGTGGGTGGGAATGAGGAGGTGCCTAAATGAGTGATTTCTGCACAGCTAAATCTTTTTCACTCTTGCCCCTACCTGGCTTCATTTCTGGATGTTTATTTGGAGACATGGCCAATACTGGGCACAGGCAGTGTAGGTGCCTGCCCGCAGTTGAAAATTGAAATAAAATATTCCTTGGAATAGCTATACAGAGACCCTATGGATGTTCCTTAGCTTTGTTTCCAATCTGATTTCTGCCTCTCCAGGAAGCTGAGACCAGAAGTCAAAGCAAGACACCTCCTGAGCAGCCAGGCTTTACCTCTGGCCTGCATGGCCTCAGACAGAGCCAGGCTTGCAGCTACAGCTGCAAAGGGAACATAAAGTAGTGCTGTGCTTTCCTGGGAGAAGGGTAGTTTTTCCCTCAGTGGCATTTGCCATTGCATTTCTTCTCGCATATCTTTTCAGCTCCTGTGGGAAGAGTATGTCCTAACCCTCTGCTAAGGGGTCATGACTTCCAGTCACTCCTCTTTGCTGTAGAAGTATCTTGTAGGATGCAGGCAGCTATGTCAACCTGTGGGGACAAGAGTTAATCACAGATTAGATCAGCTGAAATGAAAGATTGAAGGTTAATGAGAAATATTTAGGAGGGAAACAAATGTTAACCCAAACATTTCCCCTAGTCTTTCCTTTTTATATTTATTTTTTTCACTGATATATCACTTGGCTGATACATTCCAGCTCTGTGGTTTCACACAGAGCTCCTTTTCCCTCCAAATAGGTAAATAAATAACAATTAAAAATAGGGGAAGAAATTCAAATCACTGTACTAGTACTGTTTGACTTCCATTTCATGCCTTGGGACTATATCCAGTGGTATCCCCTTCTTCTTCCTCCCACACTTACCCCTGGCCACTCCTGTGATGAGAGTCATGGAAGTAGCCAGGAATTTATTTTGTTTTTGGGCTATAAGGATCTACCTTAACTATGTACATTTTTGGAAGGATCTGGGCTCGCTACTATGACTGTATTTAACTCTGTAATTTTAAACTACCGTTGTTTTTGAATCTGGTTTGTGTAGTTCAGGATGCTCTGGTCCAGCCCTTTTCAAAAGCAAAGCAAATTCAGGCAGAATGAAGAGGAAAAAAAAAAAAACCCACCAAAAAAAATACAACCCCAAAAAAGAAACACCACAGCTCTTTCACAGTTGGTAACTAACTGAGTTAGTTTTATATTTCTGTGTGCTCAGCATGAGATATCCGACAGCAGATCTATGGAAGCCTTGAGCATATACCTGCAGCTGAAATAACTAAAAATTTTGCTTTGAAAATACAAGGTCCTGTGAAATGCTAAGTGTTCGGGAGGATCATGGCATCATGCTCTTAAATTAGTTGCCCCACATTAGTAGTTACCTTTGACAGGTTTGACTTTTACCTCTTTCAACTTTATTTCCTAGGGGATAAAGCAAAGATAAGACCAGGTAATCTGGGATGCTGTCAAACTCAAATAATTAAGGTCTCTGAAACACTAAGCTTATGTTGGAGAAGACTAAGAAAGACCGTGCTGAAAGCAGTACTTTAGTGTTTAAACTAACTGCCTTTTTTTCTCTTCCCCCAAATGCAACATCTATTTCTCAATTCAGAAGTCCATCCCTCTTATGAAATGCATGTTGTTTTCCTTCCTGAGCTCTGTGAAGTATTTTTAAACCTTTATTGAAACTTACTCAGAGCAGACACGTGATACAGGAAATCTAAGCTCAATGATCCAAGCTTGGAAAAGCAACATGGAATGAGAATGAGGGATGGACAGGCAATTGTCAGAGAACCTCATGTGCCAGATGCTGCTAATCTACCTACAGTATCTAGGTATGTTTACCTACATACTAGTGCCACTATTAAAGATTAAAAAGTGTGTGTGTAGCAAGCTAATAAATATACCATCCCTATTCCTTCTTTATACTTCAGCTGGGATCTTAGCAGGGGTGGAATCTGGACACTCACAAACTGCTTCATGTGGGCAAAGTCCGCTCTCGTGCATGGAATTTGAATCTTTGTCCCTGACAAACTGCTCAGCTGGTTTTAGTGACCTCATGCTAGGGAAAGTCCCAGGTTACATGCAATACAAAATCTCAGCAGATGGAGAGATGAACACTTGATCCTTTTATTAGCATAATACATTCACTTGTTGTGGCCCAGTGACATCCCCAGCCCTGAAATTCTTATGCTAACGCAAGAAACAAATTCCAATCATTTCATAGTAATCAGTATATATGAATGTAACTCTGGAATATTTACCTAGATAATTTTAAAACTCACTTAATTGTAAGTTTTCTCATTTGATGATAACCATAAAATATACAAGGTTTACTTGACAGTCCAGAGACATAACAAGGTAGGATCTGCACAGCTATGTTCTATTTCTGGGAGAGATCTTAAATTCATCTTCATGAATTAGAGTTGCTAGAGCTACATTAGGGACCACTAAAATTTTATGGCCTTGAAATTAAGTGTTACTCAGCAGTTTTTCTAAACTTAACATCCATTCACAACCAGATAATAAAACACAATATACTCAGAAAAACTATGAAAAATCATCCCAACTCAAGGAAGGAATTTGGGATAAATCTTAGCACCTGATATTTTCATGTTGAATATATTGTTTATTTTTAGAAAATATATGAAACCTTGCAGAATTAATCCTACTATTGAGAAATTATTCCTCTCAGCACTTAATTCTCAGTAAATCCATTGACACTAACAAAAGAGATGACATGTATGACTTCCCTAGAATAGAAAAATTGCTGCCTATGGAGGAAAAACATCAGAGCTGTTTACCATTTTGAAGCTATAAATGTATCTAGAGTTAAGTAGCAGGATGGTCAGTTACAGCCATATCACACAGATCTTTCACTTGAAGCAGCAACACCTTCAATTTTATTATGTTATGTTCATCATGTCCTTCAATTAATAAAAAATAACACCAAATTTGGTGTTGAATGTTGGTTGTGGTTTAACCCAGAAGGCAGCGCAACATCTTGCTGTCAATTGTCCACTCCCCTCTCATTCATTGAAGGTATGACAACAGTTAATCTATTTTCTTGTTTTCAGTCACAGTGCAACATAACACTTATTTGGAAAACTTGTGCAACTCTGCAGTACCATATTCAAGGAAAATGACACAGATTAGGACAAATTCAAAAACAAGCTCCTAAACTGACCATACTATGAATTGAACATCCTACTATAAAAACATAACATGGTATATACTTGCTTGCAAACATTCTAGTCACTGTGGCTTATTAAATTAAAATTCATTAGCTGAGTGATTTGGAGGATTGTGAGTGCATCTTAAGGAAAGCTGAGTGCTCAGCACAGCAGAACAAAGCTTTTATTGAGTCTTATAGCCAAGATGAATTTGGATGGGTGGGGAAGGACCAATTTGGATTTTGGTTTCCACTATGTTATGAAAAATTATTAAGAACCAAGCTGAAACAGCATGGTAGCCTTTTTCTTCACTGGAATAGGTTTTAAGATTAATTTTAATCAAATTTGATAATGAAACAGCATTTGAGAGTGAAACATATACCTACAGCTTCAGGATTAAGATTATATATGCACTACATAATAATGAGAAGAACAATTAAGTTGGTAAAGGGACTAGAAAACAAGATTTATGAGGAGCAGCAGAAGGAACTGAGGCTATTTAATCAGGAGAAAAGGAGATGATAGAATGGAGATCTCATCACTTGTCATAACAACCTGTAAGAAGGTTGCAGTGAAAAGGGTATTGGTCTTTTCTTGCTCCAAGTGATAGAACATGAGGCAACAGCATCAAGTTGCGTTAGGGGAGATTTAAATTGGATATCAGCAAGAATTTCTTCACAGAAAGGGTGGTTAGGTGTTGGAACGGGCTGCCCAGAGCAATGGTGAAGTCAGCATCCCTGAAGGTAACTAAGAGACATGTAGATGACACGGCTCAGGAATGGATTTGTAGTTAGGTGAATGGCTGGACTTGATTGTATGAGTCTTTTTCACTCCACATACATGTAGGATTCTATGTACGTAATTTTATATGCATATATATGTCTATATATATCTGTTTGTACATATATCTATAAACAAGTATATGTCTATATAAGATTTATATATTTATAATTGAATACACTATATCTACATAATATACATAGACACATATATAATGATAATATAAATCCTGAAGCAATAGACATTTTGTACATTCTAAAGTTGTGTACAGGCTAAATTAATTCTAGTTAGTGCTTGCTTTTTCCAGCTGAATAAATGGCACAACTTTTCAGACAGTTTAGAGAAGTGTCTCCTCTTCAATGGAATGACAGTTTTTTGCAGTACAGCACTGGTATGTCAGCAGCAGGTTAGTGGCAGTCTTTTATTTTTGTAAAAATGAGTTATGAGGCTCACTGTCTTTCAACAGCTGCGGGAACACCAGCTAATGATGCAGTTCCTGGAAAGCACCATTGATTTCATTGCCATGTTTGAAGAACTCTGAAGCAGTAGGAATATAGGATGAGGCAACATTGTCTGTACTGTAAATCACATTAGTCAGCCATAGTTTCCTCTTATGGGTGAACCCATGGCTTCTAACAGCCCTCATGGGATTTTGAGTAAAACAAACAACTTCTTCCTTTTTTTTCCACACGTAAAGAAGATTGTGTGGCAGTAGAAAGAAAAAAAAAAAAAAAGAAAAAAAAGAAAAAAGAAAAAAACTACTGGCTGGAAATTTTTTTTCATGATTTTGAAAAAAAAAAAAATGTAAGAGCTGATATTCATCTTGCTTCTTTTAAGATAATCGTTACCCATATATATAAATCACAAACAAAGTCAAAATTCTCAAGGACTCTGATTCCTAGAGATTTCTGTTAGTCCCCACACTCTGACCATGTTGTGATCAGTTACTTTGATCAGCAGGAATATATTTTCACTGTGAGAAGAAATAGCTAAGATATTGGAAGCCTGGAACAGGCTGCCCAGACAGGTTGTGGATGCCCTGTCCCTGGGGGTGTTAAAGGCCAGGTTGGATGGGGCCCTGTGCAGTCTTGTCCAGTATTCAATGTGGAGGTTGGCAGCCCTGCCTACAGCAGGGGGTTGGAGCTTGATGATCCTTGAGGTCCCTTCCAACCCAAGCCATTCTATGATATGTTTGCCTGTTAAAACCTGTATGAAAATCTGAAGTAAAAATCTTTATTCTGATATAAGGATTGCAGCAGATTTACTGACGGTTGCAGCATTTGCTCAGTTCTAAGTCAATATTTAAGGTCTTAAACAAATTGACCTACTGATCTTCAGTATTGACAAAACTCTGAACTCGATACTGGTTTCTAGTGAGAGTCACAAGGGACCTGGTTAACTGAGGCTGGAAACCGCATTTTGAGAACTTGGGATAGTGATTTTAAAAGTTGGAGTTTGATCCAAAATCAGTGTTATTTATTTGAACAATCTTGAGAGCTGCAGACTTCGGGTTCTTTTTCCTGAGCCTTGGTATTTGAGTACGTGACATTTAGATGCAGGGCTGACAGTAAAGAGGTGTTGTAGTTTAACCCAGCAGCAACTCAGCACCACACAGCTGTTCATTCACTTCCCTAAAGTGGGATGAGGGAGAGAACTGAAAATAAAATAGAACTTGCAGGTTCGGAGAAAAGTTCTTTACTAAGACAGAAAAGGAAAACAAACAGCAACAAAAAAAGAGGCAAAGATAACATTGTCTATATCTACAATGCAATTACTCACCACATGCTGACTGATGCCCCACTAGCAATGAAACATCTCCCCACCTACTGACTGACACCCAGACAATCCCCAAGCAGCATCCCACCTCCCACTCATTCAACTGCCTGCAGCCTCATAGCCTTCTGCACAGCATCAGGTAGCATAGAATCACCCCTAGCCTTATTTAGGAACCTAACCTGGCTCGGCTCGGCTCGGCTCGGCTCCACCCCACCCCACCTCACCTCCTGCTTCCACCTCATTACAAGTGATGGCTCTTCCTGACTGAGTGGCTTGGCTCTTACTGTACTTCTGTCATTCAGCAGCAACAAAAACATCTGTGTGCAATTAGTGGTATCAGCTGAGGCCAGGAGGGTGAGGTGGTGAGGACTTTCGCCAGTTTTATTCCTCAGCCATCTTCTGTATCTACTCTCTATCTATCTTGTCTTAGTTCTCCAGCTGTAGAAGTATCAATAGTACGCGCTTTTTAATTTTGGGGGTTTCGATTTTGGCATCTTCACATTTTCAGATATGTATCCTACTCATTTTTGTGAATCACCTACTACAGTGTGATACACATATTGTTGAGGGATGCAAAGAGAGAACAAATGCTAATAAATGGAGTTTTTGTGTCAAATTCAAGGCTCAGCTCTCAAACTTCTTGTTTGAAGTTGGGAAGATGGGTATCTTGGTGGAGCTGGGAAGTCATCCACCAAAGAGTCACATAAACGAGATTATTGTGGTAGCCAAGTTACAGCCCCAAGTAAAAATTCAGTTTGAGAGAAAGTTTACTCCACTTTTGAGGAGTTTACACATGGAATTTGCATTCAGACAATCTAGCAGCCTGCAGCAGGCAAACTTTTCCATTTAATTTATAAATTTGTTTAAAGTCCAAATCCGTGAGGTCTTTTGTTTAAAATGAGGAGAGAAATGGGCAACATGGGATGAAGAACAGTGCATGGTGATTGACCAGTACGCTAATTTTTCTTGTTTTGTGGCTCTGTATTTAACAGTCTTGAAAAGAAATAAAGCTATGGGCAGGTACTGCAAAGGTAATTTTTGCGGGATGGTGATCATTAACGGAAAGCAGGGATGGGGAGTTTCCATTCATTCTATTTCCTCCCTGCTTATGCTCAAACTCAGTAATAGATTTTGGAGACAAGGTCAGTGGGCAGCTATTGTGTCTTAAAGGGGAAGAGAGGCTGATGTAGAGGGCAACTTGGACATTAAAGAAAAGAAGAGAGCATGCAGACAGCCTCAAGAGGGGCTGCTGGTATTGAGGCCAGACAAGAGGGTCAAGAGACACCTGCAGGATGGCTCCACTCCACAGCTTCAGGAATGAGGCAAGACAGGCTATAAACACATGGGCTGGAGATGATGTCTCTGTAGATTAAATGCTGTGCTGGCTCAGCACCAATCTTTGGGCATCCTTATGGAGATCCTCAGATAATAAGATGTCTGTGCTTTGTCTGGGAGAGGGAAGTTCAGGTAGAGGTCACAGAGGAGTTGGCCAGTGTTTTTGGCAAGGACAAGAATCTGAGAGCAGTGCAAACATCCTTCTTGGGTGATCAGTGTGAACCATTAATATGGTTCCTTCACGGCAACTCCACTTTTTAGCACAGCATCTTCAGAAGCAAAGATTCTAGTCAATAAACCCCATAGGAAACTTCCATTAATTTTTCCCTGTGCATGTGCGCATGTGTGTTCATCCTCAGTGTATTTTCAAAGCTTTCTACCTCTGGAAATTATCAGTGAGTGCAATTAAGCAACGCATTCCTCTCAGTGGAATCCACAGGCTCCCTGGTACTATTCTTTCATGACTCTTTCTCCCCCCAGACTTTTGTCCATTTAGATCACGCTGACGAGATAGGGGAGGAAATAACAGCTGTGTCTCTTGACTATCTCAGGAATTAGTATTACATTCCACTAGCAGCTCTTTGTGTCAAGTGCCTGACTTTTGAATATTGTACAGCCTAGTGCTGCGTGTACTATTAAGAAGGCAAAGACTATGCTGTGACATTGAGCCTTCTCAGGAAATGCCAGCAGAGAGGGTTAGCATTCTAAGTGCTCCAGGTGTATAACAAGTCCATTCCAGAGAAATGTGATTATGAGAGCAATGTTGATTCACTTGTATTTTCTGTAGAAAATGTTGGCTTGCTTTCTGAATAAGCCTGACCATCATTAACCTCTTTCAGAGCGTGGGAACTAAAAGCAGAGACTGCATTTCTTAGAAACATGAAGTGGATTGTTTGCATGCTTTTGGTCTGTGTTTTTTGTTTGTTTGTTTGTTTTGTTTGTGGTTTGTGGTTTTTTTTTGTTGTTGTTGTTGTTTGTTTGTTGTTTTTTAATAAGTGATTTCAAGCTTCAGCTATTAACCTTTATTGATGAATAACACTGTGATAGTTACAGGAAAAAAAGTCCGGGACATCACTCAGATATTACAGGGCATATTAAATATCTCAGAGAGTGGCATTATCAGTTACTGTTTCTCTTGCCATGTCTGAGAAGGGGCATTTCTGATTCAGAGAGAGCAGTTCACTGAAGATCTGAACACTTCCCTGCAAACTCCAGCTGCAAAATGTGACATCCAGCTTTCTTTGGGGCACAGCCAACTCTGCTAGTGATGGATGAGAAAGGTGTCCCTGGAGGTAGCTTGCACTATTATGATAGTCCACCTCAGAGTCCATTATAACAGATGTTTCATAGAATGATGCTAATTGTACTCCGAAACAGGAGTGAGAGAGCAAAGCCTGAATGTGACCTGGACCTATCATGTCAATTCCAATTAGCTGGTCACCACTCAGCATTGTAAGTAAAGGGACTGCACAGCATGAGGTGAAGCAGGCATTATTATTTCTAGGATGTTGTGTTTGGCAGATGACATGGATGTAAAACAGAGTTGATAGATAGCCTGAGAACAGACATAGATATAAAGCTCAGTGTGATTCATTGTGGTTATTTCTGGGGTTTATGAAACATGCTATGGCTGTATACAGCACTCTGAATATGCTGAGGTTAAGCAGGTCATCTGTTACTCAGGGGCAACATTTTTCTCTCTTGAAACTCCCATATTTTCATTGTGGCATTTCTTGTGCACTATTTTTGTTATATTCCTCCTATATTTTCCCCACTTTCTGTGCTCCTTAGGGACATGTGTGTAGAACTAGTTATGACTGCTGTAATCTCTAAAGTCTTTGAGTTTTGAAATAGACTCTGGTATCATTAAAGATATCCTTTCACTGGCCTCCTGCCATGCTTTGCAAGGAAGCACAAAGGTGAGAAAGGTTAGTACTTCAGTACGGATAACAGCTAAATGTGTTTGAAAGGAATTGAAGGTTTTGTGCCTTAGCACAATGGTTATGTCCTCCTGTGCTGAAGTGACAGTGTTTGTGCATTCTGATATTCCAGGAGCCTGCAGCAGGTAAGCTTCTCTATTTTATTTATATATTCTTTCTGAATACAAGATATAGCTGAAATCACAGGATTTGCTTCCTGGAGTTTAAATAATTTGGGTTTGTACAACAGTCATATTTGTCAGTGTTCTCTTTTGCTTTCTGCTTTATCTTTACAGCACAATCCATATCTTTATCTGCTTGAAGAGTGAGATATTATTCCTGACATTACCTAACTTTATTCAGTGTTCTAATTATGCTATTCAGTTGAGTCAGCCAATAAAGCTTAGACCATGCCAGAATGCACATGCGCAAATCGCCTTTTCACATTGTGCATTTCCTGAGGATTCCTTGGATTCCTTGAGTCAAAATAATTAGTGCTTTTTATCAACTGACTCTCAATTCTATTTTGTGGTTCAGAAAATGAACTAAAAATATTCTATTTGTTTTACTGTTTACAGGCCTGAGATTTGATTCTATTTCTATTTGGATGCATTTTATTGTCACATCTATGACATAGAGTTAGCTGTGCCTATAATAGAGCTTTGAGTAGTGGAATGGTATTGAAGTGTTCATTAAAATACTTGTTTCTAGGTACAGATGCTGCCAACTCTATGACTGTGAATCTCTGCACTTCTGTTGTCCTTGGCAAGCTTGATCCTACTCTTTCAAAGTAAGCAGAGATGATATCTCAGAGTGAGGACAAAGTACAGTAAAAATAATCAAAAATACTTTCTTGATCTTTCCTTTCAGCTTAAGGGAGCATGTTTACCATTCACAGTCATGAAAACTTGATTTTTGATTGACTCCAGTTACCAGTCTTTAGCATTTTTCTTTACTTTACTGTACTTTTTTTTTTTTTTCCTTTGCTAGGAAGCTGCATAAAGAAATGAGTTTTGAATTAATAAAATGCCTCAGTTAATCTTTCATCCATTGAGAGCTAATTCCACTGCAACAGAGATAAAAGGTTAAGTCTTCATGCAGCCCAGGTTGAGTGAAACTGTATCCCCTACCCACATCACATAGCTGACATAAATATTTTCTTGCAAATTCTTGCTCTCTGTAGATCTCCTCAGCTTACAGTGGTCAGTTGACTCACTTGAAGACTAATTTCAAACCCTTTGTCAGATTTCTTAAAACACTGAAATTGGAGGAGGGAGCCTCTCCAACCTGAATCCAAAGGATGGATTTTTTTTTTTCCGGTTTTCCATTTTGGATGAAGAAAACCTCAAAAGTATGCATTGCAAAGGATCCTCATTGCAGTGATTTGTGATCTGAGAGTAAAAAGGTAGAATCATAGAAATAGTGTGATCTCAAGGCTGAGAGGAGTGACAGCTACTGCCCAGTGTGGCTCATTGTCCTGTTTATACTGGGATCTATAGCTCTTTCTCTAAGACAGTTCTGCTCTCTTGAAGGAGTTCTACTTGATTAGTCCAAGATCTTGTGATTCTTAAAGGGAAGAACGTCCATGTTTCCTTTCTATGTTGGATGTTTCCCAGGAAGTGTTTTCTTTATTCTGACTATGTTGTCATCTCTCCAACCTTCTTCCAAGTTATTTCCATGTTAATATAAAATCTTTGCATCAGAATCTGACTGTGGTGGCAGATTTGTATTTCCCAACAGAGTTCATTATAACCATGACACCACCCTAAAGTGTCATCAGTTTTCACGGTGGTACAGTGTCTGTGCTTTCTAGCAGGCAGCCCAGCTCCAAAAGCTAAAGACATTATACAAGAAAAAAAGATTTCCTTTAAAGAAGGATTTTTTTTTTTTTGAGAAAAAGAATTTTAGCTTCTGTTGAGCTTCCAAAATTCCATCTTTCTGCATGCTAAATCCATTATTTCCCTTGCATATAATGAAATGACATGAGTATTTGCACCTCTTAGATTTTTAGTGCATTAAAATGGCATTTTCTTTTTCTGTACCTGTTAGAATTTGAGGAAAGACAATAATTCTTTGAAGTTTCAGAAACAGATAACGCAGCCTTATTTTTTTTCAAGGGGGTTATCAGAGTCCTCTGTTCAGGAAAGTAAGATGGAGGCCTTGATTGACTATATGATTAAGTATTTAAACAGCTTTTTTTTCCATTCTGCTAAGGTATTCCATCCTGCTGCCTACATATAATGCATCTTATTAAGTAATTTTTGTTAACTCACAGTATCTGAAAAATGTGGAATCAGAAGAGTGATTCAGTAAAGCTTTTAGCACAAATATGTGCTTCCATAAGTGCTAGGCAGTAGGCCTTTCCTAGATGGGGCTAATGTTTAGGTAGTGCCCCTACTGTCATCCATTTTCTCTGTTTCTATCAGCAACTCTATCTTCATCAATTCCTAGTGTCTACTGTGGCCCAACATTCTGTGTCCTGTGCATTTCCCATGGCAACAATGACAGGTTAGCTATTGCAGGTGGGAAGCCCACTAAGTTTTAAGGCCAGATATGGATCATCAGTGAAACGGATTACTACAGCTCTCTGTCTTCTGAGCCTTTATCCTCTCCTCCCAAAGCATGCATGCCAGACTGACATCTGAGGGTGGAGTTGGGAGGAAAAATATATGGCCACTTACTTATTAAGTGTATGCCATTTACCTTCATCGGATACTCTACCATAGATCTCACAATGGACCTGTAATGTCCAGTACAAGAATGTGGTCTTCCAACTCAGTGGAAGAAGAAAGCCAAGGAATAAACATTTTCAACAAAAGGTTGAGAATATTCCTGTCAGTCCAATATCATTTCTGTTCAGTTCACAGGGTAACTGGAAGATTGTTCCAAGTTGTTGTGTATTGTCTTGGCAAAGCTTTCTTCCCCAGCTGCAATCTGTTTTGAAAGGGTATTGACTAAACCATATAATTGATAATTCACTGCTACAGTGCTCACAGGAACAATACTCACAAGTATTTATTTGCCCCTTGGGAGATTCTTTCCTTATTCTATCAGTTTACTCTCGGACTATTGGTAACTAGGCAAGCTATGCACGTCTGGTTGGTACTCTTACTCTCTTACTGCTAAAACTGTCTTTGATAAGTGGCTCAAGTGTTATCTAAAAATAGCCAGAGAAGGTAGGGATTCTATGTTGACCAAGATACCTGACTGTGTTTCTACCTTAAAGAGATCCTACAAAATTAAATAGGTTGTTCCAAAAGTAATGCTTCCTATTTATTTCCATGGAAACAACAGCAGATACATGAATACAATAGCACTATTTGATGTAAATTCTTAGCTATAAAACACTTTTTCAACATTGTCACCACCATTAGCCATGCATTTTCTCCAGCAATGAACAAAGCCTGCATGCCACACTAGTAAAAATCTGCACTAGCAGATGTGACCCACTGTTTCAGTGTTTCACCACCCACTGCCTCGCTGTGCTCATATCCACTGTTTGGTCTCCATAAGCATTCAGCAAGCATTGATGAATGTCAGTGGGTGCCATTTTGCCATTTTTTTCTGCACAGAGGAATTCAGTTCCACCCCTTTGCTTAATATACAGTTTCATGTCAGACACCATTCTGTCAGACTGTCCCTCTGCTGTCATCTGTTGCACAGATACAAAATACAACAGCATACTGGCAAGGAAGGTTCAAACTCTACTGCCATACCACCACTTCAGAAGTTGTGGGCCAACATAATAAAGTAGGAGGCATTACTTTTGGAGCAGCCCTCATAGAAATGTGTCTTTAAATCTCAGAAACATCCTTCTATATGAACATGAATTATGCCAGTGGAGAACCAATTAAAACAGAATGCTCTGGGCAGTGAGTAAGGCAAAGGTAAGAGTTTATACATCAGCTCATGGTCGGTTGTGTTCTTCCTCTTTAAGGTCACTTTAAAAATCTTCCAAGTGCTTCCCATGGGCCATAAACTGCACAATTGCCTGTGCAGCATTAGTATGACTCTTTCTGTGGGCTGTGGGTTTTCTCCTGGCCAGCAGCTTCTGGCCCTCTGTTTTCTTGGCATCTCTTTCCTGGCTGCCTGCCTCCATTGCTGGGAAAACGCTTGCTCTTTTTCAGAATAGGCAAACTCTTGCATGTTGTCCAAGAGGACTAACTTGTTTCAAAGTACAACCTCCTTCATGAGGCTTCCTGCCTGCTGTCCAGCTGCAGCCTTTCAGAAGACAGAATACGGGACATAGTAAATGATGAACAAATTAACCTAATGCCATCCATTGCAAATCCTGAGGACCCAATCTAGAAGACTTTCATAGGTTAGAAAAAAAATTGTTATGAGTTGCATTATGTGGCAGTCTGAGATATCACTACTTCTAAAGCACTATCAGTCTGAAGAAATATAACATGCATACCTACCTGCACTGAATGATTGTACAGAAAGGAGAACAAAACCCAAGCAGGCAGTAAAATAACAAGTAATTTTCCACTGTGTTGTTACAATAAATTAAAAGAACATGAGTGCTAAAATATATAATCTATTGGTTACTTATTAAGCAGATAAATTTGCTTTTCGAGCTATCAAATGTGAGTTCAATCTTAAATATTTTAAGGCTGCGGTCCTCAAATAGTTTGAGTGGTACTGCGCTGTTCTCAGGCTAGCCATGTTTGGAACAGAAACAAACAAAACCTTCTACTACTCAGCCACTCA
This sequence comes from Alectoris magna, assembly GCA_030625065.1. NCBI lineage: Eukaryota > Metazoa > Chordata > Aves > Galliformes > Phasianidae > Alectoris > Alectoris magna. The sequence goes on along the minus strand of CM060562.1, from coordinate 81,822,721 downwards.
GTGTAATTGGCAACTAAGTGGTTGCTGATAAATCTGAAAGCAGATATTTGTTATAAGATCTTCCAAGCTGACACCATCCAACAAGAAATGTGTTTCTATTCTAAAAGAAAATGTACACTGTGTAAAGTTTTTTCTCTCCCTTCTTCTGTGTCTGTTATTTGTTTGTATGTGAAAATAAGCTGTGAATATTTTGAAACCAGTAAATCCTTGTCAAAATAGCTTTTGACAGAATGTTTCAGAAAACGAACATCCAAAATTCAGAAGATTCAGGCTGTATGGTCTCAAAGGTTTAGAACAGTAGCCAATATTTTTTTTCCAAACCATTGATTTTTTAAATTATTATTATTTTATATATTTTTGCTTAGTAATTTCATATTAAAGACGTACTAAAGCATCAGAGCTTTGGACAACTAATCATACTGACTGATGAGGCAAAGTATATGTTTGACAGCTACCATTCAGTAAATACAGCTTCTAGTTAAATTATATGTTTTTCAAAACAGTGTTTCCTTTCAGGATTTTTTGATCCATGAAACCATCTGTCAGAAAATATCACCAATGTCAACATTTTACTAGATAGCAAAAATAATGAAGCATTTATGTGGACTGGGAGAACATCCATACTCCCATTAGGCTGAGCTAAGATTATTATCATTTTTTTATTAGGGGTGTGATATTTGATCTTCAAGTTAAATCACTGAGAATGGCTCAGGACTATAAATTCATGCTAAGAGGATAAAGTAGCCATGAAATTTATGAAGCAGAGGAAAAAAAATTAGAAAGCTGTTCTGCAGCTGTTTGTTGTAGGATTTCTTGTGACTTCCTGGTAAGCATCTAACCCTTGCCACGTTTAGGGGGTAGGTGATGAATTACTTGGGTGAGAAATGCTCGTGTCCAATGATTATTCAGGCTCAGGCTGGAGTCTCAATGAAGCACTCTTTGTTCAAACGTTTTTGCAAAAGTCGGTGTTCTAATGGGTAGGCACACCGTAACGAACAATCACCAAATACTTATACCCATATCATTGACCACACTTTCCTCTTCCAGCTCCCCAAACTGGGTTATAGCCTATCTGGGGTTGAGTTTTTGATTTATCTCCTTTTAAGGCATCCCCTTGAGAAGGTACTGCTTTAAGACACCCTGGCCTTAATCTCCAAGGTTGCAGAGTGCCAACATTACAAGGTCTGTGACCCACAACTCTCCCAAAGTTACTGGTTTCCCAATTGTTGCTCAACCCTCCTCACATAGGCCTAGCTATGTTCTGTTTCCCAGTTCCTCATAGCAACAGGCTGCCTAGCAATTTCTGGAAGGACAACATAACATTCCATATATCACACTTGCATGCTCTTCCTGTGAGCATAAAGCCGTAAGTATTGTACCTCAACTTTCATCACTCTCTCAACTTAGTCTATTACTAAAATTTGTAATTTTCTTTTCGTACCCTGTTCCCACCCCCTACTTTTCCTTCACCTGTCTACGGAGATATTTTGAAATATAATCAGTTTTTTCTTACCTGTAGAACATGAAGTTCTTGTTGCTTTTTTTCTTTTTTATAACTTGCTCAAATACTGTTGTTTTTTTCCCTGATTCTAAGTATTTCCATTGATATTACTTTTTCAAAATGTCTGAAACATTTGCTAATTATATCTCTTCTGATCATAGATTCATTCTTCCTTTTTCTCAGACAACTCATAAGATGTTTTTTTCTTTCTCTACACTAGGAAAAAAGCGTTATTCAATCATTAGTTTTAAAAGGATTTAAATCATTTAGCAGAGGAGGAGAAATGAAACTGAACATCCTTAATTTTTTCCCCAAAATAATGATATATCATCCTATTTCCTCCTTGTTGTTCTCATGCAGCATTCTTGCACTGACAGTGGTAATAGCACTTGTTAGTTCACAATGTTCCTGTGGGCTTATTATGGTTGATAAGCTGCAGTTTTATGGTTAACACAGTGTTTGTATATCTCATGTGTATTATTTAAGCCTCTTTTCATGGATACATCTGACACAGCTGGTAAGAGAGCCTAGCAGGAGAGGTATCCCACTGGATCTGCTGTTCACAAGTAGAGAAGGACTGGTGGGAGATGTGGTGGGTGAAAACTGTCTTGGATATGATGACCATGACATGTCAGGGTTCTTGATTCTTGCTCACGTGAGGAAGAGGATCAGAGAAAACAGTAGCTTGGACTTCCAGAGGGCACACTTTTAATTGTCTATGGCAGTGGCTGGGAAAATCCCTTGTGAGACAGTCCTGAAGGGCAAAGGGGTCTAAGAAGGGCGAACATTTCTCAAGAAGAAAAGTTTATAGAGCAGGTTGTCCCCATTTGCCCTAAGATGAGCTGGTGGGGAAGAAGAATGGCCTGGCTGAACAGTGAGCTTTTGCAGAGACTCAGGGGGAAGAAGAGAGTTTAACACGTTTGGGAAAAGTGGGAGACATCTCAGGAATAGTATTAGAATGTTGCTAGGATATGCAGAGAGAAAATCAGAAAGGTGAAAGCCCAGCAAGAACTTAATCAGACCACTGTTGTAAAAGATAACAGAAAATGTTTTAACAAATACATTAGCAACAAAAGGAGGGTCAAAGTGAATCTCCATTCTTTTATTGGATGCAGTGGGGAACATTACCACCAAAGATGAGGAAAAGATTAAGGTACTTAATGCCTGCACTTTCATCACTGTAACCACACATAACACTAAAGGCTTGGGGCAGAGTAGCTGGAAAGCTGCAGAGAGGAAAAGGATCTGGGGGTGTTATTTGATAGCCGGCTGAACGTGAGCCAGTGGTATGCCCAGGTGGCCAAGAAGGCCAATGGCATTCTGGCTTGTATCGGAAAATGGGTTGCCAGCAGGAGCAGAGAAATAATCGTCCCTGTGTGCTTGGCCCTGGTGAGGCTGTACCTCAAATACTGTGTTCAGTACACAGAAAGATATTGAGGTATTGAGGCATGGCCAGAGAAGGGCAATGAAGCTGGTGAAGGGTCTGGAGCACACATACTTAAGAGGAGCAGCTGAGGTAACTGTGATTGTTTAGACTGGAGACAAGGAGGCTCAGGGGAGAGACCTTATCGCTCTCAAAACTATCTGAAGGGAAGTTGTAGAGAGGTGGGGGTAGGCCCCTTCTCCCAGGTAACAGCAATAGGATGAGAGGGAATGGGCTTAAGTTGTGACAGGTAGGTGCAGTTTGGATGTTAGGAAAAGCTTCAGAAAGAGAACTCAGACACTGGTACAGGCTGCCCAAGGAGGTGCTGGACTCACCATCCCTGGAGGTGAAATATTTAAATAAATATTTGGATGTGGTATTTTATGGAGGTGATTATTTGGTGTGGTGGTGAGGGTTTGGTGGTTGGACTATATGATCTTAGTGGTCTTTTCCAATCTTAATAATTCCATTATTCTACTTTTCCATTTTGCTTCTGAAGTTATCTCTCCCAGTATCTCTTCAAAACTACCATTTATGGACCTAGTTTTGTCTAGTTGAATACTGAACTCAGAGAAACTGCAGTACTGCTACTCCAAGCACTCATAAACAGCAGGTTGGAATACTGGGCTTTGATGCTGAAAATGCAGAGAAAAAAAAAATCCAGACCAGTCCAGATATCTTGTATTGGCATTTCAGTTTATCTTTCCAGACTGTGTCATTTTGCCCTGGCTTCTGTGTTTAAAGGTTCACTTTAGAGAACATAATTGAGATCTTTCTTCCGTGAATGCCATAGAGGACAGAAAACTAATGCTTTTCTCCCTCTATAAGAATGAAGATGTGCCTGAAGAGGTGCCTAACAGCATTCTGGAAGAGGGCTCATAAATGTTGTTTGTTTTTTTTTTTAAAAAGGAAGTTTTTAGACACTTGAGTAATTGCAGTCTCACGAGATGCTGCAGATGACCAAAATGTGAAGGGATTCCTACTTATTATTTGCCAAATGTTTGATAGTACAGTCATTGATGAATATTAAAAGGTATGCCTGAATAGAGCACCTTATAGGATGTCCCTAAGCTACTGGAAGTACTTACCATGAGGAGGGCAGCTGTATACTTGTCTGCTTTTTAATTCTTCCCCATTTGCTACCAACCAAACTCAAAAGCAGGAAACTAGACTCATGGGCTTTTGGAGTAATAGTTGTTAGAGCATGTTTTGAAGCTTTCATGTTGCCCTTTATCTGACCACATTCTTTTATCAATGTTTGTCCTGTCTTCCTGGTTATTTTTTCTGTGAATGCAGATAAAATGACTGTCATTTTAAGTGGAGAACAGCACCTTTCAAAGAGATGAGTTTTCACTGAACAGAATTTTGTTTGGTGTCAGTAATCTTGTGCTTCTAAATTGGAAAACTCCAGGTATTTAGGTGGGAGTACATCATCACTATTTGCTTTCATTAAAGGAGATTTTGTTACTTTTATTTATCTACAGTTTCTACAGTTCTGTGTTGCATTTGGCTGTTCAAATGGCTCCTGAATCTGCTAGTGAAAAAATTGTATCCAGCAGGAATGAACGTATTCTCCCTTTCACAAAAGCTGTGATGCTTCCACTCTTAGGCACTTATAGTATTACTACTGATGGTCTTCCAGGTTTATTTTTAGGTATGTGAATTTACTTCATTCTATTTATTACCATGCATCAAGTAATCATAAAGAGAGTGTTTCCAGAAGGCTAAGGAATCATAGTTTAGTGAAAAAATGATCCACAACTATCTTGAAACTATCCCCAACACCGAGTGCAGGCTACTATGTTATTAAAATAGTAAAACACTGATAATGACATGTAAAAAGGCTGGGACTCACTAAGGGTGAGACTAGCAGCCCATAAGAAGAATGAGAATAGGATCTTCAAGAACAGAAGGCAGCCACTGAATTTGTATTCAATACTTACTGTACATAATATAATCTTTTAAACTTAAAATTAAATTTGTGTAATCAGAAAAAAAAAAAAGTGAGATATTCAAATTTCAAAACAACACAAGTAAGGTACAGGAATTATATTGCTAACTAAAACCGCAGGTTCCATGAAGAAGCTGTAATGGAAAGACTGGTTGTTGAAAACAGCTTAAAACCATGCTTTAGACCACTAATAGCCTAATGGAGTTCTTTTGAAAAAGTTCTTAGACAACCGGTTTAATTTTCAGGTAATTCTATGTGGAGACAGGAGTTGGACACGATGATCCTTGTGAGTCCCTTCCAACTTGAGATACTCTCTTCTATTCTGCTCTGCTCTTTGGTGTCATGATTGCTCATCATGAAGTATAAGATTAAATTAATTTTTGTGCTTTGTAATATGCTGGTGGACAATGCTGACCCACATTTCAAGCAGCATGTAATCATTTCGATTTTATGAGAGGGATAGTTGAAGGTGTAGTGAAACATTTGTTCTAATTGTACTTCCTGAGAAGTTTCCCACCACATACCCTTTCTATCTGGATCTCAGTGGGTGCGTACATTTGCTGAAACATGCAGAGCACCCTGCCAAGTGTGTGTGTCCCAAAATGTTATCACACAAGAAACTGTGGGGACGCACAGTTTGATTCAAGCTTAACCTATGATGCACTATAGACCCACCCTTCATACTTGGTATTGAAATGGCTGAGGTGCTGCCCTGAAGAAAAGCCCTAATGGTTTTTCTGAAGGGACTTCACTCAGAAGGGATAGCCAACAAGACAGGCGGGAGTAGAGGAGACCTCTTCTTTCCCATCTGCCACCCACCTTTTAGAGGCCACTGGTGCTACTGGGTTCACTTGCACAAAACAAAGCTGCTGAACAGGAAACATCCAACATGTGTCCTTGGCCTGCCTTCCCTATGTGTGTGAAGGAGCATCCTTCAAAGTGAGGAGCCACCAAAAATCCTGATGCACCTCTCAAGGGCAGACTGGAGGGTGACTGCAGTCCTTCAGGCACAGGGAGAAAGCACAGCTTCAGCATAACCTGATAGTTTTGCTCAGCAAAGACTGGAAAGAGCAAAAATATGGGTCCCTTCCTCATTAGTCCACAGCAGAGTATGGCTAGTTCCAGTGCTCACTGGAAGCTAATTTCATGCCATGTGGAGAAATGAAGGTGTTGGTTCTAGTTTTGAAGAAAAGTTGCTTCTCATCATTATCTCAGCTGCTTAGCAAAGCATCTTATGAGATGTGATATGTGGATTTAGCATAAATCCTTGGACTCCTTTGAGCCATACGGCAACACCTGTGCTGTATGAGCAATATCAAGAGCAGGAGGATAAGTCACAGTCTGATTTTAAGAATATCTCCAATTTTCATTGAAATGCTGGTCAAAGGGAGTAAGAAATATCAGCTGAATGAACAGAAAGCAATTAGTGATACAAGAAAATATGTAATTGTCTTCAGCAGGAGCTTCGTGAAATTACAGTTGTATTATATTAGAACATAAGGAGTCTGCATAGGGTTATGGAGGAAGAATGAATTCACACATAGAGCAGCACTGCAAATTTTTTTTTTCCTTTTTTCTTTTTTACTATTGCTGGGTAATTTTCATAATGTTCACGAGGTTGAACTGAGAGAAGAGCAGAGTCTCTCCTCTGTCCTGTCTCCATCTGACATTCAGCAAACCAGGTAACATCTATTTAAGAGAGATGAAGGAAAAAATACAAGAAACTTTGCCTTCCTCATTTTTCTTATGCGCTGAGATCCTGAGATTAGGGTATCCATTGGAGGATGTCTGGACAAAACCATACTTGCAGAACCTCCTGTAGTAAGTGGCTTAAAGCGAGTCCATTGACAGGACATTTGCATGCATCTCAAATCTTTATTTACTGTGTTCAACTCCTGTATAGAATAATATGATGAATTTCTGCTACATATCAGACTAAACTCTGGCAGGAACCATCTGAAGGTCTTTTTCTCAGTGCTCTCACAGAAGTTGATTTTTCTTCCCAAAAGCCTCAAGTCTGTAGCTTCTGAAATAGTTCCCCTTTAGATACATTCTTAAGAATGATTTAATAGATCTCACTAATGAAAATAACAGTGCCAACATTTAGCTACAATAACAAATGAAAACCTTCTCTGAGCATTTCCAGGTGAACTTTCAATCAAGGTTACATTCAGTGCAAGGTCACTGTTGTCTGAATCTTTTTCTGAGGACTAGGGAAAATGAAATGTATGTTTTACTTTAAAATTGTTTTGAAGTTGACCCAAAGAGTGAAAGGGCAGTCTTAAGGGGCCTGTGACGGCAGCTTCTTGATGTACTCAGAAGGAAGTCAATATCAGTGCAGAACTTAGAACCAGAAAGGTAAAGATTGAAGTTGAAATGCTGTAGAAGAGGAAGCCAAATTTAAACTCATGTGAAGTTGTCAGGAATGTTCCGAGCTCTAGTAAGCGTGTGAATGATGTTTGTTAAGATTGGAGGGTAAGCATGGAAGACAGCAGACAGTGATGTTAGGGATTTTTAATCCAGATTTCTGAATTTTATCTTTATTTTTTCTTCTGTGTGTGTGTGTGTGTGTGATTTTTCTTTTAATGAAAGAAACTTAAAAAATAGCACTTATTACTCTTTGTAAGTAGAAAATTTAGAGAGGATATCCATTTTAAGGAAAAAAAAAATCCTACTGTTCATTTTGTTTCTCTCTCTTTCTCCCATTTGAAAAAAATAGAAAAGATTAATGAAACCTTAAGTGAAAATTCTCAATGAAAGCCTTAGGTATCATTTTAATTACATTATCACTTCCTTGATATCTAGAGAATGAAAAGGTCAGAGATGGAAAACACAGAGCAAGCAAACATTCTACATTACTAACAACGTTTTTGTTTTGGTGTTCTTGTTTTACTTTTGTATACCTGATCACAGTTCTGCTGGAATGCTTTTTCTATTTGCTATTCTTAAAGTGTTTTAAAGTACAGTTGTTTTCACTGAGGATTTAAAAGTTGTTAGGAATTTAAGTATTAGATTCTTTGTGCGAATAACATTGAGATCACCATAATGAAGAAATCAAACAAGACTGACATGATCATGCTGGTCCTACCATAATAACATTTAAATCTGCCTATTACTGTGAAACCTTTTTGTCTAGAACTGTATGAAAAAACAAGACCATTCCTTATTGGTGCCATGTGGAAATAAATGTGCTATGGAATTCCAGTCACCGGGACTGGTTCCACTAGGTTTAGAAGTTCAGTGCAGCTGTGAATGAGCTGGCAAATCTAGATATTTTGTCACTTGAGATATTATAAATAGAGCAAGTAAACTGGAAATCTAGGCCCCTTCTTCATAACTATTCATATTCTTTGTTCAATCTTATGAAAAAAAACTGGCTTTCCTTGAAGAAACTTGGAAGAATGCACCTGTCCATCTAGAAAGGCAAATGGTAGGAAGAAGACCATTGTCACACAGGAGCCTTTAAAAGACAGTTGAAAAAGCCACTTGCTACTATGCCCTTTTTTGCTGTTAGGGAAAGCCATCTTTTCCCATTTCCTTTCAGAACCACCCACAATTTTGCATAAAACCTGTTTCATTTTGTAACAAGCCACTCTTTTTTTTCTGCTGTTCAGCCACTGAAGATCCTATATTCCCTCAATTCTGGCTGTTTGCAAACTCCAACTTTCAATGTCAGCTTCACTTCATCAGTTCTTACATTTGAAGGCCAACAGGGATCATTAAATAACTTAGTATGAGCTAAATATAACACCAGCAGTTCAATTTCACTTAAGCTCTGTAGTAAGCCAAATAACTTATAACAGGCTCAAGCTTATGTCTCAGCACAGCCATCAGCCTTGATTTGATGATATCAGGAACTGGGAAAATACCTAAACTTTCCTTTATGATTCTGATAGTTCACCACCACTGCAGTTAAGCAATTCAAACTGATGAGGCAAATATGTTTACCTATAAGCTCCAGCCATTGATTGTTAGATATATTCCTCCACTATCTAGAAAAGCCCATTGTGTCCATCAGTTCTCTCAGTTCAGTATTAATGTGCACCTTCAGGGCAATCTATGCTGCAGTAACTCAGCAAGCCTCAGAAAATGCCACATTAGAAAGCAGTTAGACACTGACATTTGGATGCTTTCTTTACTATCCATATTCTGCAAAGTTTGATGATGACAGACTACTTGGATGTGCTACGTGGCATCTATGTTAGAGGCATCATTGTTGGGAACATCAGTATTGATTTATTTAACCTAGATTTATAAGGAAATTAGGCTTTTTAAATCATTTGATTTGTCCCTCCTCTCAATTCTCATTTCCCAGGGAACTTGGGAACATGCTGAATACTTTTTATTTGATAGGTCAGTAGAAATCACAAAGCTTTTATTAAAGTTCCTTTAACTTCCTCTACAAGACAGAGGGATCAGAGGGGCTTCCATGCAGCTTGTTCCCCTCTACCCATCCCTCACCAACTGAAGGAATAGCTGCTGCCTGTTTAATTTGTGTCAGTGTCAAACTGATCATTATCTAGGTGGTTCAGAACCAGATGCATGACATGCCTCTTCACCATCCATCAAGGAGAAGCGGTGTGAAAAATTTAAAGGAAGATGAAGAAAAGGTGGTTATGGCAATGGTGGGAAGAAGAAGCAGGAATCACAAGGGTAAATGATGGAATTACAAGAATGAGACAGATTAGAGGGACATCAACAATCCCTGGAGGAAACTTTCTTTTGTTTAGTTTCTGAGTCAAACTGTGACAACTTATTTCTGCAATCAGTCAGAATTCTAAGTCTGAATCTAACAATAACCCCTGCAATATATTGACCAGAATCACAATCTACAGTCCTTACATTACATTGTGCAGCTTCTTTTTCTAGAAAGAGTATTAGAAGTTTTATGGCTATAAGTGTATACGGCCAGAAGACCTGCAACATGGTCAGAATACGCTGTTTAAAAACAACTTTCTCAGTTTTTATCCTGAGTTGGGGGCAGAAAAAAATAGCATTTTCCTTGTGCTGTCATCTTCAGAAACTATCTTTTAGGGCTAAAATATAAATTCTGGGGAAAAAAAAAAAAAAAAAGAACCACACTTTTTTGCTTTCCTGCTTTCTACCTCTTCTTTTAGATGTCTCTATCTGCTGTCAGGCTTATTCTACAGCCCATAATTTCTCTTCATATCTACAATATCTGAAAAGAAAATAACCTCTCAGAACTAATTAATGAAGATTATAACTCAGTGGATTAAATATGCTTAAAATAATTAACCATGCCATTTACTGGATGAAATTCTCGCAATTTCTTATGAAGGGTTTTCAATAAAGGGTTATCCCAAAAGTTACATTGGAATATAAATAGGTATCTGCTGTGTTCCTGACAGAAACTTTTAATGACCTTATTTTACTTCCAATTCAAAGCAGTTATATTTTCAAAAGTCTCTCTCATGCATACAATTCAGACTTAAAAAAAAAAAATGACAGTAGATTTTATGAAAAAAAAAAAAAAAAGTTCTTTACTGAGGGAGTCCTCTTTTGCAGAAGGAGGACATTTCACAGCATTACCTGGTGTGTGTAAGGAAAAAAAGGTAAGGGAACCGAGAACTGGACTTGTGCCCAAATTGATGCATGGACTTTGAGAGCAAATCTCATAAATTCGGGGTAGTGTTCTGGGGAATCTGCAGAGAGATAGTTTCTCAAGTAGTTGTTTTTCTTTTTAAAATTGTTTTTTGCTTCTTTAGCGATCTTATAATTCACATGAAATATTTTTCTTCAGTTTGATCCCTCAAAAAAAGCAGCGAACCCTTTAAAAATGTTTTTCCAGAGATTTAAAAATGAAGTTGAAAGAAAGACTGATATTTATAACTCTACTGTTGAAATTCTATGTTTCTCAGTGGCCCAAACCTGTAGAGACTAGCTAACTTTTAAGGAAACTAATGGGAAATCAACCCTCTATCCTTACTGCTGTGCATAACTCTATTGAGATATATGTGTATGTTTGAGACTGCAGAACACTACGCTGTACAGATTAGATGAGAGATGTTTTAAACTGACTTCTATTCCCCATACACAGCAATAATAGCAGCATTAACTTCACTGACAGCTGTATAAAACTCTAGACTCTGGTACTACAGGCAAATCTAAATACTATTTTAAAACCAACAGAAATATTTCTGATAACTTCATCGGTGAATGGCCTGGTATTCAAGTATCTCCTAATTAAAGAACATCACTGGCTCAGATAACATAGAATAATGCATCCCATGTTAATGCTCATTATCCAGCTTTCCCATCTTATGCAATAAAGAACAACCGAACAAAGCTGTGGTATTCTATTTGTATAGCAGTCTCTCTTCAACCTGAGAACAGTTAAACAATTTCACAGTTTTAAGTAGTTGCTAAAATCGACCCTTCACTTTTCTAAACTACTCTTGTTGTCTTTGAGTGTGTTTAGCTTAGCCAGTTTTGGATTTCAAAAGCCCTTCGTGTTTCTAAGGTGATTAAAACGCATATCAAATTTCTCTGCATCCATTGCCTCTGATTGCAGCCAAAGGAGAAATGGAGCTAGATTTTATGATGGCTGATCAAGGAACTTTGTTTAAAAGGGACATAAAACCCCCACCAAAACAAAGATCAATTTACATGTGACTGTGGATGAAGTCGTATCATTAAACAGAAAATAAGAGTTTAAGGCAGAATACAGTATCACTGATAACAGTGACAACTGGGCTGAAATGCAATTAGCACCTAAACAAAGATAGGATGGGTAGCAGCCAGTTAAACACACTGTTCTGCTTATGAGGAAGCAAAATTACTTCTGGCAGGTTTGTGGTTATGCCAGGGAAAGTTTTTGCAGGTAAGACAGCTGTCATGCACAGAAAGATGAACTTACACTGCTGCTGGGGCTTTCTAGAAACACAACACTCCTCAGGAAGCAGCCTAGGTCCAAGAGGTGCTCTCTTCAGTGGCTGCATGGGCATAGTGTAGCTCCACCCCGAGTCCATCCCTTCTGGTCACAAGGGAAACAGAGGTGTGAACAATGTACCTGTGCTCCCTGGGCCAACCACACCCCTTCACCAGGTGCTCAATAACCAGCTCAAGCCCTGACCTAACAGTTCCCCTGTACATGTCAGTGTATTAAGTATTTGTAAAGTAATGACAAAATTACAAGCAACAGAACGGGAGAAGTAACAGGAGAGATGCACAAGATGAAACTCAATACTGAGTGGGCTACAAGAAACACGACAACAATGGCTGAAATGATTATAAACTGTGTGTTGTTCACAAAGAATGAAATCTCAATTTAAAAGGATAGGTATGGGAGATTTTGTGATAATTTAAGAGATTTTAGTGTATATTGATACCAGTCATGAAAACAATCAAAAATCTGGGCCACATTGACAAAATTGAGGTTTTGACCTCCACCTAATTTGAGCTTCTGTTCTATTTCACATCAATTCATATATTATTTCTCTCTGCTCCAGTTTCAGTGTTTTAACTCATTGCTGGTGTACCTTCCCTACCTACAGTTTTTTTCTTCCTATATTCAGAATATTCCTTTGTATAAAACCCACTATGATTCCTTCTTTTTTTTCTTTTCACCAGAGTTATAGCCTTTATATGTGCTCTAGTTCACACCTTTGTCTTTAGATAGATATTACCCAGTATGTCTAGGATAGAGTTCATTATTAATGATTCCAGATTAGGAGCCTTTAATAGATTTACGAATCTTCTTCCAAACATTCCCAGAAGTTTCATTCATGTGTTTTTATGCTCTTTTTTTTTGGCATTGTTGTATTCTGAAAAGAAACGAAGGGAGTTTGGAATGTATTATACACTTGCAATTTAGTCTTATGATTTAAAAAAAAAATCTCTAAAGAGAGACTGTTGTATTAACAGCAGCAATTATGACTTCTCATTTAATAATAGTATATGTACAGTAATGCCATTATTTATCTCCTGTATTTATCTATTATAGATCTCCTGACGTAAAAGCATGGCTTTGGAACATATTCAATTGAATAGTCTTGTCAATGTTAGTGTAAGTAAAATCTGAATTTTAGTCAAATATCATTAAATACTATCATCAAATCTAACTTAGACATATACATCACTTAAGTCTCAAAAACCCGTCACTCCATAAGTAATACGATTAATGTTAATCGTGGCCCTGATATCATAGGTTTCTTTCTTTAAACATTACCCAGACAAAAATCCTTCAAAAATTATCACAATGTTTATCTATGTTTTCCTGTTTATTTTCTGTTTAACAAAGATAAAAATGTCTGCACAATGACTGAATATTTGAGCACAGAAGCGTTACGTCGTAGAAACACAAATACTTCATCATGCAACAAATATGTTTTCTCTGCACAAACGTCTTCCTATTGTTCTGTTATATTAAACTCAAGAAAAGCTACTAGGGCTAGATCATGAGAATTGCCTTATGCTGTGCACTTCCCACCAGAGTTCCTTAGGACACCAGAATTGAAATCAGTGGGAACTCTGGAGGTGTGAAGAACTACTCAGAAGATGCAAGGATTTTCCAGGTTAGACTTCTACTTCTCTGAGTTTCTCTATTTCCTGGTAGTACATCTGTTTCATTATTTTCCTTAAAATCTTCCTGCTTCTGAAAATGCGTAGTCTATTACCTATTGCACTTAATGTCGCCTTTTCAAGGGGAAGAAGGGGAATTTTTTTTGGTGGTTTCTACTTTCTGAAGCTTTGTTGTCACACTTTCTTCAGACATGTGAATGTCTTATTTCTTCTCCAATGCATATGGTTCTCATGTGATAAATATGGAAGAGATTTGGTTACATAGCTTAAGACTTCCAGAGTATGACACATGAGTATTTATGAAACACAGCACTTAGATATTGAGAATGAGTGATGGGAACTCCAGGAAGTTCGGATGTGAATAGTTATTCCTGTCTTGTCTCATATCAGGATCTGGGTGTGGGAAGGAATTGTTAGTCATGGATGGGTTTCAGGTTCTCTGAAGAGGCTGGGAAAAGAGATGTAAACAAGGCTGTAAAACTAAAGGAGTAATTCCACAACCACAGAAAACCATGTGGATGGTAAAGTTATAATCGCGCAAAGGGGTACAAGCAGTCGCAGGGCTTGTACAAACAGCATGTGGATCCCTAAGGGATCCTTATTTATCCTCTTGAAGAAGATGAGCATCCTATGCCTCAAGAGGTACTTGTGCCCTGTACTAGAGAACTGTGTCCCAAGAGCCCTAATTTGACTTAAGCTGTGAAGATGAATAGATACCTGATGAAAGGAATGATTCAGTGCAGCTTTTATTAGCATGCTAATTCTGGCAGAAATTATCTGCCAATTTTTGAAAAGCTGTCAAAGGCTGCTGTTTTAGTATCTTGACATTGAAAATGTTTTGCTGGCTTCAGTCTTCTTGTGAATTCTTAAACCACCTGGGAAAGCCTTTGTTGACAGTTAACAATTTTAGTTTTCTATATAAATTTTTCAAAATTTAGTTACATCTCTTTTAAAGGCACTGAAAAAAATAAACAAACAATTTCATACTGAGAATGAGTGTGCAGAAAGAGCACCCTCTGATCTACCCTACGAGGACGTAATTATTTCTCAGGTAGCTCAAATTGCTGTGCCATAGAGTTGTGGGCAGTTTCACAGTAACAACTGCTTTGTCTCTTTCTGCTATTTATGTAAGATTTTTTTCCCATCATATTTATTTTTTTCATTATGTCATTATTATTTCCGCAGTTGGTCTGTTTTTTTTCTTGTCCTCGGTACTTAATTCCTTTTTTTTTGTTGTTGTTGTTTAGTTTTGTTTTTAAAGGCCTCGTTAAAGTTGTGTATTTTCCTATTCAAATTCTCTTTCTTTAAAGAAAATATTTATTCGGGGCATGCCTTTGCCTTCTTTGGACTGTGATCTGTCAGCACTAGCACACTCCCTAGAAACTCACCTGGTTATCGAAAAAAGCTTGGTTTTATTGTGATAATGCCTGTCTAATTGCCCTTATCAGGACAGGGCATAGAGAATTCCCACTCTACTTGTAACTCACAGAACTCATTATCCTCATTCAAATGCATTTATTTTTTTTTTTCACTGACTTTCTCAGGTCACATAAACGAGACAGCAGGTTCTCTTTTTCATTACATTTGATGTTTTGACCTCTGCTGCTGGGGCAGATCATATGTTGAAACCAACTAAAGCCTCATTCTGCTCATGGGGGAGCTGCTGCAGAGAGGAGGCAATCTTTTTTGGTGGCACGTAGCTTGCCCTGTTCCCTGTCTCGATTACTTGGAGCCCAGAGAGCTGCCATGAAGACCTCCTCCTCAAAACTGCTCATGCCAGTTTCATAACAGCAAGGCAGCAAGCATACAAGGAAATGAGACATGGCACTGATGGGGAGGCTGAAGAAACGCAGGAATCCAGGTGCTCATCTTCCACCAGGAACCTGGATGAGGGTTTGCAGGAGGGCATCTTTTGGCTAAAGGCATTTTCTCCTGTTTGCAGGAGGTGGTATTGATTACTCAGAAAGAGCACTGCAGCTTTTTAAGTCAGTTCTGACAACACATTCCAGCATGGAGCCTGAGCTTGTAGGGAGGCCCTTTGAAAGAGAAAGCAAGCTGAAGCCTAACTCAGTGGGAGCATTAAATACCTTCTGATTGAGTTTACAATAGCATTGTCAAAAAGAAAGTTTTCAATTTTGAGAGGACTGGGGACTTGGAGGAAGGAGGTACCTGTAGAAAAGAAAAAAAAGAGTTTCTGCTTGATTTTCAAATGTTATACATTTTAGCTAGTTACATGTATTCAAAGGCATTTTAAAACTGTGTGATATTTTGAAGGGATGTTGAAGATTCTTTAGAGCAAAAGGAATCACATGGGATTAATATAGAGAAAGCACATTTACATCTTTTACTGTTCTGTTTTTTTTTGAGGTGGAAAATTGGGAGGGAAAAACATTTTTTCCTTCTTCCTCCTGAGATTTAGCTCTGTTCTATTATATCAAACTTCCTTGTGTAAGAAATGAAAATTGGGTTGAGAAAATAGTAATTGAAAACAGTTATGTGAATTTGGAAGTACCCTGGAATATTATTCTGAAACTTTTAAATACCTGCAGTTTAGGAGTCATCAAGTGCTGCTTCTTTGGCTTTATGCCTTTTATGATTGTGCCTCTGTAATTGCAAAAGATAAAAGATTTTAAGCATGTTTGAACTTGGAAATATATCAAAACAAACATGACACCAAAGTTCTAAATATCAAAAGGTTGAAAAGTGTAAATATCTTCCTTCCGCTTTGGAAATACTGTAGGAAAAAATACTATGGACTGAAGAATGGTAACCCACTGTTAATTGTGTTGTGTTTCCACAATGTGAGGAAAGTTGACACTTCAGAGAAGCACTGTGTTGTAAATAATCCAGAAAGAAGAATGAAACCTGAATGATGTTGCAGTAAACATCATTCGTAAAAGTGAACAGCAGAGGTGGAATGTGCTTTATTCCAGTATTAGTTTATACAGAATTTCATCAAGCATGCTTTTATGAAATAATGACTGAAAAAAACAGTCCCAAAATTAAACAAGATCTAATGGATCAGCCCAAAAATGTGAGTTTCTGTCTTCTTGTAGGAAAAAATCTGTACCTTTTAGGTGAATGCATAATTGAGAAATTGTTGTTCAAGTGGATAAAACCATTTTGGCTGTCAAAAATAAGCTAGATCTTTTCAGATCTCTTTTGATAACTTCTTCCTTAGTGAAGTCACTGCATGTAGTACCTCCATCTCCTCCTGTCCACCTTTCTCTCCTCAGGGTACCCATTAGTCGTCCCCACAATCGTATACACATCGAGGATTTCTTCCACCATGTGTACAGCTTCACATGATGTATTTCCTCCCTAGAAGAAAACACGATTTAATTTCAATCCTCAGATCTTTTCTTCCTACCACCACCTTGGTATTCTCCATGTTTTTCAAGACATCTTTTATTTCCTCCATATTGTTGCTCCCTTTTTTCAATTAGGGCAGTATTCATATATGAGAGATAGAATCATAGAATCATAAAATTGCCCAGGTTGGAAAAGACCTTAAAGATCATCAAATCCAACTGCAACCTAGCTCTACCCTAACTCTAACAACACTGCTAAATCACGTCCCTCAGCACCACATCCAAACAGTTTTTAAACACATTCAGGGATGGTGACTTCCCTTCTGTAGGGAGGGTGGCTATATTGCACAGAGGTATTGCTGTTCAGCAAGGCATTAACAGTTGTGGTCACCTGTGGTCAACAATGTCATCAGACTGACGTGTGGAAATCAAACTCTATAACCACAAAGTAGTTATAAAGCAGGTATGTTTAATCAGAGATGCGCATACACCCTGGTGCAAGGAGAATAGCTCCACCTAACTTGCACACTATAGCACTGGAGCCTGTAGACATCACAATTTTAAAAGATGTTGATAAAATGGTGCAAAGATTTGAGAGAAGTGACATTGATCTAGAAGATACGCTTTATTAGTAAGACTCGGGAAATTTGTTCCCTTTAGTTTGCAGAAAGAAAGTTAAGGATCCTTATATATGAGGCATGGAAAAGCTACTCTAAAAGATTCTTCAGTTCAGCAGACAAACAGAAGCACCAGTGGCTACAAACTGAGGCTAGAAAAATTCAGACCAAAAATAGGAAATATAGTTTTACTAGTTGTGACAATAAACTCTTGGAAATATATGTGTACAAAATATTGTTACAATAAATGTCATTTATTTTTCTTCCCCTGAAAGCAATGTCCATCCTTGTTCAAAACAAAATTAAATAAGAAGAGCTTTTTGTGTAATTAAAGTGATCCCAGTTGTTTTATGATATGTGGAATCCTCACTACAGTGTAAGAAATTTTTATCCATTGCTCACACTGTAGGGAAGGTCCATGTGGAATAAACACATGGAAAAGAGCCTATGACAAATTATTTTCAGTAGACTTAGAAAATGCTGGGCTTTTGTTTGTTTGTTTGTTTAACAGCAACTATTTGAGATATAATGACAGGTGCTAACACACTGCTCCCTTGTTCAAAGTTGTGTACTTAGATTTCTATTTGCTGAACCTGTGCAGTTTTGAAACTTTCATTGGGCTTCCTTAGGATTTTGAGCTATCTCCTTTGATCTTTCCATTTAGACTTCTTACCTCAGGGCTCATATAGTAGTTTTCCACAGATCTTCATTTTTTTGCAGGTAAGACCCACGGATATTTGGTAATCCCCCAAAATAATCTTATTGCTTAGATATATCCTCTCCCAGGGCTCTGTCTTGCAGTCCAGTCACTGAAATTTGTAACACAGAAGATGCACAGAAACATTTCCAAAACCTAAGCTTTACTTCAGTTGATCTAGCACATAGATCCTGTCCTTCCAAACCTCTTCTCTTCATACTTAGATGCAGGCTTCCTGAATTCTATGTTATTATCCCCCTTTCAAAAAACTTACAATGGTGTTTTTTTAGTCTTCCTGTCATCGATTTCACAAAATCTCCATCATTTCTTCAAACCTATTATCTGTTACTTAATTGGTTGTGCCTTCAAGTAGGCAAATTTCCTACACTTGGCCACTTTCTTTAACTTAGTGAACTAATGAACTCCTATAATCATTGTCACTGCCATTCTGCAGTAGAGCAATGGCTCTTGTTCAATGTTGCAATGGCAACTTGTTGTTGATCTATGTAAAAGTCACCATAGCTTTACGCTGGGATTGACTGACTTTACATAGCCTCTTCAAATATTCAGATCTTTATAGCAGGCATCTTAATTATTTGGAATTAATTATTTCAAATGAATGAGAATTAAACATGAAATATTATGTACAACAGCATCCAACTTTTCTATAGAGGTTGTTTTTTTCAGAGTTATGTTTATTATTCAGAAAAATCAAAGATATAAGATGGGATCAAAGTACTTGTACTCCAGAATGACACAGAAGGAGGGCAGTAGGAAGAGAATCAAGAATTCTGACCTACTTGAAGGCCCTTGGGTTATCTTTATGTTTTGGTTGAATGCATCAGCAATGCAATATCACTTTTTTGGGGCAGATCTTATATCAATGTTAATGCTTGTTGAGATTATGATTTTCTGAAAATATTTTTTTATGTAGGGCAGTTAGAATCATAGAATCACAGAATAATTTACAATGTCAGGAGGTCATCTCTCCAGCCTCCTGCTCAAAGCAAGGCTTTGATGTTTTATTGGGTTGTTGTTAGGTTGGGGATCTGTAAGGGAGGATCTTAACTACAAAAGACAAAATTCTGCCCTGTTTCTGCATAAATCTAATCTACATCAATTTATGTCTATTGTGAATAACTGTGTATCCCAAATCGTTATGGAAATATTTTCTTTTGCACTCTTTATAACAAGCATTATGCTTGATGAATTAATTACTGTCAATATCAGCCAATATTCAGGATCTAGCAAATAAATGTGATGGTCTGGCATTACCATTTCCTAACTTTGAAATCTGTGAGATTTGGCTGTATTATATTTGTATTGCCTGTAAGGATATCCTATTTGTCTTATCTGTAAAGAATATCCTGTAAGGATATTATTATTTTTTGCTTACATGTGTAACTAAGCAATAAAAGCTGACAAGAAAAGCAGGAATTAATATGGTTCTTCAGAGAAAATAATAAATGAATAAATAAAATAAACTTAAACTATTGTAAAACCTGAAAAACTAAGAGAAAACTTAATTTTCAATACACTTTGCACTCCCGGGATTTTATGGTAAGGGTTCAATTCAGCACTCATTCCAGAGTTGTAAAGAAGCGTCCTTTCTCTCTTTAATTTTACTTCTAAATGTAAGTATGTCACTCATTGTTCTGTTTGGGACCTGTTGATCCCATGGAACCGAAGTATTGTTTTCGTTGTTGTCTAAAGATTATTTTTTATATCTGAAGAGAAAGTTGTCTAGGGTGAAAAGAGGACAAAAAGCAAGTAAAGATTTTTAAATGATTGAATGTGTATTCTCTGAGCTAATGCACTTGTAATTCCCCTTCCCAACTACACAAAATGCAGCTATCAATATTCTCTTGATCTGACAATAATATTTTTACACTGTAAAGCCTTGCATTGATCCCCTTGTTTTGTTGCTGATTGAAGGATCATATAAAATTCTTGTGAACATCTTTCTGACAATCTGAATTTTTCACATTCGTCTCAATCCCTGGTCTCTGGTGTTTTTTCTGCAGATAAAAAATTCTCCTTTACATGAGATATTGGCCTGGGAGAACTATCCACTCTCCTTTTTCTTTTCATAGGATGTAACTACAGGAAAACCAGTCACAGAGAAGACAGGGTAAGAGATTCATTACTTACTTTGCTTTTACCATTTATTTTTACAAAGAAGAAGGTCTCTGGGAAGAGATTTGGGTCTGTAATTTGTCACATTTTAAGTACAATTCAGAATTCAATGCAATAAAGTAGTTATTTGCAGCAGGATTCAAATTGGGCAAGGAAGGAAGGTTACAATTGCAGCATCTAAATCTGGGAAATTCAACATTTTGCCATCAAGCTGAATGTTTGCCACTTTGATATCTACAAGCAAGCAACATCAGGGCTTGAAATACTCTGTACATCATTATGGATCACTTTATGTTGTTTTTCCACAGACAAACTACCTTATTTAAAAAAAAAAAAAAACCATTAAAAAAACCATTTGTAACCATTAATTACATATTTCACTGCCTGTCTTCTTTCCTATTATGTTTGACTTCAGACTTAAAAGAAAAGATACCAAGAAAACTGGCTGATCTAAGCTATCCTAGAATAAGAGTCACTGCTGCTTAATTGTTTGGCCATGCAGCAGAGTAATGAAATTTCCCAGGAGTTGACCTTTGAGCATATTCTTGATCATATGTCTTTGATCAGGCCATTTACAAAATCGCATGGCAGTGTGACATTCATTGCTGCATCAAGAAAGTAGGGCATGAACTACATAAGTCTATTTTCAGCTGTAGAAATTACTGCTTTTTCTCTTACTGGCAATCTTCCCAGTGCAATAATGATTAGTGAATTAGTGTGTAGCAAACATTTGTGATGCATACACTTCCTCAAGCTGTTACCAAATAAAAAATGAATTCAATCAATCACCAAGAGGCTTGCAGTTCTTTAATGATTTTCACTAGAACAGCTAACCTGATTTCTGCATTCACGGTCTTGGATGTCCAATACAAAATAGTGAAAGTTATCAAATACTCTTGTGGATGACCATCAAAGTCTTTTCCCACAGCTAGTGCTGATAAATTGGTTAAATAACATTATCAGTGCCACTATCAAAATGGGGTTATCTGGTCTGTGGGTATATATAGAGACCAAAACAGTGGGTTCAGTGGATTTTGTAATACATATAGGCACTGAAGCATTATTTATTAAAGATTTCTATTTATTACAGATCACCATGAGCAAGCATACTATAATTAATAAGGCAAAGATAACTAGATAGATACGCTATCACAGACTATTCTGCAGATAAGGAATTTGTTGGATGATCACAGCCAAGTATTATGGTCAATTGTATCCAAGTGGAGACCAGTGACAAGTGATGTCCCCCAGGGTCTCTTCCAACTTGGGAAACTCTATGATTTTCTGAATATTTACTTTTTTTTCAATAGTCACTGTAACTTTAAAAGAGCCAGAAAGTTGTTTTCCCGATAATAGCCTCCCTGCTATAGAAAAGGACAGAAAATTAACTGAAATTAAAACTTTTTACTCTCCACCCAGATGCTGGTTTAAATGTTATTTCTCATAACAAGATTGGTTATATCAGAATAAATATGATTGAACACCCCAATAATTATTAGTGTTCTTTAAATCAGTTATTATATACCACATAACAAATACTCATTATCGTTTTTTTGGGGAAATACCCAGGAGGTGCCATCATTGGCTTATTGTATGACATTATAAAGAATTCAAGAGATTTACTGAGGTCCATGACATAATCCAGTGGATATCTTGACCAAATATTGGAGAACTTGACAGCAAAAGTCTTTACTGAATGAGGCAGAAATCTAATTCTGTCCACTACACAGGCAGTCTTTTGGTTTCTAATGATTCCTGAACTTCATACATCATGTAGCATTCCTATCTTAAAGACACCTTTATTTCATGAAAATTTCAAAGTCTCTGTGAATCCAAGGTAACCATCAGCATTCCACAGTAAACATAATCCTACACTATGCATAAGCGTCAGAAATACGTCCTCTTATTCCTTTTGAACTTGTTGCATCTTAATTATACTTCTAACTCATTAGTTCTGGTTGCGGAGAAGACAATAACCAGCTGTTCCTTGTTTTTTGTCTCCATGTCACTTGTGATTTGATTTTACCCCCCTTCAGTTCTCTATCCATGCTGAAGTGATTGTCTTCCATTTTTCCTCATACACAAACCCCTTTACATTTTAGTTGCTGCCCTTCTTCGTATTATTTCAAACTGAACATATTTTGAGAAGTATAGACGAGAACTGCACAGGGTGTTCAAGATGTTTTTTACTTTATGTCATTTTAAGGTGGTACATTTTTTCCCCCCTTTCTTTTGTTCTCATCTCCTACATCCTATTTATTTGCACTGCTTATTGCTGATAAGAACTGAGTTCTCCTTTTCATCAAACTACTTTAGTCCCTAGAGTCCATTCTTGAGTAACAGCAGTTAATGCAGCCTTTCTTTATGTATGCAAAAATCAAGACTTTTTTCCTCCCCATGCAGATTATTTCTCCATACAGACTAAAATACTAACACAGAAGCAGAATTGGGTTTCACTCCTCAATTTATTTTTATTAAAGAATGTCTCAATAATTTTTAGATTACCCATGTATGTTGTTTTATTCCCCACATCAGGAGGAAGTTTCAGGAGGAAAAAACAGCGCCTTGTGAAACTCTGCAAGTGATGGAGTGCCATTATCCTCAGCTGCAGTACTGTCTGTAACAGAGCTACCAAAGTACTGCAGATGGGTGTAACATACATGTGCTGTTATTTAATGCACTCCAGCAAGCTATTGAACTATCTTCTAAAAAGTGTGAGGAAATGTACGTGGTTGTTATCCACTAAAATTAACTCATGCAAAGAGCTGATAAAGTGTACAAACACGGAGATACTATGGTTTTTTTCTTAATGAAGCAATCAATCCAAGTCCTGATCCTCAGGGGAAACCTAGAAAACACCTCCAGAAAAGCAAGCATAGGAGAGCTTTAACTGTGCAGGATACTAAAAATCCCAGACTGGAGGGGAATATTAGTCTTAAAATGCATTATAATCTTACTTTTCTCTCTCGACAGACCCTCCATTTACTACTGGTGATAAATAACCTGCCTCACTCTTATATCCATAGGAGATAATCCCTTTCTCACATTTCCCTGCTATTATTCTCCCCTCCCCCCCAGGTCCCAACTCCTGCATTTTACAGTTAATTTTTCCTCTTTGGTGATGAACTAAAACTAGTTAAATCCAAGGCAGTTTTTCTCAGCTCTTATTTAGCTTTGAAATTGTGTTTCTGGACACTTATAAACCAAAGTTTGCCCATTTTTTTCTAAATAGAAGAGTAAGTTCAGATATTTTCCTTACAAACCTTTACATCATCAGAATCTTGAAGGTGACTTGTTAATTATTTCCTTCCAAATGAGTGATTGTTTCATAAGATGCTATAAATTGCAGAAACCCTAGGTACTCCTGTCAAGTTTCAGAGTATGGAGTACTCATCACCTAAAACAACAAGATCATTAAGCAACTCAGTAACTAGTACTAACACTGTGGAGTTTAAAGAGAGGAGTACAGGTTGGGAGTCTCATTCCTCCATTCCTCATGTATGTTTACTAAAACTAATTTTAATGAAACACTCATGCATTTTGTTAATTTCTTTAAGTTTTAATATAATGTAGCTAATTCTTCAGTTTCTTGTAGGCTTCCTCTTAGCTATGCCTGAGTTGTGCTTGGCATTTAATTCTATACGAAGAGTATATGGCCACATGGATGCTTTTTGTGGGCTGTAATACTGAGAGAAAAGTTCATTTTCTTCAGGAATGATTATTTCTATTACTTCCTGCACTTGACATATTTACATCTTAATGAAACACGGTGTTCAAAACAAATTAACCTTATCATCAGCACACCTCTCCCTGCTGCTATTCCTATAGCCTAATTTTAGCATACACTTTTGTAAGACATGTACAGAGTATTTGTGCTTCTTAGGATCAGTGTCAGAAGACAGGAAATGTGCCTTGATACAAGTTTAGCTTCATGGAATTTTCAATTTCATCAACTTTTATTTACATAATTTCTCAAAGAAATCCAGCGTGGAGTGGTATTTTCTAGTTCGGAATATTCAGATGCTTCCTGTGTGGACTGACATTTTGGAAGGGGAAGGTATGTGTGACCTTCAAGGGTTACAGAGTCCTTGTGCAGCATAGCATTTTGCAGATCATTACAGCTTAACAGACCTGTTAGGTTTTGGTCTCTGAGCAGGACTCCCAGCCTGGATTGCTGACTCATATCTGTGCCATTAAAATACTAACACGTCAAGTAGCGATTTGGAGGTGTTTGCTGTCTTCCTTTGATGTATATGCCATGGCAGAATGACTCTGTGGAGTAATTCTGTAGCAGGTACACTGCTTGATATTTTGTGACCATAATCATACCAAATTCTCAGTAGTGGTTGAAAGGAACAGTACTGCTTTGAGGCAGAAATTAAGAACTGAAGAGTAGAAATAAACTGTCACTTCTCAAGCAAGATGTTGAATCATGGAGTCCCTTTTAATATTTAATATTCAACAGAGACTGTTGAATGCTTGTCTGTATGAAAGAAATAGGAGAGCACAGTATTGACAATGTTGCTAGAGAAAAGCAATGCTGTTTCACTATTTGAGATATCTGGAAGCTCTGGGAGAACCACAAGTATATAGAAAACTTGCAAATTAGGCAATAGCAGCCCCTCACAACAAAACTTTGCTAACTTGACGGTCATTGACAATGTAGGTTGCCAGTGATCAATTCTCAATTGTTAACAATCATTACCATAAGTTATTGATAGCAGTCAATCCTTAAAAGTCATATCCTGCATTATCTTTGAGTTTACAACACCAGGAAGCTATGTCTTAAAGTCAGACCTGATAGGTAATATAGTGGTAATAGTTGTTCTTTGGCAGTGTGAGTTGGCAATATGTATCACTGTGAGCAGTGTCACACAGAGTAAAGGATTTATGAAGTTTTTCAACTTCTCATACTGTCCTGTCAGTGAGGGGCTGAAGGATCTCAAGAAGTTAGGAGGGGACATGAACAGGACAGCTGACCCGAACTGGTCAAGGTTCCATACCTCTTGGAAGCTGGAAGGAATAAATCAAGCATATATTGATTTTCTAATACTCAATGTAAGCAGGTTTCAGCTATTTTATTTAGCTGATATAGATTAAGATATACCTTGGTATATCTATATCTTGGTCGGAGAGACCACTTTCTGCACACCCCTGTAATTGCCTTTAATCTCTCTTCCTGGAGACTCTTAGAAGATTTGGATCTCCTCATCTGACATTAGCTTCAACCTTCATCATTTTAAGGGCATCCTTTTTCTTATTTAAAAAAAAGAAAAAAGTATTTTCAAAGTATATACATATTTGTTGCTCTTTGTATTTATTTGCTCCTTGATATTTTTTTTTTCTTGTTTTTGGCTTGGTATTTCTCTTTCTCTCTCTCTCTCTCTCTTTTAAAATTTAGTGAGATAAAATATCTTAATGCATTACAGTCACCTCACTTTTGCTCCTGTGAAATCTTGGAGTATTTAGTGGAAAGGTTTTAAACTCTTGCTTATGTGGGTTGTACAAAAGAAAATGATACTAGTTCAAAATTGACAACCATTAAAACTAGTAAAACTAATAGAAATGTATGTCCATATTATTAGTTTTGGACATTAACAGAATTATTTTTAGCAATGTTCTGACCATAGGATTTGAGCTTTTACAATTATTTGTGCTGAGATATTTATCTGAAAATATCATTTACAAAGTTTTACTCCAGTTAAATATATGGTTTTCAATTATCATCTTTCATAAACAGCCTAAAATCATAAAGGAGACATTTTAGTGGTTATATTATAAGGGCTATGAGCTGGGATCATGTATTGGCCCCACTCATATGCCTCTAAGCAGTTTCTCCTTTGTTCTTTTTTTGTTATTGTTGTTTATTTTGTAGCAGGAAGTCTAAAATCAGAAAAAAAAGCAGTTATTACACTTCTAACTTCAGAAAATTGAACCTTCTTTCTATTTCTGCCATTACTGTCATTAATAAACTTTTGTACATTTTGCAAATATTTTAACCTACAATCTTGTTTGTTTCAAAGGTGAAGACCTTGAAATGTCATGCAGTTGGTAGCATGGTTCTTAATCATGCTATCAAAGTGATTGCCAGGAATTTAATCTTATTAAGCAGCTGCAAGTTCTAAAACCACAGCTGTTAAGAACAGTAATTGCTAGAAACTGGAAGGAAAATAAACAAACTAATAACAAATGACAGAAACAACATCAACAAACAGATAACAGCAACCAAACAAACAAAAAGCCATAAATTTCAGTATAAAATTGGACTCATGTTTGAATTTACCTGGTGACTTCAAAACCATACCCCCGTTTGATGTGTTGCTCAGAATTTGATACTTTCAAGACAGTGTAAATCATTTAAGACAGAAAGATATTTGGGGGTCAGCCTCTTCTTCCCTGTAACTAGCATGTAACTAGCAATAGGATTAGAGGAAATGGCCTCAAGTTGCACCAGGGAAGATTCAGATTGGACGTTAGAAAAAACTTACTCTCCAAAAGAGTGGTTGGGCACTGGAATGGGCTGCCTGGGGAGGTGGTGGAGTCACCATCCCTGGAGTTACTCAAGAAATGTTTAGATTTTGTACTGACTGAAAGTGGGAAGTAATGGTGATAGGTGGATGGTTAGACTGGAGGTCTTTTCTAACCTTGGCAATTCTATGATTCTAAATCATAGAATCTTAGAATCATTTAGGTTGGAGATGACCCTTAAGATCATCAAGTCCAACCAGCCTCTTAATGTTACAATTCAACCACTAAACTGAGTCCCTAATAGCCACTTTCACATTCCTCCTAATTAAACTCCTCCGGGGATGGGAACTCTACCCCATCCTTGGGCATTCTGCTGCAATGCTTGACCATCCTCTCCATGAATAAATTCTTCCGGATCCAATTTAAATTTCTCATTGAACAACATGGGATGATTTCCTTGCCTCATCTCTCTTGTCTCCTGAGAAAAGAGACTAACACTTTCTGCAGCTTCTCTTCATGTAGCTGCAGAGGGTGTTGAGATCCCCCCTTTGACTCCTTTTCTCCAAATTGAATAGCCCCAGTTCATTTACATGCTCCTCATTTGTCTTGTTTTCTAGTCCCTTCACTAACTTTACTGCTCTTCTTTGAGCACACTTGAGTAACTCAGTACCTTTCTTGTAGAGAGGGGCCCAAAACAGAGCACAGTGCTCGAGGTGTAGTCTCATCAGTGCCAAGTACAGAAGGACAATCTCTTCCCTAGTCCTGCTTACCACAGTATTTGTAATGTAAGGATGCCACTGGCCTTCTTGATCACGTGGGCAAACCACTGACTCATATTCAGATGGCTGTCAACCACAGCCCCAAGGTCTTCCTCTGCCAGACAATTTTCCAGCCACACTTCTCCAAGCCCGTAGCACTGCATGGGACTGTTGTGACCCAAGTGCAGCAGCTGGCACTTGGCCTTGTTGAATGTCTTGTGACTGACCTTGTCTATTTTATATTCAGAAGTGACTACATTGTTGACTCAAGCCTTACCTGTAGGTGTTAGCTATTTCATTGGAAACATTATATTCTGAGAGGAGCCCATTAAAATGAGCAGTATGTTCTATGTTCCAAGTAGCACCAAACTTGCAAATAAAATTGTGGCAAAGTATATATAAAAGACAGGAAAATTAAATTATATGAATTTAGTTGGTGAGAGGCCTTGATGCTTTTCCCAAAATATATGTCTGGCATTTTAACTCCATTATTAAATGTTCCAGTTAAAACATAAGTAGAAGTGCCACCACACTTTGACAAAATGTCTCTATTGATTTTCTTTTTTCATTGAAAATCTGAATTTTTGATATTTTATTTATGTGATATTTTTCACTAATTATATCTGGGGGTTTCTTTGTTGTTTTGGTTTTTTGTTTTTTGTTTTTTTTTTTTTTAATGGAAAATGATTTTTTAGTTCTCACGTTGAAAGATGTGGGTTAATCTGTCAAATTGAAGTGCACTTTACCACATGTTTCTGAACTGCTCAGCATGATTTCTTTTTCTGGGCTTGCTTGGACTAGTGAGGTGCAATCAATAAGGCAGGTAATAGCATGCCATCAAGAATGTGGTCCACTGAGAGAGACCAATTTCAAGGAAACTAGACAGCATGAGTTCTTTGAAGTTCCATTGAGCATTGCAGCAGGAAAAACTAACGCAACTTAATTTTAAGCTGCCCTGGTTGAGTTTCTATTGTCCGACTAACTGAACTATTTAAATTTATTTGGAGTAATCCTCATCAACCTTAAAGTTAGATTCTCTGATGGATATACTTGGGTTTAGTCTAGATGGTTTTCTTTTCTTCCTAATGTTTCAGCGAGTGATGAAAATTCTCCTAATACTATGGATTGTATTTTAGTACTTTGCTTATTTGCTGAACCACTTTTACTGATTTTTTGTACTACACTTTTGGACACTTGACACTGATTACCAAAATACTTTATAGAGATAATTTATCCACTTCACATATATTGAGTGGGGTTGTGGAGACCAGGGGACCAGACCAAGATAAATGTTGCATCTTCCTTTGCATCTGGCTTTTGTTCCTGGGAAAACCAAGGAGTGAGTTGTCTTTGAGCATCTATTTTGGGTGCATGTAGGAGAAAAAAATTGTCTGGAAACAGGCATTGCAAATTTGCCAGGAGTAAATCCTGCCTAGCCAGTCTTATTATCATCTATGTATGATAAAATAACTGTGCAGATAGGTGATCGGAGGGCACTGGGTTCCATTTAAGTCAACTTTGGCAAGACTTTAAAACTGTCCCTGGATTAATCTTGTATCCAAATAAATGGATGAACAAATAGATGGATTGAGAAGCTGGAAGGATAGGATCACAGAGTTGTAGCTAATAGCCCATATTCTAACTGGGGATTGAGACAGATGGACTACAGTGAGGGGCTATCCTGGGACATAACCTGCTTGTCTTCTTTATCAAGGTCATGGGGGAGCTGATGGTAGACACCTTCATCAGCACTGCAGATTATTTCAGGGAAAATATGCTTGATAGCAGGTTGACCATTCAGAGCGGCGCAGAGAATTTGGAGGAAAGAGCCAATTTTTAAAAAAGACAGCAATTCAAAGTCTTGCCCCTGGGAAGGAAGAACTCCTTGCATCAGTACAGGTTGGGAATTCCTGACTAGGAAGCAGCTCTGTGAGTAGGGCCCTGGGGAAGTAAGCTGAGTGTGAGCCAGCAGATGCCTTGGCAGTATCAAGGGCTAACAGCATCCAAGACTGCATTAACAGGAGCACAATGTGCTAATGGAGGAAAGGGATTATTGCCCTTTACTCGCATTCATTGCATCTAGACTATAGCAGACTTGTTTTCGTTTACCTAGTACATGTAAAACATCAATAAATCAGAATAAGTTTATTTGAGATCAAAAAGATGCTGAGGGCTGGATCTCTTGCTCTGTGAGGAAAGGCTCAGGGAGCCAAACTTAGTAAGAGTGAGGAAGAAATGGCTCTGAGGGGGTGCCTAATAGCATTCACTAGTTCCTGCAAGGAAAATACCAAGAGGACAGAGTGAGGTGCTTTGCAGAAGTGCAAGAGATATTTATAATTGACTGAATGAGCAAGGCAAAGAAATTTAAGGCTATGTTTTTCTCAACTTCCCAGTTCACAAAGTACATATTAAAATCTTCGTATGGTCAAGAGCTGTTAGTATCATAACTTATATTACTGAGACCTGAGTGGATATGAAGCACTGTAAGTAAATCACAGGCAGGAGATTTCAGAGTTTCATGGATTCCTTGAGATGGGAAAGGATGGAATGGAATCCTCAAGTATTTACTCAATGGCTCATCACTACCCACAGTCAAGTGTTTTGATTACACAGTGCTCACATCCTTTCAGGCCTTGTGCTGTTCATTTGAGGCATAGGACACCCTCTTGAATTCTTTGAAAGCTACAATTTTGTCACTACTGTCTTAGGCAACAGGAATTTTATTACTTGAGCTAAATATGAAGTCAAACTCTTTAAAGATGTTTTGCATGAGGATATGCCAATTCTGTTCAGAGAAGATAAGTGAATTTATCTGTTCACTTTTTTTTTCAGATACATTGGTTTTGCGTGCTGTAGGCTCAAAAGTGCTGTGAAAGATCATGCCATTCTATATTCATTGACTTCCGAAACTTTTTTTCTTAATCTGTAGTTATCATTTCCTTACAGAGTCATCCTCCCTTTTCTTTCCTCTCAAAAAAACCCAAAAAACCATATATATATATATAACATAAATATATATATATATATATATTTCCATTCCTTTTTTTAAGTATTACACAAATGGTAAACATTTTAAGTCCATAAGTCCTTTCTTTATAATCTAACAGCTCTTTACTTCCATTAGTCTTTACATTAATACAAATCTAATTGCTGAATTTAGTTCAAAATGTCTTAATGTTCAAAAGTGCTCTTGGCTTTAGGCAATGTCAGAAGAGAGGTTTTCTTTCCACAGAGTTTGTGCTTGGCAAGAGTGCCAAATGTTGAATAAAATATGCTACTTTCTGTGATAAACTTGTGTATGTGCTTCTATTCCGTTTTGACATTTATTGCAGTGAAAATATGAATATCTCTATAAAAATAATTTTACATAATTTTATATTTGAAATTACGGAAGTATCTGTAAGACAACCGTTAAATTACTTCCTGTGGTTAAGAACTAATGGAATTTTCTTCAAAGCTGCACTGGGCTGTCAAAAGAGAATCTACGGATGTTTTTGTTGTACCTTTTTACATTTGTCTTCAGGGCCTTGGAAAGTTGACTAATCCAAACCACAGGAACATTTTATCCATGTTAGGACTGGGAAAGACCAAATACTACTGGTGCAAGCTCCTCTTCCAGAGCTGGATATTGATAGGACAGGACTTACATACCTAGGGAAAGGGGCACTCTGCACATCAAAAATGGAAGCGGTGCTAAGAACTATCTGGACCCAGAAGATTGCTTTCTTTATTAACAGAATATGACATACTAAAACTTTGTTTCATATTTGCTTGGGGATATAGAAAAGTGATAAAGTATCATCCTTCAAAATAAAGACATTTCCAAAGTTTGGTTCTTACTGTAGGTATTTTGATGACTTCTAAATTCCCAGAGACCATAATTGTACCATTAATATAAAATTGATAAATTATGCAAATGAATGAATGTCTAACCAGTTGAGTAAAGTACTCAACATGTAAAAAGAATCTATGACTCTGTTGAGCTGTAAGTGAATATGCAAATTAAATAGCTTCGGTTATGAAAAGACTTGTGTAAGAAGTAATTACTTCTTGCTTTCTATAAGCTGACACAATATTTCTTGGCTATTACAGATTTTTCAAGAAATTATTATGAGGATGAGAAGGATAGCAAACTGCTAGCAAGTGTTTTTTTTTTTTGTTTAGTTAGAGCTCTTCTTTGGATCACTTTAAAAGGAAAGCTAACGTTTTTATTTCAATTCTGCTCAGCAGGAATGATTAATACTAATTGGGCTTAACATGAACTCACTTTAAAATGGCAATCAACACAGTAAGTTCTTCCACAATGCATGTAAATTGTAAGACATATGTTGTCAAAGCAAGCCATATCTGGCTTACACACTCCCTCAATTGGCATGAGAGGACCCAAGAGAAAATATTTGAGACAATACTCTAAATGGGATTCTCTAAATAGAAATGGCACATATTTAATGTCTCCTTAAGGAATTCAAGGTCAGAGTAGCATCCCTTCAAAGGGAGTCCCCACAATTCAGGGTAGAAGAGCTATCCTTTGTTATCATGACTTAGTCCTTAATTTAAGATTTGTCTTATTTATTTTCTCCAGAAAATAACAATAGTAATGATAATAATATATATTTACAAAACAGTGCAATTTCTCACCACCTGTTGACCAATGCCCAACCAGTCCCTGAGTAGTGGCTGCCCTCCAGCCAGCTCCCCATATTTTTAGTTTTTTTTCACATAATATCATACAGTACGGAATACCCCTTTGGACATTTTAGGTCAGATGTACTGATTCTGTCTTCTCCAAGATCCTTGTGCTCCTTCAGCTCCTTTGCTGGCACAACAGTACAAGATGCTGAAAAACTGAAACATCCTCGGCTCTGTGCAGTGCTTCTCAGCAAGCTGAAATAGCCCTGGCTCTGTGAAGCCACTGCTCAGCAACAGGTAAAACATGGCTGTGTTATCAACATTGTTTTTCTCCTAAAGCCAAAACACAGCATCATACCAGACACGATGACAAAAATCAGCTCTGTCCCGACCAAAACCAAGACAATGCATTCTGATTAAGCTTTTTTTCAGACATTGAACAACGTGTATAAAAATAATCTCCTAGCTTGCTTTGATGGTTTCTCAATAGTAAACCCAATCTCAGTGCACAAACTTGTTCCCTCAGCTCTCCCCATCACATGAGCTTCCTTTGCACCTCTGACTAACTCAGCTTTCTGCAGGGAGGATTGGCTGAGTAGTCACATACACCTACTCTCAGTGTCCCACCCAGACTTAAACCTGACAAAAAAATTTAAGTTCTCCAAGAACCATACGGACAGGCTGAAACTTGCCTGAAAATGAGACTGCTGCCTTATGGCTTCAGTCAGAACATTTTTTGAGGGGGTGTGGATTGCAAGGGGTGGTGTGAACAAAGCCAAAACCAGACACAGAAATGAAATGAAGAATAAAAGTCCCAGTGTACTAATCAGCAATTCATTCAGCTTCTTCAGACATAAAGGAGATAAGTAGATCATGTTGACTGAGAGAGAGAAATATAAAAAATAAAACAAATTTCCAGAAAGGTAATTTTTTTGTGTCTGATTCAGACTTCAAGAAGCCACAGAATCCCTTTTTGAAAAACAAACAAAAAGATAACTTTTCTGTTTATTTCTCCTAAGGGCACTGGCAGCCCCCAAGGTCTCTTAAAACTGAAGAACTGGAAAATAAACTAGACTATTCACTTAATAGACCTTGCTCATGCTGGATTGTGACTTACTTCTCCAGCAAAGAAAATGCCATTCTTCTTGGAGAGTTTGGGTCATGGCTCACTGTGAACTAGAACAACAAAACAGAAAACCAGATGGTAAGTGCAGCTGTACTGATGTTTTGCATATAACACATTTTATATTGGAAGGATATGAGTTCTTCCAATGCAGAACTTATTCTCCTACAAAAGAGAAATGAGTAAATATATTTACAAATGGAGCTAGAAAAAAATGTGGAGAGAAAAAAATAGATTTGTTTCAATATAGCAGAATTCCATTTTTAGTATAAGTGCAGAGTGTTGTGAGGTTAGACTCAGTCAACTGCCTTTAACAGAAAACACTTATGAAGAAGGCAATGGGTTTGATTGTACTTGAAAAAGGATGTGTGCAGCATATTCCTGTGTTATTCGTAATATTAGTGCTTTTAACAGATGGGAACTTTTAGTAAGACCTGAAATAATTACAAGATAAAACCTTCATATTTCTGTACAAACATTTGGATAATTATTATTGAAAAAGCAGTCAAAAGAAATGTATCCATTAAGAATTTCAATACAAAGAGAATAAATATAACAAAATTTCAAGTACTAGAACCTGCATTTTTGGTTGGGGAGGAGGGACAAATTTGGGAGGGTGGAAATGATCACATTCGTTATTTAAATATTTATTTGGATGCATACCTCATAGAATCATAAAATAATAGAATCGCCAAGGTTGAAAAAGACCTCCAAGATTATTCAGTCCAACCAACCACCTACAAGCAATATTTCCCCACTAAACCATGTCCCTCAGTACAACATCTGAGTGTTTCTTGAACACCTCCAGAGATGGTGACTCTGTCACCACCATGGGCAGCCTGTTCCACCACTGGCTTTTGGAGAATATGTTTTTCCTAGGGACACCTTGGTACACAATGGTGCTCACAGCATATCTTAAAATCAGTAAATACATGAGCAGAGGTTCAGCGATTTCACTTTAGATGCAGTCATTTTAGACATTCAGTGATACAAGGCAGCAGAAATATTTAAGAATGAGTATTAAGATTTTATGTATTTTATATATTAATATATTTGTCTTAAGAGTTTATATCCTAACCTTTGATCTCCTTCTACACACTTGAGTGTTGCAGAGAATATAAACTGCTTCCCATTCAGATACAAGTTAATCCATAGTTGTTTTGGTTATTCATACATATTATAGATATGTATGCATATATGTATTGCATATATTTGTAATGTCTATGCAAGGTTCTAGGTGATACATACATTACACTTACATAGTTCTCTCAAAGTCTGTATATTTTATCTTCACAGGAACTCAGTTCTCTAAGACACACTACCTGGCAAAGCTCACCAAACTCTTAGTTTAAGTTGGGGCCAAAATCTGATGATGTATATTTTTCATCAAAGAGCGGTATTTTATATTTTACCTTCACAGGTAATCAGTTCCTAAAGACGCACTACCCAATAAAGCTCAACAAACTCTTAGTTTAATTTGGGGCCAAAATCTGACATTGGCACTTAGGTCACATTTCACCCATTTCAAAAGGAAACCTGGTAAGTGGAACTAGACTTCTAAGTTTTCCTTTCAACCCCGACCAAAAATGTAGGCGCAACTTTGTTGCATGTAATTGTAGACATAAAATATGCCAGTTAGCTCTTTGACTACTCAACTGTGATGCCCAAACTTGATAATGTCTATCTGAAAGCATTAATGGCTATACTCGATAATGTGTGAAAAATTAATGCTGAGTTTTTTTGGGCACAAAATAATGTACTGTTCAAAACTGCGTTTAGTGACTTGTCTGAATCACTTGGATGGTATCTGCATATCATCCTTTTCTTCTTCCAGCTCTTCACACGATTTATCTTTTCTTTTTGACTTTCATCAGGAACATCTTTGGAATTTCTTCTCACCTGTTCAAATGCTAGTTAACAGAGTGAATGCAAAATTTAGCTTTGTAAGTATCTTAATACCCTCCCCTTTTTTCTTCGGCATTTCTGTAGATATGTGCAGGTTTCTGTTGGTTTTTCTCTTGTTAAAATACAGTTTCCAGGGGAAAACAAACAAAAACCAACAACAACATCCAACAACAAAAAAAAAACCCACATGCATTAAATTCCCTACCTGTATTAAACTATTAGCCTTCAGGAGAAAAATGTGTTTTGATAAATAACAGTAATACAAGAATAGCAGAATAATTAAATGAAAATAACATATTAGTACTTACATACTTATCTTACAGACTGTGCAGAAAAGTTATGTTTCTTAAATCTCAGGGGATCAGGAATATATAATTAAAGGAATAATTCTTCTCTGTTTGCTACACCATCTATTTGCAGCTGTAATCATTTGTACAGAGTGTAGAAAGGACTTTATTACACCTACCGGGCTATTTTCAGTTCAGAATACTTAAACGGTAGCATCACTAATGCAAAAACTCACTTTGTATTTTTTGATAAACACTTGTGATCTTAAGAGGCACTTTCTGCTTTTGATGCAGTGACTTCAAGATTAAAAGCATGTGGATATTATGACTTTAGCATGCATATTTCTTACATAGGATAGTCTAAAACAAAGTACCTCTTTTATGGTCAACATTTAACTCCCAGAAATGTTTCTTATAAAAAAAATAAACAAATAGAGACTGTACATTTGTATAATGATTATGTCCCTATCTGTACTAAGAGAGGAATACTTTCTTTCCCATGCTGATGTGTTACTGGGGTCCCTACAGTAGCCTAGGTAGATGACACAGGTGAAAAACTTTTTATGTTAAGGAGCTTAAAAACTAGTCCCTTATAATTAACTTCTATAGCCTGCTGTATGGTAACTGTTGAGTTGCGACCTGAACCACTGAATGAGCAACTGGGGAAAGGACCCGGTCAGCCCTGAGAGCACAGGTGATGGCAAAGGTGAAGGGGTGGAGCCTGGCTGCACCTCTCTTAGACCTCACTTAATGGCTGATTGCCACTGGAGAAGGATTTTTTTCTGGAGATTTCTCTTTTGTGGAGTTCTCCCTTGGGAGTCTAGATCTTCTGAGATGGGTGAGCAGTTCTTTTTCCTTCCCTTATAACGCTTTTCTGTAGCGTTGGTCCCTCTGTCATCACACCTCTTGTATCACCTTTCCATTGTGTTGGTCTTTCTGACTGTTACACCTGCCAGCAAAGTAGTTGAGCCTTACTGACTTTACACTGCCTAAATTAAGTCACTTGTGACATTTCAGATCAGGTGAGAAAGGCAGCTTCTGACAGGAAAGATCTTGGGGATTCATGAGACTGAACCAGTTTCAGGATCTAAACTTACACCGTGACCAGTCTCAATTCTGATCAAGTTAAGAACATGGAATCTTTCCAGAGTATCTGCATATGGGCATACAGTTATGTGCAGTCAGGTTTTGACAACACTTTAAGTTGATAGTTAAGTTTCTGAAATCATTGAGTGTTATTGATTGTAAGCTGCCTCATTCATAGGTAGAATATACTAGTACGTGCCTCGGCTAAACAGTTTTAGGAGGTCTGTTTTTCACCTGAGTCATGATGGGAGTACAAGGGCATGGACTAAGCTGATGAATGCAAATAACTCAGAACTGTTGCCACTATAACTCGGAGATGTTAAATACTGTACTTGCACCCTTTCTTTGATCTCTCAATACCAAAGCATTATTCAGATTGATTCTTTCAGCTTATCTCCACCTCTAGTTTCCTCTTAACCATGCTTGGTAACTGTTTTAAAAAAAAAAAAAGAAAAAGATACAATGAGAATAAAACACATTTTCTTAGAAGGAGGCACATGAAGTAAAGAAGGCTTCAATAGCTACCACTTCGCCTTTTTCAGCTGGGAGTTATTTCATTTGTACACACCCATAGAGGTGAATGTCGCTGTGGGTGATGTAAGATGTGAGCCCTGATTATGGTTCTCCACCCACCAACTGTACAGCAGCACTCACCTTGTTCTCAGCTATTCTTACGCTATAGGGGGCTCTCTGCCTTTGTAAATCAATAAAAAAGATTGTGGAAGGAGAACAAAGAGTCTTGAAAGAATCTCTTCTTGCTTTCTTGCGTTTCAAAGATACACAATTTGTCTTGGAAATAAAATGTAAGAGTCGCTACTCCTTGTAGCTTTTCTCCTGTTTCCCTGAAGAGGGGAAGTGGTAGAAACTAAAACTGTATTATCTTGACTGTAGTTTAAAATAGCTAGTATAATTAGTCCAAACTATCACTGCAAGAAAGCACATACATTAGCCAAATAACATCTGCCATTCAGTGCCTAAGCTTAAACATGATCTGTGCATCAAAAAACTCTTCTAGTAATTTCAGTGCAGTTTAATGTCATTAACACTGAAGTATGCAAACAAAAGCAGACTAGTTCCAAACCAACATCAGCAATGATCTTCCTACAGTTGTTACTTAGTATCTATGGACTGTGTCCAGCTTTTTTAGAAATCAAGCCTCTTGTAGACCCAACGTCAGTAAGACTCATACTATGGTTTAGCGTTACACATCCTGTATGTTACATCAGTTTAATTTCACATGTACTAAGAACATTGTATGAAGACTGAAATCTTGCTATATTTTTAGGCTGATTTTAATATTTGCCAGGTGCCACTACTCACAGAACTACTAATTAATTCTAAAAGCATTTCAGCTTTGACATCTGAAAACTGAGAAACCGTGCGAACTATGCCACATCATGGCACTCTAAAGCGGCAGTGCAATGTCTGAGACCCCAGGTGCTCCAGCCTCATTTTGCAGTGATAAGGTACATGAAGCAGGGGCCACTCTTTGTTTTATGCTTGCACATTACCATGATGGAATCTGGAGGTGCTACAGCAGCATGGTCTGTCAGGTAGACTGTGGCAACTGTATTATTTTCTTGCCAACAAATACTGCGTACTGATATCCTTCAGGTCATTTGAGAATGGAACAAGGAAAAATATGACTTCTTCATGCTTCCAGTTCTTTCCTGGGTGGTTGTGATGTTGCTGTAGAATGTTACAAATTAGGGACCACAGTTTTGTGACACAAGGAAAAGATAATTACTTCTTCTGCTTTATTTTATTTTGTGGGAAGATGGGAGAAGTATTGATCAGATTACTGCCACTGACAAAAGGCAGAAGGCCAGCCACCTCAAGGGTGTGTGTAACTATGGGGGATTCTCTTGCAACCCTCTATGGATACCTGCATCCTCTGCTCGCTTTTCTTTTCTGAAGCGCTTATGTACCAATGCACACAGCACAAGGAATGAACAGGAAGCGGTAGAGATGTGTGCAATTACAAGGCCACAACCTCAAATCCATCTTGTCTATACCACAATTGTAGCGGTCCATGGCACATACTGGCCCCTAGACTGGGCCTGAGGTTTGTACCCTGTTTATTTAACAAAGTCAGTGTAGACACAGGAATCTGCTGAGTTGTTACTCCATCAGCATAGTTTACTTCCAGAACTGCACAACCTATCTTAGCACCTCCCGGACCACTTTTTCTACGAAGAGGTCACACAGGGGTTAGTGCACTAAGGGGCTTATGCCTATGGTGTACTAGTTCCTGCTGAGTCTGTGTTCCACTATATTTGCCACTGGCTTGCTGCTAATCTGCAGCTGCTTTGGGTAGTTCTTAATTTATAATACGATTCAGTGATACAGTCCACATAAAATACACATCACTTAAGTAATACATATTTGACATAATTGCTTTTTTTCTCAAAAGGGCTGTTTCCCCAGGGCTGTGTTATCTCAGTGAAGCAGCATGTATTTAATGCCTGAACTTCTCTCTTCCGTTTCAGTGCAGTTGTAGTACCATCTTTAAACGTATTTTCCAAATCTACAGACTCATCAGGCCTACCCTAGCACAAAGATTTACTGCAAGTCATCTTCTCTGCTCTCCAGCAGTTACCTGTATTCACTCGCAGTCTTCTTCTGTCTTATCAAGAGGAGCTGCTTTTTCTGCCCTTCTGCCTCTACACTACACTGCTGATTACTTTAAAAAAGGTGTATTTCAGGTTTCCTGTCAACATCAATAACATATTTTTGAACAAGACATTCAATTCAACTGGAACATAGATTGTATATAGTCCTGTGACCTTTCAATACTTCAGTAAAATTAAACATCAGTAATAGATGTTTTGTGATTCTGATGAGATCATACGTTCCTGATTCAACGATATTCAAAGATTTTCTGTACTGGGATAGGATTATCAGCTCCTGACACTCCCACTGGTCAGTGGGAATTACTGAAAAAGTCTCACACCATGTTCTGCCAATGAGTTTTGTTTCATGATATCTGACATCAGCAGAAGTACTTACGAAACCTATATTTCTCAAATGTAAACATTTACAGGATCTCTGCCTTTAGAAAGCTTGATTAAGTTGTCAAGACATCGGAAGAACTAATAGTTTGCCGGATTTATTTATTCTCATTTTATTTTTCTGATAAGGATATTTATATTATTTATATTCTCAAATCTCAATTTTAATGTCAGGAAACAAAGAGAGAAAAAAACAGGGAATTCCCTTCTGAGTACATGTGAATTTCTAATAGCA
Source organism: Alectoris magna (assembly GCA_030625065.1). Taxonomy (NCBI): domain Eukaryota; kingdom Metazoa; phylum Chordata; class Aves; order Galliformes; family Phasianidae; genus Alectoris; species Alectoris magna. The sequence continues at coordinate 81,783,042 of CM060562.1, read as the reverse complement.
GAATCTTGATAGTTTTTCACGCTTCCTGTACCTGCAGCTGGCTCAAGAACTTTGAATGCCTCTATGTAGTGGAAAAATTACTCCCCAGCTGTGCTCCTGTGTTTAAATTTCTGTTAAAACTCAAAATATGAGGCTCATGCCACCCTATTATCAAAGCTGAAAAGGCAAACACTCCTTCTCGTGCTATTTAAAATAATACCAGAATTTAATTGTGATTGATTTAGAAACTCTTTTGTAAATTAGTGAGCTATGTTAAGGAACTGGTTTTCTGTTCAATCTGGGTTTGAGCAAAATCAAGATTTAAAAAAGATATCAAATACCCCAGAATTTACTGGAACTTAGGAATATTTTAGCAAGATCTTTATTGTACAGTTATTCCCTATTATACTGTATTCTAGACCTCACATTCATCTGTACACTAAAGGAACAATGTATTGTGAGTTGTTGATCTTCTAAAGTATTGTATCTTTGCTTACATTCTTGCTAGTTGCTTGGGATTCTTACTGTTGTCTTTTGGTAGGAATTTCATTTTTTCATGCTTTATTTTTTGTTGTTTTCTTTTTCAAAATGATCTTATAGACAAAGCCTGTCATATTGCTGCTGTTCCTGTCTGTAACAGTTAAGAAAATATATATAATAACCACATGATGGAGAGATCAGTGAGTATTGTCTTTGTCTCAAACTTTTAAACTGTAAATTACAAACATTTTAAAAGATGAAGGTGACCTGCTGTGTTGCTTACTTTCAGAAAACAAAAGTTTCAGGGAATTTTTTTTCATTTTCAGTGGCCATCTTCTCTTTGTTTTCATAGTGAAAGTTAAATGAAGCTAGTAAACAGAGTTCTGAGAATTTCTCAAACCAGAAAAACATTCTTTAGCTATTTTTGAGTCAACGGCTTGAGAATAACCAAAAATGAGATGCAGACATTATTAGACAGATTATAATTAAGCTTGCATGAATGCAGAAGGGGAATTATCTGTTTGATCCCATGCATCCTCTCTGCAACTATATAAAGGATGGTTACTATCTCTGTCCCTGCACTCCTTAAGTGGGAAAGAGACTATGGCCAGCAGTGTTTCCTGCCCAGATAGATGGGGTGGACCGCACCTCTGTCCTAATTAGGGCAAGCTGTCACATTCTACCTGTGACATGCTCCTATTTTTTGAAGTGTGTGGGAGTTGCCAGTTCACCTTTCCCAGAGACATGGAGCATATATGACATCCCTCACTGATGGTCTGTGCCTAAGTTGGAGAACACTGTGTGTTAAATTCTCAGTAAATATATCAGTTTTTCACCAGTCAGTGTCATAGCTTACTGAATCAGCTTTTAGTAAAGATACTTATTTTCAGACTTCTATTAATGCCCACTGAGCAAAGTCAATAGAAATCATTGCATCTCTAGAAGAAGCACCACTCATTGCAATAGTATCATAAAAATGAATCATCTGCAAGCTGCCTGCACTTACAGCTCTCTTGCTTAAGTTATTGGATGGCATGTTGCCTGCTCATGTGGTGTTTAGACGTAGTACAGGGAATAGGTGTCAGAAAAGATGATTTTACCGGGGTAATTTAAATAGAACAACAACTGTTAGCTTGTTAGCAATAATTTCCCTTTTGGTGACTGAACAAGAAAGCATTATTCCCCCATGAAGCTTTCCAGCCTGCTGGCACGTTCTTCCTGCTTCAGCATCAGGAAGTTGCAGTGAGTCAGGTTCCAAAACTGTTCATGGCTGAGGGCCATTCTTGCCAGGGATACCAGCACATCAAGGAGACATTTTTCACCTTACTCAAAGTGTACTTTTTGCTTTGATGTCAAAGACCAGGAAAGTACAGAAGAGGAGATGTTTCCTAGCCAGTGGTGTGTCATATTTTCTTTCTTTGTCTCTTTCTGGACCTAATTCTCCCCAGAGTATTTATCTTTTCAACTGGACAAAATGTTCTGAATGTTTTTTTGTTGTTTTTTTTTTTAAACCTCTTGCATCTTTTGTAAAAGCCTCCTCAAAGAAGATTTCTGAGAAAAGGCTAGGCAAAGCCATGGCCTCTGTTTTTAAGCACTCTGAATTTTTATGAAGGAGGCACTGACTCTTTCCTCTCAGGTGGGTAAATTAATTGCAGGAATTTGAGTTTATTTAGCTTCCTCTGCCTGTTTAATTATTTTTTTTACTTTCCAAGAAAGTTAGAAGTGTAATTGTAAACATGAAAATAAACAACTCTCACTCAGTTTCTCATCATAATGCAACATAGTACAAATCATTTCTCTACTCCCACTCAACATTCAAAGAACAGATCATCTCAGATAGAGCACCTGCTACCTTGCAGGATAGTGCCATATGTGATTATCCAACAGATTTATGTAGAGATATTAAAGACAAACTTAATGCAGAGAAGAATGTTTCCTCCTACTGTGGGCTCTGCTTAGCTACCAAATAAAATGTGTGTGGGTATCCCCATGTACCTTTTGTTGTCTTGTTTTGTGTTTTTTTTCATCTGTAATTTAAATAGGATATGTCAGAAAAAGTAAGGCAGCAACATGGATAAAGATGCTTGAGCAAAGATATGGAACATTGCAGTGTGTTATCGATGTTTGATTTGCCTTCAAAATCTGATCATACATATCCTGAAAATATTAATTAAGGATGTTAAGTATACCCCGGTTTCAAAAACAAAAATGTGGATTTTTGTTCTCTGTATCTCAGTAAGTATGATAAAAATATTTTTTAGTCAATTGAAATGGAAACTGATTAGCAAATTTATCCTTAAAATATTTGGGTATTGGATTTTATGGTCAAACCTCATCAAATCAAGTTAAATAAACTATGAAAAGATCTCTGGAAGGAGGGCAAGAGTGTATTTGTTTCCAAAACTGCTGGAGTAAATGTTATCAAAGATGTGTATTTTTAATAGCAGACTTCACTGTAGTCAGCTGACAGCACTATAATGCGTAGAGAATGTTTCTATGAAATGAAGGAAAATTAATGACTTTTTCCTATGATTCATTTGATTCCTTGTCTTCATGTTAGAGGAAAAAAAGCCTGATATGTTTTACGAACAGCAGCTGTGATCAAAACTGACTTCTAGGAGAATTCATTAAAGATTTTTCTCATATTTATTCTAAAGAAAATTCAAGAAATAACCATGTTATACATAGTGGAGGTAATAAGAATGAATAATCTTCATGTCTATCATGCATTAGCATACAAATAGTAGACATCTAATATTTTTAGCTGCTTTCTTTATTCTTTCTCCTCTTTGTGTATTTGACATGTCACTGTTGAGTCTTTTGCATGTCAGCTTACTCTAAGAACTAGCTAAATACTTGTGTGACAAATCTGAACTGTTTCAGTACCTCTGGAAGCTAGATGTGCCATCCAACTGCCCAACTGAAGCCTTGATGAAATCCTTGGAGTGTAGTTGTATAACCTGTAGAAAACTAATTAATTCAAATCACTTAAAAATAAAAGATAGGTATAGCCTCTGCTGCAGTCCCAAAGCTGCAGTAATCTATCAACTGGAACTAGCGTTAACAGGATCTTGAGTTAATTGATTGAAATGAACAAGATTCAATGTGCATCTTGAAATTTTAGAATAATTCTCCAGTGCTATTCATTTTGGGGACAGAGAAGACATTCCCCTATGAGCGCATGGCTGCTAATAAAAAATTTTTAATTCAACTAAAGTTATTGTGGGTAGACTACCTGGAATACTGTATCCAGTTTCTGGGCTTCCTGGTACAAAAAAAGCGAAGGAACCCCTGGGAGGAGCCCAGCAGAGGGCCACGAAGATGGTAAAGGTCCTGGAGCATCTCCCTTTGAGGAAAGGCTAAGCAAACTGGGTCTGTTCAGCCTCACAAAAAGAGGACCGAGAGGTGATCTTCTTTTATTAATAAGTATCTTAAGCGTGGGAGCCAAAGAGACATGGCCAACCCCTTTTTAGTGGTCTGTGGGGACAGGACAAAGGGAAATGGCCATAAGTTTGAGTACAGCAAGTTCCATGTCAACATGTGTAAGAACTTCTGGAACAGGCTGCCCAGGGATGCTGTGGATTCTCCTTCTCTAGAGATATTCAAGACCTGCCTGTGTGCCTACCTGTGCAGCCTGCTGTAAGGGAGCCTGCTTTGCAGGAGGTTGGACTTGATAGTCTCTGGAGGTTCCTTCCAACCCATATAATTCTGTGATTCTTCCACTTCCAAATTTAAACAGCTTGAGTCCCAAGCACAAATGAAGATCTTTTCAAATAGTCTGTGAGAAGTCTCAGATGAGCAACTCTACGGATTCCATAATTTAGGAATAAGGAAATATTGCAAATGAGTCCTCGAGAAGATGGAGAAATAACATGGCTCCTTACTGGCAAAGAGAACAATGCTTTTGATTTTTGTGACATTTTAATGTGATGTTTTCACTATGTTTGACGCTTGTCCAGATGCACCTTCCATAAGTAGATGTGAGCAAGAGGCTTGTAGGACAATGGCGATTACAAAAATGGAAATCCATAAGCTACATCATAGCTGAATTGTGCAACACAAATTCAGTCTTGCATATTATGGAGGAGGTGAGAAAGGCAGTGCTCTTCCCTCACTCTCACACGTCTTTCTCTTCCTCTTAACAGGAAGCTCCCAAATGTTCTTCTCACAAAAAGACATCCAACTCTTTCCAACCGGTTTCTATTTTTTCAGATAAATGAGGGAAGTACGAGGACACAATCTATCATTGTCCTACATGTATCAATTTTTTCAACAGAACTATTTTACCTCATAAAGTGGTGATTCTTAAGGTTGAAAAACAAACGAACAAACAAACCCCACCACCACCACCAAGAAAAAAACATTTGTGGAAATACATTGGTATACAACAATAAATATGCCAGGATCCCTAAGAAGAAAAGAGCATTCGGAGAGATGAATTTCAGAGAAGGAGAATTAGCAACCCAGGAGGGATGGTTTATATATTGAAATGCTAAGTGCTACACTGTGTATCAGCTGCAAGTGGCCTGATGCCAGTCCTGGGTGTAGAGCAGCTTCAAGAGTGGCATTTGCACCACTGGCTCAGGCACCTACGCTTTCCCTGTACTGAACACAGAGAGCTGGGCATGCTGATGAGTTGAGAAAGTGCACAATTCAAGCCTCCAAAGATACTGGGTGAAGCACATTCCTCAAGGAATACATTCCCACAGGACACATATCAGCTGAAATCTTTCTTCCCCTAATTTTAAAATGCTCAAAATGCTATTTTGCCTAACCAATTGCACCTCCACGAGGATTCAAGAGGAGTACATGTACCTGCCTTGCTTGTGTTAGATAACATCTAACACAAAATCAATTCCAGATGACTAGTCAGGTCTTCAGAAAAACAAAATTGCATCTACCATGTCAAAGCTAAGTGAAGAGAGAGTGGGGTAGGTAAAAACCAACCAACCACAACAAAAAATGAGATACATAAGATCTGAGTCATGTAAGGACTATTTATTTAAATCTTTGCTCCAGCTGGTGGGAAGCTGAGCTCCTGCAGAAGATGAGAAGTTGATGCTACTGCGTGCTTGTGTACGTCCCCTTGGGTTCCTTCAGCCCACTCCCCCAGGGTGCTATTTCTCCCTCACAGCTGATGCATGGTAAGGAGGAGGTAATGCACACAGGAAGGGTTTGGTGAACAGTGGCTGGTGCCTGTGTCACAGGGCAAATATACTCCTCAGTGCTCCCCTGTCTCACTCCAATTATTGGAGGAATTGTTTTGACATACATATATAAACCTGGAGGAAGAGTTAGGTGGCAAAAGAGGCCAAATACTGTCCAATTGATTTATTACAAGTTCTAAGCAGCTAAGGAATGCAGGGAAGATGGAGAAGTTAGCAATAGTAAAGAGAGAAATCCTAGCAAATGGTTTATACAGCAGGGATAGTCATCACCAGAAATCCTGTTATGTCTCGGTCCATAGGAGGTAGCAAGTTGGTCAGTGATGTCTCATTGACCCACACAGCTGCAGTCTGTTGGAGAGCATACCTGTTCTACTTCAGAAGTCTTCTGGTTTTTATCCGTCTCATTGCATCACTTTGGTTGCTGGGGCACTTCCTTTTTAGTTTGGCATGGCTTGCTTTAGTTGTCAGGAGGCATTTATGTTTTATTCATCAGGGGAAACAGCATGTCCATAGTACACGCCCCTCCTGATTACTTTCTAGGGTAACCGGCAGTTGATCACACAACTATCACATTGTGGGCTGCTAGGTAAGTACACTGACTGCATGGTGATCGTCTCCTCTGAGATGACCTCCTTTAGTCAACTTGAGTGCCCAAAAGGAGCAACAGCCAAAAAGTGGTTTCCTCTGGTTGCCCAGTCACATACGTTTCTCTTACTGCTGAGCTCACAGTAATTATTAACCCCAAAAGCTTGTTGAGCAGGTTACGCCTTGGATGGGTGCCACTGAACGAGATTTGAGCTAAAAATTTTTCCAGCTTCTCACATCCCCATGGTTCATTTATTTGCCCACAGCACAACACAACTGTTGGGCACTGCAGCTCTCCTCTTCATGCACTCAAGCTTCTTTAGACAACTAGAGGAGTGGCCCGTGTCTTAGGCTAGACTGGAGTTAGATGGTGGCTGAGGGCACTTTTCAAGGAACCAAGACACCAGCATGCAGAATACCTACCTGGCCAGACAGTCACAACCACTGTCCAATGTGGTTGTGTGAACAGGAACTTCTTGCTGTGAAGCTGGCTTTATCAATTGGACCCCATGCTCCAAAGTGTGGAGGAAAGTGAATGCATTAGGAATTTGCGGCCAACTCTGTCTGCAGTTTCTACATCAGCAGGTTGGCATTATAAATACAGTGACTTTACTGGTATATAGTCTTCCAGTCACATTTACAAAATGTATAAGAGGGACTATTAAATTCTTGCATTCTTAGAATAGAATAATAGAATCACAACCTCCCTTCAGGAAGTTGTAGAGTGTAATAAGGTCTCCCCTGAGCCTCCCCTTCTCCAGGCTAGACAATCGCAGCTCCTGCAGCCGTTCCTCATAAGACTTGTGCCCCAGACCCCTCACTAGTTTCGTTGCCCTTCTCTAGGCACGTTCCAGGGCCTCAATGTCTCTCTTGTAGTGAGGAGCCCAAAGCTGAACACGATACTCGAGATGCAGCCTCAACCAGTGCTGAGTATGGGGGGATGATTACCTCTCTGCTCCTGCTGGTCACACTATTTCTAACACAGGCCAGGATGCCACTGGCCCTCTTGGCCACCTGGGCACACTGTCGGCTCATGTTCAGCTGAGCACTGACCAATACCCCCAGGTCCCTTTCCTCTTCACAGTCATCCAGCCTCTCAACCCCAAGCCTATAGCATTGCATGGGGTTATTGTGGCCAAAGTGCAGGACCTGGCACTTGGCCTTGTTGAAACTCATCCCATTCACCTCAGCCCAGCAATCCAGCCTATCCAGATACCTCTGAAGGGCCTCCCTACCCTCAGGCAGATCAACACTACCTCCCAACTTGGTGTTATCTGCAAACTTACTGAGGGTACATTCAAGCCCCTCATCTAGGTCATTAATGAAGATATTAAAGAAGATGGACCCTAGTACCGACCCTGCGGGACACCACTTGTAATGGGTCACCAGCTGGACTTAACTCCATTAACCACTACCTGTTGGGCACGGCCCTCTTGCTAGTTCCTTACCCAAAGGAGGGTATGCCTGTCCAGGCCACAGGCAGCCAGTTTCCTCAGGAGAATACTGTGAGAGACCGTGTCAAAGGCTTTGCTGAAGTCTAGGTAGACTACATCAACAGCCTTTCTCTCATATACCAGTCTGGTCACCCAGTCATAGAAGGAAATGAGGTTGGCCAAGCATGACCTGCCTTTCATGAACTCATGCTGGCTGGGCCTGATCCCCTGGATGCCACGCACATTCCATGCGATCTCACCCAAGGTGATTTGTTCCATAACTTTCCCCGGTACCGAGGTCAGCCTGACAGGCCTGTAGTTCCCCAGATCCTCCTTACCGCCTTTCTTGTAGATGAGAGTCACATCAGAAAGCCTCCAATCCTCCAGAACCTCTCCAGTTAACCAGGAGTGCTGGTAAATGGCAGAGAGCAGCTCAGCAACCACCCCCGCCAGCTCCCTCAGCACCCAAGAGTGGAGCCCATCCGGTCCCATGGATTCGTGGCTGTCCAGGTGGAGGAGGAGCTCTAACTGCCTCCACCGGAATCACTGGGGGTGTATTTTGCATTCCATCACAGACTTTCAGATCAGGGCGTAAAGTGCCCTGAGGATAACTGGTCTGCCCATTAAAGGTAGATGTAAAGAAGGTGTTGAGGACCTCAGCCTTCTCCTTATCCTCAGTGGTCACATTTCCCGCTGCATCAACTAAAGGGTAGACATTTTCGTCGGTTCTCCTCTCACCATTGATATATTTGTAAAAGGATTTCTTATTCTCCTTTACTGTAGTTGCCAATCTAAATTCAGGTGGGGCTTTTGCCTTCCTAACTTCCTCCCTGCATACCTTACCAACTTGCTTGTAATCTGTCCAAGTAGCCTGTCCCTGCTTCCAGAGGACATAGACTCTCTTTTTCTTTCGGAGTCTCAACAACAGTTCCTGGTTCATCCACACCGGTCTTCTTCCCCTACGGCTCACTTTAGGACATTCAGGGACAGCCTGTTCTTGTGCCTTTAGGATTTCCATCTTGAGGAGCATCCAGGCTTCCTGGACCCCTTTACCCTTAAGGAGTGACTCCCAAGAGACCCCTGCAACAAGTGTCCTGAACAGGTCAAAGTCCGCCCTCTGGAAGTTCAAGAGAGCTGTTTTGCTAGTCACCCTTCCGACATCTCTAAGAACAGAAAATTCTAGAATTTCATGGCTGCTTTGCCCAAGACATTCCCCAACCTACACATCACTCACCAGTCCTTCACTGTTAGTGAAGAGCAGGTCTAGCAGGGCACCACCCTGGTAGGCTCCCGTAACAGCTGCATAAGGAAGCTATCTTCCACACACTCTAGAAACCTCTTGGACTTCTTTTTCTGCGCTGTATTATATTCCCAACATATATCAGGGAAGTTGAAGTCTCCCAAGAGAACGAGCGCTGGTGAACGTGCAACTTCCGCAAGCTGCTCATGGAATGCCTCATCCATCTCTTCATTCTGATTAGGCGGTCTATAACAGACCCCCACCAAGATGTCACCCCTGCAGGCCTTCGCCCCTGATCCTTACCCACAGACACTCAACTTTATCATTCCCAACCCAAACTCTTCAATATCAAAACAGTCTTTAATATAAAAGGTTTACACCACCACCCTTCTTTCCTCATCTATCCGTTCTGAAGAACTTGTAACCATCCATCACAGCACTCCAGTCATGGGAACTGTCCCACCACGTTTTGGTAATAGCAACTAGGCCATAGTTCACCTGACACACAATAGCTTCCAGCTCCTCCTGCTTGTTGCCCATGCTGCATGCATTGGTATAGATATATATTTGTATATATATCTATTGTATATATAATCTATCTATTGTATATATTTTAGTATATATTTGAGATAGGCAGGTTCCATGGATGGACAGCAGGCCAGGGGCTGAGTAAACTGCCCCATGGTCAAAGAACACAAAGTGTCCAGTTTAACATCAGCTTCTGAGCCATTTATTCATTGCTTGTACTTTCCAGGCCTCCTCTGTGTGCCTCACTTCCCCTGAAGGTATAGAACAAAAAAATCACTTGAGCTCCTGCTCCTTGAACTACATGTCCTAAACCCCTGAAATCTCTTTTCACAGTTCTTAGGCTTCTCTGAGCAATTTCATCACTGCCTGCCTGAACTATGAATAGTGGAAAATAATCAGTGGGCCTAAACAGCTTCGGGAGTTTCCTGGTTATGCCCCTGACCCAGGCCCCAGGAAAGCAGCACACCTCCCAACGGCATGGATTCTTTCTGCATATGGAGCATTCAGTTCCTTTGAGAAGAGAGTCGCCCACCATGACCACCCTTCTTTCTTTCCTGGCAGAGGAAGTCTCAAGGCATTCGGGTGGCCACCTTGCCTTAGGCTCCCTCTTAGGCAGTTCCTCCATCATCTCACCACTCACCTCTGCTTCAATTTCCAGCACCTGAAACCTGTTGCTTAGAGGGAGCGGTGGACACAAGGTAGGCAGGCAGGGGGAGCACCCATGACACTGAGTCGGGACTCTCCTCCAATCCTCCTCATCAGTTAGGTCTGTCCTCCCGTGACAGGGCAGGGGGTCCACTGCTTTTCTGGGGGTATCTCCCTGGTTCCCCTCCCTCTGGGATGCCAAAGAATCACTCCACCAGTCGATCTCCCTCTTGCACTCCCTGATGGTCCTTAGCCTCTACATTGCCTCCTTGAGCTCTACCACCAGGCTGAACAGCTCATCCACCTGCTCACACCTCATGCAGGTGGGATCCCTGCCACCCTCCCCAAGCAGCAGCAGGCTCAGGCACTGCCTGCAGCCAGAGACCTGAACCGCTACATTTCTGGGCAGGCCCTTCATCTGGGTCAACACAGTCTTCTTGGAATAGGCCCTCTGTCTGGTGGAAACCATGTTTAGGCCTCTCTCTCTCCTCTGACTTGAATAAATGAAGTGGGAGTTAAACAAACAAACAAACAAAAAAATAGAACAACAAGGTCTGGAGAATCTCTGCATTTGAACTGAGTTTCTGTGAATTTTTCTTGCTGTCTCAAGAATTAATTTATCTATTGCTGACTCTTGCAATCACTTGCTTATCCCAGCTAAGGTGGCACTGTGTTGTCTGAGCTCTGTGCATCAGTCATATATTACTCTGCACTGTGAGCTGTCGTTCATTTTAAACACAGCCATATGGATGGCTTGGGTCTTGTTCTCCTCCCCTCCCAGGCTCCTGGGAAATTTCCACATTTCATTTGTAATTTTCAGGAATCATTGTCCCGTTTCTCTCTTTTGCCTCATTAGATAGAACTTTCAGCAACATCCCATCTTCAGAAAGAAGCTAGTGAGAAGTATAAACTCAGCTTTCCAAGTAATGTCACTAGTATCTCAGGCAAGTACCAGAACAGCTCTATTAAAAAATTATCAGTGTGTGAAACCTTCATTTACCAGTTCAAATAAATGGAACTCTTAACTTTTTTTCCCTATTACTCTAAGAATATCCAGAAGGATATAGGACTGCCTGCAAAAACATCTTCTGCAACGAAGTATTGATTTTGAGGAAGTTTTTGCAATAGAAAGGTTTATGAGATCCAGTACACTCCAGTCACTCCTGATGGCAGAAGAGAGATCTGAAATGAAAACCTGGTGTTATTGATCTAAAATGAATGGTTTTGATAGAGTGCCATTTTTGAAAGCAAGAAGATATAGGATTTGTTCTAGTGTGAAATTTCAAAATCTTAAGAGCTCATAAGACTGCCAGACTGTGTGGTGCTAATGAGTAACACGTCAGGAGGGACTCACACAGTAACAAAGATTAAACAGTCCTTACTCATTTATTTTTGTTATAGAATGCATTCTCTGAATAGGGGAATCCCTGAATGGCTAGAAGATGTCATCTCTATTACAGCATTTGCAGAAAGTGTCTAATAATGTATATTCCTTCATCTCAGGACAATGGCATCCTGAAGGGTGCGGAAAAACAATCCACCTACTAAAACATCCTGATGTTCAAGGCCAGCTCTGATGCTAAAACCACCACCCTCCAGGATAAAGGACTGCAGGTGCAGCAGAGGCTCTCCCATTTCTGAACCTTGTAATACTGGGTTGTATGATGCTGCTATCCCTACATGAATGAAGGCATACGCAAGAAAGGTTATTCTTAAAGGATGGCCGAGACACAAGATGAGATCACATCCTTCCAGCAGCAGCTGCAATTGCTGTACCCATCATCTTCCAGGTGTTTGGAAAAAAATTCACTGAGCTGAATTTCGCAGGGCTCTGCTGCTCTCTCAAGCTCTCCCAGCTTTTCCTGTTCTGGGAGCAGGCAAGAAAGTTCAAACACAGGCAGCTCTGATAAAGGCATAGAATGAACCAGTCCTTTGTCATTAGAGACAAAGATATGGTGGTTGATGGTTTGACTTAAACTGACTGATAAGCCCCCCACCCAGTCATTTGCTCTTCACCTCCCGAGCAGGATGGGACAGAATCACTTTGTAGCCAAAGGGAGAAAATACTAATGTGTAAAGAGTGAAACGGTCTGGCTGCAGCAACCAAGCGCTGGCACAGTTCATGATCTTGTGTGACACAGACCCAGAAAAGACTGAAGTTCAAACCCTAAATTTTAGAAGTGTTAATTTTCAGTTATTTGAAGAACTCACAGATGGCACCTCCTGGAAAATTGTCCTTAGGGATAAAGGAACAGATGAGAGCCCTCAATTCCCATGTGTAAGAAATTAGGGAGGGAAGTCAAGAAACCAGCATGGCTAAGTAAGAACCTGCTGGTCAAGGCATGTTGTAAGAAGGAAATGCATAGGCAGTGGAAGCAGGGACATGTGGCCTGGAAAGAGTACATGGATGCCACCCAGACATTCAGGTATGAAATCAGGAGAGCCAAAGTAAAGTTCTCCATCATATTTGAAAATTCATGGCTGTCAGGTGAAGTGACTGGTAAAAGGGAAACATCACTCCATTTTTAAGAAGGGTAGAAAGGAAGACTCATGGAACTGGAGAACACTGAGTCTCACCTCTGTGTCCAGGAGTATCATGGAACAGATCCTCCTGGAAGTGTTGTTAATGCACACAGGGAGATGAGTCAATAAAAGAGTCAACAAGGCTTCACCAAAGGCAAAGATGGGAACAGACATTTTGGTAGGGCCTGTACTGATAGGATGAGGTAAAAGAGGGCAGATTTATACTAGATATAAGGAAGAAATTTTGCATAACAAGGATAGTGAGGCACTGAAACAGGACAAGAGATGTTGCAGAAATTCCATTCCTGGAAGAATTCAAGATCAGTCTGGATGGGCTTGAGGTCGATTTTTGTAGCAGAAGGTGTCCCTGACACCTTCTGGGGATGCAGGGGAATGGAATTAGGCAATCTTTAAAGTCCTTTACATCATAAAACATTCTATGAATTTATGATTTCATCATAATACATTGTATGAAATAAATAATACAATTTTCCTTTGGTCTTTTCCATGCTCTTTCTTTTGCTTTCTTGATGTACTTCATTTTCTAATATTTCTTGTCCTATCAAGAGTTTAAAAACGTGCAATATCTAATTTTTAATATAGGTTCATAAGTTTTTCAATAATGTTATTCTTTTAATGATCATCTGCCTTAGATCTTTTGCAAATAAACTGAATCTTTTCTCCTGTGTTTGTTTTTGTTTCCTCTCTGTTGTGCTACTTGTAATTTTATACAAAAATTAAACTTTTTTCTGCTTACAAATTTACCTTGCTCTAGACTATTTTTCAGACTTCTTTTCTGTATTTATACTAGCAGTAGTAATTTTCATTTACTCTCAGATCCAATAAAAGCTTTTAGATTTTTTTTCCCCCCACTGGAGAAAGTTTTCATTGATCAAATATTTTTCCTTCACTCGGTACCTACATATCCCCGAAGCAGTGGACAGTAGTCAGATATTGGATTTTCTCAAGAGCAAATGAAGATAAGAGATTTTTCCTCTTAAAAAAAAAAAAAGTGAACTTCAGTTCCCTCCAATAAGTTTCTCTCTCCTATATTGTTTATATGTCCTCCTAGCTAATTACTTTGCATCTTCTTCTTCTTCTTTTGACCACAACTAGCTGTTCACCTCGGCTTTGAAAAACTGCTGAAAAAGCACAGTGAAGTTTTCTTTCTACTTTAAACAGCTACGGCAAATTAACTAGAGAATGCAAGCAATTCAGAATAATGTGTACATAAAGCAGATTTTTTTTCTATTTAAGAACTTCTTAATGTTGGAGCAAATGATTGACAAGCTATTGAGCAGAAACAATCCAGTATCATTGTTATCTGACTCTGGCATTGGATAGCAAACAATGTATTGGCAGTGCTCGGCTTCTTTATACTTGAGATTAGAATAACTTTTAATCTCTACCTGTACACATGCCCATGAATTAAACAGATTTGTAACCTAAGAAATGAAACAGTGGTGGTAATTCTATTGATAAACAAATACTTAGCATAAAGATCCTAGGCAAATACTTTATAATTTCTATTTTACGTTACACACAGATAAAACTTACTGAAAATCTTCTTGGTTGCGCTATTGAAGTCCAAGTTTATATCTCTGATGTACATTTGAAGGCCATGATGGCCGATTGTTTACATTACTGAGGTTATAGAGACTCCAGCCTGACAAAATCCATAATACTGTCAGACACGGAACAGCACAACAACCCATTCAATTCTGCCTTGAAATTCACCAGTAGAAGACATTGCTATTTAATGTTTCCCTTTCACAGTAAACATTTAAGAAGGTTGTTAATAAAAGACTTCTCTTACATGAAGGAAAAGTGTTTTAAAAAGTTCCCAACATCTGAAGAGCCATTAGGCCCTTTTGTATCAAGTCTGTGTGTCACTTCAGCCTATCCTTTGAAACTGTCTTCTGACAACACTGTAGTTCTTTCCTTTGAGGAACTTACATATGGGTTATTTCCCATACAGAAATAAAACCTCATGTTTCCTGGGAGTGGAGAAATGTTTTGTTGGTAGGTTGCTAGCAGAAGAATGTTCTCTGTGTCTGTGCTGTACGGGTTTGAAGGATACTGCTTTCTCAGGGACTCTCTATATGACATTTCCTATGAGCCTTAAATTGTTTAAGAGTTCTTAAAATGTAATTGCAGAGACAATTTGTCTTCTATTTAAGTGTTCAAGCTGAAATAAAATGCGTATCTTCTGCTGAAGAAAGAGTTAAGATTGTTCTAAGCTTCAAATTCTAACAGTTTAGCATAGAAGACTCACAGAAATGCCACTGAAGAGAATTTGTAAAATCGCACCCCGTTGAGAAATTTGGATCATTCCACATTCTTAAAAGCAGAATAAAACTTTGCCCAATGAACCCTCTGCTTTATCCAGGCCCTGAAGTCTCATGTAACTTCATATTTTCTTAAGACATAGCACTATAGAAATTACTCAGGAAAAAATTGGCTTCTTGTCAAGTCTATTGGAGTCCATGGAAAATTTTCCTGTTAACGCCATGTTTGCCATTGACCTCAGCAGAATTTTACCTCTGTTCTTATTATTTTGAGGATGTTTAATGTACACTGCAAATTAAGTATCAGCTGTCTTTGAGTATTAATAACATACGTTTCTATAGTTATTTTTCTAAAATTCAAATATTTTATTGTTTCTTATACAGTCCAGAAAGTTTTGGTCACCAGAAAGAACAGATGGTGAAAAGAATGTATGCTTTTAAAAATCCAATGGCGTGTTAGCATAGAAACAGGCTATAATATTTTGAAGCACACTGAGGGCATTGTATTAAGTTTCTGTGCTTTGAAGAAAAGCCAAGATGCTATTCATGGCAGATATATATTACAGAGCAAAGAGTTTGTTTAATCTTTAAAATGTCTGTTATAAGCAATGCACTAGAGGAAGAAGACTACCAAAAGGGATCACATCTTTCTGTCACAGCACTGGCAGGAGCTATGCAAAGGGCAAAGGCTTGTGCTCATTTAGAAAACAGGCCTGAGAGGTAGGAGTGTTGAAGGAAATGATGAACACACTTGTGCTAATAGCAGTGCTGCCTTTGTCCTAATTAGGTCTGTGAATATTGGAATAAACAAACACCACTGCACTGAGTTGAGCAAATTTCCTTCTCAGCACATGCTTTTCAGAACTTTCCTAATCAGAGAAGTTGAGTATCTCGTACGTCTCTCTGAGCACAAAGATTTCTATATATTTTTGTTGCAATGCTTCTGTGGCCACCTTATTCTTGCACTGTGATGTTATCCAATGAGACTTGTAACGTAAGATGTGATAAAGAAAGAAATGTTACATTCCTATTGACAAGAACTTTCATCAACAAAACATTAGATCCCTGAAGACTGTATGAATACATGTGATGTAGTCTGGAGCGGCAGTTTTGCATATGGAGTACAATTATCAAAATAGCTATTCGCATTTCAATTATTATTACTAGGAATCACTACTTAGCTCCTGGCAACACTCAGTACACAGAGGTATTCTGCAAACACAGAGCAGAGTGAAACTTTAGAAAGACTAGAAAGAAATTGAGGGGAAAAATAAGCACATCTTAAAGTAAATGACACATAGACAACAGAAGTCTGGAACAATATTCATCTACTTGGTATTAAAGCAACACTGTTTCAGTCACATGAATTTTACCCCAACTACCCTAGTTTTCATTTGGTGTAATAGAAATCGTACTTGTTCAAAGGAATACTTTAACGTGTTGTTTTCCACACACTTGCAGCATGTGCTTGCATATCTCATTTTAAAGGTCACTGTGTCTTTTATAGATCTCTGATTAATTTTACCAACTTAGATGCCTGACAGTACTCCCTGTGCTGTAAGAACAATTCCCATTGCTCTTTTTTTTTTTTTTTTTTTTTATTTATTTTAAAATCAATTCCTCCCACTGCTTCTGCAAAGTGGATACACAGCTTGGGACAATACCAGAGGCTTTTAGCCACATAGAGGTAATAGCCATATAAGCCTCCAGATTGCAGGAATATGGGTGCTGCGCTACTGCTACATTTAAAAGCCAAAGTCTCCTCTTCTTAGTCAAGTGATTACCCTAATTTTCTGGGGTTTATTTTAATTCTATAATTTATATATGGACAAATATTTACGCATTTCAAGCAACACTGCACTATTCTTTCAGCTGATCTTCCCCCTCCCCCCCGCTAAATACAGCATCACCACAGGACACTGCATTAGATATCATCTTATGGAAGGCTCACGAAATGACAGATAGAATGACTTCCCTGAAACAGTAACAGCACATCAAAACTTCAGTGTTTTACTAAGAATTATCTGACGTAGAATTCAATTTACTTTTACTGTAATCACTGATAGACGTGGAGGAAAAAAAGACAATTCTCTACATTCATGTGTAGAAATTCCAATATCGTGTGCTTCTTTAAAATAACTTGTTTTTAATCAAGGAATGGAAGAATTTTTTGAAGATCCTTCATATTTAGATGGAGAATTATGTAAGCTTATCTCCTCTCAGATATTGAAAAAATATTATTTCCGTTAGATTACAATAAGACTTCTGTCTAATTTATCATTTTTCTACCCATGATTAATATTATTCATGGAATAGGAATACTACTCATGGAATATTACTACTGGAAATATTCTTCATTGAACAGGAAGAACTAATGAGCAATTTTTTTTACTCATTCAAGGAAAAGTTCCTTTCTGATTAGTTCCCAAACTATGCCATATATTTGCACAATGATGCATTACATGACCACATTAGAGGCTTGCCGAGAAGTATCTAGAAGAGAGATGGTCTTGTTTTCTCTAACATTTGGTTCAGTTACAGGTTTACAATTTTAAGGCTAAGCTGGGTAGGTACATGCAAATATTTGTGATTCTTCAATTCCAAACTATCCCCCAACCCCTCACCCCCTTCCATCCATCCATCTTGCTTCAATTCTTGTTAAGTTGTGCAGGAAAAGAAAAAAAAAAAAAAAAAAAAAGAGAGGTCCTCCTTAGCAAGGAGTTGACTATAAGTCAGCAATGTACCCTTGCAACAAAGAGGGCAAACATCCTCCTGGCTGCATAAGAGGAAGTGATTCCAGCAGGTGGAGAGAGGCAAAGGATTCCTTCTACTCAGCACTGAGGCATCTGGCATATTGGGCCCAGTTCTAGGCTTCCCAGAAAATGAGAGACACAGACATACTGGAGAGACCCCAGCAAAAAGCCACTAAAAGGAAGAAGAATTTGGAGCCGAAGTCCCAAACCCCTGAAACTATTCAATTTCTGGGATTTTGCAATTACCAGTTAAAAGAGACTGTGTCTGTCAGGGCATGATACAGGAACATGCCCTTACATTGTTTATTTCTATACCTCTTCCATCATTCTTTTCACCCTTCTGATCCCTCCATAAATGGAAGGGGGGCAGGGTACATACTAATTGAAGCTATGGAGACTAACAAGTGCGGGCAAGGAGTACAAGGGGTACTTCATACCCTTTCTTAAGTAAGGAAACTAAAGAACAGATGATGTCTTATTTGCTTCTGTGGGACTAGAAGTTGCCTTCTTCCAGCATGAAATTCTTTGTTCAAACAGATCATCATCTGCATCGTGTCCATACCTTTAGGAATTTCCTGATGTTCTTTCAAGTTTCTAGAGATTTATTCAGATACTTTATCCCATGAAATCTTTGGCTTCTGCTTAAAGAACATATTAGAGTCCACTGGCCCTAATGCCAGATTATATAGACTAGACACATCCCATTTGTCTCCAGGTCTCTTCTTGGGCCCTTCCAAGATATAGTTATGACTTCCTCAGATAAATCTTTTTGTTTTAATTTAACTCTACAGTCAATGAATTGATGTTTGGATTCTGTTGCAATCCTCTGGAATGAAGTTGGGAGCAGTGTTCCCTCAAGTTATGGCTGAGGATGTTTGCTGGTGCTAAACCTGACAGAACAGCATTGAAGGACTGTGTAGTGTGAAGGGCGGCTTCTGGTGCATACTGGAATTGATTGTTTGCATCCCCCCAAATGATACCCAGTGTCACCCAGAGATCCCTACCTGACAGGTGGCAGTGCAGAACATGGAAGTCCTGCATAAACCTTGCAGACAATGAGTAATGTAGTACATGAGACGAGGAATAAGTTGATTTGCCATTGTTTTAATTGGTAGCACAGAAAAATGATCCCAACACATGAAGCTTGTCCCAGTAGAAGAAAAAAGGTTGTTTTTTTTTTCTTTCAAATTAGTTCTTTCGGTGGTCCCCTGTACTAAAAGAAACTACAGATTTTCTTTCTACCTCATAAAAACCCCTCATATTTGGCAGTAATTCATCACTCTTATGTGTTTCAGATTCATTTCTTACTTAATTTGGAAATAGAAGCACTCCCATATTGGCTTCTAGCTGTAGTCCAGTGGCCCAAGTAGGGCACAGATATCAACAGTTAGAATTATTTTTCCCCGTAGTTTATCGATACTGATATTATAATAGATCATGGATACAAATGCAAAGAGGTCATTCATGGAAAAGTAGTTAGACCTGACTCAAAGCACCAAAAAACATACAAGGAAAACATAGATACCTGAAATTAGTGAGTCGAGCTATTTCAAATATAAAGAGTATTGACAGTACAATATTTATTTCAGTTGAAATTGATTTTCCTCTTTAAATTTCTCCACTGAGTTTATAGATTGACTTTCAACCAAACCTGAAACCTTGTATGCACTTTTTATAGATTTTCCTTCCAAATTGTTGTCTCTAGACACATTTAGTTGTTGAGTGTTTGACAGACAAGCTCTGCTTTTGAGTCTTTAAAGTAATTTTCATTTTCCTTACAACATCTTGAGATGTCATCTGATGTATTTACTCTGATAAAGGAAGGAGAAAGGAGTTGTCAACGAAGACTGATTTAAATGAAAAGAGAAAGGAAAATAAGTGTTTAACTAGTACACCTAGCTAAACTAAATTGCTTTATCATGTTGATTAACTTCTTCAGAATTTACAAAGGAAGGAAATCAAGGGATTTCATGGGTTGTATTTACAGTGACAACTTCACTTTGAAGCATAAAGGATGAAGTCTGCGTCTCCCTTCTACTTGCACCTTCAAAATTAGTGGACCACTATTTTTCCTGAAACGGATTTGGTTATATTTTGATATTCCTAGGCATGAAGCTCTGCTCTTAAAACACTATGTCAGATTGTACCTTCCTACCAATAAACTGATAGCTGCACTGGAAATTGGGAAGCTAAATGCAATCACCTCATTACTGTACCTATACATAAATGTTACCTTTGGTCTGTGCAAACAGATGTATCTGCACACTACAGTTTCAACATGGCTGGAGTGGAAAGCTTGGACTGCTGAACCTCAACAAGGCTGCCCACATGCTGAAATTGGAAGATGTTCCTCATCTGCTTATAGTTTTGGCAAGCAGTAAGAGCACCTACAGTAAAATCATATCCCAGACTCCTGTTGTTGCACGAAGGGTAAGTTCAGATAAGAGTAAGGGAATAACAGATAAGAAAGAAGGATAAGACCTCTACAGGTTTTAATTTCCTTTCAATTTTTTCTTCTTTTCCAAACAGTTGCTAAATTTAATATTCATTAAAACCCAACCTTGAGCTGTTTTTCTGAGCTGGTAGATTTTACCACAGGGCATTGCTTTGATTTTTAAAGCTGATCTGACCCAATCACTTTAGTAGAGAAGTGTAATCTACATTGTTGCAGGAGATGACCAGAAGCAGCTGTACTGAAGAGTCTAACTCTTCATAAAAGAGAATAGCCTTCTGATTGGAGAAGCTGGGCAAAAATCCTAGCCATCTTTACAGTGGATTTGATCAATATTTAGGGAATTATGCAACATGGTTGCAGAGCTGGCTTTAGGCCAGGCAACAGTGGGCAGTTACTTAGTTTAGCAGAATTACTGACAGGGATACGGAAAACTTGGCTCCAGATCTTTAGGTGTACAAAAGCACTACAGTTTCCTGTCATTTCTTTAGGCTTTTTAGAGTCTTAAATATTAAAAGCTCCCTGACTACTAGGAGAAGTAGCAAACAAATTATCTTAAATATCTATCGCTAATTTTGTTCTCAGTGGACTCTGACAAAATCCTCGGGGAGGAGTGGTGTCACATCACAGCTTCTCCCACACCCACCAGCCTCATCTTTCCCTATTGCCATGATTTCAGCATTGTTCTGCTTCCAAAAAAGAAAAACTGTTTCTGACAGGTTCTTGGCAATACCAGGTAAAGTATTTGCAAGCAGGCCAATAGTCATACATAGAAAGGAGAACAGAACTCACTGAGCTTGCAAAGGAGTTCTCTGGCCATGCAGTATTCCTCCCCCACAAAGCAGCCTAAGCCCAAGAGAGAATCTTCCTTTAGTGGCTGCCTTCTATGAGTCCAGGGTGGCTCCACCCTGGGTCCAGTCCTTCAGGTTGACAGCACAGGTGCAAACAATGTGCCTGTGTTCCCTGGGCCAGCCATACCCCTTCACCAGGTGCTCAATCACCAGTTCAAGCCCTGACATAACAGTTCCCCAACAAGAGTGCCCCTCAAAAGTGCTCTTTCTTCTGCATGTTTCAGAGGGGACTACTTAGAGCAATTGCTATTTGAATCTTCCTGAAAAACTCTGTGTGTATCTCTCTGTGAGTCTTGGTCCCAAGTTACATTGCTCTTGAGAAGTGATAACTGGTTTCCCCAGCAAAATAATGCTCAAGTGCTACAATCAGAGATCGAGTGAGGGCCAGCTTGAGCTGCAGTTGACAGCATGGAAGCCCACATGGAGCACATTAATGTGGTACATTAGGAGACTACTGAAAAGGATTGAAGATATCCCTGACCTCATCCCACAGCATGCACGTCTTCCACTCCTCCAATGCAATCTCTTGCTGTGTAAGAACTCAGATGTCATCACAAGGAATTTGCCATGATTGTGACTTGTTGACAGAAGACATATCTCCAGTCTTTGATTGCTAAACACTTAGGGAAAATATTACCTCGAGTTTCTCTTCTCCTGTGCAGCACAGTGTGTGATATGACACACACCTATCACACATGATTTTCATTATCAGAAATATCAGAAAATTACATTATCAGAAAATTACAGAATCACAGAATTGTAGGGGTTGGAAGGGACCTCCAGAGATCATCAAGTCCAACCCCCCTGCCAAAGCAGGTTCCCTACACCAGGTCACACAGGTAGGCGTCCAGGCGGGTCTTGAATATCTCCAGAGAAGGAGACTCCACAACCCCCCTGGGCAGCCTGTTCCAGTGCTCTGTTCCTCTCACTGTAAAGACGTTCTTGTGCACATTCGTGTGGAACTTCCTATGCCCTAGCTTCATCCCATTTCCCCTTGTCCTGTCTACACACACTACTGAAAAGAGTACGGCCTCACCACTATGGCCCCCACACCTCAGGTATTTATAAACTTGGATCAAATCCCCTCTCAGCCTTCTTTTCTCAAGGCTAAACAGACCCAGTTCATTTAGTCATTCCTCACAGGGGAGATGCTCCAGGCCCTTCACCATCTTTGTGGCCCTCCGCTGGACTCTTTCCCAGAGATCCCTGTCTTTTTTATACTGGGGAGCCCAGAACTGGACACAGTACTCCAGATGAGGCCTTACCAGGGCAGAGTAGAGGGGGAGGATCACCTCCCTTGACCTGCTGGCAATGCTCTTTTTTATACACCCCAGTATGCCATTGGCCCTTTTGGCCACGAGGGCACACTGCTGGCTCATGGCCAACCTGTCATCCACCAGGACGCCCAGATCCCTCTCTGCAGAGCTCCTCTCCAGCAGGTCATTCCCCAGCCTGTATTGGTGCATGCATTTATTTCTTCCTAGGTGCAATACTCTACACTTACTTTTATTAAACCTCATCCTGTTTCTTACTGCCCAGCTCTCCAGCCTGTCCAGGTCTTGCTGAATGGCAGCACAGCCTTTAGGCATGTCAGCCAATCCACACAACTTCGTATCATCAGAAAACTTGCTGAGGGTGGCCACTATCCCCTCATCAAGGTCATTGATGAAGATGTTGAACAAGATCGAACCCAGCACCGACCCCTGTGGGACACCACTAGTTACCAGCCTCTAGCCGGACACTGTATGAGTGGAGAAGATAAAGGGTGCACTTTGAAGAACATTAATATTTGGTAAGAGAGCCAACTTTCTGAAAACCTTGGTTGCTAGCTCTTGTTCAAATGCTACTTAGATTTATGTTAACCCAGCTATTGAGAGTCTGCATGGTGAGACAAGTCAGGGGATTCAGAAAGGTTAGAAAGAACGCGGAAGAATGTGTATGTGTTTTCTGAAGTATTTTGCTGTATGATTGCAGGGAAAAAAGAAAAATAAAATCCTTAAAAAAAAAAAAAAAAAAAAAAGGACCAGCGTGAAGTAAAGGAAGGAGGTGGAATAGTAGGTGCTTAAATCGTATGAAATCAAATAATTTGTAAGTCACGGCTTGAGGTATAACTGGACTTTAGAAAGAAAAAGCGTCTGGCAGCTGAAGGAGCAATGGGTAAGGACAGTCTGAAGAAAAATATTTACTTATGGGAGAAGGGTGTGATAGAGGACAGTGAAGACCTACTTTGGGAGCAAATCAAGCAAAACAGTTCTCTGAAGAGCAAGTAAATGAGATGCTAATGAAATATTAAATAATTGCCAGAAAATAGAATACATGAGTTTACACAATATTTATAGCAGATAAATTATATGTCCTCCTAGAAAATAGAATTTAAGAGTAGCAATTCAAAAAGATGCTTGGAAGATTCCAGGTAGAGATCATGTAATTGGAGAGTATCTAGTGAATGGATAAACAACATCAGTGCAAAAGTACATTTCCTTCTAATCATTTAATGAATGCTTCTGGTATTTGATTTTAGCTATTTCCTTGTCTAACTTAGATTTGTTTCTGAAGTACAAGCTGGTGTTTCATGCAGTGCCTGAAAATGACATGAATTTCAGGGCTGGGTTTGGGTCAAAACACAAGATCTCCTTAAAATACTTATTTGAGAAGCCAGCAGTTAACAGATTTGTTGTCCTTTAAAAAGAAAAAAAGTGGGTGAATAATACTTAAAATCGTCCTTCATAAAATAATCACTTCTGGGTAAACAGTTCTGTGAGTCTAACTGTATGCAATTTACCAGTAGATATATAACGGTACATACCACAGAGACTTTCTGTGTGATAGATATCATGCAGGCACAGAACAAAGAAATTGAATTATCAGAAATGAAGTGTAAAAACAGCACTTTGAAATCACCTGATAACATTTTGACTCCCTGATCTGTACACTACACGGGTCTGATACTCTGGGTTATAAGTTTTTGAGAAATGGTTTCTGAGTCTCTGTTTTATGTAAATTCATCATCTTTCTGTCTCAGTATCTTTGGCCCATTTTATCACCCCAAGCAGGTCTCTATTTGTTAGCTTTCTTTGCTTGAACTGAGTAGTGCAGTAGTATATTAGGCTTTTTTTTTTTTTTTTTAAATCTGATTTTAAAATGACTATATGATGAACACTGGACTGTGAGGTAGATCTATTCTAACTATTCAAGGACTCCTCAGAACTAATAAATGTTGTGAAATAGCTTCTGACAACCTGGCACTCTTTCAATAATAAAGAAGCAGAAGCCAGCAGCTCCCTATCCATGGGCCTTAAGACCTAGAGTATTTGAATACATGAGCCACTTTGGTGTACTTAGATTCAATTCTTACCCCCAGTTTTGTCTACAAGCAGGGAAGAGTACCTTACATATCATAAGGCAGACAGTGCTTCAGACAGTGGAAACCTGAAGACAGTTAGCCATGTCCCAAAGGGTAATCCCATTAAAAACAGTGTTAGGCCCATGGGATGCCTTCTTTTTGGAAACCATTTGTCTTCAACGGATAATAGGGAAACCTTCAAAAGCGGAAGTTAACATCAAAGGGTTAACCCTATATAAGCATTGTGTCATTAATTTTCAAGGTCTTCTTACCCATCCTTCCCAGGGAGAGGTTGGTTTTAGGCAGGTGAAATTGCAGAGATCAAAATGCTTATTAAAGATTTTTTATGGTAAGGAATATACTGTACCTACTACAGAAGATGATTTATATATCCTACCACATTTATGGAAACAGTGAATTTTAATAGATGCATGGAAGGCTAAGAACCTTCTGAAAATGTGGTGGCAACTCATGTAGTAAATAGAACAGTCCAAGGACTGCTCTCTGCTCCTGGGGCCATCTGGCACCACATATCCACAGGGCTGAGTTTTCTTCATCCCAAAACAAAGCAGCAGCACACACACACCTACAGGACATGGTCACTGACCATGTGAAGCCTAGCATCATGCACGGGAGGAAAGACAGTGTGCTTGGGAAAGAATTTACTAATATACACTGTGAACAGTTCTGTGCCAAAGCCCAGTCAGGTCCATTGGTACTGTCTGTGTATTGGTACAGACTTAGCCAAAGACTGCAGTGGATCAGATGCAGAATTACAGACAGCAAGGAGGGCAATTAAGGCAGTGGGTGTATTCAGGTCTGGGCTGAGGTTCAATAGATAAGGTGTAGATTTAGAATTTAAAAAACAGAGTTCAAACCATAGATGGCTGCTTCAAGACTCTTTTAAAAAGTAGCTAAACTCCTTATGTTTAGGCGTATTCTCCCTTTTAGTGGGAATGAAGTATTTAGTATAATGTTAATGACATTTAAAGTGTCAGATGGTTTCTGCATTTTCTTTCACAGCTTCTGCCGTATATCTAAAGGGATATATGAGGATAATTGGCAAATACCTTCTAAAAGCAAGGTAATTTACAAATATATGTGAATCACCAACCCACATAAAGCTATCAGCAGGGCAGTGTTGTGTAAGATTGCTGTTTAAAAATTGCTGTACTTCACAGATATTAAATGATCACCATATCCTTAAGATAAGAAAAAAGTTTGGGCAAGGTTGTGGCCAGTTTCAAATGTGGCTTTTGCTACAAATGTTGTTCTTTCAAGTTTTAGTTTAGATAATTTCTGTAACTTTACTATTTGTTACTGCGCGTAACTGTAGAAGTTTGTAGAAATATCACTCTGTAAATGGAATCCTGAACTCTTCCCTCCAGCAAATATCTATGTTGTTTAGTGGGAGTTAGTCATGAAGTGTGACCAGTTCTTATGATGTTATTCAAGAATTTTAGTTTTGTAATCAATTACAGATATTCTGCATGGAAAAATTTGATAGAGAAATTAGGAAACAGTGAACTGTTTTCATAGGAGTTGATGTCAAGATATATATACAGTCCCACAGATCCTACAGAACATTATGTTCATTACATTGTTACAAAGGCAGAGTTTAAAAATACAAATTTTTTGAAAGCCACAAGTCCTCTGTTGACATAATACTTTATAAGCAATTACTTTTTCTTTTATTTATAAACAAGCAAAAAAACAAACAAACAAAAAAACACACAATGAAATCAGATCACTTGAAGCGTTTGTACGTTTGTCTAAGGGTTTATATTTTTAACTGTTTATGAAGGACATAATTAAAAATTAGAGAGTTGTGAGATTCTGCAATGGATTAAACCTGGAACTAAATTGTGATGGTGAGGTGGGTGCTTGAGCATTATGTCAGAATGAAATCTGGACTGATGTGTTTGACTTTGTACAGAAAAATTGTATCTGGACAGTAGTCATCCAGACTTTTCTGTGGTGCTCCACAGACATGAAAAATAGAAATTCCATGTGGCCCCAGTTCACATTATGTGAGGAACATACTGAGGTCTAGCTGCTGTAAAAACAAAAAACATATGCTTAAAGTTAGGCAGGAACTTAAAGTCTTCTGACTTCTTTCTATCAATTTTAGTGAATTATTGCTTTGTTAGACAAGTTTAAAAGTCTTCTGTTGCTGTCTATCTTAATGTCTCTTCGACTTGATCTAGTGGTTGGCAACCTTGCCCACAGCAGGGGGTTGAACCTAGCTGATCTTTCAAGTCCCCTTCAACCTAAGCCATTCTTTGATTCTATGATCTCATGTATCTTAATTTGTATCTACTACGAATGGAGATCATCAATGAATTTCACATAGCTTTTAAAAAGATTCTGTTCTGTTGCCTACATCTGTTCCATGGTAATAAACAGAAATAAGTCTTCCAGTACATTCACCTCCTCCTGAGCTGTTTATCAAACAAAGTTCTTTGTATCATTCTACTTCAGCTTCTGAGAAAGATAACACTGCTCAAAATGGCACAGCATCTGCTGGATTGCATGAAACCCTACGTAGTTTTATTATAGAGCTGCCTGCAAAACCTTAATTAATTGTTCGCATATGAAACAATGACAAACATTGTTTCATGAAGTGAAATTGTGGATTGTGTGTGTGTAAAGAGGTTAGCAAATTCATACTGCATTAAAAGTATATATGAAAATATTTAGAGAAAGAAATCGCAAAAAACTACACCAAAACCACCAACAACAAAAAGCAACAAAAACACATGTGGCCAGCTCTGTTAGCATAAAGCACTATTTTCTATTTTGTTTCTATTTTGTCTGAGAAAGAGGGTGGCATGTTTTTGTTATCTTTGCTACAGAACCTCCCCGGCACATTGCATTTAGAGCCATCTGAGGAGCCAGGCCAACTCCACAAGCCGAGAGCAGACTCCTAGTAGGTGCTAAGTCAGCAGCATTCACTTGTTTGAGGATGGTAAATTTTCTCTGCTCACTGGCTGTCCAGCACAGGTGGAAAAGTACAAGGAAGGTACAACACTAAGCTGTTACAGCACATGCTGAAACTTTGCTTCATGGGAAGCATTTCATAACTGATCAAGAGCACCAACCACTTTAAGAGTGAAAATATACATCTTCCTTTTGAAACATTTGGTCTAGTGAACAAAGTGTGCCCTGAGTCTTCTGAGGCTACTTTAGCAATATTTAATTTTTCAATTTTATATTTAATATCCATAAATGCATCCAGCATGTTTGTTTTTGGATTGTTTCTGGAACGTAGTTTGGAGATACAGTAAGATATCTGAGCAGCAACTTCAAGCATTAAAAAAACTACTGATTTAGAAAAGGCTCTATTCACATTTTTCCAGCAGTATGTATTGAATTACTATAAACTATATATATATATAGTATATATATATATATGTATATATATATGTATATGTATATATATATGTATGTATTTTAAAGTCAATATTGTCAAATAATACAGAGCACTTATCTATTTTCCAAACCACTGAAGAATTTGAAAAAAAACTGCTGCTGGAAGTGACAGGTTTTCCTGTGTACGCATCTTTATTTCTTTAGACATAATTTAAAAATCTCAGTTTTACCTCAGCATGAAAGAGATCAGGAGCAGTTTCTTTTGCACATTATTCAGAATTATTATTTCTGAGAAAGTTTATAAATATGGCAACTGTTTTAGGAAGACTTAATATCTGAAAACAGACATTGCATGTATTTCTTTCTGTACATGAAATGATGACATTCTACTATGCAAGTACAGAAGATGACTCCTTCTTCTATTGTCAGTATCTGTTCTGTACAGAGGATTTCCTTGCCAAAAACCTCTGAAAAAGAATTTTGTCAGTCTCCCTGAGGCACTGTGGCTGTTTGTCAAACCTTCCTTTGCCTGGATGCTAAGGCTCATCATATGACATTAAATGCTTTAACAGTGATATGGATCTGCAAGTCTGATTTGTACAGTCTAGATCTGATTTCAACCTCGCTGTGATTTTGTGCTGTTGGATCTCTTCACTTTCTTAATGTTGTTGGAAATATTCTCAGATTACACCAGAATATCCCAGAAAGTAGAATCAAATCAGCTTCAGCTCAGAGTGGTCGTGTTGTGAACCTGGGACTGATCCAGTATAACTTTGTTTAGTTTACGAGATGTTTTAGTCATTAATGTTTCTTTTTCATACATATACATATGAGAGCTATCAAACAGTCAGTGTTGTAACATTGTTGACGGTAAACTTTCTGTCCACTTTTAATCCTGCTTCTTTCCCATAATTATGTCTGTAATAGATGTAGACTGCTAATCTGTATCACTGTCACGTCATTTTTTTTGTGCAATACTAGTACTTTAAATCTTCTAGATTTATTTTTTAATTTATTATTTACTTTGGGATTTAGTGTTTATATTACAAATTACCACCAGAGACCATTCCACATTGCTGGTTGGTCCAACAGTGGTCCAACAGAATTTAATCTAGGGCTTTGAGTCACCAGTGATAGTCTAAAGGTATCAATACTGAATGGTGGTTTCTTCCACAGACAATGAGTGCAAGGGAGTCCTACCAGATGTTCTTGCTCTTCTGTGGGCCTCTAAGAGCTGCTGTTCTATAGGAGTATCTGTTTTCTAATTTGGCTGTTTTTTCTATTCCTGGGATATATGAACTCCAATTGCACTGGGAATCAGCAAGAAGAAGTGGCAGTATTTCAAAGCTGTTATTTAATAGAAGTAATAACGATCTGATGGGATGATTCATGTAAAAGAAACATTAATATGAACAGTATATCTTATTCGGAACAGACCAATAACAGAAAAAGATACAGGTGTTACCTTATGTGCTACCCTACATTTACCCTAGATTTACTTGCTCTGAGATCAAGAATAAAAAAGGGCCTAGAATGCTTCATTGTTCCTGAATGACATTTAAAGAGGAAAAAGCGCTAATGTTTTGATGGCAGTCAGTAGTGGGACGCCTATCAAGGATATGTTCTCGATGTGATAAATATCTTCAGATTTTTATCTTTTCAGATACTTTTCAGATTTGATCCACCTAATCAGGTGAATGCATTAAGGAAAAAGCAACAATTAAAAATAACTTGGGAACTTGGTGAGTTATCATGAAACAGCAGAATTCAGGAGCAGGAAAAGAGGCAACATGCTTCGGCAGAACAGATCATATACATTCAGAGAACCAGTGAGAAACTGTGGGAGGCAGTTCTGAGAGAGAGTTAAAAATAGAAGATGGTTCTTTAAAGAAACTATGCTAAATGCAAGTTCACACGGAACTATGCAAAATAAACTATGTGAAATAACAAATTATGATGGCATGGAGGAAGGATAAGAGATGCAGGTCTCTCACCAAGGATAAGACTGTTGCAGAATGGCCAAAAGACCACAGGCCTCTGGGAGCACTGTACGAGCAAGACAGAGCAGGCAACAGTGACTGCATGGCCGTGGGATAGTACGGCCTGCTGAAAAATACCACCTGGCTGGGAAAAACAAGGTCAGCCTGGCCCTGCTCTGGTGAGACACAACTAAGGAGGAAACTGAGATACGGATGGAATGAGGGGGAAGAGCAGACCCCTGAGAACGGTATCCTGATTGTAGCTATGGTGTGTTACCATGGAAGGTAAACAAAGGTGGTGGGTTTTACAACCAATCAATTAAAGCCAAGAGTAATAAAACCAATCAGCTTGAACCAAGTGTGACTTGTAGACTATAAAAGCAGTTTGACCACAAGCAATAAACGGAGTTTGATGCACTCATATTGGGTCCTTGTCATCTCTCCCCCGCGCCGATCCACAAATAGCTCAGATTCCGGGAACCCAGCCTCAGTCCATGGCATAAGACTATTAAGAATGATGAATAGCTGGACATTTGAGGCCAAAGAGAGAAACTGAGAAGCAGAGACAGAAAATAAGTAGTGAATAGATGATGTTTTGTTCACAGCATTTTGGTGCACTTACAGGTACAGGAAGCTAAGGAAAGACTAGGTCCACTTCTCTGCACTGTGAAGGCACTGGCAAACAAAGCCTGAAAGCCTAATACTATTTTGCTTTACTCTGAAGGTCAGTTGTGAGCAGATGACATATAAAAACTAGCACCCATGACAGAAATAAATAAATATATAGATAGATAGATAGATAGATAGATAGATAGATAGATAGATAGATAGATAGATAAATAAATGGGAAGACCTACTTTGAGGGGGAAAGAAGATATTATGATTTGTGTAGATAAACAAAATATGTTCTGATCAGCTAGATCAATACGACATTCTCAAAGCCTCAAAAAGGCTAGAAAGAGTTCCCATCTTTAAAAAGAAGTAGAGGAGATGGTTTAAAGTTATAAACCAAGCAATTAATTTCAATTCCTGCTGACATAGTGGAGAAAAATAGCATATTTGTTGTGAACATTTAGAAAACAATATATGAAGAAGAAGGAGCTGTCAATAAAAATCACACCAAACCAAAATAATTCCATTCTGTTATGGGATAACATAGCTGTAGAAAAGCAATTAATGCGACATTTTTATTTCAGTGAGTCTTCTGACATCTCCTAGAACACTCTCATAAGAAAGCTAGGAACATATGGTCTATATGAAAATGTAAGAGAAAGAAATCAAGCTACAGCAATACGTTGAGTGGGTTTTTTCAATAATCTCTTCATATTCTAGAATTAGTTGATATTTTATTCAATGATTTGTCTGACAAAAAAGGGAGGAGATCATATTTGCAAATGATGCCTGGCTAGAAGGAAATGCACGAAGAGAATTCAAACTGAAAATATTCTTGTTAATCTTGAGAAAAGATCTGAGAAAAAGCAGGATGTAAGTCAATAAGAAAAAAGTGCGTGTGTCTCTCTACTTAAGCAGCAATCACCATCTGTCAAAGCCCAGTTGTAAAGGTGCCCATTAACTATCCACATCATCTAGAGGGACCTTGATAGGCTTGAGAGGTAAGCCTATGCAAACATCATAACATTCAATATGGCCGAGTGTAAGGTCCTAATCCTGGGTCGGGGCAATTCCAAGCACAACTACAGGCTAGGTGAAGAATGTATTGTGAACAGATCCAAGGAAAAGTGTTTGGGAGAGTTGGCTGATGAGAAACAACAAGAGCCATCAATGTGCACTTGCAGCCAAAAAAGCCACCTGTATCCTGGGCAACATCAAAGAAGCCTGGGCAGCACAAGGTGAAGTAGTTGAGTCATCCCCTCTAATTTGTTCTCACAAGACCCTACTTGTAGTACTCTGTTCAACTGTACTGGATTCAGATTTGCAGAAAGTCATACAGGATTTTGTAAAGAGGATAAAAATTCAATTTTAGGACTACCTAGAATATCTCATAGAGGATTTACTCTTTTTTTTTTTTTTTTTCCTATTTAAGACTTGTCTTTGATCAGTAGATTACTCTCACACTCCATAGCTATATATATTTTATATACATACATACATACATATATATATATACATACATACATACATTATATATATATATATATAAAAATTGCCCGGAATTGCGAGTGAAATAGTTTCTGTACACACTTCCTGGCTAAAACACTTTTCTTAGGTATTTAAATCCAAAAAGCTTCAACTTGTCTGAACATTTTCCAAGGAGAGCTAGAGGAACTGAGTCACGGAACAATTTGATGTAGAGCTGCCACTGAGGTGGACTGTTCCGAACAAACTCCAGCAAAGCCTTTCGCCAAGTAGATACAATTAGGAAGAGAGAGATTTTGAAGGGTTCTGCCACTGTTACTTTCTAAATGTATCATAGTAACAGTAATAAGATAAGCTTTCACAGCACTGCCATTATCCAGGGAGTTACTGTACCACAGCAGGCTGGCATGTTCGGTTTGTAAAACACAATGTACAGTACACGCTTCCAGGAAAATCATAAAGGTATTTATGAATTACACTGGAATTATGTTGAATTCCCTTCCTTTCTCTCAAAAAGATAGTTTCATTGCTGCCCAGCTAAATAAGTCGGTCTCTTAGGGGGAAATATCGAAGTGTAGTGGTGACAGAAAGCACCTCCAATACATGACCAGATCATTGCATAATGCATTACTCTTATCCATCCTCAACCTTAAAAATCAGCACTAAGGTCTATTGCAAAAATGGAACTGGCTTCTAATGCTGAGGAATTAAAGCCTTACAAATGGATTTTATATGAATAAATCACATGAAGTCCTCACTGTCAAGTCCTCATGATGATGTTGTTTCTTTGGGGGGGGGGAAGGGGAGGTAACTTTGAGAAGAATATGAGAAACACATTTTCTGGCAAACTACTACACCTGTCACATTATTAACATTTTGAATCTAAAAGGAGCTGAAAGCTGCTTAAGAGGTTGAGATGCTAAATTAATCAGAGATTATGGATTGCTGGGCAGGTGAGATCAAGTGTTATCATGCATTCTTGTCATGTGACCCTGAAATTTAAGGTAATGTCAGAGTGTGTGGTTGATACGTGTATAAGACATTTATAAACCAGTACTTTCAAAGAAAACAAATGATA
This sequence comes from Alectoris magna, assembly GCA_030625065.1. NCBI lineage: Eukaryota > Metazoa > Chordata > Aves > Galliformes > Phasianidae > Alectoris > Alectoris magna. The sequence continues at coordinate 81,750,248 of CM060562.1, read as the reverse complement.
TGTTATTATTTTTCTCTTGGTTTTGGTGACTTGTTTGTTGAAGGGAAATCAGGAGACTTCAGTAATTACATAGGTCACTCCGAAAATAATACCTCCTACTTATGTCCATGGAAAATACAACAGACACAACGAGCACAGTAATATTATTTGATTCATTAAATTCTCAGCTACAAAGCACTATCTTTCAGCAAAGTCACCACCACGAGCTGTGCATTTTCACCAGCAATAAGCAAGAGCCTACATGCCATGCTGATAAAAACCTGCGCAAGAGAAGGTGACCCACTGATTCACAGCTGCTATAATGGCATCATTGCTAGGAAAATATTGTCCATTTTTTCATTGGCCTGAATCAATAGAGATCAGAAGGCACCAAATTCAGACTATATGGTGGGGGTGTTAGGACAGTCCAGACAGGGTGGTCAGTGTACTCCATGGTCTTCGAACTGATGTGGGGCCTGGCATTATTGTGTTGAAAGAAATGTTGTCTTCTTCTCTTGCCTGACTGAAAGTTTGAGCCCTCAGCTTAGTCAGTATCATGATGTAGTAGTCAGAGTTTATGGTTTGTCCAGGTTCCAGGAAATCTGGAAGAACCACCTGTTATCACAAAAGACAGTGCACAGAATTTTACTCAAGTCAATGGGGAATTCACATAGTGCCACTCCATGGACTGCTCTTTTGACTCTGGCTCATATTGGTGACACTCCAACTCACTGCTGTTAATGATGCAATCCAGGAAATCATCACCTTCAGCCTCGTACTGGTTCAATAGGTCCTGACAAACTTGCATACAGTGTTCTTTCTCTTTCTGTGAGAGCATTCATGGGACCCACCTGGTGCAAACTTCACAATATTCCAATGTTGCCACCATAGTTTCCAACTCACTGAAGCTGATATTCAGCTCCGTACACAGTTCCCTGGTTGTAATCCATAAATTTCTGTGGTTGATCTGCTTAAGACACTCTTCATTTTGTGGTGTGGCTTCTGTGCATGGCCATGCAGAATGTGTCTTGTCTTTCACATCACTGTCACCACTACCAAAATGCACCGCTGCTCCACTGTGCTCACATCCATGGTTTGGTCTCTATCAGCATTCACCAAGCACCAATGAACATCAATGGGTGAATTTATTTCTACGTGGAGGAATTCAGTGGCACACCTTTGCTTCATATGCACTTCCGTGTCAGGTGTCGCTTTGTCAGACTGCCCCTCTACTGCCATCTGTCACATTTCAACAAAATGTAATGGAATATTGGCAGGACTGTTCAGCCTCTACTTTCATACCACCAATATCCATCCCTGATGTCATGGGCTAACATAGTAAAACAAGTGGCATTACTTTTCAGAGCTGTCCTCATGTAGGAAAGTCTATGAGTAAGTGTATCAATTTGTCCTGAATGTGAAGAATCTCTGCACTGCTTTAGCAGGAGCAGCTGCAGTTTCCCTGGACTTCAGGAACCTGGATTCAACACCTGGAGGTGGAGTACTTGCGGAATTCTTCCAAGCTGATGTGTAAGAACCCTGTCACTTGGGCTGTCATTAGGAACTGCAACAGGCTTGATTATTTGTTCCCAGTGTGTTTCTGCACACATCCCCAGCTAGAAGAATAATTGACAATGGATGCTGTGTATGGGACTGAACTGCTTTACATAAGGGAAAAACTACACTGAGAAATTTTTACATTTTTAAAACGTACAGTCAGTAGTCAAAACCAATAAGCAGTAATATGTTTTCATTTCGGTGACGATGAAAGCTATAATACTAGTTCTGTTTATCAGTGGAGATCTGACTTTTTATTCTTTAGATACAGATGAATAAGAACTTGAGTTACACATTTTATTAAACAGAGAAATGTAATTGTTTCATTCTCTGGTTTAGGAGCACAGATGGAATGTAAAAGAGGGCAGGTGAAGAAGTCTTGAGCATGAATTTGTAACAACGATGAGTAGGTTGGATTACAACTTGTAAGTAAGAGTCATGTGATATAAATATATCACGGCCATGTGGCCCATTTGGGCTATATATTGGATGTAAAATAGCAACTAAATGTCTGGAACGCAACTATTTGCCTGTCTATAAGACATCTGGCTTTTTTCTTCATCTTGAGAATAACTTGCTGCTACAGCCAACTGTTGTGTTTCTGAGACCTGTTTTATTTTCCAGCATAAAATGTAAGTGAAATGTGGCACAAACCAATTTCCTCTTTAGATTACTTATAATTTTTTAGGGTTTTTTTTTTTTTGTTTGTTTGGTTTGGTTTGGTTTGGTGTTTTTTTGTTTGTATGTTTTTAAGATCTCTGCTGCAGCTACCTCAGCTTCTTTTGCTGCCATTTTTGGCTGCCCTTCCTACCAGCCTCCTAGTCAACTAGGGTTGGTTTAATCATTATATTTGATATAGATTCCTTGCCTTTAAAAGACCCAATACCTTCTCTTAATGGTATTTTCATTAACACAGGCCAGAAAAAGATCACTGAATCATAGAATTGCTTGAGCTGGAAGGGACCTTTAATTTAAATCGTATAATCCAATCCCCTCTGCAATGAACAGGGACACCTACAGCTAGATCAGGTTGCTCAGAGCCCCGTCCAGCCTGATCTTGAGTGTCTACAGGGATGGGGCAGCCATCACCTCTCTGGGCAACCTGGCCCTGTGCCTCACCACCATTACCATAAAAATCGTTTTTCTTATGTCCAATCTAAATCTCCCATCTTTTAGTTTGAAATTGTTTCTACTTGTTCTATCACAATAGACCCTGATAAAGAGTCTATCCCCTTCTTTCTTACAGCCCCCCTTTAGAAACTGAAAGGCTGCTTTCAGGTCTCCCTGGAGCCTTCCCTTCTCCAGGTTGAGAATCCCCAGCTCTCTCAGCCTGTCCTCATAGGAGAGACATTCCACTCCTTGGATCATTTTTGTGTCCCTCCTCTGGACATGCTCCAACAGGTCCGTGTCTCTCCTGTACTGAGGACTCCACATTTGGATGCAGTACTCCAGGTGAGGTCTCACCAGCACAGAGTAGAGGAGCAGTATCACCTCTCTCGACCTGCTGGCCATGCTTCTTTTGATCCAGCCCAGTACGCGTTTAGTCTTCAGGGCTGTGAGGGCACTTTGCTGGCTCCTGTAGAACTTGCAGTCTGCCAGTATCCCTTAATCCTTCTCAGCAGGGCTGTGCTCTATCCTTTCATCCCCCAGCTTGTATTGACTGTAGGGGTTGCCACAACCCAGATGTAAGACCTTACTCTTGGCTTTGTTGAATCTCATGATGTTCTCCTGCACCCACTGTCCAAACCTGTCTAGGTCTCTCCAAATGGGATCCCACCCCTCAGGTGTGTCAACCACACAACACAGCTTGGTGTCTTCAAAGCTCATAGTAAAAAGTTTGCTGTTTTATGAGCCAAAATGCAGCCATCTTAGTGGTTTGGAGCTGGGAGACTGCAGCTGCTTCTGTGTGTATTATACTGTCACTGATGTCTCCTAGTGCTCTCCAGCAGCCTGCAGTCATAAGGGCAATTTTCTTTAGATACTTACTGATTTCTCACCCTCCTGAGGAATGCTGAAGGATCTAGAAAACAGTGTGGAAGCATTCACTTTTTAGAGAGAGACATGGTGGAACAGTGAGCTACAGCTCACAAGCTACAGTTCTTCTTTCTTTTTTGAAATTTCCTTTCTAATAATAGATGAATTGAATCCACTTCTCTATTTCTGAAAACCACTGAGCTAGATTAAAAGTCAAGCCTTCCACTCATATTTTTTTTATTTTCCGTTTCCCGTCTTCAAATGTCTTGTGAAACAGTCACTGACAGATAAAGAAACTGAGCCTGAAGATCACTCTTTCCCACTTGTTTACCCAGGACTGGTTGGTATATAAATGTTAAATTTTCTGGAGTAATTAAATGATTATATATATCTCTTGTAAATTTTTGGGAGATAGTTGACATATAATCTGGCAACCTGATTGTGCAAAAAGCAAATTAGGTATTTTGTGATACGTCTTTTAGGACAAACTATGGAAAGAGCATTATTATGTGTGATTCCGGTAACAAAGAATGGAACATTTGGGGGTGAAATGAGTAATAATACTATCAACAGACAGGAAACAAAAAAAATCTGCATTTGTGTATTTATATCTGTAACAACGCTTACAAAATTGAAAATTGTCTTACTGTCCTCTCCTGATGATTTTTTAGCCCTGAGCCAACGTCCTTAGCATGGTCTTTTCCCCTGCTATTCACTGATGGATTGCAAGGTTTAAATTTAACTACAATACAAATACGGAGACACTGCACTTCGAAGCAATAACTCTCTTCCAGCAGTGCTAAAATACAGACCTTTGTAGAATCATGGTAAATTGACTCCTAAATTGTCACATAATTTTTTTCACTAATTATAGCAACTGAATTAACTGACTGAGGCAACAGAATATATGAAGTTATTCAACTACATTTTATACTGTATGGGTTCCTTCAGAAGTAAAAAGAAGGTATAGCTACAGTAGAATAAAGTTTCTCCTCTCAGAACATTGTGTCCATGGCATTTTTTTTTTTTTTTGAAAACTCACTCTTTGGTTGTTGTGCAATGGGAGGAGTTTTCACAGCAATTAAATTTAATCAAAACAATCATCCATTTTAGCTAAATTTGTATGTTCACGAAGTTTTAAAGAAAGTATGCATTCTTCTGTCCTTTAAAAGGACATAATCTGATCTGGCAGGGCACATTTGTGGTATCTCTGTGGTAGATTTTCTATTAAACTTACGTAAATGCTCCCATTCTTGAGAAAATCAGTCAGATGAGTTGGTCTGAGACATTCATTAAAGCCTACTCCAAAACATGTTTTATATGAAAAATGGCTTTGCTACTGAGAATGATTGGTATGTCAAGAATTTCATTTCAGGCAACATTTTTGTTATTAGAACAAGCTTCTGTTGTCTACACAGGGGTTTTGTTCAGAAAGATATAATGCGAGATAGGAAAAAAGCATCCTTCCAGTGTTCTTATCTACTATGCAGTACTTCTATTGTAAGCATAGATAATAACAATTCTAATATTTTTTTTCATTTCCTTGGGTGCTGCTTCTTACATCTTATAATGGCCCTCATGATTTTACTGCTCCTTCTCTGGATGCTGGGAAAATAATCAGAGCTTGTTTTGTGGTGATCAGTGTACTTGTTTATTGATACCTTAGAACTGGAAGCTTTAAAGGTGATCTTTTAAATCCCTTTTTAAATTTCTGTATTTCCATGTAAAACAGGAAGACAATCATGTTGAAATGTTTTCCTTGTTGTTTCATACGTCACTGAAGCTTGATGTGACAATTTCTCGTTTTTCTGTTTAGAAAAATTACCAGCTTTTGAAAAGAGAATAAGGAAGGAAGATGGCAGATAAGTCACAGCTTTTATTGACATCAACCTCAAACTGCCCCAGCAGCCAAATCATCCTTACATGAAAAAGTGAGAATCTGATTCAAGCTGTTTCATGAAAAGGTCAAAGAAGTTTGGCAGAAAATAAAACCCCGTGCATTCCACCTTGTCCTCAGATGTCGGGGGCTGGAGGCAACTGAGCTTAGATTCTGAGCTATGCCCAATCCAGCACTTTTACATCTGGTCATGTTCAATACATGAACTATCATGATTACAGATTCAGAAATAGTGCACTGCCCAATTAATCTAGTTACATTCTAATGGGCTCTCACAACCACCCTGATGGAATTTGTCCACCCCCAATGAGAACTCTCACCGATAGATTAACGAATAGTACAGTTTGTTAGAGCAACAGATTACAGATTCTTTTGCACTGCCGATGATAAATACACTGCAAATCATTTGAAATTCACCAAGAACATGAGAAATATGGTGAACCACAAATGTGTTAAATCATGGAATAACTCTATAGAGATTTCTATGTTTCCCAGAGGACAGCACTTGGCCTCTAAATGTGTAAATCTGGCTCAGTCCATTAACTGGTCCCAGAGTCACGGGTGTCCTCCTCATTTATCTGTGATGGTATCTTCCCCCAGAATCCTCTTCTCTTAAGATACTTTTATTGTATCTTCTTAATTTCAGGTAGATCTTGAGTGACTCTAGTCAAATATACCTTCGTTCTTGGCAGAAAGGTGGAAAACTGCTGGCTCGAGGCTGACTTGGGAAGACAAGATTTCAATAGTTTCTACAGTATCATCCTTGAAGGATGATCCCAGGTTTTGGCCAGGAGACTTCTATCCCACTCCACACTCCATCTTTCTTTTTCTTGCAGTAAAAATACAAGGTTCCTCCATTGTTTGCTGACAGGTCACATTGCTTAGGGAAGTGTCATGGAACTAATTATCTACTATATTCCAAGCTGGAGGTTTATCTTATCTCAAGAGGTGGACATTTCAATACATCACCCCCAGTAAATGTTCCATATAACCCACCCTGAGGCTAAAATCACTCAAGCTTCACAATATTTAGAAGGAACTAGGGACATCACATGCAGTGCTGTTACTAGGATCAGAGCTCAAGAGGCTCTTGGGCTGCTCAGTGTTTGTGTGGTAAGATGGTTGACTCACAGTCACAGCGTTTAGCAGAACAGTATTATCAGACCCGAGTAAGGCCTTAGGCATAACAGCCAGGCCAACGGAGGAAACTGGAAGCAGGGAGGAGCCTACCATCACAAAAGAAAAGCAAAACCAACCAACAAAACAAGCAAATATAACGGACCAATAATTTGTCACAGTGGGTTTCTGTGGTTTCTGTTTAGTTTTGTTCTTGTTTATATCCTGTTCTACCCTTTCACTTGGATATATTATTATTTTTCTTCCTCACACTTTTGTGTGCATGTGTGTGTGTGTGTGTACACTGATAACTAAATATTAAAATACTCTCAGCAGGTGCCAGAGTCTGTGTAGGACCATAGGTTCCTTTGTGTAGCAGATGACAGACGTTTCTCTCCATCTTTGTAGACATCTACTACATTTTATTACTATAGTGACTATTTTTAGACAACCCTTGTTTCCTGAACTGCAACTGCATTTCCAGAGGCTGTTTGCATATGCAAGTAGCAGATAAAGTTAACATGTTAAGCAGCTGAGGCAGCTAAAACATAGGGATAATTCACAGAATTGTGCTTCCTCTCTCTCTCTCTCTCTCTCTCTCTCTCTTCATTTATTACTATCCTATTTCACCCTCCACCCTAAATTAAAATAAACAAACAAACAAAACAAAAAACAACCAACCAAACAAAAAACAGATCCAGAAAATGGACATGTGTAATACATGCTGGAAGATAAAGCATCTCAGCATCTGCTGCCTCTGGTGATGGGCTGTTTTTCACCAGAACTCCACAGCTGTCAAATGTGATGCACATAAAACATCACCTGATTACATGAGCACTGTGGATCTATTGTGAAAGCTTCACATTGTAGCTTACTTCAACAAGTGTTTTCTTCAAAATATAGTGCCAGTGGCAGTAAGCTTGATTCCTGCAGCTTCTGAAAACACAGGATCTGTTTGAACACCATCAGACAAGACACATTAGCAGCAAAGAAGACAAAAGGATGATGAAAGCGGAAACTGGAATGACCTCATCACCCATTGTTCCTTCTGAGGTCAGGTTTAAACTGGGTGTGGAAGGACAACTAGCAGTTTTATGTTTGCAAGCTGAGGAGCTGAATGCTGCCTCCTGATGGGGAGTGCTGCAACATGTCTTAATTACTCCTCTACCCTATCTCTAATCAACAGACTTCTGTGATTTCCAACTACTTCTCTGCTTGCTTGTTTCTGAATGTCAACAGTAGGTAGAGTTGACACACACAGCAGCTGAAGCACTTAAGGAATTTGCAATAATTAGTGAAGGAAGATTATCATTTTTTGGGTTTGTACTTGATTATTTAAAGGTCAGCTCTCTTCTGCACACAATCAGAATTCTTTGCTTTTGTTTTTGCTTTAACATCTGACAAACTAAAATAATTAATGAGAAATTAAATACAGAGACAGCAATATGCAACTTAAACGCACCAAAGACTGCAGAATCACAGAATGGTGAAATTGGTAGTGAATATTTGGACATCATCTGTTCCAACCCCTGTCCAAGCAGAGACACCCATAAAAGGTTGCCCAGGTCCGTGACCAAGGGGCTTTTTATGATCTCCAAGGAGAAGACTCCACATCTCTTGACAACCTGTGCCAACATTTGGTCACTCTTGCAGTGAAAAAGAATTTCCTCATGCTCAGATAGTATCTCTCATGCTCCAGTTTGTGCCTATTTCCTCTTGTCTTGACAGTTAAAATGAGTATCATAGTCTACAGTGAACCAACTAGATGATAGTTAATACATGTCTTTTCTCATGTCTAACTGAAGCGTGCAACACTGAAGTCTTCAGTCCATTTCAGGGAAAGAAAGATGTGAATCCTGCAGTTCATGCTCAGACATCCTCAGCATTGTTTGCCACTCATGGATGAAGAGACTGACATTGGACGTGTCTTTAATTACCAAGTTGTGAAATATTGTTCTCTGTCAAACAGGCAAGCATTTGTTTTTCTTCCATGTCTTAGGCTTCAAGCCCATCACTCTCAGCAGTGAGTACCTCACAAATCTTAAAAAAAAAAAAGACAGTTTTCAATGTTTTTAATTCTCTGTTTTTAATTGTCTTTCAAGTTAAGCCATTGTTCTTTAAATTATTGTTACAGGTGCTTAATTTTCTTTCCCAATGTTGCAGAGTTTGGGATAATTGTTATTATTATAGATGTTTCTTCTGCCTTTCAGGGTGAAAATAATAGTGATGCTACAGTAATGTATTACTAACTGCAGGCGCCAGACTTTCATGATGTCATGGCTATGTTGCATCATCTAGAATGTTGGTAACGGCCAGGTCACGGCGGTGATATGGGATATTATTGGTTAAACTTTTGGAACTTTTTCAGGAAATCTAATATATGTGTACAGACTGCAAGAAGAAGTCTCTGAGAGCAGCCATATGGAGAAAGACTTGGGAGTACTAGTGAATGAAAAGCTTGCAAGCCAACAGTGTGCACTTGCAACCGCCACCCCTAGTGAATGTGATGAGCTTATCAGTGGGATAAAGCCAGGTTCTTTGCAGCGGTGTATGGCAGAAAGGTGATAAACTGTGTGCAGATATTGATATGAAAGAAGTTCAGACTGGATGTAAGGAGAAACTCACGAAGACAGTTAAACAGTGGAGCAGGTTGTTCAAAGAGATTAAGTAGTTTCTATCCTAAGGGGGCTTCCAGGCCCAGATGGGTAAATCACAACCTGACCTGAACTCAAAGCTAACTTTGATTCAAGAAAGACGTTAGGCTAGAGATCTTGTGATGCTCTTTCCAACCTGAATTATCTTTCTTTCCAACCTGAATTGAGCATATGATTCTCTTGAAGAAAAATGATGGGTGGTTGCTGTCATAAAGGAAATTTTCATCTCAGTATTTTAGTCTCAAATTGTCAATTAAACTTCTAATATTCATTCTAATATCTTCACATCTTATAAAAGATATATATATATTTTTCTCAAGCACTGTCAAAAGTAAGTCTCTGTGATCTAGAAGGCTCTGGAAGACTCAGTATTTTTATGTGTATGCATGTGTGTTTATTTATTTGTTTTGATGTTTTGGGGTTGGTTGTTTTTTTTTTTATCTTGAATTTAGCACTATGTGAGTTTGACAGTTCTACGTAGCAAAAGTGCTAAGGTCTTAGTTTTCTATGACAACAAAGCCTAGTTCTCCACTTAAAGTATTTACTATTTCTTCCCCTGACTCCAGTACAAAAGAAATGTTCTATCCACCTGAATATGAGCATCTTATTCAGAAAGTTAGTAGTAGCTAGTGGTCAAACAGAAAGTGGAATAAAAGGGTCTCACAACATTTCCATGGCTTGACTGACTGAACAGAGCAGCAAGCTGTCATGTTCAAATATTGCTTTTCTGTCAACTTGCCCTGTGTTCCACATGTACTCCAGTCAGAAGAAATCTGCTCAGTAGCTAGCTTTAAATTTGTTGTTTTTTCTTGCTCTAGATCCTAATCTAAATTCAAATCTTTACTTCTTAGTTTTCTTATAGGCTTAAGTGGCCAAGTTTGTATGAGTAATAACATTTGAATTTAGACTGAACAAATTATTATTTTTGTCTTAACAGTTTGTTAATAAATACTTACTTAATGGAAAGCTACTGATAACCCATAGAGGTAAACTTATGCTGGATTGTAATGACCTTCGAAGTGCTAACATTCTTCAAAGTATGTAAGGACATCTCGTTGTGAGGTGCTTTTTATACATACTTCTCTGCCTAGGACATAATCAAGATGCCACTGAAAAAAACAACCACATGCAACAACAGAAAATTCCCTTAATCTGTATATCATATATATCTGGTGTCGTTAATGTTGCTCAATGCTACTGGCATTTTTGTTGAGAAGCCAACAATGTATCCTCCCCTGGCCTTTATTTTTTTCTGTCACATGGCAATGGATTTGAACAGTACTCAGCTGAGATTAAAAATAGCTTTACTTATTTAGTGAATCACTCAGCACCTTAATTTAATATGCAGATTTGTCATTAAAGAATATAAAGTGTACAATACCTGTATGCAGAATTTCAGAAGTTGATATAACTCCTGCTACTTCTGATAATGAAAAGAAAATTTGATATGTGTATTTCAACTATTTTACTAATCTATGATATTGTTAAGTTATTTAGAAACTAAACATGATAGAAATCAGATATGAACAGAAGAGTTTTAGTTGCAGATCCTTTTCAAAGGCATTCATAGAAAGAAGGAGTCAGATTTACTAAACAAAAAGATATTTAATATTATTCTACACATTCTCTCTCCGAGTGTTGATTCAGAAAGACCTAGGTCTCCCTTAGGTCCTGTATTGTCTGGTAAACCATGCAGATCCCTCAGATACTCTAAAATGGTATCTAAAATGACTCTAAATGCTTATGAATTCAACTCAAGTACTCTTTGTACACTTGATATTACTCTACATTACAATTAAGTTTTAATTGAAATTTAAGTTAAAATGTCAATGATTGTATTCTAATTTTGTCATAATTTTCCATGCTACCATGTTGTTTTAATCTTCTCAAGACACAGAAACTTAAAGAAAACCTTCAAAAAATGAATATGTGTATTTTGCACAGTAGTAAGGCAGAAGAGGCTGACGTGTGGTGCCCACACAGCTAGTGTGTAATACTGGTAGGCATTTGAATGCCTAGTCTATTGTAGTAACCAGTGCTAACTGTTGTTTCTCAATGAAGTTCAGGTAACATAAAGCATTTTAAGAGGCTTATTGCAAAGATTTTTCAAGAAGTTTTATATATTTTTAATCCTTTCAGATTTGTTTCCTTGATTTAAACTCAATGCCATTTTTCCTCAGGCAGATGTATGAGGACAAACGATCTTACTTGTTTATGATGTACCCAACCTGCTGACTTAGACTCACTTTATTTACATAAGGACATTCTTGCTAAATAGTGAAATCTTAATAATAAGTACTAAGACTTCTCTCTATTCATCCAAACAGGCAAACTTTCACCATTCATTGGCTTACCTGCAGTGGATCAGTGTTTGGAGGAAGAGGTGATATTTATTACCTCAAAATTCCTTTAATTCCCTATAATTTTTGAGCTGCTTCCTGTGGTTCTTGAAGAAGAAGCAAATGATGCATCTAATTGCAATTTAGAATTCATTATCCTCTCGTTCTATGGGCCACCACAAATTAGCCAGTAGAGGCCAATGTCAAATCATCAGGGGAGCTTGGCAGAATACTGAGAGTAAGAACAATTACCTGACTTGGAATAAACAGTAAGAGGTTTTTTAATGAAGAATATACCTTCTTAGATTGATTTCAACACTCCTGTCCATGGGCAGAATTTTGGGTAATGCACTGAGTATGTACAGCCACAAAGGAATGCTTTCAAAACTAATTTCAATCACAAGAGTTTGAGGTTTTGCACAAGCTGCCAAGAAAAGAGCATTTCCCTATAGGATTTTTAAGTTGTCTCTGAAAGTGTGGATAAGCTCTAGTATGTACTGCATATAAATTAGCCATGACATCTAAAAGCAGTGGATAGGGAAAAAGCCATTTTCAATGGCAACATACGTTTTATCAGGAAAGTGCTATTTCAATTGTCAAAAAGATCATATTTTACTAATACTTTTAGCAAATGTTTTAGTCGATGCTGTTGAAATGGTCAGAGTGCTTGGCTGCGTGGGTGGCAGCAGACAGATCCTGAACACAGTGCTGGCTTGGTGATGCCACCTTTATGTAAAATCTGTGTGTCTGCATTTACCATTGCATAGTCTGACAATATCACACAACTTTATGTGTCACGTAAGCTTACCAAGCAAGCACAGTGGTGCTGTCTGCTTATAACACATGCTTACCACAAGTCAGCTCACTGCAGAGTAAGACTGTCTATGGTTCCTTTCATCTTCATATGTCTCGTGAGAATCTATGGGCATGCCTGCAGCAGAGGGTGCAGGCAGCCTGAGCTCCAGTAGATTAAGGAGTAATAAAAGACAGGATGTGGATTTGCCAGTCAGCAGATGCATGGTTTGGACTTCTTCACCGTCATCCTGCTAAGCGCATGGAGATTCAGAAACATTGCTCCAGGATGTGGGGCAGTACATAATAAATGGTGAATAAAAGAGCTACATTTACGTGTTTACTCTTCTATGCTACGCATTTCTTTATTTTGGAAGCCGTGCCTTTCTGTGCAAATCTTAGTTCACATACAAGCAGCATATAAAAAAGCAGTAGCCACATTTAGGCATGTAAATCTGAGTAACGCCTTAGAAAATTAAAGGAAAGTAGTCCTTTGTCACCTGCATGATTTAAAACAAGAAAAAAACTGCAGTAAAATTTTTAGTTTGATTGTTTTGCTTTCAGTCATTGAATCAACATAAATTTTTCAGTTTGTAGAGTATCTTGATGTTAACATGCTAAGAGAGTAAAATGTATGCTTTGTATGCTTTTCTTTCCTACCCAGGAGTCTTCTGACAGCCACCTGATGCCAGCTACATTTTCAAATATCCCGTCTTCTCCTTATTGCAGATAATTAGAAGCATCTGCTTCATTCTCAAAGTGCACACTTGCATGCTTATAGCTGAAAACTGTGATTGCATCATATCCAAACATCCCTCCATCTTTCCAGCTTCAACATTTCTTAGCTCTGATCATGTACTAGAATAAGGAGTTTGTTACTTTAAGTGGTCTTACCTTCATTTATGTCAACTTGAAGAAACTGCATAACTGCTGTAATTTTCAAGTCAATTCTTTCTCTGCTTGCCACCTGTGAAATAAAAATTATGCGCTTTCCAAAAGAGACGCAGTAGCTAGTGGTCAGTGACAGGTTCCTCTGCGATTCCTGAAATCTTGCAAGCGTTACAGCTTGGGTCACACAGCAGCAGCAGTTCTGGGGTACTGAGTATTGAGTACTGAGTACTGAGTACTATGTAGAACCTGAGTTTCTACATAGCCAATGAGTCTAGTGAGCAATTCAATACACCCTGAGGCAGAGACTAGGAGCTGATCTGATTCATTCCCTCCACTGACTCTGAGGAGACCTCAGATGCCTGTCTCTGTGACAGTAACATCTAGTAGACAGCTATAAGTGGCTGTCTGCATTTGCAAATTGCACGCCGGCCTGAATCCCCTGATATAATTTCCATGAAAGGGAACTGCTACTGTAGGAGTTAAAGGTGCTGTAGACAACTGCATCGGGAGATACAGTTGGAACTGGGTGACACTAGGGGATTTCTAAATCTTAGTATAGTTTTGCTTTGGTATTCTTTCTATATTACTGAACGGCTCAGTTGTCCATTTCCAGCTTTAACTGGATACTCAGTGAAATTTTCCATTCAGAGCTTTCTGTGTTATTTGATGCTCTTTTGTCAAAAGCGTAAGCAGGCCTCGTGGCCACCCTTCTGAAAAGTAGGCTAGCAGTAAGTTAAATGTACTTTAAACTTCAATGCATGAGTCTCTATAATGGAATCCACAATTTGAATACAGAAGACATTGCGAAAATCGGATTGCAGGACTGCTGGGAGCAGGTATCGGATCTGCTCAGAGGTGGTGGAGAAAAAGCAAAGAGCTAGAACTGCAGCCCTCATCTACTCCTGAGCCTGTCAATCACTCACACTTTCTTTTCTGGCAACTTTTGACTTCACTAATAGTTGGCAGGATCAGACCACAGGTGACATTTACTTTGTACTGTGAAAGTCAGTATTAACACAAGCACAGTGTTTAATAACTAAACGGCTTTTCTTGCATAACAACTCATTCTCCTAAATTAATCATGTCACAACAGTCTCACTCTTGGCTAACTCAGCGTGCCATTTTAACTAATTTTCCATGTTCTGAATGTGGAAACATTAAATCTAGGTCAATATTTTCAGTAAATTCAATAAATTATTCACAGAGTCAATTATTTTCTTGGTATTTTTTGTACCACAAATTTTCGACTTCACACCACAAAACCATTTTAACATTCAAAGAAAGAAAACATTCTTTCCTTGCTAAGGAATTCCACAGGCATGCATCTTAATTCTGAATTTAACATCACTGGGCATTTCGCAGCAGGTGGTAAGTGAATTTCAAGCCACCGCATTTGATAATTATTGTACTGGGATGTCCTTGTGTCTATATCAGCTTATTCATGTAGTCAAGAAAGTGAAAATCCTCCATTAATGCAATAAAATTTGTATATTCCTAGAAGCAAGATGTCATTAATTAATTTCTCTAGCATTGGTTGTTGGAAACTGTAATATAACTTGTGATCACTTGTCTGGTCTTGTAAATCAAAATGTGCTCGTTTTGATAAAGTAGTTCTTTCTGTTGTTTACTTACTTCCATTTTGATATTTGCAGCTTGCAAGTAGGATTATCAAAGCAAGACAAAGTAAAATATATATATATAGCTAAAAAAATGATAATAATCTCCTTTATTTATTAGAATTATAGGCTTTTTACAGGATTGAACTGCAGGAAAAAGTTGCATGAATAAAATGAAAGGTATAGACATCTGACATACAAAGATGAATAAGCAGTTCTAGCAGTAAGTTCTGGGCAGGCAGAAGAGAGGTAGGAACACAAGTAGGATGCAAAGAGATGGTTTGGAGGGCACACTGGGAGGCCTGTCAAAGTGGGGAGAGGCAGATTTAGACACAATGTCATGAAAAATTCACAGAACTCTACCACTTTAGATCAAAAGTTAAAAGGAAACCTTCCAGTAAAATCCTGTCAAAGCTGACATGCTCAGTGTGCTCTTCTTTACACACGCACCTCAGCAGCTGTACTGGTAATGAACGATTTGAGCTGAGATGCTGCCAAAGAAGTTTCTGTTGTATTGGCCAGCTGATTCTCATTGGCTGTGGCAGGTGTTGTTGAAACTGGCAAACATGTCCCACTCTGCCTGTCAAGTTTATTTTTCCTTTTCTCTTACGTGTTCCATTTCCCTTTCATCACTATCACATCCATCCCTCAAAACACGTCCTCTTACTCAGTTGCAACCTTAGCAAAAATTCAGCA
Organism: Alectoris magna; assembly: GCA_030625065.1. Taxonomy (NCBI): domain Eukaryota; kingdom Metazoa; phylum Chordata; class Aves; order Galliformes; family Phasianidae; genus Alectoris; species Alectoris magna. The sequence continues at coordinate 81,734,737 of CM060562.1, read as the reverse complement.
TGTCAAGCATGCAGGACACTGTTAGAACCTCTGTTCCCACTCACTTCCAAAAACTAAATCTTTTCCCTTCTCTTCATCCCTGACCTGTTAATGATGGTGGTGGGAGGAGTAAACTGCTCATGCTGCTCCACTGCATTTGCATTTGAAATGTTCAGCATTGTTAGAGCTGTAATTATTATTTTATTTTTTTTAACCAGTTTTCCAGATAGATTGACTAACATACAGAGAAAAGAGATCAAATGCCAACTATGGCCTAATAGAATTAGACACTGAAGAAATCAGAACCTGTGACTTTCTTAGTCATTTCTCCAAGTCTTTTCTCCAAGAAAAGACATCCTCTCTCAGGAGTTATCTAATTACATAATATTTTACACAATAAATGCAATCATTGTACTTTGTTGGCATATCTCACATCTCTATTAGAAAAAATTAATCAGACCATATTTTCCATGTACAGGATGAATATGTGCTATCTAAACTAAGGTACATGGGGTTGAATGTTATGGTGATTAACAATGATTCAGTGCACACTTTTATATGTGGGATTCGAACTTCAGTGATAATAACACTACTGATGTATGTACAATGTTTTCAGTTAACCAACTGACATTTTGAAATAGTGAACTATCAGTTTAAAAGTGTTTCCCCTCCTCAGAGCTAAGGTAGTTAGTCCATATATTGACCCTACTGCTGCCTCATTCTTAAATGTCACCCAAGTGCTTCCATATTGCAAATATTAATCTCTAAAACAAGTAAGTAGACATCAGTTCCATCCAAGCTGTGGACATGTCATGAACCACATGGCAAACACTTAGTATAGTTTAAAGCATATTTGCAAAGCAGTTTGTTGTGTTTAAATGGCATAAAAGGTCAAGCTTATTCTAAGTTCTATACTATGCTTAACATTTGGAATTTTATTACAAAGCTACGGAAACAAACTGCAAGTTAGCCCTTGTTATCTCTGCTTAACTGGAAAAAGACTTCACACTACAGCTTATATGACATCTCCTGTCACAGGATGATCCCACCAATAAACAGAGAGAAACTGGGAAGGTCAAGGATGACAAATTAAATCCCTGAAACACTTCTTTTTGAGATCAGAACAGGAAGTGGTGAGAACAGCCATTTACTTTTATTCCAAGCATCTCAGCTCTAGGAAAATGAACAAATACAGCGCAAGTTGTATTGGCAAGCAGTGAGTCATTGATTCTTTTTGTTGATTACAGCATAGAAGAATCCCTCAAGAAGGAAATAAACTCTTGAATTGGATCCTCGCCTCCAGCAGGGGCAAAAAGAGACACAGTTCTTTTGCTGCAGATCTGTTGTGCTACCTGGCTGTGTAAACCACAGCAAAATTATTAATCTAAATATGTAAAGGAAAATAAATAGTCGGGGAATTATAGATAATCAACTCCACTTTCCCTCTAGCCCCTTTTACTTTATGGTGTCTGATTTGGTGTTATTACTACAGTCTCCTGATTTCACTGACTCAGATGGCTGAGTGCTGCATAATCCTTGCTTTATCTTTTAGAAATATAAGAAAGCTATAGGCACAGTTCCTTAATGGCATAACTTGTATTTAAAAATCCCTCTTGTGTGTTTCCTTGCCTTTAGCTTGATGCAAAATGAACAAATGCCTCTGCAGCATCCTGCTACCCAGTGCTTGCTTCAGGCAGAAGTGAGGAACTAAGTGGTGAGCCTGCTAACACTGAGCTTAGGGCCAGAAGAGATGGTGTCAAGAACGAACTTGCTGTTTCTTACTGAGTTGCCTGGTGTGAAGTCAGCTGAAAGTGCATGGTAGCAGCAGTATATCTCAGTGTAATTCTTACACTGCTTCCTAATGCTCTGAGTTGGCACTGAAGAACCCTGGTAAAGAAAAGGTACTGCTGAAAATGTAGATTTTCTATTCATTAATCTTATTTGCAACTTGGAAATCCAGACAGACCATCAGATCATCCTGTTTGATCTTTCTCAGTCTGCTGAACTGGGGAAAAAAAAAAAAAAAAGGAGAGTTTTTGGTCCAACTCAGCCCGAGTGGGATGGTATTTTTATATGTGATTTCAGAGCTGTCTAAGTAACGTGAGATTCCAAATTTAACATAGGGTTTATTTCTTCCACAAAAGAGTGTTCAGTTTCACTGGTCTTTTGAGCCTTCCCATGTGATGGAAAAGTAGTGAGAAGGTAACTGGAAACAACCAAAAACAAAATCTTATCCCAGAGAGAAGGTGTACACAGTGAAGGAGAAAGGGGTAATATCAAATCATAGGTTGCACTGAAATTAACGCCTCCTGTTTATTTCCATGGAAACTACAACAGATACAAAGAGCATGAGAACATCATTTGATAGAGAAAATTCTCAGCTACAAAACACTGTTTTTCAACATAGTCACCACCATCAGCCAATTCGAATGGATTATGTGATCGAGATGCTCTTCATTTTGTGGTGTGATATCTGTACATGGCCATCCAGAACATGGCTTGTATTTCACATCACTGTCACCACTGCTGAAATGCACCACCCACTGCCTCACTGTGCTCACATCCACTGTTTGGTCTCCATAAAAATTCAGCAAGCATCAGTGAATGTCAGTGGGTGCAGTTGTTTCATGGGGGAATTCAATGACACACTTTCACTTCATCTGCACTTCCATGTTAGACGCTGCTTTGTCAGACTGCCTCACTGCTGCCATCTGTTGCACAGAAACAAAACTTAGAGAACACTGGCAGGAATGTTCTTCTACTGCCATACCACCACCATCTTCCTCTGACATCGTGGATAAAGAAAATAAAATAGGGGCATTGCTTTCAGAGCAGCTCTTGTATAATCAGTGGTGTGGGGTAAAGTTCTTCCAAACTTATTTGAGCGTGGTTGGTCAGTCGACTTGATCTCAGATTTGTTGGAAGCACAGAGCCTAACCCATCACTCACTGAGAATACACTGGTTTTCTTACCTTGACTGTGCTTTTAGAAAAGTCAGCATTTTACTTGGGAAAAGGTTTACTGATGCTCTTGAGTACTGAAGAATATCAGCCTTGACAAAAGAGGAACCTTAGGTTTCTTGTTTTTCCTAGCCTCTGACTCCTTGTAACGTCATCTATCATCTTTCAAATTCTACATTTTTTCCCCTAGATGTGACTTTTAGATTAGTGTGTTTTTTTTTCTTTCTGTCCTGTTGCTTTCACATTTTTTTTTCCTTCACACTGAAGAAAGTTTTCACTTGTTGTTTCAGCACAGCTGAACAATATTTCACTTTGTATTTCAACAGCGTGTTGCATTTAATAGGAGATAGATATTTCCAAAAGGGCTGAGGGTCAGAGTTTCAAGTTTGCAGCACCTACTTAATGGCTACATATGGTTGAGCTGAATGCTGTAAAAATTCCCTGCTTCATAGCACACTGAGCATGGTAATGCAACACAATGCACTACTGCATTACAGATTCCTGAAGAAAATCCTGGTGAGTAGGAGCAGCAGTTTGAAGATTTCTGTGTCAGAGTGTCTGGGCTTCATGATTTTCCGCCTCCTAAGGCGATTCAGGTCAATATTGCCTTGACACAGTAACACTGTGCATTCCAGGTGGGGAACTTGAATTAAACTTTGCTTTATAGCTGAAACGGAACAAGCCCATTTTCTTCTCAGTTTCCTGCATATTTTAAAAGAATCTGGCTTTTGTAACAGTGCTACAACAACTTTCCTCGATCTCTCCTTCTAGTCTTGAAGGCTGCACAGCAGTTGTGTGTCACTGTAATTCACCAGTAACCTAAATTTAAATACATGGCTTGTACTTCATGTCTACTGTAGTTACCATTTTGCTGAACAATGAAAATAAAAAATTATATTTGTAGATAAGGATTGTAGATAGCTTTAAAACAAAAAGAGATTTTTCTGTACCAAATTCAGTGCCAAAATGATGTTCAGTTTTGGGAAGTTTTCTTTGTAGTTTCCTGAAAAATACATGAAGTATTTGTTGCACTTTGCAGTGGATGCTCTACCCATGACAGATTCTTTATCACATATTCTTTTTTGCTGTATTTTTGCTGCTACCCATGTAAAACAATCAACTTTTTTAGCATAACGTGTCTACAATTACAAGCAAGAACTAAGAAGTTTATAAATCATCTGACATTCTAACAGTATGCTGTTTTCTGACTTCAGATGACTCATTGTCATATTCGTTAGCTTGTTCATCTATTAAATTGAACATGCTCTACGGCAAGTGACCCATTTCATTTTCAGTTCTCTTTTTGCCTGTTTGGAACTTTCTAGTCTGACTTTCTCTCATCTGAGTGCCAAAGGTTAATACCTTACATTGAGGCATCTAACAAAATTGGGCCGGAGTAACTGCTAAATAAACACAGCAATTATAATTTTGCAACTTCATCACTTTTCTCCTGTCTTTCCATAAACAGTAACTTTCCTTCAAGCTTTTGACACAATTTAGTTCTGGGCTAATAGCTACAATATTTTTTGTCAAAATCAAATAGTTCTGAAGATATGAGTAACAAAATAATTATCACAGAGCTCTATTGAAATTTGCAGGTATTTTTTTCAAATTGGAATACTTGATTACATGCTGACACAATATAAACAGAAAGTACATTTTCATGCTAGATATTCTTGAAGAATAAATATATATTGATTAGCACACATGGATGCAATGTAATCATCAATGCCACTACAAAACATATATTTTAACAGTGTTCAAGAATGTTGATGTCTGGCAACCTTTAAAACTACTTTAATATTTTATAGTAATAGTATTGCATTAATTTCCTTTAGGTATTTCTTTCCTCTGTATTGAGCTTGTGAATCTGCTACAGGTTCTTTGCTATGTATATCCAACATCTGCTCAAGATTGTTGTGCCTTTCCTCTCATTCCACATATTGTATTTTCAGCTCTCACTCTTCCAAGAAGGTCAGCATAAATGATTTCTGAGGCCATAAAGTCTATGTAAAATGTCTGGACGACAAAGTAATGAACACTCTTTGTGACTGGAGACAGTATTTATTGCTAAGCAACAAAGACTGATGTCAACGAGTTTTGCCAAATGCAGATGGTGAGTAGGTTTGTTGAAAAAACTGAAATCACTCTAACATAATTCTTTACAGTGGATTCTAATATAATAGAAATGAAATGCACTCAGCTGGTCAGAGTAAAGGGCTCCACAGAGAGAGATGAGGTTAATTTAATAATACTTTCTGCTGGCTTGGCCTTATTTCAGGGAGTTGCTCATATGTGAGAATACTCTTAACTGTCTCCTCTGAAATATCAACAGAAAAGTCTTAAGGAAGGAGTCTTCTACAGAGCTTCCATAAAGTTCCAGCCTTATCAAAAGCTGCCATCCCAAATGTTATTGAGAATAAGGGAAAGAAGCAATTACTGGATTATTGGGGCGGGGGTGGGGGGAACACGACAGTTGGGATATGCAGGTACAACATTACTGGTCACTTTAGCTTCCTACAGAGTAAACAGTCTTTAGTCCTGCGCAGTGAATGCCTATGTATTCTTTTTCTGAATAACTCACCAGGTGTGAGAGGGGGGCTGAGATTAATGATTATGTCACTGCAAACCTGAATGTGTGCCCTACAGGGAATGTCCACCAAACTCCTTTATCCCTGTGTGAGACCAAATCTGATGCAATGAAGAAAATGCTCATTTATCCGCTTTGAGAACACTAATGAAACACAGCAATCTTTATGCATATTCTTTAGGCAGAGCTCACTGTCAACATCAGATGCAAATTTTTCTTATTCCCGGAAAGTATAGACAAAAGCAGACTTTAGTCCCAAGCTGTGAGAAGTTCTACCTCTCACAGTGTTCTGTTTGATCTGAAAAAGATGAAACTAAATGGCTGCTGGCTAGCACTTAAGGACAGTGCAGAAAGCAATCTAATCAGATTTAATCAATCAAATGGTTAAAACAATTTGCTACAACTTCCCTTGATCACAACTTGCACTAGGAAGCAGCTTCCTCCTTACCTGGAAACTGTCTCACCCATGCACCTTGCTCATCCTCTCTGAAACCACCTGCTTGTGTTTAACTTGACAGATCAGTTCTGCTGCCCAGCTCCCAGACATCCCTCATCTTCAGTGCACGGAGGATCAATGCCTGGCCCAAACTCCTTGGTCCTTGGCCCTTAGCTGGGTAACATGGAAAGGTTGGCACTTTCCTGGATTCTCTTTCTCCACTGTGAGTCATCCTTGCTGATCCAATACCAATAATAACATTGGCACAGGCCTGGAACACCAGCTCATGAAAGGATAAGTATGTGAAATGGTTTGGTGATGGCCATAAATTAAAATATACACTAACAAATCCAACAGGCTTACATCTTGTTATAAAAGGTGGCCTAATTTTCTTCTAAGCAAAGATGCTACATCTTGGGTAGCTCATTAAACAAGTCTCTTGCATGTGAATGAAAAATGAAATGTGTATGAAAATTACTATGTTAGCTTTACTGAAAGAAAATTCAGCCGTAGCTCATATGGTGCTTATCTTAGCAGGAAAAAAATATTTTTCTTGAAGTTATTTTTATTACTGTTAGTTGTGTTAGGCAACTAGCCATATCATGTCAACCAGACACAGCAGAAAAATATGAGTAGCTGTTAAATTAGATTTAGGTAAACTCACTTGATAAAAATGGTAATTTTGAACAGTGATTACATCTGGGAAAGATTTTAGGAAAGGTTGTAATTTTTTGCCCCTTGCTTTGCCACTTGACATGTTGGTATTTTTTGGCTTTTTCTCAGTTTGGATCCAGTTGTTCACATTCAGTTTCACTGTTTGTAAATGTTCACTAGTGAGAAAAAATGACTTCTCAGAACTTGAGGTATTCAAGGATTATTCATTTATGCAGTTTGTTGCTGGATATTTACCCACTTGGTGTCCAATCAGGCAAGGAAAAATAGAAAGTAACTGGTAAAAGTGGTAGTGACAGATGCGTACTAAACAATACAAACTGATAGTTTACTTCTTGGGTTTTTTATTTGAATTTATTTTCAGAAATTTTCATCCATTAAAATGTTTATGATATAGTATGAAATATAATCTAGGTGATGTCAGTTTAATTTTAATTTTAGCTGTTTAATAGCAAACTCCTTCATTAATCTGTTTGGATAGGGAGAAATTCCTGATTTTTCAGACAGTTCTATTAAAGCTGCTTTCTCCTCTGATCACTAGGTTTGTAAACAAAGCCACAAAATCCTGTTTTCTCCATCTCTAATGCACTGCTGAGATATCTAGCACACTCATGTCATTTAGTCTTAAAAGCTATTAACACACTTGGAAAAGATGGAAAGCAAAATATCAAATCTTGTCAAGCCTTCTGAAAGCTGTAGTCGGTGTTTTTTAATAAATATTTTTCAGAAAGTCAGTTTTGTCTATGATAAATGTAATTCTCCAAGTATAATTCTGCAGATTTAGTACACAGAAAATTCTCCCATTGAGGATGGTTGGTTTCTGAACTCAATAATCTGTGATATAACCAAAGTGGATACAGAGACAATAAAACTTTTCAACCCCATCAAAGTTCTTTATGCTTGAGCTGGTCAGACCATCTGTAGATGTGAGAGGACACTTCCTTTTCTGTGTCCATTTGGCTGACAGCCTTTCTGCTGAGACTGGCAACAAAGGATTGAATTAGTGTCAAAATATAAGGGTGGAATTTAAATATTTAGCAGAGTTGTGGACTTGACTCTTGAGTTCCCACATGCTATGTGAGTGCCCAGATTGTAAAATATTGTTGTCCCAATTTGTAAGTGTTCATTGTTTTAAAGAAGAGGAAGCAGCCTTGGGCTGTGAAGTGAAGAAGTTCCTCAGCCTGAGCCTCTATGTCCAAAATCCTGGACATCTTCTAAAGCCACAGGGATCCTTGTAATATGTGAGTTTCTCACCCAGCATGTCCACTAAGCTCTCTGGCTTCAGATCCAGTTGACTACAGGAGAGCTGCAGGTAGAAGGAACACCCAGCATGGGCAAATTATTTGCACCCAAGCACTTACACTGTTATTTTCCACACAAGGTGACTTATAATGTCCTATTAAGCATAATCCTCCTCTTAAATAAGTCCATTACAGCAAGCAGAGAGGGCCAAACTGACACCATGAGTATCTTACTCTACCTTTCTTCCAAATCATATACTCCTATGGTTCAAAACCTACATCTCTTTTCAATTTCAGGGATATGAAATTGATTCTTACACTCAGGAGAACATTATGTAACAGTTTACGCATAGTTTGCTCCTTAATTTTGATCATAGACAGCTTTGAATTAGAATATCAAAGGATCTTAACAGCTTCATGGAACATAGATAATTCTTGTCATTGTGATTTGAATACTGAAATAAGAGACTTCATTTTAGTTTTGTCTAAAGGTCTTTAAAAAGCAAACTCTTCAGCCCTTGGAAAAACATATTGCTATTATCTTAAACATTAGCAATCAAGAGGCAAGTTGAAATGAATAACAAATCCCAACTTAATAGCTTTCATATGTTTATCCAAAATTAATATGCAATAAAGATCTTTTAAATTGCATCTATCTATAATTTTCCTTGCAGTTTGAATTATGCCATATATTAGGCAACTCTTGTGTAATCAGATCTCTCTGTATTCATGTGATAATATTGCCCTGCAGGTATCGATCTCTGAGCAGATACTATGGCTCTTTTTTTCAACCCAAAACACTTGTAGCAAAGGCCCTTTGAAAATCAAATTTTCCTCTTGGGTTAAGGCAAAGTCTGGAAAATTCCACCAAGAGTCAACTGCAGTGCATGTCTTCCTTATGTATTGATTGACAACAGTGTTGATATGTTGGAGTACCCTTAAAATAACCAAATATTTATGAAAAATATTAAAATGTTATGAACTATTAAAGCCCTGATGCTGATTTGTTGTATGTAATTTTTGGCTGTCAGCTGGTGTTGTCAGGATGATATGAAATTACATATTTCTTCCACAAAGATGAAAAAAATTGAAAAACTTGTTTCACTGTGATTTGCCTTGTTCAGGACGTGTGCTAGCCCATATCACATTAATAAGGGGGCTACAATGCACACCATAGTGTTATGATATGTGAATAAATTTTTCTTGGAGAAAACAGAGGAAGTTATTTGTGAATATGGCTGTCAGCTACTTCTGGCTGTGGTCCCAGAAGCCTTCTGGTAAATCTGAATTCAAATTTCAAACTTTCAGCTACGTCAAGATGTGTCAAATGAAAGTACATTTATTTGTCTCCTTTGATGTGCTGTATATTGAATTGTCTGATAACTCACTTACAAATTCGTGTCTTGACTTTTTTGAGAGATGGAGGAAAAGGATGGGCCACAGAGGGACCGCCTTTCAGAATCAGCATGTTTACTTGTTCTCTTACAGACAAAAACAAGGAAAAGTAAGTAGAAGCAGATGATATTTTATTTCAGAAAGCCATCTCTCAGAATTATGTAATATAAAAACTCAATAACTCAGGTAACCTGTCTGCAACAGAATTTATGCTTGCTATTAGGCCCATGAATTTCTCTATCTATTGCTGTGAAATGTTTGAGAGAAATGAAGTTGTGATTTTGAAACAAAATCAGAGAGACCTAATAATCAGTCACAACAAATATTTTCCATTGTTTCTTACTGAAAACTTACTTGACGCTCAAGTTATCTTCTGGAGGAAAAAAAGTACCATAAACAGAGATGGATAGTAGTATTGATCTTTGTGGTGATGAAAATTACAATACTGAAATGCCAGAAACATTGAAATGCCAGAATTCTGATCAACTTTAAAATGAATTTTGAGGCTTTAAAAAACTTTTTTAATTAAATCACTTATAAAGGTCAATGGAGTTTGAAAACAGAGTTTAAAAAAAATAGGTGCAAAAAAAGTCAATGTATCTTTCACACCGCCACAAAATTCAACCTTGAAAAATACATATCTTCCTTAAAAATTAGGTGGCTTTGATGTATTTTTTAACTTGTAAGCATGTTGATGTGCACAAAGGGGGGTTAGAATCTGTGTGTGTGTGGTTTTTTGTGCATCTTCTCTACTTTCTCATCAGCCTGAACTTGGTCATAATGAAGCTGGGGTACTGCTTGCTTTGCCTAGAGCCAAAGTGATCCCTGTTACCAAACTGTGTTGCTCCTGATGGCTTGCTGAATGGTTCTGTTAGTTCATGCACGAACATATTCGGTACCTCATGAAGAGCAAAGACATATACTCCAATTTTTAACAATTTCTATTGATGTGTTGATAACTTGTTGAGAATCATGAGATGATAGTAATTATTATTATATTTTTTTTTTAACCAAAAACATCATGGGTAAATACTGATGCACTAGAATACACAAGACAAAACTTACTTTGTCCAATGACACTAGGGAAAAAATCTAGAGAAAAATATCTTAATTCAGTATCTTACTACTCCTTTAGTAAACTGAACTTCCCTATAACAGTACCATACAGACAGAAACAGCAAACAGATGATGGTATAAAGCTCTTAACAATGTCACTAAACTCTCAGGGAGGGGGCAGGAAAGGCCATCCACCTTGTTAACAGTAAGCTCTATTCAGTGTGATAGTGTGATAGTTCCAGTAACACATTTTCTGAACTGCATGCCTACTATTCTGAAAAACATCTCCATACTAGATAAGAATAAAAGACATGGCATAAAATACAGAGTTTACACCAAAGCTTTTACAGAAAAGTAGTCACTCTATAGAGTCTTGAAATTGTCTCATCTAATCAAAGCTTGCTAGGATGTTCTAATGCTCTTTGCTGAGAACAGTCAGTTTACATAATGATCATAACATTATTTCTGTGATTGCCTGCCTCCACAGAATCACTGAAATATCAAAATCTCTTGAGTCCATTACTGCTCTCTGTCCTCCTTTGAAGTAACTGTATAGTGCAATACTGCTGTATGTGCTCAGTAGAAGCTTGTTGGTGTCCCATCATCCCAAAGTGGTTAATCACGACTGTGTCTGCTTTCAGTCAAGTGCCTATTTATTTTTGTCATGGTTATAAGTCTGTATCAAACAAAATACAGTTGAAGATACATTTCTCCATGTTAGAGTCAAAAAGGGAGGAGAAACGGGAAGACCTTTCCCTACTCATCGATGCAAAGGGTTATTAATTAGCTAGTCAAGGACTTTTCTTTAGCAAGAGAAATTTGCATCTCCAAGGAGCTAAAGTAGAAACAGTTATTTTAATTGAGAAGAATGATCAAATAGTCTCTTAGAAAAGGAAGCAAAATAATAAGGTTCAGGAAGAAAGATTAGATCTGTCTGGGCTCTTCAGAATGGTTCAAAGGAAAAATTTCTTTTAAGAGTTATTGTACCAATGGAAGAAACAGTGAGTAAAAGGACTATCTCAGTCCTCAGGGTATGCCACAAGCCTGCTCTGTTGGGTGTGCTCTGACCACGTTCCAGCACAGCACTGGGAGACCTAAACACCACCCTGGTCCCTTCAGGCCTGTGGAGATACATCCTTGGATTCAGCCAGACTGAGGAGTTTCTGAGGACAGCACAAAAAGGCAACGGCATCACAGACATTAGCATTTACATGGCTAGGATCATGTAGAGACAACATGTTTCTGCCTCTCCTGAGAAAAGGAATAATTTATGGGATAATTAATGTTGCTATGGCAAGAGAAAAGCAAGAAAAAAGTGTCAGTCTCATTCCTCCTGTTCCCAGGAGCAGAAGGAGCAGTATTCCCAAATCCCCACAGCAGTCTTGCTACTGGCACTCAAGCTCCACCTGACTTCCATGGTAAGAAAGCAGGCCCCAGTTGCTTACCCATGGGTTGTGAAAATTAATATCCACCTACTCAAATAATAAGCCTCAAGCAAGTGATTGAAAATGTATCAGGCATCCCTAGGTTCTCATTAAAAACCCTGTTTTTACAGATCTCAAACCGTTTATGCAGCTCTTGTCTGAGTGTTCTTCAGTTCCTCACAGGCATTTTGGAGGGCAGTTGGTCTTCAGTAGCAGCATCGCTAATTCTGCAGACAGGGATATTATTGCCCCTTTATTCCCCTCTGCTTGTATAACCAGTGAGCCTTTGGCTTAAACCCTTTTTCTTCGGATTTGACTGGGCGATCGTGCTTATCTTGGTAATTTATTTATACCTCACATTCTTAAATCTCATCTCATTCTTGGATATGGGTGCTTCCCATCTAAAAAGCCCTTTTTATTATTTTGTTGTTCTTGTTCAGGTGGAGATAATACTTCTACCAGAATGTTAAAGAAATATCTCACAGAAGGCAGACTACGGGAATATAAAGGCTCAGAAGCCTCAAAGTGAGACTTGTTGGCTAGATGGAGGGAGCTATAGCGTGAGTCCACTAGAACAGTAGATCTGCCGCTGCAGTGCTGCTAGCTGTTAGTGCTGTCTGAATTGCACCCCTCTTAAATAAAAATACAACCACATACAGCAGGAATCATTGCAAGAATTTTTTATTTGTGTAGAGATAAGATACCAGTTGGTAGAGCTCAAGAATACGTAGCTTAGTTCTTCGGGCTAAGATGAATACAGCACATACACTGCCGATATTATTCTCTGTGGATATCTTTGTACCAGCTCCGGTGCTTCCTCTGAAAGGTGAGAGGCTCTTCAGAATATCTCAGGAGTCAAAAGCAAAGAAAAGGTAACAAAGCAGGAGGGAGGAAGGAGATAATAGTTAAAAGCAATTAGGAACTTCCCCACTATTGAGGAACTTGATAAAAGTTTCTTGAAGCACAGGAAAACCCCCAGTAGGAACTGCTCTTTTCTACCTGGGAATGGATTTCTGAAAAGTTGAATAGCTCCTTAAAGGTATCTTTATAAGGTCAGAAGAATAAGAGAGATGTCTAAGCATAGTCCTGATGTTCTGTCTTATCTTTACTTACAGTACTTTTTGCTTATATAGTGCCTTCCCAAACACTGTATGACAACCCAAGAAAAGAAGCTCTGAAGAATACAGAAAGGATTTGCCTTTGGAGCTCTATTGAGATTCACTGAATTCAGCATCAGCAGATAACCTTTTTTCCCCCAAACTAATTAACCATGAATTCTAAATTTAATCACTGTCAAACATTTTGAGATTCTGATTAGCTCTCCTTCTAAGCAATTTAAAACAAAAATGAGCCTAAGCACATACCCGTGGGACCTGGACAGGCATCCTCCTGCAGAACTGGTTTAAGAATAGCCATCCTTGTCAATTTAATCTGACCCAGATGGCCTTCTATTGAAATAGGCAACAACACCAACCACTGTGGCATGTGAAGGCAGTAACCTCCTACAGTGCTTCAAAGAGATCCCCAAGAGAAATGTCTCACTGAGTACTCTAACACAAATCATAGACTCTTCATAGTCAGTCATGTTTAAATGGAAAATCACCTTTTCAATACAAACAAACAAACAAAAGAAAAAATGCTGAAAAGTCAGATCACGCAATCATGTAATTCAAAAACCTGCACTTTGAAAATGTCTGTCCTGAAAGGCATGTTCCCAAAAAACAGTGTTTTCATCTCTCTAAGTCTATTTTACAGACCTATTGTCTTTGTTAATGATTTTTAAATATTGTCAACTAAAACTATAAACTCAGTTTATTCTAGTGGGACACAAGCAAAAGCTCCTGATCATTTTAATCAGCAACAAGATTGGGCCATTTATATCTGTATAGATGTGTGTCTTTAGAAATGGGAAGAAAACTGGTTATTAAAAAGGGAGAAAATTGATGTGAGATGGTAGTTGGTCTTCGTAGCTCAGCTTGGATCAAAGTTGTTCAGGTTGCACTAGAAGTTCATGTCCAGTTTCCCATTTACTTCACTGCTCTTCCCGAAGAACTAGAAGCACATTTGGATATCAGATGGGATGCCAGATTGTGTTTAGAAACTTTGGTGAAGAGGATATGTAAAGAATCCCACTCTCACCTCTGTAAACAGTCAGCCACAATAGTTACCCAGGTTGCAGTCCTCCCCAGGGTCTTTATACAAATATGTGCATGTTGTTCTTCTCACCTTTCTTGAGTCTGCTGATACTGTAGTTGAAGTAGCCATGCTGTTGTCAGTCTCAGTAGGATGCAGTCAGTAGGCATTGCATGTTATCCCTAAAGAGAAAGCATCATGGTACCTCTGCCTCCTCTGTAAGCAGGAATACCACCCCTTTTGTCTAGACTTGTTCAGCCTTCAATCAGTATATTCCTTGCAGCTGAGGTGATTACTTCTAAGATTTTCACAAAAAGTGCTTAAGAAAGGCAAGCTTGTTGCCAGCAAGTTTAAATTCAGTATACAAAAAAAATAATATAAAATAAGACTGAGTCAGTGAGCTGGGACTCTTAGGGCCAACAAGCATTTCCTTCTTTCATGATGTTGATACAAAAAGAAGAAAAAGGTACTGCAACTTTCCTGACACTATTGAACTTTCTGAACCAGTGATCAATAGGGTTTCAGACAGCTTCCCTGTCAATCTGATCTCACTAGGGAAGGAGGAGGAATTACTCTTCGTATGGGCCTTCAACCCCCAACTGAAGGTCATGAGCAGGAGGATTGATTCTTCTTTTTCCATGCTCATAAGATTCTCTCTTCTGCACTCTAATGCTCTGCAATGCCTCTGGCTCTCTGCAGAGCAAAGGGTAAGTGTGCTGTGAGACAGGAAGCACAGGCAAACATGTCCAGCTTGCAGCCTTGCTCCTCATGGACCAGAGAGGCCTTGCAGACACTGCTGACTTAGCTCCAACAGGACAGTGTCAAAGATAGGAAAAAATAATTTGTTTCAGTGCAGAACAGAAATAAATAAATAAATAAATTTTATTTCTTATTTTGATTTTGAGGTTACTCTGCAGATGACAGCACCTATGGGTGTAAGACAGAATGTTTCTTGAGGAAAGAAACAGATTGTCAGTAGCCGTACTATATAGAATCTACATGCAAAAGATATGCATGTTCATTCTTTTCTTCTGAGACCAAGAGACCAGGACTGATGAAGTATATCAACAACCCACAGAACTGCAGTATTAACGCTTTGACTCCCAGCGTACTGCATGATGTTATGACATGGAATACCAACAAAAAAACATGAAATTTTGACAATAAGGAAAGAAATGTTTGCCTTAAAAGCATCATTGGAAAATAAAAGGCAGGTATAAGTACTGCTGCCTCCATGCTTTAGACTCCTTCTCACTCTTTACTCCTATAATTTTACCACTAGTTGTTCACCTCCCAGTGCTGTCTACAACATGTATCTGAGGTTCCTCTTCCCTATGGCTTAGTTTGTACTTAATATGCTCCCCTCAAAATCATCTCAAGGCAGCCTCTAATAATTTTTGTGGTCGAAGGGCAAAAATTATAATTAGCTCATCCTGTTACTGCCTTCTAATTAGCAGGAGAAATGCTCTTCCTTGGTGTCTGTAGCCTAATCTTCTCCCAGTTAGCCTCCTCCCTCTACAGTTTCTCCTGCAGTGGAGCTTTGAAGACTCCTACTCATCTTTTCTGTGACCCAACACTCAGCAAAGTCTTTGCAGTCTCATTCCCTCTACGTTTCTTTGCCTCTGAATAAATCATATTGGTAAATACAAATTCATCTACCTGCTCAAGGTTGATGATCCATCCACAGAAATCTCTAATTTCCTCCAACCTGAACCGTTTGTTATGTTGACATTTCCTCTTACTGCTTTGACTTAAGACTTAAAGCTGAAATGCAATATGTCCAAAAAAGAATCCTGTCTTTCTCCTTGTGAGAGGAGAACTTTATCACTGTGGGAAATGCTACAAAGACTTACAATCAAGAATTTTCTTGGAATTGACCTCTTTCTCCTTGTCTGCTTTGCAGTTCTCTCTGCATTGCACTTCTTTCACAGTTGAAACTTATAACTGCATCACTCACTATCTTACTACTTACTTTCCACAATATTGTTTTCTCTGACTTTGACAAATACCATCTTGTGTTGCTTCTAGTCTGTCAGCTGCAAAGTTAGTTTTCTTAGCTCATTCTTTTGATTAAGTTGTTCTTCTCCTTGTATCCTATAACAAACATAAGCTACTCAGAGGGCTTTCAAGACTTTGTTACTGATCTATTCTTCCTCATTTACTGTATTTTCACAGTTAGCACAGTTAGCACAGTTAGCACTGCCACATTCAAGTAAACAGCCATACCTCAGATTCCTCTCCACACACCACCTAAATATATCAGTTTCAAATATCCAGTCATATCTGCAGCCAGACTGCTAGCAACTGAACATTAAAATGCAGCTTGCTTGGTATTTTTTGCAGGCTGAGCTGTGGAACAGTCTTTTCCACCTCAATCAGAAGTCATGTGTTATCAGACAGCCCAAGTCAAAGGCTATGATGAAGATTATTAATGAATTATACAAATTCTTCGGTAAGCCAGTCGTTGCATGAATTGCTGACCTAATCTCAAAACCAGCCAACCAAACATAACCCTGTATTCTCAATATTTCTGGCTGTGGTATATATATTTCCTTACTGTTGCCTAAATGAGAGGCAGACATGCTCTTACCTAAGATGCCTGCTTTGTGAGTATGCAAGTTTCACTACTGACCTCAATAAGTCTGGGATGGGTTATATATTTAAAACTTGTTTTTGAACAAAAAACGGCACCCTAGAATATTGTGCAAGAATGGGCAGCCTTTCTTCTAGAATCAGGACTTCCTGACAGTGACAAATCTTCTCTTGATCATGACCTTATTGTCATTTTCTATGGTACGAGGCATAACAGATGCCACATTCAACTCCTTAGGGTATAGAGGTCCTGACCTCTCTGAGAGCCGATAACAACCAGATTGTCCCACACTTTACCTTTGTTGGAACAAATTCATCCAATGCTTCAGAACTTAATTCCTCTCCATCTGAGTCATCTCAATGCAGAATGGCTCATCTCTTTATGGAAGCATTCTTTCTCATATCATATGTGTGATGTCACACAGTACTGAGGACTGATGAACAATTTCACTTTCTCCCCCTTCTCTCCCTTAAGTTTCCACAAGGCAAACTGCTACTTTATCTCTTAATTAGCACATTCATCTTTCCTGTTTAACAACCATCTTAAAGAACATACATAAAGCAACTAAAGATGCATAACAATTTCCATAATGCAGATCCAACTGCATGCTTTTGATTGTATGGACTTTCTCTTATCATGTCAAGTTGTATTTACATTGCTCTGTACTCTATGCTGGTTAATGTATACATATGAAAAGTGAAGATCAAAGAATAGAGAGGTTTACTTCTGAAGACTCCTCTGTTGAATAGAAGTATTACCAGTGGACTTCTAATTTTCTAATGGTTTACTCAAGAGCAGAAGACCAAGTGAACTGTCTTTATTTACTATCTAGAAAACTCAGAGAGCTACAAAAGTTCAAGGCTCAAAAGAGAGCAGAATTTTGCAAGTTGGAGGAAACAGATAACAGTTTTGTCAGGAGGGAGTGAGAAGCCTTTCCTGGCTGAGTTAGGGGTGAAGTAATTACTTAGAAAGATGGCCTAACTCTGAAGAATTGGATCTGAGAGGAAAGTCTGGATCCATGTCTGGAGTGCAAGAAAAAGTGAAGTCTGACACTTCTAGAGTCAGATAAAAGGGGACTGGATCTGAGCCTTCAGCATGAATGGCTGTGAGTGTCCTGGCCAATCTGTACAGTGAAAGGAAGGAATGTAATCTAATCTAAGTGATAGGTAAGAGTAGAGTAATTTCCTTGCATTCTTGCATTGTTTAATGTCTAATGTTACATATGTACAAAGTAAGTACTTCTGTTTTCTTAACTTAACTGGACTTAACAGGTTTACAGGTAGCTCTTTGAACAGCAATACATTTTATCCCTCCAGCTTGGATGTTCCTCAAAATCAGGATCCTGGGAAAATCTAGGCATGATCTGAGAGTTGGTAAAAGAGATATAGGACTGGAAAAGTTGGTAAAAAAAGCTCTGTGGCATACAGCAATGTAGAGAAGAGTATGCATGGACCCTGAGCGTCCTGCAACTGCATCTGGAACTCACAACTGGAAGACCACTGGTAGCACTATGGAGTTGCAAACTAGAGGACTGGTGGGCTGCTCTATCCAGTTGTGAAGCAGGCCTCAATTTTGCATCACTTTGTATTTTTGTTCTGATATCAACTATACTTGTTGTTTCTCTGTTAAACCGTAAGTAAATCACCAGCTGCCATCAACTTCATTTTGCAATGGAAAATAGAAATACAGATTACAGAAGGTAACTCACTTTGAGGCACACAAAAGAGGAATGATGACAGGAAAAGAGTACTATGATTCTTGAACTTCTTAGTCTGGCTTGCAACAGGTAGACAGCAGCAGCTCCTGAAAGTGAAGAGGATTAATAATCCTTTTTGTCATGTTTTCCACAACTGTGGATGGGGTGGGAGGGTGCAACTGTCATTATTTTTGTTTGTGAAACATTAAGGGCCAAATTATGTGAGTACTCTGATGAATTCCTATACTCTTGGAGATCAGCTCTTTATAGGGCTAACACAAATGTGTTCTGAAAAGCACAGGACAATAACAATACTTATTTCTCCAAAGGAAGAAGACTGGCCTTCCTTAAGAGAGGGGCACTGAGGCACAGAATTGCAGGTCAAACTCCATTCCTCTGCTCCCAGATCCAGCTGACAATCCCTCCTAGGAAGCACGCTGTCCAAGGCAGCAGTAGCAGCAGCACAGAGAAGGGTGCAGTTGTGGGCCATGTGGGTGCAGAGCAGGACAGGAGAAATATAGCTTTCGTAGCCACTGGGACTACCTTATGAAGGCAAAGAGTGGTAAAACTTGGGGAGCAGAATAAAAATGATTATCCCTTAAGCAGAATGTCTAAACAGTTATACTGAGATCTCCTCTTGCTTTGCATTTTAGAATTTTGAGGAAAACTGAAGTTCATGTTACATGAGCAATAAAGATGGGGAGCTGCTAATGTGCTGACAGAGGTCAGGCAATTAACACATATTTCTCCATCTGCTGTTTCTTTTGATCACAAAATTCCTGACAGGATAGGAACAGGGAGCCACCCCACACACCCTTCAGCATCACACAAGCCTTACTGTCCTGCGGGACCTGGTGTGAGAAGTGTGAGAGCTGCTGCCAGCTGGCTCCCCAAAGGGAGCACAATGCAGCTGGTTGACATGTACAGCTGGAATTACTCCTGAAAGTCCACAACTTCCTGGTCAGATCTAGGAAGTAGAATGTTGACTGATTTACAGCTATAATATCACTGCCTACTGTCCATCAGGGATCTAAAATCATTCCCAACTCAAGAATCTTTGTCACTAATGGAGGACACGTTGCCTCAGCCAGAGGTGGTAGTATTACCCCAGCTGTCTCCAGCAGCTTTTTATGCATTACTTTAAATCGCAGCCATCACAGATATTAAAGGAAATCAATATTTGCCAACATGCACTGTGCAACAGTTCTGAAAAACTACATGTCTTTACTAATCAAGTGGATGAGGAAATACAAATTCTGTAGTTAAATGGGTCTTTTAGCCCTCGAAGTTTTCCTTGGGACTTGGAAGTGTTCATGATGACAAATGCAGGTCCCTCAGACAAAAAGCTACTACAATAGTTAGGCAGTCTCTCAAAGAATATATTGTTTTCCTTGCGCATACCTTTTTTGATATCTCTTTCTAGTCATTTTTAGTTTCTTTGTTTGTTTGGTATTATTTAAAGAACGTAATAGACATGGAAAGGGGAGTACATGAAGTTTGAGTTTGAAAAAGGTGAATTTGAAAGTTGCAACTTTTCAAATAATCAAATTAAGTATGTAAAAGTATTTTTAGAGCATTAAAATCTCCACTTTTTTTTCTGACAAAACTCATTTATGACTAAACAAACCTCAGTGTTACTCCTCTGCTTGGGAAAAACTGCTTCATTAAATACAATTGGAAGCACTGTGTCATATTTCTTGCTATCTTTTTAATTTTTGTCCTTTAAAAATAAACGGTTTCTCTAGCTAACTCAAGAATTTAATCCTCACACATCACTCAGGCAAAAATCCCTCATGTAGAGGAAGTTGAAAGAATGCGAAAAGCCTCATTCTATATAATGAACTAGTAACCACGCAGCTTGGAAAAAGCATGGTAGAATCCCTTTAGGACCTTATCCCAAGCTTGATTAAAGGAACTCAATTATATCTGTTGGCAAAATTCTCAGAATATTTTGTATACTTTAACTGAAGTGTGACTGAAACATGTCATTCAGGCAGAAATCAATTCACTTTTCCTATAGTAAAATGTAAAATTCCCAGTTCTACTAACTCTTATTTAATTGAAATGAATACTTCTGTTTAAAAAGCTAGCTGGGCGAGAGTATCCTACAGGGTGTTGACATCCAGCAGTTTTCTGTGGGACCTGAGTTACAGCAGTGCCAATCTATGTACTGGGGAGGTCTGCGTTTTAATTAAAGAGAAAAGAGATAAAATCCTTTCGTCATAAGTGAAAGCTAATGCCCTCTAATTGTGTATAGTTGAGGAACAAAACAGAAAAGCATGTGATAGCTTTCCTTCCTCATAGCAGCCGGGAACCCACAGTTCTGGGAAACTGCAGCTTGATTACTTTTCCAAATATACAGTTCTTCTGCGCATGTAGAGACTCAGCGTGTAGTGAGTCCCAAAAACTGGGCCCTGGAATTGCAAAGTAGTTCACCAGCTCCAGCAACCTCACTCTTTGCATGCCCACTGAAAGACCTAAGATGATGCTTGCTTTGAACACGATCTTTACTGTGTCATTCAATATCCATTTTAGTTGTAGCTTAATGTCTAACAGAGGGGTCATGCTGGGAGTCTGTGACAGAATAGTCAAGGGTCTTAATTCCTTGCTGCCTAAAGCAGAAGTAGGGCAGGCTGGGCTGGGGAATCAGCATTCCTTTGGACAACTACAAGCAAGAAAAGTATCAGAAATGTTTCCTAGGGATTTTCAGGCACCGTGGAATGAGGCTGAACAGGGCAGCTTTTAGAAATGTGTCATTTTCTGTAAAAATGTTTCTCCTCTGAATGTACCTGCTTTCTTTTGCCTCACTGTTAATTAAGGAGGAAGCCTCAAGCTCCCTGTCTTGGTAGTGAGAGTGCAAGAATTCTTGAGTTCAAAAGAGGCTTCAAACACACTCCGATGGTACTTTTTTTTCCTGCATGTTTTCTAGTTCTACAGTACCCTTTCTGGGGTAGGTTTGACCTTCTTGTAATACAGAAAATACAGGACATAGGAATATATAAAGTGGACTAATATTGTCTTCTGCTTCGTTTTCTGCATCCAATATTTTGTTTATTCTTTTGAGTGCAGCTGTTTTCTACAAAACACTCCCTGGTGTCTCTAAAAGAGGTTGTTTTTGTGACTTCTATTTGTGCATTCACAGTCAGGATTATTTTCTCCAGTGTTACATTACTTTGGCCTTCTCAGCATCACTCCTCTTTGCTTGTTGATTTTCCAGCCCCCCTAGCGTAAATGTTAAATAGCATATTTCTGGGACTTGACTATAGTCTAAGAGGGGGACTGTTCCTCTTCCCAAGGTTTCTGTGAGGCCTCAAATCACAGACTTTAGAGATCACCTTTTACTTGTGTTTGAAATTAAGAAAGTGATTGGTATCTTGATTTAGCTATTGCAAAAACACTGCTTGTGAGTGTTTAAATACGTGAATACATTGCCCAGGTGTGAATACCTGCCCAGTGCCTTACTAACAGTCTCATAAGGAGCTAAAAGTATCTCCTGCTAGAATTTTAACCAAAGAACAAGCATATGAAAAAGACTGGTTAACTTACGATTTTCCTTCAATCATCTTCTTTTCCTTTAGTGTGGAATTCATCAAAGTGCAGAGAGCTTACACAAAGGTACTTCAGATCTATCTGTCTGGTATGTAATATCTCAGCTTGCGATATGCAAGATCTAGTTCTGGCCTGACACATGAGGACCTTGATTCTTCAGGGTCCCACAGCTGAGAATAGATCTGAATACTCATTTTTCCTTCTCATTTTCTCTTGATAGAACCTATTTGTTAGGTTACATGCTGAAAACCTCCTCTGATCCCCATAACCACCACCAAATGAACACAAAGAGATGATGGTAGGTGGGGGGAAGCTATCAAAAGCTCATTTCAACAAGCCCAGAGAAACACAGAAGCACAATGGCAAGTGGTACAGAGGGAATTCAGTTTAAGGACCCTAAAGAAGTGGGAAACCCAAATCAAAGAAGACTTACTTAGAAGAAAAGCTTGAACCCATGTGTCCAGGCCTGAAACCCATCACAATGAGTCAACAGGAGAACCTTCTGGAATTAAGGTACTACTGACAGTGATATGGGACACACGAGATGCAAGGGAGAGCATTTGGGATTTGAACAAGACTCAGAGTGGAATATTTAGGGGAGGAATTGAAGGTGGAGAAAGGGAGGTTTAAAAGGGGTTTGATGAGGAACAAGCGTTGGAACAAGAGATGGTAATAAGGGGATAAAAAGGGCTGGCCCTGTGTTGCCTGGTTATATTGCAGTCCAGTCATGCCCTCTGCCTGACCAGTGCAGTCTGTCATGTCTTATTAAACTCAATTTCTAACTTCTTTTGTGGGTGAGGAACCCTGTTCTGTGTGCACCTGTGCAGCTGGAGGTCCAAGAATCAGCAGGACTGCTGTACCCAAGGTGCAACAACTGGAGAGACCAACACAAGAGTGCATGATTGCTCGCAAAGATGAAGCTAGACTAGCTGGAAAGTAGGCAAAATGCTCTGGGAGCCAGGCATGTCTGCCTCTAGAGTAGAGATACAGGAGTGTGGGATGCACAGGAAGCATTAGCTACCAGTGGGACCAAGGGACTTCCAGTCAGTTTCCAACAAGACCTTTTCTGCATGTGGGGCCTAGCAGTGGAACATCAGAGAACAATGAGGATTCAGAACCAGTTTCATGCTGGACTTCATATCCAAGGCCAGTTACTATAGTGTGTGTGTGTGTGTGTGTGTGTGTTTAAAACCTCGCTATTTTGTGCAAGGCCTGAACTGCTGTATGGTTCTGTTTGTCATATCTGTGTACCCCAACTCTACAGCAAATTCTTCTAGGAACAGAGTTCAAGGAAGGACAGCATTCTCTTGTAAATAAGAAACAGGAGACTCACTGACTTTTGCTCTAATTGTCATAAGTGTACTGCTCCTAATATTTCTTTCAGGGGCTGGACTACAGAGCTGGGTCCAAATGAGACCCATGTTCCAAATATAGCACGCAGATAGAAAATAGCACCAAGTAAATAAAACTTTAAATCTATGAGGAAAAGAATGAGTGAGCTTGGAAAATGTATGCCCCAATATAAAAGTAGGTTTGAATCTACTATAAATGTTAATTTAATAATATAATCTGGGAATATCAAGATTTTAAGAAAGGATCTTATGAAATTAATATTAGGATAGCGACCCCCCTGAGGCACCTGGGTGAAAGGAGATTCCTAATTTAGTTTCCACTTCTCTGAACCCAGGAAATGTGTTTATTTTTGCCCCACTCAACCTTACCACTTTCCTGAAATTTAATTTAACCTTGTAAATGCCTAAAATGGCCAGAAACTTTTTTTTTTTTTTTTTTTCTGTAGTTCTTACCTCGGTTCTCTATGGGAAAGAAATGCAGAAAACGGGTAATTTTACATAATGATACCCTGCTCCTGTCTTTTCTATTATTCTATGACCATTCAGCCTAAAAGACAGAACATATGATTACTCAGTGAAAGCCTTGCAGCCATGAACTCTGACTGTTTTATAGCCTTCAAAGCATTATTTGTATAAAGACAATAAAAAAGTCTTGTTCCTTTATAAGGATGACTGCAAGGAGTTTGATCTCTGAGAAGAACGGTGAAGCATTTCTTTCTCCAGCTCCTGAAAATGACTCAGTAAGAGATTTTGATCTCTGTATTGTAAATTTGATATCCTGTGGATCTCCTCTTCACCTCACCTATTGAGTTGCCTGCTATATTACATCTTTCAAGCTTAATATGTGATTGATTAAAAAGCTTCATTTTCAGCTTGCTTTTCTGTATGATCATTCTGAGCTTAAACATTCCATGATCCTTATTATTACCAGCCTACTGGTATAGAATAGTTCACTTGGATTGTGTATGTATTTTGTTTTAGATGCTAATTATTGAGATAGATAGGTAATTTATATATATAAATACATCTATATATATTTTGTCAAAGTAATACAAGCCACAGAACTTTTAGGTAAGATATAGTCAAATTTTTAAGCATGTATGTCAAATGTCTGCTTCCCCTAAAGACAAAATGCTTCTAACACACAAAAAGAAGTCAGCCTACTTTATTGAATAAACGCACACCTGCAATTTTCCTACATCACTTTGGGTTCTGTTCTTCTCTCTGAAATTGTGTGCTCACCTGTCTGCTGGAGTCTTGAGACCTGAAAGTAATACCCCCTCTTTTCCTTACACCCAGGTCAAGGACTGTAGATTTGCAATTACTTCCTTGTCCTCTCTCTTACCTGCAGACCGTGTCTTTGATGGAGAAACCCATTCTTCACCATCTTCTATAGTCTCAATTTGAATGGGATTTCACCATTTGAATACAGGATTGCCCTTAGCCATCCTGCTCAGCCCTATTTGCAACTGCAAACCACAGTGTTTGTTTTCTAATATCACCACTACTTCTTGTTGTTGATTTATTTCCTGAAAGAATTGCCTTAGAGGGATGTGGAAGTGCTTGCTTCTAGCAGTATTTACTCCCTTCTGATCAAGCGAGACCCAGAAGGCTGTGGCAGCACCCAGCTAATGGAAGGCTGGTGGGCCTTGGGCAGGTCATGACAGAGGAGTGTGACAGGGCACTTCTTCACAGCCCTACTCCACACAGCCCTGCTGAGGCTGTAGGCCAGTCCTGCTTGTTTAGGTGCTGCAGCAGTGAGTGTGGTATGGATTTCCAGAGAATTAGCTGAAAGTCCTTTAGTGCCACGGAGCCTTGGCATAGCAGCTGAGGCCTTGCGTGTGCAGAAGAGATAGAGTGGCTTGGCTGCTGCATGGAGGTAACAAAGGTTCGTTACAAAGGACTTTCCCCCTCAACTTCTATAACTTGCAGCTGTTTTATTAATAGTAAAAAAAAATCAAGTGCATCTTAAGAACAATTACAAAATACTAGGAAAATAGTACAGCCATGGGGCTGCAGGCAGCTGCCTCCTCCTCTGCAGCCACTCCAGCAGTCATGTATCTCACACTGCTCACAGCCAGCAGCACTACCACAAACACACCCCTCACCAGGAAAAGCGGGAAACATAGGGCTTGCAAATGTGTCATCAGCTTCAAACCTTGGTACCCAGCAAACATTTCTTAGAACATCATTTTAAACAATCTTTGAACCCAGTGCCACAAATAAATGAGCAAGACATGATGCTTCTGGAACGAAAGACCAAAACAACACAGGCTTGAGCACCTTTGGGGTTTAGGGTTTACCTGTAGGATCATGAAGAGGTTCCCATGGCAAAGTAATACAGAGGCAGAGCCCTCTGAGGCACTTCTGTGGGACACGGAGTGGGCTGAGAAAGCAACTTCCCCTACTGGAAATTCCAGTTGCCATGCACAGCGAGGGATGGAGAGGCAGGAGGACATCCTCAGATCCCTTGAAACTCCAGGGAGAGACAAAGCATCACCACTGCTCCTTGAACACTGATGTGTTTTAAAACCTACCCAGTATGAGCTCTGCTAGTCACAAGGTAACGAATAGCTCATGCAGCTCACCCTTCCTATCCTCAAACATGCTAGTGAATCTTTCCATCCTAGGACATTTTTCACATATTTGCATTGCAATATGCAGTGTTTGCCCTACATTTCTTCCCTTTCACTGTGAACAGGTACACATCCTCAAGCTTCCTATCTCCCTGTGGGAAGGGTTTCCCAATCTTGACAAAATTGCTCAGGCAGCACAAGGCCTTCAGCCAGCACAGCTCCTCCACCTTTGGCTTCAGCCCCAATCAGTGTCCCAACAGAGAGCATCAGGTTACCTGAAACAGGTGCTTAAGCAGAAAGTTCAGAACCCCAGCATGAATGGGGAAGGAAAATTTCTTGATATTCAGCCTCACCGCTTGTCGTCAAAAACCTCACCTCATGAAAGGGAGCCAGGAGTTTCTGCTGTCAAGTTGAACACATACTCCAACAGCATGAGGACCAGGAAAGTCCAACCCCCAAGCT
Organism: Alectoris magna; assembly: GCA_030625065.1. NCBI lineage: Eukaryota > Metazoa > Chordata > Aves > Galliformes > Phasianidae > Alectoris > Alectoris magna. The sequence continues at coordinate 81,708,623 of CM060562.1, read as the reverse complement.
CCATGCTCTTCATGTCGTATTAACTATATAACACTGATGAAGGACTTAGTTGCCTGTGGAAATGCTGGAAGTATTAGTTTTACGGTCTGATTTCCCATTTTTAGACAGATAAGAAATCTCTTGATTTCACCGACAATTTGAAGTAAGCCAAGTTTATTCTACTACTACAGCATCAGAAAATGTCAGAGAACAGGTTAAGAATAGCAATGTTAGATGCTATTTTTCCTGCTTTCTTCACCCAATGTATGCAAAAAAAAAAATAAATAAATTAAAAGCAATTTAAGCATCTCAATAAATTAAACTTCTCTTTTAGAAGATTCCCCTAATTAGATTTATCATTATTAACAACATAAGGTGGCACTTTCTAGAAGCCTATTATAGTAGTCCTTTGTTTGTTTGTTTTTTTACAGAGACTTGCAATTTGGAGGCAAGTCTTCTGGATTTCTTCAAATCACTGAAAGCATTTACTTTCCACTACTTGAATGTGTATCTTGCTGGTTTCTCTCCTGCCCACAAACACATCCCCTTCTTTACATTTAATTGACTTGCAGAGGCACAGATTCCTTTTTACTGTTCAATTGGGTAAATAAATCCTTATTATTTAAATGACTCTCTGAATAATAATAGGTAGATAAATCACATGAGATTTCTGCAGCAGTTTTAACAGCCCTATCTGGAATGCATACATGTAGCTTTAAAAAAAAATTGCATACAGTATCCACCAAGTGCTAAAAAAAAAAAAGTTTTGTTTACTTTAAATGCAGTAAGAAAAATATGTCCAAAAAAAACAACTAAAATTAATTTTGGATTACATACAAATAATAAGAGTTCTATCTAACAGTATTGTTTAGGATGAAAGCAAATCTGCCTATTAAAGATGTGACCAGAGATTGAAACTTGCAATTTCAGCCTTCATCAATTGCTTTCTTGAGTGACTCATGAAGTCAGCGTTACCTAGAAAGTCAATACTGAGAAACCAGGTAAACCAATAAATACTCCTTTTAGTCACATAACTGCTATCAAACACTCTTGAGAACACAGTAAAGCGTTTTATTGTTTATACTCATTTTCATTTACACAGAGGAGAAACAATCAATGCAGTTCTATCACAGCAGGTGGATCATATCCCGAAACTAACTCTGACTGCTGGATATTTGCAGACCGGCCTTCAGGTCTGATCAGAAAAAAAGAAAGGGAAAAAAACAAAACAATAAGGGGGAAGTAGGGAGGAGAGTAATTTCGCTAACATCAGTTTATTCATGATTTATGGGTATTTATTTTGCAGGTAATACTGCTCTTCTGTGAGAGCAGACTGCTTCACTTCTTTACAAAATAGACATTTAATAATGTAATTACTTAGAGTTCTAAATTTTGCAGTGGTTCATGCGGTAAGGGTGTGCAACTGACACAAAATGGAAAACACGGCTACAACAGCAAACTGCTACTTCTATTCCCAGCTGGTTTATGGAAAAGGTCATTGGACTTCTTGTTTCCTGCTCCTGAGTTACAGAGTAGAAGCAAGAAGCACTGACTTCGTGAAGACAACTACAAGGACAGGCTATAGATACGGGTGCAGTTGAACAGGTCTACAACTCGTTTCTACGGTACTTGCATTTGCTATTGTTTGGAAATACAAACATAGCTTTTGCACACTGCCACTTCTCACACACATTCAGTTGAAGGAGTCGTGCACAGAGTTTTCTGTGATGCCCCTCTTTTTCTTTTTTAAAGCTGTTTTTGTTGTGTTGTTTGTTTGTTCCCCCCCTCCCCTCCCCCTCCCCAGGCTCATAAGGAGTGAGCAACTCTTTCCACTGAAAGAAATTACAGGTGTGCAGAAGTACAACTACGCTACCAACACAGACAGAGACAACTGTGCTCTTGTGCACACCCCTACAACTGGCCGGAGAACAAATTAAGAAGTTAAGCCTGCAAAATAAATTGAGTTTACTCTCAAACTTTTTCTTCAGTCCGGATGAATTATAGACCTTGATTCGAGGCTGCCCTCTTTTTTTGCAACTGATCTGCGTGACTACTGGAACAGCATCTCTGCCAGAGTCATTACACTGAAATGCAGAGCTGAGCAGTTTGCTGGCAGTATGTATTGACGTTTTTGCAGCATCATGAGTCTGGCAACTGGGCTTGGGGAAGTTTCAAGCAGTGGGTCTTTACAATAGCAACTTGATTCTGCAGACAAAAAGCAAGAGATTGGCAGAATTATTAAAGGATCCCAATAAAGGCAAAGCGTAGCACCGAGTGGGGCTGTGAGCTGGCAGCTCCCAGGAAGAGCAGTCAGAGCCGTAAGGAGGCTAGAAAGTAGGCTGAAGTTTGGAAGCACCCTTAGCCTACGGCCTGTCCTACCTTCCTCCCTTTCCTACACAACACACCCATCAAGGCTGCCAACGGGTCTGCCCCCGGCGCTGTCCGGCTCCGGCCCCGGGGCCGCCCCTCTCCCCGCCCAGCGCCGCCGCTCCCCGGGGCTCGGCTGCAGGCGCCGTTTAGCGCTAATTAGCCTCAGCGCGGTCATTAGCATACGAATTGCCGGCAGATTGGTTTAATAGGTGGGATAAAGAGCAGATTGCCGTGAGTCACTCCCTGCCAGTCGAGGGGGACACACGCTGTGAAATGTCAGGAGCGTGTAGCATCGCTGCCACAGGCAACGCAAAGGGGCTGAACGGCAGCTGGGGAGGGAGACGGCCCGACCGCCATCCCCAGCAGCCGTACCCGAAACGGGACGGAAGGCGGTACAGTGAGGCCGCTTCCCGCTGCCCCCGTTCCCCGATTCCTCCCTGTCCCATCCATCTTACCCACCTGTGGCATCGGGCACGGGCGTGCGCGGGGGCGGCCCCGGAGAACACATCGCATTCCAAATGTTCAGCTTGTGCAGCGGAAACGGATGAGTTTGTGGAAAGCTTGCTTGAAGTCTTCGTTAGACATGGTATAGATGATGGGGTTGATGAGGGAGTTGAGATATCCCAGCCACGTGAAAAAGTCAAAGATGGCCATGTGGAACCAGCAAGCATCCTTGCAAATAGGCAACACCAGGCTGATGATGAAAAAGGGCAGCCAACAGACGATGAAGGCTCCTAAAATTATCCCTAAAGTCTTTGTCGCTTTCCGCTCCCTAGCGGCCGTCAGCTTCTTTTTCTCCAGCAGGGCGTCCGACACCTTCACCTTCACCTGGTTCATGTACACAGGAGAACCCGTCTCGCTGGGGCCCTCGGGGGCCTTGGAGTTGATGGATGTGACGGAGGAGGACGACCCGGGGGAGTCCGTGATCAGCTGAGCCCGAGTCAGTCTTTTCCCCGCTTTCTTTGGCGTCTGCTTCAAAATCCTCGACCTGGCTTCCACGTAGATCCTCCCGTAGAGGGCTATCAGCAGCAGCGTGGGGAAGTAGAAGGCTCCCACGGTGGAGTACACGGTGTAGAGGACATGGTCCGTGTTCACAGCACAATTAGAGGCTTCCTCGGCCTTCGCCTGCCGCCAGAACAGCGGGGGTATGGAGATACAGATGGAGAAGACCCACACCAGCGCGATCATGCCCGCTGCCCGCTTGGGAGTCCTTTTCGTGGAGTACTCGACGGCGTCGGTGATCGCCCAGTAGCGGTCCAGGGCGATGACACAAAGGTGCAGGATGGACGCCGTGCAACAGGTGATGTCCGAGGACAGCCAGATGTCGCAGACGACCTGGCCCAGCGTCCACTTGCCGGTCACAGTGTACAGGGTGCTGATGGGCATGACCAGGATGGAGACGAGGAGGTCGGTGACAGCCAGCGAGGCGATCAGGTAGTTGGCCGGCGTGTGGAGTTTCCTCGTCTGGTAGACCGTGGCGATGACAAAGGCGTTGGAGAGCACCGTGGCCAGGGTGACGAGCGCCAGGAAGACGGCGAGCACGATTTTCCCGGAGAGGGGGGTGGCATCCTGGTAAACCCCTTCCCCGGCGCTGCAGTTTCGGCCGTGGTAAGAGTCGTTGGCGGGGAGCAACGGCGCCGGGCAGGGGCTCGCCGGCTCCATCCCTCCGCGGCCGCCGCCCCCGCGGACGGCGGGGCTGGGCTCGGCACGGCTACCCCGGCAGGACCCCGTCGGCGCCGGGGGAGGGCTGCAGCATCCCCGCGCCGGCACCACCTCCCTCCCGCCCGCCCTTCCGGGAGCGCGGAATCTCACTCCCCGCGGCCGAGGGCGCAGGGCGAAGCGGGGGCCGGGAACGCCCGCCAGCTCATCGCCCCGCCGCCTCTCCGCGCAGCGCGCCGAGCCCCTAGCATGGGGCTCCCCGCCCGGCCTCCCCTAGGCGCAGCCCCGCCGCCGGCCGCCCTGCTCCGCGTCTCGACGGGAGGGGCGGCAGCGCCGCATGCCCGCGGGCGGCGGCTCCCCCCCGGGCTGCGGGCGCGACGGCGCGGCTGCGAGGGCAGCGGAGCCGCCCCACCAGGTCCGGCCTTCACGCGCAGCCCGCCGCCACGAGTTCGCAGTCACCGCGGGTGCGGGAGGAGGAGGGTATGTGGGAGGCAGGTGGGGAGCTCCCCTCCCACGGCACCCCACCGCCGGCCATGGTGTCGGGGCCTGACCTCGGCCCAGCGCCGCCAGCCTTCGGCAGGGGCCGGTGTGAGGGAACGCTGAGCAGCCGCCGCCCCTTTTATAGCCCGCGGCGCGGCTCCGCCGGCACCGAGCAACCCGTGTCGCTCCCGGGCGGGCTGCCCGCCTGCCCGCGGAGGAGGAGCTGCCGCCTCCCAGCGCCTCCCTCCCCGCGTTCGACGGGGGGGGCCCGGCCTGCCCGGCCCCGCGCGCCGCCCTCCCTCCGTCCCCTCGCTTTGCAGGCGGCGGGTGGAGCCGAGGTTCGGCCCCCGCCCCGGCAGAGGGGTCGGGTTGGGGGAGCGGCTCCCCGAGGCCCGACGGGGATGGGGCGATGCCGGCTGCCCGCGGAGCCCTCCCAGTGTGGCAACCCAGCGCTTCCCGGGCTCCTTTTCTTTCTTTTTGTTTTATTCATTAATTTTCAGTGTGCTCCGCCCCGAAGGGCCCCGCGGTATCCCCGAGGTGCAGGAGGGAGGGGATGGCTGGGCGCGGTGCCCGCGTTCCCGGGCTCCCGCCGGCGTTGGCTTTGCAGCTGCAGGAAAGTTTCGTACGCGACAAGAGATGCGAGTCAGCATTGTGCCCGGTCAGGACGATTCCGAGCTCAGTTAAATGCCTGCTCCAGCCCTCCTGTACATTTCCCTGAGATGCCACTGCAAATCTAAAGAAAGGCGAGGGTCTGTGCCTGGAGGCACAGCTGTGCGCACCTGCACACACGGCTGCTCGCCCCATCTCCCTGCGAGCACCCTACTGGCAATCCTTCAGCGGGAGGGACGGGCACACTGAGGAGATGCGGGTGCGGGGAGGATGGTGAGAGGAGGGTGGGGCGGTACTGAAACGGGATCCGGGAAAAGAAAAGCTGAGCTGAGGGAAGCGGGAGACCCAGAGCCCTGCAGGGGCTCCCCACTGCAGCACTGGGCAAGGTGCCCCGATCTCGGGATGAGCTCAGCACCCGCACGTCCCCTGGGATCAGAAGGCGAGGAAGTGAGCTTGACGCTGAGTAAAGTGAGTCCCAAACCAGTTCCCGAGGCATTCAGAGTGCAGGAGAGAGAGGGCTGCCTTGGATCCATTGCAGCGTGGTGGTCAAAGTGTGCCCAAGTTCACCAATCTGACAGAAAGTTAAAACATCACTAACCCTTTCTGTTTTCCCATCAGATCTTGGGGTGGGGTTTGGTCTGTCTCCATGTTTCTATCTTACGGTGCCTCCTTGTCCTCCGCAGAGCATGGTAATTTGTTGGAGCCTCTATGCTTTGCTGCACTGCAAATAATAATGTAGAGCTATCTACATCCTTCTGGTCTCTTTGTTGAGCATAGACTTTATAATCCCGGTTTCTAATATCGTCTGCTGTTGCTTCCACTTCTGCTCAACGTTTCTGGCTGAATTTAGTTGTGCTTAAGTTGGCAGCTGCCCTCTAGCCTCCGTAGCTCAGTATTATTTTTTCCCAAAAAGGGCTGCATACTTGAGGCTGATTTAAATTTAAAACACAGGGAATAGCAAGACCAAAACTGCTTTCTCTTGTGGAAAGGTTCTTCTGATAAAACTGTATAGCTTCTAACGGGCAAGGTTCTCACTCTGCCACTGCTTTCAGCTGTGCTGTGTAATGCAAATACTTTGTGAACAGGTGATGAGTTCTGACCAACCCATTAATTTTGTTGTTGATGATTGTTATAAAATATGTGTGTTTTCTGAGCACCACTTTCTCTGCTGTTGTCCTGCATTAATTCTGGGTTATTTACATCAGAGATCATTGTTCATCACTTCCTTGTTTGTCTTGGCAGGTAGATACTTTTCCTCTCCTCCCTTGTTTGTTCTCTGTTGTAGCACTGCCTTGCTCTTCACTTGGGTATGTAGTGCTGCTGCCAGTGTTAACGAGCACATTCACGGAGGTATCACTCTGGTGACTTCAGACAACTTTCCACAGGGATCACCTTGTCCCCTGGCAGGTTCAGTTGTCATTCCCTGTGCCTTCCCCCTGGGGCTTCAGTTTGGGATTTGGAGCTGCTGCAGATGCAACACAAAGCCAGCTTCTCAACAAACAGTGCTCCATGCCCCAGAGCAGTGCATCGCTGCAGCGGATTTTTAGAGAATATATGCCACTAGGCACTGAAACTGCTGTTCTTCAGGCAGTGCGTGGTGGATCCCAGAACTGGTGTCAGAGCGGGATGTTACCTTTTCTTTCTGTCCAGGCTGCATGCAGGCCGTGCCACAGCTGGGTACACAGGTTGAGATTTGATGGCAGCGAGAAGCAGGTTCTAGCTGGGTTGTCAGTGAAGTGCTGTTGTCTTGGAGCACCAGGCAGAAACATACTGTGAATCATATGTATCATCGCATGGGTGATCGTATCTCCCTGCTGTGCTGTCACTGTGAAGCCTGCATTTCAAAGCAGCAGCCACATGCCCGCTGTTTACCTTCCCCTCTCCTAACTGGATCTGAGAAGATGCTTGTAGGAAGGGATTCCATTTCCTGAAGCTTTTGGCTTCTGTGCAGATGCGAGCATAAAATTAATTTCTTTCTGCTGGCATAAGGCTATTAATGCTTCTTATTTCTAGATTTTTATGTATTAATACACCAAGATACAGAAATAGCAATGAAAACTAATCATGTTACTGGTCTATTGCATCACAAACTGCCCATGAATAATGGCTCATATGGCACAGATATCATCAATGGCTTGTAAATAAATCAGAGAGAGAGAAGGCCGACACACAGAAACAAACCTAAGTGTCAGAAATGGAAACCTCTACAGTCGGATCTGTCCTAAATTCGGATAATGTTGTGTGAGTTTTGGCTTTGGGGTCCTTTAGGTACATTTGAGCACAGGGCTCAGTGCACAAAATGAACTTCACCCCTGCCCTTGGCCCAGGTGGCAAGTTGCATGTAATGCCATCTGTAGCCTCCTGTACGGTGATGAGATTCATCCTCTTATTTTAAATAATGAAATTCATAGTCCTTCTGTTAGCAAAGATAACCTTCACTATGTAAATCAACGCGGTGGTATTTTGTTGAGTTTGCCAACAGAAAAATAACACTAATATATGTGTGAAGTTTCTCAATGTTAACTTTGAAATATAGCTGAGGCCATTTAAATGCCAGCACTTTTAAGTCACTAGTCAAAATAAAAACACCCAGCTTGAGCTACTGAAATTTAATTATAAGAAACAGCTGGGGCTGGTTTTGATTTTGACTCTGAGGACCCAGGAAAAGAAGAAAAAACACGTGGGCTTAGCAGGCACGCATACACACGGCCTTCTTCGTCCCACGGGAGTAAAGCTAGGTTGAGCTATCTCCTTGTTCTTCACACTGGTCAGGTACAGGTGCCTGAAGATACATTCAAATACCCTCTGAGGAGTATTCAATTACTCTTTAAGTAGACAGCTGGGGTCAAGCAAAAAGAAACTCCAGTTCCCCTTATACCATCTCTGCATTTCATCTCCAGACACTGCATCTACCCTGACAGATTTTAGTTCGTGGAGGCGGTAGTAGAGCTTGGTGGCTGTTCCCCATTTAGCTATGGGGTTTGCTCTCTAATGATCTTCTTGGATATGCTCCACAGGAAACCGCTTCAATTCTGCCCCATTGCCTCTCCTTCCACTCTCCCATTATTCTCTGGCTTTGTTACTGAGCAGAAAAAATGACTGGAAAGGGCTGCTGCTGCTACCTTGTTATTGTGTTCCATCTGAGGTTGCTGGAGCCTCTAATTTGCACTAAAATCAGTGCAAATGCCTGTTTTGCAGCCAGGGAGTTTGGCTGAACAACTATACCTATGCCTTAGGCAGGCTTCAGTTGTACACCTGAAGGATTTTAAACCCACCAGGATCTGTCTGCAAAGAAATTCAAACAGATCCATTAGGGAACAAACTGATGGAAATGACCGTGACACTGCAACACAAAGGCACAGCTGTCTACCAAGACCGAAAGTGTCTTGGCATAACGTTTAACTCCAGCCTGTCACATAAGGAAAAAAAAGAAAAGCATCCATTCAGCATGAAGGGAAAGGTCCCCATGTTTTGACTCTGTAGGGATTCGAGTGAAAAAAAGTCTCATGTTCTGTGCTCAGAGCTGGCAGAACATAAATCCCCCACTTTTAGATGTGGGTCTTTATTGGGTTTAAAGCTTCAGCCCCTTTCAGTATGCTCAGATCTTTCTGCTTTACAGGATGAAATCAGTAAGGGTTTCTTTTTAGGATCCACAGTTGTTTTCAGATAGGTCCCAAATACCAAGTTTCCAGGAACGAAACATTGAATTCTGTGTTCAGAAAAAGAAGTCTGCACACGTTTTAAGCAACAAGCTACTCATGCAGAAAGCTTGAAGGAAGCTTGTGCAATGCAGTGAATCACAGTAAAGAAGGAAAATGCTGAAAATAAGGAATGTTACTTTCCTTGTAAAATTAGCACATCAACGCTGGTTTAAGGGGAAGTACAGATTTATTCTTACTAAGAATATGGTTCTTCTACATGGTTAATTAATGTTTATCTAGGAAAGAAGGTAATGTATTTTAAGCCCACTGCCACTATGTATAAGTGTGCTCTAGTCTTCTTTGTTCCCAGAGGTAATCAGAAACGAGGAGCTTTTGCTGGTATGCAGATTTGGGCTGCTAATTTAATAAAATGCATTATCCATTAATTTGAATCCTTTTAGGATGTCACTTGACAGTTTCTTCTGCAGTATGAGGCTCAATTGCAAAACTTAGTTGTCTGCTTAGCAAGAGGCTTAGGGAGAGGATCTTGCAGCATGCTGGAAGTCAGAAAAGGAGGAAATTCTGAAGCCACAAAGATCTTGTAGGTCTATGTAGAATGCAGACTGCAGCAACAAGAGTAAAGCAGTAGCAAACGGCTGCCCAAATGCCAGAGCCTGCCGAGGTCAAGAGGTCCTCTGAGGGAGTCAAGGCACATGCCTTAATCTCTGAAGCACTTTGTGAGGTAGTGCCCAGCTGAGGATCTCCTTCTGGTGATGAGTGGGCAAACCAGCACGTTCCAACACAATCTGTTCGTGGAGCGACGCTGTTATGAAACTGCAGGTCTGGATACTGCAGTGTATGAGATTAACTCCACCAAGGGATAATCCAGCCAGCAAAGGTTGTGCTCCTTGTGCAGTTCTTTCTTTGAAGAGGAAAACAAAGACTGAGAAGCAAAAGCCTCAGAAGAGGTAGATAAGTAAAATTGTGCTACTTCAATCTTGCCACTGACTGGTAGCAGATCCATATCATACTTGGTTTTCAGAAGAGTAACCAGGTAAAGCTAGAGAGCCAGATCAGCAGGCTGGGTCAGCCTCACCCCAGTGATTTAATGAAGCTGCTGTGCCAAATGCCTGTTATTTTCCAATCTTTTAATTATCCAAAGACTCTTTAATTGGCATCTGTCCTTGATGCTTGTAAAACTGTGTTTCTCAATGTCTAGTGTGCTTCTGTGTTGTTGGGGAAAGGAATAATTAACTAAAATAAAGATATGATCTCTTTTTAGAACATTATGCTTTATTTTTTCTTTCTTTTTTTCACAGGAAGAAGTCAGTTTTAACAGGTTCAGGTCTCAGGTCAGAACATGCCCAGGTAAAGGTTTTGCACTGGTCTCAAGAATGCCTTGCTTCTGGGTACAGTCTTTGATATGCTAATAGATTTTTAAAGCTAGAGATCTGGTCTTATCCTCCTTTGCAAGATTGTTTCCAAGATCGTGGAAGTAGAACCAGAAAACTTTAGTTTTTAGCTTTTTATTTCATGAGTTTCCCTTTCCTTCCTTGGGAAAAATCTTATTTCTTGCATAGAACACTCTATAAAGTAGTTTGTTTCTGACAGATTATTTGTCATACCTTCCGTCTCTCCTAATTTCTTTCTCTGTAAGAGATGCTAATTCCATGCGACTAATGCCAGTCAGCCAGTTCTCAGTCCACCTCACTGTCCACTCTTCTGTAAAAATTGTCTTATAGCACGTTATGCTGTCATATTGCTCTGGTAGAGCCTTCTAGCTAACATTTACCATGTTTCTATATTGTGGATTGCTAAACATGGTTCCACATACTGACAAATATAACTAGGTCCATCAACTGTATGGCTGATTCTTACCCTGGCTGGTACATTCTGGGACCTTATTGACCTTATTGGCTCTGGGATGCCTCTTCCCCAGTGCTGGCTCTTCTCATAGTCCTTTGCCTGCTCTCTGGGAGATTTGCAAAGGCACAGTGGATGTATGGTTCACCTCTTTAAGAACAAGCCTAGGCTTCTAAGGCTAAACAGTCTTTCTTCACTTTCTAGTTGTCCTCTCAGTGGCTTTTTCCTGTGGCTCAGCACACCTCCGTATGGGAGCTCATCCTTCTGCTCCCCAAACCTGCTCTCGGTCCTGTAACAGGGAAGGTAGGAGAACATCCTTACACATTCCCCTAAGACTCCAGGCCTGTTTTATGTTTAAAACAAATGTCATGGTTTTATGGTCATCGGTGTTCCACATCATAACATCATGTAGTATTAAATTATGTGGGAATTAAAATGTTAATGTCCCAGTTCAACATACTAAAGAGAAGACACTGTTTGCTGTGCTGATATCATTCTTGCACAGGGGGGAACATATATAAGGTGCTGCCGGGTCATCTGACTTCCTTTTTCTTGCCTTCATCGCTCTTCTGCTTTGCCTCTCCTCGCTGCTGCCCAACTGTGCTTGCTGCTTCAGCATTACTGTAAGGCCTGCAGCTTTTTTTTTTTTTTCCAGATACTCTCTCTCATTATATTTAGTAAACTAGTTTGTTCCTCCTCAGATTGTTGCTGCTGTTCTTTTCTTTAATTATTTTGGGGTCCCCAGTTTCCCTTGTCCAGAGGCGTGGACTTTGTAAAGTCCCTCCGCCCCACTAGTCACGGAACCGGGCCAAACCAGCCCGTAAACCATTGACAACAGAGCACTAAATACTGAAGGATTTCTATATTCCAAAACCTAAAGACCAATGTAAGATGCTGGAAAAATCCCAGGGTGAATTTACCTCGTTGGACAAGCTGCCTTTTTCTAGATGGAGCTGAAGAAGTTTAGCAGCTAAACTTCCAGCTAAGTCTCTATCATGTTAAATTTCATATAGCTTTTTTTCTCATCTTGAAAACTGCACTACGCCTGCCCAAACACTACCACATATTTCTATTACATGATGTTCTGATCGTGGTCCCTTCTCTTTTTATCTCTGCTTTGTGCATCCCTTCCCTTATCTCACCCATGCACTAGTATATCATTAACAAACCAATTTTCTTTACGCAACTTTCAGAGTTTTTAGTAGCTTATCCCTTTCTCATCACATATCCAGGTCAATTACTGTCTCCCACCAGCTTCTGATGCTGGCCCCTCCCAATCTTATTTGATTTCAATCAGACGTCTTCATGCCCTCCCAGGCTTGAGGGAAGCTTCCCTTAACAGGCACAGACATCCTCATTATCTTACCTAACAATCCTGCTTTGCTGTGATGTCTGCAGACCACACTCAACAAGAGTCAGGCTGTTGATTGTGACTGCTGCCTGTTATTCTTACTGGTAGTAATCTGTTTGCTCATATTCCTCCATCTGCGTACCTCTATCTCAGACTGCAGTTCTTCAGAACAGGCACTACCTCTGTGCTTATGTGTTTGTAGTGTCTCGAAAATAGCTGTTAATTGTCCTGATTGTGGGTTTTGAGTGGCCTGCCATATTATCTTGATATCAACAAAAATCACTTACCATCATCCATTTTGCTGGTTTTCATCTGTGCAGTTCAGAACTCACTTTTTCAGTCATCCAAAAATTATACAAGGAATACCCTTAGCAGTATGTGACTGATCAGCTGATATGGTCAGTGCAACAGTGTGCTCAAAATTAGGTCAACCAGAATGTACAAATCTCTCATTTTCTGTTTGAGGAAAACTGTAATGTTTTACTATTTAGAAAAAGTAATAAGAACTGTCATTTATTTCCCTTATGCAATTAGTTAGAAACAAAAGAAAGCAGAAAAGCAAACTATTGAAATGTAATGTGCAACAGGATATTCAGTTCTATGGCAGCTCTGAATTTCAAGCTGTAGAGACAAAAGGGGGAAAAGGGTGGCAAAACATGTTTCCAAAGGGTGGGGTTCAGGAAAAAAAAGGTCATGATTGCCCCTTCCAGTATGTGCTTGCACTTTGTCTGTACTAACAGGTCAAATTCTCCGAATGCTCCCCAGTCGATAATTTCTCACTTTTAATGTTTGATCGTAAGAATTGCAGGTTTCATCTTAAGTGATTCTACCTAACCTCTGTCTAAAGTGTACACACAATAAAACTTTAGGCATCTGGAAACTGCAGTCAGGATTCTATTCTCAACAGCTTTCCAGGTCTCTCCCTCTCTCCTTCAGTGAGAGTGCAAATTTTGGCATTCATTCTAAGAAAGCTGTTTCATTAGTGTTATGTTACTTGCCACAGCAAGGCAGACTCTACTGGCTCAGGACTGTATGGAACACTGGATGTTAATTTGTTCTTGTTCTCTACCATGCTGGTCTGCTAATGGCCTTTGTACTAGTGGTGGAAAATCAGGTAATGAGGGGAGCTTTTCTACTAGCTCCAATATAAACTTGATAAGATCTCCACAGCACACAGTTCCTACAACAGGGACAGTTTGTAACTTCTACAAAAAGTTTTTTGTTTTACAGTCTGAAGGAGATCTGTGAGATTTTAGTAATCCCCTTTAAAAACAAACAAATAAAAACTCTGAGTTTTGGTAGCATTTTTCGGTCTTTGCCATTTGATTGCCAGGAAATGCACAGAGTCCTCTGACACATGAGCCTCTTGGGAGAAGCGCAGTGGGTTAGTCAGATGCTAAGCCTGATATTATCTGGCTTAAAATTATAAGGAGAGATATTCCTTGGAACTGATAGTCACGTGTGCACCTTTTCTTGGGTTTGACACATGAAAATTATTGTAGCATATGTCCCTAGGTAGTTTAGATGTCCTCCTTTCTTTCATTGAAGCAAGTTTTGGAGACTAGGCGTAGTTAAAATCATTCACTGCTTTCTTGATACTTCCCTCTGTTTTCTGGATAGAAAACATGAAAACTCTGGAAAATTCTTTTTCCAGTTATAAGAGTCAGACTTCAGCTTTTCAGCTCCTTTTCGTTTCATTAATATATCGACAGTTTCCATTGAATTAGTCCTTGTCGGATTTATCCAAGACACAAAACCAATGAAATGAAAAAAAAGAACCAAACGCTAATTATTTGGGTGTTTAATCACGATCATGCTTAACGTGACTTTGAAAGTGGAGGACTGGATGAAGTAATCCTAGGGTGTTTTTTGGAAAAGTTTCTACATTTTGATATATTTCAAGCTAAAGGACACAATTTTGCTCACTGTCATTTAAAACTACTAAGAATACTTAGTGGGCACAGCAAGATGTGAGGAAGGCACTAGATGAATCTGAGGATATTTATTCAACTATGTAAGATAATTTGAATCTTTGCATTTTGGCAATAGAAGATTATACAAGCAGTAGCCTCACTAAATTATACAGTATTCAAATAGAGGTGATTTGCAAATGTTTGTGTCACACCAGGAATGTGAAAGTTTAGGAAATGAACAGCAAATGACCCAAGAGACCAAAAAGCAGTTGTGACAAAATGAGGAACAAACCCTGCTATGATTTAAATAATATAACTATGTTCACATGCAGTTAAATTCTGCCCACGCTTCTCACACACAGGATAGCATTTTTTGAATGTTTGATATTTGTTAAAGAATTTGAGTAACTACCTATTGCAAACAGAAGAAAAAATGAGGTAATGGCAACATCTTGATATAATATTTTTAGGCTGGAATCAAGTCAAGTTTGGACAAACAGAATGAGATTGTTAGAGTATGATACCTTAAATACGGGAAAGAAAATACTGATGGTCATACTTAAGTAGGATAGAGTTGGGCTTTCTCAGCTCAGAGAGGAGAAGGCTCCAGGGAGACCTCATTGTGGCCTTCTAGTACTTGAAGGGAGCTTACAAGCAGGAGGGGGACTGACTTTTTACACGGACTGATAGTGATAGGATAGAGGAATGGCTTTAAATGTCTTTAAAATAAAAGAAGGGAAATTTGGGTTAGATGTTAGGAGGGGCACTGCCACAGGTTGCCCAGAGAAGCTGTCCCTGGAGACATCCCATGTCCCTGGAGACATGCCCATCCCTGGAGGCATTCAAGGCCAGGGCACCCTGAGCTGGTGCTTGGCAACCCTGCCAAGAGCAGGGGGTTTGGAACTAGGTCCCCTCCAACCTAAGCCACTCAACACTTCCATGATTCTATGAAATTATGCTTGAAGAGGTTTGGATAAAGACCAAGGAATCTAATATTTATCCATAACTATAATTCATATGCAAGAGAACGAAAATGGTTATTTACTCCTAGAGTACTACCCGTCCCTATTTACCCACAATCAAATATGAGAGAGTAGAAAGGCTGTTAGGGACATAAGGTCCTTTACTCTGCTAATACGAAGGTCACCATAGTTAAATGTTGTCATTGTCTACATAGCGTAAGTAAACATTATTAAAATATGTATTAAAATACATAAAGCATAAGTAAACATTATTCAAGAAAGATATTCTTCTCTTGATTTTGAAATAATCAGAAATCACTGTAGATAATATTAATAAAGTAAGCATTACAAGTAGTTTGTAGAGTTGTGAATTACCTCTTGGGAATCCCAGGCCCTGGAAGTAAGAGAGAGTCTGGGGAAAAGAAGACTGCCCCTTGGTCGAGTAGAATCTGGTCAGAGATTGTCTAGGAAAGCCCAATGCACATAAATCCATGGGCCCCAATGGGATGCACTCCTGTGTGCTGAGATAGCTGGCAGAAGCAACTGCCTAAACACTTATCATCTCTGAAAGGTCACGGAGAACAGGAGAGGTATCTGAAGTCTGGAGGATAGCCAATGTACTCCAGTCTTCAAAAAGGGCAAGAAGGAAGAGCTGGGAAACTACAGGCTAGTCAGCCTCACCTCTGTCCCTGGGAAGGTATTCTGGATGTCCTCTCCAAGCAAGTAGAAGAGACTATCAGGAGTAGTCAACATATATTTACCAAGGGGAAATCATGTTTAACAATTCTGGTAGTCTTCTGTGATGTCATGACCAGCTGGGTAGATGAGGGAAGAGGCAAAAAGACCTGGGAAAGTTCAGCCTGGAGAAGACTGAGAGAGGATCTTATCAGTGCTTATAAATATCTAAAGAGTGGGTGCCAAGTGGATGGGGCCAGGCTGTTGTCAGTGGTGTCCAGCAATAGAACAAGGGGCAGTGGGCACAAACTGGAACACGGAAAGTTCCATTTGCACTTGAGGAAAATATTCTTTACTTTAAGGGTGACAGAGCAATGGAATAAGCTGCCCAGAGAGGTTATAGGGTCTCCTTCTCTGGAGATTTTCAAAACCTGCTTGGATGATTTCCTCTGCAACCTACTGTAGGGATCCTGTTTTTGCAGGAGGGTTGGACTCTTATCTCCAGATGTTCCTTCCACCCCTTACCATTCAGTGATTCTGTGAACAGTCAGAGTGGCAAAGAGTACTGGGAAAGGCAACATAATGCTAATATAGTAGATGGTATAACAGAATGGCAGATCACATGCCTCTAGAGCCTGTTTGAAGGAATAGGAGCAGTTTATGCACAGAAGCAACATAATAGTTGATATACACCTACTTGTCTGAAGCTTCTTGGAATCCATAAACGTGTTACAAATTTTTAAGGGCTCAGGAAGTATTAGAGCTTTATTCTATAGCCACAGGCTATATGATTTTACCAGACCCATTCTGACTGAAAACTTAGTGAGTAAAGAAAGAATCAGGCCACAGAAGAGGGAGATAGGCAATACACTTTATCATCCCAGCTGTGATAGCTGGAAGAAAAGCAGACAGTTTCTAAGGGACATGAGAGAGGTCTTCAGCAGGTCACACATTCGAGCACTGACCCACCCCAACTCATTCGCCCACATCGCTTTTTAATCTACTCCAGCAGTGAACCGCTTCCCCTGATAAAAATTTCCATCATTTTCTTAACGTGAACTTTAGTGACTTCAATGTTCAGCAGTTGATTCTTGCATGCTTTTGTCTGTTAAATTAAAGAGTACCTGGTATCAAATGACTTGTACTAGTATAGCTCTCTGTAGCCTGCAATCAAGCATCCTTCGTAACCTCTTTCCAAAGGTAGAAGAGACTTGCTGTCTTCGATTCTTTATATCCCCATCTCTCCTTTTTGTGCTGTTTGGCTTTTCAGTCTCATTAGTTCTTCCTACACCTTTTTGCAAAGTTGTTTGCCTTACTTGTCTCAAAGCAGGAAGACTGAAATATATAGCTACTGATATAGGTAGATCTCACACACAAAATACCATTGGATATACCATATACATATGTGTACCATGTATATACCATCATATATAAATTATATATATGACATACATGATATACAAAATAATACAAATATGTGCATATATATGTATGTGTGATATACATAAGTATATATAAAAGATGATCACATAGAGGAAGGAAAGAATTATTCATGACCATGGTGATTAGTAGTGAGGAGGTTTTTTACAACACATTTGGAAATTTTTTATTCTACCCTTAGAATATTTAGGCTCTCAAGCTGTCTTATTTCTAGGAGAAACTCAAAATAGAACTAGTGGAAAATCAGGGCTGTTTTATTTTAAGATATACATACGTAACAGAGCTGTTCACTAGTAGATTAGACATACTCCACCATTATATAAACTAATCAGTGGAAGAAAATCAGAAGATATTTCAAGGAGGAGCTGTCTCTACGATACAGTGCTTGCACAGGTTGGTCTGGATTATTTCCACAGGGTCCTTCTCCCACTAGCATTTCTTTTCTCTCTCTCTCTTTTTTTTTTTATTTATTTTTAATCTTTTTTATTATTTTTGTTATATTATTGCAGCAAGGCTTCTAAACATAGCCATGAAGGATTAATAAATATTAATGACTGAATTTTGGGAAGGTAGCATCAGCTATCAAGGCAAGACTTTTATTAGCCATTATACAGGCTCACCACTTTCAGTATTGTACATGAGTGGGAGAGGGGATCATCTCTGGGTTTAAAATCCAGGCAGAAAGTCCATCCTGCTTGTCATGCCACTGGTCAGCACTATGTGTTAGCAAAATGAAGGTGACTTCATTCTGGCAGTGGGCTGCTCGGCTTTCAAAATGAAATGCTCTAAAATCATGGGAATTAGAGAAAATGGAAATCAGGCTAATGAAGTAAGAGATATGAGGGGCTGCCAGGAATGTGGAAGAACCCAGAGAGCAAGAAAAAACACCTTTCCACTGGTCCAAGTGTGATTCAAGGAGGACTTTCTGCAATGAGCAGAAAGCAAAACTGATGGACTAAAGCAACTGTGTTTAGATGATTATTGATTGAAGAAAGGTTTTGCCTTAGCATGTATGAAAGCAAAGTATGACAATTCAGTTACTGTTATTGTTGTTCCTATTAAATATCTAGAGCAACTCAATAAAGATTGCTTTTGTGCAAGGCAAACCCCGTGGAACCTATGCTCTTCATCATAAATTTCATTTAGCAGGCGCATTCAGTGTTTTCTAACTTTTGTTTCGTGCTAATAGAGTTTTTGCATGACAGGACAGCTCTCACTGATGTAAGGATTTAGTAAGAGGTTTGGTTGCAGAGCCATTTTTCTGAGAAGCAGAAAGATATTTATTCTTTCCTTATAGAACTGTGAGGAATGCTAAGTGAAGAGGTTTCTAGTTAGAGATTAATATTGGGTTTAATGGACAGCCAGCTACTTCAGCAGAAGTGGTTTTGTAACAGTCACAGCCATGAAGTAGAGAATTACTTCATCTGTTGCAGGCAAGTCAGATATTCGAGTCTTCCATAAGCCTGGGAAGTAGCCTGTAGTTACACATTCGAGTTTAGTTTTTCACTGATACACTTCTGAGAGGTGATGTGACTGGATGTTGCAAAATGTAGTTTCACGGAATGGGAGCTCTAGTGACATCCTGTCCCTGTTCACCCTGCCTAGCCTCTCATTAGCTGGAATAAAAGACTGGCAATCTCGCTCTGATAAGAGGTATTTGGGGGTCAGTGTTCAGCCACCAATACAGGCAGAGAGCCTGGTCTGAACTGATTAGCACTGTTAAATGCTTTGCCAGGGAGAGGGTGTTGAGGAAGGATGTAGTGCTCCACATATATCTGTGCTGCAGCAGAATCAGGGAGCCTGCCTTATCCTCCTTGTCTCTGCAAATAAATACTTGCTGCAGGCATTAGATTTTTTCCTATAAAAATGCCTCTTTTGCCAGAATAATATAAAGGATCCTAATGTAAATGAGATGCAAACACATATTGTACACTACAGTAATGCTAATTTGTTACAAAAGGAAGCACTGCTGTTAATGAAGTGCTGAGACATATCCATCTTGAAAGCACTGTGGGGAAAGAATGCTGAAGCAAATGATTAGGAAACAGGGAAAACTAATATTTTTTTAATAAACCAACATTAAGTATGGGCAGCAGATTCTGGTTACAAAATTCAGATTCACTTATCAGTAACAAAAAGGATATACTCTTCGTTACAGCCTAAGCTGACGCCAGAACTGTCATTTAATTAAATCACGATTAATTTTTCCTAACTCTAAACTGAAAAGCAAAACAAAACTGTAGAACCATGCTACTGCAGGCCATATAAATCTGGTATTTAACCTTACGAGCCTTCAAGATTTTTTTATTTGCCAGTTGTCTTTCTGTTCTCTGCTGCTTTTGTGATGCCAGTTGCAAAATCCAGGCCTTATTTTTATCTGATATAATACTTTTCCATGGCAATGGCGTTCACATATGTTACATAGTCAGAACTCCTCCAGTAAGACCAGCCAAGGCTACGAAGCCTGACTGCACAGCACTTGGGATTTGTCGAGCTGATACTTGTAGAACAGAGAGTGGGAATAAAAGCGTTGTTTACTGTGGTTTGTTTTGCTTTTCTTTGACAAGAAGTTCAGTAAGAAGCCAGCTACCAATAGGGCAGTAGCAGATTTAAGTATCTGGATATTTCTATTTATTTGATGCTGTCAGAAAATACTTTATATTTTTAAGATAATCTTAAAAATCTTAATTCTGCTTACAAGGAGAATTGAGGGCATTGCAACTCTGTGCTGTTCTTATTCAAACTACTAATTTGTTTCTTTCAAAACTTTTAAAGGAGGAACTGGCACACGTCTCAGGCACCTAGTGTTTTGTCAATATGTGCTGCTTTGAATCCTTCTCTCTCAGAACAGAAATCTGAGCAGATTTCTTTCCATGTGATTAGGCACTTCAGCAAATCTGTACCCTCATCTCCTTCAGCTCCTCCATTTAACCATGTGCTGTTTTGCTGAAAACACCTCCCTCCTCTAATCACTGCACCGAGCTGTAATCTCCTTATTTCACCCTTCAGCAGTATCTTTCTTTCTTTTTCCTCACTTGCTTTTTTGCAGTCACTAGATTGCTCTCACAGAAGTGCTTTTTGGTACCTCCCCTCCACATTCTTGAACTTTGTACACGCTCCTGACAGTGCGTCATTTCTCTCCCTGCTCTTACATCCATGGGCTGAGAAATCAGTCACCACCGATTACCCAGTTCACCTACATGGGGCCAGGGCTGCAAAAGAGAAAATATGGTGGAATTCAGACTTCAAAGGGGGTCTCATTCTGTTGGATCAATCTGGGCTGGGAATGTCGGAGTAACTTACTGTTCTCTGAAATGAATGCTCCCACCAGTCAATAGATGACTAGCTCAGACCTTTCAGAACATGTTTCCTTTCAAACCAGCAAAATGCCTGCTTTGTCCTTTCTGGAAAAACTAAATGATACCAACAAAAGCAAGGGAAGGCTGTTGTTACTTCAATTATTTTTATTACTGGCAAATAAAGCATTGGAGAAATCTAAAGCTTTGTGTTCACAATCTGATATTCAAATAACGCAGATGCTCTCTCAGATAATTATTTAAATGCCTAATCAGCCAATAGCCACAAAATCATAATAAGATGTTAGGCCAAGGAATCTGTGGGGTCACATTGATTTATTCAACAGTTGATGCATTTCATATGATAGCAGCAAGCAAACAGAATTGATTTAGAGCTGCTATTTATGGAGATAGCTCACCATGAGCTGTAATCATTCAAGCTCCTGGAAGAACCCCACACCGTATTACTCACAGGCAGTGCAGACTGACAAACTTCTGAGACTATTTACCCCACTCATGGCACCATGAGGTAAGTACCACTGGGCCTTTCTTGCACACTGTGTAATCCTATTTCTTTACAAATGTCAGTAGATCATAGAAGAGTTTTGTCTTGTGAGGAGTCCAGATTGATTCAGGAGGAACCAAAATGGAGGGGGTGAGGGAACTGAGGAAATCCAAATTAGAGAAGAGTGAAAACTAAATTCTGGAGAAGGTGAAAGCTGAGCTTTGGAGCATGGTGTTTTCAGCACATACTTGATGCTTAGGAATTCACACAGCATTAATAGGAGATGCATTCAAAAAGCAAATCAAACTTCCAGCACTTGGTTTTCTCAGATTGTTTTGGAGGTTTATGGAAAGTTTTAGAAATTGGATTGTCATTAAAACATGCAAATCTGAAAATATATATTCTACAAACAACAGAAAAGGTGTGCTTGATGAAGTGTATTATGTTGTCTTTGAAACGTAGCCTAGCCATAAGGAGGTATTATAAAGGGATGTGGTGCTTGTCTGCCTTGGGAAAAGGATAATGTAGGCTCATTCGTATAAGTTGTGCTCTATACCACAAAATGTGATAACATTCAGGAGGTGCATTTCAAAAAGGCATGCTTTGAATTGCAGTTTGCAAAAACAACAGTTGGTGGCACTTTGAAACAATTTTTATTTCTAAATGCACATTTGCTGATTGTAGGTGTGTAGAGGATGACATTAAAATATTGAATCACCAGTCTACAGTGATTCGAATTACAGTGACGGTACAGAAGTCACCAACTGTATCTTGCATGGTTCACAGATAGCTTGTTTACACAGAATTTGAAGATCTGAATTTATAAAAGCAAGGAAGGTGGTCTGGGCCACAAATTCTACTTCAAAAATGCTAGCGAGAAGTTACCAGAAAAGATAGTAATGACAAAGATAGCAGTGGAAGTCACTGCGAACTGGGAAGATCATTCCAACCCTTAAAGGCATCAAGGCCTGCAGTAGCAGTAGCACAGCATACCTCCACGGACAGCTCATCTTCACCTAGTTTACATTTTGTTGTGGGGTTTTGTTTTTTTCACAGCATTGATGTTCATGGTATGTAACATGTATATAGATCTTTATTTTCAACCAGCAATCACTGGATAAACAGACATTTTCTAAAATTTTATTCCCCAAGAAATGTGAGGGAGAAGATCATAAAGAGACTGAGGTGGTCATTGCGGAAGATCAAAAGTTCATCTATGGTATTTCTGCCAATCAAGTGCAATCACACTGCCTGCATAGGAATGGTATCACACCTGATATCAGAGGGAAAGCTGGGCATTACTGCAGGAAACTGATGGATTGAAAGACATCTTTTTGTGTCATCACATACCTTGTCTGAATACCTGGCATGTAAACTAGCTGAGAAGCCAAACCTCTTTTATTAGAGATTACAGATGATAATTTGTCCCACAGGCCAGTTGCTTTGGGGCCATTTGATTCCAAAAGAGAGACTTCACCACAGAGACAGCCCTGAATACCAGAGCAGCTTGCTACCTTGGCTGTGGCCATTTGCCCAAAGAATGGAAGATCAGCTCACAGCTGGTGCTTGGCAATCTTCACAACTTGGCCAAAGGAGCTTCAGCACCTTCTGTTCTGTCTCTAATCTCACATATTGGAATTGAAAAGTCTATCTCAACAGAGGATAATAAATCTGGAACCATTTCTGGGTTCTGCCCCTCCCCTTCATCCTGTGGAGCAGTTGCAAATGACTCCTGTTTGCAGTGCTGGCCCTGAATATGTTGGTCTTGACAGTGTAAGCCATAAGTGATTTTTATTTGGCCTTCTAAATTACATATTTTGCAGTTACTAATAGATCTTTATGTTGTCTACTTTGGGTTCCACAGAAAAATATTTCATTTAGCTTCAGACAAACGTTGCCTGATGCATTTACAAATATGTTCTTGCCTGGGAATGTTTTGCTGCTTTCCTATTTAATTCCATAGGGCTGCTTGCACTGAGAGGAAAGCTTGTCATATCCAGTATGATAAAGCAAACTTCTTTTTCTGAAGAGTAATGCTGCCTGGCATTCTAAATTTTCTGTAATGTGCTGCTAGATTTGGTGAAACCGTGAGCTAAATACTAATTTCACATTTTCTGGCTTTTGTATCCTTCCACATACCACAGTCTTTTGTAATGTTCTTGCTTCAGGTATGATCATGTGATGCCTAGGCAGCCCAGCAATGCCCACCGGTTTCATGCATGAGCATCTTTCTGGCTCTCCACACCCCTGCATGCGCTCTGCAGTGGAAAGCTGCTTTTAGACTGAGAGCTTCTGCTTCAGTCTAAGATGATGTGCTGGGGCTTCTCATGTCAATGCTTTTCAGTGCCTAAGTAGTAATTTGTACCTGCCCTCTCAAGGGATAGTTTGCTCATGTTGTTCTCTTACATGCCTGACCTTGTGTTTGCAAAAGGCTTAGGAGTCTTCTGTTTAAACATTTTGTATACCTGCCTGAGCAGTGAATCAGTTCTCACACACTGCAGAAATACCTGTTTGCTACCCAGCTCTTACCTTGCCTGCATGTAGACAAATGGCCCTTTGCATTGGCCATCAGCCAAGGCAGTCACTTCTGCCTCAGCCAGTGCCTTCATTACATCCCTGACCTGCAAGCTTTGTCGTTTCTATCACAGTAGACGTAATCCCTTTGTTCACTCTCTGAGCAGCTGTACCAGGCATAGACCTGGCTCCCCACTCCCAGCATGGCCAGCAATGTGGTGGCTTCAGCTGGAAGGTTGGGCTGCAGCTTGGGAGCCCTGACTCTGCTCTGTTCTTTTGGCAGCTGCCATTACCCATGACTTTGGACCTGCAAACCACATTCACAGACTGGTTCAAAAGAATAATGTAATGTAGGCTGTTAACTATTGTGTTTCTGATGTGTTTTTCCAAGTAGGTAAATCTGTGTTCCCTCCAATGCTTTCTTGCAGCCAGGTTCTGAGACCAATTTCTTCCCCCATTCTCTTAACCAAGTTTTATGAGCCCTCAACAGAATCATCTGCTCCAGAAGAGCATCAGGTCCAAGTGAGTGAAAGCACGTGTTGTGTTCCACTGCCTTGGTGTACTCTGAGGAGGAAAGGCAATTCATTCCAGTGGGCTTCATCACTCCCTGAGAACACCAGGACCTCTGCATTGTCAGTGAAAGGAGTCACGTGCCTATGTTTGGTGGACGAGAATACCCTCCAAAACATTTGAAAGCACCTTTCTCTTTTCACTGATGACAAAGCTCCATTTATAAGAAGTACACGGTGTTATATTCGGTGGACTGAATCCCTCTCACCCTCCTTCATTCCTCCTTTCTGTTTGTCCCTTCCCTCCCTCTGTTTATTTCCTCCCTAGGCCAGGTGCCAAAAACGCTAGTGCAGCAGTATCTTAGCTATCAGCTTAAATTGTCAAACTGGCTTCCACCTCTTTCATTCCAGAGAGCACTGTAATTGAAACTCCTCTTATTTTAGGTGATGGTAGTATTTTAAACTCAGAATTATGTAAAGAAATTGAGATAACGCTGAACTGCTTAGCTGCAAAGGGGTGGCTACAGACCAAGCAAGGAAATGTTTGCATAAATTCTATGTAGGCAGATTCTCACCTAGAAAAAGCCTGCATTTCTGCCAAAATATTCAGAATCTCTCTGGCATCCACCACAAGCCAATTGTCAGGCTTGATTTGTCCGGCAGGGAAGGCTTTTGCTTTCATTTCTGCTCATTTTGTGCCAGCATATATCCCTGACAAGTGATGCGAGAGGTGACTGGAAGAGTTCATTGACCGTGGAGATGCCTACACAGGGAATCACTTTCCTTCTTCTGCAGAGGTGAGTAGAAGCCTGCAGACTCAATGAGGACAGTGGGTTGACATTGCGCTCAGTTTTTGAAAGTCCCCAGGTTGCATGGGCTGGTGCTCTCAAGTATTGCAGGTGGAACGATGCATGAGTCCCAGTGAGAAAGATGGGAGGCACCCCAGAGGGGGAAGCTTGGCTGAAAAATTTCTTGTAACACAATTCTTTATTAGTAAGGCTAAAAATTCATGGACAAAGGTGCCCCAGAATCCAGTTTAATGCTTTGTTAACTAGGTGGTAGGTAAAAAGTAACCCTACATTTACTAAACCAGAGAAACTTGATTAAGCTGCTGTTTGTTCCTTCTGTGCCTATTTTATCAAGTGTTGGGAAGCAATACCAGAAAAGGAGACAGACTATAAGTTATGCCAGTTCTAAATGGATCGGGCTGGGCTTCCTAGTGTCTTGTTTCCAGATATTTGAGTGTTTGTGTGGCAGGACGGCAGTGGGAGGTTTATTTGGTTTTCTTCCAGTGGTGGCAGATTATAAGGAATAGGATTTCAGTGATATGTGCTTCAGCACTTAAGATGTTTTCATTTATCAATTGTATTTATCAATTCAATTAAGAATAATCTTGAGAGGAGAACACAAGGATGAGGTTGGAAAGGACTGGACACAAGGACAGGACTGACTTGCCTAAGCAGTGGTTTGCAGTCCAAGGTATTGGCAAGGGTAGCAATGAAACATGGCATTATCCAGCAGGGATAAGAGAGATGTTTTATGGAGGCTGACTGCAGGGTTGTTGACCTTATCAAAGAAAGATTTCTTATACTATGTGTAAATTAAATTTTTAAGGGAAAAAAAAAAAAAAAAAAGGAAACATTAAATTTTGATTTGTTACTGGAGAAATTCTGCACAGCATGTCTCATAAGCAGTATATCACATGCCACTAGCGAGGAGAGGTAAAGCAGAATATTCTTTTGGAGGTGAGTGCGCTGGTACAATTGAGCATCTGCACTAGAAGCCTCTTGCACAGAGTCAGAATTGGTTTGTTCATTCTGCTTCCCTATGAAAACATTTTCTAAACATTCACATTTTATGCAGAACTGATAGTTAAGTTTCTCTGCCATCTCCTTAATTGCTCTGCTTTCGATCTGAAAATATCTATTTAAACTCTGTTGCAGCCTCCCAAAAAACTGGGATGTTCTGATGAAACCCATTCTGCTGCAAATCTCCCTGCCCAGGTGATACCAGAGATCTGTTTGGAATTGCAGATGTAAGAATGATATATGGAGTTATTTTCCCATTTTAACATGAATTCACTTACCAAGGACAGCATCTTCATTACCCCACTTCAGCATGCATGCCTGCTAAATCCATTATTCATAGAATCCTTATGGCATTAGCAGAAATTTGCCTATGTGCTCCTTCTGAAATGGGATGTCACTGCATAACCTCACCTAGCCAGCTGTCATACTGTGGGTAGGTATGTGCAGAACAGTTCTAAAAGAAGTAAAAGTGCTTATTTTTATGGAACATTTAATTTCAGTCAACATCGTATGTTACAGTTGTGAGTCTGGAAGTATTAAGAGCTGGCTTATGAGGTGATCTAGTTTTATCTCTTGCCATTTGGAAGCCAATCTTAGTTGTCTCTTTAAGATAAAACAAGCCACTAATGACATCCCAGTAAAGTAATACAAAGAAATAAGAGCTGTTTCTTATAGGTGGTTGTTAAAAATTAGAAAAATGTCTTCCAAAAGAGAAAACATATGTGTAATGTGTGAACCTAGCCCTAGCAAATGTACTAACCTGTCCTGTGTCTTATCTGCAGAGTGTTTCCTACCTGGCAGAGCAGTGGCTCTGTAATTAGGGATTACTCACACAAGTAAAAGTTTGTGTGATACCCTATGGTCGCTTGTCCATTCAAAAACCAAACAAACCAAATGAAAGAAGCTATTTGCATAAGAGAAGCCTCTTTTTAAAAGCAATTATAAAAATTAGAGAATTTTTAAATGGTTTGGGTTGGAAAGGACCTCAAAGCCCACCCGGTTCCAACCCACCAGATAAGGCTGCTGAGGGCTCCATCCAGCCTGGCCTTGAGTACCTACAGGGATAGGGCAGGCAGTCTGTGCCAGGGCCTCACACCCCTCTGAGTAAAACAATAGTATGATATTTGTTAACATTGTTCAATGTTAACAAAGGCCAAATGGCCAGGAAAAACAAAACAAAACAAACAAACAAAAAAAGAGGTTTTGAAGTTTCCAATCAG
The DNA here is from genome assembly GCA_030625065.1 of Alectoris magna. Classification (NCBI taxonomy): domain Eukaryota; kingdom Metazoa; phylum Chordata; class Aves; order Galliformes; family Phasianidae; genus Alectoris; species Alectoris magna. The sequence continues at coordinate 81,681,829 of CM060562.1, read as the reverse complement.
ACACAGGCTTTTGCATACACTGTCAGGCTTTTTTTACCTCACCTGTCTTCCTGGGTGAGGCAGTCACTCAAACATGGGATCAATGATGCTGATCGATACCTCGCCCAGTATTGTGAAAGGTCATACATCATTGTCTCCTAGCACTTGGGTAATTTGCAAACAGATGCTACTTGTATTGGAGTGGCGCCCAGAGGACTGGAGCAGGATGCTCAAACACCATTCTGCTGGACAGACAATAAAGAACACAGTCCGTACTTACCGCTGAGATAGGAAGGAGCTGTGACAGCAGTAAAACGCAGGCAGCGCAGGCTTATGAGGGAAGGGGTAAGTGAAAATAATGGCAGAGGAATGGCAGAGCAAGGCAGTGCCTCTGGAGCCACTGTTCCCTGAGGCTGAGAAAAGTCTGTGAGGGGCAGCTCATTAGAAGACTGCAGCTGCTTCCAGAACCTAAAGCAATAAGTAGATTTTTTTCAGAGGAGCTCGTGCCTGAACGTTTCTGAAAATCTCCTCATAGCATCACTTCTGAGTGCTGTTGAGAACTTGGTGTTTGCTTAGCAGCTGACTTGGAAGCTAAACTCATCCAAAAGTCTGTGTTTCAGTGTGGCTGTCTGCAGCGTGAGTCAGTGCGTGTTCCTCCTCTGTGTCCATTACCAGGCACTGTTGTCTTCTAGATGTGGGAATTACTGATGTCATCAAAGGTTAATAGCAAAAGAAATAATTTCATTTGCAATTACCCCCAGCTGAGAAACTGTTAATCACACCCCAGGAGAGCTTGCCAGCTTGCATTTCTGAAGATGAAAGGAAACAATGTTCTTGCCTTTGTTATTTGTTTTACAGTGCTGTCTAATGAGAGTGGGTGTCTTGCTATTTTATATGGTGTCCAGAAATGAAATATGGCAGTGACCGTCTTGAAGTGTTGCTGCATTTTTGTACATTTCTTCTGGAAAATGGCATACACTTGTTATATTCCATATACACAGAAACTCCAATCTTTCATTAGGTTATTAGATTGACTCATGTGTAAAAAAATATATTTATTTGCAGGTGAAGATAAAAATATGGAGTGAAGCTGAGCTTCACAGATGGGGATGGATTTCAGGGGCTGTGAAATCAGAGGGAAACATTGCATCTTAAATATTTAATTAATAATTATAATTGTTTCAAGTATACCATCACAGTGTAGTGATATTTGTTTTTTTTCTTTGTGAACACTTTTATTTCTCAATTGCCTATTGGAAAACATGAGAAGAACATCAGGAAGGAATCTAAGGTAACACGATCTCTTTCACTGAATGTAATGAAATGTTTATTAGCTGCCTCAGTCCCTGTGTGCAAGTACTTTCATCTGACTGTCACTGGGATGTGGGTACCCAACAGGGCAGATAACAAAACTATATGGTTTGCCCATTATTTCCAAATTCTGGGTGTCCATTTATTTTCTAAAACTGGAGAAGTCATGCAACTTCTAACATGATACGTGATCCAAATTAATTCATAACATACAGACATGAATTATTGACTATTCAGAATATTGAATTATATTTCATAATCATATATATGACCAATTTTCTTCAATTAGTGTGAGTGGCTTTCAAAGCAACACCAACTCTTCTGCACAGATTTATAGCTTTCTTTATATTCGTTGTAGGTAAACACAGCCATGATATCCTGCAAATAAGGAATTATGATGGCAAATCCATCAGCTGAATCCTTGGTTCATTGGCATATATATATATTCTGGAAATAATACGAGATGGACTCAGTTGTAGTTGAAAGTTATATATTATAATGAAACATAAAAGAAGGCTGATATGGCAAACAGCTTTTTCAAGATGACTATTTCATCATTAAAAAAATCCAAACAGCCCTAGTTCAAATCATATTGAAGATTTTTAGAAGAAAAACCTTGGCATGACTAAGTTTTATGCAGTACAAATTTGACATTAAGAGACATTCTAAGAAAATGGACTATTGATTATACTAGACTAGATTGTGATTGTGGTATTCACATGGAGCATCCCTTTAAATGAAAATTCATTGGATTTACTCTTTTATTGGAAGAACACAATAGTCCTTACTGCAATAACAGCCTGTGAACAACCCGACCTGCCTAATGGTGAAACACTGTCAAGCTTATTATTCCAGAGAAACTCTTCTTCACTGTTCATATGCCACCACTGAAGGTCTTACTATCACAAAAACATGTAAACCGGACCTTGACACTATTGATAGAATATTTAGCTGGCAGAGAAGAATAAGAACGTGACTGTTGTGACTAATTACTTATTTTTTTTCCTAAGAAATGAACTGACTTTTTGCCATATGGTCCATATTTTTATGTAACTCCTTGGAAATCCCAAATTGTCCTCTAAAAGGCAATTACTTTACAATGCAGCTACTATTAAAGACCTTAGCAAAGGTCTTGCTTTCAAAATCAATTTACAAAAGCCTGAATCTACATCCCAATCCTAGTCCAAGAACTAAATATTTGGAATATCTTATTTTGGCAACATTCACCTTCTAAAAAATGAAGATCAATTTGCAAATAAGAATACAGCCATCTCCATCACTGTGTAAGTGATCCCAAACTGATGTTTGAATAATTTAGCAACTTTAAAGAGAAACTTATTAACTATTTCCAGCTACAGGAAACTCGCACCATAAATCTAAATCCCCTGGGCAAACTTGTCACAAATATATTCTATACCTCCTGAGAGATTTTACACTATAACACCAACATATTGTCTGAGGGGATTTTTTTTTTTTTTTTTTTTTTTGAGGAGGTTAGAGGTAGCAACTTTATATTTAATAATGAAAAATGTATTGCAACGTTAACTACAAAGAGCCCACTCCTATTCCATAACCATTAAAACGCAGGAAGTAACCTATTCAATAATGCAGAATTGTTGTGTATTAAAAATTTATATCTATAAATATTAATAAAGCATAGGTCAGTCTTTTAACCAACAGAGATAGTTGTACACACAGCTATCATTCTAAGACTTACAGGTCATGCATTTGTTATGACATGGAGCAAAACAGGCATGATAAAAGGTAGTTGTCTGATAAAGGAAGTTATGATTCTTTTTTCAGATGAGCAATAAGGACATGAAATCCTGGAGTAACTCAGGGGTCTGTGGTTGTCATTTGGGAAGGACACATTCATGTTTTAATCAACTAAGCCAATATGCTGGAACAAGATTTGAAAGGCCATGGTGTGAAGGTGCTTATAAAGTGACAGTGGCCAAGATTACTTTCACCAGATTCATTCCATGACACCGCTTTGACAGAGTTTAAAGGCTGGAAAGATTATATTATTTGTTAGTTCCTTGGTGTGGAAAGGCCTGGCCAGTCTATGCCAAACATATCCACTACCACCAGAGAGGTGATTGCCATGCAGGTGAATGACATGGCAAATAAACAGAGGCAGAAACATGTCTGCAACATGAAGCAGAAGGGTGAGTAGTGACTATTTCATTCTCCTCTCCAGTGCCATGTGACAGGTCTGCTGTCATATCATATGGGGAGGATGTAGCATGTGTCTCGTTCCTCTGCCTGTGTCATGTGGTTGGAAATGAGGAAGCAGTAGCTGCTTTAAGAAATAATTTTCCCTTCGTGGAATTAGTTATGTTCATTTAGAACAAATATTTTTTGAGAATGTATCAGGGGTAGAACAGAATATTTCACTGTCATGGTGTCAGGTGGGAATTTAGAGAAAGGCTACTTATATTATGAAGGACAGGGAACTCCAAGAAGAGCATGAAGGAGAAGGAAGGACACCAGACCTGCGATATCTTAGTTTGGGAAGTGTGTGAGAATGCAACAGACCTCCTGAGTTCTCTGAGCCAAAGCAACCAGCTTTGTTTGGTCTGGATTTGTGGTTGTTTATAGGTTGTTTTTTTTGTGTGTGTGTGTTATTATTATTGTTATTATTATTATTATTCATTTTTCTTCTTCATAGAGGTTGATGGCTCTTCTTTCTGTCCTCTTCAGGTAGAATGGTAAGAAACTGCAGGCCAGAACATGAGTGTAGTAATAATTCTCCCACACACTACAGATAAAGCTCATCTTCTCATCCCACACATGTTGCTCTTTGGCAAAATCAGGAAAGCACATATGTTTTTACCATTTCACAGAATGACAGTGTTGAGCACCTTCCCAAACCACTCCGCATGATACTTCTCTGGCATTGGACCTTGGTGAGCCCAGCAGCATTCAGATTCAGAATACCAAAGCCACGGCCAATTTAGGCCCTCTTGGAAATGCTGTAGCCAGAATCATGACACACGCATTCAGAAGCTTTCATCATGCTGATGCTGTTTTCTAGAACATCTGATAGCTCAACTGGGGGCCTTCAAATCTCCAGGTTTTCAGAAGCACTCTCCAATGTTTACCCTGCCAGGATTTGCTGAACTGGCTTGAAACAAACCTGATCCATTTAATACATTTAGGAATAATTTTAAAGCAGATTTGTGGAGTTTTTTCATTGCTCTTTTCCTGGTTTCTGTCTACTTTTTAATCTGTCTTGCTCCTTATCAGTGCTTATAGCTGATACACTGTAGTCATCTTCTCCACATCTACTGAAAGCTCAAATTTCATTGGGAAAATAAGAAAAATTAGTGACAGAATAGTTCTTTCCTCTTTCCTTAGTATTTACTCTTACAAGATCCAAAGCTGGTGTGCAATTAGAGAGACCAGCCCATGTAGGAAGAAGAGCAGAACATATCAACGTACGGATATCCTCAGCGAATCACTACAAGTTTCTCATCTAGCTGTGCAGGTAGGCAAAAAATCACTTTGAAAAGTAATAGTCAGATGTCACCTGCATTCACTGCAGATTTTGCAAAACTGTCATTCCAAAGGGAGGAGCCCCTATATGATCCATCCATGTGCTTAAAAACATGATTGGATATTAGAGCTTAATTCAGTTTTAGACTAATGAAAGTCATAAGTAACTAGTTTCACAAAGTCAGTGGAATGAGAAAAAGGTAAGCTTGATGGAGACAACATTCAGTTAACTCGGTGCTTTGAAATTACTTTGAAATGGAACGGGTGTTCAGGCATTCTGGGCCAGGTTGTATCCAGTCAGCGAGGTTGTATTTATTTATCTGACTCTGAAAGTGAAAAGCAATTCATAGTTGTGTCCTAAACTTCTTCATCAGTGTTTCTTAACATGCTGCTTTGTGGAACACTCCCTTCTTGGTGTGGGTACTGCAAAATATTTAGGTCTGCTATTAGCATAGCAGAGTGCCTACAGGACCCTCTTTAGCTATAAACTATGTTTCAGAAGCCACAGCCAATGCCAGATCCCTGGTCTCCTTAAAATTGTGCCCCTCTTAGAGTGGCCATTTTTATCCCATTGTAATTGTCTCTTTTGTGATTATAATCTGCTGAATTCTGCAACTCTAAAGCCAAATCACGATGGATCAGTTGATCCAACTTCGACCTTGTCAGCAGGAGGAAGGCAGGATGTAGAGGGAGTGAATTATTGTCTAATACGAGGTTAAGTAGCCTGAGGTTAGAGAGGAAAAGATCAGCAAAGCACTTCTAATCGATTTGATATGGACAACTTAACCGTATTCACTCATGATCAGCACCCATGCAATAAAATAAAACTGCAGGAGAACTCATTCTTATGTACATTTTACCAACATCTGTATACTGCCTCATGGTTCCTGCATGACTTTCCAGTTCTATTCCACTTCACTAATTAGTGCACAGCTCTGACCAGATTAATACAATCTGATTCTATTAACCTCACATAACTGCACATGATTAACAGCACTGCAATTTTTTTATTGTTTGTCTTCACTTTATTTTATTGCCAGAGTTTTTTATTCTTTGATCCAGTAATTGGATCCTTTCTTCTTTCTCAGTTTATAATCTAATCTTCTAGAAATATTGAACTTGGACACTCCTTGTGCCCAGTTCTTTGCCTTCTCTTTTTCATTATTAACTTCTTTCCTTCTTCTCCTGTTCCTATCACATTCTGGTTTTTACAGATGAAGAATTTTGTTATATGTCTATTTTTAGGCAATCATTATTAATAAATAAACCTTTACCCATCTGTGTACCCTCACAGAAGGAGTGTGGACTGCGAAGCCATGAAGATGTGGCTTTCTGTGTATGGTGACACTTCATGTCAGTGCCAGAGATTCTCTCTTTTCCAGAGAGTAGATGGATATGCTTAGTGCTGTCTCTTCTTTTTGGGGACCCAAATTCCTTGCTAGAAAAACTAGTGGGATCACCCCATGGCAAAATGTGATCTAGCATATGTGTGATATTTCAGAAGCGCACATTTTTGCATCTTCCCTTAGCATTTTTCCTTTTGGAAGAACAAAGGAAATCTAATAAATACCAGACTCCAGACTGTTGTTCTATCAGTGCCACTTCATGGTTTACATGCTGAATATACAAAATCTGTGATGGATGCGAAGAATTTTATTCTTTTGGCCCGTATAGGGCCTCTGCTTTATTGAGATATTTTGCATTTTAAATAAGAACAAATAAGTTTCTTAAAGAAATCAACACAAAAATACAGCCTAACACAATCCCAAACTTTTAGTAGAGATAGCAGCTCTGTCCCCACAACTAAGCAGTCTCGTTAGCCAAGGGTCCCACATTGTATTAACATTTCTGTGTGGCTCTTGCTTCTGGGTAGGCATGATGTCTCCTCCAAATCTGCCCTCTCTTCCAGAGTAGCTGACCAATGTTAAGCCATGGTTTGGTTTTGCAAATCTCCAGTTATGTTCCCACTTGAAAGCAAAATCTTCATAAAAAGATTTACAGTGACAAAAAGATGCAAAATGAACACATATTATGCATCATATAGGGATATAAATACTGAGTCATTCACTTTGGAAGAAAACAAGAAAAACATATTTATGTACAGGTCCTAAATGTAAAGGCATAAAGGCTGAAGCTTTTGCCTTTGAACATGTATCACAGCAACAAAATAGAGACTTGTGTGGGAAACATCAGTAGGTTTATTGTATAACAGCTTTTATTTAAAATTGATCCTCGGTCTTTCATAGCATCCACAGATGTAAAGGATTCAATTTAAATGCTATTTACAATTTACAGTATTTACTGTAAGCACTGACAGTTGACTGGTGCCTACAAACATGTATTTATCAGAGTATTACATGTAGTAGTCACTAGACTTGGGATATATATCATGCTTTTGGATGACTTTTGCAAGGACAAAAATCTGCCCTGTGTTTTAGTATTAATGAGGGACAGAAGGCAAACAGAGTTGCTGTCATAGCTATATACACAGCAGATCTTCAGCCACATTAAGAGTCTGTTCAAACAAGAGGGAGAGGTATGGGTAAATTCTTCTCTTTCTTGTTTACCATGAACTGAAAAGTCGATTATGTAAGATGCAGCAACTCACGCACAAAACAGAGGGTGGCTGCAAGGTACCCAAAAATGGAATTTATTTAACACAGCTTTCATTACTGGTGATAATGCTTGAGAAGAAAAGAAAGAATCCAGGTTGCCACCCATCTAGAAAGGCATTTTATAATGCTTAAACATAAAACTGTTAGAAAACACTCTGAAAAATTTTAGCATTATAAAAGGTCCCATGGCGACAACATGAAAAATATTAAAGATGTCACTGAAATAAGAGTAATGCAAAGCCTGATAAAAAAGATTGTTCCTTCTCTTCAATATCTAAAGATAATACTCCAGGCATAGATCAGTAATGTCTGGGAAATATGTAAGTTTTGCAAAAAATATGCAGAACCTCAAATATAGTCCTTTGTTCTTATTTAATATCTTGGGCAGAAAAAATACTATTACAATTCAGTAAGCAAAACATTACAACATTCTATTATCATGTACAATATAGCATTTGAGTTTGTGTAAATAATATTATAAATTCACAAATTAGAGAAGCCTTTACTAACAGATGGAAATTTGCTAAGCAAGTGAATGTATGTAAAGTCAATGATCTTCAAGTGAATGATCTGGAAGACATTAGATTAACACAGTCCATTAGTCCATGGCATATGTTGTTTGTGTTTGCATACATGTGTATGTATGTTCTATTATATATATGCACTTCCCTAAGCTACAAATTACTTACTGTTCCCCAGTGCAATGTGTCAGATTGTCTGAGGAAGAGTACAAGATTTTTCCTGTTGTAGAAATCCTCTATACTCCTCCTCCTCCGAAGAGGAAATTCAGACTCCTCTAATCTATACTGGGGCAAGGACCTATGTATTTTGCATTGACTTTTAGAACTCTTTGGGTCACGCCTTACTAAGCAGAACACTGATTGATTTTGAGTGTAGCTGGAATATGGATTGATATTTATCTGTATGAGACTAACATCAAATCATGCTTCCAGGATTTCCTGTAAAACACATCTTTAACATGCTAGGAAAGTTTGCATCAACTTGATGCAAAATTTTCTTCATTGCTCAACATTTCTTTCAACTATAATATACTGGTTGCAGGACGATAACTATTGGTGTGATACAACACAGTATGCGACAGTATTGAACTGTCCTGTTTGCTATGTTTCACCATGGACAAATTTAAGAATAATTATATATGAGATTTTATACCTTTTGTTCATATTCCTTTGTGACTCCAGCCACAAATACACCTAAAACTGAGTATCTGGGTTTTACCATAGATTAAAATGTCACTGTGAATAGTTCTACCATTGTCTCAATTGGTCCCCGTAAATGTATTCCTATTAGTCAATTAAATAATTCTATTTTATGAGAGCTTGCACTAATAACAATTAATTCAAATTTTTAGGAAGGTTTTGCCATGGTTAAAATTCACCAGGAACTTATCTTCTTGCTGTTGTCTTCATGCTTCCATAATTTAAATGATGACTATCTCAAAATTCAGAGCAATAGGGCATAACCGAGGCCCTTTTAAGCTGATCAAAAGTCAAACCAATTTCAAAACACTTAGAACTGGCCTTGCTGGGCACTGCTGATATTATCATAGATTCATAGAAAATCACAGGAGAAAAGTCCGTCACAGGGTCATTTTGTCTGTTAAACAGAAACAAGAACTGTCTGGGTTAAGTGACTGCGTAGTGGCTGGTGGTGGAAAATTACTAGTTTTGAATACGTTTTTAGTTTTCTTAGAATCATAGAACCATAGAATGACCTGGGTTGAAAAGGACCTCAAAGGTCATCTAGTTTCAACCCCCCCTGCTATGTGTAGGCTCACCAACCACCAGACCAGGCTGCTCAGAGCCACATCCAGCCTGGCCTTGAATGTGAATGAATCTTGAATGAAGCCTGTGAATGGTCCTTTTTGCTCAGGTTTATGTGAGAAGCCCTTTCACTTAACAGATGTACTAACTAAGGAGGAAAAAAAAGATAATATACTGACAGTTAAAAAAAACAAAAACACACTAGGTTTGAGAGCTGAGTGATTCCTGTTTTTTTTTGTTTTTTTTTTTATGTGTAATTTCTTCAGAGAGCAAGACAAGTTTTGTTCTTTGTTGCTTGAAATACCCTGGAGTTTAAACATCCTTTAAAGCAGATTGGCTCCCAAATGTGCGGTGTCATTCATTTATCTCCCTCTTCCTATTCCACTGACATAAGTTTCCTGGCCTCTCAAATGTCATTGCCAGCTCTCCACAAGAGTTTTGCTAAGCTTGCAGAAGTTCTCCGCTTTTATTTTGTTGCTATTCCTTGCTATGGAGTGCACTCTGCATGCCCTACCTGCTGCTGTTTGTTGCTCTGAACATCTCTGGCTTTCTAAAATCCCACTGACCCTTCCAAGCACTGGGGAACACTCAAGTGGAGCAGCTAATGGAGCACTGAGATCACTCTAATAGGTTTGTAAAAGTGTATGAACCATATGAAAAACTATTCATTTTTAATTTTACAACTTCTTTAATCCTCAGTTAAGATAGTAAAGCATTCCTAGTGGCACAGAAACAGGAGATGTTTCAACAGAAAATTCTCATTTCAGAGACATGAGTCATGGAATTGCTGCTCTCCACTTTTTTTTTTGCCCAGCATAGGTGGCAGTCTCTTTACTTATGCTGAATTTATCACTAGCCAGGAATCCATCAGGAAGGTTGTGCTGGTAGCTGCTAATTACACAGTGGTTTCAAGTCGTCGCTGCTGCCATTTTGATGGATGGCATACAGGGAATTTTCTTACACCTTATCTTCTAATCTGACTTAAGTATCCTCACAGCCAAACCTAGCCGAAATGGCTTTTGTGTTCTCTGCACTAAATTTTAGAGCTTTTATTATCTGTAGAAACTTGAGATGACATCATTAACTGCAGGGATTTGATAGTTGTTTTTTGTTTGTTTGTTGGCTGGTTGGTTGGGTTTTTTTGGTGCTTTTGTTTTTTTTGGAAGCAGGGTTTCTTCTTTCATGTAGAAGTGCCTGCTTTGGCAAGAAGATGTTGACCACCACTTACTTACTATTACTTCTAGCATCAGTAGTTGTACTCTTGCAACTTCTTCAGCTTTTTCTTGATCTTGTTCCAACAAATTCAAGAGTTCATTGGCACACGATGTCTGCCTTAAGGAAAAGCACAGGAAATATTATTCCGTAATTTCCATTCTATAGATGCTAAACAGGCATCTTTCAGCGATACCTCAGAAAAGCTACACACTAATTTACCATTTCATAATTACACTGCATTGAAGATAGATTAGGTCCTGCAATAAATTCTTAGGCATAATCACACAAATCCCATACATTTTTTACTCATATTGCAATTGTTGACACTGTTACTATCTTCTAAATGATAAACACGTCTAGCCTTACATGAAACATATATTTCAATGGAAATACAAGTACATTCATTTAGAGCACGTTAACCATTTTGCACATCAAAGAGTAATGTGTTCAGGAAAGGATAACCAGAATTTTGCTACTCTGCAAATTTTATGGAAAATATCTGTGTAAGTAGCAACAGAAAGTTTCCACTTCCATTAGAACACTGAGTGAAAGGATTTGAGACATTCAGGTTGTTTTTAGAGAGGAAAAAGTTAGGTGCAGTTACACATAATGATTGCCTGTTTTTTTGCAATCCTAGATTGCACCTAGGATTATGAGTTAGCAGGGTCATTGATGTAGGCTTATTTAATCACTAATACAGAGAGAGAGGAAAAAAGAAGAAAAAACCCCAGCAAACTGTGCTGCTTGGCTAGTTCTGTTTTTTAGTATTTTGTGAGCAATGTAGTGATGCCAAGCTTTTAGAAATATCTGTTCTAGAAATGTAGGAACAGAATAGAGGGTTGTTAGTCATTGCGTTTGTTGTAGCAATAAGAAAGCCAGTTTTGCCTTTGGGCTTGGATTAGATTTATTTTCATTCGCCTCGCATGTCAGTTTTCAAATATACAACACGCTTTGGATGCTCCTCTGAATGCTCTTCTGCTTTAATAAATATTTGTTTATACACCTTTTGTAATAACTTTGGACCTGATCCTGAGTCTAACTTATATTGAAAGCAGAATTTATTTAATAAGGTCACTCATGTCTTCAGCTACTACTCCTCATCACTGAGAGTGGTAGAATTAAATTCTACGTAAGTCTAGACTGATGAGATTTTCTAAGCATGCGGGCTTAAATCTATGCTTATGTATTCAATTTCTTAAAAAGTATTTTAATTTGCTCTGACATTGAGTACTTACAGTGAACATCGTTTGCCATAGGCATTTTTTAACCTCGGAATGCCTTGATTTAAACAGCACTGAAAAATTTTGCCATCAAAATGTTCTTGAAATTGTTGGTTATCACATACAGTTCTCACTGCCATATTCTTAAAATTACTTTTTTCTCCCAAACACGTTCCAGGTTTCTGTTTCCCCAAATCTTTTATTTCACTTTTCAAATCGATAGTGATTGATGACAAGTCAAACTGGCCCTTGAGTTTCTTATGCAGTAAAATTAATCTTTCTGTTTTTTTGCATAGACGGGCTCAGTCTGTGACCTCATAGCTGGTAACCTCCGCTGAAGCATAGTTCAGTAAATCATAAAGGGCCTTATCATAGACTTGGTTGGGGAAATTCTCTTTTGCAGCCCCCCAGAGACTTTTCATAAGGAAGAGGAGAACTGCCAAATCAGCCAGCGATCCCCGCTAGTGCAACTTAACCCAAACAGACAAAAGGCACAGCCAGCAAAACAAACAAAACAAACAAACAAAAACCCATCCCAATTTGTTCCCATACAGAGATACCACAATTCTTCCAATGTGGGGCAGGATTGGTGAAGTTGTTTTTGTTTTCTGATTTATCCTCTTGTTTGGTAAATCCTTATGTCTCATCTTTGGTGCTCTTACACTCCACTGGAAGATAATCATAGGATTATTTAGGTTGGAAAAGACCTTCAAGATCACTAAGTCAAACCATCAACCTGACCTACTAAGTCATATCACTAAGCCATGTTCTTTAGTGCCACATCGAGGAATTTCTTATGTAAGTCTAGGAATAACTCCACCACTTTCCTGGACAGTCCATTTCAGTGCATGGCCAGCCTCTTCATGCTTAATATCCAACTTAAATCTCCCCTGGAGCAACTGGAGACCATTTCATCACATTGCATCACTTGTCACCTGAGAGAAGAGACCATCACCCTCCCCAGTGCAACCTTATTTCAGGTAGTAACAGAGAGCAATGAGGTCTCCCCTCAGCCACCTTTTCTCCAGAACAAACAGCCTGAGTTCCCTCAGTGACTTCTCATAACCCTTTTTTTCTGGTCTCTTCACCAGATTTTCTGCTCCCCTCCATGCATACTCAAGCAACTTAGTACTCTTGTTGTAGTGAAGGGCCCAAAACTGGACACAATATTTGAGATGTGGTCTCACCAGTGCCAAGTGCAGAGGGACAGCCACTTCCTTAGTCCTGCTGGCTACACTTTCTGATACAAGACAAATTGCCACTGGCTTTCATGGTCACCTGAGCACACTGTCAGCTCGTGTTATGTCAGCTGTCAACTAACATCTCAGGTCTCCTTTTTTTGCTTGGCAGCTTTCCAGCTACTCTTTCCCCAGCCGGTACCAGTGCACTGGGTTGTTGTGACCCAAGTGCAGCAGCCTGCACTTGGCCTTGTTGAATGACTTGTGATTGGACTCAGCCCATCCACTCAGCTTCTCCAGATCCCTCAATGTGATCAGTATTTTGCCACATCTACTAAGCAGAACTTTAACATTAAGTGTGGAATGTAAATGCTGATACGTGTGGAAAAGGAAGGGAAAAATTGGGAGAATCACTACAACAGTTTTTTTTCAAGCATTCCAGTCCTACCTCTGTGTAGGTGATGGCACGTATTGTCCAGAGCAGCAGAACTTCTTCACAGTCACTCTTTCCTCACAAAACAAATCCTAACCCCTAACATCCTTCTCACGTTTGTGCCACACTTTGATCTACGGGACATTGCATATTTTGATGTACAGCAGTTTCCCAGTATGTGTTAACCATTTCTACCAATGGGTAAATACAAAAGATCTACTTTCATTACAAAAAAGAAAATGGAGAAATTGCACATTGCTTCCTCCAGGTAACCTCACTCCATCAATCTAGTTTTTCTGAAATGAAACTCTAGCATTTAGTTTTTTTCATTTCTGCCAAGAAAAATATTTTTTTTCAATTTTTTTTTGCCTTTTTATCTTTTTTTTTTTTTTTTACAGCATCCTTTAAGGTCTCATTTCTAACTTTATTTCATATTAAAAATAGATAGGAAGATCTCTGTACTTTCTATCTCCACCAAAAATGAAAATAAAAAGGAAGGTTTTCTCTTGAGCATTCTGACTCTCAAATTTGATTATTATTTTTTTGACACTCAAAGTAATTTTGTTTGCCAGCAATTAGCGCTGGTGTGTTGTACAACAAACCATTCCAAACACTGGAGGAAAACAGTTTCCATGGCATTAAGTCAGACCTGCACTACCGTTGCTTAGTGAGGAGAACAAGTCTGAGGCTCAACAGCAGCAAAACGGAGGGGATCTGTTGTTCTGGGTGTTGATCTGCCCGTTCGGTCACACTGGCCAGCACTGCTGATGTGCTGTGCCACAGCTTGGATGAGGCATTTCAGCAAGGTGAATTTGTTCAAGACTCTTGGTCTGAAGGCCAGATTATGATGTTTTTCTCTCCGTTTCACTTGCACAGTTCTGATGAATAAAAGATGATGCTAGCATCTTTTATGAAGGGGGAGATCTACAGAGTTCCCTCTATCAAAGCCCATGCTCTTCCCTTTGCTCACCACTCACGTGCAAGAGGATTTCACCATTCCCTGGAAAATATCCCTGGGCTTCTTTGGCACTGCTCCAGAGTTTCACAGATTCACCTTGCAGTTGGAGGTAGGCTACTGACCGTCCTGCAGCAGCATCTTAGGGAGTCACAGCTGAAACCAGTGTTGCAACATTTTAAAGTCAAAAATGCTATTTCTTTCTTGTGATATTCAAGGGAAGAAGGCAAAGGGAAAATCTCTCTGCAGGGCCATCTGCAAGTGGGATACGTTCAGGTATAGAACTGTGTAAGGACTGAAGACTTTTGCTTTAATTTGGATGAAGATGGAACCTGGATATCTAGCTCTATTTAGACATAGCTAATTAACATCTAAGAGTTCCCACAAGGCATCCTGGTATTGCCCTCAGCCCTCTCCCTCTCAAATTAAATCTATATGTATATATATTTACTAAAGAGAAAAGAAATTTGTTGCTCCTGCCTTGATCGCAAGCAAAATCTGGCAGATTCAGAGGCTTTCCCTGAATTTGTGCTGGACAATACACCGTCTGAAAGCACTGCAACCATCTCGGAGCTTCAGAAGCCCCAAAATGTTCATTCAATGGATGAAGGGCTCATTCATGCCTCTTTCTTCTGTGGCTCACACAAAGGCCTCCTGTTGCACAGCTAAGAGAGATTGGATGGGTAGCTCAATCCTATTATGTCTGATGCCCCAGGAGTAACAGGGCTCTTTTTAGTGGCTGCTTAGGGGCACACTTTCCTTTCTCCTTTTTATCACCCACCCTTAAGCATTATCACCAACAATGGTGCCTGAGTGGCATGCAGCAGAGGATTTCTCTGGGCTCTTCCTCAAGAAGCTGCGGTTTTAGCTACCGCATTACACTGATTTATCAGTCCCTGTTAACTCTCCATCCCCTGTAGATACAGCCCTGCATTTCACTGTCAAGCTAGAAAAAAAAATCTTTAATGCGTTAAGCCAACTCCTGCCCACAAACGCTCCATTAATTCCATCAAATCTATTTTGGTCTTATTTCTGCCATCACTTCTGCCACATTTTGCACCAGCTCAAACCAATAAGCTAAATTATTAAGCCTGAGAGTCTTGCTCAGAGAATACGGGCACTTTCTGAGCAGCACAGGAGAAAGGTTAGCAGAATATAGCAGTGGAAAACAAAGCACAGAAGGGAAGTAACATAAAGTCACTGGTTTTCATGCCAGTCCTAGCATTAATGCACTTAGTATATTTTCCGTGTCATTTACACTACCCTCTTCACAGTTAATTTTGTAATCTGATTCTGAGGACTGGGACTGAGGAGGAAAACTCTTTTAGCAAAGGGGAGGCTACATTAACTATTTGAGAATAAAAGCAGAAATAGTAGAAATGCGGAGAGGAGAAGCTAGAAAATATTGCCTGGGAAAATGTGTTTCATTTGACTTTCATCATGCTATGAAATGAGTGTAAAACAGATTCAATTTTTGTGAGCAACTTTGGTTTAGAATGGTCTCAAATCTCTTCACAAATTCAGGTGAGTTTATTTTCAGTGGAAGGTACACTTTCCACTGGATAATTACATGATAGTTGGGAGAGAAAATTGGGACTAATTCCTAGATCTTTTCCTCCTAACTTGAGGAGTTAGGTGTCTGAATACTATATCACACCACCAGCAGACTTCCAGCTGTTGATGTGCCTTTCCACCTCATGATATCCATAGTAGGGACTCCAATTCTGTCTGTGTAGTCCATCTTCTTCACCTTCAGGGAACTCCCCAAACAGGCAGCTGCTTTGTAAGCAGTTCCTATTTCTTCTGCCCAGACAAATGGCAGAAGTGGTGAGCTAATGCTGTTCAAGCAATGTCCTTTTGCCTCTTAAATAGGTTGTGATGGAAGAATCATCAAATTTCCCATTTCAGAAGTTCAAGACCCTAAAACTGCCACTGTCTATCTCTGCCTGCTTTTTAGATATCTGCCACTTGTTTGAGATGTCATTGCAATTGCTGAGGACATGTTAATCAATCCTGGAATCAATGAAAGAAATTAGGCACATCATTTTCATAAGAAGAAGCACTACTTAAAATGCAGATACATAGATTCTGACCAATCACATTCTGGTACTTGAATTAGAAGAAATTCAGTGTAGGCAGAGGCTGGATTATACACATGCATCAACAACTGTGAACTCACGAAATTCTTTCATTGTCTTGCTTTTCTGAAAAATGGATTTCTCCTCCTCTAAAATCTGTATCAGAAGGGTACAGCATGCTGATTTGCAAGATTTATTTCCTTTTATCTTCCTCATCACTATTTTTCACTAAAGATAAAATAAGGAAACTTACTTCTCTGTAGCCCAGAGTTTCAGTTTCTGTATTTCTTAGTATAAACTATTCTGTCTCTTCCTAATCTTTTTTATTACTCCCATCTGCACTCTTAGAAAGACTATTTTGAGATAGGCCAACCTGAGGATGATATCCCTAGTGCAACATATGTATCTTGATTTATAAATGTGATTACAGTCTCTCTCATTTTATTCTTCATACCAACCTTTTGTAGACTATCATCTTTCCATTTGTTTTCTTATTTTCATCTCTGTTAGGCAGCGATTCTTAGAGAACTGGGATTAGTAATTTAGGACTGTATCCAGATTTATAGTAGTATTCAATTTCAAATTGCCACCTCACCACACTGCCTATTTCCCCATTTCAGTTTTGCCAAGTTTATCCTGACCTATATAATTTTCCTATCTTGCTGTTTATCACCTTCCCCAGGGTAGATATGCTACACATATATAACTGCACAGATACATATACTCTTGCTGTGCCACAAGTCACCATTCCTTTGGCTTTTTTTCTTTTCTTTTTTTCTTGTTTCTTATCCAGTTTCTAGTTCGTGGCCAAAAACAAATAAACAAACAAACAAACAAACAAACTCATTCTCATCGTGAATTCAGTGAACTTTTCTGTTCAGCATGACAGATTTTTTCAAAGGCAGTTTGAAAACCTAAATAAATCATGTCAATTAATTTTCTTTGTCCTATAAAATATTTTCCTGACATTTGAGATTGCTAAATGGAAAAGAAAACGTGTTCTTCCTTCTAGCATACTCACCCCACTAAACCCTATGGGCTTTAGAGGATCTATAATTATGGTTATAATTATCCTTATAACCACTTCACAGAGTATACATTCAAGAGATTAGAATTTTTCTAATTAAAAAAATGAAGATTTTTATCAGACATTAAAAGTGTATTTGAATTAGAACAAATGCTTCTGAAAAATCTAATGCTTTTGATTTATTTCTGAGCAGCAGAAAGAGCTTAGACTTTGTGGAAACTTTCTGCATTCAATGGATAATCTTCCCTTTGCAAGTCATTTGTGCAGTCATTAGAAGGGAAGGACAGATAGTGTTACACTGATCTTTTAGAACATACGGGAGATCTCAATACTACTGATGTTTTCAATTACAGCCACCTTGTTTGGCAGAAAAGTAATTGCAAGATTTAGGTGAGTCATTCTTCAGAACCCGACTTGTTACATGGGCTTCTATTGGACAATGTGTCAAAGCATGCTGGTGCACATCAAACACCCTATAAAACATGAACTTTGTATGCTTTAGGGTTGATTTGTCATTAAAGTACTTTGACATATTTGCTTATTTAAACAAACAGTTCCATTAACAATTATAAGCCATTGATTTGGGCAGTCTTAAAAACTAATTTTCTGATTAAATAGAAGTTAAACTTGTTAAGTAGCAAATTAAAACGTTAGATCACACTTTTCCTTCACTTTTCATCTGGAATCCTACATCACTTTTGCAGAGATAGTAAATGTAAACATTGCTTATCTACTTGGTCCAAATGCGTCATCCCTGTATGTTAATCCCCATAGATCTCTGCTGTGTTTCTATCCAATCACCATTTTTTCCCCCCATTTTGAACTGCCAGAGCATGTTATTACTACAGCTCTTTCTAACCAACGAGTAATTTTCTGCACATTATTCTCCTTGTTTTCAGCTGGGATAAAAAATTCTTTCCTAAGCTTTGGTAAGGTCCTGGAGGATCAGAATGAAATAAAATCTTTCAGAGTGTGAGCAAACCTATCCTACAGTATCCACCAAGACAGATAACACGCGCTGCTTTAGGGAAGCAGCTCTCCACTGCCTATGCAAAGTGAATGATACAACTACATGACTCAATGTACACAGAGATGCCTGAGCTTAACCCATAGAAGAACAGTAGGCACCCTGCCCTCATGAACCAGTTTTGAAAATGCACTAATGTGTCAAGGCAAGTCCAGGCTCAGAAGCTGCCAGGAATGTGGATTTATTTTTCTTTTGACATCACTCACAGAAACATCAGGGTCTCACTTAAAGCCTGGGGTGATATTCTCATGCTAGAAAAACTAATGAGAACCTTGTGGCCTTAAAATTATTAAAACAAGGACTCAAGAAAGCCTGGTGAAAACCTTTTGGCCTCAAAATTATTAAAACGAGGAGTCACAGAGAACTTTTAAAATATTTATTTATTTATTTATTCATTCATTCATTCACTCACTCACTCATCTATCTATCTATCTATTTATTTATTTATTTATTTATTTATTTATTTATTTATTTTCCTGGAAAAGATTTCATCTTTTTAACTGATTCTAAAGGAATTTTAGACCTTCGGCTTCTTTTCCCATTTTATAAATGAATTTCTTTCCACTTGAGTGTGTAGGTTTTCTCCATGCGTATAGAAAGACAATTTAAATCAACTTTCATTTTTTATTTTACCAGACTGTTGCTCTGAATAAATATTTAATGTATGATTTCCTGAAGAAAAAACTAATTTTCATGACGGAAAGCCACTAGAAGAAATTTAAGTAAATAACATTACTTCTGGTAAGTTAAGACTGATATTTGTATATTAAATGTTATGTCTTGAAAATGTTATTGTCAGAATTAAGTGATAAAAATACGGAAGATTCTCTAATGTTTGCTCCTGTACTATATTACTCCATTGCCATGCACTTGCCTCATTTTCTCTCTGGAGCACAGGTTAGCTATTTACTCAAGCTAATACTGGATGTAGCCTAAATGTGACTAATGCCTTTAACCAGATTACTGTAAAGATAGCCCTTTTTCAATTATTCTTCTTCATAATTTTCCTGACATATGTTTATTTTATACATCTTCTAATTACTTGTAATTCGACATTTTCTTTATGAAAGACTCCACAGAACAGGAAAATAACAAAAGTCTTAAATGTTATGTTCAATTTCATACACTAACCACTTTCTTTTTCTGTTTAAATATAATTCTCTTACCATATCCAACTAATGTTGCTTCCTCTGTGATTCTCCACAGAGATATCTTCAGAACACAAAAGATTTGTCTGATGACTGAGCAAGATGTTTGTAAAGACCATATCTGTCACAGTTCTGCTTTTAGGTATGCAAATCTCACCATCAGAGGTCATAGTTACAAGAAATGAGCTTGTTTTTCTGCAGAAGTACCATCATCTCTCTTTACAATGGAAATAGGTATGAATGAAAACTTGATTTTGGTGACTGTATAGATATATTTCCATTTTGAAACTGTATTTTTCCACTCATAAGTTTAAATTTACTTATGTGAATAATGGCATGGAAATAGTTGTTTGGTTTGTTTTTGTTTTTGTTTTTTTAATTAAATATATTGCGCGTACAATATCTGACTAAGTATGCCTGTATGTAACCATGCTGGCTCTAGTGTATTGAATAGGAGTTACAGATAGTTGCCTAGGTAATCTACTCCAGCAAAAAAAAAAAACCACTAACCTTTTTTTTTTCATCAAAAAATGCAACTTTTATTGCAATTATCTATTTGTAGTCAGGTGACACCAATGGCATGGATCACACTGATTTATGTCACCTTCCTGTATGCAGCAAATGGGGAGTCCTTAATGAGACTTCCCAGCTTGTCCTGATTTTCCATTCAGCGTCTCCTACTATCAGTAGAATGGCATACAGTTTGCTCTCATCAGCTCCAAGCTACCAGTACGATCATCAAAATACATCTACATTATTTTCTTGGTGAGTCAAACAATTTTCTCTGTGCTATTTTGAATAACATTGGGATTGCTTCTCCTTTGGAGGTTACAGATCTTAATATTTTCCTTATTTGCTGTTACAAAAATAATACATTCAAAAAAGCCAAAATTTATCATGCTGATATAAGAGTTGTTACATACTTTGAACACAGCTTAAATAAAGTCTTTAAACTTATGAAAGACTTTATCAGAAGAGTTTATTTCAGAGAGAAAAAACTCATACAGAGAAAAAGCTAATTAATATTGGCAATGGATTCACAAAAAAGAAAGAATATTTCTTTCATATAGTCAAATAAATGATACCTTTGTACTCACTAAATCAGAAAAGTTGTCATCTTGCCAAACAGTATAGTTCTGTGGTCCAAATACCAGAATCTAAAACTAAACAAAAACAGATTTTCCCACATGTACTGGACAGTTTGTTCTCTCATTGAATGATGTCCTTTTTGGCAAAGTGTTTTGAGCTCAAGTGGTATCTCCATAGGGCTGAGAATGGCCCAAGGGAAGGAGAAGGGTTCTGAGGGTGGAAGAGTCATGACAAGAAGGTGACTGATGGGCTCCATGGGCTTTTACGGGCTAGAGCCCATAGAGATACTACTAAAAGGAGCAGAAACTGACCCCTAACCAAGAACCCACAGAGTCAGAGAGAAACATTTTATGGATAAGAGAGAGCTGGCTGCAAATGAAAAGCCACTGCAGTCACAGTAACCATGCAGAGAAACAAGAACTTGCCTGTAAAGATGCAGTGGGTGGATGAGATCTTTTTGTATACAATTTAATTTCTGTATGAGTGACTACAGGTTTTGTCTCTTTAAAAGGCTAAATATTCTGGCTTATATTTAACAAAATCTGCCTTTCTGATGAAAAAGTGTTTTGGTCTTCTGATCTTTACCATAATGCAAGTGTCAAGACATCCACCTCAGATCCTCTGCTGCTCTCACAATACTGTGCACATCTCTTGTTTAACAGTACACAGAGTTTAAATTTACCAGAATTGGTGACAAATCAAGACTTCCATCCCGTGAAAATGGCAAGACTTCAAAATTTGTTATGCATCAGAGAAAAGAAATATTGATACTTCTTTTCATGCAATTTGTTTTGTTTTGTCATTCTAAGCTAAACAACACATCTGAACATTTCCACTCTGAGCTCAGCCAAATTCTTTAGATTCATCTTCATTCAATTTACTCCGCAACTTGAGCAGTAAATCCTGATGACCTAGCCTTCAAACCTCCACTCTACGTTAACTCAATTCATGAAGCTTAATCTCTGCGCTGCATAAACCAGTCCCAAACTAAATATTTCATCTCCCAGTGACGTGATGATATATTTTATCCTCTGCTTTTGGGTTTGGGAGTTGTGGTTCTTAATTTTGGAAAACTCCTGATTAAGTCTACTTTTCATGTATAAAAATTCCAGTCTTAATCTGACAAAGAAGTTTTTACTGCATTCGTTAGGAATTTTATTTTTAAGTTAGCAGCATAAAGCACAATCTATTTCTTCTCCCACTGGCCGCTTTCCCCATTTGAACACAGTCCTGGTTCATCCATAAACTTTCAGAAAAATCTCCAAACATTGTAAGAATGTGTATTTTTAATTATAGCTTTCGCCTCGCCTCGCCTCCCCTCCCCTCCCCTCCCTTTCCCTATCCTTCCTTTCCTTTTTCTTTCAATTTCTTTAATTTTCTTTTCATATTGTTTGGTTTCTTTTTTCTTTTTTCATTTTTTCCTTTTTTTTTTTTTGGTCTTCTTTTGTTCCCCCCGATTCACTGTAATCATATTTTCTTTGTAAAGTATTAAGTTATAAGTATGGGGTATCTGGATTGTAAACCTTATATTTCAGTACCACTCCTATTATTTTGAGTGCCTTTTTGTAGCCAGGGCCTTAATTCAATTCCTAGAATAACTGCTATTTTCAGATTCTGCTTCCCTGCTTCCCTGTTGGTGCTCTCTCCTTATCTCCTCCTGCACAGCATTTCCTTTCTCCCCTGCTAGCTTCATGTGATCTCCTGCATTAACCACAAATACTATTGCTGAGAGCTGGGAAGGATCATCCAAAGGGCTTCTTGGTTCTGTGGGAAAGGCACAGATAATCTTGGGTCATCAGAATTTGTTACTTGTTTATTTATTTTCAGGCCAAGATCCTAATCTTTAGTTTTAATTGATTCAAAGTAATTTAGGGGTAATACTCATTTTGGCCAAGCAGCTCACACCACATTATTCATGCTTCTCTGGTTTTAACCAGGGTAACTTTGTTAAAAACTTAGGAGTTATGCATGTCTGAGATGTTAAATGTCTTCCTAGTCTAAGTGCAAGGGAATATTTTAGGTACCTATTCTTTTTGCCTCATTTATTTTTTAAAGAAAATTTGTATATACAATGATGAGTACCTAGGAAATACTTACTTAGAGCCATTCTTTTTCTCCATACTTTCTTTCAATCCCCTTTTTTAAAAATATAATTCAATACTGAAATTGTGTAATAGTCAGTCCTTACCTTTAGTATGCTGTCGTATTTCTGTACTGCTTTTCTTGTTTCCACGATTACAGTGAAATTTTAGCTTGTCCAAACATATTTTTGAGTTGAGAATTTGATAAGAACTGTAACCTTTTTATTATGGGTGCATAAAGTTGTCTTCAAGCACTAATTGTTTCCGTGCTAGTCTACATGACTGACTAAAAGGTAAATGAGAAAACATTGAAGAATACCCCATTTCCTCATTAGTATGCACTGTTTTATATCCATATGTGTGTATGTGTGTATATCTTCACACACAAACATACATGTATCCATTCGAAGCCTATCCAAAGGTGATAAAAACTGCCCTATGGCCATGTGTGAATATTCTGGAGTTTTAAAGAATATATTTTCACACTGATGTTATGTCCAATAGTCATAGTATTTGTGACATTTTCCATGTTAAGTATACAGAACTGTATAATACCTATCTAATTATATTACTATTTTTGTTTAAAATGTGCTCAATATTATGCTGCCCACAATAGCTCTGCTTAGAACTGGGGGAAATGTAGACAAATAATTAGAAAGTATTTTGCCATATCTATTCTTTTTTTTTCAATGTGTTGAGAATTTGACTTTAGATTATGCCATTTTCTTCTTTCTTGATATCAAATTATGCTAGATGTCAACTTATTGCACATAAAACTACTTTCTTGGAACCTCTGTTATGAAATTTCATGCTGAAATTAAGTATTTTCAACCTCAGTACTGTATTTCAAAATACGAAGGCCTGGAAACAACACAAATGCATAAGGCACCTTTCAGTGCACAGGTACTTCACTTAAAATAATTGAATGTAATGTGGCACACACGCAATAACTGGATTCTGTGCCTGATTTGAAAGCCCAGAGGTAACCAGTGAAAACCATGGGAAGTGAGGTCCAATGTGAGTATGTGAACTGACGACTTGATCTAGATTTAGTGTGTTCTGGTTTATGAAACTCTAACTTTGTTTAAAAGCCACTCTGTAATAAGCAACCAGTAAACAATAACTGATTCAATCTACCTGTTTTCATTTTGAAGGATATACAGAAGGAAAACTAGAAAACAATAAAGCAAACATGCAGCTAGATAGGAAATAACAGCATGTTATCACACTACCCACATGGTTTATTCTGTTTTGACAGCAGCTCCTAACTGCTGCTCCTAACTGCTGTATGCGTCTGATTTAAATGCAGAATGACTAGTAGCAGTTGCTGTGCTTTGTATTGCTAGTTAAGAACTGTTTCCACCGTTTCGCATGAAGGAGGCTCCTTCACATTTCTTATTTCAAAGGAACAGATCTATTCCATTGCAAGATATTTTCTGTTCTATTTCTAATCTAGTGCTAAGAATTTTAATATGCTTAATCTTCACTTGATTCGTTCATCTGCTTGATTGTTTATACAGTGATCGCTTGTGTAGGTGCCTCTGGGATGTGCTTTCTCTCATATTTTTTATAAATTTTCAGTTCTTTGTGCTGCATACTTATCAGAAGAAGTCATCTTTGTTAGGACTCTGTTCAATTATATGGCTGTTGCATTTCACCTTCCTTATTTGTGTAAGGTGATTTCATCCAGAATGTTATTTGTCTTGCTCATTATTATGCAAAAGAATATTTCCAAATAACTTTCTTCCTTATCTATAATTTGCTTGCTCATAGCTCTTTCTGACTGCTTCAAAATTTTCTTATTTGAATTCCCATGGTCTGACTCTCCTTTCAGCAGGAGAACAGGACAACTTGGACAGTATATCAAAGTATTTTGAAATTGCTGGTATTGCTGATATTAGTTTTCTTTCCTTCAAGCTCAGCTTTTTCCTACTTCCCCTTTTTGCCCATCACGTTAGCAATATCCATTCCTGTGGATGTCTTGCAGAGCAAGCATCCTTGAAGTAATATGGTGTGTTGTGCTTCTCTAATGCTACTTCTCTTATCCTATTTCTTCATTCTGGAAGATGTCCAATAACACAGCTCTGCCTCTAGTAGTGCAGATATCATGGTACTTAAAGAGTAGCAAAGTGACTTTTTAGATCTTTGCACTTAAATGAGGCAATCTTACTTTTATTTCTTTGTAGATATTTAAATACAAGGAAACATTTACAGACTCTGGAAAGAATTATTCAAAGGGATAGATCACAAGCAGATTGGTTAAGATGTCTAGGGATACAAAAATACTAATTCTATATACAAACCTTCAAAGTTCAGAAGATACAATTTAGAAGTTCTTGGCCTACCTTCTGATAGCTGCAAATATGGGTTTTCTTATTCCTTCTAATAAACATCCCTTAGAAGAGGTAACCCTTAGGTGCATAAAGGGAAATATGTGCATATGGACACTGTAACTGAAGTAGCAAGAGTATGGGCATTGTTATGACTATCTTCAGTGGTAATTTAAACTGATGCAATCAAATGTCTGTACTGATGAATTCCTAAATTAGTCCCTTGCACTTACTGACCTGAGTGAAAAATAACCTCCTGAGCAGCTTCACAGCACAGGCTGCTTCTGCCAGGGTCTTTTCCCAGAAGGCAGGTTGGAAGTGGCTACCCTTCCTCGGAGGCTAGGACAGCATGGGCACAGCCAGCCAAAGCCATCTGGCCTGGGAATTCGTGAATGAAGCATGGGATGAGTTAGTTCCCTGTATAGAAGTCACTTTCTTGTCCACTGAGTGCTTGATGAGGTGGTAGCCAGCAGTGAAACTGTGGTTAGATGGATGAAAACAGAAAGATTTTGGTCAGCTGTCTTCTGCAAGGATTGCAAAAGAGGTTTTGCTTAGGCAGACCTTGAAGTACTGCCACAGATCCTGAAGACAGGTTAATAGAGGTCTACATTTCTACGAAATTCTTATTACTGAGATTACAATTTTCCAGGCATATGCTGGAGGACATATATAAATAATACAGCTCAGTTATTGCTACATAGGTGCTTGCACAGGAGTAACAAATATAATGGATTAACAGTCATAACTAGAATATGTGTTTTTGCACCATGATGAGTTGATAATTGAGTCATTAGAAACAGAACAACATTTAGTAGCATAAAACACAAAGTGAAGGATTAAGGAATAGTTTCTAAAGCTTCTGCAGTGAGTTACAAGCTCAGACTGAGAAAAAAAAACGTATCTGATAGTGATCCTGTGATAGACTGATATGATAAAGCTATATAAAAAGAAAACTAAACAGAATTCCAGCAAGAGTTTATGTGGAATGTGATGTACAATTATGCAAATGAATTAAGCACGATAAAAGGCACAGAAAGATAATTAAGATAATTAAGGGGAAGAAAGATTTTCATCTGAGAGGAACTTGGCATTCTCAGTCTAAAAAAGAAGAGGTCTATAATGTCGCGCGCTAATACAGCAGAGAAAAGCTATTTGGACTATTGACCATGCTTGGCACAAGAACAAATGAGCATATACTGGTCATTAATAAATTCATCCTGAAAAGTAGGCTTCTAAGTATAAGAGCAACATAATTTTTTAACAGCTTTGCTAATTGCTGCCAAAAAAAAAAAATCATTAGAGAGCATGATCACAACCAAGAGTAAATGATGTGACTGACCAAAACAGCAGAACTAGGATGCTTTTTTATGGCCTATATTACTAGAAGGAGACATTACACAAGGTTTCGGGTAATAGAAGCAAGGATCCTGGGTGTGCGTCTGAATTCACTGCACACTAATAACAACATTTGTTTTTACTGATTTTTTGTTTGCATCACTTAATGTTTGTTTGCTGTATCTCTTGTTAGTAAAGAAGAGTTTGTGCTCTTGATCATATGATGTTTTACTAATGAGATGTTTAACTACATTTTTTATTATTAAAAGAATTAATGTAGTTAAACATCTCAGTCATTAGATGTGCATTAATTCTTTTAATAATAAATATAAGTAATTAATTATTCAAGAACTGCATAAGACCTTTGCAATACTGATAATTTTCAGTTGTATTGTTACATTTCAGTTTGGCATGCTGATGCATAACGCACATTCCCCTCTCCTCTTAGGTTTCTATTGGTTGCTATAGTTACCAGCCATTTCTCCCCTCGTGTCATTTATGTAGGCTAAATTCCTGATGACACTAAATATCTTATCATGCCCATCTTGCTGTTCCAATTTCATGGAAAGGCAATGCACACAGCTTGAAATAGGAAGAAGACTTAGGAAGAAATGAATATAGCTCATCTGCATGACAACCTTGGTCCACAGCTCTGCACTGCCATATATTTGAAATCTATGTTAACAATAACCCAACAAGGTGTTGCACATGCTGTAAAAGAGGCTGTCTTGATATTCAGTATTTAATCTATTAAAACATTTGGCTCTGTTCACACACAGTTGGGGGACCAATTAAAAGTCCAGAAAAACCATACAAATTTTCTCATGTAATTAGGCATTTCAGGGCATGCTATTAAGGGCCATCTGTTTTCCTGGTTGACTAAAACTGAGAAATGAGATGTTTGCTTTTGCAGTTGGTGTTCCGTCTGTCTTCAGTCTTTATTTGATTAGTGCTTTAAGGGGTGGGGGTTGAATTTATTTATAATGGCCTTAATTTGCCTTGTCTGCTAAGTATGTTTCATCAGGTAGGATGTTGAACTGCTTACCATTCTGGACGCCATTTATTTTTTCTATGCAAATAAGTTTCTAGAACAATTTTCTCCATCATTTTTCTTGTTTACTTTCCTCCATCTCCTTTTTTTCTTTTTTTCCCCCCTATTCTACCATGTATTCCATTTTTCCATGGAGTAAGTCATCACAACTAGAGAGAAATCACTGATTTTTTAATGCTTTTTGAATTTAGCTAGTGAAATCAAGCAGATCTGAGCATAAAAACAAAGCATATGTTGCAAAGGTACAAGAACGGTCTCACTGTCAGCTCTGTAACTTCTGTGTAGTCCAACTGAAGGTAGTATAGAATATGTGATACAGCAGCACAATGTGGGGGTACCCAAAATAACTTTTAATTCAGGCATTCCTGCTATTCCATCAGCCTTGTGTGTCAGTACCTTTAAAAGGACTGCTCAGCCCCTTTGAACTGGTACAGCTGGTTCTCCACATCTTTCTCCAGGCACCCCTAAATCCTACTACAGCAGTGATACATAGCAATACTTCCATTTAACATTTCTAACAACTAATTGTTTCAGATTGATTTTTACTCTAGCACAAAGCCTGTTCCTGTCTCTAAAAGTACTTTTACATATAGGCTTATGCAAATAAAATAAAAAGTCTCATATGTTCTGGTAATAAAAAAATATTCACAATTGCTGTGCCAAGCCACCTCATCATTCTGCTTTAGTTAAGACATGGTGCATTAGTATTTCACCTGCTGTATGTACAGCAGCAGGTACAGTTATAGCACTATTCAAATCATCTATCTGTCCATTCATTCATTCAAATGCTAGCTGGTATGAAAATTAAAATTGAAAAATCTGTTTATAACAGAGGCTGTTGCTGGACCCTTCTCACTGTTAATGTCCCTGCTCTAGCATTACCCATAGGAATGTTACCCCTAGAACTTGCTCAGGCTGGAAGTCTTCTTGTTGGATTTTGGAAGGGTTATCAAAATCCATAAGCAGTTTAAGATCAGTATTTAATTTTACTTTATTATTTGATAATTTTATTATCAGTATTTTTTAGGCCCTTAGGGTAGGATCATTTCACCAACATTTAGAGAAAGATAGTTATCAAGGAGTGAGTTACTTATCTTTATCTCCCTTTAAGGTCAGCGGATAATAATGAGGATGATTTCCAAGCAGCGATTATTTTCCCTAACTTAGAGAGGGTATGTAATTATATGTAATTAGCTACCTTATTTGTACTGAGATGAATCACCCAGGAGCCTGCAGCTCTTAACAGTAAGAGCTAAACTTTGACTTGTCTGTCTAACTTTTGACTCCCATAAGGTTGATTTCATTCCCCCCTAACTCCACACATGGCTTCCTGGCCTGCAGTGGAAAGAACTCAGCATTTTTCAGCTGCTCATAGATGACTAAAGATGTTCTTCCTCCCTCTTGAGAAGCAAGGGTATACATTTTTCTACAAGGACAGTAGAAGTGCAGACACTGTGACCATGAAGCTACAGCTGTTCATGATGCACACCATAATGAACACAATTAATGAAGACGTCCTAAGTTTATTATCCAGTGAGAAGGAAATGTGGATACTTCTGAATGTAACTATAAAGAGAATTAAACCTTCTTTCCAAAGAAACTTCCCTGAAATAAAAAGTTCCTTTCTTTTTAAGTGAGTGAAGTTGCTTAAAGAACACAACAAAAGCTATTAAAACTTTGACAGATGTTCTGCTATGGTGAGATGTAAAATAGCGTGTTAATTTTAACCTAAATGACACAGAGTGTGTCAGAACTTTTTGTTACAATGTTTTGCAGACTGATTTTTTTTTCCCCCCCTCAGAAATTACTTTGTTTCAAATTCGTAGTTATTCTGTACTCAGAAAACTGGAGGAAAACTGGATTATTATTTCTTAATTTTTTATTTCATAAATAATTCTTGAAAGCATCAGGATTTGGGAGACCTGGAATCATCTGAGAAAAGGAATTTTCATCGTTTTGTGGAGCCTACTTTAAAGGGTCTTGCAAAAGTTTTTTCCATCCTAGGAGCGATCATGTCTGCTCCACTGTGATAATAATGTACAGCACTTCACACAGATTTTATAATGAATCACCGCAGATTACATCATTACAGTAGCACTATGATTGTGGATGTTTCTATATAAGACAAAATTTTCTGTGCATTTTAAGACCTGTGTGTTCCAGGTCCAGAAATGCACACAACAGCTGAGGTCCAAAAAATGGCAGTGCAATGAGCAGGATGGAGAAAGGTGACTTCTCCAGCCACCTTGGCTTTCCTAGGCATTGGGAAAAGCATGCAGGCTCCCCAGGCTGCTCTCCAACCTCGGTAAACATGCTTATAAATACTTACAAGTCTTTATTATAATCTCAATATCTACAATTTCCGTACAATTTTGATTTAGTGGCCAGAGATTCAGTGAGGTCTCTGCTAGTCAATGGCAAGAGTGCTTTTTCATTCTAGTACTTTACCCAGAGACAAAACAGGCCCACTGACTCTCAAAATCTAAACCAAGATTTAGTTTTTGTCTTAATGCTGTTACAGGTTTGACCAAAAAAACCCTTTGGCGACATCTACAGTTTTTTCATGCTAAGCAGTAGGTAGGAGGAGACCACCACCTCCTGATACTGCTGCAAGACTCCGTGAAAGCTTTAGAGATATTTCCTCTGACTGCCATAGAGACAACTCCCTCTTTATGTCATCACCTGTCCTGCATTCCTTCCGAGAAGAAATTGTCTGTGGAGTTTGTTCTCACTGGTAGACATTCAAGTCCCATGCCCTTTGTCCCTTGGCCCAATAAACTCTAGACATCCCTGCAATCTGTGCCCAGGTCCCTGCACATTCTCATGAAGTGGATCTGGTCTAAAGCAGAAAAACACAGCAGTCAGCCCTTGGGGAGCTTCTATATCACTTGGATTAACTCGCCTTGTTTAAATCTTGCATTAGTAGAGATACAAATAGGTACACATAGGTGAAATCTCTCCAGTTAGTAGAGTATTTTAGACTCCACGTTTAATCTTTATTTTAATCAAGGATATCAAAAACACAGACTGAAATAAAAAGAAGAGATTTTTTAACAGTCAGAAAGAAGGATGAGTGAGAGCTTAGCAAAGTAACACAAACTTGGAAAATAAGATTCAGTGACCTTTTAATCACCATTTTTCTGGGTTTGTAGAGGAAGATCATTTATTTTCCCCATGCTTCAGTATCTTTCAGTACGGTGGAACAACTTACTTTAAATCAGACTTAAGGGGAGAGACACTAAATACTGGAAGTTTATTACAGGTTTTGATCAAAGCACCGCACCTTGCTATTTACTTGGGCAAGTCAATTACATGTGTAGTATTTCAGTATAAAATAGATCATCAAGTGATGGTGTGGTAAGTTATTCTGCTCTACCAGAGGACCTGTGGTATGCTATGAGACATTTGTACCATGAGCTAAAAAACAACTGGACTTTAGAGAGCCTTTGACAACCTTCAGAGGAAAAGACAGGTTAACACTTTTTAATCTGAAATTACAGATAATTACATTTTCCTCCCTCAGTTCCCCTGTAGTTCCAATTAGAGATGCTATTTCTCACTTCTCCTCCCAAAGCGTGGCGCGATGCTGCTATGCATTATTGAGCAGCTGCCTCATTTGACCCCAGAGGTGACTGCTTTTGGAGCTGGATGGAGCCAGCCACACAGATTCCTTGACTACACCACAGAAATATTGTGACTGGTTTAATTAGATAATGCTCAAGAGGTGTTGTGAGATACTTGGATTAGAAGCATTATGTAAGGCCAAATTAATTATGAGTATTAATACAATCTTGATCTAAAGAGTAATTTGAATAAAGGATAAAATAATAATGAGATCTTCGTGAGTCACATATAAGAGTGCTTTGCCTCACCATATAAAATATCTCCCACACCATTTAAAATGTTTCTGCAGAGCAGAGCAGGGAGGGCAGTGCTGCTCAGAAGTGACAGAAATACGCACTGCTGAATGTGAGTCACAGCTGAACTCCAACACTCGCTCCTTTGTTCATGCAACAGGAATAAGACATCCTGTTCCCTGTTACAGAATTGCCTGTAGTTACCTTGATAGAAGGGAAAATGAAGAATCTGCCAGACAGAATGGGTTGTTTGGTTTTGTTTAGAGGAGTGGGGGTTTAGCTTTACTCCCTGTACAGACCTGTGGTAATACAGCACAGCCATTCTCATCACAGGGTGAAATTCTGATGTTTCTGAAATCAAGGAAATGTTTCCATTGACTTCAGCAGAACCAAGATTTCAACCACTTTTTTAGTGCTGTGCTCTTGTAGGTAAGAAGATGCAGAAATACTGAGGATGGCATAAATGTATATGCCATGTAGACAATTTCTCTACAAAAACAAAACTGGAAAAGTCAGTCTGAACTGATTTGACTGTTCTACAAATGTCTCTTGAGAGCTGGGTGGCCAGCACAGCATTCCACTAAAACTTTTGGCCTGGTAAGATTTATATATTTTATTTGGTATACCAAAATAAAAAGGTTTGGTATTAGATTTATTCTAATAAAATTGGAATGTATGGAGATCAGATTTTTAAGTCTAAAGTTCTTTTATTTCCTAGGGTATATTATTTTGATTAAATATGTTTATCTACAGGATATGGAAAATATTTGCTTTAGTGTGAACTGAGCTGCTTCTAGATTGGCACTGACTCTAAGAGACAACTGCAGAAACGAAGTAAACTTAGTCACACGGACTTCATAATTTTATACTTAAATTGTGGTAAGTATTTTAAAGCTTTAATGAAACGGGTCTTAAATACTGAATTATTTAATGATATTAAGCTAGTTAGCACAGAAATGTGAATACAGAACTATTTTATTTTTAAAAGCAGTGTATCCTTGTAGATTTCTTCTTTTGTTTACTACATAATTGAGTATTCAAACTGAACAATCTCTGTCTTTTCAGGTACTGGACAAATATGTCTAATGACTAGTCCTCACACAATCATCTCTTACAATACCAGATTTTCACATGCAGACTTCCTCATTATGTAAAACTTCAATTGGCCAACTACAGCAGAGCATATAAACGATATTCTGAACATTTAGTTCTAGTTCTTTTATTTTTGTTTACTTCTGTGCTTCATTATAATGAGATACACATTTCTGTGTGTCAAGAATTATAATTACTCACGTCCATAGAGCAGCTCACTAGAGACTATAATGATTGCTCGCATTTTGGCTCAAGGCAAGAACTAAACTAGCAAGTCTGACACAGTCACGACTCTTACATTTTAATTTGTTCACCTCCTGGTAGCACCCAACAGATCACCTATGCCTCTCCTAATTTCTCATTACAAAGAGATGAAAGTCCCACCTCTCTTCCTTTTTTTTTTTTTTTTTTTTTTTTTTTTTTTTTTTGGTGGGGGGGGTGGGATGCTCTTCATTCCTTAGAAAGAAGTTCATGTTACAAAGTTGCAGAGCTGTCTGACATTTCACCTGGTGCGCAAACAAGAATGGCACCTGAGGTGGCTGACCACACTTACAGCACAGCCAGCGTCACAGAAATGTCCAAGGCCGTGGAAGCATTGGGTAACAGAGCTGAGTGCACAAGGCCAGAGGGTATTTTCTTGTTTGGGTGAATTAAGCAAGGTCATGGGGCAAGCTACCAACCTACAATGGCTGAAGAGATATATACAAGCTGGAGGCAGCATATTACTCATGGGCCTGATGTGGCTGCTGAGGCCTCCTCGAAGGCAGATGC
Organism: Alectoris magna; assembly: GCA_030625065.1. Taxonomy (NCBI): domain Eukaryota; kingdom Metazoa; phylum Chordata; class Aves; order Galliformes; family Phasianidae; genus Alectoris; species Alectoris magna. Next base: position 81,648,755 of record CM060562.1, on the reverse strand, counting down.
TGCAGTGAGAGTCAGCACCTCCCACTGGTAACCACTCCTTTGCTATTACATAACTGACAACTTCTTAGTTATTTCATTTTCTCTCTGATGCATAGTTTAATTTCCTGAGAATTCTTTTGCCTCAATCCATCGGAAGTCTTCACAGTTTAACATGGTGGTAAGGCATTATGGTTTGTGCTACATCTTGGACTATAGTAAACAAGTTCTATCAAGTAATAATAACAGGTGATGTCCTTTCTTTGTCTATTACCTGTGAATTATGAGCCTCTAAACCACTGAAAAACACCAGGCATTCACCACTTTGTCTGAGTTGGATGATTCTGACCTTTTGCAAAGATTTTCTTTCACATAAGGGAACCCTAACCATGTCCTGAGACATATGCTGTGGGAGCTTGATTTGGAAATGCTAGCATCAGCCAAGACTTCTCCACAAGGTCTTGATAAGGTACCCGAGTGCATACAGAAATGGCCTTTCTCCTCTACTTGCAACAACTGAGTGAACAGAGCGGCCATATCTTCCTCTATACCAGATACATTGTACTCAGCCTGTGGGCCACATGCAGCCAGGTACAGCTAGTACTGTGGCCCCACGATTGCAAACTTTTAATATTATGTAATTTTCTGCAAAATTTTTCGTGAGCCAATCCAACGTAACTGGCAATAGGGCTAGAGGGAATGGCCTCAAGCTGCGCCAGGGGAGATTCAAGTTGGACATTAGGAAATAATTTTTCTCCAAAAGAGTGGTCAGACCCTGGAACAGGCTGCCCAGCGAGATGGTTGAATAACCTCCCCTGGAGATGTTAAAGGAACACTTAGATGCTGTACTGAGGGACATGGTTTAGTGGGAAATATTGATGATAGGTGAAAGGATGGTAGGACTGGATGATCCTGGAGGTCTTTTCCAACCTTGGTAATTCTATGATTCTATGTAGCTTGAGTGTGGACTACATAGACAGTAATGGAATGTTGTGTAAATACTTCTCTTCCCAAAGAGTGGTCAGGCGCTGGAACAGGCTGCCCAGAGAGGGTGCAGTGCAGTGCTAACTCCACCTCTAGTGCCCACTACACAGGTGCAGTCAAATCAAAACCTGCCTGTAGCATACATTATATTCACTTGTGCCACTGGGTGAGTAAAACACAGCGATTACTGATAATAAAATTTCAACCTACCTATGTCGTCTCAAAAAAAGAAAAATTGAGGATGAAGCAAGAGCGTACAATGAAAAATACACAGATGAGTACTTCTCCATTGAGACAAATAATAAGGCACTATGCTTAATTTGTAAGGAAATCATGTCAGTTTTCAAAGATTACAATTTGAAAAGACATTACGTGAAAAAAAAGCACTTCCAAATTCAATGCATGTCAAGGAATGTTTTCTATAGAAAAAAACAGTGAAACTGAAAAAAGTCTGAAAAAAGTAATTGTTGAAATGACATAGTCACAACTCAGACTATTATAAACACAAGTTATGCACTAGAGAACATGAATGCAAAAAAAAAAAAAATCAAACTAATTTACTGGTGGTAAGTTTATTAAACAATATATGGAAAGTGTGGTAGATATAATTTGTTCCAATAAAAATGGATTTTTCTGACATCAGTTTGACTCACAAGACTACAGCCAAACAAACTGAGGAAACAGGAAAACGCATTGAAATAAATTTGGAAAGTAAAGCTGCTAATTTCAAATTTTACACTTTGGTGATAGATAAAAGAACTGATACCACAGATGCAGCTCAACTGGACGTTTTATTAGAGATATTAATAAGACATCTCACCTTAGGATTTTAGGTGTTTTCACAAAATTGCTTTAAAAAAAAAAGTTTCTGTAGTGCTTGCATACACTTGATATATACCTTTGCAATTGTTTGTTCTCCTGAGTTCTTTTACTTACAGAATAAAGACTGATTAAACTTCTACCGAGACAACTTGTAATTTCTTTAAAACAAATAATGAAAGCATTTAAAGAAGCATTTAAAGAAGATTTAAATACAAGAAAAAAGCTTTTCCATGAAAGCACAACTCTTGAAAAATAGCATCAGCTCTGACACTGAAATCTTTCTTATTTAATTAAATCACAGTAAGCAGTACTTTATTTCATACGTGTTAGGGATTTTCAGTCCAAGAGAATGAACTAATGTGTACTTTTGGAGGGAAAGGCACTGGGAAAATATTATGGCAAGGCATTCAAAAATCTCAAAGGCATCTCTGCTGATAATAGCAGTGCATGGTATATGTGTGCACGAAAAAGAGTCCTGCCCTTTCCTTCCCTACTCACCAGCTACATTTACCTACATTGATACCTAATTTGTCTCACTAGCCCTCTGCTCTGCATCACTGTAACCCAGGTACATCTCTTAACCCACACATCATGCTACTAGGTCTCAGGAGTTACCAGAGTTTGCCCTGAAAGTACAGCAAATGCACTTTATCGTTAAAAGAGCTCCCATCCCTCAGTGAGCATTTTGCTCTACATAAGGAAGGATATGCACATGGTCCTTGCAGTACCCAGTCCTGATATTTCAAATTTCTCTTGAAGATGTTAAAATGCAAGAGCAGTACAAATAGTGTTCTCAATAGCAATGAAATACTGTAGTTAGGAAGCTAATGAAATAACTATCCCACACCTTTCTACACTGGTTTGCCAATAGCCCAAGGCTACTCTGAGTTCACTGGAAAGCATTACAATGACTGCTTTCGAAAATTAATGAAACATAAAATCACAGTAGCTTTATATGAGCAAAATTATAGGTGAAGCAAAAGAAGCAGAAGCAGATGCACACCTCAACTATTATTTCTGGACACATGTATCTGCGGCAGGGGGAAGCTGATACTATTCATAAGCCAGTATATTTAAAGTAATACTTTCAAGAACATCTCTTGAGTATTGATCCACTTGAAAGTGATATAGGAAAAAAGAACAGTATTTTTGTTATGTGAAGTGCTTTTTAAATTAAGAGAAAAAGTGACCTACTGAGTACATTCACGTCATCCAACACCTGCACAGAAGATAAACGTTATCAGTGAAACAGAAAAAAGAACTAAGCCTGTTTTTGTTCAATATGAAGTTTCTTACTCAAATGTCCTCAGATTTTTTCTTGTGTCAGCACTGTTTGATTCCTTATATTACAGACGTTTCTGAACAGAAAACCAAAGTCTTTTATTTGAAAATAAGAAATAACTTGAGATTTGATTAAGTACATTTGATCAAATGTCAAGTATGGCACCAGTATGTGATTGTGAAGTACAGTAAATGACTTTTTTGAAGGTAAAAAGTTACTTGCTTGACAACAAACACACTTGCTGTACCTTATCTTTTATAACAGAGCTGTTTTGTCTGATTGTGTAGTTTTAGAAGTCAGTGAAAAAAGAATGCTTCACTAAAGTGAAAGCCTTGATCAGGCACTGCTTCTTCTTAAAGCCAAAATAAACACAGAAACACATTTCTTAGCACACTCAGATCAAGTTTTCCTTCTGCTCATGAATAAAGAAATCAAAAGTGGGGTGAGATGATAAGGGCTTTCTCCAGGCCCAAAAAGAAAGATGGGGGGGGGGGGAAGTTTCTCCCTAAATTTCTTGTAAGACCATATTTGTCTTCTCTTTTGTGTTTTGTAAATGAGGTTTTCAACAGATCGGTGACAAACATGGGTTAGCATAACCATCATGACTGCTACTGGGAGTGAGTGATTGTAAATACTTCTCCTAGATTGACCAGAGGAGGACCCCTTCTCTTTCAGACAGTCCCAAAATACATATATAGATGGATAGATGGATATAAAATGCCAAGGCCATTTATATAAATGAAGCTCAGTTAGTTCAATAGTCATCAAGCTTCAGCTAAAACACCAACACTAAGGCCTCGGAGGGAGAGAAGGGTCTTCTGCCATCCCAGGCATTGGAGGTGGTGTTGGGCTGGTGGAGGAGCAAGGAAACCCTAAATCCCACATCTCTCGTGTAGTTCAATTTCTTCTCAAAATTCAGTAGACACCATATTTTTTTTTCTTTCCACCACTACTGAAATGAGGAAAAATAGCTTTCCACATCAAACACTTCCATATCTTTTACCTTTTCAAGTGGTTCATCAGCACCATCTTCTGAGATAATAACAAGACAGTCACACAAGTCATGCTGCTAGATTGTTGAAATTTGCTTGATCCTGTGCAATATCAAGTTTTCCATCTCTAGCTCAGAAACTTATACCAGATTCACCTCTAAGCAGTCTGCCAGTCCAACGTATCAGAGTAACAGTTTTCAATTTGTTGAAGAACTCATTCCAAGTTGTTTCTGTTTGACTACCTTTCTTGGTTGCTGGGTTGTTTGTTTGGGTTTTCTTCTTTCTTGGTAGAAAGGTATTGTTTATTGATGCAGAATTCCTTCCTACACTGCATCCATCTCAGAAGATGGAAAATGAATTATGTGAGTATGAATGTGTATATACACACACACGTATGCACACAACAGTCACACCTCCAAATTTCTTCCTACTGAGACTGCCAATTTAACTAACACTGGTCACCTGTTGTCAATCAATTTTCCAAACTTTTTGGTTTAAATCTATTTCTCACCTAAGTTTCAGAAGTGTGAGATTCCATAATTACATACTATTTCACTAAACATCCAACTTAATAAGCTCTGTTTTCATTTACTTGTGAGAAGGATATCAAAGAATCTCAAGATTTTCGTTAATCTTCTTATAAAGCTTTAGAGATCTCCAGCAAGACTCAAGATAGAGTAATGTTACTGATTGATACAAACAAGTTTGACACCTGAGAAAGAAGCCATTGAAGTGACTGAAATACTGGAATTCTTTGAAGATCAGATTTCTTCTGAAAGATATCTCCCTCAAACAACTGACTTGGCAGTGCTCCATGAAACTGAAAAGCTTCATGGCTTTCCAGTTAAGCTAGTATTAATTTTATTAACTAAGCTTATTAAGTATTAGAAACAACTTGCCCTTTTGTTAACCAGCTTCTTGAAAACCAGTTGTAACCATCAACCCTGGTGTCACGGCTGAACCAATGCAAGAAGGCTTAGAGAAGTCTTGGCTCTAGATAGTTCATTGGAAGAGCATTTTCAACATAAAAATAACAGATGGTTTCCAAGCAGCTTTTCATTCTGTTTCCTTAAATTATATAAGATGGATTTTTATTCTCTTAATACCAAGAAGGAGCTACGAAAACTGAACAACACCCTAGATAGTTGGTTACACATAAGATGTTGAGTATTCAAATAGGACGTGACATGTTGCATATAGCAAATGACATAAGTCATTAAAAACCTTAATGTTAAAGACACTTAAGTAATTTATGCAATTTATTGGCTAGTCCACAAGTCAGTGTTTCATGATTAATGTTATACTCTTATGGGTTGTTGAACTGCCAGTGGTCAGTTACTTTTTTTTCCCACCACCTTATTCTGTGATTGTCGTTAGCAATATCACCTAATACTTTACTGAACTTCCATTTGCCTGTTTTCACACTGTGGAGATACATTTCTGTTCCCTGCAGCCAAGTACCAACACAATACTATGAGTACTATCATCTTCAAAATTTAGTGCCATTACGCGTACATTTAAAAACACAAAAATTTTTCAAAGACCAGTAAATAGAGACAAGCCAATCTTGGTCAGTGTTGTTAAATTCTGATTTTTCTACTTAGATTTGTACATTTATAGGATCACAAAGTTCATAAAAAATACTAGTGCATGGTCATTTCTACTGATTTTGTAACAATACACACCATGATATTAGAAAAATAGAACAGGAAAAGAATAAGAATTGTATTTTTCTATTAATCATTGAACAGTATATAAAATTCTACTCTGAGCTATTTGAAGTTTCACCTGAAAATTTTAGCAGTAAGTGGATATTGAAATACACGTATAACACAAAAGAGAATTTTATTAACTCCATTGAAATGGAAAAACAGATGTCAAGCACATAGAATTCCAGAAATTATTAAATGTTCCTTTAACATTATCCTCCCCATAAGGTAGCTGAGTAAATGGATTACCTCTTTGTTGGAGAAAATACCAAGCCAAATGCTGTTACTTCAGCCTCTCATTTTTAAAAAAAGTTGCACAGTGCCCAAATATTTTATTCCCATAATGTGACAATTATTTTTTTTCCCCAGTATGCCTTTTTGTTTGTTCCATGAAATGAATGAAAAAATAATAGGAATAAACAATGGAACTATTTGTAGTCATGCATCTCTCTGTAGAAACACTAAATATCCTTGACCTAATGATAATTGCAGCCTTGGGTGGCAAAGGGTTTAAAGAGAGAGCTTTCATTGGTAATTCTCAGGCTTATAGGCTACTTGCAGAAGAAGTCCACCTGTTCGGTCCACAGCTACATCTCCTGACCTGGTCACTCTTGTCACATGACATTATGGAGGTTTGTTGGGAGATGTATGACAGGAACTACTTTTCCTAATCCAGTCTGGTGTAAGAATTGTCTGTCTCTTTTATAGCATGATTCCTTTGCATCACCCACTGATTCAAACCATGCAATTAGACTCACTCTAAAGAAGAAATTCTCTCTAGATTCCATCTCTGAAAAATTTTATTGCAGTGTAAATTACAATCAGCGAACAGAAGATGGATAAACAGATGTTATTCTGGTGTGCATTCCTCTTTTGTAATACTATTAATAAGAAAAATCCCTCGCCTTCTTGGGCAGGCTGGGAAATACAAACATCTGAGACTCAACTAGCTTATTTACACAGGTACTTTTTGCTAAATAGACACATTCTTGTATTTCGCTACATGAACAAGACAAGATAAACAAATACCCCATGGAGACTGCAGGTACTTATTTAATCACATAACCATTCACTTGATTTTCTTAAGCTCTTTGCATGTTACAAACTTGATTTCAAGCCCATCTATTACACAGAATAAGCAGTTCTCCAAACTTTTAGATTCAGACATCAGAATAAGAATAATTTATCTGATCAAGTGAACTGAAAATAAATTTTCAGTCTCTAGCACATTAAAAGAAAAATCTTTCCCTCCCTTGCTCTCCCCCACAAGCTTACACCTTGCCTCCAGTAACTCACTAGAGAAGAAACCTGTCAACCAACAAAACTGTTAATGCTAAGACTGGAATTAGACAGAATATAGAAAAGTGTTTCAAAATTAAAGCAGTAAAGAAACATGGCAATAACAAAAGGCATTTCTACACTTCGGTTTAGGATTTTTTCATTTGGGCTACTGGTTTGCAGCATCAGCATCTCCTCAAAGCCCAGGCTGAAAAGAAGGCTTTAGGATAACAGATGTAACTTTAGGCAAGAATGCTTGAAGGAAAAGGGACAATTTAATATTTTCAAGTCAGTGGAACTGTGTGCGTGCAGTAAGTAAGACGGGCTTACCTGTAGATTTAATGTGGAGTAATTACACTCCTGCAAGCTCTAAATCCCTTTCCCACTCACAATTAAAGGCATAGATAACTTCTTAATGTACAGCAGCTGCCAGTTCAGATGATTGAAAACCAGTATCTATCAGTCTCTGTTTACTTCTTGTTACATAAGCAGAAAACCAGCCACACATAGAATACATGGAGGACAAAAAGAGTTTGACTAGCAGCGTAGAGATCTTTTCCAGTATAAAACGACTTCATCCATCAACTCTCTCCAGCAATACATGACTGGGTGTTTCATTTGCAGAACACAGGTGGTGATATCAAAAGAAGAAACAATAGCTTCAGTTACCCTTTCAGGCAAATTTTCAAGATCCTAATGACTTTCTGAAAGTCTCTGCATGGTTTCTTAAGCTCCTTTTGTTTGTGTTTTTGTCCTCAGAAAGATAATTGCCAGAAGTTTATTTGAACTAGCAAGCGTTCTTGGGGAGGAGGGAGAAAAGGAAAAGGTGTGGGATGTTAACATGTACAATTAATCAACTTCTGAAGTCTCTCTTCAGTTTGCTTGAAAGCTTATACAGACCCCTAACCAGATCTGTAAGCAGCTTTAATGCTCAGTACCTCATCACGGCCTTTCAATGCTTAAAGAGGGCTCATAGGGTAGAGATTTTTTACTCCTTGTCCTATTCATTACAGGTAACAGTTTTAAATTAAACAAGGATAGATTTAGACTAGATATAAAGAAGCAATTCTTTACTATTTACTATTAGGCCCTGGAACAGGTTGCCCAGGTAAGCTATGGAGGCCCCATCCCTAGAAGTGTTCAAAGACGGGTTAGATGAGACTTTGAGCAACCTGATCTAGAATCCTTGGATGTGGCCTGCTGTGCTGGGCTGTAAAGCTTTTAGTTCCATCCACTAAACATTATGTTTCATTATTTGTGCCCTGAAGTTCAACTTCTTCATTAGTAAAATCCACCAGCAAAAGTTGCTTTTAATGCACATTACTGCTGTCTCATAGGCTACAGAACAGTTCCTGATGGATCCAAAGCATTCCATGGCTTCCCACAGGCTCTTTGGAGGCAGAGAAACTTGCCCACATGTTTCGGGACTTCAGAAGCAGAGTTAATGCCTGGGAGACTTGACCTGCATGGATTATCTTCTTAAGCACCCTCACAACTCTGATACGTGTTCTTGTCTTTATCCTATCAGTCTTGTATCTGAAAGGATATAAAAGGAAGACTGACAAACTAAGTTTTGCAAGTAGGAATCAAAAAGTAAAGTTAGGATCAGGTCTAAAATATCTGTTAAAACATCCCAATTTTCATGCTAATTTTCAAGTTTTGTATTCTCTCTCTCACCATTCTCTATTAATTTCACAGAAGATTCCAGGCCTATCTTTATCATGGAGATTTTTCAAGGAATTTATTAAATAACAGTTTAAAGAGAATAGCTCACAATATCTCAGTGATACTAACTGCGGAGTAACCAAGGATACCTAAGACATGAATTCCATTTATCATTATTCATGGATCCAAACCAACAAGCCTACATCTTCAGGCTTTTGGCACAGGCAGAACCGCATGAATTTGTACTGGTCCTTAGAAGCAATGAAATTGCTTCTGATAAGTTCTTTGCAATACCAGGCAAAGCATCATAAAAAATGATAAAAATTATACGTAGGAAAAAGTCAACTCACTCACCTGACAGAAGGTCTCTAGCTATAGAAAACACCTTCTCAAGGAGTAGCCTTCAACCAAGCTAGCCTTTAAAGGACCCCAGGGAGGGGTGGATCCAGGCTCTGCTTTTTCTGGTCATGTGGGAAGCACAAGTGAATTACTTGCACCTCTGCTTCCTGGGCCAGACACCCCATTCACCAGATACTCAATCATCAGTTAAGGCCATGACGTAACAGTTCCCTTACAAATGGCTTACATGTGCAGTATTCATTTGCCTAGGTTACTTGCTCGCCTGCCCTTGCAACTATATGGAAGCCTGGGAGATTCTTGCTGAAAGCTGAAAAGTAGCAGATCCTTCTGTTGTCTACAGAAGACACAATGACTTCCTCGCCCTGACCTAAAAACCTACTGCTCTAAGCAATATGTGGAAGGAGCTGAATTAAACCTGTGAGCAATATTTTTCGAAAAGCAGTCTGCCCTGCCTACCTACTTAACAATTCAAGTAATTCCTTGACGTCCAAAACATCTTCCATAAGAGAAAAATAATCTGCAATCTTTGAAATATCTCGAGTACCTTGTACAATGTTATATTTCAATGATATGACATTGAAAAATTAAATCAAAACCTTTCTTTGTCACTTCTGCTGCTTCAGGATTGTATTTCAGTCTCAGATTGGCAGCAGACTAGGGCAAAGTAAAGATAGCAGGTACTGATCTACACTGATATGATTTACCTCTTTTTTATTCATTGACCTAAGTGATTGAAGATCACCCTCATAAAAACTGGCACCAAAAAGGCCCGATCAGCTGTTTTTCACCTCACTAGTTATTTTACTCTACATCTGCAGCAGTATTTTTATATACTGAAAGAAAAGATTCTTGCTTTGACCTGAAAATTTCCTATGACTTTTTTATCAGTTCAGTCACACCCAAGTAAGCATATTTTTGTGCTCAAACATACTGCACAGAGACTTGCATCAAGAAAAGCAATGAAAGAAGTTATAATGATTCTTGGTTCTCGTTTCCAGTTTCTGTGCAGAAAAATTCTACAGATCTTTTTATCCAGTTTCTGAATCTTGGTGTTATTTTCTATTGTTACTATTACCAGGTGTTATTTAAAGAAGATGACATTACAAGCTGTTTGGGTTTTGTTGTTTGTTTTTTTTTTCTACTTCAGACATCAGAATAAAGCAATCTCTTCAGTAAGTTTTAAAAACATACTTTACAATGAGATGTTGCCAAATATTTCTAAAACCTTTCAAAATCAAAGATATATTCATCTCTACACCTTTTTAACAACATCGTTTTTGTAGCTTTTACAGCCATGTTGGCTATGAAGCAGAATACTGCTTCCTTCCTCCCTTCCTTTTCCCTTTCCTTCCTTCCTTTTCCTTTTCCTTCCTTTTCCCTTTCCTTCCTTCCTTTTCCTTTTTCTTCCTTCCTTTTCTTTTTCCTTCCTTTTCCTTTTCCTTCCTTTTCCTTCCTTCCTTTTCCCTTTCCTTCCTTCCTTCCTTCCTTCCTTCCTTCCTTCCTTCCTTCCTTCCTTCCTTCCTTCCTTCCTTCCTTCCTTCCTTCCTTCCTTCCTTCCTTCCTTCCTTCCTTCCTTTTCCTTTTCCTTTTCCTTCCTTCCTTCCTTTTCCTTCCTTCCTTCCTTCCTTTCTCCTTTAGCAGAGGGTTGTTAGAGTTAGGGTACTATGGTTAGGCTGAGGTTGGACTTGGTGATCTTTGCGATCCCTTCCAACCTGAGTGATTCTATGATTCTATAATTCTCTTTGTTTGAAATTGATCATTCAATCCCTCACTGAAAAGTATCACCTAAATGCCACTTAAGCTAATCTAGCTTCTAAGAAGTGTGCATAGACATTAAAAAGGATAGTGTTAGCTTTTATTATAAGGGGAAAAATAATAATTAAAAAAAAAACCATGGGAAACCTTTCATGTGATTTTGTGGATATTCAACTTTTAGACTTGAATTTCACATTTATTTTTCATTTGAAAACAGCAATTCACATTTTTATCATTTTTTTTCTTTTTAGCTTGAACTGTTTTAATCACCTGACCATCAATTGTTCATGATTTTATTCTACTAATAGCTCAGAAAGTTCCCTCTCAAGGATTTCCTTTGAAAACTCACTAAGCCCTTACAAAAGTCTGATCGGAGATGCAGATATGATTTCATAGCTAAGGACCCGTCGGTTTTTCTATTACAAAGGTTTACTGTCAAGGACATTTACATCATCTCTGAATTCCTTCAGGGACAACTGAATGATTCTTTCAGGGTTTCCTATATTTGTTAGGAACTCTGTGGTCTACTTAAAACATTTAAAAGAGACTTTCTTAGCTCTGTGATGCAACTTACTGTATACAACTCATGTAACTGTGACTTAAGTACAGAAAATGAGTACTGGATGACATTTGAGTACTTGATAGCAGGGTTTTCAGGTACAAATCATGTAGTATCTTTGTTTGGGAGTTCCCAGATTAAAAATAATAATAATAATAATAATACTCTGCCTTGCAAATTTGCAAATTTTAGGACTGTGTTTGGAATGACAGTTTGTACACATGCTAAAATCTACTCTTTTGAATTTATAGTCAAGTTAGCTAGGCACCTGGAATTTGAAAACTGCATTAACATCTCTGTAGTTTCAATGTATTTGGAAGATATATAGTGATGCTTTACATAGCCACATCCTGGCTTACAGTTGCCACTACTCCAAAGGAGGAGGAAAACAACAACAACAAAACATAACCTCTACTGTCTAAGTTAATTAATTATTGTTAATTTGTCTAAGTTAATTAATTATTGTTGATTAATATCTTTGTTAATCACATTGGTCGAATAGGATAACCAACTCTATTAGGTAGGGTGCTAGTAAAGAAGGTGAAGACAGAAGTTTAATTTCTCACTCTGTGGTTGATTCCTTGTGTCACTCTGTTAAATGAAGTTTAAATAAGGGCACTTTTCCACCATGAAAATGGTCTAGGAAAAAAGGAAGATGCTTAGCTACTGAAGTAATGAAGGGCTCAGAACTGTTTAAAAGCTGAAGCAAAGCACAATGGAGAAAACAGATGCCAGCCAGAAGTCTTCAAATAACTTTCTAACAGTCTTTCCCACTGCTGTTGTAAGAGAGAAAAATAAGTTAGACGGACTCTGGGTCTCACCCACTGGGGCTTCTCTTATGCTTTCTGTGCACTTCCATATTTGGTGTCACTGCTACTGGACTTACCCAATATATAGAGACCCAGGTGAAACCATATTGTCTGACAGTCTACGGAGTGATCCATGTTACACTGGGATAATCTCCTTGCCTGTGTATGAATTTCAAAATGCCATAAAGTCCCAGAGCGTTCAATTAGTTTATCTTTCTCTGTTTTCCACAAAGAAATTAAAAATGGTGAGGACGAGTTGGTATTCACAAAAACTGGCAGAGCAATTTCTACTTAGGAAAACAAATACATAGATTAATTATTTCAGAGGAAGAGAGGTGTTCATGGCATGTGAGGAAACACCAGTGACAACACAGGCTTCTTTGAACTCTGGCAGCGCCTTAAAAATTCTGGAGCAGTCTGGAGCATTTGAAGTCCTATTCATTGAAGATATTTAATAGTGTCATGAGGGTTACCTAAACAAACATTTCAAATGAAGAAACAAAAAGGAAAGCATCTTTTTTACTTTTTATACCATCTTCCTTGCAATGCCCTTAATAATGTTTGAGGATGAGCATCTATCATGACACTCAGAGGTTTAAGAATCTAACCTATGGTGCTGACATTTTTTCATATTTGTTCACTACCCAAATATGGATTATTATGAAAGTGTGCTAAAAATCCACTTTGACTGGTCTTGAGTTGTGGAATATGAGCAAATAAATAGATTCTGAATCATCTGAAAAATGGTTAGGGTGCCCTTTTATACTCCAATTCAAGTAACATTTAGCTTGACTTACACCTGCCTTTAGCACGTTTAAAGAAATTTGGTTTTTAAATCACCAAGTTATGCATCTTAAAACTACATACCTCAATCACAACTGTGCCTCATTGCATATTTATTGAAGGCCACATTTTCCCTCAAGAGAAAATGACTTCACTGAGAGTCATACACACATCTGTGTGTAGAATTTGGCGACAAAGCGTAGATAAAATATTGAAGAAGGAATGAAAACTGTAAAAACTATTGGAAAATAGCTCCCATCCAAATGCAAGGTGCATGGGAATACAGGAGGATTATCTCCATAAATACATTGCTTGGTCCAATGTCACCACAGATTCTCACAGATAAGTGCAGAGGAAAACTTCTGATTAAATCTTAGTTTAACTCTTACAAATCTTAAGGAAATGACATATAAGCTACGTGTGTCAAGCGTTACATATATGCTACTGAACAACATTCTTAGACATGAATTTACTGAACAACATTCTTAGACATGAACATTCTTAGATATGAATTATCCAAGTAACCTACATAAGAATTTCAGTTTGCTGATTTGCTATTTTTATTTTTCATTTTCCTCCAAATCCTTGAGAATTCAAGTTATACAACAGATCAAGCTTATAGTAAGAGGCACTAAACCTAACGTTACCACGCACTGATCTTATAGAAACAGTGGATTTTACAAAAATAATGAGTTATTTCAACAAGAAGGCTGGAATCAAACTCAGAGCTGAACTAACTTACTGAATTTTATGAACATAATTTATACAGAAGCTTTCACAGATTTAAATGAAATACTCACTCACAGGAACCTCGGTGATGTTGTAAATCACAACCACTTGGTCCAGTTCCAAAATTACACATATAATAGATTTACGGCCACCTTCTTTCCATATTCTTTCCCCATAATCATTTGTTTTGGACAAATTCCTTAATGACTAATTGAGAAACCTTGTTAACTTTTTTTTTTTTTTTAAAGTTCCTTGTGATGTTTTTTTTTTTCCCATTTGTCAGAAACATGATTAAAGACATCATGCATATTTTGTTAAATGGATGACTGCCTCTTAAATATTCCTACAGAATGGATATTAGTGGAGTCTTACAGGCACGTGCATTTTCTCCCCTTAAAATATACACAGCCCAGCCTTCATGGTTCCCTTCTGCAACCCTCAGACCACTTATATACCTGCATATTTCCAGGATTTGTTACAATTCCACTGAATCTAAGATCCTGTCACTTGAGCCATGCCACGCAGTTGCATGCAATATCATGCAGACGCTCAAATTTCTATATCACCACCATTTTATTTCAGTCATGGGAATCACAGTGATCTGTCTCTCTCATGCTCTCAGCAGAAGCTATTCTTCACAGCAGCAGCTCCACAGCTGGAAAAAAAAGGATTTTTGCCAGGTCTTCCTTCCCAGATGGGCTTCAGGAACTCCAGGAAGCATAGCATATGAGTTTCGAAGCAGATTCAGTATTGACCGAAGCTCCCTTGATCAGCTAAAGATATGTTCAAACTTTTAGCTGTAAAGAACAGTAGACACTGAACTGGATGTGATTTTTCTGAGGGAAGGAAAACTGCCTGTGTAGGGTAAAAAGCATTTGCTTTATCTTTAGAAGCCAGTTAGAACATATTAGTCAGATAACAAACGTTATTTTCTTTGCTTCTTCATGATAACTTGTTTTACTTTTTCACTTGTAAACCTACCCTATCTGCCTGCCTGCCTGCCTATGTATCTATTAATCTAAATATGTGTGTACACACATCAGTATAAGTACGTATTTCTGTATATGACCTATCCTATTTATAGCATATATTGCATTAGAAATTAAAGTTATACTTCTAAAAAATTATAAAGTTTTTCTGAACAGTATTTCTTTTTCCTCCTGTCTCCTTTCCCTATTTGCTAGATACAAGGAATTCTGGGCTTCAAGAACTTACATTTTTAAAATTTAATCTGAAGCCTACATTTGACACCAGGAAAAATGAATGTGTTAACTGTTTAAGCTTGTTAAACACAGTGGGACACATTTACAATTAGAACAAACTGACAAAACTCCTTTCAATTGAATGAATCCATGATAATTTACTTTGCTGATTAGATTGCCCTCCCCCTCCCATCTAGGAGAACAATGTATGTCTTTTGAGGGAAGAAGTTGCCCCAGTTTTGAAGATCAAACAGGACTGCTTGGCCCATAGGAGTAGGTCATTAACCGCTAGTTATGTGCATGCCTCTGTACATGAGCGTGCATAGGCTTCCACAAAATGAGAAAATGTTTGCATTCCTTTCTGCGGAATGAAGGAGGAAAAGTACTTTGCGCCACATCCAGTTCACAGGCTCTAGGTCTTGAATAGCCGTGTCTTTAAACACTGGAGCATAACCATCATTCTGATTATCTGCTGTTCGCTTTGTCTTTTTTCTTGACCTGGATTTGTGGGGATCTTTTTTATCGGTTTCTGAATGGCGATATCCTTGATGGGAAAGGTTTTCTTTTTGCTTAATGTATACCATATAGAAGAAAAGTGAATCTGTTGTCATTATCTTTTGTGTGCATCTAATTTTATAGTGCTATGTAAGTGAGATCCTGGTGTGTCTTCAGAGAATGGCAACAAACTGGTAAAGGGTATGGTGCACAAGCTTTATGAGGAGTGACTGAGGGAACTGGGATTATTTATTCTGGAGGAGGCTCAAGGGAGACTTTATCACTCTCTACAGCTACCTGAAGGGAGGCTGCAGAGAGGTGGGGGTTGACCTCTTCCCATGTAACCAGCAATAGCAGTAGAGGAAATGGCCTCAAGTTGCTCCAAGGGAGTTTCACGTTGGACGTTAGGAAATAGTTCTCCAAGATAGTGGTCAGGATCTGGAATGAGCTGCCCAAGGAGGTGGTGGAGGCACTCAAGAAACATATAGATGTTGTACTGGGGGACAGAGAATCATAGAATGGTTTGGGTTGAAAGGGACCTTTAAGATCATGTAGTTCCAACCCCTGCTATAGGCAGGGACACCTCCCTCTAGACCAGGTTGCTCAAAGCCCCATCCAGCCTGGCCTTGAATGCTTCCAGGGAGGAGGCATCTGCAACCTCACTGGGCAACCTGTTCCAGTGTCTCACCACCTTAACAGTAAAGAATTTCTTCCTAATACCTAGCCTAAATCTACCCTCTTCCAGTTTTAAACCATTTACCCTCATCCTGTTACTACCTGCCCTTATAAAAAGTTCCTCCCCAGCCTTCCTGTAGGCCTCCTTCAGGTACTGGTAGACTGCTATAAGGTCTCCTCAGAGCCTTCTCTTCTCTAGGCTGAAAAGCCCCAGCTCTCTCAGCTGGTCCTCACAGGGGAGGTATTCTAGCCCTCTGTTCATCTTCATGGGCCTTCTCTGGACCTGCTCCAAAAACTCCACGTCCTTTTTGTGTTGGGGGGCTCCAGAACTGGATGCAGTATTTCAGATAGGGTATCATGAGAGCAGAGCAGAGGAGCAAGAGCAGAGTAGAGGGTCAACATGGTTTAATGGGAAATATTAGTGATAGGTGGACAGTTGGACTGAACGATCTCGGAGGTTTTTTCCAATGTTGGTGATTCTATGATGACATTTAAATAAATCACTGTGAAATATATCTTCGTAACAGAGCATAGCATGGTAACCAATGGCATACTGCCTCTTACTGGTAGCAAGTTGTCTCCCTGTTGTCAAATTATGCCTAACTTTTTATACTGCTTTTGGAAAAGGGGAATTTTTACTGCTTCAGCTGCTGAAGTATAATCTCCTTCCTGATGGTAATGCTTTATTTCTGAGCAGTAACAAAGAACTCATTGCATAACTCCCTGAACATCCTAAATCAGATGATTTGTTTAGAATTGCAGATTATGATCAAAGGGGCTAATAATATACCCGAACCATATTTCTGTCATCATAAATACATACAAAATAGAGCCATTGAAAACACTTTACAATCCATTTTGAAGAACGTGATGCCAAGTAATCAAGATGCATGATGCCAACATTTTTATTCTTAATTAAATACAGCACTGTAACACAGAAGAATGAAAGCATAAATGAGAAGACACTGGCACTGTTAGTGATTTTCGCTCATTCTTCTCAAGTTAGTAAGCACTTGCTCCACATCAGCAATACAAAACTGCAAACTATATCATTTGGGACAACATATTTTGTAAGTGTTTTCAGGCACTTTCAGCCCATGGGTAAATTGAGATGCACTAAATCATAAAGATGTCTAATGAATTCTGACAATCTGTAGTTCTTCAAATGAAAACTTTTACTTTCAAGTTTGCTCAAATTGTTGTTGACATTGTAGGCATCTGGTAACAGCAGGGCCTGCATGTTCTAAAGAGATATAATTTATTTATACTTAACATTTGATTGAAGGTTGTGCTTTTGTGTTCTTAGTTGACCACTGACCTGTTTGTAAATATTCAGCATATAGATTGATTAAATACTGAAATTGCATGACCTCTAATGTGATTAAACACCTGCACTGCTTTTATATTTAATTATTAATAAACGCGACTAATTATTTTGCATGACCTTTTGCCATGAATATATCTTTTGACTGTTTTTCAGATCAAAAGGCACCTTCAGAAATAGAGATCAAAGGAATTTATCTTCAGCTAGTAGAATCGGCTCCCTTCATGATCTGCAAACTGCTTATTTGAAGTCAAAGCTTGGTTTTACTTTTGCTTTGCCTGAGATTACATGAACTGCTAATCACTCAGTATTTGGATATTAAAATGGAAACTGCATCTTATTTTTTATTTATTGGTTATCCCTAGTTTGCACACATGCACAAATCCACACATGCACACTCACTATTACTTGATTATGAAGCCGATCTGTTAGATTATATAATCACTGAGAATATTGAGGACAAAGTTAATACAAGTTTAAAAAAACATACAAGTTATTTTTGAAAAGTGTTCTTCAATAGACCAAAATCATATATCTCAAAGTGAACCTGCAGTTTGATCAAGCCCTTATTTGCTGCTTTCTGATGACTAACAAAGAGATACACTGTTTAACTATGGGGAAGGTGGGAGGGGGGAAGGAATCAGCTTTTTTCCACCTTGAAAATATTGGAATTCTCCCATTTTAAATAAAATCCTAAGAGCTGTAAAGAAGTGCAGGATGGCTGGTATTCTGCAGGCTGCATACAGTGAATTTAGAAGTTTGTGACAACACTGCTTTTAACTACTACTAGTTCCAAATCCAAAATAAAAGGGCCATGCAGCTAAAGGAAATTTAAGTACATCTTGAATGATTAAATACAAAACAAGCAAGCCTAAATCATCCTATCCCAAGACAGCTGTTTAACAGCAGAAGGTCTCAGATTTGGTGCCTCTCAGTTAGCCCTCACTTGCAGGTATGACTGGTACACTAAAGCAGTCAGAGCCCCTTTCTTTCTTTAAAAGAGTAATAAACATGCTTCTGTCTAATTCTTCCCCCACATTTGGAGGTGAAAGTACTAATATCTCTCAACCTTTTCTTTCAGCCATACCTAAAAATATTATGTGAAAACATGGATGTTTTGTTCCATGTAATGAGTGCCCACTTTGAAAAGTATCTGCATCGCTTGCATGCACAGAAAAGAATAGACACATTGTGACTGTTAAAAAAAATAATAATAATTGAAAAAAAGAGGCTGAAGAATATTTTACTTTCTTATTTTTTTCCCCTGGGCTTCATTGAAAATTAAGTATAAAGCCAGAATGAAAATACTCTCTAAATTATTCAGTCAAGCTTATTTTTATCATTTGAAGTCTGAAATGAAAGTTCCAATGTGTTAATATTTTTCTCTAGTTGAGATGGTAAATTTATTTTTCAAATTAGATTTTTTAAAAAATATAGTAGATCAGAAATCTAGCACTATGTATCTTGATAAAAGAGCTTTTACGAAGGATTGGGTTTAAAGTGTTAAAAACAAAGCTGTTCAAGTTATCTGAGAATAAAAAAATGGGCTTGAAAATTTTAAAAGTGCATATTGCTCGTCACACCTGTTTACAAAGACCAATCTTCCTATACTGAAAAGTCTCATATATTCTGATCAACCTAACTCCATCCCATGAAACTGGCTCTGTTACTGATTTCTCACCTCACCTCCCTACCTCCTCAACTGCAGACTCCATTTCTGGCCCAGAAGGCCTTAACACAAACTTCTCAATAGTTTATGTAAATTATATAATCATACATACAATAATAACTTCTTTGATAGGACAAGAGGAAATGGTTTAACACTAAAGGAGGGGAGATTAAGATTCAATGCCAGGGGGAATTTTTTCACTCGCAGAACAGCAAGGTGCTGGCGCTAGCTGCCCAGAGGCTGTAGCTGCTCCTTCCCTGGAGGTCTTCAGGGCCAGGTTGGATGGGGCCCTGGGCAGCCTGATCTATTGCCTGATTTACTAGTTGGCAACCCTGCTCATTGCAGGGGTGTTGGAACTAGATGATCTCTGAGGCTCCTTCCAACATAAAGCCATTCACTCTGTCATTCTTAAATTGACTGATAACTTTGGTCACACAGTTTCAGCCAAAAGGAAGAACGTATTTCCAGCGTACTGTGAATGAGATTTTGACTCCAAGTTTCATGATCTCGTGGACACCCGAACATAAGAAATCTTTAAAGAGACTAAAATTAATCACCGCAATCAAGCTTTGTTCTCAGTACTGCTACTAACTGGACACGAAGCACAGATCAGTGCAAAAACGTGTGCTAGGCTGTTTTAGGTGACTCAGCTGATGGTGAGCTCCAAATAAAAGCACTACCTCAAAACTAAAGTACAATTGCCCAGCAGGCCATGCACCAAGCCACTGCCTCCACAACTCTCCTCAGGGCCCGGCTCATCTGGTTCCCTCACGGAGAGCGCACTGAAGGCAGAGAAGTAGCTGTTAATTCAGCTATCTTCTGCAAGGCTTGCCCGCTTTTCCGTCCCTTCGACTGTCCCTCAGCCTAAACCGAGGCCGAGCAGGGTCCATACAGCCTCAGATCCGGGTGCATCCTTGCCACGGCGCGGCCTCTCGGTGCGGAGCTGGGCCGCCACTCTCGAGGGGGCAGCGTGGAGCCGAGGGCGGTGCCTGTGAGCCCAACTCCCCGTCGCTGCCCCTCGCCATGGAGCCGAGGCGCATCCCCCAGGTCTGGGAACTCGGTGCAGGTAGGTTGGGGCTTCCCGGGATCTTCGAGCTTTGTAGGCCGGGGCGGTGCTAAGGGAGGCTAGGCGAACCCGCGGCCTGAGGAGATGCCCCCGACCCGCCGCCATTTCGGGGCCGTGGGTGGGCGGTGCCTGCCGGCTTCGGCTGTTGCGTGGGCGTCGAAGGACTGCAGAGCTGGGCATGGGTGAAGGTGAGACTGTGATTTTTTTGTTTGTTTCTTCCTTTTTTTTTTTTTTTTTTTTTTTTTTTTTAATGCAGATAACATTGAAGCACGTTGTATTGTTGCTAAGTTGTCTTTTATAGGTGCCAGTTCTTAAAAATGCACTTCTGCTTTTACAAATAAGTTTCATTGTCTTTTTCATTCTATGCTTTTATCAGTGACTAACAAGAAATTCTTTCCTTTTCTTAATTTGAACGAAGTAGTTCTTGAGTTAAAGTGCAAAACATTATTTGTTTTCGGTGGTCTTGGTTGTGAATGCTTGGCACGTCACTTTCTTAGTCTGCTGTCTTTCAGTACTTCATAAATTATTACTCAAATGCTTCATTGCGGTTATAGTTAGGTTAGTATCTATAGCGTAGTAAAGCTTTGGTCTTTTACTGTATGCTTTTCAGTAGGCTTCTAGGAATCTGTGCCTTGTCTCAAGAATGTTTGCTTACTTTTGGGCCATCTCACCTTTCGTTCTTCCAGTATAAATTTGTGTAGGAAAGCCAAGCTTTCTTGTAAGTTATCTGAAGGAAACTTCTCCACTGAGAAGTACTGGTGTGGCAGATTTAAGAACTTGTATGAGAATGGGACTCCTTGGATAAAATTTCAAAAGTATGATGAATGTATTCCCATATATTCAGTATATATGGGAAGAGGGAAGGTGCAAAATAATCTCTGTATAATCTTCTAGACAATTGTTGCCTTTTTTTTTTTTTTTTTTTAATCTGCTCTGATATCCTGTGTTTAGGAACAACTTGTTGCACTTGTTGCGATAGGTAGAACTAGGAGGTACAGCTACTTGTCAGGCTGTGGTTATGATTCAGAGTCCAGAATGCCAATTGTGGATTTAGATTTGATGTAACTGAATGTTGTTGGCACATGTGAATGTTTGTAATTGACTAAAGATCTGACTTCCACTTGTAAATCTGTAATGAAAAGCATATACTTAATTTCCAAAGCAAGTGGGGTTACATCCAGTTGATTTGATTGCAGCTATGTTTTAGAAAGGAAACATCTGTGCCAATGTAAGTACAGAAAAATGTACACCATTGAGTTATGCTTCAGTTTCTGAACAGCAGGCTTTATAGAATAAATTCCCTTTTGTATCCATTGCTGAAAAAAGTGGTACAGTGTGACACATTGACTAGATAACATTGTAAGTGGCACAGCAAAAAACAAACAAATCTGTAAAGTAAAACCAGTGCAAAAAGACTTCTCTGCTTGTATTTAGAATGTATACATAATTTAAAGCAATCCGAAATCTCTTGCTTATGTCACGTTTTCTTATTTGGCCTATTCTAATGGGAATAGAACAAAAGCAGAATCCTTTTATCTCTTTAAGCCTTCTGTATTTCATACACTGTCCTTGCTATCCATCCTTTGTAACATTTCTTTAATAAGAGTGACAGGATTGAACTTCTGAGTGATTTAGAATACTTCTTCATAAAATCTGATATGGTTTTTCTCTTCTAGAAGTGTTACTACAACAGTATGTTGGGGGAGGAAAGGTTTTAAGAGAACCAACCCTGTCACCTGATTCTATTCAGAAAGCAAAATGTCAAAACAGCCCAAGCCTGCAGAGAGCTAAACATGTAATATAGGTATGGCAGTATTGATATTCTTGTTGCTGAGAAAGTAGTTTTCTTTGGTATCTAAAAATGGGAGTTTGCACATTTTCAAATGGGAGGAAATAAAGTACAATTTCTTCACATGATCTTACTGAACTCTAATGTACAGTAACATTGTGAAGGGCTAAACAGGTTGCTTTATGTGCATTTAATTCTGGAAGTGCTCGATGCTTCACTTGTCTTACTTAACACATGCATGCAAAGTTTTCTTTGCAGGAATGCTACTAAGTGTTCGTAAGGCTGTTCTCAATTTTTTTTTCCTATGATTTTTGTTAATTTCTTCAGAAGATCTAGGACTACAAACTTCTTATAATAAGTGCTAATTTTAGCCCTTCAGCTTTTCCCTGTTTGGTTAGGCACCTTTTTTGAAGATCTGAGCTTTAACTGCTTGTGGTGCACTCATCTCTCTGAAGTTTGCTGTTCACAAGATGTGTTTGTGCATCACATCTAGTCATCTGAACTCCCTCTGTAGTCCAGGGAGGGGAACAAGTGTTTCTGGGGCGTGACTTACTTAATCACATGGCAGATGTACAAATCACTTCACTTATCGTTGACTTTAGAAATCCATGTTTCTGCCCATCGATCTTAAAGGAAGTCTAGACAGCTCAGCTGAAGCCTTCTACTCTGTAGATTTCCATAGTTAAGAGGAGATGAATCCTGCCTCTTAAGTCTCACTGAAATCCAGAGGGGATTATACTTGTTTATGTACTTAGTGTTAGGGAATAGTTTATATAGTTTATAGTTTTTATAGTTGGTGAATGCTAAGAAGTTCTTTAATTGTTTTTAGAATTTATCTGACTTCATTTCAGAGGCCCAACTGATTTAACAATTAAATGGTTTGAAGAAATAAATGCCATGATTCATTTTAATCTAGTTTCTTTGTGCTTTTGACATATTTAAAATGTAGGGTTCTTTTTAGTTTCAGTATCATTTTAACATCTTGAGTTCTTTTTTTAAAAAAGAAGATTTTGAAAAAGGGAACGCTGGAGGTATTGTTTAGACTAATGGTAGTAAAACTGAATGTTTCAGTAAGTATGCACACATTATGTATCTTTGTTTAAAAATGACACTGCCAAGCAGCTTTGGTTTAATAAACATTTTACAAATTTTACAATAAAAGCTGCTTAATTGGAACACAAGGCATACTTTAGTTCATCTTGATTATACAGCTGTCCCATTATCATTATTTATTATATACATAAAAGACAGCATTATGTTAGGCATACTAATTAAATCAAGTTTATTTTACTGTTGCTTAATGTTATAGCCATATGTGTCTGCAGCTCAGCTCGGTTCCGCCAGAGCACTTGCATCATTTTGTGACCTATTTTGTGTTCCATTATGACAGGTCAGTAACTTGGTTGCCATCATGTAATGCATGAGATCACGCAGATATGGGTTATTTTTCATCTTTATCCGCAGCATGTAATTGACAAACCTGTTAAAGTGAAAATTGTGCGGACAAAACTGTTTTTCCTATTATGTTTGTACCGTTAGTGCCAGACCATACACTTAATTTGGATTGGAAACTTTTTTAATATTTATAACGTGATGTTGCGTAGGACTGTTAGATAACTTTCAGCTGCGTAGCAGTGGCGACAGCAATTTAGTGCTGTCCTCGTAAGTCCTTTAGTTTGTAACTGTCTATTTCAGTATGAGGAGAACTGAGCCCTTTGATTGTCTGACAGTTAACTGCATTATACTCTATTTTGTGTCTGACTGCATGAATTCTTGAAGTTTTCAGTCCTAGGTAATAACGATCTGAACAAGAAATTGATGTCCTCTAAACAGTAACGTTTTTGTCAACGACATTTGAAGTTTCTTCCATTATTAGATGTGTGTTACATGTGTGAACTTAGGGTTGATGCCCAAGGTGTGCTGTCCTGTAACAGCAAACAGTTCTTCAAATACTTCATTATTTCAAATCAGTTCAGGTTGTGGTTTTATTTTCAAAGGCCTTACCACTTTAAATCTCAGTATTTCCCTGTTTTTACAAAGACCACTGATCTAACCCTCTTTTCTCCTACCATTGTGGTTTCCATGTCTTCAAGGTCAGTCGAAAATTTATGGGTAGGGTTCAGAAAGATGAATTATTTAAAATTCACCTCCCTTACCCACAGACACTTCCTGAAGGAGTTCTTAAAAGTTCTTGAGCAGAGGTTTTGCCTGGGTGAACTGATTAGCTAATCCCTCGGTGTCTGAGTTATACAGGCGCTTTCTGTGATAAGAGCCTGAAAGAGGAACCCAAAACTGCCTAGGGAACACTTGGCTCATCCCAAGGTCACTGTTTTGGCGAGGGTTTTTTTGTCTGTTTTACTTCTTTTTTTCTTTTTCTCCTTAGTGAGCAGTCCATTTTGATCAGACAGCTGACTTTAAGTTTAACCCTTTCTGGGCTAATTGAGGTTCAGGATGGATTTTAGGGAAAGGTTCTTCACCAAGAGACCTCCGTAACTCCAATGCTTGTTTTGATATTTTTTAACAATAATGTGAAGTCTTTGAAATTTAGAGTAATGCTACATATATGAAGTTTCCAACTGAGAATAAAGCAAACTTTAAAAATGATTATCTGAAAATAGGGGTGTTTGCTTGTTTGTTTTCTTATTTTTGGGTGTTTCTTTCTGTTTACATGTTGTGGGACAGCCTCAAAACTGAGGTGAGATTTGCAAGAAAGGTATCTTCCTGTATGTAGTGGTGTAATATGAACTGCTGCATCAAATGTAGCTGCAGAACCAGCAAATCAGTGTAGAAAGGTAGTGTTTATGATTCAGATTTAGCCTGATTATTTCTGCTTTCCTGCTTATCTTTTTTTACCCGAGAGAATGGCATGGAGCTGCTTCACTGGAGGGTCAGGTTGGGAATTAGGAAAAAATTCTTCACCAGAGAGTGCTTGGGCACTGGAACAGACCCCCCAGTGCATAGGCCCAAGCTGCAGGAGTTCAAGGAGCATTTGGACCATGTTCTCAAGCATAGGGTTTGAATTTTGAGTGATGCTGTGTGGAGCCAGGAGCTGGACTCAATGATTCCTTGGGTCCCTTCCAACTCAGAGTATTCTATGATTATATCTAAGGTCCTCAAAAGATTTACGACCTCTTCATTCCCCTTTGTCATCTACCATTGAGTTGTGTAGGGCAGCTCATGACTGCTTGGTTTGAGGTAATCCTAAATAAGTATATAAACTGGGAGAAGAATTCCTTGAGGCTTAGGAGTCCTGGTTGATGAAAAACTTAACATGAGCTAGCAGAGTGCTCTTGGAGCCCGGAATGCCTGTGGTATCCTGAGTTCCATCAAAAGGGGTGGCCAGCAGGGTCAGGGAGGTGATTGTCCACCTCCGCTCTGCCCTTGAGAGGCCCCATCTGGATACTGTGTCCAGGTCTAGGGCCCCAGCAAAGGAAAGATGAGAAGTTTTTGAAGAGGGTGCAGAGAAGGGCCACAAAGGTGATACAAGGGCTGGAATACCTCTCCTGTGAAGGCAGGCTGAAGGAACTAGGCTTGTTCAGCCTGGAGAAGGGAAGGCTGCAAGGACACCTCAATGTGGTCTTCTGATATCTAAAGGGAGTTTATAAACATAAGGGAAAACAACTTTTTGTATGGGTAGATAGGGATAGAACAAGGGGGAATGGTTTTAAACTAAAGGAGGGGAGATACAGGTTAGATGTCAAGGGGAAGTTTTTACCAAGAGAGTGGTGCTGGAACAGCTTGCCCAGAAAGGCTGAGGGTGCCCTGTCCTTGAATGTGTTTAAGGTCAGGTTGGATGGGGTCCTGGGCAGTTTGATCTAGTGGCTGGCAACCCGGCCTTTGGCTGGGGAGTTGAAACTTGATGATCCTTGGGGTGCCTTCCAACCCAAGCCACACCATGAATTTATGATTTCTGTAATTTCTTTTGTACTTCTTTCAGCATCTGAATGGTTACTCAGTGGTCTTCCACATCTGAGACCTACTTTAGTAGGGTTTGAGAGCGGGAGGGCTGGAGACAGGTTTCCTTCTTTGTGTCAGGAATCTGGAGACACCAGTCCTGTTTGACATCTGTTTTAGCTGATCCTGTCCTCTGATTGCACTGTTTGTGGTTTGAGGCTTTGCATAGGAAACTGGTCATCAGTCTGTATGCCTTAATAAGGGTACTACTTCTAGCAGGGCTACCATGAAAGCCAGAGATTCGCTCCTTATGACTGAATGAAAACAGAGATTTATAGGTTGTTATAACTTTGGTACCAGATGTGTTTTCCTGAAAGATTCTTCTTTCTATTCCTGTTGATATATTTTGACATCAGGAGCTAGGATTAGCTTGATGACTTCTTTCTGCTCTTGTCCTGGTCTTGTCTTGTAATTTTCAGTCTAAGAAAATTCCTGGTTTAGTTCTTAACCTTTTTCTACCTAGTCTGTAGTGTCATTTCTATGCTGATGTGAGCAAAAATATTATTGATATCACTGTAGCTGCCAGCATGCTTTTAGTGGAATGCATTCACAGTTGCTTGTCTTTGGTGTGATACTTCCTGAAAGCAACAGCTTGCCTTGCAGTTTTTGCTAATGCACAGTTGGCAAATCTCTAGCAGCAGCATCCAGTGTGTAATTTTCTAGGAGTTTTTTATACAGTGGTTTGTGAGAGAGCAGCTTTCCATTTAGGGAGGTGTGGGAAACTTGAATCAATTCCTGCAATTCCTGTTTTTTGTCCTGGAAAACATCTCTTTCCATGGTCGTAAAAGGAGAATGAGATGGTGATAGGAAGAGCAAAAGAAAGGAGATAAGTAAGCTGTTTATTCTCTACAAAATCTTTATAAAATTCATTGTTTCCAGAAATACACATCACCGTTAGCCATGAATTACCTGGTTTCAAGATTCCAATAGAATTATTTCTCCAAATATTGCTTTTTTTTTTGTCGTGTTTCTATAGAAAGCCAACTTCATAATCAGTTCTGTTTTGTGAGGTTTTTGTTGTTTTTCGGGTTTGTTTGTTTGTTTGTTTTTTTGAGCAGCAGCTCTATGAGGGTGTTTTTTTTTTTTTTTTGCACAGAAGTAGTTCCCTTTTTCCAGAGTAAGAACTGCTACTAAAGAAGTCTGTATAGAAATTTAAAGAGGAAAAAGCCTCTCTAAATCCAAATTTCATTGCTTAATTCTGTGTTGTGAGGATTAACGTGGATTGCTGTTAAGTGTTTTGATAACTGGGTTTTAAAGAAGAGCGAGAATGGTTTATGTAATTTATTTATTTATTTACTACTCTGAATCACTAGATATTTCAATTACAAGGGCTGAGAACTTGGAGTATTCAGAAAGAACTTCCTAATTTCTTGGACTTTTAGTAATGTAGACATGTCCTTTCAGTAGTGGATTTTCAGAGGATGTATGGATTTATCGATTTAATTATTTACTTTGCTAATGAAGTGGTATGGACCAAGGCGTATGAAGTGCAGGATCATAAGGCATCAGTGGTCAAACAGCTGACTGATTCTTTGTTCTATGAGTGGAAATAAACAACAATGATAGAAAAAAGGTATTGATGTTGCTTCTGTAATGATAAATAGCATGTGGGCAGTCACAAAGCACTCACATACTGTTTCCTGCCCCATACCTTCTTACAGCTTTCTTGAATGTAATTTGTGAGAAAATGCTTGTACTGACACAACGTATTACAAAGCAAAAAGCTAGTATTGCCTTTCTCTTTTGTAAAAGCAGGTGAATCAGAAAGATTTTGCAAAGAGGTCCCCAGAGAACTCAAAATGAGAAAGCAGCAATAAAATCCACTTGTAAGGATTTCTGTCTGCCTTAATCTATAGCTCTGCTCTGCAGATAAACGTTGTAAGAATGGAGCTTGATGTGTGGCTTGAGTGATACCTGGGTGAAACTTACATTTAAGAAGATGAGAATCTGGGGAGTGTATTTCAAGTTCAAAGCCAAAGATCTTTGATCCTTAAAAGTTACTACATACTCTTCTTTCTGTGTGATTCTATGTATTTCATTTTATGCACAGCTTTGATGGTAGCTCAATTACTGGCATGGTTTTGTGTTTGCAAAATATTTCCTTTGATGTAGAAGGCAAAAGAGCCTTACAGGAGTTTGTTGTCCCACAGCAGTGTAGATTCTTTCTGGGGGGAGTAACTTATACATTTTCCATGGAATTCTTAACTGTGCATGAAGAAGTTGTGTGAAATGCATTTTACAAGGCAGAAATTATGCAAAAATACTGTTTATGTATTCAGTGGTATAGATATCTAATGGCATAGGTAGTATAGGTTAGTTTTTAAGGTCTTGCTCTGTTATTAACAATTGATGCTTTGACTAATTGTTTTTGCATGGGTAGAGCAGAAATCTAATGGTTCAGGTGGAGAACACAAATTCAGAGCATGGCTCTAGATGGATCCCAAGGAATTCCTGTCCTCTTTACCCTTTGTGCTCATGCTTCAAGATGTGACTGGTGTGTATCTGAATGGATGGCATGCAAGGAATGTACAAGAATTCTTTATGTGTTTCAGTAGCATTAGGAAGGTAGAAAAAATATTTAAATGGCATCTCTTTTTCTAAATGCCTCTGCTGGATAAATAAATACATCGTGTTAGATGACTTACTGTCTAAAGTTGAGGAGGAAATCATCAGGTTAGTGATATCGGATGATCTGGTGAAAGGATGGCATAAAATGCCTCACTGAATTCTGTGCTGTTACTATTTCACAGATGTTCAACACGATTCATTGTAGTGCTTAATTTGTAGTTTTTTGGATGAAAAGATTTAAAAAAATAGGATGATGGAGAATTTTTTAGTGTTAGGGCTAGGAGAAAAGCATCGGGAGGATTTTTTTTTTTAATTCTGACAGTGATACTTTTTTCAAGGAAGCATTCAGCGTAAGTTTCTTTGCTGTTGCAAAGAACATTAATGATACGTGAATTTGTCTAAGTTATATGTGAACATGTGAATTCTTATTTTGAATGGAAAGGATTAACAGTTGTTGATGGCAATAATTGATGAAAAGACACCTTTACTCCAGCCTGAGTCTGCATTTTGTTAGCAGTATCTCTGTAAAGACCTTTCTGCAGGTCTGTGATATGATGTGGACTTAAAACCAAAGGTACAGCAGGACCAGGTATCCAAAACTGGGGGCTACCAATATCATCAGGTGTTTGTATTTTTAGAGAATTGAGACTTTTTGATACCCTATCAAGAAATCATGTGTTGGGTTTAAACTAATATAACCTCATTCTTCAGCCATAGGGTTTCAGTGATTTTCTTCTTTTATTTTTTCTCTTAGGATTTTTAGCATTTTCACTTCTGTTTTAGTTGAGATAACATTGCTATTTAATATGTTGCTAGTATAAGCCTGTTTGGACTGTTTTCAGATTTCCATCACTGTTATCAAACCCTACGGTTGTTGTTAGTACTGAAGCACAGCTCATGTATGTTTTATTCTCACATTGTGGACAGCTATTTATATTTCTTCTGTTGTCATTGATTGATTTTTGGATTGTGGTAGAAATAAGATAATTGGTCTCACTGTTAAAAGTTTTTCAAAGCTAAGGAAAGTGTGCATGATTTGCTTTAATAAAATCATAGTGAAGGTATTTTTTTCTTTTTTTTTCTTTTTCTTTTTTATTGTATGTCATAGAAGTCAAAGGCAGAAGAGAAAATCAAATCTGGTATTTGAAAATATCGAAACTGGCACTGGCTTTTGCCATTATCCGCTCCAAACCACCAGGGAAGAGCTGCAAAGAATACACTGAGCACCTTGCCAAAATTGTATCTGAACAAGATTTTGACTACAAATCGAAAGTTAAAGCTCTAGAAGCTGAAATTTTTCGATTACGTCAGGAGCTTCTTTTGAACAAGATCTGTCAGAGAGTCTGCTTGGAAAATGGTAAGTTTCTGGAATTGTTTCTGACAATCCACCATGCTGCAGTAGCAAGAAATAAAACAGCTTTCATGTTGCTTGCTCTGTTTCTTGTATGTAGATACTAGAGTTTGAAGTGTACATCTTCCTGGCTTTCCAGAAACCCTAAGGCTGTAGGACAGTTACATCAGTCGTGATGAGATTTAGCTTGAAAATTTAATATTTTGTCAGAACTTACATTGTAACCCTCAAAAATCAATGTGTCATGTGGAATAATTCCAGAAAAATACAAATATTACTGTACATATGTTAATTCAAAGTATTACTTATTCAAAATATTATGAAGATGATCATAGGGCTGGAGCACTTCTCCTAAGATTAAGGTCTGAGGGTGGTTGGCTTGCTCAGCTTGTAGAAGAGAAGGTTCTAGGGAGGCCTCCTTGTGGCCTTCCAGTACTTAAAGGGAACTTAGAAACAGAAGGAAGACTTATTTATTTATTTACATGGGCTAATAGTGGTAAAATAAGGGTGAATGGTTTTCTGCTAAAAGAGGGGAGATTTAGATTAGATGTTAGAACATTTTTACTTAGAGGATAGTGAGGCATTGGCATAGGTTGCCCAGAAAAGCTGTGGATGCCCCATCCCTGGAGGTGTTCAAGGCCAGGCTGGATGGAGTCTCGGGCAGCCTCATCCAGTTGTTGGCAACCCTGCTGACAAAAGGGGGTTTGGAACAAGATAATCTTCGAGGTCCCTCCCAACCCAAGCCACTCTGTGGTACTGGAATGCTTTTAAACTGAAACTGTGCCCTCCTTATTGCCTTGTGAAAAGATTGAAAAGATTTTTACATTATAAATTTAACTGGGAGGAGTAATGTATTAGACTTTACTTAGAGGTTTTAATGATTTACTTTTTTTTATCACGAAACCTTTCTCTCTAGAAAAGTGATTTACTAGCAATTCATATTTATTCTTTGTATGCCTCATTTCTGTAACTTATTCCAAACATGAAGAGTAGTTGTGGTTATAAGATGTGAGATCATTAGAACATGTCAGTAGACTACAGATTAAATCAGTTTACACTGCTGTCAATGGTTCATGGGCTGGTTTGGCCCAGTTCCATGATGAGCGGGGTGGAGGGATTTCTCAGAATCTGCACCTCTGGAGATAGGAAAACAGGGGACCCCAAATTATTTGAGAAAAAAACGGCAACAATGTGATGAGACATGAACTAATTTACTAAATAGAGTATTGAAAAAAACAAGATAAAACAGTATAATATGGTATAATTAGAATTGGGATTGGCCAAATCAGATATAATGGGAAAAAAAAGATTGTCTGAAAAAAAGAAGGCCTTACGCTAGTGCTGAGATGTAGACGTGACAGTCAAGTCGAGCAGCAGGGAGGATAGCCGAAGGAAGGCGTGAGAGCATAAGATGACCCGCCAATGCCTTATATGCGTTCCCCCCTGTGCAGGAATGATATCAGCACAGCAAACAGTCTTCTGGGGAATGTAGTTTCTTCTCTTTGGTATGTGGAACTGGAACATTAACCCTTTAATTCCCAGTGCTCTACATGATGTTGTGATGTGGAATACTGATGACCATAAAACCATGACAACTGCTGATAAACCTTCTGGCTAGAAAACATTTTGACATTTTAAATATTTATTGTTGTTCACATCAGACCCTCCTACCTCACTTTCTGTTCAAGATGAGTAGGACATTCACATTTCTTCATAAGGGCTTTCCTTAACATTAAAAGTTCCCAGCTCTTGCAGTCTAACTGAATGACTGATATGTTTGTCTTTTGTGGTGTTTCTTTTGAAAAGAAATTGTTTCTCTTCCCCTGTCCCTCACCTCTCCCCAACCTTAGTATGGCATGTAAATTTTTCTGATAATGAAATTGAGCCATCTGTTTTCTTGGAAGATATTATTCATCAGACGTGTAACTGCAGAGTGAGCATTCACAGTTACCGTTAAACTGGAGATGTGCTCAGTTTGTTACTTCCAAGTGAAGAAAGATCATTATTGATATCTGATGGGGTATCAGTTGGTAAGTTCTGTTCACTCTTCTGTTGATCTAGTTGATTTGTGTTAAGAGCAGAACACCTAAGACTGAAATTTAAAGGAAGGCGATTGTAGAGTCAAAACTTGCCTGAAATAAGGGACACTCTACTACTGAAATTTTCTGCTCTGGAAAAATAAAATTCTTCTCTGTTGCGCTTGTCTTGAGATGTTCAAGTTTTTGGATAGAAGCCAAAAGGTGTCTAGTGCTGAGATAGGAAGGCACAAGGAGCTTGACTCCATTTTGGAAAGAAAGTAGTATAAATGGGGCTCCATCCTGTTTGCCTGAAGATTACTGTATAGACATGAAGTTTTCTGCCCAATGTACCAGAGAAGTTCTCCTTGGGGCTGTGAGTAGATGGGATTGTTCCTAGTGCCAGGTGTCTGGACACCATGGATTTTCTTCTGCCTCCATTTGTTTCTACAGCCATGTATTTGGGGTTGGCTTTCTGCCTAAAACAGTGCAACCTTTTAGAAGAATTCAGATACTCAGCTTTTCTTTGGCTCTCTCGTGTTCTGTTTAACAATTCCATTAATGCAAAAACAACAGGGTTTCACAAAATCTGTCACCAGAAAAACTCGCACAGTAAGCATCAGATACTGTTTGTCTCCTGCTGCCAATTGAGAGCTAAAGAGTTTGTCTTTCAGCCAAGGTTCACCTTGCAGCTGAATCTTCCTTGCTCTGTGTTCTGAATAATAATAATAATAACAGGTGTTTCAGAGGCTTCAGGAATTATTTGAGATGGCCTATGGAATTTTATTTCCTTCATGTGGGAAACTTCTGAGCTCTTTGAAACTGTGATGGTTGTTTTCTTCGTGTAAAGATAAACACGGTGTGGATGTGCAAGCATGTGAAGAAGAAAGCAAAAAATACCTATTTTTGAAGCCATATTTTCTGAATTGTTTTTATCCAACCTTGCTAGAGACCCTAAGAAGTGTGAGCGTCCTTGCTGAAGGGGAGAAATGTGATTTAGTTAACTAATTTGTTTTGCAGTATGAGTTGTTATATTTTAATGTGCTGTTTATGAAGTTGCTGTAGTACATGTTCACTGACTCTGTCTGGAAACTCTTATTTGCTTCATGCGCGGTTGTCTTTCTGAATGCAAGGACTTTGGTATCCATTTTATATGGCAGTACCTTGTCTGTATGTCAGCCATCCAAAAAGCAAATCTTTTTGTGGAGAGACTGTGACAGGCTGGACTAATGGAACCTCATGCAGTCCAACAAGAAGTGCTAAGTCCTGCACTTTGGGAGAAACAACTCCAGGTACCTGGACATGCTGGGAGCCACCCAGCTGGAAAGCAGCCTGCCAAAAAAGGACCTGGGTTTCCTAGTGAACTCCAAATTGAATGTGAGCCAGCAACAAGCCCTTGCTGAGAAGAAAGTTAATAGTATCCTGGGCTGCATTAGGCCACGTATTGACAGGGAAGTGATCCTTCCTCTCTGTTTAGTGCTGCTTACACCATATCTCGAGTGTTGAGTCCAGTTCTGGGCTCTGCAGTACAAGAGGGACATAGACAGGAGTGAGTCCAACAGAAGGCTACCAGGATGATGAAGGAACCAGAGCATCTCACCTATAGGCAGAGGCTGAGAGAGCTGGGGTTGCTCAGCCTGGAGGAGACTCAGAGGGGATGTCATCAGTGTATAGAAACATCTGAAAGGAGGGTGTAAAGAGAACAAATCCAGGCTGTTTTCAGTAGTGCTCAGTGCCAGGTCAAGGGGTGATGGATATAAACTGGAATAAAGGAAGTTCGTTCTGAATGTGTCTTAGTTTCAACTAGGATGGAATGTTTTGGTGTTTGTTTGTTTGTTTCTTCTTTTTTTGTCAGATGCTGGTAAGATGCTATGTTTTAGTTCCAGAAGAAAAACAGTGTTGATAACACACACACACACACATAGTTATAAATATTATCCTTTTCCTTTTCTCTGGGTTAGTAAATAAATAGTTTGATCTCAACTCATGGGTTCTACTTTGCTTTCTTTTTTCTTCTCAATTATCTCCCACAGGGAAGCCAGGGGAAGTGAGTGAACAACTGTGTGGCACTCAGCCACCTGCTGAGTTAAACCACAATACCAGGAAGCACTTCTGTGCTATGCTGGTGATGGAGCACTAGCACAGGTTGCCCAGAGTGTTTGGGGGGTCTCATGCTTGGAGATGTCCAAAAGTCACATGGACGGGGTCCTGGCGCAAGAAGCTCTAGTGCATTGGATAAGATGACCTCCTGAATTTTCTTCCAACCTGAACTGATCTGTGATTCTTTGTAATTGTTCATTATTTTTCACCTTGCCAGTATTGTCCTTACAGCTGTGCCTACTGATTTGAAAGAAAAAAAATTATTGCCTTTCATTTGATTCAGATTGAAATTTGATGTAGAGAAGGAGGCATGACTGAAGAATGAGAACATAACATTTGAGCATACTGTTGTCCCTTTGCTTTGGAGCTGCATGAAAAGACAAAATGTCTTACAAAGTATTGATTTTATTCACAGGTTGAAGCACCTGTTATCTGAAGCAGAATTCCTTAACCATGATCAATTCATCAAATCAACAATTGTATTGTTTCTTGGCAGCCTCTGTTGAAGAGATCTAGAAAAGCTTCAGCTGTTACTGCAATTCCAGAAGGCATTAGTGGAATACTCAGCCCTTTTTTGCTTAGCAAATATTTGGGGAATGACAATTTAGAGGAGATAGATATGTTGTTTTGATTGTTTTAGGCTGATAGGCTTGACAGATTCTTAGTTATCCAGGGTAAATTAGCAAGACTTGTGCATATCTTCTGTTTTCCTTATCTTCACTATCAATCTTGGTTTATATTATTCTCTTCTTGTGTAGGGGACAGGAATTTACTGAACTGGTTGCTTCTCTAATAAAAATTAATAATCAGGGTTTTTTTCCTCTATTTTAAGTATTATTTTACCCATCCTTTCTTCTGTCATTTATAGCAGGTCTTCATCTCCCCTCCTGTGTTTTTAGCTTCACCAGTAGCATGTGGTTGCCAGCACAGTTTTCCATGGTGTGCCTGTGCGTGGAGGTAGAAGCTGAACTCTGATTCACTGTATGTGAGTAACATGACTGATTATTCAGCTGTATCTTGAGGCCGTATTTGACTTTTCAGGATTTGGTCCCCTGAATTCTGCTTACTGTGCCAAGACTTCTGCGGTAGCTTTTACCTCTGTAAGGAATTAGAAATAGAGGCAAAAAACATTTTGTATCCCTTGCTTTAATTTTTTAACTTAGTGCGTTTCTTGAGGTATTTAGCTGCACCTATGGAAAAAGGAAGCAGTTTTCTTTGTAGATTAGTATGAATGGAGATGCTTCAGTCTCCTTTCTTCTTGCTATAAGTTAAGACTTTCTGCAAAAGCAGAAGCATATAG
Source organism: Alectoris magna (assembly GCA_030625065.1). NCBI lineage: Eukaryota > Metazoa > Chordata > Aves > Galliformes > Phasianidae > Alectoris > Alectoris magna. The sequence continues at coordinate 81,613,544 of CM060562.1, read as the reverse complement.
AATTAGAACAAACCAGATCTGAAGTAAAAACTGATAAACTTTAGAGAACTCTGTGTAAGTATGCTTGTTTTGAGACAGAGTTCAGCTGTATCTTCCCTTTCCGCTTCCCTGTAAGTCATGGATTGGGTGTTTCTTGCCCAACAGATATTGGCAGAGCCTCTGGGTGCTCAACTTAAACTTAAAGAAAACTTCCAGGTTTTCCTCTGGAAGCAGAGGAGAGAGTCAGAGAAGTCCTGCTTTGTTTTGTGTAGGAAGAGTACTAGCCAGTGAAAATATTTTCTGAATAATTTGATACAAACCTCTGAAAAGGTGAAACTTCACTGTGACTTAAATAGCAGCTTGTGGTGTTTCCGTTCCTGCTTACATTAACAAGAGCAGTGGAAGAACATAATTGATAAGGTTTTTTGCTTTTTTTTCCACCGTCTCTTTTCTAGAGAGAAGACAACTAGGTAAATTCAGAAAGGCCAGACCAAAACATTTGCAGGTTTATCAGTGAATATATCTGCAATCTTGGAAAGAAATGTTCCTCTTTAGTGGAGTGTCTTTGGCTTCTTTCTTTCCCTAAATTACTTCTTCTAATGTGAGAAGATTCCCTGTTGGGCAGAAGCCAATGCTTAGTATGTTGCTATGGAAAAAAGATATGCTTACTTTTGTCTCGTTTAGGGATGTGGTATTTCTACATAAAGAGATTTTTTTTTTTTCCTTCCTCCCCTGCGACAAAGGTGGCCTTCTGTCCACAGAGATCCATGAGGGAAGCCCAGTCTATTTAAGCACCCTGTCAGCACTTCCGCTAATGCAAACAGTACTGCAGTAATGAACAGTCAGTTGACATCAGTGTATTCTCATGCTTCTACCAGCAGTACGAATGCAAGTGGGCAGCATTGCAAGTTGTATCTTGCAACCACAAAAGTATTTTATATTTTTAAGGGTGGGAGTAGGACAATAAAAACAGATATGAGGTAACAACACTGGGGTTAAAATGTGTTCATTGTAGAACATGGCTCTTGGAATTAGATGATGAGATAAATGTATTCCCTGTAATTGTAGTGACACATTAAGGAACTTAATGAAAGCTGAGTCCTTCTCAGGATAATTAAATAAGTGAATTTGCAATCTGGAAGAAGCACCAGCTGGAGCATAATCATTCACTGAAATTTCGGAGTACTGCTCCTTCCATGTATAGCAGGTCTGTTTGGGTTGTGGAATTTTCTCTTTGAAAGCAGATGCTGTCTGTATTGTCAGCCAGAATTGCTACAGCTGTCCTAAACACATACTTGGAGCAATGGGACCCAAGGAACATCCTTTTCTTTCCAAGTTTCTATATAACAAACTCCTATAGAAGTGAAAACAACCCAATTATCCCAGCAAGACAAAGAATTTGTGGTAATCATGTATATTTCTTGTATTTATCAAGTTCCTGATAAGGTGCATGGTAATATTTAGGACTGAGGCTCATAAAAGCAAGTGGGATTCATAATTCCTTTCTTTTGGTAAACAGAATTATAGTTCTGGGAGAAATAGAAGGCATATAGTAAAAACTAGTTTAAAAGTGTTGCCATGGCAGTTGGGATTCTCTTGCTTGTAAGTTGACTGTGGAGAGCTAAGAATAAGTCAGATTGTTCTCATGAAAGGCAGAGTCTTGGAATGGCTGAGGTTAGAAGGGGGGACCTCTGGAGGTCACCTACCCTGCACAAGCAGGGCTATCAAGAACCACTTTCTCAGGACAGTGTCCAGGCCGCTTCTGAATATCCCCAAGGAAGATACAACCTCTCTGGGCAATCTTAGCTTAACTGAAATGTAACTTTTGATTCCTCAATTAGCTCTTCTTTTTTTATTTTTTATTTTGGGGAGGGGTGGGTGGGTATATAAACATAAATGACAAACGTTGGCATTATTTTCAAAAAAAATACATTTTTTTAAATATATAACCCAAGTGATTTCTTAAGGAGAGTACTTCATTTCAGCCTTGTCAGGTCATAAAGAATAACTGGAGCTATCTATATTCCAGTTAATAAAGTCACAGCCAGAGGATTGCTGTGTGCACTGGCTGATACTTGTCACTTAGAGCAGCTGAGTTTGTTTGAAGATACAAGCTATTTTTAATAAGACCTGATATTGTACTTGCAGTTCAGACAGGTAGTCTTCATGGGTAACATGAAGCATGTCAACCTAAAATACCTTAGCTTTTAATAGAAGAATTTTCTTTTCTTAGCTGGTATAAAATCCACAGAAATGCGGAAGTGTTAAATGTAGATCTTCTAAAAATTGTTCCTTACAAGAATCCTGGAAGCTTATTATTACTATTATTTCAAACTATTCAAATAATAATAGCTTGAATATGTGAGAGATCCGGAGAAAATTTGCTTTGATACATGCAGAATTACACCTTGGTTCCAGACAGTCATAGAATCATAGAATCACCAAGGTTGGAAAAGACCTACAAGATCATCCAGTCCAAACGTAGTGTGCTAACCATGAAGAAGTTTATGACAGAGATTTTTTTTTTTTCTTCCTTAAACAGCTTAATTAATAATGAAAACAGTAAAACAGAAACAAGCTCACGACAAGCCTGTGAAGAAAATTAAAGCTGTTAATGTATATGAGGAAAAGAGAACAAACTTGATTCCCTGCTTATGGAAAGTGCACCTGTAACAGGTCCATCATTGAAAGTTAAATGGAAAGTAAGAGTGCTGAAAAACCCAAAGGTGGGAAAGAAAATCCAATTGAAAGAAATACAAATCATTTCACATATTTCATCTCCATTTAGAAGTTACTGACTGAACACTTACTTGGAAAGCAGAATGCAGTATCACCAAAGGCGTTTCTAAGGTTCTGAACATTATTGTTAGTCTCATTCTGGACAGGCTGGAGAGCTGGGCTGAAGCCAGTGGGATGAGGTTCAACAAGACCAAATGCTGGGTCCTGCACTTTGGCCACAATAACCCCAGGCAGCACTACAGGCTTGGGGCAGAGTGGCTGGAAGACTGTGTAGAAGAAATGGATCTGGGAGTATTGATTGATGCTCGGCTGAACATGAGCCAGCAGTGTGCTCAGGTGGCCATGAAGGCCAACAGCATCCTGGCTTGCATCAGAAACAGTGTTACCAGGAGGAGCAGAGAGATGATTGTCCCCCTCTACTCAGCTGTGCTGAGGCTGCACCTCGAGTACTGTGTCCAGTTTTGGGCCCCTCACTGCAAGAAAGACATGCAACGAAGCTGATGAGGGGTCTGGAGCACAGGCCTTATAAGGAGCGGCTGAGTGGCACATTTAGTTTCAAGCGAGCTTTATGTTAGTCTATGTGCACTCACAAAGAGAGGGAATAAAGACAATGCCAAGTGCTTGAAGCCACTGTTTTTTTTCAATTTGCAGATTTCCAGTGGTCTTTTCTCTTCATTTTTCTTACATCTGCCACCTTCAAGCCTGTCCTTTGAGGGAGCATCTTCCACCACCATCTTTTTATTACAAATGCTGCCTTTCATATTTATCATATGGTAGGAAGGACTATGAACATTCCTTTGTCTCTTCGGATCTCTGAGAATCTTTATGACCGCATTGCTGGCTGCAAGCACTCTGCCAACAAATGGTTTTCCTGTACAAATTATGCAACTGATCTCTCCACCCTTTTATGTCTATGAACCAAGTTGTGATGTCTGTGTTAAGGTAACTATTCAGAAGTGTCAGAATTTGTTTCAGGGGTAGGGTGGACTTGGTGTTGAGGGAACTCTTATTCCTCAAGAGTAGCTGAAAACTCCACTTTCTCTGACCATGAAACTGGTTGGCATTGCACTCCCATGATAAAAGCCACTGTGCCCTGTGGTCTAGCAGCAATATCAGCATTTGAGTCATAATATATAATAATTTCATAGGGTTCCTTCAACCTTACTTACATACTGCTCACAGTATAGAAGTCACGTCCTTGTTCCTTGAGCTGCTGATTTTCAGGTCAGATGGTTTCCACAGTGGTGGATATGTGTAGAAGGGTGCCAGTTCTTCAGCCTTTGCACCCCAAGGCTTTTCTTGTGTCTGCACCTTGCTTTATCTAGTCAGCACACAATTGTGGTTTTCAGCTCAGGATCTTAATGTGCAGAGGAGCTGAAGTCCTATATGGGAATTGAGAGTGTGAATATTTCACTGATATGATTTGACATTTTTAAGGAGACTATAAAATTATTCATGAACAAATATTTCATTACCTATATAAAGGCATCATAAAATTTTGTGATTAGTGTATAATGCTAGGTATTTTTTATTTCTTTAGTATTTTTATAGTTACATTTTCTTGAAATTACCATTGAAGGATTGTTGTTACTGTGTGACAGGCTTAATACCATTCCTTTTTTTTGTACTTGCTAACTACGTGGTGTGAACATCAAGACTATTTCCACATTTAAATGATAGGTAAGTATAAAGTGATTAGTTTTCCTCCTTTCAAGAAATAAATGATTAGACATTTTGAAAGAAATCATGAATCATATTTCCTGTTGGGGGATTTATTTATTTATTTTAAATATAGCTTCTCATTCCTCTCCACGTGACTGGAAAAAATAAATCACTGAACATTTTTAAAGTGTTTTCTGTTATTTGAACTGGAATTATGTTGCTTCTGGGGGCTTACTGTAACACTGATTTCTGAAAGCTGATGGTGGCAGAGAAGTTTCCTATTTCAGTGAATAGGAACTGAGGCACAAATGCGATATTGTCTCCTGCTGGTAGGAATATTTCGTTGTATATTCTACATCTTTGGTTTTGGATGGTTTTAGTTTGGTTCTTATAGATATTTGTGCATCATTATTTTCTTCTCAAGAAGAAAATAGAAGAGAGTCTGATACCTGTTTTTGTTACTCAGACCGTGCCAAACGTGCTTTTCTTGTTCGCTTGCTTCTGACTTTGATTTGCAGGGCATCTGGAAACTCCGTTAATAGTATCTAAAGTGCTAGGCCCCACCTCTACCTTCTGGAAATGCCAATTGATTTCCCTGCAGTTAGGGCTTTCATGAGTGAGTCATGTGAGTCAATTGGTACCCTGTTCTGTTTTGACTTTGTCTGAATGTTAAAGGGGCGTAAAACTAAAATTTATAAAAAAGGTTCATATTAGTTATAGGGAAGACTTTCTGAACTCTGAAGGTGGTCAGACATGGAAAGAGTTTCCTAGCAAGGTGGTTGCTGTCCCAGACCTGTCAGTGTTCAGGAGACATTTGGACAATGCCCTCAATAACATGCTGTAACTTTATTAGCCCTGAAGTGGTTAGGCAGTTGGACTCAGTGATCTTAGTTCCCTGAAAAAAACCCACAAATTTTCTACCAATCAAAAGAAGTGCTATTAAGATTGAAGCTCAGTACCAGAGTGTGTTTTTATTGACCGAAGTAATGGTCAGGATTCAATTTGAAATTGTGTATTTAATTAAGTCTTCAGAAACTTTTAAACAATAGTTTTTCAGTAGTGTACAGAATACTGTAGACTACTGCCATGTGATGCTTTCAATGTTAAAAATGCTTATTAATTTGTCATGGATGCTTTGAAATGTGTCATGTAATACGGTGTTTCTTATGCGTATTTGCCAAACCATCTATATTTTTTTAATTCATTTGGGAATGCAGACTCAGAAGCGTACAGTATCACTTGTGGAAAATGTAAGCAGTGTAAAATTGAGTGGTCTGTGTGACTGTACTCCAGTAAATGGAGCACAGCAAGAGGTCAAGCAGATAGGGCTCTAGTTTTGTCTTGTAGCACAGAGATGATCACGTGCGTTGTTCTTCCACTTCACTGCTCTTATGTCTCTTGCATGTTTTAACAGTAATCTTTTGCCATAGGCAGGATGTAGCACAGTGAGAGCCTCTTGTCATCTGTCCCTATGCCCTGAGGCACCAAATTGCATACATCTAAGATGAAATAAAATGGTAGAAGTTGTACACTGCCGTATGGAAAATAATTTCTTAGCAGTGCAAATGTAATAAATGCCAGGAAGACAGTGTAAAATAGAGTTAAGATTTTTGAGTATTTTTCTTTGTTAAATAGTAAGAAGTTCAAGTGTAATGTTCTGTTCAACTTTGTTAGAATTCCTTACCTGCCCTAGTGCAAAAAAGTGTGGGTAAAGGAGAAAATCTTATTTAATGCAGTTACAGTAATAAGTCTTTGCTATTTTTTTTTTTGAAAACACCCCGAATTCATGATAATAAAAGTAGTGAAAAATGTTTTGGAAGGTAGAAATTTACATGTGTTTCCTTTCCTGGGAATCAGTGGTGGTATAGATATCTGTCCACTTAATTTTTCTATGTGATTTCCACTTCAGTTACCCTGTGAACCATCAGAAATCTCAAACTCAGAATTGTTCATACTGCTGTCTGCATGAAACATCTGGTTGACAAATAAATGTTACTTCCTAAAAGTTTTGTCTTGAAAAACATCACCTTGTGCAGCAGCTAAATGTCAGTCATGAGAAGTTCTTGGGCAGCAAGTACATATGATGTGATTTTTGCGTGGAAGCAAAAGGAAGACAGAAATGGGCTTTGGTGTTGTTTGTTTGTTTTGGTTGTTGTTGTTGTTGTTTAATGTTTTTACTACACATAAATGTAACTTTCACATTTGTTTTTCAGGAAAACCAGGTGCCTCTGCTCTTCTGGATGAGGAACGTATAAATCCTGTGAGTTACTCAAGCCAGTTACAGGACTCTGGATGTGATGTGTCTAATGACTATGCATTCGAATCTTTAGGAATAGCTTCTGATTTCCAAGAACTTGAGCATACTGTCGACGCATCTAAACGTTTGTTGGAAATAGTTCCCCCATTTAATCTTTGCTGTGCTAGCAAGGATGAATCTTTGACTGTTCCAGTGCAGTTTTTTCAACATCTGCTTGAAATAAGAAAGCTGTCAGAAGGAGGAATGCTGCAAGCAGACTTCACAGAGCTTGAGAATGATTCTTTCACTATATGCAATTCAGTATCTCAGCTGCTTGATGGGCTAACTGTTTTTTACAACAGTCCTAAGTTACCAGTTTCAAGTTTTCTTACTGAGGCAGTTTGTGTTTTGATCAGATTAGTAACTGACACTAAATTATCTAATCATGTTCTGAAAAAGTGTTTCAGGAAGCTGGAAGAATTTATGAAAAATCTAATTCAGATTATTTTAAGAAACAGCGATGTCAATAGGGTAAGTTTTAAACATCTTCCATCTTCTCTGTACCACTTAAGTATTATACTCTTCTGATTTTATACTTTTTAAAATACTGTCTTACTGCATTTTGAAGTGTACTTCCTAAGGGTTGCTTTTGTGGTTCTTTTTTTGTTGGTGGTTTTTTTTTTTTTTTTTTTTTTTTTTTTTTTTTTTTTTGTGATATGGCGGGTAAATGCTGCAAAGCAGTAGGAAAATTTCTGCTTATGCATGCAGATTCTTCTGCTCTACTCGTAAGTGTAGGACTTTTGAACTGTTAAAAAGGCACATTAAAAGAAATTGGTAGAAGAAAAGAGACAAAAGAAAGGTTGTTTGTCCTGCTACTTGAGGATATAATGTAGATACTCAGAAAGTAACGACCATATAATTTTTATTATTATTCTTTTTAATGCACCTAGATAAAATGTTATATCGCTTATGGTCACATCTGTAACTCTAGATATTTGTGGACTTGGGTTTTAAAAGTAAAGCAGCAAATGAGTAAAGAATACAGGAATGGCACATCCCTGGCACATAAAGCAAGTAGGACTAAGCTGCATTTTGTCTGTATTCATTACTTTGTATTGTTCCATGCATCATCTTGTTAGTTTCTTCTTCTGCTCAAAGTATCTGTAGTTCTTCACAGAACTTCTCCTTTATGAGTTTCATTGTCAGTCTTAAGATTTTCGTTTTTCGCTTTGACTTTTAGAATAACTTTAAACAGGCATGATGGTGGAATTGTTTGAGTGTTAGACATCTCCGTGTGGTGTCCAAATACACATACCTACACTTCCATGATAATAAATGTAGTTTGTGTTCATGGAACCTGAGGAATGCTGACTGAATCTTAGGTGTCTGTTGTAGGATGAGCTCTCAAGTTGACTTGAGCAAAATGAGAGTTTAGACATCTGCTGTGCCTGTAGATACAAATGTGCATTTGTTGTAATTTAGAATGAATCTCCGAGTCGCTGTGTATGTATCTCAGAATGTAAATAGAAAAAAAAAACAAAACCAACAACCAAGAAACAAAAAACATTACCAAATTAAAGGGGGGAGGGGACAAGGGTGTACCTGGATTTTGGTTAGAGGAAGAAAAAGTAAAGCATTCAGAAATAAATGTGTTATACTGAAGCTTTTCCAGGACAGGAGTCTTATGTCTCTAACACAAGGGCGCTTTATGTTTCAGTGTCACTGTAGTGTGATACTTATTTTTTCTGTAGATATGTCCCTACTCTGTATCTTGAAAAGATGTCAGCATGCATAATGTTTGAGTGATATCAAAGATAATCATGCTTGTGTGTCTCCTGTTATCTTTTTGTGTGATCACAGGATACAAACAGAAAGTGTGAGTTCAGTGAGGCCTTCTTCATAGTTGATGTCCATTCTATCCACTTGTTGCTTTCCTCCACTCATGTTGGAATTTTATAAATAATAGAAAATAAAGTTAATTTTAGGCGCACAACTGAGAGTCTCTCCAAACAGGGGTTGTTTGTTGATTGGAGGAATCTAGGGGAAGAACAGAGCACAAAGAGAAGGTAAGGGAGAGATGTTACAGCTTAAATGAGAGAAAATATCCTGATAGTTACAGAATGTTTCAAGTCTGCAAAGTGCTTTTAGAGATCATTCAGGAAGGGTGGAAAATGCCCATATAATTTGCAAGTGGCATCTTTCTTCTGAATAACTTCACTAAACAGATGGCTTTTTATGAGATGTTTTATATCTTGCTTCTACCGCAATATTGACTGAACAGTCATTCATGTCAGCATTCAATACTTCAATCAAACAGCTTTCAAAGACTTGAAAAATTGTCTGGGACAACTATTAAGGGATAATCCTGATAATTTCTAGCTATCTAGGGAAAAGGGAAAATGTGTGTGCTAATTGCAATGTTTATAAAGATTTTCTGAAAAAAATACATCTGTATATTTCCACAGTTTTGATTTGTTTAAAATGAGCTAAAAATGGAGATAAACATGTAAATTCCAAATTAGTTCTGGAAGTTGTGCAAATAATTCTTCACATGCTGTGTAGCAGATACCTCCCAGAGACACTTCATGCTTCACTGTTAATCATCACTGTTTACTCAAGTGGTGATTGAAATATCAAGATTATAGGTTTAAAATAAAATTGCCATTAATTACAAAGCTGTCATCTGAAAAGAGTGGCAAACTATGAATTTTGGTTCCAGGAGGATGCTTAAATGCCTGCAGTATAAAAACATTAGGAACTGTGTTGAATCTAACCCTACTAGCTGTCAAAAAGCATTTGTACAGCCAGCCATGGTGCAGCTGTAGGATCTGATGCAACTTTCCCTTTGCTACCCTCACCTATAAAACTGTCAGGATCTGTCAAGGAGGACAAAGAGCTGTAAGAAACACCTTCAAAAAGTGAACAAAGAACCAAATGGCTGTGGGTTATGTTGAATGCCTCATCTTCAAAAGCAATCTCCTGTTCTGCAGGGTGAATTAAATAACCTTAAAAACCTTTGAGAATTGTCGAAAAGGTAATTATTTCTACATTAGATGTAAAGAAAGAAAAACAGTAAAATTACTTGCTTTAACTACCGAGTCCCATTGTTTGAGAGGTTTCTAATTATAAAGCACAGGAAGAGCCTTAGGAACCAGAAAGACATTTATCTAGAGCTTCTCTGCCTGGATTCAGTTGCATAAAGATATGCACTTTGGATAGAATATTTGACCTGAAACTACAGATGGACATAAAGCAAAGAAAATACATCTTTCATTTTAGATAGAGAGGTAGAATAAAAGGAAGTATTACGTAAAATATAAAACCATTTAAAATCAAAGAACTTAAAAGAAAATTAACCTTTTGAATTTCCCTTTTTTATTTTTCTTTTCTTCCTTCCTCTATGTACAACTGGCAAACAGCCTTTTTTTAAAGAGCCATCTGGAAGTATCTAGAAGGGGTCTTAAGTCACTGCTGCTAAGGATGAGGCATGAATGCGCTGAGGATAAATCATCTGTTAGAAGTCCTATCTTTGCTCCTGCCAGTGTGATCATGCAGCCCTGTATTGCTGACACAGAAAAGCTTGTGAGCATCTTGTATCTAATTCTGGTACAAATGAGCTCTCACACTGTGAAATTTGTGACAGTCACTGCTATCTTTGGATCAAGCTCTTACTTATCACCACTTTGTGAATCTGTGACACTGAGACTCTTGGAAGTTCACGTGGATGTGTTGCTGTTGGTGTGTTTGTTACCTCTCAGTGTGTGAATTGTTCATTCAGAGTCACTCCTCCGTCAACAGAATGAAATTTAGGCAGATTCTTTGCAAGTCCTGCTTTGTTGCAAAGAGAGTAATGCAGTCCACCTAAAAGAAACCTCTGTTAGACTGGGTTGCGTTTCTGGAGCTATGAGCTATGCTTTTCAAATGTGCTATTCTCAGGACGTGAGAAAATAGCCATTGTTGCCTACCGTGATAGTTGTGCTGTATGATCTTAGCCCCAGTAGATTAGAAACTTTGCCTCTTCTGATCAGATAGAAAGCAGAGGGATGTTTTCTTTTGTTAAATCTGTTTGATAGTTGACAACAGCTACCTCAATCTCCTTTCTCAGAGTCATACTGAATGAATGTACACCTTTCCTGCTTTTTTATCTGTCCAGCTCCAAGATGCATTACTCACTGTATTTTCCATGGTGCCCTGGAACTAAGGCTCCTTTCTTCTGTTGCAGGAAAGTGCAACAGTCAGGAACACTGGGAATTCCAAACTCCTGCAGTGTTCAGAATACTGTTTGTTTCATGTTTCTGGGGAAGGTTTTGCACAGCTCCTTGAAGTAGCGCACTTCAGTGAGGGCGCTGAATTCCTTTTACATGAAAAGCATTCTGAAACCTGCCTTCAAATCTACTTTAGGGAATTTGCACTGGCTATAATTTCATAGCGTATGGAATTAGCTTTAAAAGTCAAATCAATGTAACTTAAATGAAGTTACTTTGTACATATCTTATTTACATCCTTAGTATATACAGCTGTGCAGATCATCAAAGCAATTATTGGTAAGCGATTTAGAGTGTGGTTTAGTACTTTGGAGAGAGAAGAAAAATACTTTTTCATGTTGCTTCCTTCAGTATTCAAAGCTGTAGAGGCCATATACTGCCACAAGGTTCTGCATTACACAGGATTGATGTGATGTGATCCCTGGTGATGTCACACTACTTTATCAGCATCTTCACAGAAGTTCACTTCACTGGTTGTCTTTTAGGTGTTGCTTGATAGTGTAATTTGAAGTGTAGCTAATGCTTCGATTGTGTGCCAGAAGACCCTAGCCTTCACCATGGGTTCTTTATGGAGACCCGTGCGCATTTGTTGGACCTCTTGTTTTAAGGACTGAATGAAATCACTGAAATAGAAAACAAATTGTGCATTGCTTGAAGGATTCCAGACTACATTTGTGCTGTGTGGGATTCTCAGGCTATACTATTTTGTGGTGCTTGGTTTCTGTTCAACAACAACCTCACCCATCTGCCCTTCCCTCCTCCCCCCCCCCCTCCCCCCACTATTCTAATCTCTTTCAAACAAAGCCCAGAAAGAAAAGAGCCCCGTTTCAGTGAACCATGATTGTTTGCTTCTTCTTTGCTCTATTTAACACATCAATAGTGACTTCAAAAGATGCTGTCAAGAGTCACGAATTGCCTGCACCATTTAACAAAATGAAAAATGTTATTTGCTGTTTCCTTCCATTTTCTTTCTTTTTTTTTTTTTTTTTTTTTGCCCTTGTACTTTGAGAAATGGCTACTCTACATCTGGGTAGTTGTTTGAAGTCTTTTTGTGTTAAACAATATCTGAATGGATGCTGAGACATGAACAGTTTGTAGAAAATGTATCCTGTTTAGAACTTTGCTGCCCATTTTCATGTTCCTCGTTTATGTTCCATCTAAAAGTCTTCATGAGCAATTTTGCGAAAGTTCAAATATTGCTAATAGTACATTTAGTAGAAAGGCAAATGGAAGAATTCCTGGTAGTTGCTTCATGCTTTTGTGAGAAAGGAGTCACAAACATTGATGAAAATGCCAGGTTGGAAATGAAGTACAGCAAAAAGCAGAAAAAGGGAAATAATTGAATCTTATTAGCAGTTGTGTTACGAAGGATATGGAAGTTTGTTCATGCATTTGAAAAAGAACAAGAAAACTAGAACCAGAGTTTCAAATCTTGTCTTATCTAGGATACAACTTGAATGATTCATTAATGACTGAAATTGCCTAGAAGAGAGTAACCTTATGATGATTTTGGTGGAGCTGTGGCTGGCTGTGAGTTCCCCCAGACAAGTATGGTTTGCAGCAACTTCAGTCAGCAACTGCTGGGACAGGACTCGACTCCTCAGTTTACCTTGCCTGCTCAGGGGTAAATAATAATTAAAAATAGTTACTCATATCACCAGTGGTTCTCAAGTATGAAACTAGTGAGCTTCAGTTTTCTGAAATTAATTGAGTTCAAAGGGGAGTATCGTGGCTCTTGAGACTCAGTGCGTTTTGATTGGCCAGATAATTTCGCATACATAGTAGAACAGCAGTTCATTTGCATGAATATTAGAATGCGTTGCTGGAATTTTATGGTCTAGTAAGAGTCAATGTTTGAATCTCTTGATTGTTGAATTAAATTTTCTCAGCAATCTGTTGTCCTATGTGGAGAGCTATTTAAGTCAAATGGTAATCAGAGTCCATTGTCTTGTAAATCGCTACAGTCTAAAGCAATCACCAGATTGACTGACTCATTTACTTCAGCAAAGTGGATCGTAGGAGTAACTAAACAGGAATGAATGAAATAAAATTTTGTCTGCCTCTGAGACTTTTGTCCACCTTCTCAGACATCCTCAGCTGATAGATGGCATGAACAAAAGCTACAATTATTGAAGAGTTATGGGATGAAGTTAGCTGAATATTTTTTTCTACCATTAGGACAAAGGGTTTTTTGGTGGTATCCAAAATGCCTGGAATGCTGTAAATATGCATTGAGGTTTTGATTAGTTTTTTGTATGTTTGTATGTACTTTAATAACAAGAACCATCGAATTTCTCTGTTCTTTTGCATGTTTGCTAATGAACCTTTTCTTGCTGCTTAAATTTGTCATGCTTCTGTAGGAAGTATGTATGTGTGCGTATGTGTAGGATGTGTGTTTTTCTTGTAGTGATAGGATAGAAATGAAGTAACCTCTACAGAGCCTGTTCTCTTGAGCCAGTTCCAAAAGAACAAAAATACAAAAGTTCCTTGTATAACTTTCAGTGCTCAATTCTGCTGTGAAATCTGCAACACTGAACAAGGTACCTGTTCTTTTCATGCAGTGCATGCTAGATACTTTTCACTTCTAGTGGATTTAGTGGTGTTCAAAGTTGCTGGCACATTGTGAACAGAGGGGAGTGAGAGATTGAGAGATAAACATCTGAAATCCATTTTCATTTCCAGAGATTGTCTGGAAATCCTAAACAACTAAATGAGACTTTGTTTTGCATTCTTGAAATTCTTTAAGGGTGACCAGCTCACACTATAGCTTTTAAAAGTTAAAAATGAAAAAAATACTGATTTTTATGTGATTTTATTCAGTATCTATTTCTAAGCAGCCTGCAGATTAAAAAAAAAATGAATCCATAGCTCTTCTCTTCTGGCTGAGCTCGCTCTTGTTGCTTAGTGTCTTCCACATCTTTTAGTGTGGCGCAGGCACCCAGCATCAGTAGGCAGATGGCAGTTCTATACACTTACAAGCTTCTGACCAGTGCTATCTAAGAAGGGAGGATCAAGAGAATTAATTTGCATTTTGCAGGCAGGGAAGACTTTGCATTTAGAGCTGCTTGTAAAGAATCAATAGATTACTTACACTAGTTATTTTAAAAATGGGCAACAGCATCAGCAGCAAACATTCACATGAGCTGCTGCTCTGAGAATGTTGTTTAAGTGGGACTAATACTGTTTTCTTGTTGATGGTGTTTACTGGTCCCAGACTCTTGGATGGTTTAGATGCGTAGATGCCTGTTTCATGAATTGCAGAAAAGGTGCAGACGCTCAAATATTGACCCCTGCCAATGCAGCATTGCTTAAAGTAGTGATGAAAACACAGGATCTAGCAGGATTGTGAGTGTATTAAGTATTTAGCTGGATTTCTTTGTAGATCAATTTCTTGTATGTAGTCCTTGGAGGTACTCATAAATTGTATGTTTGTGTGCCCTAAAGTAAAACGTCTTTTCTCTAAAAAAGTGATTGGGCTGAGGTGCTGTAAGCAAGATAGAAATGGGTGCTACCATGATGTGGTAGAATAAGAATTAAATTTGACTGTGATTTACAGTCCTGAATTTTTAAGTCCTTTTAAGGTTATCTAGTTCATGCTTTGATTTTTGGGATGTTTTGTTTTGTTTTCTTTAAAACGACTCAACGGAACACCACACTACAACCAAGAAGAAACCAAACACAAATCCAGAGCAGAGTTAGTTTGTGTTTATTTTATCTGATCAACTAAATGTATTTGTTTCATGTGTATAATGTTCTCTTGAGTTAGGTAATACATTCAAGATTGGAAAGAAAAGATAAATTTGTATCCCATTAAACTGAAGGGAAAAAAGTAAAATTGTAAGTTTAGAATGAAAGACTTGAAGATGGTGTTATTGTGACTGTAGAATTTCTAATATAGCATGGTCTCTAATTGAGAGTGAAAGTTAAGAGGAAGTTATCTGGGTAGCATTTTATCTAAGTAGCATACAAAGCTCTGTGTCACGCTGTCCATCAAAAAGCTTTTCAGCCAAAGCTCAGCAAAACAGCACTGAAGTACTGCAATATCAAAAGGAAGCTGGTTGGTAGTCCTAGCAGAGAAAATGAGTTTTAGAAGAGTTTTAGAAGCATGAAAAAGATTATAAAGGGATAAGTGCAGAGCAAGGGCTCACAATGAAGCTTACAAAGCCAAGGATTGTGATAACGTAACAAATTCCTAAGTTTGGAAGACAGGAGAAATAGCACAGTGTAAGCAGGGGGTGGGGTAGTTGATGAATGACAGCGATCAAATTAATGAAAGAAACAGTGCGACATTAAGATAAGGAATAGTGATGCTCTCTGTAAATAAGTGATTGTCAGTTGACCTTGATGACTGAGGTGTGAAAGTTAGGGTGGGTGGACTAAACAAAGTGCAAATGTGATGTAAATTCAAAGGGAAAAATACTGCTTTGGTTTTAGTATCCCATAATTTGAGGATACCTGTTTAATTATTTGCCTTTGTCTTATGTTGCCAAATATGCCAGTTGCTTGGAGGAAGAGTGGTGTTAATTGACGTGAAAGCTGTAAACTGCTGAATAAGAAACTAAGGTTCAATTTTTGTAGTCACAGTATATAATGAATCATGCAACTCAGGAAGCAATTATTTTGCTTGCATAAGAACTAACAATTTTGAAACTAATTCTTTCAATTTCGAAACATATGAAAGTCTAACGTATTCTAAACATATAGTTCATGTGTAAGGGTTTTTATCCCAGTTTTCTGGGGAAACAAGTCTGAGTGGTATTTGTCTTGTTGATCACTCTTTTACTTACTAGTAATGTTTGAAAATGATAGCCAGTTTGAAATTGCATGGAAAAAGAGTGAAAATTCAAAAACACCTTCCAGTAGGTTTTAAAATTGACAGGTTGCAGGAGAGACCAAATTGATATGCCTGAGGCAAGCAGAACATTGATACTGTATATTCATTTTGGCAACATGCATCCTTCTCCGCTGCTGGGAAAGGTTGCTGTGTGTTGTCAGGAACACAGGAAGAGAGCAGGAGCTGGAGTGTGGAATGAGGGCTAGGGGTAAACAGTCTACCAGACTCCATTGTTTTCTTGTTTCTGGTCTGTTTTTTGCTGGTTGGTTTATTTATTTATTTATTTGCAATCTAGTTTTCTGACTACTTCTAACTGAGAAACCCTGAACAGCGCAGGTTTTATTTCATCTACACCAACTCAAGGGATTAAAAGATTTCTGATAGTTTTTTAATGTTTGGTTGATAGATTTGAGAGCTGAGGAAGTGCTTTATTTTTAATGAAGCTACATACTATTTGAACTATTATCAGTTTGAATGTTTCTAGAGTTTAACTAGCAATGTATGAACATCACCCTGAAGGATGAAGTCTTGCTTTTCTTCTACATTTATGGATCTCTTTCTTACCTAATATAAACTTGGTGTGCTTTTAATGTATACAGCCTCTGAGGGTTGTTTTTTTTTAAATTCTTTGCTTTCTCCTTTTTTTTTAATGTACTAATTTAAAAGATACACCAAAATGCAACATTGAATCTGTGCTCTTTAATAAATCACAAGCAGGTAGGATTTTTCAGAGACATCAATACTCATATCTCAAGTTCCATAAATACCATCATTATAAAATCCCTATGTACTTCATTTAGTAGAGGCTTATGCTTTAAATTTGAAGATTCCCTATCACCTATTCCTACAGAATTCCTACTAGAAAATGGTAGCTCTTGCCAAAGTAGAAAGAATATAGACTTTTTTTGAAAGATTCTCTTTTGAGGATGTTCTTTGGGAAGAGTAGCACTGAAAAACTACTTTATCAAACCTAAAGCAGGCTGTGTTATTTGATTTCTGTCTCTGAATTATGGTTGAATCAATGAGTTTTGCCTGTCTAAGGAGCATGGAGTACTGAATAATGTCTAATGAAAGCTCATTAGTTTGTGAAGGTGTCTTCAGAGCACGTTTTATCTTTTCATTCCTTTATTTGGGCTCATTTTGCTTTTTTTCTTCTAGTGATAGCTGCAGGTTTTTTTTTTTTTTTTATGGAACATTTAATTTTAACATTTTAATCTTGCAAATTTTCAAAGCTATACGTACACAATTTCTGAATTTTCTTTAACATCAGGAATTTATTATTTATCTGTGTCAGCATGAAGATTTGATGCTGATCATAAAAACTTGACAGATAGCAAAGATTCACTAAAGTTTGATTGTTATGATTGTGAATAGGAGATTGTCTCATAATGTGCAAATGATAGCCAAGCTGATTGGTTGTATTAGGCTGGTAAATAGGCATTACATCAACTATTGAGCATTGTGGAAGTAATTACTGATTAACTGTTTGTACACTAAAATCAGGAAATGGGTGAGAGGAGGATTGCTTTAGCAGAGTGTGACCCTTGTCATACATGACCCTTAGTCATGACCTTAGCATACTGACCCTTAGTCACAGAGAAATTAAAGCAGGGTGATTGTATGTTATTACTTTCCTCAAGGAAGTGTATTCTTGGTAGAAGTAAAGGCTAAATAACTTACAGAATATATATATGAAATCTCTGTATATTCAGGTAGTACATGCACTTGAAAACTTGAATTGTAAACTATGATGTCCTTGGGATTATAGCTCTGTGGAGAAGGGATCTTGAACAATGGAGAATTGGGAACCAGTACAAGTTTCATGGTGGAATGAATATAGTCTCAACACCATAAGTTGCTGGGATACAGTCGAAAGATCAGTGGTATAAATATGCCTGAAGATACTGAGCCAGTGTTGTGGGTACTTCTTTGCTTCCATAAGCTTAAAAAAGTCAAATGTGTATTGTCTAGGACTAATAGCTATGTAAGTGTCTAGTTGTTGTTAAAGTTGTAACTCTTAGAAACCTTAGCTAATAAATGATAGCTAATCCATTTAAGATGTGAAAATAAGTAAATAAATCAGAAAATTGTATTCTTCTTGAACCATGGAAACCTGAGCACTTCAATGTATCCTGCATGCCATCACATCAAGTTAAACACTGATTGATTTCTGCTTGTGTAGGCATTGCTTTTTAAGTAAAATCGAAGATTTCATTGGCTGTGCTTTGTTGGTAGCAGCAGTACTTTAATAGAAACTGGAACCAGTTGACTTGGCAGGTAATGTCTTGAAGCAAGGCAAAAACGTAAATATGGATTCATTGATGTTAAAGGTGTACCTGAAGATCCAATTCCCTACTCAAGCAGACTCAGTCAGAGCAGGTTGTCAGGGGCTGTGTTCAATCATGCATTGAATGTCCCCAAGGATGGAGACTCCACAGTCTCTCCGGGCAGCCTCTATCACTGATTACTCTGACAATAAACAGGTGTGGGTTTTTTTTTGTTGCTTTGTTTGTTTGTTTTTAATTATATTTAAATGGAAATTCCTGTGTTTTGTCTGTTGCTTCTTGTCATTTCACCAGGTACCACTGAGAAGAGTTGGGCTACGTCTTCTTTACTTTTCCCCATAAGATATATACATTGATAAGATCCCTCCAAGCCTTTTCTTCTAAAGCTGAATAGTTAGAGCTCTCTCTGCAGCTTCTTGTGTTTCAAACATTACAATCCTTCATCATCTTTGTTGGTTCCACTCCAGCATGTTTCCTTCTTCTCTGCTGGAGAACCCAGAACTGAACCTCAGCACTCCAAATGCCTTTCATCAGTGGTGAACAGAGGGTGAAGACCACCTCCCTCAATCTGCTGGCAGTGCTTCTGCTCTTGTGGACTAGGGTGTTGGCTTCTGTCATAAAGACATGTTGCTAGCTTTTTCAACTCATTAGTCACCAGGAAGCCACCACTCTTTCTGCTTTTGTATTATCTGTTTGTATTTTGAATTATGCTGTGGGTGCAGTCTGTCCCATCATAACAGAGGTTACTTGTGAAGATGTTAAACAGCTCTGGTGCCAACAGCAAGCCCTGAGATGTACACTAGATGTACTAGTGAGTGAGCTCCAGCACGATGTTGTACCTCGGACAGCAGTCCCCCAAGTGTGGCAGATTGGACAGTTATTAACGCCCACAGTGTCCACTTATGGACTTAATATTTCATACATCATACTTCTAAATTTTGTCGAAATGGGTTTTATGGGAGCCAGTGTTGAAAGTCTTAGTATACCAAGGTAGAAGGTGGTCGCTTTTCTCCCTTCACCCATTCAGCTAGTCATCTAATCCTAGAAGGCTATCAAGTTGGCTAAGCGTTCTCCTTTGTAAGTCCACACTGATGACTCCTCATTACCTTCCTGACTGTCGTCTGTTTGGAAAAGCTTTTCAGGAAGATTCATCCCACTCAGACTTGTTAAATGCTGGTTTAGTTGAGAATGTGAATATATATAGAATCAGAATCACCAAGGTTGGAAAAGACCTCAGAGATCATCTAGTCCACCTGTCCACCTACTACCAATATTTCCCCTCTAAACCACATGAACCTTTAATTCAACATCTAATGTCTCCTGAACACCTCCAAGGACAGTGACTCCACCACCTCCATGGATAGTCCATTCCAGTGCCTGACGAGTCTTTCGGAGAATTTTTTCCTAATGTCCATCCTGAACCTCCCCATAAGCTCATAACCAAACAAAATAGACAAAAACTAGCAGTTGGTCTAAGTACAGCTATGCATAAGCTGGCTAGAGGAATAAACTACTTGCAGTAGTGCTTTTGAGTGGTTAAGACAAGGTCAGAGTACTGTTTTGTCAGTCAAAAATATCCATATGCAGTGTGTTAGCTGTTTCAACAGACACTGTGCAAGAGCTATTGAATATTAATGCTGTAGGGATATAAAGTTATACCCCCATAAGTCATTATATTTAATATATTTTTTTCCTTTTAATTTATACATTAGAAAAAATATTCTAGTAGTGTTTTATGAAATAACTTTTTGTTGCTGTCTGGAGCAGTACGTTACGTAAATTACAGCATTATATAATGACTGTACATTGCATTTCAGAAAAATAAGAAAATAATTTCTATTCATTTTAAATAGAAAGGAATAGCAACCATAAATCTCATTTAAGTTCACATAACTCCTTTTGTGGCTCAAGAGACATGCCTAGGTAACAGCCAGTTAAACAACAAATTGCAACTGATTTGTTTAAACTTGAAAGTCTAGTGCGTCTTCTATCAGTTTGCATTTAATCAAGTTTGTTCTTGGTAACTCCATTGACTGAAACATCCAGTATAGCTCTTAGCTTGCTTATTTCAAATAATTTGCCTACCAGTGACAAAATTAGTCTCTGTCAGTGCACAGTGGTCACTCATTTGCTACGACAGCAGGAAGGGCACAATGGCTGCTAAAGCCCAAGAGCTGCCCCCTGTGGAATTCGCACCCTTGGAGACATTTCTTTATATGGTGTAGTGCTAAACTTAAGAGGGCACATGATTTCTGGGTAAAGAGTGGGTTTTCATAAAGGTATATGAGAATATATATCTCCTATATGCTGTATTTACCTTAATTACATACATAAACTATAAGAAAAATGAATTTGATTTCATTCTTAAAATAATTGACACGTAAGTTTTGTTTCTGTTTAAGGGTGTTAATGAATATTTGGGGGGAAAAAAATGCAGATTTTGAAAGATTACATTTCTTTTTAGTTTCAGGCACTGGATGCAATGTCGCAAACACTTGTTTTGCTGGGAAGGAACAACATACTTCGAAATTCTTTAATGTCTTTTCTACTGTCAGAACTACAGCAGTTTGCTGAGCAGATGTGGCAAGCTTACCAGGTACTGCCATTTTTTCTTCTGGAGAACATCCAATGATTGGTGTTAGGGAGCGTTTTTTTCTACATCTGTTTGTTTTGTGGAATGTAGTCAGTTCATCATTCTGTGGAATGTTGTACAGGGTCTGGCTGGGATGGAGTTAGCTTTCCACACAGCAGCTATACAGTGCTGTGCTCTACACTTACAGCTAGAATGTCATGGATTTACAACAGTGTTTTTTGCTATTGCTGAGCAGTGCCGGCATAGCATTTTAGTCAGTTGATCATTCTATCAAATGTGCAGGTTTAAGAATCCTAATTTTACCAGCAGATTCAAAAGGGATAGATAGAGTGGAAAATAAAAATTTCTGATGGACAAAAATAAAGTGATCAGAGTGTATGATATAGACTGTATAGGTTCTAAGATCATGCTGTGTAATTTGGAAAATACTTGAGTTAATATTAAAAGTTAGTTGAAATTAATTCATTAAAGATGTAAATTGTGAGCTATGCAGGCATACAACTTTGGTATCCAGCTGGACCCACAAAGAATTACGTCTCTCTTTTTCCATTTGTACCTGAGATTGAAAGTTGTGTTATTTTTCTTCAGAATTAAATTTGTTGCCTCACGTTATATTAATTTACATGATACAAATGTTATCCAGCGCTTAGAGTTGTATTTTGTTGAGTGTAACGAGTAGGAGATGAAAAGGGAAATGGAGTGGAGATAATATATTTGGTAAAATTGATTTCTTATTTAGATCTTTGTATTAGAATGATGTGGAACAGTTTGAACAGCTTGAACAGATAGAACCAGCATAATTTTTTTTCAACTAAACTATAGAGTTGGAAAGAAAGAAAGAATGCATAGATGTTCCTTTTAAAATTTGGAGAAGATGTGAAATCGTTTGGGTTTTCATATATTTTTCAAATATTTTTGTGCGGTGCTGTATATCTAACTAAAAATGGTACAGTCTCACTTGGGAATATGACTTGATTATGTAGTGTCCAACAAGGGTCAATGAAAAGAAAGCATGCAGCTTGTTATTAAGTGGAAAGTGAAATCGTTTGTATTGCTAATAAATATTCATCATAGGTGTATCACCAACATGGTGGTCCAGTTTAAAAAGTATCCCAGGTGTATCTTGAGCAGTCTTTATATTGTTCTGTAATGCATGATGCTAAGTCACAAAAAGGAAAAATTACAGAACTGTATTACTTGAAGTTGAGAAAATTGGAGTAAATTAGTGTCCTATGATTTTAACCACAAAGAATTCTCCTTGCACAGTAGCGACTTGGATTTTTCTAATGGTAATTTGTTTTTATTACTTGCAGTGTAATTTATATATTTATGGGAAGAAAATAGAAGATGGGATTTGTACATAAATATTAAAAAATTGGTGATTTAATCTTTAAACGATTCCTATACATCAGCTGGCATAGTAAATGGATTAAATGTCTGTTTCTCAAGGTGGCTTGATGCCACCTTGTTGTTGTGTACAACAGTTTTGCAGTTTATTTGTTTTTTAACCAACATAAGCAGAAAGAAATGCTATAAGTGGTTAAAACGTGTGCCAGAAATAGGAGTTTATTCTGTAGAGTAGGTACAGTGGAAAGTCTAAAAGATACCACAGAGTTTTTCCTCACTCTCTAATAACTTGTTTTCCTATGTAACCCGTACATAGGAATACCTACCATCTTTCCTGCTCTTCATCAGGAGGATTTTTGTATGAAACGTCTTTGTGTAAAGAGCTGGCCTGGTTTCAGAGCTCAGGAGAATTTCTGGGGGGACAGGAACTTGCACTCAAAAGAGAAAAATAAAGACTCTTCTGATCTGTTTCTTCAGACTTACTATATGTTAAATATATATATATATATCAGATATATATATATATCATATATATCATATATATCAGATATATATATATCAGATATCATCAGATATATATATCAGATATATATATATATCAGAGCAGCAAAATACATTTGTTACTTGACTTTTTCAGTTTCAGGACCAGGTCTTTTTTCAGGTAAATTCTTTGCTACCTATAGGTCTCCTGTCACGTTTTACTTACCTTATATTTGTGCTTACTGCAGATCTTTTCTGTTATCAATATATAATACAGTTTTCCAGTTTTTATACAATCAAAAGCCTTTACAAAATAACTCCCACCTTTAATATGAGATGTATTTTCACTATTGTGCAAAGGGAAGCATTGAAAGATTTTCTGACTTAATGAGTTTTAAAAAGGTTAATAACCTAATGAGGCTCCCTTTTACCCCTTCTTTAAACAGCACTTTCTGTGCACCCCTCTGAAGATCTTTTTGGATCACCTAGTTCTCTCACCTTCAAGAATTTAGAAACATGTTTCCATAAAGAAAGTTTACTGCTCTGCTTCAATGTCCTTCCACTGTTAAAAATGTGCCTTCTGTTCCTGAAATGATATACCCTCTTTTATGTATTTATTTCTGTATGTATTTTTTTTCCCAGCAGTGTTGCACGGGGGTGATGAAGGCATATTGCCCTCTGATTAAGGAATTTGTGTATTCATATTTTTCCCATCCAGTGTTCATAGTGTTTCCTGGGAGGTTAATTGACCTTGATCAACCAATCGCAAACTCAGGGCTGGAAAAGGAGTTTCATACAGTCCTACCAAGGCTTAGGGTGCTTTCTTTCATTTCCTTTTAAAACACACTGCTTTTAAGTATCCATCAGAAGAATAAGTTTCATATACTTAGTAAATCTCCAGTGTTTTACAGTAACAAAGCAGTCTGGAAATGTTCATTGCCAGCGTGGAGGTCAGACTTTGTCTGGGAAACGGAGAAGGTTAGAGATGACGGAATATGTAACTACAAGAGCTGTGTGCAGGTGTCTCTGTAGGTGAACTTTTTAAAGTACAGGATCTTGACAACCTGCAGCTCATGCAGTTCCCTATATATAACTGGAGTTCTTGCTTGCTGAGAAATGAATGTTTGCAGTTTCATGCATTTATGCATTTAGTTTTATGTTCATTTATGCACATTTATGTTTAACGTTCACTTACAAATCCATAAACATCCTGTAAGTGATCATTTTTCTGGAAATATTTTTTAATGTAAGCCTCTGTACTTACTATAGTAAAACAATAAACTCTAGTATCTCTGACAGTCTGATTTACAGACCTGTTTCTGAGTGTTTCTAACTTCATGGAGCACTACCTTTGGTAGGCATGATCCTGAAATAAGTTTTGTATCCTTCTTGTTTTGTAATCAGCGTAACAATACACTTACTAATTAGAAATATTCGGAATGGCAGTTTAAAAAAAAAATCATCATAAATACGTAAATTTGCAAATGGTTAAAACTTTATATAATCAACTTCCATTAGCTGACCATTATCGTAATCCTGTTCTATTACTTAAGCAAAACTTCTATTAATTGCAAAGCTGTTTCATGTCTTCCATTTCTGAAAATGGAATTAGGGACCCTTAGGTTTAGTTTTGGTAAGAGATGAACAGGAACGTTGAATGTCTTTTTGTTAGCCTTCAATTAATTATTAAATATTTGGTGAACCACAGAAATTAAAAACAATGGCTTTTGCATCCAAGTGAATTTCTTTAATTTTGTACAGTTGCAATACTTTTCTTAAAGTTGCTGTTTTCTAACATTGACTTGGATTGAAAACAAAATTTCTTTTATTTTTTCTAAATGAATCCTATAGATATATCAAGGTTTTTAGTTTAATTTTAATCCATTTATGAAATATTTGTATTCCAGATTATGTAACTTTCTGTTGCCTTGCCCCAGGTGCAAGACCTTGCACTTGGTTTTGTTGAACTTCATGAGATTCTCCTGAGTCCACTGCTCAAGGCTGTCTAGGTCTCTCATGATGACATCTCATTCTTCAGGTGTGTCGGCTGTACACAGTATGGTGTCATCTGTTAAACTTTTGAAGGTGCACTCTATCTCACTGTCAGTGTCACTGTTGATGATATTAAAGTTCCAGTACTGACCCTTGAGGGGCACCACTCATCATTGATCTCTATCTGGCCATTGAGCCATTGACTGCTACTCTCTGGGTACAATCTTGCAACAAGTTCCTCATCCACTGATCTGTCCACCCATCAAATCCATATCTTTCCAATTTGGAGAGAAAAATGTTGTGAGGGACTGTATCAAAGACCTTAGTGAAGTCCAGATAAACAAGGGAAGAGCCACTGACTATTTGATGCCATCACAGAAGGCCATGAGGTTGGGCAGGCAGGACTTGCCCTTGGTGAAGCCATGCTGGTTGTCCCGTGTCACCTCCCTCTCTTCCAGATCCCTTAGCATAGCTTCCAGGAGGATCTGTTCCATGATCTTCCCTGGCACGTAAATGAGACTGACAGGTCAGTAGTTGTCCTTTCTACGCATATGTCTAATCTTTTCCAACGTGTGTCTCTATTTGTTGTAATAGAGCGTTTACATGGAATATAAAAATTCCCTGCTACTTTTCCCAGATATGGTGTAAAGTGGCTTAAGTTGTTGATTAGAAGAAAGAAGCTGAGCATGTTATGTGGCTGTAAAAGATACTAAAATGACTGTTCAGCCTATTTGGATTTTTGCAGTTTCTACTGTTGACTTTTACTTACACATCAAATTAATAATACATCATCCATGTAAAAGAAGTGAGAGTTATGCTATACAGACCTTGTGAAAATAATTAAACTTGCATCTGGACATCTGTTCATCCTTTTTAAGATGTCATTTCTTTCCTTGTTAAGCTGGTAAGCACAGATTGTAACATCCTTCAAACTGTGAATGCTGAAAATGAGTGCTCTGGCTAAGTACAGAATTATTTTTTTATTCCATGTGACTGCTGATGCTACTGGTAACAAAGGAATTGATGGTTCTATGTGATAATCAGTGGATCTGCTTTTTTTCCTCAAAGATACAAACCTGGTTTGGAGATGCATATTTGTGAAGTCATAAATCTTTCCCCTAAAAGACAGCAGCAAAAGAATCATTCAGGACTCACTATATGTCAGAAGAGGGCCATATATCTTTGAAGCATACGCCTACCTTTGTGGCATATGTCATTCTCTATTAAAGATTAGATTTTAAGATGCATACAGAATAGTATGGCATGTCAAAACCAGAAAATTAAAAATGGTTCATACAGTTTCTTTACTCCCTCTCGTACTATCATGAAATGATAGCATTGAGGAGAAAGGAGTTGAGAAGTGTTCTTACAAAGCTAAAGGGTGTAGTAGGACAGCTGTTGGCAAAATTGAGGATGACATAAAATCAAAACAGCTCAGGTGTGTTGGGGAATCGAAACACCAAATACTAATTACACGAGGAGAACTTGACGTAACTGTTGTCCAGAGAATTATTAGTCTTGACTTTGGCAAATCATCTCATTTATGAAAACATAAGTACCAGAAAAGGAAAAATGCCTAATTTCAAAAATCAGGACATACCATACCTTAACAAATAAAAAGGTAGTACTCTTAGAAACCCTTGTGTTTTAAATCATCTGGAAAATCTAAGCTTTCTAAAAAGACTGTTTAGAAAGAAAAATAAACAGAAGTTAACATGATAGTAAATAAAAAATTAAGTACTTGAATTCTTGATACAGCTTACAGTAAAGAGATGAATGCTTATCTAGGTTGATGCTGCAGTTGGCTTTTACTGTCTTATTCTCATTGCAGCTTCTGTCCTTTTCCTGTTGCTTTCTTTACAACTCAGTTAATCCTTTTGTAAACTTGAAAGTGCACTCAAGATAGAAGAAGCAACACACATGGTGTACATGGTCATTATTGCTCAGTCAAATAGAAGTGCTTCTGTTAACTTGATCTCTTCACAGGGCCTACCTAGCAGTGATGTGTAAAACAGCATGATGTTACAGAAAATTAGCCACTTCCTTAGTGCTTTTGGATTGTAATACCAATGTGTTACTTGTGTGAATTAGCATATCTACCATATGTGCTCTTAAAAGTTTATTGTATAGGCAAGGTAGCTTTTAATTACAGATTTAGTTTTTAATTTTATTTTGGACTTGTTTAAAGACTTCATTATGGTGCGCTTTTAACACAGCTTCACCTAATGCTTTTCAGGAAACAGCATAAATGAATAGCTCCTCTGTCAGTGGCTTGTGATTTGTTACCAGTGAAATCAGGACTTCATCTTTTTTTGTCCAAAGTTATATTTTCGTTTTACGGGATGTATTAATATATTTGGATTGCTTTACACTTATTTCCCTCTCTAAATATGTAGGATGGTTGTTTCCATAAAGACTTAGAGCATTGGCCTGCCCCAATGGGAACTTATTTGTAGCTAAATTTTTTTTTGTTAAAAATTATCTTTGAAGCTGTGGCTATCAACCTGTTGAGTTTATGCATAGTCATCACTGCTGAAATTACATATCTGTAGGATTAGCTGATGTTTGTTCAGTACTTTCTAAAATGTTAAAGCGCTGTGAGATATAACCATGAAGCACAATGCATAGTGGTATATCTTCTGTGGTATATCAGTGGTATATCATCAAGCGTAGAAATACTGCTTCTGAACCTTACGCGCTCTTTGATAAGCAATATTTTTGCTTTGCAATCCGTTTATCTGTGTGCTTGTTCCAAGGTCTGCATTTTCAAGGGACCATATGGCTTCGCTTAGGTTGTTCGTTGGTAGGGATGGCTGCAGTGGACTTACATCTGATTTAGGTTTAGGATTGCAGAATAAGGTTGTCAGCGAGGAGGAAAAAGATTGAAAGGTAACAATTGTCACAACTTAACTAGCTGTGTTTATATTGCTGCCTGGGTTTTAGTCAGGCTAGAGCTGTATTAGAACAAACTCTCTGGATATGCCCCGAAACTGTCAAGGACAACAATTGTGGCAGTTTGTTTGGGGTCTGCTCTTGCTGATGAGCTGCAGTGAGCACCACGTCTAGAAGGAACTGCAGTCCCAGGTTTGGCTCCAAAAAGAGCAGACCTCATTGCTAGGTTTTGAGTGATGTACAAGTGATCAATATAGTGATTTTGTGTCTGGGCTGAAAGAATTGGCTATTTGAGGTTTGTTTTGTAGCTAAGGTTTGAGTTCTGGTTTGTGTGGTTGAGGTGTGTAGTAGGTTAAATCTAATTCTGTAGTTAGTCTATATTTTTGGTGTCAGCACTCACCTGGCTGGTTAAGGCTTGGTCTGGCAGGGCAGCAGTGATATTAATGCTGTGCCCAGAGTGGGAGCTAGGTTTCAGGACTGAAGGCAGAGCAGGAACTCCCAGGATTCACGGGATTTCTGACATAGGTTTAATTAAGGGAGACAGGATGCGGTGAGCTAAAGTTGAATGTGTTTATAGAGCTAGACTTAGAGTTGTCATGCCAAGGGCTTATGAATTTGTAGTATCAGTTTTAATTATGCCTTCTTGATGCAGAGTTCTCAATCCATAGCTAAGTCTATGAAGGTAGTGTATGTTTGGGTTTGGATGAGTGCAAGAATGAGAAGTGAGTTTGTTAATGTATTTGCAACTCCTTGGAGATTTGGAGGTGCAGGAAGGGGGTGATGTGCTAGGTTTATGTTGAGAGAGAAAGGCAGCAGCAGCCAACTTCGTTTAGATCTGAGTATCAGTGGTATGGTCTGGTGTTAAGCTAGAGAGCAGGATTTGGATGCCCAGGATTTGTGCTGCAGAGAATGTCTTGGAAATGTTGGAAGTAGTCCAAATTAAAAATAATTCATATGGTTTGATTAGATTTAGGATTAAGATGTTGTTGGTTGCATTCATGAACTTAGATGAAATACACACAACCTGATACTTTTGTTCATCTGAACCACATTAGTAAATGTACACATTCGTAGAAGAATTTACAGTAGCACAATTTGTATTGCTTGTCTTATAGAATTATTTCTTTGCTGTTGGAGGAATTTGAAATTAATGTAGCACTAAGAGAATTAAAATTAGTTTTAGGAAATAATATTATTGACTCTACTTAAGATCACTTCCTTATTAAGATGGTACATTTTCTTTTGGTTCCAGTAACAGCTTGCAAAGGCAGAAATAAATCGAGTCAAATGCACAGGGAAAGAAAATAGGGGAAAAAAATACAAGAAAAGTAGGAGAAAAAAAATAGTTTTTTGGAATTTGTCTTGTTTTTCTTTCTAAGTGTTAGCATTCCAAGTTACACGATTACAGCTCAACTTTTGAGGATTTAGCTTGTGTTTTGTATTTTCTTGCATTTGTCAATCCCTGAATTTAGCTGGCAAAGCACAACTAAATCTCTAGGTGTTAGGTCTTGAAACTTTTGGCTTCATTTTATCCTTAAAATTAGTTCTTTCATTAAAAGTTACTCCTAGTCTCTGAGTTTTCAGAGTATCCATCTTCTAGCTGAAGTAGCTATTTTAAACAATTCTTTTTTTTCATGTAACCTTATTATTTAATGAAAACTCTTTTACTAAGCCTAGCTATTACATTTAATATAGGATACTGTAGGGAACTGTATATTAGTGAGAGAGAGGTTACAGAGAGATTAAAATCTGAGTAGTACTTCTGCGTATAGGAATAAATTATTGGCAGAGCTTAGTTTAGGTTAGCATATTCAGTTATTCAGTTTGAGTCCTTTCTACAGTTGTGAGCTACAATTCAGTTCTGTTAACTTGCTTAAATAAATGAGTTCATCAGATGACCCTAGAATTAATAAGATTGGAAAGGTGCTCTGGAGGTGATCTAGTGCAGCCCCTGCGTTCAAAGCAGGCTCAGCTTGAGCAGGTTGCTCAGGCTGTGTCTAATCAAATTTTGAATTTTTTCAACTATGTATACAACAACAGTCTCTTTGTGCAGGTTGTTCCAGTGTTTGGTAACCTCTAGCAGCTCATAGTAGAAGGCTGTCAGGTTTGTTAAACATGATTTGCTTCTTTGTAAACCAGTGTTGACTACACTTTCACCATGTTGTCCATCATATGTCTGGAAATAGTATCCAGGATTATTTGCTATGTCACCTGCCTCAGGGTCAAGCTTAGATGAACTGACCTGTAGTTCTCTGGATGTTTCTTTTTGAAGATTGGTCTGTCATTCTCTGTCTTCCCTTCCTCAAGAACTCTTCCACTTGCCAAGAGCATCCAGAGATAATGGCCTTGACATGACATTGCTCATCTCTCTCAACAATCATAGGTGCATACCATCAGGTCCAGTGGTCTTATATGTCCAGTTTCTTGAAATGTTCCTCAACCTTGTTCATCTCCACTTAGGATAAATTTTGCCTTCTCCAAACTTTCCCTCTGGTCTCAGACATGTGCTGCTCCAGAAAGCTGATCTCACTAGTAAAGTTCAATCTGAAGAAGGCACTGTGTCCCTCATCATCTGTTCCTTTGCCACATTTTTCCTTATCTTCCTTTTGCTGCTGATGTACCTCTAGATATCTTTCTTGATGCACTTCATATTCCTATCCAGATTCAGGTCCAGATGGACTTATACTTCCTTAACCCTGTCTCTTCAAATTTGGACAGTGTCTTTGTATCCTTTCGGAGTTACCCGTCCTTGCTTCCACACCTTAATGCTTCCATTTTTATATTTATGTCAGAAGCAACTTGTTCGTCCATGCAGGAGCCATGCAACTTTTGCTTGCCTGTATATTAGGTAGAGCATTCTTGAGCTTGAGCCTTGAAAATTAACTCTCTCACATGTCTGTTCTCTGCAGAGACATGCCACATTGCATTTTTCCCAAATACATTGCTGAAATATGTTCTCCTGACAACTGAGGTGGTGACCCTGCTTTTTGCTTTCGATAAATTTTTCAGCAGTAGGTGAGATTATGGTTGCAAATTAGTTGAGTTCTTGGGGGAAGTATTAAGAGATAAGTCACTTTTCCAACTATCAAGGAGCAGTCTTTCTCAGGATGTTTCAGTAACGCTCTCAAAGTTAGCAATCTGATTTATATGAAGATAATTTTTATTGAAAACAGACTAATAATTTTCAACTTGTAGGAGTATAAGGTCAATATCAAGACGTGCACTGGAACTCCTCCTTTACACTGAATTCCCTTTAGTATAAGTAAGATTAAGTATGGAATCTCTTCTGCAGGACTCTACATACTTGATTCAAGGGATGTTCCAGTGCCTCTCCTCCCTCACTGAGGAGATTTTTTTCATAATATCTAATCTAAATTCCCTCTCTTTTAGTTTAGAACCATTACCTCTTATTCTATCACTACACTCATAGTGTGCCCTTCTCCAGCTTTCACATAAGCATCTGTAAATGTTAAATGTTTGTGTTTTCTGTCATATAATCATAGAGTCCTTAGAGTTGGAAAGGATCTTTAAAGTTAATCTAGTCCCGCTGCCCTGCAGTGAACAGGGACATGCACAGCTAGATTGGATTCCCCAGGGCTTGATCCAGCCTCACCTTGATAGTCACCAGGAATGGGACATCAACCACATCTGTAAGGCAAGCGGTTCTAGTTCCTCAGCACCCTCACTGTAAAAGACTTCTTTCTTATATCCAACCTAAATCTACCCTTTTTAAGACTGAAGCCATTTCCCCTTGCATTGTCACCACAGACCCTGCTAAAGAGTCTGTTGCCTTCTTTCCTGTAGCTCCCATTTACATACTGAAAGGCTGCTGTCAGGTCACCTCAGAACCTTCTATTCTTCAGGCTGAACAGCCCCAGCTCTCTCAGCTTGTCTTTGTGGGAGAAGCGTTCAATGCCTTGAATCATTTTTGGGACCCTTCTCTGGATGTGCTCCAACAGGTCCATGTCCCTCCTGTACTGAGGACTCCACATCTGGACACAGTACTCCAGGAGAGGCCTCACCAGCACAGAGTAGAGGGGCAGGATCACCTCCCTCAACCTGCTGACCACTGTTCTTTTGATGCAGCCCAGGATATGGTTGGCTTTCTGAGCCATGAGGGCACATTGCTAGCTCATGTCCAGCTTGCCATCCATCAGTACCCCCAAGTCTTTTTTGTCAGGGGTGTGCTCTATCCTTACAACCCTCAGTTTGTATTGGTAGTGAGGGTTGCCTTGACCCAGGTGCAAGATCTTACATTTGGCTTTTGTGAACCTCATGAGGTTGACCTGGGCAGACTTCTCAAACATGTCTAGATACCTCTGGATGGCATCCCATCCTTCAGGTGCGTCAGCTGCACCCCACAGCATGGTGTCATCAGCAAACTTGCTGAGGCTGCGCTTGACCCTACTATCAGTGTCATTGATGAAGATATTGAAGGGCATCAGTCCCAGTGCTGACCCCCGTGGGGCACCACTCGTCACTGATCTACATCCAGATATGGAGTAATTCACCGCCACTCTCTGGTCTCAATTCTGCAGCCAGTTTTTCATTCATTGAACAGTCCACCCATCAAATCCGTATCTTTCCAACTGGAGAGAAAGATGTTGTGGGCAAGAGGCCTTACTGAAGTCCAGGTAGATGACATCGGTGGCTCTTCCTTTGTCCATTGACGCAGTGACAGCATCAAAAAAGGCCACTAGGTTCCTCAGGCAGGATTTGCCCTTGGTGAAGCTGTGCTGGTTCCCCAGTGTCACCTCCTTATCTTCCATATGCCTTAGCATAGTTTCCAGGAGGATCTGTTCTGTGATCTTTCCCGTCACAGAGGTGAGACTGACAGGATGATAGTTCCAGGGGTCAGCAAGGTCACAAGATCTTGTTTTCACTTGTTTGTAAGCTTTGGACAATGCTAACCTTTCAGGCTGATTTTTTTCCTAGAGGTATCTACATCAGGCCTTTTTTATACGTGTATTTTTTATTTTTCTTCTGTCAGTGCACGAGTACAAGTTTGAAGTTCAGTGTGTGAGAGCTCACAGCTTTGATAAAAGCCAGTAGGAGCTGTGCTTTGAATTCATGCATCTCTGTGTAGTGCCAGACACTGTAAAATCATATCCAAGTTCACTTAAGTTTGCCATTAGCAGATAGTGTGATTATTTCGAAGATTTTATTGTAATAAAATGAAAATATTACCTCTCTCTAAAAGTACTAGTGAATTATAAGTAATACGTGTAGTATATATGAAATTGTAGTAATGATTGTCATTAAAAAAATAAATCTGTATTCAGAGCACAAAGTGAATGCTGTGCATTTTATCTTCATGCATACAACAAGGATAGAAAAAGTACTGAATAATAATATTCCTCTATTTTGATGTGATTAGTAACAGAAGCAATTATCCTCATGAAAACAAAAACAAAACAGTAGTTGATCATGTTATTAAAACTATAGACATAAGAGAGTCATATTAGGCTTACAGTATCATTGTGTTGGTTTAAAATTGCAATTCCTAATTGAGAGCAGGTAGCTAGCAGTACATCAAGAAACCATATATAATAAGTAAGATGATTAATTTATGGTATTAAATAACATAGTCTGAATTATAACCCTTAACTTTCTCGGCGTTTTGCAATTCTGCTTACGAGTTGTTTGACCAACCCTTGGAATATGTGCAGCTAGCTCATTTCTACATGGTAATTTCTCAGGTATCACTTGAAATTAGGTACATTAGATCTGTACTGTAGAAACTGGAATCATCTAGTCTGTCAGAGAGAGGATGGATGGTAAGAGCAGCTGTAAGAGTCATCCAGAATGGGAGAAGTTGCCTTTTTGGCTCCTAAAGTGACAAAGAAGAAACATACTTGGTGATTAAGTGTTATAAGCATGTTTTTTTTTTGTTGTTGTTAAAATGCTTTAACACTTGAAGAGTAGATTATTGGCTGCATCATAGGATGGATGGATTGAGCACACAGGAACAGGCAACACAGATGACTTATCATTTATGATGGTCTTCAAGTACATCCATCTTTTCGGGGAAGCTTCAGTATACTTGAACCTTGGAGTTTGGACTAGAAATTAATCACCTGAGGACTCTTTCAGTGTAAAACTTATTTATCACACTTATTTATTCCATTAATATTTTTAAGTATGATCAAAATTTGAATTGGTTGCAAATTCAAAGGGAGGGAGGGAAAACACTACTGGATATGTGATCTGTAGATTTATGTAAAAAACTAGATAAATTATGAGCAAAGCATAAGCACTTCTCTACACAAGTAGCATTATGTTATATCAACTTGAGTCAATAGTATTAACTAAATATTGACTCGTTTTGTTATTTATTATGTGTTTGTTATTTATTTAAGAAAAAATCAATTTTTACAGAAGTATGAATGGGTTTCCTTTTAGCTGGGAGTTCATAGTTTTCTTCAGCTAGAAGATAATTCACATCAGTAATTCTTATTTTGGCCCCATGTAAAGCATAATTTGATCATTACTTGTTCTTTATGAAAGCACTCTTAATGCTGCCTGCACTTATCAGTGATGTTTGCCTTGGTTGTCTGCCCTACCAGATGCTCTGACATAAGTTTCTCTATCTCCCTTCTCTGCAGAGAGTACCAATTTTAGCAAACTTGAAGTGCTCTGTTTACGTTCAGAAATTTCTTATCAGTCACTGCTGTTATGATTCATGTAAGGTGGAAAGAGTAACAGCAGTTTATATTCAGTAACAAATGCAAATATCAGGTTCAAGGAGAAAACAGTAGTGTAAATCTCTTCATGATTGTGATCATTTTCATGCTATCCATATATTTTGTTTGAACAGTTTTAAAGTACAGTACAAGATAATTAAGGAAGAAATTGGAGATTTTGAGTGGCTATAGGGGTACAAAAAATAAGATATTTGAGATTGCTGTAGCAGTTCAGTCTTATTTGATCTTAACAGTGTTGGAATGAGGAAGAAGATGTGTTAAGATTTTAGTTCAGCCTCCTTCTCTGCCACCCCCTCGCCCCCCCATCCCAAATGTATGTTTCCTGTATTATTTTGGCTATGAAAAATATATGGCATAGTTGCCATGGTAAAGCATTTGTTCTTTCTCGTAACAGTCTAAGAACCTAAGAGGGCTCTTGCTTTACTGAATGACCTTGGCATCCCACTGGCCTCAGGTACTGTAACACAGCAACCAGCCCTGACAGCCCAGTGAGCAGTGGGTTCTCCCTTTAAAGCTGTAGGGCCGTTTGCTGCCTCAGCACCGCAGCACATCTGTCAATTTCAGGTAACTGGTTAAATCTTCTACCTGAAAAGTAAGGACAGAGGAACCAAAGCTGGGCATTTTCCATATCCTTGTTGGCACTCATAAGGAGACTTTAGGAAAAGTCTAAAACTTGTTACTGTTGCAGGTATGCACGCCTAATTCTTCCAATAAGCAATGTAGTATTAGGAGAGGAAAGGAAATGTCTTTTTTTTTTTTTCTCTCCTAATTGGTATCAACATACAGTTGTGGTTTGACTGTGATTGACTGAGGGTGACATGCGCAGAAGTAGCAGCTCCCAATGAATTTCTGCATAAACCAGAGCTGGTTTAATAAATATATGGCAAGTTTTATTGTCATTTATACATTGGACCCTTTTTAAATTTTTTTATTTTATTTTATTTTTTCCATTTCGTTTATCAGGAGGGAGATTTGTGGAATTTTACTCACAGAGATTAGATGTTTGTAATCATTTGGTCTGCAGTATCTTATCTGTAAAGCATCAGCCTATGCTAAGGACCAACTTGTTTCTAAGGAACTTGTTTCATTAAGTATAAGGAGAGCCAGGAGTTGCTATTTTGCATGATATATTTGACTAGAATATTTTGAGGAACTGCTATGAATGTAGTTATAAAATTGGGCTGACAGTACAGCCTGTAGGATTTTATTTATTTATTTATAAAGTGAGACGGATTGATTTAATTTAATTGTCCTTGTGGTATATTAAGGATCTGCACAACAAGCAGTGAACCATTATCTGTCTCTTTGTAACTGTTTATATCATTGAGAAAAGCCTGGCATGCCTAATTTAAAAGCAGTATGTCTGAAAAACAAACTCAGATCCAGTTGCAGCTGACACATTTCTAACAAAACATTCAAGACTTTGTTGCTACAGTGGAATACTAACAATTAATGTGAAATCTAATAAGTGTGCTTCTGCTAAGTTAATAAATAAAACATAGACTGGATTTACTAGCTGCCAGTTGTATCCAGAAACACAAGCAGTGAACTGTGATAAATTGGCATCATACAAATACTCCTTGAGAACTAACTATAGTCCCTGAAATGATTAGCCATAATAACAAATCTTACTTTTCCAGTTCTTCATGCTATTTTACAATTAATTAAATATAAAAAAGTAAATTACGATTTTGTTATTTAATCAAGTATCTGCTAGTACGAGGGTCTTTCTGAGGCAGTAGAAAGATCTATACCTTTTGATACTCCTCATTTGCAGTCCAAACTGTGAACTGTTCTGTTTGTATTGTACATAGCACTTTCTTGCCCAGGAAGATTTGTGGTTTTTTAATATTTACAGTGAACATAGGCGGCAGAACCTTGTTCCTGTTCATTCATAACTGTATATAGGAATATAGTATAAAGGAAGTCTGCTTAGCAGGCAAAAGCCCCACTGCCTTCTTAGCAAATGCTTTATCCTGTTGAAATAGATCCTCCGTGCTGTAATCTAGGGCTTAATATACACACGTCTGATGTTTTAACATGGGTCTTGATGTTATGAAAGAAACATTAGAAAGGCACTCTGAAAAGAACATTGAGAGCATCCCTTATTAAAGTGTCAAGCTTTTACAGATGCAGTTTTATATGTCCTTTTTCTTTCAATTCTTCACAGAATATCTTAGGAAACAGCCTTTCATTCTATTCCAAAATTGTAGCAGTAACTTGACTACTCCTGCCTTCTGTGCTTAACTACATAGTTTTCTTGCCTGCTTATAGCTAAAGTACCTGTGTTTTTCTGTGGTATTATTTTTATTTCTAATATGCTTTAATGTTCTTTTTATTTCATGTAATCCTTTTAGCTTCTCTTATCAATCACTTGTATTCTAAATTTTTGCCTTATCTTCAGTATCGTTAACTGCTTCATCTTCTATGTGTAGATTACTTAATGCTTGATCAGTGCTTTCATGTTTTCTTTTAATAGTTTTGTTTTTACATCAGTATACTGTTTCCTTCTGTAATGTTGACAGATAAATATTTCACTGACAGATATAAGGACAAATGGTGACTTTCATAGTTTATCATCTGTAATAGAAAGCTAAGCGTTTTTCTGAAGGATAATTAAAATGCAATTCCTAGTTTAAAAAAAAATCATAGTTTGTTCCTGGAGAACTTTAATAATATCACGGAATCATAGAATCACAAGGTAAGAAAGGACCTACAAGACCATCTAGTCCAACCATCCTCCAGTGTAAAGCTTTGTGGTTCCTTCAAGATTTAAAATTGAAGGATGCATTAAAAATATCACACTACATTATTGTGCTCTTTGACATCTTCATAAATAACCTGTTGTAGGGTACCTGCTTTAGCAAGGCAGTTGGATTTGATGATCTCTTGAGGCGCCTTCCAACTTCTCCAATTCCATGATTATGTGTGACATTGACAGTGCACCCTCAGCAAGTTGGTGGATGACACCAATCTATGTGGTGCAATCAACATACTCAAGACACAGCATGCCATTCAGAGAGACCTAGACAGGCTTGAGCAGTGGGTCCAGGTGAACCTCATGAGGTTCAACAAAGCCAAGTGTGAGGTCTTGTCTAGGTTGTTGAAACCCCTGCTATATCAGTACAAGCTAGGAGTTGTAAGGATGAGCAAACCCCTGCTGAAAAGGACTTGGGGGTACTGATGCGTGGCAAGCTAGACATGAGCTAGCAGTGTGCCCTTATGGCTCAGAAAGCCAACCATATCCTGGGCTGCATCAAAAGAACAGTGGTCAGCAGGTTGAGGGAGGTGATCCTGCCCCTCTACTCTGTGCTGGTGAGGCCTCTCCTGGAGTACTGTGTCCAGATGTGGAGTCCTCAGTACAGGAGGGACATGGACCTGTTGGAGCACATCCAGAGAAGGGCCACAAAAATGATTCAAGGAGTGGAATGCCTCTCCTATGATGATGGCATTAGAGGACTGTGAAAAAGAAGGCTATGGGGAGATCTTTTATCAGCCTTTCAGTATCTAAAGGTAGTCTATATAAAGGGACGCACTCTTTAGTAGGGTCTATGGTGATAGGGCAAGAAAAAAGTTTCAAACTAAAAGAGGGGAGTTTTAGATTATGCATATAAGGAATATGTTTGGCTTTTTTTTATGATGTGGATGACACTGGAACAGCCTACCCAAAAAGTTGGGGCGAGCTTCATCCTTGGAGATATTCAAGGTCAGGCTGGCCATGGCTCTGAGCAGCCTTGTCTAGCTGTAGATGTTCCTGTTCATTGCAGGAGAGTTGGACTAGATGACCTTTAATGATCCCTTCCAACTAAAACAATTCTGTGATTCTTTCCTCTGGTTATTTAGTATTCTTTCAGATATGTGAACACCAAGAACATGAAATTATTTTTTGGGAGTAGAATTACTTTTCTGTTTCTGTCTGTTTCTTTTTTGTAAATACTTTAAATGCAAGCATTTGTTCTGAAGAGTGCGGATTTGTTTATTTAGTTTGTTCTTACGCACTCTTCCCTTCCAGGCTAGCTGTGCTGTAGAAATGCCAGTGAATTCATGTGAGTGTCAGATTAGGAAAGGAAAAGTAACTATCATAACACAGCAACAGAAAGAAAAGTATTTTGAGAATTAACTTAGAAGTAAACAAAGTAGCAGCAAAGGAGGTTTTTTGTTTTGTTTTATGGGCTGTGTAGAATTCCAGGCTTCTGCAGTCCCATGTACACACACAAAATAGAATGTCACAAGCTTAAGGAAAAGCTAACTAAGTACAGACTAATTGTAAATTCTGAAAATATGATTTCATATTGCAGTTGACTGCTTCTGGTTCTTCATTTGTGAGAGTGCTTGGAGCTAACGTTTAAGCAGTATACGTGATTTTCTTGTTAGAGTACACTTCTCAGACTGGGCTAGCATATCACTATCGACTGTTTGGGTTTTTGCTGTCAGTTTTTGCAGCTTTTTTCACAGCTTTTTGCAACTCCTATGTTTCTTGATTAAAGAAAACAAAAACAAAACAGAAATGCTCTGTCTTTAAAACTGCAAGAGTTCCATCACAGTGGAACATAACTGAAGAGGTAAAAGTGCTTCCACCCATGTGTGCCTAGTTCCCACTGAGTTCTTTCAGTAAGCTCCTGATACAGTGCTCGGGAAGAGCGTGTATTTAAGGACCAGCTTGACAGCAGTAGGTACGAGTGGGAAACAGCTGTTCTATGAAGTAAGGAAAGTTAAGGAAATGGATGTTTCTTAAATTTTGTGGGGGTTTGTTTTGTGCAACTCACCTGAGAATTGTGGTTTACAAACTGAAATTGATTTTCTTAGTTGAACCAAAATCTTTTATTTCAGGTCAGAAATGGACATGACAAGATTTCCATATACTGTTTTAAATGAGATCATTCAGTAACATTGCTTCTAATGTCCTGTTTTCCTAGAGTGTTACTTTCTTCGGGAATGATAGCTTTGTACAGTTTAATCTCTGATTTAGACTAAGAGATTGCACTGTTCTTTGCAGTTTACTAAGTTTCTACCATGTGATATGAAATACCACTTACTTAATGTTCACACTGGCTTAAATAAGGAAGCAAAGCAAAACTAGTCCTGTATTAAATAGGGAATGTAATTCATACAAAATACTTGTTTGTTATGTCACTCTCCATAATACTTGTGCATCACAGAAGAGTTAATAGAATCAGGAATAATCCTGCCAGACACATTACATTTTTACAGTTCTGCTAACTCATAGTTTCATGTCAAAAATATCCTTTAGTACCTTATGAATCTTATAGGTAATCTATATTCGTTCCTTTTTCCTTTTGTTTTGTTGCAAGCCCTGTTAACATCCAGAGTTCCTTCTTAAAATGCAAGGGCTGCTCCAAAAGTAATGCTTCCTATTTTGTGATGTTGGCCTGCAGTGTCAGAGGGAGATGGTGATGATATGGCAGTAGGAGTTGAACATTCCCACCAATATTCCATTACATTTTGTCACTGTGCGACAGGTGGCAGCAGATGGGCAGTCTGACAAAAGGGTGTCTGACATGGAAGTGTGTATAAAACAAGGTATGAAATTGAATTCCTCCATGTGGTAAAAATGGTGCACATTGACATTCATCAACACTTGCTGAATGTTTATGGAGACCAAACAGTGGAAGTGAGCTCAGTGAGGTAGTGAGTGGTGCATTTCAGCAGTGTTAATAGTGACAGTGGGTCAGCTTTGCTGGTGCAGATTTTTAAGAGTGCATACTTGTTCAACACTGGTGAAAATGCGTAGCTAATGGGGGTGACTATATTGATAAATAGCTGAGAATTTTTGCAGCTGAAAATTTGCTCAATCAAATGGTGTGATTGTGCTCTTTGTATCTGTTGTATTTTCCACGTATATAAGTGGCATTACCTGCATAGTGACCCATGTAATTGTCGTATGTGCATTAGTCTTTTAAGTATTTGTATCATTATGTTCTATTAGTACTGTGCTGTAGTCTTCTAAAGCAGTTTAGAACTCAGTTATCTGTCTCTTTAGTGAGCACTTCTGGAATTTAGTGCACTTTAGTGCAGCTTCTGGAATAATCACTGTACTTGGATTATTTAAGTATTAAAAAAAAATAGAATTGAGAAATACTTTCAGATTTGCAGAAAGTCAAAATAAACTATAAGATATATACCTGTGTAACTGTGTAAAGTTATTCCCACCAGTTAGTAACTCTCAAAGGTTTTTAATATAAATGCAAAGGGGGCATTTTAAAAGAAAAGTAATTGAAGGCTATTCAAAACTGCTTACAAATATGAATATTATAAAACCAATAGAATGGCTATTACAGTCTGTGTAGAATATTAATGTGCTGCTTTACATGTAGTAGGTCTTTATTATGAGCTCATTTCATAGGTAAGCCAGTGTAGGTTGTTTTCAATATGAAATATGATAGGCAGCTGTATTAATAAAATCTTGTTGCACATAGAGCCGTCTCTTAATATGCAGTTAAACACAGTTTTAAATTGTAAGATAAATCATACCGCAATACAGAAACAGCAAATTAAAAAACATTCCAGGTACTCTATCATTTTTTCATAGTTTAGTGTAGCAAGATGGTGCTTACTATTTTAGATTTAAATTTGGAAGATTTCAGTTAGTGTGATTTTTCATTTTTAACTGTAATGAATGATTATTTTCTTTCACTGTTATAAGTATATTTCACATTATTTGCAAAAAGCAGGTTGTTAGCTGCTATTTCCAGGCAGAGTAACTGTTTAAAACTAATTACTTCCTTACTAATTACTTAATAAACT
This sequence comes from Alectoris magna, assembly GCA_030625065.1. Classification (NCBI taxonomy): domain Eukaryota; kingdom Metazoa; phylum Chordata; class Aves; order Galliformes; family Phasianidae; genus Alectoris; species Alectoris magna. The sequence goes on along the minus strand of CM060562.1, from coordinate 81,572,771 downwards.
ACTTGCTAGGACTATGAGATGAACTAATAGAGATGTAGATTTTGAGTTGCAGCAAGCTTGGTCAACTTGTTGTCTTAGAAAATACATAAAGAATAGAAAGACTTCAGATAAGAGCAGCAGATCTGGGAACATGCAAGGTCACCTCTTGAAATTGGAAAGAAGTTGTTTTTTAAGGAGGAAAGAAGAGTGAACTATGCAAGGCAGAGAAGATACCTTTGTTCAAAGCTAACATCTACTATATTTTCTTCCTCTGCCTAATGATCCAATGCCAGAAATTTCTTAATACTTTCTCCATGTGGGAATTCCATGAAAATTCTCACTGTATGAGCTAATTCTCTGAAATCTTGTTTTTCTCTTCTCTGCTTTACATTTTATCTTTGGACTATTGATATCACTTCATGTTTGTTTCTTTCTAAGGTAGTAATTTTTGTCTGGTATTTTATGGTTCTCTGAGGATCCAGGTCTGATGGATTCAAAGGGTGAGAAAGAAAATCAAACATGTTTCTAACATTTATCGTGTTCTTAGAAAGCTGACCCTGATGTTTTAAGATGTTTCCAAAACTTTTATAAGCTTCTCAGAAGGAAAGTGGGGCACGTAGGCAGATGGCCAGCACGGGAAGGTCATGTACAAAGTGGAACTACTTCCTTTTCACAGGGGCCTCCCAACTTCAAGCACTAGATGCTTCTAGGAATAATGTGTGTGGATTATGTCCATAGAAGTATTTGTAAGTGCTACACAGCTTATATGTTGAGCTGTTTTTCTGGTACAAATGACTCCAAGGTGGGAAATAGCATTGGTTCAGGAAAAAAGTGTTGTTGACTATCTGAGTCTCCCTGCTGTTACGTTAGATGGATAGTAGGACATCATAAAAGCCTCTAGTGTCAAGCTATCTGATGAACAGATAGATTAAAGAAAAAAAAAACAAAACCATAGATTGCTTGACTTTTCATTTGATTTAGCTGCATGGTGGCAGGAGTTGTTATTTCTGAAGTTATGTGGGATGTAGATGGTGGATTATAATTATAAAACAGTGATAGTCTAGAGGTGAGTCTCAGTAGTGCAACAATGGAATTGGGAAGTTCTTTGCATCATCATTTTCTCCTGGCTAGATATCAGGCTGTCTGTGAAAATTCAAGGTTCTGCATAAACTGGTCCTTGCCCCTAATTTTTTATTTTGTTTTGTTTTGTACTGTCTTCAAGTAGTTTCCTTTCCAAGACCCATTCTGTTTATCATGATATTGCTACAGGCAGCAATGGATGTGCTTGATACTCCCTCTTAAACAAAGGCCACACCATCCTAGTTTTAGTTTGTAGTGACTACCTATTCATTCTTTCTGAGGACATAATGGATGAGGTCTTTCATTAAAGATTTTAGAAGCAAATTAAAAGCCCTTAGTGACACTTCTTGGTTGTTCTACCAGTTAATCCACTGAAATGATATTAGTGTCACCCAGTTGAACGCCTCTTTGAGTTTCACGAGGTACCTACCCTCACACTGGGGACATGGTCAAGAGGCCTGATGCATTCCTTTTCTAATTCTCTGCTTCTTGCAGTTTTCACTGTTATATGCTGTATGTGCATTTCTTGAAGAATAGGTCTCTGTGCATAAATTGTATTAGCACAGCTAGAAGCTGTTAGTTTTCCATATGCTCGTTCTGAAACATACTAACCCTGCTTCTTTTCAAGGAAACTGTTCCTGAAGATCTTTTACGACAGGCTGGGTTTTTTTCCTCCTTTCCAGGACGAGAAGCAGTTTCCTGTAAAATGAAATAAGGCTTTGCAGTTTATAGACTCTTATCTTGAAAAGATATAGGATGGAAATTGATTTGGAAAACAGACACTATGTTCCTTCGTCTGTATGTGAGTTGGTAACTCTTGGACTTTCGAGGTCAGGGTAAAATATGTACATGAAGTTCTTTCTTGTTTGCTGATAGATTCATGTGTTACCTAGGGACTAGGGAGATGGGAACAGGTCTTGAGGCATATTTTATTCTTATAGATAACTATCAAGAACGTTCGTGGTTCCCTTAATGGGAAGGTAAAGCCACAGAGTGGTGTTGGCCTCAGGCTGCCCTGGTACAATTCTGAGAACATGGATTCTACTGAGGGAACAATAGATGGGAAAGGTCTAATTAGCCCATTAGGATTAAGGAATTCAAAGTCTTTCAGTCCTTATTGGCCAGAGTACTGAGGACTGAAAAGACGGTTAAATGAACTACCTGATGTTAAGCCCGCCATGTATGGGAAGGAATCTAAAATACATGGTAGTAAGGAAAAGAGATGGACATGTGGAGGAGAAAAAAATAGAATTTTTTAAAGAATTTACTAACTGGAATGCTTAGAAACATTTCAGAATCAATGGCGATATGCCAGTGTAGCATAGAAGGGCTTGAATTAATTTTAAATGAATCCTGTCTGATAGCAGAAATAGTCACAGCCTGAATTCCTTGTTGGGTAATGTGGTGTCATCAGGGAATCCTCAAGAAATATATTTAATGTCTACTCTGAAGCCACTAAAAACGTAGTAATATTCTCTTTCTTGTTCGTGGTCTGAAAATCGCTGTATTGTCCCTGAATTTTTCTCTCTGCTAGATTAGTGTTCTTTCAGGGAATAAGTGCAGTAAAAATTGAATTAAAAAAAAAATGAATTGGATTTAGATAGTGACTTTTATCTAATGAAGAAACTTCAGCCATTAAAACAAGAGTTTTGTTAATACTGCAGCTGTTGTCTCTCTCTGGTTGATAACTAGGTTGTATAGCCTACATCTTCTAACGACTAAAAGTTTGCTCGGTACAGCATAACAAAGGTGATTGGTGCACTTTAATTTTGATTGCATTTGATTTTGTTTCTTCTCTCATCTTTTAATGAGTCAGTCTGTAATGATTTCCTGTCATATTTTTCTTAATGTAATTCCTGCAGTCATCTGAAATCGTTCTGAAGAGATGTGTAACCCATGTATTTAGTATAATTTGTTAATGCTGTATTTTAATATCTTGCACAATAGTTTTAATGCTTGCTAATAAATTAAGCATTGTTTTAAACTGCATTAAGTGTACAGCATTATATCTGCTTAAAGTAGCAAAATTTGATAGCTGAAGAAAGAGGAATGCTATTGTGTTGCTAACAGCACTTAGAAAAGTATTGCTGCATTCCTGTATGCGTTTGCCTACTGGTAGACTTTAAACAGAATCAACCATTAGAGGTGGGTTTTTTTTGTGCAAAATAAAGCGTCAGGTATTTTAAATTAGCACAACTGGCCCACAGTTAGAAAGAAGCAATGCTTTGTTTCTTCTTCCAGAACAGTTTAATTTCACACACACACAAACACACACGCACACATATCTTGTCTTGAACGGAAGTTTAGCTATCGTTTTGGAAAGTTAGTTATCCTTTGAAGTATTGAAAATCTTCTAATCTTTACAGGGCAAATTCATAATAAATATTGTGGCATATCTAACATTGCATTCTTACTGCACAATAAATCTGACATTTGTGTTGCATCTAGTCTGCTTTGTGCTCATTTAATAATTGGCAGGTACTGTGACACTGGCAGAAGAAACTTGTAGGTTACCTTAGTTCTTCTACTGTGATGCTATTTGTTATTTGGTCTTTGTTCAAATCTTTTTGATTTTGGTTACATCTTAAGTTGTGTTTGGGCAATTTATGAGGACAGGCTGAGAGAGCTGGAGCTCTTCAGCCTGGAGAAGAGAAGGCTCTGAAGAGACCTTATAGCAGTCTACCAGTACCTGAAGGGGGCCTACAGGAAAGCTGGGGAGAGGTTTTTCAGAAAGGCAGGTAGTAACAGGATGAGGGGAAATGGTTTTGAACTGGAAGAGGGTAGATTTAGACTAGATACTAGGAAGAAACTTTTTACTGTGAGGGTGGTGAGATTCTGGAAGAGGCTGCCCATAGAGACTGTGGATGCCCTCTCCATGGAAGCATTCAATGCCAGGCTGGGTGGGGCTTTGAGGAACCTGGTCTGGAGAGAGGTGTCCTTGCCTGTAGCAGGGGTTGGAACTGGATGATTGTAAAGGTCTATTCCAACTCAAATCATTCTGTGATTCTGTAACTGTTTCTAATGAACATCAGAATTGGTGATTCTACTTCAAATCTAATTGCTGTAAACTTCTCTTATATCTCTCCGCTGTTTAGGTGCAAGAATATGATTTCTGGGGGACTCCCTGAAATGCAGTACACTGCTCATCATTTTTAGTGTTATTTTTCTGAGATCTTTGGCTTACTGTGGATACTAAGTATAATTGGTGGTACTTTTGTGTTAAGGTACTCAGCCCTTAGGTGCCCAGCTCAATAGCACTGAGTTGTTCCTCACAGAATCCTTGTCCTTGTAAAGGACAAAGTGGCCAGTACTTCACCAGCTGTCTGTTTGAGGTAGTATAAGTGATGTGTGCTGATGATTTGGCATAAAAACAAATGATGCCAAAGAATGAAAAATCACAGGCTTCTTCTGCCATATGTAAATCTTCTAAATTTTCTTCAACTTTCTTCTAGGTCATTTCAAATTCCCAGATTCATCATTTCGTGACATCCTGCTAGCACAGTGCAGCAGGTTCTGCTGTAAGTGGCTGTGTTTTTTCTGAGGCTGTTGTTGTACATCCACATTTTGATGTACCTGCACTTTCTAGAATCTTTTTTCTAGTTAAGGCCAGTTCTGTCATTGCCAACTACTGACAAATAAGATTTTCAGAACAGTTTAGATTGGAGATTTGTCCATGGATGCAGTGTTACTTGCACAGTGGAGATCTTGCCCCAGGCTACATTAAATGGAGATCTTAACTGTTCCTTAGTTGGGTATAGGAAGCCTTCAGACTAGGTTCAGCTTGGTATAATACGTTTCAGTAATAATAATGCTTAAACCACAGACCTTTCCTCTGAATCCTTTAATGATTATTTCAGATTATATTTTAACATAGGATTGTGTTTTGTGTTGGTTGTTTTTTTTAATACATAATCCTGTCTGTAAAGCTTCTGCTTCAAAATTTGAAGGAAAAAACAGCTAGATTGTTGCGTAATCCCTTTCAAGTTTTCTTTATTGTGTTTTTGTTTGTTTGTTTGTTTGTTGATGTTCTGTCAGAATGCTACAATTTTCATACAACATTGCAGAAGTTTGCCATTTTAAAAAAACTATTTCTAAATGTAGCTGTCCTTAGAGTATCCCTCCTGGCATTCTGAATATATAGAGCCAGTCTTGAACTGCATATCATTGCTTTCCAGCAGAGGTTCTGCTATGACAGGAGTTGCAAGCTGCTACTCTGAAGCTTTTAAAACCCTTCTTTTAGACTTCTGTACTGCTATAGCATTTAAAAAATAATAAATAAAATGCATGCAAATTTCTAGAAAACTACTGGTCTGGGATTTTCCAAGGGAGCATGACATGCAATTAATAGAAGAGCATATTTGCAGTAGAAATCATATTTGTACACAGTCATACTGTAAAGCCTAAAAAGATTGTAGGAAATAATCTGTTCAATTTTATGTTTTGCCATGTTCTAGGCAAGGGAGTAGTTGCTTCTAAAATTAAGCTTTACAGCATGTATGCAATCTTCTAGATTTAATATGGTGTGCTCTTTCATGATATTTCTTGTTGTGCATGATTCTCAAGTAAATATTTCGTTTCTATAATTCCTCACAATTTTAAGCTGAATAAGTCACACCATTTTCATATGATTGAATTTTAGTGGTTTCTTCAATATTTATTCTACGGACATGTTCAAAAAAATTTGTATATGTTGAATAAGTAGCACTACATGTCTATTGTCACTAATTTTCATGAGATTACAGAACCCCACCATGCCTTTCATGGCTTCTAGTTAAATTCTGCCTTTAACAGTATACTGTGAAAGTTTGGAGGAGGTTTGGGGTTTTGGTGATATAATTCCAGTGGAAAGCTGGTGTTTTATGCAGGTGTTTGAATTATACAGAGCTACGTGAGGTGAAAGAGAGCATCCGTAAAGACATAAGAAAAACAGAATTTGTAATCCCATTGAATGAAACATCAAAAATGCCTGAAAGGTTGTTTTGTTTACTGTAAGTTTAAATAAGGAATTGTAGGTGGTGTGAATTTTGCACTGAAAGAGCATGTAAATCAGTTTGAACCTTCTTGGCAGGTTGATGTGGTTAATAGGGATTATGATTACTCGGAATGCTGTTAGGGAAATATGCATTTCAAAAACAAAACAAAAAGCAATTAAAGAGAAACGCTAATCATCTAAAGACTGAATCCTGAGGCACAGCAATTTGTAAGATAATTACCTTTTAACAAAAGACAGTGGTATTAAAATCAGAACAGAAATATTTCCTGTAAAGTCTTTCATGTGTGCCTGCCTGAAATATTTTAGAGATGCTTGTCAGCACATTATTGAAACACCGAACAGCAATTAGAGATACCCTCTGTTATCCTACTGTGTGCTTACTTATATGATGCATGTTGTTGGTTTTGTGCTCCGGTGTTCTACATAGTAGTTATTCACATGCTTGTAGAACATCCAGTTAAAAGTCTTTGTTGTTTTGAAGTGAAAAGCCCTAATATCCAAATATACCTGAAGCATTCTGAAGAAAACTTTGTGTTGTGCTTAGGACACAGCAATGAATAAACTGAATAGGGATTTCTCAAAGGAAAAGCAGCATGTCAAGAACAGAATTCGCTGTTAGAGCTGATCTTCATTTGGTGAGAAAGAGGTAGTATCACTGTCTGTAGAAGCAATTCAGTCATTCTTGAAAGATATTTGCTATAGCCTCTGGCTCAGAGGCTGGGTAAATGTTGGTTTTACACCTGATGATGTATTAGAATATTTTCAACTAGGATGGTGAATTTCTTCACTGAAAAATAAGGCTTGTCAATATTACCTTGGCATCCATACAAAATTTACTATATGCTGATCATTTGGATAGTAGATTTCCAATCAGTCAATTCAGAAATTCTTTTACTGGAAAGTATTGCTTTTAATTTAGTGACTTGATTTTGATAATACAGTTGTTAGGACTAATATGTTGTTAAAATACTGCAAACAGTTTCAGGGCAACATTTCTTCTATATATAGCCAAAGTGGCCACAAAAAATAATGATTTTATTTATTTATTTATTTATTTATTGGGTGGACTTGGATGTCTCTGAGTTTGCTGCTGCCTTGTTCTTTAGTCTCTTAGCTCTACGTGGACCAACCCCTTCCATTTCCAGAATTCAAGACAACAAATCATGGATAACATTGAAATGCAGCAAGTAAAGAGACAGTGAAGCAATAGGGAACATTTTAAAGTAATGCACTTTAATTAAGATATTTTTTCGGATAGAAAATGGCAAATACTGTGGAAATATGAATGTGGTGCTATTTACAGTCTTGTCTCTGTCATCAGTTGGTTGATTCTGTCACCTAGTCATAAAATGCCAGGTTTTGTGAGTTGAATCTGTTATTGCATGGCTTTGTTTTCATTACCACTTAATGCAGGTGTTCTTTTCCAAGTTTTTTCATAATGAAATATTTCCAAGTTTTCCATTACATTTTCATCAGGAGTAAGGCACAAAGAACTTTCTTTTGCTGCTGGACTGTATTTTGTAAGGATGTTATTTTCATCTCCACACTTCTCATGTTGTTCTTACTGTAGCTCAGTAGGTCTGAAATTTAAAACTCTGAAATTATGAAGAATTTTGATAGAAAACTGTCAAATTCTACTGTTCGTTTACCAAAATCACAGAAATACTTCATTACCCTGCTGGGAGGTTACTGTGCATTTTCTTTAACCATATTTTTATGTTTTCTTTAGGGAAAAAGTCTTAGCACTTCCTCTCATCTCTGTTACAAACTAAACAAATCTTCTAGATTAAAGCACTAACAAAAGCATTGGAGTAGTTCACTACTGAAACAAAGCAGTCCCAGGATTTTCTGTCTCTGGAAACATGTAAATCATACTCAAACATTTTCTAACAGTCATGCTGCACTTCAAAGAGGAGGTATTTTTATCCATGCCATGTGGGATGTCAACTTACACAAGTTCTGTGGCCTCTTAGCCCACAAATATTTCTTTTCCTGCCAAGAATTCAGGCTGCACATGTACCTGCCTGTGCCAGCAGCCTTTTGCAAGGAACCAAGGCATACTGAAACTATTCACTGAGATGATGTGTTGGTTGGTGATAGACTGTTTTAAGATAGATATGTGTTATTTGCCTGTTTCTCACTGCTCTGAAGAATTTATAGGAGCTTTGGTTCCATTTGTATTCCTGAGATGGGGACGGCTCATGGAGAAGTTCCTGCTGGCAATGGATGGGCAGACTTGGTTGTTCTGTCCTTGGTACTGCTTAAGTATGGAAGTGATTATTTGCAGCTAAAGGAAGCGCCACCTCTGCTTTGCCTAAAAGGCAGCATTAGCATAGCTTTAGCAGGCCATGTTTGTTTTGGTCTCTGTTTTCCAGAAGAAAAGAGTATGCATGTGAAAGAAGTACCAACTTTTAGCACTTCATATTTCAGTGAAATCTGAAATAGGCAGAGACACCTTGGGAACATACAAATTACAACTGCTGAATAGTAAAAGTTTTCCAAGATATGGAAAAAATCAAGAAAAAAAAATTGTAACAGAATGAAATTCTTACAATATTGTGGATTGAAAATGTTTGGGCAGGATAATTTTCTGTTAAAATAGCCATCTAATATAAATGTCACTTTTATCCCTTTTTAAATATCAAGACTGTTGCATAAACACTCATCTTTCCAGTTCGATTGAAATCTATATGAGTTTTTGAAATTTCTGTTAGTATTTTATATACTTCATATATTATACATAATTATTTGTTGCAGTATACATTTAAACTTGGCGTCTTCGTAGGACTAGAAACCCCACTTTCCATACTAGTTTCCATGAACATACTCCATGTCTTCTCACCTTAAAATATGTTTATGTTTGTGTGTATTGTCTTCCCTATGTAGGTCCTTTGAGACATAAAAGGAGTAGAAGTTACCTGCCTGCACTCAGAGGGTAGTATCAGTCTGGTGATGCTGGTATAAAGGTTTAAAATCCCCAGAGCCCCAGAACATCACCAGAAGTGGAACACATACTTTGGTTAGCTGTTAGTGTTCATTTAGCTGGAACTTCATGAGAATACTGTCTGTCCTTGTAGGACACTGATCACTGTAGCTCTCCTGTGCTTTGGCCCTCCTTTTTGCTGTTCTTCTGTCTTTTTACATTTCCATCTCCTCTCAAGTAACCTGCCCCTTATTATATTTTCCTCACTGGTACCTATTTTGCTGTATCTGTAGCCAAATTTGGTGTTGCTGATACTACTGTGCAGATATCTGAGTGTTAACACTTGTATTGCTGAGACAATTTTTCATTCATCCTTATTACAGGATTCCTTTCTCCCCAAGGTCCCTGCTGTTCCCTTCAGCTGGCTGTGAAGTTGGCTGCTCCTTATCTCGCATCTTTACCTGAAGCCAGCCATCCCTGAATTGTCAGTTTCTTCCATTGTTACCTGTCATATCCCACAATTTGTTACATGATACCCAGTAGTTTCCATGGCAGTTTTTGTTACTGTAGCCTTGAGCCAAAGGGCTGAGTGATCATTCTCCTGAAGAACTACAAGTAACAGCATGAGCACGCTGGCACTTGTCCTCTGCAAGGACATTTTTCTGTCATTTCTAGAGCAGTGGCTTCAGCTACTGATTTCCTGAATGCAAAGATCTGTTGCACACAGAATAAAAACATTGCAATCCTTACCTTCCCCTTCCAAATCTCATTTCCTACATGGAGCTGACCCAGTTGAAAACTACCCTGATGTAGAATAAATTAGATTTCAGCTAGATGTTTTATTCAGAGTGCAACTACATGAGCTGGCAGTGATACAAAGTAGGGAGCACATGGCCATCAGCTCAGCAGGCATGTGGAGTAACTCCCAAGCATGTCTTGGTTCTGCTCAATTGAATTGCTGCTTGTAGAAACTCATAGTCACACCAAATATCCCAAGTTGGAAGGTGGTCCCCAGAAATCAAGTCCAACTCCTGGCTCCCCACAGGACCCCCCCCAGAATCCAGACATTGTCTGAAAGCATTGTCCAAACACTTCTTGAACTCAGGCAGCTTGGGGCCATGCTCGTTGGCCTATGGTGCCCAAGCACTCCTGGCCAATTGGAAGACTGTCATTAGCTGTTTCAGTAATATCCTACAATTTTGTAAAAAGCAATGTATGGGAAAAAATAGCACAATTTATATTAATCATTTTAATTAGCACTGTCTTGGGATATATATATATGTGTGTGTATATATATATATATACATATATACAACCATGAAACGTATGTTGGAAAGTGGGGAAAATGTTTGTGGTTAGGATAGTGACTACAGGTAAGCAAGGAAAGAGGAAATCTTTACACTGTAGAAGCCCAAATATTGGAAATAATTTTTAGAGAACTAAAGTTACATATCTAAAACTTTGTAACATTTAAAGATTTTGGGTAATTATCTCAATTTTGCATCACTGGAAATGTCCAGTGAGATTATTTTAATGTTATCTTAATCTTAATTATCTATTAGGTTAAGAACTGTAAAGAATTATTTCAAAGTTAATATTTACTCTCCTGTTTTTGTTTCGTATTTATGTTACTAAGAGCATTTAAGTAAATGTTATAAATGGGTATGAACTAATAAGGCAAGAAAACTAATATTTTCTGCCATCATTTGGGAATTTTTACTGAGTCCTATTGAATAACCCAGCCTTTGGAAAAGACATCCACTGTTCCATGGTGATTACTTGAATTGTTTCTGTGTGTTTACAGACTTAATTTTTGTCCAGTTTATTTCTGGAAATGCCAACTCCTAATCTGTCTACTAAGACAGCAGTGGCTTGAAAGCTTATGCAGGGCCATCTGATAATATTTTGGCTGTTGCTTTGTAAAAAGGAAGTATAATAAAGGCCAACATGAATACAGATTGACTGTAGCATTCTGACTGCTATTGCTGCCTAAATTTTTGAACATTTTTTTTTAATGTATTTGAGCTGTTTTGTTTTTCTTTGTTGTTTTTTTCTTTTGTTGTTGTTTTTTTTTTTCCATGATAGTACTGTAAAGAAGACTGTAGTTATAGAATTTCTCCCCTGCTTTCAGAGTATGTAGTAAAAATGTCTGCTGTTCCAGGTGGTTACTCTCTAATATGTGAGAAGATGGGAGAATTTATTGCAGCCTTTGATTCATTTCCTCTGTTCTGCATTTCGTGATGTAGATAGATGAATTCCAATTAATAGATCACCTGATGCAACCAGAATATCCTCGTACTCCTGGTTTCCATGTTATGTAAAGCTTAGTCTTCTATTGTTAACAATCTTTAAAAATACTTTAACTCTGAAAAGTATTTTGGATTGTGAAATCAGAATAAGAAAATAATTTCTAATGTTGACTTGAAAACTGAGGTATGTACAAAAGGCATTTTACTGTTAAGAAACATATTTCCAAATACTTGGTGAGAAAAAGAGGAAAATATGTCAAGGATTGGCCTCACCTAATAATAATAATAATATTTAAAAAAAAACAAACAAACAACAACAAGAACAAAAACATGTTTGTCTGATCTGTGAAAAGGATTCTTTCTGAAAAATAGGGTCAATATAAGACTTATTTATTGTTGGTATGAATGTATTTTGGAATAATCATTCATATAAAAGGTTTGCATTGTGAACAGAGCTTCTGAAAGTTCTGGATAGACTTGATATATTGGTGCACATATATGTCTGTGTACATGTATGTATGCTGCTACTCACTTAAATACATCGGTGAGCAAGGAGAAAAGGTTGTTATTAGCCATCAGTAGCTGTAAATGTTCCTGTCTACTAATTCTATGGCATAAGTTTCTATTGGTAGTAATTACATCAATTAGTGTATTTAAAAAAAAAAAAAAAAAAAAAAAAAGTTCAGATTATATTAAATGGGTTGGAAAGGTTTGTAAGCAATTGTTGTAGATTGATTTTATTTTTTTTCCCCCCGGTATTATAAAAGTATTTTGAAGTGCATTCATTCCCTGCAAAGCAATTACCTCAAAAGAAGGCTTCCTTCTTGCTCTCAGAATTACCCTTTGTGTGGCTAAAATCATTTTCTTTTAGGGCAGTAGTATTTGTAGATGAAAGGCAATTAGTTACCTTGTGGTTTCTATTATACATAATCAATTAGGTAGTTTACTAAGTTGCAATTAGTTGCACTTTTTGAGATCCACTGAAAGTAACACAATTGCTTAACTGCTTCAGAAAGCCTAAGGTCATGGGGATAAGTGAAGTGACATAATTCTCTTTTCTAAAGTATTTTCTGTTGTTCACTCATATGGAAGGAAGATCTGAGTAAATTTCCAAGGCCAGTGCTTAAGACTTCTTAAACAGGTTTTTGCCTGTGAGGTTGTACTTCCAACATTAAAATTGTGGGAGCTAAAAGCATAGAATTTCAATCTATGTTTCTGCATTTCTCTTTTGCTGTGCAGAATCATACTTTTCCACTGTAAATTGTTTCTTTTTTTTCCTATAATATTTAATGAGAGATTAATATTACTTAATAAGCCATGAGCGTTCTGATACAGAAGGAAAGAAAATGTATTTTCAGAATGTTAGTTAGACGGTGATGTCATGTATTCTAGCATGCGGCAGCAAAGAATCATTTACATCATGCAAATCATAGCTTGAAGTTATAGAAAGATGCTTTCTCTAATAATATAATTGGATTTAATTGGACTTTGAAAGTTTGTAATTATTTAATACTGTGCTTTCATCTTTTTGCTATCTGTTGTGGTAACAATGTCAATATTGAATTGTCATGGGGTTTTGAGCTGCAGGTTATTCTTACCAAGATCCAGAGAGACATAAGTGGAATGTGCAAGGCTAGGGGTAATATTTTCAGTCATTAACTTGATTTTCAGGATGTTTAGAAAACTTAGAGAAATGACTTTACTACACCAAGAGTTTGCAGTAAGATGGCTGCGGTGTCTTAGTGTTGTCACTGATGTAGGAGCTTACCTGAAAACTTTACACTGGAAGGCTTCAAACTCTGATTTTGGATTGAAGAGCTACTAGCTCAGAATAACAGAGCAGACAGTCCCCTTAGCCACCATCTACCGCAGAGGTATGTGCCTTACGAGGGGAAGGCAAACTGCTATCTTTTCATTAGATTCTAGTGGAGTCAAAAATCACTTACCTGGTCAATAAAAATAACTGTTATGTTATCTATTTCACACACATTGGAAAGTCCAGCAGCATACTGTTTAGGGTGGTGCCGATTTAATAGATCCATCTCAAAGCCTAGATCTAGTATGGCCTGGTGCTACAGGCTCAAATGTAGACATGTTAGAGCTATTCATCCATTTTCTAAAATATGTACTTGATCTTCTAGCAAGTTTGATTAACTTTGGAGTTCTAATCAATCAGCTGTTGTAATTGTAGTCTTTTTCAGAGCAAGTTCATCTCATGTTATTGGTAGATTTTACTTTTAAGCAAGACCCAGAATTTCACTCCAAAGAGCCCGCTCCACACGGTTTAAGGTTCTGTCTTAGCAGTGTACCTGTGTCTTACCTGTACCAGTGTCTTACCTGTGTACAGCGAAGGCTGTAAAAACTTCCATTTGAACCCGCAGTTTCCAAATGCAGGACAGGTGCATTAGAATGAATTCTGAATTTGACAAACCGGCTCTTTCCCTTTGTAATTGACTCAGAGGTATAGTACTGAGTTGGATATTTTCAGTTGATATTGAGAATCCTAAAGTGTTGGGTTTTTTTTGTTCTGTAGAAGCATTATTTGAATAACAATTCTTCATACTAAGGAGTTTTTTTTTTTTACTTTTCTTAGTATATCGGGAAGCAAAAACTGAACAAATTTAATTATGTGTCTAAAACAAGAAAGTTTTTTGTTGTTGTTGTAAATCTATAGATCATAATTATATGCCACAGTCTGTGGATAATTAGAGAAAGTCTCCTATGCATCTTGGACAAGAGGTTATGTTGACTTCTCATTTGACAGTTTGATGGAGTATTCGCTGCTTGGCTTCCCAAAGAAGAAAACTTTCCTTAGAAATTATGTCTTGAATGTATAACCATTGTAATTATAGAAATATTACTTCAGATTTTAACATTATTCCTTCAACTATCGTCTGAGATAATGGGCTTCAGAAGTATCATCACGCTGTGTTTATGCATCAATTTTTCTTTATTCCCAGATCCAGGCGATGTATGACGTTACCCAGTATGAGAATATTTTTTCTTTGTTCATGATTCTGGAACAACTTCTTCACAATGAGACAGAAGAAAGTAACTCTTCAGACTCAGGCTTTGATGGAGAAGAGAAAATCAAATTCCTGAAGAACCTTGATCAAATTATTCTTCACGTTTCAGATGAATTCCCTTTGTTTTCTTTATATTTATGGAGAGTGAGTGTTCTTTTGAACTCAGCTCAAATACAAATTGATTAAAACAAGCAACCTACTTTTAAGCAGTGCATTGTTGTGAGACTGGATTGAAAAATGTTTGAGTCAGACAGGAAAACTGTACTTATTGGAAAATATTTATTTTATACTTCTATGCTATGCTTTCACTTCAGAGATAATGAAATTTATTTCCAATTCTACATATTCAGAAATGTAATAATCCAAGCCCTTTTTTTGTTTGTTTTGTTTTTGTTTTTTGTTTTTATTAAATGCTATTTCTTGTAATAGGAAACAATATATTGGTATTTGCATGCACAGTGAAAATGGTAACAAAGAAAATAGTTTCAGGTGATGCTTACTATAAGCACCGTGAACTTTAAAGTCAAGAAGTAATGAGAGTGTAGAGCTAGGCTTCTGTATTAGGAAACTGTAAGCTGTGTACCTTCTGTATGCTTTAGAGACATTGATGGTTAGGCATATTGATAATATGAAATAAAGGACTGACCATCAGAAAGCAGGTGTGTTGATATGCTCTTTGTAATGCGGCAGAGGTTGCTGTCTGATGATGAAATCAGAAATGACAAGAAGAATATATTTAAATCGGTAAAGCCACTTTTCTTCTAGGATAGTCTTAGTTTTTTGTTTAATCATAGTTGTTATCTGACCAAAATAAAATCTGATGGTGTTGGTTTTACAACTTCGTTATGCTTGGCTTTACTTGTGTATGCATAAGCATCAGGCCTAATTCACTCTGAGTTGACTATTGATTTCAAATCAAATTTAACTCCTTCTGTAGTTGCTTTAGAACTTTTTGTTCAAAATAAATGAATAGTGATAAAATCTCCTTTGTATACTTATGTACTGATTTATTTATTTATTTTACTTTTTTATTTCTGTGCAACAGAATTGTTTTGATAGTAATTATCAAATTCACATGTTAATGGAAATATATAGGGCCTGTAAAAATAAATTCAACAATAGCTTAACCAATACAGAACAGCTTTGATAAATCTGGGGAAGGAGGGTATGAGTTTTACAATGATAGCTTTATTTCTAGTAAATAAATATCATTGTAGTTTTGTTGTGTCTTTTAGTAGGGTATATTTGTCAAAAATATAAAATATTTCTAGCATTTACCTTATTCTTTCGTTAGTGTTTTTTTCAAATCCATTTTTAATGTCTGAAAAAATGCTCTGAAATGTGGCTTTATATTGTAAATAATTGATCTTATTTATATTTATCTTGTTAGTTTGAATGCACTTATTTAAGATAATAAACCTTTTTTTTCTGCGTAGTTAGAAGATAGTAACATTTGCTAAACAAATTACTTTGATGTTGAATTGACATTTGAAAGAAATTCTTAAAATTGTTCATATACTGTCCAGCATCGGTATGTTTCCTATATTGAGTATTTAGTGTGTTCTGTTGTAACATTTAATTCTTTCTGTTTGTGCTGAGTCTCCAGCTTCTACAGCACAGGAATGCAGCTCTTAGAGAAGTCCTGTGTCACGTATGCTGTTTTCATGTAGTTGCCTTTAATACCCTGGAGCATATTTAGTAGCTCTGTCGCTAAATGTGTTTAGGAAAATGTGTCAAGCAGTGATGGATATGTAGCTAGCTATGACAACAGCATGCATTTTGATGTCTTACTATGAGAATTAAATCTGACCCTTGAGGTATCTATGTTTTCGGGAGTAGAAAAGCCTAGGCTTAAATCCATGCTTTTCAGTTTCTGCTTTTGCCCAGTAACTGTTAGGTGTGACTTATAGCAACATCACTGTGCTTAGTTTTGAAAAAAAACGTGATGACAGGACCAGTCCTATGTTTAGATTTTACAGATATGTATTCTAAGGCAAGGATTTGAATCTCAATTGCAACCCTTCTGTGATTTGGACTTACTCAGTGTCTAAGTAGGTATGTCAGTGTCCAGCTTTTAAACGTCTGGCCTCCAAAGAATCCCAAATCCAGAAAAAGTACATATGGTCTTTGCAGAGTGGAGAATATTAGATGTCCCTAAAGAACAGTCTAGAAGTCCCATGTGCTGAGCATAACTTATCCTAGGCTCAAAGAACAGGGAACTCTGAAAGAAGAAAGTGGTCTGACCTGTTGTTTCCTGGGAATGTTCTGTACCTGAGTTAGCTGTACAGTTTTAGTATTAACAATTCAGCATTTATTTTGTCATACTGATTATCTTTATATGGATGTATGTACTTTAAAAATTAGCAAAGTGCCAGTGTTCTGAAAATGCACAGTATTCAGGCTTTTATATAGATGTCTATAGATATATATTGATCTGGTCAAATTATGTATTTAATATATAATTTATGTATTTATTGTATGTTTATATGGTCAAATTACTATTGCTTATTCATTAGTAGCCGAATAGCTGGTTAGCATTTTGTAATTTGTTACTTTGCCACATTCATGGCTGTCCAGGTGACTGTGCTTGTTAACTATCTGCATCTATGTTAACTAGAATTTTATGTTAGTGTGTTTTATTTTATGAGTAGAAAAATTACGATACAAGGAAAATAAATGTTTATTATTATTATTATTATTATTGCTTCTCCATTGACTGTTCCATTCACTTAGAAATTTTATGTCTGCTAATAATGACAGTAATGGGTAGGATTTGAAGTGAACTATCTCAAGATGTTACAAGCATAATTTGGAACCTTTTAAAAATATGTGTATGATGTACTGATTTGAGATAGTTCTTGCTTATATCTGTTGGTAGTAGTAGAAATAGAATTTTACCTCATTTTAATCCTGTAATAACATTTTGTTGCTGTTGTTTCAGTTTCCTATGTGTCACTGACTTATAGTTTACTGCGACACAACATTCAGCTTATGTTCATATGATCATAGGAGAATTTATGTTGAAAGGGACCTCAAAAGTTCACTCAAACTGCCTGCTTGAATAAACAGGGTTACTTTTGAATTTAGACCAAGTTGTTTGTTGCTAGTTCAATATCCAGTCTGATATTGAAAACTACAAAGACAGAGACTGTACAGCCTCTCTGCATAACCTCCTCTTCTGCTTGACTGTCTCCATGGTGAAAAAGGTTTTGCTTTATAAACAGTCTAAATCTCTGTTTTATGTTTGGTGTCTTTAGTCTTCCCACCACATAAAGCCTGGCTTTGTCCCCTTTGTATCTTCCTCATAGGATCTTGGAAGCTTCTTTTAGGTCCTCCTGAAAATCTCTTACCCAATCCAAGCAAGCTGAGCTTCCTTAAGCCACCTTAGAAGGCAGATGTTCCAACCCTGACCATTCAGGAGGTCCTCCACTGAACGTGTATCAGTTCATCCTCTTTTTACTGGAGGAGCCCCAAGTAGGAAGCAATTGCCTGGATGTTAGGTAAGAAATGCCAGGTAGAGGTGAGTATTCCCTTTCCTTGAGCTGTGCTCCTACTGACATTCAGCTTTCTGCCAACTAGGCGCCTGGGGCTGTTTCTCAGCTGGGCACTCCCGGCCTGTATCATTGCATAGGGCTTGTCTTTCCAGGTGGGACATCTTGTATTTGTCTTTGCTGAATTTCATAGTCTGTCAGCACATTCATCCGATCCATGTTTGTACCTCTAATGGCAGCTCCACCTTCAAACACATTGACTGGGACTCCCAGTTTGATGCAGATTTGGTGAGGATGCACTCCATCACCTTCTCCAGGATAGCTCCTTGTGATAGTCCGGTTGTGACAGGCATCCAGGTACAACCCATTAAAGGTTAACCCGGTAACTACGGTGTAAGCTCTACCATCAAATCATTGTTAAACCCACCTGGTTTTTCACCCGTCTAGACTGGAACCTCCTAATCTGGATGTTCAGAAATCCAGTCATTTTATCCTAAAAGGTAATCAGGTTGGTGTGGTATGATTTACCTTTAGTAAATCCATGCTGCCTATTTCCAGTTGCCTCTTTCTCCTTGATATGTCCAGCAGAGTGCTCCACAAGGACTCTTTCCACAATTTCTCCTCCACAACCCAGCACTCTTTCTTCCTCTGGAAAGTTGTTGGTTTTGATATCAGAAACAAAGGAATATGTTTTAAGTCAGAAAAGGAAGATTGAAAGATTAATTTTGTAGTTCACTATCTTTCTGCTTAGTGACTGACTCCTTTGAACCATTTTTTGAGGGGAGAGGGGTGGGAAGGAGGACTAACTCTTTCCACAGGTAGACTCTTTGTGCCTGTTTTCAAGACTGATTTTCATAGGGTGTCAGAATATCTCACTGATGTTTGTTGCTCATCCTGCAATCAGGATCAAGGCTTCTTAGTCCTTAGAGATAATGGAGAGTCAGATATTCTTTCAATTTGTTTTAGTAGCTATCCATAAAAAAGGTCCCACAGGCTGATATAATTCCATGTTGACCTTTCCTGCAGCTGTCCTGTCCTCAGAACACAAGGAAAAAAGAGACAGATGGGATGAACAAAGAAATGAGACGAACTCCTATTAGACCTCCCAGAAAGTGCAAACTCCAGTGAAATTTTTTTAAAGCCTTCAGCAGTGTCATCTTTTTCAGCAGTGTCCAAGCTGCATGATGAAGTAACCTGATGAAGCCTTGCTGTGTGATGAAGTAACCTGATGAAGCCTTGCTGTGTCCTTGCCATTAGGCTGGAGCTTGCATTCCCACAACCTAGTGCTGTGTCCTAAATCCTGTGCAACCATAGGGTCTGTATCAGTGGCTGTTGAGTATTGCCAGGGGAGCCACTGACACTTTTGGCAGAGCAGTTTGCTACAGCTCATCTTAATAAAATTAAACGTGGTTTCCTTTCTAAATAGAGATCTGGTTCACTTTTTTCATATGTTGCCTTTAAAAAAAAAAATAAAAAAATTAAGCATTCCCTCATAAGTGGGTAATTAAATTGCTAAAAATCCCATTCATAGTTATTTTTTCCAGCTAATTATAAGTTACATTCTAAGGCAAAAAATTAAACCCTTTACTTGAAAGTAGACTTTCTTCTTCTTTTCTTGCATTTGTCTGAAGGCTCTTTTGAACAGAGAGAATTTCTAAGAAATTATGCAACATTTTAAACATTAGAATATAATGGAATAGATAATTTTATAGGCTTTTGGTGCAGCAATTTGTTCTGCCATTCAGAAAGCATTTTGTACTGTTTGTTCCTTACAAAGTACATTCATATATTAGAAGTTAATAGAAGCAAAAGGAAGCCTGTTCCACACGGATACCACTTGAGTCCCAGTTCCTCGTGGCACTGAGGTATTGTTACAAGCACTTCTGTGTAATATTAATGTAAGTTTCTTGAGCAGCATGCTCTACTTCCCTTTTTTTTGGTCCAAGTGATTATATAAAACAAAATTAACATTCCAAACCATAGGAAGCAATCAGACTGTGAACTTTAGCATTCTGTTTGGCACTTCTAGCTTTTTATTCCAAATGAGAAAGAAAATCTGTTTAAAGTAATTTATGTTGCCATATGAGAATAACTGACGGCAATAATTGAAACAAGTGAGTTAAAGAAATACGTGTCAGTCATGTATATCACTGGAATTGTATCTGACACCTTTTGCTTTTTCACTTACTAGTTTATTTTAAAGTTAGAAAGAGTACTGGAGGCAGCTTACTTTCAATTCATTTCACTGTGAAATTAATGATCCTGTGCCAGACAAAGTGCCTTTATATGTTTTTGGTTTGTTGTTTTTTGTTGTTTTTTTTTTTCTTTTTAATATAAATGAATGTTTTTCATGACTAACAGGGGAAAACATTGACAATTGGCGTGCTTTGTTGCATTCTGTTACTAGACTTCATGCAAATATCACATCTACCATTACTGTTAATACCCTTCCCTCATTTCTTCAGCTTTGGTTAAACAGACTGTACAGTGAGAGTTTATCGGCACCTGTTGGGCAATTAACAAGAAAGATAAGGTATTGAAATTGTGTGATCGTAATTTTGTGTTTTAAAATGAAATATTCAAGAGGTTTTCTTACCTATTTTATTTTTGCAATATGTTACACCTTTATTTTGGTTGCTGCAAACACACAAAAAAAAGCTGTTAGATTTTACATTCTTTACTCAGGGTAATTTAGCGCTGGTGGGGTTTGGTTTTTTTGCTTCAGTTTCTCATTAATTTTTAAATTAATCTGTTTTAACTTAAGAATGCATACATGATGCAAGAATTAACAAAAAAGCACTGTCACGAATCCTGTCCTACCATAAAATTCCTGCCCCAAAGAGCAGAAAAGATAAAAACCCTGTGGATAATATTGATGAAGCCTGTGTTTTGTGGTGATTTTTTAATGCATTTCTTCTAGATAATTTTCAAAAACTTTTTGAAGGAAACTGCTTATGGTAACCAAACTATCAAATCCACTTTTAGGCTCAGTGGCAGAATTCTTTTCATCAACAGTATAAATTGAAAATTAGAATATATAAGTGAACAAACATCAGACTAATTTCCAGACTGATAAACAGCAGGTTATTTAACTTGTCTTTGCAATGTGCTACCAAGTGTTAATAAACAGGAATACATCTGTTTAATATTCTGTACCTTTGGTTAGGACTCGGATTCTTCATTTGCTTTCGTTTACTCTCTAGACTATTCCCTATTATTCAGTCTTTTCTGAAGACTGATTTGATAATATCTTTCTGATAATATTATGATGCTTGGAGGGTAATACTAAATGTGAGTGAAACGTGAGTGAATTGATTCTTTTTAGTATGACTGAACCATACTATGTCTATGTTGTATGTGTAGCTCATTTCAACGGAGATGAGTTTTGGCTGTAAGCAAGAGAGCAGTTCAGCTGGACGTTAGGCCACCATCATCTCAGTCATGGGCAGCTGGAAGTAATTTGGAAAACAATTCAAAAAATTTTGATTTCTGGTGTCTCCTTCCCTCTTTGTACAATTAAGTTCATCTCCCTGCCTCTTTCCTTTCTTCATCTTCTTGTGACAGATACCTGTGTTACTTGCTTTACCCACCACAAAGATTAGAGGAAGACAATGTGATCTGTAGGACTTCCCACAAAATGCATTTGTGGCTACCTTGTTTCAAAGGTTGTTCCCTGAGTGCAGTAGTAAAGATGTTTGTTCTTTCTTTTTGTGGAGTAACCAGGTAGGTCACTCACCACTGAAAATCAATGATTCCCTGCTCAACCTTTGTTGTGGACAATTATTTTCAGGAAATGAAAGCTGTTGCTCCCAAGTCAGTATTAAAAATATATATGATTACATAGAAGACACATTCTCATTAATCTCGTATGACCAGAGCGTGACCTGGGTTTGTTGGCATTAAATGGCTATCTGCTTACTGCACTGCGTGCTGCGGACTCTGTTTGAGGCCTACAAGACATGCCATGCTGGTGAGGCTCAAGATTCAACAGCCACGTTCATACCACACATAGCCATGTGGTCAGGGGCTTCCTCCAGCCTGCCTGCAAACCAGCTCTGGCCAGTTCAGTGCTCTTGGTCTTCTAAGTAGAGCTGCCATGTACAAATCGGAAGGAGCAGTCTCTGATCTGTACCAGTGCCTGGTCTGAATTGTAAGGAGTTGCTTGGAGAGTTGCTGATGAGCAGCACCAAATGCATAACAGGGACTGCTCTGGCACTACATTGTGACAGATGATTTACCCTAACACTCTGTAATTGTGCAATAAAGTCCTTGGGTTTCTGAGGTCATAGAGGGATAGAAATAGGTTTTTGATGTTGTGTTTGTTTGTTTTTTGCCAATGTACCTGTTGTCAGAAATTTGTGTGCATGTGTTATGCTTTGCCTAGAGTCTAGTTACGTGTGTATTCAGAAATTCCAGTGCAAGGTTTCTGCCCTTTGCTTTAAATGTCATCCTATCCAGAAGGAAATGTCAACAGAGGTTCTCAGGAGGCCTGGAGAGCTTGCCAGAGGAGGCCCTAGAGGAAGCAGGGAAACAGAGCTTTAGGCAGGTGATAAGCCACAAAGTTTCAACTCCCAGGAAGAAGAAGAAAAGAAACTCAGGAAAAAAAGGATTCCTGAAACACAGAGTTAATGTCTGTGCCTGCAAAGTAAAAGAGCTGGATCACAATTCAACAGTCTGATATGGGCGATTATCCTGGGCTAAAACCTCAACTATATTTGAGACGGTTTTCCTCCTGGAGGCATTAATTTTAATTTTTCTGTTAATTGAAAAACTCTATGTTTTATTTATGTCTCTAGTTAATCTTTCCTCTTGCTTTCTTTGTCTTGTTTGTGATTTGTAAGTTCTCTCCATGTACTCTGCTTGTGTTTCAGAGGATCACTAATACAATCTTTACTCCTTGCATATGACAGCATCAGACAAAGTCAGTTTTAACACCATTTTCTTCAACACGCCCCGGGATAATTGTCTGCAGTCAGCTCACCATCAGTGGTCATTACTTTTTTTAATTGCTTCTTTGGTCAGTTTTTAATTCACTCAGGTTGTTACAGATAGTAGCCCAGGGGAAGTTTCTAAGGGAAAATTGGAATGACAGTCAGCATAAGGTCTCTGAGGCAGAGGAGAATGAAGCAGACTTGGACAGGGTATGATCAAAGCTGGAGATCCTGTTATTTATTCAGATTCCATCTTCAGCACCTGCTTAAATCTTTGATAGCCCCACTGATCTTATCCTTACATCAACTCTGGTGTTTATCATCCTAAAGGAAATAGTAACAGTAGGTGGGAGCAGCTGACAGTAAAAGAATTAAGACACAGGGGAAGGGAAATCGCTCAGAAAAAAGAGAACAAGATCTTGTTTTGACCTTCAGAAGGACAGCTTTAGTTGAAACACAGCCTCCGACTATACTCTGGAAAACTTGTACAAAAATCTGTGATAATTCTAAAAAGTGCAGTATCAAATATAAACTTCTGAGGAAAGACTTTCTCCTGAAATGGCTGTAGCTGGAGTACTGCATAAGGAAAACAGTGAAAGTAAATTCACTGAGTAGTGTGCAAGAAATTCAGTAACTAAATAAACAGTACAATTAAAGTAAACAGCCTTAATAAGCTGATTAGGGACTGTTAAAACTGAATTTTATGTTAATGGAGATTTCTGTTCATAGCCCTTTAAACATTTTTTACAGTGTTGCTAGATGAAGTCAGGAGAAATAATTTTGTTTTTATTTTACAGTTGAGGCTTATGAATTGGAGTTAGTGGTCTCTTGTCATTGAGCTATTTTATTTGCTATTTTCGTTAGAACTTCACAGTTAGTCACTGCTTTTCTAATTTTCATGTGTTGTTTTTCAATTTTTTTTTAATTTTTTAATTTTTTTTGTCAGAAACCACTAACTTCATAAGAAATATGCAGGTTTTGAAACATATAGTTTAATTTCTAAAAAAAACAGAGGTCAATTATACCCTGTACCAACAGTTATACATTAAAGGCTTAATAATTGTCATAGAATCATAGCATCACAGAATGGTTTGGGTTGGAAGGGACCTTTAAGATCATGTAGTTCCAACCCCCTGCTATAGGCAGGGACACCTTCCTCCAGACCAGGCTGCTCAAAGCCCCATCCAGCCTGACCTTGAATGCCTTCAGGGAGGGGGCATCCACAGCCTCACTGGGCAACCTGTTCCAGTGTCTCACCACCCTCACAGTAAGGAATTTCTTCCTAATATCTAGTCTAAATCTACCCTCTTTCAGTTCAAAACCATTTCCCCTCATTCTGTCGCTACATGCCCGTATAAAATTATATGCAATTTAAACATAGAGCAAAATTGTTTCAGTGTTTTGTATTCAAAAAAAAAAAGCTTTAGAGAACAAGTGGCTCAACAGAGTAGTCATATTTCAGGACTTCATTCAGCAGATCAGATTCTATTAGGAACACCTCAAAGTTGTTTAGACAAATGTCAGTGATGAATTCCGTGGAAACAAATGTTACTCATTAATGAGTTTGAACCCATTAATATACAACCCCTTGAATAAGTAAACTGTAATTATATTGGAATGTAATCCTCTGATGGAACAGCTCTGAAGTTTGTCTCTTTCTAAAAGCTTTTCCTAATGCCTCGCTGATTTCTATTTCCTACTCAATAAATTATGTTCTAATTAGTTTAGAGCTTCATTGCAGAGAAACAGCTTTCACTGTTTAAATGTCAATCTTTCCATATTTGTACTTTCAACAATAGTCTGTCTACAAGTGGTGCTGTTCTTCATTGAAGTTTCCATTTCATTTCTGGTTGCAAAATGCTGAGGTGATGAGAGGTGTGAAAATCATGATTATGCACGCATATGCGTTTACTTGTTTCACAGCTGTCTACATGTTATTTAAAGATAAGACAGGAAACAAAATTCAGGAAGAAAAACTGAGGAAACAAAATTTTTACTTAGGAATTATTATTATTTATTTAAGACTTTTACATTGACTTCCTTCCAGTGCAGTGGAAAAGAAAGCTTGAACCAGGATAGATCTCTTGCCTAGATCCAAGTACAGCATCCTGGCTCTGCTGCAATCTGGATAAGGCATGATCTTGAACCTCTTTCTATCAAGCTGTGTGCCTTAGTTTGCCATTCAGTCTCTCACGTTATTAATATTCTTGCTGTGATTAAGATCTGATTAATCTGGTATTTTAAATCTTATCAAAATTTCTACTTCAACCTAAGAAACCTTTCCAAGTAAAATTTATTTCCTTAATTATGTCTTTCCTGTAAAAAGGCTTTCCTTTAGCAGGTGAGTATTTTTCCCTCCAAAATATATATGTGTATTTCCTAGAATGTTCCTAGTCAGCTCTATTGTGCTGTTGCAGGATGAAAGCGGAGCAGTGTGCTACCATGAATCAAGCACAGCACTTACAAATAATTTGTGGATCAATTAAAATAGCTACTAAGATTTTATGGTGTGCAATTATGTTTCTTCCATCAGAACATCATTAGGAGGAAACTTGTTTACCCTTGCAAGTAGAGCTTTTTAAATGTAAAGAAAAATGCAACTTGCAAGCAATAAAGGACAGATTAAGGGACAAATAAGATGTCTGAGGAGTTCTTTGTAAGTGAAGCTTTTTGTGTGCTCAGCTTTTGGTTTTGCATCCTTTCCTGGAATTAGAGCTCAGCAAATCTATTGAAACCCAAGTAGTTGACTGACAGTTTTAAATGGAAATTCATGGATAAGTAATTAAAGATACCAGGTTATAGTTAAGTAAAAAAGTAGCATACACTGAACTTATATATTCGGTAGTATTTTGTGACATTCTCCTAGTCATTCAGACATTTAGTCAATCTCCAAAAGGCATCTGTATGATTTTGAGGATTGGTGGAAAATCCAGGCTTCAGAATGTCGAGTTCAACTTTTCTGCTCATTGCAGGGTCAGTAGGAAGATTGAACCAGGTGAGTTGTGAGTTGTACCGTGAGGTTTTGAAAACCTTTGAAGAGAGACTGAATGACTTGAATCACTGAAAGTTTCCCAAGGTTTGTCCGTGTGTCAGACTTTTACCCTCTACTCTTCTTCCATGAAAGAGCTAATGATACCAAGTGCAAACTGAAAAAGATTAAATGGGATTTCAAGGGAACCCAGGTCATTTTCTCATTAATCTTGCCTGCGATGCGGGAGTAACGTAAAGAAGAGTGGATGGGCTTTGCAAGTAAACAACTAGCTGCATCAGGAGAGTATCAGCAGGATGGGGCCAAACTGTTTTCTGTGGTGCCTAGCAACACAGCACGAGGCAGTGGGCTCAAACTGAAACACAGGAAGTTCTATCTGCACATGAGAAAGAAATTCTTTACTGTGAAGGTGAATGAGCATTGGAACAAGATGCCCAGAGACACTGTGGAGTCTCCTTCTCTGGAGATATTAGAGACTTGCCCGGGTGTGATCATGGGCAATGTGCTCTATGTGACCCTGCTTGAAGCAGGTGGTCTGGACTAGATGATCCCAACCTTAACCATTCTGAGATTCTGTGAACCACTGCTGAGAAAGAATTGATGGAAAACTTGATTCTATGTCAGAAACTTGAGCTTTCAGTTGAAATCAATGAATATTAAAAAAAAAACCACAAATTAGATTGAGATGCACATTCTGTTTAAACCTTTGTTGGGAAGAGATAGAAACTGAATGAGAATAAGGTCTATTAGCTAAGAGAAGATTTCCAAATAGTACATTCATGTAAAGTGTCCTCATGTTTTAGGGAAAAAGTGAAGGAAGGAAGAAAAACGTCTGTTTACTTGAAGGAAGAGTAAGCTTCTCTGTTTCCTTGGCAGGCTGTTTAAAAGCGTTAAAATTTGCATCATTTCTTCCTCTTTTTTTTTTTTCTTGTTCTTTTTTTTTTTCCTGATCAGTGCTCCTGGAGAAAAATTGAAGTCTTCTATGCAACAGTGCACTGGATTTCCAGGTATCCACACTGAAAGTGTATTTAACTTCTCTTTGCAGGCTACTGCTGAAAAGTCTGCTATTTTGGCTGATAGCATTTTCTATCTGAGGCATGGCAGTTCATTTCCTCCTTTAACCTCTGCAGATAAATTGATAGGTACTCAATAACTTGAGTAATACTTTCACACAATGTTGTTCAGAACACCCACTCGTTCTCCTCAGTTGTACTGACATCTCTTACTAGACTGCAATACAGGTGAACATGGGATTTACACAATAATAAAAATATAGGTTTCTGCCATAAATAATTATGGATCTAAATTAAATGTAATGCAGCAGTAAGCCAGAGTTAGAAGAATAATTTTAACAGCATCTGTCAGAATATCAATGTAGCTTATATGTGCAGATTTTTAAACTTTGATTTTAAAGGTAATGTCCAGAGGACAATTCGGATCCATTAATACATTAATCCACTCAAAAAAATCTTGGACTTTTCTGGTATTAAAAGCATAGAAAGTGGGATTTTAAGTTCTACAGAGTGGAACTCCCACACGCTTTATATTTCTGGATATGCATATGACAAACAGCTCCAGACTGAAGGCTTGTTTGCATTTGCAATATGTGTAGGTTATTTCCCAAACATTCCTGCTTTTGATGCTCTGGGAAGCATCATAAAAAATGTATGATAGTTCTCACTTCCTTTTCTCATCCACCACCTAAGGTGAGTGGGATATTTTATACGTAGTCAGTATACAAGATTTTTATTTGTTCATTTATTTATTTATTCTGTCATCAACCATAAATGGCCATCTGTCCAGTGGCTGAACATTACCAAAACTGACTGCACAAGCAGGTCCTGGAGTTACTCCCTGAGTAGTGAGACTGGAAGCCTTTTATTCAGCTCTGTGTCTGAAATGTATTGTGTCTTTAGGTGCCACTAAAGTTCTCTCGTCCCAAGTCTTCAAAGCCCCTGACAGGACATTTGCTCAGTGACCTTGCATAGGAGATCCCGGCTCCCTCAGTTTCTCTGTGTAACCCATTAGCAAAGTCTTTTCTACATGCTTCCATCAATTTATGAACTCATGGCACAAGATTGTATTATGTATGCTTTGCCTTTATCATCTTCCCCTTTCTGGGAATCTTCTTCATGAGATAACTGAATCTTTGAGAGCTCATTTCTCAAGCTCCTCGCAATGCCAACATTGCATCTCGTTAAGCTGTTCAAACATCTTTCTAGTTTTGATAGTATCAACAGGAAAGCAAATATTAATAATAATAAATAAATAAAATGAGTTCTATGGCAGGTACTCTGTCTTTGCAGAGAGTGTGTGTTTATGTGATCCCTGCAGTTTCTGAGATACATCACATTCAGAGAACTAGTCTACCTGTGTTCCATAGAAAACTTTCTATCCAGATACTGGAATCCTTCTTCAGCAATTTCAAAAGGGCTTTGCTTTTCTCCACAGGAAGCAGTCTCCAAGGTTGTTTCTGCTGGCAACTAGGAAACCTAAATGCATTTTGTCTCCTACTAGAGAGTCTTAAACTGGATAAATGAGTTGTAGTGTGGTCCAATGAGACTACAGGATTGGAGACTGTCCTGAACACTCACTGGATTTCAGTGAGAGCTCTGCCTTTTTAAGTAGGTAGCTGTAGGTAGTAGTGATACAAGAGGAGTCAGTAACATTGTTATTACTGATACCAAACAGCTTCCTTCACCAAAATGCAATTTATCAAACAATGTAATAACTCTGTGCATTGTGTAACTGGTAAGTGCTGGCTAGTTTGGTCCTGCACTTTCTGGTTTGTACAGTGCATGTCCAAGATTCATTTTGACTCATACACAGTATGAATGTGCATATAGGCAAGGACTCAGACATAACAGAATGATTGCTCAGCATACACAAGTTCATATGTACTACTGTGCTTCTTCTTACAGAACCTGTAAAATTAAAAACTGAATTACTCTTGAAGTGCAACTGCATTGGAACCACACACGCATGGATCCCTATGAACTAGTAATGTATTTCTTGAATCTGATTTATGGAAACGATGCTTTTGATAGGCAGATGGAAGAGGAAGACGATCTGAATGCAGTTTTGCAGTACCAATCCCTGAGCAATAATTGCAATAAATTTATCAGAAAATCTACTTCCCATAGCTATAAGGCTGACTACTACAGTTTTAGACAGTGTGTCCTATTCCAGCACTCATGTCTATTTTTCAGTCTCCTGGTCACATGTAGAAAGTTCATCAGTCTTCATCTCAGCCTGTGAATACTCTGTTCTCTTGTTCTTGAGCCTTGTTCCTTCTTTTCTCATTTTCTTGGCCTTCCCTTGTTCTTGTTTGTGCAGCTTCTGTGTTCACTGCCTCTTCTGCATCTACTCCTCTCGTGGTCTCAAAGCCATCATTTGTGCCTAGCAAATAGACCTGCTGACCCCTATCAATAACAGCACTGATCAGGCAGGGTTTCAGGCCTCTGAAACATACTTCTCTTGGACTTCCTCCTCTCTCTTTTATTTTCAAATTTAGTTTTTTTTATATATGAAAATAAGATGAAACAGTGGTTGGTGGAGCTGTTACTGTTAATTTTTCAGTAGTTATCTCTATTCCTCAGTCATCTTTTTATTTCTGCAAGAGAAGCACAAGGAAAAGCTCATTTTAGCAATGATGAGATTTTAGCATTTGGATTCAGGGAAAGTGGTTTAATCACATTACTTCTCAGCAATTAGCAACATTTATTGCACTGTCCTTTTAGGTGAACTTCCCGAGTCAAAGACCTAAATTAATAACAGGCATTCTGATTTTTGAGCTGTTAAATCAAGGCCACAATGACAGACTCTGCAGATTGGTAAGAAGGTGATGGATATAGTTTTTTTGTGTGTGTGTAGTTGGAAGCAATGGATATAATACATCTTTCAGCTGTCTATATATGCAAGTATAAAAAAAAAGAAGAAACAAGCCTTTTTTTTTCATGTGAGTCTCATGATTTATTCTCTACTAATTTGGTGACTTGCTAATTTCAGAAATCAGTTGAAAATTATTTTTGATTCATTGATTGCTTTATTCAGTTTTTGATTTAATATATTCATTGTTTATTTTTAATAAGCTGAACAGATGACAGTAATTTAGCCATTTAGTAATTTAGTCGTTGTTATATTTTTATTCACTTATTCCTGCAAATCAAAATCCATACACAGCAAAGAGAATTTCTTTTCTTTGCAAAAAGTCTTTCAAATTACACAGTTAACTGCAAGATTGTGAATAACTTAGCAAATAACTTCGGTTTTTAAGTCATTCTTCTAAATTACTACTTCTGTCTGCCAGAAAGATAGTCGATACTGAAAGGCAAATGAGAAAAGTTGATGCATCTTGAGGGGAAGATATTCAGTGGTAAAGTGCAAAGCAGGGAGAGCGTGACTTGCAGTGTCAGTCAGGGTCTACTAGTGCCCTATGAGAAGCACAGGATAAGGTGAAGTCTCCCAAGGAAACTCTGAAAGGAAGAAATGTGACATTTGGACTGTCCTCCCATGTCCTGGGTTCAATCTGTGTAAATAATATCCTGAGCAATCCTGTGTAAATACCTCTGAGAAATTCTGTCTTGTTTCAGGCAGCATGAAGAACTCCGGGCTTTCTCAGAGGGTCATTCGAGAGCAATTAATTCTGCCGCACTAATAAGCATTAGAAAGTGTTAGCACCCTTTGATCAAAGTGCAAAACATGTTTTTTTTTGATACCTTAAGATAAGCCTAGAATACATAGACACTGAGCTCTTGCAGAAAAGCTCTCTATCCTCCCGTCCCCCTCACAGCCTTTATTTTCACTTATGTAGCTGGTGTTCATCTTTCTTGAACATTCATTGTCTGATATGTGCACATGACTTAGAATGTGGTTTCTCCCAGTTCTTCCTGGTAACTGATACTGCTCTAATCTATTAGCGTCCCTTTTTCTGATACATTTCCACAGCATCTCATTAATGGTTCATTTATCCCATGATGGATTCAGACTCCTTTAACTAAACTGTTTTCTGTGGTTTTCAGCTAGATAACTGCATTTTTAACACATCATTTTAAAATGTGTAGCCTTCTCTGTTCTTCTCATTTTGGTACATCGTTATGTTTTGGTACATTTGATGTTTTCTCACTTTGTCTGTCCATTAATTTTGTTATTGCATTCCTTTAATTACGAAAATACTGATATTCTTAAATAAGGTTGGAAATCCTCCTCTGTCCTTTTAGTTTAAACTGCTATAATTTTCCTTAACCCAACTGCTGATGGCTTATTTGGTTTGCACATAACTGTGTATTTTTTTTTCTATATATGATTTTATAATTATAATACTGTTCCTAATTACCATGTTACAATAATGCTGGTTTGTTAGGTACAACTGTCAATAGATGTATCCATGGAAGTCCAGACTGCTGCATATGCTAACTACATTTTTCTAATTATTATGCATGAACATTTGCCTGTTTATACTTCTTGAGATACCCTGAGCTATATATATAAGAAAACAAATATACCTATAAATCTTGAGACTTGGCCTGACACCGTATAGAGTGCTGAAAAAGTTCTGTGATGTTCTCGAGACATATTATTCCTCACTTCATATGACAAGCTTATGGGAAACATTCATGGTAAAATGTCCTGATTTATTGCCTTTCCGTGGTAGATTTACTGAATGCATAAGAATGCAGCAAAATTAAATAGGATTTTCATGAAATTATGCATGCAACAGCATTTTGGTATTAGATCACAATTTCAATTTTATTTTAATGCATGCTATGGTCCTCTACTTCTTTATCAGTTGCACAGTCTTTTCAGCTCTGGTATTTTCTTGTGAATACTTCAGTTGTGCTCTAATATATTTAGGAAAAAACATGGAAATTTAAAGTACTAGGACTTTCTTCAGGTATTTTTTTTTGATGGGTTGTTAGTCTGTGATAGAAGAGCATGCATGTGTGAAATAAAAAAAGAGAAATCTCATCTCCTCTTAACATCATCCGGTGATGTATTTTAAGCAGAGCTCTGGTCATTGACATGAAGAAGGGGCAGCCCTCTCACAAGCAGTCAGTGTGGCGTGTATACAGAGTGAGTGAAGCGTTAAAGCTCTTCTAAGGCCAGTTGCAAGAAAAAGAGAAATGTAGGTGTGTTTGCCTTAGAACAAACAAACAAAACTGAACAAAAACCCTAATGAATGATCTCTTAAAATACAAAACACGAAAAACATAAAGACCACATGTAATTAAAAGCAAAAGACCTTCAGTAGGCTGAGACCAGAAATCATGCCCTTGGAAAGAAAGGAGTATTCTAGTACAGAGTATTGTATAAGAGTAAGTATTTACTTGAAGGCAGTAATTAAGTGTTCTTTGGAAACACTGTGAATTTGGAATAATTTGTAGATAAACATATAGCACTGATTTCAAACTTGGCAATACATTCTATGGTTTCAACTATATTTGAATTGCATGCAATCATTCCTACTAGTCTGGATTTGGAATAATTGACGTAGAATAATAATAAAATCCTTTGAATTGGGACACTTAAAACCCATCTAGTCCAACTCCCCTGCAATGAACAGGGACACCTACAGCTAGATCAGGTTGCTCAGAGCCCCATCCAGCCTGACCTTGAGTGTCTCCAGGGATGGGACATCCGCCACCTCTCTGGGCAGCCTGTGCCACTACCTCAACACGCTTATTGTAATAAACTTCTTCCTTATATCCAATCTAAGTGTCTCCTCCTTTAGTTTGAAACCATTTCCCCTTGTTGTATCGCAACAGACTCTGCTGAAGTATCTGTCCCCTTCTTTCTTACAGCCCCCCTTTAAATATTTAAAGGCTTCTATCGGGTCTCTACATTTCTTTTGATATAGCCCAGGATACAGTTGGCTTTCTGGCCTATGACGGCACACTGCTGGCTCATGTTCTCCTTAACATCCATCCACCAGTACCCCTAAGTTCTTATTGGTAGGGCTGTGCTCAGTCCATTTGTGTGTCAGCTTGTGTTGATAGTGGGGGTTGCTGCAACCCAAATGCATGACCTCACACTTGGTTTCCTGAATCTCATGAGATTCTCCTGGGCCAACTGCTTGAGCCGTTTTAGATCTCTCTGGGTGGCATCCCAGGTGTGCTGACTGCAGCACTCAGTTCATGTAATATAAACTCACAAAAATAATTCTATTTTTTTACTTCAGATCCCCAAACTAACATCTGAATTTTAAAATAGGGTATGATTGTAAATTTTAAAGATTAGCAGAGCAGTGGTAATCAATCCATATAGTCATTTTTAAATTCTCAGTCTTCCCTTTTACTGTTACTGGTGAATAGACCCCACATTCATTAAACAGCAGGCATTTTTTCTTGGTAATTTATTCAGAAAAATCGGTCTAAAGTAAGAAAACTTTTTCTCAGGAAGATCCTTCTTCCTAGTCTTACAAAATATTCTTATCAACAACATCTTACTTCTTAATCTTTTATGCTGTAAGCCTAGGGAAAATAATAATCTTCAAAAGGTTTGGATAATTTTTGGTTTTGAACATTTTTCAGCATGTGCCATCAGGCATGTGTCGTGATCACTGGAGCAAGACTGACATCTTGTATATATCAGACTTTGATAGGAACAAGTTTAATGGCAGGAATCACAGAAGCTTAACCAATTTACTTTCTATGGTAAAAATGTTCTGCAATGGAACAAATCGTCTTTTTTAATTTTTCTGTACAAAGTTGCACATGAAGTGCTTTAAAACAATTGCCAAATTGGTGTTAGAGTTTACAAGGAAACTATTCTTTTGGAGAATGCATTGAAATAAGAGACAAAAGCGCAGAACACATAAATCATATCTTGTGCAAATGTGAATATTAGGAAACACTGCAAAACAAAAAATATTGATGAAGCTTTTATTCATGTCTCCTGCAAGAGCCACCTATCTTTGCTGACTGATATGTTTAAATTGCAGTAACCAAGGAGTTCAGAATTTGACAGACTCATGTCTGAGAAGTAACTTAATAAGTTTTATTGTTTCATAAATGAATGTAAATACAATCTGCACAGTTATAATGTTTGCATTTAGTACAGTTTGTCCCTTGGAAAACTGCTTTTCTGTTGAGTAAGTAGGTTGAATACCATAAGAGCAGAAGGGAAGTTTGAAAAAAAACCTCTCTATGCAATGCAGAATCTCAGCGACACTCCTACATCTCTCTGTCTTTGTTAAATTTCAGCAGTGTGAGGTACTTGAAAAATAATCCCTATAATTCATTATTTCAATTAAATTAGGAGTAGGATTTTTAACAGGGAAACTCATTTATTGATTTCATTTCATTTCACCTTTCTGCCTCGTCACTGGAAATTGCGTCTGTTTGCCTTTTTGATGTAAGATAATAAAAAAGGACTAAGATAAAATATGATCAATCTTACAAATGTTTAGCAGTAAGCATTGTATCTTTGTTTCAAATTTCATAATTATTGAATCCTTACTTCAATAATCTTCAATAATCTGCCAGTGACTGTTGTCTTCAATACCTCTGTGGAGATCGTGCTTCAGAATTGAAGAGATGGGACAGATTCGGAGCTAGTGAAGAAGGTGGTGCTTCAGGAGATTTGAAGGAACCCAAAAATGAAGGTGGTCATAGCCTGTCCTGAAAATGAGGAGGCAGCAGACTCTCATATCTGATGTCTCCTTCCACACTTTGACAGTCACCAGGAGCTGCAGCAAAACCATGAGAGTGAGTTTCTGCAGAAATTGTAAGTGACGTGAATGAGCCCATTGTTTCTCTGAGTTGGGGCATTTTGTCCATGTGTATGATACGACTGTGAATCAACACCAGAGAAATGCAATCTGCAATTTCACAGATGTAAAACTATTGGTGATTATGTCTTACCATTTCTTTTTTTTCTTTTTTTTTTCCTTAAAACAAAATAAGAGAAAACTACACAAAAAAATAGAATTTTCCTTTCCCACATGATATAAAGTCTTTTAAAACTAAATATAGGAGGGTTTTTTTTTTTAATTAAAAAAAATAAATATAAAAAAATGCTATGAAATCATATTTGTTCTTTTAAAATGTAAATTTTAAAAATTGAATACTTTTCCCAACAGGATTATTTTACAACTCAGTTTCCTGGGATAATATTTTTATTGTAATTGCATCTGCACAGAAGTCAATAAATAAATAAATGATGCATATTTTGTATTCTAAATCATAAGAAAGCCATGGCTTAATGACAGAAATATCACCCTATGTGGTAATAAAAACTCTGAGATTTGATAATGAAGCATGCTTGCAAGTTACAGTGAAATACATGTAGAAGACTTCACTTAATTATGTTATTTGTCAGATTTTTAAGGTGAAAAATCACTGTGCTATTAAAGACCCACTTTACATTTATTGTGTATCCTATACTCACTAGAACTCTCAGTAAAAAGGGGAATTAAGATGGAAGGAAATGTCCCTGGAAAGGTGATGGAACAGCTTGTGCTGGATGCCATCTCCAGACAGTTGGAAGGAAAGGAGGTTATCTGGAGTAGTCAGCATGGGCTCACCAAGGGGAGGTCATGTTCGACCAACCTGGTAGCCTTCTATGACTTTGTCACTGGCTGGGTGGATGTGGGGAGAGCAGTGGATGTAGTCTACCTTGATTTCAGCAGGGTATTTGATACTGTCTCCCACGACTTCCTTATAACAAAGCTGAGGGAGTGTGGGATAGATGAGTGGACAGTGAGGTGGGTTGAGAACTGGCTGACTGGCATCTTCATTAATGACCTTGACAAGGGGATAGTGGCCACCCTCAGCAAGTTTGCTGATGATACGAAGTTGGGAGGATTGGCTGACACACCTGAAGGCTGTGCTGCCATTCAGTGAGACCTGCATAGGCTGGAGAGCTGGGCTATAAGAAACCAGATGAGGTTTAACAGAAGCAAGTGTAGAGTCTTGCACCTAGGGAGGAATAATTGCATGCACCAGTACAGGCTGGGGGATGACCTGCTGGAGAGGAGCTCTGCAGAGAGGGACCTGGGTGTCCTGGTGTACAACAGGTTGGCCATGAGCCAGCAATATTCCCTCGTGGCCAAAAAGGCCAAATGGCATTCTGGGGTGCATTAAAAAGAGCGTGGCCAGCAGGACTCTGCCCTGGTAAGGCCTCATCTGGAGTACTGTGTCCAGTTCTGGGCTCCCCGGTACAAAAAAGACAGGGATCTCTTAAAAAGAATCCAGCAGAGGGCCACAAAGATGGCCCCTTCAGGGCCTGGAGCATCTCCCCTATGAAGAAAGGCTAAGTGAACTGGGTCTGTTTAGCCTTGAGAAAAGAAGACTGAGAAGGGGCCTGATCCAGGGCTATAAATATCTAAGGTGTGGGGGGCAAAGTGGCGAGGCCAGACTCTTTTCAGCAGTGTGTGGAGACAGGACAAGGGGAAACAGACAGAAACTGGAGCATAGAAAGTTCCGCACGAATGTGCGCAAGAACTTCTTTACGGTGAGGGTGACGGAGCACTGGAACAGGCTGCCCAGGGGGGTTGTGGAGTCTCCTTCTCTGGAGATATTCAAGACCCACCTGGACGCCTACCTGTGCGACCTGGTGTAGGGAACCTGCTTTGGCAGGGGGGCTGGACTCGATGATCTCCAGAGGTCCCTTCCAACCCCTACAATTCTGTGATTCTGTGGAACCCAAATGACTTCTGCATTGGCTCTTTTGGTCTATTTTAAAATAATTCTGGGCACACCATGTAATATATCATGAAAGTTTCATAAGGTAAACAGTGCTTGCGTTTCTGTGAAATTGAAGGGTTGCTGCAGAGAAACACATTTTATCTGCTCTGAAAACACAGTAGCTTTTTTTTTTTTTTTTTTTTTTTCTGCAGAAGTATATAAAATTTGTACAGGTTTACTATGTGAATGTCACTTGTAGCATGATGATTTATACACATCATTCTGGTAGCCATAGCAGGAGAATTTACTATCCCATGTTACATTTCTCAGCCTAGCTAATGAGAAAAGAAAATATGATGAAATTATCTGAGCAGCAAGAAAACTGTATATCTCATTTTGTTATGAGCATATTTTACATCATGCCCTTGTGTTGTATGCATACAGAAACATACATTAGGGTTGTGTCTTACACCAGCAAAAAACTTCTGTCTGTACATGGGCATGACAAGGAGCAGAACAGCAGGGTGATATTTATCAGCTTTTGAAACTTTCAGAATGAAGCCAGTAAGAGGGAGTTGCATGAGAAAGAAAGGGAAAGTAAAATGGGTTTCATTGTCAAAGACTAATGTGTAAAGCAAGTTCTTAATTTAAGCCAGAGGCTCAGACAGGGAGAGAGTCTTCAGGATATATAGTGCAGTGCAAATAGAGTAGATGGGGTGAGGGCAAGATCAGAGGTGCTGAATGAGCAGAGAGGAGGCCATACACAAAAGAGGCCATAGAGTCCACTGGAGCTCCTTTAAGAGAAGGAGGAAAAGTTTTAATTTGATTCACAAATACCACAAAGGAAGGCTACGGAAAGTGATTGATAAGGTGCAGCTTCTATATTAGCAAGTACATCCAACTCAACATGCAGTGTACTTTCTGGGAAGGTTTTAAGAGAAGATGGGCAACAGTCAAAATGAGAAAGACTGAAAGCCTGAAAGTATTTAAGAAGACAGTTAAGACATACACTGGGAAGGCAAGAATGAATTGTATTAAGGTTTCAGGGCTGGGGATAGGCTTCATTGCAGTAAAAATGATATGACAGAAAAGCATTTGTTAGCTATAAAAGCCTGTTAAGTCTTCCTGATAAGCGAGCTCCATGAACAAAATCAAGGCCTGAGATTCAGAGCTTTATCAAGGTGCTCAGCAGAAAATTTTAAATCTGAGTCTGACTGGCCTTTTGCGCATCTCCAGCTCAGATGCACAGAGAGCAATTTTCAGTAAGGAGAAACGAGAGTATTGCATACAAGATAAAATGAATACACCCTTGTTTCCGTAAGCTTATGCATTCAAAATAGGCAATCTAGGCACTCTGATCCTAGATTTAGATAGCTAAATCTCATTTGAACAGCAAGAGGAAAAGATTTGTTAGATTTAAACAGGTGTGGTATAAAGACAGCAGGAGTTAGAGGAGAGCACAGCTGTATGAAACTAACTGAAAAGGCAAATAGTGTAGATAAGCTGTGAGCCTGGGCCTCCTGGCTTCTTAATTGCTCTGGGACCTTCAGCTTGAAAGCTTGCATTCAGTTTTTTAAAGAGCTGAGAGGGAGCCCCTCAGGTGTGTGATGGCCACGCTGCACCACAGCTTGTAGGACACCAAAAAACCTTTTGCTATGCTGGAGAAATTCTGTCTGGACTGAATATTGCTTTTGAGGGTTGCCTTTTCTTCTCATTGAGTTTCATGCAGAATAGCTGTGACTGAACACGAACCCAGGTTTTCCCCTGGGATGTTTAATTTGTCCAATCCCTTTTACCACCACTCTGCAATGTGCTAATTGCTAAGAGTTTTTGCAGCCTCAGCAGTGCTAGTAATTTGTTTTATCTTGCTTTGCATGTTAAAGAGAGTGTTTTCTCCACCTGTCTGGAGTAGGTGATAAGTGAAAAGGGCACAGAGCTATCACAGCTGTTTTGTCATTCACCAGCATCTGAAATGAGATGACCAAAGGATCCGGAAATTAAACAGCTATTTAGGAGACATTTGAAGATGACTGGAGTAATATGAAACATCTGCTCTATATGGAAGCCAATAGCACTATACTATATGTAAAATCAGTTTTCTTTAAGCCAGATGTCTCTAAATTAGGAACAGACTAGCAGAGGACTTAAATACTGATATACTGTGTTGAGATACTATAACACTGTTGCTTGGATTTTGTTCCTGACAAAGGAATCCTAAGAACAGTTAGTTATGCAGTCATGATAACCATTCAGGTCTGTCTGGCCTGTCAGGGTGATATCCAAGCAGCTAAAGCACTGAGCAAGGTGTTACATAAAACTGACTCTGCAGAGGAGAAGAGGGCTATGCGTTGAAGTCCTGCCTTGAAATTTCAGTACGGTTCTTCCCAGCACCTCTGTGCGGGCTCTTCTCAGGAATTTGCTTACTGTGTGTTTAGCCATTTCCACAAAGAATGTGGCTATGGTTTTTCATAAGCAATAGGGCAAGGCTCGCTCTTTTCTTTTGAAGGAGGGCTATTTGGAGGTGTCACCTACTTCTTACGTGCACCCAAAAAGCTCAATATTCTAAGAAAGTCTTAGGTTTGATGTTCTTAGTCACCTGTATTCCTGGTTGTAACCCTTCAGAAGAGAACCTTAGCCACATTCATTGTTTTAACTTGCAGTGTTTCTCTGCTGTTTTGCAAAATGAAATGTGAGGGTCGTTGGATGTGTGAGGGAAGATGAGTGAAAGCCTGGCAGCACCGCTCATACCATGGTAGCCAAGTTGCAGCTTTTTTTCTGGCACCATCACCATCTGCAGCCCTCTCTGCTGGGGATACTGGCTGCAGGACCAGAGCAGGGCTACGACCAAGTAGGGCTCAGAAGTGCTTTAGCCACAAGCAGAAGACAAGGCAAAAGTATAGGAAACTTTCAGGAAGGAAGTCTATATGATTTTCTTGTGCACGACTTTGAGAAGAGTACTGTGAGTGTTGTGGGTAGGCAACATTTTTGTAGTCTTATTTTGTGCATGTGCATGAAGAAAAGGCTCCATTGGATTTTATGCACAGGCAGAACGCCTACAGATTTTGTAGTAAACAATTTTTGAAAGTGAAATCTGGAGAGAAATGTTTGCTTCTTCTATAAAGAAAAGTGTATCATATCAAAAAATTAAGTCAAAATGGCAAATACAAATTGCTGGTAAAAAAATAATTTATGAGATACTAATTGGCGTATGGTGTATTTTGGAGGGGAAAAAAAAAAAAAAAAGCATTACAGAATAGAAAGAATAGCAGCTGGTTGTGTTAGTTTTGATGAGACCATACATGCAACATCTCATCACATCACCATGATTGTGTAGCAGTCACAGCTGTGTAAGTAGAGGAGCAAGAAGTCTGGGTAAGTGAAACACAATCCATGCTTCCTGTTCTGGTTTTCAGTTCCCATTAGTTAATTACTTCAGCAGATATGCATTGATGATAGAAGAAAATTATTATATGCCTTGTACAAGACCATTTCTCTAAACAATCAGATGAGTCAACTGATAAGTCGATATTTATATAATGGACACTAGCAAAAAGATGAACATACTTGATGAAATCAGAATGAATGTTACACTGTGCTAATTAAAAATGCAAATGCTTCAGGTTTTGGGGACATAAATCTTTGGGTTTTGTAATGATGTTGGCACCTCCTTGATTAAAACGATCAAACATCACTTGTACCTGTTTCTGACAGTTTAATCTATAACATATGGATCAGCATTTTGGGGTAACACGTTGTAATGAAGCTGGAATAATAGCAGCAGTTAATTATCTTCAAAAGGAGGAATGAAAGAATATTTAATAAAAAGGAGACAGAGAAGTGATAACTTCTTGGCAGCAAAGCTATATATTGCTTTATACCTTGGATCTCATTTTACCCATAATATATACTATCAAGAGGGTAAAGAGAATAAAATAAATAGCAACACGAAATGTTTTTGGGGTTTTGTTGTTGCTGTTGTTTGTTTATTTTCTAATATTGAATGTCAGCCTTTGTCATAAATACACACGAAAGTATTAGAAATGCTTTCTCATCATCAGTTTTCAACTGAAGTGAGACAGTAAAAAAACCTGAGGCTTATTGAAATTGTACATTAGAAAGCTGTGTGCAGTTTGTATGCACGCGTGTACTGTTTGCTTACATTATTGCTGAGATCAGTAGACCTTATTCTAGTACTTGTCATCTGTGGGCCAGATGGTACTCTGACTTGCACAAGGTGAGGAGACAATTCAGTATCCTTTTAAGTGAAGCTATCGATATAATATTGAAATGCCTCATTTGGAAGTGTTTGTCATCCACATTCAACAAAGGCACTGTGGTACAAAGTGCAGATAGATCTGATTGTGTGTAGTGAAGAAGGTGACTGTATGTTGTATAGCAGCAGATTTACTCCACTTCCTGCTTATGCTGGTATTATCACATCTGCTAAAGCTTTTTTTTGGCCTGCAGAACTTATACAGGCTATAAAGAATCCTGTGGATCAACTAAGAAGGACTAGAAAAACACAAGGCTTACACAAATGTTTTGTGTACTGACGTGAAGAGGAATAAAGCAATAATTAGGAAGACATAAAGATTATTATTCTTACACATCATGGAGAATGTCTAGAGACAGTCTAGTACAGAGACAGCCATTTGAAGAACTGTTACTGTGAGGTTTTCTCCTTCCTTCCCTCATACTCTGTCTCACTCTTTTTTATTTTTGAAAGCTTTTTTTAGGCTGTTTATTGCTTTATTGATCCTTGTCAGTTACTGATTTTCCACAAAGCAGTGGTGAATTAAAGTACAACTAAAAAGGATTGCGGGATCACAAGCTATATACAACCATGAACTGCAGGACCACAGTCTGCATCTACATTATCAAGTTTATAAGTAGCTTCATGGAAACTCCCTGAGTTTTGTTCTATTTTTTTCCTTCTTGCTTTCTAATATATTCATGAATTTACAACATCTCATTTCACTTTTCTTACAGAGAAAATCCAAATAATTTCATTAATTCATGTTAGTCCAATTTTATTTTATTCTTTGATAAACCAGGCTTCTTAGTTTCATTCTCTTAATATTTTGTCCTATATTGTTTTAATGCAGTTTACTGGTTACAGTCATCCTCCTCAGGAGTTATCTCATCCTGTATGGGTGAGATCAGCAGATACCTTTTTTTTTCTAACCTGTCCCTAATAATCATCTGAGCTTAACTATATGGGGAAAAAATGCTGCTTACTGAAATATTACATTGACTTCAGGAGAGTTTTTTCAATATAACTTTTCCAGTTGCCATTTCAGTTTGGAAAACATACATAAGTCTTTTCACTTATCATTATTGTATAAAAATTGTATTCTGTTATCTGTTCACCATAAACCTTGTGTTTGCTCATATATAATGAGTAGGTAAATCAATATGAATGAAATTTCTGGGTTAAAAATAAAAAAATGAAATTTTAATATATTTCAGGAAATTATTGGATCTTATTGGTGTTGAATGACTTCCTACCTGACCACAACTACTTTGAGCTACTACATTTAAGAACTTACAACTTCTTGCTATTTTGAAGAGAAGCTAATAAGTGCTTGTTCGCAATTGCTGCACTCAAAATGTGCCTGTTTCACTGCACATAACAGACAGGCCTAACAGCCCCAGTTTGTTCTGTGCAGTGGCCAAAACCACAGTGCTTCATCACGCTCGAAGCTGCAGCTGCCTGAATGTCCCTTTGTAGATATGCCCCATGTTAAATTCTGGAAACAGAATGGGATATGCTTCTTGGCTGGAGGGAAACTGCATGATATTTTGTGAAGTTTCTTTAGATTGCGTTGGGCTCTAGAACTAACTGATCTTGTAGCAGAGCTGCTGCTGCAGAGGCAAAGTAATTTTTATGTTGGAGTAGGACTGTAACAGGTATTCCTATTAATTAAAATAATTTTCATTCCTGTTTCAGATTTTGGCTTTTGATCTGAGTGCACACTGCGTGTAGCAAACAGTTTTGTGTTGGCTCCAGTGGAATTGCCCACAATTTGGGCAACAGGAAGCAAGATATTAGGAAATAATTAATGCAATTTCTGCAAAACAGAATTAAAGGATCAACGCTTGTAGCTTCTGATATAAGTTTATTCTCAAGCTGTAGGACATCTATTCTGAATACCAGTTAATATATTCACCTTAAAGTAAGCACTGAAAATATCTTGCTGGTCTTATCTAGGCACAGAAGTGTCACATGCTCAAATTCAGAATTTATTAGCAGGATCTGTTCTTGTAAAACTATGTAAAATTTTAGGATTTATTCTGGGGCTTTTAAAAGAATAGATATTTCCTCTCCTAACAGCAAGTTTTGTACCTTAGATGTAATACAAAAAAAATTAATAATAATAATAATTTGGACAGATATTTTCCTGGGCTATTTTATTTAATTTGTATGTGATTCACTCAGTCTGAAAGCTGTGCTTTTATGTGGTAATTTTCTAATAAATTAATATGCTTAATAGCAAAAGAGTGTATGAAAAGAATGTGTTAGCACTATCCACTGAGAACTGTTATTTTTTGTATGAACCTTGTTACTAACTTTTTTTTCTAAATTACAGTCCACTGGTGAGTGAAATGATCCTTTGTCTCTGTTGTTCCAGCCTAATCAAACAGCACTAATCTTGTTGCTTCTTGTCAGTCTTCTGCATAGGGAAATAGCAGCCAGAGCAAGCTGAGAGTGAGACGAGGCAGGAGGAAACTGCAG
The DNA here is from genome assembly GCA_030625065.1 of Alectoris magna. Classification (NCBI taxonomy): domain Eukaryota; kingdom Metazoa; phylum Chordata; class Aves; order Galliformes; family Phasianidae; genus Alectoris; species Alectoris magna. Next base: position 81,529,749 of record CM060562.1, on the reverse strand, counting down.
AGCTCGGGGAAATGAGGTGCTGTACATTTTAAACATACATACAAATTGCAGGTGCTGTAATAATGGCTGCTGAGGCTGCTGTTCCATTAGAGAGAACTATTGCATGGTGCTTTCAAAATTGTCCCTGTACCAAGAGGAATCAAGCTTAGTTTGTCACTTGTGTGTTTATCCTGGAGGAGATATGCAGCTTAGCATTCGGTGGGTCCTGGACATGTAGTTGAATACATAAAATCATCAGTGCTAACCAGGGTTTAAATTACAGTGAAAAAGATCATCCTGTGTTTCCCTGTGGATAGTTGCCAACCAAGACACATTTGAAGAACATTTCAACCCTCTAAGGCTCTGTGGTGAACAGGAGAGATTGCTCCTAAATGTCATCCCTCGCCAGTCAGAGTCAGCGGTCTGAGAAAAGGCAGCTCCAAGCCCATGGCTTATTGTCTTGCTCAGGCCTTTTTGAAAATGATGAGGAGGACTGAGCAAGTTTGAAAAGTGCCGTCTTGATGATCAGCCTGTCCCCTGCATCAGGATTTGTACCCATGACAAATGCTTCCTCTGCATTTCTGATGCAGCTCCATATGTATGTGGTTGTACTACCCTTGGCTTGAGCAATGCCCAGGGTATAGCTCTTGGGCTTGTCTTGGGCTGCTGTCCCTGCTCCATCTCATAAAGGCAATATCCTGAGCCACTGCATCTCTATAAGTGAGATTTCTTGTCTTACAACACAAATTCATTGTCTTCAGGAAAGATTTTTTTGTCTCTTGTTTGACAGAATTGTATGACAAGCAGGCTGTAGGCAGGGAAATATGTCTACCTCTTTACAAGAGTGAAGGTATATTATTTGCCTCCCAAAAATGACCTATCATTGAGTGCTGCTAGCCCTTGAATGGCCCTTCCTGTCTGAAACAATCTTTGTTTCCTTTGCAGCCCCAAATGTCCTCCAAGATTCTAGCCATGGAGGTACTGATTCCTCCTTCCTTTTGTGAATACAACAATGAGGAACAATGAGGAACAGTCTGAAGCATGCAATACACAGACAAGACATCTGTACTCAGAATGCACTGTTCAGTGGTTGTGTTCTCCTACGTGGATGGAATTCATTGGAGCTAACTCAAGGCAATAAATCTTAGGTTTGTGGTTAGTGTGGGTTTGAGATGACGGGGTGACAAAGCACCTCTGACAGACAGCTTGTCTAGTGTTCTTGCAGATATCCTCACTTGTTATTTATTTCCATTGACTACAAAGGATGGAAATACTGGCATAGTCTTACATAACTACTAATTTAAATATTTAGGTAAAGTGGATTCTGACTGAGATGTTTACCTACTTTGGTGCATGATTTATGCCTCTGTGGATGGGAACACAGATTTCCCTTTACCTGTCAGTAGGTTTTTGGCATGGCACAACATGGCCTTGTAATTAATGAGCAGTCATTTCTGTTGAAAATTTGATGTAGCAAGATTCTATCAGTACATAGGACTCTCCATTCAATGCATCCTATTTATTTCCATGGAAAGTACAACAGATACAAACACAATAGCACTATTTGATTGAGCAAATTCTCTTCTGCAAAACACTGTGGTGACTGTAACTATGCAGTTTTGCCAGCGATGAACAAGAGTCTGCATGCCATGCTCTTAAAAATCTGCACCAGAGGAGGTGATCCACTGGTGACTCAGTGTTGCCATTGCTGAAACACACATTCTACTGCTTCAATGGGCTCACATCCACTGTTTGGTTTCCGTAAACATTCAGCAAGCATCAACAAATGTCAGCGTGTGACATTTTTTCCACATGGAGGAATTCAGTGACATATTTTTGCTTCATATGTACTTCTATGTCAGACACTATTTTGTCTCACTGCCCCTCTGCTGCTATCTGTCACACAGCATGCCTCCAGAGATGGGGCATCCACATCCTCTCTGGACATCCTGTTCTAGCATCTCCCTACTCTCTGAGTAAAAACTTTCTTCCTAACATCTAGCATGAATCTCTTCTCTTATAGTTTGAAACTGTTTCCCCATGTCCTATCGCTATCAGACTATGTAAAACGTCAGCCCAGCAGTCCCTCTTCTGCTTGTAAGCTTACTTCAAGTACTGGAAGGCTGCAATGAGGTCTCCCTGGAGCCTTTTCTTCTCCAAGCTAAACATGCTCAACTCCCTCAACCTTTCTTCGTAAGAGAGGTGCTCCAGTCCTTTGGTCATCTTTGCATCATTCTGGCCCTCAATATTAGCAGGAAGGTTCAACCCTTACTGCTGTACCACCACCACTGTACCAGCTCTTGCTCTTCTTGCTTGTTTGTGGATACCATGGCTGCAGTTCTTCCTCTGCCCTAAGGGAAGGAGACAGACAAAGGGGAGTGACAGGGGAATAGGAAAGAAAGAAATTTATATGAAAAAATATGAGACAGATGGACAAGTAAGTGAAAGAAAAAGGAGGGAGATAAATTTTGAGGAAAGGGAAAGTAAAGGTTTTATAGAAAGCATTAGAATATAGAACATTAACAGATGGACAGGGAACTGGGGAGATGGACTGTTTACTGTCAGTGTTAACTGAGAAAAGTTTGATTTATCATAAAGAGTGATGCCTTATTTTTTCCAACTGAGTGTCGGATTCTTTTGTAGCCTCACTGTTTACAGAAATGGAAATTTGAAAGCATGGCCTATTACAGGCATCCAGGAAACTATTTAAATTTTCCAGAAATTCGGAGTGGAGGTTCCAAATGATGTTTGTTTATTTTCAGATCCTTGGCTTAGCTGGCAGAAGAGATATTTTTTAATTTGGGCTGTTTTCTACGTGGTCCAAAGGTGAGTAGTTATGTGCACCTTGTTGCAGTGAGCAGCAAATTAGAGGGGATTGCATTTCAGGGGCTTGTAGGAAGGTTGGTTGCTATAACGGTAGGAAGATAAAATCCATAAAAAGACTTTATCTTCTGTCATGTTAGTTGCTATAATAACTTTTCATTAAGAACATTGTCAGAGAGTTTTGGAGAATCCAAATATATTTTCTCTGCTGGATCACCTTTATCTGGGCACTCACTGAAACCCTACTCAAGCACAAGCTTGTTAGTGAGGCAGGTACTGACACCATGCTGACTCTCCCAGCAGACTGTTCCACGTGCTTCATGTTCTTTGTTACAGACTCTACCACCTCGCTGGAGCTGAAAGACTCATCTGTTTGTGATGTCCAGGCTTCCCTGCAGAGTCCTCACCATAGTGTTATATCACCACTCCTTTGGTATCATGGTTGTTTGCATAACAGGTAACAAACAGTGGCCCTGCAGTTTCACATATGAAACCCTTCAGAGCTCTGGAATGGATACCAACCAGTTCCAAGGACTGACTGGTACTTGATTTAGTACCTCCTGTGCGTTTAGGTCAGTTTGAAGTCCACTGTCCTTCTATTGTTACAGCTGCTGTAATTTTTGCTAAGTCCTAAACAGAACCTTTCCTTTTCCTGTTTTAGCATCATAGAGTCACAGAGTGGTTTGGGTTGGAAGGGACCTTAAAGATCATCTAGTTCCAACCTCCCTGTCATGGACAGGGACAACTTCCCCTAGATCTGGCTGCGCAGGGCCCCATCCGACGTATCTTTGAACACCTCCATGGATGGGGCATCCACAGGTTCTCTGGGATAATTCCATGTTCCAATGTGTAACCACCCTAATATTGAATAGTTTCTTCCTAATATTTAATCGAAACCTACCCTCTTTTGTCTTAAAACCTTTACCACTTGTCCTAGAACTACACTCCCTGATGGTACCCCCTCTCCATCTTTCCTTTAGACCCTTTTTTAGAACTGGAAGCTGTAACGAGGTCTCCTCGGTGCTTTCTCTTCTCCAGGCTGAACAACCTCAACTGTCTCAGCCTTTGGCACACTAATTCAGTAGGTTATTTCTCTGGCTCCTGTGTCCACATCTATTGATAGTGTGTATATAAACAGATTCCTGAACAGTTTCAATCTACCAGTTGCTTAGGCTTAATATATAGAGCTTAATGTATGAGAGAGAAATATCTTGTAGGCTGTGGGGACTACAAATAATGTGACTATAAAAAGTGACTCAGATGAATCTAAGCTCTTACATTTTGTTATTCATCTTTATCTAGAAAAAATCAGCAAATAGTAGTCACTGATGTAGATAATGTCGTCAATATCTGTTCTGATACCTGAGAGCTTGTGCAACTGCTTCCTTCACAACCAGCCAGCAATCCAAAGTCAATGCAAGATTCTGCTTTATGCCAGTGGAAGCCTGTGCATCCGATTACCTTGGCAGTCACAGATGCCATCTCTTTTCCAGGCATGTTGTCTTCTGTTCTTGCCTTGAAGTATTACCATCACATGGTGCTGCAAAATTGAGCACATCTGTTAATACCTCCATGCCAGAAGATAATAACTAAGTGCTGTGGGAAGGGAAAGTGTTCAGCTCAAGGTTGTCTAATGCTTTCATTATGCAAATTTTCATTGCAAGAAGATATTTTGATTCAAGAAAATCTATTATGATCAACAAAAAGAAAACAGTATACTCGAAAGAAACTCCTGGGCAGATCATATGCAGTCTACTTCAGCTCTTTTTTGCAGACTCTGAGAGCTGAATCTTAAGCTGCAGATATATTCAGAGGAGTTAAGTACAGCTCTAAATTAGTTCTTCCCAAAAATGCCAAGGGTGGTTCAGTGTTTAAGAAATTCCTTTCCAGTATATTGTGACCAAAAACTGGAATATTCGAGTAATATAATAAATAATATTCTAAAAAATACCATTAGGAATCTAAAATTGCTTTGATTTCATAACCAAAAGTGCTGATATTCCTGTTGGCAGAGTGTTGTTCACCTTTCCTTTACAGCTATTAGAGGAAGAGCTGCTTTGAGGAAACGAGCCATAGCCTTCAACAAAGCATAGCACGGTATTCCTGTGGCTTCTGTCATGTTTTAAACCCTGCTTATACAGCTATACTCTGTGTTCCTGAAGTGGTTGCTTATTAAGAAAGGGGGGCCTAAATCATCCCATCTCCTATCTAGCGCTTTTGAGCTTGACACTCTTTATCCTTCTAATTAGGAGTGAATGTTTGTACTGAAGTATTGATATTCTGGGTGTACTTATTATCTCATGGGGGGCTGATGGTGAAGTGTCAGACTGACTGCTCTGTTGTGCTGAGGAGCTGAAGTACACAGTGTTGCCTGTGCTCAGAAAACAAAATAAGATCTGGGCATTAGCTATTAGCAAATATTATTTTAATGATAGCAAAATATTTTATTGAAGTTGTCAGTGATCGGAAATAAGGCAAATCATTAACTGGCTTTCACCTATGTGTCTTGGTTATTACATTACCACAGGATATTTCCCTGCACATCCTGGGACTCATGTTCATGTGCTCATCCCCTGCTCAAGTCAGTATCCCAAGTGCAGGTCATTCAGGACCATGCCCAGGAATTTCCACAGTCTGTCATTCCTATAATTTTTGTCCATTCTCTCACTTACCCAGACCACTCCTTCTCTCATGCTCATTCTAATAGCAGGTCTTCCTGTGCAAATTAATTATAAGCAGCTTTTGAAGTGTTGAAAGCTGAATGTGTCTGAGACATCCTTAGGAACAAAACCAGAAGTTTTGGTATTCTTCATCAAGGTCCTTACTACTGCCCACAAATACAGTGGATGAGATCACAGTTATGACAAATGTGTTTCTTGTCTGCTTTCAGAAATACTGGCTCTTGAAGCAGTGCTCCCTCAAAGCAGGCAATTGTTTAGGTAATTATATAAACATTCCTTTTTCTTAATAGCTGTTTATAATTTCACTGAATTCCTGATTCAGTCACTTGACTGAGACTCTCCGAATATTTTACTTCGTTTGGGGTTTTTTCTTTTGTATTCTATTTTAGATAGTTTCCATTTCTGTACACTTCTTAAAGAGAAATTTGCCCTTTCAGATAGCTTGAGTAACTCTGGAATCACAAAAGATGTGGGCTGGAATTGGCCTGGGGTGGGCAGCCAATTCCACTGCCCTGAGGAGTCCCTTTCTTATTCCTGCTCTTAAAAGGGGTCTGTGCTGACTTCCCTCAGTATATGCTCTAATGTTTCACTCTCCTTAGCAATTTAAAGTTCATCCTAATACTCCAGTTGTTACTGCACTTTAAACCATTACCTCTTGTGTGGCTGCCATGGACAGAAGAATCAAATGATTCCTTTGTATTTTTCACTGCCTTCAAAAACTATCCCATCTTGGTCTTATGTCTCACAATAAAACATGCTTCAGGCATTCCCGTGTATTTTCTTTGGCAGATGTATGTTCATGAAATTGGGTTTTTTGTTTTGTTTTGTTTTTTTGGTTTTTTTTTGTTTTTTGGGGTTTTTTTTTCCTGCTCATTTTTCCAGCTCCAACCTGTGATTCTTAGATTTCATATAGAATTCATGGCAATTTGGAGTGGTGAATGAGAAGCCAAGAACATATTTAAGTGGAAAAGGGTGAAGAGGAAAAGAAAAAAAGCTCTCTTACATATTAATATGTTACAACGAATGCTTGCCTGCAGTTCTCTTGTAAAACTATGCAGCAGTTAACAGCATGACAGCACAGCACAAATCCAGAAAAACTTTGAACAGTCCGTTGCACGTGTTACGTAATGCTTGTATAATAATTGATCTGGCTTAATTTCTCCTTAATGATTTTTTTTAAACAGCTCCAGCTAGGCTATTCTTTTGGGGAAGTAAGTGTGGCAATATTAGCTGACTGATACTGCAAGACCCTTTTATTATCTGAGCAACAGTTTCAGATCCTGTGCGAGCACTGCAAAGGGAACAGGACTGGGACAGATCCTTGCAAACTCCTCCTTCCTTTCCATTTCCTTGCAAAAATTTCCTGGGCCCCTAGGTCTCCATTCAGAGGTGACTCGGTTCTCTGTCCCTCTCCCCAGACCTCTGTGTCTGTTCTTCTGAAGTTCACTTTCTGTGTCCTTTCTTGAAGCCACTGCAGTGGTGCTAGGTATTGCTGTGTATCTCATAATAAAATGCCCTTAGATAATCAGTGCTGTCCTTCTGGTTTACAAAGCTCATCCCTGCATACCTTGAAAGCCTTTTCAAATTCTGCTGGGTTACTAAAGGATAAAACTGTTTTCTGTCAGCTTTGTGTACACTGTCCAGTGAAGTGCTGCACTGCTTGCTTTATCTCCCTAAAGGTTATTTAAGAGAGAATCTCTATTGATTTGAAACATATAAAGCTGTGGGTAACCCTCAGAGAAATAAGTAGCTGATACAGTATTAAAGCAGTTAATCAATCTCTGAAGATATTTAGGGCCAGTGTTATAAAGCAATTTCTGTTATTCTGTGGCCAGCCATAAGAAGGAAAAAATAATGAATGCCCTTTTGCATGTGACATCAAAGTGCTGAGCTGAACAAGGTGTTTCAGGCTGTCTGATCTATGACTTAATCACTCAATGCCCATTATCACAGAATCATAGAATCCTTTGGATTGGAAGAGACCCTCAGAGGTCATCTAGTCCAACTCCCCTGGAATGAAAGGGACATCTGTAGCTAGATCAGGTTGCTCAGAGCCCTGTCCAGCCTGACCTTGTCTCCAAGAACGGGGCATCCACCACTTCTCTGGACAACTTGTTCCTCTGCCTCACTGCCTTAATGTAAAAAAAGTTCTTCCTTACATCCAATCTAAACCATTCTCTCTTTTAGTTTGAAACCATTTCTCTTTGTCCTCACTCAACAGACCCTGCTAAAGAGTGTCCCATTCCTTCTTATTGCCTCTCTTTAGATATTGAAAGGCCACTATCAGTTCTCCTTGGACTCTTGTCTTCTCCAGACTGAACAGCCCCAGTACTCAACCTATTCTAGTAGGAGAGGTGCTCCATCCCTTGGATCATTTTTGTGTTCCTTCTCTGGATGTGCTCCAACAGGTCTGTGTGTCTCCTATACTGAGTACTTCACATCTGGATACAGTGCTCCTGGAGAAGTCCCACAAGTGCAGAATACAGGGACTGGATCCCACCTGACACTCTTCTTTGGATAGAGCCCAGGATAGGTCTGTGAGGGCACATTGCTGGTTCACGTCCAGCTTGCTATCCACCCACCAGTACCTCCAGTTTCTTTTTGGCTGGGCTGTGTTCTATCCTTTCATTCCCGGTATCGTATTGATAGTCAGGGTGGCTGTGACCCAGGTGCAAGACCTTGCACTTCACTTTTTTGAACCTCATGCTGTTCACCTGGGCTCACTACTCAAGTCTGTCTGTGTCTCTCTGGATGACATCCCATCCCTCAGGGATGTTGACCTCACCACTCAGCTTCATGTCACCAGCAAACTTGCTGAGGGTGCATTTACTTAACCCCACTGTTGATGTCTTTGGTGAAGATTAGAGCAGAGCACCAATCCCAGCACTGACCCCTGAGGGACACCACTCATCACTGATCTCCATCTGGACACTGAGCCATTGACCACCACTCTGAGTACAATCTTGTAACCAGTTTCTCATCCACTGAACAGTCCATCCATCAAATCCGTATCTTTCTGATTTGGATAGAAGAATGTTATGGTCTTACTGAAGCCCAAATAAAGGACACCAGTGGCTCTTCCCTTGTTCACTGATGCAGCTACACCATCATAAAAAGTAACCAGGTTGGTCAGGCAGGACCTGCCCTCAGTGAAGACGTACTCATTATCCCATGTCACCTCTGTCTTCTGTGTGCCTTAACAAGGCTTCCAGGAAGATCTGTTCCATGATCTTCTCTGGCACAGAGGTGTGGCTAACAGGTCAGTAGTTCCCTGACTCATCCTTTCTGCTTTTTTTAAAAATGAATGTGGTGTTGACTTTTTTCTAGTCACCAAGGACTTCTCCTGACCACCATGACTTTTCAAATGCCATCAAGAATGGCTTGGCTACTATGTCAGCCAATTCCCTCAGGACCCTGGGGTGCATCTCTTCGGGACTCATAGGCTTATGGATTTTCAGGTTCCTCAGGTGGTCATGAACTTGATCTTAACTTGCAGTGGGATGGGCATTGCTCACCCGGTTCCCTTCTGAACCATCTACTCAAGGTCTGTGTGTAAAGTAGTTGCTAGTGAAGACTAAGGCAAAAAAATTTGCTGAGTACCTCAGCCTTCTCCTTGTCCATTGTTACTAGTCTGCTTGTATTGCTCACTAGGAGGGGGAGGGTATGCCTTCCTGGACTTTCCTGTTCCAATTGATGTACCTATAGGAGGCTTTCTTATCCTTTTCTGTACCCCTTACCAAGTCTAGTTCCAGCTGGGCCTTGGGCTACCTGACCCCATCCCTACCCAGACTAGCAGCATCCCTATACTCCTCCCAGATTACTTGTCCCTACTTCTACTGCCTGTGCATTTTCTTCTTACTCTCCAGTTTGACCAGCAAGTCATTTGGGTTTATGTCCCATCAAGCTAATTGTCTTCTCTAACTTACTTATGAGTTATTCTTTCCACAACAGCTGAATTCCTCCACTGTTTTGGGAAATGGTTTAGGAACTTATTTATTTAGTCTGTGCTGACTTTATCCAGCTTCAAAGGAGAAGGGAACCTGGATTACTAAGACAGGGAAAATGAACAAGCTTGTGTTACTGAGTAAGGATCAGAACAGAAAAGTGTGAGCTGCCCCTTCAGCCCCCATACTTGGGCAGAGGCTGTGTCACTTTGTGCATCAGGCTGATGTACTGAGGCAGGCTTTCTCCAAGTTTGTCCTCAGGAAGCCTATATCTGTGCTGGCAGAAGCCTTGCTGTGTTGCACAAATGAATGGGAAGATCTTTTCCTGACCTGCAAGACTGCACTGTGATGTGTAAATCCGTCTCAGAGGGGAGAATTTCCCCTCGGTTAAAAGGCATAGTCCTCCATAGTCCTTCCATGTTCCCCTAAAGAAATTGATCTCTCATTGTGTGCAAAGATGAAACTTGTTTTTCTTATTAGGTCTTAAGTTTTCACCTAAAGGAATGTTAAACCAGTCCACATACACGTTTCTTATTTGTTGGTGTGTTTTTTTTTAATAGGAAAAAAAACTAAACTGCTGCAAAAGTGAAAATTAGATACAGTGACTACATGCATGTAGCTCAAACAAATTTACAACTGTAGTTCATGATGGAGTCATTGCCCAAGAAAACTGATTGCCTGACAAATTGGACAAAGATTCAATGTTACTTGAGAAAATAAGGTTATTCTTTTCTTCGCTTTGCTTGCTGTGTTCTTTAGCATTACTGTGTACCCTGTGTACCTAGTGGAATAATTTTGTAAGTATTATGTTACAGAGATTAAATAAGTTCTTAAAAGAGAAAGGCATAAATTATGGTTAGGACAACTTTACCACTTCACTTATGAACTCAGTTCTGAGTAGATAGAAGCAGACTATTTGATTCTAAGTTGGTAGCTCCTTACTGATACTTGACCTTGTACATTTATGCTCTTTGTTCATTTTTCACCACTACGTGTTTATTTTCCAATATAAAGTCTTAATATGTTGTTACATCACTTTCCTGCAACCTTTTTGATCTGTTTCCAGCTTGTGTGTCTGCTCTATGTCTTTAGAGCAAGTTCTGTTGTCATTTGTGTTCTGCTTCTGTAAGATAACTTTCCTAAATTTGATATTTATGGCATGTGAAAGAAAAACAACACACCAAAGATTGAGATTCATCTTTCTGCAGGAGCAGTGAATAACATTCAAGAGTTGAGCTTGCTGTAAATGCATGAAATAATTGGCAGTTCAGCATTTGACATTCCAGACAATTCTTGTAGTAATAGACAGAATTTATAAACTTCTGTGCCAGATCTTGACAATAATTATGAAAGTTCAGTAGAGTCAAGACAGCTGAAATGAGTGTGGCAACAGTACTTTCAGTTGCACCATACATCTATGTGTTCTGATGGAACAGCCATCACAGAACCACTTTTTATTGTCACAATCAGAAGATGTCTGGGGACTAACTTGCAGGAGAGTGGCTCTGGAGAAAATGACCTGGGGATCCTGGTGGAGAAGATGAACATGTATTGATTTTGTGCCCTTGTAGAAATGAAAGCTAACCACATATTGGACTGTGTTAGTAAGCATATGTCTTCCACAAGGAGGAGATAGAGAAAAATGATTGTAACTCTATATTTGGCACTGGAGAAGCCACATCTGGTGTACTGTGTCCAGTTTGGGCCCCAAATGCAAGAAGACTGGCAACTTGGAGACAATACAGCTTTTTGGAGAGCAACCTAGATGGACCAGACCACAGGACATACAGGAAAGGCTGTCCTATAGGCGATTCCTTCTGAGGTTCACTGGAAAGAACTATAGACATCCAAATTCCAACAAGAATTGGAAAAGCCTGATATAAGACTGAATTTAGCCTTGTTCTCAGCTGGGGGCTGTATTCAGTGCCTCTGGGGGCCCTTTCCAACCAGAAATATTTTATGATGCCTTGACTTTTACACTTACTTAGACAAAATGGAGTTGGCAGATTTCTATCTCACTGTGAACTGGAAGGATTCAATCTAATTCTCCCAAACATTTTTCACCCAGGCATCTCCACAACTCTTTATTTTTAACTAAATTACTTCTGAGAATAATCATAGAGTCATAGTAGAGTCATAGAATGGCTTGGGTTGAAAAGGACCTCAAAGATCATCTAGTTTCAACCCCCCTGCTATGTGCAGGGTTGCCAGCCACTAGACCAGGCTGCCCAGAGCCACATCCAGCCTGGCCTTGAATGCCTCCAGGGATGGGGCATCCACAACCTCCTTGGGCAACCTGTTCCAGTGCATCACCACCCTCTGAGTGAAAAACTTCCTCCTGATATCTAACCTAAACCTCCTCTGTCTCAGTTTAAAACCATCCCTCCTTGTCCTATCGCTATCAACCCATGTAAACAGCCATTCCACCTCCTGTTTCTATGCTCCCTTCACGTACTGGAAAGCCGCAATGAGATCTCCCTGAAGTCTTCTCCAAGCTAAACAAGCCCAGTTCCCCCAGCCTTTCTTCATAGGAGGGGTGCTCCAGCCCTCTGATGATCTTAGCGGCCCTCCTCTTGACCCACTCCAAGAGCTCTACGTCTGTCTTGTGCTGGGGGCCCAGGCTTGGACGCAGTACTCCAGATAGGGCCTCACAAGAGCTGAGTAGAGGGGGACAATCACCTCCCTCTCCCTTCTGGCCACCCCTTTTTTTAATACAGTCCAGAACACAGTTGGCCTTCTGGGCTGCAAGTGCACACTGCTGGCTAACGTCCAGCTTGTCCACCAGGACCCCCAAGTCTTTCTCTGCAGGGCTGCTCTCAAGGGGTTCCTCACCCAGTCTGTATAAATACCTGGGATTGCTTTGACCCAAGTGCAGCACCTTGCACTTGGCCTTGTTAAACCTCTTTAGGTTCTCATGGGCCTACTTCTCCAGCCTGCCCAGGTCCCTCTGGATGGCTTCCAGTCCCCCCAGTGTATCGACTGCACCACTCATGCTTAGATATATCACCAAAGGGCATGATGCTAGTTGATTTATTTGATCCAAGATAAATTAATGGTTATAAAAGATATGATTTCAGAAGTCTTGCACTGCACTTAAGGTGCAAAAGGACATAATGTAGCTTCCAAGTCATCATCCTGTTAGATTTCTTCTGATGGCAGCTGTTTTTTTGAGAGTAGTTATTCCATGGAACTGGAAATCCTGTTACTTAGGAAAGCTCCGCATTGCAAATAGAGATGCTAAAAATGCCTCTAATTTTGCATTTTGATTATTAAACTCCTTTTCTGTTCTTGTGGTGCTGGAACAAGTGTAGAGTGATGCTAATATTTTATATAACAAACATACAGCTGGATTGTACACCATGGAAAAGGGCTTCTTCAGTCCAGGAGAATTCTCTCCTTTGAGGATCATGGTTTAGCCTGTAAGTACATATCTCTTTGAAGCCGGACCGGTACTAAAAGCAAAAATTGTTCTGCATATGTGTCCAAATGTGTAAGGGAGAAAGGAGATAGGAGACAATAAGGTGGCTGCCTGCAGTACACTGATATAGATATTCCAACCGGAGTGGGAAATTCCCATGGCTGCAACTCCTACACGCAGTGTAGATGTCCTACTTTGAATGTAAGGTTACTAAAAACGTGGGCACTGCTTAGTCTTATTGTCTGTGCATGTTAATCATCCTAATGATGCATCACTTTTGTTTTGCCCTTGGATCAGCTTCCGTCATACAGAGGGTAAGCACTCTGAAATGTCTTTACATACACTACAGTGGCCCCTGTGCTTTTGTGCTTTATAGGCCAATGTTACAACATCAATGTTCCTTCTAGTTCTCTTGTTCAACAGAACCTAAATACCTGTTCCTCATTATTAAAATCAATTTATAAAGTGATGACAAGTGCTAGTGTTCTGCCCTTGCACTGCTTTAGCTCACAGATGTGCGTATATGAGTTTTTCATCTTGCCATGCAATACCAGTATTCCACTGAATTCCTATTGGGGTGGCAGGAACAGCAAATGACAAGCAGCTTTCTGTATTTATTTAAATGATGCACCTTTGTCTGAGTCATGTTGCTGCAAGTCATGTGCGGGAAGGTTCTGCCAACAGAATGACAGTCAGAGAGCAAATGTGAAACTGCTCTGCAATCCTTTTGGGATATGCATTTTCAATTCATTTTCTATGAGCACTGTCACCTGCACATTAAGCACATCCTTCAGCCTAGCCCTTGTCAACAAAACACTTAAGAATGTGGCTAAGTGCTCTTTTCAGCTGGGGCCTTCACCTCCAGTTCTGAGTTCACTGCAGTCAGTGTGAGCTCTAAGAGTCAAAAGTGGAGCAGCCCCAGCCTTCCATCTTCGATGAATATGAAGTGTCCTTTAAAATTTAGTTTGCTAACCTTGATTGTCAAAATCTCCTCCTACTGCAGCTCTCCTGAAAATGCTGTTCTTTGCCATGCCTTATTGTTTCTGCCTCTTGATGTGTTAAGCAAAGGACTAATCTAATGTTGCCCTGCAGTGTTTTTATTTGTTTTCAGGGGACAGCAGTTCCAATCCGGATGGTTGCAGAGGCTCTGCAGGTGCCTCAGTGAAGGCCTGCACAGCCCTGCAGCCCTCACACAATGTGAAGCTGCAACAAAATCCATTTGGCATCATTTTGCTTGGCACCTCTTTGCTGCCCCACTCAAGAGGAGAGGAGTGTGAGCCTCTCTCTCTGCTGCTTTATGACGTTTTTACCCAGTGCTAACTCCAATCACACCAAATCTTTACAGGAAAAGATGGAGCATTTATACAACTATAGCCTGCTTTGTTCATATTTTGTTAAAGATGAAAAATGTACTTCTAGTATTATTTTATTATTGAAAGCTGAGAAGGACTCAGAAATGAGGTAAACACAGACTTATTCAGAGCTACACCACTTAACCGTTATCCATTTAAATGAGAGTTGGTCACATGCTTAAATGTGTGAATTAAGACTAAAATGAAGTCCCAGCAATTAAGTTAAACTTTTCCTCTGGACCTGCAAGCAAAGGCTCTTTATAGAAAGCAGAGAAGGAAGGTACCATGGTCATATATAAACTATTAAAGATGACAGCATTTTCATCTCGTACAGCTCTAAAACCTCATTTTAATTTACTTCTGGGAGTGTTAGCACTTTCAAAAATATGACTTTAAAAAGCAATTACTCTTTGAGCTAATCATCTACTGTATTAATATGTAAGTTAGATCAAGTGCAAATTGCCTTCTAGAAGTTGCCAGATGAGAAAGCTTGTTTTACCTAGGTCTGGCTTTTCCCCTCAGGTTTACTGTCTTTCTATTCACCAATAGGTGTCAAAGCTCTCTTTTTCTACTATGGCAAGAAAAATGCATCACAGAATCACAGGAGTTGGAAGGGACCTCTGGGGATCATCTAGTCCAACACCCTCCTAAAGCAGGTTCCCTACAGTAGGTCGCACAGGAAAGTCTCCAGGTGGGTTTTGATTATCTCCAGAGAAGGCGACTCAAACACTTATCTGTGCAGCCTGTTCCAGTGCTTTGTAACCCTCAAAGTAAGTAAGTTTTTCCTCATGTTTGTATGGAATTTCCCATGTTCTGGTTTGTACCCATTGCTCGTTGTTCTGTTCTTGTGCACCACTGAAAAGAGCCTGGCACCACCTACTTGGCACCCTTTGGTTATTTATAAGCATCAGTAAAATCCTCCTGTCATTCTTCTCCAGGCTGAACACTCCCAGGTCCCTCAGCCTTTCCTCACAAGGGAGGATGTCCCAGGACCCTTATCATCTTTGTTGCCCTCTGCTGGATTATTTTGAAGAGCTCCTATCTTTCTTGAATCGGGAGCCCAGAACTGAACACAGTACTCCTGCTGTCTATGCTCTTTTTAAGACACCCCAGGATACCACTGGCCTTCTCGGCCACGGGGACGCACCGTTGCCTCATGGCCAGCCTGTTGTCCACCAGGACACCCAGGTCCTTCTCTGGAGAGCTCCTTCCCAGCAGCTCAGCCCCTAACCTGTACCGATGAATGTGATTATTCCACCCCAGGTCTAGGACTTTGCAGTTCCCCTTGTTGAGCCTCTTCAGATTCCTCACTGCCCATCTCTCTAGTCTGTCTGGGTTTCTGTCTTCTGTGTGGCAGCATTGCCTTCTGGTGTGTTATCCACTCTCCCAGCTTTGTGTCATCAATAAACTTGATGAGGATGTACTCTATCCCTATGTCCAGATCACTAATGAAGATGTTGAACAAGACTGCACCCAGTACTGATCCCTAGGGAACACTGCTACCTACAGACCTCCAACTAGATTCTTCACCACTGACTACAACTCTCTGAGCTCTGCCAGTCATCCAGTTCTCAGTCCACCTAACAGTCCACTCATCTGTCCCATACTTCCATAAGCTTACGGGGAAGCTTTGTTACGGGGAACATATGTTCCTATGTTTATTGCCATTGAAATGGCGTCTACATAACAGTATTTTCATTTCTGGATATAATTAATGATTTACATAATATTTAATGACAGTATATTTAATAACAATTTAAGAAGATGAAAGTTTATGACCATTATTGAATTAATGTTTCATTTTCAAGTTCTGTATCACAACTGAACCGTTCATTTTAACATGCAAGTTGCATTCTCAGCAAAATATTTCAATCAATTTATATTGATATTTTGTGGTTGCTCTCATTCTGTGTCTCTGCTTTTATGCTAATATAGAAGGTTAACCAGCATTTAAAGGAAATACAATAGACAATTATATATTCCATTGCATGCCTGAAGTGTTTGCAACTTTGAGTGATATTGAATTTTGGTAAACTGAATTTCTAATTGAACTTCAGGAAATGTTTGGCCTCACAACTTTATATAGAAGATAAAAATTTTGTAGAAGGTTTAGTTTTTATTAACTATGAAGGGAGGCTGTCTGTTACCTCTCAACCTTCAGTAGAATTCATCTAGAAGCAGAAATAAGCACAGTTAATGCCAGCAACAAAGCCTCTGCCTCAATTAGAATTAAGTAATAGACTTGGATAAATAAAACATTTTTACTCTTCTTGATGAACTTCATTCTACAACAGAAAAAAAAAAAAAAAGGCTAAAAAGATCTCAGAGCCAGAGCCAGTAGCAGTCACCTCTGGGAATTCTCAAAGGATGGATGAAGTGCCATAAATTGACAACATTGCTGTTTGCTTTTGTTTTGTTTTCCTTAGGGGCAACAAGAATGAGAAGTGGAGTAAGGGAGCTCCATACTGTCCGGGAAACTTAATACTCAGAAAAACTCTGGAACAAATATTTCAGCAAAATCTATTCATAACTAAGAGAAAAATTATTATGGGATGTGTTGCCACCAACTCTCTTCTCACTTAACTTGTTCTTGGCAAATCCAACTAATTCTCTTAATACTGGGGAAATGGCCTTTGTGGACACAAGGGGAGCTGTGAATGTTTCATACTTTAGTTGTACTAAACCTTTTCACTATGTTTAGCACAATATTTACAGCTACAGAATCATAGTTCAGATGAAGTAGCCCTTCAAGCAAAAACAGGAACAAAAAATACTATTTAGTAGGTTCCTTCACTCTAGTCTCATCTATGTTTTCACTAACAGTTTGGGTGAAGAGATAGGTAGGCTGCTTGTATTAAATAAGACAGAAGTACTTTTATCTTTTTTGTGGATGAGGTTTTTCCAGATGGTGCTTGTGAACAAGAAAATTAAATATCAATATTGACTGTACTCACGGTTATTTCTGCTTTGGTTTTTCTTTGTTTGTTTGTTTCTTGGGCAAATGCAGATACTTTCTTCACTCAATACTTTTGTTCATTTGAGAGATCAAAACAGAACCTGCCCAGGGAGGTGGTGGAGTCACCGTCCCTGGCAGTGTTCAAGAGGCGTCTGGATGAGGAGCTACGAGATATGGTTTAGTGGCTTGTGGTAGCAATAGTTACAGGAGAATGGTTGGACTAGATGATCTTGTAGGTCCTTTCCAACCTTGTGATTCTATGATTCTATGAAATATAACAAACTCCAACAGATCTGAGTGTAATTCTTTATTTGGTCAGACTCTCATTTGTTATGGAACAACAAATTATTGCTTTATTTTGCTTATGAATATTTGTTGTGAAAATTTCTCCTTTGTTTAAATACAAATCTTGTTTCTTGGAAGGAGAATTCCTGTTGCACATGTCGATGACTTCAAAAATATTTTGGTTTTACGGGAAGTGTTTTCTGGTTCCAATTCTAATTAATTTACCTTCCAACTTAATTTCTCATCATTGGTAATGCCTGAAGAAAAGAGTGAATGTACTTATATTTTGTCCAGATATTCAATTTGTTTGCAGTTTTCTCTCAGGCAAGTTTCAATGAGCCTGATTTCTGCAAATGCTCAAACTAATCTCTTATCACTAAAACTATATATATTCTTACTGTGGAGTTTGAGATTGTACAGAAAGTACTGTTCCTTAGGTATTTGATTTCTCATGTGGTTAGTCACATATTTATGACTCTTTCCTTATGTATCTTCTCAAATGAGACATAGAATTTAGATTATTGCAGATGGCAGCAACATCTGAATCAGTCATGCAAATCACTAGCTGTTTTCTCATATAGGGTGTAGATATGAGACCTTCGCAAATACTCTTTCACAAGTTAACAAATTGGCCTTTAAAGTGGTGATAAGGAAAGGAAGGGAATTCAAAAATAGCTGAAAAATCAGCAAGTAAATGGTGCTGTCTTATTTGCAGGATTCCTAGATCCCTTCAATCCTAACACAAAGTTTACTCATCTGAAATCTTATTCAGTTTTTGGTCAACTTCAGTTGCAGTGACAATCACTGCCTGCCTTTCTGTGATGGGGAGAGAGCTGTTGTCCTCCTTTCCTTTCCTAGGGGTCATGCTAGAAGCAGAGGCAAGCCAAGATGAGAGGGGTTGCACTAGCCATTTGGAACTGCCTGAAACAGCTGTACCTTTACTCTTGCCCTGTTGGGAACTTTGTCCCTCCCACTGTTGCATAAGAAGATGTAAAAGTTTGTGCCTTTCCAGATAAAAGCTTTGTCAGAAATGCCTAGGTCTCTCTTAATGGACTTACAGGTATGGGCTCACAGTCTCTTCAAGCATCATAACACTTCCTACCCAAACCAACCCTTTTCTAAGACCTGCAGCACTGACATCAGTGACTAGAAATAGTCATCAGAAGAGTAGGTCCATGACTCAGATTTTTTACTCATTAGTTGATGATCTTCTTGCCAATTTTTGGGAACCTTATGAGCTTTCTTTCTCACTCATCCAGCCCACTTGGGTAATAAAAAGAAGGTTTTAATAGGGTGTTTTGCATTAAAATGAAGATAAACAGTATGTTTTTTTGGAAGCAGAACAAGGCAGAGTAAGGCAGATCTTCAACTGATATAAATTTGTCTCATCCCTATAAAGATAATGAAACCAGCACTAATTTAAATTAGCTAAGATCTGTATGTCATACAGACTCCTCTACTAATCTTCATGAAGTTAAGCAGCTGCATTCGTGACAACATGCAGTCCTGACAGCTTCCATCCAGCACACACTTTGGGTAGGTCAGAAACATTCTGAATCGTGCTTCCACTAATGATCACTGACAGATAAAAATTAGTTGTAAGTAAAAGGCTGAATTTCTTGAGTTTCTCCTGGTACTCTAGGACAAAGCCAATCCACATTTTGCTTTCTCGTTTATTCCTGTCTGCTTGAAATTTCTCTCATGCAATTAAGATTCATGCGTTTACTTCAAATCTGTCTGGAATCCACTACACCCTCACTGGTATTCACCTCTTCCCAATCTCCTCCTACCTCTTGATTGTTAGGTGTTGGGGAAGGTTTTTCTTGGCTTTTCTGCCACTTTTAACACTTAATCTTCCTGTCTCAGTTAATTCTTCCACCTAAATAATTTTTTTTTGCTGTACAAATGCTTGCTAAGGAGTAAGCTGATGTTTATATAATGGATACTTATATGTGAATATATTTCTAACTGATATCACTCTGCTATTTAAAGGGGAAAATGAATTTAAATAATTTAAATTTTCAGTAGATAACAAAGGTTGAAGGTATTGCCTGTTGTTGTTTCATTCTGTAAACACAGGCAGCCATCAGCGTGAGCCTGCAACACTGTAGAACTGCTGTTTGGGACACAGGCACACAAGTCCAGCTTCAGTACCAACTGAAATGCTGAAGTCCTTTTGCAAAAGTGACATTAAACAAAGAGAATTGTATTTGCCCTTCCTACTTTCATTCACTGAAGAGCTGATACAGGTTTCCTGTCTTGTGCCATCAATTTGTGTTTGTGTGAACGCCTGTGTAAAAAACAGCCCAAGAGCCAAGACAGTGGGAACACCCAAAGCCCTGTGACTGGGGCTCTGGGACAATGCAATGATGCCAATGAAAAAAATTAGCAGAAACAAGGCATTTCTATTCCATTGAGAAAAATAAATTTTATCCATCCCAAACCTAATTTCCTTTAAGAATTTGGGTTTTTTTAAATGAATATTTTCTATGGGTTTGTGTGTAAATACATGAGATATATGAACTGATTTTTCTGTCAAAATTCAGTGTGAAAAAATTCCTGTAGCTGCAGGCACTTTTTCAGACTCTAAGTCAGAGTATCTACTGAGATGTAATATTCGTTTCATTAGACTCATCAGTGATAATTCTGTTCAGCTCCATTTAATGAAAACAGTAAATTAACATGTGCACTAGTTCTCACTCACTAACTAATTGATATATGATGAAAGTTCCCATGTTACCAGCTGCTACATCTTCAAGGACAGTAACTAGAAACAGTGGCTTCAGGGGTTTTTTAAATGCGTGTTTTCATTGCCACTGGTAGCCAGTATGTGCTGCTTAAGAAAGAAAAGCAAAAAAGCACCACAATTGATACAGTGCTATGACAAAATCTTGTCTATTTTTCTACCCTGGGGGTTTGAGCAGCTATTGTTCATATGCAGAAATAGTCTTTGAATATGCATTTCAGCAGCATTATGTACTTTAGCAT
The DNA here is from genome assembly GCA_030625065.1 of Alectoris magna. NCBI lineage: Eukaryota > Metazoa > Chordata > Aves > Galliformes > Phasianidae > Alectoris > Alectoris magna. The sequence goes on along the minus strand of CM060562.1, from coordinate 81,509,323 downwards.
TAGGATTGTTGTTCTGAAGTCTGTCCCTCCTAGTCAGATTTTGCAATGGACTTTTAACTATTGGTTGTGTGCTTACATCTAATTGAAGAAATGCTGATAATACTGTCTTTGCTGATGGCTAGGTAGAAAAGATCTGAATTACTGCTTGTTTTCCAGGAAGTTAGTGCAAGATTCTCATTTGATGTTAACCGGTTTTTCTCTTTAAAACTGAGTGGAAGTGTGCTGATTTGCATCAAAGGGTGGAAAGAAATCTGTAGAGGAAGCACTGAAGGACATTTCTGTCCATGACAGACATGCGTTAAGTGGTCCAGAAGCCCAGGAGGCTTCAACAGGCTGTAGTCAAGCACCTTTTTCAAAGGGAAACTTGGAATGACCAGTAAGAGGAATAAATGAAAAATTATATACTTCATCAACCATGGCTGGTTGATGAACCAATCTTGATTGAAGCTGGTGGCTTCAATCTTCCTGAAAAATCAGATACTGAATTCTGTAGTTACATGTGCCCACAACACCATCAGAAGGAAGAATCAGAGAGATCAGAAAGAAAGATGTAAAAGGAGCAAAAAATAATCCATATGGAAAATAAATATGAGCTTGCACTTCTCCCAAGCCACCATATCTTTATAACGGGAAGGGATTCCTATAGTGACTTTGTAGCTAAACTGACCTGTTCTAGTTGCAGTGTGTCTCTGAACAGGTCTTGCAGCATGTGAGGCACCAACACCACACAAAATATAAAAGGCACCAAGTGGCTTAAAAGTCACATTTGCCGTGGCTAGTAGGTCTGAAGTCGTGAGATGCTGCCAATCCGTATGTGAAAAAAGAGCTAGAATCATAATAAGTTTCTAAGCTCACATGTTTCAGGAAGCACACACACTACTTTGTTCAAGACATTGGTGGTTTTGTCCTGCTGCCCATTGGGGCTTCTCAAATGTATGTGGTGCCAAACTATATGGGGTTGCAGGTAGGACTTTTCATGACTGAAAAACACAGAGGTACTTGGCAAGGTAACCTGAGGACTACCACTCTCACTCAAATTGGGCAGGACTGCTGTAGCTCTGTCCAGTGATTTTCAGGGAGCTAACACCATGGTAGGTAGAGTCCACTGAACCACAAGAGAACTTAATGCATTTAAAGTTTTTATGTTATTAGTCCAAAACCGATTCCTCCCAATTAGGTTTTAAGAAGTATCTTAGTGTTGTTATGCTCCATATGGACAAGGCAAATATCCTGTCCTGCAGACAGATGGACCAAAGGAAGGAGGAATTATTTTAAAGGCAAATAAAAATTATTTAAATTTAGGATTGCTTGTGGTTTTGGGGAAATTTTTCTTGTTTTTTTCCAGTCACAAAAGTCTCTTTCTCTTCTGTGATGGCTCTTATCTTCAGGCTATAGTACCCTATTATGTTACTTATCTCTTCCTTATACGTTTTTGACTAAATGTTTTGTATTTTGAAACTGAATGTGAGAGGACTATATAAAATAGTTATCTATGGAAGTATCTGCTAACTACTGGTATATGTTTTAAGTCTTTTTCTGAGGTGTATAATTTATCCCTTTCCTTCTGAGGTAGAAGGTGGGCTGGTACTGTCTCTGCCCCTGCTCTCCGCATATACTTTTTTTTTATCTTTATTTTGAATCATTCCAGAATAATTTTATACTGCGGAGAGTGATATTGATTCTGATCGAAGTTGTAATCTTTTTGAATACTACATCATGTTTATCTGTATCATATATACTTGTTGAGCCATAACTCTGTTATTTGAGTGATGTTTCCCACTGCTGAAATATAGAAGGTCTATTTATGAAGTCTAATGAAAATGGCAGAGTGCAGGACTGCTTCAGATCTTATGTTGGCTTCCCCTCACAAACTTCCTGTTGAATTACCACTGAGAAAAAATGCAAAGCAATGATACTGTGAAATTTTCACATTCTCCTATATTTTTGGAAGAGATCAATGATGTGGTAGTAAAAGGTATGAAGGAAGACACTCAGTTATCTATGTTCTCCTTTAAATGCTATGTCAGGTGATAATTTTTCCTTTTATGTCTGTCAACCACACCTATTGCTGACAAAACACCACTCACTAAATGGTTGTGGATTGTGTTTTCTTGCTCTTGCAATTAAAATCTCTAAATTTGTTAGACTCTGACAGCAGCAATATATTTTTTCCATTTTCCTTAGCTGGCTTTTTATGAAACTGCTGGGACAGTTACCATGCAACTGCTGGGACAAGATACAGCATGGGATGCTTTTATTTTTCTCTGATTCATATTTAAAGTTAGCAAAGACTTAAAAAAAACAAACAAACAAAAAAAAAAAAACCCCAAAGCCTTCTTAAATGAAATGGCAACTACAGACTTTCCCTGGAAGAGTTTTGTGTGTTTTATCCCTACCCTGTGCAGATCCCTGGCCCAAGCTGCATCATCCACGCTCCAGCTTTGAACTAAATGATTAATTATTTCTGTACTGGCCCAGGAAGGCAGTGAGCTGACATTGCAGCTTGCTAATGGAGTAGTGATAAACAAGACCTTGCCTTTCACCATTTTTTTTTATTTAGCCCACAAGTAACATAATAAATCATGAGATTGCCAGTTATAATTGAACCACAACAAGGTCTGCCAGAGGAAAGGCATAGTTCCAAGTGACTCCCCTTCCTCCACCCTGATCCAGAGATGTGTTCCTCTGTAACGCAACACCTTTCCTATTCTGATACTGCATTTTAGTGTGTTAGGGAGTTTAACAGCTGAATGGCAAAGCTCAAAGAGTAGTGGGAGCAAATGAGTACAGCCAGGGTGACCTATCTAGGTACCATTCTGTTGCTCTCTGGAGAAATCCCTGATGCAGCTCCAGGTGGGTTGGTTTGATGTGTAGGGTGTGAACAAAACATGGCCGCTTTTGTGGCACTGCTTTGGGAATGGGCAGCCCTGGAGGTGTGCCATGTCCTGGATCACTGCTCTCCAAAGGGAGGGTGCTCCTGCTTGGCTTTTAGCTGCGAGCCTGAGCTGCTGTGTGGAGTCCCTGCAGACAGCCCATATTGCAGATAATGTATTGCCAGAACATCCCCCCTTTGAGAGCTTCTGGGTGCCCTTCTGATGAACTCTTCTTTGTTTAACATAACTGATTTCAGAAACCTCTGATAATAAAACCACAGAGATAGAATCCTTTCACTTTAAAATATCTTTTTACAAAGCTATGTTTATGTAAATTATAATATTCAAGAACTTTACAATCCTATGAGCTTTAATAAATATTTTAAACTGTTGCAGTCCTTTTTAAAATTTCCCATGCACTAGAAGTATAAGATACTGTAAATTAAAGTTATACTACATGTTTGAATTAATGGTAGGCACAGAAAAATATCAGATTTTGAGGATTTTTGTTTCTTTTTTTCTTCCTTTTTTTTTTTTTTTTTTTTCCAGCTCATATTTCTTATTTTTGCATTATGGGTCTTCTTTTTCTTGTATCTTTTAATGTAACACAGTCACATAATCTTTGGGAATGTAGCATGCGTTTGTTTCCAATCCGGACTCTTCTTTCACGAATCATATTTAATTTGCTTCAATTTTCTGAACTCTGCAATTTGAAAGATTCTCTGAGCTTTTCAGTAAGGGTCCTATCTGCTGCTATCTCACATAACAACAACAACAAAACTAGTTGTAGTAGAAAAGCAGAAAACTGAAACAAAGCTAAAGCAAATTTTGACTGTCATTCATTTCTCTTCTGTTTCTTGCTTATTTTAGTGTTGTCCTCAAAATACTTCTGCTGAAATTTTCCGATATTCCAACAGAAAAGCAGAGCTCAGGCTTTCCAGTTATGCAGTTTCCTGGTGCCAATTCCTCACAATCAACAACCAGGTAAACTGGCAGTTTTGTTTCTTTGCTGTTGTTGCTACTTGTTTCTTTTAAACAAAACACAGTAGCTTTGCCAAACAATGTGCAAGATGAAAGACTCACAATAATCTGGAACATAGGCAAGTATTCTTGGGGAAAAAAACCAAAAACAACAACAACAAAAAAGGCTAGGTAATTTATATTGCTTCAAGATTTCAAAGAAAGAGGTAATTTTCAGTGTGGTTTGGCTTCTTCTACTGCAAGAAAAAAGAGCATTTCACACTGCCTCATATTGAGCCATACTTTCAGTCCAATTTAAAGCAGTCCCTCAGAAGGCATCCCATCATGGTGTTGAAGCATCCAGAGATGGAGAACTCACATGACCTATAAGTTACCGTCATGGTTTTATTATTTTTGGTTATTGGTATTCCACATAATAACAGCATGTAGTACACTGGGAGTTCAAGAGTTAATGCTCCAGGTCCGGGTACCTGTCCCAGAAAAGAAGCACAGCATACTACATCCCTCAGAGGACTGTTCACTGTTGTGTTATCATTTCCTCTTGGGGGAGAAGATAAAAGGCCTTCGTAGGTCATTTCCCACCCCAATCCTTTTGGTCTTGGCAGCGTGTGAGCTCCCCAGATCATCTCACCTCAGCATTAGAGTAAGGTCTTCAGCTTTTGGACACATTCTATTTGATTTATTAGCTTCAATTCTAATTATATTGTATTATATTGTATTATAGTGTGTTATCTTGCATTCCAATATCTTATTTAGTAAATTAGTTAGTTTTTCCTCAGATCATTGCCACTGTTTTGTTTTAGGCCCATCTCTCTATCCTTTTCCCTCACCCCTTTCCAGGGTGCAGATCTGCAGGTCCCTCTGCCCTGCTAGTCATGGAACCAAGCCAAATCAGCCTGTAAACCACTGACAGTTGCCCTTTCTGTTTGAACGTACACATAGAATTTCAATTGAATAATTTTTTTTAGATAATTCTGCTCTGGGCAGCCTGGTGTGGTGGTTGGTGATCCTGCACATAGCAGGGGGGTTGAAATTAGATGATCGTTGTGGTCCTTTTCTACCCAGGCCATTCTCTGATTCTAGTTTGGCTATTGATTTTTGCTATGTTCTTTTCTTCTTTTAGGAAATCAACATCTTTAATAGATCAATCACATATGCTGGAAAACAGAAAGCCAGCTGACTGTGCCCCTGCGAGATGCATAGGCAGTGTTTGGCTCACAGTGGTTTCACTGAGGAAGAGGCAAGAAGCGTAGCTTCAGAGAGATGTCCAGTATTATGGATTAATTAACACTGTGTATAAGTCTTAATGGTAGATGCCAACGATCTTAGGTCTTGCTTTACTACAGTGGTAAAGGGAAAAATAGAATGGACAAAATGGGAGTGATTAAAATGAAGCACTGAAGAGTATAATAGGCACTGGCTTCTGTATGCATTTCAGAAGCCAAGCTGCTACTACATAACAGGTACTAATAATTATATTATGAGAGAATCTAACAGTGCTCCTCAATCACCAGTAAGAACACTGGTGGCCATTAAAGACATGACCCTGATTAGTAAGAGAAACATTATTTCCAGGAGTCAGCAGAGACAAAAGAAGAGTTTAAATTTGTTTTGCTCTCAGCAGCATGACTGGAGAAAGATAGTTAAGTATGAGTTATGGCTTCATTCCATGTACTACAGCCTGTAGAAGTGGATATTTTAATAAACTTCACTAGGAAGAAAATAAAATGGATTTTGTAAAAATACCTGAGGTGTTTTGAAGATACTGGAATCCAAGGAAATATATTTTATGGCAAACATCCCTATAACACAAAGAACCAGGGGACATGTAAGTATGTAATGAATATAGAACAGGCTTGGGAAAATAAGTGCTGGTGAATCTAAGAAAACCATGTGCCTTGAAATGTAAAACAAGCAAAGTATATTTCTTCTGTACAACAGTGAGCTTTAGTATGCATTTATTAACTGCAGAATAGCTGAATTCCCCATCATGTTAAGTGCCAAACCCCAGAAGGAATAAAATGTTTTGATTGGAAATAAATGGTTTCTCCACACAGCACAGTCAAGCATTTTAACAGCATTTGCTCCCCTTGAATTCTCTTTTAGAGTGCTGTAGAAGTGTCCATGCTGTCCCAGCAGGCAGCAGCCACTGGGTGAGGGATGCCATGGAGGTGGAACCACGGTGGTGGCAGTGGATAAAGCTGCATCGAGGAGGTGCCACCTCTCACTCCAGTGTCACCTGCAGCAGCACCATTGCTTGCTGCTACCATGCCAAGTGAGGCTGGGGGCAGTTTTTTAGTTCTTGGTTAACAAGACAGGGACTTTAGCTCCTAGAAGTTCTGGAAAAGATCTATCATTCTGCTGTTCTCTAGTCCAAATTTATAACATTAGCTGGGCTTTGTCTTCTAGGAAAGCTCTGCATTTAAGAATCTCTGTGTTGTTCTCAGGAAGATAAATCCTCAGCCAACCCCTTGTTGTCTTTTCTTCTGTTCCCTTCCTCTGGTAAACTTGAGCAGTTTCAGTGACAATTCTTAGAATCACAGAATATCCTGAGTTGGAAGGAACCCACAAGGATTGCTGAGTCCAACTCTCAGCTCCACACAGCACCACCCAAAATTCAAACTCCTGTCTGAGAGCACTGTCCAAATGCTTCTTGAACTCTGGCAGCTTGAGGCTGTGCCCACTGCCCTGGGCAGCCTGTTGCAGGGCCCTGTTTTTGTTGTTGCCATGTTTATTATGATGTACCTCATCTTACTGCTCTGGGGATGTGAAGGATCACCTTGCTTGGGCTGTAGGAAATAATTCTGCTACACTCTTGCTACAAGCTCCATCTGAGCCCTTACAGGAGCAAAATGTCATTTTATTTTAACAGAAATCTAACTTTGCTCACAGTTTCCTGCTCTGCTTCTCATAAACACTGGGACAGGTGCTTATGGCAAGATACCAGCTCTTAGTCCTTGCTGGGCTTTGCTTGCAGTGGGGACTGTGTCTGGGCCTGGAAGCGCCCTTTGTGCTCCTCTGAGATTTTTGCCTTTCCATCCCATTTCACTTTTGTGAGTCATTAGGACTTCCTCACTGTCCTTTCTCACCTTCTTTGGGTGGCCAAGGGCCCCAGTCTGATCTTTGTCCTCCCATCCTGATGAGGGACCTGAGTGGTTTGAGTCTTTTAGTTCAGGTACGCATGACCATGAGGGGAGATCTTCATGACCTGCTAGTCAGTGCACCATCAACGCATGCTGCTCTTATGACCCTCCTATCCCTTCTTGTGCCTCCACATCCAGGCCTGTCTCTGTTCATGTCAATCTTAATGTTTCTGTTGTAGTTCTCTAAAATATTTGACAGAGATATTCAGTGATCCATGTCCTCACTCCTAACACTCAGGATTATCATGAAGTAAAATAAAAGCTCAGATCCAATCATCTCACCTGGCCTTGCAATTTCTAATAATTCAAAACATATAATTCAGCATCTGCCTTTTCAAAATTCAAGCTGTTAACAATTTCATATGAAGGATGCCTGAGGAAGAAATATTAAGCTGCAATGAACGCATATAGTGAAGCCAGAGAATGTCTGGGTTTAGTGAACCACTTCATTTAGGTCCTCACTTCGTTCATGTCACAGTGATTCTGCAAAATATCTTTGGTTTGATACTTTCCATGACTACTCTTATCCCAAGCAGATGAATGTATCTTTTCCAGGGTCTTAGCGTTTCTTGGTTTTATTATTATTAATTTTAAAACAGAGATTGATGTAGTTTTCTCTAAGTTTTCTCAAGCAGAAAAGAATACATTGCAGCGCATAACTGGTGCAGATGCTTAGCTGTCCACACAGAACTCAAACAAAAGCTGCAACCTTCCTCATTAAGGACTTTCGTATAAATAGAGTGTTGACAGACAAACCAAATCAGTTCAGACTCTCAGGGGTCTGTGAGTTAAGCAAGACTGAATGGTTTAGCAGTACAAAAATCCAGTTAGTAAAAATAATAGTCAGATATTTCAGCTGGTGTAATTCCTGGATGCATTTACATACTTATAGCTACCCCGATAGCATTTCTTCCTGCCGTGTTACTGTGCTGTAACAGAAAATAGCTTCTAAAATGTAATGCCATGCAGACTCTATGGCTAGGGCTGAATCTTCTCTGGGTAGTATTGTGAGATGTTTGACATTATTTTAGAATGCAGTGTCATTTTCCAGGATTTATGGGTTAATTCTGAAAAAAATTAAATGTGTTGTATAAGTGGTTCTTCACTCATCCATATTCAAAACAAGACTTTTAAAAGAGGTCTCTTGTAGCTCATATCTGCAAGTGTGATCTCAGGGAAAAATAATTGCATTCAAAATTGCTCTTATTCAACTGGAGGCAAAATTTTAAAAAGTCTACCTCTTTAAACAAATCATCTTGCATTTGAAATTTATTTTCAGCCTCCCAGGTGGTTATCTTTGTCAGTATTTCAGGAAGCTAAATAATATATATGAGGCAATAGGCACTGGATAATAGAGGCCTCCCGTAAAGACAGACTACTGTGTATGTAAACATCTCAGCAGTGCCAGTATAAGTGGAAGTGTGCTGAAAAGCATTTTTATTGTATGCCAGACAGTCTCAGGTAATTATTTTCTAAGATTTTGTAAGGAGCAATGTTACCCTATTTCATGAAATTTAAGCATCCACTTTATTTTTTGTTAAAAATGCTTTTTGTAAAGATGTATTGCACCTCTAGGTACCCTTGAAGAACAGCAGAGCTCTTTTAAATTCCCTAAAAAAATAAAGAACCTCTTGAACGCTGCCTCAGAAAACTTTGAGTTCACAAAATGCTCATTTGTTCTCATTTTATGAGAACGAATATAAATTTTCATTTTGAATAAAGGACAGCAATTAACGAACTCCCGTTTTCTAGATTAAAATAAATGAATTGTATTTGTTTGGATGTATAAATCTCTCGTGTATTCATAGAAACATAGAATGGCTTGGATTGGAAGGGACTTCAGAGATCATCTAGTTCCAAACTCCCTGCCACCTCTAGGGATGGGGCATTGAGAGAGGTTCTGGGCAACCTCATCTGGCACCTTACCACCCTCTCAGTGAAAAGTTTCCCCCTGACATCTAATCTAAATCTTTTTTAATTTAAAATCATTCCTCCAAATCCTATCATGATCTGCCCGTATAGAAAGCTGATTTCTCTCCTGTGTGTAATCTCCTTTAACATACTGGAAGGCTGCAATGAGGTCTCCCTATAGCCTTCTCCAGGCTGGACAAGCCCAGCTCCTTCAACCTTTCTTCATAGGAGAGGTGCTCTAGCCCTCTGATCATCTTAGTTGCCCTCCTCTGGACCCATACCAAAGGCTCCACATCTTTCTTGTGCTGGGGGGCCCAGTCCTGGACACAGTATTCCAAATGGGGCCTTACAAGGGCAGAGTGGAGGGGAAAAATCACCTCCCTGACCCTACTGGCCACCCCTCTTCTGAAGCAGCCAGGATACTGTTGGCCTTCTGAGCTGCAAGAGTACATAGCTGGCTCATGTCCTGCTTTTCTTGCATCAGAACCCCTAAGTCCTTCTCTGCAGGGCTGCTCTCAATGAGTTCTCCCAATCTATACTCTTATCTGGGATTGCCTTGACCCAAATGTACCACCATGCACTTGGCCTTGTTGAACATCATTAGGTTGACGTGGGATAAATTTTTGAGATCCCTTTGGGTGGCATCCCTTCCTTCTGTCATACCAAATGCATCACTCAGCTTGGTGCCATAAGCAAACTTGCTAAGGGTGTTGAATAGCACTGGTCCCAAGATGGACCCCTGAGGGACACTACTCATCACCAGCATCCACTGCTAGATAGAGCCACTGGCAACAATGCTCTGACTACAACCATCCAGCCAATTTCTTATTCACCAGAGTGTCTAGCCATTGTTTCAGGCAGAAGGCAGAACTTCTGTACTTAAAATTGGGAAGAAAAAAAAAAAAAAAGAAAGAAAAGGAAAAAAAAAGGAGCAAGTGGCAGAAAATTCATAAACAAGAACTTCACGTATTCAGACAACAAGAAAAATCTCATCATAATCATTCCTTTTGGTTTATTGTCTGCTATTCACAAAAGCAATAATTATTTTTGATGAATAACCTGATTTTAATGCAAAACTATGAACAGTTTGAAAGCAGATTATTGCCATGTGCAGCTTGAGTCTAATTTAGGGCAGATAAGTGCATAGTCACAGCAACGTCATTCCCAGAGTAAGTTCTGTGAATATTTGTATTCCTGCTAATGCAATGCATGGGAAAAAAAGAGGAAACACGAAGATATGAAAAACCTGTGAAGGGATGTTGCGTGTCATATTGTTACTGCTCTTTGTCCATGCGTAACAAGAATATATTATTTTATTTTACAGTTTTGTAACATAATGCTTGTCCAGGAATTCTCGTTACCCTGTTAAGTTTTCACCTTGTGTTTGTATAAATGACAACTGTCATTTGTAAACTTTACATAATTTGAGTCAGTCAAAGCCAAATTATATAGCCAATTGAATAATTTTGGCCAAATTGAATAGCAAAAACAGTTCACGGTGATTTTTTCTTTCATCTGAAAAAAATGTTTAATAACCAGATTGTTAACTGTGTTGTTCAAACACTGCACAATCTGTTTAAATATTGAAGTTTTTATTCCACTAACACTATTTTTCTATATTAAGGTAATTCTTATGAAAGACTTGACATCCCTTCATTACATAGTCAGTTTTCAATAAAAGTGCTTAAAAGACTGTAATAATGGTAACAGTTCCACATATACATTTTCTACCAATATAAAAAAGAGAATTTTAGATTAAAAAGATTTTTTAAGGAAAAAATTAGAAGTCCTTCTCTGCTGGAATGATTAAAAATTTCAATGAATTCTGATAGCACCCTTACAAATTCCTCATTTAATATATTGGAATGCAGCATACAATCTTTTCTTACCCTTTAGTTGAGTAATATTACTATGCACTGTAATTATAATTATCTCCTGATATATTCCTTGATTTTTAAACTATTCTTATTCTTATTCTTATTGCCTTTTGGCAATATTTACAGCACAGGATAATAGGTAAAGGGCATAATAATAGAGATGTCCACTTACGGAGCTAGCTCTAGAGATTTCTGGTTGATCCATAGTCTCTTTCTATTTCTCTACAGAGGTTTATCTGCCTTGCAAGTTCTTAACAACCACTTAGCAACAGCTGTGAATTGCCACTGCATTATGAGACATCCCCATAGGAACATTGTGCAAGGGCAGGAACAGTCCCAGGAATGTTGATTTCATCAGAGAAGAAGAGTCAAGCAAAGATGTACGTTTTCCATGCAAGTTTATATAAATTTTTTATCACTTCCTTGGGGCTTGAGTATAACAGTGCTTGGAAACGCTGGATTTAGATTTAGGATTCTAGCTCTAAATGAAACAGATCACTGAGAATATGTGTCATTATATTTGTTGCTGTCTCACAGTCATCATTGTGGTCTCCTTTTTTCATTGCTTAGTAGGACTGCACCTTGCATTTTTAGGAGTTATTTTTGCAAATAATTGACCTTCTCCTTGTTTTATAAGAAGTTTTTCCTTGGACAGAAATTTCAGGAGTGTTGAAGTGCCAATTTTGTCACTTGTACAAAAAAATCATTTGTATGTGTACATCTGTGGACTTTGTTCACTGTGATACTTATTAGATTTATGTGACAAACAGGTTTGCAAAAATCCACTGTTTTCCCTTCCATGGCATTGTGAGAATTGTCTTCCAAGATAGATTCGAGCATTACTGATAGTGTCTTTAAACAACCCCAAAGAACACTATGAGGAGTGTAAATAAATCTAGAGCTCATTAAACCAAATAAAGTGCTAATAGTGCAGGGCTCAATGGCACTATTCAGGAGTCCAAGCTAAAATATCTCAGTACTCCAGGAATTTTTCCTGAGGCAAGGCCACAAATACCTTGCACAAGATTTACTACACAACTGTATGGCAAGAGTCTCTATGAGCCTAAATACTTCTGAATAGAATAGGATCATTTAGGATGGTGGCTAGAACAGCATTTTTGTAGAAGCAAGTGGCATGAAATTCACGTGCTTCTCTCACTGGCAGCAGTGACTTCAGTTCCAATATCCATCCACAGAAGGGAAATGGACCTTGACATAAAATATGGGCTGTCATGTAAAATATGTTTTGGTTTGTTCATGAAAACATAGGTAGAAGCCAAACTTTCCACACGTGCTGCTTTGTGGTTTTTTGTGCCAGTGCATATGGGACACAAAGGGTTTACCCAAGGAATGAACAGTTCTTGATTGGATTATTCACCCTCACTGAAGATAAAAAAGACAATTTTCCCTACCTGCCTCAAAACGCTACAAAGGAAGATAAACAGGAAGCAGAGTATGCCTTGCAGTGACTTTTTGCCCAGTAGTCTGTACACCAAGAGCTGTCACCCAGAATGGAGTTTGAAGTTCAACACCCTTTCCAAGCTATCCAGCTCCTCTGCAGACTGGACATCTGCTCCTTCTGCTCCCCCAAAAAGCTTTGATTGGAGCTTTATATACATATCCTAAAGAGTATGTGTATATGCTTACATTCATTTGTATATGTATACGTATTCTAGTCTGTTTTTCCCCAACTACATGACTAGATTTGTTAATGTTCAACTCAAGATCAAGCCCTTTTCTCCAACAGAAATCTTTTTCTTCAGAACTGTTACGCTGTCCCATCTATCATTTGCCAACTATCATAACTTCTATATGACTATTTTTAAGTTCACATGGTTCTCTTAAACTCTAATCCTATTCTATGTTCTTTCTTTACTCCCAGTTCAGTGTCATTTGCAGAATTCATTCTGCTGTACAAGTTCTTAGCAGACACACTAATATTCATCTCATGATAGACTTCTACAGAGCTCATTGGTGCATCTTCCATTTTGACAAATAATCATTACTACTTTTAGTGATTGTCAAATATTCCAGCTTTATACTCCCTCATAAAAATCTGAATCTGACAGTTTTTCCCTAATTTGCTTTCAAGATTATCATATAAAGGTGTCAAACTTTGCTAAAGTCAGAAAATCACACCTTCCACTTCCCCTATTATTCTGTCAAGGAGTTCTTAAACCAAACTTAATGTTTTTAAATCAGCTGCTTTACATTTTCTTGTCATCAATCGGATGACTACAGATTTCAGTTTGAGAATTTGTTACTATAATTTTTATCCCAGAAATGGCATCTTTGCTGTTGTCTCACTCCCCAGCACTTTGTTTATTCTTTCTTTGAACCTTGTGTTACATTTGCTCATTTTCAGTCGTTTGTACTACATCTGTTCTTTGTGAAAATGTAAAAATGATGTAGCTTTTATTTGAGATTGTGTCGGTAAGTTCTCTAACTACTTTGCAATGAAATCAGTATTCGACAATTTCAAAATATTTAACTCAGGTAGATGGAGAATTTTCACTATGTGTGATGTTACCTATCTGTTGACATTTTTAGCCAAGGCAAAAGCGAAAAGGGCATTAGCATCTCAGTCTTAACATCTTTTCCCTCTTCATTCCTTCCTCCTTGCTGCTAATATAATAATGCTTAGCAAAATTTCCTTTTTACTATACATGGTAACCTGTATTAGGGTAGTTTGTGCTTACATTCCTAGAGTTATTGCTTTAAGGACTTCCCAGCCCTTAACATTGACTCTCCTTTTTTTTTTCTTCTCTTATAATTTGCTTCCCATGAGTTTTTGCCAGTTCTTTTGAATTTCTCAAAATCTATCATCTTCTTGAAGTCCATTATAGCTTCCAAGGAATTGCTCCACTGTAATGGGGAATGTGACTTCTTTAAAAATTAAAAGAAATGCATGTCTAAATTTTCTGTTGGAATCTTTCAGTGCATAGAGGATTAAAATCTCAGCCCTTGTATACAAAGCAAGATAAGAAGCTGAGCTGCATCTAACAATGTTTTCCAGAGAAGTGAACTAAATCATTCAAGGTTCTTTGTTGAGATTGTTGTTGTTGCTTTTTAATGGCCCTTATAGGTATAGCAGTAAAATACTGCAGAAAAAATATCTGTGAAATGTAGGACACTTTCTCATCACTCTCATCATTCTGTGTCTATTGTCGAGTCTATAGTTCCTATGCTGTAAATAATGCATATTTCAAGAACTGCTCCTCAGCTGCACACAGCAGTGAACATCCAGCTGGTAAACCTGCTGCAAGTGTATGTACCTAATAAGCTAGCATAGGGAATCCGCAGCATTTGTTTATCTGTTTTCTGACAACTTTTCATTGCGCTAATTTAAAGCAAACAGACGTGCACCTATACTACAATATTTGATCAAATGTAGAGATATCTCAAGCTGCAGTTCCCAGGGGTGGGTGATAGATGACTCACCAGACTGTTTCTCCTAACCCTGCCTACTCTGACAATGAAACCATATATGTTTGTCTGAAGACCATGTGTTCCAATGATGTTCTAGGGCACCACTTTGATTGTGCACCTTCATGGCAGGCAGATCTTGATGCAAATAAATTGCAGTCTAAGTATAAGGAAACAGGTATATACAGGCTGGCAAGGACAATGAAGAAAAATATCCTTGAAAATGGTAGAATGTAATGTCAGTGCATCTGCAGCCTAAACAATTGTTGAAGTTTATGTATGCCAGGGAGGTGTTCTGAGCAGGGATTTGAAGGTGACAGCACAGTGAAGCAATATGGAGTCTTATTCCCAAGGATGAGAGGAAGCATATGATAGACATAATGATGTCATTAAAAATTAAAGTAGAGGAGCATTGCAGCATGAGCTGACTGACACTAATAGCTGTCATTGCAAAATATTAGTAGCTGGTGATAGAAAATGAAAAAGCTTAAATGAAAAGGAGCCAGGCAATATTTGTTGTTCTGGAAAACAAGTAAGTGATGCGGAATGAAATGGAAAGCATAACATAATCAGAGCAATGCTGAGAAGTGGTCTGAGAAGTAATATGGACATGCTGAAATTACGCAAACAAAGCCAGGCTGCATTTGGCAAGATCAGCAGTAATCACATTTCTTCATTGTTTCAGTAATCAACACTGACATGCTGAAAACTGAGATGAGGATCTGACTTGTATTGACACAAAAGTCATGCAAAGGAATCAGCAAAGTCAAGCTGTAACTCAGATTAAACATGAGGACAAAAATTGAAGGGAGGGCATGGAACCAGCATACCAAAACAGGTGGTAGAAGTCAAGAACCAGGAAAGAATAAAATAACAGGGTGGGATAAATGGAGAGAACTCACACTTCAAGGGGTGATTTTTAAGTCCAGAGTTAGGAACAGGTAAGCTGTACGTATATTTTCTGTGCTTAGGGCATTTTATTCAGATGTAACGTAATTACAATTTCACATGTCATGTAAGAAAGTCTCCTAAATGGTAATGGACTCAGAAGAAACGATAAATCTTCAAGAGCAGCCTCCTCAAAGATCATGATAGGATGAAGTTCAACAAGCTGATGTGCCACTTCAGCCACAGCAACCCCAGGCAACACTCCAGGTTCAGGGCAGAGTGACTGGAAGAATGTGTGGAAGAAATGGATCTGGGGCTGCTGGTTGATGTTCAGCTAAAAGTGAGCCAGCAGTGTGTCCAGATGGTCAAGAAGGCCAGTGGCATCCTGGCTTGTATCAGAAATAGTGTTGCAAGCAGGAGCAGGGAGGTGATCATCCTCCTATTCAGCCCTGGTGAGGCTGCATTTTGAGTATTGTGTTCAGTTTTGGGCCTCTCACTACAAGAAAAACATTGAGGCTCTGGAGCATGTTCAGAGAAGGACAACTAAGCTGAATCACAAGTCCAGGGATGATACTGAAAAATGAATACCTATTGCGATTGAAACGGCACAAGGCTGCTGCTGAGCAATAAAAACTGTTTTAGTATGTCAGCAGTGAAAGGGAAAAGTTAGCTTGCTGCACAATGGGTGGAAAACCCAGTGATGAAGGATTTGGAAAGGACTGAAGTACTCAGTGCACTCTTTGCCTCAAGTTTTTGCTGGTAAAATCTACGTTTATGCATGCCAGGTTTCCATGTATTGTATCAGTGCCAGGAGAGAGCAGTACTAACTAGAGCAGAGGAGGATTCAGTTGGAGAATAAACTGCATGTGCAGAAGTCAAAATGACCAGATAAGGATGCATATGAGGAACCTCGGGGATCTGGCCAGTGTCCTGTGAGGACACCCTGTCATCTTTGAAAATGATAGCAAACAGTTTGCTCTAATCTCCAGCAGTAAATGAAAGACAAATTCATTTGTTTTCAAGAAGTCCAAGAAGGATCTACAGAACTTTAGCTGATCACCCTAACTTTGTTTCTGGGACTACCGTGGAGCAAGTCCTCCAGGAGGATATGTCCAACCCATGAAGGTGATTGATTGGGAATAGACAATTCATATTTATCAATGGCAAATCATGTGCAACCAACCTGAGTGCTTTTTTTGATGAGATTATGGATTTGGTGAACAAGAGGATCATGATGCTTGTCTTTTAGCTTGACTTTTGACAGTCCTACAACTTCCTTTTAGACAACTAGGAAGATGTAAACTGGACACGTGGACTGTGAAGTGGGTAAATCCTATCTGGATGCTGCCTGTGAGAATAAGGGAGAGGCTTGCACAGGAGCAAGACCAGTGGAAGTCTGATCTTTTAGTAGATGGTAAGGGAAAATGAGCAGAGGTTGGTGCAAGATAACCTCCAGAGGTCTCTTCCAGCATAGACAATTACAGAATCAAAGAATTGCATGGTTTGGAAGGGCCCTCAGGGGACAATCAAATCCAACCTCACTGATAAATCAGGCTTCCTACAATAGATCACACAGGTAGGCATCCAGATGGGTCTTGAATGTCTTCATAGGAGACTCTACTACCTCTCTGGGCAACCTGTTCCAGTGTTCTGTCACCCTTACCATAAATAATTTCTTCTGCATATTTGTATGGAATTTCCTATGCTCCAGTTTTAGGCCATTACTTCTTGTCCTATTGCTACACACCACCAAGAGGAGCCTGGCCTCATCCATTTGCCTTCCACCTCCCTCTAGATATTTGTAAATGTGAATCAGATCCTCCCCCAGTCTTCTTTATCTCAGGCTGAAGAGACGCAGGTTGCTCAGCTTTTCGTCATACAGGAGATGCGCCAGGCCCTTTATCGTCTTTGAGAGCTTCCACTGGACTCCTTCTAAGAGATCTCTGTCTTTTTTGAACTGGGGAGCCCAAAACTGGACACAGTATTCCTAACGTGGCCTCACCAAGGCAGAGTAGAGGGGAAGGATCATCTCCCTTGACCTACTGACTGCACCCTTTAATGCACACCTGAATTCTAGTATTCTTTGTTGAATGTATCACTTATCTTTTTTTCTTCTAAACTTCAACATTGAGTTTTATCTTTGATGAATGAACATAATGAAGCTAGACATAAGCACTGCAAAATGGTGGTTCAGTGAAAACTGATCTCTCTTCATTTTCTGTCATTTATGTTCCTTTCTACTCAATGAGAGCAGTCATGCCCCATCCCTTTGGGTTAATTGTTGTTACTCATCAGCTTAGTTCCCGTCTCCTCTGGGAAAAAAACTCATAGGGCACACAAATGACAAATATTTGTAAACTGCATCACCGTAGTTATAAAATAGCGTTTCATAACTCTAAGACTTGCTCTCGTAAACTAGCTTTGCTGTTTTCATTTTCAGCTCATACTTCTCTTAATTAATTTCCAGCATAATGTTATCATGAATAACTTGAATGGAAAGAAAATAGGGTTATTTTTGTGTGTGCTTTAAGTCTAAGTATGCTGTATCATAAACCTAAGAAAAACAGTAGTCAATATCACACAATTAAATGGACTAGCCACAGGATTCTCCTTTATCTGCATGAGGTCAGATATCTCAAAGCAGATCTCTCCCTTGAGAGTCTCACTGGGAGATCAGGCCATGCTGTGCTGTGAAGAGATTCATCATTTACACTGTAAGTCAAACAGCTTGATCACTTCCTCAATCTTTGGTTCATTTTGCCAGGGCAAAAAGGAGGCCTATGAACTTCAGGGTTTCACACTTTTTAAAGTATTGAGGCTTAACTACAGTCCCAGTGTTTTCCAACTTTACCCTTTCTTTGAGCTGACCTCCACATTTTGGCTGTTGTCAGTTTCCAGGAAAGCAGATACACTTATGACTTTGTTCACCTCCACAGGTACTGTGGTTGGGCCCTGCCTTTCTGTGTGCAAATTCTGCAGCTATTCTGCTCACTCAATAGCTCTTTCTCTTCCGATAGCTAGCGGATATGCCTTGCTGTAAAATTTACAAGCTTGGCTATCGTGGCCACTGCTTTATACAATGTTTGTCATGGCCCTAAGTGTGTTGCACATGTCCTTTATGGTATTCAGCACACAGAAGGATCTCAAAAATAATGTATCTAATCATTTATTCTGGAGAGTAATTTCTAGTGAATGAGAGAAGAGCAACAACTAACATATCCTGCCAGCGCTTGGCAAGCAGACAACACAGCAAGCTGGCCCACCTGCCAAATCTCTTTGTTTGTCATCATCTACTGAGCAAAAACGTCTTTCAAAACCTCTTTCTGAGCCCTAGATAAGTCTATATGTTTTCATTTTTATCTGATTTTTTTCCTTAACGTCTTTCCTTATTTGCCAAGAAAAAGAAAATTCCCAGCTATACCTCTGGTAAAATGGAAATGCATTTCTAAGGGCCTGGGGGCATTGACATTAAAGAATGAAAGCCTTTTCACCACTGAATCTTCAAATTTATTTATTTATTTATTTATTACCAATATCAGAGTTCTAATAACATTGTATTCTAACATAAAAGGACTTAACTGTGTGCTTTATATCACTTTTCACTTGCCACTCAGCTTGAATATTGGGAAAAGCTTATTCTGAGAAAGAGTGGTGGGGCTGTTCAGGAGCCATGTGGATGTGGCACTGAGGGACACAGTGGGCATGGTGCGGCTGGGCTGATGATTAAACTAGACGTCTGTGTAAACAACATTAAAAAATCTTAAATCCTTAAGAGATGATCCCTTTTTTTAAAAAGTATCCCTGCTACAGCCAAAGTAAAAGCAAACATACACTTCTAACTTATTGTCCGCAATATAACATATCAAACTCTAATTACTCTTTTCATAAAAAGTATCACGAGAATTTCAGAAAAAGATAAAGCTTTGTATATCTGCTCTGAGGTAGTGCCATACTCTTATTTGCAGATGATAAATTCACATCACAGGGGTATGAGAAATAAAAATGTTAAAGCAGGTCGTTGTCACTACATTAAACGTTCTTGCATCTCCTTTGTTGATCTTAGTTCAGCAGATAGATCCGTGTCTGATTGCTCCCCTATGTGGAAAGATATATGACTTTTTATTGAGGTCTGTAGGGAAAACTCAAAAAGAAGGGAGCAGTGGCAAGGGATATCATTGATGTTTCCTAGTGGAGGCACACAGCCTCTGGTGCTCAGTAATAATCATCAGCAACTCTTCAGGCAGAATATGGACTCTGGGCACTTTCCTCAGTTATGATCAACCTCCTGAATCAGCCTGATACATTCTGCATCTTCTAGGGTATTTTAATGAATACAATAACAGAGAAAAAGATACTGAATTAAATACTGAAGAAAAAAGTGGTTCCCTAGGAAGAGGTAGTAAAAAGGACCTTCAGTGGGGTGCCTGGAGAAGCAGTTTTTTATCCAGTGTATATAGTAGCCCAGCACATATGTCCTTAAGTGACAGGTTTGCCTGGTTCCTGTAGAAGTGATATCTGGACATCATTATTATCATAGTACCTAATTCTAGTGGTTAGCTCAAAGGGCCATCCACAGACTATCCATTCTATCAAGATTTCAAATTCATTATGACCATTCTTCAGAAGAAGGAAATCCATTCTCTTTACCCAGAATATGTTAGCTTCATGTGTTTCTGAAAGAGCACAATTGTGATGGTGGCTGACGGTGAGTGAGTAATTGACCAGAGAAACTTTCTGGATCCACTTCAGCATGATAAAAAGCCAGTGCTGTTCAAAGGAAACATTAAAGGCTTTTCCTTTGCACAGAGAATTCATTCTTTGACAAGGTAGTAAGTGCAAATAATTCTATGCCATTTAGTTGAATAAAAAATAAAATAGATGACATAAAATAGCAGGGTAACAAAGAGGAGGAAAAAATTTACTGTGTAAAGTTTATAAATAATTTATAACATGATGGAGCCCTTGAGATAAGAGGTCTGCTGAGCAAGGAAACTAATCTTACTATTAATATCCCACCCTTATGAGTTAAAAGTAAACAATCTTTTTTTCATGTCCTACTTGATCCCTCCCAGCTGTTAAGACTTCATCTCTTCATGTTGCCACCCACTGGGCTGTGCCACAAAGCAGTGTTGGTGCAGCCCTGCTAAGGGGCTAGGAGGTAGTGGGTGCCGGGGGAAATCTCACCAAGTGCAGAAAATACAGAGTCTGAATTGCCACGTATAGTGAGTGCATCAGTGCTCTGACTGGAGCTTGGTTACATACACTTGGCCTTTGTTGCTCTTGTCTTTTCACCTTCGTTCTTGCCAGCCTGAGAGGTGGTAGAGGTGGCAGTGGATTAAAGATCACGTTTCACATTAACATATGTCCTCTAAAGTGATCATTCAATTTAATCATGGCATGCTTGTGGTATGAAAAGCATTTTTAGAAACTACAGGAGGAGCAGATGCAAGGTTGTTAAGTAGCAGGAAATCCCATTGGTTCAACCTCTTCATTCAATGATTTATTTATTTATTTATTTATTTAAAATGTTTTGCTATTCATGACTCAGTTTCCAATTTAGGGAGTACTGTTCTTTTCCTTTACTTAGCAATTGAGCATAACAAAACTCATATGAGCATAACTATGTTAGGTTTCCCTTACTCATAGCAAAACATAGTGCTACAATTTAATATTGAGTGAATGCTGAAGTACAAAGACATCACAATAGATTAGCAGAGAATAACATACTCTTATAAGGTTGTGAATCTCAGTGGTTAAATAGAAAGAAGTACTGAGAGAATTTAAACACCTTTGAGGAGGATTTTGATAATTCATTAAAAACAAAGGACAGTACAGGAGGGGTGAGAACTGCAAATGAAGTTCCCAACTGTAAGCCAGACAAAAAGAACAACAAACATCCAAGCTGCCACCAAATATGAAGCTGAAAGTATGATTTCAGTCATCTGGTAGACAGGAGAGCTCAAACCATGTATAATTTAATAAAAGCTAGTCATCCTGCAGAATATGACACGAGGCAAAGAGGGCAGCTACCAGCCCAGTGCAGCAAACGCTGGCTCAGAAACAGGAACCCCCATGCACGGGGCATAGGCACACTTCTCTGCTGAATGCCTGTTCATATGTGTCCAGCAGGAGGCAACAGAAGGACTTTCACCTGTTCAGGTTGCTTGTAGCACAGGTCCCTTGGGAGTTGCTCCTTAAGGGTAAAGGGGTCCAGGAATCCTGGATGCTCCTCAGGATGGAAATCTTAGAGGCACAAGAAAAGGCTGTCCCTGAATGCTGTAAGGCAACCTGTAGGGGAAGAAGACTGGTGTGGATGAACCAGGAACTATTGTTGAAGAAGAAAAGAGAGTCTGGAAGAAAAAGAGAGTCTATGTCCTCTGGAAGAAGGGACAGGATTCTTGGGGAGATTACAAGGAAATTGCTAAGGTATTCAGGGAGGTAGTTAGGAAGGCAAAAGCCCAACTTGAAC
This sequence comes from Alectoris magna, assembly GCA_030625065.1. Classification (NCBI taxonomy): domain Eukaryota; kingdom Metazoa; phylum Chordata; class Aves; order Galliformes; family Phasianidae; genus Alectoris; species Alectoris magna. Next base: position 81,487,755 of record CM060562.1, on the reverse strand, counting down.
TTAGATTGGCCACTGCAGCAGAAGAATAAGAAACCCTTTTACAAATATATCAGTGGTAAGAGAAGAACCAAGGAATATTTAGTTGATGCAGCAAGGAATGTGACCACTGAGGATAAGGAGAAGGCTGAGGTCCTCAATGCCTTCTTTACATCTGCCTTTAATAGGCAGATCAGTTATCCTCAGAACACTTTACGGTTTGATCTGAAAGTCTAGGATGCTACACAGAATACAGCCCCGGTGATTCCGGTGGAGATAGTTAGAGAGCTCTTCCTCCATCTGGACTGTCACAAGTCCATGGGACCGGATGGGCTCCATCCTAGGGTGCTGAGGGAGCTGGCTGGGGTGATTGCCGAGCTGCTCTCCACCATCTATCAGAGTTCATGGCTATCTGGAGAGGTCCCAGAGGATTGGAGGCTTGCCGATGTGACTCCCATCTACAAGAAGGGCCATAAGGAGGATCCAGAGAACTACAGGCCTATCAGTCTGACCTCGGTACCAGGGAAAGTTATGCAGCAAATCATCTCAGGTGAGATCACACGGCATGTGTGTGGCATCCAGGGGATCAGGCCCAGCCAGCACAGGTTCATGAAAGGCAGGTTATGCTTGACCAACCACATCTCCTTCTATGACTGGACGACCAGACTGGTAGATGAGGGAAAGGCTGTTGATGTAGTCTACCTAGACTTCAGCAAAGCCTTTGACACGGTCTCATGCAGAGTTCTCCTGGAAAAACTGACTGCCCATGGCCTGGACAGGTATACCCTTCTTTGGGTAAGGAACTGGCTAGAGGACTGTGCCCAAAGGGTAGTGGTTAATGGAGTTAAGTCCAGCTCACGACCTGTTACAAGTGGTGTCCCCCAGGGTTGGTGCTGGGGCCCATCTTGTTTAATATCTTTATTGATGGCCTAGATGAGGGGATTGAATGTACCCTCAGTAAGTTTGCAGGTGACACCAAGTTGGGAGGTGGTGTCGATCTGCCTGAGGGTAGGGAGGCCCTTCAGAGGGACCTAGATAAGCTGGACCTAGATGGGCTGAGGTGAAAGGGATGAGGTTCAAAAAGGCCAAGTGCTGGGTCCTGCACTTTGGCCACAATAACCCCATGCAGAGCTGTAGGCTTGGGGGTGAGTGGCTGGATGACTGAGAAGAGGAAAGGGACCTGGGGGTGTTGGTCAGTGCTCAGCTGAACATGAGTGTGCCCAGGTGGCCAAGAGGGCCAACAGCATCCTGGCTTGTATTAGAAATGGTGTGGCCAGCAGGAGCAGGGAGGGAATCATCCCCCTGTACTCAGCACTGATGAGGCCACATCTCAAGTACTGTGTTCAGTTTTGGGCCCCTCACTGCAAGAAAGACACTGGGGCCCTGGAACGTGTCCAGAGAAGGGCAATGAAACTGGTGAGGGGTCTGGAGCACAAGACTTACGAGGAGCGGCTGAGGGATCTGGGATTGTTCAGTCTGGAGAAGAGGAGGCTCAGGGGAGACCTCATTGCACTCTACAACTTCCTGAAGGGAGGTTGTGGTAAGGAGGGTCTTGGCCTCTTCTCCCAGGAACAAACAGAACCCAAGGAAATGACCACAAGTTGTACTAGAGGAGGTTTAGATTAGACATAAGGAAAAACATTTTCTCTCAGAGAGTGGTCAGGCACTGGAATGGCTGCCCAGGGGGGTGGTGGAGCCGCCGTCCCTGACAGTGTTCAAGAGAAGTCTGGGTGAGGAGCTATGAGATATGGTTTAGTAGCTTGTGGTAGCAACGGTAATGGGGGGATGGCTGGACCAGATGATCTTGTAGGTCCTTTCCAACCTTGTGATTCTATGATTCTATGATTCTATCATTATTGAGTATTTTTCTCTTTTCCACAATGATTTTTAAGAAAGTTATTCATCAGTAGGGCTCTTGAACATCAGTACCAGTAGACACTCATCAGGATGCTATGTTGTTTTTATTATGGGTCATGTGCAAAAGCTGAGTTCTTATATGCTCAGACAATTGATAAATATTTAGTCTTTTGGTGTTAAGATTTGCCTTACTGTCACGTTCTTTGAACAAATTCAAGAAGGTTTTCTTTGCCAACATTTTAGCAACATTAAACACTTACTAGATATCCACCTCATGTTTTGACACCTCATGTGATTCATATAATTCTATACTGACTTAATCACGGTCATGTTTATGCAGATAGTAAAAGCTGCCTCTGATAACAGATTTTCTGACTGAGGGATTTTTGTCATTCGAATGCACACAAGACTGATAAGAACAATTTTATTTTTCTACTTCTAACTTTCTTTCTAATATGTTTGATATAGAAAACATCTGAAACTGGCTTCTAAATCAGATATAGTTTGATTGTCCCAAACATATCTTCACACCCAATGCACACAGATGTCTGAGCCCCAGACAAGTCCAGTATGCGTGGGGACACAGCGGATGTAGCAAAGGTGCCTTCTTGGTACCCTGGGGAGACCAGATGTCAAAATTAAACTTCTAGAAGCTAAGACTCTGTGGATTTTTGTTGCTGCTCTTTTACAAGTACTCTCTACTTTTTTTTTTTTTTTCAGATTCCTTCTACCTATGGACTTAATTGACCTATACTGTCTTCTGCTTATGGCATAGATCGTAATGCTTCTTTTTTGATGGATGCTCTATATTCTCTTATGGAGAGTAAAAAGTTATCATCCGCAGTAAGAAAAAGAGTTCAGAGTAAAATAGTATATTAGTAATTCAGTTTCCATACTCATTTACTGCATTACAGCTGTCAGTGAAAGGCAATCAAAAGTTCATGCTATATGCTATGTTTGTAAATAGTGACGCTTTCTCATTATTTTCTGGCCTGTCTGCAATTAACCTCTTATTGTGAAGGTGATGAAAATGTTCAGTAAGAGCATACAACGTTTCAAACATATCTCAAAGCACATCTTTGTCACTTCAGTCATTTGTGAGGGAAATAAATGTTTCTTTACTGATTTGTATGCAAGCCAGTCATAAGTAATTCTTATCTTTAACATCGTGGATTTGAAGAAAGGAATGAACTTTGTTAATAGATTAGCTCTGTGTGATCACTGTCTGAATTTTGATAGTTCCTGAGTCATGAAGGTAAGTAATGCAAGCAGTAAACTGGTTGAGAGCTACAAGGAGACTGTCCTGCCCTCGGGGCTGCCTATGATGAAGACTGGCCAGAGGCTGATTCTGAAATGAAGTCTCTGTGCTGTCACTCAGGCCCTTAGGGGAATATGCAGTACTCCAATTTAGTACCACTTTGACGTTGTTTACACAAGCAATATAATGCAGAATTGCTATTCTCTTTTATTTTCATCGTCACATACAGTTTGGTGACATAAGCATTTCAAAATTGATACCCCAAGCAGTTTGTGTGTTTAGAAGTTGGTCTTCCAAACCAACACTTCATCGTCCCTCTGTAGACAAATGCAATGCTCCAGAGAATAATTCACCTCATCCTCAGATGATAATTATGAGAGATGAGGCAAACTGTACCTCTGAGTCACCTGCTCTCCCACAAACAAATCTGGGAGTGATGAGCTGTGACTTGGACAAGGATCTTTTAACCTCTGGTATTGCCTGGCCTGTTTTTTCTCCCTTTCTTCAGCGTGACAAACATTCTAAACTAATCATCTGGGTTCTCACCTACAGACAGCAGAAAGAGATTAGATTCTCAAGAGGATGATTCATCCTCTTCAGCGATAAGTATCTGACACAGGTGGGTGTTAGTCAAAGTAGAAAATGTACTGTACATTCACGTCTCTTTGCATTGTTCACTGTTTAAACAGTCTCTTAGTAGAAGAGCTTCTTACATGATTTTTGCTTGAGAGAAGAGTCTCCTGCTAGAGAATGAGATCTCCTGGATGCGAGTCTGAGCATTGCTTTGGTGTAGACCACATAACTGGGGGAGTGCCTGGAGGAGAAAAAGCCCCTTGGGAAAGTAATTTGGGAAAGTAAGAGTGTATGTGCAAGAGGCAGTGATTACTGAAGCAAATAAAAAGGGATATTTATGAGTAAAATAATGGAGTGTGAAATGAAATAGAACAGAGAATAAAGACGACAAAAGATACGATAAGAAAAAGGTAAGAAATACAGATGATGCCATGGGAAATGAATGGCTAATACAGGATGAAACTGGGAAGAAAAAAGCTCCTGCAAAACAGAAGATCTGCAAGAAGTAATTTACAAAATAAAAATAAAGGAAAAAGTTGTTCTCAAGGAAATAAACTAGGAGTTGTTTTATTCCTTCCACTTCAGGATAAGCTCCTGACAGATGGGAAAAATAGTTGGCAACGATGCCTGCCCAGACTATAAACAAGTGAATCCTATACTGCCTGAATCAGAAGTAAAAAAATTCTGTACTTTGTGAAACCCATCATTGTGTCCTAAGTATACAGCTGTGCAGGGATTGTTCATCTTGGCTATAAACCTTGGCTCCCAAACTAGAATATATCAGGAGTGTGAATAGCAGAGAAGAGAAGCATCAAGAGACATGAAACCTCAATGCAATCTAAAAATCAAGTCTCCTTCTAATGGCTATTTTCACATAAATGGGAGAAAACAAACAAACAAACAAACAAACAAAAAAAATCCTGAGCCTTCCTGTTTCACTGAGAAAAAAAAATCTCATATTCAGAATAAAGCATTTTAAATTAATATTGATGAACATATGGAAATACTGTGAAAGAAACCAGTCAAAAAGGTCCTCTCCACCTCCAGGGCTTTGGTAGCTGTTTCTATTTTACTCAGTGCTTCTAAGAGCAGGTCAGTTACTCCTTTAGGGCTCACTTACTTATAATGTGGAGAAGCATCAATTTTTTTAGTTTTTGTGCACCAATTTCAATCTATTGTTTCCAGAGATGTGCTTGGAAAGAAAATTGGAAGATGTGGCAGGTGTGTTTCCAGCAATTAAGAGAAATTCACCCTCTCCATTTCTAGCAGTATAAGAGGAAGCAGGGGGAAAAAAAAACTCTAAATGCTAACAAATAATATACTGATGTTTTTCTCTGGGCAGCCTGGTCTAGTGGTTGGTGACCCTGCACATAGCAGGGGGGTTGAAACTAGATGATCATTGTAGTCCTTTTCAACCCAGGCCATTTTTTGATTCTATGATTCTATGATTCTGTGATTCTATGATTCTGTGATTCTGTGATTCACTTTAGCAGCTACAACAGCAAAATGAGAAAACTGCAGACCTACAGTGTACCTACTGCATAAGGTAGCGCAGAGCTGCATCATAACTAGATTAAACTAATTATCCCTAAGCCATTTCTTTCTACGCGTTGACAGTCTTCTTGATGTAACAAGACTGCAGGCCTGACTACTGTTCTTGCATTCATTTATAATATAAACAAAACATAACAATCTGACAACCGACCATAGAAGGTTACTGGAGCAGACATTTTTTGAGTTCTTGCTTATGTCAGAAGGTAGATGAAAGAAGCTGTGTTCTTTTCTCAGTATTAAAAGAAGATCTCTTAATGTCCCTAAATTTCTGTAAGCCATTTTTCCATGTAAGATTCAGCTATAGCTAGCAACGCTCATACTTCTGACAAAAAGCCTCCTTAACTATCCATCAGAAATGCTGCACGGGCAGCATTAAGTTACTTAAGTGTTTTGTTAAAATGTTAAGAAAAGTGAAAATTTCTTACCTTTTTATTCCAGACTGGCAGCTGAGCTTGCTTCTCACGTGGCCTGTTTTAATGTTGAAACCTGAGCACTAAAGTCTGACATTGACTCTGGGCCAAAACTGATTCATGAACTGGTAGAAACTCAAGAATATCCCTGCTTTCCTTGTTTGAATTCTTTGTTTACTGTTGGTTGGGAATTCTTTGTACTGTCTCACTTACACTTCTGGTACAATACATTCTTTCTTTTAAGATTGTAAGTCATTGCCTAAGGAGAGTACTTAACTGAAAATTGAGATCCTTACTTTTGCATATGTGATAGTACATTATATGTGTATGTGAACAAATTCCTTCCCCTACAGATCAGAAAATTAAGCCCCCTTAAGGCTGCAGCAGCTCAGGGATACATAACAGTTGTCTTTGTAGGCAACTTCCATTCATACTACTCTGTATCTAGCCTAACTGCTTATTGACTAAAGGGGAGCCTATTCCAGTGCTTATCAACCCATTCTGTAACGAAGCTTTTTCTGATATCCAACCTAAATTTACCCTGGCACAACTTGAGGCTATTTCCCTCTTCCTGTCACCTGCCACAAGTGAGAAGAGACCAACCCCACTCTCACTGTAAGCACCTTAAATATAGCTAGGACTTGTCTGAGAAAATCACTCTTTATGTATCTAGTTAATTTCAATGCCACTGCACATTGGATCAGTACATTGGGATTAGGCTCTTAAAATAAGAATCTGGCAAGCAAATTATAATTTAAAGAACGTAAGCAATTTAAAAGGATTTAATTATGACTGGCTCTGATTCTTTTGTACATACATTTTATTTCCTAAAAACAAACAAACAAATTAAGAAAAAAATGAATGTGTTAGGTCAATTACTATCCATTTCTAAAGGATTTTGTTGTTGTTTATATTTAAAACTCCAAATGCAACAGAAAATAAGCTTATATTCTGGAAATTATGTTACAGAACCAAATGCATACATGGTTTATGTTTCAAATGACTTGTGCCTTACTGATTTGTGCTCTGTAAATATCAAAGATGAATGTCAGAAAACACAGAATACCAAGATTCTTACAGTACCAATTCTGATACAATACCAATTCTTGGAATACCAAGAAGATCCAGCATAATGCACATTAAAATGAAAGAAGAGCAATACATTATTTCAAAAGTGAACTAGGTAGCCCCACTTATATATCAACTGCAGATCTGCAAGCATACCCAGAAATCTCTCAAGAAAGTTATGGGTGTGGTTTTTTTAATCCACATTTTCTACTTTACACTGTTCTAATCTATCAAATTTATTCATGACTTTATACTTTTTAGTTCTGAACACATATTGATTAGCAATTTTTGTAGAAAATCTCCACAAGGTAAGCTAAATAAACTTTTTTTTTTTTTTTTTTTTTGCTGTTGAGTTCTTTTGTGAAAACCTCTAAATTGATTTTGCTATCTTTCCTTAATAAACTGTTGTGATAAGTTCTCACTTCTTTCAATATGATCTAACTATATGACATGCTAATAATGTTGTATTAAATTACTTCCTCCTCCAAAATAGCATTAGATCCAGTTCTGAACTAAAATATCACCTTAGGTGGATGGAAGGTTATAAAGATAACTTACTGTTATATTTCAACTAGTACCTATGTTCTCTGCCATCTGAGGGAGGAATACAGCTGTACGTTTCAGTCACAGAATATTAATTTGAAATATTCTGATTTTCTCCTTAGATCAATACCACCATAGCATACATATTTTAATCTATATGCAAAGTGGATGGTATCATTTGAAAAGCAGTACAGGCACAATTTATTCTTAGGTAAGTCTTGAATATCAGATATTTTATTACAGCTAAAAAAATAATTGATCATAAGCTTTTCTCAAGTTCTCCTCTTTGTCTCGTTCCCTCCATCTTAAGAGCCAAGTGTGAAATGCTGTAGCCCATTTTTAACTAACCTTCAAAAGTGTTTTCATACCCTTGTTGCTTTCAAGCGGTGGAATTCAGTGCAAACAATCCAATTGAATTATGAGTTGGATGTATCAAAACACTTCATGATAAGAAAAATGCAATAGAGCTAATCAATTTTTCATGCACACAACCATTCTTGATTTTTTTCCTTTGAGCATTAAGGGGGAGGTGGATGGGTCATCAGCTTAGTTATTACAGATACAAAAATTCACATTTCAGAAAGGGACATTTCCTGCAGTGTGCTAGTAATCATTGTAATTGATTTAAATGCTCAAATTGACTGAGAACATTCATGGATTTGTTCATGCATTGACTGCATCATAATGCTGATTAAAACTGGATCAGTTAGCTGTAAACCCCAAAGGCATTAGGAAGGTGTGTTACCTTAGGAATTAACTCTTCATGTATTTTAAGGAAATGATAACCTCACAAAATCCAGGACTTCCACATGGACTGCAAAGTAGTATTCATCAGAACATTTCTACAGCTTGAAGTTTCCTCAGCATGCCACAAGAATCATAGTATTTTCGTAGTGAAAAATGTGCAGGAAGTTTTAATGTTCTTCTCTGAAAATTGATAAAGTCTTGAAAGTATCAAATGCTCTTTTTGCCTCTGATACGAACACTGCTCCAACTTCATCCATTGGTGTCAGAGGAATATATAGTTTATACAAGCTGCAAGTGTAAATAGGGCTTTCAGTTTTTACAGTGGACCCTTACTTCACAGAGCAGTCACAAGAAGTTGAAAGTCAAACTAATCTGCCCATTGCTCAATACAGCAAAATAACATCCTTTTCCTACAGGACAAAAAGAAAGGAAGGAAGGAAGGAAGGAAGGAAGGAAGGAAGGAAGGAAGGAAGGAAGGAAGGAAGGAAGGAAGGAAGGAAGGAAGGAAGGAAGGAAGGAAGGAAGGAAGAAGAAAGAAAGAAAGAAAGAAAGAAAGAAGAAAGAAAGAAAGAAAGAAAGAAAGAAAGAAAGAAAGAAAGAAAGAAAGAAAGAAAGAAGAAAGAAAGAAAGAAAGAAAGAAAGAAAGAAAGAAAGAAAGAAAGAAAGAAAGAAAGAAAGAAAGAGAAAGAAAGAAAGAAAGAAAGAAAGAAAGAAAGAAAGAAAGAAAGAAAGAAAGAAAGAAAGAAAGAAAGAAAGAAAGAAAGAAAGGAAGGAAGGAAGGAAGGAAAGAAAGAGAGGAAGGAAGGAAAGAAAGAAAGAGAAAGAAAAAAAAGAAAGAAAGAGAAGAAGAAAGAAAAAAAGAAAAAAAAAAAGAAAAAAAAAAGTAAGAAACTAAAGGTCAAAGCTAAATAGGCTGCTGCTTGAACTCCAGTTCCTCCTGGAGCACGTCATGTAGAAGAGCAAGGAAACCAAGATGTGCAGAAGTCATCTGTACTCCCAAACTTTAGCTCTTGGCAAGAGAAAATGCTTCTAGGTAAATTCTACTGTGTATGGCAGCAAGTGGAGAAGTCTTGATGCCACTAAAATCCAAAACATTAAACTTAGTAAACTTTAATATATTGTTTTTAAGAATGTAATTCTATAATCATAATTTTCAATTTCAGCACTGCCAAGGCAGAAATTTGTTAAGAGTTTCTGAGAGATAGCTCAGGAAAGACTGATTGCAAACTCATGCTTGGGGAGAGGAACAGAAAAGATTAGTCTAGTACCATCTAGTAAACAGAGGGCTGACAAATGTGGAAATAAACTGCTAGAGTAAATCAATTTATTTATATTATTTATTAGTCATTGAGGTCAATTTGTGATTTCTGTTTAGGGAACATTGGTTTCAACATAAATATTTCTCTATATTTGTGCTGAGTCACTTAAAGATTATAGTAAGGATTTTGTTTGAATTTATGAATACTGTTAGGTCACAGTCTGCTCTCTGTTAAAACAATAATAATGTTAAATACCATCTGTAGAAATCTGTTATGCCGTTAGTTACTCTATACAGAAATAGGTACAACTGATGGTGGAACTTTGACGCCTAATTGTAATCTGTAGAGATTAAACACCTGTGCTCTCTTTTTAGAATCATATACTGTTTAGGCTGTCCATCTGCTATCTATATGTTATCTATACTTTTTAGGTATACATCTGCTATCTGTATGCCTGTGGTGCCTGTCTCTCAGGTGTTAAAGGTTATTGGATTCAGGGGCAGCAGGTTTGGTTTTATATGATAATTAATTCTAATGTTTTTCAGAGTAACTTATAGAAACTTGTACTTTTTCAGATTAGTAAATTCATAAAACCCAGTAAACAAGCTGAGAAAGATTCTAATTAGAAAAATAACCCATAAATTATTTGCTCTTTCAGTAGTTGCCTATTTCACTTTCTGATTGGAGAACTTCTGGTTTATCCTTGAGATTTGATCTTTCCTACCATTTCCTGTCAAAGGTATTTTCTTGTGGAACAACTTTTAAACAGTGTGGACGACTTTTAGTGTTTAAGATCTTCCAAGATATCTCAGCAAAACCCTCTAGATTTTATTCTGGGGTTTGTTTAAACTGCCTTACTGCCTACAGTCCTAATTAAAAAATGTATTGCATCTCAAAATGTTATTCAGAGTGCTCTCAAGAGAAGACTCTCTTCTCTTCTAAGCATTTATGAAGGAATGATTAGAACAATAACAATATCCATGAAAGTTTGAAGTAGTTAAAACGTCTCTGCAGAGGATTAAGAAAATTCTCAAAACTCAAATTCTCAAAACGTGGAGCCCAATGTGTGGCAGTATGGGTTATTTAAAAATAGAAAGGCAACTTTTCATATCTGCATAAACTTTCCTCCATGAGACAGTTTGAAGTTTGAAGTGTTTATTAGCCATGTTGGACTATGGCATAGACAACTCCCTGTTGCACCTTTGCCCCCTGACAGACTGTCTGCTGAGGTGCAGCAGTGGTCTGTGCTTCATGGTCCCTTCTGTAAAATATGTACACACATTCATCTTTTAAATACTTCTGTTCCCTTGCTGATACCTTCAGTTAATTCAGCAAGTCTCCTATAGAGTTTAAAGAAAGGATATCTGTAGATTACTTTCGCACCGTCTGTGAAGTAGGTATCAGTGTAAGTAACACTTTTCTCCATAATCAAGGTAGTTGGTAGTATCCTACTTGAATGAATGAAGTTCTTTAAGAATAAGCTGCATATACATCGTACACTATTATCTGAGATGTGGTCAGTCCTGATTTGGTGTGGAGGAAATAATAGAATCTGTCAGCATTCTAATTCACTGCCATCTCTGTTTTACTGTGTCTATGAGAGACATAGGATAGATGGATATATACCTTAGCTGTACTCTATTCTGTATACTGCATTATATTGTTGCTTTATAATCTCTGAGCCTACCAAACATCCATGTTACATAGTTTTCATTTCCCGAGGACCTGTTCTATGTGCCAGACCTTTATTGACACAATAGTCTTGTGTTAGCTGGCAGAAAGCCAGTGCTTACTGGCATTAGAGAAGATTTTCCCAGTTCATCTGCACTGAACACTGAAGAAGTGAAACAACATAATCCTCTGTGCAATAACTTGAGAACTCCTGAGAGTTTTCTGGCAGCTGCACATTAATTTTGTGCTGACCTGTGGCTCAGAGATCCAGTGGTCTCCAAGAACATACAGGAATGAACCAGTCATCTCTATGATTTGTGATCTGTGGTAAATAAAGCTTCCTTTCATCAGTAGCAAATGCAACAGAAGGAAGCTCAGGTCATACTAAAAATATATACTTCTCTGATGACACACACATAAAAAGCCCTCCATTGCTTTATTCAAGAACATGCTGTCAGATTTGGGAGCAGAGTGACTGGAACAGGTTGCCTAGTGATGTGGTTAATGCCCCATCTCTGGTAACGTTCAAGATGAGGCTGGATCGGGCCCTAGGCAACCTGATATAGCTGTGGTGTCCCTGTCCATTGCAGTGGAGTTGGACTAGATGGCCCTCAGCTGTCCTTTCCAACTCTAAGGATTCTATGATTCTGTGATTCTATGATTATCATCATCATCCACAATAATCATAAGTCTTACTGTATAACATGAAACTATGTAGGATAAAATAAACTTGTCAATGTGCTAACTCAGCAGTTTGGGAGAGAAAGTATAGAAAAATTTGCTTTGTGTTTCCTGCTGCCTTTGCAGACACTCTGAGCAACTGAGTCCCTGTACTGTCTACATAATTTGAATCTCTTTATCTTGTATATTGCTGATACCATCATGAAGCTGGAAAAATGACATACAGCAGAAAGGAAATAAGCATCAAAGTGTTGAGTTCTCATGGCTATCAACAACCTTGAGTAGGTTAGGCCAGCTGACTACAAAAGGTCCCTTCCATCCCAAACCATTCCCTGAATCTGTGATTAAATGCCACATAAGTCAACATCCATGACTTATCGGAATTCTAAATCATTAGCCTAACAGCTGTGAAGAGTTATGAGAACACAGCCCTACAGAGTTGAAAAAAAAAAAAAAAAAAAAAAAGCAGGCCTGTTTACATCTTTTTTTTTTTTTTTATCTTCACTTCAAATTTTCCAGCAAGATGAATGGCTGAGTTGTACCAGAGTCAGTGAGAATTATTTCTCTTTCTCCATGCATTACACTTTTTTTTTTTTTTCTTCAGTGTAAAGCTGTGATTAACAAATAACCAGTCACCTATATTTGTGGATCAGGTTGTTTCCCTAAATGCCATTGTTGTGATTTAACCCAGCAGGTGGCTAAGCACCACACAGATGTTTGCTCACTCTCCCCCTTCCCAGTGGATGAGGGAGAGAATTGGGGAAAATAAGTTTGAACTGGGTTGAGATAAAACTATTTACTAAGACAGAGAAAGAAAAAAGGAAAATACTTATGACTGTATATGCATATAAATGTATATAACAATGATGCACATGGAATTGCTCATCACCCCACCAATCAATGCCCAAGTAGCCCTGAAGCAGTGCAAGAGAGAGTCTGAGGGAGCTGGGGCTGTTCAGTCTGGGGAAAAGGAGGCTGAGGGGAGACCTTATTGCTCTCTTCCAGTATCTGAAAGGTGCTTACAGTGAGAGCGGGGCAAGTCTCTTCTCACTGGTGACAGGTGACTGGATGAAGGGAAATGGCCTCAAGTTGCGCCAAGGTAAGTTTAGTTTGGATGTTAGGAAACACTTCTTTACAGAAAGGGTGGTTAAATATTGGAATAGGCTCCCCAGGGAGGTGGTTGAGCCACTGTCCCTGGATGTGTTTAAGAGTCATTTGGATGTGGTGCTTGGAGATATGATTTAGCAGAGGGTTGTTAGAGTTAGGGTACTATGGTTAGGCTGCGGTTGGACTTGATGATCTTTAAGGTCTTTTCCAACCTGAGTAATTGTATGATTCTATGGTTCCAAGAGAGAGAGATGTACTCCCAACCCCTTCAAAACTTCTTCTGCTTGATGTCATATAGTATGCAATATCCCTGTGATCAGTTCAAGTCAGCTGTGTTAATTCTGTTCCCTCCCTGAAGACCCTTCCCTGAGAATGGCCTTGGCTCTGTACAACATTGCTTAGCAAAAACTATAAACATGGATGTGTTATCATCCATGGTTCTTTTCTTCTAGATCCAAGCTATAGCATCGTACCAGACACTCTGAAGAAAATAATTCCATCCCAGCTGAAACTAAGACAGCCATATATCAATTATTACCTGGGTTATTGAAGAGTTTTCTATCACTATTAAAGTATACCAAAGGAAACAAAATGATGTTACCTGTTCCTTAAGCATGAATTTCAGTTAGACTACACTGTGTATATTCACTGGATTCTACAAACTGGAGAAAAAAATAATAATAATAATGGCCCATAACAGAATTTCCTCATGGAATTTCTGCTCAAATTCAATTCCTATGGAGAAAGAAATAATAAAGTCTTTGTTTTTCATAATCCCTACTTTGTCTATGACTTTCCAAAATGCTCATGGTTGTTAAGAGCGTAATTTAATTAATGCCATATGGCTAAAGCACAATCTTCCTGCAATAAAAGCGTGCAGTATCTTCACCATGTAGATATATTGCTTTGCCCTGTGTGTTATTGCAGGTCTGTAACCACCAAGGAGCAGTAAGTCTCTGCAGGGTCTGTGCTCTGGAGAGGCTTAGCGCACTTAAAAATAGTTCAGTTAAAATACTGCTGCAAATAAATAAAAAGTACAAGTTACAGTGAGAAATCTTGGGTAATTCAAGCTTCAGGCCTCATAACAATCTTCATAAAACTTTAACTTTTGATCAAGGAACATCTTTTCAAGGAACGTTATATTTTCTTCTTGTCATTTGTTTTCTTGCCTAAATACAGGGGCTTTCACTGATCCTCGCCCTTTTTTTTTTTTTCTTCCTGCCGCTTCACTGTGCCCGTCATAGAGATATCAAAGGCAGTATTTTTACACAGGTGTACTATAACAGAAGGCAAAGTTTAAGTCCCAGACCATAAACCAAAGTGCGCCTGAAGGACGTGAAGAGTATTTGTAGTGTAATGTTGCTTCAAAATATGAATTAAATCACTTTAGGACAACATACCAGCTTGCTCTGTTCAGAAACATGTGGAGATGGAGTCTATCTTAGATGGAAAGTTGAAACTGCAACACCCTTTAGCAGCACTCTCTGAAAACGGACTCTTTTTTCACTCTTGCTTCTCTCAAGTAGAAGTCAAAAATCATCTTCCATTTCTTCCACTAGAACTATAAAATACAATTCTTGTCATCCATAAAAACGTCCTGAAGGAATACAAAGCAATGCTTCAAATGCCGTCTGGACAACGAAAATGTGTATAAAGTGGTAGAAGGAGTATAACAGTATCTGGTCTATTCTTCATAGCTTAAAATGGAAGTAAGGAAGACTAAAAAAGTTGATAGCACCACTCAGTGTTTTTCAAACTATTGGAATGTATCAGCAAATATGGGCATATATTTTCATTTGAAAATGTTCCTCTTTGTTTTTTTCTCTGTTCCTTTGTATTTTATCATAGACTTTCATTGGTGCTGTACTTTGCAGTAGACAGCCCTTGTGCACTACCCTTGTCTATGATATGGTTCAAAAACTTAAGTAGCTAACAGAAGTTAATTTCTCCAATTTCAGTGCCATATTAATATCTAGACTGTAACAGACTTAGAATAATGTAGATAGTCTAAATCATAGAATCATTAAGGTTGGAAGAGACTGCTAAGATCATCTAGTCCAGCCATCAACCCATCCCCACCATGCCCACTAACTTCAGTGCCACATCTACCCTTTCTCTAGACTTCTAATATACTCTGAGGTTGAAATGGGAAAGACAGCAGCTGCTTCTGATGACATTCACTGCAGCTCTGACAGATGGTGATGAACAATGTGAAATCAGTGTTTCCCAAAAACATTTTATAATTGTGGATATTTGCTGCCTGATTTATCATCAGCACTCCAGTAAAAACATGTAGATTTATTCTACAATATTTCAGTTTGCCTTTGTGGAATGTAATTCATTATATTCTTTCTTTCAGCAGTCTTTCAGAAGCTGATCTCTCCAGCATAGATTGGAGATAAGTGATAGTGGTATTGTTCTTACAGATAAGCACAGGATACAAAAACAAAGAATAAATTTATTTAAAACGCAGCAACAACAACGAACTAGCTGTGCCAGCAGAATTTTGCTGCCATGTCAAGGGATTTATGAAACTGTACTTCCTTCATTGTTTCTTTCACCTTGGCTGTCTCAATCGCCCTATCTGATGCCACCCTCTGTATTTCACCGAGTCTCAGTCAAAATACATCCTTCGAGGATGTTTGTAATGCTCCCAGCATTGCAAGGCAGAAGAATTTTTCTAGCATTCCTGAAACGTGATCTGAGGTGTTAAAACCAATCACCTGCCAAGGGCATCGAGGCACACAGCACACCTTCTTACCAAGCATTTTTCTGTGCTCCTTATGGTAAAAGTAGATTGACTTTTCATGCTTTTATGAATATAAGAAATAATTACATTGCCCAACATATAAATAAAAAATAAATAAATAGTGAGTATATACTTAAAATGATCCTGAAAGTTTGGTCTTTTGAAAGTGGAATAGAGAGTTTAAAATATGCCCTGCAGGATGACCCCTCCCATTGTTGGCACAACTACCACAATAAACAGCAGGATACTTTGAACAGAGAATAATGCTTTTGTTTGTTTCGTTTTTTGTTTTGTTCTTCACATTTTTGTCCACTAGAGCTTGGATTTTGGTTAGATGCTGATGACAAGATGCTGGAACACAGCAGCTGGGAGCATTAGGTGGGGGAAAATAGGAGTTAATATTTTGAAGATATTATTTCCACATTATTATGTGCAGATATTTTGGGGTTTCTCACATTATAAGCAGATACTGAAATATTGACTATGTTTCAAACAGTAATTCAAGACCTCTGAAACTTGTACTGTAGCAGGACTTTGAAGCAGCACTGTCTATTTGGCTTACCAAAGAAACATTTATGAAGGGAGTCTATAGTTATCTGCACAGGGAGGTGGTAAAAAGCTCTTTCATCTTGCAGCTGATGTTATAATGAATGCTCTGGTTATGAGTGTTTGCTGGATAAATTCGTCTTAAAATTAAGGTTCAGGTTTTTAAATAAAGGCAGATAGTTGTTGCAACAACTCTGTGAGAGGCATGATGAACTTGCTGGGTCTAAATAATTCTCAAGTTGTGATTTGTCTGTGAAGTATAAAAGACATAGCCCAAGCAAGTGCAGCAGAAGAATTATTTGAACTAAATTATGTGGTCTATATTGTGAAGGATTTTGGACTGAAGGATACTATCTGTCCTTTCTGGAACTAAAATATATGAACCCAGAACTGGAATATTTAAGGTGCTGGTTTTAACATAAATGACAGATCTTTAACACAGCTGTGACTGGATAAAATGCCTTTTAAGCAAGTGTAAGTGTTATTTGTGAACACTTAAGAGGCACTTTTAACTGCTAGAGTCTGTGCAAATACCTTGTTACACTGAAAACATATGCATCTTCTTTGGAAATAAAAAGGACCCGCATGACAATTTCACATGACTTACAGCAGAGCCCATGCCTTGCAACTACATACAGTATTTCCCACAGCAAGCCAAAGGGTGCATGCTTGATTTTTTGAAAAGGAATTGTGTTTTATGTCTTCAGATCAGCTTCTTGATTCCCTCTGCTTAAATCCAGCACAACTCTAAATTTATTTTTTAAAAAGAAGCCTGTTAGGTGAAGAGCGGAAAAAAAATATTTAAGTACATTTGACATTCAGCTACTGTGCTCTGACTTTATCTGGAGAATTTTGAGGAAACTGGGAGTAAAAGTAGGTGATCTGCTTTTTGGACAGGGACTGAAAAAATCCAACAGGAAATTGGCAGAGGTAAGATATTCATGCTTCATTTGCAGCAATGCATGCACTTTCAGCTATAGCCGAAGAGTGAAGAAGTGTAGCCCATGCCTATGGATCGCGATTATACTAAGCAAAGTTTTATGCAACAGATATAATACAGACTGTGTGCTATTAGACTTAATAGGAGGCCTGAGGCATAGTGGCTTTGCATACTCATTCTCATACTTTTCTTATTACTGTCCGTTTGGTTGTGAAGGCAGCCTGGGAGCTCGTACCCTCCAACCATTTGAGAATGCATATTTAAGAGCACCTTTTTATTTCCAATCTAATGCATAACTGATGTTTATTTTGCCTTATCCAGCAAGCTTCATAGTAATAGCAAGATATTTTTTTGACAAGCAGCAAGTGTATATATAACTGGATTTTCTGGGACCATCTTTTGTGTATAGCGCATTCTTTTAATATTCTCTGGGCTCCTGTGCCCTGGACACAGAATGGATCTCTCCTGAAAAAAGTACAATATGGGAAACTTCCTTTCTCCAGGAAGAATTTAGCCTTAGCACACAACTGATGAAGAGATTTCTTAGACAAAAGGCAAGTCCTTTCATCACAAAATTGCCTATGTAGTAGAAAGGGATCAGAGTTGATCACCCAAAGTTGTTTTGTTGGTGGTGGTTGGCTGGTTTGGGGTTTCTTTTTGGTTTGTTTTTTTTGGTGGTGGCGGTGGTCTTTTGTTGATGATGGTCTTTTTAAAAAATTAGTAGTAGTAGTAGTAGTAGTAGTATTAGTAGTATTAGTATTAGTATTAGTATTGTAAATATATTAAGCTCTGTAGATTATTTATATTACTTTAGCTAGGCCTGTTATATTTCTTTACAGTTCTACCTGTTTCAATCTCTTTTATGTTCTCATTTATTGTATACTGCAGGAATGCCTCTAAAGGGAAAGAGAAATTCCAGTAAGGTTTATTATGCTACATTCAGAGCAGGATGACAACAGCAAAAAAACCCCAAACAACTAAATCATCATTTTCAGTGCAAGAATAACTACACAGTATTGCACATCCTAACTTGCTGTGGTTTCAGTGAAGAGAATTGACAGCATTCCTAGAACCACGTTAGAAACTTGTTGATGTTTTTAGTCTCATTTTCCCATTTGGACCCTGTTGTTATCCAGATCACTCACTAGCTCTGCTATCCAGGCTACATTTCTTTTCATACAATGGTTTGAGTTTGAAGAAACCTCTAAGATTGTGTAGTTCCAATCTCCCCCGCTATAGGCAGGTACACCTCCCTCTAGACCAGGTTGCTCAAAGCCCCATCCAGCCCAGCCTTGAATGCCTCCATGGAGGGGGCATCCACAACCTCGCTGGACAACCTGTTCCAGTGTCTTACCACCCTCACAGCAAGGAATTTCTTCTTAATATCTATTCTAAATCAACTCTTCCAGTTTAAAACCACTTCCCCTCATCCTGTTGCTACATACCCTTATAATAGTCCTTCCCCAGTACTCCTGTAGGCCCCCCTCAGGTACTTTTACACAATCTAGTTCTCAAAATCCCTTCCATTCCATTTGAACAAGCTTATTCCTTTTCCTCCAGTGTTTTGGCGTACGTGGGATCAAAACGAGCTATTCTTGCTCATCTTTTAAAAAAATGCAGCAATGTTTTTTAAATTGATGAGTCGAAGCTTCAGGTATCTTTAATTCCTCTCCCATAGACAGGCAGAAGAGTCTTCCAGACTACAATGAAGTTAAAAAAAAAACTGTTCTCTTCTGTTTTAATAGCTGCTGTATTTTAAAAGTTGAATTTAGTTGAATTTATAAATAATAATTGTATTAATTCTTATAATAATTATTATATACAAGTATATTACTATTAATTATTTTATAATTATTATTTATTTATAAATTTCCTTTTTCTGTCCTCCCGAAGAGGTATAGAAAAGTGCAAATTTATACCATCTACTGTAGGTATCTGATGTTGGATTTTCTGCTTTTATGTTTTTAAGGACAGTAGAAATTAAAGGAACATATGTGGGGCTCCCACCATTATATCACACCTCATTGCCTCATTCTTAAGCATGTTACAACTGCATTAAAACATGGTCAGCTTTAGGATTATGTCCTGTCCCAATACAGAGGGGAACCACTTTGTGTCCTAAATGTAGTGACTATAGGACAGCTTGATCAGGCTGTAAGAAATAAATCTGATGCCATTAAATAGTCTTACTGAGGTTTCTCAATACCAGTTTGCCAGACTGTCTGGCATAGGCCCACAAACTTGAACAGAAGTTTTGCTACATGGTTTTCTTCTCAAATATCACTTTCAAGGAAGAAAAGAAGAATTTAGGCAATCTTTTTATACATTTTATGGTAGTCATCACAACTATTTACTTTCTGTAAATGCCTTATCTCTGCCACTGGCTTCTAAGCCATGAACATTTTTTTGTAGAAGGAACTATCTTGACCTGGCATCTAAAAAGAAATACATGAAAGAGCCTTGTGAGTGGGAATGCTGGGCTCCATGGAAGTTTGTTTTCTGAAGTGAGGTAATAATATCTACAACAGCAATAATGTCTATTTGGGGTCCACCAGTTGCATTCCTGAAGATGAAGAAGGTTCAGATTTGTTGAGGGAGACGTTTTGGCTACAAATCCCATGACCTTTCCCATCATCACTGATTAAGGCAGGAAGTTAAAATCAAGACAAAGGAAAGTAACTCATGGGAGCCGTACTTTTGCATGTTGCTCTGCTACAACAGTGAAATAGTTATCTGTGCTTACGAGGATCAAGTGGAAAGGAGGCCTTTTACCTTTGCAAGGTTACTATCTACAAGGGGGAACTTTCACTATGAAAGTTTGCAAGACCTTCACTGAATATCATCTTTGGTGATACCAACATGGTAAATAATGAAAGGTGAGGGGAAAATAATGCTTGAGTGACAGTGAAAATGTCACAGAAGAACACAGTGGAATGAGTTCTTATCTAAACTGAAACTCTGAATTTTTAATATGTTAGTAATTATCTTTGTTCACTTGTTTAATGTCTGGAGTACTTCACCGAACTGCTTTTCTGTTTGTGTAGTCAATATATCAGTGTTACGTGTTTTGAAACTACCTTTTCATACCATCTGTTGGAAGAGTAGATAGATATAAAGATAAAGATGATCATAAAGAACATGTTGCACGAACCTCAGAAATATCAATTGATAGGGATTACTGATGGACTTTTGAAGCTTAGCCAAATATTACCTGAATTATATTTACGGATTGATGCACACACAGGATACTTCATGTGGGAAAACTCAGTAACTCTCTCTGAATGTTCCTGAATACCTAATTAATGAAGTACTTTATGGAAGTTTTGGGTCAGGTTTTTTTTTGGATGAAGGTCTTTGTAGGAGAGAAAAACTGATATACTTCTCAGTAGACTACCATGAACTTTTCTGGGATTAGCCTTGAATAAACATAATGAAAGATAAGCCCTGTCAGGTACTGGAACACTTCTTGTAGTGCCTCTTCCTAGTTTTCCAGATTCCTAAAACACTGCATCAGTCTCTTGTTGCTGTGCACCTGGCAACCCATGTTCTTTTAGCTCTGCACCTGTGCTGGACTATCGGGTAAAACCTACCCAGGCCAAAGAACTGCACGTGAATACCAGTATGGTGAGCAGAAAAATGACGTTTATTGCGTCGTGCGATTTACCTATATACCTATCCTACTTTGTCTACGCCCCTTATGCGTACATTAACCCTTCGACACCGAGCAAGGGGAGAGTCCTACCACGTCACATCCCGAATCCTTGCTGTCACCTACTACAACAGTTATGAGCTGCATGCTAAAAACCGGCTCAGAGCTCTTTGCGAAAGTTCTTCCTTTCTTGTCTCACACAATCTGCTGTGTGAGACAGCTTTGTGGCTTTTTAGTCCAACCATGGGAAACTTGCTGTCTGAATGGTTTGTCTGAATGGTGAGACTTGCTGGATGTTGTTTAGTATGGCATTTCATATGTACATGTGCCATCCGAGCAACCAGCAAAAGTGAAAAATTGTGTTAACAGTAAGGAAGGTAATGGTTGAGTTTTATTAAAAAAAAAAACAATACAGTTGTTTTAGTCAAGAACACTTCTTCAGAGCTGCAAGAAAAATTGTTTTTAATGTATTGACTAAAATCTAGCATCAATAGCCAGGGTTTTTTAATTAATCAGCCAGCCACTGATGGCAGTGCTCAAAGTCTGCTTTATGCACTGGATAAGTTCAGCAGGATTCCCATGTTTTTTAGAGTTACTTACTCGGAGTGATTGTCATATCATAGTGACTTATCCCTTGCAAATTACATTCATATTCATTATTACTACGACATCTTAAGTGTGCTTGTTTCTTTTCCACACAGATGCGGCCCAGAAAATCAAATTAATGTTTCAATGTTTTATAATTCCCGCTTTCTGAGAAAGTGAATAAATAATATTTCAGTAAATACTAACCAAATAATTACTTTTTCTGCAGAAGGCTCGCTGCATTATTTCCCAGTCATTCAGTATTTTAAAAAATCCATTTAGACCTTTATTGAAAACTTCCATTTACCATCATCTAGCTTATTAAGAACTCTTCCTAAAACATGTATTTGCCTTCAGTGCAAAATAAGGAACATTGAATGATTAAGCTTCAGACAGCTGAAACTAAGATAAGAAATGCTTAGGTAAAACCATGTGAAATGTAAAAGAAGTTTAGGGAAAGAAATCTGGCTTCTGTTTATTCAGAAAATCTGTACTCAGTGAATAGAAAGGCTGAGCATCTGAAACAAATTTTAGTGGATAAGAAAAGTGATACTACTCACCACTCCTATAACATTCAAATAGGATGAGTATATACTATTTGTCTCCTCCAGCACTCCACCAGACTGCCTGACAGAATATTTCAACATGCAACAAGTTATGACCAACAGCAATACACTGTAGTCTCAGGGATTTAGAAACAAGGGGATGAAAAAAATCGATACATGCATACTGAGTTATGAATATCATAAGTGAAAAAAAATGACACATTACTGATCGTTTCCATTCAAAATATGACAACAGGTCATCAACCTGATCAAAATTAAATTTTAATTTTTTAATGCACTGCAAGATTTATACTTTAATGAATACAGCCTCTTTACATTTGGAAGATGATGTGCTTGATTAGGTTTAGTGAGAAATAAAACACATTTCAGATAGATAGTTTTGTAAATTTCTTTGAGGACTTTGAAGTATGAAATGAATATTTCAGTCATCAAAATTAGGTATAAAATCAGATGTGAGTCACCTCATATGATTCTATCATCATATCACTATCTGTGCATTCTCATGCCTCCTTCCACGAAGTTTAACTGCTCAGTACAGATTTGACATGGAAACCTTTTGTTACACCTTGGTGGAATAGAGGGTACACACTGCTATGCACCTGTTTTAGGGCATCCGTTTCCAGCACTGAAAGCCACAATAAGTTGTTACTGTCTTTACAGAAGTACTAAAATGTGCCACAGTCTTGCAGCTTCTAACCTCTTTTTGATTACTAAACTCAAGGAAATGCAAATACATCTGTAACAGACATAAAACTACTGATACCAGACTTTCTTT
The DNA here is from genome assembly GCA_030625065.1 of Alectoris magna. Lineage (NCBI taxonomy): Eukaryota > Metazoa > Chordata > Aves > Galliformes > Phasianidae > Alectoris > Alectoris magna. The sequence goes on along the minus strand of CM060562.1, from coordinate 81,465,241 downwards.
TTTTGATTATTTATTTGACTACTTAGATGTAATTTAGAATGCCATGCACACACACTCGGTATGTTATGGGATAACAAACCTCTAGAATATATTAAAAATATGTAATAAAATATAAAATATAAAATTTAAATATAAAATATATTTAAAATATTATTAAAATATTATTAAAATATTATTAAAATGTAAAACAAACAACTGGCTGGATACCTAGACTGGATGAAGGAACATTACAGCTGGAGTTTAACTTTTGGCAGGCCTTTAGCCCTTTGCACTTCTTCCCAAAGGAAAAAGGACGCAATTTCACCCGCACAAGCAGCTGACAAATGTATTTGCATATGAAACATAAAGAGACAGAGAAGTAAAAAACAAAACTATACCTCGCTGCATGAGGTACGCCTTGCGATTCACTGATCAAAGTATTGTAGGAACAGGAATACAAGATAAAGATATCCCAAGAAATCAAAATATGCGGTTTTATGCTGGCTGTATGACCGTATCTTCAGGCATGGAAGCATACCTCATTCAGGCCTGTGTTTTGCCTTTTTCCCATGGTTTGCACTGTATTTTCTCCTTCCCTCTGCACTACGGCCATGGCTCCACACAAAAATCTCAAGCTTGACAAAATACTGCTCCAAATGTTAATCCTGGTGGCAGCAGAAAAAAGCAGTTGTGTCACAGGCAGGAAATGTGTGAGTTGGGCCTGCCAGACCAAGGCAAAGACAGATCAGCACGTGAGGTGATCTTCTGATTAATGCATAAGTTGGCCAGGTCCCACATGGCACAGTGGCAACTTACCCACCCAAGGAGGTCTCACTGCAGGGTAGAAGAGATGGAGATGCTCTGCATTCACTTCCTCTCTCACCCTAGGCCTTCTTCAGCTGTAGATAGAATACCTGGCTCTGGCTTTTCAACAACTGAAATTAATATCACTACAATTACAGTGAAAATGTGTAAGTAGAACAGACTTATACGTTTGTCTTGTTGCTCACTCTGTAAAAGGCAGAAGCATGGCAACCTGACAGATAAAGAGAAAACACCACAGTTCTGAAATTGCTTTGAATAATACCTGCAACACCTTGTATGTTGTCTAGAAGAACCAGTTGTTTACAGTCATTTGGTTTTCTTGGTCTTCTCTTAATAACAGTGGATGGTGGATACCACATCCCTGGATGCATTCACGGTCAGGCTGGATGTGGCTCTGGGCAGCCTGGTCTAGTAGTTGGCAACCCTGCACATAGCAGGGGGTTGAAACTAAAGGATCTTTGAGGTCCTTTTCAACCCAGGCCACTCTATGATTCTATGATTCTATGACTCTATGATAAGAGATGGCGCAAAATATGTGTTATGCCCAGATTACTGCAGCATCACATTCTGTGATATCTTTGCCAGACCAAGGTAGACAAGACAAATTTATTTTTTTTTATTTTACTCTACTATTTTAATCTGAACTAGACGCGGGTATTCATAGAACGGATATTTACCAAGTTTATTTATGATGACTTTGCTGATTTTATTTTTTAGTGTGTCCTCAGGAATACCATCCTTAACATGTGCCAGAAGTAATCTTTCCCGTGATCTTTGTAACCATACTGTCCCTCATTTACTTTAGCTATTGGAAAGATGGATGTTTTATTTTGACCTAAGAGAAAAACAGGTTTTCTTTGAAGTAATAAAAAATCCTAAGTTTAAGTGAAAAGGCTAGTCTTTCACCATGGATTAAGGAAAAGCTGATACCATTTAATGACTAACAGAACTATTATAGTGTCTGTACCAAGAAGTAATTGAGTTATGTATCTGACTTTTTTCTGTTGATCTTTTTTAATAATCACATATTGAATTTCTTCTCATATACTGTTTTCTTTGCCAAACCAGATTATTTTATTTATCCCTGTGAAAACTATCAGAAAACCCTTTTGTAACATAAACAGTAATATGACTCTTCTCAAAGGAAAACTAAACTAAACAAACAAAAATACTAGATTATTAAATTAATATAATACACGGCCTCAGAAACACAGCAGACTGAAAAGTGCTAATATAGTCATTTCTGGCAAGGATTGCTTTTACAATTTCCCTAGATACATCTGCTCTAAGGTTATTTTTTAAAATATCTTACAATTAAGACAGAAGTTTACATTTAATGTAGAAGTGACGTTCTTAGCAATTAATTCATGTGTGATCTATCTACCCTGTCAGCATCTGCATTTTGTTTCCAGAGGGACAGAATCCCTTTGACTGTTCATCTGTAACTCACCAAGAATTGTAGCTGTTACCCACTATATGAACGTATTACAAGAGTTTATGATGTTTCTAAGTTATAAAATGATATAAATGCCTGGCAAAACAAAAAAACAAACACAACAAGCATGCCAACTAAATGTCCTTTTAAACTTACAGTGAATCTGAGATAAATTTGAAAACCCACAGGACATAACTATAAAACTAACTTAAAAGATTTTTTAATTTTCATTTTCTTAGGCAGTGCAACTTCAAAGGAGAATGTTGGCCAGACGTCGGTGCCTTATATGGACCTGTAAGTAAAAACACTAAAATGCTGTCCTTAATCATACTGCTCTGTAAATTTCAGCATATATTTAGAATATTCAGAGAAGCTAAAGAGTTTATTATATTTCTGCTGATCTACCCCACCCTGAAAACTCTCCATGAAAGAATTCAGTGAAAGCCTAAAATGCTCAAACATAAATAACTAAGGATAAGTACAAAAGGTTTATCTAGTATAGCACATTTAAGGAATCAATAAAGACCATTAGCTCTTTTAATTAAAAACAGACAATAGACAGCCTTCAAGTTAAAACTTCAACAACTTCACTTATCTCCCCAGAGTAGTCCTGCTAGAAAAAAATAGGACTTTAAAAACATGAACAATTGAAAACTCTTTGATTGTCATTGCTAACAAAGGAATGAACCAGGGAAACACCAACCAGTGCCTGTTTGTCTTCAGGAGATAATCACAGTCACTAATTTGGCTACATTCTTGCTTTCAGTACTGTGTAATATTTGCTTCATGCTAGAGTTGTATTGATCTTCCATCACACAACAATTTTTCAATTACTTAGCATGCTGACAAGGAAGAAATATAACAATGGATGCGGGCAATTAAGCAGTCAACATGGTGTGAGGCATACAATCCATGCCACGTCACTTTTTACAGATAAGGTTATTTGATGAGATGCATATATATGAGTGCTTGTACTTTGGGTATTTGAGTATTACTTAGAAATTCCCAAACTAGAAAGTCATGGGCCCTTTTTGATACTTTCATAGTCTTATTAGTTCTCCGCTACTTCTAAAAGTTTTTATTTTGCTATTTTTAAGTTAAGTACATGTTTATCCAAAAAATGACCTGGAAACTTGTGACTTATGACTGCTACTTTCACGCCAGAAACATTTATTCAAACAGCTTGCATCATCCCTAAGATTTGCCAAGAAAATGAAGTGCTGAAATCTTGTTATCCCTTCATTAGGATGTTCAAAGGGTTGGTAGGGTTCATTAATACCATTTCCATACTTCTCTGAAACTTTTGTAATGTAAATAGAAAGGTTTCATAATTGTGTACACGTATCACCAACCTTTTTCAGAAACTAATCCAGAGAAACAATGAAACTCAGGCAACATTCCACCTCAAATAGTGCTGAGAATGGCTTTTCCTGCTACCATCTCTACCCTCTTCTCTGAAGCTTGATTGCACCTCTCAAATTCTCTGAATATATCAGTTTGGGAAAGCACAGGAAATAAAGCACTCTCAATAAAATGTGATTGATTCAGCACAGTAACTATGAACTACGTGCACTTCCAAAAGCTATAAAGAGCAACTGGTTGAGAAGTCACAGGAAGTGCTGCAGCCTGCCTGGATTTGCAAGTTGGACACATCAGCCTAGCTTATTTCCATTCCCCTTCTGAGCAGGTTCCCACACCTGCAGTCTGCATTCCCATTCCCTACAGATAAGTAATCATGCGACAAATCCTTTCCTATCTTCTTTTGATCCCAGTCCCAAAGCTCTAATAATTTTTCCTCTGTTGTAGCTCTGATATATTTACTCAAATTGAGGACAGGTGATAATAGGCTCATCAGTCCTGAAGTCTGCGATGACCTTTGGACTAAGAGCAGCTTCCAGCTGAGTTGTTGTAGCCATACTGATCCTACAGCCACATCTGACTTCTTCACTCCAGAATCCCCTTCTGGAATGAGGTTGTTCTGAGAAGCACAAAGATCAAGGAAAGAAGGACTGCACCTGCATGGTACCCTGTGGGACCTGGAGATGGTTCCTGTTCATTTCAAGACACTGGCAAGGGGTAGAAGGAGCTGGAAAAATGACGGAGCAAGGACTATCCCTTTGTCCGTGGGAAGGAGAGAGTGCAGAAAACACGGATTTTTCACTTGGGACTGTAGGCTTCAATGGAGAGTTTGTCTGGTATTCTGCTCCTTCTGAAGCTTTGGAGATGTAAGCAGGGCTGCAGTAGGTGCTTTTGCCCCATCACAGAGACAAGACCACTAGAGCACTTACCATTGTTTTTCAAATGATCAAAAACTGTGTTTTTTGTTTGTTTATTTGTTTGTTTTTCCTATAAAACAGCAGTAGTTAATATAGTATGTCTATAAGGAAGGCTCAGGCATTTACAGGCTTTTCTCTGCTTGGGAAAGTTGAAGCCCTCATTCCCTTGAATGCATACTCACTACCATTTTGCTCGGACATAGGGGAACTCTCCATTTTTTTCCTGTTGAAACTCTGCCGGCATGATGCATGTAATACAGAAAGTGATCAGAATTTTTCATCAGTTCTTTGTGTAGTGCATTTAAGAAAATGTAGATGGCTCCAGAAGCCCATCCAAAGTAGCTCTTACCCAGTCATTTACAGACTGCCTTACTACGGCATAGTCCTCTACCAGGCTTCTAAAACCTCTCCTTCAGGTGCAAATGCATTGTCTGAAGAACAATTGGGGAGTAAGTATAGAATGCTGTGGAGAGGGTAGGCCAATGTGGACATGAATTTCCCAGTCATTGTGCATTAATATTTCTATAGGAATATTAATATCACAGGGCTTACAGGAATGCTGGGGAAAAACTTTTATAAGGGCATGTAGCAACAAGATGAGAGGAAATGGTTTTAAACTGGGAAAGGGTAGGTTTAGACTTGATATCAGGAAGAAATTTTTTACTGGTGAGACACTGGAACAGGTTGCCTAGAGAGGTTGCAGATGTCCCCTCCCTGAAAACATTCAAGGCCAGGCTGGATGGGGCTTTGAGCAACCTGGTCTAGAGGGAGGTGTCCCTGCCTATAGCAGGGAGTTGGAATTAGGTGATCTTAAAGGTCCCTTTCATCCCAAACCATTCTATGATTCTATGATCCAGAAATAATAATTTCCTGATCTTATAGCTTCCCTTCCCCCTTGATTTTTAGTTGGGTTTTTCCCCACAAAAATGTTCATCCTTGCTCATGCCTTGGCCTAACTGTAGGTGGTTGAACATGACCGGGGCAGCATATGCTGATTTCCTTAGCAATGACTGCTGTGCAGGTGATTCCACATAATCAAGAACCTTTAGTTAGGAAGTCAGCATGAAAGATGGTGTTAGTATTATTTCAGCATCACTTATCATTTGCTTGTGTTCTTTTAACAGTATGAGATCTGTTCACTTTGCAGTTCTTATTGGATGCGATGCTTAGCAGAGTATCCTTCACAGCTCGTCATTTTAAAAATCAAATATTTATTGATCTGTTTAAACAGGGCAATACAATTATAAATCATTATCATAAACATTTAAAACTACTGTATGTCTCTTTATATTTACCACATCCCTACAAGAACAGACCTTACAAAGGACAGAAAGGTATTTTCAACACTCATTTTACAATAATGGAATCAGAGCATGGAGAATTTATGAATGCAACCATGAAGCTAGTTATTGAGAAAGCAAGGAGTAGTATCCAGTGCTCTAAAATTGAGGCTGCTGTGCCTACAAAGATGGGAGCAGAGCAGTGAGTGAAAAGAAACAGCCAAGTAATAAAAGATTGCTGTTTCTCATCTCTGGTGATGTAAAGAAGGGGTGCAACTGAATGTATAAAGCCAGAAATTTCAGTGCTCATCATTTCAGCTAGTTCTGGGATCACTTCCCTTAAGGACTTTTGGTGCAATTTTTTGAGAAACAGGTAATAAAATAATTGAAGTCTAGACCTTCACAGACCATCTCACTGAAGAATTTAAATGGCTGATGAGCAATTTACCAGTCCATTTGTTTACAGTCCACTTAACGTTCAGCAGAACTACTCCTCAAAGATTCCATTAAGTTTTATAATTACTATTTATTGACTCTCCTGGATCCTTTACTCCCACCCTCATCCATCTCCTGAGTAATTTATCTTCAAAATGCCTCTTTTTGGATTATGTATTGCTCTAATCCATCATCAGAAAGCTGAATGAGTGCAATACATCATAAAGTGGTTGCTATTCTATTACTCACTAATGTAACTACCTGACAACATATCTTGAGAATGCTCCAGTTTTATACATAATGCTTGGCCTCACTGTTTCAGTATTTAAAGCTATATTTTTTGAGGATTTAACCAATAAAGTGTCATTGCAAAAGCAATGTATTTTTGTTGGAAGGATTCGCTAATACCAGTGAGAATTTTATATGAATATAGTGAAATGGAAGTTATTTGTATCAAGTATCTAAGAAAATGATGAATTTGAAAATGTAAGGAAGTCACTTCGGATTTTGCCTTAATTCTTTTGCTTTATGGTTGTGTTAAATCCTAACTTAGTTTAAATACAGAAATTTCCATGCAGCTAGTCTCACTATGCATTTGCGTAGAACCCAGAGTAGTTGTTTAAAAACAAAGCATTAAATAGGACAACATTACAGAGTTATGAACAGGTATCTACACACACCATTTTGGAGATAAGAATAGTTAAAAGGTATAGAGATGGACTGACCACACGAGCTGGCCTAATTAAAAAATTAAGAGATGGCCGTAATTGCTTATGCCTTTTGCTTATTTCTGTACATATTCCAATATCCTTTGTGTTTATATTGCATAGACAAGAAGGATCGATAGGGAACTACCAAAATGCAATGCAATTGCAAATGCTTCAAATGAGTGTACTTGTCAATATGGGATGTTTGGGTTGGATTTGGTTGGATTTTTTTTCAGCATTGTTTGATGAGAATCGTTATTGTCTCATTATGACCTTATTTAGAAAACTCCACACACAAAGCACATCCACATTCTGTTCACTTGAACAAATTAATAATTTAAGTCTGGCATACCTTGACATATATAACTAACCTGCTACAGGTCATCAATTAAATATTTGCTTTCCTAGAGACAGATTTTTTTGTCCAACTGTATATCTAACTCTGGGTTTTCATAGGATGTATTATTTTGCATTCCATAGCTTTTTTTCCACCTTTGTCCAGCAATATAAAATTTAACTTTGGATCCTCAGAAAAAAAACAACAAAACAGGACAAAAAAAAAAAAAAAACCCACACAACAAACTTGCCATTATTCTTTCTCAGTGCCATTTTCTTCACACATAATAGAATTCTTCTAAATTGCAATGATTTTCTATGGTCTGGGAATCAAGCTCCTGAAATGCAATTGGCAAGATTTCAGCCAAAGCAAGGCAGTACTCATAGGAGGATCACATATGATGTTAGTGGTAGCGCCAGTAAGGCTTTATGATTCTTCTGAGATGGAGCAGAATGCATAAGTGAGTTATAAGCCCTTTATCCTACTGACCATCTTAGAATTAAAAGCAATAACCATCCAAATCTTTGCAGCAAGGATGTATCTGCTTCAAGTCACACTAAATTTTAATACATCAGGATGTGTCTTTTTACTGCATTTATTATTATTACTTTTTTTTTTTTTTTTAATCTGTGAATCATAACTTTACACTCACATTTAGGAATAAGACTGTTAAGTAGAAGTTTGCCCAAATACAGTAAAACACACAAAAAATAATATACTATAGACGTCCTGATATCATACTGTAGATATTCATGGCACACTGGAATTTTCTAAGGATACTTGGAGTTCTGGCTGAGTTACCTACATTTCCCAAGGACCCTTTATAAAACAATATTTGTAACTTAATGATATCATCTGAATAACTATCACAAAGAAATAAGAACTTGGGGATTTTGAAGAATAATTGTATAAAAAGTGTATGTCCAACTTCGTATCAGCAAATTGTTCTGGATTAGCGCCATGTATGTAAATACGCCTGTTAACATTTTATTGCTACACTTCATTCATCACTGACTTGTAGATGTAAAGAACCAAACCTCTAAGTTGGTTCATGTATAGATAATATCATGAGCTTCATGATCCTTGAGGTCCCTTCCAACCTGGGCCATTCTGTGATACTATGATTACGTTTCAGTTAAACCCGCTATTTATTATTATCCTCCTACACCTACACCTCAATCAGCTGTAGATAATGGTAAAGAAAAAAAATAATGAATTAATTCCAAATGTAAATGTATCAATAGGTTGTGTAACTTCAGTGAGACTTTGAATTAATTTTGTTCATGAGGAAAATACCTAAATATCTTGTGGCAAGCAATTAAGTCTTCATGTCCCTTGAGGTGTACTTTCTATAATGCACAGGGTTCATTAATAAGTTTGCATAAATATGGATCATCCATGAAAATTAATTAATACTGTTACCTTTTTGATGGCATATGTGTTGCATCTTATTAAATATGCCACATAAATATTAATAATCAGACAAAAAAAAAGCTTATGGGAAGGGTAAAAAGTCCAGTTTTCTTTCTTTTTATTTTATTTTACTTTACTGTCATCAGCTTTATTTTTTTTTCTTTCTTATTTTTTTTCCTTTTTTTTTTTTTGTTTTGTTTTGTTTTAATTATCTTTGTAAGTGGGAATCTGTGTGCTTAGTGTCAGGGATAATTCAGGTAGCCAAAGCTGACATTAGCAACGTTACACAGTGAAGTTAAGTTAGTCAAAATCCATTGAACTCTGTGAGAGATTTTCAATTGATTTCCATGAAAGCAAAGTCAAGCCCATTGAGTTTCAAGGTGATTCCTGTAAAATATCCATTAAATAATGAAGCAGATTATAAATCTAGATACTAAGAAGATGTTTTCATTTATCATTAGATTAATATTTTAAATAATCTTAAAACAAAGAGTGCGGCTTGTCTGCAAAAAAAAAAAAAAGTATGTTGCTAAATAATTAACCTAGATGAATCTGAATGAATAGCATTTTGTACCAGTAACTCTAAAAGAATTTATAGTAATAGGCAACTGTTTTTCAGAATTACCGGCAATTTTTCCATAAGTAAAATATATGCAAAATATATAAGCAATACATGCTTGCAAAGAGTCAACTAACAAATCATTTTAGATAAAGGAGTTAAGCGAAGCTGGGAACAATGGTCGCTGCAGTGCAGGGCTGCTTGGGCCCATCCCAGGAACACCAGTCTCTGGATGTGTGAGTGGTGGATGCTTTTCCTTTTGCAGGTTCAACCAGTAGCAAAGCTGAGCGTGTATCCGAGATACATGCAGACAGGGAAACATAGATGCAGCAGTGACAGTACTGACCACAGGGTCTGCCCCAGGCTCCAGCACTTCTTACACAAAGGACTCAGATAAATAGAGGCACAGACTGATGAGTCCCCTTTCCCAGCTGGCAGCGACAGACATTCACTGTTGCAGGCACACACGCACACTCTAGGCTCAAAAGCACATGCACATTCACATGTTCCTTGAGTACCATCACAGGTTCTCTGCTTGCCTGGCAAGATCCCACTCACTCCAGTAGCTGGCACCACGGTCTGCAGGCCTACAGCCCCAGCTGACTCCAGCTGTTGGCACCAGTTTCACACACCCACACACAGAAAAGATGTGCACAGTCTGCAGTGATGAGGCACAGGTTTCAGACAGACAACTACACTGACTGACTCCATTTTAGGTGAGACCCACCCGTTATACCCTTTTCTATCTACCAGTCCCCTCTGCTCCTCCCACTCCTTCTATCCCTGCACACCCCCATGGGTTTGCAGAGTTCTGAAGTCTCTGCACTCTCCCAGTCTGGAGGTCCATTGTCACATCTCAAGCAAGAACAGATCTGTGACACCCAGATGAGATCTGGCCAACCTTGTGAAATACAAGTGAAATGGGAGATTTCAGCCATTGAGACTTCATCTGGACAAGGCTGATTGATAGGAAAAAAAAAAAAAAAACAACAACAACAAAAAACACACCAAGAAAGGCATGGCATAATATGGCCTTAATGGACAGTTTCTAAAAGCCTGCTCTACAAAAACGACCCATCTCTTATGGTGCAGGAGTAGACTGGAAGGAGTATGTTTTATTACTACTTTTCTCATTTTTGAAGTTGGCAGTCATCCATCCTATGATAGAAAAAGCAGTCCCATATTCCACAGTCTGAAGTCTTTGATTATTTTTCCTTGAAAATCCCAGTAAATTTTATCAAAGTGGCACTTAGAAGTAACTCCATCCTTATTTTATTTTACTTCATCTTTTTCTCAACTAAAACACTCATTTACAGTGAGCTGCCTTTGTTATTTAACTTTATTTTTACATAGCTGAGTGGATATTTCATGTACTTCCTTATTGGTTATGCAATGTATCAGTTATGCTATAATACAGATAAAAGAAGTCCCATTTGTGTTTTTCAACTATATGGGTACTGAGATATCAGACACTTGTAAAAGCATATAGTATTAAAATTTTCATTTACAGAGATTTTATGATATTTTTAAACTGCATTTTCTCTTCAGAGCCACCAAATATATATATGTTCGGCTTATGTCCTCAAAAAATATAGGAAAATAACTGTGTATATTTAAGTCCTGGTGTGAATTTAAATGTATATCATTTTGAATGCAAATACAATGAACTAATGTTTTCTTCGTGATAGACTATGTGAGAATTAATCACCTGAAACCCTGTGGAAAATATTATTATGTATGATATTCAAATATTCTTCTCAAGAATAATTCAGTTCATGATTATTTTGGTACAGCATTGCCAAGGATTAGATCCCATTGGTGTCCTTCAATTGCTTAATGAAATGGGAATAAAAAACTACATGGATGAGAGGAAAAGTGTTTTATGTGTAAAAAACATCAAAGGCAAGAATGAATTTCATATCTCTTTGATGTCACTCAGCTTCAGGTAAAGATTATTACAGCTTGCAGGAGTGCTAATTAAAACCAATAGTTACTTGATTTGCTTGGCATGCCTTTAAAATAGCTTGTAAAACTTGGCGTTCTTGACAAGAGGAAGATTCTGAATCCAGGAACATGTAAAATTTACAAGTCTCCCTACTGCTCCCTCACATACATAGATGTAATGATCTTCTGAATGTAAGTATCAGAAGATGGAGCTGGATGCATACTAATCTTCAAACTATGACAATTCAAACTAGAGGAAGAGCCTATTCTTTTCCTGCCATCTTTGGGAGATGAATGAAAGAAGCACTGATTAACATAAGTGTGATATTGACATTATTTTTCTTACAATTTGTAGCATATAATGTCATTTCTCAACTTGGATAAAGCTGTTACTTGTTAGCATCACCTTATCAGAGAACATCACTAGCAACTCTGCTTTGTTACTCTTTTTCTGTGTAACAGCAGTATCAAATGCACCACATGCTTTCTCATACCCTCTTTTGGAGATATTGTTATAGGGAGTAATGTGCATTCAATCTTTGATAAAAATAAGAAGGTGATTTCTGTTTTACTTGTCACAATAGTATCAATTATTTCACTATTAATACACCATACAGATTGGAACAAATTAACAGGCAAAAAGAAAACATGAAGTGCTCATGAAAGCCTACATTTACTCTTGGGAAGGTTTCCAAAATGTGCGAAATGTTAAAAAGGGAAGCATCTAATAGTAACTCCTCTTTGAATAATATTTGATGGCAGTCCTCTGTTTCACTTGTCAATTAGATGACTACCTGGAAAATAGAATGTATCTTCCCAACATCGTGGCATATTTCTCTATAATGAAGGTTTTGCCCGCTGAGGGCAATGTCAAAACTTTGAGTGTCTTCAGAGAAAGCAGAGTGTAGGAGTTCTCTTGACAATTTGGAGTATTTTGCTGCAAACGTTATTTTTCAGCTAGATAGTTTTCTGATGTGTATTTCACTGCTCCTTTCATATTTTAAGATGACAATCCGGATATATCCCTAAGTCAACAAAGGGGTGACTTGGATCAGCGTGCACTATTAACCTGCCAGCAGCCATTAGATCATGTTATATTTCCCTATTTAATCTCTTATCATCCATGGCTAGATGCCCTATCCTTCATTTTCATGTCCTTTCATCTCTAAAAGATAGTTTTCTATTTCTCTTCTCCCCTCTAGTCTGAATGCACTCAGAGAAATCTGCATTTTGTAGATCCTAATTTGACATAAAGAACTATCTGTCCCCAGGTTCAGGAAGTCAGCCTGTAAAAATTTGTCTGCTGATATGTACAATATTATATTGAAAATTTTTGAGACAAGCAAGATTTTATAACATATTTGTTGTATTTTAGCAGTGTATTTCCATTGATTTCATAGATGCATGCAGACTGAAAGGGACCTTAGGAAGTCTATTCTCCAAACTCCTGCTCAAACAAAGATCAGTGTCAAATTGGTTTCTTAGACCAGGTTACTTAGGACTTTATCTTTTCAGATCTTGAACATACCCAAAGACAGAAATTTGAAAATTGCTCTGGGCAACATTTTTCAATGCTTTCTTGTTCCCATAGTGATTTTTTTTTTCTTTTTATCTGCTTTCCTGCCTTTATTCTACATCTACTGTCTTTCCACCTTCTAACATGCAGCCATTGTCTTGCTCTGACTTCTTGATAGACTTCAGATGTTGGGGGGCTTCATTTAGGTCCTCCTGACACTATGTCTTTCCCAGGATGCCTCAGCCCCTCCTCACAGGGCATGTGCTCCAAACCTGACAATCCTGGTGGCTTTGCTGAACCTGGTCTGTTTTATCATTGTCTTTCTTATGCTGGGGATCCAAGATAATACAAGGTAAGTTACTCCATGGTATTTCATTTGTCACAGTAGCCCAGGTAAAGTACAATCCATGAACCACCTCTCTGCATGTGCTACTATTCTGTCTTTTTTTCTTTTACCCACCGAAGTATAACATTCTGACTTGGATAGAAGAATATTGTAGAATACCTTGTCAGAATCCTTGCAGAAGTTGAACATCTGCATCAGCTGCCCTCTTTTCATCCCTTGATTCTGTCATCTTATCATAGAAGGCAATTACATTGATCAGGCATTATTTATATTTGTTAAAATCAAAATATTCTCTTCTATGAACCCTAAGCACAAAAATCTGAAATAAGTTGTTGCTGAAGACTGCAATAAAGGAGGCACTGAATACCTCAGCCTTATCTTGTACTTGCTGTCACTAAGTCATTCATCCAATTCAACAGCAGTTCAGTACTTTCTTTATTCTTTTACTATTGAGGGAGCAGTAGGCACTCTTCTTGCCCCTCCTAGTATCCCAGATACCATCCTCTAACGTCTAGGCATTATCCACTTAACTTTCACCTTCTTTATGGTTTTTCTTCTCCTGTTCCTTTTCCTTTTCATATTGGGAAACAGACACTATTTCTTTCTTTATCTTCTTGGTCTCCTGATATGTCCACTCAGTTTCCTGAGCATCAAGATAGTCTATTCTTGGACTTTGGTGAAGGACGGACGCAAAACAGATAGCTTTCCTGAGTTTCTTTGAGCTTCAGAGCTACTTACCATGGAATCTCATTTACAAGTTCCACAGATTAAAAAATAAAAGAAAAGAAATTAAAAAACCCACAAAAATGCACCTGTGGTCACAAAAGCCAAGGCACTTCCTTCAGCACCAATTAAGCTGCTAGCTGCTAACAGCTGCTAACTTGCAACATGCATCCATTTCTGACAGACTTTCCTTTTGGCCTGAAGGACATCAGCTGTCTCAGCTTTTCCCCCCTCAGGTTTCTGTAGGCACTCTTGATGCACTCCTTGGCAGTGTCACTGGTACCCACTCTGATGTGTGACGTAGGAAATAAGGGCTGGACAAGCCTTCACAGCATCCATATCACAACAGACCCTGTTCTCCAGCAAGCAGCAAACCTCCAGTGACAACACAACCTGCAACCACCATCAACAATTTCTTTCTTCTCATTATGACTTCCAGTTCAAGTCCAGCTGGTTTCTATAGCTTCTCTCAACTGAACTTTGTTTCCTTCACTGGCTGTTAGGGAACCTTACAGAACAAAGTTGAGGTCAGAGAAGAATCATTTATCAGTGTCAGAAGCCACAAGCCTTCAGCCTTCCTCATTGTGAGAGCATCAAGCCACTGCTTGTTCAAGCTTCAAGCTGCCCCCCATCTGGCACAGCATGTCTGCAAGTTTTCCATAAAGAATCTGCCTCTTATTCATGGGAGAGTCATTTGAAGCTTATCACTTGGAAATTTCAGAAATATCAAATTGCTCTGAACTACTCTGTGTTGCCTCGGGAAAATTGCTTTACGTATACTAAGTATATCAGAGTAAGCAAAAGCGTTTCACTTCAAAATTTGTTTATATCCAAATGCCATCTGCTGCTGGGTGGGTTTTTTCATGAAATAAATTTCAATATGCTATGAAGGTCATACTTATTGCTCTACTGATATGTCAGCATAACACCCAATTTTGAAGAGTAATCTCATGCAGAAACAATTTGTTTTGCTCTAGAGATTGGATGTGAAGTTTAAATGCTCTTTTTAAAATAAGGTACAGTTTTCTGTATCCTAGATGCACTAGAATCAGTATATTCATTCATTTCAAGACTGCTTCATGCTAGGGTTACAGCACTGGAAGCTATTGATATAAGAGAAATATGAAGAATACAGCAAGAACAAAGGATGAATTTAAGTTGTGTGGTTGTAGTGATCTGTACTATCTATATAGCCAGCTTCTATTATCCCTATATACTTTCTGACATACAAATAGAAGGTAAGAATTATACATGGCTCTTAGAATTCTCCTGCAATGCCTTAGATTATGTCAAAATATTTGTCTGCAATGGAAGTTACTTTATTCTTTTTAGTAGCAGAAAATAATGTAATTCTGAAAATGCCCTAATGTGAAATGTGAACGTTAGCACTAAAGTGTAAACATCTGTGTATAATACAGAAAACCATGCTCAGGCATTAAGATGTGCTGAGAATTTCTCTCTCATGCTATATATCGCCATCTGTCATAGAATGGCTTTTTCTTCATGAGTGGACTGATAAATGGCAACACGTTTTTGGTTGCTGTCTGTTGTGAGAGAGGATTAGGAAGAGGAAAATCTGTGATTTTTAGAGTAGTTAAAGATACATTCATAACAAAAATGCTCCAAATAACATTCTTATTATGTTGACTTTTTAACACAACATCTACCCTACATATATAGTCCTTGTATTTATGCCTCTCTGCAAGTACTGAGTCATTGTGAATTAGTGTTCGGAGGTGTAACCTGTTTTATTCTTATCTGTATCTTTGTTCTTAATAAGGAGGAATATTAAAACAATAGCCACAAATGTAGAAATTCCAGCTTAAATCTTTTCATGAATAACTTAATGATGCATCAAGTCATGGAACACAAGATTTTCACTGTCTCTGAATCATTAAATGGATACTTTCAGAAGCAGTCCATTTTAAACCATTGAAAAATTACACAGGGTAAAGTGCCCCTCCGTGTAGTGAAGTTTTTAAGAGCAGCGTACCTGTAGACTTTTCAAGACTCAAACTGAAAGAGTACCAAAGATCCTACTAGATAATTGTTTTCTTTCTTTTCTCAGTTACAACCAGTATGTCAATTTGGGGATTGAAGCTGAAGACCTCAGTTAACGCTCTTCCCTTGACTCTTTCCTGGTGCTCACAGACTCAAAAAGAAGAGAATACTGATTTTCAATCTTAGGTACATTCTACTCTACAATATTTATTTTATGAACTATTTGAGAAAGCTTCTTATTTAGTAAAAATTCATTTGTAAGAAAAATAGAGTATTATCTTCAAAAGAAAATGAAGGGTAATTTTATAAGGTAGTTAGTAAAAGACCTCTTTGTTTCAATTTCTTTTCAAAATAAAGATGTTTAAAAATATAGTTTGCATTATATGTTAACTGTTTTTTGCAGGACTCTGCTGTAAACAGCTAACTGAAATTTAGTGCAGCCCCACACTGCTTGCTGAACGATGTAATCAACTATAATTAACTGGCTTGTAGTTACAGTGAACTTGTGTGGGCAATATCTGTTTAATTTCATGGTTCCTGAAGTTACTCTGAGCTATAACGACAAATAGAGGTACTGCAATCATCAGCTCGACAGTAAAATGTTAGGTGGTTTGGTGCTCCAGTCCAATTTGCAGTCCTGAGCTCCACGCTGTTCCTTGAGGGTCAGCCACCTGCCATTAGAGCAATGAGAACTGCAGGGCAGGCCAGCTGCTGAAGCCTTGGATAACAGTATGCATGTCGGATTTTAAATACATATCGTTCAGCTTTTCAGACAGTATTCAGATGGAAAAACACAGTGGTCTGTTTAATGTGGCTTCACTTAATTCTGCAGCTATCAGCTATTTAAAACTTCTTTTTACCCAGAAATCATGCTGATATGCTTTCACTGCTCAGTAATTCCTTCTCAGATTTTATCCTCCAAGATAATTCATATGCTAATATTCAAGTGCCTTACAATTTTTAGAAATGTACATTCTGTTCTGATTGTATTTGTTTACTTGATGCTAGCAAAAATCTCCTGTTGATCATATTCCTGTTTATTTATTTTATGCAATCTTGAAGCAATCTTTATATTTAATTGCCAGTATCCTCATTGTAGGTGACAGTGCGTAGTTCAGAAAGATGACTAATGACTCCAGTGTAAAAAGTAAGCACTTTCTTGTGATTACCGCATGTGATATGTCATATAAAATTATTCATCCAATTTTCGTAATAGAAATATATGTAGCATTATAATTACTAGTGCCACAGCTTTCATTGACAGTTTAATGCTAATTATAACAGATAGATAGAGAAACATCAGGAAAATGAATCATTTTTGAACTAAAGAAAATGGAAACAGAATTATTTCTATGTTCAGGATTTCTGCATATTGAATCTTTATACTTTAAAAATTGGACTCTTTTCACGAAAAAAGCATCCATGTTATCCATAATGCTACTGATCCCACATGTTAAAGGAGGGAGTTGCACCCTGTTCTGGCACAGGGACTCTATTCTTGTTACTTTTATTTTGGCAGTCCTAAGAATTCAGATTCTTAGAATGAATTCAGATTCATTCACTCCTATGCAAACATATGAGTAGCAGACAAGAAAACACTGCAAAAATACAAGGAAAAGCTTCTCCAAAACTTCTGCTGATTTCTGCTGCCCAGAAGACTTAAGGCAGATGTCACACGATGTAGATAGAGCTTTTAATCTCACTTTCAAGATCCTTAGCCATGTGCACATATGCAGGAATCCAACTACTTCTTGTCTTGGGTTATTTTAACCCTTCCTGATTACATGTCTCCTCGATGAGCCGTCCAGTATTTCTTGGGGGTTCTTCTAATGTTCTCATCTCCTCGGTATCACAGTTAAGAGTAACTCCCATCTCATTTAGTGACTAAAAAGTAAATATCTTCGGAGCTGAGCAGTCAAAACCAGAATGTTGATATCTGTTGACCACCCGACAGGATTTGAGAAGTCTGAATTTTCTCTCAAGTACAGTGATATATGAGAAACTAAACGACTTTGTCCACCTTCTGCAATGAAGCAGTCATTTCTGACTGTTTTCACTTGTCACTCTCAAGAGCTTGGCAGCACTGACTGTTACTCAGAAATCTCCTCTCACAGCCTAAATTGCCTGAATTTTGTGTGGTTTTAATCCATTCCCTTATTAGTGGATGGATCACCCTCTGCCATGGGTATTTAATTTCTGATGTGGAGCAAAGTAGAACTACTCCCCAAATTCTTACATGAGTGAAGAATAATTTAAACAGTTAACAATACTATCTACCCAATACCTGGAAGAAATGCTAACACTAGGGTTTCAAAATGAGCCTGACTTGTCTAAATGACAGTTGAAGTCCTTTGCTTTTGTACTAGCAGTAGATTAAAGAAGAAGGATGAAGGATAGCGTTTCAAACACAATCCCAGAATCATCTTTTTTTTCCTCAGTTTCATCTTTTTCACATTTGCAAGGCTAACTGCAGAGAAAGAAAACTCAACTCACTGCTAAAGTGACATGAAACATACTTGATACATTTGTTTCCTTCTAAAAGAAAACTTCCTATTTTAAGCATTCATTTCCACTCACCATCGTTGTCTTGAGGGATTTCTTATATGGACAGTACGGAGAAGAAAACAGAAATCTGCATTTAGATAGAAATATCAGGGGAAAAAAAAAATCTTACAAACAAGCTTAGTGGTGTGGCTTTTTTATTCCTTCCAGTATGACATGAAATAATTTTTCTCTTCCAGTTCTTAAACAACGATGCTCAAGAGGGGCTTCAGGGTCCCCTAAACATTGACTATGAGAATGTTATGACAGGTCTAGATGTATGGTGACCAAATCTTCCTAAATCAAATGCCCCAAAAGGCATATTTATTTCATCCGTTTCCTATAAGCATCTTCTGTTTCTCATTCACATATGAGCATAGTGGTGTCAATGAAAACGAATGAGAAGCTGAGGAATATCTTATTGTACTCATGCTCTGGGTCTTGATGCACTCTCTGGAATGTGAATAAGAAAATGTTAAAAGTGACCGATGATGTTTTAACAGGTTTTCCTAGATTTCAGAGGCTTGTTTTCAGTTCATAATTCACACGGTAACAGAAGGCAACACCATTGATTTTTACTGTAGCAATACTTGGACAAAAAGATTGTAAAATGCGTCACAACATTTTACACAGACTGAGAGAATTCCTCCCCTAGCTCACATCCCAGGTAATACCGGTGATTTCCCAAAGGCCAGATGAGACCCAGAGGAATGCCTTTGCAGGCTATTTGTGCATAATCTGTAACAAAAGAGAAATGACTTGCTCAGTCATGGAAAACCAGGTGCAGGGAAAGGGGAGTACAGCCTGAGAATAAACCCTCTGCTCAGAATGATCCCATATGCCCTACTGGAAAAATACTGCAGTAAGGAGTATTTCCCATCCACATAACCCATGTCTGTGGTTATACTGCGACAGCCTGTTTTCCTCCACAAAATAAGAGTCTTTTCTTAAATGGTAAATTAATGAAGATCGCTTCTGCAGCACCAAGCATATCAGTACATTAGAGTAAAACATCTTTATCATGCTATGGTAGTTCGTAGTCCAGTGGACACTAAAGTAACAGGCAGATTAATGAGGTGAATTCAGTGTTTTCCAGGAACAGCATGAGACTTGATACTTATGATTTCCAGAGAAAACGGGTCAGTTGTAATTGTACTTTTAGCTAATAATGATATGTACGGAGCAGCTTCCTCAGAGTTGTGTTTTCAGGGATTATACTTATGAAAGGACCATATTTGCTGCAGTTGGCTCCCAAAAGCCCTTTGATACAGAAAATTACATTTTGGTGTTCACAGTATCTTATTTTATGAAAAAGCATGGAAATGTTAGTGTCATTTAACATGCTTCCCTATAAGTTAACATAATTAAACTTGTTATCTGAAAGACAGAATAGAAAGCAGCTTGAGTAGACCTGAGACTGATGCACCATGGAAAGTAATGGTGTTACTGAGGATCCCAGTGTCCCAGGTGCATCATTAACAAGCTAGCAGTGCTGAAGCATCTATCATAAGTCTACCCTTCAAGTGAAGGAAAATAGTTAAACCATCTTCTTCTGTAGACTTATAATGATGTGGAGCTCACCTGAGTGCCCTCACCAAAACCTCTGAAAACATGGACATGTGATCTTAAGGGTACTTTAAATAATTACTGAGGGTACATAAGATTTATAATAATCTTCGATTTTCTAATGAATCTTATTGCAAGTCAGGGTACAAGAAGAGGTGATCTTTGTATAACTGTTTCTGTTTTCAATAAAACAAAGTAGGCAAAGGTCAGCATATCTACTATATCGAGCTGGGAATTAATGGAGTTACTACATGGAAGTTAATGAGTCAAGATACTTAATATTAACTCCAAAAGTCCTGTCACTTGAAAATGAGAAGTATTATAATGAAATTCAGTAAGCTTAAAAGAATCTACAAGGTCTGGGACTGCACATTACTGTTGTATGCTCTTCTTTATTTATCATCATCAACATATTGATTACAGCAGCTTGGTGAAAGCTCTATGATAGGTGAGCTGCGAGGAGTAGATGAATGATGAAGTAGAAGCATGGCAAGGCTTCACAGCAGAGTGTTTGTGCTTACAGGTTATAATTAATCTGTTGCTGCTATTTCATTACTGGTAGCAACTTGCAAAATACACAATTCAATTCCCACTAATGATCTGATAGTTTCAGAGTTAAAACAAATAGTTTTTTTTTTACAATTTAAAGATGTGTCCATCAGTCTGTATTATGATTTGAGATATCTATAATTTTGTTGTCTGATTACCCAAATTACAAAATAACATACATGATGTTCACTTGTAATTAACTTGGTTTCTTCTCCCCAAGATTTGAGGCCTTGTGGGTTACAGGTGAGCTAGAGAAATATGATGGAGGTCAAAGAAAAAAGCCACTGGCCCAAGTGTTGACAGTTTTCCTGTCTGTTCTTACAGCACATTTGAAGTGTACTTACGTCAGTATGCTCATAGCAAACTGCTGCACCATATCACTGGTTATACTAGTAACTTTAGGTATGTTTCAACATCCTCTAAACTAAATCACAGAACTTTTGCTGATGCTAACAGAAGAAGGATCTATGTACATGCTCTAGAATATACCAAGAGAAATCATATTTGACTGATATAA
Organism: Alectoris magna; assembly: GCA_030625065.1. Lineage (NCBI taxonomy): Eukaryota > Metazoa > Chordata > Aves > Galliformes > Phasianidae > Alectoris > Alectoris magna. The sequence goes on along the minus strand of CM060562.1, from coordinate 81,444,292 downwards.
ACTACACGATAAAAAAAAATCAAGAAAACGTTAGCAGTACTGGCGAGCAGAACTGGACCCAGCACTCCACGTGTGACTTCATTGGGGCTGCACAGAAGGGAGGGATCACATCCGTCAACCCACTGCAAACACTTCCCTCCATGTCACACAGGGCGCCGTTGGCCTTCTTTGTCACAGCCAGTTCATGCTCAGCTTGGTGTCCACCAGGATCCCCACACTGTTCCTGCTTCAGCTCCAAGAGCATTAAATAGTATTAGAGCATTAAAAACTACAAAAGCCCCTTTAAATTATGATGTCATTTTTTTTTATAACTGTTCTATATTCTGCAGCTGGAGACAGTCACTTTAATTGTCTTCTCTTAAGACATAAATAAGGTTTTACTGTCAGTTAAAGAATAAAGAATACTTAATTCTTTGAAATGGCATCATTTGTGATATGCCACAGGCTATAAAGAGAGATGTGCTTTTAATTAACCTACTATTATACTTTCTGATTTACTTAAAACTAGAATTGCTCACTGTGGATTGAAGACATCTGAACTGGAAAATGAGCCTTTCAGTCACTCAGTCCTGGCTCTAGATGAGAAATGAGTCTGAAGATTGTTCACTGAGAACATCTTCATTATTCTCCAGAGCTTCATTTACAAGAATTGAGAACACTAGTGCCCAGTGGGAGACCTAGATGGTATTTAGCCAGAAATTAGCCAGAAATCAAACAACTGTTTCTAAACCATTCCTTTAACTTCAGAGTAAGTTGTCTGGGTTTTTTTTTGAAGTGGTGTTTCGGCAAGAAAAACAAATCAGGGGTAGGTTAGCAAAGTACTACCCCACACATTAATACTAGTTTCTTCTCATGTTCTAGCATGGAAAATCAGCCTTTCTCAGTGTTGTATCAGTTTTGCTCTGGCTCTTCTGTCCCACACATGAAGTATAAGGAGAGCAGGCACAGTGCTGTCTAAGAACAAGGCAGTGTAAATCCCTTCTTATTTGAAGTTTCCTGCTCCATCACACATCTGAATATGAGTGGGAAGGAGACATCCTTAAAACAAATGCACATTCTATTCACGTATCAGTTGAATCTACCTCGAAGCCTAGAAATCCAGTATCAATTATATAAAAGCACAAACTAGTTACTACCCCCTGGACAAGAAGTGTGGTTTAAGTGCCCAATAAGTAGTTCCAATTCCCCTGTTCAAAAATTAGAGATTCAAATTGCATTCAAAAAGACTAAATTTATTGCTACTTCATGGTGGTGACTTTTGGTGGGGTTCCTGGGTCTGTTCTCTGACCTACACATGAAAATTTTGAGCAGAGCATCTCTGCTTTCCTGAGATCCACGAGGTTCTGGTTTTATGCCCTTCTCCTCTCATATTGGTAAACTCTTGATAGGGCACTGCTTTCACTATGAAGCAGCAATAAATGTAGTCCTTTTGAATAACGTGCCTGCAGCAGAGTGCAATGCTTGACTTTAAACTGATGATACAGCTGTTTTTCAGTGTTAGTACCAAAACATTGTCCTTCTCTAGTGCCATGGCTGCTAAGACAAGCTGGTGGTAGGGGGAATTGGAGTTACAACTCTAAAAGTTTTGATGTAACTTCCTGTCAGCATTATAAACTGCTTTGTTACTTTCCTTATGAATTAGCGCTCTCTTCTGTCTATTTCCAGTCACTTATTTGCTGCCCGGGCAACATGGTATATGGGTGTTGGCAGAAGCAAATCCATGTACAAACCCAAGTACATCCATGGTTTCTTTGCAAGAGGGAATTATGACCACTGTAAGGAAAGAATAAGGTGACATACAGACACAGAAATACCGTCCACATTGTAGGGAGGCTGAAAAGGTGCTAGTCATGATTGCACTTTACCAAATAGGAAGTTCCCAGCTGCCCAGGTCATGCTAAAAGGAGGATAATAGCAGCCTAACATTCCAGAAGTCTACACCTGCTATGTTCAGCCATTCTCACATGTGGGAAGCGAATCGTCTTGTTCAGATAAGCAGCAGGAGCCTGGCAGACTACTTGCAGAGCTGATTAACTGTAATTGGTCAGTCAGTTTTGTGGGGGTGAACACAGGTAATAATTTTTCTCCAGCTGCCTTAACTGTGTGGATAGAAACAGGTCTTTACAGAGTTTTCCAGTGCAGGGGAGGGCAATGCTGTGCTCAGAAGTTGACCCAAGGGCTCAGCCGTGCATTAAACAAGGAGGCACGAGCATGGCTCACAGCCACCAGCATACAAGAGCAAGGTGTCAAGCCATCCTCCAAATCTGGAAGGGGAGTCTTTTCAGCTGTCTGAGTCACAGCAGTAGGTCTGAAGAGTACATGAAGCTATAGTTCACAGCACCTCAGAGAGCTGAGCAGACAGCTTCCTATGCGTTTTGTGTGTATAATTTATTAAAGCCCCTGATTTAATGAGATCTGTTTGGGTTCCAAGCCTTTAATAATCGAGGGCTCTTTCCCAGTCATCTTTTTGAATTTCCACCACCAGGAGTTCACTCACTGACAGCTTTAAGCCGATGATAGGTGAGCAGTGCTCTCAGGGTGGCTGTCTGTCTTCTAACCTGACATATGAATGAACCTTTTCCTATGTATGTGTATATATCAGACTGCTCTTGACAGAACATGTTATTTTGAAGTTCTTCAGTAAATACCATAAGCACCAGCTGCTCTAGCCACACGCACACTCACTACGCTTGTCTTAAAAATTAACTTATTGTTAACGAGTGTTGTTAATAATCACTTTGGAGCTTTGGGACATTTTATTTGTTCTTTCACATGCACCAGCATTGAAATATTCATACATCAGCCAGATGTTTACCCATCCTAGTTTACACAGACAGAGCTCCTAATTTCTGCAGTTTAGAGAAGCAAAATGTACTCATGAGAAAATAGTAAGCTTTGATATGTCCTCTCCTCTCCCTTCCCTAAGTCCTTAGAAAGGCAGTTTCCAATTATGAAGTGTTCCTCAAAACCAGAGTTTTGAGAGACTTAGGGCCAAGCCAAGTTAAAAGGTTCCTTAAAACAGACCCATGCCATTCCCAAAGAAAGAAAACAGCTGTTCTTGCTTTATTGTTCTTTCTGGTTATAGTTTGTAAGCACTCTTGAATAAGAGCTATTGGGTTATTTTGACATTGAATTCCCATACAAAAACACATACAAAAAAAAACCTTTAAAACTGAGAGAAGAACAATAGTACGCAATTTTATTAAACAAATCGTCAACAACAGCAACAAAATTGTGAACAGTTAGTGTTACTGTTTCTTTAAAGCCATTAAAAAGATTAAACTAACCATTTAGTTCAATTTAAGATCCCTTGTTCCACTGTAGCTGGCAGTCCAGAGTGGAAAGTCTTGCTAAAATGTTTTAAAATGCCATAAAATTATTCATCACACAAAACATGAAACTCTAGTTACTATACAGGGGAAAGTTAAAAAGAAAAATAAATTTCAGTTGTCCAGTGCTTCCAACTTCCTCTTTTTCAAAATCTTTACTGTTGTTTTACAGATGTTCTTGGGAAAAAGAAAGAAGAAAAAAACCACAACAGAATTAGAGTTCACTTTCAAACAGTAATGCAATATGTGCAATCTCCAATAAAATAATACTTAATACTTAAATTAATGCTTCTTCAAAAGGAACATGCTTCTTCTGAGTAAGCTATCACACCATGAGTTACTAATTTAATAAGCTTGATTTAATTTCAATTGATTAAAACAATTTATCATCAGACATAATAGTATATTGAGGAATAGTCGTGACAGAAGGAGCTATAAGGACAAGAAATTACCTTCTCTTCATCTCCCACTTAGGGTGGCTTTTGAATTTGGAGGGCTAGTAGTTTGAAAAGTTTTTGATCACACCATAGTAGAGTTGGAAAAAATAAATGTGAGAAATGCAACTCTAAACATGCTGCAGAATAATACCAGGCCCAAAGGGCAGAGTCTGTCACTATAAATATCAGACATCCTGTATTCTACTTCCCCCCTTTCATCTCTTTCAATCATAATCAGACCCAGTTCTGCAAGGAAACATTTTCATTTGCCCTTCAAACTTTCACAGTGACAAGAGAATTTTTAATAACATCAACTAATGTTATGCTTCTGCTCCACAACAAGAATAACATTCTACAGTATTAATTTATATGTACAAGTCATCATATGCAACTTTGAGAAGCTTGAAGTAAGCTGCCATTCTTGGCTGAAAAGCTCTGCTTTGGTAAATGGGCTTCTTTTCTGTTATTTAGTTTTCCCCAAACTATGCTGGATCTCCCATTTCACAAACAGTTCTTACCTCTTTGGACAGACCCTAGTTTTAATTTTCTTATCACCACAATCGTTTTAGTCACTGTTATTCACAGTATATACATATTTACCTATCAAGTTGCATTTCTGAATGTAATTAAGCTGATTCAGTAAAATCACTATCTGGTAATTTAATCATAGGCGATTTTTTTCATACTCATTAACCTAAACATTAACTTAGGTGATCCCAGAACCTGACCACTGAAAAAATGCATTAATTAGATAGAATTGTATGTAAATGTATTCCAGGTTATCCAGAATCTCTGCATATGAACCTTTCTTAGCACCAGTTCTTGAAGTGACTGTTGATTTACATTGACCTGTTACAGTTTGATCATTTTTCCTCCATGGTTAACAATTTTAACAGGAAATCCAGATCTTCACTTTTTCAAAAACTTTTTTCAGGCTGGTCTTGTCATGGTTAGGACCTTGGCAGTTCCATTTATCCTGCATAGATTTCACAGCAGCTTCCGCTGTTGACACAACTTTTTAGCCCTTCCTTCCTACTGGCCTGTTCATGAGTGGATCAGTCTACCCCCATTGCCTTTTACATTTTCCAGCGCCCTTTCTCTCCTTGAGCCTTATCATCACCTACCCCTTTCATTATGTTAACTTTTATATGGGACTGGACTTCTTTCTGGGGGGAAAAAAGTATTTCTTCCTACTTCTCTCCTCCAGTGCAAAATCTTTATTTTTCAAGTCGGCTTTCCTGCTATAAAATAATCTCTACTTCTGTGTTCTCCTTCTCTCACAATCACATCTCCCCATAGTGATCCTCTTAATCCAGCCAGGGGCCTGTCTTTCCAGTCCTTTTGCTGGATGATTTTCTCTGCATTCACTCCCTCCTGCTCGCTTTCTCCATCTAATCTCCAAAATCCTGGATTGTCTCCACTGGCATCCCTGGATGCACCACTTCTCCTCATGAATTCTTGTTCACAACTTCAGCCAGTGATGTTATGTAATCATGAGAAATGATTGTCACCTTCACAGAGAAACATTTTACGTGTCTCCTCCAACGTTCAGGAGCCTGTTAACCATCACAGCATTCTTTGTTTACGCAGTACCTCTTTTAAAGCAAAAAATAAGGGAAAATAACACCTACATTTCCTCATGCATGTTCTTCCCAACTATTCTCGCTGGTCCCTGACCTCTTCCATAAATTGCAATGATTTTTACGTTTTTCTCTGACCTTTCTGCCTTCAGAAATATGATTCATGAACAGAACAATGGTCCACCTAATTTTGCAACCTACAGTGGTGATAGCTACAGCTGTCACTGTAACTCCTTCAGTTTCAAGATCCTCTTTCAAGATAAATACAGAACACCATTACACCTTAGCTTTTGGTTATCAGTAGATTTGTTGTTTGTTTTTTTTCTTTCTTGTTTTTGTGATTTTGCCATGTTTTTGTGTGTTTGTGAACTATGACTTTGAAGAGCCCCTCAACTTTTTTTGGAAGGTCTTCTTTGAGCCAATAAGACAATGTTTATTTATTTTCCAAGTTTAATTCTCCAAGTTTAATAACAGGGTATTCACAGCCAGCACCTATGCCAGCTTGTCTGCAGGTGTGAAGAACTCACTCTTACTTAACATTTTCCCTATACCCCTTTTGTCCATCAAGAAAGATTTTGTTCATTTTGATTATTTACACAAAAATTACCTGTTTCCTTTAAACCCCTGGAGAGTTTAATTTTTTTTTTTTCCATTTCTTTCTGGGAGACTTACACATACATGATGTGTGAAAAACATTACCTGGGTTATATGCCTGCTAGCTGAACAATCTATGAATTCAGTTTGTTTGGTACCCAAAGCAGACAAGAACAAATCAGGGCATTCATGCATTTTTACAGTTAACAGCATGGCTGGGACACAGTTGCAAATCAAGAAGAACCACAGAAAGCGTAGCATTGTTCCCGCTCAGTGCGGTCAATCTCATTTCCCTCAGAAAAAAAAATACCTCTTTGCAGTAGCTTTTCTCCAAAAGATAGTTCTGAAAGCAAGCTGGATAAAATAAAGACATTAACATTGCGATAAATAATTCTTCCTCGGTAAATGAGCTACTCAGATTGTTTGTAAGTACACAAATAGTTTTTAGATTGTATAGTGACTCACAGAAACTCTATTTCATCTTTGGGAAAGCATCTCACACATTTTGTAGTACTATCAATAACAAACAATACATAGTAAAATGGTACAAGCAGGGAAACAATTTGATATTGATAACAGGAAACAGTGCAGTACCCAAGCATACGTTCACAGACTGCAAATCCTCCTTCTTCTGCTCGTAGAACCACAAAGCTGAATGGACTTCAAAGACCCTACACATTTTACCTAATCATTTAGCAGACCTTCTACAATTTCAATTTTAATGAAAAACATAATTTACCACAATTAGAGTTTAATTACTTCACCCTCAGCGTGTTCTCTTATATGATAGCTATCAGAGCTAATTATTTCCTTTCCATTTGAGTTTAATAAAAAAAAAGTAATTTGGCCAATGTAATTGCTGGAGTAAATCTAGCTACAGTGGAGCAACACAAACGAGATTTTATGATACATCTACTGGGGTAACACTAGCTGAAACTGAGGAAATTTGTACTTTGGAAAAAGAAAAAAAAAAGTGCATAGTGGAAATAAGACCGATTCAAATACCTCTACATTTTCACCTAAAAGTTTCAGTGCAACACATTTAAAACTTCACTTAAACCAATAAGAACTCAGGTGCTGTGACTGGAAAGCAACACTTACACCATCCAGGAGCTGGTCATGAATCAGGTTTAGCTGCTGTTTCATACAGAGAGCACTGTAAGAAAATTTGAATCACAGCTGGTGGAAAATAATCTGCTATCCTGAAATGTCTCAGTCCCACAGTGCCTTGATAATCTGCTGTGACAGCTGATCTTACTCATGGGTGTTGCTAAAACTTTCTAGTATTTTCACTTGACTTAGGCCCCCACCTTGGAAAGAGCAGTGCAGTCTTACCTCTGTGCCATTTATTGTGGGAACTGTGGCTGCAGATGCATCAGCAGAGTCGCAGTCTCCAACAGCCACCTGAATTACACTTTTGGAGACAAGGCAGCAACAAAGATGAAAATTAATGACAAAGCAACTGGAAAATGTGCTTTTCAAAAGAAATCCTCTGTAGATGGCAAGAAGAACATTAAGCTGACCACATGAACTGGTCTGATTTGTGAATGTCTTAGGCATATTGTTTTGAGGGAAAACATCAAACAGAACTTCACCCTTCCTGAATCTTCTTTTTCTTCCTTGCAGAAAAACTACGATTTCCTATTAGAGAGAAAATCCAGTTTTCATTCTGCAGTAGTCATCAGTAATTTTGATAAGTAAGATTTTGATTGCAGCACAGGAGTCTTAACAGTGATGACAAATCGGAAAGTTTCCCTTACTTGAAGGATCAAAGGGCTTTGTTCTTTTTCTCCTTGTCTTTATATTAACCACACACTATTGAACTTATTTGGTGTTTCTGCAGATGGAGAGGTATTGGTTCTCTTCCATCCTATTTTTCCTCTTGCTTACTTTGTCTCTCGAGTTTAACCCATACACCTTCATCACTTCCTTAAGAAGTTTTCTCTCTTCTCGGTGCAGTCTAGATTAGCGCAGATTTACAAAAAACAGGCTCATTGCTTTTTCAAAAGGAATGCCTTTTTCTGGCCATTTTGCAGTAAAATCTCTTTTTATTCTCCAGTGGTTTTTAGCATGCTGTATAATACGTTACGCAGAACGTAGAGTCACTTCAGTAGTCTTCTTCAAACTCTCTGAAGTGTGACTCAACACCAGCAGGATGAAAAAGCTGTATCTTTGATCTCAGTATTACTACTCACTTGTCAGCCTTTTATTTTCTTCTCTTTTGAGTCAGAAGCATTATTCTGCGTACTTCTAATCATGCTAACAAGTATGACATACTTGGCATCAGTTTATCTTGAAATATTTTTACTTCATATTGGCATTTCCGCACAGAAATGAAATGGGTCACCTGCACTTCAATAAAACTGTCTGCAGCTCATCAGTCTGTTAAGTTCAAGGTTAATCAAATGCTTATTTCATTCAAATAAGAGCATAGGCTGGATTTTTAAAAACAGTCTAAATACAGTCTACTCCTCATCCTCTTTTAAATGTATTGGCCTCTTGATTTCAATGAGCCCAAAAAGCATTTTCAGAAATCCTACTCTGCATGCTTTAGAGTAAAGAATAATGGCTTCTTATGAAGCCTTTTAAGATTTTTGTACTAGAGCCATTTGGATGGAAACATTCAAGATTTTGCCTCATGAACTGAAAAGTAGTTGTTAAAAAAATCTCGGATTTTTATAATATTGAAAAATTCAGAACCTGAAATTTCAGAAGCAGCAACAAAAAGCCGTAAAAAAACCGTATGAACATCAAAAGGTATATAAACATGGCGTCATGTCATTTTTAGAACATGTTTAACCTGGTTAGTTTTCCATCATACTTCATTCCTCCAAATGAGAAAATATTAGAAGCTGCAGGTTGCTGTTTTTCATAAGACTACACCCTTTCTAACTCTTTTACCCTGAAGAATAAATTGTTTCCAAACGCAGACCCCAGCTCCTGCTTCATTTACAGCCATAAATATTGTTGACATAATTCTCTCTTAAAGCCAAAACATCACTGCTGCCTTACCTTTGCCAAGAGACATCAACATATAGGTCCAACAGAACTTCTCCTAACAGTAAACACTGACTGGGAATCATGCTGAATCAGTTACCAGAGAAAAATACCATCAGGTCCACCACTACTGGCTCCTTCATGAGCCTCCATCAGCCTTAACATTTACACCTGCCCTAATTTTCCTGCTGGTAGTTACTTGTCAAGGTGAGCACTTCCAGGACACTCCTGCTGCCTGGGGTTTCCTGACAGCACTCATTAGGAGGTAATTTGCCAGTTGCTCTGAAGGTCTTGATTGCATTCTGTAGCTTGAAGACCTCTAATATACACCTGTTGTGACTAATTGAATCCTATTAATCCTTGGTTTGTTCAAGGGTGCCTGCAGTCTTATAAAGGAGCAATTAAAGCACATCTTTTTCCTCTTGTGTGATTGAAAAAAAGCAGTTTGTTTTCTATCTGGCTATGCTCAGTCTCAGCTGCTGGAGTTACACAAGCCTTTCATACACACACTGAGGCTTCCTGCAGGTTTTCACTTTGTTTTTACTGACACTGTTCATTATTTAAGACAGAGATTTAGGTTTACAGCATTCCTGCTTCTCAGTCCAAGCACTGAATGTCAGTGTTTCTTTGTGTGCAGTGCAAACTGTATTCTAAGCAGTGTTACGTAGCATCTTTATTCAAGAACTACCTCACCTTTGTGGAAGGGGGGGGAAAAAATAAAAAAAGAAAGCAGGAAATGGTAGCCATGAATTTGGTTGCTTCCATGGGTCACTTCCCAGTATTGCGTGGTTCCCGTAACAGTATGTTGAATGCAAACTGAGGACTTTTTGTATCACATAACTGAGCCCCAATCCAGGCAAACCTACTCTTGCACATACAGTTGCAGTGCTAGTGCATAAGGAAAGTAAGCCCTTTCTGATTTTTGAAGTCATCAAAGAGTGCTTGTAAAACACTACCTACTATTTAAGAATAGATTTGAATTTCCTTTTTTAAAGCTCCTGATGCAGCTGGACTTCTCCCACTGCCTCATGAGAAGGGGGTTTCAATCTCAGTGGGCATCTGATCCAGCGTAGTTTCTGCTGTAATGTATCTTTTATTTCTTTGTATTTTTTAAATTACTTCAAGACTTCAGAAGTTGCCTGAAGAGTGCAAGTTTGCTTAAATGTAACAATTACAATAAGACAGTTTTTAAAATTTGCCTGCCTCCCACTTTCTATAATAGCTCCCATTTGCCACAGTAATTGATTTTTTGACTGTGTGAATGATTTAGACAGTGCAAAAGGGAAAAAAAAAAAAAAGAGAGAGAGAGAATCACTCAAACTTCAATCACTACAATTCTGTGATTCTGTGAAACTTCTGTGCTGTGGTGGAGCAGTCAGAGTGGTGACTGAAATAGTTTATTACAAAGTCTGCATTTGTCAACCAGACCCGGAGAGAAACACTGAGGATTATACAGTGTAGATGTAAAGCTGTTGTGGAAAGCGGTACTTTGGCATGGCAGAATTAAGCATGCTGGAGAGGTCTGAAGGTCTGCCTTTTTGCCCCATTTAAGGTTTTATACTTCATTTGCAGTTCTTCAAGTGCTGGGCAGACCTGCGTAGAGCTGAGTGGCAGGATCAGACTGCCAGTTTGCTGCCTGCTGCTGGCTTAGTGTGAGTGGCAGGGGAGAAATATTCTAAAGCCTCCTTGTGTTTGAATCTCGTCTCTGTCCTAGCGCATGCCCATGTTTCTACACAGTGTTTTTCCTCTTCTCTCCTACCTGTGGCATGGATACAAGGAGCAGGTTGAGCCTCTCATTCCCAGCAAAGCACAGAGCGAAGTTCTTGCTGTGATGGGGAAATCCTGAGAACTGTACCCAGGGCTCTCCCCGATAGTTTTCATTCACTCCTTCATTCATTCTTAGTGACTACTAGCTCAGTCAAGATTCAGTTTCCTGCACTGCCATGTATTCTAATGCTCTCACATCTCCCAAATTCTGTCATTTCTTCTTTTACAAAAAGTCACTTGCATGCATGGAGCAAGAATTAATTACAAGCCTGTTAGGAGGGAAACAGCACTTGCCAGATTTCCTCAAGTTCTACTGCTTTGATCAAACAGTCTCAAAAGAAGAAAGAAGGGAACAAGCCCTGCTCTTGGAAACTCCATCAATTGCTGTCACTGCTGCAAACAAATGTGAAGTCAGGCTGTGTGGTCAGAACTGAGAGCTGCATGGTTCTACCACAGCTGAAGAAATTCAGTTAGGTGGTAGGGAAAAAATGTAAAAACTTCAGCAGAAATGGAGAAGAAAGAGGCAGAAGGGAAGAACGTGCTAAGGAAAGGATATTCAGTTGCAATGGAGTAAAAATTTAAAATAAGTAGAAATAAAATCCTACCTTTGACAAAGGAGTTTGAGCTGAGGAAATCATTGCTCTGACTTGCCATCTTCACTGTGACTTGCTGTCAAAACTTCAAAATCCAAAAAATGATTTCCCTTCAGAAGGAGACAGAAAAATTACATTTTAGTCTTGTTTCTATCTATAACTCAAAATAATAGGCCTGTCAGGCAAGGAGTTTTAAATTCTCTTCTGCTTCCTTTATTTTTCTTCCTCACTCCACTATCTTTCCTGAGAGTTCTGACTACAAACACTTTTGTGAAGGGATGTGGGACAACATAAGCTGGGCAATCCATCTGGAGTGCTAGGGCAACCAAAATACACCCAACTTGCAAGAGTAAAATATATATTTTTGTTATGAAGCACACCAAAATCTCAGGAAGAGAAGCCAAGGAAAAGATCTGGTGGCACTTTGATGTAAAGATTTCTCAGAGTCCACACATAAATATGAGCAAATTTTCTGGGTGACATGAATAATTTAGGATAGTAATGTAATTATTATAAATGTATGCCTGAAAAAAAAATATATATATATTTCCTACTGATCCTTTTTGTTTCTCATTTTAAGACAATGCTCAGACTTTACTTCCCTTTTTAGTGCCAAGGAATTGTTTCTGTTCATCTTCCATATTATTAATTTTTCAGTACTTTTGTCCCCTTCTCTTGTGACGCTTCTGTGAGATTTCTCACTTGATTGCCTCAGCCTTTGAGTGGGCTCCTCAGCTTTAAGAATTTGGGCTTTCCATCTCCAGCTGAAGCAGGGGATGGTAGGAAGCAGATGCATTTACTGCTCCTGTACCAGGGGACAGGAAGGCTTTTCTGTATTTAAAACTGTATTTTTCCAGCATGAAAAGATATGAACACATGTAAGCTACAACATTTCTCCAGATGTTAAAAGAGTCCATTAAAATGCTTATTTTTCTCTGAGTACCAGACGAGTAGGCTGTGCTCCAGGAATCTTTTCTTCTCTTTTTTTTTTTCCCTCTGGACTGTCAGTCTGTGTTTGCATTTCCACCTCCACATTCCTGATTTCAATTCTTATATGTGACAAAGCACTTCTTTAAATCATCTGATCTCCGTGGCAACTTGCCTTACGGGACCACTAGTTAGCTGACTTCTGGGTTTATAGAACACCAGCATGAATTATTTTCCTTTTCTAGAAAAGATAGCATCTTCCATGCTATCTTTTTGACAGAAAAGGCTACAAAACTCTTCTACTTAATCCACCATGCAGATGCTTCTATATGTTCATCTGGAGACAAATGAAGCCCTTCTCCGCCACAGTACTGGCAGATTTTTCTTGCCCAGAAATCAAAGCAAAATCCCATACTTGGTTTCGTAAGGTAACTCACCGAGTTCTCAGCAGGGCATGAACCAAGACCTAGTTAACAGATACTGACATCCTGTAGACTTCAAATTAAATACCACGATCCTCTTGTGTGGTTGCATCCAACAGAGAAAACAATGAGCCTCAGACTCAGTTAAATGGTATGTGGCTAAACACTACTTTTTCTTCCTCAGCTCATGAGGCAGCTGTCTGGTGAGGACAGCAGGAGAAACTGGATGAAAAGTTGCCACAACTGTTTGTTTCCAAGCTATCCGCTGCAAAGGACAACTTCAATAAACAAATGAAACAGCAAGTTTGAATAGAAGCCTTTTTTTGTCTCTTCTTCAGATGTGAATGCATCTAGCGATGCCCCAAGGCTATTCATAGGAGTATTTTTGGTTAAAAATGAGTACAGAGAAACAGAAACCTGAAAATGTTCCTAATATTTATCTTTGCCTGAGCTGTCATGGTGCCACTTCTTCTGCAACTGTTTTCCATAAGCTCTTGGATTTGTTTTTTCTTGACAAGGAAGTAAACCCCAGACCTACATTTAAGTCTCACCAAGAAATGGTGTGTTTTGAATGCTCTGAAAGCATTTCTGTTCAAATTCTGATTGTGGGCATCAGACTTTGTAAACTCTGCAATTCCAGAGCAATTCAACATCAATTAAAGTGGTTTTTTTAAAATGTGTCAGTTTAACTTGGCTGTTCAGCAGATTTCTAGGGAAAATACAAACCATTTTCTTTCATTCTCTGCACATATGGATGGAAAGAAATCTTTAATTAAAGTCGTCATTACTTCTGTTGACCTAAAGATGCTATAGTGTTTCATAAACTGTTAATGAATAGATATTTCACCAACCCATATTGTAATTTAAAATTGTTTTACATCAATTTGTGCAAGAGTTTTAAAGTGTATTCTTTACTTTTTTGGAGAAAGGTTTGTCCTTTATATTACTTCATTTTAAGAAAAAATATTTATTGTAAATATATTCTTACTGATTAGGATCTGGATGCTTTTAGACCCTCGCACGAAATATGGTATTAATATTTTGTTCAGCTTTTCTACCAGGGGTCATATTTTTATTATCTTCAATGTACTTTGTGTTCATTCAGGATAACATGTATGGCTCAGTAATTTAAAGAGCATGAAAATATTTTGTAGAAGCCTGCAGAGCAAAATTGTACAAATCTCCAAAGGAACAAAGGGAACACACCTCTGGGAACTGAAGAGAATAGCTAAAGTGTCTGTGGAGTTTATCACCTTATCACCTTCTTGAGCAGAACATTTTCCTTTGGCAACTGTACACTGGCGCATCAGTTATTGTGTACTAATTATGCTAACCAACCTAAAAAGGAAATGTATATTGAAATCACATAACCCAACTTCACATCTCGCAGTAAGGTAAAACATTCACACTACCAGTGCATTTATGCTAGAGAGAAAGGTAAAATTTTATCTTGGATATATGAAATTTACAGTTACTTCAGGAGTTACGATGTCTATCTGAGGCCTGAATACACATGGGGTACCGATTCCTTAGGGGATGGCTTTCTGCAGAAAAAAATGGAAGACCATGAAAAGCAATTCTCTGAAGGTTCCAGGCATATTGAAAAGCTGCTCAGAGAATATGAAATAATGTTGACAAAATTCAATATTTTTATCATACTTACATCTCAAATTACCTCTGTGGTATTTAGATTAAATTAAATTAGTAGTTAGAAAAAGAGGATAAGTTTCAGACAAGAGAATATCAGTATTAAAATGAGAGACCCTATGGAATATTTTAATTTCTAATAATTATTGAAAAGAAATATAAAACTCTTCTTCTGTGCATCAGTCCTAAGTAGCTAATAATGTGTAAGAAAAGTACTTTTTCCTATATCCTTAGTGAAAAATTATTTATTGAAGTGCCAGATACTGCAGCCTGATTCTTTTATGAGGTACTAGAAAAAAGTAGTTCACTTTCTGGCAATTTTTGCTAGATTATCCTCCATATGAAAAGAAAAAAAAAAAAAAAGGAAAAAAAGAGATTCCATATTTTAATTTGTTATTCTGAAAGACAAAACAAAACAAAAAAACATTGAATGAAGAAATACACACATCTTTTGATGTGTATATGTGATGTGATATATATATGTGTGATATGCTACTTCATACAAGGGAGATCTATCTGGTAAGGATAGAATACAAGCTGGCTATAAGAACTGATAAAGGATTGCAATATGTTGTATGTTCAAAAGTTTTTTAAAGAAGTAAGATTTTAAGAATGCTTCTTCACACCTATGTACTAGTGGGGATTTTGACAAGTTGTATGAAAAGCTGCTGAAATAATGCTGTAAGACTTACGAATCAAATTCTGCTTCAAATCTAAATCCACACCCCTAAATGAAGGTATGATCTCTGAATCTAGGAGCACCACCTCCTGAAATGGACATACAGAATTTGCAATCATAGAATCCTTATTGTTGGAAGCGACCTCTGAGGGCCATCTAGTCCAACTCCCAAATTCCCCAACTTCTATTTAAACAACTGATTATGAAAACACATATGTTAAAATCAAGATGCATTAAGCATTAAATCATCAGAAAGTGAAGCACAAAATACTATTTTGTGAAATATCAAGTAATTTTAGGCCTATGCCATTGCAAGATGGTGAATACATCTGAAGACGATGTTCATTATTATGAGGAGGTTATGAAACCAACATGGATAGAGAAAAGGTATATATTCCTGTTTATGTACACTTGTTTGTGCAAAAAAAACCAACCAGATGAATCCTGTGCCTCCAAGTGCTGAAGCTGGTCTGAAATGGATGAACCAAAGGAAGGAGAGCTCCAGCAGAGAGCTCTGAGCACAGCAAAGAAGTGGTCAGTCAAAGTCATCCCTTGGTGATCTGCACAATGAATCATTTAATCCAGGAATGAACTTGCAAAACTCTTTGAATGAATGTTGTAACAAAGCTGCTAGATCTCAGCTTAGCTCTGCTCTTTTGGGATAATATAATTTCTATGGTTACTGCTTTTATTCTTCACAGGCTTTTATACTAACACTGCAGCTCCACTTGTCCTTTAACGTGCAAGTGCATCATACACCACTATTTTATGAATTCACGTACGAAATAAAATTGGCTTCTCTGTCCAGGAGAGAATTCCTACAGGAAGCAGAGTAAAACTGACCTATGTCACATTCACAAAGTAAGTATGATCAATTTCTCACCATCAGTTTTCTTTCTGGAACAAAACTTCCTTTATTCCAGACCTAAGATGGAGACTATACAAATGTAAATGCCTGAATGGATTCTTTCAACATTTTATTACTCCTTATAACTTTTGTACTAACATTTAGGAGTACATTTTGAGTGCTAAATTCAAAGAACTGATCTCCAAAGTACACTTAAGTTAATTTAGATTTTTAAATTACCTTTACCCATCAGCTTGCCTGATTAGCCAGAAAACCAGTGTTGTCATTGCCATACTTAAGCTTCTTCAAAAACCTAAAGTTTGAGGTCAGAAACCCAGCTCTGTGTTAAATAATTGATAAAAGTGTGCTTTCTGGAATCAAAATGTTAAACGTTGTGCAGTGTGAGTCTCCAGTTGCTCAGTTCCTAAGGCACTAGAAAGATGTCATCCCCTCATGAACAAATACATACTTCAGGTTTGGACTTCTGCTTCAGAACAGTCACTGCTCTTAATCATAAGCACAGTAGGACACTGCTCTCCATTGAGTGTTTGGGGAGAATATGGAATTTCAAACTCAATATATTGTTGAAGAGTATGTGGGAATGGACGTTTAGTTAATTAATTAATTTAGTAGTAGTACTACTACTAGTAGTAGTACATTCCTAGACAATTTATACTTATATGGAGGCATGTATAAATGTAATTCACCATTGAACTTCAAGCTGGACTAGTCAGATAGTGGGAGAAGATCCACAGCTGGAATGACTGAAAATTTGAGAAAGTGGCTGGATAAAAGAGCCAGGAGCATATGGTGATAGAGCAGCAGACACAGCTTTATAAAGGGGATAATACAACCTGATAGACTGCAAAACAACAGGATAACCTTGCCGAGCCCATGTGTAAGACAATAATAAAGCCTTCATGGTTCTCTTGGTCCGTGTGAAGACACCAGTTTCCATTGCTGTGGATTTGACATCCTTCAGAAACAAATCCTCAGCAGTACAATTACTGAATAAACATCTCCTCATAAGAGAAATTATACTTTTTTACATTGTTTCAATGAAAATATTTGTTCTGATGGAACGTTTCTTTAATCTAAAACAAATTAAAGCTGTTAAATCTTCCTGCACAAGTTGTCACTAAAGCAGCAAAAATCCTTTATCAAGTTTTCATTAGTACAGAATGTCAGCACAGCAAGAAGCTTAACTCTCCATCCATCTGGTATTAAAACAAATATATATACATATAGAAACTCAGAGTCAGCTGACTTGAGTACTCCCCACAGTCTTAATTTCCAGACTGTTGCTTTGAAGACAAGCAAATACAGTGTTACATCTTTCACGTCAAAGAGAAATATCATCCCTTCGGTGTATATTCTTCTGTTTTTTACTTCACCTGTACATAATATTAAATGAGTAAAAATGGGCTTCTGCAGCTAGAGCACTTATATCATTAGCTGGTTTAGGTTGCTGAATTACAGAGAAGAAGGATCACCAGTGTGTGGTGAAAGCTGGGTTCTGCTACATGCATGTCAGGACAACACCATCCCAAACCATGTGTGGTTATAAAGCACTTTCCATCATCTCGTATAGATTGCAAGGGATTTTTCAAAAAACAGCCTCCAGCTCAGAGTCACAGGAACAATGAGATTGGAAGGAGCCTCTGGAGATCACTCCCAGCAGCTTCACTACTCATAGCAATGCCAGCTAGAGCAAATAGTTCAGGGCAGATTTTACATATCTCCAAGCACAGAGAATCCCCAGCATCGCTGGGCAACTTCCAGTGTTTGACCACTCTCACAGTGAGACCTTTTTTCTTAGATTTAAATGGAATTACCAGCTTTTCCAGTTGTGCCCACTGCATCCTGACCTATATTGGAGTGCTATATATTAGGAATGCTAACAGCACCTCTTTATACTTAAATTGGTTAAGTTACAGGCTATAAACGCACTGTGATATAAGTTGTGTAATGTACACCAATGACTGTATGACCAATGAATGATACACTGGCCTAATTTTAGATCTCTTTTCATAAAGGTGCACAATGTCTAAATATGCATTTAGAAATGCACTTCTGTAATGTACCAAGGCCTCTGATCACCCTGCTTTCATGGATTTGTTTGCAAGGACTTTTTGTCTTCCATTTTCTTTCTTTTGTTAATCCCAAGTTTGTTCTCTTGTTACATGGAGACTTATTCAGAAGTACTGAAATTTTTGAAAAGACATGAATATATTCTGGCAATCTCTATTTGTCTCTAGTGTAGGCATAACCAAACCCCTTGCATGAGATTTTCATATCATGAAGTCTGATCTTGGACTGTTTTATTATTATAAAATCCTTGCTGAATACAATGAAAATACATTTGTCCAGATAAGGACAATAAGTTTGTTCCAGTGCAGGAACTGAATCTGGAGAAAAATAAAAAAGTTAGATGTGTCTCTACATACGAAATTGGCATCCATGGTCTTGTTACTGTTAGTGGTGTATTAAATTCACTGCCCAAAGATAGAAAGCTGTTTTGAGTGCTCTGATCATTTCCATGTTCGTGGACCTGATAGACGCAGGAACTACACAAGACCTGCACTCTTTCAGAGCGCTGCACACAGGAATGTTTAGAGCATTCCAAATGTCCCTGAGTTTTGACATTTGGGTGACAGAATAACGCCTGTAATCTCTGCAGCCCATGGAGCACACTAAAACACTAATGATTAGATAACATTTTCTCTTCAAAGCAGGAACATTTTTCTTCTAGCATCAGACTCAACAGATAGGAAAAAGAGGAAGGACAGACAAGTGCATTAATTCCTCAGGCTTCCCAAGCTGGTTGCCAAACCTGTACCATTTTTACTTTTTCTCCACTCTAATTCTAAAGATTTGAAAATTCCTCTATTAAAACTGCTAAGGGAGTAAAGTTTGAGCTGTATAGTTCAAATTAAATAAAAATAAAATAAAATTCATGGCTGTAGTTCTTCTTTTTGCAGGAATAATGCAGTTCTAGTTTGTTGTCAGATCTGTCTGAAAATTCTTTCTTCCCTGGTTATTTAGCAGACAACCAGGGCCTAAGGATCATGTCTGAACCTGGTTTAACACCAGTTCTAAAGGTGATAAAATTTAATTTGCTAGAAATGGAAAATCTGTGCTGAATGGTAGAAATTCATATATCCGTTTCAAAACACTGAACACATTTACTTCCATATGTTCCTTTCTATCTGGAAATTTACATGGAAATATTGCATTTAAGGGCTGATATAGATAAACTGTTTGTGTGCTCGGCAAGCCCATGAGGACTAGGAAAAATAAATTTGATATGTGGGTGAATAAAGTGAATGTTGCAAACAGTAGGTATCAATGTAAAACAGTTTGGTGCTCACTCATGTTTTTTAGATACTAAGAGGCAGTCCAGAGAATATATTTCTTTCCTTTTTCTGCAACTCAGCAACAGAATGGAAACTCAACTTTTGTAAAGAATTAGAGATATGTATCTGTAAAAGATTTTGGAAAGCAAAAGGTACTGAGCCATGGTCCCATTTTAGAAAATTCTTTGATGTGCTGAAGGATGAAAATGATGGTGGATCAAAAGTGGTTTCTAAACAGCTCTAAGGTTCTCAGTGCTGAAAGTTACACAGTTTACCTTATGCAGTTTCTTTGCATTTTCAGTTTGTCCAAATTCCTCTTTTCCATCATGTTTGGAAGCAACACAGTCTTTCACAGTCTGGGAAACATCTTGTATATTAGATCTCTTGTGCCAGGGTAGATGCCATTGTAGGAGGAACACAAAGGGCTGCCACCTGTGTTTGTCTTTAGCAGTGAGGCTGAGATGATGCCACACAGCACACCTGCACCTCTGTTCTTTCCTCTTCAGGAAATGCTGGTGGTCTAGAAAGACCTGGCACTGGGAAATGCAGATTGGGAAAGATGGTGCAAAATAGTAGAAATGGGGGACCATGTAGCAAAGAGAATGCACCAAAGAGGAGAGCAGGACCCTACTTAAAGAGGTGAAAAATTCAACAGTTTTTGTCCCTTTTTGGTCCCCTGATCATACTGTTTTGGTCCCTTTTTGTCCTTATTGTCTTTCAGGCTCTTCTTTTTAACTCTTGCATCTCCAGGCATTTGTGTATCCTTTTACCCACACTCTCTGAACTACCAAACAAAAGATTTTTCATATTTTAAAAACTTGATTTCCTCTGTTGTTGTTTTTTTTTTATTTTTCTTTCTTTGCTCCCCTGGTATATATTTTTTTTTCCAAAAATCTTAAACAAGTACCAGTCTAGCTCAGTTTTTTGTAACATTTTACTTCTCAAATATTTTCATGGTCAATTATCGTTTTCATGTAATTCAATTTATACAAGAAAAAATAAACAAAGCATCATAAGCTGAAAATATTCAAGAGTGCCAATATTTTTAAAGTGAACGAGCTCTTCTTGCTCGCAGGGTGTATGCTGCAAAATTATTGTTACACACTTTTACCAGTAACATTAGCAAACCTTTCTAAAAATCTCTCTTGTTAGAGATGAAATGGATGTGGTTGGATGGCACAACATATAAACAAGGAATCACATTTTAATATTTAATTCAAAATAAAAAACCTTGCCTTCTATTTCCATATGACACCATGTTTTTACACCTGCGTCACTGTAGTCAAGTTTTGTTCAAAATAAATGGTTAAAAACCCATCTTGATGGGGTAAGGCTGTGTTAAAAAGATCACAGCAAACTCCTCCATGTTGATAATAACCATGGGATGCTAAATCAGTTAAATGTCTAAACTGCTGGTGATCTCCTTCCTTCAAGCAGGAGCTTCTATTCACTCTGAAGTGGAAAGATATACTCTCCAGTGTCACATTTAATTTCCTTAGGAACTTCCATCACCTTGCAAGTAACAGAGAGGAAGCCATTTCCTAAAGGTGTATGTTGTTCACAATCACCTGTTTGTCTGTCTGTTAATCTTATAGGATCAGAGAAACTGAGAAACTGTTTCATTTACCCGACTAGGTAGGCTAACCAACTAACATACGTGCCAACAGACGTCCTATATTCTGCAAATATTTGTGTGACACAATCAGATAACTACTGGCAGTTGAGAAACAATCAAAGCTATGTAGTGAAATGATGCAGAAATTTTCAAAACTGCCAGAATTCCCTGTACAGTATTTACTGTGTTAGATTGTCATTTCTCTTTTCCTGCTCATGAACATCCATTTCCTGTCTCTCACTGGAGAGTGTATCTCTCACAGAGGAAAATGCTGCTCATTCTATTCTGACTGCAGACTACTAGCTGACTCATGAAACAATCACCTTTTAAAAGCTTGGAAAATGGCTGGGCACTCAGCTTCTGCCGCCTATTACTTTGATGCAAGGGCTACAGCCTACAGGTCCAAGCCAGACATACCTTTAATTAAAGAGCAATGCCTGGGATAAGCTTGTCCACCCAGAGTTGTCATTCACCCTTCTGGGAAGAGTCGATGTCACAACCAAAGACACATCAAGGGCAGCTTCCTTCACTGGCTTGTAGGTGTGAATGCCTTCTGGTTAACCCTTACCATCTCTCAAGTGCTGCTGACAGGCCAGTGTGAGAAGCACAGAAGCATCTTGCAAAGTATATTAATCTGCTTGGTTACTGATTTATAAACCTTTTTTGGTTGGTTCCATCCAAATCATCATCCCATTCAAATGTTTGGATTTTTTTTCCATAAATCACATTTTCCAAGAGCTGTGATAGCTGGACCTGAAATTTTGCTTTACAAGCCTTTTACTACTGTACAAAGTTCCATCCTAAACACCATCCCTAGAAGTTGTTCCAGTACTTTTCTTTTTCTCCTGCAAGAATCAATGAACTGGACATTAGATCCTGGGCAGTCATGTTTGTCCCTATGTCCCTGCATCACTCTGTCAGAGTAGAAACTCAAAAGCATTGTCCATCCTTTATCAACTCAGATTTAAGAATTCTGTTAGTGTAAATCAGGACTTGCACTTACAATGAGGTACAACCACAGAATAATCCCAGGGTGTATTAAATTTTCGGCCTGCTGCTCCAGAGGTCTGGTCACTCATTACAGCATAATGTGTTATGGCTTTCTGAGCAAGCAGTGGCAAATGTTGGAAGGGAAAAAACAGCACTTCAACAAATTAAAAATACAGGGAGGAAAATAGACATGCATCTGACTTGAGCTCACTGTGCACAAAAATTGCAGCAATATTGCAAACTTTTTTAGTCAGAGAAAAAAAAAAAATGTATTTTCATCAGATTGCCAGTCAACTTTAATGCCTTTGCTTTTAACATAGGAATTTCTTTTCCAAGGTGCTTTGCTGGCAAAATAAATGCCAGCAGGAGACGATAGGACAGTTTAAAGAAATGTCATTCTGTAGGGCATATTGCGGATTTCTCTTACGTTACCCTGACACGATGGGGCACCAAATCTTAAGAGAGAAGAGTTTTAATTAAATAGAAGAAAGCAGTAATGTTTTGCTCCAAACAAACCTGACAGAAAGGTTTGTCATTCCGACTGGGTCCATATTTCCAGAGCAGAGAGATTCTTTTAAGCCAGCACAGTTTTCTTGGTAAGTAATTGAAACACACTCAGGTGCAATGTGGAGAGCAAATGTCATGAAAAAGATTTCCTGGCAAGAGTCAAGCAGCCCTTCTTCTGATCAGTAATTCAGTCAGAGTTTATTACAGAGGCAGAAATATAATCACTGCACTTCTAATGGAGTGATGTGTCCATGAAGCACTTCACTCCTGATTCAGCGCTGTAAGACAGCTGCAGAACTCACTAAGGTGCTGGTAGACACCATGCAGACTCACAGATACAGCATCTGCTGCGGCATGCTTACTTTTTTTGTCTGTGGATGCCTTTTCTAAGCACACAATTTTTAATGTATTACTATATTTTATTTTTCTATTAAAACCATACCCCATATCTTTTGTACGGCTGCTTTAATACGCTGCGGAAAGTGAAAATTTGCGTGAATGCCTTTCACTGGGATCCTGCAGACCAGAAGCCCTTCCCTCTTTGCCTGCAGTGGCCTGAAAGCTGTAGTAGTAGGAGGAAAATTACTGAAAATTATCCAGTTATCACTGCTGTGCTAAATGAGAGCTTTATGCAAATATCCGCACACAAGTAATAATACCAAATAATAATAGAGTAATAGGAATAATTTCTTTATCTCTTGCAATGAAGGCTAGACTAATTACAGTGCTGATTTGTTGGTTCTTGCATTTTAACTATGATACAATTGTACCATTAAATAATAATAGCATTGTAGGTGATATCACAGATGTTAACACCTGGAAGGAGATTCATGACTGCGTATCTATTGTGACAGGATAAAATACATGGTCTTTCCTTATGAAGAAGAAACAGAAACATAGAAGGCTTTCTTGATGAATTATTCCATTTGAAGGCTTACCGTGTTTTGAAAAAAAAAAAACTTACCGTAAACTGCCAGTCTGCAAATTTCACACATACTTCAGCTATTTGAACATGTAAAAGGAGAGCATAAGCTTCAAGCTATAGCAGACAATGAAATCTACTTCCCCTACCCATATATCCCCTTCCTGATCTGTCTTGCAGCACGACTGACATTTCTCAAAATTCCTGATAAATTTTATTGTGTTGTGCTTGGAAAGAAGTGGAAAACAGTTTGTTTAAAAAAAAATAGACTTTATGGATGTTTGAGTTTAACAGCCAGAAGCGATCAGGACTTGAAGAATATAATCTGATATGCTCTGTTTTAGCTTAGTGCCAAAGACAGAAGGAACATCCCTCCCTTTTTTATAGTAAACCAATTCTGAAATAATAAGAAATATAAACTCAGCATAGTCTTTGTGGTATGCACATGGAAATCCTCATTGATTTTTCAGTGATATGTGTGTTCACATCCGATTTCTTAGTTGGTTATTGGAAACAAGATCAGCCATTGCAGAGGTTAAAATGGAGCTTCACATAACTGAAAAAAAAGAAAAAAAGAAAAAAAAAAAAAGAGTAATGAGTAAAATACGTAAAATAGCATTCCCCTATAATTAAATGAACACACAAATATTTTTGTCTCACCTGCCAAATACTATTTTGGAAAAGTCCAAATCATAGATTCTTCTCCAATGTAGTCTCTGGACTACATTATAGTACTGAGATCTGGCTTTTCACTCACAGTGTCAAGAGCTTGAGGCTAAGCAGCTAGTAGAAGTATGCAGCCCATGGATCCTGGGATGCTGGGTAATCAATAAAACACTAAGAAGAATTGATCTGGATACATGTTATGGTTTTTAAAGAAAGCACTGCTTGGAATCTAGGAAAACATCAGAAATTTTATCATGCCTAATGAAGTTATGCATAAATGCTAACCACAAGTGAATCAAGGTTCATGTATAAGACCAAATATGTAAATTTAATCAGACTCAGAAAAATTAGAAAACTGCTTGTTATTTGGGGTGTGTGAGAGGGATTCTAAACTTGCATATGAATGAGATAGACATTTCAAACTTTCTCATGCTCTAAGAGAGCTACACAGGGCCACAGGGCCACAATGGAAGCAATTTTTTGACTGACTGGAGAAATACGAGAGTGCTAAAATTGAAACAATTTACAATATACATAAAGAATCACAGAGGAGAGAAAATGTGGTTAAAAAGGGATATAGAATATTATATAAAGATGAAAGACAAATATTAAAAAAAAAAAAAAAACCTAATAAGAGTAATACAAGCTTTCTGCATACCAATAATGTCAGTATATTTATTTATCCACCCCTCTGCTGTGCAAATCGCAGCAGAGCATGGCAAGTAAGGAATTTGAGCTGGAACTCAGACTGCACAGAACCTTTCTTGACATCTTGACATCTACAAATGCTGAAGCTTTTCTTTGGTAAATGGCAGCATATTAAGAATTAAGTATTTGTATCATGACTAAGTAATATTTCAGTAATGGAAGCAGAGTAAGCAGTAAGTAGATTTAATAGTATGTAATTAATCAATTTAGAAATTCAGTCAAGTTACATGAGAAAATTCCTCCTGAGAGACTAACTTATAATTGTCACTCAGTAGTACTAATTTCATCTTTTTGTCTCTCCAAAGTAGTTGTAACAGATGTGTTTCTCAGGGAACATAAACCGGATTGCTTAAATATCAAGCAAATCCATCTCACTGAACCAAGTAGAACTACAGGAAAATTATTCAGGCGTTCTAGATTTTTTCAGTGTTCTGTGTATAATTGAACAAACTGCACCCAAAATTTCACAGAAGTTATCAGCAAATTTTTTATAGTGATTATATACTTTAAGTAAACACTATCAATGTTTAGTGGGCTTTAAGAAAAATAAAACAATGGCCTTTGAATTGATCCACCAATTTCATAGAATCATACAACTCCTTGAATTGGAAGGGATGCTTAAGGCCATCTAGTCTAGCTCCATCTCAATGAACAGGGACCTGTGCAGCTAGATTGAGTTGCTCAGAGCCCTGTCTAGCCTGACCTTGAATGTCTCTGGGGATGGGGCATCCTCTGCCTCACTGGGCAACCTGTTCCAGTGCCTCACCACCCTTATTGTAAAAAAAAATTTCCTCATATTCAATCTAAATCTCCCTCTCTTTTAGTTTGAAAACATTTCCCCTTGTTCTATCACAACAGACCCTGCTAAAGAATCTGTTCCCTTCTTTCTTATAGCCCCCCTTTAGATACTGAAAGACCACTTTCAGGTCTCCCCAGAGCCTTCTCTTCTCCAGGCTAAACAGCCCCAGCTCTCTCAGTCTGTCCACACAGGGGAGGTGTTCCATCCCTTCAATCGTTGTTGTGGCCCTCCTTTGGACGCATTCCAACAGTTCCTCCATCTGGAGATTAAGACATTGACCACCACCCTCTGAATACTGCCTCATAACTAGTTCATCATCCATTGAACCATCTACCCATCAAATCTATATCTTTTTGCAATTTGGATGGAAGGATGTTATGGGAGATCATGTCAAAGTACTTACTGAAGTCCAGATGTGTGACCCTGTCCACGTATGTAGTTAAGCCATCATAGAAGGCCACTAGGTTGGTTATGCAGGACTTGCCATTCATGAAGCTTTGCTGGCTGTGCCATATCATCTCTCTTACATATCAGTAAATATTTATAATAAGAAAATAGTCAAGAACATTAAAAATAAAATAAAAGGGTACCTGAAAAAAATACTAGCCCAAATTATTCTGTTTGTGTTGTAACTTCGTATTTGAATGTGGTATCAAATTTAAATGTTGCTGCATATACTTCAGACATCAAAACGGGAAAAAAATAAGCTTACAGATATTCACATAACTTCCTGCTAGTGGGAAAATGCAATTACACAGGTTTCTTCAACCTCTGGCTATAAAGAACAGCAGCAACTATTTGATTTTAAATTCCCCCAGCCTTGCAAAAGAAGCATAAAAATCTCCCTTTGTTCAGTGATGAGTATTTAAATGTGTCGGCTAAAATTCAGCCCAAAGAATATCTCAGAATGCTACTGCAACAAAAGAGCAGAGGTTCTGACCACTCTCAACAGGAGATAAGATATCTTCAAACAAAATCTTGAAAGGAAAGGGGAATTATAAATGAACTAAAATGCTAATGTTCAGGGGTAAAATACAGTGCACTTCATAACTGCGCAACTGAAATGACAGTGCAGCACCCTATATGTTCTGATAAATCACAGACTCAGCTTATGCCATCCCATTAATTGGACGAAGCTTTAAAACAGGAAGAGCCTGAGACAATTTTGAAATTATTATTTTCTTTTAGTTTTTGAAGTACTAAATTTTTAATTAACTTAGTTACCCACGGAGGAAGAAAATATTCGGTTTGATTTATTTTTCCCTAAAGGCAGAGAAATATTTTTGGTCTGCCAAAAAGAATATATATTGTTATTTTATGCGTATTTCAAGACAATCCTTTCTTTTGGGTGTTGGTGGAAGGGATTCTTAAGAGAGGAGGCTGGGGCTGAGGGTAGAGTCCTGTAGTGAAGTATTTAGGCTCATAGTGACCAAGACATGGTGCTGATATGCAAATAGAAATAGTAGATAATATATTAGTTATATAATCATTTGATTTGAACTAAAATGTTGCGTGAATAATATACTCTTATGTATGTGGAGGAAACATAGTCATAGAATCATAGAGTCATAGAATCTATAATCACAGAATCACAAGGTTGGAAAGGACCTACAAGATCATCTAGTCCAACCATCCTCCCATTGCCATTGCTACAACAAGCCACTAAACCATATCTCATAGCTCCTCATCCAGACGCCTCTTGAACACTGCCAGGGACGGAGACTCCACCACCTCCCTGGTCAGGCCATTCCAGTGCCTGACCACTCTCTGAGAGAAAAAGTTTTTCTTTACGTGTAATCTAAACCTCCTCTGGTACAACTTGTGGCCATTTTGTTGGGTCCTGAATAGTGAATCACTCTGACAGAGGAAGGAGAGATTTCTGAGTCTCTAGGAGAACTGGATGCTGCTAGCATAATTTTTGAGTGGGTGGGAGGAAGACAATATTTAAGGGTGTGGTGGGAGGAACAAAGATAAGTTATCATCTGTTACAGTTTGAGCTCACTAATGTTTGTGGGTGAATTCTTTCTGTAAAGCACACAAACATACACCAGTTCTCCAGTTTTTCTTCAGGGTTTCAGCCTTGAAAACCATTCCTCCCATTGCTCCTTCATGAGGCCAATGGATATACACTGGTCATTGCTAGGTCTCTGCTGCAAATGAGAGGTGTAATTCCAATATGTGTGTTGTAAAATATAATAAATACTGGACAAGGCCTGAGGGAAGAGCATGGAGATGTGTCAGGGAGGGGCAGCTGGGGGTTAGGGAAAGGTTCTTTACCAGAGTGTGGTCTGGCACTGGAGTAGCATCCTCACGGCAGTTCTCGTGGCACCAAGCTTGGTGGAGTTCAAGAAGCATCTGGACAATGCTCACAGACATATATTTGACTTTTGAGTGGTCCTGTGAGGAGACAGCAGTTGGACTCAATGATCCTTGTGGGTCCTTTCCAAGTTGGGATATTCTGTAATAAGGTCAGCATTAGTCCCACACCCTTCAAAGGTAGGGTACAAAAGATGTAAGTAGTTGGGATGTCTGAGTAAATGTGTTGTTTGCAGGAAAGTGAAGCTGCATATCAGTGCTTTGGCCATGTCTTTCAGGTCTGGCTAAAACAAACTAGAAGAATTGAAGCTTCTTTTTCCTGGTGAGATCAGACTTACAGAACAAGGTAAGATGCATTTTAGTGAAAGAATACTACTCCTCCATTGGTCAATGGAGAAACTAAAAGAGATCCAATACTGATGAGAGACCAAGACAATGTTACCCAGATCTTAATGGCTGCAGAGCTGTGCTACACATTTAAGGTAAAAGAGAAATTTTGGGATACTGGCTTGTATCAGGAATGGTGTGGTGAGCAGGACTAGGGAAGTAATCCTGTCCCTGCACTCGGCATTGGTGTGGCCTCACCTCGAGTACAGTGTTCAGTTTTGGGCACCTCAGTGCAGAAAGGACATTGAGGTGCTGGAGCAGGTCCAAAGAAGGGCAAGAAGGCTTGTGAAGGGCTTGGAGAACATGCCCTATGAGGAGAGACTGAAGGAACTAGGGCTGTTTAGTCTGGCGAAAAGGAGGCTGAGGGGGACCTTATTATTCCCTTCCAATATCTGAAAGGTGCTTGCAGCAAGAGTGGGGTTGGTCTCTTCTCACTGGTGACAGGTGACAGGATGAGGGGAAATGACCTCAAGTTCATCAGGGTAAGTTTGGGTTGGATATCAGGAAAAGCTTCTTTACAGAAAGGGTCGTTAAGCACTGGAATAGGCTCCCCAGGAAAGTGGTTGAGTCACCATCCCTGGGTGTGTTTAAAAACCATTTGGATGTGGTACTCAGGGACATGATTTAGGGTTGTTAGTTAGGGTAGTATGATTAGGTCATCGTTGGACTTGATCTTTAAGGTCTTTTCCAACCAAAATTATTCTATGATTCTATAATTTTAAGCAGATGAATTAATTAGCAGAAAGCTGGTAAGTCAGATTATTATTTCTCCAGGAGAAACTCTGGGAAAAGTTAGCTCCCTATTGTAGGTGTATCATGAAGTCTTTGTTGTGTGTGCTACAAATGGAGGGTTTAACTCTTAGGAAGTGTGAGGGCTTCTGCTAATTAATTAGAAAAAAGTTCAAGTCCATGTTAATAACCAAATTGAACTGGTGCCTCTGAGTAAAGGCTGTTGGAAGGGGATATGATTGCACATGGTGTTAATGTGGGGATTATCAGCTTTGCCTTACTGCCTCGAGCAGTGGTTCTGTGACATTTGAAGAGTTGCAGAAGTCTGAGAAGAATTTTTTCAAATTAGAAAATTGAATGACTGAGGAACACCTCTGCTGGGAAATCATACTGAAAGATTGTTTTATGCGGTCATGTCATTGCCATTATGTTTATTCCATTAAAGTTATAAAAAAAATACCTATTTCTAAAATGTGTAATGCAGTGTCCTCTGCAGGTATCCTCCTGTAGCAGCACATTCAGGAACCAGCAGTATTCTAAGCCTTCTAAATTTTAACTGGAAAAATATAAGCATTCTTTACATGGAAAACTGGAGGAAGGCAGGTTGTGGGGAATTGCTGTCATGAAAATAAAAACCAATTTCTTTTGCTATTAGTCTTTTGAACTTCCATACTTTTGATTTGTGATTCTGGTGTTTGAATCAGGTCTTTATCTTTCTCAATACTTAGGTCGATGGACTTATTTATTTTCTTGTAGAGATGCCTGTTTCCATCAACAGTATATATAATTCAGCCTGATTTCCTTTTTTGAGTTAGTTTAGTTAAAAATACAGGAAAGGTTATACTCATTCAAGTTCAGAAAGGTAGAAGAAAAAAATAGCTGGCCCCTTCAACAGAGAAGTAAAATGTTTGTCAACTTCTAAATATGAGTAAAGGGTCTCCAAAGAGACCTGTCAGAAAGGGAGCCCACCCAGCAAGTCCATGGCCCTGACGTGTCTTGGGCTGAATGCATGTAATCATTTCAAGCATGAAGAATGTGTAGATAAATGGGAACTTCCATGGAATCCCAGGTTTTGGAAATAAGGGAAATAAGGCAGCATAACTGGGCACCACTTACTTGGTGGTGCTGTTCAGTGCAGTTGTTCCTCTCTGTGTGTGCCTTTGGAAGCACTTGTACAATGTGCTATTTCTCCCCCATTCTTACTGTCCATTCTCCTCCCATCCCAGCATAACACTGGGACCACCTAATAAGTCATATCAATGGCCAGAAACCCAATCCCTTTATACTCTTCAATGCATTAAACAGTTTTTCTGGCCATTAGTTATATGGAAAAATATGAAACTACTAAGATAATGCACTGAGTTTCTAATTGCTGAGTAAATAAAAAGGGCAAAGATTTAAGGAACATACTAATGGAAGATTGAAGTCTAGAGAGATAAAACTTCTTATTGTTTGACAACAGCATATTACTTTATGACTAGATCATATTATAGGAGTTATGTTATGTTCAACAGTTTTATTCTCTGGAGAGTGTCCCAGCTGTATTCAGTGCAAACGAGGGCATTTCATGGAAAAAAAACTTATTATTTTCCAATGTTTGGTGCTCAAAGCAAGACTGAATATCAAATGAAATCAGTGCAGAACGATCCTACTTTGAGCCAGCCATGAATTTGAATGATGCACTTTCTGGGTCAAATATATATTACCGTCCAAAAATCTGTTTCTGTAATGCTTACTCTAAAATACAACAACTGCTTCCTTTTAATAGAAATTGAAAATTCTGAATTTAAAATAATTATTTTTACTTCTGAAAAAGAGTCTGGTAAGTCTGTTTTGGAGACCGTAACTTCATTTCGGTTCTTCTATTCTTAGGCAGTGAAAATCTTGGGAATAAGAAAAGCAAAATTATCTGTGAATTTTTTGCTTTCTCCAAACTTAAATAATCGCTATCTGTTTTATCATGCTATGTTTTATAGTTTCCAGACAATGATAAATTTTATCAGATTTATAAAACCTATACGTGGAAGGGATTTGGAAACTCAGCTTCTCTGCTCACTGGAACAGAACTCTTACCCATCTGGTGTCAGGCTTCCTCGAATTTATTTGTGTGACAGGCAGAAATGAGTCCTGTTATTCACCTTCACTGCCCCTGCCAGCAGGATGCACGACTTGGGACTAGAGCATGTAATGCAAAAGGATATCAGTCAGGAAAAAAATATTCATTTAGAAGAGTGGCTGAATCTGCATGTTAGAATATTTTCACAACAACTTTGTCCATACTACACTTTCACCTTATGTTTTATTTTAAACAATACCAAATGCATCACAGTCCCCTTGAACCATTACTGGACCTGTCCTTTTACAAAACTCATATCTGTGTGAGACCTTGAAAGAGGGAACAAATGACCTTTACCCTGGTGTGACAACACTCAGCTATCAACTTGAGTCAGAAATATTTTCAATTGTATACATATTTTGTACGGTGTGGAACAGAGCTGGAGATTGATGAAAACTACTTTGATCATAGTCTGAAATTCAGAAGAAATGATTGCCCATCCATCTGTGTTCACCATCAACCTACCATGACTTAGTCACAGATACCAGCTTAAAATCTTGAAAGCATAGCAGCTTATGACAGTCAGGCTGTGAATATTCACTACAGTGACCACACTACAGTGACCCACTTGGCCCTGGTCACTTGGAAGGTGTTAGGGCTAAGTTCCCTCAAATCCTGTAGCAATGCACAGCTTCATCTCAATGTAAAGAGAGTTATGGCCTCAATAGTTTTAGCCAATTTTAAGTTTGTGTAAGGGTTGTAATGTAATGTTCTACAAAGGAAATGGTTTCATGTGAAAGCACACACACTGGGTAGCAAAAAAAATCACTGAGAATACTTTTATCCACTGTTGATGCTAATAGTTATTAATTAGCAAGCCCGGAAAAGAAGATGACATCTGATTTAATAAAAGATATTTACATCTCAGAAAAGAGGAAAAATGTTTATTTTGCCTCAGAGGAAGCTCTTATCTCCAGGTAAGGAAGAAGTAAAATTTGTCACTGGAAGAAAGATTAAATCCACTGGAAGTTGACAAAGGACTTCAAGGGGGACATTAGCCAGCAAGCTCAACTAGCATGCAGTGAATGCAATTTGAAACACAAGGCATGTGAAAAAAGAGAGCCTTTGACAGCCATCTCACCAGAAAGCTACAACTGGTAGGTTGGTTAAGGCAGACAGAGTGTTATTACTGTGATTAGTCTTGCTTTACTAGATTTAAACAGGATTTTATTCCATTCCTTCACCTATATATTTTTTAAAAATACATAACTGTTTATTTTCAATTGTGCAAAATTCAAGTTAATTATTCAGATTGGATTGAGCAAGGATTGATTTTGAGATAGCCTACTTTGTTGTTAGTAACATTGCTGGTGAAAATCTATACCACTGGTTCCAGAATTCCATTCCAAGTGTTATAGCTTCCTATCATCTATCATCTTGTCACCTTAGCCATAAGGTAGCAAAGAGACCATACACAAAAGCTGGCTAAGCTACAAGGAGACCTAATAAGGTAGGAGAGGGAGATCATTCCTCACAAAGTCTCAATGTATGATGGATGTAATATACTTGAACCCCAAGTTTAATAATATGTGACAACATAACTTTAACATAATATTAACTTGGGCAAGACAGAGAGAAACAAGCATCAACATGCAATGGTCCATTCTGTTAACACTCAGGCTAGCCTCCAGACAAAGTCTGAGCACTGCCAAGCTGGGAGCCTCAGGCTGCAATCATTCCTGATAGGAACTTTAGATTAAACTGCCCGGTAGGAAATTTCAGGAGTGCTTTTGTGGTTCTGCTACTATTGCAGTTGGAGAGATTGACACCACCTGGAGCCTCTGGCAGAAAACACTAGGGGAAATGTGAGTTTGGCCCTTAGGGTTTTGGATATAGAGGATCTGAGGCTCACTACATTCCAACTGAGAGAAAGACATTGGCAGCATATGAAGGGGTTCATGCTGCTTTGGAAGTGATTGGTATGGAAGCAAAGTTCCACTTGGGATGAGAGCGTTGTATAGCAATGAGATGCCTGACATGTTCCAAGGCTCGTTCCAGCATTTGTATCTACATCACATTAACCCTGACAATTTTAAATGTTCTGTGTAAAGCAAAAGGATGTCAAGGAGAGATATGTTTTGGGATAGTTTGCTTGTGTAAGGCAATAAGCAATTGCTATTTAATGAAACATTTATTTATTTGTTTGTTTGTTTGCTTGCTTGTATCTTCTAACTCAGATAAGAACACGTTGTTTAGCAAAATGGCTGAAAAGGAACAGCAGTGAGACAGACCAGAAGGTGCAGCTGAAATTGCATGAAGAGTTAGACATGGTCATCTGGCTATGGTAGGATGCAATTGTAGGCAAATCCATTTGTGACAATGAATTGTTTTACATCGTATGTGTGCATAGCTGTTAACTTGCCTGCTTTTGGTGCAAGAAGCTCCCATTTCCCTGAACTTTTCATTCCATAGACTAGTTGTTGCTGTTTTCTTCAGAAGATGGAAATAGCATCCAGGCAAAGAACAAATGAGCAATGTCCTGAAATGCAGGATTTATGAAGCGCTTCCTGTTCTTCTGCAAGATTTAACTAACGGATTCCTGGGCATATATTCTGATACCATGTAAATACAATAAAATATTTAAAACTACTTGCAGTATTATAATTTTAACAAGCAGCTTGGATTCATTTTGATTTCTCCATCTGTAAGATGATGAAACAGTTTTTAGTTTGTTTTTTCTGCTTGCTTGATCTTAAATATCACTCTCTCATCTGGAATTTTACAAATCCTAATCCTGAACTCTTCTGGACAACCAGCAATCTGCCTGAACTCTTTTCAAACCGCATTGCACACGGGTCCCATTATCTCTGTACACTGGAGAGCAAAGCTTCCCTTGAACTTTCAAAGCACCTAGTTCTGCTTCAGACAGACTGGAATTGTTTGCCAGGTTTTTTTTGTGTTGTTTGTTTGCTGTATTGCCACTGCATTGCTGCTAAATGGGTGACCTGCTCAGGTGAACTGCTGAGCTAGTATGGATTTCCATCCACATCATTGTTCTTTTGATCAAACAAGATCTTGTGGTTAGGGTTAGTTCTCTTTGTTTAAGACAAATGTGTTATTTTGTGCTGATTACTGTAATTTAAATCTACTGGTAACAGAGGAAGAGGTTATTACAGATTCTCACAGCTCTTTTGTAGCCAGTACAGCACAAATATTTTTCCCCTTTTGTTGAAATAATGTTTTGTTGGCTACAAAGACAGGCATATTTCAAATTTGTAACTGTAATTTGTATTTGGTGCACATGGATGGTGTTCACAACTGTTTTAAAGCAGCGGTGCAGAAGCATTCTCTATTACTTGCTGTCAAGAAAATCTATATTACAGCTTTCCTACAACGCTTTGATTTTTATCTGTCATCTCTAAGCAGACAAAACGGGCATTGGCTTCAGCCCACAGAGAGTTAATGTAAAAGCATGCTGAAGCTTCTACAACTTTCAGAAGTCTTCTTCCTCTCTAATAATGCTACTCTTTTTAAAAGCTCTGATGTCAGCTTTTCGTTCGGCACATAAGAACTGAACTGCTGATTTCTTCAAGAAAGGTGAACATTAATTTTAATTTTGTAAGGGGTAGCTCCTTGGCTCATTTAAATAATGCTGTGCAAGTACCAAAGAATCTTTGTCTGAAGTCTCAAAAACCTATCAAATGCTTACTTGTGAGACCAGGAAACTTCTCTGGCTGTTCCTAGTACTGCCTGTATGTGGACCATGCAGAAAAGAAAATGGACCTAAAAATAATAGGAATGGGTCAAGTGAAACAGTTACAAATATGCCACACAGATTTACCATGAATTAATAATGAATCTTGTTTATATTCTTCATTTGTACATAGGAGCAGTGAAAGAGATTTAAATGCATGCAATCACAGAGATGGGATGGCTCAACATTTCCTGTTTATCTGACAAGGAGAGATACCTTTGTCCAATGCCAGATGTAAATAATTTGCTACTTAAAAATGTATTCAGCTGAACACTGACCGGCTGGGTAGGATACTGCAAAAGAAGTGGTAATGTGCAATTAAAAATTAGGTAAACTAACCAAAACTTTGCAGGGTATTGGAAGGAGTTTTAGAAGTCAATTTTCAGGATAGATTACAGAGAATTGTTTGTGGATTTAAGCTCATGAGCTTTGTAAAGTCATAGTTTGAAGAAATTGTACCTTTGGTGGCCCTACTGGCTTAAGAAATTTCTCCTTCTTTCCTTGACCAGTAATTCTTTCCCTTTCACTAAAGCATTTCTTGTTTTGAGGGTGGTTACATTTTTTTATCTAGTTCTATGATCCGTTTTAGCCCAATCCTAAAAGTTGTGGTGCTTGGCAGGGGCATCAAGCTGCTGTGAGGGGCAGGTGGGAGCAAATTGCCTGGGGTGAAGGGGTGGGCAGACACACTGCTGATGAAACTGCATTAAGAGGAAAATACAGATGAATTTGGGAAATTGAGAAGAGATTACACCTCAAAAAATATCCTTTTTTTTTTTTTTTTTCATTAGCACACCTGAAAACAAGACTTAGCAATGACTGTATTTCAGCTCTGGGGAAGTTTTAAACACCCTGGCAAAAAATTAGACAATAAGACATCTGCAAGTAACCCAGAAGCAAAGTTGTAGCCCTCTATTTTTAAATAGCGTAACATGTTTCTGTCATCCTTTTCTTTTACTTTAAGGCCTGTTTAGTGCTAAGAGTGAGTTCAGGAAGCCCAGCAGAATTGAGACAATGAGTTTCCCGGGAATTATGATCCAGAGCAGAGCAGAGAAGCCACCATTTACCCAAGATCCCCAGAAAGGGCAACAAGGCAGGTGGGATAAAAGTTCCTGGGGGACACAAGCCGTGAGATCCTTCTTCACACTCATCAGGGTATGGGGGGTGACAAACTGTCTTCAAAATCATAACAGATGCTTTTTATGCAAGTAAAGATTAAGGGTATATGAATGTCACTGTACCGATCTGCACGTCCCATCCTGCTAATCTACATGAATCTAATCAGGACTTCTGTCCTTACCTGCAGTAAGAAAGATGATGTGCTACTTGCTTCAGTAGGACATAAATTTTTAATTTGTTGTCAATTCTAACATTAATTCTGTGGCAAACAACCAATTAGCTTTGAATATTTAGTAACTTATTCTTTCATAGTTGGTTAATTCAACAATACAAGGGATGACAGAAAAACAGTTTGTTGGCCAGCAATAATTTCTCAGCACAGCAGACATTTGTGTGGAAATAGACGCATGGTGACTGATTGATGCTCAGAGAAACAATCTCTTCAAAAGTTACAAGCTCTTAACATAGAGGCACTGCATTCACTTTGTTTTATTACTATAGAGAAAACCAAGACTTAAATGACTTTCTCCCTAACTTTCTGAGAAATAAGAGGTAGGAACAAACTCAAAAGCAGTAACAGAGGCCCTGATGAAAATAGTGACTCTGCCAGCAAAGGAACTGGATTTATCTTAAAATTTACTGTACATGAAAACTGAGCTGCACCTCACTGAAGACAAAGACAGAACAATGTGCAAAAGAGAGAAAAAATAAGTTCTCATATTTTTCTTCTGTAAATGTTTGAAATGAAAAGGAGGCACAAGATAAAGCAAAGGATGAAACTCAAGTAAAGTTGGAACAGATCCAGCATGTCTTCAGATGCAGTGAATAACATCCAGGTAATTCTGGAAGTGCCAAAACTTTTGAGTACATAATTTTCCCCTGTGTATTTTCTGAAGATTTTTGGACCTTCCACTCTGAGAGTTTACTCCATGCCTTTAACAGGAAGAGCCACAGACACAAGGAGTCTCAGTCTCTATAGGTATTTGTCCCATGTGTGCTGTGAGCCCTTGCCCACTTCTTTTTAAAACCTGAGAAAATTGGGAGTTGCTTGAACAACAATTTTTTTCAGTTTTCTCTCTAATTTTCTTCAGGGTCGGATAGAGGCTCAAGTCTGAGTGCAAGCTATACAGGCATTTCATTATTAGGGATGAGCAGTGTTTTCTTCAATTCCAACTTCCTTTTAAATAGAAGCCGTGAACCTTGTGAACCTCAAAGAGTGGTATGTCAGGCACTTTCCTTGATCACAGGAAGTCTGGCTTCATGATCCCAAGGAGAAGGAGATGCCACATTAATGTTCTGGTTCAGGATTTTGCCAGTGTATATCTCCTCTCTTGCATATGATTTTATTACCTGGTATTTTCAAGAGCCGAGAGTTGTGTCCTACAGTCCTACATTTCAGTGTGAAGAGCTAAGAACAAGTTTTGAGATAATTGTCAGAAGATGTACCAGCATGTCACAAATGATTTAGGAAATGACAATCACATTTCAAGGTTGTTGCATTCCTAGCATGAGCAGAAAGAAGAGTCTGTGTGAGTATTCAAGGGAACTTAAGTGCAGATGTTCATAATGCAATCCCAGAGAAAGGCTATCTGCAAAAACAAGAAAAAAAATAAAAAATAAATAGGGAACATGAGCAATATCTATCATCTTAAAAGACATTTATCACTGCAATCTAATGCATTCTAGCTTTTCTTTCATGCTCCCATATCAAACCTACCTTCTGTCCCAACATCCCAGATCATAAGCAGGGCCAGCACAAGACAGCATTGTTCTGTATTCACCCCCTCTTTGTTTTGATTTTATTGTTTTCTGTCTTATCCCCTTCATTCATCATCTTTTTTTTTCAATTTTAGAATCCTAAACCTGTTTAATCTTTTTTCATAGGGGAATGATTTCTTGATAAACTTGTCCTTCTCTGCAGGTTTTCTAGTTCTGAATCTTCCTTTAAAAGAAAGCTGGCAGATGCATGCAAAACTCAAGTAGTATCAGGAGTTACGGATTTGTACTTTGGCCACTACTGCAATGATAACTTCTTGTTTAGTTCTCCAATTCAATTCTATAACTGCATTTGTCTTTTGAGTTCTACTGAGCATTGAGTTCATTGGTACACTTGTTAAGTATTGTCCATAGAGATCTGAATGGTAATAATCTACATTGAGTTCTTGCTGTGTGTTTGTGCAGCTGTGATTATTTTTCCAGTTGTTGCTGCTTTGTGTTTCTCAGCATTGCACTGCATCAGATCTCAGCTGACTCCAGCATCCTGTGCTTGGAGATCATTCTGTAGCACTTTTCAGTAACTCTGATTTTGATTATTCTAAATCTGCAAGATCAGAAAACCTCCCTGCCCACTTCCTATGCAGATCATTAATGAATGTGCTGAATAGCAAAATCATCCTGTCTCCATTGTAGAATGTCTTATTATTCCAATTCTTTTTATCTGTCTTTTCATCAGTGTTAATCCATGCATGGAACTTTCTTTTTGTACTATGACAGCTTATTTTCCAGAAGTCTTTTATAATAGGCCTATTTTGGAAATTTTCTGTACAATGTTTCAAATAGTTCACTGTTACTGTTCCTTTACTTTTTCAGAGAGCAATACAGATCTATGAGGCATGACTATCTGCTTCAAGAAAATGTTCTTTTTCTCCCTCACACATTTTCACCCATATGTCCCTTAATTCTGTTTCCTACCATGGTCTGTATCAGTTTGCTCAATATAGTACTCAAGGTTCTTGTTGTTTCCTAGATGAGCCCACAGTGTGTTTGTTTGTTTTTAAAGAATGTCATATTTGCTACTTCACATTTTGCTGTCGCCTCAGTTGATTTAAACTATCAGCAAGTCAGGGTTAATTGGTAGCTTCATGCTCACATTCCCTCAGAACTCAGGTGAACACCTTCAGATCCCATAAATCCATTCATTTTATTTTGGGAGGTCATTGACAGTTTGACTACTTAAGTAACAATATAATAATTCTTAATGCTAATTCTGAGTGTTACTAACTGTGCAAAGAATAAGCACATGGTTTTGAGGGAGTAATGTCTGCTGCTAAAGCAGCTCTGCAGAGTGATTGCATGTACCAGGAATACTGAAATAACGGCAAGTCATGGGAAAATAAGAGTGTATGATCCAGGTGGGATACGTGTGTTGAACACCAAAGGAGAGAAAATCATGTGGGCTCCAAAAGTACACAACCACTTGCAGAACTTGAAAATGTACCAGAGGTTAACTTTTCTGAGGAATCATTTTTAAAACGTAATAACAGGGTGTTGAAATTGAGAAGTCCGATATCCTGTTCAGTTATCTAGTAATAAATCAAGTCTCATGCATCTCCATCTCATCAGTTTTTCGTGTGATGAGTGTCTGCCAAATTGACTTTTGCTCAATCCAAAACGTATCTTGCAGCCATAGACGACTGTCATGGTTCTGATGTTCTTCATTGTCTGTATCTTTATCCAAGGAATTTTACTCAAATGATTGCAGAGCATTGCTGTAGTTGCCCAGCATCTTTCACTGGAATGTACACCAAGGCAAGCCTCCTGCTTAATTTTTTCCCAAGCAAAAGATACAGCAAAAATATTTGAGTATATTACAGTAAAGGGAACTGGACCATGCCTCAGCAGAGGTCTTTGTATCAGGGAAGGGATGCAAATACCTCAGTTTCTTCTGGTCTTATACAAAAATATTCAAAGCATGTTCCTCTTTCAAGCCAGATTTTATCAACTTGTGTGCCTCAGTATAATGCTACATTGTTATATCCTTGTATCTTTTATATTGTAATGAAAGAGAGGAACTTTTACCTCTGAAAAACAAAAGGATGTCAAATTTCTTTTTTACTTTTTCCAGTCTTTCTCAGTGGTAAAGAGACTGTTGGTATTTGTATACTAGGAATTCATTTAAAAATGTTACAGTGAGCCTATAAGAGTAATGCAATCTGAAAGAGCCACAGATGCAGAGGCACTCTGATCTAACAGCCATGTAATGGACTCTCAGTTTTATTCTTCTCCATTCTCTGTTCACAACAGCAACTCTATGTTGCCTATTTTTTTCCTCAATGTGAAACCTTTTTTACAAATTCATAGTGCCCTAAATGAGGGAGAGTGGGATTTCCAGAGAGACCTCCATGTTGGCCAACCCTGCTGCGTGGAAGCTGACCAGATGCCAAAGGGATGATGCCAAACAGGAGTACTGCTGAGCTTGCAAAAGTGGAGATACTGGTGACACTTCTGGGGTTTCAACGGGGTGTAGAACAAATGGCCAATATTTCCTTCAGCAATTGTAGTCTCATAGTTGCATTTGTTTTCCCTACTGTGCTCTGAATTACTTCCTATAATGCATAATGCCTGTACATGGTGTATAGTTTATGAACAAGATCCAAATACATTATACAGATACTAACCAGTGGTGCAGATTCCCAGTGTGAGGGTTGAAGAGAAGTGATGTTCCAAGGCCTGTTCTAGATCTGACGGCTTTGCAGCATCATTGGTCCATTATTAAGCCCACAGTCAGGTGGTGTGACAGAATCACGAGACTCTTCAACTAAAGAAGATGAGGAAAAAGCCTCCACAAATTACTGTTCTCAGATCTCATTTCTGGTGAAATGGAAGCAGCAGCTACTGCCATTTCCATGTCAGCTCCAGTAGGAGCAGGGCACATCTCAGTAGTCATACAGGTCAGGGTCACTAATGGGAAAGGGTCTGCACATCAATACTCCAGAGCTCAGAGTCTTCCTTCTGGCTCCTGAGTGTTTCCTAGCCACAGATCCAGAGATCAAAACAGTTACATTACACTGGTGCAATGGTGTGTCAAAAGCAGAGGAAGAATGAGGGGGCAAGAATGCCCTTATTCTTCCAAAGAGAGCAAGAAAATGTAACACAGGCTTCAATGAACTACATGGCTGTGAAGTGATAGATATGCAAATTACTCTGTCATTGTGCAGCAGCAAACAGCTAGATTTGTGAGTCCAGAGATTTCAGTGTGCCTTGTCTAACAGTGACAAAAACCACTACAAATCTGAAAAACATCTTTTATTTTAGAAAAGGGAAACTGGCAGAGTTAAAACATTTAAAATGTAATGTGTGAAATAGTTGTGCTTTTTTTCTTAACTGTGTCTTTGGCTTTTCCATATAAGGATAGAAAAGCTTTCTTGAGTCGCCCTGCATTCAGGAAAATGCTGTTAACATGAATGTGCTGTGGAAATTGCTGCTGTTTTGAAATCCTCACTACTTCCCTTAGGATAAAACAGACTAAAAGTGTGAAAGAAGGAAAGGAGAAGGGAGGAAAGGAAAGAAATAACAGCACAGCAAAATCTGCAGCTCTGCCATGGTGCAGACCTGCTTGTTGCTGGCAGAGGACAGTCACATCTTATCAGCAACTTCAGACTCTGATATATTTGTACCCAAGTCAGGTTAAGCCAGATTTTTATCATCCTCTCTGGTTCTAGGCTGTGCTGAAAAGATGCTACTTTGTCTAACTAAACCAAAATCTTATTACACAGAAGGAGAAAAAACTGTAAAGTTGGGGAAAAATAAATCCTAAAGAGAAGGAAAAGGACATGGAAGCAAGAAAGTGATAACAGGTGTTCCAGTTTCACATCTAGGGCTTTGCTGTTAACAGATGATGACCTCATCTCACTCTTTTTCTGGCTCTGGTTTGCCAAGATATTTCTGATCAGAAAGAATCATATAAAGTTAAAGCCTTTGACTTTATCCCAGGGTCATCTTTCCCATTTCCTCTTCCCATTTATCTTCATTTGGGTTTGCAAAACCAAAAGAAAAAAAGATCTATCCAGTTTGCCCTACCAAACAGAGGACAAATTTTACCACTCAGGCTACTCTTACTGGAACTGATGATGCAAGAAGTAAGTCTCCAGTAGGCTACAAAAAAAATCAGAATTACAGAATTTTAGGGGTTGGTAGGGACTTCCAGAAATCACTAATTCCATGTCCCTTGCTAAAGTGCTATGATGTCAAATGAACCAGATTTGTGAAGCTGATGTCTGACAAAATGAAACTTTCATTTTTACTACCTATTCAGCTCAATCTGGTAGTATATATAGGTATATATATAGGTATATATATATAATAGGTAGTAATAGGTAGGTCAATTCAAATCAATCTGGCAGCTACTTCAGAACAACAGTGGTACTAAATCTTTATTCTAACTGAGCATAAACTATTGAAGGACATTTCAAAATACACTTACAATTAAAGATCTAGTTCTGCCAGGGATCTCAGCTTAGTCTTGACCTATCTCAACTAGTCCCATTCAACTCTGATATGTAGTTTTACACATCTACTGTAGCTGTTCTCCTGAGAGTTAAAGCATTTCCTGTATACATGAACAAGGAACTAGTTGCAAGATTATAGCCAGAGAGTGGTGGTTAATGGCTCAATGTCCAGATGGAGATCTGTGACAAGTGGTGTCCCTCAGGGGTCCACACTGGGACCAGTACCTCTTAACGTCTTCATCAATAATATCGACAATGGGATAGAGTGCACCATCAGCAAGTTTGCAGATGATACCAAGCTGTGCAGTGAGGTCAACACAGCTGAGGGATGGGATGCCATTCAGAGAGACCTAGACAGGCTTGAGAAGTGTGTCCAGGAGAATCTCATGAGATTCAACAAAGCCAAGTGCAAGATGTTGCACCTGAACCATGGCAACCCGTACTATCAGTACATACTGAGGGAAAAAAAAAAAAAAAGACTGAGAAGTAAAAAAGGACTTGGAGATACTGATGGATGACAAGATGGACATGAGCCAGCTATGTGCCCTTGCAGCCAAGAAAGCCAACTGTATCCTGGTATGCATCAAAAGAAGCATGGCAAGCAGGTCAATGGAGGTGATCCTGTTCCTCTACTCTGTGGTTGTGAGACCTCACCCGGAGTACTGCATCCAAATGTGGAGTCCTCAGTACAGGAGAGACATGGATCTGTTGCAGTGCATCCAGAGGAGGGCCACAAAAATGATCCAAGGGATGGAACACCTCTCCTACAAGGACAGGCTGAGAGAGCTGGGGCAGTTCTATCTGGAGGAGGTTCCAGGGAGACCTGAGAGCAGCCTTTCAGTAGCTACAAGGAGGCTATAAAAAAGAAAGGAACAGAGTCTTTAGCAGGGTCTGTTGTGATAGGACAAGGCAAAATGGTTTCAAACTAAAAGAGAGGGAGATTTAGATTGGATATAGGGATTTTTATTTTTTTTTACAATAAGTGTGGTGAGGCACAGGAACAGGTTTCCCAGAGAGGTGATAGATGCCCTATCCCTGGAGGCAATCAAGGTCAGGCTGGATCAGGCTCTGAGCAATCTGATTTAGCTGCAGACCAATATGAGAAACCCCAGTGATATAACCCTTGAGTCAAAATCCACCCGGATCCATAATGCAGCATTCACCTGAAATTGCTCATTACAAACAAATCACCACAATTTACCTGCATGACATTATTTTAAATAAGAAGGAAAAATCATAAAAATAAAAGGAGAAAATAATCCCACGCATTTTACCCTCTTTGTC
The DNA here is from genome assembly GCA_030625065.1 of Alectoris magna. NCBI lineage: Eukaryota > Metazoa > Chordata > Aves > Galliformes > Phasianidae > Alectoris > Alectoris magna. The sequence continues at coordinate 81,401,041 of CM060562.1, read as the reverse complement.
CCTTCTGTCAACAGTGAGTTTTGTGAGTGTTGAAGACAAACAAGGACTAACATATCCATTTTTCTGGCTGGGTCAGAAAGATCTTCTTTTCCCTGAGGAGCAAAGGAGACAGATGTTGGCTGCTGGGTGGTGAAAGGTGGAAGAGCTGTCAGAGTGAATGTAGCATCAGTCCTATCTATATTTATGCCTGCGTTTTGAGGGTGAATTCCTACGCTGCCTGAACTCTTCCCCTTATAAGAAAGCTTTGGTGTGGCAATTGTGGGCCAGAGGAGCTGAAACAAGTATGTGGACCATATCACTGTATGCTATAAATGAGGCTTTTAGTCTCTTACTGCATAAATAAATATACTTTTGTGAAGTAAGTTTTGCTGCATAAGTGCATTCACTAGCATAAAATACTGTTGAAGAAGAGTATGTATCACAGCATTTTTACTTACAGCCATTTGAAGTAAATTGGTAAGGTGAACAGCAAGCAGCAAATGAGGTTTTAATGACTGATACATCTCCTGCTTCTGAGAGGAAATTTTTGCCTGAGAGAACTATAACCAAGACCACCACAGGGGGAAGAAAACCACAGCTCTCTCCGCTGCCTCAGCAAATGAGCAGTGTAAGATAGCAGATGATATTGGCATGCAGACAGTGTGAGGAAGTATGAAACTTATCCTGCTCCAAACTCAGCTTAAAACAGCAGACAAGTCAGAGGGAGAAGCTGAAGACAGCGTGACTCTAGGAGAGCTCAAATGATACAAGACTTTGGAAAATAATCCTTGTCGTATTTGAAAAGCTTGACAATACAATGTCTGAAATAAATTGCCTAGTTAAGAGAAGAAACAGAGAAGAGCTGAAAGAGGAGAACTGATTTAACGGAGAAGTAAATCTCTGTGCTAGATCTGTGGTGGATTAATTTCTTTGTTTAAAATGGGAAAGTCTCCAGAGAGTCAAATCTTACCACTTAAAAAAGAGGGTGGCTTAGAAAACAGTGTAGCTTATAAAATGGAGTTTTTCGCATTTCTAATCTTAAAGAAAATAGTAAGGAGAAGACCTTTTTTGACCTACATTTATACAGCAAATTTTTAAACCTATTAACTAACCACGATAGACAGAAAAACTTTGAAGCAAAAACAGCTAAAACAGAAGTTTCATTGAAATCAGACAGAAGCAAAACTTCCTGGATAGACAAGGAATATTGCAGAATTATTGAATAAATGGCCAGATTATATCATAGAATCATAGAATCATAGAATCATAGAATCATAGAATCATAGAATCATAGAATCATAGAATCATAGAATCATAGAATGGGTTGGGTTGGAAGAGACCTCAAGGATCATCAAGCTCCAACACCCCTCCCCCCAGACCCCCCGCCATATGCAGGGCTGCCAACCTCCACATCTAATACTAGACCAGGCTGCCCAGGGACCCATCCAAGCTGGCCTTTAACACCTCTAGGGACGGGGCATCCAAAACCTCTCTGGGCAGCCTACTCCAGCACCTCACCACTCTCTCTGCAAAGAACTTCCCCCTGATATCCAACCTAAATCTCTGGCAGCACCCTTAACACACTGGGTTTTGTGATTTGAAAGTTTTTATGATGCTTACAATCATTGGGCTTGAAAACTGAATCAGAAGTTGTGGAACAGTTGCTGTGAAACTTGTTGCAGAAAATCTTGACTTCCCAAACATCCTATTTCCTTATCCTTTCAAACAGGTAGCATCAATGGGCAGCATTTCAGTAAGTTTTAGGACACATATTTGTTTGGGTTCACTAAATTAATCATTTGCCCTACAGCAAAGTTTTGTATTTATTTTCTCCCAAACTTGAATCCAGCTTTCATCATGTATAAACTTGTGGCTATTCTCTTGTAGGAAAATAAGTTTTTCAGATTGTTACAACTTGCATATCTTCAAAAAGAAGAAATTTTCACATTCTGCTCTGAAATCTGTAAGTAATAAAGTCTCCTGTTAGTTTTATAAATAAGCTAAATATTGCAATTGTAAACTTTTCTGTTAAAAAGTGAAGCTTAAACTGAACGAAATTAAAGACAATTTTTAAAAGGCCAAGAATATCTAGTTTTACACTGAATTATAATAATTCGAGAATCTACCTTCATTTCTGAGGAATTCAGAATTCATTATTTTTAAACAGACAGTGGTAATGAAGGGATAAATAATATCAAAACAAACGTCCTTTTTCTTTTTAAATTTTTAAGATTAATTTTAGCAGCTTGAGCCCACTTTCTTTATCATCCTGAAATTTTTTCCTTGCAGAAATCTCTTAGACAGTCACAGAAGCTGTGATTGGTGTTTAGTACAGTCTACCCAATCAAGAGGAACCTTGTTTCAGCTACAAGAAGAAATGCTCACAAGCTCTCATCCTGCTGGGGGACTCGATCACCTAAATATTTTCTGGAAAAGCAGAGCAGCAAGCTGTAGGTTGTCCAGGAGACTCATGGAATGTATTGAGGATAAATTCTTATTTGAGGTAAGAGAGAGCCTGATCAGAAGAGAAGCATTACTGGACCTGGTACTCACCAACACAGATGAGCTAATTGGAGGCAGTCCATGCTGCAGTGATCATGCCTCAGTGGAGTCTGTGATCTTGAGGGATGTGGGTCTGAAAAAGAGTAAAGTCAGCTTCCTCAATTTTAGAAGAGCTAAATTCCGGATTTTTAAAGAATTAGTGGATGAGATCCCCTGGTAATTATCCTTAGGGATAAAGGAACTGGTTGGGGCTGGTAGACCTTAACCAACACTTTTCATTGAACAGAAGAGCTCTCAACTCTCAAATGTGAGAAATCAAACAAGGGAAGGCAAAAAAACAGCATGGCTTAGCAAGAACCTGCAGGTCAAGCTGAGGTATAAGAAATAAATGTACAGACAATGGAAGTGGGGGCATGTAGCCTTAGAAGGATACCAGAGCCCTACCCACACATGTAGGGATGGTATCAGGAAAACCAAGGCACAGCTGGGAGCTGAACATTGCAGGGGATATAAAAAAATGACAAAGGATTCTATGGGTGGATTAGCCAGAAGAGGAAGAGAGAAAATACCTTCTCTGATAAATAAGGTGGGAGAACTGGTAACAGCAAAAATGGAGAAGTGAGGTACTGAACAGTTTTTTTTTTGTCTTGATCTTCACAGAGAATCATTTCTCCATATTGTTGAAGTCTGTCATGCTCCTGAGACACAAGACAGCGTCTGAAGGGGTGAAGCCTCTTCACCCATGATTGAAGATTCAGTTTGAGACCACCTGATGAACCTGAGCTTGCATAAGCTTATGGGGTCTGATGACATGCATCCCACAGTCCTGAAGAAACTGAATGATGAAGTCAGTGGTGGGGGGTTACGATCTAGATGATCTTTAAGGTCCCTTCCAACACAAAGCATTCTATCATTCTATGAAACTGGCAACTGCTGAGAATGTGTGAAAACACACACCATGAAATATGTGTTCCTACAACTGCGTTTATCCATATATTTTACAGTTTTGTGTTCCTCGATAAGTGATAATGATAGGAAGGATAAGATTTTTTTAATTTTATAAACACAGAATAATACTTTAAAGTCAAGTGGTTTTAAAGACAATTTGCAAAAGTTGAATGAAATCATGATTTTATATTAGCGTTTCTTGAGAAAACAATATTTCAAAATCAGCCTTGAAAATTGAATTGTAGTTGTCATATCCCAGGTTGCCAATCAAGCTCTTGCAAAGCCTCAGATTACAAGCAGCGCTGAAATGATTTCTTATGCATCTCCTACACAGATGAGGGAGAGTTTAAAACAAGCAGTACTTCTACCATAAAGAAACTTCTCCCTGGACCTCAGGCACTGCCTTTGAGCAGCTACCTCATAAGCTGTAAAATCTAACCAAGTGAAAAGGTGGCCACACATTTCAAGCTAAGCTTCTCATGTGAAAAATGGACCTTTAGGCAAATAACTTATGAGTGATAATGGTACTCTGACACAGTATTAACCATGTTGCAAGAATCTATATGAATTCTGTTCCAAAAGGGCAGCAGAATTGATATCAGAAAATCAGATTTTCAGAGCAGGTGGACATAAGTTTTATGTCACCCCATCTACTTTTCAATGACACTCCACTCAAACCACTATGTGACCTTTTACCTAAAGCTGCTGTTTCACGTGTATCTTAGATCATAGTGACTGCCTGATTTGCTCTGACAAGCACACTGATGGCTTTGTCATTAGGTAAGCTTGGACGATGTCCTTCCCAAAAATATCTGAAAATAAGTTCAGAAGAGAATACATTGACCCTCACCTAACCCACAAGCAATTCAAGTGTGCATTACAGAATACTTCTCTGAAACCTTTATGAAAGGGCAGCTACTGTAGGACACCATATTTTGTACATTCAAAGAGAGAAGTAATGAATAGGAGGAGAGAGTATCAGAGCTCATTGCAGAACAGCCAGACCAAAATTTAGGTAGCATAACTACTGAAAAGGTAAAGTTTTGCAAAAAATCTCATTGAAAACATTGTCATTATGCTGTATGTGATTCAGTGGCAGTTTTCAAGGATTTTTCAAGGATTACCTCAAGCCAATGTGTTACATTGAAGATTGTACCAGAGCACAAAATAGACTAGCAAAAGACAATTATCCTGCTCTCTGATGTGGGCTGTTTGTGTGTAATTTCATTCAAAATAAAGACCATTAATAGTGTGATTGGATTTCATAAGGGAATGCTCTTTGATAAAATTGGAATGGTTGCTGAAAATGAATAGACAAGTAGTTTCCTCCAAAACAGCAGGTTTGGGGGTGTAGACAGTAAGAAACAGAAAAGCACAAGTTCTTCCCTTAGAAGTTTGTAAAAGAAGGTTCTAAAAACATCTTACGTTGGACAAGAAAAAGAGAAAGAAGAAGGTAAATGATAATACACTTAGAGGGATGCTTGGTCTAAATGAAGGTAATGTGTGGTGTTGTGTTCTCCATGAGGAATGAGGGTTACTTGACTTTGCTTTTGTGCTAACTGTTGGGAAATATACGTTAATAATTAATGATGTCAGCAGCCTTTCATTAAGAAGCAGAGTGAAATTCAGCTTGCTTGACAACTTTCTTATCAGTAAGTTGCACCAAATGTCAGTTTGGTTACCTTCTTTTTTTTTTAATCTTTTTATTTGTCAGTTGTTGTCATCTTTAAATACCAGTTCAACACTGTTACAGCCTTTTGCTTGATAGTTACCTGAACCTATCATTCCTGTGATAAAACATCTGTCAAGCACGGAAGAAAGGATTCAGTTTGGTCCTAGTCTAATTTTAAAAGCACAAACAAATCTTTGTTAAACAAGATCACTAGAAATCTGTGTTCCCACCAAGTTACCAAATGAATTGAATAAAAACATGAATTCCATAAAAACAGTATGAAGTAACGGCTGCTTCTATTCCTCTTTCAAAGGTTACATTTCAGTTCTTTACCATAAAAGAGAGGTGGTGGTACAAATTTCAGAAGCAAAGCGTATCATTTTGCTGCTAAAATTTTCCAGCCATTTTGATGAAAAGTGATTGATCCCAATGGGAAAAAAAAATAGCAAGGCTCAAATTATACAGACCCTGAATACAGGGCTTATACAATAAATAAATAATAAATAAAGAGTTCAAGTGAATGTAAATTACAATTTCAGATAATATCATTTTCCAATGTAATTGTATTATTATACCCTAGATTTTTTTTTTCTTTCAAATATAGCACTCGGATATCACCCGTAAGGAAATCATTTTGTTGAGAAAGGTCAAACACTAACAGAGGGAGGAAAAAAGGAAACCCTCAATTTTACTCAAGATGTTTTGAGATTGTTTTCAGATGTTTTTTTCAGCTGTCTTAACTTTCTTTCATAATCTACTGCTAGCAAATTATTTATATTTAAAGTCTACCGAGTATAAGGTACACATAGTAGTTCAAAGATCCTTGTGTCGTACCATCAGTCCTGCAAACAGTGCACATACTCACAAAATTCTCCAATATCTCTTAATTTTACTAAGGAAAATAAAACTGGATAACATATAACATGCTTTCGACTCAAGTTTAGAAATGCATTTAAGATTTCTTGGAACACTTTTTTTTCAGTTCTGACTTAATGCTGTGGTCTTTAAACATTTAACTAATTTCTGTGTATCTACACATTACAGTCAGGCTCAGATTCACTCTGATTGTCAGCTCTTATTACAGCTTTTCTTCATTGCTAACTCTCTCTGACCTCCAATTCCACTGGTTCCTGCGGTACCTTCCACCAGACAGCTCAAGAGGCCATTAGCTTCCAGCTGCTTTTCTCCAGTCATGCTGCTTCTTAATCGTTTTTTCAGTAACAGAAACAGAATGAAGAAAAGCTCTTTTCTGAACTATGGATTGTACTTGTGGCTCTTTTCCAGATGACATCCAGTCCTACAATGATAATATCCTAAGTATGTCCCACTGGTGTACCCAGCTATTCACAGCAAAATCTCAAAGGATTGCAGTGGAACTAAAAATATCCACTCAGGTGTCTTTTTCTGTCTGTTGACCATAAAAGGGGTTTCCAGTGGTTTGATGAGACGTCTAACATCAAAAGTAGATGACTGTGAAATGATTCAATCTCTGACTGTTTAGAAATGCTGAAATTCCCCTACTATTCATAGAATTACTGAATAGTTTGGGTTGGAAGAGTCCCCTAGCACAAGAAAAACATGGAGCTGTTGCAGCAGGTCCAGTGGAGGGTCACAAAGATGATCAGAGGGCTGGAGCACCTCTCCTATGAAGAAGAAGAGAGTGAGTTAGGCTTGTTTAGCTCAGAGAAGAGAAGACTCTGGGGAGCCCTCATTGTGGCCTTCCAGTACTCAAAGGGGGCTTACAGGCAGGAAGAGGACTGACTTTTTACATAGTCCAGCAGTGTCTGGACAAGGGGAAGCTAAACCAAAAGAGGGGAAATTTTATTTAGACTTTAGGAAGAAATTATTTACTCAGTTGATTGTGAGGTGCCAGCACAGGCTTCCCAAAAATGTTGTGGATGCCCCATCTCTAGAGGTGCTCAAGACCAGGTTGGATGGGGCCCCAGTCATCTGAGCTGGTGGGTAGAGCCCTGCCTGAGGCATAGGGGCTGGAACTAGAGCGTCTTTAAAGTCCCATGCAACCCAAGTCATTAAATGATTCTATGATTCTATGAAACTTAACTAGTTCTAACCCCACCATGATTGTCAGAGGACAATCAATCAGGTTGCTCAAAGCCCCATCCAACCTGGCCTTGAACACTTCCAGGGATGGGGCACCTACAGCTTCACTGGGCAACATACTCCAGTGCCTCATCATCCTCCGAGAAAATAGCTTCTTCCTAATTCTTCCCTTCCATGTGTGCTGAGAGAGCTGGCAGAGGTGATTGCTGAACTGCTCTCTATCACCTCTGAGAAATCTTGGAAAATGGGAGAGATGCCTGAAGACTGGAGGATAGCCAATGTCATTCCAGTCTTCAGCCTCACCTCCATCCCTGGAAAGGTAATGGAACAACTTGTTTCAAGCTATTGGAAGAGGAGGTTATCAGCAGTAGTCAGCATGGGTTTACCAGGGGGAGGTCATGTTTGACGAATCCAATAGCCTTCTGTGATGTCATCACTGGCTGGGTGGATGGGAGGAGAGCAGTGGATGTAGTCTACCTTGATTTCTGCAAGACATTTGATACAGTCTCCTACAACATCCTTATAACGAAGCTGAGGAAGTGCGGGATATCCATATCACCATATGGATGGTGAGGAAGGTTGAGAACTGGCTGCCAAAATCAAGTGGGCAACGTAAGTTCTTGAGAAATAGTTATAAGGCTACATTGCAAGTATAGCAAGGCAACTCTGGCAGTCTCTTGAGTCCACGTTAGTTCCATGCATAATGCACTGAGAAGTGTGGGGTTTTCTTTGTTTGTCTGTTTTTTTAAATGAAAATATAGATTTGACAGCACATTTTTGCTTGTAGATGTGAACTTGACAGAAAATCCCCTGGCAGTAAGAGCTCTTGCTTGTAATAAGTCACTTCCTGACAACACCTAAATCACAGGCAGGAATGAATCTGAATAAATTAAATAGAGTGCTTCCATCTTAAAGCTCTGTGTGTGTGTTGCTTTTACTTCCTTTTCCTTTCTTCTTTTAGTATTCTTCTCTTCTTTCATCTTCCACTTTTCTTCGTCTTTTTCTCTGTTTCTCTCCACAACCACATAGTGGTCCTGGGAAATAAATTTTAATATATACTTAATTTTATTGGTTTTTAATGATGGTGGTGGTGGTGGGCTTTGATGCCATTTATAAATGCTTTTCTCTCAATGGAAAGATTTAAGACACAAATAAGAACTTTGCGTAATTGAATTCTCAATTCTTTTGTTTCCTTTCATTTCTGGTCACTCTCATTTCTTTTACATTTTATCATATTCTTTCTTGTGCTCCTCATTATCACTGTCTGTCCTAACTTATTACCCTAAGTAAGTCTTCTATTTTATTACTGTTAGATATTTTTCTCTTCTTTCTCCCTCTTTTTCTTCACTCCTCCTTTTCAGGCTTTTTTTCCTCTCTTTTGTTTTCTGTTGTGTTTTCTGCTGTACGTAAATCCTCATCTGTACTGTCAAGACTTGACCCTTGGTCTCAAGTGTTTCAGTCTGAAATCCACTGAGACTCAAAATCTCTGTCTGGCTGGAAACTAGTTTAGGAAGTCTCAAAACTGAGTTCATTTGAACTGAGAAGAACCAGTGTAAATTTTGAGGTTGGGGTGATGTGACTCTCACCCAGAATTTGGGAGGATGAATGCACAAAACACATCACAGCACAACCACTGCCCAGGCACCCCCTGCATTCTTATCCCCTTCCCTGCTCCCAGAGCTGTTCTATTTTACTCTCTATAGTACAGACATTTATTTGCTGCTCCATTTCCTAAATACCACGAAGTGTCGGACGATTATTCTTCAATCTTACCAAGTTAGTATTTTGAACAGGAAATAATTATTGCTGATGAGTAACAAAACTTCATGCTGACAACTCTGCTGTGTTTTCTCACCTTTGCCTTTTTGTTAAGAGAAAGCAACAGGCAAGATCAGAGGGCTGCGAGATGACCCAGCAGGAGAAGCTGCAACTGCAGCAAGCTTACATTACATTTAAGCCCATGTCTCTCTGCTTAAAAAAAAAAAAAAAAAAAAAAAAGATTTTATTAATTCCATTTGGGTTTTTTTGTCAAAAACCATTTTCATCTTTGAAATGAATTTCTGATTCAAAAAAAAAAAATGTTGGATATCAGGGAAATATTCTGAACCAGGGGGTGGTGGGCATGGAACAGGCTGCCCAGGGCAGTGGGCACAGCCCTGAGCTGCCAGAGTTCAAGGAGTGAAGTTTGAACAGCGCTCTCAGACATAGGGTTTGATTTTGGGTGGTGCAGTGTGGAGACAGGAGCTGGACTCAGTGATCCTTGAGAGTCCCTTCCAAGTGGGATTTCTGTGATTCTCTGATTCTGCGATTCTCTGAAAACAGGATTCAGTCATTTAGAAGTGTTCTAATTCAATACAGTTCAAATGGAAAGTCTTGATTCAAGATAACTTCTATCCAGCATCTCTTCATAGCAATAGGAATGAAACAGCATTCCTTTAGCATTTGTATGAAAATTATTTGGAAATTTTTCTAGGTGTTTTTCATAAAAATATTCAGACTTCATTCTCATGGTGATTTGTCACAGGAAAAAAAAAAAAAAAAATCTTTAAAATAGCCACAGTGACAGATGCAACTTCTGTGCTTTTGGTGCATTTGTTATATATCACATTACAGAGAAATTTTTGTTTTTGCAACTATACAGCTATATTTGATTCTACACCATAGCAGCACACACTAATTTATTTTCCCCACTTGTCATCTTCATAATCATTAGTCTTACATTCATCCTGGTTTATTGCACAAAACTAATTTAATACTTTAATAATGGAATAAATTGTACACTATAACTCCAGCTTTAAATGCCTATTTCATTAACATTTTATAATTTTATTTTCCACATAAGATCTACCGTATAACTCCCTGTTGCTCCAATTAATCATTTTACAGCTTTATTCAGTATTTGGTGATTATATTAAATTTATTCCAGAGCTCATACTCTACATCATATTAAATATACCTCAGCCAGGTGTTTCAGATTACATTTGCTGAACTATTAAAAGCTTACAAATGAATGCATATAAAAAAATGACTGCTAAAATAGATTTATTAATATTTTGTGTTTATTACCAAAACAACCTGCCACTTATTGAAAATTGGAAGGATGGATAGGTAGTATCAGCATTCCCTTTCCTCATACACAAACCATGCTACTGACTACTTAAAGCATAGTGGGTTTCTCACAATGACAGTGTACCTGATTTATTTAACCACATACTGTTTCAACCCGTTTTCTAATTGCACTCATGCTCGATATGGAGACTATCGGCATATTTTCCCTCTCTGGAAGTTTCTTTTCTTAGACTCACAGAATCACAGAATCACAGAATGACCCAGGTTGAAAAGAACCTCAAGGATCATGTAGTTCCAACCCCCCTGCCTAGCAGGGCCACCAAACATACACATTTACTAGATCAGGTTGCCCAGGGTCCCGTCCAACCTGGCCTTGAACACCTCCAAGGACAGGGCATCCACAACCTCCCTGGGCAGCCTGTTCCAGGGCCTAACCACTCTCCTAGTAAACTAGGAGACTCCTAGCAAACTAGGAGTAAACCTAGTGACTCCAGCCAGCAGCTCCTCCTTCATGAAGAGCACTGCTTATCTGTATTGGCTTTTCTGTCTCCCACGGCAATAATGTACATATAAACACTGAATGATAATCTAGACATTTGGATTCTAGCACAACCACCCATAAAACTTCTGGAGACCACTTTGGCTCCTTCACGGCAGGACACCCAGGCTGCGCCAAGTTCATCAAACCATCTGAAAGAAGTCATGTTAGAACGACAGGATCACTGGCTCAGGTCAGCAGAGCAAGAGGACAACAGACCTGTAAGGTGCTTTACTGGAAGCGCGCAGCCACGGGGCTGTGTATCCCTCCCAAAAAATTGTGTACATTTTTTGTGTAAGAAAGAATGGAATGATAAAATGAGGGTCTCAGATCATTTCTGCTTTTCACTGGGCTACTGATAGGCTCTGGTTTGCACTGTGGCTCCCTCTTAACAAAATCCCTTTCTAGGGAAGATCTTCCAAGCTGAACAGGTTGGGGGAGGAGTGTACATCTGAGATTACCAGAAAAGCGTATCAGAATCTCTCTCATGGTTAGGTACCAAAACAGGATTTATCTGCCTAATGTAGACGTTGACCATATAGACACCTCCACATGGTTGAGTGACATTGTTATCCCTTGATAGCCAATGACAAAAATAGAACTTTCTAGAGAACAACCCACTTGAGACACTAAAATATTTGTATAAGGTTAGATGAAATATGGCCTGTCTTCTTCACACCACTGTGAAGTGTAAGTAGCTCCACATAAATGTATACACTCTCCAAATTCCATTCCTAGAAGCTGATCAAATGTGTTAGGAGACTATATTACAAGAGAAAAATCTTAATAACACAAAATTCCAAGCATGAATTCACAAGTATTGATCTTACCCACTGTCTAAGGTAACTTAATCCATTTTTCATACACATCAGAGTAAATCTGGAATAAAATGAAAGTGACTCACTGAAATAGAGGGATTTACTTCTTTGAAGAGGCAGTGTGATGATCTCCCCAGCAAATGAACAAAGTTGAAAGAAAGGACACAAACTACATTCTGAGCATGAAGTTATGTGGGCATTTCTCAATTGCAAAGTTTCTTAAGTTCTTGTAGAAATATAATACTTTGCCCACAAAAGAGATATTAAAATCGTCAGAAAATAAGAGCTGAGAAATAGCCACTGCTATTTGAAGCGTATTCCAGTTCATCATATGTAACCTTTGAGAGAAAGGTAAAGAGAGGCTTTGTGCTCATCAAGGAAAGAGCTTACGTGACATTTCCCAAATCTCCTACTCACCAGCAGTCCAGTCAGCTGCAGCAGCTGGTCCTGGGGTGCCCAGGAGCAGCAGAGAGCAGGGATGGCTGCCGTGTCCTGTCTCACACTCTGTCACCTTTTCAACTGTCACCATTGCCTTTTTTCCCATTTTTACTGTCCATTTGACAGAACAGGAATAGATTAGTTTTCTATTGGCTTTAAAAAGAAGGCAGAATCCACGTATTCTTTTGTGATTCACAATATACTTAACTGCATGAGGAAGACTCTTACTGGTGGAAGAAACTCTGAGATGTTCTCTCAAAGTTTCCAGGACTGGGTTAGCAAGATATTCTTGGCAAAAGTGTGAAGAAGGAAGACAGGCAAGGGCTGCTCTGGGTGTCTGTCCCCTCCACATAGACCCTTCATGCCACTGTAATGAAAAGCATTTCTCACTGAGTTATGTAAACAAGACTTTTGGATGACATTCCTGAGAGACTGTCATCAGCACTCCTGTGTCTACGCCTCCATATTCAGGCTGATGTTGAAGAGAGATTCTGTTTCCTTATAGCCTATGATCTTGATACCATTGTTTGTTTTCTGCTTAAAAGTATGGTCTGGGCAATCTACCTCTTGCCATTTCTAATCACAGAATCGCATGTACCATTTTTTGTTTCAAGATCAACTATTCCTCTTTTTCTTAACTTGTTTTGCCTCCTACTCAAAATTATCATCACCCTACCTCATGAAAACTTTACCTCATTTCCTCTCTTCTCCAATTTAAAAATCAAATGTGCACATTCATTTTTCACGTACATGTTTTGCCTTACTAGAGCATGTCTCGCTCCAATTTATAGGAGGGAGAGGAGGTTCTTTGATATATGTATACCCAGCGTGAGATTAAGAAACAACGGTTCAAATGTTGGTCCAACCAGTTTATTACAAGTCCTAGCCATTTAGGGAGATGGGGAAGGGAAGATGGGCGATAGGAAAGATAGGAAGTATAAGCAAGGAGTCTCTGTAGAGAGCAAAAGAGATAGTCACCACCGTGGGTCCAGCGAGATACGTTGTAGGTCCCTTGATCTCAGGAACTCATCTGGTCACCGCAGGGGATGGGAGAAAGCCAGGAAGCTCTGCAGCAAGCAGGCCTCTGGGGTCCTTCCGAAGAGGTTTTCCCCTCAGGGAATTCTCCGTCAAAGGTGTCTTTGGGAGTTTGTCTCCAAAGTCCCTAGTTTAGTGAGGGCCTTTTTTCCCCCATTTCTGTGGGGGTTTTTTTCTTCTTCTTTTGTCTCAGTTTAATGTGACATTCCTGGGCCAACAGATAAGCCATCAGGGGGTGGCACCCTCATTGCCATGCACAAGCATTATCGCCTTTTGCAGTGGTCAGCTCCTTCAAGCCATACACCTGAAAAAGACTGCTTGTCCCTCTTCTGCTTATCTTTGCAATCATAAGCAGAAATACAGTGGCATGGTGACACACACCATTCACCCCCCTAGATAATTAGCACTTGTCAGTTAGAGTCTTATCACCAGAAAGGCCTCATGAAGCAAGCTTTGAGACAGAGCAATAAGACAGTTTCACACACTAATAGAAGCCATATTTTTTGTTTTCTTATTCATTCTTTAAACAGACTGTTTACACAAACAGTGTCTGTTGCTGCTGCTCCTTTAAATGTAACATCCATGAACTAAAGAAAAATTGCTTATTTGCCAATGTGGACAATAGCAACCCAATTCAAGGAATTCTGAGTGCAGCTATGAATATATATTCCTACTGTTTTCTGTTAGTAAAAGCAGTAACACTGGGCTCCATAAAATGAATATTTCCTGAACAATGCTATACTTCATGCATGAAGTAGTACTATCGTTATTTGAATATCTATTTTTTCTTAGAATGAAAACATATATCCTTATTATAAGTAAGTCAGAAGTTGGCAATTGACCATTCATACACTACTAAAAATGATTATCAATAGTTCTTAGAATAAAAAAAAAAATTAATGATAAAGACACTGGAAATATGAGTCTTCACATCTGAAAGTAATGCCTCCTATTTATTGTGTTGGCCCATGATGTCAGAGGTGGATGTTGGTGGTACGGCAGTAGAGGCTGAACCTTCCCACCAGTATTTCATTACATTTTGTTGCCATTCAACAGATGGCAGCAGAGGGGCAGTTTGAAAACAAGGCACCTGACATTGAAGTGTGGAGGAAGCAAAAGTGTGTCACTGGATTACTCCACGCAGAAAAAGTGGCAACTAATGACATTCATCAATGCTTCCTGAACATTTATGAAGACCAAACAGTGGAAGTGAGCACAGTGGGATTGTGGGTGGTTCATTTCAGCAGTGATGACAGCAACAGTGGGTCACCTCTTCTAGTGTAGACGTTTATGAGCAGAGCGCACAGCTCTTGCTCATCACTGGTGAAAATGCATGACTAATGGTTGTGACTGTGTTGAAAAATAATGTTTTGTAGCTGAGAATTTGCTGTATCAAGTAGTGATATTTTTCTCTTTGTAACTATTTTGGTTACCATGGAAATAAATAGAATGCATTATGTTTGCAGCACTCTACATACATTAAATGGAAGATCCTTTGCCTGAAAAGCAGGTGTTAGTACAAATTCTTCAGACTCAGTTGGGACTCTATTTCACATGCCATTTAAAAGACCAAATGTACTAAGCAGGAGCAGAAGTAGATATAAGAACTGCGTAGAAAAATATTCCATTTATACATGTAAGTATAGCTTTCAATACTGATCATGAATTTAACACATATTCCATATTCTTATAATGAGAGATAATATGATTTTGGAATGAGAAACTGCTTTTCTAGGTGCAACTTAGGCTGTAATGAACAAGACACTCAAGACATACGGATCACATAATATAATCAGTGACACTGGCCTGTTTACATCAACAGAAGATCTACCCTTCATCATTCAATAGGCCAAATGTTCACCGTTTCAGGTTATATCATTTACCATTGAAGTAGCTGTTGAAGCCTGAAGGTCATAGAACACTTGGCAAATGTATAGCTACCTAAGCATACTTTCTTCTGACCTTTATGTAACTGGTGAGTATATTAAATAACCACACAATTTTTAAGCCATTCCCATGGCATTTATTCAGGAAAGAATTACTTCTGATGTTCAGCATTTCTGTATTTCAGACTGCTAACACTCCAGCTATCATCATTGCTCCAGTTCACTGATTAGACAAACTGAGTTGGATAAGGTCTGGGGCATCAGCTGCTATTGACTGGTTCAGCTGATGAATTCTCATGATGATGGTTTTTAACCTTATTTCAGCGATGTCCTCAATTTTCCAGTGTCTGTTCTTTAACTTCGGGTTTGCTGGTCTGCCTCAGTGACAAATGTCTCCATTAGAACAGATTCGTTTTATTTTCTCAGTTTCATTCCACGTGTTTAAAAAGGTCTTCAAGATTTAGGAACTAATAGAGCTATGTGAATACGGCAAGAAATGTCAGTGAATTATTGGTTCAATATTTTTAATGAACTCTTATCACCTGTGTCCGGTAATTGTCCAGTGTGTTGGTTTCACGGCTGGCAGAGCAAAAGAATCAGCAATTTTTGAATGAGTGTTTGAATCTAATATCAAGATTCACTTTCCATGAAATATTTACAACAGAAATAAGACTTTAAGAGCTCTAATAATTTAATAGGGAATGGCAGCACTCCTGTCACTGTGAAATTAGGGAGGCACTGTAACTGTATTTTGTCAGGCACAAGTCACCAATTTCAACCTAAGAATAGCTGCCTAAAATACTGGTAATATATACTGAGGTAATGGCCTGTTCTGGCTTTACAAATGCTATCACTCTGTCACTGCCTGTGGTAGTCCATTTCTTTCCCTGCTGTCCCCCCATGAACAGCAGGCTCAGCCTAAGAGGGAAATCCCATGCTGATTGGTACTATGCCCTTGGCATGACCAATGGTACAATGGGTACTACTTCTCTCCAACACTGCTTGCAGATGATAGTTTGTGGACTGGCTGGGGACTGGGACTTCTGAAAATGAATGATTAATGGCAAATGGGTCCCTCTCAGCTGCTTCAGAGATAGTAGAAGTGTGCTGGATCTGTGCCGCACTTGGCTATCCAAACACACTTACTTCTTGTTTCTTTTTTCCATTTCTGTTTAAGTCACAGAAAATACGATTTCGGAGAGTACGCTTTCTTCATAGTAGATATTTAACGTCTTTTGAAAACTGTACTCTACTTAAAAGCAGTGTGGTACCTTGAGATGTCTGTCATTTTACTGCAAAGAGGATTCATTTATTTCTGAATCAGAACCAGAAGAGCTTCAGTAAACACAGAAGTCATCTGATCTGCAAGGGTATCTTGCTTAAAGATCTCATAAGCAGTACATTACCTATGGATGGGCTAGGGGCTATTTTCCAATTAATCTATTTGTTTTGTTCAGGCCTGCATACTAACAATATAGACCAAAAGAACATGTATTCATCTAGCTCAAAGTGATTCTGTATTGCACTGGTAATTTCCTCTGCTCTGGAGTGGTTTATTTCTTCCCTTTTTTCGCTTCTACCCTGCCCTGAAATATCAACCAGATTAGGGTTTTGAAGACTTGAGCTCCCCCGTAGCCTACTTCCAGGGTGAATCTGAAAAGATTTTTCTCCTCAAAACCAGAAACATTCTTTCTGGCTATAGATAGATTAAAGGAAGACCGAGAAGCACAGGAGGATGGGGAGAATCTCAAAATTCTCACAGCAATAAAATAGAGCACCTCTTTATTGGAAATACCGATCAATGCCAGAAGGGAAAGGTAATCGTTGCTCTTTGTTTTTGCCAGTAGATTTTCATGAGTAGGCCAGTAGCTCTTTTCATCCCAACAAGGTAGTTTGGGGAATTTAAATCCAGATCTCAAGAGAAACTTCACCTAATGTGATAAAACCTATCACAATCTGAACAAAACATAAGCAACTGTATTATTAATTTAAAGCACAGGACTATAATGTGTTTAGGCAACTAAACAACACACTTTATCTGCTTAAAAAATCACCAAATTTAAACAGAAGAAATGCCCAGCATAAAAATATCACCATCATTTATTCTATTTACAACTAGACATCTGGTATTATTATTTCATCATGTTTTAAACACATTTTCTTTAGTTTCAATCATTTACAAGAATAAGTTACAGTGCTTTGACTCAAATACCTTCCAGAGGCTACACCTGTTAATAAATAAATAAATAAATAAATCTTGAATCATTCTGGGGTAAGTAGTGATGAACAAAGCAATGTAAACGATAATTGAACACTATTTTTACTGAATTGAAAAAACTTCCTGATTTCCTCAGTACACTGAGTGTTTCCTTTTTGCCTGGTTAGCTGTCGGATGGGGAATCTGTCCTGTGCTACATACATAGGAGGGCTTTAGCTCCTCTGAGAAAGTATGGCAAAATGGGTCTCACAAAAAAAATTAGATAATTGAAGTTTGGATGATTTTGCTGTTTGGGTGAAAGGATGAAACATTAGAATGCCCTGAAATAAAATATTCTGCAGCAGCTAAGTACTGACTGAATGAACTAGACAAGATTTCCCCTTGAAGTTTTTCATTCACTGGTATTCATATAGGCAAAAAGGTTTTGTTCAGAAAGATCTTCAGACAAATAAAGTTGTAAGACCATGAGTGTTCATGTGAATATGAATATTTGCTGGTTTTGACCATTTATTATTAATTTCTCACTTCAGCTGGCTGCACAAAATAAGAGCTGAGTTTCAATTAGCACCCTGTGTAAACACCAAAGTCTCAGATGTCAATATTTAAGGCTGCAGACACACAGAGCCACTGCCAAATCTGTGCATATTCAGAACTGCCATAATTGCCTAATTTCTCAGTTTATCAGTAGAGCTACTGATCCCTGAAAAGGATTTGCATGTGCTTTTTCTTCTAAGCAACAGCAACTAGTTGTTTGTTTGATTTAACAAATAGAATGGGATTCAAACAAAGAGTAAAACACCTAAATCTACACGACTACATATAGGCATTCAAAACGGAATACATTCAAAAATGGACATTTGAGCTCCTACTTAAATCAGAGCACACTATCATCTCGGTACCATCAACCAAGTAATGAGATTGTAAAGTTATTTAATTGACAAGCTGCGATGGTATTCAGTAGCCTAAATGTAGCTGTAGTTTTAGATGCTCTGAGATATCTTTCCTGTCTTCAGAGATTGTTACTAAAAGGTGCTAGTCTGATACTTGTCCTGTCTGCCCACCCAGATCCCCTAAGCATCTCAACTACTAACATCCTGTGGTCAGGCAAGCAAGTACCTTCCCGAGTGACTGTTCCAGGGGCAGGTGAACTGTACTCCAAGCATGACTGTGACAGAAGCTTCAGCTCCTGGCAAACGACTACTTGTAGAGTATCAATTTAGATACCTTCTTTTTAAACAGAATTGCACTGAAAATCTCCCTTTTGTTGCAAAATAAAACATATTTCACTCTAGGAAAATGAAGATTTGTATTCCTAGCAACGCCAGGAAAAAAAGCTTTCTTTTCTATACTGTTTCAGGACTACAGATTCAGCATTACAGATTTGTTTCCTTTCACTTCTTGTGAGGACTGGAATGCAGATTTCCCATTTGCCAAGGTATAGGGATGTAATCTGTCTTTTCAGCTAACAGCTCCCTTAGTTATAAATCAAGCTTGTAAAGAAATCATCATCCAGGCAGTGTCCAAATGGTAGACAAGAGTGTCATTTGAATATGCTTTTGTGCCTGTGACTGTGTAAGTTGTTTATGCCCAGAAGAACTTTAATAGGAAAGACTAAAGCTGAAATTTCACAAGAAGAAGCAATCCAATGTTTCAAGATATTCATGCCCTACAGCTCATTCCCACATTGTGCGGTGTCACTATTCTTCTGTGGGGCCAGAATAACCGCCTGTGTGGCTGCACTGTGAAATGACTCAGGGAGTCTATGCTGCTCGAAAGCAAGCCAGTCTATAAAGAAAAGAGGAGGGTTCTTTTGAAACTAAATCAACCCCCACATCCAGTTTGCAGTATAGTCACAACAAGCAGAGTTGGAAAGAGCATTCACAGGGATGCGGACAGGAAGAAGGTCTGTGGGAAGGATGAGAAATGCAAGAACAGGGCAAGAAATTTTAAAACGCTGCTTCAGTGCATGGCTTTG
This sequence comes from Alectoris magna, assembly GCA_030625065.1. NCBI lineage: Eukaryota > Metazoa > Chordata > Aves > Galliformes > Phasianidae > Alectoris > Alectoris magna. The sequence continues at coordinate 81,381,902 of CM060562.1, read as the reverse complement.
TCACATGAAACCACAGTTTCGAGTAACCTCATTTTAAAATAAGCTGTAGCCTTCTGGTTGGTAGATATACCCGACAAATTTGACATACAAACTGAACTATACTCTGCAATATCCATCAGGAAAGGTGCTGCTCTTTCAGATAAATCCTTTAATGAAATGGAAATAAATGGGGAATTTACTGTGTTCACAGAAATTTCTGGCTTTTTGAGGATTGCTTGAGTCACAGGATTTCTTTTCTAAGGCAGTCAATAGCCTTGCTTCTCTGCAGGAGATTAAAAGACAAGATGTGCACAACTTGGGTAGAGAATGATTTTAAGATCTTGGGGGGAGGCCAGGTTGCACGAGTCCCAAGCTCACAGTGTGTCAGCCTAGACACATGCCTTGCTAAGGGCACCTTCAGCTCTGGTGCAAGTGTGACTGAATTAAGTAATGGAGGAGCACCCTTCACTGTGCAAGGTCTGTCCAGGACACCTGGGCTGTATCACCACTCTCTGCATGCGCAGTGTCAGCTGCTTGTCACCTAGCTACCCAGACATGTGGCCAAGCTCTGTTTTCACAAGCCAGGGGACAGCTCAGGACAGTCCTGATGGAAATAGAAATGCATATGTTATGCAGTGCCTTTCCACTCTGCCAGTAACCCCACACCTGCTTGCACAGACTTCACATCACAAGATGCAACAAGGCTATGCCAAGAACTTAATGGTTTGGAGCCATGAGAGCCCCAGCTTTCAGGTTCATTTGTTTTTGGCTTGGGTCCAGGGGTCACTGGCTGGCTATATGGTCATACCTCAAGCTGCAGCCCTTCATGCACACATTCTCCTCTGCTAAGCTGATGCTGTTCTTTAAGATATATTTGACTGCAGATTTTCCTCCAAAATTGTCATCATCTGTTCCTAATTTCCTAGTCAATTAGAGAGCAGCTCTCAGGCTCAGAGGAGAAAAATAGATTCTCTCTGAGATGATAACATTGCAACATGAATGCACTGCACAGATCAACCACTTGCCTTGCTATCATAGTGTGTATTTTTTCTTGCCATGAACTGGAAGTCTTAATTACGATCTTGTGTCTTCCATTGTTTGAGGCAAAAGATTAAGTACCTTATAAAGACAATTAGATTGGGATCTGTTCTAACTAATCTCCTTCCAAGCACAGTATCCTATTAGACACACCAGGTCTTTTTTTCTGGTGGGAGAGGAGTGTAATTAATTGTCATTGCTCCATGTTTTCTGGTTGTCACTTCCTATCCTTTCTACTCCTCCCGCATTCAAATATTTACAGTTAAAGCTACACATACAATAATTATAGAAAGTAGATGAGGAAAGTACATCCAAGACTCTGTTTTGTGAAAAGATATTTGTTAGCTGCTTTTCAGGAAATGGCCAAGACCAAATTGAGTGATAGTTTGATCTGGTCAGGAAGGTCTTGTTTTTCAGGAGAGAGGAGGATGCCTGGACATTCATTCTTTTCAAGTTTGCTCTATTGACTTTAGGATCTCACTGCTGTGCATAGAGACATTTATATACCTGTATATCACATTGTAATTGCACTAAAGAGATCCTTAACCAGCTCACTATAGTGAGATGGAACAATATTAAAAAAAAAAAAAAAGGAAAGAAGAAGAAAAAGCTTCTGATTTTTCTGATTTTTTAATAGTACCCATGATGACCTTATCCACTGAGCAACATGTCCATCCCTGGTTTCTGTGTTTAAACACAGCAAAATGTCATTATAAAAATAATGGCATTAGTGGGTAGCAATGGGCCCAGCCATTTTTTCTTTGTCATTGAAATTTTCACTCACATCAAGGAAAAAAGGCATTTTACATGTGATCAGAAGTTACTATTAGACACTCTGGAGCTATATTTTTCAAATTCATGATTAATAATTCTGTACACATTGTTGTTATGTGTCAGGTCTAAATTATCTTCTGCCCTGAAAGAAGCTGAGTTCTTATTCTCAAGAAGTGGTATCCAAACAAAAACACAGTAACAGTCTTCAAAACAATTTGAAGGTTCCAGAAAAGTGGAAGAGAATATGTTATTCTCCAGGTTGACTGATGAAAGGATTGAACATAAAAGGTTTACATCGGAGTGTCAGGAGATGGGGTGAGAATAATTTCCAAAAGACACACCCAGCACAAAAGATCACACGGGGAAATAACTAGAGAAAAAATTTTTGAGAGTGTTTGGGTGAATTTCTGTCAGAATTGGTTCAAACACAGTATTTCCTGCAACAAAACATTAGTGGACAACTACTAGGGAGACAACCAGGTAAGCAGGGCTCAGGTTCCTGTGTTTCAGCAAGGAGTGGAAGGAGAAGCATAAGTAAAGGTGTACTCTATCAGTAAATCTCTCTGAAGGGCTTGATGGATGTTGCTCAGATACGTTTAATTGCAGGAATCTGAAGTAGCTCTCTCCCCAATGAAACTAACATGTACTTAATGAAGTATAAAGAGAAGTAAAAATCAATTTTCCTTACCACCTACTGACACACTAAATGAATGGTTTCCTTTTTAAATTATCTATAATTAGTATCCCTTATCTATGCTATTTATTAATCTAAAAATGACACCTCTGGTTATCCTATTGTTGTTAAATCATGATAATAAAAACTGAAACACTGGCAATCTACTTCTTTTCAAGAAGCATCTCCAAGATAGCAGTACAGATAGTCTTCCTAAGTAAAGAAAAAAAGTCCACACTGTAATTCATTTTTGTTGTCATGTGTTAGCTGACAGAGTACTACATGCATCGAAAGGTGGGTGTTTTTCTAATTCATGGCTCTAGAAATACAGTTTTCTAAAATACCCTATAGCTGGAGAATTTTATATATCACAAATCAATAGTTTGCGTTCTTCTGAATCTCATAACACCAAACTGGTCCTAAGAGTGTCTTTGTGAATTTTATATCTATTCATAGGTTCATAATATCTGCTTCCTACACTCAAATATTTTAAGAATAATCTACTTCATTCCCTTTACACTGGTAAAGCTTGCTCGTATGTATATGTTTTTAAATAAAAATCAGAAAAATTTGTCTGTTCTAAAATAAAAAAAAAAAATGAAAGTGTATTGTCTTGAAATTTGTGATATACATAAACTTATTTCATGAAGCTTAATGTACAAATGAAAAGATATAACACATTCAATTTTCATTTTTAGTTGAGTAGCCAAAAATGTACATTTATACTAGGAAAATAGCCTTTCTAGTACTTTGATCGCATGTTTCTATGAATTCCTTTTATAGATGCAGGTGAGCAGTTCTGAATGAGAATCCTTGAGAAATTTGAAATAGCCTCGTGAAAGACTTCTCCTTGTAATAAGAAGCATTTAAATTCCCAGACTGAATCTCTTGCTCAGCCAAATGCTCCAGTGAGCTAGAATCATATTTCAAGCATGTAGAGAAGGAAAAGTATTATTCTAAATAAAAGTTTTAAGCAATTCTTTAGAGCTACGAGGAGTTTGGATACTCTTCTTATTATTTGGAACTACCCGGAGACATCTCATCTACTTATTAATGCCTTGCAGCACTTTAAGCTGAAAATATAAATATTCTGCAATGTATTCAAAATAAGCCCAGGAAGTCTTTCTTCAAAAACAACTAGAGTTTCATCTATGGCTGAACAATATGACTATTGAAAAACTATTTTTTAGTCACACCAGTATGGCCAGTGGTTGTTCCAAATTAAGAACATAATGTTTCCTTTTCATTATTCTTTTAATCAAACATTTATATAAATACCTTAGTCATATTTTAGTCCTTTGCCCTCAACATTATAGGCATCAAGAAAATTCTGAAGAAGTCTGAAGTCCTACTAAATCTCAAAATGTTTCTGTATGCCCATTGCTATTTACACTCTTATTCAGTGCAACACTTGGAAATTCCTCAGATGTACAGCCAGTCCTGAGGAGAAATTATGTCCTTTCTCTTGTCTCAAGTTCTACAGCTGATACCAATTGAAATAACAGATGTCCCAAGAACTTTCCCAAAACATTTAAACAAAATAATTGAAGCATATCCAGAAAGTTACCTGAAGTCTTTGGTAATATAGTTAAATGGGGACTGATATAAATTCACATCTTTTCTGCTCAAGAAAGGACATGTAAAGACTGTCAGAAGTATGACTATTAACTCCACGGAACTGGTTCCTTACCAATCATCTGTCAGCCACCAAAAAATGTGCATGCCATGAAGCACCAGAACAATCAAGGCTCCTGGATCCAAGATTGCCTTCTCCTCAGTACAGAAAGGCAAATGCTCTGCTTTCTGAGCTGCTGTGGGCACTGAACATATCAAGAAGCTAAAGAAATGCAAGTTATGAGAAAATACTTTGTCATTTCAGACAAGCTCTATTACTGACATTATGTGTCAGCAAAATTTCAAGAAAAGGAGCACTGCAGTTTTACATGAATTTCCTCTGAATAAGAAGTCTAGAAAAGTGCAAAGGGTCTTAATGCCTGAGTTTCTCCCTAAAAACTTTCCTTCTTTGTCTAAAACTGGCTGATAGAAAACTTCATGTGTTGTTATGAATAGGGCTGTCATAAGGATCATCATTTCTGCAAGATGAAGCATGGCAGCGTGGTTTTAGAACTCATACAAAAATAGGCTTAGAGTGCAATTTTTCCATTGTAGTTTATGGAAAGGCAATTGGCCACCTACTTTAAAAGAAAAAATCCTCTAGATTCTATACCATACAAAAACAGGTTTCAAGTTACAAGCCTTGTCATTTTTCTTTCCAAAGGCTCACATCAGATCTGCAGGTCAATCCTTAGTTTCAAAGCAGCAGCCCCAGGAAGGGGGACTGCCCTGGCTGGGCTTTCCCCATGGAGCTGCCTGGGAGCCCTGGTCAACTTCATAGGCTTCAAACACCTGACCCAAAACTAAACTGCTGCCTACCATCCCCTCTCTTGCTGTTCACTGTTGTATTTCACAGCTACTAAACCGTCAATATAAATATTGTGTTCCATTCTAGTTTTTGTCTTGGCAACTGTCATCTGAGTACCTAGTATGTGTATGTCAGGAGTGGAGAGGTTTTTATCAGTTGCTCAGGTATTCAATTGCTGTCTCTATGTCCTGTTCCTAAGGAAATTCCAGGGAACAGCATGAAGCTGTGTCAGGGGAGGGTGAGGTGAGGTTAGGGACAGGTTCTGCACCAGTGCATTGTGGGCATGCAACAGGCTGCCCGGTGCAGTGGGCACAGCCCCGAGCTGTCATAGTTCAAGGAGCATTTGGACAACGCTCTAAGACATAGGGTTTGATTTGGGGTGGTGCTGTGTGGAGACAGGAGAGGGGCTTGGTGATTCTCATGGGTCCCTTCCAACTCAAGGTATTCTATGATTCTATGAAGTAAATACTGTGTTAGGGGAAGAGTTAGTATTCATCAAAGTGCTGAGTTTTGATACAGTCAAAGCAATTTTAGTCCTTGATCAACTTCTCTGCCAGTCTGATTTGATTGCAAATGTCCTGGCAAATAGCAAGATGCTGAATGCAGAGAGCTATGAGCCATTTAGTTCTTTGTGCATGGCTCATTTGCAGCAATAAACAAATCAGAATCAATGGGGAGCTGCAGGTATTAACTTATTTATTTATATCATTTTAAGTAAAGTAATTCATTCAGGAACATTAGGATACACATCCAACCAACCATGGAATCATACCGGTTTCTTACAATGTCATCCTTTTTTGCTATTATTTTTAACATATTTTTGTATCTTGTTTTGCCTTTAACTGTAAAACGCAAGGAAATTTCTTCCTCTAAGTTCAGGTATTAGCCATTATAATGAAGTTCCTGTCCTTTCTCAGATGCTACGATAGTGCAAATAAGTATAATTAACAGGCCAAATTTCTTGCTTCTGTAACTCCATTGACTTGAAGGTGTTTAACTGCAGATAATTTGAGATAATAATTCCCATGGAGTGTTAAGAGATAAGACCACTAGATCAAAAAGATGCAGCAACAGCAGAATGTATCAGAACGTACAGGATTAGAGCAGTGATCCATTTTGAACCTTCAAATGTTTCTCTGGAAACCTGTCCTAATGTTTGCAATAACACGGTACTTCCTGAGACAACCCAAGTCGAAGACGCGCAGTGGAAATTCTTCAGGAAAAAAAAAAAAAAAAGAAGAAAGAAAGAAAGAAAAAAGAAAGAAAAAAGAATAAAGGTTAATGACAGTGACATTTCTTAGACTTGTGCTTTTTTTATGTGCTGTGGGTTTATTTATTTATTTATTATTTGGGCTTTAGAAACTGGTGTAACATACAGTAGGGTTGAAGGGTTAACAGATTTTTTAGATCTGATCACAATCTGTTCTCGGATACAGTCTACAGAGTTCTATTAAAAGTAGTGGAATTTATCCACAAGGACATGACGCAGTCAGCTTCAGCCCATGGCATTTCATCTAACACGTCAGTTGAATTTGGCATATGATTCTGTTAGTGTTGCCTTTGGCTTCAGCTCTCATTCCTGTACTCTCACATATGTCATACTGATTGTCTTTACTGACCATCAGAAGCATTTCGTACATGTACTCAATGTGGAAATGCAAGCTGCTCTGTGAGAAATCATCAGAAATGGTTTTGCTGACTCATGTACTTATAACTGAAGGTTTAAGTCACAGTATTTGTTCTTACCCAAAATCGGTACATCTTGATGGGTTTTTTTAGTAGATTAGAAAAGATTTTTGTACACAGCTACACCTGTCTACAGTTATTCACATTTTTGCACTAATACTAGGAGAACTGCAGTAAATATTTTGCATGGGAAAGATCAGCTGTAAAAAGGTTTTTTTTTCTTTTGAGATTAATTCCATCCTGCCACAAATACACTGACTGAAGTGTGTTTGTGCCAAGGATGATTACGTACCTTTTTTCTACTTTAGATTAAATACAGATGAAAATTACAATGAATCAATGCAAAATAACTGTGTAATTTGAAAATATAATTAAGCACAAATTTTATTAGCTTGCAAAAAATGTTTAGATGGCTCTAAATGTGCTGCCATGGCATTCCTGTGACCACGACTGCTACTAAGGACTACATTTGAATGACTTTCTAATGATTTATCATTGAGGGCATTCTGACGACTTGAGATTCCGGCAGATTAATTGCATTTACAGAAAGATGTCATTTAGGGGAAAAGCTTTGGATAAGTCTGAAAAAAACTGCAAAAAGCCTCAAAAAGGTACGATTGCCATCATTTATTTTTATATGTTTTTTGTTTGTTTGTTTGTTTGTTTGTTGCTATATAATTGCTTGTTCGCTAACACCTTGACTTTAAATATGTGAAAAAGAATTTATTTTTTTTCACAAGTGAGATCAAAGCTTAGGAAGTGAAACAGCTTGTACTCAAACATATGAGTTATGTTATTCATCAAGGCTCCTGACAGGAGGTTTTAAAAAGGCACATAAATGTCCTTTCTTGAAGACATGTGTCCCTGGAATCCACCCATCCCTGGGCAGAGCTGTGACAAGAACTTTGAAGGTAAAACAGCCATGAGAAAAGTGTGACCAGGGACAAGATGGAGATGTAAGATTAATCTCTAGGATAGGATTTTAGGGGCTAAAATCTTCCAGCACTGAGGTGAAGACTTAGTTTGCTGGCTTTATCTCCACAATGCCATCAGTGGACATATGAGATGGACTGCATGACACATGATAGCAGCAGCACACCCAATAAGCATCTCCATCCTAGTGAAAAACTTCAGTAAGCAAAAAAGCAGAAGGCCAGACAAAACCTTGGGGGTTACAGTCCTTTCAAGTCATTCTCTCCCATTTCCAGACCCTCAAGAGGCATGCAGGGTCTGGAATGACCATCTCACTGCCTTATCATGGCCCCAATGTTCCCCATGGCCCTGGGTCCTCAGTCCCCAAGGTCAGCCAGCCCCATGACAGCTCTTACAATGGGCTGCGAAGTCCACTTCATTGTGCTATTTTTACCCATTATTTTACTAGAGATTAAAAAAGAAAAAGAAAAACAAAATAGTAAACTGCAATAACTTCACTTGAAATAGACAGTAAATCTTTCTATCTTTTAACACAATATAGTAGGCACAGCATTAAATAAAATTAGAACTGCTACTGCTTGCCCTAGTCATATGCTCAGTAATGCAAACTTGTGCCACCTTTGAGGTTCTGTAGAAATTTAATGTACCTTATTACAACAAGATCACTTTGGAATAATCTCTTTGGTTGATTCCAGGGAGGCGGCACGTGGAGGGGAAGTGTAATCTTGAATGAAAAACACACAATATCAGCATACATGTAAATGCCAAAACAGTCTACTTTCAGGTCAGAGTATATAAATGGTAACTATTATAGCTTTGTTTATGCCACACAGCCAAATGTAGTTGCAACACTGCCAGTTGTTTTCCATAAAAAAATTATTCTTCTGCCTTTTATTCAGTGCAGACTTTCTTGCCATGTTTGTCACTGTAGTATCACAGTATTTTACAAGCAAAAAAATACCGTTTGTTTTTTGACTTCAAACAAATTCTTTATCTTAACTACTCTACTCTGTGCTATCAAAATAATGAGTTATCAATCAGGATGAGGAAGTCTTAAAAAAAAAAAAAAGAAAAGAAAAGAAAGAAAGAAAGAAAAGCAAAAATAATAATTTCTATTATGTTTCTCCTCAGCACAATATTGTGACAAGACACTGCATAGAAACTGATGGCACTGGAAAATAAATGTCCATGTAAGTATGATAATGGACAACAGAAATCCAAGCAGCAAGCAGGTTTCATCTTCTCTGGACATAGTGCAGCAGTGTCAATACCTAGTCAATACTGGTCATCATCATTCAGACATGTGTCAGTCACTGGAATAGATAGATATTAAGATATATTTGCTTCACATCCTTTGTATTTTGTGAATCTGAAACTGTTGTGAAACTTCAACGTGTTCCAAGGCATCACAGTGCTCTGCTATTCTGATTGGCAAACGAAGACAACTGGATCCTGGTTCAAACCCAGCAGCTGTAGGGCATCTCTGCATATAACCATCTTGTTTCAAAAACTTTCTGAAGAATAGAGAATTTATTGCAGCATTTCATAAATTGCTCCAGCAGACCTTTTATCTGGCTGTGGTCCGTGTGGTGAGGGGACAAGCAGGGTATACCCTGCTCATTTTCTGTCTCTCGTTTTTGTCAGCTGTCATCTAGTAAACGCAGTGTTCCCCTGTCTTGCTGGTTTGAAGAACCCTCTACTGCAAGAGCTGTTCTCCACAGGGGTGCTGAAGTATTAACAATTCTTCAGCATTCCTTTGGTATGCTCAATAGATTTATCTGCTCAAACCCTTTGTTCTTCACTTTTTCTCTGATTCTTTCAGTGTTTTAATAATTCTTCTCTGAACAACAAAGAAAGATATTCAACAACTTTCTTGAGTTATGAACACAAAAACTGTTTTCCATTACGCTCACATTAACAGCTAGTAAGCAATGGATACTTTCTTGTTTATCCAGCCTTCCCTTCAGCAAGTGTTGCATAGGCACTTCAGCCACACCTTTTTCTATGAAACTTGGTTTCAACTGAAGGTTTGTGATGACAACCCTGTCTCCAGAAGCGCAGCTTCACTGGGGCAGAGGCACCTGTGCTGTCCTTGTGGCTTCCATGCTAGTAGAAGACATGCGACCTCTAATTGAACTGAAGTGACTTGTCTGCATTGCTTTCATGCTCCAGTGTTTGCAGGTGCCCCAGGTTACCTGAAAGCTTAAACTAACAGAGATCCCCCAGAGCACTCCAGAGCACTTGGCTGAAGAGCACATCCTGGCCACCTACTCAACTTTCTGTCAGAGTGGCGATCAGGCAAAAGTCAAGAGCCCTTCTGCTTTTTTAATCCTTCATCCTCTTATGTTTCAACAGAGGTCAGAAAGGAGACCAAGTCAGCCCTGTAGGGCAGGCAGGAGTTTCCAAGTACTAGACAAGGTCTCTGACCTGGACAGTGGGAGGAACATGATGCTGCAGTACATACTGGCTAAGGACCACAGACAGTAAGAGCTTGCTTCCTTCATTATTGCACATGTTGTACATTGTGTTCGTGTACGATACCTTAGCACTGAAGAGGAAACAAAAGTAATTAAAACATTAGAAAGTCCCATCTCTGTCTCATCAGTGATTGAAAAAGCATCTCTGCTTTTAATGGGGGATGAGTACAATAGGTACCATAGGTTTTAGATGATAGAGAAAATTCATACTTGCTGTTTGTATTCCCTACCATTCAGGTACAACAGACTCTTCTGAGTAATGGAAACATTCTGCTGAGGTCATACACCACTCAGGTGGAATGGAAATCACTTGTACTGCATCAGACAAAGATTTCAGATGACAAATTATCTTGAGCTACTTTCATACTTGTACCTGGATCTATTTTTCATGACTGCAAATTATCAAGTTGGATACCTCTGTGAGGAATTCTCACAGTTTTTCTCAGTCATTACATTGTGCCACAGTAGTTTTGAAAAATAAAAAATAATAGAAACCTTTCCCATTTTCTTTGTCAGATTCAAAACACCAAACTGTTCAGTGCTCAGCCCTCCATCGACTTTCACCACACAACTGCTCTTCTTGTTAAAGCTGTAAGATATACAGGTTTTGTGGACAAGTGATGCTACCAGAATTTTTCTTAAATTGTTGATATCAACTTTTTGAATTTCTGTCATTTAGTTTCCCAAATCACTGCTTTGCTGACAGCAATTCTCTATCCAGAACAATGTTTTCCTGAAAAGCCCTGATTCAGCTCTTCTAGTGTGAACATTTTTGTGCTTCTAAAACCTTTTAGACTCTTCAGGAAAGTCAAAAATCACTCAATATAACTGTTCCCTTCCTTTTAAAAAGCACATTTTGTGGGCTAATATATAGCCTCAAATACATTAATTACATCTGGTAATGGCTATGGATTGCATTACAGGACAGGTGCAGTAAACTCAACAGCCACACTCTTTACTTGTGCTCCATCATGTTAATGAAAGCAATAAATCAATGACATGTTTCAAACCTTGACTTGCCCCAGAAAAGAGAAGCATTAACAGAATGTAGAACATCTAGCTTAGAATTTCTCACAGATGGATAGCTCTCTTTCCACCCTGGAAAGAATTAAATTATCCTTTCCTTTCAACATAAGAGCAATCCTACAAGATGCTGAGCATGCAAAAGCATCTGAAGGCACCCTATTTTCAGGGACTGTACTAACTTTGGAACAAGTACACTGTTCAGGTTAATGATATGAAGAGGAGAGGGCTCAGATTAATGATATGACAAACAGAGAGCTATGGAAGATGATTTTACAGAGACAACAGAAAACTTCAGAAAGTCAAGTAAGTATATCTTCCCTGTTATAAACATGCAGAAAGTTTCAACTTCTAGAGACAAAATAAGACAACTTTAAAGTTGTTTAAAACTTTGTCAGCTCAAAATCTGGAAACTGAAGGTAAAATTGAGGAAAGGTTTGAAACTTCGAAGACTTTAATGACTTCCATTCTTCTATTGGAGTTGCATTTTGTTTGTCAAAAATACATTTAGGTGAATTTTTAATGTGCAGTGAAAGGTACTGATAACACATCTTTGTTGTATGTACCCCACAGAATGCGTCAGTGTTAGTCTATGTGTATCAAACACAAATTTCTCCTCTGATGTTTTGATATTCTTCCTCAGGTTCTGTAACACAGATAGACATTTATTTTATAAGGCAAAAGTCAACAGAAACAGTTATCACTAATACTTAGAAGTTGCTGAGAGCTAAACCTGTCACTCTCAGAAGGGACAACATATGACCCAACTAAATCTGTAGTGTCAAATCTGCTCAGTCTCACAGGTGTCAATGCCTTCAAGGTAGGACATGTCATCACTGTAATTATCCTAGTATAGGTTGGTATGAGAAGCAGCAAGTGTAACCAAAAACGCACCTTTCTTATGTGCCAAGGATCTGAGCATCTCTTGAAAGACAGTGTAGAAGGGCTGAAGGCATAGTTTAAGTTCTCTGATCCATTTTCATTTCATTGTACCTTGTCTTTCCACCTGCAAGGAGTCTGTTTATGCAGGATTTATGAAACAATATGTTGGTTTCTTGCTAGGGGGGAAAGATGAGTATGTGTTGTATCAAAGAAAAGCTTTTGGTTTGCTTACTTATATATTTCCACTGGCTGGTAGTGGTATATCCTAACCACCTGAAGAGTTGTTTTTTGCACACCTTAACTCTAAAGCAAAAAAGTTTTTAAGTAGGCCAGCTCACATTATTGAAGGACAATGTCTGAAGTAAAGCTATTCAATCACTCTGTAAGGTCTTTGATCAAGATACTTAATGTGGTGAGTATGACAGACACTGGCAGTTGTAACACCAGAATTTCAGTTCCTGTTATAGCGGTGTTGCAGTACTTTTTAGTATTTATAACACCTCTTCACTGTCTTATGTTATTTAGGTGCTGAAAATGTAAATGGACTTAAATCAGTACGAGCAGCAGAGACAGACTTTGCCTAGAGAACTCAGAGTGACTGCGTAGTAATTTCTCTTCATGGTTCACAGAGAGAAGCTCCTAAAACACTTTTTTCATCCTAGGTTTTTGTTTTAATAATATCACATTTGTGACACATTATTTTACTTTGTGGAAATCTTTCTAAGCATTTATTGAGTTGCCATTCTGTTCTCCTTGCCTTGTACTGTCAAAGTTATTCTACAAATATCTCCATTTGATAAGTGTGTGCTGACTATGGAATGTCTCAGCAAGAAATGAGTTGACTGTCTCTTAACAAAAGAGCGAACTCTAGCAAAGTGTAAAACTGACTCTTTAGTCCTGAAGATTCACATAGAATTGTATAACATTTCCATGAATAAGGTATTTATACTAATCACTGTATTTGTTCAGCTCCTGAACATGCAAGTCAAAAAGAATATAAAGTAAGGATATAGGTTGCTCCTATATCTCCAACTTACTTACACACATGGTCTTGGTATTGCCACAATTCCGATACATTCAGAGGCTTTTTCTTTCTTTGATGAATTTAATTTTCCTGTCTTTACCAGATTTTTACAGGCAATTTTCTGTAAGGGAATTAACTGGATTTCTATTATTCAAGAAGCTTCTCTGAGCTCTGTGCTAGATGTGTCTTTCTTTTTCTTTGCTGTTCTTGATATGCAAGGGAGCTGAACTGGCTGCGACACAACTCCAAGACATTTGTGTCTGTAAAGCTAAAGAGCAATTAGATGCTTTCTTCTGAGAAGCAGGGCCTATACTACAGCTCTACCTCAGCTCTTTCTTTTGAGTATCCTTTGTAGGGTGGCATAACAACTGAGATCCATATTCCAAGACATCTATTATCATGGGACATGGGGCTTCCCATCACCCTGAGTGGGATGGGGACTTCACTGGGTAACAGGATGATGCTGGAACATGTCCATACTGACTACAGATATGTCCTCCGACCTGCAAGCTTAACTCCAGACTGATTTGTAGATTCTGATACATGACAATAGAGACAACTTAGTGAAAATAAATTGAATCGTTAGCTACAGTAGTCAAATCTTAATTTATTGTATTCTCTGCCAGTGCATTACCATTTCAAAACCCTTCTTGTGTCATTCACGTTCCAAGTAATAAGATACAGACTTGTAATAGCTGCCTTAGAAACATGCAATAATTATACACACCTGTAATAATGAACTTCATTGCAAAAAACATTGCTTATCTAGAAGGAAGCAGATGAGACATTCAAAGAAAGAAAGGCTATCACTCTTTCAGATTTGGTAACCATAGGGCAACTGGACAACAACAGACAATGAAATGAGCTCAAAGGGGCTAAGATTTATTATGCATCATATGTTAAACCAATCTGCCTTTCAATTGCTGGAACGGCTTAGACCATTGATCTCTGACATCTGGATTGGTGTTGCACAGCAAAAAGTAGGCTGGTCCAACTCAGCCAAGCTAGCATGTTCATAAAAAAACTATGCGTAGTATGCAGGCTTATCTTTGGAGTAGTTAATCTGTTAACAACAGTGGTACACTAACTTTCCCTTGGTCTTTGCTTTCAAAACACTTGAAGCCAAACTCGATCCAGTCAACCCATATCCAATCCTAGCACAGACCTTCAGTACTGGAATACATTCTTACCTGTTGAACTGCTTAACTATTCTTTCCATATGCTTTTTACCATTTGTTTAAACATGTATGCACATCTCTTGGCTTTTAAGATTATTTTTTTCTCTTGCTCTCAGTACCATCTCTGAAAATGTGAATTTTGCAGATTTTCAGTACCACTGATTTCCTGCTGAGCTGCTTTTGTTGCTTACCCAAGACCTTTGATCTCTGTGTTCCTAAGTATGGGTTTGCACTCAATAATCTGAATGCTAGAAGAAATTATAAAGAACAGTGATAGTACTGTTAATGTATATAGGGCACTTTGTCTGGAAGACTGAGCACTGAACATTGTTGTATGACTGTCTGGGCTTCAGGAGGACTTAGCAATTTGGACACCATAAGAAATGAGACAAACACTCCAAAAGCTGCTGGCAGTGTTTTGGAGATGCTGGAAGTTCACAGAGGGTGTCAGTGATATGGAGGAAAGGGGAAGGCTGGAGGAGGGAAAGGAAAGAATGGAGGAAGGAGGGCAGAGGGTATGAAAGAAGATAGGGAAAAAAAGGAAGAAGAAATATCATTATCCTTTTCAGTGCTTTGTCTTCCTTCTCTTCAAACAACTAAGAATTTTGTGATTGCCTCAAGGCCAAATTTGAGAAAAACTTTTTGTACATTCTCTTGAAAGTAATTATATTCTTCTACTTAAAAAAAAATATATATATATATATATATATATATATATACTGAAAATTAAAAAGCAATGTAAATATCTCCCAGGTTCCAGTACTCAGGGTTTTCCTTCACAAAAACACTGCCTGTCTCTCACCTATCTATAACAGAAAGCAGCATGAAGACTGAAGAGCCATCACTTCACACTGAGACTGATAACCACAGAGCTCTCTTTCCCCTCAAGATGTCCTATGTCCACTGCCACATTTCACATGCCTCCAGAGCATGCCTCTACCATGTTGCTTCATGTCCATCCTTCCTGTGCCACGTGCACTTGTTTATTGGCCTGAAGGTGTTGGTGCTAGGCCCAAGGAAGCAGCAGAGTCCCCACGGCACTGAAAAGTGGGCACTGCAGTCAAAAAGGATCTATAAGGTGGTACACTTCACAGTATGCCACTGCCTCTTGCCTTGCCCATCTTCTTTCACTTGACAGAATGCATTGGGTACCTCCACTTTGTAGGTCTCCTCTCAGGAGGAGGGAGCTGCAACACACAACCTTATTTTGGCAATGACATGTCCTTTGTTGGCTAATTTGAATAAACAAATGTATTCCTTTTTCTTCCGTTCATCTTCTTATTATTGGAGATATTACACAGTAGACAAAGACTGGAGCTAGTGTACTGTTGGAGTCCTGCTGCAGCAGCCTCAGCTGCAAAATTTGGAATTCCATCAGAGTCATCCAAAGAATTAGCACTCCAACCTGTCTCACTTCAGCTGTACTCTAGGTACCTAATATTTCCCTGTAAGGTCACTGTCATTTATTTATTTTTAATCTCCAAATAATGCAATACATCTTTTTTTTTTTTTTTTTTTTTTTTTTTTTTTGGCTCTGTGTCACACTACTGCTCCCTGCTGACCAAGTCTGTTCCATATCAATAGATCTATTTTAATGCCACCTTTGCAGGAAACAGATCGTATACTGACTGTGGGTAACTGGCTTCTCAGAAGAAAAGAGGCTGCTTGCTGTCAAGGAGATGCTTGTCTGTCCATGATTAATTACTGTGAAATGCCCACAGAGCTTTAAAATCATGATTAATTATGACAAAATGCACAGAGATCTTAAAGGCTAAATTCTACTACTAGCTGCATTTACCCAAGAGTTCCTCTACATCTTGCATCTGGGGACACTTCTGCAACACACAATCAGATGATAAAACTCCCACAGAACATATGGTTAATTATCAGGAAAAGACTAAATAAAAATAGCTAATAGCAAGTTCTGTGTCAATATCCATACATATTCAGTGGCTGGAGTGTTCACAGTCTATTCCTTTAACTACTCCTTTGTTTTACCTAGGATGTACGCACTTATTTGCAAGGCATAACACCCTCTAAAAGAAGGCATTATATTGCTGGTGGTGTTCTTTCTTGATTTGGCGTGTTCAAAGAAACAAGTTCCCAAAAGGTTAACATTCCTTCTGAAGTAAAAAATGATAGATTCCATCTGTAGGATGTATTTCTTTCCCATTTTATTTAGCATAAAAGCTGAGAAGATTAATAAGCTCCCATATTTTACACTAAGCATATTAGAGATGGCAATTTTAATGGGTTTGAAATCATCTTCTGAAATCCCATATTAAAAGAATAGCAAAGAGCAACCTGTTCCTTTTCTGGGAACTTTCCCAAATGTTTTTATTAGTCAGAGTTCAGAACAGACTATCATGTGGCAGGGCAAGGAGGGCTGTCAGTCCACCTGGACTTCTGCCACCTTAGGTGTGTGTCGGATTCCCAAGGGTCTCCTTCCCTCCGAGAGGTGAGCACCCACCAGCACATTCAGTTCATGCTTTGCTGGGTAGAAGCAATCTGTTTTTACACTGGGAGAGATAAGATAGGTCAAAGAACAGCAACAAGGATATCTGTGACCTGCACAAAGAAGTGACCAGCGAGTACCTCAGAATTGTTAGCTCCCTCAATTAGAGAATCCTTGTCAAAAACACAGGCTTTTAGAATGGGAAATATGTATTATGCTAATCATTTCAATCCTTCTTCGCTTATCCATGTAGAGCCTTACTGTGCTATTCAATATTTTTCGGTGTAATGCTCTGAATTGAGTCTATTTTAAAAGTTTTTTCCAGTAACTATTCTGGAAATTTTAATTCTTAATGAATTTTATCTTTGGGTTTTCTGGAGAAGTATTCTTTTCACCATTTCTTTCTGCTAAGTGCAAATCATTTCTTAGAATCAGAGAATAACCAATATAGGAAAACACCTCCAAGATTATCCAGGATAACCATCCACTTATCACCAGTGTTTCCCCAGTGAACCATCTCCCTGAGTGCAACATCTAAATGTTCCTTGAACATCTCCAGAGTCAGTGGCTTCACCACCTCCCTGGGCAGTCTGTTCCAGTGCCTGACCACTCTTTTGGAGAACAAAATTTTCCTAATATCCAATGTGAATCTCCCCTGGTGCAACTTGAGGCCATCCTCTCTTGTCCAATCATTAGTAACACAGGAGAAGAGCCCAACACCCACCTCACCACAGCCTCCTTTCAGGCAGCATTCCTTTGGGGTTATTAGTTTTAATGAAGCCAAAAAGAGGGGTTGATTCAAATGTGAAAAGAAGAACTATCAAAATTTGACCAAGAAACATCTCACTCCCTGCTGCTTAGACCATTTCGCACATAAATGTCATTTCAGGAAAAGCTATTGAAAAGGTTCCAGTCTAAGCATGCAAATAACTCATGGAAGGGGACACAACAATATTAGAGGAGATGAACTTAACTTTGCTACATCAAAAAAAAACCAGGTATTCTCTCCCAAAAAATGTAAAAAATGTACCCAAAGCAGACATCACAGAGCTGAGGTAGGTTTTGAATTAATGAGGATGTTGAAATTTTTTAAGAGTCAGGAAAACAAAGATGTGACACACTGACACATGAATGGGGTTGTCTTGCAGACAAAGAGCTCCAGACTGTGCCAGCCTGGGAAACTCAGTCTGCACATAAGAATGCCTAGAGAGCTGGCCTTACTCCTCTACCTCCAGCACCAGCCGGCTGTGCATATTGCAAATGCCCCTTTAATGTGCTCAGGCTGTGGGGGAAAAAAAGGAGAAAGAAAAAAAAAAAAGAAATACCGGCACAATGAACTGCAGTTATGAGGAACAGCTTTTAAATGGGAGAGCACAGATGTTCTAAGCACAATGGCTATAGTTTAAATTGAAAAGTGCATTGTTTGGCCATCATTTAAAATCACAGTGTGCTAAAGGAGAGGATTTAGGACATGCAGATTTGAGGAGCATATACGCAAGGAAAGGTTTAGTTCTTATCTCTGACTGAGAGCAAAGAAAATCATAGAATCACCACGGTTGGAAAAGACCACCAAGATCATCCAATCTAACCATCCATTTGTCACTAATATTTCCCACTGAACCATGTCCCTCAGTACAACATCTAAATGTTCCTTTGACAACTCCAGAGCCAGTGACTCCACCACCTCCTGGGCAGCCCATTCCAATGCCTGACCACTCTCTCAGAGAAGTAGTATTTCCTAACATTCAACCTGAACCTCCCCTGTTGCAACTTGAGGCCATTCCCTCTAGTCCTATAGCTATTTACATGGGAGAAGAGTCCAACTCCCACCTTACCACAACCTCACTTTGGGTAGCTCTGGAGAGTGATAAGGTCTTCCCTGAGCCTTTTCTTGATCAGACTAAACAACTCCATTTCCCTCAGCTGCTCCTCAAAAAGCCTGTGCTCCAGACTCCTCACTACCTTTGTTGCCCTTCTCTGAACATGCTCCAGGGCCTCAATGTCTTTCTTGCAGTGAGGGGTCCAATACTGAACACAGTTCTTGAAGTGCAGCCTCATCAGGGCTGAGTGCAGAGGGATGATCACTTCCTGCTCCTGTTGGCAGCACTTTTTCTGATACAAGCCAGGATGCCATTGGCCTTCTTGGCCATCTGGGCACACTGATGGCTCATGTTTAGCTGAGCATTGACCAATACCCCCAGGTCTATTTCCTCTACACTGTCTTCCAGCCACTCTGTTCCAAGCCTGTATGTGCATAGAAAGGAAAGACAGAAAACTGCATGCTTATCTGGGGCAGGAGGAGAGAAATGCAAGGAACATGGAGAGGATCAGCCTTTCATCAGCAACTGCAACAAGATACTTTTCTCATAGAGCCAGGACTACGACATCGGGTAGGAAGGCAGTTCCACTACCCCAGAACCCACAGGCTATAGAAGTAATTATGGCTTTAGAAGTAATGGCTAAGGAACAACTTCTAGGTTAATAAGTATCAATTTAGCCAATAGAACACTAGAAGTAACAGCTTACATTTTTCCGAACAGTCAATAAACAACACCAGCCAGATGCCCACAGCTCTTCTCCTAGTACTTGCTTTATCTTAGGTGCTTCAGCTCAGCTGTGGGTGTCAGCCCTTCCCTCCCCGTTGGAAAAACCATGATATCCTCGGAACATGTATTTATAATGAGGGGCAACTGCCAGTCAGACTCATTGCTTAGAGCTAAAGACTTTGAAGTTCTCTGTTTCTGGATGTTTCTGGGGATTTTACCTTCCAGCACAGCATTAACTCTGATTATACAGGCCAGTTATACAGCAGCTAATTATGTCCAGAATTGCAAATAGCCCATATGCTCCCCAAATCTGTTTCACCAACACTTCTTACCCCTATCTATCCAACAGAAACAAGGGAATTCATTTTAACGAGCAATACAACTTTTCCGTACACGTCAACACTAAACTAAACTAAATAAATAAATAAAAATAACTGGGGTGGAAAAAGCTGAAGAACTGCGCAAAGACAATAAGACAGCTACAGTGAAAAGAACTCCAGGTTTATCCTGATTGTTTAAATCTGTTAGGCTTAAAATCACAACAAGTCAGAGCCACTTTTCTCTCTTAAGACTGCAGGGAAGAACAGGATCATGTGTAGAACCAAGAAGAGTTTTCACCAGTCAGGAAAGATGCAGAAAGGAGTAAAAAAAAGCCCCATTTATCTCATGTTTTAAAGGAGAATGTAGGTCATATTTTCCCATTTCTTCTGCTCATGTATCTCTCTTCTACTTTCTCCTTTTTGCTACATTGTGCAGGTAGTGAATTCAGGAGTGAAAGAATCAAGATGCTCTTCAAAGAGGTTAATCCCACAGAAGAAGTGGGAAGTGTTTGAAAATCCCTGGCTAAAGAAGAAAATTGCTGTCTTCCACTCAAGTGCATACTTTCACCACTAGACGTTAGGGAAATGGTAAATTGTCAGAGACCAAGATATTGGCATGCATCAGGAGAATGAATCTACATAACCTAGCATAAAATGTAATTACAGATTTTTGTCAGTTTGTAAAGTTACTTCATAAAGTGATGTGGAATTGTTTCATAACATGCATTAAATGAAGCAGAAAATGAAGCATAGGTTCTCTTAGCTGTTTTCAACAAAGTGTTATCATCTGCCCATTACAGAATTTAAGTTTTAACATTTTTTCTGTGACTATAATAGAAATCTGCTTCCATTTCTACTACTATTCATACATATACATTTCTGGGAAGGCCATTCTCCTCACTGATTGGTAGTTAGGGGCTGAGAGTAAAGCAACGTTATGAGATTCATTAGCTGAGAGTGACTGGGCAGAACACTGATAAATGCCATTTTGGTAAGGGGTGTGCATACATCATTGGATGTATCCAGCTAAATCGTTCTTAGAGGCAAATAGTTGTGATACAATACATAAGACCATTCTGTTCTGTCCAAAACTATCTGTGCCTAAATGGTCTGAGGAAGCCAGCAGCAGGTACAGTGCCGGCTTTAACTTCAGCTACTGAAGTCAATGAGCCACAGTCTGCACTACATTAAACATTTCAGCTTTGTTACCTGCAGTCGGGTTACCTAAGCTGCATGGGCACACACCGTTTTGCATTTCTATTATCCACCCTCAATCGCAGATATTCTCATCAAGGTTTGGTATACTTTGTGTATGCAAAGCCCCACAACTGGAATAAATACTAATATTTACCATTGGCTGTTGGAAGTAGCGCTGACATCCAGTCTGTTCCCATAACACTAAGTGCCCATTACCACCCACCTCCTATACAGATCTACACATAACTTGACTCATCTGAGCACCATAAATAGGTGTTTATACAACCAACTCACTGCTTGGATATACCCACAAAATCAGAAGCAGAAGAGAATAAGTTATGGAATATAAAGAATGGAATAAGAGACTGTCAAAAGTGAGGGAGGAAGGACACTGCAGTGGAGCAGCCCCAGGGGGCTGAAGGAAAGGAAGGAATACTTCAATAAATTCCCATCATAATACCCGCACTCATTTTGAGCTTGATTGCCTGAATTTTGTTTGGTGGTATTTTTCTCCCAGCTAACCCAGTAGCCAGAAGTGCAAAAATACAGAAAACATCCTCTCCAAAAAGCACTCCTTGCTTCTCACCTCCCACTGTGTGCAGAAACTAAACATACATTCATTTAAAAATGCTTCTTGAATGAGTTCTGTAACTTCTTCAGATATAGGAGCAAGAAGTTAATTATTGCTTAACTTCAGAGGTAGTGATGTCCTTTGGTTTAAACATCAACTTTCAGAAAACCTGCCCAGGTAAAATCCCAGTTTGTGAGACACTGAGCACCTGCTCTGATGCTTAATGCCCTCGGCTGCCATTGTCTTCTGGAGGGGCTTAGGATGAGGTCATTAAAAGCAATCACCAAGAAGTCATGGCTGATTACTCTTTCAATTAGGACTTGATCCCACAGGCAGTTCTGTGCTGTAAGCGCAGAAGCCAGAGGCTGGTGTTGAATACTCAGTGTTTGCTCAATGCCTGGTCAGTGAAGTTCAATAACAGAATCAGTGAAGGTAGAGAAAAAAAGTGATGTGGGCAAATTGGTGCAGTCTCATTGCTTACTCCTGCAGAGGACAGGGAGATGGGCAAGACCAGCATGATCTGCTTGGGGTAAGGGACAGTCATACACCAACACAAGGGAGGAGTTCAGGTATAGTGTATGCCAACAGAACACCCTCAGACATGGCCATATTTGAGATGACTGCAGAACAAAGAGAAATCAGAATTGAGTGGCCGGTATTTGCCAATATTCAGCAGTGAGTTGGCCCAGTCTGTGTGCAAGGCAGCATTTCCACTATTCCAGAAGACTGTAGCCTGTGTTGGGCTGCAGCAACAAAGCCTTCCCAACAGCCGTGAAGCAGCTCAGCAGGGTTCCCCACACTGTCCCAGGCCCTGTCCTGGTTCCTCATGTGTTGGACTGAGAGGGCAGAGTAAACAGAAATGCCATTAGAGAAAATAATTTCTCTCTAGTGCTATTTTCATACCATTTTGCCTTCATTTTCTGTGTCTACCTAGGCAGCAGGTTTAGGTAGGAACATTTGCTGAAGTGGCAAATGCTCACTCAAGCTACGGACTAAGAACTTTTAGTAATTATTCAATGCATAAGGAATAAATTAGAAGAAATCAGATAATTAACAAACAGAAAACGGAATCCAATTTTTCTTTAGTCATCAGCTCTCCCTTGCAGTTTTGACCTCAGAACCGTTGATGTCTTTTCTACTTACAATAGTTGGTTCTCCCACTATTCCTAGGTGAGTTAAATTTGAGGGGTAACTATTAATAATTGCAGTCCTTGGAGTTGCATTAGAAGACCTGGCTTTAGTCAGAATATTTTCTAATTTTCCAATGCATGCTTGTAGTATGTGTCAAAAGTGCTAGTTAATTTTCCACCTTAATCAACAGTTTTTCCGAAATTGAACCTCTCTCGGTATCCCTAATAGCACTGATAGTACCTTTTATGGCATATGGTACATCTTACTCCATTTAAGCTGCTGAAAAGGGATTTCAGTTTCCCCTCAAATTCCAGTACCTCCTCTACCAGTCAAGGTCTAATACCCTGATTACCATCTTTCTCAGCTGGATGGTTCTTTTTTCTAACATCACATCTCATCTGCTTCAGGAGACAGTGTTTGCCTCTCAGAGGTGCCATCAGTGGAGCTCACCATATGCCTTCAGACACCCGCTTTATCATTTGCCTCTTAGCTCTCCTCTGCCTCCAACGGCCTCTTATGTGGATTTAATTTGCAAGACACAAGGAGAGGGGAAAGCTGCAACTACCATGCTGGTAGGAGAGCCTTGATCCCTGCAGAACTTCAGTACCAAAGGACAAGCCCCAGAGAGTGTACCTGCATTTTTGACATGCAACTTCGAACACCAGATATGGAAAGCCAAAAATAATACTTTTTTTTTTTTTTTCCACTGAGATTTGTGTTGTTTTTTTTTTTTTCCCAAGAGATTGCTCTAATCTACTCAAATGACTACCTGTGTTATCAAGCAGAGTGACCACTGGATACCTTCTTGTGGTCATTTCTATTCCCCAATGACTCCTAACACATCCTGCTTGTCACACCTCATTCCCCTTTAGGGGGGCTGACATCTCTGCTTCAACTGCCTCACTGATCATCCTGCAGAATCACCATCAGATTCTCTCGCTCATACTCTCTTAAGTCCAATGGAAATTGAATGGACAATGAAATGGTGTCACCCAGAGTGAAGGAGAACATAAGCTTGAAAATATTTACAGTTCTGGTGGCTACCATTACCATCTAGAAAATCCTGGGCACGACTTTCAGGGCAGATGTCCAAATTTTCCCTGGAAAAGAAAGTGGAGAAAGAACCACAAATTTTCAGACAGCTGTCATTTAGGTAACTGCTCTAGAAGATGTTTCAGGTTGCAAATCCCACTGAGATGCAAATGTTCCCCAACCACTCCACTCAATGCTTCTACTCACAGACTGAGAAGACTTTCATCTCCACGTGTTGACTTCTCTGAATCCCATTTTTAGGTATGTGGCCACATCAGGTACACTAGCAAGGTGCCCGTCCTCCTCATTCAGGGAAGGGCAGGTGCCCCAGTAGGTGTCACTCGAATGCCCTGCCCACCCTCAGGGGCCAGAGCGGGGCCCCGAGATTCAGAGATGCAACCCCAAGGTGCCAGCATCCAGGAGCTACCATTCAGCTCTCTCTTTGTCTCTGTGGGACTGAGCAGCACAGACACACTGGAGCTGCAGTAGCCCACATTTCTCTGTGTGCTGATGCAAAAACACGATGAGCTGTGCAGTCCATTTTGGCTCTGTGCAGAGCTATCAAGAGTCCCTGTATGCAGATTGATCCTGTTTATCATATGATAGATTGTGTCTAACGCAGCAACTAAATTACACTGAGTTTGTGATACCATCTGGTTTCATCTTTCATTATATTATAGGATCACTGTGTTACCCTCAACCTGAAAATTGACATAGCAATGACACGGCTGCAGCTCACAGTGGCACAAAGCTGTGCTGTCTCAACTGGGAGAGTCAAGTCTCACAGATAAACTTCTTTTTTATCCTCAGGTGAGGAAAATAGCATGTACCAAGAAGGTAACTGACAGTATCTAGCACGCTGCATCAAGTTTACCTGAAAGCAGTGACAGATGATCGTTCTGTAGAGGGGAAATTTCGTCCAAATTTTTATTGCATAACAGAAGAAGGATGCAATATGGTGGCTTATGAAAGTAGGAGATATCAGTGAGGGCAGAGAGGAATGGCCCACAAGTATCACATTAGTCTTGGTAAGATAGGACCTTAAGACAGAGGAAAGAAAGTGCTTCAGTTATCTTTTAGCGAACTCCAAGACTTCCTGTGTCTTCAAAGGAGTCATGATGGGCTAATGCATTTCTTTCATTGATGATGCAAAAGGAAATTGACTCTGTCTCCCTGTCACCTACATTCCACCTGGTCAGCCAAAACTTTCTTGAGCTCTTTCTGCAGACCGGCTTTCTAACTGATTAAACCACAGTGTAATGATTCATCATTGTCTGTTCATTCCCACTTTACTGTCTAATTAAAATGATTTTTATGCCCAATGATAATTGCTTTCTTCTATTATTACTCTGAAATGTTAATATAATCTAACTCACCAGTCTCTGTGTCTAGCACTAGAGACAATAAATAAAATAAACACAAAAGAATTATGTTTAAATAACATTAGGATTGAGTCATAAAACTACAACAGCATGGATATTCCAGATAAGACTACATAGTCTTGCCAAAAACATTTGCTGTACATATGGCTGGTTGTTTCTCAGAGTCCCAGAAAAGGCAGTGCTATGCACCGTGTGCTTCATTAGCAGCACGTTAGTGGCCTTATAGAGTCGAGTGAAACAGAAAATCATTTTACAGCAGTCACTATTTTTATAAGTCAGTACTTCCTGACAGGTCTTATCCTGCAGCACCTGAAACATGTGGAACAGAAGATTGACAATTGAAGCTGACAAATACAGAGTTTTTGGTGGAAACCTCTTAACTACTGCGTTACTTCATGTATTTTTAAAAAGTATTTTCTTTCGTGGGCTCTTCGCCTAGCAATCCTTTGGTAAAGGCAATAGCACCAAATTACTATCCTCCAAAGACAGAAATAGTACTCAGAAATAGAAACCCTGCAAATGAGCTAAATCTGTGAAGAGCAAGCCAGTCAATATCAGTTTTGGATGTTTTGATGTTAAATACCCAGGTTATATATTTTCTTCCTTACTAGATGCTCAACTCCCACTGCCATTACTGCATATTCAGCCTGTTACTGTTTCCCAGTTTTCAGCTCTTTTCCTTCATCTGTATTGCTTGTTCTGTACATACACACATGTATGACTGTACATGCACATATGGGCAAAAGTAATGCCAGTTATATTATCACACTGACATTTGGGGTTGATCATATGTTTGGAAAGCTGTAGTGCACAAATCATCAATCCTAGCTCAACAGCAAACTTCAGATTTATCCATATGTTTTCTGCCTTTTCCTAACCTGAAATTTCACACTGTGCTTTTAGTGATAATTGTATTAGCTGCATGATCTCAGCTGGCCTTTTTAGTGAAGCCTGAAGAAATGAATGTGGCAACAAATACAGTGGCCTTTCCAGAGACATTTGCTGATAGCTTTCCATCCATTCTACACCACCTTATAGCAGTTAACTTTATCACCATCTTCTACAACTGATCAATTTTCTTGGGGTTTGTAAATTTCTGTGGCATCAGAGAATTTTGGACTTTGCTTTATTTCATACCCAAGCTGATCCCACAAACAGATATTTTATTTTGTGGGGAGAATATTGAACTCAGAAGCTGAGATATCAGACTGAAAAGTGAAAACTTTTAGGTCTAAAATAATTTATTGAGATTGTTCTTTTAGATTTTTGTGGTAGACTTTCATCACTCTGTAGTTAGATTCATACCTACCATAAGGAACTTGCTTTTAAATGTTAAAAGCAGTGAAAAGGAAGGGCAGATTTGTAGGAGATATGAAGAGCAACTTGCAAACATTGCCTAACAATGTGGAACACAGCATGGGCAATGGCCACGTTGTGGCCTTCCCTTTCCACCCCATTCTACTGGAGGTGGACCTGCTGCTGAAATGGCCCTCACAGAGTGCCCTCTGAGTGGTCCAGGTGTCTTATCCTTTTCTCTTGGTTCCTTGCTCCTGTACTGTCACAGCCACTTGTGGGCTTGGCTGACTCAAGATTGTGGGAGGTTTGCCAAAATAATTTTCAAGTAAGTGGTCCCCAACCAGCATCAAGCCGCTAGCAGAGATGTAGGAGCACAAATTGTAATCTGCCTTTCACAAGACAACACTTCTTTTTTCTAAGTAGGGCAATTCTTGGTTTGCATCAGGAGACAGTAGAAGGAAGAGCTCTCAAGGGGAAGATATACCATATGCCTATTCCATCCAAGCATTAACAGCTTAAAAATTGTAATGCCCAGAAAAAGACAAGACAGAAATGTTCCCTTCAGCCCCTCCTGACCTTTTTCTCCTCACATGAATGGATGTACACATGTATTTGCTGGGGATTCAATCTTTTTTCCTGTTGCTGGGACCATCCTGATTGGAGGCAGGTTAATTAATTAAGCCAGTGCTGTTTCAAGAATGCACTATCTGTAGGAATCTTTTATTTGCATAAAATCATAGAATCTCTTGAGTTAGAAGGGGTCTTTAAAGTTCACGTGGTCCAAGAGTCCAGCAATGAACTGAGAAGTATAGATAATGTCTTGATATTGCTGATGTCTCATTTGATATTAACTACTTTAAGCTCTCTTTTACAGCTAGGGAACTGATGTTTCTGCTGTTAAAAATCTTCTCAGACATGACACAGAAAAAATAAAAAAGTAATACAGGACAACTCTGAAACAAAACTATTGTTTTGAGAATTCAGATTCAAGGATTCAAGTTTTAGATTCCCAGCCCAAGGCATCAAGAAGCAGTGATTGAGTGCAAAGAAGAAATTTTTCCCTGCCTTCATCAGTAAATGGATAGGAAATTAATGACTTTTACTCTCTCAAAAAAATAAATAGTTGGAAGTCTTCTGCCTTCATAATGACACATGAAGTTGCTATTCATTTTCAGAGAAGTGCTTCATTTTCAAAGTAGAACATGTTGTTAGCTGGGAGAGAGTTATCATGTAATTACATCTCTATAATATTTATCATGAGGCAGAAGCTTATAGAGTCCTTTTATCTGTCTATCAAATCTTTATCAAGTGAATTGGATTAGATTTTTTTGACTGCAACCCAAACCATAATTCCATTCTCTTCTCCCTCATTTACTTGGATACCTTCATCAGTCAACCTTGAAAACTGCCTTAATAAATCATATCAGGCATTAAAACTAACGTTGAAATGGGAGGTTACATTTAGGTACTTTTCTTCTGAAATCTGCAAATTTGATGCTTACTGATTAACCTTCCTCATGATATAGTGCAGATTATTCTTATTGGCCAATAAGAGTAGAAGACTGGACAATTTCTTTAATGGGAAATGAAATATGAACATGCATCTGGGATAGGTGGAATTATATTTCTTCTTGAACAATATTTCTCTAAGACAAAGCATTCTGCTATGATGCCAGAGGAGCTGATATGAAGTTTGTACAAACAAATGCTGATCTGTCTGCAGAAAAGAAATTCAACTGTACCGCTCCTCAGGAAGTCCATGGAATTCCTTTCAGCTTAAATCTGTAAAATACTGCCACATGGAAGATACAACAAGTGCTTTCTTTATTATTCCAGTACTGTCTCTGAGATTTCATTATCAAATAAAGATCATAAATATGCACAAAAGTAAATTTAGAGAAGAGTTTAATTTAATACTGCAGTGTTACTACAGGAACTGATGGAGGAAAGCAAAAGAAAAGCAATCAATTTAATTTGACTTTTTGCCTTTTTTAATTATTTCTTTCATTCTCTTCTCTAAAAATATCAATTTTCTCGGAGGCACAACTGATTTAGACAAAATGCTCTAAGCCAGGCCTTCTGAGCTTCATAAGCTTTCTGCTATTGTCTTTAATCAATATGGAGACATTGGTCTGTATGGCACGCAGAACCACCTGCTACAGAGAATAACCTCACTGTATGGGTGTTTTGGATTGGTTTGGACTAAAGTATAGTCTTCAAAACCAGATTGAACACACTTTACATTTTCCGAACATTCTGTTGTCAAAACCACAAGATTTTTTTTAAACTGAGTTTTTCAAACAAATGAATATGTCAGCCTGTGCCTTTTGCAGGGGCTGACACCAATGAAAGCCTCAAAAAGCTATCAAATCAGAACAGCATGTCTGACGCTCATTTTGTACTCTCCTTGTATTGAAGGCGTCATTGCACAGGGCTTAACATGACAGAGAAAGGTCTTGGGGGGTGGTTTGGTTTTTCATTTTTGTTCTGCTATTCTGCTTTGGACAAATAATATATGTTATCTTCTGTAACAGTAGCAATTAACAATACCAGCTGAATTCTGAATAAGCTAGCTGGCAAAGACTAAATTAATTTGTATTGGTCATGGGCATAACTATTTTAATTTAGTCTGTCGAAAACATTTGCATGATTCCCTTGCAGAGTGAGAAAAAGAGCACTTCTGGGCACTGCTCCTCCCTGCAGGATTAGCTGGAAGTTGTGATTTCCTTTGCAGCAAGAGAGAGCAATCCACACAAGCCTGCACCCAGCTGTCCCCCAGCCCAGCTGTGAGCTGGGTGCTGTTAGATAGCCCTTTGGTGTGTGCATCCAAGAGCAGAACCAGCAGCAGAAAAGCTTCAGAAAAGACATCCAAATAATGAGAAAATGAAGTGTGCCCTGAAAGCTCTTTGATAAAGCATTGCCTCTGGTTTGAATTTGAGAACAAGTGATTTCACTTTTCTTTCTGCCCTGTTCAGATGAGACTTTGTGCACATGCTCTCTCAACAAGGAGAGCCAAGCCTTGCTTCTTTCCGGGAGGAGCTGCCCATAAGCCCCAGGAACTGGCTCTCCAAAGGAGTTGCAGGGAGTGCCAGAATAACAGGACTTAAATACAGCAAACGTCCCTAGCAGTGTAATGCAAAACAGTGCATTTTACAACCAGTCAAGCAAATAAGGATTAAGATCAGCAATTGTGAGTGTTCCTGCTTGAAGTGCTTGTATAAATCTCATAAGAAACAAAGAAAATCCCAGTCATTTCACTGGCCAGTCATGATTAACCAGTCCCCAGCAGCAAACTAACACCTAGGCTTCCCAGGTCTAGGCATAGATCCCAGTGAAATAAACAGGGCTAAGCCTGCAGACTATGGATGAACTGTTTTAAATAACAAGTCAAGACAAAGAAGTTAAGACATGTTCAAAATTACATTCCATGGGCCTGAAGGGAAGAAATGTGTTGCATATGTTATTTTTTTTGAAGATAATCCATTCTATTCCAGCTGCAATATTAATCATGTCTCACTTGAACAGTTTTGCACATCAATAAAGTGTCTCATAGTTTGGGATTCAGGTAATTCATAAGAAAGTGTGAATGTGAGGCATGTAAATCTCCACTTCAGAATTGGGTCTTATAGTTTCATATGGCAAGATTAAATTTATAATTGCAAGTTGTAATCGTTGTGCTGAATCGAATGTCAAGCTGAAAGCCTACCTGCCCTGTAATATTGCAGGAAGGATTTCTTAGCCTGGAGCTGCAGTGATTGATCTGTCATTTAAATGCCAGAGAGAACTTTTAGGACTGGAGAGAGACAACCAATAATGTAAGCTAGTGTTTTATTGAAACGGGGCTGATCAACAGAGTTAATTCAGAAATATTCACCCATTTGCATTTTCTGTTATGTTTCTGCTCAATTTTTTTTTTTTTTTCTGTGGCACTGCAAGTTTAAGAAAAAACAACAGGTAACAGAAGGGAGAAAGATCTTGTCCCTTCCCTTAAAATACTTTCAGTGAATTCTTGAGGGGTTTTGGTTTTTTTTTTCCTGTTTGCATTTTTCTTTATGCATTAATGCAAATGTGAGACAGTAAGACCAGAAGTGATGCCCTGATGCAGAGGTAGATAGCACAGGAAGACTAGACCAAGGGTGATCTCACCCTGTTGAGTCTCCATTGCCAAAAATACAAAGCTACCCTAGCTTCCTTTCACTGCAGATGGAGCAGATGATAACCCTACATAAGCAGCCTTCCATCCTCTGCTCTGCTTTGTAGGCTCCAGCACCACCAGGTTTTTAAACACAGTGAGATCAGATTAGTCTTACCTTTCTCTCTCCTCTTCACCCTTTTACTGAGGAGCTGTTTTTTCTTCCTGAAGAGTCATATTGCAAAGTGGAGAAAATGTCAGGTATCATAATGCATTGAGCCCCTAGGCCCATTAATTCTATCTGAACAGCCCTAACTTTTGTGGCCCTGCTAATCTAATGCAATGGCTCCCAAAGGAGAACACATGGGTTATAACCTGAGAAACAGGAGGATGATGGGAATGTTCAGTTTCTTGCACAAGACATAATGGATGGACCAACACAGCAGCTCACCCCAAGCCAAGCCTTGGCATGCAGCAAAACTTCAAATAGGAAGCTGTGGCTACAGCAGATCAGCTGCAAGGATGGTCTTGGAAACCATGGTGAAGGCTGCCTAGGACATGGGAGCATCAGTGTGCAGTGGCAGTGGTAGCAGCAGACTACATGGGAGGAGCAAAAACTACGGAGGTAGGAAACAGTGAAGTTAAAAAGAGTACAGTGAGTGGGAGCATAGGGATCTCAGGGTATCTCCACGGGCAGAGAGAGGATGGGAGAAAAATGCATTATGGTACATTGCCTTGCATTCATTTTCCTTTTGAAACCCAACACTTTCACTGATTAAGCTATAGCTGCATCAGTAAAGTATAAACACTGATTTCAGTAAAAAGTGAGCAGCATTGCTTGTCCCTGTGATATTCCTCATGCTAACTATAGAGGATGTTTCCAAACTAGTAGGATCTTTGGAGTGAGAAGCTGTTTGTTTCAAAAGAGAAGCTGTTTGTTTATGCCCACAGCATTGGCTGCTTTTGCAAAGCAAGGAAAGAAACACCTAATTAATTATGCTTGTTTCCTATCCCCTGGAAAAGGAAATGGGTAGAGGAGAAATTGTGCTTAATTTGAGTGATCGCTTTCTGTGTTAGCTCAGTAAGAGGGATTTGTTTGTCCTTAGCCAGATCAATCTTCAGCTCACACTGTGAGTGAAGCATCTATCTTGGTAGCTGTTACTCTGTACTCTGTAGCCATGTGGCCAGAGCAGAGGTATTGCATTAGACTCCAGGTCCAAGGTTACAGAATCAGAGAATCACAAGGACCTCTGAGGATCATCCAGTCCAACCCCCTGCTAAAGCAGGTTTCTTTCACTAGGTCACGTTCAGGCAAGTTTTGAATGTCTCCAAAGGAGATTCCGTAGCACCCCTGGGCAGCCTGTTCCACTGCTCAGTCACCCTCAAAGTAAGTTTTCCTCATGTTTGTATGGAATTTCCTCTGTTTGTGCCCATTGTCTCTCATTCTATTACTGGGCACTGTTGAAAAGTGCCTGGACACCACTGAAAAGAGCTTCAGTCCTCCAAGGCAAAGGGTAGGGAAAGAATATTTGGCTTAAAACCCATTTGCAAAAACTTCTCTCACAAGTGGGAAAGCTTTCACCAAAAACTGTATCCAAAGATAACCACATAGGGGACATACCACTGACCAGAAAAGAAGCATTTACGGTCAAAAAAGGCTTGCTTATAGTGCAGTCCAATATCAATTGATCTGTACACACCACCCAGAAACTCATGATAGGAGGTTAGACTGGAATCCCAAATTAAATTACAAATTATGGTCAGATTTAATGTCAAAACCTATCATCAATACAGGTATCAAAAGGCAGAAGCAGAGTAACCCAGTTACAAATTTAACAAATGAAACTAGGACTATTTATAAGTGACAAGCTGGATACCTTCAACAGCAATTTTACAACTCCCTTTCTCTCTGGTCCCTTGTCCTAAAGAAAGTGATTGAACTTTATCTAACATAGATTAGTTTAATCAGTCTCAAAGTAAATTAATATTCCAATCATTTTAGGTGATTATGCATTTTTTCCATAATAATCTCAAGCACAAAAGAATTTGTTCTATTTACAGAAAAGTGATACAAACTGGTTCGTTGAACAGTCAGAGCCAAACTGGTGTCCTGTGTTGACGGGGCACATTTAAATTAATTCTTTCCCATGTCGTGTCCCTCCACAATACTTACTAATACTTAACAAAGTACTTTTGTTAAGTACAAAATTATTTTGTTAAGTACAAAATACTTAACAAAGCTGGGACTGAAGAAGTCAAATGGAAGAAATAGTTTACCACTCCAATTATTTTAATTTAGTTAAAGCCCTGCAAAAGAGGAAAGTAACATTGCATCTAAATAAAAACATTTGGATGTTTATTGACAGCCCATGCGGTCTGCTTTAATACACATTCAGATTATAAATCCTCAGAGAACAGGCTCTGCTGCAAAATAATCGTCATTCAATTCCAATTCAGGGAGCCATGGTAATGAGCAGTGATTTGGTTGTATTTCTTCACTGCCCTCTACTGGAAAAAAAATTATAATCTTGCATCACCTCTTTCCTACAGGCGGCTTACTGATTCTGTACTGACTTCATATAAAAAGTACAATCACTTTTATTTAATGATTCAAAGAAAATTTAAGGAGTGGACTTTTCCCACTATTAGGTAAATGGCCTTGGTGACCTGTAGGATTGTCTAGACTAGGAGCTTTTATTCATTTATTTTTAAGTGCAAATAATCACAGAAACATAGAGCATCCCAAATTGGAAGGGACCCACGGAGATCATCGAGTCCAACTCCTGGCGTCACACAGCACCGCCCAAACCCTGTGTCTGAGAGCACTGCCCAAATGCTCCTTGAACTCCAGCAGCTTGGGGCTGCACGATGTTTCACTCTACAGAGGAGAGTCATTAAAAGACAATGACCACAGACTCCATCCTTTAATCATTATACCAAGCAGTTAAAAGTGGAGGTAATAATATTGAAGTGAAGGGCAAGAAGTTAATAACAGATCAATAATAATAACAACTTCTCTTGAGAAAAAAAAAAAAAAAAAAAAAGGGAACAATTTGTTTTTCAGTTTAAAAAAAAAAAAGGTGGAAGGGTTAGGGCTTGTGGGTAAAACCAACTTCTTCACCAGCCCCAAAGTACAAAGGGAAAAGAGGAGATTTACTATCAGCTGTCCATCTTTATCTAAACTTAATTTTTAAAGGTTACACGTTACTATAGATCAGAAAATGCACTTTTTATCTACTTAGCTCTGCTAAGGCTTGGATGATCCCATCATTTCTGCATCCTCTAAACACAGACTTTGGAGCCAGCAAAAGGCTGTAGAGAAGGGAAGATCTGCATCCAGTTTTCAGCCTCATCTCCCTGGCAGTCTGTCCTGGCAGAGCTTCATTTCATCCAAGACTCTGTTTAGTTCCTACTTCAGATTTTAGGTTTTATTGTTGATTCCCTGGTGAGTTTCCTGTCTGTAGTATCACTATTGCTAGGTACAAAGCAATGTGGTGCCATGGCAACAAGAAAATTGTAAATTATTAAAGAAAATGAATAACTAGATTGGACACACACACCAAAAAAAAAAAAAAAAAGAGAGAGAAAAAAAAAGAAAAAGAAAAACATAAATGCTATTTGGCACTTGTGGAACTAATATAATTACTTTCATAATAATTTCAGCGACACTGGAGCTCACTTCTGTCTTGTTTGTTTTGGAAAATAATCTATTATTACTAACAAAACAGTCTAGAAACATTTTGAGATACATTTTGTATTGAATAACAGCATCTAACAACCAAGTGGAGATGGAAAATGATTAACAAATAAGCCTGGCTATCAAAAGCCTGGAGGTACTAAAGACCTAAGAAGGTATGATGTGCCGGTTCACTCAGTGGATAAGGTTGGAAACAACGGTACAAACCAGCAATGGAAAACAACAGAAACAGTGTTACTTGCTGCCTTAACACGTTGTAAAACAAAAATGTAAAATAGTACTGATGTAAATTTATATTTCTTCCCTGAATCCTGCCAACTTTATGACTTCCCAAATGTTCATGAAGCAAGGCCAAAAAAAAAGAAAAAGAAAAAAAAAAAAGAAAAGAAAACAGAAAAGAAAGGAAAAAGAAAGAAAAAGAAAGAAAAAAACTGAAAACTGAACAAAATTCAATTCAGTGAAAGGAGGCACAGAAGATGGAGCCAGGCTATTTTCATTGATGCCCAATGCTCAGGAAAGGGGCAAAGGGCACAAACGGGAGGAGGTTTGTCTGAACATCTGGAATCATTGCTATGTTGTGTAGATGACAAAGCACTGGCACAGGATGCCCAGAGAGGCTGTGGAGCCTCCCCCTTGGAGATCTCCAAAAGCTGCCTGTATAGGAGTCTGGGCACCCTGCTCTGGGTGTCCCTGCTTGGACAGGGGTTGAACCAGGTAGACCCAGAGGTCCCTTACAACTAATCTGTGATGCTGCAAACTCTTTTTTTTCTTCCTATGGTCTTTATAAGTATCACAGACAACAATGGTCATGACTGATTGAATCCAAGTGAGGATTTATCCATGGTCATAGTAGTCTGTATTTCCCTCTAGGTCTATCATGCAAGTCCATTGCAAACTGTGACAAACATATCTGAGGACCAATGGTTGAAAAAATGGATGTAACCAGAATTAAGAGAGGGAGTCTATGGCAAGGTACATTACGTATAGTATTTAGTGAGGACATTAGCACATTACTCAGGGTCAGCAGGTTGCAGCTAAACATCAGTTTCTCCTCCTCTGGGAAAGAGCTAGTGAAAGCTGCTAAGTTTAGTAGATTAGAGGCTAGGCTATGCTGGGAATTCCAAGCAGAAGGGGTTGTCTTGTGATTCCTAGAGAGGATTTTAGGAATACGGGGTTAAAATAAATACAATTTCTCACAAATGAGACAACATGGATCTTCTAGAGCATGCTCAGTTAAAAAAACAAGCAACACAAACTGGGAATAAACCTTTAAACTCCTGTTTTCTAACAAGAAGCAGCCAAATAAATAGATAAACAAATAAACAATTTTACCCAGTTTCAGCAGAAAAAAAAATAAAGGTTTAATTAACTGCAATGTGAAACAATTATTTTTCTTAGTCAAAATTAATGTTTAGGTCAAAGCAAAATAGACTTTAATTTGATTACGTTTGGAAGTACTTTTTTTCCCACTGATGCTGCTACCAGCAAACAATGCTTCAGACCAATTACATTCTCAGAGCAAGGCAGGTGTTGGTAAGGTCATTTTTCCACCCCACTATGTTGCTGCAAGGAGGACATTGGTCTCTTTTCTTAGGTGACAAGTAACAGGATGTGATACAAAGGTTTCAAGTTCTGCCAGGGGAGGCATAGATTAAATATTCAGGTCCCCATAAATGGAGGTTTTTAAGAGATGTGTCAACTTGGCACTAAGGGACATAGTTTAACAGTGGAACTCAGAAGGTCAGGTTGATGGTTGAACTTAGTTATCTTGAAGGTCTTTCCCAACCTAGATAGCTTTGTGATTTTACTCTTGTAGAGCTTTGTCTTGTAAGCTGGCATAGCAAGAGGTCCAGGGGAGTGGTGAGCACCTCATACAAAGATCAGTGCCTCAGGGAGACAAAAGAAAAGCTTGTGGAGGTGTCACCAAGCCAGGATGGCAAAGCAGGACTGACGCATGAGGCAGCAGGTGAAAGAGGCAGCCAGCTACTACCGTTAGAGCTGCATGCATCCCTCATTTGCAGGAAGCAACATGCTCTAAAAGTAACAGCTTCTTTCCCGAGCAGAGGCCCAGCAGAGTATTTGTAAAGATTTCCAATAGCACCAAGAGCAGCGACTGCAGGGAGAGCAGTGTGTGTATGAACTGCAGTGACCAGAGAAAGGACGTTGAAAATAGAGCTGAAACAGTTATTGTTTCAGCTTTCCCAGCTTCAACCAAACTCTTCAATATTTCAGCAGGATTTTTTAATGTATGAATAAATACTGCTTTAATAAAAGGAGTAATATGTCTGGAACCATAGATTTTGTTTGTTTGTTTATACAGCTTCTCTCATGCAATATTTATAAACACACTCTCCTTCCTTTTCTGATAATTTCTCCAGCACATTGAAAGACTGCCTGGCAAGTCATAAAATGCAATTGCTGTTTTCACAGCATATTGTGAGCTTCCAAAAGAAATTTTTAGCCTCAGATGAATGCTACTCATTGTTTTGTAGCAAATTGCAACACACTGGGAGCGCACTGGGAAATCAAATGTCAGCCTCCAAAGTATCTCTCTTCCATTTAAAGGTCACATCTCATCTTAATGGGATAACTGGAATGTCTGCTTTGATTTCATATGCCTAAAACCTCTCATCTTTACTCCAGCAAAAAGTTGCCTTCTGACAGCTCTTTTCCAATAATACGTCACATGAGCGCAACTAGACAAACAATTATGGTGGTGCTGGGCAAGTAGATGAGACGGCTCCATTGATTTGAAGAAATCAAGTGTTTTCCTCTGTCATTTCAATCTAGGGGGGAAACAGCACTGCTACATGAGGAGATGGTCTTACATGGAATAGTTTGGGGCACAATATTGTTTCATTGTATTATATCACATAACAGGCACAGTACAGGTATAATATAGGACATAGCCTAAGATCAGATCATCTCCCCCACCCTTGTATATGTTCTGAAATATATACATATTTTTTTATAACTAAGAGAAGAGTACAATATGAAAGTATAGCTGCACCTTCGTACAGTACACAGTTAAAACTCATTTTTATTTTCCTCCTACTTGATGACATGGATTTTTTTCCCATTCTGTTCACTTCGATCCAAAAAAAAAATAGAGTCAAAATATTCTCAAGTATGGTTTAGTATTTGGCTATATACTTACTGCTTGGGTTTTTGTTTTTTAAACCAATAATTGTGGTGCCATTTGGTCTGGCTTTTCAACTGAATTTATATTAATATAATAAAAATATGTATTTTTCATATAACTCTAAAAAAAAAAATCAACACCTAAGTCTCCACTTCTGTATCAGTAAATCATCAGGTTTTACTACTATCTTGATAGCAACAGAACACAGCTCCATACAACCTGTTTGTACGCTGCATAAAATCTTCTCACCTACTGCCTGCCTCCCTTTGTGGTATCTTTAAAGTCACTGTGAAATAGGCCATAGAATAGGTCCAACAGAGCCTGGATCCAGCCTCAGGGGATTTCAAGTCACAGTGCCACTGTCAGTAATACGTAAAGCCACAAGAGCAAGAATACATGCTCCTGTACTGGAGTTTTGCTGGCTGCTGTGGTGTTGTAGTTTTACATGTAGTTACAATTAGAAAGACTGATGCAGATGAGGTAGTAGTACAAAAGGAAAGGTGCTCACCCACCTCCAAAGATCTAGACTTGCAGAAAGGACCCCACAAGAGAGAGATCTCCAACCAAAGACCATTCCCCAATGGCATTCAGCCCTTAAATGGGGTCCAAAAGAGATGCAGCCAGACTCCACCCCTTCTGGTCACTTAGGTGAATTGCCTTCACCTGTGCTTCCAGAGCTGACCCAGTCTTTTCCCCAGGTGCGCAATCAGTGGCTCAGGCCATGACTCAGCAATTCCCATACACATGTCAAAGTCATCAGGAGTCTCAGTGATAAGTTTGATACATGGTTACTTTTAAACTGAGGTTTCAAAAAAGAGTATAGTTAAAATTTTGTTTTGATTTCAGCAAAGAGATCGGTTGTTGTACTTTTTCAAAGGAGTATCTCTTCAGTTTTCAAGAACACTCATGAAAAATTTTATGTTCTCTTCATTATTTTGTCTATGGCCTTGGCAAAGATGTGGATGCTGTTTCCATTGTTGTTTTCACTGGCACCCCTGACAAAAAACAGAAAAGAAAACACATTTTAATGGCAAATTACACATTGATATCAGAAGCCATGCTCTGTTACCTTGGTGAAGGAGAGAGTGCACCAGACAGACCACTCAACATGTGGAACAAGTTGTTCAGAGCTACTTTTGGCAAGGACTGGCAAACATCTTCATTACACTGCAGAAACAAAACAGGTTTTCCTGCGTGTGTGTGTATGCAAATACACAGGAGTTATGTGCTGATGTTCAACAGCAAAGCCCTTGCTGAAGTAAGAATAACCAGTGTAGTTTGGTAAATAATCAATCACAAAAATTCTGTCAGGTCACTATCAGGCAACTAAACTGCTGTTGTTGCCCAGTGATTCAGCTGCATACTGTATTGCTTTTCCTCAAACCAATGCTTCCTGAAACTGTGCTTTAATTCTTGTTTAAGATCTGATATAATTTTGTTGCTAGTTGCTAATTCCAAATCTAGTAGAACTCTTAGGAACCTGTCCCTCTCTTGAGAACATTGCAACCCCAGAGGCTTGTCTGACAATACATACTCCAATGCTCAGCATCACCCGTATATAAACACCATATCTGAGACGTACTATAGGTGTCCTTTTACTCTTCTGCAGGTTTCAACTGTTAATGAAAACTAAGAAAAAACATGGGGTCTTCCAAACTCTTACCACTTTTAGTGCAGAAGAGGAGCTCCACTTACTTTTTTATGGCTGTTTCTCAAGTGCCTCACCAGAAAAAGGAAGTGACGTGCTAGATCAGCTGTTACAAAAACTGAAGGTAACATTTTTGAAGGTGGGTACCTGACCCTCTCTGCATTATCTCTGTCACATGAACAGTCTGGCTTTCAACGTTCAGGCAGCTATAGTTCCTCCTTCCTTGGAAAAATGCTGGCCTCAGAAAACATTTGGACTCATATTCACTAGAAGACTTCAAGCTATTCTTTTTTTCCCTCACAGTAAGTTAAACCCACAGAAAATCAGAATACACAATTCTCAAAATTCAACAAAAACCCATTGAACCCCACTTCTCTTCTTCACTTTTTTCAAACTTAATTCTAGATTAATTACCAGCAGCACTAAGCTCCGTGTTGTACCAAGAGAATAATGAGCAGGAGCTTATCCATTAGTGCATTTCAGAAACACTTCCAAACTTTTCAGTTTGTTACTAATGCTGTGAGCTGGAAAAATCAATCTCTGGGCTAACATACTAATGAGCACAGCAAGCAGTTTATGTTTCTGAACTGCATTTGCAGCATGAGGCAGAAGATCCTACTAATTTTAAACATGAGATCAACATATGGCTTAGTGCCTGGGTGACAGGGACAAGTGCTCTACACCTGACCTGGCCACAGCATGCAAACCATGCTGCCTAACATTTTTTAGCTTACAACCATCACATTCAGGTCTTCCTAGGTGAACTCCAGGATCAAATTGAACATCTCAGGCAGGACTTGTCCTTCCAGCTCGTCTCCTTGAAGAAACTGGTCTTTTTCTCGTTGTAAGAGCAGCCCGAGAAACCACTGCCAGAAAATGACTTAATCGTGAAATACAGCATGGAACAGCCCATAAGTTTTGGTTGGTTTCAGCAGCTGAGGGTTTGTGTTGATTTGTGTTCGTTCTTTGAACTGGCCACAGTATGAATGGTAATAGGGGAAGATAGAGAAACTCAGTTGTGTCACCTCCAAGGAGCTCGAGATTCTTGTCTTCTGCAAGTAGGCAGTGTGAGTAACCAGGGAAAGGACAGGCGGGAGGTGGGGAAGGAGTTGTTCAGAGTCAGCATCAGTCACACAGATGGGACTGCAGCTAGCCTGGGGAGATAAATGAAGACACAAGACTGATGAATGCTTCTTTTTTAGGATTCTCTTGGAGATTCATTTCTTCTTTGTGAGTGATTCATTGCTTTCCTTCTTGATCCTCAGGTTATCTTAATAAGCATTTGAGAAACTTTTACTCAGTAACAAAAGGAAATAAGGCTTGAAGTCTCATTTCATAAATCATAACTGACATTCAACATATCCCAAAGTTTCAGGGATTGTTTTCACAGAAATCTTCAAAAGAAAGTGTGGCCAGTGGATCTTGCAAAGTCTGTTTTCAATGTCTTGGAGCCGATTTCCCCAAAACTTCTGTGGGCCTAAGGAGAGAGTGAGGTGGCTGTCACAGCACTCAGGGCCATTCTCCACACCTTATCCCATTTGTTTACTTCTGTCACTTCATGTACACTCTGCCCTGTGACCAGCAATAGAAAATAGATTCATTCTCCAGCATGAATTACTAGGCCACAAGTGTCAGTATGCCAAATCACAGGTGGACTAAACATTTTTTATCTACTCTCTGTGTAAATTGTATTCTGAGAAACTTAAATATAATTTTAAAATAATTTAAATTCTGCTGAATATAAACTCCCTTTTATTCAAACCTCAGCCACATCTGCTGCATGGATCCACACAAATGGAGATGGAAACATTCTGATATGCACATGCTCCAGCCTAACACTGCATGTCCTCTATTTTTCTAAGATATGTTTTCAAAGATAACTGTCACAACTGACAAAAGAAAAGCAAGATTCAAAACAGGAACAAAATGGAAAACATAAGTCGGTACAACTTGTATTAAACCCCACTCTTAGTACCCAGCTGAGACTCAGAAGGGTTTAAAGAGATATAAAATGCACTGGCAGCTGTGGTTTCCCCAGTCAGCCCAGTCACGAACAGTATCAGCCATATCCTCAGAGACTCACTCGCAATCCTAAAAGTTCCCAGGGCAGAAAGGAAATTTTAAAGAACTATAAAAATAGTCTTTCGTCATTCATTTGCCTCCCTAGATGGATATCATTGGTTTGCTAAGAGACGAAATATCCACTGTTTGTGCCAAAGATCATGACAACATTTCCACCTGTGCAGGCTCTCTCAAAGCTTCTGCTTACCCAAAACATTTCCTATGCCCATAAACACAGGCATAGTACATTTTTGGAAGGGTAGTAATTTGGGTATAGTCTAGCAGGTGTCTGGGCTTCTGCCACTAATGGCCCTAGCCATTTCTGTACCTTGAGGCATCCCTACACCAACTTCTCTTCATGGCATTCCAAGGTGATAATTTCCCTCATCCACGATAAAATTTACAAACTCAAACACAATCAGTGGCAAGACAGATAGATGTAGGGTTTTAACAAGGACCTATTTTCTAATAGGATCTTCTACAATTGTAGCCAAAATCAGAAATGCTCATCAGTATTCATTGCCAGTGATTGGTGCTTTCTCGGTCTATTAGAAAATATTAGAAAACACTTTCCAGCTGTCATATTTCTTGAAATCACAACCCAGCTACTTTTAAAAGGCTTAGTTTTGATTTGGTTTAAAAAAATATTTTTTCCCTGAAGACTAATAGTTAGATTGA
Organism: Alectoris magna; assembly: GCA_030625065.1. Classification (NCBI taxonomy): domain Eukaryota; kingdom Metazoa; phylum Chordata; class Aves; order Galliformes; family Phasianidae; genus Alectoris; species Alectoris magna. The sequence goes on along the minus strand of CM060562.1, from coordinate 81,340,525 downwards.
TATTTTGGCAATTATTTTCAAACTATTTATTTGGCCCTCCAAGGCCAAAATAAATGATTATCAACAGCATCTCAGTTACATGAGAAAGCCCCAAATCCCATGAGCTTTGCAGTCCCAAGAAATTCCATGGTGATAACCCAGTAATGACACAACATGAAGCAACACAGAGGGTAATATTTGAGACAGGTGAGATATGTTGTAAGTGCCAAAGTGGCAGTAAATTTCAGAAGAGCTTTCCACTGTCTGTGAGAATTCTAGATGAAGGAGCTCCACTTCCTTCTACTTATTTTGAGCAATATGAAAACCTAGCCAGACAAGAACAACAACCAAAAAAGAATTCTAGAGAATTTAATTATTTACCTCTGACATACAGAGTTAAGTCACAGGTCATGAGTCTATCTTAGGAACGTACAGGCCACAGAATGAAATCACATTCAAAACCACTGGGACATTTCTGTCACAGGAAATGACAAAATTTACACTGCAAAGAAACCTAAAGTCCTTTAATGTACTTGTAATAGTTTTAGGTCTTTTAACTTCAGTTTTGAACTAGGTAAAATTAATCTCAATATCAAGTGGAACTTGTTACCTACTTTTATAGCAGAGCCTTGCAGTCAGGAGCAAAATATGTCCTTTACACCAGATATTTTCTCAATAGTATGATCATTATCAAACCTATAAAATATAAATATAGCATTTATAATGGTAATTCAGCAATGTCTTCCTATTCCACGATTCCACAGGTGTTACTTACACTTTGGGCAGAATTCAGGAAATGTTTTTATGAAAATAGTCAGAGGGGCCAAAGAAGCCCATGGATAATGTAACATTGTAGATATTTTAAACTACATGGTATGCACAACTATGCATATTTATTCTCAGATTTCCACTGGCTGTATTTATGTCAGACAAAGATGTAGAGATGCCTCCGTCCTTTTTTCAAAACTCTGGTATTTTCTGAGAACATTCAGACTCAGCGAGACCTTTGTAAATTTATGCTCTGTGCTGAAGTTCTAACTGAACATGGAGATGGAACAAACTCTGTGGGAATCATCCTACTACCATAACAAAATCTCAAAATCAAACTGATTCATCACATTAAAAGGCTGAGCAGCCTTAAAAATGTGACTTGATGTTTAGTTGTGCAGTGACAGTTTTTTTAAACATTGGCTGATTTCAGAGTACTATGAACATGGAATATTAAACACCCAGTGATGTTTCTTACTCTTTAAAAAGCAGAGAGATGACATTTTTTTCATTTTAGAAGAAGAAGAACTGCGTGGCTTTTTGTTTTTTAATAAATATCTGAAATGATTAACTTACTGTAGGCACTATAAATATTTTTCTTCATGGATTTGTGGTAGAAATTTAAAATGCATTCTGTACTGCAGGAGCCAGAAAAATGGCTATGAAGCCAGAGATAGGAGTAACTCTTCACCAACAAACCAGCGCTCCTTGTGATTTTAAGAATCCATGGGATTTTATCTTCTTTCTTGCATTAATACTATACCAATGAACATCAAAGAAAATACAGTCTTTAATAGCTTGTTAATACAGTGCAGTGGTGAGATAAATTTTCTTTTTTCTATTCTTTAATGGATATGGTCTCAGACATCTGAGATGCAGACCACGTCCTGAGAGAAATGCCAGGGACCTCTTACCACAGCTTCGGGATGAGCAGGGCTGAGCTCTTAATGTGGAGGTATTTTTAGTGAAGATCAAAAGCCATAGCAAGGCATAAAGTCAGATGACTTTGTTATTTCCCAGAGTTGTCTCACAACTTCTCAGCAGCACAGACAGACCTAAGTGGGACAGAATAACAGAGCTGAAGAACAGGGCCAGGTTGTAGGAAGGCAGCTTGGTGGGATCTGGGGTAAGAATGGGAGAGGGGAGGAGTCCTTCTCTCATCAGCTGAAAATCTCATTCTGGGGTACAGATTCCACTCTCTTGGCAGTAGCCTCTGCCCCTTTCTGTCCCCTTTATCCTCATTTCTCTTTCAGGAGAAAACCTGACTGTCCAAAGCTTCAGCCATGATAAGTATGGCAGCAGGATTATCAGCATGGCAGCTGTCATCATTTTACCACCACTTACAGCCAGAAACCACTACCTCTGTGCTGGGACTATTATTTTTACTTACTGTGTGTACTGGGACTCTCATACAACAGAGAGATCATCATCTCTTGATGGGCAGAGAATAAAAGATAAAATAAGCATACTGTGCTGTTAGCATGAAGAAGAGGCAAAAGTAGAATCATAGAATTTTTTGAGTTGGAAGGGATCCTTTAGGATCATCTAGTCCAACTCTTCTGCAATGAACAGGAACACCTACAGCTTAATCGCATAGCTCAGAGCCCCATCCAGCCTGACCTTGAACATCTCCAGAGACAGTGCACCCACGATCTCTCTGAGCGACCAGTTCCAGTGCTTCACCATTCTTATTGAAAAAACTTTTTTTCTTATATCCAATTTAAACCTCCCCTCTTTTACTTTGAAACCATTTTGCCTTGACCTAACACAGCAGACCTCACTGAAGTATCTGTCCTGTTATATCTTATAGACCCCCTTTAGATACCAAAAGGCCACTCTCAGGTCTCCTTGGAGTCTTCTCTTCTCCAAGCTGAAATACTCCACACTGAAATACTTCAGTGTGTTTTTGTATGTGTTCATGAAAGAAAATCCAGCCTCAAAGAGATGCAATGCTGCATACATATAAGCTAAGTTTGACAACTAGATGATTAATTAATTTCTCCACAGTAATCACAGTGAACTAAAAAGCAGCACTAATATACAGGATGCTAAGCAGTACAGAGGCTGCAGAAACAGCATCAGACCTGAGCCAACCCACTTCCAGCAACACAGGGAGCCTTCCAGAAGTAGGTAGCTGTAAAAGCAGATGTGCTGGGCTCCCTTGGGGAATGCTTTGCAGACTGACTCCACAACATGCTGCAAACAGCAGTGGCAGCATGCACGGGCACCATTCAATGTACAACAGCAATTGTTATTTGCACCCCTGTCAGCAGTAACAGCCCTTTAGAAAACACGTAGGTTGTGGGAAATTTGGCTTACCCCCACTGCTCCCCTGGTTCATAGTGTATACTGAGGAAGAACTCTGCCACTTTTCAGTGATGTATAAAGTGTGGACAGGCACTTGAACAGGTGTCTCGTTCCAATTATTGGAGGAGATGGTTGGATATGTATATACCTGGAGGAAGACTAATGCAGCAAAAGAGGCCAAATGCTGTCCAGTTAATTTATTACAAATTCTAAGCAGCTAAGGAATGCAGGGAAGCTGGGGAAGTTAGTGTAAAGTAAAGAGAGAAATCCTAGCAAATAAACAGTTTATAAAGCAAGGATAGTCACTACCAGGGATCCAGTGATATCTTATTGGCCCACAGGGAGGCAACAAGTCAGTCAGCTATGTCTCATTGACTCACACGGCTGCAGTTTGGCAGTGGGGGTACCCGTTCTACCTTGAAGCTCTTCAGGTTTTTATCCTCTTCATAGCATCATTTTGGTTGCCAGGGGCAGCAATTGGCTGTCAGGGGCATTTCTGCTTAGTTTGTCAGGGCTTGTTTTGGTGTCAGGGACATTTACGTTTTGTTCCTCAAGGGGCAACAGCATGTCCATAGTACATGCCCCTTCTGCTGGGTAATCGGCTGATGATCATATGGTTGTTGCCTGGTGGGCTGCTAGGTGTGTACATTGACTGCATGGCGGTCCTCTCCTCCAAGACAACCTCCATAAGTCAGCTTGAATGTCCAAAAGGAGCAACAGTCCAAAATGGTTTCTCCTGGTTGCCCAGTAGCATGTATTTCTCTCACTGCTGAGCTCACGGTAACCCCAAAATCTTGTTGAGCAGGTTAATGTCTTGGATGGGTGCCGCTGAACAAGCTTTGAGCCAAAAATTATTCCAGCTTCTTGCATTATCCAAGAAGAAAGAAAAAAATGTGGGTTTGTTTTCTCTTTCTTCTTTCCTTTTCACTTCTGTGTTTACCCCTGTGTGGGGTAAATGTCTTTTATCACATGCTCAGTCAGCTGGACAAAGCCTGTCAGACAACATCCATCAAAAAGCTTTCACCATGGCGTGCCAAGTGACATGAGCTTTGCTGCTGTTGCTAAAGCTGGAAGATCTTACCCTCACTTCAGTGAAAGAGAAGTCTCAACCATGAAAACTATAATTGTCTAAAAAGTTGTAAAAAAATAAATCTATGTTTAGCCATGGGCCTGCATCCAAAATCCCAGGATACAAAATTGCGTTGGTAGTATATAAAATCTGCAGTGTAAAACCATGAGCTCTGTCCATCTCGAGTTGAAACAAGCTCTGCATGAAGCCAGACAAGCTCAAGTGCTTGCTGGGGCTTTCAGATAGGTCAGACCTCTTGGCTGCTGCTTCAAGAATTAGTCTTATGAGAATCTGAACTCCAAACACCAGCTGGGGCCGTCACTGCTATTTCAGTGCCAAGTACACTGGTTGTATGGTTTGGAGCAGAGTAAGTTCTCAGTTACACAAATACTCTCTGCATTGCTGTTATTTATCCCAGTTTTCAGATCAAAAAACTTCCATGTAGGTCATATTCAGTCTCCTCCCATTCTATTATGCCATGAGATTTGCCAGTAAGCTCTGTTTGTTAAACAAAGCTGACTGACATTTCTGAAAACCCTTCTTAATGGGCCAGATCCATCATCAAAACCTCAGCAACTGGATACACAAAGCTCAGAGGGATTTGAGAGCTGCAATCATCCACTTGTTCTCTTCTGCAGGAATCCTTGCAGCTTTCTCATTCCCAAAATGTCAAAGTCCCTTCTGCTATGACATACTGGACATTGTTTGTTCATCTGCACTACAGGCAGAAAGCACAGTTGTGTGTCTAATACAATAATGTGTTGAGCATATAGGGCACATAGTGAATCTTAAACAAGGAGGTGAAAAAAAGTAAGCGAAGGAGCTGCCCCCTCCACAGACACTGATGTGCTAAAGGAGCAGTGTTACCAACAACACTTCAACCTTTATACTCAGACAACCTTTCAGACCAGCTTAATCTCAAATTTCTGAGGGGCATTTTAAGGTAAGGACTAAGATTTTGACCAAGATTTGGTACGTGAAAGAATACATAATTGAGATATCTGATCTCCCCACAATGTATGTGCTGAGTTGAGTTGGTATGCTTGTTAAATTACTGTAGCAAGAGGCTTTTAGTTTGGATTCTAAAGAAAAGACTATTGTTAGATCAATAGGAATGTCCTTTTGCTGTCAAATTGTGGTCCAAATTTGTCTGCTCAAATATTTCAGGTAACTACTTCCAGTACCATTCTAATAGATAAATAGTGCATGCTTTTCCTGTTTCAATAAGTCTATGACATAGCTAGTCATGTGTTCCTTCAGGGCCCAAATCTACAGCTATGGATGTACATTGGCAACAAGCTCTTTCCAATACTGTCACCACACTGACAGTTACCCCAACGATCTGCATACTGAAATACCTAGGAATTTTGGTATTGTGTTTGGTGGGGGAATTTACAAGTTTCAAGTGTCTTCTTATCAGAACCAATATAAAGAAGCCATTTTTTAACCTCAGAAAGAAAAATCAGACAAGGGAAGTAATGCCCTAGGAGAAGATGAAAATACAGAGAGGTTGTTCAAAACTTAGATTAAAACTAAGATTTTGGGCTGTATTTAAATTTCAATTAATCATTCATTACATGAAAGCTCAAGAACTAAATATTATGCTTACTAAACTGCTTCACCATCATTGATTTTTAAACAGCCTCAGGTCATGACCACCTTCATCTTTGAATCCCCTATCGTGCGTGCTTCCCCTATCGAAAAAACTGATTTGCCAAGTGTGAGAACTTTACCAGAATTATGCCTCACTTAGCACTTAAATGTCTTATCTTTCCGTTTTTGAGGCGTCTGATTTTACTTTATGTTTCATTTTGTACTGATGCAACTGAAGTTCACTAGAGGATCTGTATTCAAAGGGCGTGAAGAAGGGAAAGATGGCATTGCATCACTTTATTGCTAAGCTTCCAAAACCAGTCAGAAATTAAGATTACAGTTGAGTAAGATATTTCTGGGAAATGGAGCATATGATTCCACTGATTTACTTTTGATTGCTCTAAATACTTCAGAGGTGACTGACAGAAAAAAAAGTCTACACCTTCGTTTGTCAAAGGCTGTGTCTGCAGAACTGAGCCAGCTTCAGAAGACATCTTGCCCCAGACTCTGTCTCCATTCCATTTGGTGTTCTGTTGTCCATTGTATGTCAGCCTCAGAGCCAGCTGATGGTACTTTCGGACCACTTAGCCAATCTAGTGTCAAATACTCTCTTTTTCCAAGATCAGAGGAGAGGAGAAGACAGGAGACAAGAACCTAAGTAAGCTGTTTTCAGTAATCCACTGTGAATAATTCTGACATAGTCAGCTATTATCCTCTTTGCAAACCAGCCATATCTCATATGAAAATGTCAATTATTCTTGAGAATAAGTTGAGAATTTTAATACATTAAGAAATTTCAATTTCAGATAATCCATAAATTGTTAATCTTGATGTGGCACATGACTGGGTACATTTCATATAATGCTGTTTTTTTCTCCCCAAACAAATCTTTCAGAGATTCAAGCTTAACAACAGTGGACAAATAGCAACCAATTAAAACCAGCCAGCATTCTTGCCCCTCTGCAGTTACTACCTTTTTGACATGGTGTCACGGGGTTATCTAGATCAATCTGTGTCCGTGACAGGGGGGGCAGTAGGCCCGTGGGCCCCCGGCCCCTGACAAAGGGGAAGGGAAAAAAGGGAAAGGGGTAGGGAGATGGGAGCTGGGCTCAAGGAAACAAACAGAGCAGCGGCAACGATCTAAGGAGTAAAACTTATTTTACTATAATACAATCTAATTGGAATTGAGGCTAATAAATCAAGTGAAATAAGAGAGAGAGAAAGAGAGGTTTCCGAAGACCGAGAAGCCTACTTTGAAATTGAAGGCGCCGCGGCTTGGAAGCACACCCACACTCGCTGCCAGGCAGTGAGAGAGAGAGAGTGCCAGCGTCGCTTCTGTGACGTATTTTCCTCTCTGACCGCGAGGTCCCCTGGGATGTGTAGTACTTCTTCTCTGTGCTCCACATGATGTTATGATGTGGAATACCAATAGCAAAAATTACAAAACCATGACATTCCACCCCTTATTCTACATCACTACATCATGCTTAAGATACACATATATATATATATATACAAATAAACAATACAAAAAAAAAAATGCATTACACGTATAGGTCTATATACATATATACACATGAAATTATTGACTGCACTCCCCCAACATCAAATTCCCTTGTGGTACACATTGAACATCCCCATCTTTCTGCATCACCCACCACGTGCACCCAGGTCCCTGGGCAAAAACAATTCCACGGAGAGGTTTGCCCTTTCCAGAGGCTGGAAGGACCCACACTGCTTTCCCCAACATGTTCTTTACATGTACAACAGGGACCTTATCTCCCTCTACAGTATGTAGGGGGCTGGATTGGGTAGGACCATCACGATTGACAGATCCTCTGGTATTGACCAACCAGGTGGCTTCTGCCAAATGCTTCTCCCAGTGCTTAAATGTTCCACCACCCATTGCCTTCAACATAGTTTTCAACAACCCATTGTATCGTTCAATTTTACCAGAAGCTGGTGCATGATAGGGGATATGATAAATCCACTCAATGCCATGATCTTTGGCCCAAGTATTTATAAGGGAATTTTTGAAATGTGTCCCATTATCAGACTCAATTCTTTCTGGGGTGCCATGTCGCCACAGGACTTGTTTCTCAAGACCCAATATGGTGTTTCGGGCGGTAGCATGGGGTACTGCGTATGTTTCAAGCCACCCAGTGGTTGCCTCCACCATGGTAAGCACATAACGCTTACCACTGCGAGATCGTGGCAAGGTGATATAATCAACCTGCCACGCCTCCCCATATTTATACTTTTGCCATCGCCCTTCTCCCCAGAGAGGTTTCATCCTCTTGGTTTGTTTAATTATGGCACACGTCTCACAGTCATGAATAACCTGTGCAATAGCGTCCATAGTTAAGTCCACCCCTCGGTCTCTAGCCCACTTATATGTTGCGTCCCTTCCCTGATGGCCCGAGGTCTCATGGGCCCATCGAGCTAGAAATAATTCACCCTTGTTTTGCCAGTCCAAGTCTATTGGAGCCACCTCAATTCTAGCAGCTCGATCTACCTGATGGTTGTTCTGTTGTTCTTCAGTAGCCCGACTCTTGGGCACATGAGCATCTACATGACGCACCTTTATAACCATATCTTTTGTTCGGGCAGCAATGTCTTTCCACAGTTCAGCAGCCCAAATAGGTTTACCCCTCCGCTGCCAGTTATTTTGTTCCCACTGCTGCAACCACCCCCATAAGGCATTTGCCACCATCCATGAGTCAGTATAAAGATAAAGCATTGGCCACCTCTCCCGTTCAGCAACATCTAAGGCCAGCTGGACAGCCTTTACCTCTGCAAACTGACTTGATTCTCCTTTTCCTTCAGTGGCCTCTGCAACCTGTCGTGTGGGGCTCCACACAGCAGCTTTCCATCTGCGATGCTTCCCCACGATACGACACGATCCATCAGTGAACAGGGCATATTTCTTCTCATTTTCTGGTAGCTCATTGTATGGTGGGGCCTCTTTAGCACGTGACACCTCTTCTGTTGGTGATGTTCCAAACTTTTTACCTTCAGGCCAGTCCATGATCACCTCTAAAATTCCCGGACGACTGAGGTTCCCCATCCGCGCTCGTTGTGTAATCAGTGCAATCCACTTGCTCCAAGTGGCATCAGTAGCATGATGGGTGGAGGGAACCTTTCCCTTAAACATCCAGTTCAGTACTGGCAGTCGAGGTGCCAGAAGGAGCTGCGTTTCAGTACCGACTACTTCGGAAGCAGCCCGAACCCCCTCATATGCGGCTAAGATCTCCTTCTCAGTGGGAGTGTAGCCCTCTTCAGACCCCTTGTATGCTCGACTCCAAAATCCCAGGGGTCGGCCTCGAGTCTCTCCTGAGGCTCTTTGCCACAAACTCCAAGTGGGACCTTTCTCACCAGCAGCAGTGTAGAGGATGTTCTTTACATCCTGTCCCGTCCGTACTGGCCCCAGGGCCACGGCACGGGCTATCTCCTGTTTAATCTGTTCAAAAGCCTGCTGCTGCTCAGGGCCCCATGTAAAATCATTCTTCTTCCGCGTCACCTGATAAAGGGGGCTTACAATGAGGCTGTAGTTTGGAACATGCATCCTCCAAAAGCCCACTACACCCAGAAAAGACTGTGTGTCTTTCTTGCTAGTGGGTGGAGACATAGCAGCAATCTTGTCGATCACATCTGCTGGGATGTGACGACGCCCATCTTGCCACTTTATACCTAGGAACTGAATCTCTTGGGCAGGTCCTTTTACTTTGCTTCGCTTTATAGCAAAACCAGCTTGCAGAAGAATTTGGATTATTTGCTCTCCTTTCTTGAAAACTTCTTCTGCTGTATCGCCCCACACAATGATATCATCAATGTACTGCAGGTGCTCAGGCGCACCACCCTGTTCCAGTACAGTTTGGACCAACCCATGGCAAATGGTTGGGCTGTGTTTCCACCCCTGGGGCAAACGGTTCCAAGTATACTGAACGCCCCTCCAGGTGAAGGCAAACTGTGGCCTACAGTCTGTGGCTAAAGGAATGGAGAAGAAGGCGTTAGCAATGTCAATGGTGGCATACCATTTGGCTGCTTTTGACTCCAGCTCGTACTGGAGTTCCAACATGTCCGGCACAGCAGCGCTCAGTGGGGGTGTGACCTCATTCAGGCCACGGTAGTCTACTGTCAGCCTCCATTCTCCACTGGCTTTGCGCACTGGCCATATGGGGCTGTTAAAAGGTGAGCGAGTTTTGCTTATCACCCCCTGATTCTCCAGCTGGCGAATCAACTCATGAATGGGGAGCAAGGAATCCCTGTTGGTGCGGTACTGCCGTCTGTGCACAGTCTTTGTAGCAATCGGTACCTGCTGCTCTTTCACTCGTAGCAGCCCCACAACAGATGGGTCTTCCGATAGGCCAGGCAAAACAGACAACTGCTTAATGTTGTCTGTATCTACAGCAGCTATTCCAAAGGCCCATCGATACCCCTTAGGATCCTTGAAATGCCCCCTTCTTAAGTAATCGATACCAAGTATGCATGGAGCCCCTGGGCCAGTCACAATAGGATGTTTTTGCCAGTCTTTACCAGTGAGGCTTATTTCAGCCTCCAACACAGTCAATTCTTGAGAGCCCCCAGTCACTCCAGAAATATGGATTGATTCTGTCCCTTCATGACTCGAGGGCATTAGGGTGCACTGTGCACCGGTATCCACCAGTGCCTTATATTTCTGTGGTTCTGATGTGCCAGGCCACCGAATCCACACAGTCCAATAAACTCTATTATCCCTCTCCCTCCCCTGACTGAGGGCAGGGCCCCTCTATTCATTACCTGTGGTAACTGGAGCAGATGTACTGGCAATGGATCTGTTTTGTAATTCTCTCACCCGTGCTCGTAGTACTGGAGTGGCTTGGTCATGCCACTTCCTCATATCTTCTCCATGGTCACGTAGGTAACGCCACAAGGCAATACGCGATGTAGTCTTACTGTTGTTCCTTGCTTGAGCTGGAAAACGTTTGCGTTTAATAGCTGAAATTTTTGATGATACAGGTGAGGAGGAGGGTTCATCACCTTTAATTAACTGGATCTGAGTTTTCATTAGTTTGATCAGCTCCTTCATTAGACTCCCTTGATGATCCTGATCTTCATCAGTCGTTTCTGATACTACTACAGGATCATCACGATTAACCAATAGAGACATTTGCTCTTCCATTTCATTCAGTCTGTCCGTTACTTCTGAGATGGCTGAAATGGACGTGAGTTGGAGGTAACTGTTGTTCAAAGTTTTGAAGAGTAAGAACCAATTCAAAAACTAGGGGTCTTCTCTGTTGTTCCTCGTACCTTTGAAATGTTGCTGCTAGTGTAACGGTGTACCTCTCTGGTGCTGTCTTGGTGAGTTTCTGCCATATATCAGGTGTTGTCCTCACTCTCTCAGGATCATGGTCTTGGCGAGGATCGGCAGGATCAAAATTAGGGTTATACAACATTTCCACCACAGCTATTTCCCTCAAATACTGGATACCTTTTTCAATTGTATCCCACTTTTTCATCACAGGCTTTAGACCATCCTTGAAGGGAAGCTTTTCCCTCACAGCTACTAACATTCGCTCCCAGAGGGTGGCAGCCCCATCCAAGCATCTACTGATCCCTCTATCAATAGTTGGGTCTCTGGCAATGCCTCCTAATTGGCGAGCTTCATTCTCATCTAGAGACAAGCTGCTGGCCCCGCTGTCCCAACAGCGAAGCAACCAGGTAACAAGAGATTCATTCTGGCGCCGTGTAAACTCCTTTCTTGAGCCTTGGATTTCAGACATCTTCAGAGGTCGACGAACAGTAATCGAGACTTCCTCCTCATCACTCTCCTCCTCACGCCTCTTAGTTTTTCCTTTTGCCATTTTCGGTACTGAGAAAGGCACCTCGCTTGGACCTTCCGCTGCCTCCTCCTCCGCTTCTTCCTTACTAACTAACTTTTAACTAATGTTAAAAGCTTTAAAATTGTGCCCGCATTCTCCACCAAAATCTGTCACGGGGTTATCTAGATCAATCTGTGTCCGTGACAGGGGGGGCAGTAGGCCCGTGGGCCCCCGGCCCCTGACAAAGGGGAAGGGAAAAAAGGGAAAGGGGTAGGGAGATGGGAGCTGGGCTCAAGGAAACAAACAGAGCAGCGGCAACGATCTAAGGAGTAAAACTTATTTTACTATAATACAATCTAATTGGAATTGAGGCTAATAAATCAAGTGAAATAAGAGAGAGAGAAAGAGAGGTTTCCGAAGACCGAGAAGCCTACTTTGAAATTGAAGGCGCCGCGGCTTGGAAGCACACCCACACTCGCTGCCAGGCAGTGAGAGAGAGAGAGTGCCAGCGTCGCTTCTGTGACGTATTTTCCTCTCTGACCGCGAGGTCCCCTGGGATGTGTAGTACTTCTTCTCTGTGCTCCACATGATGTTATGATGTGGAATACCAATAGCAAAAATTACAAAACCATGACACATGGATACAAGTATTTGGACATAGAAAAGACATAGTTTTGCAAATACTCTCTTAATGAGGTACTTAGCAAAGAAACACTGTGTATGATAACGATTTGAAATTCTAAGAAATATCCATATTTCCCCTACAATTCCACTGAGTATTTTGGGTTAGTATCATACTACCCTCTGTATTTTTATCTCTCCTCAGTTGCAATAAGGTTGGTAAGGTGTCAGATATCCTTTTAGCCTTGCAGGTCAACAGACTGCTAGTGGAGCACTTGCAATGTCTGAGGATACTGCTGAACACTCACAAATCCTTGAATTCTCATTTGGAAGGGAAGTAATACTGATAAAAACAGGTTAAGATGCACAAACGTGTAACATTCTTTTCTAAGCCTCCTCAGTACATCCAGGTTTAAAAACACACACAAAAACACACACCAAAAAAAAAAAAAGAACACCTTGACCTAAAGAACTTAAAGAGATTAATTAGCTCTTCCAATGCGACTTTTCCAGGCTTAAACAGGGTCCTTTAGAAATTTTGGATATTTAATTAAGAGTATTCTGAAAAACACACTGGTCTGAATGCTATGAGCCGCTTACCAAATCAGGTAATTTTGAATGGCCTTTCTAAAGTTCTGTACTCTGGTATACTCAAGTACCATCTTTTTTATAGCCCTCCTATTGCTGTATTAAGTGGGGAGAGACAGTATGTTTTCAGACTGCTCAATGCACACAAGTGTCAGGTGCCTCTTACATACTTACACCATTTTTTAAAACTACAAATTTTAGAGAGGGTGGATAATTTTCCATTTTCCTTCCAGGGTGATTGACACATTTACTTTTACTCACATGCGTATGAACTTCGAGAAGCATTATGACAAAAGAATACTTTCCTGCTCTACAGCTGCTCTTCCACATGGGAATAAATGCAGCAGTACTTTACCTAAAATACCAGTAATTACACTGTAGCTAAAAGGTAAGCAGCGTTAGTACCTGATATAGCATTGCTGCTGCATGTTATTGAACAGCCACTTAGCCACTGCTCTGTTTGACAACTGTAGAGTATAATTATATGTTACTTGAAAATGTTTCTTTTCCAAAGTGCCACTACAAAAAAAAAAAAAAAATCATTTTTACTTTTAAAAAGATGAAAGCATCTAAAAAAAAAAAATTGCCCTGCTGAGTTGAATGCTGTATTACAATCAAAAATAAATCTGTCACAAATCAAACAAATATACAGCATGATAAATGTTGCTAATATGAAAGATCCACGAGGTTGAATTTGGAGAGGGTTTTCACCATTTCCCAGGTGGAAGGCACCTGGGTCATGGCAATGCCCACTATAATTAAAAGCTGGGGAACAAAAGGGTTGAGCACAGCCCTGCTGAAAAGGACTTGGGGGCACTGGTGGATGGAAAGCTGAATATGAGCCAGCAACAGTGTGCCTTTGCAGCCAAGAAAACCAACTGTATTCTGGGTTGCATTAAAAGAAGTGTGGCCTGCAGGTCAAGAGAGGTGATACTGTCCCTCCACTCTGTGCTGGTGAGACCTCACCTGGAGTACTGCATCCAGATGTGGAGTCCTCAGTACAGGAGAGACACAGATCTGTTGGAGGGTGTCCAGAGGAGGGCCACAGAAATCATCCAAGGGATGGAACACCTCTTATATGAGGACAGGCTGAAAAAACTGGGGCTGTTCAGCCTGAAGAAGAGAAGGTTGTGGGGAGACCTGAGAGTGGCCATCAGTATTTAAGTGGGGGCTAAAAGAAAGGGAAAGGGACAGACTTTTTAGCAGGGTCTGTTGTGATAAGACAAGGTGAAATGGTTTCAAACTAAAAGAGGGGAGATTTAAATTGGATATTTAAAAAAAAAAAAAAAAGTTTTTTTTTAATAAGGATGGTGAAGCTCTGGAACAGATTGCCCAAAGAGGTGGTGGATGCCCAGTCCCTGCAGACATTCAAGGTCAGTCTAGATGGGGCTCTGAGCAATCTGATCTAGCAGTTTATTGCAGGAGGATTGGATCTTTAAGGGTCTCTTCCAACTCAAATGATACCATGATTCTACGCGGTGACTCAAAGATACCAGGAAACAAAGAAGGCAGCAGCGAGCTCTACAGGGCTAAGATCAGGGCTGGAAGCAGAAGGGATGGGAGAAACACACTCAAGATTAAACATTTCTAATCAGGCAAAGATTTCTGTGAAGAGTTTATTCATTATTGCAATAATGGGCATGCACCCCTACTGACAAGGGAGAAATTGCACAAATCCATCCTGTTATATACCCTGGGTCCGACACAGTTGCCTCTCCTGTACATTTCCATACGTTGTCTGTTATGTACTCCGTACATTTCCATACGTTGTCTGTTACCAACCCACTGTCTTTAGGTATATTCTGTACTTCTTATGGCAATAGGAGGACAATATTTTCAAAAATTAGCACATTCATTCTGTCCTGTAACAGACTCCCTTACCCTATATAATTACCTTACATAGTGCCTGTGCCAATTCTACCTGGGTCGAAATGCCCCAGTCTCAGCTTTACTCTGTTCAGCAGCTTTCTTTGTGGAAAAACAACTTATACTACACTACATACAGAAATACTAGAAATTTCCACTGCAAAAACATAATCTACCTCTCACAGTTGTAACTCCGGCCTTCCCTTCCTGCACACCTTTGGAATAACTGGTAACCTCACTACGCACCTCACTGTTTATAGGATAGAAATCCTCCAAAGCCTCTCCAGAAGAACATTACAAGGAAAAGCTGGCTAACCCTACATTTGCACAAATGCAAACTCCAAATGGTAACTTGTCTGGGGCAGGATTCCCTGCATACACTACCCATAGCTTTAAACACTGCCTGTTTTCATGACCTTTCACCCAGGGCCATGCTTGCTCTGTCTCCTTTCCCTACGATGCATGCCACGTCTGTTCAATGGCCTGTGTTCTCCCTTCTTTCAGACTATGCCCAGCACCCTATAGACAGAGCTCATTTGTACTCAATGTCTGCTAATGGTGAAAAGAAATAAAAATAGAAAAGGTTTTTTGGATGTCATGTAAATACACAGGCAAAGGTCAAAACCACATCTAAGTATGGTTATTGTGAACTCTCCTGATCTCTCTCACTCCAGATCCCTTGCTGGAGGACTATTCACAGTTTTTAGTTAGCCAGCTGGTACCAGCAGTTGCCTCCACTGATTTCTGAAATCTCAGGCTCACTCTGATACTGAGCCCAGTTTGTGACAAAGCACTGGACTAAATTCTTCTTGGGGTGGTCTAGCAGTAGAAATTTTGTGATGCTAGAAGTAAAACAATAACAACTAAATTTACAAGTGCAAAGCGTTGAATTAATTCCCTGCTTACATGCAGGCCAGAACCAATGAACATAGTCTACCAGAGCCTGATGTTTATTTGGTTGGAAAGCCTTCTGTAAGAATTCATGACAATAAACTTCAGAAGGGGTTAGAAATCAAGCTAAGTGGCAGTACCACCCCCCCTTACTGTACATACTAATTGAATTTAACATCACACTACATCCCTACAGAGAAAGACAGTGACAAATTTTGTTACACAATACTCAGAAACATCTCTGCAAGACAGCAACTAGATTACAATCCTGACAGCAGTGATAAATGGTTGTCATTTTCTTCTTTTAAAGAACTTTTAAAGTAATAAACTAATGATCCAAATACTCTGGTGAGGTAAGTGAGTGCGCATTGCGTTAGACTTCTGTCAAAGCTAACAAAATGGCCACTCTGTGAATGCTTTTACTGCAGATACAGCCAAGAAGGAAACAAATCTGCACTGGTTCCCATCTTACTTTCCTTGATGAAACACATCTATACCTGGAAATTTAATCAGTTATTTGTTTCCAAGACATTCTCCTGGTGCAGAATGCCAAATTGCCATGCTATAAAATTGCTTATAAGCTAGGTAGCACCATCCAAACTGCTCGTTGGGAATGGCTGAGGATGGAAATTTCCAAGTGATACCTGAGGATGATTCAGGAGACTGATTCTCTTGCCTCAGGCCAAATTCATTTGAAGGACCATTCTGGCAATTTAAGAACAGAGGCAATCACAAAATCAGAGAAATACTGTTTGAAGATGATCTAGTTCTACTCCCTAGTCGAAATAGGACCATTATGATCACTATCAGGTCTGCTGTGTCTTTGGTCAGTCATATATTGAAAAGATCCAAGGTTGGAAATGTTGGAAACAGCCTCTCTAAGCTATTTGTTTCAGGGCTACACTAGGCTTCTCATGAAGTATTCTTTCTGACAGTGGCAACCTGAACCTCCAAATCGTAACACCACCTGCTGTATTGTTCGGAACTAACAGGATTTTAATGCCAACTGAGCATGAGGTTATTTACCAATCTATTTATTGTAATAGCTGAATAGCTCTGGGCCTGAGCTCCAGAAGATGGATGGGGAAGAGGCAGAGTCATGACAGAAATAAACTGCACAAATTGGAGAGGTATATGCCTTGGAAAGGAGTCCAAAACACCTCACCTTCAAAAATTTCCCCCTGAAAACACCACCTAGAAGACATTGTGGGCTCATATAACCAAATCACAGTGAACTCTCAGGACTGCTTTAGAAAGCAAGTAATTGCACTTTATTCAGGAAATTGAGAAAAACATAGAGTTCACAATGGCTCTCTCTCAATGCTTTGATGCGTGCAGTCTCATATAGAAGTAAAGAGGCTCACAACTGGTTCCTCCAACCATGTTGCCCGGTAGTTAGATTTGTACAACTTTCATTCTTGGAGTGCTGTAACTTCTCCTGAGACAAGGGATCCCAGTCCGTCCCAGGATCTACTTTCAGCTGGAACTGATAAACATGACAGCAGGAGTAAAGAAGAAATGCACCCAGAAAAGATTTGATCAGAGATGCCTCTCAATCAGTGCTCTGATCCTCTCCAAAGCACACCTCTCACATCACTGACTTTTCCTCACCTTTCCTGAAGAGGTCATAAGTCATGAAAAGCGTGTTAGTCTCAGAGCCAGGAAATAGAACAATTCAGACAAAAATACAAGCTATTATTAAGGAAAAATACCTCTACTTATGTTCTAGAATTGCAAGGATGGACAGATTTCTGTGTTTGGCAAGGCATTTGTTTTAATCTCAGTGAGGATGAGTAAGAGTAAATGCAGTTTTGTGTACAAAACTGCAGACCTCAATAATTGCTAGTGCTGTGATTGCATCAAAAATTGAGTAATGTGTCACCTTTTCCACCTGGAAATGATGACTTTCACAGATGTGATCATGTTGTTAGTGTCTGTCTCACCAGAATGCCAAAGCTGTGCATTTGTATTGCCCGGTAGGTTTGATCGACAGGTTATAGATTATGACTGAGTCTGCCGCACAAAGCTGGTGACAAAACCACTGCAATATAGGACGTAGTTTTGTGGCTTCTAGGCGTGACATCAAAAGGACACTGACACCTGCCAAGAACAACATGAATGACCGCGTGGAAACACAAGTCTGAATTTATGCATTTTCAAGGCTGACTATGTGGATGGTGCTCACAGTTATTCCATCAGTCACAGGCTCTATTAACCCTCTTAGTTCAGGGCTTTTTTCATATGTGTGAACTATTGCATCAAATTGACAGGATGAAGAAAGGCAGTGAACAGCTGCCAGGACACACTGCTGCACAATGTGCTGGAATCGCTGGGAGGAAGGAATATATCATTGTACTGTCAGGCAGGAAGCTTGCTTTGATAGAATGGCTCCTTCCCCATTGCGCTGTGAAACACCTTTCTGTCCAGATCATCATTTTGGCTTCAAGTCATTGCAGATTCTCCACCTTCAGACACAGGTTCCTCACAACCACCTATGCTGCGCCCTACCTATGATGAGGACAGGAAGATCTCAGAGCCCTGGCACCTGGAGCCACCACCTTTCCTCTCTGGAGCACCAAGCAAACTGAATACACCTTTACTTGCAGCATTCCCTTTTACACTTATCCACCTAGAATGAACTCAAACAACTTTTTTACAGAGGAGGGGGAAAAAATGACAAAAACTATACCTGTAGAAATTAAAGGCTCAGCAAATTGATGCTTTTCTGATCAGTAGTGAAAAGTGCTGTTGCTTGCCTACTCTGTGGGATGATCACACTAGAAAGTATCAGCCACTACTCTCTGGCCTTAGGTTAACATGTCAGATTTCCCCATATGTATGCATACACTTACTGTATAAATGCACTTCAATTTTGTGTGAGTGCCCCCTAAATTTAGCTTAACCTGGTTATTTCACGTATATATATAGCAAAAAGTGAAGTCTAAGTTCACAAGAGATTAAATTGCTCTAAAAAAAAACCGTATCAGCTTTTGTTATTGGAGTACTTGCTGAAAGTTAGTTGATCACTGTCAAGTATCAGAAACAATGTCAAATTATTTGCAGAATTAAACGCAATAGTACATTTCATTTTGACGTGCTATCTTCAAATACTTCAGGCCCAATGGAGACTCGCAAATAATAATTGACAAATACAGTGGAGAGATTCACAGGAGTATTTTATTTCCCAGCCCTCTGGGAATATGAGGAAGAGGCAGCCATCAGCTATTAACCTGTCACCCTATTTCACCTGGCTACATAAATGAGATGCTTGATTTCAACCTGCTGCTTGTATGAGTATCACGAGCCTCAGATCCTGAAATAATCATATTCACTCCTAGAAAGCTGAGCTCAAAGTCCAAAATACTTACAACCTGTCTTGATCCAATCTAACAAAAAATAATAGTAATAAAATGAAGCTATTATTTTTGTTTTCTATTATCTCATTTCTGGGAAATTTGTCCATCACATTTCAGGTGCTGCTCAGTGTTGTCCTCACTGTGAGATGAGCATCACCACACGGGAGCTGTCATTTGTCTTTCATTTCTAGACTATATTACAGATGTTATGTGATTACAGGAGATCAAGTGGATGAAATCCTGTTTCATTTCCCTGGAGGCCACAGATCATCCTTACATAAGCTGTCACAGCTTTTAAGTGCTCCTCCTGCTGTTGGCTTTCCTTCTGTGCTGCAAATGGACTTTTATGGCCTGTGGAATGAGCGTGCTCAGGGGTGTTTGGTGTGAGGGCACTGTGCTGGCACATGTCATTTACAGACAGACAAAGGAAGGGGGGAGATTTTGTGTTGGGTTCACTGGATTTGGATGTTAAACATCTTGCAAAATGCTTCCAAGGTTGCACAAATTCAGTGAAATTCTTTCTCTCAGCATGTGGTCAGCAAGGCTTTATTAAGCCTATTCAAAAAATATCTCTTATAGGTAACAACTCTGGGCTAAGAGAAAACAAAAGTCAAACAGAAAGAAAATGCCTCTCCTTTAACAAACTCTGGTGGGGAGGAGCATTTCCAGGTGTGTTCATAACACTGCTCTGCCAGAAAGACAAAGAGAACCAAGCCTTGGATATTTCTCCAGCTCATCACCTGGAATACAGATATAACCTTTGCCAGTGGCCACTGCTCAGCTTGTAGCCCCACTCCTCAGCTCACCTTCTCCTTCTGCTTATGTGACACAAGTCAGCTAGCAACTTTAACTGGGGTAGATGCAGGGAACAGGCTGAGTCTCTCCACAAAGCACTTGTGCACAACTGCCACATGGTAAAATACACAGCAAAAAAAAAAAACCAGAAATGTGGCTCTTTTGAGGGAGAATTCTCATATTGCTCTGTCTGTTCTGGGTCTGACTGGCCCTGGCAGTGGGGTATGGGGTCCTTTTAGGACCTTTCTAACACCTGTCCAGCTAATCAAGAACAATTACATCAGTGTAAAAACAGGAGGAAAGAAAGCAGTAACAGCCTTGCCATAAAACAATTAGTTTGAACTTGATCAAAGAGCCATTCGTGTGAACTAATTTGCACAGAACTGATTTGACTTAATATCTGGAAAGGTTGTAGGACCAGCCTTCAGGACACACATTAACAAAGGTTAACCACTATCTCTACATACATGCAACTGCTTTATAATTGGCATGGGTCCTTTCCAGAGTTACAATTGACAGTCAGTTCCATTTCAATATTTTTAACACTGCATATCTGCAGATGATGTTCAGACATTCAAGTCTGGGAGTGGGTTTCATGCCTGATGATATTAGACATCCTCAGACAACTGCCAGTCAGTGCTAGCTCTCTTTGGAAATAACCAAAGAAAATAGATATTTGAGGAGTGAGATTAATTTGACTTTTTTTTTTTTTTTAAATGGTTACCTAACATCAAATCAATAATAATATACATGTCTACATCTGGTTTATGTATGCTTAGCTGCATCCCATTTTCATGCTATCCTTAAAATGTTTAATCCAGTCCTTGACATGTTATAGTCTGCCCATTTTCAGCATAAAACAGAGGTTGAGATTTAGAGAGTCCAGGACTTTGTTAAAGTGGTTAAAGTTATCATTTTTTCACTTCATGACTGGGACCCTCTCAGATCACACAAGCAGAAGGAAAGCCTTCCTGAGGTCCACCTGGCCCTGTGTTCTGTCTCTGAGAGTGGCAGTGGGAGAGATTATTTAGCGAAGACACTGGAACATGGTCCTTTTCTGTGGAACACAAAGGAAGTAAGGACTACAGGCCCTACATATTCCTTTACAATCTAATCCAGTTACACGGTAGAACCACAGAATTATAGAATATCCCAAATTAGAAGGGATCCACAAGTGAAATTCAAGAAGAAAGATTCAAACATTAGAAATGATTTTAGGATTTGTTTGCACGTTATCTACGCATGTCTAAGCAATTGCAAGGTGGTGCAAAATTATGAAAATTTGGATTTTGAGAATGTGTTTTTCTTGCCAGTAAAGATACTTTAGTTACAGGTCTTAAAGGATATGGTGCCATTGAAAGTCACAGTAGCAATAAAAAGCCTCTAACCATGAGAGGATCATACTTAAAGAAAAATAAAATTATACCTAAGTAGAAGTTGTTTTTTTTAAGATAGCAATTGATATAAAAATGTTAAAGGTGTTTTTTCCTTCAGATTTCACCATAATTGGAGAACTAGGAATTAAAACCCATGATAAACATTTCTGTTCCTACCTAATTTTTAGAGAAATTAGTTAAGCAATAATGGCTTCCCACTTGAGATTTCTTCTGTAGTGCTATGCTAATTATCACATAGATACTGAGCATCCTCACCCTGTCAATCCTGATGTTGAATTTATACTTTTGTGCCTTAAGTTTCATAAGCCAATTCACTGACACTTGCTTCAGGATTCTTGTTTTGCATTCTGTGGCTGAAGGCCAGGTATAAATAAATTAATTGAGTTATTACCTTGGCCTACACAATGAAGTACGGCGCTGCACACAGCAAGCAGAACATCTGACACTTGCCCTCCTGACCTGTGGAATGGCTGAAGAACTGGCACAGAAACACAGATACACTTTCCAAGAACTTTGAAAGTCAGCCAGCTCAGCAGAGCAGAGCACATGACTGAATGCAGACAAGCAAAAAAATTTTAACATAAGACCATCAGCGAAGGCCTTTACTCTCCTCTTTGACCTTTTTGCCATAGATGAGAATTGTCTCCAACCATTTGTGCTTCCAATCCATAGGAAACATGACTGACCATTACTAGTGCCGTATAAGTAATGAAAGTGCTTGCTATGTTTTTTATTGTTTTGGTGAAGGTAAATTTAAGGGACAGTTTGAGGGAGTAGCACTGAGCTCTTCTCTCTGGTGACAGCAACAGGGCCCAAGGGAACTGCATGGAGCAGTGCTGGGGAGGGGCAGCAGAGGGTTAGGGACAGGGTCTGCACCAGAGGCTGGTGGGCATGGAACAGGCTGCCCAGAGCAGTGGGCACAGCCCTGAGCTGCCAGAGTTCAAGGAACATTTGGACAACACTCTCAGACATAGCGTTTGAATGTTGGGTGGCGCCACATGGAGCTGGGAGTTGAACTCAATGATCCTTGTGGGTCAATTCAGGATATTCTATGACTGTATGATTTTATGCATAGTCAAAACATAATGAACACATCTGAAAAGTTGAAAATGAGCCATTCAAAAGAGGCTGGTGAAAATATCCAAAAGCTTAGTATGTGTTAAACATTTCTGGCATACAACTACCCCTCTGTCATCAGTAGAGAAAATGGAACAAGTGAGCTGGATAATACCTCAAAATGGTAGTGATAAAGCACTACGTGCTCATCACATGGAGAACACATAATGTGGAGAAGACCCAGGGAGCAGCAGGGAGGTCTTCTCATCTGTGCTTAGCTGCCTGGCAACATGTGAGGGTACTTTGCCATAGGATCTCCTGCACAGCTCTCCTTTCTTGCTGCAAGGTGAGAGCTTGTAAGCAGTCAGAGCACAGCAGGGCCTAGGAGCACAGCTCACTGCTTCCTTTGACAATGGAAAAGGAAGCTACAATTTGGTACACATTATGAAAGTATTTATTTGCAGAAAGGGATAGGAACAAAAGTTAGAATCTTGAAGTATCTCATGATATACAGAGCATTAAAGAGTGAGGGAAGACAAAACGGCTTTGAAGGTGCTGTGATTTAACCCAGGAGGTGTCTGTGCACCACACAGATGTTCAATCACTCTCCCCTTCCCAGTATGACAGGGGAAAGAACTAGGGAGAGAAAAAAGTAGAACTCATGGGTTGAGATAAAACTAAGAGAGAAAAGAAAAAGCATAATCGTTATGACTATACTAAATATGACTGTATATAACAAGTGACTCACAGCCCCCTGATGAATATCCAGCTAGCCCCTCAGAAGAGGAAGAGAAAAAGATCAAAACTCCTTCCCTTTGATGTCATGTGGTATGGAATATCCCTTTGGCCATTTTAAGTCAGCTTTCCTAATTCTGTTCACTGCCGGCTCCTTGGACTCTTTGCTGAGAATGGTCTTGGCCCTGTTTGGCATTGCTTAGCAAAAAACTATAAACATGGGTGTGTTATCAACATTGTTTTTGTCCTAGAACCAAAATGTAGCATCACATCAGGTACTCTGAAGAAAACAATTTCTTCCCAGCTGAAACTAAGACAGAAGGATAATAACATTACTAGAAAATCAAATGAAGAAGAAATGTTTTGTTTCTGTTCTGCAAGTTCTGAAGGAAATTCACACTCTAAGCTACTCAAAAATCACAGGGCCTTAAAAGTCTAATTTACTACAGAACCAAAACACCATGTCAATTTTTTGAATTATAGCTTTCAATTATCTTGAAATGGAAGTAGGTTTGACCCCATATTTAAACATTTTGTCATACATAAGCAAATGTACAGATGACTTACTATGTATTGCTTTTATGGTATAACACAATAGCTATGCATAGCACTTTCAAGTATGAAATGAACAGTTCTTGCTTTATAATTTTATTTTATAAAATGTGTATATAAATGAATATACTCATGTACATTTAAACACAAAGATCCTAGTGCTGACAACACATGAGTAATCAAATCAGTTTCTCACATGCTTAGAACAACTGTAGGTTTCAGCCTGCTCTTATAAAATGAAGTACGATGCTGAAAAAATTGGAGAGAAGGTTGCTGCTAATGATGACAAACCGAAGCCTACATGGGCAAATATGCCAGCTGTAAAAATACTCTCTGGATTCTTATGAATATGTTGCTAAAGACAACCTTAGTCAATTAACAAGCCATTCTTTAGCTGCCCAGGACATAGTTTAGCATGGTCACAGCTTGCCTTCATCCTCATATTACAGCTCAGACTATTTCCTAATACAGTACATATACAAACACACACATTGTACCAGCTGCCTTCACTAGATAAATGCAAGCAGACAGAAACACTGAAATAAGTCAGAGAAGCCTTATTAGAAATTAATATTTTAGGTTGAGTTACTTTCAAACTTCTAACATGAAATACAGAAAATGTATGCATTCTCTCACAAAAGAAAATTGCCTCTGATGGATTAAATACACTCTGTGGGTTCTGATTCTGCAACAATTATCATACATTGCAGGTTTGGCTGATTATGAACTAACTGTACTCCTGTTAAACTTCTGTGAAGGACACTCCAGTCCTGGGTTCCTACATGCCCATTTGCACCAGAAATGTTCTTTGTGGGCTATTTCTCCCATTAGTTTGCCTTCTACACTCACTGTGTAGCTGCCATCACAAAACAGGCAGACTTACTTAGAAACAGTACTTAAACTGGGATTAGAGAATCCGCAGCATTTTAGTGGGCATGGTGGAGATGGGTTGATGGTTAGACTAGATGAATTTAGAGATCCTTTCCAACCTTAATGATTCTATGATTTCATGTCATACTTCTAACAGATGAGCAAACATCACAGTATCCCACACACCAAAGTGTGCCTGTGAACCCATTCAAAGGGGGAGAGGAAAACAATTATCTTAAGTCTTGTCAGAATTTCCAGGGCATTAGTCACAGGTAGGACTCCATACTGTCAACAAGCTAGCAAAACAGAGGAGAGTTCAGGCTACAGCAGATTTGCCCTTGATCAACCTTTAGACTTTTCAACATTTCCATGCTGTACAGAAAGTGAACAGAAGCCTTTCACCCAGTGATTATAGATGTGAAAACCAGTGATGATTAACATTTCTGAGCATTTAGTCTCTCTGTCCTTAGAATGGAAATATCATTTTCTTATCCCAGAGAGGTCCACATTTAGGTTTCATAGAAAGTAAAACCCATCTCTAGCAGGAAATTTTCTTTTAAAATGAACTCACAGGGAAAGACTGACATTGCACAAATAATTCAGCAACAGAAGAAAAGAGAATAAATATTTAGAGCTCTGTTCAAGATTCTTCTCATCATCTCCTTGAGACTTGTAGAAAAATGAGTAATAAGCAAATTTAATCAAAATTCATTGCAGACCCATAAAAGGCCAGTACCAGGGAAGTTCTTGGAAGGTACCATTTAAAAGAAAATGTAAACTGGAGGAAAATATAGGCTTCTCAAACGAAGACTTCATATCTCATCTAGCCTACAATTAATTGTATTTCCCTAATGAGAACATGCCCAACAGTCCATAAGGTTCCATCACTGATATTGTTTAAATGTTCTTTTGTATTTCAGTTTTAGAAGTAAGTGCCACCGAACCTTCTGCAAGTCTTTTTAAACTCAAACATGCAAACATTGGTACAATACAGTAATACCCAAATGTTGTTCAGAAAATTCCAGTACTTTTAAAACAAAATATGGAGTGTACAGTTTTGACATCCATAATAAGTGGCTATGCAAGGAGTAATGTACAAGTTCCAAATTTCTGTCTACTGTATTTTGAAGAGCTCTGGAGATGGAAGAAGTGGAGCAAGGAAGAACAAGATGAAAGAAAACGGGTATGTATTGTCGGCTTTAAAAGGACCCAAATGGATAGACACATCAACAAGAAGTTCTGCATTTTAGAAAGGAGAAGAAATGTAAGTTCTATAAGATTTCCTTTATGTAAGTCAAAAGTAAATATCCTTTGAAAGACTAGAGAAAAACTCTGTCCTAAATACAGAAGTTTGATTAATCACTTTAATCATGCTTCTTGCTCTTTTCTACTAAGCCTCATAATGATTTCTATGCTTATACATGAAAATGACACATTCATATTGCTTACAATACTGACCCTCACTTAATAGCTATCGCAGGTAATGCTAAGGCTGTTTCTCCAGGTACTTCCAGATGGTGAATCAGAGAATCTGCTTCAGGCTCCAGCTCTGAATTACCTTCAGAGGATATTCATTTCTTCACAAGTGCAGCAGAAGTTTTAAGAGGCTGTCCTCATAAATCTAGCACCTAGGTACGACTTCTGCTTTTGGTAGTTGTAAACATCTTCAGTAGTTTCAGATGCTTTTCACATGTACATTCCTCGGGACTGTAGCCAACCTACAGAGTACTCATTTGCTTAATGAGCAGAAGGAGACTGCTCTTTGGCTCAGTAATTTGGATCCAATTATGTCAACAATGTCCATCATCTCTCTAGTCATTAGGGAAAGTGAAATTCCAAAGAAATCAGACTTCAGTAATTAAGCCAGAAAAATTTTTCAGAACTATTACTGGAGGGCATGCAATAGGAATTTGCAAATCATCTGTTACGTGTCAGGAGATCTAGCCAAAATATTTTCAAAAATAATCATTTCATGCTGCCTGACTAAGTAACACATTTTGAAAATCCTTTTCCAAACACATGCTGTGCCTTTTTAGCTACAACTTTTCAGCCAACTGTTTCTCTGTCACCATCTCCTCAACTCTTCCAAAAACTTCTCTACTTAAAGTTATGCAGCCTTTCTTCAATGGGTATATGTGCTTATCGAGCCCTTAATAACTACCAATTTACTTGCTTGACACAATGTAGCGCTGCACAGAGAAACTTAAACCATTTCTGAAGAAATCAGAGAGAAACGCATAGCTGCATTAGCTTTTCCTTTACTCCAGAATAAGGCATTTGGCCTTGCAGGTGTCCTCATCTGCTCTGCACAAGAGCTGCTACTCTGGCTCTGATTCCCAAAGTAGATCATTCATTAAATCGTGCTGCACACATATCTCTTCTCAGATTTCAAAGCAGTGTCTTTTCCTCCTATAGTAACAAAGTTAAGTGGGAGCCATCAGAATCCTGAAATAAATAAATATGAGTTTCATTTTGAGAAAGTGGTAAGTACAAGTCAACAAATCCCATGGAAACAGCTTCAAGGCAAATATGAAATCTAGTATCTCCATGTCTTCAGGTGGTGAAGGCTTCTTCCTTTTCCACATATAGAGGCATGAATGGAGGAGCCAGGCTGTGTTATAAGAAAGAAATATGACTGTGAGGCACAAATTAACATTCAAGTGATTAACACTGAATTATATAACAGGTTGCCCAGGGATGTGGTGAAAGCCCTGCCCCTGGTCACATCCAAGGTCAGACTGGATGGGGCTCTGAGCAATCTGATCTAGCTATAGGTGTCCCTGTTCATTGCAGGGGAGTTGGACAAGATAATTTGCAAGGGTCCCTTCCAACTCAAATGATTTTATGATATTAAGAAACAGTTGTTTTGGCAGGCTATAAGATTAAGGCTGAAATTTAGCCTGAGCTAGCTGCCTAAATTCCTTCTTCCATGGGGAAAAGTGGTCTCCTTACAGCTTGAATGCTAATATCAAAATATATTGCTTAAGTATATGGAACAAGTCACTGTCCCTCAATACATCACCTAGAGAAAGAGTCTGCAAAGTACTTGAAAATATCTATGGGGCTGGAGCCAGGCAAGATGGACACACGCAGACAGACAGGCCCTGTTCCCTGCTAATGGCAGCCACATCTTTCAGATCTTTATCACAAGAGATAGAAAAAAAAGTCTGCCTACATGTTCTCTTCAGGATTGTGAAGCACCTCATACAATGTCACTACTTATGCAACATACTTTCAATAAAGACTCCTTTAGTCTTCTCTCAAGATGTGGACTGCACAGAGATTTTTAAAAAAAACTGCTTTTGTTGCTACTTCTTTTCTATTGCCCTCTTAAAATTTAACAAGAAAGTCACTAATCAAATCTACATTTAAATAAAAATACAATTGCATTATCTTGTATTGTTGGTACTATTGCTCTCATAATGCTGAATTATGTTAATGATGTGGCTTGTGTGCAACCAAAGGATAAAGTAAATATCTCATAGTGGCATTTTTGTTTCACATTGAACCTAGGACAGATTTTAATAGATTAGGTATGCTATGGTCTATTTTATTGCAAAATAATTCAGATTTTCTTTTTCATTTTCTGGAAAGACTACTGGATAGACAATCATTTCATGCAGAATACTAAACAAACTATAGCCATATGCGTATCTACATAGCTCTTTTATTAATATATTCATGAGGTAGAACACTTTTGCATACCAAACTATTTTGAATAGAGGTGCTGCATTTCAATCAAGGTCTAATTCTAAGGAATGCTACTGTTCTGTATCAGTGCAGCATTTCATCAGACCCTCCTTCTACATTTTTTCTTTCACCCATTTCTACATGCCTTTTGTCATTGTGTTTGATTTCATTAGTATTGAGATCAATCACAAGATCCCCTTCTTCTCCCAGCAGGAAAGGGTAGTTCCAATTATTCTGCTGGAGCACATCCAGAGGAGGGCCACAAAAATGATCCATAGAATGGAATACCTATCCTACAAGGACAGGCTAAGAGAGCTGGGTCTGTTCAGCCTGGAGTGACCTGACAGCGGCCTTTCAGTGTCTGAAAGAGAGCTACAGGAAAGAAGGGGACAGATTCTTTAGCAGGGTCTGGTGACAGAATAAGGGGAAATAGCTTCAAGTGCAAAGAGGGTAGATTTAGGTTAGGCATTAGGAAAAAGTCTTCTACAGTGAGAGTGGTGAGCCACTGGAACAGGTTGCCTAGTGATGTGGTTGATGCGCCATCTCTGAAGACATTCAAGGCAAGCCTGGATAAGGCTTTGGGCAACCTGATTGAGCTGTGGTGTCCCTGTTCATTGCAGAGGAGCTGGGCAATGTGGCCTTCAGAGGTCCCTTCCAATGCTAAGGATCCTACGATTCTATTTGCCACCATTCATGGCTATGCACCAGCTGCAAGCAGGTGTCTGCTCTTATAACTCATCAGTTTTCAGTCATTCACTGTCTAGATCTTTTCACAACTTAAAGCAAAGATAAAAATACAAACAAACAAACAAAAAAACCCTTTCAGATAACATTGCCTTGTATTAATGCCCTTGACTTTTAGCACAGCTTGTTTTCTAGTTTCATTTCACATACTCACAGTTGCACTACTGGTTTAGCTACATAAACCCCACAGAACAGGACAGGTTAGTTTCTCCCTGGTTTTCACAGAAACCGAGCAAGCAAAGTTCACATTCACTGAGTGGAGTGTGTGTGAGTTCTCAAATTTCACAAAATACACCAACTTAGAAAAACACATTGATATAGCTGTACAAAGATATCCAACTTCAGTCACACAGGAGGAAAATCAACTCAAAGATGTGCAGATGGTAGATGAGTCTAACCCAGAAGTACCTTTTTGTGAGGGAGCTCTGTTTCTTTTTTTTTTTTTTTAAACAACACTGGATTGACACCTCTTGGGAACTAGACTTCTCATAGTCTTCACATAGAAAAAATTAACTATATTTTTCCTCTTAATACCAGCTCACTAGTGAAAAAATATTAACAATTGTATCATTCTCACGTTTTACTGTCTGAGAATGCATGGTAGTGCAGGTAGTAAAGATTGTGCATCTCACTAAACGTACTTTTAAAATCACATTAATAATGAATACTTGCCAAGGAATAACACTTTTAATTCAATTAAGATTGATGGTGGATGAAAGAGCAACAAGGTATATTCCATTTTAATCAATACAATTGTTTTAACTGAGCTCTTTTAATCCACTACTGCCATTCCTTTCAGTGACATGGAAAATGAAAGTAATTACTCTGATATTTCCACACTAGAATTTCAACTGTCATTACTTTGAAACCAACAGAAATTTTTTCATCTGCTATTTTTTTTGTCAACGTTCGCTCTTGTTGTAAAACAGATGTCATGGGAAATAGAAAATTTTAAATTGCCTTTTTTTTTGTACTGGTACAGCAGCATGCATTTCAGATATGTTTTAAGTTCCTGTGTTACCACAGAGCTTCAGATACTTCTGAACATGACAGTCCATTTGTCCATTCCTAAAGAATGGGACCATTTAAGAAGCAGTTAATCTAAAACCAGAAGCAGAGGTAATGTCTATCAAGGTGTTATCTAAAACAGAACATTATCAAAAACAGTTTTACGTTTTTAATTACTTAAAAAATTAAGTGCTATTATTGTCTGTGATTTGATATTTTCTCCAGAAATCTGAAGACAAAGATGTAGACAGAGGGAACTGGTACCTCTGGAATAAGGTGTTCTCACATCTGCTCACATCTGCTCCTATGTGTCTCAGAAAATGTTGGTCTAAAAACAAATGAGGATACCTCAGGAGCTCCTGTTGAGTTGTACAACGTAGTGTAGCTTATTTAAAATTAAAAAAAAAAAAAAAAAAAAAGAACTCTCTGACAAAAATAGACTTCAGGGTTAGACTCATCTAACCCAGAACTCTATCATTTGGCTCTCTCCTTTACCAATTAAACAACAAAACCATAAGGATTGGAAGGGACCTCTGGAGATCCCTACAGTAGGTTACAGACAAGAGCTTCCAGGTAGATTTTGAATGTCTCCAGAGAAGGAGAATCCACCTCTCTGTGCAGCTTGTTCCAGTGTTCTGTCAAGCTCAAAATAAAGAATTTTTTCCTCATGTTCAGAAAGAACTTCCTATGTTCCAGTTTGTGCCCATTGCTCCTTGTCCTGTCACTGGGCACCACCAAATTAAAGCTTGGTCCCACCCACTTGGCACCCTGCCCTTTAGATATTTTAGACAAATGTTTTCAGACAAATGTTCATACCCCTTAAAAAAAAAATTCTACACCTAATCTAATGGTCTTCTTAGCATACACAGTACTAATGGCTTTCTTCTCCAACCTAAATGCAAAATGGGATTTGACAACTGGATGGGATAGGTGTGTTGCGTGACCATCACCTCCCAGTAACTACATTAGTACCGAGCTTGTGCTAGATGCTAATCACAGGCTTCTGCAATTCAATGTTTTCAACAACAATTTATTGGCTTGTATACAATTAGCAGGGCACAAGGCATTTTATTCATGAGACTATACTGTAATAGAGAAGAAACAGCATCAAAATGCAACAGTTGTTTTTATGACCAATGCGTGGAGTCTTCCACCTATTTAAAATCTGAATACACTTTTTAGAGCTTTCAGCACCGTTTGTGACAAAAGTGTTGGAAAATGGCTCCTAGCACAGACAAACAGGAAAGGACTTCCAGGCAAGGGGGCAAAGCAGGAAGGTAACTGAGAAGTTTGTTGCTCCAAAAACGAAGAGTGGCACTTATTCCCATCATGGGATGCATCTTGCAGATACAAGACTAAAACATGCCTGCCTTACCCACTGTCACCTATATCAGGATTTTATCCTGTTCAGTAAACAGAACATATTAGAAGAGAAAACATACTGGCTATACACACAAGTTCTTACTAGGTACTAGCAAGTTCAGAGTGATCTGCAACACCTGCAGTATATAGTACTGGGTTCTTATCTGGCAAAAGATTTTTGACAGTTGGCACTGAAAATTGCCCTGCAAGACGTGGACTGTTGTTATGTAGAAAGGCTTGGGCATTTCACACAGGCTTCCAGCATCCTGGGTAGCTCTTTTTCTCAAAACAGGAGGAGGGCTGATTCCTGTATACATAAGTATACTTATAAAACAGCCTGCCTAAGTGAAATTCAAATAAAAAGAATTACCTCTTTTTTTTTTTTTTAGCTTTTCTTTTATGAAGAAGAATAGTATTGAACAGAAGTTTGTAATGTCTAAATGAATATACAATTTTGTCTTGCATGATACATGAGTTGAACACTAATAACAACTCTAGAGTCTCACCTTAATTCCAGTCAAATCAAAATCATAATTAATTACTTCAGGAGGCTACTAAATGCCCACAGCAGTGGAAAGTCTATGGGAAGCACTTGAGTGCTTCTGCACCTGAAGACCTAAATACAAAACCTTAAGCATGTAAATGATTAACAGGACTTGTCAGCTTTCCTTGGATCACCTGGCTTATTCCATGGTTTCCTATGGAGCCTCATTCTCCCAATATACAAATACACACACACAGTTAGCATGAAGCATTTGCCATATAGCCAGTTTTAAAAAGCAGCATTGTCCTGGTTTCAGCTGGGACAGAGCTGATTTTCATCACAGTGTCTGGTATGATGCTGTGTTTTGGCTATAGGAGGAAAACACCATAACCAGAGGGGGTCTTGAGGGCACAAGAAGCTGGAAGCAGGCAGAACCAGGACAGCTGACCTCAACTGGCCAAAGGGATATTCCAAACCATATGGCATCATGTGAAAAAACTGTGAAGCTGGGGATAGTCAGTCAAGGCATGGTTGCTGCTTTGGAACTGGCTGTGCATCGGACAGCAGGTGGTGAGAAATTGTGTTGTGCATCACTTGTTTTGTAAAATTACATTTATATAAGTATCACTACTATTATTTCTCTCTTCCTTTTCTTTCTTAGTAAATAGCTTTTTTCTCAACCCCTGATTCTACTTCCCCTCTCCTCCTGCTCTGAGTCTATCTACCATCCCCCTGGGAGCAGGGGGAAAGGGAGCAAAGGGCTGTGTGGTATTCAGCTGCCTGCCAGGCTAAACCACAACAAACATGCAATGCATTAGAAGATATTGGAAAACCGTGGAGGAGAAAAACAACCCCATTTCAAGCCACCAACACTGAGTTCATGATGTGACATGTTTGCTAAAACAATCTGCAGTCAATTAACAAAATAGCAATAGGAGCCTGGAAGGAACTCACTCTAAATAAAAAACTATTATTTGTGCACTTACAGCAAGGTCCTTTGCAAAAAAAAAATTGTTCTTTACTTTCTGTTCTATTGGAGAGAACATGTTTATGTATACAGTTAAATCCATATTTCCTGTAGTGTCTTGGGGGCTGCTTTAAGAATCAGCATTTATCACTCTCCACACTGTGGCAGCTTACTGGTTAAATAAGAGGCTAAAGTACAGAAGGCATGCTATGAAGTATACCTAAAACGATGTTTTCCTTGAAGAGAATATTTAACAGAGAGTTGCTAACAAGAGCAGTGAGATGCGTGGAGATAATGCCAGATTGCTTACTCACATTTGCTGCAGTGGCAGCCTCAGGTAGAAGTCCAAGAGATTTAGAAACATTACTGAGTTTTTCAGAAACCCCATGTTAGCATTTTCTCCCAGCCCACCTTCCAGAGTCACACTATCATCCGCACATGAGGCAGGAGAGCTTACAAACCCATCTGGACCATTAGGGTGCTGCCTGCTGCCCCATTCTCCCTTCCATGCTGGCTGGCACAGTCCCAGTCCCATATCTCAGCCACTGGGCAGAGCACTGCATTGGAACTACCCTTGGCACCAGACACTCTACAAGCAAGGCTGATATAACCGTTCGTTTTTGAACCCTGTGTTGTTTGAACCACACAGCTTCTGCTATACATCGACTGAAAGCAGCACACAGAAATTGACTCTTATACAGAAGAAAAAATCTCAGTGCTCAGGTTCAAATCTGTAAGCAATTACCAGAAAAAAAAATCAGAACAACGATACAGGATGGATAACCTCAGAAGCACAATGCTTGTGTTCATTTCTTTGAGTTATACTTTCTTGCAAAGTATGAAATAGATACTGGCAAATGAACAGGTCATGCCATATTAAATCAACCAGAAATTAATGTGGTAACTTATTATTTCAAGTACTACTTCCCCTTATAAGCAAGTTCTTCTAATTTTCTGGATAGATGTATTTTCAGCCCTAAAAACATATCTTTTGTGATTTAACAGAAAGGCAAAATGCATTGCAGCACGAGAGCAGGAAACCAGCACAACAGAATTCCCTCTCAGAAGAAATTTAGATGTTATGTAATAAGCAATGCCTATGACAAAAGTACGTGTAATGTACTGTAATTGTGTCATTTCTCAAAGTTTTACATAATGATTTTCTGTTTCTAAATTGTACTTCATTATTGCAAACGGGAGAAGGTAATTGTTCTCTGGGTGCTGCTGATAGCTCCTAAGGGCACAATCAATCCTGCTGAGACACATAATTCATGCACTGTTTGCCTCTGATACAGCTACATTTGCTAAAGCAATGCTGTGATTAGATTCCTCCAGAATAAATGCAACTATAAATCTGTGTGTTGCAAATATTACTAAAAGCTACATACACTAAAGGACTCAGGCAACTAACATGAGGCAAAGGCACAACTATCAGGCCACCAACCAAACAATACAGAAATCTCAGCTATTGCTTAACCCTAGACACAATTACAATCACAGGGCAACTTCCTATCTAAATCTAGTCTCTGGTGCTGCACAGCAGGAGCAGTTTGAGCTTTTCCCCACATCAAGGACACCAGAGCCAGGGCATTAGGCTTTCTTGTGCCATGTTTTTGGAAAGACTGAATCTTATATGTAGTTAACATAACACAAGCAAAATTTGATTCCTTCAGAAAATGCCATCAGAAATGCCATGACTCGTAAGAGAAATAATGGCCACTGTAGCAGTCAACAGGTGATCAAGAAGGGAGAGTGCTCTCCACAGCCCCTGAAGACAGAGTGCCCTCAGCTACCATGAGCTAAACACGTCCTAAGTAATGATTCAGGTGCTCAGAAACTACACAAAATGAACAGAGGATGAGATAGATCTATCTCTCCAAATTAAGACATTTTCTTTGGAGCTGTCTGGAGAGAAAAAATAAATAAATAAATAAACAGCATTTTCTGGACAGTGAGGTGGGTTGAGAACTGGCTGACTGGCAGAGGGCAGAAGGTCGTCGTTGGCGGTGCAGAGTCTGGTTGGAGACCTGTAACTAGCGGTGTTCCCCAGGAATTGGTGCTGGGTCCAGTCTTGTTCAACATCTTCATCAATGACCTTGACAAGGGGATAGTGGCCACCCTCAGCAAGTTTGCTGATGATACGAAGTTGGGAGGATTGGCTGACACACCTGAAGGCTGTGCTGCCATTCAGTGAGATCTGGACAGGCTGGAAAGCTGGGCGGTAAGAAACCGGATGAGGTTTAACAAAAGCAAGTGTAGAGTCTTGCACCTAGGGAGGAATAATTGCATGCACCAGTACAGGTTGGGGGATGACATGCTGGAGAGGAGCTCCGCAGAAGGGGATCTGGGTGTCCTGGTGGATGACAGGTTGGCCATGAGCCAGCAGTGTGCCCTCGTGGCCAAAAAGGCCAATGGCATACTGGGGTGCATTAAAAAGAGCGTGGCCAGCAGGTCAAGGGAGGTAATCCTCCCCCTCTACTCTGCCCTGGTAAGGCCTCATCTGGAGTACTGTGTCCAGTTCTGGGCTCCCCAGTACAAAAAAAGACAGGGATCTCTGGGAAAGAGTCCAGTGGAGGGCCACAAAGATGGTGAAGGGCCTGGAGCATCTCCCCTGTGAAGAAAGGCTAAGTGAACTGCGTCTGTTTAGCCTTGAGAAAAGAAGACTGAGAAGGGACCTGATCCGGGTCTATAAATATCTGAGGTGTGGGGGGCAAAGTGGAGAGGCCAGACTCTTTTCAGCAGTGTGTGGAGACAGGACAAGGGGAAACAGACAGAAACTGGAGCATAGAAAGTTCCACACGAATGTGCGCAAGAACTTCTTTACGGTGAGGGTGACGGAGCACTGGAACAGGCTGCCCAGGGGGGTTGTGGAGTCTCCTTCTCTGGAGATATTCAAGACCCACCTGGACGCCTACCTGTGCGACCTGGTGTAGGGAACCTGCTTTGGCAGGGGGGTTGGACTCGATGATCTCTGGAGGTCCCTTCCAACCCCTACCATTCTGTGATTCTGTGATTTTCAGGCATAATTCACCTCATTTAAGGAACATATCATGATATGCATTACTCCCTAGTTTTATATTTCCCACACCGACTGTCCCAAAAAGCAAAGTCAGATATAAATGCACACACAGCAGACTGCAAAAGTTAGCTGAAATCAATCTTGCACTAAGTATATATTAATAATTTAATTAACCAAGAACATAGACAAAGTGAGTTGGACCATTGTTTTAATATTATTTATGTTATCATTGGTCTACACAGAAAGCAGAAAGATGAAACTGAAAAGGCATAAATCTCTCTTAACCATGGAGGCAGTCATATTTAAAGCATGTCCTCGCACTATATTGATTTCCACCAATTCCACATAGGCCATTAATATGCAGAAACTAAATTATGAAGTCAATAATATAAAAAATGGGGGAGTCTCAATAAACCTGCATAACTCCTATGGGAGTCAAAAGAGTTTCACACAACGCTGTGTAGTCACTAGAGTTTTTACTGGGTTTCATGAACACTGACATGCTAATCAGACTTGAAGGTGAATGTTCATTTTACAGTGTAGAAAGGCAGATTCACAGAATTTTCCTTCCATTTGCTAGCAAGGTGTATCCTTCTTGGATACATTTGTTTTGAGTTGTTCTTTCCACAACAGCCTGTTTCCAACACATATAAAATTTAAGACATATTCCTGTATGAAGGCATATTTCCTGTGTTTGCGCACTGTTTGGTATTGTGGAACCTCAAAGAAGATCTGAGACTTCACAGACAATATTACATAAAGAATAATTCTTTCTATTGGCCTAAAATTATGTACGTAGGCCATCCACATGAAGACAGAATGAAGCACACCTGATTTTTTGACTAGTGCAGTAATCTATTCATATTTTTACCGCACTTGCAGAACTGAAATAGAGATTTCCTAAAGGATCATATACAAATCCTGATACCTCCAAAAGAAATCAGAAGTACACA
The DNA here is from genome assembly GCA_030625065.1 of Alectoris magna. Classification (NCBI taxonomy): domain Eukaryota; kingdom Metazoa; phylum Chordata; class Aves; order Galliformes; family Phasianidae; genus Alectoris; species Alectoris magna. Next base: position 81,304,054 of record CM060562.1, on the reverse strand, counting down.
TCTACTTTTAAAAAACAATATCATTATTCAGTGCACCATCTCTTGTAGACAGTTCCTCTCATTTCCTACTTTCTATTTTCAGATTCTACTTTCAAATATCATAGAGGAAAGGAAATACAAGACCACAAGACCAAAAAAAAAAAAAAAAAATGATCAGTAAATCCCCACTGGGTTTTGTGTTCCTCAGTAGGGAAACAAAGATAAGTAATTTTGCCTGAAAGAAAGTAAGACTCAGAGACCACCACACACATTTCTTCTGTTTCAGCCATTTTTTTCCCTGAGCACACACGAACTGCAGCAGAGCTAATGTTGACTGTGATCATTTTTCATGGTCTAGCTGTTGCCTACAGTTTTGATTTCTCTTAGTTTAACTCATTCCTCTTTTCATTATTAATTTTCCACTAATCATTTTTTTCATGAGTATTTTCTTTTTTCTACTTTGGTCAGACTCTCCCTAATTAAGGAATGAGCTCACACACATGTTCTTAGCCCAAGCAGTCTCTTGGGCAGGGCATATCCACAGTGGGTGGAAGGAGATGTCAAAAATGAGGGTGAGCTTGCAGGCTTCAGGTGGCACCCCTCAAAAAGCAGGAGTAGACAATCCAAGCAGGAGGTGAAGATGAGCTAGACCTGCGTACAGAGACATAGACAGAACAGGCATATTGCCACCTCCTTTCCTATCTACCCAGCCACTGCCTTGAGCTTTTTCCACACATGCACACATTTGGATGTCAAGGTATGGGATAGTTATTGCAAACTGCCTATATTAGGATTGTGGTTCTAAACCATGACCTTCACCTGCAGAAACAATATTCTTCATCACCCATACTACTGATAACTTCAGTGTATTTACACAATATCTATGTTTGTGAACATACAAAGAGACGCTAACTACTTTCTGAATGAATCTTCCTTTTGCTGTTTCTCCCAGCAGAAAAGATTTTCTTGGTCTCCTTTGCCTTTCCACCCCTGGAACTCCAAATCTCTCAGGTAGAGTCACCAGTGATGTCATTTGCCATTTCTATCTCTTATGATTGCTAAATGGTCCAAATAGGCTAATTCCTAACCGTACACCTAACTTCAGACTTCAACCTTCTGAATAAGCCAACCTAAAATAGACAAGAAAATACACATCAGTTTTCCATTCAACTGGAGGATGTCTCTCACTTCAAAATGAAGGTGTGTCTCTTAGTACTTAGATGACATTCCTAAGCCATTCTCTGACAAATTGCTCACACTGCACAAACTATAAAGAGTTAGTGAAAAGCATCAGCACTATAAGTTAGTACTACTTGTTTCCACAGAGATTTTTTATTTCTGGTTTCAAGGCCCTTGGCAAAGGTAAACAACTGCAAAATAATCCTTTAAAGGAATGCAGCACTAGCAACTGTGTGTTGTGTGAAAAATTAGTTTTGAATGTATAATTCAGGGCTTCAAGGAAAAATTTAAAGGCAAGTATACATTAAGGACCTAACACTGTTGTCACTGAAGTCTGCTAGAACATGACCGGACTCTAAATGACCACTGGAAGTTACTGTTCTCCCATAGAAATTCAACGAGTCAAGAATTATGCTAATTCTTTTCAATTATTAAAGACAGACATACTTAACATCAACAGCTGCAAATCACTCCCACATATGGTGAGTTGTATGAGTGTGCTTGAGGGTAGCAAAAGGCACAGGGCTGAAGGGTCGTGTGCAAGCTTAGAGAGGCAGGCAGTTGGAGAAATATCTCTTTCTGCTTATTATTATTAATAATACATGTATTACCCCAGGGCTTAGAAACCCAATATCCACCAAGTTTCTGCATGAAACTCTATACAAACTCAGAAGGCTGCCCTAATCACTCACACCCACAGCAAGTAGACAACAAAGCATTACAGGCAGATAAGAACCAATCAGACAGTATTGATTGGTGTGATACACAACAGCATTTGCAAGCCAACAGACTCATCATCGCCACATCCTGGCAGAAATTACAGGCACAAAGAGCTATTTTAAGGGACAAATCAAGGAGAGATAATAAAGCTGTTGCGTATATGTTTTCAGAAGTTACTCTGCAGCACACTGGATAGCATGAGTATTCTTGGTGTACTCTAGAAAACTGGTGAGCAGGTAGTCTTAACTTACTGGGATGACAGGGCACAGCAACCAATATCTTTAATATGAACAAGAGATTCTAGGCTGGCTAGTATTGCTATTAACTCTGTTTCCGTGTTTAAATGCTGTGGATGCCTTGTACAAAGCCACAAGAAGAGACACCCCAGCAGCTTTTGTGGCAGAATGCAGGTAAACACCTTAACATGCCTCTTAACCTTAGAACATGCAAGGTGGTTGTTTTAGGACACAGAGTCACACTCCTTTGGCTACCTAACTTCTGTTCAGTACTTGCTTACATTTCTCTGTGCAGCACTGGAGAGCTTTAGGTCCCTGCAGAAAACTGGCCATAATAGTTGCATTTTCTTCTGTCCCACTTGATCACAGGGAAACCTTAGGAGGCAGGCGCTGCCTTTTAATTTTCATTTGTGCAACATCTCTACAATAGTGCCCAGATCTGGGCTACAGCCCCTACCAATTCCTTCAGTACAAGTAGTAAAAACAGTAATAAGATAATTCTACCTCCCAAAATACCTTCAAAGAGTAGACATGGACAATAGCACAATAAGTTGCGTCAGGAAGAGCCTAATTGTGGCTTACCCACAAGAAGCTGATCTCACTCACTATTGGCACTCAGAGGCACCTAATGGCATGTTAGAGGCAGAGCAACAAGAGAAGATCAATGTGACACAAAAATTAAAAAACCTAACCCAGTGGTGTGTGGAGAAAGCATTCAGTCAAGCACAGGGGAAGCAGCTGCTTTGTCATCTCCAAGGCTCTGTAAAACACCACAGCCTAAAAAGAATAAAAGAATTTTAAAAATAGCATTCCATTTTCCCTTCTAAAAGATTTTTCACCCCCCTCATTTTCTCTTCTGAAAGTTTTTCTCACCATCAAAGCATTTTAGCTTTAATATTAAAGCGATATATCACTTTCTTTGTCTCTCCTTTTATTCTAGGGGAAAGAGAACATCTGAACACTTCCCTTCATTTTCAGATTTATTGTCTTCCATCTATAAATGGTTTTGAATTCTAAGTAGATTGAGAAGCTCTGTTGGAAGTTCAACAACCTTCTATCTATTTAATAATAATTTTTAAATCTCTGTCATACTATGCAAAGGACATTAACGCATCCATTGCAGATCTTGCTGTCAAAGTGTTTTTGCAGATAAAACAGGTCTAGGCACAACAGGAAGTTTACCTGCCAAGGTCCCCAGTCTGACTACCTTCCAAACACCTTCCTTCTGACACAGACTCGCATTTCTCCCTTTGGTAGGGGGATATAGAGAAATGATGCTACCAGTTGTCACTTTGAAGCTGGAGAAGTATGGCAGGGAACAGTAAGTATTACCTCCTAAAAAGGTACTGGGAAAACACAGCAGACCAGACTGCTGGTGGGACAAGATATTTTATAAACTTCCTATCAGGAGCTGATTGGAAACAGCTGTTGGTGGGCTCACTTTTAAGGGTAAATCACCCCTGAAGGCTGATTCAATACCTCACTTAGAAACTAGGGGGAATTATACTAAAGCAATGTGGGAGAACAAACTGTCCCCACTGGCAATTGTGAAACAAATGGCTTAACCAGACATATTTTTATTAAAAGCAGGAAAAAGGAAAAAAAAAAAAAAAATGGCTCTGGCAGGCAAATAAACAGGGTGAAAACAAGAAATCCTCAAAACATTACTATAATTTATGGTCTTTTTCTCTGGGGAGGGAACAGCTATGCCAGATGAATGCCTTTCCCCTTGTCTGCTAGCCTTCGGTGGTGATGTGAGACTGCAGCTTTTCAATGCCAAATTTCAGCATGGCAGTCTGGTTTGGGGAGCCCATGGCTCTAACTGGCTGCTCCCCTGGGGCTGGGGTAAAGAGGAATTTCATGTTACTGGCCCTCTGCTACCACTCTGCCTAATCCCTGTGGCTTGACTGAGAGGCTGAACAGCAGTGCCTATGGACAGAACAGGAGGCACTGGGCATGAACTGGAACACAGCAGGTTTCACCTGAACACAAGGTAGTACTTCTTTACTGCAGGGGTGACCAAGCACTGGAACATGTTGCCCAGAGATGATGTGGAATCTCCTTTGCTGGAGACATTCAATAGCTGTCTGGACACAATCCTGTGTCCCTGCTTGAACAGGGGTTGGATCAGGTGACCTCCAGAGGTCCCTACCAACCTCAGTCAGTTTGCGATTCTGTGATTTCAGCTGCAGGAACAGCTCACAAGGTCACTAACAGGCCACTGTACCTTTATCCTGCCATGCCATGAGGCTCAGAGGGGGAGGTAGAGGGCAAGAACATGGAGTTGGGGAGAGAATACACCCATGGTGTGGTCTTTCTCAATCTTTTCTCCTCCTCAGCCATGCAGGAGCTCAGCACCTTCTCCTCCTCCTCCTTTCCTGTGAGTAAAGATAGAAACCCTAGGATGATCCCTGTACAGGGGGGCCCCCTGTACATGTACGGGGGTGGGGGGGGGGAGCTCAATTGAATTCCATAGAAATTAAAGAAGGGAGGAACCCTTACTTCAGAGGCGGAGTTTGGGGTGTGGCTTACTGGGAATAGGCAGGACTTGGGGGAGTTTGGTAGAATGGGGGCAAGGCTTTCGCTTATCAATAGCACATTGCAAAGGAAGAAGCTCTTGGAATTCCAGACCTGAAACCTTCAGATAAGAAAATGGACCGATCACCATAAAGGAAAACTCATTCAAACTGACTTGACTATACACTGCGCATGTCCAAGGAGTGAAAAACGAGAAAACATTCAAGGGATTACTTATCATAGGACAACCCATTGTCTAGAGTGAGTTAGCAATACCTGCTTTTGTGGAATCATGAGTGTGCATTTGGTGTGGTATAAATATGACTGCTTGAGAAACACTAGTTGCACAGTTGGGGCAGTGCAAACTCCCCAGTGCGCCAGTATATACACCTTAAATAAACTACTTTACATTCTGACTCTTGTGAGTCTAAGTGCTGTTCTGCAGATCACCTGCGGAAGAACAGAGTCCTTCACCTCAGTCTCCACTCACCAGCTCTCACCAAGGCCAGACATGGCGAGCACTGACCCAGAGAACTGAAATGCCTGCTGTTGGGGCATATAGACACTTCTGTGATTACTCCCAAAAAATGTCAGGAGTGGTGACTTCTTGCATGCATTACCTACACGGCATTGAGATCTCTCCTCCTGCGTTTCTGGGTGGTACAAAGGACCTATCTGGAAGTCGCCAGCTCTGGCCTCTGCTTTCTGAGTAGCCCGTGACAGTACGCAGATCTCTCTCACCTACAAAAAGCAAAGACGCCCAGCCAATAGCCCTCAGGGCAAGAGGACATGCTGATGGTTTTCCCATTTCTCAGAAAAAGTAACTTCTGTGAGGGAGGTGAAAAGAAAACACACCAGGGAGAAGGCAGGATCTGCATGTGGGAGTCCCCTGGCAGAAGTGGGAACAAACACTCACGGCCAGATGCTCAAAATCAGTCACGACGCTGGAACTGAAAAGGAAACAAGAAAACTCAATTAGTGTCATAGTTTTCCTTTTTTTTTTTTTTTTTGCAAGTCCAGGAGCTCCCAGGGGCTGAAAATGTAGTTTTCATGCAGCCTAGGCAATACTGTGTTTTATCAAGTGCAAAATAAAAAAGAATTTAAAGATTCTTTGTTTCCAATGGGAAAATCATCCCTGTCTTGTATTGCAAGTACAACTCAATGAAGAATGGTGCTACTGATGAAACCTCATGCAAAACTCTGAAAAAGCAATGCAGAAGTTCCTTAAATACTACCTGCATGGGATTCAGTTAATGCCTTCGCTGTGGAAAAATATGAGGCTGATAGGGACAGAACTAGCAAGTTCTGAACCAGCTCCTGTAAAGGAACAAAGGTCTCTAGAGCAAACAGCATCACGATCAGTAGAAATAGCTTTTCATTTTCCGCAGTGTTGTAAGAACGCCTATTCTGTTCATGGAAATCTGCTGTTGATTGAAAAAGCCATCAGTTTTCAAAGTAGTGATAGAAATTACCTGCCTTTCTCTGTATGCAGTATTTGCTTTTTCCTCTGTGATTTAGCTGCCTTGATAGCAAAACGGTTTTAATTAAGTTACTGCAGACAGCTTAGGCAGACACAGTTATACTAATAAAAGGGGGGATAATATGTTTACAGGCAGCATCAATAAATATATTGACATATTGTCTATTTAAATACATTTATATTTCTTCCACAGTCCTGAAGAAGAGCAAAGCCTCTGGAATAAACAATAGCTATAGCAAGCATGCACAACTTTTACACCAGCTTGATTTGATTACTAGCATTCAGATTAAAACTGTACTTCAGGATTTCAATGCATGAAAGCTTAGTAAAAGCCACAGAATCTTTGAAGGTGAAAAGTTGCGTTTTGCTGGTGGATTTATTTAACGCTGGAGTTAGATAAATTTCAAATGGTGCACACTGACAAAATGACTCTTTCAGTGGTTCCACTTTGACTGCAGCCGGCACTGTATTGCTTGATCCTGTTCCTCCTCCTTCAGAGATGACTTTCTCTTTTTCAACCAAAAAAAAGTGTGGAGTCTGTCTCTCTGTTCTACCTTAGAGCAGCACAAGGACAGCAGGGGGTTGGCAAACAATGTTGTGAAATAACCAGTAAATAGATCTATGGCAGAGGAGCTGCCAATTATCTGTTGATAATGAAACTGTCAAGAGTTATCTAAGAGAGAAACGCATCTGTCCAGGAAGAGTATCCTCAGTAATGCAAAACTTTTTGTTACCCTGTCGCATCAGTTTAACAAGTATTCAATACCATATTAAAAAGAGCTCATCGTAGAGGCTCTATGTCAAAGCATTCTTCAAAAATTTACTATTGAAATTTTTATAAGATCTTGATGAATCATGCCATTAATTTGGACAGCTGTTTGAAGCTCAGGGCATGCAGTAGCCATTCCAATCAAGATGAAAGGAGGAGCAGGAAGCACAACTTGCCCATTTCAGAGAATTCTCTTTCTAATCACGATCAAAGCCACCGAAAACTTCTTTGTAGTACAGGTGAGAATTTTTTCAATTAATGGTTCCCACTCACCCAATGGGAAACGCTGAGTTGCTGAGACTTTGTAGAAAAGACTTAGACTTGATAGATTTCTTCAGTAACACTTTTTTTTTATTAAAAATACAAACACACCATATACTTTCAACAGACCTTGGTGGGCAAAAGATTTGTAATCACAAACGTCTTTTAACATTTTTAAACTTGAAAATTCTCCCGCTTGCTTCTCTATTGTTTTTTGTGTTTTGTTTGTTTGTTTCCTGAGAGTTTTCAGTAATTTGAATAAGTTAATTCAATGGACATAGACTGTGGATACAGGAGTCAATGTGATGTTTTTACATGCTTTCATCTTTCTTCTCCAAAAGTTTTTAACAAAATAAATAAAATTTCAAAAGACAGTAAAATTAGTCTATGTAATTTTTCTTATAAAATTTGACCACGTTATTTACCATTTCTTCCAGTAACATACTGTCCGCTTCTTCTCTGTAATTTTCAGTCTTGACTTCTAAGGATATTGCCAACATGTGAGAGAGGTCAGATTTCTGAGTGCAGGAGAATGGGAGACACCAACTCATCAATATATTCCGCTGCAGGAGGGGTCATCATGCTACTCTTGCAGAACCACTTCCATTGCAAATCTAACATGAAAGTCTCTAGGAATAAGAAAGCAGTTATTGTAGTTTTTCAAATCCATAAAGCTTTATTAAATTTGTAGATATTAAATGTTATTGCTTCTACTAAATCTGAGATTATGCAGACTGAAAGTTTGTCTAGAAACAGCCAGAGAGAGATGTCTCTGTATTCCTGAGAGAGCACAACTTTACTGCCATCTTTTTCCAAAGCACAAGTTAGGGCATTTATTAAAGGAAGCACATAAATTTATAGCTTACTTTACTTAATCATAAAGGAATAAAACAAGTTTAAAATGTTCTGCCACTGACAGCCGGTAGATTTTTATCTGGGTTTTCCAGAAGATATCTACTTTACTTCTTTTGATACAGCTCTCAGTAGAAATTGACTCTAAGTGAACAAAATCACTTCTATTTTTCACTTTCTTCATATGATGTCTTGAAAAAGATGAAATGTTAGAAGTTTATTTCATAGCTAACAAAGAAGAAAAAAGAACAGTATCATTATTCCGTAGTCCATCTGAGTCTGTCTGCCTAACTACTACCTTCCTCTCCAGATTATGACTTTCAATTCTTCCAGTAAATGTCAGAAGGTTTATAGTGGCTGCAGCTGGGAACCTCACCCCTGTTATGGATGGTTATCTCAATCTTACAATGCACCTAATCCATGAGTAGTTATTTACCACTTGGGACCATGGTCATTATAGTCTCTGTTAACCAACAGACATAAAAGTTGCAAAAAACCTCAGGTGACAGATTCCACATCATAGAGGTCGTAGTCAGACATCTTCTATGTGATAAGCAGCTACAGCCAAACCTATGTTAATCATAGCTGACTGTAGTGCAATCAAAAATAAATGGTTCAAATACAATGACATCCTAGGAGTAAAAAACAGTTCATTGCTTCTCTCTTTTATCTGAGGCAAGAAAAATTAATTGCTAGCTTAACAAGCAGCAGAGATGAGGCAGCTTGGTTTCCTACCTCTCTGTGTCTACAAGCTGTGCTCCCCCCTCTGAATTCTGTGGCACATCAGTAACATCACTCCATCCCACATTCTGCCCTGGTACATCATCAACCTTCCACCTCCTCCTCTTGACCAACTACTTTCACAAAACTTGTAGGGGCTTATTATTTTTGATACTGTACCTTTCTGACAAGCATGGTCCGGACTGTAGGCCCCTGCTCAACAACAGGGAGACAAATGAAGCATGTTCTTGTAAGTTTTGTTTTTTCTGTTGTTTCTACCTGGCATCTTCCAATTCCTGCTGCTTTTGATTTATTTATGGGATGGGGAAAGAGAAGGGGCTGAGAGAGGGAAATCATCAGCTTTTATACAAATTACTGGGAAGAAGTGTGCCTGCGGAGGCAGAGAGCAAGAGAGATGCTTACTGCTACATCATGGATGTGCTATGGGAGGATACTGGAAAGTAGATGTCCAGGAAACAGCAAGAATGTGTTAAAGGGAAATCTCCAGAAAGACTTCATTACAACCTTCCATTATCTAACGGAAAGATGAGGGAGGAGTGTAGCAATAGTATGGAGGGTAATGACTTTAAACTAAACTTTATACAGAGAGTGGGGAGGCAGTAGAAGAGGCTGCAAAGAAAAGCTATGGATGCTCCATCCCTGTAGGCATTCAAAGCCAGGCTGGATGAGGCTTTGGGCAAACTGATTATGTGGAAAATGTCCCTAGCAGCAACAGAATATTGGAATTAGGTGATCATTAAGGTCCTTCCAACCCAAAGCATTCTGTGATTCTATGATTCTAAGGGGAACTCTTGTTCCACACCAGAGAGTTGGAAAAGAAGTAATGCCAATTGGGATCTACATCTAGCGGAGAAAGTCACTGCCATGAAACTACATTCCTTGGCAAGGACAGTGATAGTTTTTTTCCAACAGCCTGAAAGCAAAACTTCACCATGTCCTTTTCCAGAAATACTCTGAATCACGTAGCTGAGAGTGGCAAAAGGAAACACAGGCTACTGATCTCTCCTTGACTTCTGCACTGTGCATAGCCATGCTTGTTGGTGCACTTTTCTCAAAGTGAACAGGAAGGTGGTGGTGCACTGGTAACTGTCTCAAAACAAACTTGTGGCAGTGTTTCACTGCTGGCCCTTATGATATTAATTTATCTTCTTAACATTTCATTATCTCGTTAACAATTAAACTCAATCTCACCTAGCCAGGCACTTGAATCAGACGACCACTCTAACTAGAGATGGCCAAAACTGAACTTCATTAGAAAAGATGCTTATTAATGATTCAGCTCTGGGAACTGTGACTGATTTAAAGAGAAATTGTACTCTTTGAAGAAGATTTAATGGGAATCTTCTCTTTCAAATCACTCCTCAAGATCTGCTTCTGTTGTAACATCCATCAGCCAAATTACAATCCTTACTTATGGTGGAAGTCAGAGACAACTCACATCCCCAGTCAAATATGTTTTCAAATGATTCAGAACCACCATGCTAGGTCCACAGACAGTTTATATAATCTCATGGCATCATTCTCTCTTTCTTTTCTTCCTCACTACCTCCTTCCTCCTTAAAAGTATTTCTTACACTTTTACAAGCCCCTGCCTTCCTCTGGTGCTGAGGCAGTATGACCTGCACTAATCCTGCAGCTGAAGCTCTGTGTTGATACACGGTAGGATGTCTACGCATATGAACTTAAATGCATTTTTAAACACCTGAGGGCGGGTGTGTACGTATGCGTAAATGTGTACACACACGCACGCCCATATAGTCTCTCAGTTCCTAGTAAAAAGACCTGGAGCTCCATACAGCAGAGCTCCTGAAGCAAAGTGATTCACATCACTGACACCATAGTACTTAAAAATCTCAAAAATCAAAAGTAAACAAGCCAAACTCTCTTAAGTACATTTTTAGTATCTGATGGGAAGAGCACTTGGTTTTTTTTAAGGAATATGAATCAATTCCCCTAAATATACATAATTACATGACTGTAGAAGTGAAATATGAACAGGATCAAAAAAGAGGCTATATCTGCCAGAGGAATTCTCTTTAAGGAAAATGCTCAAACACATGAAACTTTTAATACTTTTTTTCTCATGAAAGTCATACAAGATAAAAGCAAATGTGTCACCATTCTAAGTAAGTGAATTTTAAAAGGTGAAGAATGACTGCTTGTTTTACTACCTCTATATACACTGCAGAATTACTTACAGCATTAAAGAATTTTGCCAATAAAGTGGCAAGTAAAGCTTGAGAGGCTAAGCTGAAAATTCTCTGGGGCTGTTGAGACAAGGATTCCTTATTTTGGTGGATGAGAGCCAGTCTCCTTTGAAACTGGTTGGCTTTACCACCACGACTTCACCCAGGCTGCTATCCATACCAGTGATTCCAGTAAAGTCACCAACATATTCAAGAGCAGCTTTACCATTTAACCAGGAAGCTCCCATTTCACTCACAGTGCAATGAGCCCATGGCAGTGCAGACTGTCAGCATCTCCATATGGATGCCTGACTTAATGTTCTTCTTTAAGAGGCCATCAACAACTTGCAGAGGAGAGACCTCTGCATTGCACTCTCTTTGCATTCCCACATACAGCTCTTTTATCAGATAATAAAATTCACTGCTATCACAGTCAATATGAGGGAATATTAAGGCCAGACATAGCCAATTTGTAAAGCTGAGTTATGCTAAACAGAACACTATACTATAAATTAGAATATTGTACTAAAGCCTTTGCTGTTGGAAGGCCTCCAGATACCTTACTTGTTATATCCGAGAACCAATCTGGTCAGGATTACTTATCACCTTCTGTAAATCAAGCTAACAAATCAGATATACGCAGTAAAATGGCTTTTTTATTAGAAGCTCTCACTTGTCACATAGATCCAACAGCTGCTAAAAAGATTGGAGGAGCTGCTGTGGCTGAGACGTGGCTGGCTCCTGTTTAAATCCCTTTGAGGTATTCTGGAAAAACATAGTCAAACGTACATGGCGGAAATGATGTTCCAAAATACTCACCAAATACAAACTATTATACTCGCCAAAGATAAATAAAAACTGGATCAGGTGCATCAAGTTGATGATTTGAAAATATGTAAAGTCTATAAAAATCAGGTGTTAGGGAGTAAAGTCTGTTTGGGGAGAAGCTTGCAGTGCTGCACAGAGAAAGGTCAAAGCTCATCTCCCTCCATCTGTCTTTATTCTGGCTGCCTGCTTGCTCCACTGTCTGGCTGGTGTGTTTGCGCCTGAATGTCCTGGCTGAGCTGCAGATTTTCTTTAAAGAGTGTCTCATTTCCTTGAGATAAATGCAAACTAGCACCTTGGACTTCCCAAGCCATAAGGCATCGCAATGCCTGGCTCTGTCTCAGGTGACACAGAAAGAAGCTGCCCTGCAAAATACTTGTCACTGGCAGCAGTTGAAGAGCAACTCCAAGTTCTCGTGCATGTGCTGAATATTTTGCATAATAGAAGATTAAAATACTTTTTTGTGATACAGTAGAAAAGCTCCTGAGCAGAATTTAAACAAACATTAAAATAGACTTGACAAGCCTCCAGAATTACATAAGCCAAGTGGTATTCCAAAATATGTCCCAAAATCACTACAAAGAACAGAAATTACTTCAGAATTATCTGTGCATTTAGGTTGTAACTCTATTTGGACTGAAGCAGCTGCCATTGAATATGACCAGAGCAGAGAATCACCAGCTTCATCTGATATTTGCTATCTCCTGTAGTTTGGGTTTTTCTTTATTTAACAGTTAACATACTGAGAGGTATGGATGTCAGTGTCCTTGTAACCAGCAAACTTTCCATACACCCTGAAGCCCATAATTCAGCTTCAGAACTGCTTAGGTATTGCTTTTACTGCCAGCAAACTAAAAAAAACAAACCATCTCTGTTCCGAGAATAAATTCACCCGAGGATGCACCAGCTTCCATCTCTTAACACCATTAGGAGGTCTACTCTGTTGAGTCTTCTCTTGATCACTCAAAAAGGGTGAAATAAAAACAAATTTTCTTCACTTAGAGGGGAGCTTGACTTGTATGAGGCAACCATGCATCATACAGACTAGCGCAAAATTCTCTCTGCTATCTCACAGTAAATTCTGTATCCCCAGAGTGTCAAAGCAGGAAGCTGTAGGAAAAACATTTGTTTTATCCTCATTTAAACAGTTATGTAGAAATAAATGCATGCCATGATCTACTGTAAGCAAACATATGCAGATTACGGCACAGTGTTGCCGGGCACACGCTGACTGACAGAGAAGTGGTTATCAACACAGCGGGACTGGGCTCACCAGGGTCCCTTCAGCTGGTACAGGCATGAACCTGATATGTCCTGGGCAAGGCCCCGAGGGTCACTGGACTCCACTCTGGCTATTGATTGTGTAGCTTAATTCATAAGGATTTGGTTGTTTGAGGGGGGAAAAAAAAAATCTAATATCTTGCAAATATTGTCAAAGAAATCTAAGGGAAACTAAAGTTTCCATGCATCTTACAAGTTTCATTGCCTCCTTAAGAAAAAGAAAAAAGAAAAAGAAGGAAAGGAAAGCACATCATTTGGTGCAATGCAGTGTATTACAAGGGTGAGAACTTTTGTTCTTCAGAATTATTTTTATAATGTCACCTCTGCCAGGGATGATTTAAGAGTTCCCAGATAAAGGAATGAATTTCAACAGAAGCAGAGAGATCACCTTAAGCCTTTCTTCCACTTTCTGATGAGCAAAATACCCTCCCCAGCCCTCTCCACTTCTCCATTCTAAAGCAGGACTTTAAAGCAAAGGAAATTTCTGAGTCTTGGTCTAAAGAACATCCTAAAAATATTAAGTGCATGAGTGTACTGAGTAGAAATTATCTTCTTGACTAAGCTTTAGACACCTGTAAAAGAGAAACTCACTTAAACCAAGCTCTATGTGTTCAGTGTGCCTCTCTGCAGAGCTATACTGCATGGCATCACCATGCCTGCTGCAAGTGGCAACAAACTGTACCTCTCATTTACAGAAATTAAGGTTGTCATAGCATCTCAGGTGTTATGCAAATAGGAATCCTCTCTATAAAACTAACGCTTCTTCCAATGCTAAACACAGCAGAGTACCAGCTAAAATCTTAAATAAAGCCACCTCCAATGGGATTTAAACATAAATCACCTTCACTGCATAGGGGACGTTCCTGCTTAGTCTTGCTTGCCAGATAATTCTGAGTACGTGCTGGTTTCTCATAGTAATTGCAAATAAATGGGCAAATGAGAACAGGGAAATACTCTGCAATTTTCTCCTTCAACCAACAGAAGCAGCTGCTAAAAGAGTATGCAAAAGGGCTCTTCCTCTTCTGTAACCCTTTTGCATATCTCCAGCAACAAAAAGCAACACTAAGAATTGCATGCTCCCGGCCATGAGCCACCCACAAAAGCACTGTGCTGTGAGACCACTAATTCTGGCCATAGGGTATGAACATCAAGTGCCCTAACACAAACTTCTGGTGCTCATCAGGCACCACTCCACCTACTCTTTTTGTAGTTTGTTCTGAAAATTGACATAGTGTTTCCTGTAGTTCTGAGATCTTTCCACTTATAGATGGTGAATCTGAGACTTATTATACATGTCTCCCTAGGCCTAGTCATTCTACTCCTACACAGGCGATGGAGGAGTAGTTCTGTTGGGATAAGCTCTGTTAGGAAGGTCCCAGATCAAACAGCACCTACAGGTCTTATTAGCTTGCATTAAAGAAAAAGGAACTCGTACTGGACACATTCTGAGAATACCAGGTAGATGAGTACTGAAATGGAGATTTTTATCTTGTAACAGACACTACTACAAATCACCTTATTCAGCCTAAAAGAAAGCAACGATGCCACATCCTGAGAGAGGGTACACTTTTGCTACAAAACACGTGGTATTGTTTTACAAAATACACCAGGAACATCAGGGGGAAAACACAAGAGAGAAGAACCTTCTCACAGAGAGTGTTGGCATACAAAAAAATGATTACAAAGAAATCAGATTCATGGAGACTGACGTTCTGCAAAAGATTTCCACTGAAAAAAAAATAAATGAATACCAGGATAAAAAGAAGAAATTCCAGGACAGTTTCCAATGTGCTCAGATGTGTTTGCAAAATGAAGTTACTTGGCATGGTTTCTCACAAGGAAATCTACCTTGATTTGCGGAAATCAAACTCTATAGCTCAGGAGATATAGAGCAGGTATGTTTATTCCAGCGCTGCGCATATCGCCGGGTGCAAGGGGGATTGCTCCTCCTAACTTGCACACCCACAAACAGAAGCATTACATTTTTAAAAGTCAAGCTCATACATAATCAGTAGATTTCCAAGAACTCATTCGCGTATTCCGTCCCTTTCCAAGAAATCATTTATATAATGCCCCTCCTCTTGGGGCATGCGTTGTAGCCTCCTCTGGTGGTCGTTGGATGAAGGCTCGACGTCTTCCTCCTCATCTGGTGGTCGTTCTTGGATGAAGTCAGTAGTCTTCATCATTGTGTCATTCCCCTTATCTTGCATGCTTCTGTAATGTTTGTTCCCCTTTCCATTGTTCTCATTGGTCCCTTTTCTTTGCTGACAGGACATGGCTCTCTTTTGGAATATCTCACTGTAGCACTTCCTTGGGGCTACAGAAGTTAAGCTAATCAAGTGCTTCCTTGGGCCAACAAAAGCTAGGCTAATCAAGTGCTTCCTTGGACTAACAAAAGCTAGGCCAAGCAAGCGCTTCCAAAAACTAAACTAAAGTTTTTTTGAGCTCACAAAAGCTGCTATTAATTTTCTAAGTCCTGCATCCTCTAACTCCTTACTTCAACCTCACTACTGTAACCGCTGCTCACTGCTACTAATAATCTATGAAAAGTTCTAGGGAATCAGAGCACAGAAAAGCTGTTCAAACAAAGCATCAGTCACATCAGGCTCCACACCAAACTACAGTGCCAGCAAAAAGCCTTTTTGCACTCTGTTCTGCCCCTCTGCCTCCACTGCTGTGTATTCAGAGTGGCAACTCCACAAGGTACAATAATGCATTATATGCGAACAGCCCAACATACTTAGGGAAAATGTATGTGAAATATTTAAGCATGAAGAAGCAGGCAAAATGAAAGCTTTAAATGCTCATTTAGGGAAAAGAGCTATCTACAGTACACAGTTTACTGAAGGGCAAGGAATGCAATTAGTGTTTACTTCTGTATTTCAAGAGCCTTTGATCCTTAGCATATAATTTACATATTAATATTTGAAATGCTGTTTGTTTCTCCACTGTGTTTCCACTCTCTGATAAGCATGTCCCATCAATGCTTATGAACAAGAGGCTTCCACCTGTCTGCTAGGACTCACAGCCTGAATTTCTTTACAGTGGAGTCCTATCCAGACTACTTCAGAGTTAGCTGCCTCATTAGTGGACACTTCTCCATCCTCCATCCCAAGATAGCAGAGAAAGATCCTGTCAGGAAAGCTCATTCTGCTTAATGCATGCTGGGTAATGACACAGGAAAACTTGAGATTTTTAAGGGTAAAATGCCTCTTTACTGTGAGAACAAAATATAGATGTGCAGGCATTGTACCCATGTGTCTCCTCAAGCAGCACCTTGTGCTTAAGGAAAAGAAAGGAAGCTAAAACCCATCTTTTAAGAAAATCAAGACTTGGGGGAAAAAGAAAAAAAAAAATGAAAACAACAACAGCAACAACAACAACAACAACAACAACAAAAAACTGTCTAGGACAGTGACAGAAGCTCCAGTGAAGCCTGAGAGCAGGGCTGGCTGAAATCTCACCAGAGCCACAACCTCATGCTGAGTCTCAGCAGACACCTGAGTGCCTTGGCACCCGCCACTGTTTGGTCACTCAGTCAATAGGAAAGAACAGGTTTAATGCCATGTAACCAACAGAGAAGATATGAGCATAATTTTTTTATTTTTTTTTAAATGACTCTACAGGCAGTCCAAAGGTCCATTTGTTCCTGTAACCGTTCTCTGGCTTTGGCTATCAGCAGATGCTACTGCCAAGGAACACAGCTCACAGAGAGCCCTGTTCATCACAGATGATCTTCCCAGCAAGCAGGTGCAGAGGCTGCCATGGTGCCAGTTTGTTCTTGATGGCCTTTCTTCTCCAAATCCATTCAATTTGCTTAACACATTTCTACTTTTACATCTGACGCTTCAAATGGCAATGAGTTCCTGAGCTGTATTACAGGCTGTGGAAAAGTATTTCCTCTTGGTTGTTTTAAGCCAGATGTCTAATGACACCATTACACTGCCCCCACTGCACAGGCTAAGAGATACAGGGAACAGTTATACCTAACTAGCTGTCTCTACTTACATCTCAATAGCCTCTTTCCCAGGCTCAAGGGCGTAGCTCATTTAATCTCTCCATGTACAGAAGAAATTTCAGATTTCTGGCTAAACTTACTGTCCATCTCTGCACCATTTCAACCTCTACGATATCTTTTTGAGATGAAGGAATTAGAAATGAACTCTCTGTCCAATACTCTGCGTATGTATATGGTGACAAAATGATGTTTTATCATCCATTCCTTTCCTTTTCACTTCTGACTTTCAATTTACCTTCAACTGTCATTGATCATAATCATGATTCTTTCAGAAAATTATGTATAATAACTTCAAATTGTTCCAGCTAACAGGAAAATTATAATTTTGTACATACAGTCAGGATTGCATTGCTTAGATTTTATGAGCACCAGAATTCATCTAACATTTTTATTTTACAGTCAATTAATATCAAGCAATACTAATGGAACAAAGAAATTAGGAATGACCTTTAAGGAATGAAGAGCATCTTCTGATGTTCTGCGGAGTTGGTTTGATTTTTGACTATTCCAAAATATTTTGTCTGATTAAGCAGCAGTTGTCACCAAATCACCCACCCCCTTTTCTCAGCTCACTTCTGAAAATACCAAACAGCATAGAGCTGTTCCATTATGAAAATGGAGACCAATTATTCCCATCCTGTGACCCCCTTCACTTAACCAATTATTAATCTGGGACAGCTTAATCCCATCTAGACATTGTTGAAAGGTTTTTGTAAATTTGTTAACTACATCACTCATACCTTCAAAGAACTGAAATAGCTTTGAGGAATGACTTCAGCCTACAGAATCGGCTTTCACTGTTCCCCCTTACACTGTACCTCACATCTCTACTAACTCCATTATTCATTACAGCTTCTACTGATTTTTTTTTTCAGTAGAAAAACAAGACAACTGTTTCTGTAGTTCCATGAACTCTCTGTGCAGCCCCATTATAAACTGGTGCCACTTCTCATCCATTTAAAAGGAAAAAATAAAAATAAAAAATGACAATGTTTTAAACAATAGAAACCATAATTAATTGTTCTGTAAATTCAGACCTGAGTTTCAAGGGAACATACTGGCCTCCTGCTGTCTGGTGTTGCTACTTTGATACTACTCTTTCCAAACCATCCATTTGTGAATTTTCACATCAAGAGGGTTGCTTAGATGCACCTCTGAAAACAGAATGTGCCATGGTAAGAAATCTTCCATCATGAATGGATGGAAGATTTATGGATGGTCATTGTGGATGGTCATAAATGAAAATAATTTTATCTATTATACTCTACTTTCACTGGTCTCCCATTGATTTCCTTCTCCTGTTTCAGATATCAGTAGCTACACTTTAAAATAACTTCTTCTAGTCCATACTTCTTCATTTTTAGATTTTTAATGCTTGTAGAAAAGTGAGATTTTCCAGTACGCTTGCATTTGATCAATCTACTTATACTCTTGTCTCATGCTTAACTAGATTTTCTTTTAAATGGTGATTGATGAAAATAGAGACCTTATTAACACACAAATGTGTCGTAGGTGATATATAGCATGGGATAGGATGTCTTACAGCTGCATCCTGTACCTTAGTACGTGAAACACTCACTTCATCCCAGAACATCCAACAACACCAACAGTGAAAGAGGAAAGAACGAAGAATAAATTCAAGACAGCACTTTTTTGCAAAGCAGTTGTTCTCCCCTCAAAAAACAAACAAACAAACAAACAAAAAAAAACCCACAACCACTATACCACTATACCTAAATTATAAGGCTAGACTATGTTATTTAGATACAATCTTAAATGTGAAAGGAAGATATGTGTTTCTGCTCTGGATTTATCATTAGTCTCTGAACACAAAGCAAATGTTCAGTGTCATATTTATACCACCACATGCTGTGATTTTTCCTAACTGAGAAAGTCTCCAGCCTCTGCTCATCTGCAGAAAGAACTTGAGCTGCCATTTGTGCAGAGAGCCAGTAGTGAGGAAAGAAGTACTGAACTGTCCTTCTAAAGCCACACAAAATACATTGGCTGAAATTAACATCAACCCTTCAGTGCTCACTTATGAAAAGGAAATCGAGTTCTCTCTCCCTAGTGCTCCTTCTTTCTTTCAGAAGTTATCAAAATTGGATAATGAAGCAGACAAATATTTTCTGCTCACCCAGAGTATTTGTCAGCAGCATTTTCTTCTTATTACTTCTTAGTTGATATTTTCTATCAGCACTATGTTGAGACCTATGAATCATCATGGCAATTTTAAAAATTCTGGCCTTTTAAAAAATAAGATGCTGAGGTTTTACAGACATATTTATGAGTACCTATTGAGAAACCATTCTGTAGATGTGAGCTCTGGAGAGAACCTTTAGTAGCTTTTGGATATCAAAATTGGAGAGGTTTTGGAGAGCAGCTGAATACACTATGCTGGTTGGGACAGGGTTGTCAGCTCTTTTTTGGTTTGTACAGACATAGATGTAAGTATTTGTGCCAATACATAGAATGCTGTCTTTCTTTAACTTGTTGAGTCCAGACTGCATATTTCGGCTTTTCCACCGTGTGGAATGGTGCATATAAGAACTATTTAAGGTAACTAAGTGAAATGTGTTTTCATAAATATATATCTACCTCTGCATAGAAGCCTCTACCTTCTAAAATTCATGATCTTTTCTCAATACTAACCTCAGTGGAACTAATTATACAATTAAGAACTAATCGTTAAAGAACAGATTGCTTGATAAGGTACTTAAATTTGCACAGTTTTGGCTCAATCATTAACCAGTGTAGCTTAGCACAGCTCTGAGGAAATCAGTTGTTCAGTAAAGCTGAAAGTCTGACTTCCACTATTTACATCATTTAGAGGGTACATGAGAGACACAAGAAGACTTTGTCCAAAAAAAAAAATAAATCCCTAATAATAAAAATACATAACATATAAATCAGCAAACTGATATGTAAAATAGGCTAGAAAGGTATCATTTACTTGGATTTTCATTAACATCTTCACAGGCTAATAGGGAAATTGGTAAGTCATGGGTTAAACATCAAATCTCCGTCCTGGGATTTGAAACCTTAAAAAATAC
This sequence comes from Alectoris magna, assembly GCA_030625065.1. Taxonomy (NCBI): domain Eukaryota; kingdom Metazoa; phylum Chordata; class Aves; order Galliformes; family Phasianidae; genus Alectoris; species Alectoris magna. Next base: position 81,283,957 of record CM060562.1, on the reverse strand, counting down.
AAAGGTAGAGAAATTAAAAGGAGCTGTGGAGTGTCAGTATTAAAATAATATATTTAAGTTATTAGTAATCAGGAGCTGATTTTCTGGGCAACTATTTGGATGACAAAAATGTCGAGCTACATCAATTCTGAAGGAGTTATGAGGAATTAGAAAAGGTATAACAACATCAAGTAGTTACAATTTCTAATACAAAGGGACCAGGGAACACTCTGCTCTTAAAAAGAGAGATTGTCCCCAGCTGTCCAGAATTTAATATACTATGCTTATCCTAGGCTGCACTGTAACAGCATTTTCAGCTCCCCACATCTTGCTTTGTCTTTCTCTTTTTCCAGGAACTGGTATCCTTGTTTCTTACAAAAAATAAGACACTCCAGAAGAAAAGTTCAGGGCTGAATTCAGCTTCTTGTGCTTTAAATGCTGCTATCAGAGAGACAGCGAGCTCTGTCTCACCTCCTACAGCCTGATATTAAAATGTGTTTTCCTAATGCCACTTCAACTCCTAAGAAAAGCAAATAATAAGTAGAAACTATTGCCACAGCCCAACTGTGTCACCAGAGCTAATGCAAGTCCACTTCCAGGATACTTGTAACTTATTTGAAACAGCAGTTACACCTTGGCAGTGTCCTTCAGCAGAGGACTCTCAACACTGCTGGCAAGCTCTTCACATGGCCTCAGAAATGATAAGCGAAGCTATAAGCTAAGTGCTTGTTTCAAAGCAGCCCTTGTGTAGTAGCTGCCAGAAGGGAAAACAGGTCACAGCACTTGACAGTTCTGAAGTGCAGTGGGAAGATCAGAGCTGCTTCTTGCACCCCTCTCAGCACGCAAGGACACTTGAGCTTTTCCTCCCCTCCTCCCTTTCTTTCTCTACATCCCTCTGCATTAAAATCCCAATGGGCTAGACCGCAACCATCGTGCAACCATTCGGAGATACCCTGAAGTGCTGACCTGGGAGGAGCAGCTGGCTGTAAAGGCAAACAATAGATCTTCCAGTAAATATTCTCACCATTACCTTACACTTCTGTGTGCACAGCAGCTTCAGGAGTCTTGCATAACAGTGTTTATACAGAAAAAGTTGTTTGCTGACCTCAGTCTTGTAGATGTGTGGGAAGTCTATGGTATATAAAGTAGTACCTGAAAAAGTTCAGTTTGGTCAGTCACAGCTTACACGTAGCTAAATGCATTTTATTAACTATAAGCTTTCATTTCAAAGAAGCCTCATATGACATTTCTCTAAAGAGAGAACAGAACAATCTTTCAAGAAAAGAACCCCATAATGCTCACAATTAATTCAGCTCTAAAATATGCAGAACACAGGCCCAAAAGCCAATTTAAAATCTTCAACATAAGATCAAAAACTACTACAAAAGGGTATAAGTAATTTTAAACAGAAATGTTCTCTTTAGGAGTCAAATTATTTCACAAGTTGACAATTTTCTGTGTTCAAAGCTTCCCTTTGAAGCAACTTTCCACATTGAGATCTGATGGAATCACTCAGCGTTATAAGACAGGAAGGCATGATTAATTATTCTTATTATTTTGAGAATTCCAAATTGACAGTCACAGTTAAAAACCTCAAGCTTCAGACAAACAGAAAAGAAAAAAAAAAAAAAAAATGACCAGTCCCCTCCTTACAGAGCTTATAGCTGATATAAGAGAGAAAGCAGACAAAAATATATAGAAAAATGATGCAGTTCTGTTTCACACATAAAGAAAGAGCAGGTCAATCAGGTATTTGTAAGTTTCCTTTAAATCCAAGGATGGCTGTACTTCTGGATGGAAGGGCCATCCTATCAGTCCCTGCCAAATGCAACCTCATCATGTGCAAACAGCATGGGATGGAGAAGGGAGTTAAAATCAACACTGTCTACAAAACTCAAAGAAATGGTAAGTCAGTCAGCCAGACGACTGAACCATATGTGTGCAAACACACAGTCAGACAGTAAGGGATGTCAGCAGAAGAAAATGCTTGGCATTTCAATGTTATTAGTTATTTTAACTTAGCTAAGTTTGTAATTGTAATCACATAGCAAGCCTAACGCTCAAGTTCTCCTTAAGATCAGACACAAAGAGGTGCAACAGTTAGTTTGATGAAAAATCTAACACAAAAGTGAGTCTCGTTCATATTTTATACAAGACCTTTTTCTTTAGCACTCCACCTCTCCAGCATGTGTGCATAGCACTGTGAATGACACAGCCTTGCACATGCACAGGTGCTCTGCAGCCAACTCACAAAATCTGTTCTGCTGAGGGTGTGATCACATCACACTGTTGTCTCTCACGCAGTAGTTAACAGCTTTCTGCAGCAAAAGACATGCTTCATCTTGTTCGTGACATCGTCTGTCATTTTACACCTCTAAGGCCCAGTCAGTGGATGTCAAAAGCATGAACTCATCTAGAGACTCATGGTAGCTATTTATACGTTAAATAAGGAAAGGCTCTTACTCATCAGCTAATGATGAAAAAAAAATGTAAAGAAAAAGACACTTTTTATATAGGTCAAAGAATTTTATAGCAACAGTTGTAAACTTCACTTCTGACTCCAGCACCTCCTTCTTGTTCGCTCTTACTCCTGCATAATGATTATTTTCAGGGGGTGACAGTGTGCAAGGAAAATGAAATTCTCTCTGGCTATTTCCATGGCTCCTGCAGTGACTGGAATTTACCTATGAGATTAGCTACTTAGACATGACATTGGAAATACAGGTGCTGCAAAATACCTGCATTCTGTCTGGAAGGCATGATGTATTCACAGCCTAAAAGCAAGAATTTATTCAGTGACACTACTGCATTCTGATTATGTGACACTACGTGACACCAGGGATAAACAGAAATCAAAGACAGTGACATGAATGGGAGAACAGTGCAGCTAAAAGCTTCAGCAGAAACACTCTGGGGAAAAAAAAAAAAAAAGAGGGAAAGGATGTGGGAGAAACCTGAACAGCATGCATCTCTGCAAGCAGAAAAATGGAAGGGTTATTAAAGGAAAGGTTTAATATTGGAAATCTGTGGTTGTGGAGCAGCGGATGTGTTTTATCAGTTTTCAGTTAGCTTGGGCAGAAGAAGCTGGTTCTATACCAGAAGTACACAGTTTGAAGGAACTCTGCCTTGCAAAAGTGACATTCCTCACTGTCTGGACACATAGGGGGTGGGAAAGTAGCTTTTAGTCCTCCCAGGAGCCCCATCCCACAGAAAATATCTTAATGATGATGACAAACTGATTCATTTTCAGGCAACCTTAAAAGAAGGTGTGAATACTGGACACTTTCCTTGTACCCGTCTTCCCATCTTCCCTTCTGTGTGTGCCCAGAGCATCTGTGCCCTGCTGGCTGGGAAACTTAGGAGTCCTTCTGAATGGAGAAGGGAAGGGGAACACATCCATGGGAAACACTCTTCCTATTCAGAATTACACAATAAAGGGTATATGTGAAAAAGACACTACTACTCTCCCTGGTTATGTTTCATGGGCAATGACATATGCACCATGTCTAAGAAGAGTTCCTGGGCAAATGTTTAGCCCAGCCCGTCTGGACAGAAGCACATTCTGGCAGACACAAGCCAAATAACTTTGAGTCCAGGCAAGGATGAGGACTTCAGGCAGAAGCTTATTCCCTCCTCAGTAACTTCAGCCTCCATGCCTTGACTATGAGGCCCTATGAGGCACCCACCCTTCAGTGGGCAGAGGACAAGTACCACAATAGCTGAGTTCCTGTACAGCAGTGGGAACCTTAAAACCAGGCCATGTCCAGAGACATTTCACATTCATTTCTCCAACACCCAAACCTGCAGGAGGACCCAGACTCGTGTCATTGCACTGTGCCTCCTAGAGAAGACCTCAGGCTGGTAGTGACACATCGTGAGCAGAGCTTACAGAAACCTTCATAAGTGCCATGTGCAGATTAAAAGGATTTGTCACCACTGGGACCAGGCAGTTTAACATTCTTTGTGAACACTGTGCTTTCTTTCTTAAAAATATTAAGACTGTCAATAAATGCTACCTGATTTGCATAGGATAAAACTATATTGTGCTGTAATTTTTGCTTTGTTTTCTAGCATATTATTTCTATTGTTGGCATAATCTTCAAGATTTGTCATCTGTGCCCTGAGCATTAAGAAACCCACTGGGATGCCACTTATCTTAATTTTTTTTTGACATTTTCTTACACAAAGTTCCCTGAACAGTGACAGGTTCAGTACTGTTAAAAAACAGCAGGAGGAAAAAAACAATTAAACTAGCAATTTTCCATGGAGCAAGGCACATACACAATATGCCTACTCGATTACTTGCTCTGTCCTTGCCTATGCAGGGTATATCCACAAGATTTTCCCCTGTGGGCACAGCACATTCCATTTTCCTAAAACTCTGCTACTTTTTTTTGCAGAAGAGAAATATGAATAAAACATGTCTATAATGCCTTTCTTTACTTCAACTATATATTCTGAATTTACATGAAGGGCTACCGTATCAGAATACTTTCTAGATCTCCATACGTTCTAGGTCTCCAAGGGCACATAGCAACAGGATGACTTTAAACTGGAAGAGGGTAAACTTAGTCTAGATACAAGGAAGAAATTCCTAACTGTGAAGGTGGTGAGACACTGGAAGTTGCGAGGTTGTGGATGCCCCCTCCCTGGAAGTACTCAAGGCCAGGCCAGATGGGGCTTTGATCAATCTGGTCTAGAGGGAGGCATCCCTGCCTATAGTAGGGGGTTGTAACTAGATAATCTTAAAGGTCCCCATCCAAACCAAACCATTCTATGATCTTATGTTCACAAAACATCTTACGCAGCCATAGGAACATCTCCTGCGAGACCACATTTTCACTTCAAAATCAGCCATATTAAAGAACTCCATGTGTGATACAGAGTGAACCCAAACTCAGATTTATAGCAGACCCAGATTGCAGTTAGTCTCCTGCTACTTCAGCAGTCCACGATCTCAGCACTTAGGGTAGACAAGTCTTCTCCATTCTCTCCATAGTCCAAGGAGTATCTTTTGATGCAGGCATCTTCCTGCTCACTGATTCGTCTGCATTTACTGGTTTAGGCCAACCTGAGTCATTTTCTGGACGTCTTTGTCCACTGGTTAAGAGCCTAGGCCATCTTCTCAGACTAAATAGCTAACTTCAATGCAACTGATGTTAGGACAGATTAATCTCACCCTCATTTAAATCACTGTTCTTCAGTTCAGGCACCATTTTCATGTTGGGTATGAAACTATTAAATCCCAGGAAATCTGAGTAACGTAACACTCCTCTGAGAGCCAAGAGTCATAGGTATTACTCTATTCCAGTGTTAATTGTGTGCTTCTAACTAGGAAGCAATTAGGGAAAAAAAGCAAGAACAGTGACAGAAAGCACACTTCCCCCCAAACTGTGGCTTTTATCACTCTACGAGTGTCAGGTGCCTTTCTTCACTGTGTCCTGGGGAGCTTCCACTCCTGGCCCTCCAATATCCAGTCTCCACAGGACAACTGCAGACAACATTTTCTTAGAGTGGTTTCTGGCCCAGCACCAACAGCACTTTCATTTGCAAGAAGCCTTGAATCTCATTCTCCCACAGCCTGTCTGAGAATTAAATTACCGCATAAAGGAAAAGCATTTTGTTACTCCCACAATATTAGTACACTATCTGAAAACTCATCACCTGAGTCCATGGAACATTTTAAGTTGGCAAATGCCATTCTCATCCATGAGGATGGGGTGGTGGTGAGACACAGTTCTGGTTTCAATATATCACAGTAGGCTGTTTAAAGCTAACACCAATCCCAGATGCTAATGGATCCCTACTCAACTCAGAAAGAAATTAAGTACTTAATGTAAGCTTACAAATTATATTCTGAAACAGGTGCTTAACACTGGGTACAGTGTAAAACATCAAGCAAATTTGGGTGTCTGGTATGTGTCCGAATTGCTGAACACACTTTTCTAGTTGTTTGGAGTCACCTATAGTGTGGAGACCACAGATACAACTGAGCCATGTAATTAAATTTCATTGTTATTGTTTTTAAATTTCAACAGCAATGCTATTAGGAAAGGCACTTTGAGGGTTTGTTGACTGGAGGACTGTTGGCAGTGGATACTTTGTCAACAGGCAAAGAGTCATGGGAGGTACCTATAAAGGAGTGGTAACAAACACTTCCAACAGCCTGGTGTCAGACAGCCCATTGCATCGCAACGTAAGGGAGGCTGGGGCTGGAGGATGTGAAAGCATAAAGTAATCTTAGGCATGGATAACACCCTTTCTAAGGATCCTGCTGCAGCAGAGGTGAGGTTTTCTCTTGCTCCTGAAAGTTGATATAGTATCACTCCTATTAACCCAGAACACAATTCAAGAATGATCCATAAAACAGACCAAACATAAATCCTTATTCAAACATCTGAATCTGAAGCTCTACAATAGAATAGTACAGAGTAGCTGACATTGGGCATCCACATTGGTATCCAGAAATCCCCACAGGACAGCATTCCTGAAGTATGATGTATAAAACTTAAAAAATATTCCCCAAAGAAAAAAGGATGCCTTTCATATTATGCACTCAGATAATGAGACATACATTTCAGAGGACTGAATGTGCTTCTAGCATGAGGGAACACCACTGCTTTCACCTTCAGTAAGTCAAATACACATGTATGTTGAAACCTTTTACCTGTGAAACAACCGCCAGAGTTACATAAAGCATTTGGTGAAAGGCAGAAAAGACCATGAATTCCCAGTTCAGTATTTGGATGACCATGTTTGCTCATGCAAATTGGATCCCACTCTTGGAATCATACTGAAAATTGGTGTTTCGGGGAGCAGTTTGTAATACAGTTTATATATATATACATATATTCAGATGCCTCATTTTGCAGCTTTTACTCTCAATCATTAAGTAAATTCAAGAGATCTTATACTGAGTGAGCAGAGCTGGTCTTACATGCACCCAGCCAGAGCATTGCACCTGCATAAATTATGGCTCATATGAGACTAAAATCTTAAATAGACCAAATCAACATAGATAATAGACTTCTTATATTAATGTTTAATAATTTAGTTCATCCACAGACAATAACGAACAGCACACTTTATTTTAGCATAGTTGCTGAATTATTGGAGTTTACAACAGCATCTACAGTCAGTTGTTTTGTGTATTCACATTGTTAATAAACTGCTTGGTATTTCTCAGTCTCAGTAACAACATGGATTTAGGGAAAAGTTTGATTACTAACAAAACTTAAAGCTTGCCACAAAACAGACCAAAGAGAGAAAGATTTTTTTTTCCTTGAAAGCATATGAAACAGATTTTAATTCTTTTGTGGCATTCCTGCTTTCGGGTGATTTGTTTTTGCACAAAGATATGTTCATCAGCAACAACGAACAATGTCAAGTTTATTCAGAACAGAGTTTGTTAGTGCAGCTAATCCTAAGGCCCTCGTGGAATTAGTGCAAGGATTCAGAAAGGATAATGAAGGGCCCTTTTGATGAGTTATTTCTGAAGAGCAGAAAGCCAGGCATTGTGTTACGGCAACAGATAAAGAAAACTTTACCTTCAAAAATGATAAAATTAAAGTGTTCCTGCAAGTGCCTACAATTCTGGCTGTATCACTCAAAATTGGGGAAAAAAAATAATTAAAAATAAGTTAATCTATCTTTAAATTTGTTAAATGTTTTTACTAATAAGCATTTTATTTTATTAACAGTAATCTATTACAATACAGAGTTCACATTGACTTCAGTAAGAACATCTTTATAATCCTACTGAATGGTTTACTGTGTTTTCTTGATATATTCATCCATGCAAAACCAAACATCAAATATTTCATTAGAATCAAATTCGTATTTCTTTTAGTCACAGAGCTGATCTTTTATCTTGAGCAGTATAGGTAGGATTTAACACCACTTGCTGCAAAAAATTACTTTAGCCTATGTAAAGGGCTCCCCATGCTCTGGCTTGGTAGTCTCGGCTGGGGAGCAGACTGAACCCCCTGTGATTCTTGAAGAAGCGGTCAGGGAATTACTACTCCAACTGGACTGCCACAAGTCCATGGGTCCGGATGAGATTCACCTGAGAGTGCTGAAGGAACTGGCGGAGGTGATCGCTGAGCCTCTTTCCGTTATCTTTCAGCTCTCCTTGTTAACGGGTGAGGTCCCAGAAGACTGGAGGCTTGTCAACGTGACTCCCATTTACAAGAAAGGTTGTAAGGAGGATCCGGGGAACTACAGGCCTGTTAGCCTGACCTCGGTGCCAGGGAAGGTAATGGAACGGATTGTCTTGAGGGAGATCACGTGGCAGGTGTGGGATGACCAGGAGATCGGACCTAGTCAGCATGGGTTTGTGAAGGGCAGGTCCTGCTTGACCAATCTGATCTCCTTCTACGATCCTGTGACCCGTCTGATGGATGAAGGAAAGGCGGTTGATGCGGTCTACTTAGACTTCAGCAAAGCCTTTGACACTGTCTCCCATGCTATTCTCCTGCACAAGCTGGCAGCCCTTGGCTTGGATGGGTACACTCTCGGCTGGGTAAGGAGCTGGCTGGAAGGCCGGGCCCAGAGAGTGGTGGTAAATGGAGTCAAATCCAGTTGGAGACCAGTCATGAGTGGTGTTCCCCAGGGGTCGGTGCTGGGGCCTGTCCTCTTCAACATCCTTATTGATGACTTGGATGAGGGCATTGAGTGCACTCTCAGTAAGTTCCCGGATGACACCAAATTGGCAGGGAGTGTCGATCTGCCTGAGGGTAGCGAGGCCCTGCAGAGGGATCTGGATAGACTGGTGAGCTGGGTTGAAGCCAATGGGATGAGGTTCAACAGGACCAAATGCCGGGTCCTGCACTTTGGCCACAACAACCCCAGGCAGCGCTATAGGCTTGGGGCGGAGTGGCTGGAGGACTGCGTTGAGGAAACAGACCTGGGGGTACTGATTGATGCTCGGCTGAACGTGAGCCGACAGTGTGCCCGGGTGGCCAAGAAGGCCAACGGCATCCTGGCTTGCATCAAAAACAGTGTTACTAGCAGGAACAGGGAGGTAATTGTCCCCCTGTACTCGGCATTGGTGCGGCCGCACCTCGAGTACTGTGTTCAGTTTTGGGCCCCTCACTGCAAGAAAGACATTGAGGCCCTGGAACGTGTTCAGAGGAGGGCTACGAAGCTGGTGAGGGGTCTGGAGCACAGGCCTTATGAGGAGCGGTTGAGGGAGCTGGGATTGTTCAGTCTGGAGAAGAGGAGGCTCAGGGGAGACCTTATAGCTCTCTATAACTTCCTGAAGGGAGGTTGTGGTGAGCTGGGGGTTGGCCTCTTCTCTCGTGTAATCAGTGATAGAGCTAGAGGGAATGGTTTCAAGCTGCGCCAGGGGAGGTTCAGGCTGGACATTAGGAAGTATTACTACTCAGAAAGGGTAGTCAGGCATTGGAATGCACTGCCCAGGGAGGTGGTGGAATCACCGACCATGGGAGTGTTCAAGAAACGTTTGGATGTTGCGTTGAGGGGTATGATTTAGCTGGGAAGTATTGGTAATGGTTGGACTAGATGATCTTCTAGGTCTTTTCCAACCTCGATAATTCTGTGATTCTGTGATTCTGTATCTGATTCCATAGTTGAATCTGGCTCCAAATACATTTAAACAGTCAACTCCAATCTACATTAGATCCTACTGTAATTAGCATCCATAGCATTTTACGAGCAGGCTGACTTTGTTTGCAGTTATTTCTATTTTCTAGCCTTACTGCATCAAGTATTTTGTTCTCCCTCAGTTAAAAAATAAAATAAAATCAAAAGAAAACAAAAAATAAATAACGGCAACAAAAACTGGAAGAGAGGTAGAGAAGCCAAAGTCTGTATCTCAAGCTACAATCATCTCCAAAACATTTTTAGTGTATACTGACAGATATACCTCCACTTGGGCTACTAGTCCGGTAAGAATTTCTGTTTGTGATGAAAGAAAATGTAGAACTCCAATGAATAGATATAGTTCACAAAGAACAATATTTCTATTCAAATCAAATAGCTTCATTTCAAAGCAGAGTATAAAACCATACATAAACTCACTGTCTAAATTTCCAATGACATTTCAATATTAACTACCTTATTATTCCATATATATTCTGGAATTTAATTCAGAAGCTTAAATGTCATTGATTATCAATGAGACTGAGGGCTCAGTTAGGAAGATTTTGTTCCATAAAAATGCAATAATATGGAAAATCCCACTACATAATCACACACATTTTACAAACTAAATACTTTCAGGAATCCAGTTACTAGTAAAATAATCTCATTAGAAAATGTGAGAAAAATGAATTGAGGCCAACTCAGTAACCAAGCTGTCTGAACGAACTAGGTGCCAGAGATTTTGTTCACTTTGGTGGGAAATAGAGAGTACTTTTTTTTGCCTTTAAGGGTTTTCTTACTACATGAAGGACACAACTGTACTCTTTCCTCTGTATTAATAAGAGGAAATAAATTAAGTTATTCCAGTACTTATTCTACTCAGTAAAAGTTGGGCCTGATTTCTAAAGATACACATTAACATGGCCAGTCACTGATTTCAACAAGAATGTGTTAGCTCAGCACTTTCTTCAATCCTGCCTTAAAAGCAGCTGCTGGTATATGGGAAAGCTATATCTGAACACATGCTAACTTATTGTTAGATGGAGTGGGAGGAGTTAGAAGAGAGATTTAAATTTCTCAGGAGTAAAACACATGCAGTTGAACTTTGAGCTGTGTTCTCACAGTGAATAATCTGACTAAGCATGTTGTTCAACTTGAATTATTATTCATGGCTCTGAGAACTCTGATTTTTCAGGGAAAGCAGAACTTATTTCAGGTTAAAATACTAGAGATCTGTTTCTCAGCTTAGATTTAAAAAGCATGGTGCAGGCCTATCAAGGTATCAGAAGAGTGCCTTTCCAAGTTGGTGTCCCTAACTGTCTTAATGGCTATCAGGAGGAAAGGGGAGAGCAGTAGAGTGCAGTAGCAGCACCATCTTCCACAGATAACCTTGACAGGGCTTTTTCCAATCTTGTCATTTAAAAGTCAGCTGCCTAAATGTCATCTAGTTCCCTGGGGTCCTCTACAGACAAAGACAAAGCAACACTTCCAGAAGGCAGTTTGTCTCATCCTAAAGCAGATATCCAAGACAGATTCAGTAAATCACTCTTATTGCATATTCTATGGCTATGCAGTGAATGTGACAAGTAACTTTTAGGTGCTTGAAATGACCAGATGAATACTGCCCTACTGTCTTTTTTCACTCCACTTTGGAAATTCATCTTTGGATTTTCTCCACCTTTGGATTTTCTCCTTTTCTTGCCGTTGCTGCCAACTTCATCATGCTTGCCCTGATCTCTCCTCCTGACCCAGGCCAAAGCCCACTAGAAAATCCTCTTTGATGAGAATGATCTCTTGAACGGATTTTAAGGACACAGTAGAACAAAAGAATACATTGAGATTGTTCCAGAACAGCAAGCGAGTTTACCCCAGCCTCCGGAGGAACAGTTCTCCTTGACAGGGCCAATGCAACCATTAGCCCACCTTGGTCCAGAAGGACAGCAGTTTTCCAACCTTGTATCTTGTGCTGTCATGTAAAACTTGATAAAATGCATCAAAATTGATACATCTAGCCATCATTCACTTCTAGCCAGTAGAAAGGCCAGTGAGAGGTGTATCAAAACATTGTAATGCTCTTTCTTTTTAATGAGACTTTCTGAATTCCAAAATTATCCCTATTCTGGCGTTAATCAGAATTTTATGAGGTTTTGGCAATATGTAGAAAGGTTGCTGTAACAAAAGTGTCCACATTTGCCAATGAGGCAGAGATCATATGATTAACTAAGATTTTTTCCCCATTCCTGACAAGAGGATCAGTTTAGCACATGAACATTCAGCTATTGCTAGTATCATACGCTAGTATCATAAGAAAGCAATTACAGCAGAGGTTGCATTCAGTGATGCTGTAGGACAAAACTCTAAGATTTCCTACTCTAAGGTTAATGAAAAAGATTTCTTACTGAAATCAAAAATAGCAAGTGCAGTGCATCAAAATAGCTTGCGTATTGCAGGACTGTGGAGAAGGGAAGTCAGAAAATAAAACAATCTGTTAAATGTGTTTTCAACAGAGGATTTTGATCATGGTACTGTGCATAACAAAAAGGAAAAAATTGAACTCTGACTCAAAAGCATCCATTCAGTCCTTATATGAGAAAAACACAGCTGTTATACAGGTAATTTATTCATTTCCTTGTTGTTGTTTTTTAAAACAAGTAATAACAGAATTCTTGATCTAGAAAACTACCAAGAATCTGGAATCTTGTTTGATTATACTATCAAAAATGGTCCACAATGAAGCAAATGGGTAAAGATGCACAAAAACGACAGTGAAATCCTCAAATACTATGGAAACTTACCTGAGAGCTTCCAACTGCAGATTCAAAAGGCAAAAATAGGAATAAAAAGAACCATTACACTTAAATTTGAAAAAAATTAGCAAGTAATAATGTTTGTTAAGAACACCCATCTGTCAAACCCTTCTTTGTTTTTGGCTCAAAACTTGCTTTCTGAGGCATTTCTTGCAATAAGACTCTATCTAGGAGGTGAGAGGTGGGTGTTGCCGTGTAGCAGTTGGCATCACTGTGTGGACAATTTGACATGTGAAAGCATTTCTTTGGAGCTGTTTGGCTCCAGAAGGGAGTGCTCAGGACTGTTTACTGGCAGAAGATCTAGCCTGAGACCATATAACTCCAGCTTGCTGTGGGAGACTGGGGGATGATACCGTTGCATTCTGTGAAGGCAAGATACAAGTTGGTGTCTCCCTGTTCCTCTTATCTGCTGGCAAGACCCAGAAGATGAGAACAAAAGGAGTTCCTGCTGAGATCCAAAAGCCAGAAGCTGCTACTCCAAAAGGAGCTGACTTGACCACTTTGGACTTATCTGTAGGATTGTACTGCCATTGGAAAGAGTCATCACCATTGTCATCAACTGGTCAGGCTAACATTTGACCTGTTGTGTCTTAATCTTGCCATTGGGTATACATATATTAAAAGAACTTTCTCTCCTTCCTACAAATCAGTGAGACACCATCCACAGCTGAAAGAATCATTTCTAAGCAGACTGTGGGAGAAAAAAATCACATATTTAGTTTAGGTATGTCTACATATCTATACACTCCTATCTATCTATCCATATGAATTCATGCAAGTTAAACACAGAAAATTCATTAAATCAAAATTTGATGGTCTTTAAATAATTCATTCAAAACCTGAGGATCTTCAACACTTCCTCATCAGAAAGAATAGGATACAGACACAGTAAAATGCCCCATTATTGGAATTTCATTATTATGCAGAGCCATATTGCAATGTAAAATAACAAATACTCAAATCTCTCAGTCCAGCACAGAAAAATGAAAGAAAAGTAGTAAGTTCTACAGTGATCCTGTCTTTCTCACAAACGCAGAGTAAATGGATAACTTAATCTCAAATCGGATTCAATTTTTTTCCTACTAGTACTATTTTAATGAACATTTAGTTTAAACCTAGTTAAATAATAGCAAAGTATGTCTTACGAGTTATTTATATATGTAGGACAACTAAAGGTGATAACTGTTATAATACTCAGCTGCATTTTTAATATGACAACTTACCATGTTAGCACAATATTGTATCATCTACACTATGTAATTGAGTTACAAAAGTCTTTTTTTGTCAATAAGGTAATCCCTGTCCTTTACAATAGATGCTGTCATTCCAAGACAGCTCATCTACCTTAAATTCCTGGCTCCAGCAGCACCCAACAGAAATTGTTTAGAGAAAATACAAAAACACAGGATGTGAATAGAGTGATTCTCTAAGATACACCTTCCAGTAGCAGAATTCTTGAGATTTCTCCTTCACAAGGACATATCCAGGACCTTTCTTCCATTCATTAACCATAAAAGGAGTTATGAATTAATTTATGAATTAATCTGTCCCAGCATAAGGGTAGGTAACGGGCATTATGAGTTCCATACTTCTTGTTCAACAAGCAAATCTTCAGTTGTCATCACTTTGTGTGGATCATTGTTAGTCTTCGCTCAGGACAGTGGGATGATGCTTATGCAGCTATATTCATGATTGGCATTTCTGACACATAAACCATGCATCGTGGTCTATGATAGAGAAACTGTCTATGCCACATGTGATCAAACACTGTACTGAAAAGACATCCAATAAAATGCCCGTTCAACCTGCTCAAAAGCATCATTATTTTTAAAATTGCTGAAGTAATATCAACTGACTTTTCTTCTTATTTCATTTCCTGAAATGTTAAAATCCTGACTGGAATGAATCAAGCATTCATTCATTCAGGCATGTATGAGCTACAATGAAACAAGATCTTTTACCTCAAAGATGAAAGAAGTTGTAACTCATCAGGACCCAGCTCCTGGCTTGCAGGCCAAGGCCTTCAGGGAGTATGACAAACCCACATCATCTCTCTACGTGCCAAACTTGTGTTTTGACCCATGGATTGGATAACCAATGAAATTCACACATAACCACAGGACTCCCCTGTGACTGCATTAATGCAAGTACTGAAAAGAATCAGCCATTTGTGTGAAAAGCTTTATGAACGTAAGCAAACATGAAAATCACTTCAATATCTAGCTTTCCCTGATAAAACAGAGCTTAGGAAACACATTGCAAAGTACTTTAGAAAATCTTACTGCTCATTGTTGTTTTATGTTAATTTTATTTCATCTGATCACATTAATCCCTTTTTGGTAAGCGATAAGTGCTTAAAGCACTTTCAGTTCTAAGGATTAAAAGCTCTAGCTAAAACTGTTATCACCACTTCCACCGCAAAGGATTCAGAAGACGTGAATCTTTTTGTTTGAGAGGAGCAGAAGTATACTCTGAGGCAACACCACGTGGCTTTCAATGCAAACACCAAGTTGTTACTGAAAGTTTCAGCACAGATCTAATGGAATCATTGACATTGAGAAATTAGGAACCTATTTTGCAAGTCACCTGCATATTCTCTCTTAGCAATATTAAATACAGAGAAATCCTGCTGGAATCAGTTTTTCAGAAATACAGCCCTCTCTTTTTCTCCAGTTTCTTTCCATATAATTTTCACAAAAAGCAATCACATCCACATGCAAAACTCAATACTCTGGCCAAAAATTTAGCCATAACCCTGGACTGAGAAGTTTGAAGCCTCTAAACTCATCTAGAACACTTGAAAAAGCCCTCCCCCAGGCTCACCAGCCCAACCTCCGCTCACAAATTACAGCCCCTTGGCTTTGGCTAACACTGCCAAGAGGATCCCCACCCAAAAGAAGCTGTTCTCTGCACTGGAGTTTGTAGTGAATTATCTTTGCAGCACCTAGATGTTAATGGACAGAGTGGTTTTACAAGTCCATATTGCCTATGCCCCACTAGGAAGGCTGCAAACCTATCTGCACATTACTGGTGTGGCTGTTCCAACCAACTTAAATCCTTCCAGCATTTGATGCCATATTTAATACACCTCTAAATTTGGAGTAATTTTCATGCAACACAGCTAAAAAAAAAAATATGAGCGGTAAACTTCAAGCACTTTCACACAGATGGTGATGCAGTGTGAAATGTCATTCCATTTTCCCACACTAAGATAAGAAAGTATAAATGCCAAGTAAACTGGAAATTTTCCTCTGGGGAAAAAAGAAAATGCAAAAAATTTAGAAGCTAGTGCTTATATGGAGATCAGCAACCCCCATTTTGTCACTTGTTATACAATCATGTTTATTGCAAGCCAGGGGTTGATTCACTGGAACGTGTTGCTTCAAACCCCTGCATTTCCCAATCTCTTACTGCCATCTTATGCCGGATCTTGTCACTGCACAACCCACGGCTCACTAAAAATTATCAAACACTTCATCATGTATCTCTTTACTTTCATAACTGCTTGCCACCCTATGAGCTCATTATTATCTGACACCCCTTTCTGCACCCCCAATTCTGTAGGACAACATTGGAACACTGAATTAACTTTGAAGCTGATGAGGATCGAGAGCCCCGGCACCTCTGAGCATCATGTTTAAAAGCAAAAAAAATAAAATAAAAAAATAAGGACACTCCTTCGCAATAGTTTCTGCAGTTGCCCACTGCTTTTCAAACATATGGCTCAACTCTCATTTGCACTGACTGACTCCTCGTGTCTCATACAGAGACCAAAATGCAAATGAAGACAGGCCTGTGCAGGTTTGCACTCTGCAAAAATGTGGGTACTGATGGTGAGAACAGATTCACAGTACACATTATTCACATGAAAACAATTCAGAAAGGTTGCAGATCTAAAGAGCCTTGAATGCCAGAACACCAAAGTCAGGGAGGCACAAGCAAAATCAGCGGTCTTTTAAGATGATCTTTTAAAACAGTTTTTCCCCTCAGAAGCTAATCTAAGTTACATTTGGGGCTTCCACGGGCATCTTCTTTCTTGAATTCCATGTTAAATTTTCAGTCTGAAGGTAAAGGAACCCTGGCATTCTATGAGCAAAGCATGAAAATTCAGTTTAAAGAATTAATTAGCATGGGTTTTCCTCTTTTCTACTCCCTTGCACTCTAACAAATTTTCAGCCAGCCAAGATATTTCCCTGGCACTGTCTGTAAAAACCACTCCATTTTAGTTCTGTTCAAGACATTGATGATTACAGTTTAGTAAATAAAATATCTCTTGACTGATGTATAAGAGCAAATAGATTTCTCCCCCCTTCCCTTTTCCTACTCGGTTGTGGTTTTGTTCTGGTTGCTGCACTGATGAAAATTAAAATAGAGATCAGCTTCCCAATTGAGCTAATGCAAACTAACCTTCCAATTCACAGCAAACTCTGCAGTCACATTTTACGCTACATCAAGTCCATTTTCTTAAAACGCATCGATTTCAACTATTCCCAACTACCACAGTCCCAAAGCACAATATTGCAAGACAACTAACATTTGCATTGATTTTTCAATATGTACTACAACAACTCCTTTTAAACACTCTTCAGTGATCACTCTAAATGACAATGCAACCCAAGGAGAGTGCAAAGTATTTCACTGGTTGGCTCTAGCTCTGGAGCAATTCCTGTGTTTCACTTAATAACTTATCCACAGGAGATTCAACTAATGCAGTAGGACTCCACCATCTAAAAGCAAAATTATGTTCTTCTGTACGGGTTTCTTTAGAGATATTAGTGCAAAATTGTATTAAGAAAAAGAGGACAAATTGATGTCATTTATTTCACTCTCAGACATCATTCAGCCCTTGTCACTGCTCTTTCTCTGTGTCATAGTCCAGAGGGAGGAAATCCAAGTCATACTAAAAGTCCCAGTTTTCTACTTACTTGCAAAGAAAAGGAACGCAGAATCTAAGATTGAAAATCCACAAAACATGACAGATTTATATAAACAGAATAATATGGTTAACGGTACAACAATTTTCCTTCGTATTTGTGCGAATCCCTGTGGTCTGCATTTTTAAATATGAGACATAATTCACCTTTTCAGGACCAAAACAAGGCTCCCACTGAAAACAAGAGATACTGGAGTTGCCCTCAGTATCATTAAAAATACTTGATTATTTTTAATCTAAACCTTGTTAATTGCAGATCTTATTATTAACAAAAGAGGAAGAATAAAAATAGGGAAAGGTGGCATGAATTAACACGGTCAACCAAGTTCTCATTGATAACACTGGTCTCCTGAAAACTGGGGGGAAGACAGCAGATATGAAGTCCTGCTAATACAAAAATAGCAAAAAAAGACTTCATTCCTTAACCAAAATGTGATTAAATTAAAAAGTGATGTTCTGTTACTTGCTGATGGGACAGAGATAATTCAGAGAACAATTCAACTTCAGGTGAGGTCCATAGACACTTATAATACAAAGACCTGCAATAAGTAGTTTGCCAGTTTGACATCAACAGCTAGCAAAACCTCCTCTAAGCTAACGATGATGCATTTGTAAGGCTGAAGGGTATTCTACACATGCCTAGGTATACATGGAGCAATTGTCTGTGAAAATACCATATTTAAAGAAAAAAAAATGTAATAGTACAGAAAATAGTGCCTTCATTGAAGTTTTCAGAATAGAATTTCCTATTTGGAAAAAAAGGGGAAAAAAAAAAAAAAGAATAGAAACATTTACCTTTGCTATGCATCTTGCAAGGCTTTTGAACTGATTTTAATTTTTTGTTATTTTACATGGGTGTTTAACAATGTTATGTCCTTCAGCGTTACTAAGTACAATGTCAGTTTGCTCCACAGCTACTTTCAAGCTTCCATACAAATCAGTCCTCTCTCTTCACGAATTCATTTTACGCTTAATAGCAAAGTAGCAAAATTCCAAATTCACAGTCCTAGCATGCTTACAAATGCTCCCCCAAGATTCAGCTTTCAGATCAGAGACCACTCTGCCTTGGTATAACTACACCCTAATATCTGCTTTGACATCTCTTCTTCTGTCATCCCTCATTCTCATATTCACTATGCAGTTTCATATTTCCTCTGTAGGTCTTACCTGTTCCAGTTTATTTCCCTGGAACTTCACATCCAAACACCTTCAAATGCATTTTTGTGCACATTGTTTCCTGTGAACATTTACTCTGGTTGTTCTTTCAATTGTGATTTGACTCGTCCCTTGCTGCACCGCTTATATTTCCATCAACCCAGTTGCTATTACAGCTATTATTCCAAAACTATCTCAAGCTTCCTTGTGAAATTATCAGGGTAATTTCAAACTCTAGAAGAATCTTCTCTGCTAACTGAGAGCAAGATCAGGAGTCATAGCTCCCATCTCTTCCACCTATTAGCAGCTGTACAGCATGAAGACAGGCCAGCAGCCCGCTAATTGAGGTGCATCAGCAATATATAACTGCTGCAACAAGAATTTCTACCTGAGATCAACCATGCTACTGCACTGAGAGTCTGCTCTAGGGCTCAGGAATGTAGAGATGCTTTTCTTGGGCACCTGCTGTCATCAGAAATATCACCATCACCTGTGTTATGCAAAGTGAGACCTAGGGCACCTGAGCAGAGATGGAAGCCAATGCTCCTAGCTTCAGGAATGTTAGGCAGTGCATACTGTAATCACCTCTCAGGGTTTCACTGAAAATCTGCTTGCTGGGGACTGTCTCAGTGCTTTTCTAGGTCTTTAATAGTGGGAGAATCTCTAAATGGTAGAGAAGAGTGGGAAAAACAAATCAGTTGGATTGAGTAGAGCAAAGCAAAAGGTGAAGGATATAGACAAACCCCAAGGTCATCAATGGCAATATGAGCCTTAATCATGGAAAATCTGAAGGGCAAAAAACAAAAGTTAGTAAAAAATAGAGAGAAAACACTGTGTCACTGTCTGCTTCTAAAGCCAGTGACTTTTCTAACTTGCATTCCCCTGAATACTGCCAGAAAACTACATCAGCCTCTTGCTGTCAGCTGCCCTTGCCTAATTTTTCCATTTCTCCTGCTTCCCATTCAATTTCCTGCGTGCCAGACCTCAGCTAATTTCAGAACTGTCATACCCTCTTGTAGCTATTTTTACTTCTCACATGCCCAGGATCTGCGTCTTACCCTTATAACATCTGTAAATTTAAAGCAAGTGTCTGCTGTAAACTGATCGTACGCCTTTTGCAGTTGTTTAGAGTATTCATTTCAGACAGATAGGCATGTTTGAAAATAACTATCATTAAAAAGATCCATAACAACACCAAAGATACACTTTGATACAGATGTTTTTTAAAAAATGAGATGCCAGGTAATTTAAAAAAAAGGGTGGGGGGGGGGGGGGCGGAATTCAGCTCATCCGGACAATGACCAGCCTAGATTTAAAGAGTTCAGTTTTTGCCTCATCCTCCAGCTGCTGTGCAGTAGTGAGATTTCACCTGAGTTGACATCTTGGGAATGAAAAACTAAGGAAAGGAAATGTTCAGTCTGTACATAGTCGAATTATGGATCTCCTTAGTGCAGGAGATCTCTGCTGCAAATTAGAAGGTCAAGTCTAATGACTGCCTGGGTAATTTTCTGAAAGCTAACATTTGTTGCATTGCACACCCAATTAACCATATGCTTCAACACATTAAATTCTAACTTGCTTTGCTGAAAAAGCAGCTGGTTTTTAAGCATGCCGTGGTGTTGTTGGACCAGTATAGGGTCAGTATAGTTAAATAAATTAACATGTAGGCAAAAGATTATTTCTTAATTTAGAAGTATTTTTTAATCCAAGCTCAGATGGACAGTTTTTAAGTACTGATTTTTACATCTATTTTCCACTGTGCAGTTTCCGTTACATGAAGAGAAATGTGAGTGAGCAGAC
Source organism: Alectoris magna (assembly GCA_030625065.1). Classification (NCBI taxonomy): domain Eukaryota; kingdom Metazoa; phylum Chordata; class Aves; order Galliformes; family Phasianidae; genus Alectoris; species Alectoris magna. Next base: position 81,263,680 of record CM060562.1, on the reverse strand, counting down.
AGGTGCAAGGAATAGGACTGATAAATCTGCCCCGGGGGGAAAAAACAACAGCTTTGGGCCCACACAGTTAAAGACTATCGATAAATGAGATCATAGCCATGAGGCTGAGAAGTGAGCCTCAGAAAAAAAAAAAAAAAAAAATCCAAGGGGGCTAAAAACCTCAATTTCTTTTCATTATGAAGCTGGAACACAGGCTTCTGCAATCGGTCATGAGCAAAGGAAGTAAGAGATGCTGCATCTCTTCTTGCAAGGACCAAGACACAAGGATTTCTTTTGGCTTTAAAGTGCAGCGTTCTGCAGTTCTTCCTCTCTCTGTAGTTGCTTCCACAAAGTTCTTTAAAATGTTTTTGCTGAGTATGTAATTGCTGCAACTGTCAGGTTCCTGCTGGTCAAATTACAGTTATATTTAGCATTGCTAGAAAGGAATACTTAGGGACACTTTACATTAAGATGTCAGCAGTCCTTAGATTTGTAGAGTATAAATGATATTCATTCTCAGCTATTGTGGACATCTAAGAAAATAGAAAAATGTAGACTGGGGAAAATATGCATTATTTCCTTCACAGCTCATGAAAGCTCAAATTTAAGTAACAACAAACAGAGTAGTATTAAACTTTATTATACCATTAAGCACAGAAATTTTAATTAACAGATCCTTATAGTATATTAAATCACATTTCAGTCATCAGATCCTGACGAGTTACTGTTTTTAAGTTATCAATTCAATATTGCTTCTTATGGTGCAAAAATTTTGGCAAATCTTTATTTCTCACAGCAAAGAATTCCAGGCCATTTCCTTCATGAATTAACATAGACCATCAATAATGATGTTATGATGACTTTTTGTTCTTTGGGTTTGCCACTAGTAGACCAAATCTATCAGTTCATTTCATCAACAGCTAGGTACTGTCAGAGAAGAGAAGACAATCTGACTTTGACAAATAAAGGAATATTCACCTTTATTAACAGGACAAATTTAAAACTAGAAAAAATTAAATTCTAGCCAAGCTCAGCCTTAACCTGTGATTTTGTAGGTGTTACTACTAAAATCTCTTTACCTCATCAAACCACAATTTAGATGGGAGACAAGGAGGAAATAAAAATGAATCGTAGAATCATAGAATTACTCAGGTTGGAAAAGACCTTAAAGATCATCAAGTCCAACCACAACCTAACCATACTACCCTAACTCTAACAACCTTCTGCTGAATCATATCACCAAGCACCACATCCAAATGGCTCTTAAATACATCCAGGGACAGTGACTCAACCACCTCCCTGGGGAGCCTATTCCAGTGCTTAACTACCCTTTCTGTAAAGAAGTGTTTCCTAACGTCCAACCTAAACTTACCCTGGTGCAACTTGACTCCATTTCCCCTCATCCTGTCACCTGTCGCCAGTGAGAAGAGACCTGCCCTGCTCTCACTGTAAGCACCTTTCAGATATTGGAAGAGAGCAATCAGGTCTCCCCTCAGCCTCCTTTTCCCCAGACTAAACAGCCCCAGCTCCCTCAGCCTCTCCTTATAGGGCTGATTTTCCAAGCCCTTCACTAGCCTTGTTGCCCTTCTCTGGACCTGCTTCAGCACCATAATGTCCTTTCTGTACTGAGGTGCCCAAAACTGAACACAGTACTCGAGGTGAGGCCTCACCAATGCCAAGTACAGGGGCAGGATGACTTCCCTAGTCCTGCTTATCACACCATTCCTGATACAAGCCAGGATGCCCTTGGCCTTCTTGGCCACCTGGGCACACTGCTGGCTCATATTCAGCCAACTGTCCATTGGTACACCAAGGTCCCTTTCTATCCAGCTTTCCAGCCACACCTCCCCAAGCCTGTAGGGTTGCCTGGGGTTGCCGGTGTCTTTTCTGAACCTGTGAGGTGCTGAGCTGTTTAAAGGAAGGTGAAAATGTGGCTAATTTATTCATACCTTCCAGAAATATTGTCCCTTCTCGTACTTGGGCAACAAATTCTGCTTGTGAGAATGGTGTCTTCCAGTAAGCAACATCTAGAGAATAGAGAGGAATCATAGAATAGCCTGGGTTAAAAAGGACCACAAAGATCATCCAGTTTCAACCCCTGCTATGCACAGGGTCACCAACCACCAGACCAGGCTGCCCAGAGCCACATCCAGCATGGCCTTGAATGCATCCAGGGATGGGGGCAGAAACAGACTGACTTAACACTTTTTGAACAACCTACCTTGCTGCAGAAATTGTTGACAATCTTAGAAGTTCGATAGGCAACAAAATGTTTGAAATCCTTCGGTGACTGTTAAATAAATAAGAATTCAGTAATTTAGGAAGATAGAAGAAATGTCTATGTTCTCAGATCTAACCCAAGTTTCAAGTTTAACATGGATTTGAAAAGGCTGATAGTGGATATTTATTTGCCCTAGAGTGCTTGTCATGCCATTTAGGAAGTGGGTGACCAACTTGCAAATAAACACTGTAATAACACACACCAGATAAGACATGGAGCCTCCATTCATGGAATGTTTTACAGCACAGTAAGTCAACATCTGAGGACACGAGAGAAGGACATTGGTATGGCTACTGTAAATTTTCCTTTCACAAAACAAACAAACAAACAAACAAACAAAAGGCATTAGATGTAACAGGGACTTCTTTTTCACACACAATTTCTCTAAAATATTCAATTAAAAAAAAATCAATTACTAAAACTTACAAATAACACAGTATGTCACTGCTAGCAAACAGAAAGAGAGCCAAACAAAAAAAAAAAATCATGTTTTCTAAGTAAAAACCCAAATCCCACACGCAGTTCAGCACCACCTCCATCTTTCCATGATCTATAGTTAAATTTTCAATTTTTCAGTTCAACTGTAATTTAGCAGAGTGATTCTCTCAATTAGATCAGCTGTAACAACATTTAAATCCACCATTTTCAAAAATGCATCCCACTCAAACTGTAAGTAAAAAAAAGTTTATCATCCAGAGATTTGGCCTTACATTCCAATTCTGAGTGTCAGTCTATCACTATACTTAGAACAGTGCTTTGCAAATACCCCTTAAGTCTGCGAAGTAAATATGTCTACAGTTATCACATTATCTTTAGCGTATGTTCTTACAATACATTTTAACTACTCATAACACTTTTACCCTGCTGCATTGAAATGTGTACTTCCACCAGTTAATTTCCATCTAAATCCCCTCTACTGAGCTCTTGTGAGGCCCCATCTGGAGTACTGTGTCCAGACCTGGGGCCCCCAGCACAAGGATGCAGAGCTCTTGGAGAGGGTCCAGAGGAGGGTCACTAAGATGATGAGAGGGCTGGAACACCTCTCCTATGAGGAAGGGTTGAGGGAATGGGGCTTGTTTAGCTTGGAGAAGACAAGGCTCCAGGGAGACATCATTGTGGCCTTCAAGCACTTGAAAGGAACATATAAACAGGAGGGGGAATGGCTGTTTACAAGGGTGGATAGGATAGGGCAAGGGGGAATGGTTTTAAACTGAGACACGGAAGGTTTAGGTTAGATATTAGGAGGAAGTTTCTCACTCAGAGGGTGATGACACAGTGGAACAGGTTGCCCAAGGAGGCTGTGGATGCCCCATCCCTGGAGGCACTCAAGGCCAGGCTGGATGTGGCTCTGGGCAGCTTGGTCTGGTGGTTGGTGACCTTGCACATAGCAGGGGGTTAAAACTAGATGGTCACCATGGTCTTTTTCAACCCATGCCATTCTATGATTCCACTCTATTCTATGAAACAGTTTTGTAACTGGACTTAGAAAAGGTCTTCTAGGATACATCCACTTAAGCTCTTTGCTTAAAAAACCTTTTTGCAGCAGTTACACAAGGCACACTGTGTCTCCAGGAAGTTAAACATCATATAGCATTGAATTAGAAAGTGCATACAACACATACGATATTTCATTGTACATCTCTATATATGTGTGTGTAATTAGTACTATCATGACTTTGTCTGACACAGGCTGTCAGAATAGTTTTAAACACACAAAAGCAATCTGGTGAGTGCATAGCTTGGCTTAGTATCTTTATATATATATCATCATAGTATCTTTAAAAGCTTTATTGATCATTGCTTAATGAGTGGCAGCCAAATTTTACTCTGTCCATTAATTCTGGTACATATTTAAGTAAATTTTCTGCAAACATTTCAGTAAAAGAAAAAATAAAAACAATGATAGAGAAAGAAGAAAGAAAGACAGAATACTTGCAAAAACAATTTTCATTCCCTATTCAATGAAATAATTTCTTTCTGAGGAATATGCATTGAATATACATTTATAGTTACCTCTGTACTCATTTTCCTTTTGTATTTCCCTTCTTAAAGACAGCCTTTTTTTCACATCAGCTCTGGAACTGATTTTTATAAGTGACTAGGCACCGATATTTTGGATTCTGTTACAACCTTCTTCCTTGTCTTCCTTGTCATATAATTTTGATCAAAGTCGGTTACACTCAAACTTCCAGGTGTCTCTACTTTTCGTTATTCATGCTGAGAAACGTGGAACATCATCTCCAGAGATAATGAATACCTAACAGGTTCAATCTATTTCATCTGAAGCTTCAAGTGTTCAGCAAGTCTGAAGAGAAAACCGAATTAAAGGGAAGAAGACTCCAAAAGTCAAGAGGCATGCAAAAGTCACTGACACTTCTTCAGGCAGATGTGATATTAACAATGGGAAAGGCAATCTGTACAGAATCTCTCTAACGACAGGACATGAAGTATATACTGCATCAAGAAGATTAATAAGGAAAAAAAAAAAAAAAAAAGGAGAGAGAGAGCTTCAATTCCCTTCATATTTCCTTTCCTGCCACTTTCAATGAACCTGCATCTGACTTGTAAAATCAGGTCTCAGTGTCTTTACATGACATGTTTGCATCTAGGAGAGTATAGCAATGTTTATCTGTATCATATCAGGCAGATATTCTGACACAAATTCTGAAGGTTACGAGACCTTTTACAAACACACAGAATTGTTAGCTTTCAGCCTCTGTGCCAGATTCCAGATTTAAAGTCATCAAAGTAAAATGTATCACATATGTACACAGTAACAACATACTGGAGCTCTCCTCAGAAATTCTGTAACAAATGAGACCACGCATACAAGTGAATGCTAGCTGGATACAGCTATGAAATGTGGGGGGTTAGCTCATTAAAATAATCTGAATTTATTAAAATGAAATGAATTTTTGAATTTCAACTAATATCTTCACTTTTTTGGCATCTGCCTTGAGTGAACATTAGTTAAGATATGGAAAACCTACAGAAGACTGAGACTGTAGTTCAACAACATTCTGCGGATTACCTTCCTCAACATAGCAGAAATGCTTTTCCTAAAACAGCTCAGGATACTGTTGGGTCTTCTTTGCTTCAAGGGCACAACACCAGCTTATGTTCACCTTGACGTCCACCAGTACCTCCATAACCTTCCCTGTAAAGATGCTTTTCAGCCAGCCAGACCCAGACTGTGCTGGTTATTCCTCCTCAGCTGCAACAGTTGCCATTTGCCCTTGTTGAACTCAATGAGGTCCCTGTCAGTCCACTTCTCCAGCCTATCCAGATATCTCTGCCAGGCAGCTCACTACTCCTGTCTATCAGTCGCTTCTCCCAGGTTTGTATCCCCAGCAAACTTGCTGAGGGTGCCCTATTTCCCATCACCAGATTATAAATAAAGATGCTGAATAGTACTGGCTTCAGTCCCTGGAGTACCCTGTTGGTGACTGGTCTTCAGTTGAATTCTGTGCTGCTGATCACAACTATCTGAGCATGGAAGCTTAGTCAGTTTTTGGTCCTCATCACTGGTCCACCTAACTTGTCTGAACTTCATCAGATTTACAGTTTTGAAAAATTTGTTACAGTTACAATGAGCACATCCACTGCTCCCCATTCATCTACTGAGCAGATTATTTCATAGTCATTTGCTTAGGCTGGAGAAATGGGTTGAGAGGAACTTCATGAAGTTCAGCAAGCAGAAATTCCGCATCTAGGGAGAAATAACTCAGTGCATGCTCAGTGCAGGAGGCCAATGGCATGCTGGTTTGTATCAGGAATGGTGTGGTAAGCAGGACTAGGGAAGTCATCCTGCCCCTGTACTTGGCATTGGTGAGGCCTCACCTCGAGTACTGTGTTCAGTTTTGGGCACCTCAGCACAGAAAGGACACTATAGTGCTGAAGCAGGTCCAGAGAAGGGCAATGAGGCTAGTGAAGGGCTTGGAAAATCAGCCCTATAAGGAGAGGCTGAGGGAGCTGGGGCTGTTTAGTCTGGGGAAAAGGAGGCTGAGGGGAGACCTGATTGCTCTCTTCCAATATCTGAAAGGTGCTTACAGTGAGAGCAGGGCAGGTCTCTTCTCACTGGTGACAGGTGACAGGACGAGGGGAAATGGCGTCAAGTTGCACCAGGGTAAGTTTAGGTTGGACGTTAGGAAACACTTCTTTACAGAAAGGGTAGTTAAGCACTGGAATAGGCTCCCCAGGAAGGTGGTTGAGTCACTGTCCCTGGATGTATTTAAGAGCCATTTGGATGTGGTGCTTGGTGATATGATTCAGCAGAGGGTTGTTAGGGTAGTATGATTAGGTTGTGGCTGGACTTGATGATCTTTAAGGTCTTTTCTAACCTGAGCGATTCTATGTTTCTATGCTGAGGGCTTGACTCAGCCTTCATAGGCTTCATTAGGAAGAACATTGCCAGCAGGTCCAGGGAGGTAATCCTTCTCTATTCATCATTAGTGAGGCCTCACCTGGGTTCAGCTCTCTGCTCTCCAATACAAGAAATGTACGAACTTAACTGGAACAAGTCCAGCACAGGCTCACAAACATGATGAAGTGACACGTGAAGTGGTTGAGAGAGATGAAACTGCTGAGATTAGAGAAGAGGAGGCTCACAGCGTACTTATCAATGTCTGCAAATTTCTGAAGGGAGCGTGCAAAGAGCACAGAGCCAGGCTCCTGTCAGTGGTGCCCAGTGGCAGTACAGGAAAGAACGGACACAATGTGAAACACAGGAGGTTTCCTCTGAACTTCGGGAAACACTGGCATGCATTACCCAGAGAGGCTGTGGAATTAAAACTTGAATGGACACGGTCCTGCTGTAGGTATTCCTGCTTGAGCAGGGAACTTGGCACTACCTCAAGAAGTCCCTTCCATCCTCAACGGTCCCATCGCTCTGTTATGCAAAACCGCACCCTTATGCCCCTCCCCAGGAAAAGGCAGCAGTTAACAAAACTTTGCGAAGCCAACACAAGACCCCTCCACAAAGAAGCAGCAGCAGGAGGTAGGGCTGGTTTGTGACAAAAGAGGCACGATAGCAGTGCATAACCCAGGCTTCCTTGTACAGAGAGGGTCGACCCTAGAGCTCTTCCTCACGGCATGCACCCCTCAGGTTGCTCCACTCCAGACCCTAACATACTGCGAATATATAGTAAGAGAGAAACGACAGAAACAGAGCAGCTTTCCCTCTGAGGATTCGCACCCTCCACCTCCACCGCCTGGCCAGCTGTCATGGTTGAACCCGCTCCAGAAGCCGGCCAAGGAGCGGCCGCCACGGTACCCGACACGGCGGGATGCTCTGCAGCTCTCGCGAGAGTTCGGCAGCGACTGCGGCGGTGGCGCTGGGGCGTCACGTCCGGCGCCACCCAGGGCGCAGCGGGCGCGCTGGTTGCTATGGTGCCGCGAGGGGCTCGCCTGGATGGCGCTGCCCGCGCCGACTCCTGCGCGCGTCTTCGCCGAGCTCTGCCCCGTTCCAGCTCCAGCCTCAGTCCCAGCCCCTGTTCCGGCGAGTGGCGTCGGCGGCCTCCCGGCGCCGTCCGGCCGAGAAGTCCACGTGAGCGGCAGCGCGGAGCTGAGCGCCGTCCCGGACCGTGCGCGGGTGTCGCTGCGGCTGGGCAGCCGAAAGGGGGTGGCCGGCGCGGCGCGGAGCAGCGTGTCCCGCAGGCTGGAGTACATCGCGCAGAGCGCCCGGCAGCGCGGCGTCCCGGTGAGCGGCGTCCCGGTGAGCGGCGTCCCGGAGCCCGGTGTCAGCTCGCGGGATGCCTCAGCGTAGTGCCGCGGCGCGGGCTCCCCAGCGGGCCGTGCGTTGGGCATGGTGAAAGCGTGGTCTTGCATGTAACGCCTTTTCCTCACTCCGATTGCTTCCCTCCTTGCGGTTGTGCTGCGTGTGTTTTTCGCGCGTTATCAAATAAATTTTGCGTGTTGTGCGCTCTTAAACGCGCAGTGGTGCAAAGCAGATCTCTGATGGAGTAAGTGGTTGTTACTGAAAGTGCTGACCGCTGAAGGCCCACAGGAAATGTGTTTGTTTCCAGTGTATCCGCAGATGGGCTGTGGAGTGGGGAGCTGGCTGTGTTCGCTACCAGCACAACAGGTTGTTTAATGGGAGATGATATGAAGGGCCTTCTCAGCCCTGATTCAGGGAACAGTCGTACTGCAGCTGTGGGGCTGGATGGCACGGAGGCGTGCGAGCTGTTGTGGGCTGCATCTTTCACCCATGTTTTTCACTTAGAGGTGACAGGGTGTGTTTCTGTCACATCCCATGAGCCCTGCTCAGGCTGTCAGGCTGGTGACAACCGGAAGGAGGATTCATCTGCCATCAGCATGTCTTTTTCAGCCAGAAACAGGGGGATTATGGGCTGAGTGTCTTTGATTTCTCTCATGTGAATTAATAGGAACTTAATCTCTTGGATTGTCAGGGGAATATGGGAAGACAAGGCAATTTATGCATTCATTTTTATTAGTAGGGATAATTATAAGCTTTGTATTCATCACCATGGGGAACTGTCAGACCATGGGGTGTTCTCACCCTGGATGCAATCAAACAGTGCTTCAACCTGGGAAAAAAATCAGAAAAAAATAGTTGCAGATACCCACCCTGCAATGGATTTGAATGCCTGACTTCCGATTTTGATCAAGTCTGATTGAAACAGGATTGCGTGGAGCAATCACGGCTAGGCTGGAAGCTGCTCTGGGCAGCCTGGCCTAGTGGTTGGTGACCCTGCCCACAGAGGGGGGGTTGAAACTGGATGATCATTGTGGTCCTTTTCAACCCAAATCATTCTATGATTCTATGTCAGATGATGCATGAAAGTGAACTGTGCTAAGTGAGTGAGAGTGCTTTTGAGATGCTGTGCACACTTTTACAAGCTACAGGAAATAATCACAGTGATGGTGTAAGCAGGTGGAAAAGAGGCTGGTTTTACACTGGGAGCTGAGCAGTCTGTGAGTTGTTACAGTAATTTCTCAGGACTCTGTTGCTATTTCAGAGATAGCACGTGTTGGAGGATGGAAGTGTTCCTTCTCTGCTGATTAGGGAGACTGTGACATGCTGCAGAAGTTCTGGGCTTCTCAGTGTTAGCAATGTGTTAGCTCCAGAGAACAACAAGTTGTGTTTGTTGGGTTTTTTGCAAGGGTAGTTCCCTATGGTGTCATTTTTATTGCTTTGTTCTACCCAATTTTCAGTCAGTACTGCTGGAGAAATCATTTGCCTTTTCTGTTGACTAACAACTGCTGGCAGTTTGTTCTTAATGTTTCCTAACATCCCTTGTTAAAAGCATTCTAGACTCTTCACATTCTCCATATGGCTCTATTTCTTTCAAGGTTATAGAAGGCCTCTTTAGAAATAGCAGGTTGGTCTATATGTTTCCTTATTTATTTATTAATCCATGGATCTATTTTCTTAACCCTTTGTTCTGCTGTTGTAGGAAGCCTGTGAGATCAGGAGTGTGTAACCTCTGCAGGAGCAGGAGCTTGTGTTAGCAGCTTGTCATGATGCCTGGGGCTGCACCTAATTTCCATGCATATTTACAAAGGAATTTAATCAGAAGTAGGTGCACGTAGTAGCATTTATTTATAGAGTGCTATAAGGATATACTCCATAGCACAGAATCTGCTTAGAGAGCTGCAGGGAAAGAACAGTCAGTAGGGAAACCAATCTCTTGCTGAGCCCAGCTGTTTAAAAGTAACATTTTTCCCTTTCTGTAGAAGCGTACTGTTTAATATTCAGACTGGGAATATACCTGGGGTGTGGTGTGTGAGAATGACACCCATCTTCTTTAATCACTGCATCTAACGATTGACATTGGCCATCTTGTTTAAAAACACCAGTGCTGGTACTTGTGCTAGTTATCTGAGGCTTTGGAGTGAGTGTTATTTAACAAAACAAACAAACCATTCACAAACAGTATCCAGCACACTCTGGTTTGGGATTTGTTCATGCTAGGATGTGTCCTTGGATATATGCACAACATTCTCCATATTTGGAGCCCATTATTCAGGAATCACAGTCATGGATTCACATCCATACAGTCAATGGAGAAAAAAAAAATTGAAATCTCGCTTACTTATTTACAGTTTACCAGTTTTAATGCATCCTTCATTAAGAGATATAGAAACCTCCATAAGAGATCAGGTTTTTAAGACTACTGTGTATTTTAAGAAATATCCTTAAAGTATCCTGTCATGTGCTTGGAGAAAACAATTGCAGAAGGCCAGGACACTTGAGGCAGTGAAAGTGTAACTTTTCCTAGGGCACAGTGAAAACTATTTTTCCCTTGTGGCTATTGTGATCAAATGAACAAAGTTCTGCAGCCAAAATGGAAACAGTAGACATAAGCAGTATGAATGAATGAATGAATAAATAAATAAATAAATAAGCCTTTTGCTATTGATGTAGTCAAACCCTGTATTCCAGCTTATAATTCTGTGATCACCAACCTGTCTGTTCTGTTTCCTTGTCTGAAGATAGAACACCCTACTGAAAGGGAACAGAATGTCTAACAGAAGATGTATCGCAAGAGGCCACATTGTTATGACTTCAGCAATTATGTCTTCCATTTATCTCCAGTAACTCACGCAGTTACTGTCAAATCCAGTGGGATAAAAATTAGCTGTGAGGGAAATGTTACAATAGATGGCACAAGAGGATCTTTCCCTCCCGATTGCATTGATCTTGCACTAGTGCCTAGAACCACACGATGGCACTGCCCCTAAACGTACAGCAATGGGGAGAGTGCAAGACCAAAACACAAACAAAAGATATAGAAGATGAATTCCTTCAGGGGAAACAGAACTTTTTAAAAGGGACTAAAGAATGGGGTGAAAAAAAAAAGCACTTTTTTTTGTTTACTGTCAAGTTCTATTGCAGTATGGTTATTTCTGTAAAATAGGAGTTCTATGTGTGGTTATTCCTACAAGAAAAGAAAGCTTTCCTGTAGAATTTGAGTCTTCTAAAAGCAGAAAGATTTACTCCATTTCATGAATAAAATGAGTAAAGGAGTTCATTCTCTGTTCATTGTGGGGGAGTTGGACTAGATGACCTTTAAAGGTCCCTTCCAACTCTAAGGACTCCATGATTCTGTGTTCTCTTACTGAACCACAGCTGCAATTACCTCAAACCTATGACCGTAAAAAAGGGGAAATACAGCTTCTAGGAATTCACTGTGCCTGGTCCTTGCCCTTGCCAAGAGAGATTTTCCGAAACCAAGGATGGTCATGCTTGTATTTCAGCACTGCTTATCAATCATAGCATTGAAAGAATTTGTTTCTTGAACGTACTGTGCAATGACAATTATGGGTCTCGTTTCCATTTCATATTTTAGAAGGAAAACGCTTCTCACGATTAATGTTATTTCTAAAAAAAATTATACGTGCTACTCAATAGAAGTGAACACTCGAGTCCTGTGTAGGAAATATTCTGACACAGAGCATCTTCTGAAATGTGTCAGCCCTGAAAGCAAGTATTACGTGTTCCGATGGAATTAGGATTAATAATGAAAGCTTTTTCAGTAATTTGGAAGGCTTAGCATCTGCTTCTCTACAGTCCATGACTATTAAATTCACATTTATATTCACAATTAAATTGTAAACTGCTTTTTGTTGTAGTTTTACAGTAAACTGTTCACCCAGACTGCTTACCAAAGAAGGCAGCGGGGGAAAGAAATGTTAGGCTGCTAGCAAGCTGGTCAGATATTCAGATGTAGCCGGAGTTACTCTGTATTTGAGTTTAATATCTTACTGATAAGGTTTTTCTAGTGCTCTGTGCAGACATTACATTGAATAATATAGCTGCTATTACTGCAGAATGTCAGATTGGAATAGCCTCTGTTAAGGGTTTCCTTCCTGCTGAATAACCGCTGATTAGGCATTGTTTAAATCGTCTTGCCATGAGCTGCTGTGGTTGAAATATCTTAAAATCTGAAGAGTACTTTCCATATGCTTTCTGAAAACAGCTGAAATCTCCTGTTTTTTTTTTTGTTTTTTTTTTATCAGGTGGATTGACAGTTACGTGCTGATACACAGAGCTTCTAGCTAGCAGTTGCTTTCAAGACCTCATTCCTCCCTTCAGGTGGATAGCAGCAGAATTAACTTATAGCGCTGCTGTGTAATTTACTTTAAATAACATCAAGAATTCTTTAACATCCGGCTTTAACTGAAGAGATTTGCATGGAAAATTCCCAACTTCTGTTGCTAGGTTATAAGTAATAAGCCAAAACTGTTCAACGTACGTACATTTCCAACAGACCCTTCATTTCTGTCTTTTGATATTGTATTATTGTATCTTGTTTTAGGAAGAAAACATGACTGTAACAGAGAATTTTAGCAGAGTAGAGGACACTTACCAGATGGAAGCAGAGGTATGTATTCATCCTAACAAAACAAAACAATGGAGCAAGGACCAATGGAAATTTACCCACTGTCTGTCCTCGTAATGAGGAGTAGGTATTTCCTGCAGGAAAACCAATGTAGTCCAAAGAAACTAAGGAAGGACTGCAGTTTAAAAGCAGCATTTGGTTGCAGTCTTCTGTTGTATACAAAACTTCTGCTACTGTAACATGGGAAGGATTATTTTCTTCTCAGACTAACGTGCTGTGATGCTGCAGAAGGGACTGCTTTGTGCTAGGACTCCAGGGCTGTCATCCTGTGGTGGTGTGAGCAAACCTTTTGCTCTCTCCTCCACCCCTGGATGTTCTTGCCCTCCTTTCGCAGGGAGTTTTACTTAGGTGGTAAGGTATTAGATTAGATTGGTTCAGAAAGCTGCTCCAATTAATCATAGAATCATAGAATCATAGAACCACCAAGGTTGGAAAAGACCTACAAGATCATCCAGTCCAACCGTTCACCTATCACCAATAGCTCCCACTAAACCATGTCCCTCAACACAACATCCAGTCGTTCCTTGAACACCCCCAGGGTCAGTGACTCAACCACCTCCCTGGGCAGCTCATTCCAGTGCCTGACCACCCTTTCTGAGAAGTAATGATCCAGCCTGAATCCTAATGTCCAGCCTGATTCTCCTCTGCTGCAGCTTGAAACCATTGCCTCTAGTCCTATCACTAATGACACGAGAGAAGAGGCCGACCCCCAGCTCACCACAACCTCCCTTCAGGAAGTTATAGAGAGCTATAAGGTCTCCCCTGAGCCTCCTCTTCTCCAGGCTGAACATTCCCAGCTCCTTCAGCCTCTCCTCATATGGCCTGTGCTCCAGACCCCTCACCAGCTTTGTTGCCCTTCTTTGAACACGTTCCAGGGCCTCAATGTCTTTCTTGCAGTGAGGGGCCCAAAACTGGACACAGTACTCAAGGTGCGGCCTCACCAGTGCTGAGTACAGGGGGAACTAAAAGATAATCTGGGAAAAAGGTGATGATTTTTTCAATATTTTAGCTCTGTGAACTGGAGGCAGTGAAAGGCAGAGGACAAGAATGAATGGGGGACAACAGTGGCACAACAGCCCTAATCTAGACTTATTTAAGCCACAGCTGAACAGCACCTGGACTTTAGTCTGTTCTACGCGACTCTGCCATCAGCCTGCTGCAAGTAAAACAAAGCTAATTGTTTCCTAGGTAATTCGCTTTGAATTCTGCAGGTAAAAAGTGCTGAGTGAAAGTCAAGTATTATGGGAATAATCCCATTTACTTCAGAATCAGCTCAAGGGGGTGTATTTTTGCACATTCGTACCACTGGGAGAAGTAAATGCTATGCTGAAAGTATTCCCTAAGGGAGATTATGTATTTTTAGTATGTGAATCTTTTCAGCTTTTATCCCTTCAGTCACTACAAAGCAACTTTACTGGTTCTTACAAAGTAAACATAGAAGTCCACAATAAAATGATAGCAGTATAATAGAGCTGTTGTTCACAATCCCCTTAAAACAGAGTTCAGCCTCCTCAGTCTTTTTGTTTAAGGTATATTCTCCTAACAACAACAAATGTACTGAATGTTTGGAGAACAAAATTTGAATTTTGGAGATGAGTCCTTGGCTATGTAAAATGATGTCATCACTGTCATCTACTGAATGACTTTAATTTCACAGTTTAGATTACAGCTCTCATGAAAGCTTCAATTACGGAGTCTTTTAGATAACCTATAGCTAAAAATTAATAAAACTGTATTGATTTATTGTTTAGGCAGTACTTTGTTACCAGCAAACTTAGGCCTACAACTTCAGTCTTATGTGGTAACTTAACCAATCACCATCCTTCCCCTACCATTAATTTTCAGTCCAAAATATTGTAAGTGGAAAGCAAATTACATGGATTGAGTATTCACTGTTTGGACCAGCTGTAGTTGTTGTACTGAAGTTTTATGGTTGCACAGTGCCTGGGAACCAGAGCATTAAAATCTGCTTACCCACAGTGCTGCTCCTGGCTGGTCTGCGTGCTTAAGTACCAGTGTTGTGGCTCTTAATGCAGAGATTCGTTTCTCTTTGCCTCTTCCCTTTATGTAAGCACTTTTGTTATTGCAGCTTCATAAACTGCTGAAGCTCCATTGACCAGTGTGCTGTACTACTTCATCAATATAAATGAATTTAAAATTAAATAACATTGCCTTCTGTACTAAGGAGTCTGCCACTGTGTTTGTTATACACCAAATCACAGAAAGTCATGCATTGTTCCGTTCTGTGAACTTTTTACCATTTGTCTACTGTAAGAATTTTCAGAAGGCTTGAGAAATTTCCAGACAAATAACTATTTTAAGGTATAATTAAGATACACTTTGAGCTGCAACTCTAATTCATTCTTTAGCAAAGGAGAATATGCAGAAGAGCAAAGTTTTACGAGATCACAAAGCTTTATGATATCTTAATCGTAATAGTTCATTTAGTGCATGCTGATCAAATGGGATGAAGCTTAGGTAGTTCTTGTACACATCTTAATATACTTGCCTTTTCATAAATCACAACTTCTTGTCCTTTACAGCCTTACCCTAACCTTACCATGTGTCCATAATGGTTTTGCCTACCCTATGTTTTCACACTTCTTAGTCTTCATTATAATTTTATTAAAGAAATCAAAAGCCCATTTTGCATTTTATTGCTCAGATATCCTCTTTAAATTCAAGTAGAATTTACTGAATGTAGGCCTAAGTAATCTAAGTGAAAACTGGGAAAGAACAAAATTCAGTATCACTCAGTGTTTTTCTGCTCCCAGGAGTACCTGATTACATGCTGCTTTATTAACAATAAATTTCCTGAGTGCCCAAAGCCACCCCAGACTGAGTAGCTTATCTCTTACTTAAGACCTACCGTTCTTTTGCTTGATCGTTCTTCTGTTTCATGCCCTTGAGGGAACTAATCTTGTAAATGTTGATAGCAATCTGGAAGACACTATGTCAGTCCTCATAGTGAGACTATATCATACTGAGACCAACTTCCACAAAATGCAATTAGAACCATTTTCTTGGAAAGCAGCACAAGAAAATACATGAGTATGGCAAGAGCTCTCACTGAAGAAAGAAATCTAGCTTTAGTCTCATCTTTGGTCTTAGTTCAGGTTGGTGCTGCACCTCCCAAAAGTGATCCAGCCACCAATTTATGGATGAAGGGTATATAAATCAAATGAATGTGCATACTTGGGGCACTTTTGCACAACAGACATGATTTGTCATCGTAGAAGGTGTAATTACCCTGTCACTTGATCTCGGCCAGTTTTTAAGGCCCTAAGCTGAGCTGTGGCTCAGTTTTGTGAAGGCTGAGCCAGTACAAAGATTCAAGCCAGGATAAGGTGCATCTACACCAAGAGAGGCTAACAAGAGCAACAAAATTAGTGCATTAATTGCTTTGTGATAACTGTCAGTATCCATTTTTACCTTACCCTGCAGATGTAGTAGCCCTTTCTCACTGAAAGATTCAACTCACTTAGATGGTCTTAACCACCAAGTAAATGTGTAGCATGCCCACAGAAAGTTACTGCAGTGCAGCTGAGGTGCAGTAGTTTGGATTTCCATAGCTATGCCTTCACTGGGGTAGGCTGCATGGATTGCATGGAGAATGTGTTCTGTACTTCACGTGGGTCAGCAGTGGAATTTCCTGTTCAACAACTTTCTTTGTCCCAACCTGATGAAGCTTTATTGATGTCCAAAAAGAAGCGAAAGAGTCGGGGATAAGAGGTGTTGACCCTGACTTGGTGATCCGAGCAGTGTACTGTTAGGTGAAGATGAGGATTTGGTCCTAAAGAAAGATTTTGAGAGCTGAGATTTCTGCTTGCTGAACATTTCGGCAGCCGGGCATCATTACTTCAGTGCTCACAAGTGCCCGGCTGCAGGGAAGGCTGTGGGGCTCTGAATCCAGGCTGATAGCATTGCCTGCTTTGTAGCACTTGGGAAAACACTTTAATTCCTTATGTATCTATATTTAATGCTTCTTATTGCCAAAGCTACAGACAGCTAAATATTTAAATTGTGTTTAATCCAAGACTGAAGTGCCATGGTCTTTTTAGCCTCTGTAATAAATCCGTTCACCCACCACAATGTTTTGAGCCCACTGCAAACTAGACCGGACTAGGCTTATTTTCTTCTCATAGTTTAGATTTCTTGAACGTAATGCATGAAATTAAAATGTAATTTTCCTTCATGCACAATGTTTTCCACAACATTTTGCTTGGGCTTCCGCATAATTAACATCTAGTAATCTGAGTTTAAATTTAAAAGAGCTAAGATGCATCTAATCATGTGTCCCAAATAGCACATGTTCATTTTTCACATTGTCTGCATACCATGAACACCATGCTTCTTTTCTTATTCTTAGTCCTCAATTTTTAATCATTTTATGAGTTTCCTTCTGTTGCAAAACAGCTCATCGTCTGTACGGGTACGTAAGTGTTCCAGTGCAGTAAATGTTTGTGTTATATACAGAATTAGCACATTTAGTTAGTTTGTAGCTATCCGTCTTCATGCTGACTTACTTAGACATGTTGAATCATTGAAGAAAACATAAAAGAAAATTACTTGTCTGATGTCTGTGTTCACTCCCAGGTCTGTATTATATTCACTGATTTTGGAAAAATGCAGAATGTTTGCAATCTACTTATTGAAAAGTTAGGGACTTCTGTTACCATCAGCCCACCTCATTTCTACCACACGCCAGAAGCCATAGACAACCTTCGGTAAGTTTTCTCTTGTGCCACGAATTTTACAGCCTCAGATAATATTTAATGTGCATACTTAATTTCTACAGTTCGTAATGGGAGAAAATAGTTTCCTTCATACATATGAAAATTTATGTTTCAGATTTTAGCATTAGGTCTAAATATAACTTAATGCTTTTCAGCTTGGGAGGATGAATCTTCTTATTTTCTACAGTGCCCCTGCGCAAAGGCAGAATGTAATAAATGTTTTCTCACTGATTTCCATTGGAAGTATTACCTGCTGTGAATATTAGGTCAACACAATTTGACTTCTTTTACATCAGTGTGTGTAATTTGAATTTATTCGTGAAGGTACAAATATGTGACCAAACGCTGATCATTCTAAGTACCCTTACCAATTCCCAGTGCTTTCAGCAACTGACGTCTAGAGACGTCAGTATTGTATCTCAAAAGCGTCCATACAAGAGTCCAGAAATCAGGCCAGTGATTTAAATAGATGCTGGTATGACTTGCAGCTGGGCCACCCAAGTGTTTGGAGCAGGGGTTGGATGCTTGCTGTGCCCCACAAGCCACTAGTGCCTGCAGCATATTATAGGCGTTTGAAATGCTTGATTATAGCTGATGAGGAGGCTGACATTTTCTCCTTGCAGTTTCACCTCAAACTACCCAAAACTACCACCCAGAAACTGTGGGAAAGTGACGTTCCTCACACCTATGCAGTTATAAGAACTGACAAACTTGAAAAAAGTGTGTGGAAGGAATACTTGTACGAGTTGGCTTTGCTTATTACCGTGCTGTTTTTTCTACCTCTCAGCCGTAGAGTGTGTGTTGCTGCTGTTGGAAACACACGGCAGAAAGCTCAAGAAGTGTGTCGGCTGTTTGGCCAGTCATTGGGAAAACCTTTATTAATAAAAGAAGAAGAAACGAAAGAATGGGGAGGCCACATAGACAGTCACCTATCTAACTCCCCAGATTCACTGACGCCGCAGGAAAGAATCCAGAATGCTACTGCTTATGCATCTTGTAGAGTGTTTGCTGTGTTTGAGATAAAGGGAAAAGAAAACAGAAGAAACAAGTTGCTCTAAAAATTTTCTAATCATACTTACTTTCTTAATAAATTTTTATGCCTTCTTAATAAATGTAAAATTTACATGTTTCTTTTTTTTTTTTCTGGTCTGCAACCCACCAGTTGTTCACTTCTAATGAAATGAAACTTTCAACATAAAACACCCTTAGGAATGCTTTATTCCGTCACATGAAAAAAAAACACCCATGCTTTAGTTTTAGCTTGATGCCTATTTGCTCAAGGTTAAAAGGAAATAATGTTGTCCAGATTTACATTATATGTACAAATACTTGAATGCTTCAGTCATGAGGATAGATGTCTCTCAACCACGGCTGCAAAATATACTTTGATCCATCATATCCACAGAAATAGACATTAACATCAGGGTGGTGTACCTGAGAAAATATTTCAAGTTGATTCAGTGTTAGCACAAGAATTAGCAGGAAAAACAAAGGGATACTGTGATGATGTAAGTTACCAGCTAGCTTCTTGAAAACTCCTGATTGATTAGTCTAAATTCATAATGTACACAGATATACTTTCAGAGGGATTTTCCACACACTTTAATACCGTTTATATGATCAGAACAGTGGCTTTCACAGACCATCAAGGGCTCTACAAATGAACAAATCTCCGGAGGTATTACTTGCTAAATCTAACTAGGCTTGACTTTCTAACACAACGCTGTTTCTAATTGAAGTAGTTTCCACTCAGTTGTCACCGGTATAACTTCCTGTTATTTTTTTGGCTGGATCAGTTATGTAATCCAACCAGGCAGGCAGCAGGAATGCTAGAGCAGTCAGGGAAGTGGTGAAGACGCACCAAGTTGATGATCTTTCACAGAATCATAGACTGGCTTAAGTTGGAAGGGACCTTAAAGATCACCTAGTTGCAACCCTCCCCACCGCAGGCAGGGTTGCCTCCCAATAAATCAGGCTGCCCAGGGCCCATCCAGTTGGTGTACCACAGTGTCTAATTTGAAGATGCAAGTCCACAAGTGGCAATCCAAGGTAAGCGTTTTGTTATGATCCAGAAAGCCAGCAGGTTAGAACTGTCCGCTGGAAAATAGTTAGGGCAAGTTCAAACATTTTCTTGTTATTTTCAACTTTTTAGGAAAGAATTCTGCCCATTAGGTGGTAAGGGCAATCTGCAAGACTTCTTTTGAACTTGAGGTATAGGCATGACTACCTATTAATTTCTACTTGATGGTTTTCAACTATCTAGATTGGCAAGCATCTAGATTATCTTCTCTAATAATCTGTGGGAAGACTAAGCCTCTGGTTACTGGATTTCACAAGATAAATATTTGTGGTGAGGTATTTATTTCTCCCCATGGGCTATAAATGTCACTGAACGTAGCCAACAGACTGGCATAATAAAAGAGTCCTTTTTTAGACACAAGTCTGAGTGATCAGAACCCAATTTTAAATACTGACGACAGTCATCTGCATAGTTCCTACTCCTGAGTTCAGGCATGTTGATTGTTTTGTATTACTGGCTAACACGGTTGTTTTTACTAGTCTCTGACTAGTTTAAGGATCAGGTGCATCTTTTGTAAGTTAGAAATCAAAAACCACCAAGACCATGATATACAAAACAGGATTCTAGGCTAGCAGAGTCTTGCAATTAAAGAAGGGAGACATTATTCAGTCTAGGCAGTGACTAAGCAGAAGCTTTTTGAAATGCAGATTTTTCAGGGTTGAATTGAGAAACCAATGTACTTGGCTAGATTCAGTAGAAAGAAATTAAATGACTTGTCCAACATTGATGGGTCAGTGAAATTCTAAAACAAAAGCCCGTGTCTGTCCATGTCTGCAACAGCTTGTACATAACAAAAGCAAAGTTGCTAAAAGACTGAAGGAAAACAAACAAACAAACAAACAAACAGAAGAAAAACTGCCTTAGTATTTGGATACTTTAAGTAGACAGTAACTTGTTCAAGTTATTTATTACCTTCTGAAAACACATTTGAAAGTATGGCAGTAGTTTGCGTGTCTGCTTTCTCTATTGGTTTCACCTTTGTAAATTAATTATTAGTTTTCCTTTGTAAATGAAATAGTTTCTATTAAGCCAAAGGTCAGCCAACTTTTAAACACAGAGGGTAACAAACAAGTTGCAACTAAATAAAAATAAATGCTACCTGTAATCCCATAATAATTTTTATCTCTTCCTCAGAAACGTAAGTGGTAGATCTGCCAAATCCACTTGCATTGTTAATAAGAATTCGATAGTGAGGAGTATCTTTTACATCCTGTAAAAACAGAAGGAAAATAAAGAGCCTCAAGAAGAGATGGTGACTAAAGATTACATTATATAATCCATTAACTTTTACTAGACTTACAGAACCCAAAACCACTCAATATACACATATGGCAAGTTTACGTTTTGTGATCACGCCAACATCAATTTGGAAAACTAAATATAAAACAATCAAAATGCAGCGAGGTTCTTCTTGGCAAATATATATATTTTTTATTTTAGGAGCCAAGATTTTAAGTACCATTTTCTTCCATGCATCTGTCAAGATATATGACTTAGAATATTTCTTTGGGCCTGCTTTCTGTATATAGGTCCCGTGACAATATTAGCCCTCCTACCTTCGTAACTGTTGACAGAGAACACCAGAGAGAAAGGGTCAAATTCAGAGCACCTCCAACAACCTCAGAGTCCAATCGTGGATAAAGTTACAGCAATATATAAAAATCCTCTAGCCAAGAAGGAAGTGTTGCTTACTATCATTTTTGTAGTGCCTACAAACCCCAGTCACTGGCCAGGGTCCCACTGTGCTGACTACTGTCCGTAAACGTTCCCACCTAACGTAACTCACAATCTAAACACTAAACAGTGATGGATGAATATGGGCAGATAAATGGAGTTTATGCGGCAGTTAGTATTGATCCATGTGACAGAATGGCCTCTGCTCAACAATGCAGTAATGGATGCAAGGCAGAAAAAGGATGGGCTCAAAGCTTGGCTAATATTCAGTGGAGATTTGCAACAACCAAGCTTAATAGTTGCCTTTTAATGGTCAGAAGGCATTTTGCATTGCAGGAGCACAAAACATGAAAAAGCAAGGGCAAGTCAAAAATGGAAAAAAAAAAAAAAAACAACCAAAACACAACACTTAAAGCACACTTTCACTACTGAAATTAAAACCATAATATGAACACAAGGTCACTGGGAGAACAGAAAACTGTAAGATGCTTAAAACGAATCAGAATGCCTGATGGAAAATACATGGGTGTGCAGTTGGTAACAATACCATTGAGGGGACAAAAAGAGCAGGGGGAAGAGCAAGAATGCAGATGTTTTAGAAGCCAAGGATGAGTAGCAGATGGATAAAATTACAGCAGGGAAGGGACAAAATGAGCTGAATGTCTGCTCCCAGCTGAACATGAATTCTCATCTACAGGCAGTTTCTCATTTTTTCTCATTTTCAGTCCTCTCTGACTGATGAGTGCCTTCCTGCCACTTAAGCAGCATGGTAGTGGCCAACTCCCAAGTATCCTGCACTACGTTATCAGGCCAGCACTGTCAACAAACATTTAGCATCTGATTTTCAAATACAATGCAGACTTAGGCTACAGAATTTCAAAAGCTTCAAGAATTCCAATAAAAATTCATTGTTAAATAGATACACATTTCAACTGTCTGGATCCTAAGAAGCATAGCTTCCTATCTGAAACTGATTAAACACAAAGGCTTACTTGCATTTCTTAGGTGCAGTGAAGATGTTACCAATTATATGTACTCTAGAAGATCAGATGAAACTTTTCAACTTCATTTACACGTCATGAGAAATTTGTTCTAACATTGCAGGTTGACGCTGCTACTTTAAACACAACACTGTGTATTAAAAGTAATTTTAAGTCAAGAAATGTCAAGCACAACCCCAACCAGCAAAGTTTAACAAATCAGTGCTGCGAAAGCAAAGCTCTGCAGTGGTGATAGTGCAGAAGAAGCAGAGGTATCTCTCAGCTGCACAGCTGACAGGGGAATCAAGTATTTGCCATTAGGCTAGCAGGAGTGTTTGAGATTTTCTTGTTTTTAACCATAGTTATTCTGCTTCTGTATTCATAAAACGGAGTTTAATTCAGCCAAACCTCTTTTTCTGGAGGATATTTGTGTTGTAGCCATTCTTCTGGAGCTTCAGCTTTCACATCCCATCCAACAATGACTCCCAAATAACCAAATCTTTTGTGAACTATCACCTGTCCCACACTGAACTGGATAGATTCAGGCTTCGGAGTGTGAACATGAGATGATGCTAATTTAATAAAGAAAGAAAGTTAGAGAGGAGAAGTGTTTTATAAAGCACATTAAGCATTTACACAGACAACCACATTCTTCTGACTTCTACTAGAAGAGAATTGATGGTTAGATTTATAGGCAAAAGTTAGCAAGGAAACAGGTTGGTTTGGTTTTTTTTCCCCCCAGGAGTCTTACTATATTTGACAAAGCAGCAATCAATAAGGAAGGTCATTTTCTATTTGTGTGTCTTTGGTATTACATACAAGTCTTAAAAGTGTTTTGGAAAGCATAAACACAGGTATGTATTGACAGTTACTGTTCAGCTTCACCTTTATATTCAACATTTTACAATGCTACACACGATAACTAATTTTGTCATTATTTTTTTTCCAGTATGGGTCATGGAATGTTTCTACTCCATCTACTGTGGGAAATTTTTTGTCAGAGCAGAATAATCAATGGTTTCTTTTTCCTTTTATGAAGTTGATTTAAATGCACTCATTTGAATCAAGTGAAAACTATACCATTATTTCACACATCAATACAAAATACACTCAAATCTATTCAATTAAACAGATGCATATATGTGGTGTATCGATAACGTCACACAACGCAAGGTGGAAAGACCTCAGATTTTACATGTTCTGTTTTGCTTTCTGAATAGTATCAGAGTTTAGAGAGCACGGGGAAAAAAATAACAAGTTAAGTATAGAAATGCACTGTAGGAGAACTTAGAACACATTATCACTAGCAAAATCCAAAAAGATTGCAAAGACTTCAATACCTGCAAAATAAGAATGGTTTTCTGCTTCATTGTTGGCACTTTTAATTTTCTTTTCTCCATGGTGCCAATTCCTAAAATGTAAAATTAATAACCAAACATTCAAACAAGTTAATTAGAAACTGAGTTTTAGGATAATCAGCTTTCTGATTATTACTTTAAGCCTCTGTCTGAATAAAGGAATGCTGCAAAGTCTTTGGCTCAAAATTGCTCATAATTTGAAGCCCAAACAGAATGAGAATTTTACTTTAACACCACTTCAAGACAAAGGAATTTTTTCCAAGAGGATCAAAGAACATGAATAGAACTTCCTTGGATACGTAGCTCCACAGCTGCATTAGAATTTTTATTTCAGACAAAACCCATTTACTTTCTCTGGATGAGCTTGATACTATTCTGATTTGTAAATTCTACTGTGAAAACTTTAAGATCGGTTAACTGTCATTCGTACAAGACATCAGCAATGACTCCCAGCTTAAGTAAATAAGTAATAAGTAAATAAGTAAATAAGCTTAACAAATAAGCTTAGTAAATATAGCTTATTTGTGCTAAGCTGAATATAAAGGCGGAGAACTTAGATTTTTTTGGAGGGGAGAGGCGGGGGGTAGGCTATCAAATATTTCTTCTGCTCAAAACATAGTAGGATCAACCTATGAAAAAAGATAATTTGGGCAACCCTGCCCATGGCAGACCAGTCCATCCACAGCAGACAGGAACCCACTGGTGCTAAAGAACTAGCATTTGTCCTACCTTCCTTCCTCTTCTATGATCTTCGCCAGCTTTTCTCTTTCAGTCTTACTCCCTTCACCCTGCCTGGAAGAAAGCAAAAGCAGGTTCCACAACTGTGCAAACTATGTATTTCTTCTTCTTTTTTTTTTTTAATCTTAGGTTAACTCACACCTGTTGGAAGGCTTACGGTTGACAAATATCTTTTAACAGAAGCAGGAAGAAGCAAATAACCTGACTTGTCAGACTGTTGTTGAAAACAGCAACTAGTAAGGAAGGTTTGGAAAGTCACAAATGTCGCCAGATTTTTAGGATAACCAATTTCTTTTTTTGATGATAAAAAAAAATCAGAAAACACAATCTGCTCCAAAAAATATACAAATAACTGACCGATATTTTAGTGTTTGAAGGTTTTATCTTTACATACAAGTGACACTTTCTGCAAAGCTGATAAGCAATTTACAGTGAAGCTGAGAGCAGCACACTTTCCTTTTGTATGTCACTCCGCTAGGCTTTCCTGGGGGCAAAAGTAAGTCTGAATTTTCTGCAGTTCAGAAGTACTCCTTAGCACCTGGATCACTGTACATGAATCAATTATAAAGCACCTTTAATGTCTAGGCAGCGTAGAACCTTTGGTATTTCTACTGCGCAAGGATTATGTCTCATAAAGGAGCCCTTTAACCTCCCTGAACAAATCCATTCAATAATTGCCTATGGGATATAGGCATATGGGTAAATGAACACAACCTTATTTTTTTCTAGACCGTTTCATCCACAAGTAACCAATAACCAAGTTTGAATCCTAAACCCACAGATTTCCTATCTGCATTTTCTAGGGCCACCATGTATAGCATAAGATGCCCATCTGATTCTTGTAGATCTTATCATGCAAACATTAATGCAATTAATCCAGTGGTCTTTGATACAGATCAGTTTAAAGCAGTGGATAACGCATACAGAATCACTGCCATGAATTATGTCCAGCTTCACATGGAGTTCAAATTGCACGTTTGTGTAGAAGACATGCAACGGTTTTCTTAAAACCGGTGCAAAGCTACAAGTCAGTCTCAACGAGAAAATGAGAGCCATTTCCCCTCTGTTACTCATTTCACCCCTGCAGCATAACCTCCTGTTAAAAATAGGCCGTGCTTGAAAGATGCAGACAGTACGTAACACCTACCTCGCCCCTGATAGCCACAGCTTCAAATGATCTGCCCACAGGTCCAGGCTCAAGTAAGATTTCTTAAAGCTGCTCCCGCAGGAAATTAACCTTCAGTAGTGAAAAAATAACACCACAATGTTTTAGAAACCTTCTACAAGATTTTTTATGTTTACAAATATATTAACATTTACATTTATATACATATAAACTTTAAGGTTTCACTTCTGCAGCAAACAGAAAAAAAAAAGCCCATGACAAGGAACAAGTTCGTCACAAGATTCATATCTAGACTGTAAATAAATACCCTTTCAATCATCACTTGTGCCAGTAAACCACATGTAAGTGTTGGAAAATGTCACCTGTCGTGGCAAAGTAGCTTTTCTTTTCCTGCAGTCAGGCCACAGAAATTGATAAATTGCATCAGAATCTGCTGTTTCAGCTGTTACTTGGGAATACCGAGCACAAGGCATTTTAAAAATGGTGCCCATCACTAAAGGACTGTTAAAAAATACCCCAAAAATTCTTCATGAACCTAAATGGTTAGCATTTGACTTCAACTGTGAAATCTCTGTTTTAAATGGGGATCTTTACCCCCCACATCTTCTTTTGCATGGTACATATTCAAGATAGCAACATTAGCAATTGTTACCAAAACTAAATGCTTGGATCTGATGCATTATCGTCTGTCTTATGTTTAGGTACATATACATGCGACCCTGTCAATACAGAAACTCTTAATTCATGAACAAAATGGCACCATTAACAGAATTTCTGTTACTTAAGACTCCATAATGACTAATATTGTGCAAGAAAACCTATTTTAAGAATAAGTATCAAAAGGTAACGGAAAGTTAGAAATAGTCTTATTACTCAAACATTTCATTTCTCTCCTTTTAAAGGGACATATTTATATAGATTGGAATGTCCAAAAGCGGAACGAGATGCAGCTTTGCAGTCAGGTAGATTATACACAGATTTTTACATGAAGACAGCAGGTGTTGTCACTCAGATGCTGAAAGAATCTTTAATACAGCCACATTAAGCCATAAAGATATCTTAGGTTTGGTGTGAATGTTTTTGTGCAGGAACGGGCAGCGTCCCTCTCAAACTCTCACTTCCCAGGACAAAGGTTCACTGGGAATGTCAAGAGAACTCTCTAATAAATAGCATATGGGAGGAGAGATGTACCACCGTTTTGTCACTCGGATGCGCTGAGCAGGGTCTCTTCCATACCACTGGGATATGTAATACTGCGTAGGAAGCGCAGCCAGCAGCGCGCAGATCTGCAGGGCTGCAGCTGTGCTGATGCGAGGCATCCCAACAAGAAGCTCTTCAAAGACACTTCCCTGCTCTCTTATCTAAAAAAGAGGGAAAAAAATGAAAAAGGAAAAAAAAAAAAAGAAAGATATATAAGGTAACATGCAGCTTGCCTAGCTGCATAGAGCTTAAAAGTTCCCTGCGGATTATTTTGTTACTCCACAGGATAATATACAAACTGTACACACAAACGTTAATTAGGTTTCGCTACATTAAATTTGAGAGCGTCTATAGAAACTAATAGAAGACTGAAATAGAGTAATTAAGTGCATTAAACACATTTGACACATCAGATCGATGGCCTCAGAAAAAGCCCATTTAGATGCAGTATTGCATGTGCAGAACAGAGGGATTTCTCTCCAAGAATGTCTCCTTCAGATCAGAAGCATTACCCCAAGGTAAAAGGTAAGAGAATCATAGAGTCATAGAATAACACAGGCCGCAGTCACACCACAGCCTGGAATCACAGAATGGCCTGGATTGGAAGGGACTCCAAGCATCGTGAATCTCCAACTCCTCCGCCACAGGCAGGGCCACCAACCTCCCCATACTAGACCAGGATGCCCTGGGCCCCATCCAACCTGGCCTTGAACACCGCCAGGGACGGGGCATCCACAACCTCTCTGGGCAGCCTGTTCCAGCATCTCACCACTCTCATAGAAGAGAACTTCCCCCTGACATCCAGCCTAAATCTTCCCTCCCTCAACTTAAACCATTTCCCCTTGTCCTGCTGGAAGCACACCAACACCCCAGTCATCCTTCCACACTGGTTACAGAATGATGGGGGTCACTGTAACTGACACTGCCTGGACAGCAGGCAGGCCCCATGGCCCCGAAGTCCTGCCCACACTCCCAGGTACCTCAGCAGCCGTCAGCACGCGTTTCTGCTCTGCTCTGTCCACCCTGAGGCACAGCTGAGGTCTGTCTCCCACAGCTCCTGCCCTGCGGGCTCTTCACTCTGTGGCCCCAGGGTGAACGGCACCCCTAACCCTTACTCTGTGAAAGGAGAACAAAAAGAAAGGAAGAGTTGCTTCTTACTCTCACAGCTTCCTTTTGAGTGAATACACGCTGCTCCCCTGAGCACAGATTTCAGTGGTTTCTTCCGGAAAGGTGAACAAGCCCACTTCCCTGCCACACACAGAAGCCCAATGGAAGTTCCCTGGTTTTAATATTATGCAAAAAACAACCAGGATGTAACACGTACTTGTGACACAGCGTGCCTGGGACCACCCTCCTGGCAGCTCCAAGCACTCTTTGCGGCAGGCACAGCGCCCAGCTCTGTCAAGGGTGCATGAATACATAACTGAAGCCTGAGTGTCCTCCTCATCTCTCAGGACATCCATCAGGACTTCACCCTGGCCTCTACCAGACTGGGTCTGCTTGCACTGGGGCCACAGCTGCTGAATGAGTCACCTCTTTGTCACTTCAGTGAGTAGCATTGATATTTACACTCTCCAAACTAAAATAAAACTACAGAAAGTTCTTTTTTTTTTTTCTTTTTTTTTTTCTTTTTTTTTTTCCTGCAGGCATGTGCTACAAGTGGCAATGGTCTCTGACACAATGCAAAAAATACAAGAACAAAACAAAACCATTTGATGGTACGGGCTGAAAGCTCTCCCGCATTCTATCATGCACAAAATCAGTAACGTATATCATAAATACCAGCCCAACACACAGTGTTGTTAGACATCTAATGAGTCACTAACTCCCTTCTAGAGACAGGGAAAAGTCATGAAGGGTCACTGCTGGACAGAGCAGTGGAGCAGCATTGCCTTTTCTGTATATCACACTGCTGGCCAGAACACCTTGTCTTGCTGCTGGGCCTGAATTGCATTTTCTTGGGCAACAGTTTTGAGCCCAGGGCCCATGAAAGCATAGTATCAGGCTTACATTCAACATCCTGGGGAATGCAGTCAAACAAGGGTAACCCATCTTTCTAGTGCAGAAAATGCTTTGAATTCCTGTATCTTGGCTATGCAGGCAGCTAAGGAAAAACATGTCAGGATTTGGCACTGCTTCTTTCACCCCTCCATAGCTTGTGTTACCCCTCAATGATCTTCCCTTCCCAGCCTCAGGGCCCCCCCATAGTCCTTCTTTGCTTTGGGGTCTGTCCACATTAGTAAGGTTGTACAAAGATGACCAGAGGCTGGCAAAAGCTACAATGGCAGCTTCAAGGCAGCTTTGCTGGAAAACAAAATATGTGGGAACTCAATGGGCAGTCCTGGGGTTTTGTCTGTGGGTAGATGCCAGCCTGTGCAGTATGGAGGTCTACACCATTAAAACCTCATATAAATACCAACCTTGACTGGAAATACTAACAAAACCTGAGGAGAATGTTTTTAAAACAACAGATCAAGTTGTTTCTCAATAAATAAAATATAGCATAACTATCATCAGTTACATAATAAAACCATTATTCCTCCATGCAGTTAAAATGTCATTATAAGGAGAATATAGCATTAAGCTTTTCGAAGGTACTTAGGAATAGTGTATCACAGAGGAATCACAGCCTGTGGCCAATTCAGCAAAAGAAAATGCCTGCTTATTCCCTATGTTGCTCTAACAGAGGGATGAGATCAGGACCTGAAGAGGAAAATGCAAATATGCTTCCTCTAGGAGCCTCACTTCCAGCATCAAAAGCAACTGGGAATAACAGGAAGGAAGAGAAAGAGGGGTAGAAAGACACAGTTTTTGTCTGAAATGCCTTTCTCCAGGCAGATATTTGGTGCTCAGGCAGATGCGAATGTTGGTTTTAGCACCTAAATAAGCTGGCTGGATATGAAGTTAGAAACTCTTTAAGGAAGAGGGGATTGCAAGTTTCAGGTGGCTCTTCCTCTTACTCGAATAAAGACCATTTCCTGCCAGACAGCACATTCCTCCCTAGAGTTGGAAAGGTTATCTGTGCAAGGGCAAGGTCTCTCCATACAAATAGATTGGTATACATACACATACATACGTCTTCCTCTAAGGAGCAGGCACACTGGCTCACGCAATGAGACGAATTGGGTTCCGTTGGCTTCTGGTAAAAATGAAAAAATGCAGCTGTGACTTGATCTGCAGGGCATCAGGTACTGGGAAAGTAATCTAAATCCACACTTCTTTTTTTGTGAGTGATACGTAATGTGGTGAAAGGTGGGTTTAGTTCTTTTTTTATTAATCCTCCCAGCATCATGTCTTTATGTGTTCTTGGCAATGGTAGCAGTTGAAGTCAACCTTTTCATTACCCTGGATTGAATTTGTATTTTTGTCAAACATTAGGAAGCATTTTTTCCCACCCTTCCTTTACCCCTAGACAGCAGAAAGCTTGGGGAAAACAATACGAGAAGAGTTTGCCATGATAGCAATCAAGTAAAACTATAAAACAGGATAGGATAGGATAAAAATAAAATATGGAGTCAGACTTGTAACTCATCAGCATTTTTAAGGGCACCAGATACCAAACCAGTATTACTGTCCCTCTAATCTCACTTCTGCTTTGCCCACAGCTCACAGCTGTAACTGCTGGCCACGTTTCATAGATGTAACCACGATAGTGACTGAGCAGCAACACAATGTTCAGTAATACAGAGCTAAAGCTTTTTCTCTGGCAGAAGATCAAGCTCAGTGAAACAAATCTTTGAACAATCAGGCAAGAGAATCTAATGTGCATTTTCTATACAGGCTTAGCCTGAGTTGTTCTTTATCTTTTTTGAGCAGCCTCTCCCTACACTTGTTCTTTCCATGTCCTGTTAGCAAAGAAGTCATTTCTAGCAGTCCGAAGGCTTTTCTACTGATGTGAGATGCAGGTACCTGGTGACTGAGATAAACTCTTCAGAGGGCAGCAGTGATTAAATATTAAGTGACCCATTTTCCCTGAAAACATGGAGCAGCCTGTGCAGTACAGCATGGGTAGATCACCCAGAGATAAATGCTAAACAGCGTCTTTCAACTCTAGGGTTTTCACTATCATCATCTCCATGAAGAACTTTCAGATCGATGCAACTGTATTTCACTCAAGTTTAACCTCATCCATTTGCATATGACAGCACATAACAGTACCAGCCGTTCGGTAGTTACTTAAACAGGGTTCTCTCCCCCAAAATTGATCCCCACCCCCTCCCCAGGAGGAAGGCATTAGCAGACAGAGCTGCTTCAGCATGAGCCTTCTCAGACTGCATCTTCAATCCTCAATCAAAGATGTTAAAAGTGGGGAAGGGGCAGGAACATCCTTACAAGCAAAGCCAAGTTTCAGTCTCTGCTAAAGCAGGAACTTTGTTTGAGGGGGTATAAAAAACAATCATAAAAAATGGTGCCTTATAGCACGTTTGGCTCCCCATCACTTAGCTGTGTGCCTGGAAACCAGTCCTGGGCTTGGGTGGGACCAGCTGCAACACCGCGGTGCAACGATCTCTTTAAGGAAGCAAAATTCCTCACAGGAGTTCTAAAATAAATAAATAAATCAGGAAAAAAAAAAAAAAAAAAGAGAATAAATGTTGATACAGAAGGAACCATGGACCAAACACTCAGGAAGCAAATGCTTCTTAATAGAATGTAATTCCATGCACAAAGGGAAACTGGAATTTTTCTGCTGAACTGAGATTCCTGGAAAAGAGTGTTCCTCAGTGACCTGCACTCCCAGCATCCAGATTCCCTGTCAGTACCAATTCTCTAAGAAAGGGAGAGAGAAGTGGCTGAGCTGGGAGCCAGGGGCACGCAAAGGAAGGCACAAACGGAACCTGAGTTCACAAGAAGCCCTATGCAATTTTTAATACAAATTTTGACACTGGTACGCAGACAAAAGCATTTTCTTTGAAGAATTCCAAAGCAGAATCCTGGTTTGATAAATGAGAGTGTAAGAAGAAAATGCTGCCCTTAAGACAATTTCTTGACAGAAAGCTGATATGAATTTTCTGATCATTTTCCTAAATAATTTAACCTCTTGCTTTCCTCATAGCTTAATGCACATTTTACAGCCTCAGATTATTTACAACCATTAGGCTGAATAGAAATTTCAGGTTCTGGAATCCCAGTCTTTCCCAGTGTACTTTTTTGTCAGAGAAGGATGGCTGTTGTGCATTGAGTGCTCCTGCACAAAGACCTCCTCCATGCTAAGGTGCTGCCTGGGTAAAAACATGCACTGCTATGGAAGTTGCTGACACAATCACAAATTAAAGAAGTTATTATTTTTTTATCCTAAGTAGTTTTGTTCTGTAAATATCATTAACATAAAACCTTGGCAAAGAGGAAGATTTTGACAGCTGTATTCCCATTTTTAGCCGTTGATGGCAGCTTGCCCCAACCTCCTTAGTAATAAAGAGTATTCAGATTAAGATCTGTAAAACGGGGTAAAAATAATCCCATTGCATTTCTCTACTGTGGGATGTAAATCAAATAATGCCAGTGGTTTAGCCACATTCTAAGCTTCGCATCTTATGTTACAGTCAAATATCCTTGTTCAAACACAAAATCAAAGACCTGAAATAAATCAGACATTAGCAGATTAGACTGTATGGCACTTTGAACAGTAACCAGTATTGACTTTGAGCTTGGTACCTTCAGGAACCAAACATGACCCTGCAGAAATGTGATGTTGGATGAAGCAATTACCTACTTCTGCTTTTGATTCTTCTTCCTCTATCTTTTTTCAGTGATGTACCTGAAAGATGGGTACATCAGATAGGACCAAGTTTAGGTAAAATCTCCCCATTTCTGAAATAGGAAAAGGAAGCATGTGTTAGAAACAGCACTCCACAGTTATGTATACCGTCTTCCCTTCAGCCAACACAAAGATTTCAGAGTATGAGAGAGGATCCATTAATCCTTACTACACCCCTGTCAGAGTAAATAAAGCCTGTTGTGCAGAGATCTAGCGCACAGGATGCCAGTGAGACAAAAAAACAGCTGGGGACTCTGGGCCTTGAGTTTCCTGTCCACGGTAGTAAAACTCATACAGATTATTTTTCCTGCTAATTTTAAACAGAAAGTCAATTATACGCTATTTGAATTCCGACCACCTTCCACGTTGCTTGCAGTATTTAGTTGTCTATCGCTTCTTTTATTTCCATACTTGCTTCAAATAGAAACATCGATCAATTTTTACAGCCGTTACACTTTGCTTATTTGTCTTTGAGAAAAATGACAAACCTGCTCTTTTGTAAGTGCATATTGATTGCCAGAGCAGGAAAGAACAAGGGGTTTTGTACAGAACTTTTCACGTTGAAAAAATGCCTACCTTCAGTGATGGTACTTGATTGCCTTCATTTAATGAGCATTATGATGCAACAGGATTGAATGGTTTTAACAAGGTAATGAAGTCTTGGTGCACTCATGGCATCTTCTAGATGTCAGACATTGTTTATGTCACCTGCTGTAGCAGAAATGCAAAGTCATGGCCAGAAGCAATGATTGAGCACCTAGTGGGAAGGCAGGGCCAACCCTGTGGAGCTCAAGTGCATGCAGTGTACCTGAGTGACCAGAAGGTGTGGAGCCAGGACCCCTCCCAGACCTCATTTAAGGGTTGGCAGTGGAGGCAAGGGCATCTTACATGAGATCCCTGCCTACCTCAGAGAAAGCAGCTCTTCTCCATCCGGGTCTCCTGCATTTGGGCTCATTCCCATTTGCTGTAGCCAAAGACTTTGCTACCCTGCTATTATTGCAGTACTTTCTATCCCATTATAGCATTAGACGTGCTGATTCTGAAGGAAGCCTTGCTTTCTTAACCAAGTAGGACAACTGCAGTAGGGTTCAAAACTACATGACATACGTGCGATGATAGGGAACTAGGATATGATTGGGTTTTAAAGATGGTGTTCACAATTACACTGAACAACGTCCCTTCAATACGAAAGACTATGAACTTCCTATAAAATCCTTTCAAGTGTAGTTCCCTAAGGGAAAAAAAAGAACAAACAAAATAATTTCTGCTGAGAGACAGGATCAGTAACAAAACTAAAGCCAGGCCTAATGCCAAAACCATGGACCCGGGGTGATTTGCTTAGGGAAAAAAAAACCCACCGCTTCTAGAACACAGTGATATCAAGTACGTGTAGAAGCACCGGTACTCCACATGAATGTGGGAGGAAATGTATGTTGCATTGTCAGAACTCTGGAATTCTTTCTCTCAACACAAAACACGTCAACGACTAAAACTCACATGGGTACTTGAGGGAACCAGGGACATTTTTCTCCTATGCAAACAGGACTTCACTTTGCCACAGGCTCCATCATGGGCAATTTCCTGCGTCATGACTGCCCCGGTCCCAGTGCTCAGTAGCAACACTACCTGCATCTGTTTGGCTGAACAGGGTTTTGCTATCACCTCCTTGGGGTTTCAGGTAAAGCACATGAGGAGAAAAGATCATTTGTTAAAGCAAGTAAAGTAACAGGTGAAATTCAGCAGAATCCACGCGGTGCAGTATTTGAAATATCAAGCGTTTCTTTCTGCCTGTAAGTTTTTAACTTCTCGCAGAGCTGCTGAGAAGTGGAAGTTCCTGCACAAATTGCTGTAGCTGTGATACAGGCAGCTGTCACATAGGCAGGGTGAGGATGCTTCCTGCAGGATGAGGTTACCCTGCTGATGTGTGAAAACGAGCTAAGAGAGCTGGCAACATTTCACCCTCAGTGCCAGATGCTACTGCCTTTATATTGCCTCCAGATCTGCAGTTTTAAGTGAAAGAGGTGACAAAACAGCAAGTTCTGGTTTCTCTTGAAGGTTACCGTGGCTGTAATTCTGTCTCTAGCCACGTAATGCATTAGGAAACACAATTCCACACGGAACGAAAGTCAGCTGAATTTAGGCTGTTTTGAAGAACACATAATGCAATTGTCCCAGCACACAGTAAATCAGCAGATAGAAACGAACACTGTTGGACAACTTAGAAAAACATGTTTTCTATTTATTTAAAAATAAGTTTGTAGTTACTACATTGCAGTGACAGTAATTCTTACACATACATTCTAGTTTGTATAAAAGGATTCAAAGTATTATGCATCAAAACTAACATAGAAAGTGTCCACATAACAGTAAAGAAATTTCCAATCCTTATGTACAAAAAGAAAGGGCACTGTTATCCTGGTGAGATACTTCAGGTTATAACATGATAATCCAGAGTTCTGGAAGGAAAAGAAAAGAAACAACCAAACCCCTCGATAAAGCTAAGGAATTATAGGTTTTAAAACTGTTACTCATTACATACAACAGATGTGTTTTACATAATTCTGTACAAAATAAGTGTAATTCTTTAATCTGAAAATGTGTCAGTTTCAAAATTAACCTTTCCCGGTAATTTCCTTGAAGTTGAGCTCAATTCTACACATATTTAAACATTATGACAGAATTTAATTCACTTGTGATCATTATCCAGTTGTCTGCCAGTTCTGCAGTTTTAGTATGGTCCAAAAATGTAACTTCTGTATGGTCTCAATGCATCAAAACCAACACACGCAGTTGTAAGCACAGAACAGTACATGTACATCATACAGGCACGTGTACACGCCAGGTACTTAGATTTCTTTCTACTCCTAATTTTTATGACCTCCTTCTTCTTTCAGGGTAGAAATTGATAGCACAATACTACCTTCCTTCTCTAAAATGTGTAATTCGCATTTGAAGTGAATTTCCTGATGTATTTATCTGCATTAAAAAAAGATTCAAATGGCTACTTGTCTCACCACCTCACCCCTAAAAGCTAAATGAGGGGGAATAGCACTATCTCCTTGATCTGCAATTTAAGGAGCTTTTTAAAACAGCCTTCCTGGGGCGTTTCCTTCTTCAGCAGGTTGTAAAATAACATGGCAAATTCCCACATCAGAATTAGCACAAGTGCCACAGCACCTGGTGGTAAGCTGTAGTTCACCAGGCTACCTGCTATTTCCCCCAGACGCAGTAGCAAGCGTACAAGCCTTACTCCTGCCTCAAAAATAGGAAATCACATCAACCATCATTACCAGATTTGTTATTGGAAACACATCGTCAGCTTTGGCCAATCTTATGGAATTGGATATACTTCATTCTGCATACGAACAAGCATTTATATACAATAATTTACAGCAGAAAATGAACAGCCCTTCTATCAGTTGAATGCCCAAGTCCCCTTGGAAACCAATCTGTTATAATAACTTTGGGAAAAAAAGAGAAAATATGTAGGAATCTGTAAACAGAAAATGAGCTTTTGCTGTTCCTAGTGAGGTCTGAAAGCCCTCCACCACCACTGCCTTGCAGCACTGCTGCAGAGACGCGCTGAAGTTTTTATTAAACATACAGCTGTATTTAAAAAAAACAACAGACAGAAACCTTTGAGTAACTATGGTGGACAAAACACACTACCTTAGAGTAAGGTAAGGACTCGGGACACAATGCAATTACTATGATACATCTGTATCCCGATCGACCAGCAGTAGGCTATCATTACGTCTGCAAGACTCGCATGTCACAAATTAAATGCAAATGTTGATGAAAGTGAGCTTGAAATCCTCTAACCTCCCATCTAGCATTTAAGCACAGGGGGAAAGGTCTCTGGTTAAGTCTATTGCTTTTACAGAACCAGCCAACCATTTAATGTGTGCCTAGATTGAAATTACACATGAAAGCATGGACCTTCAGTCCTCAGTCCAACAAAGGTGAGCAAAAAATTTAACAGCACGGTGCAGAAATTCTAACAAGCTCAAAATTACCAAATGGACTGACTGCTATTTTGTTGTATGTCTTGCCTTTTTTGTTTCTATTTGGTAAGGCAAAAGACTCTGGCAAAGAATCGGAATTGGTGCTCACGAATACTTGTACAGCAATACAGTGAGTAATTCGTCTCTACGCTACCATTTATTTTTTTAATAGATATTATATATCCTACGTGCTGCATCAGGGTCCTTCATCAATTAATAGCTTTACAAATATTAAGTCATAGTAATATTCAACTCAACCAACTCAATCTTACAAGTCTACCCACAAACTGATCACACGTACAAACCGGACACTGTACAAAGCAACATATGCAAATATATCACACAGCAGTCCAACCACTGGAGGAAGACATTTTTCTGTAGAGTCGTACCACTGTCATTGCTGAGCGACAACGAACTCCAGTCAATATTGACATCAATGATCAAGATAGCAGTAAGATTTAAGTTCAGTTCCTGGATAACACGTTAACAACAGAAACAAAGCGGCAGAAGAGTTGTTAAATATGTAGGCACGAGTACAATGATTTCTGTTACACATTTAAAGCACACCGGTATCACAGAAACAGAAATTACTTCCTCATCTGCAGTCAGAAAACACGCTGTTATTAAGATACCACTCAGTGGTCAATATCAATTGGAACGTTCCCCAGCATAGAGCAGAAATATCAGAACAGTATCTTCATATTCATGTACATATAAATGAATGTAGGTGTGTTCATCGCTGCCAGGTCTGTAAGATCATCTGACCACATATGACTATGAACCTATGTAATAATTAAAATGCTGATGTGAAACGAGCACATGGGAATCTGATACTCCATTTTCTGAGTTGTTAGGTACTTGGGATGGCATGACAGAACACGTACATGGCTGCAAGTTCTTCATTATCAGAACACTGACCAACAGTTTATTGCTCACATTAAAAAAGTCAAAACTTGGCCATCAAAAGCTCCTTTTCTGTCTCGATACAGTGCGTCACAACCCCAAATAATACAATTTTTCCCAACCCAGTGCAGTCTGATGGTGACTAAAGTCTCAAGTAGTTTGCAACCTACTGAAACTAAATTATAAAAATAAACCTTTTAAATAAATCTGATATTAACTTCTAATATTTGTGTCTGTGTATGTGTGTGTGTGTGTGTGTGTGTGTTTGTGTTAAAAGTTACCTAACTGATGCACAACTGACTTTAAGAGTTTTGAAAAACATTTATGTATCTAATATGAATTTAAAAATATTGCCCAAGTCACCGCTGTCACTGGGTGGGAAGAGTAGCCCTGTTCTGCAGGTAAGGCCTTCTATTCTCACAAAATGAAGATGGATAATTTTTTACCTAGTGTTAAAGGGAACAGATATTATTTAAGTCTCCAAAACTTACATACAGGGTATTTCTGATATATAAATATATACATAAACATGCCATATAAAACATTATTACAAATGGAGTAAATACAGAAGTTGAATTTTAGATATAATCTATTTCGTATATTACAATGCAGATAACATCAGGAAATTACACGTTTTCAAATGATTGCCTTCATCAGTGAGAAGTGACAAAATCAACAGGTGGAAGCAATTAGCTTTGAATTAGGAAACTGTACTGAAACTGAACAGCCACAGTTCATCTTACCACATGATCAGTGATTCCATTTTAATTGAATAATAAAGACATGTTTCTTAAAAAATAGATACAGAACAACAAATGAAATGCAAAGTGATCCCTGTTCCCCAAATTAATCACCACAACAGTTCAAAGAGGATCTGGAAGAATATTATAGTCATTTTTTTTTGGTAACGAAATGACTAATGAAATTACATTAAACTGAGCACGGTGGATACCAGTTTGTCATCCACAATAACATATTTCCATTCCTCTTTGTGCCAGATATCAGTGTTCTTTGCTCAAATATCGACGCTTTTTTGTAACAGAAAATAAAGAGTGAGGAATTAGGCCCCAAATACGTATATGGAATCTGTGCAAAATTTAAGGTTTTAATTCTGTATGCCCTCCCAGATACTGTTGACGTCGTTTGTTAAAGAAAAATACTGCTAATAAAAAGAATCATTATAAAGTAAGGGTGTACGGAATTGAGGTTTCATGTCAGGTTTATTTCTTCAGCTAAGTTAGGGTCACACAGAAATCTGTCACACTACCCAAAGTTCCAAAATAACGCATCGTCAGAAAAATTTGGTTACATTTTTGTACCATACCAGATTTCAGAAAATAGGACTACTTCCGTATTTGTTCCTTAACACCGGACAACATTTGTTTTGAAGTGATAGAAAATGGTATTAAAGGTTGTTTGCAAAGGTATAAAATAACTAAATGTACCATAAACAAATAAATAACTGCTCTTCTTTTCCATAGCAGTACATATAACAATACATTCCCCTAAGTCATATAGTTATCATTTACAATAGACAACTTAATTTTACTAAGGATGCAAGAAATAATAGAATACAAGGCACAATCATTAAATGGAATTTTTCTTTAGGGTGAATATTGACGTATGTCAGCGTGATATACCATAAAAAGTGCAGAAAAACGCAATGTGCAATGAGACCACTGTATAAAACATGATTGCATAAAAAGTGATTTGGCCTTTTTAACCTTAATAATTGAAAATAACCAATCTTCCCCTTAAAATTAAACTATAAAGTATGACATTTTAAAATTTATTTTCAATTCTAGTGCTATCTAAAAAATCCTGAAAAAAATTTATACCTGGGAAATATTTTATACGTATGTGTTTATGTATATATTAATATATACACATACACTCTTCTTTGTAGGTCATTTTAGCCTCTTAAGCACGTCTCAAGTTGTAGAAACAACAATCAATCTGGACCAGAAAGTAAACATCGTAATTCCATACCTGTCCTGTAATTTCCTTGAATCCTTTAACCAATTATACATTTTGTCTAAAACATCTCTGTCAAAGGACCCCACCAGTGCATTATTTTCTACCAAAAGTACCAAAAAGGATACAGTTCAGAACAATGTTAACAACTTACTATTTAAAACAATACACAGCTTTTTCACTGCAAGTTGTATGCTGTACTGACACTCAAAAAGGAAAAAAAAAAAAAGGCTTTCCACTGCACTGATTCTCAGTCTTTGGCACAATAAACAGAGATTTAGTGATTGATACAAGAATCAAGGTCTGAAAAATTAGACATTAGTCAAACTTTTTCCAATGTGGATATATATATATATATATATATTTGTGATTACATTTTTGCTATGTTTGGCAGAACTTGGATGAACCAACAGCCTGTGGTAGGCTTCTTTTGCAGTTGAATGTTCCATCACTACTGAAATCAAGCATTTTCAGATTAGCAAAGTTTGGTATTTTTGTATTTGTATTTAATAGAAATGTAAGTGAATTTACTGCCACTTTTTGTGAAGATCTGCCTTCCTAGGCAACCTAACTTTACAATCAGAGTGTACCTTGCTTGGTCAAAAATAGATTTCTGTTTTCAGTTTGTGGCATTAAAAGTTCCGTCACCTTTTCTAATTGTGTAGAGTACTACACACTACTTGAGTGGAGTAGTTCTCAACTCTGTACGTCAGTCGGAAACTGTTTTAATTATTCTCAACTATGAACAAAATGACTGTTGAAATGCATAACCTATTTGGAGGGCAATAAATAGCAAAAGTTTAAAATATATATTTCTTTCAAAGAACGTTCTTTCAGTTTGCTTTTTTGCTAGATCTTTCTCCCAAATCAGAACATATTCTTCTAGCCCATAATAGCAGCAGGGAAGCAGAAGTCTGTTCTGCTGTTCCTTAACTGTACCTGCTTCATAGCATTCTGAAGTAAAACACTTGGTAAAAGTTACCAACCGATTAAATTAGCTTTTGCTTTTTCAGTCAACTTTCGGACTCTGCCTCTGCTAGAAGTTCCAAAAGTTAAGGAGGTGTCTTCAAACAATAGCTGCCTTTGCTCTTCCTCAGAGTCATCTTCGTTGTAAAAGGCTGTCCTCCTACCCTGGTTTCTAGTTCTCATGTGAGGTTCAGAATCTTTAAGCTCCTCAGACCCTTCTTCCATAGGCTCATCTATCTTTTTCCTCCTGCTTCTTGTTTGCATTTTAACATTTGCAGGAACTAAAAGGTCCGAGCCTGACGGATGCGTCTTTATCTTTCTTTTTGGCTTTCTACCCCCACGGCCTTTTTTTTGTACCAAGTCTTCCTTCATATTATTTTCAGAAAGCGAATTGCATGCAGTAGAAGCAGAAGCTTCTTCTAGTACATCCTTTGTGGTCTGGACTGTATTCTGCTCTGCAACCTTTTGCTGTTCAACAATTTGTAGCTTTTTTGGTTTTCTGCCTCTTTTCTTGTGCACCACTTCACAAGTACTGTTATTAGCCTCAATCTTCGGTTTCCGTCCAGGGCCTCTTTTAACTGGAGGCTTTGAAGGCTGCCCTCCATGTCCGTTTACCTGAATGCTTCCTGATGCTAAAGCGTTATTCTTGCAATCTGCTGTGAAGAACAAAATGAAACAAAACATAAGAGTATGGATGATGCAACAGATTTGCATTTATGTTTATTCTCTCACTGCTTTAACAAAGCTCTTAGCAAAACATCTGAATGGATTCAAAGCGATTATCAAATCCAAGAGACTCAAGTATAACTCAAGAGTTTCATATCAGTAGGCAACAATGACTAACTTCTAGCTTGAGACAAAAAAAGGAGAAAAAATAGAGAGCAAAAAGAACAGAAGAACAGGTGCAGTCTTTTTCTTGGCTGATGCAAAAAAAAGTGATCAAAAATTCATATTTGTTATTTGTAACAGCAAAAAGTTTCTCATAAAGCACTGCTGCAAGGATATGGAATGCCTCACAGCAGGTCATCTCTAGATAAATGAAAGTTCCTTACAGCCCAAGGTATCATCTTTTGTAGTGATTTTGTTAGACAAAGCTTATTTCAAAAATAAGTGAGGATAAGGTTAGAAATGTGTAAGAAAAAAAAAAAAAAAAACAGCCAAAAAAAAAAAAAAACCAACAAAAACAAACCATGCAATATTTGCTAAGATGTCTCGTCAGACAAATGTCAGAAGGAGACATTTGGAGAACTGTGTGAACAATGAGGTTTTCCTAGCTGACTGGTACTGAACCTGGTCATGCAACAGGACCTTTTACAGAGGTGCTCTGATACCACAGCCTTTGCCTAAAACACAACCAAGATCAGATTCAGAGTATGATGCACCCACTCCTTTAAACAACCATGCACAGGTTCTGCAGTGTTCAAGTACACCCTGTATAGTACTAGTAGCACGTGGCTCCATTTTTATGAATGACTGTACCACAGACATCTGGAATTTATGTGACCAGTCCTCCGGCCATGTAACAGGCACATGCTCTGCCATGCAATACAGTAATAACTGAGGCCTTTGTAAGAAAGCTGGCAAGGAATGGGACAGACTGTTCAAGTTATCAGACCACAGGTTGCTTGTTTGAAAGCACGGAAAGAACAAACAGTCCTCAGAGAGAAGAGGACGATAGGCAGTAATCAAAGTAGGTGAGATCCTATTTTACTATTTTTCCTGAAGATGGAGAAAGAGATGCTCAGCAGATCTAGCTGCTTTGGTAACAGCTTCTTAACATTTCAAAGCTTCTCCATAAGCAGGAGAGCTTTTATGTTTGGGAGATCTAATTTCAGCCTCCACAGAAACTTTGAGCTTGAACATATCCAGGCATCCAAAGACCAAGCAACTGCAGCCAGAAGATTACATGAAACTAAGTCCAATCAACCCATACACACTCAACAGAAAGAGCAAATGCTGCATAGCCCTGTCTTGCTGTGACATAAAAACAACAACAACGTGCAGCTGGGATGCTTTCACATTTACGCTTATTGCAATGGAGAGTGATATCACACTCAGTGTTACTGACTCACAATGAAAGCATTCCCCTTGAAATAACTTAAAAGCAGGTAAATTTAACATATCAAATTGGCTAGATAACAGTATTACCACACTATGCAAATGGTGCTGCGAGCAATCATAATCATGTTAATTATCAAGAAGAAAACTGTGACCAAATTATTCCATTAGACTTCCTTATTCTGCAAAATAATAATATATATTAACTATCCTACTTGTAAATTATAAAGTCTGAAGTACAGCTACAGCTACTACATGAACTAAAGGGTTGTGGGGGTGGGGGCGGAAGTTTTCCAAAGAAACTTCATACCTTGTTGATTAACAGCAGAGGATTTTACTTTGCGTTTGATTGGCTTCTCTTTCTCAGGATTTTCTTTTGTGGAGTTATTCCTAGTGTTATGACTGTTATCAGATTGGCTAGAGACTGGTAAAATATTCTGGTTCTTGGAATGTTTGGTTGAATTCTCCAGTACTAGAAGGATAAAAAGAAAAGGATAAAAAGAAAAGAAACATATATATATATTTACAAAAAGTACCTGATACCAAGTTCAATCTTATCTGGCTAAAAAGGAAGTCACATATCCTACTACAAGAAAGGAACTTGAATCTGTGATCGAGGAGTGAAAAAAGTTTCCTGGATTAAATGACATACCTTGACCTGTTCAATTTTTTGCTGATGAACCTCAAGGCTTGACAACAATACCAGTCTTAACTGAGACAAACACATCTGATTTTCCAAAAAGCGACATTTGTTTACAAACATTCTCTGCATAAAAAAAGCCAGCAGGAAAAATAACTCCAGCAACTCACCTGACTTTCCTGACGCTGCAGTAGTATTAGGTTTTGTAATTAAAGGCTTTATTGTTAAAGGCTTTCCTCCTGAAGAAGTAGATGGTTGCTCTGTAGAAGCCACATCCATTATCCCCCTATTGCTTCTAGTCCTTACAAGAGAAGAGGTTTCAGCTGCTTTTCCGTTCATCTGAGGTGGGGCATGCCTCAGTGCTGCTGATCGCGCAGGTATAGAAGATGAAGAGGAGGAGGCAGAAGGTTCTCCCTTCAGCTGAGGTTTTATTAATCTCCTTTTCCTTTCAGGACTGCAAAAGAAGTAACAATTTGAAACCTGGATGACCACTCTTATGTTGTACAGGAATACATAAAAGTAAATACTAGTGTCTGAGAGCACAGGAGAAACACAATCGTCTCCGTATCAAGTATGTTATAGATAGGATGTCTTCTGAAGAAATTTCTGTAGCTGTGAGCCTCTGAGAAGTAAATCTTTAGGAAAGGATCACAATAAATGCTACAGGTATATGACAAAGCACGAAGCCATCACTATCCTCACAATGCT
This sequence comes from Alectoris magna, assembly GCA_030625065.1. NCBI lineage: Eukaryota > Metazoa > Chordata > Aves > Galliformes > Phasianidae > Alectoris > Alectoris magna. Next base: position 81,220,156 of record CM060562.1, on the reverse strand, counting down.
GATTTACTGCACATGTTCAGCACTTACACTAGGACAGCTCTAGTTAAAGGTTTAAAACCTCCTTCACCATAGCAACTTGCATTTCAAAGCTATCATTCTGCAACACAGGGAACAGTAAAGGAAGTATTAAGAAACTACCACCCTAACTTCTATTCAGGTATGTCAAACATGCACAGCTTTTCACAAATACAGTAAAGAAATGAACATACCTCGATGCAACACTACTGGAAACTGAACTGCTTCTGCTTCTTTTTTTCCTTCGTCTCTTTATTGTATTTCTTTTATGAAAGCGCAGGGCAGATTTATAATCTGACAGAATAGAACTTATATGTTCTTCAAAGAAAGCAGAAAGGCGCAAACTCATGCTGTAGATCTAAGAAAGAAAAAAAAGGCACTAAATGAGCAAGTTTTCTGAACAAGTTTTCTATTCTTCCAAAGCATCCGTGTATTTATCTGTTGTGGTGCAATACCTAGAAAAGGGTACAGACCAATATGGAAATGTTTTAAAGAAATATACAGTTTCTTGCAACACATTTACACTAACCCAGCTTGCAGCAACCGTTTTCATAGTTTGAAAAGTATATTATGACTGAAGATCACACACAAGCAAAAGGAAAATCAGGAAAAGCCACATTTCTAGCTGTCACTTTCCAGCTGTCTTTCTAGAATGTGTTCCTTTCTAGCTTCTGAGGAAACAACAGAGAAAAATCCCTTCTGGAATTTACTTGGTCATACCCAGGGTCAAGAAAACTAACTTTCTTCTGCATTATGTTGCATCCATACATCCTAAATTTGAGCACCACTTGATTCCTCTTACAGATGAATTAGTACTACTGGTGAGTCGGTTGCAATAACTATGTCAGATGAATTAGAACTATGTAGGCACACATTTTTCTTTTCTTTTTTCCTCTGTTCCTGGATAGCTCAGAGAGACACAATCCAACTCACTTTAGATCACAGCTAACTGATGGCACAGTTTGTATTAATTCTGGAAAAAGAAATTCATAAATGAACTGACTAAATACTTTAAGAAGGGACACAAAAGTCTTGAAATATCAAACATAAAAACAGTATTGCAACAGTTGCCTACCCCATGACATACCAAATTATTTGAGTGCCAGACTAAACAGTGCAAGTGACAGATACTGAGAGTGTTTCTGGAGAGGACATCCAAAGGAAATGAGTAAACTATGTGAAAATATATAAATTAGATACAAATGTATGTCTGACATGCCAAGAAAAAAAAATCCAATGGATTTTACATTTACTTTTCAAGAAAAGCATCAGTGATGCGGAGTAAGATACTAAAAATATCACTGAATTGTAAGAGTGAGAATAAAAACACTGCCATGCCTATGCATGAGAGCACAGATTCCAGAATATTAGAATGCTCAACCACAAAACACTCCGCTTTTCCTTCTAAGTAAAATACAAAGGAGCTACAAGCTTAATTCTAATAACCCAGTCCATTAGGAAGAACATGGAAAAGAATCCAACAATGTGAGAAGAGCCATTGAAATCACACTGGAGCCAGAACAATGGCCAGAATTCTCCTGCCTTGGTTTTAGCAGATAAAGAGAAAGTAAAATCACAACAGAATCTAGATCTACCCTAAAAACTTTGCTCTTTGATACAATGACCGGAGAAGGGATTGATTTTTCAGTCTGTTCAAACTGTGAGTGGGACTACTACTGACTGAAAAGTGAACAACCACTGATAAAGTCCTGCTAAGGCCCCCCCCATTAAGACATTTGTTCACGCATTTTATGACAATAAAGTCCTAATGATTAATATGCTGTTTAAAACAGACAGTCACGAAAGCTAGCCAAGACTTCAAACCAAATTATTAGAAGAGCAGCTACACAGTATGCTGGGACATGCTTAGGCAGCCTTCAACAAAAGCTACATTTGTACCTTTCACTTCCAACAGACAAATGCACCTATGAGTGAATTTGAGAGAAAACAGTAAGAACTCTACCAGCAGAAGGGTATTTCGGTACCAGCTTAGTAACAGTGGCTTTGTAGGCACAATTCTGTGTAAGATTTCTGGGAAACAGAACTGTTCAAGCGCCTCTTCACTGTCTCCGCACATTCTATTTATTGAACATAATTTATTATTCTCTGCTCTCTGTGTGATATTTCTGTTTCAGACAACTTCAGAAGTGGAGGAATTTGGGGGTATGTATATGTGCACATCTGCATGCATGATGAAAATCCCATTTCTTCTACAAAATATCACTCTGCTACTGTACACACAACCGCATTTCTACAGTCTTTCCTGCAGTACAGATCTCCCTCCAGATCCACTTTGAAATACTCTGAAACAAACTAGCAGAACATCAGAAATACAGACATTTAAACAACAAACTTTCTTTCAAAATACAAGGTTGCACTACCTTGTCAGAAATATTCATGTCTGAAAACCAGAAATAATTAAATTTAATTGATTACCGTAAAAAACAAAAACAAACAAACAAAAAAAAACCCCAAAACCTCATTTCTGATTTTCTGTCCTGTTTGATTTTTTTAAATCAGAAATATACTTAAAAATAAAAAAATTAAAAAAAAAAAAATCAAGTCTTACCCTTGATCTTTTACTTGGTGTGTAGGCCTTTGAATTGCTGAAAATAAGTCTCACATCTTTACACAACTCCATTGGCGACTCATAGTTACCAGCTTCCAGTGTTTCTCTAACAGTAGCAAAATCCATAGGCGTGTCAATGATATCTCTGTAATCCTGTTAAAAAACAGCGAAGTATTAAAATGTATTTTTTCCAGCCTTAATGTATCATTTTTATTTGAATGAATTTGATACATCTGTTAAAGTCTTATATTGTTTTCACATACTAGCATTAAAACATCCAGTTTGAATATTTTAATCCGATGACAGTCTTGGTGCATTTCTGCTGAAGCCTGAGCAGTCACCCAGATGGAGATCTGACAGCTTAAGAAAGTTAATACTGAAATAATGAAAACTGCACAGACCCTGTTCAAACCAATCACAGAATTTTTACTAGGCTACAGAAGAAACAGGAGAAAGTTCATACGATAAGAAGCTCAAATACCCACATGATGTCAAGTTAATCCATCAGAACACGTGCAACCTGTGCAAGCAACTCTGAATGTTAAAAGCTAGGGAGAAGAGCATTTCATGCTCAAACCCAGTAAGGTGCTCCTTCCTTATCAGCTCATTCCAGGATCTGAATCACAAAAGGTGGCTACTCGAAGTTAACTATGGCACAAAGTTAAAGTTTCTTCAAAAATTATGGTGTGCAGAGCATCAAAAGTACAGTGAATTAATGTTATCAGAGCATCAAGACCAACCTAACCACTGACTTCTGAGAGAATCCTTTCTGCTTTTTTAATTGAGACAAATGATTTCTCCCAGTTTAATCAGAGATTCTTTAGAGACCGAAGAAAGATATCCAAGGCAACAAGACTTTTGTGTTAAAACATTCAGTTTTTACAACTGGCTGCTCACAGCTATTTTCATTCCAGTGAAATCATCCAGGCAGAAAGTTGTTATTGTTATTACAGTTAATATTTCACTACAGTGCTTCAAAGGGTACTTTTTCTGCAACAGTCTTGATGACTGTGATAAGAAAATTACTCTTAGTGTGTATACTTCTGAAATGAAAACAAAAAACGTGCCACAGTAATATCTGTCACAACAAGCAACCAAACACATTCACTTCATATATGACCATTTTTCACCCAGAAAAGGATACAGGCATCTTAATCTCAAAAGCTGTGCACTTAACAACACAGTCATCTCTTTTAAGGGAGCAGAGATGTACAATTTATTTTGAAATGAAAGAGGTAATAAACATTATTATAAGGCAACAATCAAGCACTGATAGAAAAGCTCTGTCAGTAACACTGCCTGAAGTTTCAAATAAATGAGGTGAAAAAATGGTCACAGTTAAAAAAAACCTAACTACTGTATTATAATCAACCTTCCTGCTCTCAAACACTCACTGGATATTCAAGGAGATCCACCGGCTGCCGAAATGGTTCGGAGTCTTCACACTGAAAAATGAGATTCAGCAGCTCCTGGCACTGCTTCTTCCATGACTGAATGTCATATGACTGGGCTCTATTACGTAGCCGCCTCTTTGGCTGATGATCCTGAAATGACAATATTGTCTGGTATTTATTCAATAAACCATCTCTCTTTTTACAAAATCAAATGTAAAGGGTACCCTGCACGACACAAAGTCTAATTTATTAATTAATTACATGCAACAGAATCACAGAATCATAGAACTGTAGCGGCAGGAATGGACCTCCGGAGATCATCGAGTCCAACCCCAAAGAGCACATCCAGAAATTCTTTTATACTGAACAACTCAGGAGTGTAATGCTTCAGTCACGATCAATTCAAAACTTTCCAGAAGATGAGATTACACAATTAAAGACATCCAATTTTAAATCCAGTTTGTTTACAAAGACATTTCAGTTTATTTGATGCACTATAAACAACAAAATATGATTTTACCTTTCTTTTTCTAGTGGAAGTTCCTGGCACATTTGTATCTTTCTCTTCTTCCTTTGAGCAAGATAATGAGTTGCATAAAAATGTTAAAAAAAATATAAGCATAGATGAGTAGGTAAGTTCTTTCATACTTCACCTCATAATTTGAGACTTAACAATACTATCCATGTCTCTCTAGAAAGCATTTTGTGCTACTGTCAGTTCTGAGATTCTCACAGAAGTCTAAGAAAAAGCCCTCTGCGCAACAGGAAGAGAGGAAACTGGATTTTTACCAGTTTCCCAGCAAACAAGAAATATCTAATTGGCAATATACCCTACTCTATTACAGTGACTGAACAAAGTACTTTTGCATCAAGTGAGAAAGATGCTTCAGTCTCATTTCTCCCATCTAGCAATGCTAACATTCAAGACACAGCCACTTACCTCATCAGAGTCAGACAACACTTTCTTCTTCATTGCATTGTATAATAGAATGATGTCATAGCAACTCTGGTCTCTGTACAAAAACAAATACATGCTAGTGTTATTTTCCATCTCCATCTATGGAATCAACTGTATTTTGCAGAGATTAAGAACAATATTTATGAAGTCATACTTAAATGAAGTGATACACTGTTTAGTGTCTTAGGAATACTTAGAGGACCACATTAATAAGAAAAGCTAATTACTGCTCAGAAGCTGAAAAATATTTTCTATATTCCATAAAACATAGAATGCTTAACAGTGACATTTCAAAATGAAAAACCGTAATCCCTTACCATGAGCTTATTAGCATTAGGAAAACCTATTATACTGCATAAAGGGCTTTGGAGCCTATTCAGCTTTATAAGAAACACTTTATTTGTGTTTCTAGCTCACTTTAATGAGTATATTAATCGGCACGAGCTATAGGCCATTATCAAATAAGAATATCCATGTGTTGCAGTAATTTAGGTAAGTCAATTAAATACACACACTTTTAATAACACCAATGTGCTTTTATTAATTAATCAAAATAAAAGAAGCTATATAAGATAAAGACATTAAAGAACTAAAATTATTAACAGTGAAGCCTTTCAGGTGTGTATCTGTTCCTAATGGTGGGTTTCACTAAAACTTTAACATGAAGCAGTTAAGTATTTTTCACTGTTTTTGCCTGTGTCAGAAATCAAAGGCACTGCAACCCTCAGAGATTTATGTGTAGCTACAGAAGTCTTAGATTTTCAAGTAATATAATTCTAATGTTTTTAAAGGAACATACTAAGACTTTTGTTCAACTAACGAAGCATCTTGCAATTTCAACCATGTAAAAGCAGATGTATTCACTGCCTACAAGCGAATCAGGTCAGCGGGCATAATAAGCTCTAGCAAACTTTAGATCACAGTCAGTCATGAAAACGGTTTGAGACTGTATCTTATCAACTCCAATTTTTATTTTGTACATCGACCGTTACTTTCAGGCACATTCAGCTGTAAATATTTTAGAATTAAATTCCCACTTATACCGAGAAAGGCACTAATACAATTAAATATATCCATCATTCCACAGATACTCAGACCCATATTTATTATTTAGTAAAAAGTCTCCAGCCAATGTATTACAAAACTTTATCTTGTTTTGCAACCTAATGTACTCTTGTTCTGTCAACACAAACTTTCTTTTTTTCTGCCCTAGCATCAGACAACTGGCTTATTGAAGCTACAGAACCACCTCTTTGTAATTCATATTTCAACTCATATTTCAACGAGCTAAGTACCTTGGTGTTGTGGAATTCCAGGGTCACAGCCTGAACCAATGAGTGAGCTACGAGAGTATGTGAGTGCCTGGAGCGGCAGGGGGGTCTGAAGCCACCCTACTCCCGTGCAATCTGAGTCTGCGCAGGTTCCCCCCTTCTGCCTGCCCCTTTTTCTCTTCTGTGGTGCGACTGTTATGAACCGGGGAGGGACACATTCCTCAGCTCATCCCTTTCTCCAAGCTGCTACTTGGAGGGGTGAGTTAATTCCTTTTGATATCTTTTCCTATAGTGCCTATTTCTCAAATAAAGGCTCTGTCATTGCCCTCATTTGCCCTACACTTGGAAAGAGACAAGAGATGTACTAAGAAACTCACTTTATGAAGTGTAGCAGAAGATCTGTGACAAATTTGGCAGACTTGACAATAGGACTTCCAGGTTCGTTAAATGTGCGAGTATTATGTTCTATGTATCGGACCTCCCACATCAACGAAGAAAGTCGTCTGCATAAGAGAGAGAAAGAGTCAAGATCATGGCAAAAAACCAGTATCAAACAGACTACATTTCTAACAATGTATTATAAAAGAGGAGAAAATTCCTCATGTTCTTCTTCCAATGTATTATCCTGTTCATCTTTTGACATTAAATCAAACAAACACATACACTCAGGCACATTACCCTACACGACCAGCAGAAAGCAGCTTCCTCAGGCTTCTTGTTCTCCCATGTTCTGCAGGACATCATACAGACAGCCTGCACTCCCCAGAATGATTCAGATGTAATGCTTTAGCTATTACTAATCTTTTATGATATAAATGACCCAGCATGTATCTCTTCTTAAGTCACAGTTGAGAATTACCAAAATTGTAATGATGAAAATGTATTAAAAGTACACATCTTATTCTAATAGGTGGCAATGATCAGAATTCCTCACATAGCTCTGATTTAATAACCTGACTAAGGAATAGTCACAATATTGTGGCGAACAGCGTATAATCAAAGCAAAATAAGTGGTGTGCATGTCTGTGTGCCTGTGTGTTATAGAAACACATTGGCATTCCAAGACTCTTGTTTCAGACGAGGAATAATGCCCTATGGGCAGGCCTCATGAAAAGCTTCTGAGGACATCACAAGCAATCCAAACTGCCATTCCCGCATATGTTAAAGGAAAATAATTCACTGAAATACAAAAGGCAATACTCATTAGCTAACCAAGCCCAGGCAAGCCTACAACACTAGTAAAAACCAATTTACTGAAGAAGCTATGCCAATGGCAAAAAATAACTGATGCTTTTGACAAAAGGAAACAAACCCAGCTGAAAACTCCTTGCCACTGCTGATGACACAGCAGCATATTAGAAAAGCCAAAGCTCCATTATCACGCAATTAACATGGAACCAGATGCATAATGGCATTATAAAACAGAAAACCTAAGCATCCTTTAAAAAATAAAAACACGATTTCCGTTTAGAGTACAATCTCCAGTCAGTACATGTGAAGTTAGTTCTATGAACAAACTTTGAAATTTGGCCCAAATCAACATGCTGTAGAATCACAGAAATGTTTGAGTTGGAAGGGACCCTTACAGATCAGCTTGTCTGGCTCCCCCATGCAATGAACAGACACCTACAGCTACACCAGGGTGCTCAGAGCCCTGTCCAGCCTGACCCTGGGTGTCCTTCAGGGATGGGGCATCCACCACCTCTCTGGGCAACCTGTTTCACAGCCTCACCATTCTTCCTGTAAAAAAAGCTTTTTCCTTATATGCCATCTAAATATCCTCTCCTTTTAGTTCAGAACCATTTCCCCTTGTCCTATCCAGATGAATTCAACAAAAGCATTAGAGGGAGATGCAACTGCAAACCATAAATTTTCCAAGACAAAAAAGGAAAAAGAAGTATTTTAAAGGAACATCCTTCCTTAATGGATGATATTTTTACTGCCAATAAAATACACTGATTGCAATCACAGTTAAGGGAAAAAGCCAAAATCACATAAAAAAAAAAAGCTTAAAAATTATTTTTGTTACTGTCCAACCATTTAGAATTTCAGGGCCAATAATTTAAGAAACTATGTTCCATTTCATGCCTTAAAGTGATAATTGAAAGATTTACAATCATACAAACAGAAGTGCATTATAAAAAAAACACTTTACAGATATCTAAGGTTTCTCCCATTAAAAAAAAAAAAATATCAGAAGCAAACTTACTTTGCATGACATAAACAAGAATTTACATCACATAATTGTGAAATTCATTTTGGTCAAGAGATGCTCAATCCCTTTAGGATAGAAGATTAGACAAACAGAAAAGCACACCTGTGCACATTTCCAAGTTGGGTATAACAAGAGTAACAGCTACCAAAACCACCGTTGGCAGTATTTCACAGCAGTAACTGAGACTGAGACTTAGTTCTAACCTGTAAAATCTGCTTTCCAGCCTTTGTTTAATGGTACTCAGGTCTGTGGGATATGCCACAACAGTGCAATACATTGGGTAAGCTTGAAGATCCACAGGAGCCACAAACGCAGATGCAATATCTACACAGAAATCAAAAGAAATCCAAGTTACGTACCACAAAAACAATCAGAGTTCCAAGAATTTCAAAGTTTCCTCCCACAACATATGCTATTTTTTCATGTTTGAAACACATGGCACTTACCCAAAATCGACAGTAATAACCATGCTAGACACTCTGAACAATTTGTAGTATTTTACATATAAAAATGTTTGCTGACACGTATGCCGCCAGTACAAGTGCTGCATTGCCTACCCATCCTGTTATGCACGAAGCACCATGCTCTTCAGAGACACAGCAAGTGAATGCAAAATACACACATTTGAAAAGTAAATTTAAACATATGAATTATACACATAAGAAGATATGCAATACTGTATTATTATTTACAAGACACACTCATTCCATTTAGTTTTATATTGCTGCTCTCTCAACTTCAAACAAAACATCTCATTAAATTCTCACCATAAAAGTCATAGTAGTATTTTGATCTTATTAAGATATGGGGAAAAGCCATTCTCAATATAAAATAGAAATACAATCCTCCTGTCTTGACCAAATAGCAAAGAAGCTATTTCATACCAATCCAACATAAAGCCAAAGACCACTGGGCAGTTCAAGTCTATGCACCTGGCACACATTTTGTTTGTTTGTTCTTTTTCCCCCTATGGTTGGAAGCATCATGTCTGCTTTGACATCATTCTAACATTTAAAACCTCAAAGGAAAATAAAAGAGAAAAGCAAAGAACACCTTTAAAGTAGCTCTCCAATATTTTTTAAAAACAGAAACTCTCTTCTAAAAGCTGTTAACTTTCTCTAATAAGCATTCAAGCAACAGCTACTTTGGATCAATATGCACCACATACACTATAGTTAAGCCCCAAACTAAGTAGTATGCCATACCAAAGATGCAAAATGTGAAACTATTACTCTTATATTCATATGTAACACAGTGAAAACAATCAAAACTTCCTTTCCTTAACATTTTTAAATGCAATTCTGTAATTTGTATTGGTGCATCACATATAAATTTAATTTCTTTTGGAAGCAAAAGGAAGCTTCTTATAACATCAAATGAGTCATAATGTAGGATACTCAAGAGTCAGAAGTATTTCAGAAGTCAATAGTTTTCTAGGATTTTTGAACAGACGTAATTCAAGATCAGAGCTGTCTTTAGCAACCTGCATATGTGTAATTTATGACCATTATTACCCAAAGATTTGAGACGGCTGACTTATCACAGAATACACAAACATTTGTGATTCAGCCTGTATTTCACTGATGTATCTCCAGCTCACACACCCATCATATAAATGCTGCAGTGATGTGTTTAGCGTTTTAACAATTACCTTTTCAAAAGCTGCCTTCTACTTCTAAAGAGAAATTGTTCTACATCCAAATAGCAAGCGGCTTTTCATAAGCCAATCAATTACTTTATCCTAACATTTGCTTTTACAGAACTTCCATTTTTTTCAGACACAACTAAGGCGATATGGGGGAGAAAAGAGGAGTTAAAACAAGGCTAACACAGGAGAAACCTTGACATAGATATCCGTTCTCTAAGTATGAAGTTTTTTCCTATCTACCTCTAGCACAGTTAATATTCTGTTTAACACAAGACTGGCACTTCTAACCCTAATTAGTAATTTGAGTAGCTAACATCAAAAATCAAGTACTTGTTTTTATCATGCAAGACCCAACCCTGCTCATATACGTCAAGTTACCAAAAATATAATAATTACCTTTTAAAATTAGGAGAAAATTCAGGTTTTTGTACGTACTCATTATACAAAAATTTAAAATGTGCAATGATAAAAGTTCTGTTCCATTTCATCAAATAGAAGGTGCATCACTGTTATTATTATTTTGCAACATTAGCAGCTACTGATTTTTGTAATTTCAGAAGTATACATGAGCATAGGTCTGTAAAACATAATACAAAAACACTTTCTATAATATTCCAGACTTACCTAGAGTCATGAGTTGGTTTATGCCTGCAATAATTCTGTCACACTCCTGGTCTCGCGTCCTGGATCCCCACTCTCCATCCAGAGGTTTATAGAGCAGTGTTCTGCGTTCTTCATCTGTTAAAGGAACGCTAGTTCCCAGTTCTTCTGGAAATACAGCTAGAACGTAACATGGAAATTCAATGAAATACTCATCTTTGTACCTCATGATACATATGCATCTACTCAACTAAGAAAAATTAATTCAAAATATAGATAATCACTAATCAAGACAAACACATCATTTTCGTATTAAAAATGTTTTGAGCAAATCATTCAGTATCCGTTCTATGGTTGTTTTTTAAATTTAAATCTTAATGATGCAATTTGGTGTGCAAATCCTCCATTACACTAGATTTACTGCCTTCCAAATAGCTAACTGCAGAATTTATTTTACAACCAATTAGGGTAAACTTTTATCATAATTAAAGTTTGTTTCTTAAAACCCCAAATTCTTGGTAACACAGCCAGGATTTGAAGTGGATGATTTTCAGACAGAGCTTAAGATAACAGTATTGGTGTTAGACACTAAAACTCCACAGGGGGATTCAACCACAGAGGGATTCAACACTGTCAATATTCTCAAGTCAAATACTAAAAGCAGAACTTCTGAGCAAGCAAAATGAGGTGAAATCATAACACAAGACAGCATTTGTGTGTGCAGTGCAGATACAAATTCAGATTCAGCCATCTTATTGCTGTAGCTATTTACTCCAGTTGTGTTATCAGTCTAGATTTTGACTTATAAATAAGAATTAACAATTAAAAGAAGGGTTGAAATGAAATAAGAAGTGGAAATGAAACATGTACAACTTGGAAGAATGAAGAATTATGTTAAGTTACTTATGGGTGATAAAATGAGCAAACATTTCCCATAAAATAGAAGGAACAAATGCTGATTTTACTTTGCTTTTTAATCAGACTTTAATAAAATCATCAAAACATTTGAGTAAAGAAATACAATATTCCGTACATGGCCTGGGAACAGTGCCCCTGCTGTACTGCCCACTCTGTTGCGTGCCTATCTACCACAAATTCTGGATCAAACAGGCAGCGAAGCCTACTATTATTGAATGCTCCCACTGGTGCATATTGAGACTTCAATGCACAGAACACCTGCAAGCACGCCAAGAGTTCTGAGAATGGGCAGCTTAAAGATGACACAGGGCACAGACTTATCTTCAAACCTCTCCAAATGTTAAAAACAAGTTAACTGCAATGGTACACTGACTACTAAGAGCTTTTGTAATGTTCCTGGCTATTTCTATACACTTTGTTTAAGCTTGCTTTTTTTTCCTAACGGAAAGGTGTCAGTTCATTTATCTTGGTCCACATTTAGTTTGATGATTACCAATGTTCTTTAAATGCAATGGTTTGTGAGCCCTCCCTCCACTCCTTAAGAGGTGATATTGTACAGCACTTTTTACTTCTTAATATACACACTTAAAGCAAATTCAATTAATAATGTACCATACCATTAGTTGGTATCAGCTCCATGTCCCAAGGACTCATCTTCTCAGTATCTCCATTATCCCAGCTTAAAAAATAACCACATTTAAATTACTAATATTGCTTAAAGTAATTTAATGTTTGTAACATAACTTATTTAGATTAACAGACTATTGTAATAAACTAGTACAGTGAGATGCTTGACTGAATTTAATGAGAGGAAGTTGCTCAGTCAATACGTCAAATTAAATATTTAATTATAACAGATTGAAGATAAGTTTGCTAACCAGACGTTGTAGCACTGAAATAAGCTATCAGGATAATCGGGCTGAAGAGGTTCCTGGCTTTCAATTGTTCCAAACCACCAGGCGTCATCTATTACTGATCTGAAGCGGTCACCTAGGTAAAAACACAAAATAATTTCATCAATACAGGGCACCATACCCCTCTGAAGAAAATCAGTTTACAGATACCTTCAGATTGCTCTTGAACAGAGAAATCCCTTTAAATGCTTGCAGCATCAACAGACAAATAGGAATCACATCATTTAAAGAAACAAATGAAAAAACCAACCACAATGAAACTCTTGAATTATTTATGAAGGTTGCCTTTAAATCACAATGAAGCAGTTAAGAATGGATATAAATAATAACAATCAATGGCTTGCAAATATAATTTCATGACCCTTATTTCTTAATTTCATACAAAACTAGGACATTGCAATGTTGTGTCTTCAAGACCAAAATCTACTTGCATTAAATGCCACATGCTATCTTAAAATAACTATGCACTGACACATCTGTACAGTGAATACTTTTACATGCTGCTGAGCTCATTCTCCTTGATTTCTGAAGTGATTTTCAGCTACATGTATAAACAATTTCCAACTGCAACTCAGGGGTTCACTTCCTTTATTCTGCAGGCAATGTGACTGATAGAAGAACTTAATTTATTAAAGATTCTTCAAAAGTTTTGCAGAGTCATTTATGATGACTTGAAATGGTTCACTATCGCAACGTAATCATAGAGCTAAGCAAAAAGGTCAGAAGCATTACTTAAAGAGTTATACATCAGAATACAAGGAACACACGTCATCGTAATTTTTAACATTTTCCACAATTTAGAAACAATTTTAGTGAAGAATTTACTTCACTCAATCCAAGAGCAAAGATCATTTAAATTACCTGAGATTCCAAGAACTGTATACTCTTGTTTTCAAGAGATTTGAAGACAATGCACACCACTTTCTAGCCTTCTGCAATGCTTTCTTCCCCCTCCAATAAACTCAAATGGAGGAAAAAGCCCACAACCTTCTGCTCAAACGCTTGCTGCAGTTGTCTGAACTATTAACGACTATGTGTATTCTCAAGATGTTCTGCTTTCTTTGCAGTGCTTTTTTTTTTTTTTTAAATGGATTGCAATTATATGTAACAAATACAAAACTTCCAGTCAGTGCTAAGTGCGCTGTAAGTAACAGAACAAAGTAATTCATACCAGCAAAATCTGAAATGCAATATCCAAAATGAAAATAAGGGTAGACGCTGTATTCTACAGAACAGGGTAGCCTGAAGAGCTCTTACAGAACAGTCTCCCTACATGGCATTCCCCAGCAATCAGTTTTAGGGACATGAGTAGGTATGATTGTGAGCATCTTCATGGTGCTGAGCATTAAGCAGTTCAAAACCACATAAAGGAATACATACCAGCTGTCTCTTTGCATTTTTTCAAGAGCCACAGCATTCCTATGGACAGAATGCTAAGGTAAGAAGAGCATGTAATTGAAGATGCTCACAGACAGATCCCTTTGACCATTACTCTGCCCTCTGCGTGATCTCATCTGTGGGATACATGGAAGCTATCTATGTAGCCATTAGATCAAAAATTCTTAATAAAAAGAGGGATTTAATATAATTTTCCAAAACTGAATATCACCAGACAATGTCAGCTTGGTGGAATTATAAAATACATGCTAAACTTATGGTGGCTGCTACCCATGAGATATGTATGTGTACCTGTCTTAGATGAATAGCAAATGCTCAAGGAATCCTACCAGAATATGTCTTATCTCAAATATTAGTATTCTAGTTCAACCAGAAGACAATGAGATGCAGTAAATACATACCTGAGTAGAAAGAAAAACTTATCACTCCTCAACCTTTGTAAGTGTATTCTCTTAAGGACTGATACACTTAAATCACAGGAACCCTCAGTATTAAAAACTATAAATAATGTATAAAAAACAAACATTCTTTCTTTTCACCACTACCACAAAAAAATCCCAAACATAACAAAAAGGCACAACCCACCACCAAGGATCGTTATTGGTTAAGAAATAAAATGTTTTAATGATTTAGAATGAAGAGAGAATATTTAATATTCAGCGATTCTTCTAATAGTAGCTATAAAAATATTTATCTGTAGGTAAGTGATGGAAATCATAGAGAAATAAGAAATGATAGTACCCATAGCGTCAAGAAGAGGCCAGGGTAGCACTTCAGAAGACTCCTGGAAGAGCTGCAATAATTTTAGCATCAGTGCCTTTCCTACCTCTGGTTTAGTGTTTCATACAGTCTCACAAAAGGAGACTATTTTAACACTATTCTTACCTCCCAGAAGAGGAGCTGAACAATGAACCAAGGTTCATTGAAACACAGTTGTTAGAGTTATGAACTCATATTAACCAGTATGTATTAACCACTATTAACCTGAGACATACATTATTTGCCCAGAAATCACAACAAAAGATTCTGGAGCTTAGAAAAATAATTTTTGCATAGTTGTGAATCTTTCCATACTTCAGGTTTCTCAAAATATAATTGTCAGCCTAGGGAGGAGATGCTACCTGTCCTCATAGCCTTGAGAATAACAAGGCTAACAGCTTGAACTCCCTCCACTACCTCTAGATTTGTCACTTATTTCTGTCCGGCTGCTCACATGAGCCTTAGCAGTCATTCTTTAACTGCTGCCACAATCTTGTGGAGACACATTTATAGTGTGGCAAAGCAGAACACCACAGATCAACAACTATCAAGAAACAACAAATCTTGGTGACATTTTAGTAAGCTTGTCTCTTAAGGAATCTTCATAAAATATTGATCTTGAATGAGGAAATCAAAGTATATTTTCCTAATGATTTAGAAGCTATGGGTCTTCACCATATTCCCTTAGATTTGAAGAAGATCATAATGTGCGATAGGATATGGAAGTTCATTAATATGGTATCATGTAAGTTATATTTATATATGCCATTGGCCTTCTTGGCCACCTGGGCACGCTGCTGACTCATATTCAGCTGAGTGTTGACCGACACCCCCAGCTTCCTTTCTTCCACACAGTCTTCCAGCCAGAGATGGTCAAGAAGGCCAATGGCATCCTGGTTTGTATCAGAAATAGTGTTACCAGCAGGAGCAAGGATGTGATTATCCCTCTGTACTCGGCACAGGTGAGGCTGCACCTCGAGTACTGTGTTCAGTACCCTCACTACAAGAAAGACATTGAGGCTCTGGAGCTTGTCCAGAGTAGGGCAACAAAGCTGCTGAGGGGTCTGGATCACATGTCTTATGAGGAACAGATGAGGGAACTGGCACTGCTGAGCCTCCTCTTGTCCAGATTAAAAAGAGACCTTATCACTCTCTGCAAAGACCTGAAAGGAGGTTGTGGTGAGGTGGGGGTCAATCTCTTCTCTTGTGTAACTCATGATAGGACTAAAGGGAATTGTCTCAAGCTGTGGCAGGGGAGATGCAAGTTGAACGTCAGGAAAATTTTCTTCTCAGGGTGCTGGTGGAGTCACTGTCACTGGAGATGTCCAAGAAATATTCAGATGTTGTACTAAGGGGAAATACTGATGGTAGGTGGATGGTTGGACTGTTGGAAGTCTTTCCCAACTTTTGTGATTCTATATATTGCTAATGCACACATGTACTCAACAAGGATGTCATAATTTACAAAGGACTGGATATCAATTCACCTCTCCTGGCAGAAAAGCCAGGTAAGAAACAATTAGAAAGGGCTTCTAACATCCATCTGTTCTACTTGTTAAGGTTGCCTAGCTACAATGAACTTAGGAGAGGAGATCAAAAAGGAAATAGTGAACTCAAGACTAAAAATGCAGTGTATTTGCAGAAACATGTACCATACTAACTGTTAATGAACAGGCAATTAGATATACCACCATGTTTTTGCATTAAAATCTTCCTTTCTTCTATATGATACTTTGCCTGAAGTGGTGAAAAAAAAAAAAAAAATAATAGAATAATGCCTCTAAGTCAGCCTTGTATATGCTACTCACAGCTCCTGAATGGAAGAAATGCAGGAATTCAATCTGTAGGCCAAGTAGTGCTAGTTTACAAAAACTCTGAGAGTTGGTTTAATATTATACCTACATATATGTTGCCTAATAATTTTCAAAACATGGTATCAAAATCAAATTTCTCTCTTAGGGAAGAGCTCATCCTGAACTCTGAAGAATTAGTAATGCTTGCTCAATCTTTCAAGTTCAGGGACAATCTAAAAGTGTTCTTAGGAATAAGAACATGTTTATTTCATGAGCCCCTGAAAGAAAATTGAGAATCGTTTTGTCATCATGCAGCTCTTTCCCCCTTGTTTGATTACATTGTTAAAAGGTGATCTTCGTTGTTGTACAGAAAAGTTGACTAGGAAGTAGATCTAACTGGAGTACATGCCAATTACAAACATTCTCCAGTATCCAACACTTTACTCAGACAAGTAAAAAGAGATATGAAGGGCCTTTTCTTTTAACAGTCTAGAGATTACAAATTTCAAATGGTTGAAAAAGTGTTTCTGTATTTCCAGAAATAAGCAGGCCCAAAAGAACTGGAAAAAAAATATTCTAGTAACGATTTATTTCAAAGAGGGCCTTCGATGTAAAAAGTAGAGAGAAAGGAAATACATGGGATAAAAGTTGTCAGTTACCAATAAATACTGTATTTCTAAAATGGTATTTTTCATTCCTCCCTGTAAACACACAACTGAGGTTTTCTTTGCACCTTCTTCCACAAATCACCTTCAGTATTCTGTTTGTCCTTGACTGAAGCAATGGGCAAGCAAAGTGACACTCCACATGCAAATACGGCAGGAGCTTATCCTCCAATTCCAGTATAATATAAGGATTTATTTACCACAACCTACCTTTAAATAAGTTATTGTGAAAATACAGAAATGTGGGGAAAACAAAACCAAACAATCAAAAAGACCCAGAAACCCCACACAACTCACCTATATTCCATCGTCTATGTTTTGCATCATCAAATTGCTGCCTCAAAACTAGGAAGTCTATGACATCTGGCATGTCATGGTACCTAAATAGAACACACAACTAATAAGTAATAAAAAACACAAAGTAAGGCACTTACGTAATAATTCAACACTTTGACTTCAAACCTCCAAAAACTACAGTTCTAGACACTGATTTTCAAAACAATCCAGAATTATGGAAAAAAAAAAAAAAAAAAAAAGGCTCCAATTTGAATATAACAGTGCTTTTCTTACTTCATGGTGAATGATCCTCCAGTTAATTTACCCGTATCAGGGTCAAGAAAAGCTAGTTTAAGACAGCAGAGAGTAGGCAATCCCACTTCATACTTAATCCCAACTATTTTCATCAACTCTTGCTCCTGAAATAAACAAAATGCTTTATTAGTTATCTTCAACTTCACTGGTGGTACAACTTTCTGAAACACGACAATATGAGTGTACCGAAAGTAGCAGATATCCGCCAGCACGTCAAAAAAATCAAGTATTTAATTCTGTATTGTAACTTGTTTGAAATATATTTTGCTATGAGACATACATGAAGTAAAAATAAAATCAGACTAACTGATATTTGCTCAAATAATTCAAGGAAGAAGTACAGTTTAAGGTATTATTTAATTTGGCTTTTAAGTTAAATTCTTCCTCTTACTTATTGAGATCTTAAGATCTCAATATTATGAACATCTGTATAAAGAATCTTCCTCCAGCTAGTTTTCAAAATTCCTTTATATATATTGATATAATAAATAATAAATCATTATTAAATTATTTGAGCATTATTTATATCATTATACTTATATTTATTTATATTATTACTATTTAATTATTATTATATTATGAATATTCATATAAATTAAAATACTTTATATATTTATATTAAGATACGTAAAAAAATGAAAAAGAAATCATACCCGTAATTCCATTTTATGCCATGGCTGTTTTTTGGGATTAATACTATATATTTTGTTCTTCTTAGCCATTACAACATATGCTTCATGACCTTGTCGGAAATAGTAGACCTAAAAGTGAAATGAGATGGTTATCTAAGATTGAGTGAACGCTGTCATACAATGTATACACTCTTTTATCAACAACTTCTTTGCTTCTTTTTTTCCCTGCATAAGTCACAAGTTCCTAAAGAAATTAAGAGGACAAACAAAGCAGGTATCATAAAAACTATTCTGCTTAGACCAAAAGAAAAAAAAGAAAAAAAAAGTAGGAAATGATTTACAGTACGAGGAAAACATCCTCAATTACATGTGAAACTAGAACATCAATAGCAAAACCCGAGCTGTCCATTTGTCATCACAATATAGCACAATTCCATGACAGTAAGAAACCCCACTAATCCACTTGCTTATTCAACACAGTAAGACAGACCTAAGATGACAATCAAGTATCACTAAACGGAGTATGTAGTTAATTGCACCTGTTTTGAGCAAGAAATACATTGGCTATTCTATTGGGAAGATCTTCTCTTCCATACCACCAAATAAACAGCCAAACAAAGTCAAGAACAAAAATAGGTATTGAAGCACTTAAAGCAAATTATTTCAAATATTTTCCACTACAAATTTCCACATCTCAGAATCTAGAGTTTTAACAGAAATTGGATGAACGTTTCTTGTTATAACCCCCTGCTGCAATAAAGAAGTGAAAAAAAAGTCATCGTAGAACGTAGTAGGATGAAGGAACAGTAGCTTAAATGCGAAGGCCTAATACAACAAACAAAGCAGAGGAAATGGCCCTCAGTAAAACTACCACTGCTTTTTTCACATGCTTCACAAAACAGTTGTATCACAAAACACTATAGAGAGCATCTGTCAAGTTTCTACCTTGACTGTTACTGAATTTTCTTAATGTCCTATGGCATTTGTTTTTTACCTTGGACATAGAGAAGGACTTCAGCTTTACTTCACATCATAAATGTTTTATGCCCTTGTATTTCAGGGTTCTGGACATGCACAATATCCTCAAAGAACTTAACTGGCAAGAAAACGTGGAACTGTTTCTTGCTACACATTCACACTTAGAGGCATGGGCTACAGATAATTCCTTCTACACTTACTGTTTCTGTTAAGCCTCTACACAAATACACAGTTAATCAAAATGGATTTTATTTATTTATTTATTTAATTGCTCCAAGTTCTGCTCCAACAATTAAGAAAGTTATCTGTGGAAAAAAGACTTTGTGTCCTTTCCCAGGGAATTATATTTTTAATGTTAATCAATTACTGCTTCTGGATGTTTACGTTAGTGCCTGAATATAAATGCGTCACGTGAAGAGCAAATATTGCAGAGATATGCACTGTATTTGGGTAATCAGACAAGGTGAACTACAGTCCCATCTCTGTCATGTTTCCCCACTGTTCCTCCAGACATATGAAGGGACTTTAAATCGCAGTCTGCCAAAAGGAAACAGGGACGGTATGTGCTGTTCTTATGCACTAAATATAACTAAATACAGCACTACTGTTGTTTCTTGTTTATACAGCTTTAAGAAAACAAATCTATAACTACTCTCCTTCCAAATCTTATAAAACATATCAACCAGCCCACCAAAACGTTCACAAGCCTCAAGGCCCACCAAAACGTTCACAAGCCTCAAGGCCCACCAAAACGTTCACAAGCCTCAAGGCCCCTTTTTTGATCATGTTTCTCTAATTAAATCCGTTTTTTGTCTCTGTGGACCTTGAAAGTTACTTTCTAGTGAAAAGAAAGTATTCATCATCCCAAAACAAATCTGGGAAAAGCAAGTATCAGAGAGAGATTTTCAGACTGAGTAACTCCATTACAAGCATTCTCTCTATTGACGCAACTACTCCTACTTTCTAGGCACAGGATAGGAAGTTCCCTGTTCACTGGTACACAGATTTTTCAGCAAAAGAATGTAACCTGCTTACATATTACTAGTATACAGTGCTATTCAGCAGGCATCAGACCAAACACAGGAGTTTATCTTACTTAACTGGTGTGAGAAATCTTCCGGTAACATGGTTAATGATGAATCCCTCGCTACTTCACTGTATCCAGAAGGTATCTGGCACACAATCCAAATGCATTTGTTTGGATTCAATCTTTTGAAAAGAACTGTCTCCAAAACATGTTTGCTAGACAGTCTAAGTACCTAAGCATTTTCTTTATCTGAAACACTGACTTGAACTGCTACTCTTCTCAGGCTCATATAATTACTACATAGTTACACTGCAAACTGGATTCAGTAAAAAAACAAATAAAAATTCGCATGTGCGACCACTGGTTCAGCTTCTAAGTTGGTACCCACGAACAGCTGCAGCTCAGAAACAGAAGTTCTATAAACGCGTCATAAGGAAAGCCACACGCTGAATGTAGTAGAAGCAGCAATGTTATTGCAACAGCTTGGAATAAAAAGGTCAAGACAAAGCAACACCATGCGCAAAACATTTTAAGTATGGGAAAAACTTTCAGAAGCTAAAGCAAATTTTAACCTCATCACAAAATGTTTTGAAGAAAATCCAAAATATTCCAATAATAAATGGTATTAAATCTCCGGAGAAAAAAAAAAAAAAGCAGATTATTTTTTAAAAAGGCAAAAACAAGCTGAAACAAAAAAGAATGAAGGGGAAAAGCTACAATACCTCATCCCCCATCTGTGGTACAAATGGGCACCGACGAGGAACAGTGTCTGTAATCCATGCTGAAGGCAGCCATTCCTCCAGTGTCAAACCATTTTCTGCCAGAACTCCTACAGCCAGCCTCTAAAGCAAATGTACACGCAAGATTAACATCAGTAAAATAACATTTAGGTCAGCCCTGTGTTTTGGGAAGTGCTTTATTAAAAATTGACTGCCAATTCTCTAATACATTTAATGTAGAAAGGAACATGTTGTCAGTTTGAAGATAAACCCGACTTAGCCAAAACCAAAAGTATTAACAATTTAAAGCTTTGTTTAAATAACAATCTTCTGTAATAATCATTGAATTTATTAAAAATGAAGTCTCACGCCAACTTAAATATGCCATTCTCTTGAACCAATTCGATACAATATTTACAACAAAAATTGTTAAATCTTAATTCAAAAGCTGCATGTATGCCTTGACTTTTAGCTCTTTTTGTATTAAGAATCTATGACCACAAATTTGTATTTAGCAACAAGATTCAGTGAACAGGTTCTACACTTATCCTTCTCATTCCTTCTCCTTGTTAAAGCTATATTTTAAACCACCATCCCTCAAAGATGACATCCAGGAAACAGTTAGATAATTCACAAGGACTGGAAATCATTCTTGATCAGGCCTGATCTGACTAGTGAGATGCTGGGTCTTAAGCTGAAAAACCATACTCAGGTCTTGTTCTTGAGGAGGTAAGAATGGGGAAAGAATCTTTTTTTGGTTTCATGTCTGTCACCAGATGTCTCGGTGTAATAAAATAAGTAAGAAAATCTTCCATATTGGTTTCTAAACCACTGACCAGTTTATAAAAGTTTTTATATCAGATGTCCCCAAACTTCCTTCCTGAGAGAAGTCAGTCTGTTAGTCTGCCCTAACATAGAAACATAACACTCTGATCTTCCTACGTACTCCTTCATTCTTGTATTAATTTTTAGATAGACTGTCGCTGGAAGGGGATTAGAAATGGAAGCACCATTCAAGATCTTGGCAGCCAATGCGTTAATAGGAAATACATTCTTTCTTTAACCCATTCTTAATTTCTATAATTTTGTGCCTAGATACAAAGACAGTTAGTACTTCTTTCCTCTTTCTTTCCAGTGGAAAGACCCAAGTTTGATTCAGATTCAGAAAACAGAAAGAAATTTTACCAGTAAGACTATGAGCTCTCTGTCCAGCAAGGCAGTAGAATCTCTAGCACAAAAAATTCAAAGGCTTATCCTGTCAGGAATAATGGGTATACTTAACCCATCTAGGTTAATTATATAGTATATACTTATAGTATATAGGGTTAATCTAGGCTCAGAAGGAAGAGATGATTTTCTGATACTCCTTTCAGCCTAAAATTTTCCTCTGATTGTAGAATGAAGGTCATCTTTAAAATATGAAATATGTAAGTCTGACATTTTTGGAATCAAAGACCTCCATCGTCGCAGTAACTGGGACTAAAATAGATGCAAGTCTTCCTAAGACACTCAGTTTAGTTTTAATCTAAGTGGAAATGCTAGGTTGTTACCTGATTTTATATTTTAAAATAAAAGGCTAAACTAGGGCTTTAACCTATTAAAAAAAAAAAAAAAAGTGATATATGCCATTTTCTGATTTCAGACCATAAATACCAAGGTACTGTTAGTATTGATCCTATAACTAATGATTCCATACAATAAGCTAAAACTTGCTTAATGAAAGAGGAAGACTGCCACCTAACATCCTTTATGACTTTACTGAAGGTTCATTAATGATAATATGCTAACATGCATGTTGGCTATTTCATCAGCCTACCATCTAATTGGAGGCAAAATGATGGAACAGTGATCTTGAGGACTAGCCAGGACCCCTGATCTTATGAAATAAGACAAAATACGGTTATTTCATCACTTAAACGATATAGTTATTTCCTTAGGTATTGCAAAAGTAGAAGCTTTGCACTTATGAAAGCAGATAAATCACAATTGGTCTTCACAAAGAACGAACAATTTTTTCTGATCAAACCAAACAAAAAGCAAACGTATCATCAAAAACACAAAAATAACATAAGTCACTGAAAGTTTTCACGTGCTGACCTGAAACAGGAACTACAAAAAAGCAAACAAAACCCTAACAGACAATAACAAAATCCTGGTCAAGTGAAGTTCTACTTGACAGAAGCATAGTTGAAATACAGTTCAAATATGTGGAATTGACAGAAAATGACATGACTGTGCAGACCTGAAAAGAAATTGCAATTAAATGGGGAGACTGTCAGTACAAATGAAAAAAAATACAGGCACACGTAACATCAATACACGTCTCTAAAAGTAATTTAAGGTCCAAGACAACATAGTGTTAAGCATTCCTTCAGTGAAATGCTAAATATTTAGAAAGCACATAATTACAGCAATCTACTGACTTACATGAGTCAGTACTCCTCATTTATTACTGGTAGAAGACGTGTTTTTAAATGAACATTGCTGAATCAGTCATCGAATTCTGTTAGGATGCTAAGAACGTTCATTTAATAATATACAAAATGTATCTAACCTTCTGTTTTCTCTCTTTGGGTTTTCTCTTCTTTGGTGATGTTGATGGTCCGTCTTTCTCCTCACTCCCTTTCTTCCTTTCCTTTTTAATTTGCTTCTTTTGTTTTTCAGGTCCTTCCTCATCTTCTGAGCTACTTTCTGCTTTTTTTGTTTTAAGTTTAGGAATTTTCTTTGGTGGCTGCAGATTGATTCCTGCATCTGCTGTCCAGTCAGAATAATCACTAGAGTAGTCACTACATATGACATATCAAAGAAATAAATTAAAAAAAAAAACACCTACAATATTTTAGAAGTTTAAAAACAATGCCTAAAAACATATACTCTAACTTCAGTTTAAACGGCAGTAAAACAAAAGCCTTGAAATCACTCAATCTTATAATAATCACCTTCTAGTATCACTAGAATAAACCCACTCATAACTCAATCAGTTCAGATGATATATTTTAAATTCTGAATATTATTCTCACGTCTTCTGGCTTTGAAGAGCTTTGAACTAAAGTTAACAAAAAAAAACCAAAAAACTCATGCTCAAGAAGCAGCAATGGCTTGAAACAATCTCAGTCTTTGCTTTAATCTCGAGCTACGGAGCAGCAGAGACAGTCACAAAGCTCAGACTGGCAGCCATAGGAAACTGCAATTACATGCCTGAAGCGTGTGCACCTGTAAAGAACAACCCTCCCAAAAACCAGGAAATACTTCTGCTGATAGCAAACAAGGGTGAAACATTCCCTGAATTTTAAGTTAATCAATCATACAGATGAAAACAAAATCCTGAGAATTTTAAGTTCTCTTCCATCTTCTAATTTTGTTATCACTGGTTGTTTAAAGTAAAGATAAGATTATTAAAAATTTGTAAGTAGAACATTTCTCTATGAGGTATACTGTCACTTACCTAGAACTGCCATCACTGTGCCATGCTCTTTCATCATCTTCTGATGTTCCACCACTGGCAACAACTACTTCCCCTTCCTAACAAAGGGTAGAGAGGAGTGGAGATGAACAATGACAGGAAAAAAACAAAGTATTTTCTTTGGAATTCAGACTTCTTTAGATGAAAGGAAATAAAGTATTTATGCAGAGATGCATAGTACACAGCAAAATTTTTCAACACACAGGCAAGACCCTAGTGCTTCTCAATCCTCATTTCAAAAGGCTAGCTTACCTCTAAAGAAAATTATTTCCAAAGCTTCCCCATTTTTTCTTATTTTTTTAATTACTATCAAAGAAAATTAGGACAAATAATAAACACCCATTTCTTCACTGTAGCTACATCACAGAAGCACAGGCTGCAAGGGACCTCTGGAGGTCATCTTGTCCAGCCTCCCTGCAGGTGAAAATACTAATAGGCTAACACAGGCCATACTTTTAGGCTCACTAATCTGGGACAGATTTAATATTGCAGGCATTTATTTTGCAAAGTGGTTTTGCTAAATCCCTTTTTGTCAATTTTTATGCAAAACTGAACACACACATCTGCACATGAAAACAATTCAACATTGATCTTTAAAGAAATGAATGAAAACCCACAAGGAAAATGCTGAGCTCTAACCAGAAGCTTAACTAGCTGAAGCAGAAGCTTAACAAATAGAAATGAAACCAAGGATCTTACGTCTGAGGAACTGTGTCCATTTTCTAACTCTTCAGCAGGCCTTACAGGTTCTTCTACCGCATATCTCGTACGGTAGTTGTGCTGGTTAGCTTGCTGTTTTCTTGAGTCACTACTGTCTAGTAAATGATCATGAGAATGGTTCTGTGAAGACATGAAAATCAAAACAGATTATTTTTGAGTATGCGTCTTATTAGTACACACAGTTTTATTTAACATTTGTATGCAGCTTTTGCTGTAGGTAGATGATACAAGTTTCAACATCAGAAATTTCAAGACATCACAAGTATAAAACTAAAGCTGTCTATAGTAGAACAGACTCTTTGGAGAACTCAAGAGTATCTTTTATTCCACCTAAAGTGTAAGAGCTGTTAAAGACACTATACAATAATACATCCCTTAGTAATTGTCATCTCTATATGATAAGTCAAGGCTTTTAAATGGTAAGATGATACACGAAAGCGTTCAAATGAATGAAAGTCACTTGTAAAGAATGAGTTCCTACAACACTTAGAAAATGTAATGCAAACAGTTGCTTTTAACACTTAAAGTATATAACCCTATATTGATCTCCCATTCTTACAGAAATATAAGTGCTATCATCTTGATTTTAAGATTTCTGTTGTAATATTTTTCCACACGCATACTCGAACTTCAGGCCTGATCAGTCCCAATGAAACAGCTTCTGCACTCTTTCCTAGATGCCACAAAAGGTGGTACGCTCCCTCACCGTTCCCTTTCTTCCCTAAAGGAAACCTGATATCTATCAACTGATGATATAGTTGAAAAAACGACGTCAGCAGAACTGGAAAAAACTGCAGAAAGGCATTAACATTATCAGAGCATTCTAGTAGGACAGACTGCTTGTAGCTATTCCTCTTAAACTTTTTTCTTCTCAAACAATGAAATTTTGTTGTAACAAGATTTCATGAGGCTTATATCACCTCACTTCCAAAACAGAAGTAACTGTTATTTTATGCTGCCCTCGTTTAAGACAAAACAATGACATCAGCCCTCATGGAGATTGACAAAGTTATTATGGTGTGGACCCCATCATCCCCAAGTTAAAATTTGCCCCCTTATTGAGGCCCATACAGTGTAAGTGTAAAAAGTTTCCAGCCCTAAAACATTGATATAGCATCTAGAAAGGGAACCAACTCTGCAGTAACAGAGACAACCTCATCAGAAAACCTCAAACATTGTAAAGAAAGCACAGACAAAAAAAAAAAAAAAAAGAGGGATGGAGGAATAACTTCATTACTGGAGCTTTCAAGATGTGGTTGCAGAGGGTGCTAGGTAATATCTCATCTAGGCTCCCTTTTCCCATGAAACACTGAACCTGATAATTTCTCGAGGTCCCTTTCAGACAGGGTTGTTCTGTGACTTTGTGATCTTTCCTGTCCGTATATGATGAAAGTTAGTTCATAAGGCTAAATTTTCCTCTAAAAAAAAAAAAAAAAAGAAACAAATTCCTGTTAAAAAACACAGTAAAAGTTGGCTAAGCAACTATACGCAGCTGTGATGTGGTTTTCCTTAGCAAACTGCAGAAGCCTGATAGCTAGAGCTTTTCTCTTATCCTCTATGTTAGAAGATGCATGTACTTTTTCAGGAATGACAGCACCTGTCCACTTGGGTAGTCCAGAATGCTATGCAATTCCATTATGGTTTCCACCACAGTGCATAGGACCAACACACCGTACTCTGTGTTCTATTAAGTGTGTTTCTTTTATTCTGTCCAATGAATTCAAGCTGGGGAAGTGACCAATGTTGTTTTCTTGAGAAGCTGACAGCACAGCTGCTTGAGGACACTTCTAGCAGGATTGCTTAGCAATCAGTATTTCAAGATTGCCCAGACTTTTGAAACCTGCAGCACTCCTTCAGGACTCACTGGCAGCACACACCAGATCTCTTTGAGCTGCTCTGACGTTACCCAGACCAGCTCTAAGGCAGCCCTAAGACTAGCAGCTCAGCCCATCACACAGTACATTCTGCCCTCAGCCTTCTAGAGCTGCTCACTTCTTGTCAGGCTCTCAGGATTGATTACTGACAGGTTATAAAAAGCCACTGATACAACACCTTGTTTCTGCTACTTTCATAGAAAACCCACTGGGAATCACTGCTTTTGTACAAAGCCCATCCAGCTCTTAGCATTATGAAATATTTTATGAAGAGCTAATGACAACAGAAATGAGATTGGCTAAGTCCAACGAAGCAGATGAGTCAAGTACCCTCTATAACAGCAAGCATTAATTTTGCAGAAACTATAGTACAACTACCCTGAATTTGCTTACTCATTTTCTCTATAGAACTAAAACTCCTAAAAATTCATGCACCAACTTCTGTTCAGCAATAAGATTTCTCAAATGGTTATAATAAAATGCCTTTATCCTAGTTATGTTGGAACTATGGGTTCCCTGAAAAACTGAGGTAATTTGCACTGCTCTTTGGTTTTGGAAAGAGTTCAGTTCTTCTGACAGTTTGGAGGTTCACAAAAAAAGAAGGAACCCCCCCCCCCCCCCCCCCCCCATAGAAGCACCTATCAAAGCAAGTATCAAAACAAGAATTTTAAAAAGCTGTTGCCCATGAAGAACAAGATCACAGAAAAGCTGAGGTTGGAAGGGGCCTCTGGAGATCATCTCAGTTAACCGCCCTGCTCAAACAGAGACCACAAAGGTATACAGCTTACTGCCAAAAGATGCAATTTGACATCATTCCTATTCACCATAACACTGCCAAAACTTGATGAGAAGCTGTAGGCAATGCAGATCCTCATTTATTTGGTGGTGACTGGGGGGCAAGTAAGATAAAGTTTTGAGTAGAAAGAAAAGGTAGTAAAAGCTGTTCTTCTTTTTTTTTTTTCTTCTGCCAAAACGGAAACTATGACCATACTCTTCAACAGCGGCTGAGGGAACACAGCTGATAGGTCTTTTTTCAATAGATGTTCCGAAGAAAAGAGTTTGAAATTGCACTCTCAACTCTAATGGGAAGTTTGAAAATAAAGCCAAGATTACCTATGATTTGAGGTTCAATCATCACTCTCATTCTCTGAATACTTTGATGAACCGTCACACATGCTGACAAGTACCTTGTATCATTTCCAAGGCTTTCATTCAGTATCAGAGCACATCTATTGATATTAGAAACTACAGCTTCTGTCAGAACAATTTTTCAGTGAAATACAAGTCATGGTATTTCCTGTATTTGAAATAGACAGATACATATCATCTGGACAGAGGTGAAGGACTTTTTTACACCTTTTCTGAAGACCCACTGATACAGTGGAAACTCAGAGGTCCTAGCAACTTCCGAATTAAAGCACTGTGTTCCACTGTCCTTAAAACCTTGACTCCATGAGGAAGCACAGCACTGCTACGCTTTTATACAGAGTTGCAGAAATCTTGATAAGCTATCATATTTTTTCCTCACCAGCAGGATGTGCTCTGAGAATTGCTCCTCCTTCCTTATCACAACAGAAATCTGTCTTTACTAGCAAATTAAGCAGTAGTAGGTCACAAGCAAGTGTCCAGTATTAGAACCCCAGTATCAACAGATGCTCACAGCCTTCTAAAGACAAAAAAAAAAAAAAAAAATAAAAGGAAACTTTGGACTGTGGGCTTTTTAGGCTTTTTTGTTTGTTTGTTTTTGTTTTTTGTCTGTGTATGCTTTTCCCAACATTACATTTGATATGTTATAAATTAAAAATAATGGTTTGCCAAATACTAGGCTTTTAGCTAAGCTACACATTTTGTTAAATATGTTATTCACAACTAACTTTCACCACACCCTGGAATAAAAACATGTCATAAGACTTGGAAATCTCCTTAAAAAGTTACTATAAATGCTCTCTGTTTTTCCCTTTTTATCTACACTTTGGCTTGAAATCCAAAATGCTACAACTAACTCCTGCTCTCCTTTCAATTCTTCTTCCATGTTTCTGAGTCATTTTATTAAGAAGAGAAAAAAAATATTACATCATCATTATTATGTGAACAAACAAAATTCACAGGTTGATATAAAAATAGTATTTCCTACTGCACAAATATAACTGAAATTTAATGAGAACAATGTTTAACCTTTTTCTAGATTAGCTGATGTTATTGTAGAATGACATATATTCTACAATTCCTTATGCTGTAACTTTTAGGCTTGAATATTACTGGAAAGTCATGTTTCCCCAATATTATGCTTGAAGTGATCCCCATCTTCTTTAGACCATAAGCTCTCTCACAAAACTCTTAAGAATTTGCTAAGCTACAGAAAGGGTTGCAGTCTCAGCATCACTGTAATATAAATTGCAAGATATGAGTATCAACATCTGCTGTTTCTGAAAGATTAGAAAGATTTAAATGGTATTTCCTAGTTCTATCTTCAGTGTAACACGGTTTGTAATTAAAGTCACACAGCCACTGTAAAGAATCAGAAGAGCTGCTGAGTTAATTCCTATTTAAAAAATATATATATATCTCATTGCACTTTTGGAAATGAGATCAGTCTTGCTTTGCTTCCCTTGTCCTTCATTTTATTATGGACATTTCAGACAATTCATGACAATTTCAGATGACCATTCCTATTGTTTTGACTCTATAAAGCAAGAGTGTACTCATGCTAACAATACACAGCAACAAAAGTTACTAAAATCACAGCATTTTATCTAACTGGGAAACTTAATCAATTGGGATCAAGCACCCTTCTCTCCCTGCAGACTTCCTTATCTCAAGTCCATTTGATATCTACTTACATCTGAATCCCTCTGAGGCTTACCTCAAGGGATTTTAATTATTGTTACGCTTCTCATCAACCCAAGTCTTCCAATAAGACTTAAAAAAGAATAAACAAAATATCAGTTTTCTTTTCTGAAATGACATAAGTAAGAAGTATCACATGTGGTATCAGAAGGATTTCTGTAAATCTCTGTAAATGGTTACTGAATTCACCAAGAACTACTATATGGAAAACTTCACAAACTAAAATACAGAGATCTTGACTGTCTGCTCTTTCCTGAGAATAAAGGTGCAAAGTGCCTAATGGATTGGCCAAGTTACCTTACCTGTAAACCCATACATTCTTGGCATAAGAATCCTGATCACAAGTCTTTCAGAAATGAGATAAATGAAGAGCACACTCTTCTCTGGGTTAATAGAAAAAAA
Source organism: Alectoris magna (assembly GCA_030625065.1). Lineage (NCBI taxonomy): Eukaryota > Metazoa > Chordata > Aves > Galliformes > Phasianidae > Alectoris > Alectoris magna. Next base: position 81,189,786 of record CM060562.1, on the reverse strand, counting down.
TGAGGAAAAGTTCTTCCTAAGCTACATTTTTCTCCGTAGGATTGTAAGGGAATAAATATCTAGAAGGAATACATTGGACAACATGTATATTGTTTTCATTCTTTCAAAGACGTAATAAAAACAATTGCTGAAACCAAAATTCTGGACCAATTAGTTACTCTACTGTTTTTATGCTCCAGCGATATTTTAGGACAACTATAAGCCAATGAGAAATACAAGGGTAAGCCAGTAGAAATTCTCAGAGGAGAGACGTTTTGACTGAGATGTAGCTTAAGTACGCAGGAAGAAACTCTACAATTCAGTATCAAAATACATCCCCTCAGTTCAACTTTATTAAAATTAGCAAGGCCCATCTTCCACTGTTCCTGAGAGAAAGAAAGAGTTATTAAATTTTATGATATTCCGCCATGACTACCTCCAAAACCATGAAGGACAAATAGCTTCATAACTCTGGATACAAAATTTGGCAGATAAATTGGGAAAAAAAAAAAAATCATCAATTATTCTTGATCAGAATATTTATTTCAGATTGCTTTCAGTATCAGTCCCTTCCTCCCCAAGAACGTTAATTATATATCATAGGAATTAAGTGTGTGGTCAATGGCTGCACAGTACTTATACATTTGCTTTCTTAGATTTTTCCACATTTGATTTCATGATTTTTACTTTTCAGTGGACAACTTGGAAGCAATCCTGGAGGCATGTATTTTCCTAAGGTCTTAATTAAGGATTACATAGTCTCATTTAGAATATTATAGGAACCAAAGTATGCGTTCTCCTTTCCATTTGTTTAACGTTTACTTCTTTCATTACAGATTCTGGTTGGTTATTCAGCATGAATAAATGCTAAATTTTTGGTTGGTTATAAGAGCACAAAGAGAATGGGATGCACACATAAAACTGATTTCTAAATGGACAAGATCTAAAGTCATTTTTGTAAATACAGAATGTGCAGCCTTCATTTTCTTACTTCTAAAAAGGCTGGTAAGATTAATTTTTTTCAAGGGTTTATGAAAATCAGTTACGATGACAGTTTAGCACAGCCCACTCCCTTATATTTCTTCTTTCCCCTTCTACTCTTTTCTGAAAAATACATTCCAGGTTCAGCATAATGCATGTTTTAAGAAATACCATAGAAATTCGCATAATGATTATTAGCCCAGCAAGACAGGAAATACCCAATTCTTTAATTGGAGACTAACTTAAATGCATTAAAGAGCTATGACTTAAGTTTTAATTTAACATTTCCACAGAACACTACATCAAACTCTAGACATCTCCATCAAGATGTATTGATCAACAGTGACAGCCACCCTACAGCAAAACACATTCCCAGAACCAGATTCACAACGCTTCTCACGAAGGGGAGTTCTAAGAGCAATCTCAGTTTATGAAGAGCATAGTGAAACATCAGTGTGGACATATGTCCTCATTCTGTGGAGATAAACAGACTCCCATGCACCTGATTTTCAAATTTAAAACTGAGAATAGTTATGTAAACTCATGTGGCCTATCAAACGGCATTTATTTTATGCTTCTTACTGTGATAAAGTACAAGTGTCTGTTTACCTTAGAGAAAGTAGGTATTTTGTTCTCTCTCTGAATGTGACTCATTACATGTTTTCTTTTCTCTTCTGATCGATACACTCTCACTTCCTCTTCTCCTTTTGCTGTTCTCCATTCTTCCTGCCTACTGAAAATAGAAAATTAAGATGTTAACCTTACAGCAAAAATACTACCACTTCTCTGCCAAGTCATGGAATAAATGTTCAATAGTTGTGACATGCTTTGAACAGTCGTATCTTTGTATAGAGTCAGAACTGGATTCAAAAATCACCCTTTCCAGATAAAGATTTCAAGTGGCAAGAATTGAGTACATGACTGTGTTCTGTTCAAAGGACATCTGACTGAACTATTCCCAAAGCTACTATTCTAAATTCAAAGGCAACTTTCTTGAGAAATATACACAGAATCTAAAAAACATAATTGAAAAGTACCCTTTCTTTGTTGCTCACAAGATGCCAATTTCTGAATCTAAAGAAAACCTGCACCTACATACATCAACACAGTGTCTAAATTAATTATCTTCTCTCGAAAAGATTTCCAAAATTTAACCATTCAGAAAATCCTCTTTTTACATAAGAATTTCAATCTTATTTCAAAAAGCTAGAGCAGCCCAAATGCAGTTAGTAGGGTTTTTTTTTTTTGCCTTACTGATAAAAGTATTCATCACAAGAGTATATTACTGAACAAAACACAGTTATTTCAAGTTTGAAAATCAAAGTTCACCTCAGGCACTTGATGGGTCAGTGCTCCAGCTGTAAAATGGCAGGAACAAATGCAGTTGAAACATACTGTGATGCTACGGTTCAAGTCAGAAATCAGCTACGCGGTTAGACTCTACTGCATATACAAGTTAAATTACCATTTGCAAAATCATTATTTTTTTAATTCACATTACTTGTACAATTCCAAGATTTTACAAGTGACAAGGAAACAAGAACTATTCCACACAAATGGATTTTATAAGAATTGAGACCACAGAAGACAGAAAGGCTTCACAAATAGGACTGCGACAATGTTCAATTTAACAAAGCTTACAAAATTAAAAAATACTGCAAACTGGACCTTTGCTTACCTGGCTACACCAGAAGACAGTTCAGGCACCACAACCCTCCGACTCCAAGCCACAAGGTCCCGCTCAGTTGCTATTTCACTTCTGGGTGCGTTACTATGCATCTGACGCACACCTTCAATTTGTCCACTGCGTCTTAATCCTATATTTGGTGGTGAATGAACTTCAGAGGTAGAACTTACAGATGCTAAAAAAACCAAAAGGCAATAGTCTTAATTACCTAGAAATGGTTAGGGTAACATCCAAAAAGGAAATTTCAAAATGAATGGAAAGAAGGAACAAGTGGTTTTTTTTTTTTTTTACTTATTATTTCAGGGGGAAGCAAATATTAAAGCAATTCCTATAACTTCCAAAACATGCTCTATAGGGCTGCAGAATTCCATTTTAAAAAGCCATACCAAAAAGGAACGGAGGCATCAACTCAGGAGAAGTAAATTGTCATGTGTCTCATTGGTTCACTGTTCTTATAAAATGTCTTTGAAAATATATACAAGAAGACAATTTGTGCTACTGATCTCTAAAATGATTTTATATTAAAAAAAAAAAAAAAGGGGGGGGGGGGGAGGGGGATCTCACGCAGTGAGTATATTCCTTAAACAATCTTCCACCTTAAATCAAAAAAAAAAAAAAAAAGAAAAAAAAAGAAGCCACAACACTGCAAAGTGTTCGGAATCCCAACTGCAAGATTTTCAATCAGGAAACCCAAATCATCCAAACAAACAAACATAACAGCAACAACAAAAAAAACCCACATATGCAGCATCCTACAAACACCTACAATCGTAGCAAAGATTCAAGCATTTTTACACACTTCACACGCATTATTCTTGCTTATTCGGATCAATTATCAACCAAAATTCTTTCATTTCATTATTATTTGTTTTGTTTATTTTTTTTAAGCATTGAAAACTACCCTGTAACCTACATTAAAACATGGAACAGCTATTCTGAGATACAAGTAACCCTTTCCTTCTTTCTCCCTCCTGTTTCCTTGTTTGAGACAATTCAGATTTCCCTCACATAGATGGGCAATTCCAATTAAACTGCAAAATAGTTACACCTAAGGGAACACAGCCACTGCAAATCCTTCAAGTGAGCACACAACTTAAAGATAATTTTGTCATGTGAATAATTATGAAGTTTTGCAAAGTAGAAAAACAATAGACAGGAAAAATGAGTGATGTCCTATCATTCTGCAGTCCTTCTCTAGTAGCTCAACAAAATCATACAAAATGATATGCAATTAACATTTTTCCAACTGTCAGATGGTTCAGTTGGAAAACCAGAACACTCTCACCACAGCTGTGTAATTTACCTCTGCTTATCCGGCTGGTACTACTTGTTCCTGCCTCCCCAGAACGTCTCTGATCCTGCTCTTGCTGAAGTCTTTGAATCATGCTATCCAGTGGGCTAACTTCTTGGTTTGCTTGTTGACTAAGGACTTGATTCAATCCTGTGAAGTAAAAAACACGAGAGAATAAACACACAAATGTTAAAGAATCTTGTATCACAAACTGCTCATCTAAGCTTTCAAATTTACAAATACAGAACATAATAATTTGATTAAGTATTGGCTAAAGCATATTTTTAATATTTCTTTCCTTGGTGTTCTTGTTTATTAAATAGGATAATTTTTTTTCTTAAATTCTTGTATTAAATTTCCTGGAGCAGGGAGAAGGTGACCACTAATTGCAATAAAGATTTAAATTTGATCAAGTGCAATCAAAATACAGGAGCTTAACACAGCTGTTGTAATCTTTAATCAGTGTAAACCAAAGGTTACAGAGCACTGGAACAGACTGCCCAGAGAGGTTCTGGAGTCTCCTTCTCTGGTGCTATTCAAAACCCATCCGGACCCTCTCCTGTGTGACCTACTGCGACCTGCTTTAGTAGGGGAGGGTTGGACTAGATTATCTCTAGAAGTCCCTTCCAATGCCTAGAATTCTGTGATACCATGAACTGTGTGTTCAGCCCGCCCCAAATGCATCACAGGATACTTTAATCAAAACTTCAATTAAACACATGGTGCAGTAGCGGCTGGGAAATTCTTGCCAACAGAAGCAGAACTTGCAAAACTTCATAATGAGGGATGACAATATTCAAAGAAAAAAGCTACAGTTGTTTTCCCAGTATCATCCAAAGAGATATCCTGGTATAAGCTTTGCAAGATGAAATACTCAATATTACAGCAATTTTGCTATGAAATACTCAGCTTGGACTGCGGCAAGAAAGAAGCCACGCTGATTATGCTACATAGTAGAAATATAAATATTTAAGACAGTATTCTCAGTTTTGATGTTGGTTTTGCTGCAGTCAACTTCGCCAAAGCAGCAGAAGTCATGGAGTGAACTCTGGCATAACCACAGTTGGATGTTTTCTGATGTGTATAGCAAGGCAGTCAGATTTATTTGGTGACCTCATAAGTGAACATACTGTCTTATGAAAACAGTTGGAAATACTACAAATAAGCCCAAACTGATCTTTAAAAAAGAAACTGCTTCCTAAGAATTTTTTTTTTTTAAGTATCCAGCCTGTGAAATTTTGCCTTCACAAATAACAGCAAGTTCAAAAAAAATCAAGTCAGAAAGGCAGATGCATACTTGATATTTTCCGATATACCTGGTTCAAAAGAGCTTCAAGTAACATTTAGGGCATAAATGAAGCAAGAATATCTGAACTACTCCTGCTCTCACAGACCTCTACATAAAACTTCTTGACAAGAAGTCAATTGCCAGTGCTCTGAGTGAGACCAATCAGTTCCCACAATAAAGTTTCAAAGAGCTTCCTTAGAGGAAGGGAACGTACAGAAAGAATGCTTAGTTCTGGATAAAATGGCATACACTGCTGCTAAACCGTAAGGTGGTAGGAAAAAAAAAAAAAACCCTCTGTCTCTCCAGCCCTCTGTCAGTCTCGTTGAAGGCTTCCTGCTATCAAATGAAACATTATGGACATAACCTTCCTACAGTCATTCACATGTCACCATTAAATGTAATAATATTGGGTCCGAGTGTAGGGTCCAGCTTGCTTTAAGATATTATCTTCAAGACTGTGTCCAGTACATCTCCAGACTCGGAGAATTTAAGAATGCCATGTTTCTCCATGCTGCAGCTGTAACAAGGTAAAATTCAATCCTTTATGGAACTCTAATTTCGCTTCAAAACTACTGTCTAAAGAGATAAAAAATGGCATACATTGACCAGGAAGGTTTTTGTTTTTTTTTTCCTTCTTCCAAGAGCCTCACAGGCAACTTTTGCTCCTATAATATTGGAGAACTTGTTAAATTTTCTCCACCCGTATTACCATCCACATGGACCACATCTAGGCAGTATTCCACAGTGACAGGCAGAAAGTATTCCTGTTCATCACATACAGTACACGTGTACTATAAGACTTCAGAAAAACATCACAGATTTTCCATCCTTATCAAAACTTGAGAGCTCTCATATCAAACCAAAGCTTAAGTAGAGTGACTGTCTTTATGCACAGAGGAAAAAAACCTGCACGTTTCATATTTTTCTCTTCTTTCAGGTGTTACCTGTTACAACTGATCTGTGGAAAACCAGACTTCTAGTCTTTTTGATGTAGGACATCTTAAACCAAAGAGATCAACTGAAAGCTCATTCAGCATCATATGCTGTTTTCAAAATGAAAAAATTCCAAGCGAACTCGTACTGTAGCATCAACTAGTATTAATCTGATTGATCACAAACAATTGCTTTTCTGTCACAAGCAATCAGTGCCAAGAACAATGCAACTTTTTGATGTTATATGAACGACTACTACCAGAAATGAAGAAAAAGAACAGCACGAGAGGGAAAATGTATAACTTCTACAAGCAACCACAAAGGCTATGATGTACCAAATAAGTTTTCCATACCTGAAGATGTCACTCCCATCTGAGGAATAAGCTGCTCCTCCCTGCAGTTTTCACGACCAGGAACCAGCCTTTGATACCTTGCAGGATGCGGGTTGCCATCCACATCAACCAAAAATGGGGGAGGCATAAGGTGTGGAGCCTGCTGTGTTTGTTCATCCAGGACAAAGTTGTTGGCATCACGGATAAGGGGCCGATAATCACTATGAAAGAACATCTGATCTGCTATCTGTAAACAAAGTCATTTTGTAATATATATATGTATGTATTTTTTTAAAAAGACTACTAATAAACACACAGAAGAAAATACTGCCAAAAATCTTTTTAACAAAGTCATTATTTTATTTTTTTGGTCACTTTTGCATAAGCATAAGCAAGATTGTAACCTGCTCTGTTTACCTCACTTCAAAGAGGAACAGTAAATGACTATTCTCCAGCATTCACTTTCTATATTCTCACTACAAATAAATAAATAAATAAATAAATAGAATAAAAATTGCAGGTTTGATGATGGGAAGCACTTGAAGGACAGACAAATGGAGCAATATTTAAATACTTGTAGATGTTTCATGGAACACAGCATCAGCATATTAAAAAGGTCAGATATTTTCACACACACATATCTAATAATGTAAACCATGCCATAGGCTTAGGAACTACAGTGTAAGAAGAGAGACTAAGGATCATATTTATCACATTGCATCACATGTATTTTTATCATCAGAAGTCATACATACAATTTTTTGCTATAGTGCAAGATATGCAAAGAAATTGCAGTAGATAAAATAAAGCTAATATAAAGCTGAAATACTCAAAATTATTTCAGTCCACTTGCTTGTAATTTATTCTGGTTGACTAACTACAGACACTGAAGAGGAAAGAATTCTTTTGTCCAAATAGTATGTAAAAAGGCTTTTGGAACCACCGCTCACCGCCACACACATCCCAACACTGTGCAATCAGAAAGACACTGAACCACAAAGAAAAAAGAGAACAGAAAACAAATGGCAACATATACTACACATCCCAGCACTGCTTATTGACGAGCAACCCTCTTGGTAACTCAGATAGTCAGTTTAACTTTTAACAAGTAAAAAGAAAATCATAAAATCATCATTCACTCATAAAAAGATTTCCAGCGCAGAATAAAAATAACTGAGCAAATGATCCAAGGCATTGAGCTCCCAAGAAGAAAAAAAAAATCTCTTAGCTGTTAAAAGACAGGTATTTTAGCATAGTCATGAGAGTACCCGTGTACAAAATACTGTTTTCTGAAGAGCATGCTCTATCAAGAACAACTCATAACACAATTTCCTGTGATTTGTTATGTAGAAATCAGCAAGGCAGATGTTAGAGCATCTGGAATAGATCATGTTCAGAGGTCTAGACTCTCAATGACATGAAGTCCACCCATCTGGGATGTAAGAAGACCAGAAAAGGACCAAACATATCAGTTACAGAATCGGAAAGTGCCTACGTGCACCTACATGATGCAAATTTAGGAGAAAAAAAAATGTATAGGAATCATGGAATCTGGACCCCACACAAATTCAGAAAAGTTATACCAGGAAGAAAATTTGAAAGATGCATGGAAAGCTACCAAATAAATAAATTTACTTTAGGGATTCAAAAGGTTATCCTTACTAAGTACATACGGACAAGGCAACATCCCACTTCAATAAAAAGCTCTGGATGGAAGCAAGTACTGTCTCTGTTAACAAAGGCTGAATGAGAAAGATGGAACTCTTTTCACATATTTCATTGCAGTCAAAACTTGCTTACCAACTTTGTTCCTTCAGCTCAGCAGCTGGCTCAGTATGATAAAGATACAGGTCCCTTATAAAGATTTTGCCCAGAACGTAACTGTAGAGTATCTATTACTTTCACCTAGTGCAAATTTTCCTGTTAAATATTTCCAATACTGAGAAAGATTCCAATGGTAAGACTGGAACTGTACACTGTGCACTGTACAGTGTTGTCCACATCTCATGCTTACAAAACTTCATGACTAAGTGGAGATCTAGAAATTCTTCCTCTCACATCCAGCATCCTCATAACTGAACACAAGATCATAAGGGACCTCTTCGCCATTACCATTCCTTTTTACTCTGCAATGCAATCAGGTATGGCAGAGAGAGTAAACAGTTTTTTACAGCATGGTAAGAACAGCACTTCATGGAAAACCCAGGCTCAGTCCAACTCCTGGACAGAACTCTGCAAAGCACCTACTTGAACCTCAGAAATGATTTTATCTTCAGGCTAGTTTGGGTCCAGAGAAAAACAGGAAGAAGTACAGGATTTAGAGAATCTCAAATGGCTACATTCCTTTGCTTACATGTCCAGCAGGCAAACAGAAGTACTAACAAACAAATCTGCTTCTTGATAAACTTTTAGAGATTAAATTCACATACACACGCTCACACATAAGATATTGTACCACCTTTAGAATCATAGAATCACTCAGATTGGAAAAGACCTCAAAGATCATCGAGACCAACCATGAACACACAGGTCCTCTGTATTTTGTATTACTTGCTTCAGGTGAGAAAACACTCCATAAGGTCTGAGCTCTACAAGAGTTACTTCTTTGATAACTACACTACACATATGCTGAATGTTCAGTTTCTCCAGATGGAGACGCATACACAAATGTAGATTTTTTTTCATCACTGCACCAATACACCACACAGGAGCTGTCAGTGAGAAACAAGGAACTGTGGCTTGGGTAGGCTACAGGAGCTAACATCTTATAAAGCCCCGAGATAGAGTAATCAACATGGAAGTACTGCATCTTTAGGTCAATAATTCCTTCCTGGACAAGTTTCTATCTATACAAGAACTTTGGAAGTGTGCATGCAGCCAGAATTCAAGGAATTGATCTGAAATTGGCTCAAGTTCCATTAAACTAGAGGAGCCAAAAGCAAACAATAAGCATAGTCCTTTTTTTGACTCCAAAACTGTGTCACCAAAAAAAGACGAAAAAAATAAAATCACTCCAGTGCCACCACTATCATAGCCAAGATCATAATGGAAGGAGGTGGAAAAGAAGACTGGACAGTGTTTCCAGTCAGCTACAAAAAAAAAAAAAACAACAGACAATATTTAAACAAACATTCTGTCATGTAGTGTTCAGAAAATCAAGAGCCTGCTTGCAGCAAAACTAACATGATTTCAGCTAGAATCATTGCCCTGAACAGAACTCATAAATATAGGAGTGCAGAACTGGTTATTATACTTCTTCCTCCTGTAAAAATCATTCCCCAAGATGCATGGAAACCACTTTAAACCAAAGAAACAACATAAAAACCCCTGTACTTCCTACTAGCACTTATTCTCACAAGATATCTAGGAAAACAGACTAAAAACCACACCCAATTAAATCAGCAAAAAACAAGGAGCTGAGGGTGGGTCACCATGAAACAGAGCACAAAATCCCCAGCACCTACCAATATGTAGTTACCTTTTTCTGTAAGGCACGTAAGACAAAAATGAAAGAAGAAACAGAACAAGAAAAGGAAGGGGTCTGTAACTTCTAAGATGACATTTAAGATGGAGATGCAAATCCTATATGTTCCCATTTCTCCTATGGTCAGTAATGACAGGATTACCATGGCAGAGTAGCAGCTGGAGAGAACAATTTTAAATCATCAAATAACTTAAAATTTTTGAACAATCTTTTCTTGGAGACTGCAGATAAAATTCCAAAGAACAAAAGGTCTGTAACATTCAAGGTGTGAAAACTGTTTTTCTTCAAACAGGTCTAATCCCTCACAAGGAAAGTTTTCAGATAGCTATGTAACAGAGACTCCTGATCCATCACAGCAAAGACAACAATTGCTTTTTGCTCAAACCTCATTTCCAACATCTATGAGTTTTGGGGTATGATGCACTACCAAAATGACTGGAAAGAAAAAGAGTAATTAACGAACATGGTGAGAGAAATGTTTGATTGCATCAGGATTTAAAATTTAGAAGAGTGAGAATACTGAAAGACAGAAGGACCTTGAAACTGACCTGATAATGCCAGTTTTCCTTGTGTGTGGTAACTGCTCCTGTTTGCCTCCCTTGAAAGGGAAAATGCTCTGATGGATTGAGCCATAGTAATGGCTACAGTTGCTATCCCCCAAATAAGTGCTTCAAGTTATAGTTGAGGAATATGAGCATAAAATATTCTAGCATGCAATGTTGCTGTAACTGACATCAAAATAAGAGCTAGAACACAACAGAAATAATTGCAGTGGTTTACATGACAAAGATTAAAACTGCTTTTGTTATCTCTTCTTCAGGTCCCTCTGCACTGATATTTGACATGGTGCTTCCAAAGCCAGTCTGAGTCAAAAGATCCACAAGTAGAAGGCAAAATTCAGAAGCCAGCACTTCAACAACCTGTAAGTACTAGATACCAGATGCACATACGAAAACCTCGGAACAGATATTTCTGTTTAAGCCTTGGAAAGGAAAGAGAGACATCACCTCATTTCTGAGTGATAAAAGAAGCTCTAACTAGGTAACCAACGCAGCTCAAAGGGCATGCTCATCAACAGGGAAAAACAAACCACCACAAATTATTTACAGTCACGAGGGTCTGCAGCAAGGCATCTGCACTCAGAATAATGCTGAGTATAGTCTTAGAATAAAGATGTAACACTTTAATTACACAGTAATGGGAGAACATTGCTATGTAAGTACCATGGCATCCATGACAGCAGAAACACAGCAGACAATTTTTTTAGGTTTTTTTTTTTTTTTTTTTTTAAATAGAACATATAATACATTTGCTGTAAATAACTGTAATTCAGGCTACGCAGTGCTTCAATACAGATCCCAGGAGTTGGTTCTATCACACCTCCCCACATTTTCCATCTTGGTTAGAAACCAGAAAAATACCTAAAGCAAAATATTTAACTATTACCAATTCTACTACAAATTACTCGTGTGGACCCATAAGGACACTGGTAACCTCACTAGTCTCACCAAGGAGACAGGAACTGGATGATTTCTTATTTTTACTTTTAATTTCCCATGCAAATAAAACATGCTTGCCAGCATGTATCTGCAGTTAAAAACGAAAGAAAGCAAAAGAAAACTCAGTGTCAACAACAGGAATCATACATTCATAACTGAAAAATGAGTTATGATGCTCTCTCCTGAGATGAAGCGCTAACAAAGTTTGCATAAACACATTGAAAACAGATAAACATTTTGACACATATCTTGTACTGTACCTTGTCATATTTGCTACTGGAACCAAAGCCAAAAATCAGAAGGTGACCGTGAGAATCAGTACATGCAAAATGCTGCCCATCAGGAGAGCACTTGCAGTCAAAAACTGCACCATGTCCTTGTCCTTCAATCTGAAATACATCAATATACAAAATGATTAAGTTACCAGAAACAAATTGTTTTCAATTATGATTAGCAAAACTGTGGTGCTGATGTTGAAATTTATATAAAATCTGCAAGGTAGTGTACTGCTAGATGGAAGTCCTTTAAAACAGCTTACTTTTTTGGCTATTCATTTTCCATTGAATTTTTAAAATAATGCTCGTGAAAGATGCCAAATTGATAGTAGTAGAAACTGACAGACTTAATCCGCAAAGCAGGCACAGTACAGGAAGTGAAAATAAAAGCTTCCCCTTGAATGTCCTGCTAATAAACCTAAACTGAGAGTTGGGTCCAGTTCAGGGCTTTAGTCACTACACCCTTTCAATCCCCTGCCTCTTTGCTAAGCTAGCCCATAGCAATGGCTGCTATGGTGCTTCAGGACACCTGCCCACTACAAAACACACTGACATTGACAACCCACATTACACAACTTAGCAACTGCCTGTTTCTGTAATTCCTGCTCCTAATTTATCGGAGTGGGGGAGGTTTTGATTTTTGTAAAAACTCCACTTTTTAAAAGGAGAACTGCAAAGATTTTAAAAAAGGAATTTTTACCTGATACACATTTTCTGTTTTCCAGTTCCTTTAAGCCAGAACAAATGGGTTTTTGTTTTTCCCTGCAACCTGTCAATCAAGCAGAGGTGACCAATCACCACTCTGAATTTTCACGTCTTCAGCACCTCTTCAGAAAGCCCCTTTCTATTCTCCCCAGTAAAGGACTTCTGCATTTTCTTTAAAGCAAAAAAAGAAAAAAAGAAAAAAAAGGAAAAAAAAAGTAATTCTTTCCCTAACTGTGGAGGGCCTATGTACTGCCAGAACAAACAACAGTATTCAGCCTGCAAGCAGAAGCACTATGCATTTCAACAGCACCTTCCAGAGGCCATCAGCATTACTTCCAAAGTTAACAGACTAAGCCTCAAAAATCAAGTGAAGCAGGCAGTGCCTTCCCTAAATTGCAGACTGAGACTAAGGCAAGAAGTTCATTTCTTTTGCCCATGGTCCTACAGTATTCCTGCTCCCTGCACACCCTCCCGACAGTAAAGGCTGCTACACCTATGACCGGGGCTTCAATTTGACAAAGGTCTTTCCTGCTACAAGTGCTTTCCATGAAAGCTTCTGGATTGGGATAAAAGGAACATAAATCAATTCAAGTTTTATGTTCTATTTTGCCCATTATTCCAGAAGGAACAAATTCTTAACAGAGGTATCCTATAGAAAAAGATGGAAAATAAAAACAGAGCTTCAAGTGAGTGGCACTAACATTGCAACAGCTAAGAACGTAGAATTACTTCAGGCTAAGCAAGATCCAACAACAAGGCAAAATTACAACTTTGTGCTGCTTTTTGCACACAGAAAGCTCATCTTATTCAAGGGAGACAGTCTGGAGAGGCAGATAAAAAGGGGAAGGAACTCCAGCCCAAGTGCAGGCTTTACAGATGTAGAGGAAAAATCTCAAAAAGAAGTATATACATAGAGACTGCTGACTGCCTTACCCCAGCAAAGGAAATATAAAAGTATCAAATTTCCTAACATTAAAAGTCCTTCATAAGCAGAATTTCAGGGTCCTCCTGTAGAGCCCAAGAATCGAAGACCTTGTTTCACAAGGAAAACAAAGCATGACCAGGGAAGAAGTACTTCCTAATAACTGTGGGGGGAAAACTTAAAAATAGAAGGAAAATAAATCAGAATCTTAGATTATTGTTTACTTTTAATTTTTCCCAGCAAGAAATGGCTTAGATAGACCATTTCCAAGAAATTCCTGTATTTTAAGAGTGAAACATTAGTTGGAAGACGTTCCTTTCTTATATAAAGAAAACACAGTGATCTACTTTTTCAGTAATTAGTACAGATTAAATAGTTTCACTGTAAACATGGTCAGAATCTGGTGCAAAATGTCCTTATGAAAAGGACAGAAGTAGGATCATTTAGTTCCAAGTGACCAAATCCTGTGTTAGCTTTATTATTAAAGAAATTCCATTGTAAAGTGTAATGTATTAAATAAAAATTTTTGTGTGTGTATGTATATACTGGATATCACACTCTGGCAGGCTTTGCCAATTGCTTTTAATAGCAATTATGCATTGGAAGCTTATCCCTAACAGTAATTTTTTTGTTTCTGTAATATTAAGAGTCTATTTCCAAATAGTGGTGCACCACCATTAAAAGCAATTGGCAAAGCCTGCCAGAGTGTGATTGGTCACTTGGAACAGAAACTAAATGTTAAATTGCAAGAGGTAAAGCTGAAATAAATCAGCGAAGCTCTAACTTTGGTAAGCTAAATATAGGGCTTGAGCAAAAAGGACGCTTTCCTCATCCTATCCCCTTGAATTCAAAGGTACAAGTACCATCTGAAGACTGCATCCCAAAAAAGTGAAATGTTGTTTTTTTTTTTTTTACTTTCTGGAATCTTTCCTTGCTGAATGAGAGGATATCTGTGGCAGGGAGAAGACACCACTCATGAGAACAAAAAAGCACACTGGTTAATTAAGAGCTGTCCATACAATGTGAGGACCACCAGTAAGTCAGCACGTTAAGACACTTGTTAGCAAAGTAAGTAGCAAAGATTCTTCAGTCACAAACAAGGAAGAACTAGTGGTGCATACAATGAAGAATAAGGTAAGATTACTTTTAGTATCAACAACTCCAAGAATTATGCTATTCACCTGCATTTTCATTCGCAAGGAAACAGAAGGACATTGGAATGTCAACAAGAGGAATGTTGATTAAGAACATAAATGGACAGCTATTTTCCTCTCGGTTCAGAATATTTTTCTGTTCTTAAACCGGAGATAATAGAGCTGTGAAACTACAATATAAAATAATATCTTAGATCCTGAAAGTAGTTTCTTGTTTGAAAACAGAGAAGTACCTAGAGAAAGAGAGAAGATGGAGGTTTTTTTGACCCATTATCAATAGATAGTATTAAAGACTTAAAAGCTAGTTCTTAAGGAACACACAGAACATGGGGTAGAAATGATAAAATGGCCAGGGTTGAAAAGGACCACAGTGATCACCTGTTTCAACCCCCTGCTTTGTGCAAGGCTCACCAACCACCAGACCAGCCTGCCCAGTGCCACATCCAGCCTGGCCTTGAATGCCTCCAGGGATGGGGCATTCACAACCTCCTTGGGCAACCTGTTCCACTGCTTTACCACTCTCTAAGTGAAAAACTTCCTCCTAAAGAAGGAGTAGAGGTTACCAGAAAACTTAGCAGACTTCCTTCAGTAAATTAACTGATCTTGCATACCAAAGAAAATATAATTCATTTAAAAAAACAAACAAACAAACAAAAAAAAAAACCAACCTAGCTGGATTTTACAGGCACAGCACTGTCACATGACATGGCACTTAATTCAAATGGAACAAACTGTGATTGGTAGGAGAACTGTGCAGTAGGTAAACTTGCTAGGAATGGATAATAGTTTCTGGTTTTGAAAAAGACAAACAGAGCTAAAAGAATGCAAACAGTGAAGTCCCTCAATCCAGGTCTTTCTATTAGTGACTAAAGAAAAAAAAAAACGTTGATGAAATCAACATTAGCAAATCCACCACTAGGAACAGATGTGGGACACAGCACAAACAGTAACGACTGAAGCAATTAGAAGCCAACAAGGAAAAAAAAATGCAGTAGGCCACGAACATAGTAAGATCATTAGAAATAACTTACTAATGGAACTCTGCCTATGCAATTCTACCTATGCAGCTCCATCTCAGCTTCCAACACAAGTCATCAGCATCGTTTAAAAAGTCAGTGAACTAAGTCTTCTCTAGCCTGAGGTAGATATTTTCCTTCACATTAAGCGACTGAGGCCATTAGTTGGAAACACAGGAAGAAAGATCACTGTTTGACTGCAACGCATTACACACGATGCAACAACAAAAGGAAAACTATAATCCTAAAGCACACCAGAGATAGATCCAGACAAGAAAGAAAAAGCTCACACACGGCAAGACAAGTGGGCAATGAGACAAAAGAACTCTTCTAAAGGAATACAAGTTATTTTTGCTTCCCGTATTCAAGAGAAGCAAATTCAAACTGCAACAGCTACAGAGGAATGTTTTCACTTATCGTGAGAATGGAAAACCTCAGAGCTCAGACTCCTAGCACAGACACTAAGAAAAGAGAACACATACTCAGAATCCTTTAGCAGGATTCTGCTAAAGCCTGCTAAAATGCAGAGGCACAAATGAAAACCAATTACAAGAAACATTCAAATTTGAGAATTAAATTTAGATTCTTCTAGTCACAACAATATGCCACAGCAGCTTTCTAAAAATACCAATAAAATGCAAAGATAATTAATTGCTATTAAAGCAAACAGACTCTTTTGTAAGTGTTGACAATACATTATAGCTGCTTGAATCAAGTCATTCTCCAGCTATTGGGAAGTCTCCCCTGCATATTTAAGTTCTCTTTTGCTCTAAGGAGCAATCTCTGACCTGGGATAAGCTAAAAAAATACCAACAGACTTCCTACCAAGTCCATTAAAATATCTTACAGATCACCCATGGGTGCCTGAACTTATATAAATCTCCAAGTATTTACAATTTATTTTTTGTTACTAAATACTCTGCAAACTCAGTACTGTGTTTTGTTGTTGTTTGTTTTTAATTTAGAGATTATGATAAAGGCTTTGCTCTTCCGGACCCTTTATATGTCCTTACATACTACTCAAAGGTGAAGCCTTTCAAAAATTTCAAAGATTTCAGTAAGGCTACAACTGACTAATTCAGAAGTGGTGCATTTAAAATCTTATTTTTAGTCATTCTGTGTTTCAGATGATGTCCTAATCTACACAATCTATATTATTCCAGCAAAACAGGAATTTTCTTCAGACATTATAGAGGCCACAACATACAAAATAAATGGTCTTCAAATCTCCACTAATGCTGGAGATTACAATAGGTTGTCCATATGAGCAAGTGGGCTTGCCTTTTCAGATATTAATCCAAAAGAATCACCTCACATGGCAGAAAAGATGCAGAGAGCACTTTATTGAGCTGTCCTGAATGGAATCTGATCTTCCATACCATGCTTCTGAGAGGGACTCCAACTTTTTGGTATGCCATTTAGACTAAAACGAATTGGGAAGCTGCCAACAAGATCTAGGTAGGCAATTCAGGCTTACTGATTAATGAAAAGGAAACAATGTTGTAACTGATATGATAATGCTATCGGGACTTCAAAGTTTGTCAGGTTGCACTGAAAATAAAAGCAGCATGAGAACATAAGAAAACACATTGTACAGATCAGTGAAAGAATACACTTTCAGAATATGAAATTGTTCACTAAGTTTTCAAACTAACGAGTAGACCTCAGAAGAAAAGGTAGGAAAAACACCGCTAAACAGACATAAGGAGGCACAGCATAATCATTGCCTGTAACGAATTATTCATTCAAAAACAAAGGACAGAGCCAACAACCAGCCCTCTGAAGGAGGAGCATGCAAAAAAAAAAAAAAGAACCAATAATCAGAATCGCAACTTGGTAGTCTCTGCTTGATTGACAGCTTGCAGGAAGAAACCCCTTTGACCTCAATCAGTTGATGCTGTTTTCACACTGACACAGTAAATTCTAAAAAAAGTAAGGATTAAGTTGTAATTAAATATTTAAATCATCACTGGGGGATGGGGACAGGGAGTCTGATCAAATTCACAAAAACTGGACAACATCTCCATTATGAAACATATTACTACCATCACCTCCACGGCAGTTCCCAATTTTCCCTCACTTTTTTTCTATATAAAAACTAATACTTGTAAGAAAAAAGACACAGAGACTGGGGAGAGGGAAAAAATATCCCTCAATCCAGTAGTGTGGGAGGCTCTCCAGTAACTCCAAGGAGGGTTAGAATTGCACCCTCAATGGTTTCCACTGTGTAAAACAGTGAAATTCTTATGGGATGCTAGAACTTGGTCAAGTTTTGCGTATGACTCTTTTAAGTCACTGTTCACAGCTTCACATGGATTCACAATACATCCAGACATCAAAGGTAAGTGAGAGCTTCTATTAAAATCTTCTAGAAGGTACAGTATATGTTGCAAGGTTGGAAAAATATAGAAGCTTGGAAAAAAGGGCCTTGCAATACGCCTACCATCTATCTTACAAAACTTACACTTGGAAGGAAATGCACTGAATCAGGAATAGTACCAGACAAGTTTACATTAATTACATATCAGCTAGCTGTAGATATGGAAACAAAACTTCCGACGTTAGCTTCAGCAATCTTATCCTTATTTTTCAATGTCCATATGATTTTGAATTTTCGTATCTAAAATATAAAAGCATTTATTTGCATTAACAGGTTTACACATATTAACTAATTCCTGGCTGTAAAAAGGAATTTATTCACAACAGTAACTTCACATAGTGAATGTAAAGCAAAACCATTAAGAATGTATCCACCTGCTTCAAGCTGTCTCACCAAGTGAGTGACAGTACACATTTGCAATTTCAAAGACAAGCATGTAATACAACTATTTGATAGTTGCATTGTATAACAATTAAATACAACTATTGTTTTAATATTATCACTGTATTTGCTAGTTTTGTGTCTGCATTTCTAGAAGTATAACCTGTTTCATTATAATATCATCTGACACTGCAGCAGCACATTAAGAGCTATACTATTATACTCTTCACATAACCGGAGTAGAGTGGCTTTACAAAGTATGTAACATCTGCTTGCTGATTATACTTGCACAAGTGTTTTTAAAGACAATCAAATGAAATAAAGCAATTTCAGAGATCATCTTCAAAACACAAAAACCTGAGTTTTAGTATCTTCAGCCCAAGGCTTCTCAAGAAAGAAGAAACCTTAGAAAGAAAACTAAGGACTAAGGAGGAATACATTATTTTCATAGAGTTGGATCTAAACTTTAAGACTGATCAGAAAACCAAGGGACCTAGAAGTTTGTGAACATCCAGAAGCAAATTTTACCATTGTAATTATATAAAAGCATTACCTACCTACTGCATAAGAAGTTAGAACGTAGTCTAACAGAAGCTACTGCAGCGAAGTAATAAGTAAATTAGGTACCAATGAGCAGTTACGTGTCCTCAGACGACCTTTCCAAAACTTTTTTTCTACCTAAGTTCTGCACTGCTCTTAAAAAACTTAATAATGCTCTGATTCACTAAGTGTAAAAAGCAGATGCTAGATTCTCATCTTCTGAATTGTAGACAGACCTTCTACTGAAGCAAAGCATTTTTCTTCACAGCTATTACTTCAGCAACACCCAGATATAATCAATGCAGCATAGAATTTCAAAAATGCATCTAGACTCCTACGACCTCTTAGCTTCATGTACATGGCAAAGACATTAAAAAAAAAAACCAAAAAAAAAAACAACTGTGATTGATAATTACATTGAAAGTAACAATATATAGTCCTTTGTCTAAAAAAAAAAAAAAAAAAAAAAAAAAAAAAAAAAAAAAAAAAAAAAAAAAAAAAAAAAAAAAAAAGATGTTGAGTATGGCATTACATTGAAATTGAGGTTTCAACTAGACAAGTCAGTCCAAGCTTCTGGTCAACTTGGTAAGACAGCGTACGACACTCAACGCTTTACAAAAGAAGTCATAACCCAAGGAATTCAATAGTTATAAAGTTCACAGTTTCATTCATGCTTTTATGCTAGTACAAAATAATCCTTCAGGTTTTTGGTTCCACCCACCCCCTCCCACCCCAGAATGGGTGAGCATATTGCTCAGAGGGTCTACAAATATTTATTTCAGGTTCCAGTAGGATGTCCTTTAATCTCTGAACTACAAGGATGAAAGTTTCATCCCCATTTTTTTTTCGCTTTTTTTTTTTTTTTTAAAGAACAATGAAGAAAATAAAAGTGTTATATTTACGCAGATAAATTCAAACTTCAGTCTAAAATCTCAAGTAATTTGCTTCTGGGCTGACAATTTTAGATAGATAAGATGAAAATCACATATTACTAACATTAAAACCGCAACTGCAAAAAGCTTAAACTTGTTAGCAAATGGACACTTTTCAATTCAGCTCAACACTGTACTCATTTTAACGCATTGCTTTCAATACAGATGGAAGAAACTACACATTAGTCCAATCTTTGAATAAGCCATTTAACATTTTGCAAAGAAGTCCTTGCTTCGTTTTTAAAAAAGTTCATGTTTAAGGTTTAAGTTTCATCATCTGTTGCTAACTAGTAAGCATGCTGAACACACACAAGCGACAAGAATTCCTAGTTCTAGATACTATCGCCATTTACATAAAGTAAGTAACATTTTGGATGAAAGTTTGGGAGTGCTCATCGTGAGCTTACCACAGCAAAGTACCTGGAATGAAGGAAAACAGCTAGAATGTTGGTACAAAAAATTAAATGAAAATAAGCACGAGTTGAAAATGACAGTTCTTTCCCCCACCCCCACAAACACAGGTTTTCATGTGTTCTGAGGAACGCCTCACCCTACCTTACAGCAACTACAGTTATCAAAGATAACGCTGTCATTGTAGGTCTCAATGAAAAAGCACGTCTTATGCTTTGGAGTGGAGTTTTTCAGAGACAGCAAAGAACTGTTATAACATACCCTATACTTTGTCCAACTCTAACACAACAGGAAGGTCAGCATTCCCCTAGGGCTTTGCAACTCTAAAGGTTTTTCCTGCTGGTTTCCATAAAGTGGGACAGAGGGTGTAAGAATGACTAACACCCACTCAAGCAGTAACAGTGAGGGCACTGCAAGAAATCATCCATTATTCTTCAAGTATCAGTCTGGTTTCCAGGGGAAGCAACATGCAGTCAGAGAGAACAATCACATTCCATGGAGAGATTAAAGTTTTTCTTTTGCACTGTAACTGAGGCTGAGGATACAGGAGAGGGAGAAGACATTTCATGAGGATTTCTTTTTCTGCCTTGAAAGAGAATCAAAGTTGCTTCAAATCACTAGTTTACAGAGTGCATTTCTGAAGTACACTCATGTAATTCTTTGGAATCGGCAAACCTGCAACAGCTGAAGATACACAGTGTGACCTTTAAGTGTCAGAGGCTAAGGTGGCTCAGCCTTTCAACAAGTTGGAGAAAGGCACAAAGGCAGGAAGATTTTGAAGTATTCAGATTTGTCAATTTAATACAAGACCGTAAAAACATTCTTTCAATATCAGTATTTCAAAGCATTCTTCAGAATACGAAGGCCACCTTTGAATTCAATTCAAAGTAGTTTCCAGAAATACCATTTATCCAGAACGTGTCCCAAAAAGCACTGTAATACATAACAGTGCTCAGAGAAGGTCTTAAAGCTAAGGTAGAAGCAGGAATTGGTCCAAACAAAGTCTTCACAAGCATTAGAACTTCCTGATTACAAATGTCTGAAACTAACAAGTTCAAGTACATAGGAGCTTCTGAGGCATGTGGATAACATGAGATGTAAAGAAGCATACTAGTGGCTATACAAAGCCTAACTTCTCCAAGATTCAACTTGGAAAGAGTCAATCCAGAAAGACAGAAGAACAATGTTTCATCACATAAGATATTCTAGTTGGTTGGTCTTGCTTGGTGTTTTTTTGGTGTTTTTTGTTGTTGTTGTTATTGTTGTCATTTTTGTTTTTTAATATACCAGGAAAATCTTTTTGAATTTAAAACACGGGAATTCGTATTCCTACTTGCCTGCTTATTAATTTCTACTTTACGCAAAGCAGTTTTTCTTGTTTTAAATATAAAGGTTAGTCAGAAAGACTCTGTTAACCAATACAAAAAGCTTACAATAATTGCAAAGCCTACTTACAATATTTAATTGAGTATCTGATTCAAGCAATTACATTTGAAGATAACAATGCAAAAATAAAAGAAATATTCCACAGTCAGCACAGATTGTGAAAAATCCCACTCATTCCTAGTCCTTCATTCTTGTTACTGTACTGCAGTTATCGCATTCTCAGCTGCATACTTGCAAGTAATGGCAGTTGCCATATGTTCCTGCAACTGTTGGGCTGTGCTGCAAACCAAATTATTAATCAAAAACAAAAACTAACCCCACACAACAGGGCGAAAGGCCTTTCAGTACATATCCTGAAATTGTTTAAGAAAGACTTTTTTTCTTTAAACATACTTCTTCTGGGCAGCCCATTCGTGGCACAAGTAGCATTTGACTTACTGCAGGAGAAACCTACTCACTAAAGATCCAGACAGAAGTAACACTCGCTGCAAGCAGTCTGAGCCGGCAGACTTCACTTCTGTAATACCTGACAGGGCTGAAGTCACCAAAATCAAAGAAAAATCAAGGGCAGGACTCTAATAGCACAAAGATATTTGGAGTCTGACTCAACAAACACTTTATGTGTGATTACAACACCAACAAAAAACAATCCAAACCAATCAAGATTTTTGCCTCTTCCCAATGTTATTAAGTACCTCCTTTTTGATCTGGATGACTCTCAAGTTCCTGTAGTTTTCTCTCCCCATCAAACATTCTTAGAACTGAGAAACTTTTGTTAAGGCCTGTGGGAATTTTAAGTATTAGGCCAAGTTGCAGCATACACCATTCCAGTGACAATACTGAAACCAGATATTAATAAACCAAAACTTTCAAGTCTAATAAAAAGTAACTCAGTGACAACATCTGAAAGAAAATGGCACTATGACAACTGAGTGGTGAACACATTTTATTATTATTTTTTAAATGGCCTAACAGAGTACTAATCTTACAGATTCAAGCTTTTACAAAGCCTGGAGCCAAAGACTTCAATTTACCTACAACTGACATACCCAAACCAACAAGCCTCAGATTCAAGATTCACACCTCTCTGTAGCAGCACAACTTCAAGAGTAAGTTGGAGAAAAAGTCCAGTCTAGAAATTCACAGACGAAACAACCTCCTGGGTAAGTAACAGGTGTTGAATTGAACACCTTGCCATCTGAGCAGAAAACAGAAATTAAGTCTTCTGTTTCCCAGTTGAACAATTAACTAATAGGCAGTAACAAAGAGCTGAGTGCAACTGCTAGCCATCCCTGTGTCTTTATCCCTGCTTGTGAGAATCTGCCTTACCACAGAAGGCACTCAAATGCCACACTGCAGACTGGAATAAGAAGTGGCAATTCAAATGCACCTCTATGCCCCCTATTGCCAAGTAGCTCTTACAAGACAGCTTACCATTCAGCATGCTTTTTTTCCTGTGCCCACTAAGACACTGAAATCTAACAATCTAACATACTGTTCAGTACATTGAGAATGTGCTCGGTGACTGCACTCCACTTTGGAGATTAACCATACTCTCTAGAAGCTCAGATGCCAAGACTGCCAAGTGATTCAGTGAACCCAGGCCCTGGGTAAGGAGCCACAGTTTCAACATTTACTAGGTTTATGCTGTCCTGTAGCAAGAACACTCTTTTCCTGAAATATACAAGCTCTAAAATTAAGCAGTAGCAACCACTTAAGGTTTATTACCCTGGTTTCTTTGCAAGTCTTCTAAATGCTCATCTGTACAAGGAATTTACAACCTGTGAAATTACCCTAATATTCCAATACCAAAACCACAAACTCAGTTGATTCCCTGAAAGAAGGAATGACAAAAATACACAAAGAACACATTTTACAATAGCAGCTGTATTAAATTGAGAATGGCAAATGTATTACACAGGCTACAAACAACAATAAAAGGTTGTATTTGCATGTGCAAATACATTCCAAAATTTATTTGCTGAATCTCAAAATGGTTTTAAAAAGCTTTAGTTATCTCAATTTTGATATTCCTATGGCAAATTTCATTATTTGGGGTAGGGAATAAATTTCTTGAGTCTAGCTGACCAAAGTCTTTAAGCTAAGCCAGTAGCGTATGATCATGAACTAAAACACCAAGCTGTGCAGTTAAGACCTATATAAAATCTATCACCACAGTGGAGAGTACAAATGAAAACACGGAATATATAAATCATATACATACTTACTGAGAGTAAGCCTATATGTGATCCCCTAAGTGACTGTCTGCAAGTTCTACTATTAATTATAAAGACCAAAATCTGGCAGAAATCAAGGGTGTTTCACATTCAATCGTGACTGTGCTAACTAATTTAATAGCAAATTCAAAGTTAATAAAAAAAACCAAACTCAAAGAGAATGTTCTGCATGACACCCAGTCTCCAAGTGACATCTGTCTGCAACAAATGGAGGAATCAAAGTTTTTGCGCCTTAAGTACAACACAGAACAACAAAAAAAAATTATCTGGCTGCTAGGGATTTGCAATTTCACATTCATTAACTGGATAAAAGGAATTAAGTCTCAAACTGACTGACACCACTCAAGTTTTGATTTTTGATGCTGAGAATGAAAAAATTCAGGCTGGGGAGAGCTTAAAAAAATACTCAGTTCCACTTTAGGGATTTGACATGTTTTAGATATAACAAGCATTCCATCTAGGAAGGGAATACCTGACTGGACTAATTATCATAAATAATCACCTAAGATTTTTCTAATTCAACCAAGGTCTGCAATTTTTACAGGAACTTTTGCTATGAAAGACAGTATTAGCTACATTACTACAGACCGTTTTGCAAAGCAATGATATGAGGCTCGTGAATGGCAAAGTAGATACCTGATGTCATTCAACTTTCAGGTTTGGTTCTTTCAAATTATATTCCCCATCTGATTCAAGATAACCCAATCTGTAAAAGCTTTCCCATCCCCTTCTCTTTTCCAGAAGTATGAGATGACAAACCGAACAAGCCCATGAATGTTGCAGCTGTTATCAGAATAATTTAATAGTGGCTAATATAACTATGTTCCCAGTTGACACACTGGTTAGCAAACTGGGAAAAGACTGGCAGGTCTGCTCATTTATGCAGTCCCTTAGTAAACCAAAACACTTAACTGTTGCAGCTCTGTAACAGTAACTATGCAATCCAATTTCACACTCTAGGATGACCTTTCCCCTGTAATCTTAAAAACCTTCCAATTACCACTCTTGTCTTTTGAAGTATCAGATAGAGAACACAGGTGAAACATGCAGACACTGTAGAGACTCTACTAGATAACTGCCTCACACATCTTTGAGTCAAACTGATTTCCAGATTTACAATTTCCCTCACCTCACTCAACAGGCAGATATTCCCACATTTATTTCCAACACAATGCATGTATTATTACTGGCTGAGAGCTTCTGATTATCTAAACATTTCTTTACAACTCTGAAGATGTTCAAACGAGATTTTCAATCTTTTTTGGTGTTTGTGCCTCTTCTCCCCCTTGATTCATACATTTCAGTTTTTTTTTCAGAGTGTTGCCCGAAGTCCCAGGCATCTGTAATTTATATTCTGACAGCTCCTGAATGGACTTGTCTTACACACAGCAAATGAACTCAGCCTGCTCTAAACTTAAAACTTCATGAGAACCATCATCCATCTCCTATAAGTAGTAGTGGAAAGGTATCTTAACAATGCAGTGAGGACATCCAACTCAACTGGCTACAGTGAACAGCAGCGAGGAACAAAGATCTGTACTTGTAGCTCCAAGCTGAGTGACCAGGTTCCCTCTTAAATTCAGTTACAGAAATTAGTGCAAAAGGAACAATACTAAACTTAAGTTATTGCTGTAGGAGTCTAGGTTCTACCACAAATTTCAGTAGAATTTCTTCATGAACTATCCCATACACTGAACATGTCAAAACTTTCTCTGGGTTCAGAGTGACCCTCCAAGCTCAAGTCTATTTCTAAATGTCTGATCTTTGCGTGGTTGGGGTTTTTTGTTTGTTTGTTTGTTTTAACCAATATATCTACACCAAATCTCTTCTTCAGATGATCTTTATTCTGGCTTCTAAGACCACGATTCCACTACAGCTGAAAGCTGGATGAAGCTTATTCTACAGCATGCTACCATGACAATTCTACAAATTTTCTCAAGTAGTAGGCAAGGTCTGAAATGCATAACACAATACCTTTTTGAAGAATAAGACATGTAAAGACCTACTTAATATCAAGAAGCAGAAAGAAATACCTGTTACATCCCATCTTCCAGAAGAACTAGTATAATGCAGAACAGACCATAATTGAAACCTGCGTGTTGAGGAGCTCTACATAGAAAGGCTGATAGCATTCAGTCAGAGCTGAGGCAGCATACAACATTTTATGAGATCAGGTGACTCCTGAAGAGTTTTAGCCAGATTAAGAATTAGTAACACAAAAAAATAAATGTGGTTTTATCTTGGTTTCCCAAGTAGGAAATAGACTACTACAGGAGGGCCTCTGTCACTCTGTCTCTTATGCATGATCTCTGACAAGGTAAACTAGCATTCCAATTTCACGTGGATGAAGCACGTAGAAAGATGATGCTATGGAATAGAGCCAGAAGTTTTTTCACATTTTACAAATTCGGTATTTGTCCCACTAAACCAATCAGAAATTTCTCCCAACTTTTCTGGATGCAGGACCTTGGCCTATATATTACAAATGCATGCTTCAAGATGGCCTACGTATTAAAAGCAAAAAGTTTAGAAAGGCTGCCTTGGCGTATCTGCATAAAGCATAGTAATTACCATGTTGAAGTAAGACCGGATTTTGACCCCTCTTGCCAAATCCCAAACTATAACATTTCCGTCATGTCCAGCAGAGAAGAGAACTCTTGGATCAAATGGATGAGGTTCAAGTACAAACACTTCATCTTCGTGGCCCTGAAATTAAAGGCACAGCAAGATGAACAAGTGGATTATCTCAAATACCATTCAATATAACGCAAAAAACTACATTGTTAATCTATGAAAGTGTTTGGCATGCAACAATTACTTTGACTACACTTCATTGTTTTGGGTTGGGTTTTTTTAATTTATTTATTTTAATGTACGTAACATTCTCTATCCAGTTGCAATTTTAGCTTTTTAATTAGTATGTCAAGTATGACAACTTCAGAACAAGCTTGTCCCACAACTTTCATCATTATTTTAAAAGACCAGAGTTCAAATTTGGTTTGTTTTTTTTCTTATCTTAATGCTTTGTAGATTTAAATTTCTAATTAATACCATACCCAAACAAATTGAATTTAGAACCATTCAAGAATCAACTGTAACACTACAGTTAGATAACTACACCTCCAGAGTTAAAACTTCATTTTCTCTAGAAGATTGCTTTTTTGTATTCATGGAATGTTGAGGTTGCAGTAACAAGTGTCTGTGTTTAATCAGGATAACTCTATTAGCTGTATTTCAAACATCTGCCAAACTAAAGAAACAAAACTCAAAAGAAACAACTGTTTCCTTCTCTTCTTCCAAGATAATGTTTTAAGGAAAAAGTAAAACATTAGTTTCAGACATCTCAACTATAATGACAATTTGCAACTTTTAAGCTTTATTTTCTACAAAGCAGCTGAGATATCTTAATTACATTTGAATCATCGAAAAACATTTGCTAAAGCTGCAGAGAAAAATGTGTAAGAAAGAATTTTGATGACGTACACATGAATTCTGCACTTCAGATTGCTAAATCAAGGTAGAGCACCTTACCATGAGAATGTGAATGAGTTGGCCAGTGAAAGAATTCCAGACTTTCAGTGTCATATTATTGACAGCAGTTATAACAGAATTGTCATGGCGGTCCCATGCCACCATAGTCACTTTCAGTTTTGTAATTTTATCTTCTACACCTTGTAGAGTTTGTCTAAAACAAAAGAACAAAAAGAGCTTCAAAGCAATTCTAGTCTGCTAAAAAAACATTATGTCCATAACAAATGATAATATTGTTACCTGCATTTTACTTTATTATTGAGAACATCAGTATTAGTTCTTCTAATGTGGAACGTGGAAGTATTAGAGTTGTTACCCATTTTTCAACACACACAATCAGAAAAGAGCTATCAATTCTTAAACAGTGACTATTGAGTCCTCTCAATATTTTAAAGACTATCTTACGTATACCAAACAGTTTAAATCCATAGCTGTTACTAAGTTAGCTGAAGAACAAAAATCCAAACTAGTCAATTAGTGAACAGTAATTTAGCCTGGAGAATATCTGTGTTAAGTACTTCTAAATACAGAAAGAAATATTCTCATACTTTTAAATGAACTAAAATTTTCAAGAAATGCAGAGTACAGCATCACCACACTTATAACACTTTACTATCAACAAGTTGCACTTAATATTGTATGCATTTTATTTTTATCCTTCTAAAAAAGGAACACTAGCCACCTGTAATGTAATCCATTAGAATGCCCTTAAATATCATCAATAAAATGGACAAAAATATAGAATCTTCCATTCTGAAAGTAATGCTTCCTATTTTATTAAGTTGGCCCACGACATGAGGGGCAGATGTCATTGGTATTGCATATTGAGCCTTCCTGCCAATATTCTTTTCCATTTTCTTGCTATGTGACAGATGTGATAGATGGCAGCTGATGGGCAGACTGACAACACAGCACCTGACATGGAAATGCACATGAAGTAAAAGCATGCAACTGACTTCCTCCATGCAGAAACAATTGTACCCACTGACATTCACTGACACTTGTTGAATGCTGATAGAGATCAAACAGTGGAAGTGAGCACAGTGAAGGCGGTGGGTAGTGTGTTTCAGCAGTGGCAACAACAAGTCACCTCCACTGGTGCATATTTTGAAAAGCACAGCATGCAGGCTCTTATTCATAGCTGGCAAAAATGCACAGCTAATAGCAGTGACTATGTTGAAATTAGTGCTTCGTAGCTGAGAATTTGCTCTATCAAACAGTGTTATTGTGCTCTTTGTATCAGCTGTAGTTTCCATGGAAATAAATAGGAGGCATTACTTTCGGAACAGCCTACATTGAAATACAACATATTACCTAATTATATATACTGTACAGTTCAAAAGTCCAACATGCCACTATAGCAAGATTCCTTTCTAGATACAATGCAGAACACAGGAGTCTTTTTATAGGCTGAATTCTTTCTTTCCTTTCAGTGCATCAATTTCATTATCTTTGATAAAACTGTGTTTATGCAAAAAAAGATCACATGCAGAATTGCACTTTACTCCCCTAATCAAAAGAGACAAATGAGAATTCAAATACACGGCTGAAACAAGCAGTTCAGCTTCTCTAAGAAGTTCTGCATTTTGACCATAATGAAAAAAGAATCCATTGCTACTTTTTCCAGGATCAGTTAAAACCAATAACTTTTATGGGCTACATTTTGAAGGAAAAATAACCCAGACTTTGTTTTTGGAGTGGTGGTGTACAACAGACTTTCATCCTAAAGTTTTATACCCATGTTTTACTGTGCCTACACGTAACAAGATACCTTCTGATCCAAACCTGTAAGTAAACTATAAGAGCTCATTTAGCCATCTCTTCCACCCCTCTCTGTCTTTCAAATATCTTTTCATAGGATTACTTTCGAATATATTTTTTTATTATTAAATAACCTCCTTTAAACCACTCAATATGATCAGTTAATGGAGAAAGTTTACCCATTAAGTCACTGTAAATCTTTTCATAATTTAATGTTGGAAAACATTTCCTCTGTGCAAAAATAATATCTTCTACAAAGTCTCCATCTTCAAGTCTTTTTAATCACTTTGTCTACTGGACTGAAATTTTCCATACCTACAAAGCCTTGTAAATTCTCAGATTATTCCAGCCAAGTGAGAACCCACTGCATGGCAGGTGACTTAT
Organism: Alectoris magna; assembly: GCA_030625065.1. Classification (NCBI taxonomy): domain Eukaryota; kingdom Metazoa; phylum Chordata; class Aves; order Galliformes; family Phasianidae; genus Alectoris; species Alectoris magna. The sequence continues at coordinate 81,160,297 of CM060562.1, read as the reverse complement.
TTTCTCTGGCATATTGTATGAAAGAACTCAAAATCCCTTTTCTGATCATACAGGTTCCACAATAACTTAAATATCACTAAAATGCCTGAAATCTCAATAACAAATCTGACCTGGTTTTCTTGGTCCAGAAGCCTACGTGAAAAGCTAAGTTTAGCCTTCAGTGTGTCTTGTGTATCCTCTACTCTCTTAATCTAACCAACGTACTAATGGAGCTATTATCTGGACAAACTAATTCCCACAGTTTAATATGTAGTTAAATATTTGTTTTCATTGGACTTCAAGAGCTAGACAAGCATATTATACATTTAATCCATAATCATTAAAGGTGGCTTTTTTTTTTTTAAAATATGTCAGCAAACAAAAATCAATGGACTTCAAATATCTATGGGATAACAGAACATTTCATATTACTTACCCTGATGGGCGAGTAGCCATATCTAACAAAATGCTTTTCCATTCCCTTCGCTTAAATTGCCAGATTCGTGCTGTTCCATCACGGCTTCCACTCACAAATCTAAGAAAAGGGGAAAAAAAGTTAATTAAATACTAAAGACCCTTGCATAAAAACAAGTGGAAGCTAGAGAACTCTGAACTCAAAAAGGTAAGCTGAAGTATAGGGAGTCCAAACATGGTAAGAATGCTGTACCACCAGATTGAGGAGAAAACAGACTTCATGGACCAGTAAAAATTTAAAGGCCTGTAAAAAATGGAATTTGCTTCCCTAATACGAGCCCCTTACAAACTACTAGCACTCGGATCCACAGTGCACCTTGCATAGCTACCACACTGCTCTGGCACTGGGACTTAAAAGCCCAGTAAGCACTGTAACACTGTAAGTCACTTATCATTGCATGTAAAGCTACAGAAGTAATTTAAGAGATGAAAAAACTGATGTGTAAGGAGAGCTACAAGGCTGAACTAGAGTCTCAATTTAAAACAAGCAAAATCTACTACAATACTTATCTGAACAGCTGTCTCTAAACAGCTGCAAATAAGCTTGAGCTTTTTCCCCACCTTTTCCTTCCCCTTTTTTGGGTGTCAGAAAGAAGAGAAAGAGGTGGACAGAGGAACACAATGCAGCTTGCTTTGCAACTGCTTGCTTTGCAATAGAAGTTTATGTTACAGCATCATTTGAATGAAATGAAATTTCACAATAAATTGAGGTATTTTATTTAGCATTCTTCACATCCAAAACTCAGAACTTCAGTGAAGTATTTAAAAAGGGTAGCTAAACAAAACCTAATCTGATTTTGTTCAATAGTTTTCCGATTATCCAACAATCACTTAACTGAGAATATACACACATTCACTTAAACAAAAAGTATTTCTACATTCCTTAATTTGCACAATTCATGGCAACGAAGACTGGTGTAAAGCTGAAAGATATTATTTAAAACAAATTATAGATACTTTCTGTGTTGAGGTTCATCTAGTAAAATCAGTTTTTTCTAACTACATCAAGAAGCTGCTATACACAAACTTCCAAGTCAAAAGTCTAGCTGTGAATAAATAAATGTTTTGCTTACCTGCTACTACTATTAGAAAACTGAATGCTGTCAACTTTGTCCTATACAAAAAAAAAAAAAAGAATAATTATCAAAAGCGATTCCAAACTAAGCAAAATAAATATTTAAATCAAATACATATATAATTTTAATAAAGTATTTACAGTATGAAACTCCAACTCTGATATCTTCTCTGGCTGACCTGATCCAAAGAAATAAACCCTAATGATGTGATCTGTACTCCCAGTAGCCAGAAACATTCCACCTGAGGAAAGAGAACACAGGTAAGTCATAATAACAAAAATGGGCAAGCTAATGATACTACAGAATCTTCAGATGCGCCTAAGATTAAATATTTATATTTATTCTCTTAAATGTACAGCTGTATCTCATTTCAGTTTTGTCTATAGCTGACCCTTCTGACCCTTAGTAAAACCAAAGAAGTTTAGAAACTCAAAAGTTTATCTTGTGTTGAATTACCTCACATTTGTTGTCACATAAACAAGCATCTGGAGACATATTCAAAAGATTCACTAACTACAGTGATTTGTTTGTGACTCAGCTCTTATTGGCCTCAATCTTAAAGTGAATAGAATGGAAAAAGAGCTCCTGTAATTCTGAAAATACTTCTCTGACGTTTTGCTATTTTATCTCATTGTTTAAACTGCATTCTTCATCAACTGCCAGCTCCAGGAATCAATGAAGTTCAGAGCATAAGAGCCTGTTAACCAACATCTTCTTAATAAAACCCCTATAAATTCCATTTTAGATAAAGTGGACTTTCAGAATTGCTCTGAGGAAAAAGGTTTTACCAGTTTTTAAAGAACTGTGGTCAAGAAACTTCCTTTCAACATGTTATGCTCAACTACAGACTAGAACTTCCGCATCACCAAAAGCTAATGCACAGATTCTGAACATCATTAATATTTAGCATTTCTTTCAGTAACCATTTTAACTCAATTTCACCTTATTATTATTAACAAGAAATATGCTACGGTAACCGTATTAGACTACTTTATTCTCCAAGTGGTTTCTTAAACCGAGACAAAGATTAAATAAATCAATAAATTATAGTCTTTTACCAGCACTAAAAGAAGAGCAGATCATTTGGACTCCGGGCCGAGGGCGTTCCGTAAACTTTGTTGGCCTTGGACTACAATAAAAGAAACAGTTAAATAATTTCCTAATATGGCTTCAGAAGGGAAAAAAAAAAAAAAAAAAAAAAAGCCAGAATCTTAGAAATAAAGCACAGAGAGACAAAATTAAATATGACAGAACAGATGGCTGCCCATCTATAAACCATTTGCTGTGATATGCTTCATGATCTGATCTTTGGGAAACTAAGGCATACATATGGACCAAGCAATTACATGTATCACTCAGAACTGTACCACATCTTAAATCCCACATCTTTCTCCCCTCAAATATTGACACAGAAAACATTTTCCTTTAAGTGACCTGTAAAGTGGAAGACATCAGAGCCAGTTACCCAAGGTTCAGTTTTAACCCACTGAGTATATCAGAGCTCTGGCCTTCTCCTGCTGAACATGGCTGCTTTTACTAAAAGAAAGAAACAAAGCCTAGCACTCTATGTAGGAAAATACACACACAAGAAAATGTAAATAATTTTTTTTTTTTTTTTTTTACAGTGTTAGAAGGCATTTCTTCAGAAAGTACATATTATTTGCAGGTAGCACTACTTCCAGATAGCCCCCACAGAATGCTACAATAATGCCTGGAAGCATTAAAGAAATTTTACTTCATGCACTGTGCTTCCTCTCTCAGGTATTTCAGTACCTGATGTACAAGCAGAACTAAAGCGTCAATGACTTGGCACTTTAAGAGCGTATGTATAAAAACAAAACTAAATCTGGTCCCTCAGTCACTTCAGTTCTGCTCACATACTGCAGCAACCCCAGATCAGTAGGTGGTCTTGCACAGTATACCATCTGCAAACTTCAGTCCTTAAAGAATAAACTTGCTTGAGAACAGCAGCATTACACCCACAAGTGTCATCACTAAAGATCTGTTTAACATAAAAGAATGCATATTCATGATTTATCTAAAATTTTCTCTTTTCAAATCAAAATGGCTTTTTCTTTTTCAGCTGAAGGCAGATGCATAAGAGACCTTTCTCCACCTATTAGCTGTTGCTATCTCAAAGAAAGTAGTAAGCATTAAACCTTAACAGTGTCTATATATAAACTAAAGTATTAAACATGCTGTGAATAGCAGTTCAGAAACCTTTCTCCAGCTTGTCCATTCAGTACAGGTTGTTTCTGTGAACCTTCCTTCAGGATCTAAGATTACTCCTAACATCTCCCTGCCAGAAGTCTTTGCAAGATACATTAAACAAGACAGATCTATCACAAAAAACAGTTCAAGTCCTTCTTAAGTGAGATACTAACTTAAAATGAACTATCAGATGATTCAATATGCAGCTTACATAACATGGAGCAAGTGTAAATAGATAAATAGGCTGCTGTTTTCTTCCACTGTGGTTTGTGGACTCTGCCTTTGGAGTTAGGACAGCTGCAAAACAGAGCAAGTATGCACTTATGTTCTAGTTTGGATAAGCAAATTCTCCAGCTTATATCTCTCTAATGTGTGCTATTTTAGGCATTAGGAAACAAGATTATGGCATTCTTTCACATTACAGCAGACCGCAATCTATATGACAAACTGGAGAATCGGTAACTTGGAGAAGTAGAGGAGGTGGACAAAAGGAAAACATCTGGAAATATACAGAATTAAAGTTAATTTTTATGTTTTAACAAGCCTTCTCACTCCAATTACACAAGCAGTTGAAAGACACTAAGATACCTTCAATGCTTCACAGGTCTGGGAAAGCCCTGGTAAACCAGGGCCTCCCAAGATGAGAGGCTTCCATCAAAACACAACCTGAACTAAGAGCAGCAGTCAAAAAAATAATTTGCACTACTTGCCTCAATCAAGGACAACAGTCTCCCATATAAGCAGCTCATAATTCATCTTCAATACACCCTCCAAGTGCAGGAATGGTTACACAACCCAAGCCATGCAGTCTAACCACACTCTGGACTAATAGCAGCTTAAGCAAGATTTCTCCAAAAAAACTCCTCCAACTTGAGTCTTGGTTTACAAGTCACCAATGAACAAGGCCCAGCATACGCGCATTGTAGGGTAAGACCAGATCCCTTAACATGAGCTACTTTCTGCACAAAATGCAAATTCTAAGTATGCTACCACCTTGAAGACAGTTGAGATATTAATGTCTTCTTGTCCAAAATAGGAATCATAGAATGGCCTGGGTTGAAAAGGACCACAATGATCATCCAGTTTCAACCTCCCTGATATGTGCAGGGTCACCAACCACCAGACCAGGCTGCCCAGAGCCACATCCAGCCTGGCCTTGAATGCCTCCAGGGATGGGGGCATCCACAACCTCCTTGGGCAACCTGTTCCAGTGTGTCACCACCCTCTGTGTGAAAAACTTCCTCCTAATATCTAACCTAAACCTCCCCTGTCTCAGTTCAAGACCATTCCCCCTTGTCCTATCACTATCCACCTTTGCAAACAGCCATTCCCATTCCTGTTTATATGCTCCTTTCAAATACTGGAAGGCAACGAGTTCTCCTTGGAACCTTCTGTTCTTCAAGCTAAACAAGCCCAGTTCCCTCAACCTTTCTTCATATGAGAGGTGTCAAATTCATCAGCACGTTTTGCTGAAGTTTTTTGTTTTTTTTTTTGTTTTTAATTATTTTATTTTCTAAAAAGAGCAGACAAAAAGGAGTATAGTGAGTTTGTCTATCCAAATCTGTGAGACAGTTCTGCTGCCCTGTGCATTTGGTCTGCCAATAAAAGACTAAAACTGGAAACTCACGATCCAAATAGGTGGCATAAGAATAATGAGAAAACACAGCATCTTCCTTGAAGTACTTATGCCAATATTACGCAATGCAAGTAACTTAACTTTTGTGCACTGATAACAATTCTGCCTCATACCTGAGGCAATTATCCATCAAGTTCTGATGACCCAAGGTTGATTTTCTCTTCTCCCCACTGTCACTTCAAACAGGATGCAACTCTTGTTTCTTCTACTCTAATCCAGAGTCGTAAGACAGACTAAACATAGGGGAAGGTGTTGGTCAATATTTCTCATTTATTTCCCTTTGAACCACTTTCACTGACCTCTTTATCTACAGAAACAACCACCTTAACCTTTTCTCTATTTAGAAATAAAAATAGTACGACTGGAATGTTAACAGCCTCTGGGCATACCCTCTAACTGCCTGGTCAGGAAGCTCTTCACTGAAAGAACATGAACACACAGGTGGCTCCATGCACGTGAACATCATGAACCCACACCAGTCACAGAAGCCTATGAACAGAGTTGATCATTCTCTTTTGAGCAACACTGAGATTTTTGTGCCATTCATCCTACGGCACAGAAATCTGCTGTAAAGTATTTTCCTGCAGTTTATAAAAACAGAGCTGTTGCCAAGAATCTCCTGTTTGGGCCATGTGTGTAACCTAAGCATTCAACATGCCTCAATGAATGAAGACTGGGAGACCAACATAGGATGAGTCTAATTTCAGAGATACAATTAATATAGCAACAGACATGCTGGCAAATAGATTGCAGAAATCCTTGTGTTTATAAGAGTGAAACAAATAAACATTTGAAATTAAAAAAAAAAAAGAAATAGCAAACAACCAGGAGAGGGCCTATAAGAAAAAAAAAATTATATAAATCAACTACAACAAACACACACAAGAATACCTTATAAGGGGCCTTAGGAATAAGATTCCTCTTTTCTTTGAAGCTGTTTTACTGCTACTACTCATTTTCTCCCAGCACATCACCAAACAGATGTGGAAGGAACATGTCACGTTTTCACAGTTCTGGAAGTAGATCCAGAACTAAATGTGTAAGGAAGAGCAAACAAAGAATCATAGAACCATAGGGGTTGGTGACCCCTGGTCAGACATCTAGTCCGACCCTACAGCTAAAGCAGGTTCCCTACAGTAGGACACATAGGAAAGCATCCAGGTGGGTTTTGAATATCTCCAGAGAAAGAAACTCTAGGAAGAGCCTCTATAGGAAGCTTGTTCGAGTGCTTGGTACCTCTCAAATAGCCAATAGCCTCATCTAAAACTACCACAATCCTTACCTATTATTGAGGCAAAGTAACCATGAACATGGCCTCCTGGTGAAAAACCACACTGGATTCCTAGTTTCAGAGTATCATTAACATGATTTATGATGATCACAATTAGAACGGTTTATAGTTTAGAAAACTAAGTAGAACCTCCTGTAACTAACAAAGTTAGGAAGAGGGACACAGAGACTTTTCTGAGTGTGCAACTACTTCAGTATCCTATGTAACATACAACTATGTTCCAGTCCTAAAAGACAAAAATATTTCTTATTCAGATTTAGTATGTGCTTTAGGTTTCATGAAAAAGCATGAAGTACTTCAAATGCATAACACCTATACTAAATTAGAACAAATACGTAAGAACAGAATCCTACCTCCAGCTGTAGCCAAAACTGGGTGTGTATGAGAACAGAAAAAGTACACAATGATAACTTTCAGTTTCTTGATTTAAGCTTTTGACACATGTAATAATCTATGACAAGGAGTTCCATAACTTAGCTGCATGTTAAGAGCCACCTCCTTCTGAGGTAGTTTCAGTTAGTTAGTTATTTAATTAACTAGTTTCAGTTGATACCCTCTAGCACAAAAAGAGCCAACAGCCAGTTAATTATTATACAATCTCTTCAGGACACACAGAAACGTACGGGTCTCACTCATTTCATGCACTCATTTTCCAGACTGAAAAGACATTTGTAGGTTGCTCCAAAAGTAATGCCTCCTATTTATTTCTATGGAAACTACAACAGATACAAATAGCAAAATTACACTACTTGATAGAACACATACTCAGCTACAAAAATAATCATTAAAAAAATTAGAAAATCCAACACAGTCAGCACCGTTAGCTGTACATTTTTGCTAGTGATGAACAAGAGCTTGCATGCTACACTTGCAAAAACCTGCAACAGCAGAAGTGACCCACTGTTTCATATGATATGACGTTTCATATGATGGTATCGTTGCTAGGAAAACGTTGCCCACATAGTCTGTCCCTCCTTGGCCCAAACAGACAGAAGTCTGGAGGCATCAAATCCAAACTATAACATGTGTGTGGCAGGACAGTCTCTGACCAAGACTGGCAATGTGCTCTACAGTACTCAAACTGGCATGGGACTCAGCATTATCATGTTTCAAAAGAAAAGTTGTCGTCTTTGGCTTGATGCTTGAAGTTCAAATCTTCAGCACAATCAGCATCGCGATATAGCAGTCAGAATTGATGGTTTGTCCAGATTCCAGAAAATCCTAGTGGGTCACCTCTTTCCTAACCCAAAAGACAGGGCACATCGCTTTACCCATTGAGGGCTACATCTTCAGCGCCGAATTCACATGTCCTCACTCCATGGATTGCTCATTTTAACTCCAGCTCATAGTGGTAACACCACATCTTGTCACTGTTACTGGTGCAATCCAACAAACTGCCACCTTCAGCCTTGTCCAACAGATCCTAACAAATTTGCATATGGTGTACTGAATGGATCCACCTAGCACACACTTTGTGATATTCCAATGTTGCCACCATTGTTTCCAATGCATTCAAGCTAATCTTCAGCTCCAAAGTTCTCTGTTCATAATCCACCATTTAGCATGAATGAGCTGATTGAGATGCTCTTCATTGAATGGCGTCACAGCTGTGTGTGACCGTTCAGAACACAGTTTGTCTTCCATGTCGCCATTGTCACCGTTGAGACGCACCAACCACCACCCCACTGTGCTCACATCCACTCTTCGGTCCCCATAAACATTCAGCAAATGTCGATGAATGTCAATGGGTGCCATTTTTTCTGCATGGAGGAATTTAATGACAGACCTTGGATCCATATAGACTTACATCTCAGACACCATTTTGTCAGATTGTCCCTCAACTGTCACCTGTCACATGACAGAATGTAGTGGAATACTTGTAGGAAGGTTCAACCTCTACTGCCATACCACTGACATCCACTTCTGACATCAGGGGACAACATAATAAAATAGGGAGCATTACTTTCAGAGCAGACCTCATAGTTTAAAGGGTCCCTCTATCTTCTGAAATTCAACACAGAAAATACTAGAAGAACAATTGTTAAGGACAGTACAAGTTCCACTCACAAAGGTACTCCGCACTCTCCTGTTGAGCAACATGAATTCTTGCATGACTTGGGTTACGAGACTACCTCCTTTCAATTCTTCAAGATGCAATTGAACTTTTTTATTATTATTATTTCAGACCTTTTCTGTGGCTATTTACAAATGAAAGCATTATTTTTAAAAACTGAATTCTTTTAATATTTTCTGAGTGCTAAAAATTCATATTCTACATTTATGTAACACCATGGATAGGAATTGAGAATCCTCTACTATAACTGAAAACAGCTCACTCTTTTTTTTTTCCCCCCTCAAGAGAAATTCCATCTAACTCCATGATTCACCCAAATATTAATCTCCCAGCTTATATATTGTAAGCCATTTAAGTCTCATTAATTCTACTACTCTCTAATTAGGAAAAGGGAAGAGATCCTTGCTCAAAACCGAATTATCAGTGATTATTAACTATTTCCAATTTTACGCTCCAGATGTTTCGCAATTAAGAAGGAGAAAAAGCATTTGAAAGCCAGTGAAGAAGTTATTTTTAATACTCATAATAAAAAACGAATTGAGGGCTCTGGCAAGACTTTTCATATCTTATCCTTTGAAGGCAGAAACTTCAGAGTCAACTTCATCCACCAATACACAGCCCATGAGTGACACCCTCCTTAACATGCTACAGTAAAGAGCAACTAAAAACAGGTTTTAGAGAGAAGAAAACAACAGACAAACAAACCAAAATTAACTCCATCCTAATTTCTTGCTAGGACATTACCTCCTCCCACTAATCCTTACAATCTCAAATCTAAATTGCAATCATCTTGTAGCGCATTTTGTCAAATTTTTCATTTCATTTGAGACTAAGAGATGATAATAGAACAAAAAAGTCAACTTTGACATCACGTCACTTATTAATAGAGCCACTGGAAAAAGTGGTTGTATATTTATTTAACCGTACAAAAACCCTCAGTGGTTACTTATGTTTTTAACTTAGTCCTTAAAAAACAAGCAAGCAAGTTATAGCAACTCACAGAAATGGATCAATCCAACTACTGTACAGACAGCAAAACAACCAGTGACAAGACTTTTCTAATTTTGTATATCATTCTTAATCACAAAGAAGTAGCAATAAATAAAATAACAACTAACTTTATTTTAAGGGTGCCAGCATCCCACAGCCAAAAGCATATTGTTCCATCCGCCCCGGTTGAAGATAAGTATCTCTTTGAGCCACTGCAGAGTGGAGAGAACTGGAAGTGGGGATGGGGGGAAAAAAAAAGAAGAAAAGGTCAGTTCTCCAACAACACAGTGCTTCTCAGAATAACTTTCTCCCTTCAGAACAACCTTTCTGGGTTGCTTTAAAGCACTATGGTTTCTCCTTCCCCACAATCCAAACTGTACAATACCAAGCAACTCCAAACAGGAAGCAGAGCAAACTGTTCATCAGTGACTGCAGTTTTTACTCAACATACTGGTACCCAGAATCACAGTCAGCAAAGCAATCATACTTCATAACAGAACTGCCCACATGCACTGTGCAATTATTATTATTTTTTTTAAGGAATTTTCTTTTTTATTTTTCCCTCCCACAAATAGATTATGCCTGGCACTTTGCAAGGATCAGATGCTGTAACAATAAACGCATCATTTTTGCAACAAGTACCATGAAAATTTCTTCTTCCTTCACAGCTTAGTTGCCCCACAGACATTATTATTATATGGAATGTTCTCAAGTGGTTTCTTTTTCAGTCAAAAAACACATATTGCTACTCAGGTGACTTTGCAAAGCAAAAACCTACCTGCAATGACGTTATAGATGCACTGTGGCCCTGCAGAACTGCTAAGGGTGCACAAGTTCGAAGGCACCAAACTCGGATCATTTTATCACAGCTTCCAGCAGCTATCATGGTGTTCTCGTAGTTCACCGCCATATCAGATATCTCAGCTGCATGCCCTCTCAGGGTAGCCAACAACCTGCCATCATCTGTTGCCCAGATTTTTACAAGGCAATCATCTGATCCCTAGAAATAAGGTAGAAATCATTAGCTGTTTCTATCATGAAGTTCAATTAGACAAAACTCAAGATATTGAGCATTAGATTTTTTGAACAGAAAAATGATTCTGATAACTATTCCCTTAATCTAAAAATCTTGCTCTGCATCCTGGTTCACAGGAAATCTTATGCGGATGAGATGCTGCTTTCCAAAACAGCTGTTCTAAAGACACAAGGGAAGCAGAGCAGGACTCTAGGAACAAAGAACACGCAATAAAAATCCTGTACAAAGCAAATATCAGTATCACATTAATCCCCACCTCCCAACTGTTGGGTTCATCTCATCAGTTTTTATGTGAGAAAAAAGTTGGCTTAAACAGCCATGCAGAACGAAGGTCTGAAGCAGACACAGAGTCTGAGGACAAACGTCCCCATTCCCCTCTGTCTGCATGCATATTGCATACACTATAACTCACGTTTCAATTTCTTCTTGAAGCTCTGCAATTCAGAAGAAATTACCTCAGAAAGCCAAAGCTTGGGAAGCACCAATATTCCTGAGCCTGAAATTGCCAAAACCCTAAGTAAGCTGTTCTAGGAGGAAGTTACTCTGCTAGTTTGTACTTTACTTTAGCCTGAACTTTTTCTCCTCCTTAACTAAAGCAGCTATAACAAGAACCACTGGAAACAACAACAAAACTAACACTTCTCCATTGATAAATCTGCACAATGAGCCAGCTTTTCCTTTACCTTTACACCTCAGGCATGTTAGAACACTTTACTAGCAGATATCATTTTAACAGAGCCACAACAGTTTTTTGAGCATTTATTTTCAGTTTTTCCAATATCATCATTAGTGTATTACCATTAAAATAAATCTAAAAAAATCACGCATTCTAACAGCAAGTAGAATATAAGTTCTGTAATTTCTCTGAATTTTACCTGAAGTAGGAACTCACTGGACACACTTTACCCACAATGCAGTAGTAAAAGTATATATTAATCCAATTAATTGTCACGAATCTCAAAATTCCTTCTGAATTACCTCAATTCCTTCAAATTTTATCTCACAAATTGTAACCAATATCTGCAATTTGGGGTTTTTGCTACACTGTTATATTGTTGTTTTTTTTTTTTAATTCAGACCCACTGAGGTAAGATCCAGTGAATGAACCTACTACACATTTGATCCACCATTATTGCAGCACTGAATTCGTCTCAAATATCTGCATGGAAAGAAAGCGTACAGCTTTCAGATAATTTTTTTAGTCTACAGGTCGAATCAGGGACTCCCCAGTTAAGAACTTCTACAAGAAAGAAGATCCAAGGATCTCTTAAATACTGTTGCAGCTAGTTTTACTTATTACCTGATTTATTCACTTTAAGTTATCGAGAAACCAGAGTAGAAAAGTAACTGAGAAATAAGCTCAGTAGTTCATATTTTCAGACTTATTCCAATGCACAATTTAACAGGCTCTAAACTTCCCGTTTAGAGCTTACAGACAAGTTAAAAGAAAAAAGGGCAGCATTTTTTCCCCCTAAGCTGTGAGTTTTAAACAGATTGTTTTAGTCCAGTTGCTTCCTTAAAACAAACATATAAGCAGGCTATAAAGCACCTATACTACTCAACTAAGACATTTCCTGTTTTTCCTGGATTTAAATTTGCACTTTTGTGCTTAAAAACAGTTTCAAACTCTACATCGAGCCCCATCATTTAATTAAAAATTCTCACGCTCCCAAAGTAAGAGCCATCAGTGCACCAATATCTTCAAGTCCTAAGCAGTCTTCAAAGTTCATATTGTTCTTTTCAAGTACTGACGTACTACAACAAGTTTTGTAAATGACAAGAGCCCTTAACAGAAAGTGAAATATACCTTTGCTAAAGATTCTTATTACAAGAGGGTTTCTCTGAAAGCTCCCTGGGCCAGAAAATGTTTAACTAAAATTTGGCCAATAACATTACCCACTTAATGCAACAGTGATCTAAAAAGCATTATGAGCTCACTCTGTTCTACACTGACTACGCTGTAAGATTTTCAGCATGAAAAGACTTGTGTATTTGTCTTAGAAGTATAGATACAACTGAAAAAAAAACAAAACCCAAAACACAGAGGGGATAAAAAAAGGCATGGAGTGAGTGAAATTAATGGTGATAGATATGATAAATGCTTTCACCCACAAAACAGAGACTTGAAGCAAGAAGAGAACAGAGATCCCAAAACTTCCAAAGGAACTCAAAACCTCCAAACACTCCAGGAGAGTGAGGATGGAAAACACTCGCAAGTGGATTCATCTCTTATGCAAAGCAATGAGAATATAGCCAAGCCACTAACATTAACTGCTTGCATCACAGTGTAGAAATCTCAAACCACCAGCCCCGTTTTTCTTGGAGCTGCACAAATAACACTCTCTACAGCACTGTACATATCACATAAAACATGCTTCTGCAGTTCTCACATCATAAGGATCAACATTATGAATAAGCTATTCACTTACAGCTTGCAGCCATTCTACTGGATGAACAGATTGTTCAAAGAAAATAAGTAAACAAATAAAAGACAACCCAATAAACTAAACCTTGCATTACAAGACCCCTAAAAAGCTGCGTGCAGAATGTAATTGATGGAGAGCAATCTGTGCATAGATAAAGAGAGACGTAAAAGAATCAGAAACAAGGGGGGAAAAAAATCCAAAGGAACAGAGGAAAAGAATGCTAGCTTTAGGACCTAATGCCACCTGGAGAAACCTCAGAGGTCTATTTAACAGCAAACTGAGGAAAGCAGATCAGCATAAAATCAGACTGCTTTCTACCAGCTGGCTCCAGGACAGCTATAGAGGCATGTGTTGTACCTCTCCCCTGTAGAGGAAAATTAAACTGTTAGCAAGTCTCAGCAAGAAAAATGACTAAGGTAAGTTATAAATTCTGTAGCATCTTGGCAAGATAGTAATATAGGAGCTCAAATAAATCCATGAGATTCTGTCTGAATTGAATGGGATAATTCACAACTCTTAAAATACTGTTCCAGTTCTACCAGCAAGGGCATCAGCTTACACCACAGCTTCTGTTTCCAAGGTTATGTCTGCAACTACTACAAATTATGTGCCTATTAAAAGCATTTGTCAAAAACAAATCCTAGAACAGGCTCAGCCCCTACAGAGAACTGATGACAGCATTACCAAGGTATGGAGTAAAACTGGTTCACTTTCCTACCATTACGGAGACTTGTGGGCTGCAGCGAGACTGCCAAAAACCATACAGATCGGTCTCTTTCCAACCACAGGTTATTACACACCCCTGCTTATTATTATTCCCTAGAAAGAGGATCTCAGAGGAGACGGGAAGATAAAGATGAGGGAAATAATGTTGGCAACTTTCTGACTTGGAAGGATCAAGCAGTACAAGAACCAGAGAAGGCAATGCCTGTCCCTACCGCTAGCATATGGTTCAAAGTGATCCAAAACAGACTCAGAAATAGAGTAAGATTTCCTTCACCGAAGGCTGACAGGTGTGACTTTGCAAGTAATGTAGTTGCATTCATTGCAGTTAATTTGAAAATAGAAATCACCAAGACACCCCAGTTTGTAAACTGGGAATATTTTTGTATATTCAGGAAAAACAAACAAACAAACATCATAGAGGCTGATCTTTAGAAATCTCTTGTGAAATCTTTAACAGAAGGTAAATAGGACCAGGCAGTGCATGACCTACTAGCTAGCAGGAAAACTGCTTAGTGCCCTGTTTTCACCGCCATTAGGCAAACCAAGAGCATCTTCTTCCTAGCAAAGATAACATCTCTCAGAACAGTACGACTCAAAAATGTGCTGAGATCACTTTTTCTTTCTTTTAATTTGAAGCAGCACATGAACAGAAGTTAAATGTGGAGGCTTTCAGTCTTTCAGAGGAAAGGAAAATGCAGTTTCTACAACCAATTATAAATCTAAAACAATCTCTCTTACCTAGCTAAAGTTACACTAAATGTTGGAGGTTGCAGAGTAAGATCAGAGCAAGAACGATTCCCTACTGATACACACAAATTTATATGCTGGTAACAGACATGTCTGGAATGAAATCTGTCTTCCTTTTGTTTATAAATTCATTTATAAATGCCAACTTTACCAACAAATTACATCACCAGAGCAACTAGAACTTGGATTTTACTGCAACATAGAATGGAACACTTTGGTATTCCATTTGTCAAGACATTTAAACATTTACACAAAGAAGACTGGATTTATCCGATAACACTGAGCTAAGAGGTTCTGCTCCAACCCCACAGAGGAAAACCCACAAGCTACAATTACTTTCTATGGACACTTTATTCAACACTGGATTGAAATAATTGCGATCTGAACCCAAGACCTTTTTAAAGCAATTATACCATGGACACCATTTTATCTCTCAGCAAAGGACTGCCAGCGGAGCTCAGGGGTTACAGAAGCACAACTGCTTCCCTCATTTTATTCCAGGTTCTTCTACTTTTCGTAGAGAAATAAATTGTTCTTATAGTAGAAAGAAATGTCTCTCTAGCCACTTTAAAGTCACACTGCAAAACACAAGGGAATGCACAACTCTACTCTTCATTACAGATGCACTCAAGGGAACTTTACTAAGTCCCTCAAAGACAACAGATTTAAGGAACATGGGATTTAAGAAAATGATGAATCATAAGACCTTAGCAAGGAGTTTCAGGCACTTCTTCAAGGAAGCACAAACAGAAGTTTCTACATAAAGCTGAACAGGATGAACACTGGGGATTTTTATGCTTGCACACAAAATCCCTAACCCATTCTGCCTTGTCACATATAAAATAAGCCCACAGCATCAGAGCAACACTTTTTCTGACAGGTGAATCATGCACAAACTAGAGGAGATGGTAAGAATTTAATGCCTATGACTGTTGAGGGACTTAGCTTGTCAATGAAAGCTAAAGAAATATTAAGAAGATCTCTACTATGAACAAGTAAACAAAAAAACAGAAGTCTGCTCATACTTCTGTAAGTGCCACAGTCCCTGCAGCCACACATTTTTCCACACAATGAATTAAATAAATCGTATGCGGGCAGAAGGGCAAATCGTATTTACAACCATGTAAAAAACATTTGAGATGTCCAAATTGCAACAGCGTCAAACCAAACTGCACTTCCACCTGCAGTGCCCAAGTTATCTGTCATGGCATTCCAAAGAGTGCAAACAAGTTCCCAAATCCACAAATGCACCACAAGGATCCAGTAACTGTGAGAAAGCAATAAATGCAGCCAGAGTATCCTAGATTGACACAAGGTATGCATTTATATAATCCTTGGCTTTACTAAAGTTGACTACTTACTAAGGAATCCAAATCACACTGATGCGTATCGTTTTTCCTAATTCCCACTTTAGGAAACTTGCACTTTCAGTACTGATTTCAGACATCCTTGGGGTAAAGAACAATAAAAGCAAAAAAACTCCACTACAGTAACACAATGAAATTAGCTATAAATATTGAGAACGCTGCTATAAAAACCAGTTCCTGGGATCTCACAGGTCACAATTCCTCATAAACCAACATTTGTTAAAAAACACCATGCTAATTTTCAACCTTCTATCATCAACATGCTGTACAAATTTACCAGACCATCAATAGTCATTTAAAATGTAATAAAAGTTATAGAAAAAGGCTAAAATAATCTAACTACAAATTGATTCTCTACCCTGACTTCTAAAATTCCCTGATAGCAGCCTGTTCTTTTTTCTACACCTTTCCTAGAGAAAGGAAGTCCGGGAAAAGAAAGAATCTGCACAGGGTGACTTCATAGAAGATAACTGCGGTTTTCTGGCTGAACTGAATGGATCAGCAGACACCAGCACATTCAGCGTTCTGAATTATCTTAACATGTAAACTGGCACCATTATGAAAATGCATCTGAAAGTAACAGCAGCAAAGCGTTAATCTGCTACTAATAGATGTCAGTACACTCAGGTATGGGAAACTATGCTATCTGTACTCTAAAAAATAATACAAAAAATATTTGTACTCACAGTAAATATTCGCCTTCCAGTCCGATCAAAAGTTACACAGTATACGGAAGATAAGTGTCCTAAAATTCGTTTATGCATCTTCATATGCTGATAGACTGCGGTTGGGACAAGGCGTTCAAGTCTGTATTTTCCATTCAGTTTTCTTGAGAATAGGGTATCCACTACCAAATGGGGAAAGAAAAAAGAAGAGAGATTTATATTGGGTTCATAAGCCAAAACACACCTCCAGAAGGGAAAGTTCATTTCAGCACTGCATAACTGGTCACATGAACACCTTACTACATTAATTCTCTCTATTTACCATCACTGGGGAAAAATATAACACAAAAGCAGCCTACAATACAAACATTCAAAAAAAGTGCAAGACAAAGCATGAAGATACGATGCACCAAACCCCCAATTTTAATCGTCCAAATGTATGCTTCTCATTTCATACATAGGATGAGGCATTCAAGAGGACTAAAACAGCTTCTACAGAGGAGTAAACTACCTCAGATTTAAGATGCATACAAGTATCCACATAGCTATTTACTGCAGACAGCAAACATTCAAGTCCTCTCCAGGGCAACCTGTTTTTAGACAACTACAATCACTTACTCACTCTTTTAAAGACAACTCTTGTTTTGAAGAATATTTCTACTTACTATGGTAAATAAGCACGCAAACAAACAAATAAATAGAATAACCACAACAAAACAAGCAAACAAAACCCAAAGATGAACAAACTTAGCAAGTTCTCATGGAAAGTTCTGATTTTGACTATTTTTTTCCCCACAAGTTATAAGCCAAGGAGGTCCAGAACCCTTTGTTGTAACAAAATGGAAATCTCCATTCAAAATAAATGTCAGTGTTCCCAATTTTAAACTGCTATTCACACAATGATAAAGCAATAGAGTGTAGTGTTTGAATGCATGGATACACACACATTAGCCAAACAGTTCCCCATATTGTTATCAGAGCAAAGAAAAAAATGGCAATATATTTTTTATTTCATACAACTGTGGCCAGCAATATGCAAGAAGTAAAAAATTAAAAATAAATGCCCAGCAATCTCCACAGCATCATGCATGATAACAAAGACCTATCACTTCCAAGACAGGCAGTTTCTACTGTCATTATTACTCTGGTTAGGCATTCCTTACACTGGACCAAGGCAATGCCTGTACTAGTGAAATAAGCAGAACCAGGGCATGGGTCTGGGCACTCAATAACCTTCACTCATTAGCATCAACTGTCTACAAGTCTCTTGCATTGCCTGGCTTGGCCCAGGTAAATGAGACCAAAGTTCATGAGTCAGCACAGGTCAAACTTCATGCAAACTGGATAGCAGCTGCTCTACATAGGAGCAAAAGCACTTAGTGGTATGGATAACTGCCAAGCCTACTGGCTTCAGGCCATGAGAACAGCCCTGAAACGTTTAGGTTACTGCATATGTAGCCCAAGGATTCAAGGAAGATTTCCTTGTTCAAGATGCTTTGTGAAGGAGCAGGATCATTAGCTGTAGAGTGAAGCACCAACTCAATGGGCCACTACTGCCTTAAGGCTCTGTTATAACCTCTTCACCCTACCCTTATACAAGAAAAAGATGCAGCTGCATTTGCTTTATAACAAAGCTTTTCCTTGCCAAAAGTCTACTTCAGAACAGCAGGAAACCCAGATTAGCTCAGTCACATGATAAATCCAGTTTCTGCTTCCGACACATCAACCTACAGTAAAAAGACATCTCACATTCACCACAAAGAAAAAAAACAAAGTAAGAAAGGTATTTGTCACAACAATAAAGTGATCTTACACAATCTCAGCCTATTCAGAAGTTACTTTTTATTTGCTCTTTAATGCAAGATGATTCTTGCTTGGAAATCAGTTTTTACAGCAGTGCCTTCAAATGAATTCATATCTCACATAACAGAAAAAGACTTAAGCTATAAGTTTAATTTGCAGATATGTTTTATCAGTAAGTTTAAAAGCAAGTGGATTTTTTAACATAAAACAACCAACAAACTCATCCAAGCATTTAACTTCTAACATTTGAATTTATGGAAAACTCTACAAACGTAACAGAGATCAATTTCAAGATACATATATGTTAATTTAATTATCTCCATTAGTAAATAAACAGAGCCTAAGCCAATATTTCTGCTGATATTCTTGTTGCTGTCAAATAGTGATAACCAGCTTGTTACAAGTTCACAGATCTCTGGGGAACTCAACAGATGAAGCGTCCCCAGTTTAGTAACATCAGCCTACTGCAAAATAGGAACAGCACACAGTGACAATGGAAATAAGAAAACCCAGTCTCACAAATTTGCATTGACCCAAATTTATATTAAAAAAAAAAAAAAAAAATTGCATTGCTATTTAAAAATAAATCTAAGTGGACTAAAAATTAGTTTTACAAGGCAAAAAGCAGCATTATTGTCATGGTTTTGTGATTTTTGGTTACTGGTATTCCACATTATAACATCATGTAGTGCACTGGGAATTAAAGTGTTAATGCTCCAGTTCCAGGTACCTGTCCAGAAGAGAACTACATTCCCCAGGGGGCTTTGCGGTCAGAGAGGAGATATAACTCCTGGCAAGGTCATCTGATGGAGCATTAACACTTTAACTCCCAGTGCACTACATGATGTTATAATGTGGAATACCAGTAACCAAAAATCACAAAACCATGACAATTATAAACCTGCATATGCACTACGGGGGAAGAAAACCAGACCATGCAATTTAGTAAAAAAAAACAAACAAAAAACAAAACAAAAAAAAAAAACTCATCACAACAGCCCACAGGGTTGGACACTGCCCACTAAGAGCTGGGGGTTTGTTTTTTAATTTAAGACTCTATTTATTTATTCACACTGAATTCTTGCATCCATCCTTGTTCCTCAATTTCCTCAATACAGCTGTCCATTTAACTATACTTTATTTAATCTCATTCACTTTGTCAAGGGATCCAACTCATTTCTCTAGAAGTATTTACATGTTTTATTCCAAATGTTTACAGCTCCAGTGTGACTCCTGCCCACCTTGTTAGCAGAGGAAGTGCTGCTTTTTTCTTTCAGAGTACAAGCAAAAACAACAGAAAAATAACCACATCTTATGCAGCAGAACAGTAAAACTGATTTTTCCAGTGCAAGTCAAGGTAAGAGAGGCTACCAACTGTTAATAATAGTGCCTTTTTACTAACCATAGGCCTTTGAGTTAAAGGAGTAGTTACTCGTGTTTGGCTTTACCATCTGCCTCCTTAAGCTACCTCAGCTCAATTTTTCCTGTATTTAGGGAAGACTGATTTTAGAAACTCCTGTACAACAGTTATTCCTGCAACTCTCATTTGAGCTCTACTAGCAGTTCTCTGCTTTTGCTTAGGTTCTGCTTGGCCTCACACAATTGAGTCAACATGAGCAAAGGTGATGATTCAAGCACAGGAAGAGGGACAATGTATAGGCACTTGAACAGCTGCAGTGGGAGCCACACGCAGTACATAACCAGCTAAGAAAATGATATAAACTTTATCCAAGGAACACTGAAGAGAGCATTGTGTCAACCAAGAGAAGAAATAAGGGTTTGATACAACAAAGCTACAGAGTAGAGACTGGTTGGCTTTTCATTACTGGAAAGGCACTGTGAAGCATACACTACACAAATAAATACCACCCAATGCCTGGCCAACTAAGGAAGTTAAAATCATATTAGCTGTGTATGCCTCTTGTACCCATGCACAAGACTGATCTCTAGTAAGAAAAAAATAAGTATCACCAAGGATGGTGTCTTAGTTTCAGCTGGGACAGAACTGTTTTCTTCAGAGCATTTGGTATGATGCTATGTTTTGGTTCTAAGAGAAAAACAATATTGATAACACACACCAATGTTTATAGTTGCTGCGTTAAGCAGCGTTGTACAGAGCCAAGGCCATTTACAGCAAAGTCCCCAAGGAGCTGGAAGGGAACAGAATTAGGACAACCAACTTAAACTAGGCAAAGTGATATTCCATACAATATGACATCAAGCAGAAGCGAGGGGAGTGAGCAAACGACCGTGTGGTGCTGAGCCTCCTGCTGGGTTAAACCACAACAGGTGGAAACTTCACAACCTCCCTAGGCAATCTGTGGTCAGCATTATAGTGAACCAAGTTTCCTAATGTTTAGATAGAACCTCTTGTGTTCTAGTTTGCAGCTACTGCCTTTTGAGCACCACAGTAAAAAGCCTGGCTCCATCCATTTTGTGTCCCACTTCAGGTATTAATACACACTGATGAGATCCCTCTGAGTCTTCTCCAGGCTGTCTGCAGTCTTCTCCCAGCTCTCTCAGCTTCCCCTTGTAGGAGAGGCACTCCAGTCCCTTCATCAACTTCATGGCCCCGTACTGGACTCTTTCCAATATAATTCTCTCTTACATCCAAACCAAATATAGTACTCCAGTCATGGCCTCCCCAGTGCTGAGAAGTGAGAAAGGATCACCTCCCCTTGGTGAAGTCATACTTTGCCTAATGTAGCCAAGAATACTGTAAGCCTTCTTAGCAGAAAGGACACACTGCTGACTCACATTCAACTTGGTGTCCATCAGGACCCACAGGACCTTTTCTGCCAGGCTGCTTTCCATCTGGGTAACTCCAGCATGTTCTGATGCCAGCCCAGCTGCAGGACTTTGCACTTCTTGTTTGTCAGTAAGAAAGTTACAACATTTTTGAAAGCTAAGATGTGAACAGAAAATTGGGATATTAAAAACAACCTAGTGAAATTGAACTTTACTTTGTTTTTCGTTTTTAAATCTCACTCCTACTGTTATGATTCACCGCTAGTAAAAACATTAATCTGAAAACCACACTTCTCAGAGTCGAGATCACCTTACTGCGCTTACTTTGTTTGCCTTGAATCAGAACAATTCAAAATCAAACGAACATAAAGCTGCTGAATGCAGAAAAGTAGGAAATTTCAACAGAACAGAAAGAATATTGTCACAGGCTTTCTCCTACTCAAAAGGCATGCAGCAGGCACCAACTAGAACGCCTTCGAAGTTTTAGGATGTCTCTAACTCACCCAGCACCCAAAACAGAACAAGCAACAGAAACAGCAAACTGTAAAAGCAAGATAAATGCTGGTATCTAAAAAGACATAGCTGTATCAGTTATGCTGATCCTTTTCCCCCCCCACCCCCCTCTCGGACTTCTTATCTTAGTTTTATCAAAGCAACCAATTTGATCACCTTATTTATATAGTTTTGCCCTGGAACACAAAATAAGCCTTTAAAGATAAGGGAGAATAGTGTGCTTTACCCATTGATAAACGCAGTGTAATTTTATTTTATTTTTATTTTTTACCAAGTATAAGTTATATATTAAAAGCATATACAAAATCACCATGGCTTATGTTCTATTTTCTTCCATGTCAGACTTGTATTTAATCAATGAAATTTCTATTCCACAGAAAAGAAACCAACTTTGCTCCTTTTCCATTCACACAAAAATTGAATCAGGTTTAGAAAAAAAGCTGGAAGGGCACCTGAAGAACACGCATTATTTACGACTTCTACCCATAACGAATCGAGTTTCATGACCTGAGAGGCTAGTCACACCTCTAATCAACTTAGAGCATTTAGAGCTGTTGAAAAGCAATGAAACGGCAAGACTGC
Source organism: Alectoris magna (assembly GCA_030625065.1). Taxonomy (NCBI): domain Eukaryota; kingdom Metazoa; phylum Chordata; class Aves; order Galliformes; family Phasianidae; genus Alectoris; species Alectoris magna. The sequence goes on along the minus strand of CM060562.1, from coordinate 81,137,953 downwards.
CTGACTCCTCCTTTCACTGTCAAAGTTAATATTACTAACTGCATTCAGGTTTTCTCCCCCACGTCCCTTCTGTAAAGATGTTCAAAGTCACAAAGGCAGCCTGAATTGACTTCCACCTTCCTACCATTTCTCTGTTCAACTTCTAAACCCCCTGCAGAAATCTAAGTCTTCTGGCTCACAGATGACTGGCACCCATGGTAAAGGTAGCAACTTGAGTGAGTCAGAACTTGTCCCAGGAAAGGTAAAGGTATACCGACTCCCCATAGGAGCATTTCTGAGAATACCAAGAGTCTACGTACACCTTAAACTGTACATATAAAGTCAATCTGCCCAATGGAATTAGGTGTCAAACCCTTAGTAATTCAGAGGCAGGAGGTGAGACACTTGGAAAGGCGACAACAAATGAAAGCTATACAATCCTAATCACTTCTGAGCTGTTCCTTGACTTCAATATAACCCCACTTACATTCTGCGTATTATTTAGTCATCGAGTTTCACTCAAAATACGAGTACCTTAAGCCTCCTCATTTCTTTTCTTGCACAAGAAGGCTTCAATTTTAGTATAATTCTCTTTAGACTTGAATAACTACATGTAAACAAACGTTACTTTCACACAGATACTTGAAAATGTATATTTCCAGTATTCAAAACCTAAAGTTGGTCCTTTTGGGTTAGTTTATTTTGGTTTTATTTTTATTACCACAGGAGAACAATATAGTTATACAGTGTACTCTGAAGTTAGCTTTTAAGCCTTAAGTATTTGCTAAACTTCTGAAAACAAACATCTACACTGCTTTTAGACCATCGTGTTCTGTTTTCAGCCCAAACAGCAGGATAACTGAGAGAGAGAAACTGAGAAAATAAAATCTCTCAGAACTTTTCTTGAAGTGGACTATTCAGCAAGACCAGGCAGATATATTAATCAGCCAGGAAACATATTCTTCATTAGCAGGGAATGAGCAGCAAGTCTCACTCAGGTCTTCACACCTGAATAACCAGCTTCCCTAAGAGCTCTGAACTCAGAACTTCCGGCTTTGGCTCTGGGCTTTTTTAGCAGTTCCTGAAAGTTACTTAAAAAGAGTTCCTTTTCTGCTTCTGTATCCATGAAGGTCTTTATGGATATTTAACAAAACAAAAGAATCATAGAATGCCTTAAGTTGGACTCTCCTTTTTGATTTTAATTAAACACAGAGAGACATTATTCGTTACACAAGTTGTGGTTTGCCATTATATTCTAGACATATATTGTAGATTTCTGGTGAAGTAAGTATTTGTACAGATGTATTTTAACTGCATATAAGGGTTATCTATAAGGCTGCTGGCATAATGTAGAAAAACTTTTAATACTAAAGAATATAACAACAGTATCATGATTGCATTGGTTCCTCAAGCCAGGAAATAAACAAATATAGCTACATGTTTAGTAACATGTAAATAAAGGAAAAAGCCTCCACAAGAGAGACAGACTTCTTTTCCTTTCACCAGTCATTAGTGGGCTCTCCAGCTGAAATATACGCAGCCTGAACAATAAGTTTCCAAACAGTAAATACGTAAAACACAGCCTTTCTAGAGGAATTTACTCAATAATAATTTCAATTTATGAATTAAGTGTTATTCCAACTCCCAGTTTCACTAGAAGGATTGGACTAGAATAGGATTAATCAAAAGCAAATGCTTTAACACACAGGTCTGAATCAAACATTCAAAAAACAGTTGAAAATATGTAGTTTCCAGCACTTATTTTGATGTTCGGAAAAGGAAATTATTGGTCATGAAAAAAGTGGTATGTTGAAGTAAGTGTAATTTTGCAGATATTCAGCGCTCCGCAAAAGTTTCCATAAAAATAACATTTACTTAGAAAGCCCTACTTTTTCTTCCACAAAAAGAGTCTGAGAGTTATTTCTCTTAACAGCTAACTACTGTACATGGTGTTTCTACAACTTCCTTTGATACCTAACTGGCAGACTTTATGCACCGGCCCTGACCCTTGAAAAAAATACACACAGTGGATTAAGCTACAGTACAGAGTAACACAGAGCCTTCTGCTCTAATTTCTTCTTCAAGCATGTTTCAGTATATATGCCAAGTATAGAGGAAGTTAAGAAAATGTCTACCAAGGAAACCTTCACTATCAGACAGCTCTGTCCTCCACACACCTCGCGGGTAAGGCTGCTCACTTAACCCAAGATTTTCCAACTTTCAGTGTTCAAGACAACGCACAGACACTTGAGATGGGAAATATTTAACAACAGGCGTTTCTTCCCCCACTTCTAGAATAGAACATGGAAACAATTCTTTATAATTAAATGCTAAAATGATGTCTGTAAACAAACTCTTGTTGAATGGATATAGGATTTAAGAGTACTGCCTCAAGCCAACACATTTACTAGTTGAGGAAGTTTTGAAAACTTAGCTCTAAATACCCACCAAAGCCATGTTCTTTTAAGGCCTTCAAATAACAAGTCCACTAGAACACCAAATACTTTGCCATCTGACCAAATCAAGGTTGGCAGTGCTCAACCTGAAAAGCTTCTTAGCTGTAGCATATTTCTACTGCAGCTGTAAGACAAAACCATAATCCTCTGGGTGAAGTGCAAATTTATTAAACATGATTCTTCAACATTAGAAATAAAGATCCAAATTGAGCTCCATCCCTATCCACAGAAACCTTACAGGTTAACAATGTCCCATTAACAGAGCTCCAACTTCCAAAAACTGCTACAGCAAGTTACCACATTTGAGTATGCCTGAATAGCACCCAGCCGTGCATTTCTACATTGTTACTTAGTAGCTCCCCCAATGTATCTTCAGCACTCTGTTTTTGCCTAGTCAGAAACCTCAGTTTAAACAGCAGCCCATCTTTCATCAGCGATGTGCAGCATCACAAACTGAAAATTGCTTAAACAATTTAACTTCAGGTTGGCCCAGAAACCTGCTGCTACTGCAATATTTACTCCTCAAGGCATCTCAACTCATTCAGTCATCTTTAAGTTTCCCAGGTTCCTTAATTTCCAAGTGTTAATAAAAAAAAAAAATAACATAATAATAATAAAAAAAAAGTGCCCCTATGACTAAAAAGGAGCTCTGGATTGCACTATAACACTGCTGCTGCTAATGAAAGCTATAGAAAGCTTCTAGGGAATGTATGTTTGTTCCCCCCTGCCTCCTCCCGTGCACACTTCGAGGTCAAATGATGTTTGACTAATCATGTGCTTAAACAGCTTTCAGGAAAGAAGGTGTAAATTAGCCTGTTCAAGGCATACCTTTAACTAACCACTGCTCTGTTTTTAGAACTAATTAGATGCTTGATCTACCCTGAAGCCTTGTAAGATTTTTTGAATATGCTTTCCTGCATGTTCATCTACACACATGATTGGAAAAAAAAAAAGGCCACTCCCTGATTAAACCAATATTAGAGAAGTACCGGTAGTAATATACATTGTGTTTTGACAGTTTCTCTTCCTACAAGTAGTTTCAACACAGAACAGAAATCAAAATATCACCTTAAATAAAGCTTTAAAAAGTAACTAATGATAATATATATTATATATAGTATACATTGTGCATATGCATGATTCATGACGTAACACAGCAAACTAAAGCAGACCTATGAAATGAGTAAATGGACCAAGGAGCAGAAACGATCACTCCTACAGGACATTTACATCTTTCCAAAGAAAACTGTCACCAGTCTGTGTGACTTATTCTTTCTCTCCAGCAACAGGTATAGACTATGCTGTCCTGGTTTTAAGTTGGTCCACTGCACAAATGATTTATCTACTGACAGCATTATTATACCATAAACAAAATGAGGTTTATGTGTATGTATCCACTATTGAAATGCAATTTATTCAGCCATATGCTTCAAAGAGAAAAATACCTAGCTTCAAAGTAGAACTGGCACGTACATTTACAATATGTATTTTTTCCACATACAAATGTGCAAATATGACCAGTTATGACATCTTATTAAGTATTAATACTCAGCGCAAGGAATATGACACAAACAAGGACAAACAGAACTGCTACTTAGCACTCATCATTACTGCAACTAGTTACCCTTGGAGTCAGGTTGTACAGTGGCAATGCCTTAATAAAACTGACTTACCTATACTAGGTGGACTGCCATAGTTTACAGGTGACTCCGGAGGCCTCCCGCAATGTAACGCAGCAAGAGCAGACCCCTTCCACACAACATGTTTGCAACCTGTTTTAGAAGAATTACACAAAGAATGGAGACCAGGATTTTCCCAGGCAAAAACGCAGAAGAGGCACGAAATAGCAAGAATTCTCAAAGCTTTCACACAACTTTCATACTTTTGTTTGTACGAAGCAAAGACTGTCTGCCAGCTCCTAATAACGTCTGCACTCCAGGGACACTCTGGGGGATTTCTTGCTCTAGAAGCGGTCCTAGTCGATGACATATTTGAAGCAAGTGATCAGGTGCCAAGTGTCGGTAATATTTCACCTGTTACATGAAAGACAAAGCAAAACGTGATAAAGAAAAGTGTAATATTTCTGAAGAATTACTAAGCTTGTTTTTTTTTCCAGATTGTTGCACAAATTCACATACTATAATTTTCTTCAGAAGATAAAAACACATAATGACCTTTAAGTACAATAACTCATTCCAGCTGGTCCTAATTAAATTCGCTATTCAAAGTATGCTACTTGTAGAGAGAACTGTTGGCATTTATTACTGTGACTTTAAAGCACGGTTGTTCATAGACTAATAAGCTCCTTTATAACAATGAAAAATGTATAAGAACAAATTCAGTACTACATTTAATTATCTGTCTGGTCAATTTCAATTACCATAACATGAGAGTAAGAAAAGGACTCTAAGGAATGCAATATTTACAGAATTACTGAAAGGTTGGAATACACTGACTATGTAACATAGCTATGTAGAAAACACACCTGACACAATAGCATTCAACTCACCAAGTTCATAAGGCATTACTGAAGCTCCACAATTTGCCTTGTTTCTTTTCTTTTCTTTTTTTTTTTTCTTTTTTTTTTTTTTTGTTTCTTTTTTTAAAGATCCAAAGCATCTAAACCAAAACCTTAAGGAACTCAGAAACTGTCGTCTAACACAGGAATACACACACCAGCCATGATCACTTTCTGTCACTGCCCAGTTTTCAGCTGCTCAGAACCAAAACAAGCTCCTATTCTCAGCAGCAGATCTCCTTGTCACTTGACTACAACATCAAACCAATATTAACGACAGCCCAGGTCATTCTGTTGAACTACCATAATTATAGAGCAGAAGATCATACTCTGCAACACCACCATATACACCTTTACATAAAAGTTTCAAAGTATATGACAACAGTAAAATGCTATTAACCACAAAGCTTTCAGTTGGACATTTAAAAATATTTCTTCTTAAGTTATTGCCACTTTAAAAAATAGAAAAGAATATTTAAACCAGTAAAACAAAGAGGGAGAATGAGAACTGAATCCTCAGCTCTAGTATGGGATCTGGCACGCAGTAGTTAGTCCTTCACCCAGCCTGAGGCATGTCTTCACAGCACTACTTTGCAGAAAAAAAGACACGCAGTAAAACCTTGTGATGCCGTGTTACTCTTCAACTACAGAAGGCCATGGCTGACATTTTAGGCAGACAGACCCTTCCGTACTGCAATTAATAGAAATATACCTGGTTGTTCATCAAACAAGCTCCCATCTCGCTGTCACACTGCAGTCGCTTCAGCTATTCCAACAATTTGCCAACATACAGACTGCTTGTGTCTGAGGCCCCGGAAAAGCTCTGCTCCTACCTGTAACTGCCACCACCCCACGCCTTGAGTGATGGAGGAAAAGCTCTCTCTTCTCCCACTCCTCCCATCAATTACATTTCCCTTGCAGAAGGCCTTGCAAGACACCGGAATTGGCCTTACAGTTACATGATTTACAAAATTCACACAGGTGAAAAAAGAAAAAAAAAAAGAAAAAGGCTTCTCTTGAAAAATATTGGAAATTATTTAAGAAGTACTTGAAAGTTACAGCTGATCGTACAGATTAGTTCATTGGAGTAAATTTAATGACATCAGACAGGCACTTGTAAAAGAGACAAAAAATAATCTGCAGCGCTCAGAACTTGCTATTCTGATTCATTTTCCTTATCAATAACATGCAAATGAAACTCGCTTCTCTTTACTCAGAGAAGGAGGGATCACAGTCAGAACACACGCTTGAGTGCTCCAGAATATTAGAATAGCTGCAAGGAGTGACAAAGCCATGCACGGTTCCTGCCATCAGCAGCCCGGATCTATTTCCTTCGCTTTTATTCCCCTTCGCTCCTATCAGAAGGAGCACAAACCCAACAAATACAGCCCATTGTACAAGAGCTCTCTGCAGCCAGACCTCGTGTCTGTGGAATCCAAACTTGTCTCCCAAAGACTAACAATTAGCGATGGTTTTCATCTGACCACCAGCCTTAAGCTCCCTGTGCAATGCAGTTGCCATTTTATCCTGCTCAACACCCTTCATTTTTACACATCCTTGCAAGTGCACAAAATCTCAGGCAAATGAAGCAAATCAGCTTTGACACGTTCCAAAACTACAGCTAGCTTGCATCTTGAGTCATATGTCTCATGATTTGTCAGAAGCCGTGTGTTCAGTTTTTCTTGTTTTCTTGCAGAAATAAGGCAGGCTCAATTCCTTATGCAATTGTTTTGAAATAAGGGAGCTCTTCATCTTTAGCAGGTATAATCTCAAAACAAACCTTTTATCCACGCTATAGCCTCTTCTTGTCTAAGTCTGTTTGTGTGAAAACAGCCAGTGACGCCAAGCAGTGCTGCGGTGTTTCTGGGCAGCATTTCCCTAACAATCAGTTTCCCACCAAGCAGCGCTTGCACCCAGCTCATTAACAAAGCAACACAATACCAAGTGAGCTGTGTGCTGAAATAAAATAAAAATAATAAGTCTAATGACGGGCATGGGCCCATTTAACACTTGCAAGTTCCAGGAAGTTTATAAAAAATTCAGGAACCATATGCAGTCTGCACGTGCCTCTTATTTTCCTATAGAAGAGGAAAGTATATATATTCTTGTGCATGGTCAATCTCATATTGACCATGCACAAGAATTGTATTTTTAAGGAAAAAAGCAGAGTAAGCTTCATTTCATTGTAAAATCTTCAAAGATAAGAATCTCATGTCATCGCAAGTGTTATTTACTCACTCCTTTCCCTTTTCTCCTTCTATGAAGAGGCAAATGAAGGGACTCTATTTAAAACATTACGTTTTCTCTGGGTGAAAACTTCTTTCTTCTTCAGGAAAAAGAAAACAATCCTCTTATAACACTATTCATTTGTTAATGTTACAATTAGCATTACAGTAGAAGCCAAAAATGAAAAAGTGCTTAAACACAGAAATTCATCTTAGTTCTACGATTTCTCCCTTTCTGGTAAACCATGAAAAGAAGCGAAACCAACACCAAATATTCCTACGGCCCTCAGAGAGAGAAGGGAAACAAACAAACAAAAAAAAGACATTGAAGTCAGAATTAAGTGACAAAAAAGGAAATTAAATCACTCTTTAAAAGGATACTTTACAGCTTTGTCAGAAATAGAGAAGCTCATGACAAGCCAATAGAATGATGGAAAGTCGTCTTGATCTCAAGAGGAGAAAGTGGAAGCAGGGAAAAAGCCATGACAGATGTACAAGTACTTACAATTCATGCAGCTCTAAGCTAAAGCAGACTGGACTGCAAACACAAACCTTAAAATTTGATGTCGAAATTGTGATGTCAGACAGTAAATAAACAGCGGGGATATTTTTACTGCCAGCCACACCTAGATAAAATTCCAGCCGGTTTCTTTCCTCCTCCTACCAGTATTTCTGCAATATTTAACTCTGAATGCATAAGATCGATTTTTTTTTGAGAATAATGAGCTAACTCACTTCTGTGACTATCCTGTCATGTTTCTTAAACATTACTGTAACATGAATCTGAATTCTGGTAGTGCAAAAATTTCAGTTCTTAAGTACGACCGATGTTTTCTATGTCATTACAAAGCAATACCCTCAGCTTTGTCCCTCACCTCCTACTCCAGCTCCACTTGTGGCAGAAGAACAGCAGGGGAACACACAGCACACAGCTCCTCTGACCGACACTCAAAGCACCGTTACCTTCCAACCAGGCCTAAGTGCTCATCTTTTCATTCTGCATGACACTGCAGAATAATTCAGCATACGAGTCACAACGAATAAACCAACAGCATCACGATTTAACTCCTTAGTCAGATCAGTAATGCATAACACAGATGCGTGCCAACTCCTTCAGATATCAGCTAAAAGATAACCCCATTCCAGTCTCTCCCCTGAGCGCTGCACACACTGAAACGTTCCCCAAAGTACAGCTGCTTTCCCCCTACACCAACAGTTAACATGCTTAATGATAAGTTTCGTTGTACATCTTTCCAAAGGACACATTTCCACACCAGGACAACGATAAAATCTGCCAGTCAGCTACCTTGATCTCAAGACGCAAGTTCAATCTCACCAAAACCAGCATTCAGCCCAGTCTTAACTGTTCTGCTATATAGCACATTACCCAAAACAAGCTCCAAATTGAGTTACAGTAATTGTTGCACTACATCTGACCATCAGTCAAACTGAATACCCTGTACCGCTTGCTACTGCCTTGGCACCATAACATCAGGAATTGCAGGAACATGCAATTACTTTTCTCTGCATCGCTTTGATTTCTGAGAGGGGCAGCTTGAAAGGAAAACGGGACACAGAGGTAGAAACTGCAGAATTCACAATTAGCCCAAAACGTTTTTGTTTCTCACATACTTCCCAATTACACGTGATCTCACAAGATACAGCTCCTGTCAGTAACCCCTGCAAAACACATATTACTTTAACACACGCAACCTCTACTGAAATAAATAGACCTTGATGAAAAACCACCCACTCCAAGAAGATAGGACCTGCTATTCAACTGTTTCACACTTTTAATGGGTGAGGTCAGAGCAGATAAAAATCCCCAAGCCTTGGTAGACAAACAGGCTGCTGCAGGTTTGTAGCTCACTGCTCGGTAAGTTAGGAACAACTGTAAAAGCACTTTCAGCCTGCTGGACCACTCAGCTGTGTGTGTTACTGAGGGCTCGCATGTAAACTATATGCCTGTACTCAACTCACTGCATACGTTTTGGGTTGGGTTTTTTTCCTTTTAAAAAATAATAATTCTAAAGCATGCCTTAAGAAAAAAAAAAAAAAGGGGGGGGGGGGATTAAAAAACAAAAGACAAAAGGGAAGGTACACTTTGGAATTTTAACAGTCCTCTTGGGTCCATCTATCGACACCTCAGTCTCAGCCCAAAGGAACAAGTGCAGAACAGCTCACTTTGCCACACAGTGGTTTTGTCCTTAGCTGTGGGAGCAACGTACACAACAGCAATGCCCCTCTTGTGGAGCAAAAAATCATGCAAGTTTCCATATGTCCAACTGCAGCACTGAAAATGAAACCAAAATCCTTGCTAAGGACCACAGTCATCTCACAGGTTTTCTTACGAAGTCTTCCAGACTACCCTCCAAAATACTGTTACTAACTAGAACTAGGTGACAGTGCAGTCGTTGGACTCAATGCCAGTTTTCTTCTTCCTCCCTATTCCTCTGAATACCTTCACAGCACAGGATTCCCTGCAGAAATGAACCACTTAGTGCTTGGTTACTTCTTGGTTACTTATTAAGAAACCAATTACTAAACAGCAACCATGCTGCTGCCTGAAACGCTTTGCTGTGTCACAAACAATGAAGTTCAGTGTCAGCGTACAGTGCCAACGTCCCAGTCCCACAGATCCTCTTTCTGTTTATGCTAAGGTGCACGAAGTTAAAGAGATTGAACGCTGAAACGGCCTAAAAATAAATTGTCATTTTCACTTTGAATCACATTTAGTATTTGAGAGCAGGGGAAGAGGAAGTGGCAGATGCTAGCAAAACAGTAACAAACATTTCTGAGAACAACACAGCGCGCCGCCCTGCCTACGAAACCCATGGCATTGCCATCCTACTGCATGCGAGTTCTCTGCCATCTCCCTCCTCAACCATCATCGACACGAGTAAAATTGTAACTCAACAGAAAAAAAAAATAAAATCACAGTTGTGCGGGTGTTTTAAATGAGAATGAAGGTAATGCAGTAGTTCTGATCATACACGCAATGTTTGCACCCTAGAAGACCTAGAACACATGTATGGTAGCTTCAAATCATCACAGCATGTCCCGAGTCACCTTCAGCTGGCTGAAGTGCCCTGTTCCCAGAAGGAACGACCCCAGCAGACTCCCAGGCCCTCACCATCTCCCTGGCGTTGGTGTCAGGCCCACGCTGCTGAGCGCAAAGCTCAAGCTGAATCATCCCACAAGCATTCTGGTGCTGCTCATTTTTCAGGCGGTTCAGCTCCCTTACCCGACTGACCGCACACTTGGATGGGCGCATAAAGGATGCGGCAGAACTGGACGGCTTTCAGCAACAGCACGCAATTAGATCAACTACACCCACATGGAACCGGAACACGAAAAAACAACTACCCCGGTGTCAAATGATGTACCGTGGCTTGTTTGTGTGTTGAGGCCCTAATAAAAATGCTTCAAAGCCTATAAACAACCCGCTCCCCCAACTCTGCACAAGTGATCTACTGACTCCTCAGTTTTCATCCCCTCTCACAAGAAACCGCCAGTCTTTCAAAATTAAAAGAAAAGCAGCGGTTCAGTCAATTTTCACAACTGACAGAAGAAAAAACATCCCGCTACCTGCTGAGTCCTGCCACCATCCTTCTGTGTCACCTGCAAACAGACTCCTAAGGACACAGCTGTCAGAAAGCCTCTGTCCCAGCACAAACAAAAACTGTAATAGCGACAATACAAACACTCAGCTGGCACTCTGAAGGAACAGCCTACAGCTTCTGAGCAAGAATCAGACAGCTTCACCCCCAAATGCTGACTGCAGGAAAAAATACAGAAATATTTGAGTTGAAAGAAAGCCACTTCAGAATACAAAACAGCAGAATGGCTTTTCTGAACTCGTGTATTTTCTTGTAGCATTAGAAGCCTGCAACAGCATTCGCTTGTAACGCTACGAAGTTTACTTTTGCTGACCAAACAGACAAAAAATCAAAGTAATTTACAAGGTTAAAATTTTAACAAGTTCAACATTGTTTGCAGCAATTAAGCTACAACAATAAAATATTCAAGACTGTTAATTTCCGTCTAATATTAAGAAGTTACATCTAGCAAGATTTCTTATATTTTCATAATCTTAATATATCTCCAATGTTTTCACAAAGAAAGCAAACCCAGAAGCATCATCTGTTGAAAAAAGCACGGCTCGCAAGATCCACATAAATACATCTATAATAAGTAGCATCAGTGTGCAAACAATAAAACAGGAGCTGGGGCTTAAATCCCATCAGCTGTTGCACAAAGCCTTAATGCCCCCCTAGAGCAAAAGGTTTTACAGCATTACATTCATTGGGATTTTTGATTCTTAGCTTTTCTCGGACCCCTCTGTAGAGTTTAGTGCAAGTTCAGGGTACCCGAGGGTAACATCAACACATGACAAAATCTGCTTCCTTCAGAAACAAGGATCAGCATCTTAAAGGTGGGTATTAAAAAAGAAACAGAGGTTCAAACCAACCGCAGCTTCTCACTTCAGCTAACGATTCTTGGGTTAGAGAAGAACAAGTTTTTGTTGAATGTAACAAGACATTGTGAAAAACACTTCTTTGTATCAAATGTAACCGACACCCTGCAGATACACTCCTGCCACAGTTTTCAGGAGCCTGAAACGTCCAGTGATACAAACTTCACATAACTTTGACAAGGGAAGCTAAAGCAAACATCAGTTAGAGAGTATCAAACACAAAGTAACCAACCTCTTTTCCTCCCCTCTCCCAACCCCAAGGTAGGACAAGGCAGAATAGGAAGACTTACTTACTGATCAATGCTCAACCCTAGAAGAAAGCTTTCTTAAGAATAAAAGAGCAGGAAAAGAGAAAGGATCTAATCACTACCACATTCTCAAACATGTGTACTCACACTCAAGGCCAAATTGTAAGATGCACGTCTCACATTCTTACACGCTTATTCTGACTAAATTAGGTATTCATCTACATTCCAGCAAACAAAAGACACTTGGAAAGAAGAGTCTGAATGAACTCATTTCTCATTAAGACTTCTTAGCTCAACCTTCCCATTTCCTTCCTTGCTTTCTCTGTCCACACATCTCTTACATGCTGATGACAAAGAAGAACCCCAAACCCATTCCACACCAAAACTGCACCTCCAGCCTTTGAAAGATGAAACGCTTTAAGTGAAAGACTCATATCAAGTTTTACCAAGTCATGTGTGATCATTGTTTGAAATGGATAACATGGTCTTAAAAAAAAAAAAAAAAAAAAAAAAAAAAAAAAAAATTAATTAAAAAATACTCATTAATCGTTTAAGAAATGCCTAAGTATCAGCACTTTAAAATTCCTGGTAGAGTTTCTTTGTTATCTTTAATCTCAAGAAAATGGGAACGTATTACCATCCAGGAACATGTTTTCAACAGACCAATTGCTATCAATGTTTTGACACCCACGTGTGTTACAATGCATTGGCAAACCTACTTCATGGTTTAGGAAAAAGAAAACCACAATGCAATAAATAAACCGTTCCAAGTGCAGTCAGCACCCACGATTCATGTTGTGGCATTCACCTACATGTGTCTAGAACAACACACACGTGAGCAGGGCTTATTGGCTGGGATGGGGGCTGTTCTCCTTCCTGAGGCACGAACTCTAAGTTGTCCACACCTCAGTGCTGAGTTCAGAGCCACCGCATGCAGCCTGGAGGGAAGCACTACTGGGACAGGCATGGTTTAGCCTTCCAGGGGCACACCATTAGCAGGTAGAGGATGAATTATAACATAGTGCTGAAAAAAAAACTGGCAACAAGTTGCTAACAGACACGCGTCAGACACTTTAAGTTCAGTTTCCCAACTAGCACACCTCACAGTGCTCTGGAAAACAGAGATGGATGGATGGATTCAGGCCCACTGCTGCTAGCAAGAACTACACCACTGCAAGCAGTACCTTTGCTACCACAGACCCCCACCTGTTATGAAAGCACACAGTAAGAACAAAAAGAGGATTAAAAAAAAAAAAAAAAAAAAAAAAAACAACAACAAAAAACCAAGCAACCCAACAGCGAAACGACTTGCAACTGCGCTAAGAAGCTGGCAGCTCACCACTGCTACAAACGGCAGGATCTGCACCTCGGAACCAGGGACACCGCGCACGGAGCGGGCCGGGCCGATCGCAGCGGCTCGGAGCCATTGTGTGTCCGCGCGGTGCCCGTGGGCGCGGGGCGCGCCGCCGCCTGCTGGCGGCACTGCTGGCGGCCCGGGCCGCGCGCACCCCGCTTGGCCCCGCCCCTCGGCGCGTCCCCGTGACGCGCTGCGCCGCGTTGCGTGCCCGCACGGCACCTCCGCGCCTCGCGCAGTGCGGCCGCGCGCTGCGCCCCTCGGCCCCTTCAGAGGTGCGAGGGAAGAGGGGGGCGCGGGGGTTTGGCGAGATACAAACAAATAAACACAGTATTAAAGAAATTTAGAAGGAAAAAAAATAAAGAAAGAAACAACTTCGGATTTTTTTTTTTTCCAAGTTGTTTTTTTTTTTTTTTTTTCCTCCCCTCCTTCTTTTTGCGGGAAATTCAATTTTTCTCGGGCAGGCAGCTCAGGGAGGGGAGAAAAATAAAAGGGAGAAGCAGCGAAGCCCCGCACGCAGCGCGCGGCCGCGGCCCGGCGGTGCCTTACCAGGTTCTGGTAGCTGCGCGGGTGCTCCTTGCCCGTCCAGTCGGTGCGCTTGGGCAGCAGCTGCGGGGGGAGCGGAGAGCGTGAGCGGGGCCGGGCCGGGGGCGGGAGGCAGAGGGAGGGGGCGGGGGGGCCGCGGGCGGGGCGGGCCGCGCTTACCTCTTTCTCCGCCACTTCTCGGATCAGGACCTGCGGCAGCAACAAAAGGGGGTCGGGGGGCAGGGAAGGGGCGAAACGAAGAGAAAAATTAGGAAGGAGGAAAGAGGGGCGGTGGGCGCGCACCGCGCGCCTCCCCCCCCCTCCTTTCCCGGCCAGGCCCGGCGCCATCCGCCCGCGCGTCCCTACCTGAGCCGCTTGCTGGCAGGGCCCGTCCTCCAGAAAGCGGGCGATGAGGAAGTAGAGCTCTGCGGGGAGAGGGCAGGGTGAGGGCTGCGGCTCCCGGCCCCGCCGCCCGCCCGCCCGCCCTTTCTTCCCCCTCCCGCCCGGCACTCACCCGCTCGCAGCTCCGCCGTGTGCCTGCTGCCGCCGTCCCCGGACATGGCGAGGGGAAAGCGCGAGGTGCGGGGGGGCCGCGCCTGTCACCGCCGGCTCCGCGGGCAGCGCCTCGGCTCCGGCATTCGCCCCGCGGGCAGCGCGGCGGCGGGAGGAGGAAACAACAACTCGCGGCCGCCCGCAACGCCGTCGCCACCGCCAGCCGCCGCCAGCGCGATCCCTCCGCCCGGAGAAAAAGTCCCTTCCTCCTCCGCTCCGCGCCCCCCGCCTCAGCCCCGCCGCCCGCAGCGCAGCGCCCCTCCCCCCGCGTCCCCGGACGCAGCCGCCGCCGCCGCCCGGGCGGGGAAGGAGCGCCGGGGAGGGAGGGCGGGCGGCCCGCGGCTCCCGCCCCGCCGCGCCGACACCGAGGGGAGCGCGTTGACTGGTGGGCCGGTCGGCTCGCGCGGGGAGAAGATGTCGGAGCGGCGGAGGTGGGGCGGGCGGGAAGGCGGCGGGCGGGATGAGGCCGCTTTCTCTGCGCCGAGCGGGCGGGCGGCCGGAGCGCGGAGGGATACGGCGCGCGGCGGTGGGAGGCGGAGCCGCGCGGGCAGCGGGAGCCGGGAAGTGGCCGAGCGGAGTGGCGCAGCGCGGAGCGGAGCGGGCAGAGCGCCCCCGGGCAGCGCGGCCCCGGCGGGGGGCGGGCGGCAGGCACCGCGACCCTCCTCCTTCGCCTCCTCCTTCTCCTGCTGCTGTTGCTGCTGCCCGCGGGCTCCTCGCGAGGCCCCGGGGCGCGTAAGTGATGCGGCGCTGCGGTTCCTTGTGCTGCTTTTAGGACAAAAAAAAAGAAAAAAAGAAAAACAAAAGAAAAAAAAAAAAGAACTGAGCTTTTTTTTTTTTCCGCTTTTTTATTATTATTATTTTTTCTTTCTCTTTCTTGTTTTTTTTTTTTTCCTAATCGTTGCGCTCCTCACACAAAAGCGCCGCCAGAGCGATCGTGGCGCCTTGATTCGCCGCTCGGCAGTGGACGCGCCGTGAGGTAACTGCCGGCCGCGCGGAGCCGCCGCGGGGCTGCGGGCACGCGTGGGCCAAACCGGGGCAAAAGCGGTACAGATAAAGCAAGGCCTGCCCGTGGTCACCCTCTATTTAAAAAGATTAAATAAATACAAATGGACGAAGATCACAATCCCAGCCCGGTAAGTAGGGGTGTCGCGGAGCGCAGCCGTCCGCGGCGGTGGTTTCGCGGCGTGCCGGGCCCGAGCCGCGGCCCTGCCTGCCTCTGCGCGCCGGGCTGCCGGCCCGGCTCCGAGTGGGCTCTGATCGCTGTATCAGGAGCTCCCCTCTTTTCGTGCGTCTCAAAATGTCCGCGTCTCCCCTTTTGTAACAGTCCCCGTTCTGTCTTTGGGCTCCGTTTTAGATAAACGCTTCGGCTGAATCGAAATGGCAAAATTAGATCATCCGGTGTCAAATAAAGGCTGATAAAATGAAGTGACTCGGGTCGTTCTTAGCGCTGCACAACGCGTACGGTAACATCTCTCGGAGGTGGCTCTCACAACAAAGGGCTGTTCGAACGCTGCGATTAACGTTTTAATTTCCCCTGATGTTTACATATAGGAAAGCATGCTGATGTATGGCATCAACCTACACGACAAGGAAAAGGGGATTTGTAACAGTTAAAAGAGTCTGAAAAGCAGACGTAAGCCGCCGTGGATATATTGAGCTTCCCTGTTCTGCAGCGACTCGTAACTTTCCTTGATGTGCTTCAAAACACAGCCACAGAATCAAAATGTTTTGATGCTAAAATAAAGGTTTTGTCTTTTATTTAATGTTTTAGAGCACCTCCCAAAATGGAATCCCAGTCCCTGAACGCAGCAGTACTACAGGCAGCGCTTAATGAGGGCTCTCACAAACGCACATCCCGCTTCTCCTTACTGATGAGATCTGATTTTTTTCCTTGCTTATTTGTGGCTTAACATGAAGCCCCGCTGGCAGCAAGAGAAGATGCGGGGTTGTTGCTGTTTGGTGAGACGTGCTCAAGCCAGTTGAAAGAATTCCTGCAGCAGCAGTAAATACTCCATTAATTTTAGGGGGATTAACGGGATTTTAATTAATTAATTAATTTATTTATTTTATTATTATTTATGCCTGCTGCAGTTCAACGGAGGCTGTTTTTGTTACATGGAGAAAAATACCCCCAGCTCTGATTTTTATAGTTGTGCTTTCAACTAATTCCCCCTCCTTTGCGTGATTTGTCACCTTGCATTATCCTTAAGTACAAACGCATCACTGCTGTTTTACCACTGAGATTTAACGTTCTTTTATGAGACGTTTTCACTCTGAAAGATCTCTATTTAAGGGGGGAGGGGGGTAAGGAATTCTTTTCCTTCTTTGGGTATAATAATCGTTTGAGTAAAAAAATGAAAGTCTCATATTATTTTCATCTGGCAATTAGGTTGTTTTAGCACTGATAGCGCTGCGTATTCTTTTTGCAGATACGAAGTGTCTTACAACACTTTGTGACTTTCAGATGGGAATGCTCGTGTGCTTTCACTGCAATAACGTTGTTAGAAGAAAGAGTACTAGAATTTGCTGCTAATAAAGCTGAGACATAAAACTGAGTCAATTATGAACTGCTCCAAAGGTTTTTACATTTCCCCTGCTTGCTGCCGTGGCCTGTTTTCTTTATTATTTTTATTTTTCATCTCACTGCTTGCCCTTTCTTCGATAAGTGTAAATATCCAAATACAGATGCGTTAAGAGCGAACGTCCTTCAACTACTGTTTGCTTTCAGGAAATAAAAATGTAGTCTCTTTGATTTCTCCTTGATTTTTGTGTAGGTTTTGGTTTTTTTTTTTAATTACTATTATTTTTTAATTTTTGCTTGTTCTTATTTTTAATGTTTTCTTTCCCCATATTAGTTAATCAGTGTCGTTTAATAATGCTGTAACCAGAAAGTGCGCTGCTTGCTGGCTGCGGCTCTAGATGTGAAAGGCTTTCTGTTTCTTGTGAAATCTGGGCTTTTCTTTATAGACAAAGGGAAGTATTTATGGTTTGCAAATCGCCAAGCTGGACAATGTAGCTAAATATTTGAAGCACAATATTGGGGGTTGGGGGGCTGAGAACAACGTAAAGCATTAACTGAGCTTCCTTGGTTGATTCGTTTTGTTTCATTTTCCCCCTTCTCCCCCCGCAGTGGGAACGATCACCACCAGTTGCTCATCCTTTTTCTGAGTGTTGGTTCTTACTCTTGAAGCCAACCGTTAATTTTCCAAGGGTGAGAAGAGAGGGATGTTACTACGGAGCCAGCCAACTTTGTTTCGTTGTTATCGTGCATATTTTCTATCTGCAGAAAGAACCAACTGTGCCAAAATACAATGCTACCGCAAGTAAATGCCTTCTGCACTTTTAAATAATAACCTACAATTTAACAAAAGAGCTTCACATCAAAGTGGTATTAAATACTCACTTGTTTACACCTCGTGCCTGAAATGCATCCTTTCTGCACGCTGCATTGGTGACCCGGCTGAGCCTGCCACTGGAGAGCTCCTTACGGCTGGCGTAGCCGGTGTGACCGGCCCATACCAGGCACCAAATTCTGAGCCATGTGCTTCAATCCCGTGCCTTCCTTAACATTTTTCAGCGCACCCTTTGGCACAGAATGTAGATGTCTTCCCCGTTAGCCCAAAATAAGCCACTTCTGCTTTTGTTTTCTTCTCATGATGGTGGAAAGCAGCGTAGGATTAGAAATCCATACTACCCAAAGTGTACCATTAGCATTAGCAAGTTCATGTTTCATAAAAGTATGCAGGTCGGTTCAACTCTAATATGTTTATTAGCAACCTTCCACAGGCAGAAGAGCTAAATCCAAGTCACTTATAAAAAAGTCACTGTGTTTTTTTTACATGACATTTGTGTGTAAAAAATGAACGATAAATTATAAATTATACCATCAAGCTTCTGGAGTTAGATCTATCTGCCATTTGTATTTTGAGTAGTAAATGAGTCTGGTTGAGATTCATCCTCTGCAGCCTGTTGTTACCCAAATACATATAAGCTGCAGCAACTGTGACATTCTTTCAGTTTCACTATTAAAACTTTGCATGGACACAAAAAAAGTCCCTTATACAGAGAAACTAAGAGTTAGTCCTACGCAATTCCTACTGAATAAAGGACATCTACTAGTTTAAGCATTTTTTTTCCTTTTTTTTTTTTTTTTTTGAAGTCATTTAGTTTGCACCCCTGTATTCTGTAAAAGAGTTTTGATCAAAGTTACCGAATCAGTTGGACAGTCCAATTTCCTATGCTGAATACACTGCCGAACCATCCAGACAACTACAATCAAAAGACTGAACTGTAGTACTACTGTTGGCCCTTGGGCTGCTCTTCACAGAGAACTGGGGATCTCTGCCATCTTTGGTTTCATGTCCATATGACAGCTCAAAAGTTTTCTCAGAATTTCAAGGATTATGGTTTGTGGGTTTTTTTTTTGTTTTTTTTTTTAAGTGAGACTTCCCAAAAACAAATATACGGGGTGTATTGTAGAGGAGGCATACTCAAAAACAAAGGAGGAGGAGGGGAAGAGTGTGTTTACACTGTTGCTTCCTATACTGGCAGTTATTTTCTTAGTTGACTCCTAGAAAACTTTCAAAACCGATTGCAGTTACTGTACTTTCCAGTGGTACAGCCGTGGAACTTCCACAAAGTTAATGCAGTGGACTGTTACAGATTAACATCAACGTAACAACTTGAGAGATTCTGCCCTGCTGTTATCCGAGATACGGTCCGATACGCTTGTAATTACAGGAAAGGCTGAAGGAAAAATATTTCAGTGTTTGCAGATATACATGGTGCAGTTTAAATAAAACCAGAGGAGGCCATGAGAAACATCAGAGATCTGCCCAGAGAAGGGCGGGAGATCAGTCTTGGTAAAATGTTGTGATGTTACATTTAAAATGATCTGTCGGGAGACGTGAGTCAGTTATGCTCCTGATGGGCTCCTAAGCCAAGCTAAATTTGATATCTGGTCATAAATCTTTTAAAAAGAGCGCTCTATTTATTATGTACTCACCATTGAGAATAGAGGATTTTTTTTTTTCCCCCTAGAACTCTAACATGAAACTGATGGGACACCTTATGTTGGAATTCTGTGTTGACTCTTTCGCCTTATCCCCAAAGAATCACAGTTCGGAGGTATGTGAGGAAAGCAGTTAGGATCAAGAGAAAGTATTTTGGAAAACAGAATTAAGCACTGAGAAAATAGAATAAAATACGTGACGGAGGTAAGATATAGCATGGCATGCCAAATACCTGTGTTAAAGACAAAGCAGGGTCTTCTGTAAACTCCGGGACGTAGTCCAAGAACTGAAACAGTCAAATAATTTCAAATAAAAAATGCAGCTTTGTCCCCATCACAAAATGTAGCTGTCTTGGCTTCACTTTCGCCTCAGAATCACCGGAGCAGAGATTTTAGCAGTCCGAAGAGCTGACATTTAGAGGTAGGAACACCCTGCGATAGTAGAATGCAGAAGGAAGGGTCATTAGTCTGATCCACCCCAGCGTCGCTGCATTGTTGGAGCTGAGGCGATGCTTCATTTCTCCCGAGTCTTTCCTTCAAATGTGGTTTGATTTTATTTAAAGCTGCGACGTGTTTTTACTTCTATGTTATAGAAATATCTGCTTTCCCCAAAATAACAGCGATGTAACGTGAGGAGTACCAATATTTGCACTTAGAGCGTAAGATTTCCATGCTGTTAGCATTGAACGGTTGGGCTGGCTGTGCCAACTTGGCATAGCGTGTGTGATCCGTCAGTCATCCACGAAGCATACATCGCTGAGGTCCTGATCCCCACTTACTGCTATATCTTTTGAGAAAATCCTGGGCTGTGGATCCACATTTCATAATATTTTGTTCTCTTCCGTGTTCACCTACAAAGGGAAGAATATGAACTGAACTGTTATTTCCAACGCACCCAAGTGGGTAAAAACCACAGAGCTGCTGTGTGAGGGCTGGGCCGCCTTTTTGGTGGTGTCCGTGTGGTAAGCTGAAATCTTCCAAAAATCTGGAAATTCTTCTTGCATCCTGTTTGCAAGTAAGACAAGCAGCTCTGTGGCTCACAAGTCAGAATGGACAGCTCTGGGGACCTGAGAATCCTTTCAGGGATCTACAAGTGATGCTACAGTCTCTGCTATAGGCCTTCTGACCCCACTTGGGGTCGGTGTCCCATGGGCAGGTGCTCTTGAAGTGGGATCTGCAGCTTTTGCAAGCTGCTGCTTTTTGCACGGGTGCGTTTTATTAAAGCTCAGGCTTCTGAGATCAAATAAAAAAAGGAATTGAACTTGATCTTTCAGCATCAAGTTTCACTACTCCTAATTGCCTCTCAGCAGGCCCTTGTAAGAAAAGCACTGAATAATACTAAAACTCAATCAACTAATGTAAAGAAACGAGATGTTTTATGATGACTAGACCGAGCACTTAGGGAAATGCACAGGTATTTCTTTTTAACACAGTTCTAATTTTGGAGTTCATTATTCCAGCCATGATAGAAATGCACCTATTTAGTCCACGTATTTCCTTTTTGTATATGAGTTTCAAAGTGCCTTCAGAGGCAAATGAGTGTGTGGGATTCACTGCACCCCCTGCGTAAATACAAATGGTGTTTGAGTCTCCTTGTTAAATACTCAAATACCACATCAGCATGGCAGCGTTTGAGGGGTTGGGACTCCACTAAATCTTTACTCCGAAATACAGGGTTTTTAGCTGTTTGCATGCCAGGCAGGTTTGGTCTGACAGAACAGCTGGGTCATGCTTTAAGCCTTATCGGTAAGACATTTATTAGAAATGAAAGCTGAGGCTTACACGGTTTTCTTTTAGGTAAAAAATAATAATAATAATAAAAAAAATCAAATTCCTGCAAGCTGAGAAATAAAACTAGAAAACACAAATTCTCCTATGTAATCTAACACTATAATCTAACATTTGTATGAATCTAACAATTCATACAAATCAGGGGGGTGGAGAACAAGGTGTGCTGCTCCGCTGAGCTGCAGGAGGAATTGCTCACGTGGAATTGAGGTGACACTGCACATAGCACGCTGAATATCAAAGAAAGGATCATTTGGCTCCTGTTAATCAAAATTGCATCGGAAACTATATTAATGTCTCAGATTAAAGCTTAAATTTCAGCCCGCAGGTAAGTTTCAGAGAATTCTGGTAAATTTGTTTTTTGTATAAGCAGAAAAGAGTTGACTAACAAACTACCAAAAATGCTTCCCAGAGTGCTGGTGGCCTCTGAGCTTTGGGTTCACTGTATTTATGAGATGAACATGGAACAGATATGGTCAGAAAGCAGTGGGTGAACCAGCAGTCAGGGGTAGAAAACCAGTGCTATAACAAACTCCAGAGTCAGTGTAAAGCTACTCTAAAAACTGGGAAAAATAAAAGAAACGGACATTTCTTTGGCATGCTGGAAGCAGGCTGTGCCAGCCCTTCGTCCTTCAGGTAAATGCCTGAGCCAAGAACTGGTTTATCCCAAGCTTAGAATCAGAAACTTCAAATCACAGAGGCTTCGACTGAGGCTCCAGCCTCAGCGTTTCTGGTTGCTGAAGGTCAAGCACTGCAACCAGGTCTTAAAGCCCAACATTTTTATTTGCTTGGATTGCAGGCAACTCACTGACAAATGTGAGCAACACAGGCAGCTGAGTTCAGTTGCACACACCTGAGTTCTGGTGCTGTTTAAGTTATTACTTACAATTGATTTTCAAAGTAGCCCACATTCTTCAAAGAAAAAAAAAAAAACCCACAAAAAGAAAACAAAAAACGAACAAAAAAAACCCCAAATCAGTAAGAGGTATTCCTGTATGTAGCCTCATTTAAAATAAACAAACGAAAAACCCACAACACAACTATTAAATTCTCATAACGTGGCAGCACCTCAGCTCTCTTAGGTTCTCAAGTAGTAAAGGAAACAATCCATATTAGCAGTCTTAATTCCTGTTTCTTTCTTTAGGCTGCTGAGTGCCTCCACCAGCACGGGGCTCTGCAGGCAGGGCAGGGCAGGGCAGAATCATAGACAGTAACCATTTGGATTCCGGTGGAAGGTAAGCAGTACTTGCTGCTACTTCCCTCTGCTTTGAATTTGATCAGTGCTAGTAAGCCAAATTGTACCAGCGCTCACTCTCTGGGGCTGACTGCCACACTCTGGCCATGCTCATACTATTAAAACTATGACAGCGCAGATGCAGCTGTCCTGCTTTGGCAGTTATAGCTTGGGCTGAGCTGAGCCCTGAGCCATGGCAGGGATGCCTGCAGAAGATCTGGCCGCAGCTTGGGCCCATGTGGCGAACAGCTGGGCTGGAGGCACCCACCCTGGCACCATTAACTTGCCAGTTCAGTGACATGGAGACAAACTGAAAACCAAAGACTGCCACTGTGATTCACTTCCAAAAATCAAAATTGGATTTTAGTGAGATATGCGTGTAAACCACAGAACACATCCAACACCAGTGTCCTTTGTTCAGTAGGGGGTGAGTTAAATCCCAGCAAGTCTGTAACAAAACCCCAACATATCTCAGTATAGTTCACACAGTGCATGAATTATCTGATCATTCTCACCAGTAAATTATGACAAAAGTTAAATGCTTAATTGTTATTAATACAGTAAGCACTCAAAGTTTATGATCTTATTTTCCTTTGACTTAGTAAAGGTATCAATCATTACGTGTACCATGTGATGTGATGACGTATGTAGCATATAATATACAGCAAAGCATTGCTTCATCACTAGGCACAGATTTGTAAATACTGGCAAGAATTTGGGGTGCAGGGATCCTAAACTTATGGCATAATGAGAAGAGAACCTGGTATCACCTGCATCTTTCTGGTTCTAGTTGACGGCAGTCCCATGAATGCTCTGGGTGCAGGGCAGCTGAGGTTCAAGCAACTGATCATATAGAAGCTTCTCAGGACTACAAGAAAGATCATTGAAGGAAGAATTGATGTGGAAAATGGAAATTGGAAAACAGAAAGCATATGGCTGCTGAAAAGTTGAAAGAAAGCTACGTAACGTTAGATGGAAGTAAACATAAATTAAGCCAACAGGGAGATTCACAGCAGGTCTCAAACTTCTGCAGTGTTCCAAACTGCTGACTGCCTGCAGTCGGAGGCAGCAAACAGCTGGCTGCAGTCATTCACAATGAATCCGTGTAAGGTGCTCAAGGCACGAAGCAAAGGAGAGCTGCGGTGATCAAACACATCACCAGACCTCAGCAGGAGAAGGAAGGCTCACGCACGAAGAGCACTGACAAGAATTCTTATGTGGGATTTGGACTTGGGGCTTCTTGTTACCTGATCAGGTCTCACAAGCAGGCGATAGGTAACAGAGGCCTTCATTCACAGCCCAACAGTGACAGAATATCAAACTGCTAACCACAGAGATGAGCTGCTGTAAAGAAGTGCACGATCGTCCGATTGCTCCATGAAATCAAGGGGACAGCCAGCGTCTTCCATGCTTGCTGTTACAAAGCAAGGCAATTGTTACTGGTAAGAAACTGAATCAGCCATTGACTTTTCTAAGAATGTGGTATTTCTGAGAATGTGGCATTCAGTGCTGCAGGCTGCTTTCTGCATACTGCTTCATGCGTTTCAGGTCTACGGACCGAAAGCACCGCCCCATTCTGAAAGGGCAAATCAGGTCATAGAGGACTGCCGGTTAACTGATGCATTCATCAGACAAGGAGCATTACCGTTGCTTTCACTTACCACTTTTCTGAAATGCTGGATTGTTTGCCTTCATCTGCAACCTCCTACCTCATCTCCAAAGTTGATACCTGTTGCCACCTATGCATACAGCAGCCTTCTTGGCATCTTGATGCCAGACAGACCCCTTATCCTATGCGACCACCACCTGCATGCCAAAACAAGTCAGTGAGATTTTATCTTCTATCCTCTTTTCCAGATAAGCTGAAGCGTAGAGGATACTGACTTCCATTTACATCATGGAAGATTCTCTGCTACTGATTTTAGGAGTCTTTCACTGTGACCTGTCACCATGAATGCTGTGCTTGGCTGAAGGCTCACACACTGGCAGTTACAACTAACAAAGGAAAATCACATCCCTGTTCAGGGAGTTTCTAATGAGCAGAATAACGAGGTCCTAGAATAGTGTTCCAATAGCCTATGGGGGAAAAAAACCCTAAACATTTAACAACTGAATGTGATACATTTATAAGACTCTATAATACAATACGGAAGTCTTTAATGCCAGGTTCCAGACTTGGTGTCAGAGTTTCCTGATAGATTAAACTTCCACGCACCCCATTCCCCACACTGGCAAAGCTTCCTGAATGACTACAAAGGTTCACCAACCAGTAGTTTATCCTACAAGTGGAAATTTGGCACTGATGCCCAAGCAATGCTTAATTACAAAAATACACAGCAGCACAGAGGGAACCAAAAAGTACACGCAGTAACTGAACTGTTGATACAAGACTAGCGGGGGTGGGAAAGGTATAGCGATAGTTAGGGCTCACTTACACATGTAAATAATTGTCATGTTTCCCTGATTCATCTGTTCCTAGAAAAATCAGTTTCTCATGTTGCATGAAGAGATCTTCCTTCACCCCTACCAACCCAGGTTACAGATCACCCTTTTCTTTTCCTGCCATTTTTCATTTCCTGTCATTCATTTTCCAGCTGGTCCCTGCAGGGCATTTACACCTCTCCTCCCCCACCTGCAGCTGGGAGGGAGCTTTCTTGCCACCTGACCCTGGGACATCCCCAGCTCCTCCCTCCTGGGCAGAATAGATGTCTCTGAAGTGACTGTAAATAATGACAAGCTCTCCAGACCCGTTGCTCCTTTCTTCTTGTTGGTTAATCCAGGTGCAATTTACATGTTTACATCCCTAGTGGTTACGAGTCTCTTCATCTTCCTGTAAGAGCTCAATTCTCCTTCCACCTTCTTCCATTACAGAAAATTATCAGAAATAAGGAGGGGCTTGGTTTAAGACATTAAATCATTACAATATTATATTCTGATGCCTCTAAGAAAACCCGTCCTAGAAGAATGGCCTTCCAGCTGTCCTATGTAAGGCAGAAGTTCTTGTTCTAAAACCTTTATTCATGATTTTGGAAATGGATGGAAGACTTGGACAAGGCCATTACATCCACGTTCTATCCTGTCACATTAGAAGTTCTATCGCTTCACATTGAATTGTTCCTTATTAGAGTAAGACTCATACCAGGCAGCTTAGTACCCGAAATCTTCCAAAACGAATACATTTCTATAGGCCTCAAGCCTGAAATTTGTTTCCAAATGAGAGTCGAAACAATGATAAAACAATTCCTACAAGTTACACCACTGTAACAAATTCAGTGTTCAAGTTAAGCACAAGGGGGCCATGTACTCAAGTTCTTGTTCAGGCATGAATTTATATTACTAGCTTCCTCCTCAGCAGATAAAAAACTACTCTTTTCAATCCATATTTGGCATGGGGTGAGAATAATTAGTATCAATAGGCAAATTCACAGAGCAGTGTTAGTTACCTCACTTTGCGCCAGAACTATCTCGGAAGGTGTTACAATGAAATGCTGTTTTGCTATACCAGACAAACACTTGACAGTCTGCTTCTTATGTGTGAACTACTTTGTTGCTAATGCTTCAGCTCATCACAAATCTTGTAGCCTATGAAAATGGCTTACTCCTCATCTTGTCCATTTTCTTTAGGAAAAGCATTAATGATTTCATTTTCTTATAAATTTAAAATTGGACCTTAAAGAAGGCAATTTGTGGGTCATAATCCATAAACCAACAGCAAGTTCACAGTTTGTAAATATAGCAAAAGGTCTGTTTATTGCATTCTAATGCTGCTCCTGACCATGATGGTTGCGGTAGTTTAACCACCAGTAAAAGCATTGCTCTGGGAGTTTCAATACAAATAAGGGAACAACAATCCTTAAATCAGGAGGATAATAGAGCTCTTGCTGCCAAACTCTTTTACTGGTAGCCCCCGGTATCTTTTCACACTTCGATTCAAACGTAGAAGTTTACTGACTCATTTCACATAAGTTAACATGGGGGCCAAGTTGTTGCTTTACATCAAATACCAATCTGCTGCCCAGCAGCGTCCCACAAACAATGATGTAAATGAAAAATAAAGATCCAAAGGAGGCTGCCAGGTCAACAGCAATCTATTCCAAAGAGATGCAACACTCCTTCACATTTCAGATTACTTTTCCCTCTCCCATTAGATGACACCTTCTCTTTACAGAACACAGAACGGCCATTTGTTTCTCAGTTGTATAATTTTCTTTAGGTTATATAAATTTGTTTAATTGTATTAGAAACGTAATGAAGATTATGGCACTTGAGGCTCATGATCAGGAACGTAACACTGACTTAAAATCAAGCCATGTTCTCTCTCAAGGGTCTTTTCTTGGTTCTCCCGAAGGAAGCTTACAAATATATATATATATATATATATCCATCCCACTAGAACCTGAACTCTTACATACCCATGTTTTGCTATTTATTCCAGTATGAGGACTGATATATCCCTTAAGTTCCCTAATAATCTATTTTCTTGCTATTCTTTCTCCCTTTCCCTTGCTTCACTTTCTCTGCTCTTTAGCATAAGCATTAATTTTCCATTAGCACCCCCCTAAATGTTTGGGTCTCTTCTGCAGTTTTCCATTCACAAAATGCTGCGTTTGCCATTTCAGGAGTCCAAACAACAAGAGCAACATTTGCTGCTACAGGCAATTAGCCCAAGGTCACCCAAGGACACAGAAGCAGCAGAAAGTAACAGCCACGAGAAACCAACTAAAGTTCAGGGAAGGAAGGGGGGGTCTTTAACTACACAACACTGATACTTCGTGATCGTTCATTCAGTCTTGCTCCTGACATGCCTGCTTTCTTTAAACTTGAAAACGATCCCAATTAAAACAAAAACAATAAAATGGTTGTGGGTACCCTGAAGTACGCATCCGCTGCTTCCCAGAAGGGTCACACAGCTGAGAATTCTTCCAAACCCTGTGTATAAGCACAGAGCAGCCAATCATTAAATACTGATGATGCGAGTTTCTTCATGGCTGAGATGCAGCATCTGGCACTTTCAAGTAACACTTCAAAACTCAAATGTGGATGTGGGCTCTGTGGATCCACCAGATGCCCGCAAAATCTCTTAGCTACGTATGTTTGAAGGTGCCATCCAAATTAATTTTAAAAAGGCATTCTACAACTTGATACAGTTCTTTGCAACGTTTCCTGCCTCTCTGAGAACCCGACACACAGATGAAAAACACTGCAAAGCACCACATTCAGAAAGCACTTCTGAAAAATTAAAAATATTACTCGAGTCAGCAGGATAGCGTGTTTCATTAAACTTCAGCCAAGTCAATTTGCTCTTGTTAAATGTTTGTACCACAACTCCAGCTCTGAACTGCAGCTACTAATCTGGTTAAGCCGACAAGGGAATTTTGTGCCAAAATTGTTAGGTTTGGATACTGCCCAATTAACCCTACTTCTCTCTGCTGGAGGTTTAGTAAAAGGAGCTCCCTTAAGAGAAGCCCATCCAGAGATGGGCCAGTGACTTATGGCACTTGCGCCTAAGTAGCATTTCTGTTGTGAACCATCACTGCAAGACCTCCCCCTGTCTGGGTAAACTTGAGCATCTCCCAGCACTCTGCAAAAAAATCGCAAGTATAAAAACCCCTCCCCACAGAAATGATAAAGCCCTGAATTGGTAAATGCATATAAAAAGCACCTCGGTGATTCTGTGGAAAAAGTTCAGACGCATACAACATCCCATGACTACAGTGTCTAAAGTAACGCTTTCCAACAGGGACAATCAGAAAGTACTGCACAGGACTGCTCAGTACACATCAACGAAACAAACAAAAAGACGTACTTTCCTTCTCATTAGGCTACAAGTTTTGTTACAGCCTTCTACCCTCCATCGCCAAAACCAGTGACTTACTTTAAAATTTCTTCTATGTCCATGATGTAGAGAACAGACTCCTCTTGTTCGGTTGTGGCAAGCCTATCACAAGAGCAGCGCTGGCACTTACCTCAATAGCAGTCTTTACTACGCTACCTAGCACATAGCAGTGCTATTTGCTTTTAAATTCAGTCTTAAGTTTCTTAAGTTTTTAAGTACAGACATGCTTGGCTTTTTTTTTTTTTCCCTGTTCAATTAGAAATGGTACCTGGAGATTTCTTCCCAAAGAATAAATGGAACACTGGGTCAAGCAACAGTCATTTATTTATTGACTTAAACAAGCAAGAAGTATCCTCAGACATAATGGCCACCACTTGAGCAATACAAATCAATATCACTGGAGAACAGGGAACATCTTTTCTCTCACCCCTCCCATCCCAGAAGTAACAATAGAAATACCAGGGCCCCTAGAGGAAAGAGAAGGAGAAAAATTATAAAAGGCGCTTAGAATGAGCTGCAGAGTTGAAAGATTGACACTAAAAAAAAACAAACAAAACTAAACCATCGGCTACTCCACTGTATCACACCACAATCACCTCAAAAACAACGCTCATTGTTCCATTTCTACCAACTACCACGTATATAGCGCTGTTTAACAGCGATTTCAATGTATGATCAACTGTCCTCAGCTGAAGCAGAACAGCAATTTTGTATGAAGATTTGAGGCTGCAGGTAGAAAGAAGGGTTTCCACAGAATGTGATGCAAGTCTTCTCTAGATAACAGAAAGGGAGCGGGGCAGAAACAAAGCTCCTTTTAACAGCTACTGTAAATCTGTAGCAAGGCATTCATTCTTTTGATGCTTCATTACAGCCACAAGATCCTGATAGAGTGTGTCAGCACGACTCACCCTATGACAGTTTCTGAAGAACGTGTATCTGCAAGTCATATAAGTTGCAGGCCACTGAAAATCCCAACCTGCTACACTCCCACATGGGTTTTGTTTTTTTTTATTTCCAATCAGACGTGAGCGAAAAAAGAAAAATCAAACAGACTGCATGCAAACCATCATCGCTCTATCGTTTAGTCTTCCTTCTAATGGCTGAAAATACGAGTAAGGCATTCCTCAGATTTAGAGAAAACATTAGGAAGCTGTAGTTTTGCAGGCAAAGAGACCTTTTATTTTAATCCATTAAAAGAACCCAAAATAGACAGCAGGTGGCCACATCTATCCATGTTTCATTAAAATCACATAAACCCTAAGTACAAAAGCACCACTGATTATTGCTCTAGAAAAACTGCATGAAAAATTCAAATACGCACAGTAAAAACATCACCATATGCACAAGACTTAATTTCTTAAAGCAAGTGTATGGAATGCCGATCCAATTTTACACATACCTTGCAATATTAAGTTGATATTTATATTACTTGGCAACAATGGGAATTTCTAAAAGCACTGTTATGAGAAGGGAAATGTTCATATACAGTTTAATATGTCAACTATCATAGTCCTAAAAAATTAGCATTTACAAAATACTTGATAAAAATATCTTTTAAAAGTTGTCCAAGAGGTACATAAAATCAACCCCAAATTTTCATGATATTTCATTCATTCTTGTCACCTACAGATTCAGTTTTCTGAGCCTGCAGAGAAGAGAGAAAGGAATTAATTACTACAGTAAATTGCCATTACGTCTCTAAATACCCACGCTACCTTTACTCCTTCCATTTCTTACTCGTAACACCTCGGTTTCAAACCTACTTCAACATTACATTTACACAAACAAAACAGGTACATTCACACACTCTTCTTAATTCGTCGGACCCAGCTTTTCAAAAGCAATACGAGCCTTACCTGCCAGCTTCCATGGTTCATACTGAAAAGCACCACACTACTACCTGTTCCTATTCACTGCACACAAGTAGAATGCTCTATCGTACCCTTAACTTTCACTGTTTCAATCTGCCCTTTTACTGACAGTGTGCTGGGTGGGGCACCTCTGGATGTTGAAACACTAACAGTTGAGCGAGAGATGCGAATCTGCAATAACATTATGGGCAATAAAAAGAAACATTATGAACACGCTATCAATGTCCGAAAGGCTGAATAATTAAAAAAGCACTGATTCAGTCAGCAGGAGGTGTGTGTGGAAAGTACCTCTTCAGCTTTATTTTCACCATTTTCAGATGGTGTAGTACCTTCCTTTGCAGCTTCTTGCTTTTCATCCTTCTTCCCTTTAGCACCTTTGTTGGCCTTTGTTCCAGGTTCCTTCTGACAGAAGATTACAAATATGGGCATAGACACTGCATGAGTAGACAGCTCATCTACATCACCTACATCATTCTTACCCACTAAGAAACAAATTTTAGCGACCTGCATGTGCTGGACTGAAACAAAACCAGACGAAGGCTACCTGGAAAATTTATACCACCAAAGTTATGCAGACTCCTGACATTTTTGGAAAAAATGAGCTGATGCATGCTTCCTTACTGCTTCTATATACACACAGCTATATACATAGCTATATATATGGAGATACATACCAATACATAAAGCCAAATATGGCATATGGAACTATACTGTTGTTATTCAGTCAAGCACAAACACCATGCTGCACATGTAACACCATTACGCTTTTGATTCACGTGAAAAAATAAACTGGATTTAAAAAAACAAGCATTTTTGTTGGTTGTCCTTTTGTTAGTCTTATAATATCTGCGATATTCATTTCATGCCCATGGAAGAACCAACCAACATGTTAGGAAGGCAAAACACTGAAAATTCTATCTGCAGGAACACAAAGCAGAGAATTTACTGAAAGGAACTATTCTAACATCTGCAGTTTCACAGAATCACAGTACAGAATCATAAAGGTTGGAAAAGACCTTAAGATCACCTACTCCAACCATCAACCCATCCCCACCAGGCCCTCACTGCCTCTTCTATGCTACTCTTCACAGGAAATACTACTTCTCTGAAAGAGTGGTCAGGCACTGGAATGTGCTGCCCAGGGACATGGTGGAGTCACCGACCCTGGAGATGTTAAGGAACATTTGGACATTGTGTTGAGGGACATGGCTTAGTGAGAACTATTGGTGATGGGTGGATGGTTGGACTGGGTGATCCTGTGGGTCTTTTCCAACATTGGCGATTCTGTGATTGAACAGCTCCAGGGACGGTGACTCTGCTATTTTCATTTGGAGATACGCTCTTAAACTATTTGTACTTCAAAACTTTTTTTTTCCCTTAATTCCTTGCTCTATGTACGTATTTATATTTGCAATCTAAGAACAGTAGGGATACAAATTAAGGATTTTAAGTGCAATGAGATAAAAATTTCAATGATATTCCATTTAATACTTCACATTGATATTTAAAGTAGTTGGACAAAAACTGTGGAAATCTTCCATGGCACCACTCAGATTATCCGTGCAAAATGACAGCAGTAGCTGGGAGCAGGGATATTTTTGAATCAAACACTGACTATCTTTCCTGAAAGATGCCTGTAGAAGAGTGGGGCAGGGAAGAAGGGATGTTATTAATCCTAGTTACTCGGCAGCCTGAATCATTTCTTTCACTCCTGAGCTTCAATATCACACAGCAGCTGTAATGCTTGTCTGAGATGCTCACCAGTGCTGTCAGCATAGTTCTAAATCTTCAGCTATGAAGGAACAAGCTGTGGACTTAGTAAATCCATAATATGCAACCTTTGAACAATAAAAGGGATCCCGAATCTGTATTACGTTTGGTTGTTTAATAGAAGGCTCAGAGTACAAATTCGCCGCTTTTTTGTTAAGGAGACTAAGATTAATAGATTCCTTAAAATGGGATCCAGTTTCAATTTAGAAAAATTGATACTACTATATTAAAACGTTACCTAGAATTATGTCAAAAAGGACTCCATTTGCCTGAAATGTATCTCAGATTTCTCTAATGCAGCCTCGTTGGACTCCATAACACCATGCTCAATGCACACACAACATGTACCAGAAGATACAGAACCTACGCATTCCCTTCTTTTTAATACTCTATTTAAGAGGGAAGAGGGAAGCTCAAGAGACTTTCAGTTGATAAATTATAACGTGCTCAGAGTTGTGGAGTTTTACTTCTACACATTCACTTCGTATTCTGATACTTCCCTAACTGAGATACCAACGCAAGGACTTGAAAAATGTAAGTGTGAGGAGTGCTAGATCGAATTTCCAGCAGTATGCTTTTTTATGATAAAGCAATTGTTCTTACTTAGCATTCCTCCTGGGCACAAACAGATCTACGGTTTCTGAAGTACATGATTTACATGCAGAAATCCTGAAAAGGTATTTCAGACACTAATAAAATTTTAATTTGACTGTAACTGGCCCAGAAAACCCAAGCCATTCGATTTAAATGTATTTAATTTCACCTTTAATTATAATTGTGCATTCTCAGCAATAGTCAGGCTTCAAGAAGAGATAACAGTGTCTCACTATGAAATGAAGTACTGCCCCTCTTGACAGCAAAACAGAATGGTACGGAGTAATCTCAAATCCTACTGTAGAAATCAAACCTGTGAATTTCAGGAAAGATGTAGGAAAGGTGAAGATTTTCCTTAAACTAGGAATTCACTATAAACTAACATAGTCTGCATATCAAACAGGCAAGATGTTTTGTTGAGGCCAGTAATGAGGCCAGGAAGGGGTGGAACCAAAAGAAAAGAATGATCTAATTTGTTTTTTTTCTTTTTGAGGGGAGAACTGGGAGGAGGGCAGGCGAGCTGATGTCTCTTGCAAATACTCTGCGAATTCAACTGTTTGCAATGCAAAGAGGGAGTGTACTTGCTTATTATTGGCTACAATGATGACAGCTAAAAAGAAGAGTATTTACCTTAGTGGTTTTCCTTGGCTTGGGTTCAGGTTTTGGTGGAGCAGGTTTCTAAAAAACATTTTTAGTTGCACAATGCGTTACATATATTACCAGGAGGCAACCACCCAACCTCTGCTCAGCAGCTTCCCTGCACCTTACCCTTTCCCCTTACTTCCCGCTCCTTACCATGCACCAAAAAGGACCAAAAAAATTAATGTACCTCATCACTGTACACACATCTATTTTCACTCATCAAGGAGTCAAGGCAATTTGAGGGTCATTCTAAGTCAAAGTCGAATATGGAGATTACAAGCAACTATTGAAAAAAGCTCATCAGATATACTGCGACAGAAAAAAGGAACTAAACCCAAACGCTAGTGGCAGCATCAAACTAAACCCTGAAAGGACAGTCCTTTCCCATTTCAGAGAGAATCTGCATTTCCTAAATGCTAAAATCCACCTGCAAAACAGTACTAAGTCAACATCACGCGTAACAGACAGTGTTGCACCAAGCTGGGGAAGAATAACCTCCTGAAATTAAGAAAATACAATTATATTTAGCTCTAGAGTTCTTAAATACCCCTCAGCAAGAATAAAAATGGAATCAAGTAAAATGTAACAAACCTGTTTTGTCTGAGAAAATACGTGCCTAGAAAAGTATACACCAAGGGCTGTTACACATACTTACAGCTGACAATCTTGCTGACCGTCTTGTGGGCTACAGAAAGGGAAAAAAGGAGAAGGCATCTTTATAGGCTTACACAGCAAATGGTATTCAAAGCAACACAGTTATCAGTTGTTTCACGATGACAGCATGAAATACGTCCCTACCAAAATAGGTATCTATTGCCAAACACAATTCAGCGTTTCCTTGTCTTGGAGGAACATTTTTAAGGGTCTGAGTGATGTGGAAACCATAATTCCTGAAAAAAAATTCATTACCGATGTCAAAGTCTACTCTCAATATGGTAAAACACTATTTTTTCCCTATTTTACGAGTACTTCTGAGTCCACTGCTGCTCTAGGAAATGTTCAAAAACACAGCAAGTTGGGCTACCTGTGCACTGAACCTTTCTCAAAAAATACTTCAATTTCTTAAATATTTAGAATGATGTTCCTGTAATCTGTTTGTTATTTGTAATAGCCAGTAAGAAACACTATCTGATAAACAGCAGAATAAAGATAACATCCTTCCCTAAAGGAAGTAAGAAAAATACAAAACATGAAACTGAGGGGCCTCTCATTTCCACAGCTGCTCCCCACACTCAATTCGAGAGTTGGGCATACAAGGCAGCTCCATAGACGTGATTTCCTTTGCTTAAATATAATTTCAAAAACGAAACAGGAAAGTCAAATACTCTACTTTTCTTCTACCTTTCATAATCACCTTCCTTACTAAACTTTATTTCCTTCTGAACTTTCTCATAAAGTTACTGAATATTAGATAGGTCTTAGAAATGCTTGTAAGCTCAGCAGTCTGCTAACAATATTTTTCGTATTCACTAAAACAGACAAAGAACCCACAACCCAGTTATACGGCATGGTTAGCAAACACCATTAAGGTTTGGCCTATGTCATAAAACTGGAATCTCACTTGTAATGAAAATAAAGAGACAATTCCCTTGTAACAAATATCCAGTGTAACACAGCCGAAAAAGTAAATCAAAAATACCTTTTTAATCACGTGTTAAGCATTTAAGTTGAGCTGGGGAAAAAAAAAAAAAAAAAGCCATGGCTCCACATAACTCACAGAAGAAAAAAAAGCTGCTGTTAATATCCAAAGAATGCAGTAATTTGTATTCATTGGAGCCATTTAATTATCCCTCGTGGAAAGTAGTAGTGAAAAGATAAGATCTGAGTTCAAGGGAATAAGAAGCCTTGTCAAGGAACACCTAGAAATATTTTTAGCCATCAAATACGTATGTGACATTAACAAAAAATGCAATCCTCTCTTTTTCCGGCAACTTAGAATATCGACTGCTGGTTAAGCAAACTAGCATTACTCTGAGAACAAGTTAAATAAAGGATTTCAGTTGGCCTGGTAATCAAAGAACTCCTAGCTCGAGGTACCTTCTTCTACAGATCTGTTTTCACAACCAACTATTTCTATTCCTCAATGTTTGGGCATTGAATTGCAATGCTAGAATTTCATTTTTCAAGGGTAATATATTGTTTCAGATAAATTACAACATCTCGCATAACCCCAACCGATTCAGTTTCATGACTGGCTTTATATATGATTGGCATTGTCATAAGGAACTCAGCATAGCTCCCCCCACCCCTCCAGTTCCTTAAAAATGGTAAGTCATTTTAATTCCCATTCAGAGTTGGTACATATGTTGTGCTTTCCGACTACAAGGAAGTAACTGCAGTCAGGTCAGCAAAGGCAACATTGCAATGTACTTCTGGAATTTCCCTCTTCAAACAGTCTTAACAGGACAGAAACAACCAGCATGCTCTGTATGACACTAGCAAACATCCATGGAAATTGTCTATGAAATGGAGCAGACGCAAAACAACACTTTGCATTTTCCTGTTGCTCCAGATTCTGGCAATCCACCTTGAAGACTTTCCAACCAAGATATTTTATACACATCATGTGTTTAACAGCCCCCCAAGGGACTTCTTTTTTCCATACATTTGTCTAATAACCTGGTCAACTCATTTACACTATCAGTTTCCATAACACCCTGCGGTAATGAGTTCCATAAGGCAAGTATATGCTGTGTGGAAAAGAAAAACCTCCTCCCTTCATTGTCTTTCTCTTAAGCTTGCTGCCTCTTAGCTTCACTATATTCCTCCTGCTCCTGGGTTACTCCCTGCCTTTCTCTGTGTAACTGATGACTTTATCACATGGCATATGAAAAGTCAAGAATCTGGAGTCTGCTGGATTCCATTGGAAGGCTGCTCTACACCCCCCTCTATGTGCCACTATCCTTCATATGGTTTTCCTTCTATCCTTTTTAAAGAAGAGCCAAGAGAACCTCATTTGGTAGCTCTCCTTTGGGTGCCCACTGTGATACTCTCATGCTTCCCACTCTGTCCTCCATTACTGTCCCCACATTCTATTTACCTTTCAATTAGAAAAATGGGCATTTTCTAATAACAATTAAGAGTGCTTCTACAGTCTCTCCAATAGCTGATTTGGTGACGCTCACTAACATCTTTCCCTATTTTAATTTGCATTTCTCCACATTGATTTTGACTCATGTTTTATCCCATATTATCAGTGAGACAACATATTTCTCAGACTTCCTCACTTGTGACAATAATTGTCCATAAACTTCAGCAAACTTTGTCGTTTCTCCACCACCTATTCTCCTAGATCACATTATGAATATACTCAGCAACACAAGCCCAAATACAAATGTCCTCAATACCTCACCAATAATTTTCCCCCATTATGAAAATTAACTACTACTTCCCTATCGCTTCTACCTTTATCTGCTATCAGTTGTTTAGAAGGTCCTCCTTTAATCCATGCAAGCTCATTTCCTCTATGAACCTGTTTGGGGAGCCTTATCCAAATATGCTCTTTACATGCAAGTAAGGTGGCATACTGAC
Source organism: Alectoris magna (assembly GCA_030625065.1). NCBI lineage: Eukaryota > Metazoa > Chordata > Aves > Galliformes > Phasianidae > Alectoris > Alectoris magna. The sequence goes on along the minus strand of CM060562.1, from coordinate 81,101,342 downwards.
TGATAGAGCATTTATACACCTGTTGTCTTTTACACACAATTCAGCTACATGAAGCAGCACTTTCCTCTGCAAAATCTGCATTGACTCTCCCATTATGCACTCATCCACACGTACTCATTCTACTGTTTTTTATTTACTAGTTTTCCAAGTCAGACTTGCAGCCTTTGTTTTCCAGAATCCCTTATCTAAAGTACTGGGAGTGTTTCATCACTTCCAGTTACCCTGGCATTGAGGCCAATGCAAGCGCTAAATTATGTCTTGCATGTAACAGTTTGGCAACTCCATAGCTGGGCTGCCTACATCTCCCTCTCCTTGACAACATCCCCCAAATATTACACCCATGGGAAATGACTCTGCTGCAAGAACCTCCGTAAGAACCTTCCACAGCAAGAGCTTCATTACTGTATTTCACCTTCACTGGCCTGCTGGAGAGTTTGTTCCCTTCCTCATGATTTTCCACCTCTACAAAAGCACCTTTAAAAAAAACAACACCACCACATTCCCTTCATTTTGCTATTCAGTCATTTTGATGGGTGGGAGGGTTTTTGAAAAATGGCATGCATTTCTGTGAGCCTTTAGTATGGTATATCACATAGCTCCACTGCCACCTGAAACCATTTAACATTTTAGCTGCCCCTTTTAACGGGTTACCAATTTTAATAAAATTCCTTTTCTTGATGAATTTGTAGAGTTTACTCAGATTTACATTTCTGTGAGGGTAAAGAAAAATTACAGGTTAGTTTTTTTTGCTAACTAATTCCTACAACACTATGGAAGGCACTGGGAAGAGCTGATTACCCTTTCATTGGCCCTTTGTTGTTCCCCCAGGCAGCAAGCGCTTACAGTTTTAACTTTTTCTTTGTTATGTTTGTTTTGGGTTTTTTGTTTGTTTTTTTTTTTTATGGTCTTTGCAGTGCCACCCTGTACCTGTTACCAAATATCCGAGGGGTAACAAAACCTGTTACAGTCAGAAAGATTAGTGCGGTGGAAAGGCAATACAGGAGTGGAATGGCAAAAGGACAAACAGGAAAGGTGCTCACCCATCTCGGAGCACCCAGGTTTGTGAGGAAGAACTCCACAAAGGAGGGATCTCCAACCAGAGATCTTTCCTCGGTGGCAGTCAGTCCCTAAATGAGGTCTAAAAGACATGCAGCCAGCCTCCACCCCTTCTGGTCACACAGCTGAATTGCTGTCACCTGTGCTCCCAAGGCTGACCGAGTCCTTTCCCCAGGTGCTCAATCAGTGGTTCAGGCTGTGACTCAACGATTCCCATCATCTCCATTAACACCACTGCTGTCTTCAGAGCCTCTCCAATCTTCCTGAACAATCCACTGCCACTTTTATTATTGTGGTCAGATACCTGGCACAATTTTTATACTACATACTTCCCATTTATGCATGGCTCAGCAGCCTATAAGGAATTTAGCTGTAGTTACTAATATTTCTCTAGATCAATAATATCAAAGACAAGTACAGCATGTAATGTCATTCTATAACCAAGAACTTTGGTTTCATCCTACATGTTTTATGTTTCTGTCCGTTGAAGGAATCATATTTAAAACTGGACAGAGAAAAACATTAATTTGGTGCAAAAAGAGATCATATTTTTATGATTTAGTTAGCCTTCCCATGCTTTGCAAAAAAAAAAACCCAAAAACCAATAAAACAAAAACCAACTAACTGGTTCTATAGGAAATTCCAAAGGAAGATACTGAGATACCAAAATCAACTCCTCCCAGACCTCCTTTTGTCTCAACTTTTTCTTTTTTTTCCCTTCAGGAGCTCATTTAAAGCACTGTTATTTTTTGAAATATTTTGACATTTTCCTGGCACCATCTTTTCCTGCCAGATTGACCAACAACCAGTTTTGCAAACCACAAAAAGTAAACTTTCATCAGACTTTTTCCCTGTATGAGTATGCCCAAATATTTACTAATTCATTTGAATATTCACCCATTCTTCTCAAGGTCCTGATTTAACCTGGTCTGCTACAAAAGATGTCAACCCAGGAAAACAAATCCTCATACTCCTCTGCCTCTCTTTTTACATTCCCATGGCAGACAAGCTCTAGCACAGCTTACTGTAGTGGTCAACATACCACCTGCCGTCTCCTTGCCTTTTCTGACAGAAGTTACTGTGCCCTTAAAAGAAATTCAGACAAAGAAAACACATAAATGCATCAGCTGCTCCTGTTCAGAGCCCAGTATCTTAACTCAAGACACCCTTTTATCGGTCACTCAAGTCTGGAAGTAGGGTGGCTGAGGTGTGTGCGTTAACCCTACATGTCAAATCACTGGAGACAGTGACATCCTATGCTGTTGCCTTACCACAGCTTGACTTGAAAAGCTCTAAGTTTATTTTGCGTATCACTAAGTTGAATGAATCCTCAGTGCACCAAAAACAGGTTATACTATATAATCTACAAATGCAGCTCGCTTCTGGTTTTAAGCAAACCGCCTTTACTCCCACTGAAATCACCTTGCTAGAGTGGCAGAGCAACGTATGGTCTTCTGATATGCAAGGCTGCAGATCTCCAGTTAAATAAACACATGCCTTAATGAATTAAAACAAACAAACAAACAAACAGAAAAGGAAATACACTTGCCTCTTGTTTAGTTACTTTTGCTGCATCCTTGCCTTCAGCACCCTCTGGAGACTGAAAGAAAATATTAAGTCAGCGCTTTTATTTCAGAATTAAAAACATCCAAGCAACAGCAAACAAAGATTATGGTGAAGATTCTTCTTTCTGTACACTGCAACAACTTAAGGAGGCCTGGTACAAGCAGCATAGTACCAATACCATTCTAGATTTTCCAAGCAGGAATATGAGGACTGATTACCACCAGGATTGCAGGCATCAGATCACGCAGTATACCATCATCCCTCAGTAACCCCTCCAGCCAATTAACCACAGCATCTGCAGGCTGCAATGGGAGTCCCACCTCATCAGTGCTTGGAAGCACAGCAAGTATGGACTAGAAACCTGAGGTTTGCTCTACAAGGGCTTTAGAAGTCCCCAAGAAACTTGACATGTTCCTTTCCAAATACCAACTTCAGTAGTAATGAGATGAGGTGAACCAGAAAACCCCAGCATTACTGAAATGAGTGATTTATTTATCTCCTTTACTCTCTGTGTGCCTCAGGCTCACTCAGCTGGAAGCTGTAACAGTATCTTCCCCTCATCTCATCTCTCCCATCAAAACAGTAAAAATCAGTAAACCACCAAGACTTCAGCAGGAAAGCCAGGGACAAGCTTTCTTCACAGGAGCAAAAGCTCAGCCTGATCGATCCAATGTTTGTCTGCCAAAGGTACCAGAGAAACACTGCTAAAAATCCAGCTTACGTTCTTTTATTTACAACTCAAGCTACATTATTTTACATTTTGCAAACAACATGGCTTGCACCTAGATGCAAGCAATTCATGGGAAAACAGCAAACAGCAGCAGCAGGAGAACGACAATGAAGGCATGTGGTTAAAAAAGGCATTTAACAGTCAGCAGTGAAGGCACTGTGGTGGCCGTTCTGTGTTCCAATCAGTACAGAAGCAGTCCAGTTATCTTCTCCACCCTCCCTTCAATCCAAACCTGCCCCAAACTGCCCCCAGGTTTTGACACGGAATTCCTCAGTCACACAGTCAGGGTTTGCAGCAGCTGACCACTGCCTTCTGTCACTGGGTGCTAACATCCTTAGAGAACGATATTTTCAGCTCCCCGCCAGAAAACAGAACGTGGCTTTGTTGCTGAACTCTCAAGACAGAAACGAAGCGTGCCACAAAAGCAGCTGGTTTAAAAAAAAAGCCGAGAAGCAACCATCTAAGTAGCTGGAACACAGCGGGAAGTTAAGCTGCGTGAGCAGAGCAGCGCAACTCAGAATAGCAACAGCCCGGCATCCAAAATGGAGCCTGGCTGGCTGCTCCCTGCGCCGCGCAGCCTCGCCAGCCTCCTGCAGGGCTGCTCCGGGGCTGCATTCCTCAAAGCCTCTCCGTTCAGTCATGAAAGAGCTGCTGCAGCCTGACAGTGTGGTGCTGGGAGCACAAAAGACCAAACCGAGCAGCTCCACGATCAGTCAGCGAGCCTCGTTCCTACAACTTCCCTCTTCAGCACACAATATGGTGCAGGCTTTGAGCACAGCCTTTCTCTAGCTCATGGATTCAGAACACCTGCTTCTCCCATACTAATTTTCTCAAGTCTAACAAACTTGCTCTGCACCCTTTCCATTAGAGGGAACTGAAATAACATCCTTCCTGTGCTAAGTATTTTATTTGCATAGAAACTCTCACAAGTTTTATGATCTCCTCACTGTGGCCAAGGAGTTCACAATTTATAGGGGGAGGGACAGCAAGACAGCACAATTCATTTATTTTGGAAGCCAGGTGAAAAACTCTCTGTAAACTGAACCAATTCCCACTCCACAATCAGGCTGGCTTACCCTGTTTCACTTTAGGAACTTCAGACCTTTGAAATAGGGATAAATCTTCACACACAGCCTGCCACGTGCCAGCAGCCTCACAGTGATGGCCAGGAACAAACCCTCACCCTGCAATACTGTATAGTTAGCACACAGTAATTTACTCCATTGTCTCAGCAGTAATGAAAGCCATAGAGTCATACAATCATCTGAGTTGGAAGGAACCTTTAAAGGTCACCTAGTCCAACTCCTCTACAATGAACAGGGACACCTTCAGCTCCATCAGGTGCCCAGAACCCCATCCAGCCTGACCTTGAACATCTCCAGGGATGGGGCATCCACCACCTCTCATTGCAACCTGTGCCAGTGTCTTATTGTAGAAAACTTCTTTCTTCTATCCACCGTAAATCTGCCCTCTTTTAGTTTGAAACCATGCCTATGCTTCTGACAGACAGAGCAGTCTGTTTTTAGATGTCAGTATTACTGCTTGACAACAGATTTTAAAGCCGTTCACAAAGCTAACCACAGAACAAATTTGAAGTTTTATGAAAATACTGTTAATGGAACCACTGTATACTACTATGATACGTTACCTAACCTAGCCCAATTAGGTTAGCTAATTAGTTCAGAATTCCCTCCTGAGCAAGAAAATCTGAGAACAGTTCATAGAATGGAATTGTAGAATCACAGAATGGCTTGGGTTGGAAGGGACCTCAAAGCTCAACCAATTCCAACCCCCTGGCTGTAGGCAGGGCTGCCCCCCCACCAGCTCAGCTGCCCAGGGCCAATCTAACCCAGCCCTGAGCACCCCCCATGATGGTGCACCCATGGCTCTCTGGGCAGACTGTGCCTCACCACTCCCTCAGTAAAAAATTTCTCCCTGACATCTAACCTAGATTTTAGTTTAAAACCATTCCTCTTGTCCTAGCACTATCTATCCATGCAGAAAGTTGACTGCCCTCCTGCTTATAAGCTCCATTTAGGTATTGGAAGGCGATCACAAGGTCTCCCCCCAACCTTCAGTTATGAAGGCCTAACACTTTCCTCCCCAGCAGGATGTGCCCAGCGACCATCTCTAAGGTGTGGCAGGCAGACAGGGCTGCACCACACTCTCGTTTCATCTCGCAGCTGGTCCCTTCCCACTGCAATCACTACAAGTCAGGCACTGCAGGCCACGTGCACTCACAGGCCTTGGTTCCCCAGCAGGCTGCAGAGCTGCAAGGGAGACCATGTCGCAAGGAGGGCAACTGATCCCATTGGAAAACAGCCTGCTGCTTAAACAAGTGTATAAGTGTATAAATCTTATAAATCCATTTGCAGATTATAGATCTATAGCCTTCCCTGGCACCAGCAGAACCACCTGACTGCACAGCTGCACAAACAATTGAGCTAGCGCAGCAGGCAGGAATGAAGCGGCATGGGGCAACTGCAGCCAGGGACTCTTCAAGTAGACAGAGACACCAAAAACTTGTCAGGCTACGATATATTTGTTAAAGGAGGAAAAGGAATTTGTTTTCGCCCTCTGTGAGTTCCATTAAGAGGCTCCAGCAAATCTTGGCTGACATGGATCTCCATGCAAGTTTCTGCAGCACTTTCTCCTCTTCCTAGGGACCAGAGATTTGCACATGCACGTATCCGGGCTGAGCATGGCTCCCAGAGAACGTGGCATGCCACAGGCAGCAGCAGCCTGCACAGCTATTTGGAACTCTCAGGGCTTTTATGTAGAAACCATCAAAACCTTCAAGTCCTCATCCCCAGCTCTTCCACAGAAACCCTTCCTCTTCCTCTGCCCTCGTGACAAACTGCTGGAGGAACTCTGGGCTCAAAGCAGCCAGACATGCTATGAAACCCATCTTCTTGGCAGGTTGTCCCGCATGAGGTAATGCCAAGGCTCACCATGCTTCACGTGACACCCTGCTCACATTAAGCACACCCTGGTTCCATGCCTTGCACTGTAAGCCAGCTTGGGCAGGACTGTGCACACTGCAAGTCTGGTGCTGCAAAATGAAGGACCAGTGCTGGCACTGCACCACAGGGTGCACAACACGCCTGCATTATACTGGAAGCAGCCTCTATAGGCCTGCCATGCCTGACGTTGCACGGTTGCCTACAAGAGACAAGACAGACAGTCAGAGAAACTACAGATAAGGATACAGATAATAGAGCTATGGGTTTTTGTTTTTGTTTTTTTGTTGTGTTTTTTTTTTTTTTTCCAGACGCAGAGTTACACAGAAGGCACAGCAAAGGAGCTGAGTGGAGAACTATAAATATGCTTTTGACATTTAATCCAATAGCAAGTTTTAGGTTCAGATGACCACGCATTGTGTCATGCCTCCATTTGCACTGGCAATACGACTGCAAATTGAGCTGCAGCTAAGCTTCATCAGATCTGTCAGATCTGCATAACTTCTATACCACAAGGCTAACATGAAAGGCTGTAGGCCAGATTCCCCCTGCCTATTAGCAATCAGTTGTTTCAACCAGCTGTTACAGGGCTTTCTTTTCCCCTCCATTTCTTTTTCCGAGACAATCTAGCAAATGATTTTGAGAGGACTGGGAAAACAAAGATATATTAATAGATTAATGCAGCATTCAAGAAAAGTAAGGGAATATTAATTTTGAGATTGTTTACATACACAGTTCCTGTATTTATTTCAACAGCTGTGAGGTAAACCCAAGAACTGGTGCCTCCACACAGCAGGACGATGCTGTGGTAACTGCAGTGCCAGCACCATTACAGAACTGTTAAGTTGAGAACAGAAAACTAAATAGCCTTTTTGAGAAAACATTTCCTAGGACAAACAAGCAAATTTCCTTCTCATTATTGTTCCAAAGGCCGGATAACCTGGTAGAGATGTACTACAAAAGAAAAAAGCAAACAACAAAGTGTCGATTTCTATATCAAAGCCCTGCAATATAAGCAGAATTTGATGTAAGCACAATTACCCAAAGGAGTGAAGTTATTGGAACCCATTTGAGAGATCCAAAGGCGCAGGTCTGAACCTGCAGCGACTAGCTTCACGATAAATATTTTGTAGATAATGAGTGGACTGCACTATCATTAAGGAGCATACTAAAGGCACGAAGAGTTCAAGTACATGAGAAGTAACAGTTGGTACAGCAGGTTGCTTGTAAAATGAAATAGATCACTCATTCTCTGAAGGATCGTATTACTAGCCGACACTTAACACCTCAGCTCTGGTGGGACAGGAATTAGTTCTCTCATATCCTTGTAAAAAGCAGATACCAACTTCATAACAACCACCACATTAAGAAGTTAGGAAGGAGGCGAGCCCTAACTGTCCTAGCAGATGAGCATACTCCACAGCAGTTCCTCCCCTCCTCGCGAGCTGTTCTGCTCAGCCACACTGCAATACGCCGCCCGCGATGGGACTGCCTGGAGATACTTTCCTGGCTCACCATCCCAGCTGTGATTTCCATGACGTAATGCTTTGGTTGTTCCTCCAACAACTCTTTTCATCCACCAAAACATGATAAAAGCTTTTAACCAAAGTGACAGCAGCAGGGAAAGGCAACGTATCGAGTCTTAAGCCTTTGTCAGGTTTTACTGTACTGTTATTCTAAAATTGCCCTTCCCTTCCTTCCCTGTGAATAGAGCTCCGCATTAGACTAAATTCAATTCAATGAATCCTTTACCCATACACGCAAGATCTTTTAATTATTTCCATCTTCACAGCAGCTCTAAATTTTGTGCCATTTCACAAATGTAATTAAAATGCTGTTTATTTCTTGGTTTAGATTAAGGAACACTCTGCGTGTTGACTAATTCAGCACCAACCAACTCCCTTACCACCCTTCTAACCATTGTTTCCTCATTCAGCTCCTGCAGCATCTTATCACTGACCTTTGTTTATAGCTGGTTCTTTGATCTGTTTTCAGCTGATAGAACTTATTGCTGCCAAGGCAATAAGAATGAACTCTGCGAGTGGAATCAACTCACCCTATTAAATGCCCGAAGAAATCAAGCATTACTCTCCTTCTAACACTTTTGTTTTCCCCTACAAAAAGCCTGGCTGTGGTTTATCCAAAAAAAAAACAAAAAACAAAAACCAAACAAAAAACCAACTATGCCACCAATGTTATAATCAAGTAATTCTGACCAATCATGTATGAAGTGCAGAATAAATTTGGCTGGCAGCTGCATTTTTAAAATATTTATCAAAACTAATACCTGATTTGTACTCTTCCAAAAAATCGGAGGGGTTTTTCTCTATATTATTTCAGTATTTTTTTATTTTTTATCTTTTTAAGATTTGCTATGCAGATTGCACCAAGGAGGTGGGGGTACACTTATACATTATATAAATAAGTGCACATATAAATACGCATAAATATATATACATATAAATTACACATACATGTATAATCTGTGCAAATTTTACATGGGTGTATATATACACACATACAAGTTCTATTTGTACAGAGAGAAGCTGGAAGCTGCAGGTTCCTAAGGTTTGTCAAGCATTTAGAAGCATCTCAAAACATGTATGACGGAGTAACTCCCTCCTGCTCCAGATACAGAAATACCGAGTTCTGTTTTGCTACCTGTACTACATCAAACACAGACTCCTGATGCAAAAAAAACCCACACCAAAACAACAAATACACTCTACATAACGTTTTATCCTTTTCCCTTAAGGAGCATTACAGCATTACCTGAGCCTATTAAGAGTAGAATATTTCATTTTCTAACCCTTTGGGGGAGAAAGTCGAGGTCATGAAGTTCTAAAAACACAGAGAGTGCACCAAAAAGTTTAAATATAAAGAAAAGGCCATTAATATCCTCTGCTATTAATATGCAGCTGGGGGGGAGGAGTGAAAAAAAACACAGTTCCTGATCAAAATCTCTGTTGTCGATTAGAAATTTGAGCCAAATAGAGTAAACACGCATCATTTTCTCATGCATTCTCTGAAAGTGTAGGAATACAGCTTGGTTATAATCAAAACCAGTAGGATTGGGGAAAAAAAAACACCAAACTCATATTATTACATTTCATAATTTTTTAAACAGGTAAAATCTGTGAGTTTTATCCATAGTGGATAGAAGTCAGAAAGCAATTCAGGCCTGGAGCACTTCTAGATATCCAAAACCATCCAGAATAAGTACTTTGCTTTCATTGCAGACAGAGGTTTTGCTATTCCCACTGAAAATGGGAATAACAAAAGACTGACCAATATAATTTAAGCCACACTGAAATTCAATGCAGCATTTTAAAGGTCTTACAACTCGTTCGGCTTTTGCTTTTTACCCCATTTACTTGCCAGAGTTCTGTGATTTGGGGAGGGACAAACAGCTTAAGAAAACATAAGCAATACCTTCCATATTTGCCATTTGGAGCCAGTTTTCTGAATATGACGCTTTCTGTCTATACCAGAGTGAAAGAGTAAGAGCAGTTCCTAGGGGTTGCAACTCAGATTTTAACAGCAGTACTGTAATTTACAACAGTTCCTTCCTCAGCCACTGAAGTAATTAGCTGTGTTTTGAAAAATGCAGATCAGCCACAGGAGCAGCAAAGAGAGCACATCTGAAGTCATTCCATTTCCCTCCAACTCCACTGCTGAGAATTCTGATAGCTAGTGAGTAAATTCATAGAATCACAGAATGGCCTGGGTTGAAAAGGACCACAATGATCGTCCAGTTTCAACCCCCCTGCTACATGCAGGGTCACCAACCACCAGACCAGGCTGCCCAGAGCCACATCCAGCCTGGCCTTGAATACCTCCAGGGATGGGGGCATCCACAACCTCCTTGGGCAACCTGTTCCAGTGTGTCACCACCCTCTGTGTGAAAAACTTCCTCCTAATATCTAACCTAAACCTTCCCTGTCTCAGTTTAAAACCATTCCCCCTTGTCCTATCACTATCCACCCTCGTAAACAGCCGATATTCTTGTCTCGATATTTGCTTAGCAACATTACTACCACCGTAAAGTAAAAAGGCAGATTCAAAGAATATGATGGATGAAATTCAACCATTAATATTATTATTCCTGCCGCCTCCCAAAGCTGCTGCCAGTTCTGCAAGCGAGATGAAGCTGATAGACTCGTGCAAGCCTACATGCACAGAGTTTTTAAAACCTTAAAGGCGGGGCTTTGAAGTCATCTCTATCTAAATGAAACTGATTAGATCTGCAAAGCAAAGCACCAAGCACTTCTAAAAAATAAAATATTCCACCTGCTTAAAGACAGAGATTAATTAAATAATTTTCAATGCAACCGATTCCTGAAAATAGCCACACCTCCGACAAAGAGAATACTGTGAATGACAGAAAGGCGTGTCATGCCTTCCCTCCCAGAGGATGTAACTGTGATGAAAATGGTAAGGTAGAAAAGAGCCCTTGTTGCTGCAGCTGCAACTAACTGGTGCCATGGACCATCCAGCCCCGAAGTGACAGCAGCAGGTCCCCAGGTAAAAGGCAGGCACTGAAGGCGTAATTGGTACAACGCCTTCAATCCACCAAGCTCTTCTGTCCCAGTAAGAGCTCCAGTGGCATTAGCTGCAGCGTGTTGCACTACTGCAATAGAATAACAGAGAGCTCCACAGCCAACCTAAAAGCAGTTTTGAACAAAGATAAAACTTCCAGAGGAGGCAGCTGGGATAAGGAAGGAAGGATGTGGCAAAGACAAGGATGTTCTACTACGAAGAAAGCACTGGCAGGTCTCCTTGACTCCACTCGAGGGGAACAAAGAGCACACAAATAAACGTCATCAGATACTCCGTTTCCAGCCATGTAAACGCTCTCTGCTACCACTAACTCAACATTAGGACAAGGAAGAAGGCTACGTGGGAAGAGCTGACACATCTAAGCAGAGCCAATGAAACTGGTGCTGCTGGGAAGGAACACACACCATCTTTCAGAGTAGACCTATCCTAACACTCTTGGAAAACTGCCTTTCATATTTGCAGCTTTCCCTGTTACCAAGTACACTCACTCTTTACTATAAGAAGACAGGAGGAGTACCTCCAAGTTACATGAGCAATTAACTGAAAGTTGGTCACCAAGGGGAAAAAATAACCAAATGAGTTTGACACATCTTTTTCCACAACAGTGCAAGGATACAATCTGACCACTGAGTTATTCTGATGAGCACCAGCTAATGAATTAAGGAATCCTCCCTGCCCTCTGAGTTAGGAACTGTGAGGACAGCCCAAGCCAGGCCGGTGTGACGAATGCTGGCTGGCAGAATTTGTACTGACTGCTGCTAGGGAGAGCTCTGCCTGTCCCAGCCAACCCTGCCTGCCATGAAGCCAGTTACACTCTTAGTGCCAGGGAAACCAGAACAGTGTACTGCTCTGGCCAAAAAACCCCACCTCAACTGCATACAATGTCTCACAGGTCTAACCTGGAATTGCTTCTTCTGGGCAATTCTTCTTCTTAGATCTCAGGTGGGCACATATCTGCTGAACTACAGTCCAATCCATGAAGACCCACACCGCCAATTTCACCAACAGTAAAACTGATTTAAGAAGATCTTACTTCTGAGTGTGGTCAGTAGCCTGCTCCCAGCACTACTCCCTTCTAACAGGTTGTCGCTACTTGGTATAAAACAGCAAAGAAAGTTAAAAGCTTTTCAAGATAGAAGAAAAGCAGTATTAAATCACACAGCATATATCAGCTACATTCCAGTTATATACACAGGACTTTATATATATATATAAAAAAAATTAAATATAATATATATATAATATTATATAATTATTTAAAAAAATGTTTATTTTTTTAAATGAACAACGCTGATACTTCCATAACACGTAATATCCCCACTGTCAATCTGAACCACTGTCAAGCTTATTTCTCATTTTCATTAAGCACTTTCCTAAAATCCCTGTATATAAAAAGATCACTTGCATCTGGTTAGGTTTGAACTGGAAGGTGATGACTTCAAAGTAGATTGTATTACTGGTTGCACCTCATCAGGTATCACGCTCCAATGCACCGAGCAGCATTATGACTTTTAATCAGTAATTCAGTGAAAACCTAAAAACACTGAGGATGCTCATTCATTAACCCCAGCTGTATTTCAGCCCGACCTCAAAGAAAGCTTGTATACATTGTAATCAATTGTTACTAAATGAGTCAGATTTTTACAGAATTGTATAAAGCAATCAAACATTTTACATCTGTAAAGCCTCGTTCAACAAGTTCATAAATATCATAACTCTAAAACACTATCATAACTAAAATTATATTAATATATCTCTTGATAAGCTATTTTAAATAAACCATGGATAAATATATGTTGCAGGCATTTATTAGCCCTGCAATATCATTTATTGCAACGTGGCGCAGCAGTATTACTCAAGCATATTTTTTCTTCCAGTGCTACTCAACACTGCTACACTGCTTTCCACCTAAGCGTACCACAGGCAGATATAAACACATCTTTTTTGCCTTATTTTCATAGGAAAGTTTAGATCCTTTGAGACAGTCAGGTCAGCACAATCCTGGAGCAGGCCAATCAGCAATTTGCTATTGCTCCAAATACATCAAGTTTTAAAATCCTCAGTGGCCTTGGTGGCACATAGGTGCATCTCTGACCACACAGCAAGCACTTGGCCTGTCCCTGCAGAGGAAGCCGCAGGTGGGAGCCCACCCCAGAGCTCTGCTGGTGTGCAGGAGTTTTTCAATTTGGGTTGTCCGAAGCCAGGGGTACCTTGGTGACACGGATCAAAAGAAAGTCTCGTTCTGCTGTTGTCTCACCTGTTTTCTGGCAGTTACTGGTCTACTATTGATCTAATGTGGAAATGGAAAAGAAATCACCTTTTCAGAGCTCTGACTCCTCTTAGCCCCAAGATTGCAGAAGGAGGAAGGACAATGTGGTCAGTCTGAAATGCAGGGGCAAAGTTTGGAGTGAGAACAGGGGCAGAAGGGGAGCAGGCAGCAGCCAAGACTTGAGCATCTGCTGCTGATTCTCCTTGTACCTGCGGTCTGTAATCACTTCTAGAGCACGACACAAGGTATGTTCTAGGATGAACCAAGGGCCTCAGCTACAGACCAGGAGCTTCCAAGCCCAGTGATGATGACAGCAAGGTGCGAATCCCTTCGACGCCACTGGAAGCTCTTCCCTGCTCAGCAGCTTCAAAACAAAGAGAACCTTAGCTGAAAACACACCACGTTGCATTGCAGGACGCCGGGCTTCATCAACTGATTGGTGTTCAGTCACTGACAAGTTGCTCCAACAAAATTTCAGAGAACCAGTCATCAAGCACAAGTTCCTCAGTTTGTGTGCACGCCACAAAGCAAGAAAACAAATTTTGAAAGTATCAACTGCACCACCAAGAGCACATAAGCAGTGTTTGTTAAGGGGGAAGTAGCCATTTCACTTCAGACATCTTAAACTGTGCATCTAATATGAAGGGACCACTGGTCGTTTATTTTTGTGCTCCACTTCCCCAACAGCAGAACAGTGACTACATTCCTCTTTGAAGATTCACAACACTTCACAAACACAAATGCTAACACAAAGAAAAATTTTCACAAAGAGAACTGAGTTAAGGACCAGAGGAAAATACACACTTTATGATTTTTATGGGTCCTTTTCAACTCGGGACATTCTATATAAATTAGTATGTGAGAAGCTGCACTGAACCATAAGGATTAGAAAATACATTGAAGAGACACCTGGTTAACGAAAAAACCGATAGGTAAGAGTTCTGCAGAAAACAAAAAACCGTAATGGGATCACACAAATAAATGCACTACCGCAGTACAAGCATGAAGTATGGCACCTTCCAACTTCTACTGAAGGAGCAGCATTCCAAGCACAGCATTCAGAAGTTCTGTTTTCCTGCACAGAGACCAACTGGGTATGCGCACTGGCTATGGAGAAAACAGGTTTGCATAACAGACCTGGAACCTGCCTCACATGTTCTCTGTTTTCACAGCATCAGCTGCGCCACAGAAGCTAACATCCTTGGCTACAAGGGAGCAGATAAGTTACCAAAGTGGTGAATTAGATCCCAGTATTTTTTATTAGCTCTGAAGCCACAATAATGTTCAAAGATGTTATTAAAAACAAATAATGTTGGATCTAGTCCTCACACCTGACTCCACTCTAAGAGCTTTCAGAACAACATGCGAGGCACAGGTCATGGTGTTTGCAAGTGGATTAATAAACGAACTGGATCCTTTTGGCATGCAGCCCCAAACCAACAGGCTCCATTCTGTGCAGGACACATAACCACCTGGCTTACTGACATCCCCAATGAACAGTGTGTGCGCCGCTTAGAGGTGCGAGCACCATTCATCTCTGCGCTGAACACATTAAAGCTTCATGAGAGTGAAGAACAGTTCTTCACACTACTGCATGGTAGCCCTGCCCATAGCAAAGGGTTGGAACCAGATGGCTTTTAAGGTCCCTCCAACCCAACCATTCTGTGATTCTATGGTTCATTCTTTCCAGCCATCTTTACTGGTACAGTAAGAAGGTTTCCAATATGACCCAAGAACTGATTCCAGTTGCACAGGAAACAAAACAAACCACATCAAACCCATGTCAGGGTGTTCACGCTACTGATACCATAACAAGCGCTGTGGTTAATCCCACACCAATGTGCCATCCTTCTTGTGAAATACAACATCCCAACCCGTCATTACAACACACACAGAGTGCAGAAATCTGTCAGGAAGGGTCCAGAGTTCAACCTTCTTCTGTCTGAATGCAGCATTTACACCACCTGAACACAGGAAGGTTTTCCTTTTACCCATGAACTCAGGGACCAGCGATACACCCATCGCAATGCCACAGCCCCCCAGCGAGGACAACTTGCTGTTACCACTTGTCATGCTCACAGCGAGCATCATCCAGAGATGCAGCTTCTGACTGAAGGTTGCAAAGAGATAAAATATTTTGAGACGGACAGAAAAGCAAACAGGAAGGAGTAGCCATTTAGGTAACAAAGGCATCCACAAAAACAGGAGCAGGCAGATGCACACCCTTCTGCACTATTGTTTATTTACCCCCATAACTAAGATTTTCTCATTTTTATTTTTGAGTTTTCTTCCTTAACAAAACCATTGGGATTAGCAGTCCTTTTACGAGTTAAAAACTGTGCTTTAATAGAACCTGCTGTTAGAGGCAGCGATGGTTCTGTCCCCACATGGACACGGGATGATGCTATACCCAGCCGCTGCCATGCCATCTGACCCTTGCCCTGCTACTCTGAATGGAAGTGACCAGTGCAGGACACTGATAGCAATTCCATTTCTCTCAGAAAGAGAGAAGTTCCACTTCCTGGAACCACTGCTTCACCCAACTCCATATTTTATCTAGAGCTTCACATTTACTGAGCACGCTTCATCTCCATTGCTCCAACCACACACATAAAATTTTTTAATAGCCTTCTAAGAATGACATGTTCTCCTGGACTTGTTACTCACAGACAAAGTTTCTCTTAATAAACATTTCACTGTGAACAATAAAATCCTACAGGAGCAGCTCCCTCTGAGGAGGGCCGGCCTGCAACCCTACCAGCGAGCTCACACACAGTTAAAGGAAGCAGTGTGGGAAGGCAGCAAGGCTCTCAAAGTTGCACTGCGTCACCCTATAAGCACAGGCTCACCTTCAACTTTTTCCTACAATGAGCAGCAGCACAGAAAGCGCAGAAGGACAGAAGGCCTATGTAAAGGTGCAGTGACGGAAAGGCAGGAGGAAAGCCCCATGTCCTCCAACTTCAGGGTGGGGCACACAGCCGCTGTCAGCCCCACTGGCACAGCTGGGACAGGGCTGCTAACTTGGGGCTGAATAACTCAGGTGCCCGCCCCACACGTTAGCACCACCCACAAGGAGAACTGAAAGGCTCTGTAGGCATCATCAACCTGTAGCTTTATTCAGAGGTGTGCTGACCAGCCATAGGAGTATCCGCGGACCCCCACCCACGACAAAGCTCTCGGGCTCACCCACTTGACACACAGGGCCGCAGTTATCTGTTAACATTGCATACGACCGAGCCCCCGCCACGGGGAGGAGCCCTCGGGGACAGCCCCAGTGCGCCCGTCCCCCCCGGGCGCCCTTCTCGCAGCTCGTGAGCCCCGGCGGGGCCCCCAGAGCAGGGGGGAGTGCGGGTTGGCGCCGGGCCGCTCCCCCGGGAAGCGCCTCCTGCCGCCCGCCCCCGGGGCGTGGAGCCGCGGCCGCGAGCGACCGGGGTCCTCAGGCGGGCGGGAGCGGCCCCGCGGTGGTCGCATACGTGGGGAGGTGGGGAGGTGGGGAGGTGCGAAGGGAGCGGCCCGTTCCGAGTGCGGCTCGCCCCCCCCCCCCCGCCCTCCACCTCCCGGAGTTGGCAGCGGGAAACTCCTCCCGCAGCGCCGCGCCACCTCCCCCGCCCCGGCCGGGAGTTGCGACCGCCGTCTCGCCCCCCCTCTCCGCCGGGGCCGGGGGCGACACCGCCCCAGGAGAGCCGAGCCGAGCAGGGACAGCGGCCCCGTGGGGAGGGAGGCCCGCAACAGGCGGCGCCGTGCCGCGGTCGGGGCGGCCAGGGACGAGGCGAGGCGGGACCCAGCGTTACCTTTCTCTTCGGCATAATGTCCCTGCGGCGCGCTGCCAAAGTCACGCGGCGAAAGCGACGAGCGCGGATCCGCCCGACAGCCCTGGCGCCGGCGGCGTCGCTGGTGGTGCCCGCGGCTCTGCCCGCGCCCGCTGCCCGCCGCGCCGCCCCCGGCGCCCCGGCAGCCCCCACCGCCAGCGCCCGCCTCGCCGAGGGGGCGGGCGGAGCGGGGCAGCCCCGGCAGCTGATTGGCCGCCCGGCCGCGTCGCGCCCCTCTCTCCGGCGGGAGCGGGCTAATCAGGGGCGGCCCGCGAGGGTCAGAGGCCGGGCGCGGGGCGAGGCGGGCCGCGCGGGGACCGTTGGGGCCGGCGTCGGGGCCCTGAGGGGAGCGGGGGAGGGCCGGCAGCTCCGGGCCCTGGGCACCTGGCCGCGGCCTGGAGGCGGTGAGCCGTAGGGATGATCGCCGCGGGCCGGCAGCGGCCGTGGGGAAACGCTGCCCGCTAGGGAGGGAGCGTTCGCTCGGCGGCTGAATTACCACAACCCGTTTAAATTTCCCTTCACTTTCTCCTCCCCCCCGGTTCCGTTTCATCTCCTCGACTGAAACCCTCTGCAGCTTTTTCCCCATCATAACCGTTCTCCCTTTTCTAACTCTGTTTATTTCCGTTTTTCCACCGTATAAAGCCCTTCATCCTCCAGCCCTCCCAACGCGAAGAGCAGCCCTGAAAAAACTGCTTCCTTACATGCCCTGTTAAATCAGCAGCAGGACACAGCAGTGCCAGTGGGAGAAACACCACAGCTCCAGGCTGCACAGTCAATCTTCAGCAAAGTTCAAGCACCAACAAATCTCTTTTTAGAAATAAAATATAAAATTGTAACGAGAAAAACCACAGTGTCTTGCCCCTAGCCTGGAAGAACCTACGGATCAGCCCAGGCTCCACCTTCCCTTCTGCCCAGCACCTGGCATTAGGGCACCCACAGAGCTGTGGCAGCTGCAGGCCTCATCCTGATCTGTATCTGGGGGGGTTGAGGCTCCCATTGCTTACTCTGTTATGTGATTAATGTTATCCTGACAACAAACCAGAGGATCCCAAAAGGTGAGTTTCTTCTGCTAGTGCTGTTGCAGCTGCTTGTATTGATAATTTGCTGGGGCAGGAATCTGGGTGTTATTGTTCCCAGTTAAGCATGTACACACCACGCCGGTCACACCCACTAGCTTGCATGCTACCTGCATATATTTAATTTATACTATCATATGCTATACCAAAGGCACTGGGCTTTGTATAGTTTGGTATAGTTCCATACACTGAAGCCCAGTGCCTAAATATTAATTGACACAGAGAGGAAATGAATCAGGATGACAGCAGAGCTTAACCTTTCCTTATTTCTTTATTCACCTGCTCTCCAGCATTTGTCCCACAATGTCTTTAATTATTTGTGGATGACAGTAGCAACCCCTGCAGCTTCACTGTAGGCCGTCTATTCAAGAAGAGAAACCAGAGCTACGCCTCCGTTAGTACAGATGAAAACTGTTGAGAGGAGAACTGCTGAATTGATGAACACAATCATAGTATTTCTTCCTCTGAGACATAAAAAAATAAATTGGATTAAGCCCGCTTCCAATTCACACCAAAATAACTTTGGGTGGAACAAATAACAAATTCCATTTAGCACTATGACTACCTTCCTTCTCGTTGAATTCTTGGTTGATCTTTTCCCCCTGCTTCTACATGCAGAATAATTCAAGCCGGGAGGGATCTCAGGAGGTCACCTAAGCTCGAGTCAGAGGTTGAGGCCTCGTCGCGTTTTCAAGGAGATTACACAACCTAGCAGCCTACACCAAGTCTTCAGTTCTTTCCCTGCATAAGTTCAATTTTAAAACTGTCCCATCTCCTCTTCACTGTCACTTACTCAAGATCCTATAAGCTTTCAGCTAGAAGAAGACAACAGTCCCGAGAGCTGTAGGAGACCGTGAAAAAGTGGGAAGTCCTGTACACTTGAAGAGCTGTTCTGGCTTTGCACGAAAGGGAGAAGCAATCCTATTGACGGCTCGCTTATAATTAGCTCAACCTAGTGAGCAACATGAAAGATAGAACTTCAGCTGTAAGAAAATGAGAGAAAGAACTGCAGGAGCTGACAAGTTATTTGCAGATGTTTTTCTTGCACCACTGAACCAAGCTGAAGTTCAATGAAAACCTTCTACCTGAGGAAGAAATTGCTCAGGAAAGTTGCTGCTTTGTAGAGCAGTCTGGTCTCTTTATTTACTCCCTCAGCATTCTCTAGGTCAGTACCGAATTGTTCCTAGTTGTTCACAGCAAGTCCTATCGTGCTCCTTGCACAGCAGCAGGTCGCAGGGTGAATTCACTGAGACGTAAGAATAGCAGCAAGTTGTTTCTGCTACCCATATACTCAGCCCTCCGTCTTATACTCTAGCAGAATTTCCTTTCAGAGTGGCTGGCCTGCTGCTGCAGCCTTCAGTAAGAAATCATCAGTATTGATTGGTAGGGTTTTTTTTTTTTTCTTTTCTGCAGCTGTCCTTTTTCTAACACACCTGACCTGATAGTGTTAAATAGCACCTCTTGTTTGAAAATCCCCGCCACTAACAAGAAAAAACACCTATGTGTCATGTGTTCATTGAAATCCCAAACCCTTACAGGAGCAAAAATGCTCTCTTCCAATACGCAATGAACACTTCCGTACTACAGATGTAGGCCATGCTAAAAATATATATATTCCCACCATTTTTATGGTTGTTCTAGAAATCAGTTTATAATTTCACAACTGTTACTATTTGTAAATAAATAGGGGATGCACCTATAACACAGTACCACTTTTCTCTAACAGTATTTAGGCAGTACACAGACCAAGGTAATGCAGCCTTACATCACCTTTTACATTCAAGATCTGACATTTGCCATGCAGAACAACCCAGATACCCTTGAAACTATCAAACTGTCACTGTTGTGATCAGTTCCTTATAAATGAATCACAGAATCACGGAATGGTAGGGGTTGGAAGGGACCTCCAGAGATCATCGAGTCCAACCCCCCTGCCAAAGCAAGTTCCCTACAGCAGGTAGCACAGGTAGGCATCCAGGCGGGTCTTGAATATCTCCAATGTGTAGATGTGTAGAATGTGTAGATGTAGGCCAATAATTCAAACTCGTGGAGATATCAAGGCGAGAGGATGCAGATACAGAATGTAAGCAATCAACATCCCTTCAGTTAGTTCAACTTTTTCAAACATAGGCATCCCAAAGTATGGTAAACTTGTCTTTCAGTCCCATTATTTTTCATTTCCAATTCTGGAATAATTGAGATTTCTAGACAGCACCAGATTTTAATGATCTGTGACAGTGAGCTTGAAGAAACTTTTTCAAGGCCAAGCAGTCCAAATGATATGAAAGAATTTCCATAAAACTACTTCAAAATGTTAAAGTTAGTATCAGAACAGCATTATGGTTTGTCACTGAATAAGAAAAGCATTCAAGCACTCAGATTCACCACACTACTATCATGAGGGCTTCCATGCTATCTAGCTTTTGGAACACGTCAAAAACAAAGCTCCCTCTTTCCAACAAAGCTCCTTCTACCAATGTTTCAGGGACACTTCTACTGCCTCGAGCCACGTTTTAAACCTTGCCTGTATTACAAAAAGGCAACTTCCATTCAGATGTGCTTTGCACAAATACTGCAAGGAATAGAAGAAAATGGAGACACTTAGTAGCTAGCTACTGTAGAACAGAAAGCAATTCCAATCACTGCTAATCACACCCCTGTGATCACACTGCCAAGCCTGGACCTGACAGCTCTGCCAATTATCAGTCCATCTCACTATCTAGCCTGTACTTCAGCATGTTGTCAATAAGGATACCCATGGAAGAGCACTGAAAGCCTCTTTAAAGTCAGAACATGCAACACCCACGCTCTCCACACCAGTCACCTTATCATAGAAGGCTATTGGGTTGATTAGGAATGATTTTCCTTTCATAAATCCATCCCAACTACTCTCAATCACCTTCTTGCCCTTTTTATGTTCAGAAACACAATCAAGATTATTTTCCCTGTCACATTCCCAGGGATAAAGGCAAATCTGACCAGTCTGTACTTCCTCCTTGTACACAGGCATGATATTCACTGTCTTGCAATCCACAGGGACTCCTCCCACGGCCTTTCAAATCAAGGCATACAAGCATGAGGCAATGTACGACCTATTTGCATAAGTGCACTGTTTTGCATGAGTTGGTGAAGCAAGAGCGGACTCCTTCTCTTGTCTTAAGTTCAGCAACACCTTCATCCATAATGCCTTCTTAATGTGGACCCTAAATTGCTACAACCAGCAATATTCTTACAGTATTTTCTCTCTCTCACCTCAGCTTCCTACCTTCTAATCTCCTTTCACACAAAAGCTGGACCAAGAAAGATACCACCTTACGAGATAAAGTGGTATTAAAAAGTAGCAAATCTTGAATTAATCTGCACAGCCAGGGTAAAAGCCTTCCTGATCTCCGCAAGAAGAGAATTCCAGAGGAACAACAGTACCATCTTAAATTTTCTCCTGTGTCATTCTGCTTGCAATAGAACTGTTCTCAGGACTTTATGCTAGCCCTTTCTAAAAGCACCCACAGGCACATGCCTGTAAATATACACTCACTGTACTTTTTGTTTTCTGAATACAGATTAACCCTGTACATGCTCCTTTCCTGCATGTATTCACAGCACATCTAAGCCTTCTAGAACAAAGTAGCTGATAAATTAGAACCAAGTAACATTTCAAAGTGCTTTTCACACCGTAGTATATGTATCAAGCATGCCAAAGCAGACCTGGCCCTCTTCACAGGGCTTTAGGTGTTTTTCCTCCTATCTCTGAGCCAAGCAAAGCTAGTGACTAGGCTCTTCTCTGCTCTGTCAGTATGCCAATTTACGTGTGCACACCCCAGTAGTTCATGCTATCAAAGTTACTGAGTTAAAACACAACTGTTCAGAAGTATTTAATTAACCCAAACCATTTTGTAGGGCTTAAACAAGGGGTAATCACACACGCCAGCTCACCTCCAGCTGGTGAAGCAGGGCAGTAGTCTGTAGCTGAGGACAACAGACATCAGCTAGCTGCTGTTAGTGAAGCCTGACCACAGTATACCACCTCATTTGTCCTTCTTAAGTCTGTTAACTGGGGTGATGCCTCTTTTCAAGCTGCAGCTTTGCTACATGAAGGGACCTCTCCACTCCATGCAGCCTCTTATCCATAAAAACCTAAAAGCTGCTGCCCCAGTTCTGCTGGCCTGCTCTTTCCAACTGTCCCTCTCTATCTCATTTTGAGCAAACCAAAGTGGACCTGCAAACACTCATCACTAGAAGTGAATGGAACAGACTCATTTCAGCACAGGTCTGGGAACCATAAGTTATGCTAGCAGAACCCAGGAATGGAAATTTGTGATGGAGTTGATAATAAGCAGATGGGGGTGCCCTCTGTGCCCTCAGCCCAGCTGCAGCCAGAACAAGCTGCATGACCATGAGAAGCAGGTTGCCCTGGGCATACTTTTTCGCTGATGGAGAGACTTGGGCAGGTGTGGGAGGTGCTTTATCCCACTGAAGGTCTGAGTTGTCCTTTGAAATTGCAAAGACCACATAGAGATTGGAAGGAGAGGCAGTTCATAAACCCAGACTTGTAACATTTCTATCACCATCAAGTTTCTCTGAAATATTTTGAATGTTTGCCTAAAAAAAGAAAGACCTCTTTTAAAGTTAAAAATCTAGTTCAATTTTAAGGGAAACTGAGGTAAATGATAAGTCCTCTATTAACATACAATGAGGAAAAAAGCAACCAAACAACCAACAAAAAATAACCCACAGACCAATGATGTATTTCTGTTTCAAGGTATTAAGCCCAGCTGCTCTCAATAATCAGGAAGAATTTATTTGTAAGGAATATTATACAGGACCTAATTGAATCAGCTAAAATGTAATGGTTGTTTGAAATATCCTTTATGTGTAATGACTTCACATTTAGTTACCCGAGCTTTTTTATTTTTATTTATTTTATTTTATTTTATTGTGTAGGCACTGTATGAAGTTTGTTTCGGGTGAGGATATGGACAGCCTATTCTAATTGATGGCAAAATGCTACTGCAACATACAAGAAATAATGTTTCTAAGCTTGTCATTTAGAGAAACTTCCAACAGCTTGAGCGAGTGCTATGAACATTCTGCTGAGATTCTGGATCAGCTCAGCAAAACAGGCACATCTGCATCTCCTTATTACTAGCTCTTCCCAATCTTTGCAAAATATTTCTCTGCTGTGAATTCATCTTCCTTAGATTAGAAGGGTCACAACCGTACAAGAGAACATAAACTGTAGCTGCAGTGGTCTGGTCTGGAATTGCTGAGATTACACTAATGAGATTGCTCTCTTCCCTCCTTTACACTGAGGCTGTATCCTCTACTGGGTAAGAAACTGATGTTAGATATGAATCAATCTTTACGTTTACACTAGGGATATTGAGGCTGGTTTATTAGTTAGGAAGAAGTGTAAACATTAATTCCTTCCATCCTCCTTGCATATGTTTTCCTGAGCTTTTGTGTTTATTTCGTGATAAATATGTCAATAAATAATTGATTGAGATGACAAGAACAAAAAGACAGTGCAGTGGAAATCTTGACAAATAAATAGCCAATATAATTTAAATGGGAAATCCTAAATTAACTTTTAGATAATGTAGTGAGTAAACATATCAACTAGCCACAGAATCATAAATAATGTTTGTTCATATAGCACAGTCTTCTCATAGTAATCAACAAAGAGATGCCAAGCAGTTACTGAAACTCGGGAAATGAAGAGAATGTATAATTTTACGGCGTTTATAAATTATGGCTTCTAAACTTTTCACAGAATCACAGAATTGTAGGGGTTGGAAGGGACCTCTAGAGATCATCGAGTCCAACCGCCCTGCCAAAGCAGGTTCCCTACAGCAGGTCGCAAAGGTAGGCGTCCAGGCAGGTCTTGAATATCTCCAGAGAAGGAGACTCCACAACCCCCTGGGCAGCCTGTTTCAGTGCTCCGTCACCCTCACCGTAAAGAAGTTCCTGCACACATTTGTGCAGAACTTCCTATGCTCTAGCTTCATCCCATTTCCCCTTGTCCTGTCCCCACACACTACTGAAAAGAGTCTGGCCTCACCACTGTAGCCCCCTGTATGGGAAACTGTTAATCACAGCCTGAACCTCTGAGTAACCATCTGAGGCAAGTGATGGGTCAGCTGTGGGAGCACAGGTGAAGGTAATTCAGCTGTGCTCCCAGAAGGGGTGGAGCTTGACTCCACCTCTCCTAGATCCTATTTAAGGATTGACCACCACTAAGGCAGCATTTCTTTTGGAGATTGCTCCTGTGTGGAGTTCCTTGTGGTGAGCATCCATCTTAACTGTGAGTCTCAGTGTGGGTGAGTTGTTCCTCTATAACCTCTGGCTATCCATCTATTACAGCCTTGTATAATAACAACTATACACCTCAGGTATTTATAAACCTGGATCAAATCCCCTCTCAGCCTTCTTTTTTCAAGGCTAAACAAATCCAGTTCACTTAGACATCCCTCATAGGGGAGATGCTCCAGGCCCTTCACCATCTTTGTGGCCCTCTGCTGGAGAAGGAGGTTTTTTTCTTTGAAAAAAAAAAAAAAAACATTTTCAGGGTGCCATTTCAGAATCATTGTTGACAAACATGTTTTCTTCTTGATAAGACCTGATCACTTGGGAGATTGAGGCATTAATGATCAAAGAATGCTTTAGGGCAGCAGTGTATGATAGAAACCTGGCTATACTATACCAGTACTCAGTTCTATACCATGAAGAATATAGCAATTGTACAGAATGTTGATGGAATTTTGCCACTTCAAAAAAAGGATTTTCAAAGAAATGATATGGATGCAGGCAAGATGTTTATGTTATACTCCAGTAAAGTAACTGATTGACATTATATATATTTATATGTCTGTGATTTACAAGGCTTTTTTTTTTTTTCGTCTTACTTGCAGCTATTTGGATTCTTTTCATTACATGCAGGTCCTACTTTTCCTGGATTTTTCTTATTACTATTACTCTAGGAAGAGCAAATGTCAGACTAGAACTTAATCCATCCTTTTCTCCCACAAGTTGGTTTCTAACATCCTAAAATGAGTAAAACCAAACTAAAACAAGTGCCAACATTCCCCAAACCCACAGAACTTGACATCATTCACCTTGCTGAAATCGAGGAGATGTTGGGTTGATGGGTTTTTCCAAGGACTTGCTGTCAGCCACTGAAAGCTGTGAAACCATTGCCTTTGACAGAAGAAAAGTTAGGCCCAAGCCAACTTTGGGCCTAATTTTGCTCTTGCAAATCCTTTTCCTGTCAACTGCAAAGATGACAAGCATTTGAAAATACATATTTAAAATGTTTATAAGCTTTTATGACTGACTCTGTGAAAGCCCTTTCTATCACAGACAGAACCAAAAATAAACCAATCTTCCTGAAATTTCATATTGCTGCTTCACTTCCCCATATGCTAAACTGTTAGCTGTCTTTAAGGGGAACCTTCACAGCTGTGTGAGCTCTGGAGGTCAGCAAATATAGTAACAAGAGTTTTCAGTGGGGCACCAAATGGATTCTACGGTTGTTAATTTAGGCATTTGGAATTTAAACAGTGAAGAACTTTAGTGAGAAGAGGGTTAGCTGTAGCTGACTGAAGATCTCTTTTATTTTGTTTTGTTTCTGTTTAATAAACAGGTAACCGTAGCTGAGGCCATACTTGATATGCCTTTCTGATGTAGTAATGATAACAGCATAGCATAATAAAAAATTTCAGAGGTCTACGACATTTTTGGAAACATACCGATAATTTTATGAAGTACTTTTTCTTTGCCAGTATGCTGATGCTGCTTCTGGTATTAAGTCACCTCCATGAGCATCAGCTTTATGTACAACTAGTGTGTCTCCTGGGTTTAATTTTCTTTATCCTAATTGCCAGGAGAAGTTATGATGACTTTTTTTGAGCGTTCACTGTACTACCTTCAACAAAGATATAAATGTATTAACGTAAGATGGTAAGCTGAGCCTAGATGTGCTGATTAATAGTACTTCTTGTTTCCTGTGCAAAGAAATCAAAGCTGCCGAAGCACTGTATGCTAACCTACTCTGAAAGTGTTTCTACATTGTACTTACAACAAACTGCCTCAGTGTTTTACTGCGGTATTCTCTTCGACAGTTTCTCTGTACGTGGGAGACATGTCTTTGAGGGTAGTAGAGGTGAGGTTGTTTTGCTGTCCTGAGTTCCATCGATGTTAAAATCTTTTCTTAAATTAAGAAGTAAATACAATTTCACATATATATAAAGCAAAATCTATAAATTGCTACGGAACACAACATATGAGGAAATATAATACAAGATATCATCTATTGTAATTTATGATTGTAACATGTTACATGTAACGTTATGTTCTGTATATATAATAAGGTGTATATTACAAGGTTTCATTGTTGATTTAAGACTTCTTTGGCTTCTTTAATGCAAAACTGTCTTGACCGTTAGAAGGGAAACAGATGAAGTCACAGCCTCAAGCCTGCTTCTTCAGCTTCAGATATCTGCTGTTCATTTGCTTCTTTGTTCCCCTTTAGATACCTTATCCAAAAACTGTGTAGACAAATTATGAGAAATAAATTTGCTAGAATTGCTGTTGTTTTATAACGTAGATGAAATACTCCTGTCTGGAACTATTGTGCCAGAAGAGTGCTGTAACACGCAGAGTGTACTTGCTTCAGTGTACAGCAAGCAGCTCCAGTCAGTTCAGTTTGGTAGCCCTCTGTAACATCCTTCATTATGTGGTGTGGACATGCTCCCCACCACTGGCTGAAAGCATTGCCAAGTCTGATCATCATGCTGTGAGACAGAGAGATGACTGAAGAATGAAATCCTATCTTACTGAAGCTAAGAAAAACACAAGCAAATGAACAAAAAACCTCTTACTGAATTATGGGCAACGCTTTGAAACACAAGATATGGTATGTCCTATTGTCCTTGGAGAAGACTGTTGCAGTGCAGAGTTTAAGCTCATTCATGGTCATGAAAAGGCCTGGAGTTGTTGCCCTTGAAATGGGCATTACATATCCTCAGGATAAACACGGTATGAACATCATAGCTTAGAAATCAGTATTTTTCTTGAAAGCTCTCATCTTTGCCTAGAAGTGAACAGCACAGCGTTGAAAGCTGCAGTCCCTTTGATCCCACTCAGAATTCAGCTCCCCGCACTTTGTATGGTCAGAGGAAGGTAGCACCAAGACAGCATTTACAAGTAGCGTTCAATATGCAATGCTGACTGTGATTCCAGCCCTGCTCTGGGACTGAAGCATTCATCTTTGTGAGAGGGATCTCCTCTCCTCAGGTTATGTGGCAGCAATGTCTTTGTAAGGATAGGAGTAGAACTACAAACTCGAGAACAGTGGTTTTTTGGCTCTCATTTCTGGACATCTGCAGTCTCTTGAAGATGCAACTGCCAATAATTTATCAGCACCAGAAGAATGAAAAAAGTCTTTGAGTTCCACCCAGTGGAAAAGAGGATGCAATTTTAATTTTTCTCAGCTGTAGGGCCTTTACCCGGGAGGGGGGAGATCCATTTTTTTTTTTTTTCAGTTTTTGCTCCAAGAACTGTTCATGGATTTTCTTCACTGACAGTTTTTTTAAAAGGCAGAAATTGCCAAAGCAGATCTCAGCACCCGGATGTTTCTCTAAGGCCATTCAGGCTTCCCGACTGTATTTATTCTCTCTTCTCAGGGAGTTGGAGCAACCTCATGGTTTTGCTACCACCGTTGGTGCAGATGAGAGATAGGTGCTGAGGTGCTTCATATACACTTACAGAAGAGAGCTGAGAGATTTGTGGTGATATATTTAGAGGTTTCCTCATTGTCATTTTGGACTTCAGCTTCTCTTATGAATGTTGGAAGCTGAGAATATTGTTTTATTTTTTTTCTTTTTTACCCCTTCCATATGTGTATCAGTATTTGATTTGATACATATCAGCTGGATTTAGCTAATATCACACAATATGGATAAGATAGCAGACAATGCAAAAATGAGGCAATCTCACAGCTGAAAGCTGAAGTCAGCCAAACTTTTAATAACGGTGAAGATTGGCTCATTCATGGAGCAGGTAACTGAAGAATGTTCTCTCATTTCAGAATTAAGAACATAAGTTTTTCCAGAAACTATGTGTTGCCTACTGCTAAACTGGGGTACAAGGACTGCAAGATGAATGCCCGTTGCTCAGTACTAATATTAAATGAAAATTAAATGTTAGACTTCCATGGACAGCACCCTTCTGCAACACTAAGACCTATATACACTTCCAAGGAGACAAAGCTTGTTTTTTTCTGCCTGTGACTGGATTTTTTTTCTCTTGTCTTCTGGATATAACTGCACAGTTGTGAGCCTGCACTGTGGATGGGTGTGAGTCAGCTCCAAACTGTAAACAGCACAGCCATGGCTAGTAAGCCTGAACTGCTAAGCCTGTGCTGATAGAGTGGGCACAAGTTGTGTCTGCTTGGAGTACAACCAAAGAAAGCTCACATCTGCTAAAACTGAAAAATCAAAAAAACAAAAACAAAACCCCAAGCCCAACATCATATCCTCTGTTCTTTTCTTGCTCCTTCCTTTGCCTTTCCCTTCCTCTCTGCCCCACCCACGCACATCCAAGAGAACACCCATGGAAGCTCCACCTCTTTGAGTCCTCCACCCAGATGGTTCACATTCCTGGGTGGGATCTTACAGGGTACACGTTTGTTTAGAGTGGTAACAAGTAGCTGTGTTTTGGTCTGAGGCCCCTCCTGCAGTTCCTTACAATTAATTTGAACAAAGAGCAGCTGTTGCATTCATTTCTCCAGTAAGGTTTAACTCAAATTCAATTCTTTTGCTTACCACTTCTGATTAAAACCAGAGAAAGGTGGGATGAGAGTGGGGTATCACTATGTTGAGATCAAAACACTTTTGAGCTCCTCGTTCTGAAAGAAAACAAACTTACCATAATTTGAACTCCATCCACTATGGCAGGATGTCCCCACAGCTCACAGCAGAGTCTGTAACTGCAGCAGCACAAACAGCAGCCCTTCTTTGTTGCTGGAAGTGACATCCAGTGATGTCTGAACATTGAATGATTTTTTCATCTGGCTGTGTGATCCATGTTCTTTGCCTTTTTATTTGTGTATTTTATATCATGCACGTGACAAGAAACAGGTTACTCTTTCCCTAAATCTTCTTTTCATCTGTCCTTTCCTTCACTAGCTAGGTAGTAATTATGTTGTACATCATCCTCCGCCATTTTGCTGGCACAGGCAGCAGCTATCACAAATCAGTGGAAACTCAACATTCATTAAGGTCAGGCTGTGTATTTCTTGTTATCTCCTTTGCCCTTTTTTTCTCCCTCTAAGATGATCACTTACAAGAGTGAGACTAACACTTCATTTCACAGCAGGAAGCCTTCCATGTTAGACAGCAGGCCTATATAAGCTGCATCTGGGCTGGTCCTGATGCCAGGGATTTAGGTGTTTCTGAGAGTTGAGGGTTTTTACCAGTAGGTTTTGAAAAACATCAGCAAGCTTAGTCACCGACACACTTATGCAAGGACTGTGCTCTCCAAGAAGCGATGCTTTCTGTCAGAACAGCAAGGAGAAATGCTGAGAAGGAAAAGGATCATGGCAGAACACATCTTTTTGTCTTTTTAAAATGTATGATCTTCACAGGAGATTGCTGATAGGTGGATACTAGAGCTGCTTTGCCTGCTAGCTTGAAAGCTTGTTTCTCAGGGAAAGCTCTCTTCTGACAAGTTAAAGGATCTCGTTTATCCCAGTTCTCCTTCTCCACAAGAAAACTGATAGAAAAGGAAGGAAGCTTACATTTGCCTGTGAATTCTTCCTCTGTGTGTATGTGTGTGTGTGACATTTTTCTTCCAGTGGTAAAACTTAAATATACCAGACACAGACCCCAAAATTCTCTTTTCTCATATTACCTACATCTCAAGCAAACACCAGGAAACTAGATAAATGTGGTTCTTCCTCTGTCACTTGCTTCTGCTGTCCATTGGATGCCGTACATTCTGCAGCTTCATCCACATGCCGTATGCCTTGGTTAAATGTGGGAGAAATATTATGTTGGAAGATACTTGTACAGTTCCTTCTCCTCCAGCATACTCAGAAGGTTTATGTTGTGATAAGACTGGTATAGCACTGGTATTCGTATTTTACAGAAAGGGAACAGATGAAGGAAGTGTAAATGACTTGACCAACGTTACATATGTCCAAGATCACACAAAATCACATTTGTTCGCTGTCAGAACAACACTTGGTTTGTTTCACAAGCCAAAACACTGCCTCAATTTGTGTATTAACCCTTTCATTTCCAGATCAGTGTCCTATTACTATGGAATTTAGTATCATATGGCACTTAAAACAAGTACAAATTTCGCATATCTGCCGGGTATATACAGAAACTCCACAGTATTTGGGTTAAATGGATCAGTCAGGGACAGCAGATGGAATGCAGAACTCCTCACTTTCAAAACAGGTTTCAGGCCTGAAAAGGTCAGTCAGAAAACTGTCATGTCCGACCTGACCTTATTTACTGGAGAAGGTGAGAATTCCATTCCTATGCCCTTACCAGTTAATTTCCTGTTCCTGCTCAACATCCTAAACATAGCCTGCACTCTAGGGCTATGCTAGTGATAATGGGGTGAGAGAGAATCCAATTATGTCCTACCTCGCATTCAGCTTTCAGCAAGCAATTATTAGACAAAACCTGGTTGAGGTCCTTATTTGATTTAGGAGGCTTGTGTGTCTTGGCATTCATCAGGATTTACTGATGTTGATAAATTGCTCTTCTCTGTCATGGCTCTAAATAGATATATCAGGTTTGTCCCAGGCTCCTTGCTGAGCCTTGATTTAAATGATCTTTCATCTAGGAGTATGGAGCAGTTGTTCTTTTATCTGGAACTGTAATATGGTGGTCAGGAGTAATGAAACTGGCATTTGTCTAATTACAAATTCCATTATTGTATTCTATTTCTATTATTTTCAAGCAGTTGGGGGTAAATTCACTTGAGTCCTTCTACTTTAGTGCTAGTATAGTAAGATAAATTACAAGTGCTATGAACCAAGCTTCTTTACATGCACTAAGTGACAAACACCATGTAACATCTGTAACAGAATCACTGCACTTATATATTAAGCAACTTCTGAGTTTTGTTTGTTAGTACCAAATAATTCAGGCTAGGCTATTTTTGATATAACTAAATGTAAAATCTAACCTGTTTTGATCACCTCCATCCCATGTAATACTCAAATATGTGCACAAGATACACCAAAGCTACATTAAGGGACATCAATGAAATTTCAAAGAAGATCCTCAAACAACCACAGCTGCATTCTGTCCCCCAGCTACATTCTTTATCTAATGGTTTTTAAAAGCTCAAAGCAATCATTAGATTGTTCTTTTTGGATGAAGCTGTGTGTTCATGCAGTGACCATGGAGCTCCACAGTCCATGCACAACTGTCATGCTGCAGAACCTTGTGCTATGGAAGTGGAAGCTGTCCTTTCTCCCTGTAGTGCTGCACACACCTTCCGGGGGACATTCACTTCCACTTCCCCATGGCCTCAGCTGAGCCCACGGAAATCAGGCAGTCTGGTGCCAAGTATCTGTATATCACCTTAAACTTCCTTCTGTCAAAATCTCAGCAGTATAAGAGACTTTCATACTGCTCAGTATCAGTATTATTGTCTTCTTCTATGTCAAACTGAAGATATAGTAGTATCATAGAGTGATCTAAGTGTCAAGGTATTTCATTATTATTTGATAGTTGGTGCAGTTTTCTCTGCTGTCCTGTAGCCTTACAGTAAATGTTGACATATTTCTTTATAAACCATTTATTACCTTACGTATCAGATTCGCACGATAGCAGAGAAGGACGTACATTTAAAGAAAAGGTGCGTCAAGCTTAACAATTTAAATATCCAAACAAACCCAATTACCTAATTGTGTTATTTGCTGTTAGAATAATAGCTTCAGTGACAAATGTTTGTACGGACAATGGCAGGAAAAAAGCATTCCTGGCTCGAAGGAAGAGGTGGTGAGTTGCTGGTCTTTTATGGGCTGCTTAACTAAGAATATGGGAAAGAAAGCAAGGTTCATCAGAAAAACGTGGCATGAAGAAAGCAGCCGTATGATTTTGTTATGGACGTACAAATTTACCGTTTTAGACAAATACATACATGCTCATTAGCACAACATTTTTGCAGAGTATGACAACTGAGTAGATATCTTTAGCAGGTAACCTTGTGTGAATATACACCAGCTCACATGAACCATCTAGCACTGAGGTCTCCAGGAGCTATAGTAGCTATATATATATGTGTATATATATATAGCTGTAGTCCAAAATCTAGTGTACAGTTTAAGGCACGTATTCAGATCAGCACTTCATTTTGAACTAGCATTGTCTTTTGCCCTTAAGATACAAAGCTATTGAGGGATAATACTAATTATTATACTAAATATTATCTAACAAGTGAATCTCACTACAATTAATTAACAGTAAACTAAACTTTTAAGTAACGTAAATTGTGTTGATTAAGATAAGAGCATGCTACACATATCCTATCAAAGGTCCAGCTAATGTAGCATCCTGTTTCCAGCAGAGGTAACAACCTCATTAGCACCAACATGAGTGCAGTAGTTTGTTTCAGAAACAACTGGTTAGAGCACTGCAGGAGTTTGATTCGTCTCCCTTAACAGCAGCTATTTACAGTGTCTATGCCTACACCTCAGCTAACCGTCTAGCCTCCCTACCCAAAATTAGTCACTGGAAGGACTAGAATTATTCATTTCTGATTTGCAGCCTTAAAATGTCTGCTTCTCTTCAGGGTCTGTAGGAGGAACCTGCAGTGACTATCTCAGACAGACACTTACATGACTCCCTCCACAGGATCTTTGTGCTGCCTTCCTTATGCTTTAAAACACTTGAATGTTTATACATGCTGATAGAGCAAGGAAGCCAGCAGCACTACATCCATCTTTGCTGCAAACAAATGCCAGGGAGATGCCTCAGGTGAGATGCCTTTATTCAGACTCATTTGCCTGGACATCTAAACCACAGCCCGAACTAACAGAGCTCACACTCTTTCAGACAGAGAATACACCAAGGAGCTTGCTGGTCTCTGGGAGAGAATGGTGATGAAATGGAAGGATTAACAAAAATGATCTGTACCTACAGTGAGGATTTCAAATAGATAAACTTTGATAAGCTGGGAAAACTACACAGTGAAGTGGGCTAGACTGAAGTGCTCAGGGAAAGGAAGGCCTAAGCTGGATTTTTCTGAAATCAAAATTGTAAAAAAAAATAAAAAAAATCCAAAACTTTCATTCAGAATTGGTAGGAAAAGGTTGAGAATCGGGCTGGACAATTGGCCACCCCAAAGGAATATTAGAAAAAAGAAGACACCCATAGGGAAAGGGAAGGAGACCAGTTTCCTGGAGTGGTTTCCAAGCAAGCCTTATGTAGTAAGGATGAGCATTTTTGCTTTTTTGCCAGTATTTCAGGGATAGACGGAACAAAATCTGTTTTGTGTTCAGCAGAAGTACATTATACCGTAACAAAATGATTTCTTAAGGCAAAATGATTTACTCCATTTTGTCTTCCCCTAGAAATGCAATAGCTTTAATCAATTTGAACTTTGTTTCTTTACCTTCTATTCCGTACCGAAGATCATCAGTTTAAGACAAAGAAGGTGTGTACAAGAATTGAAAAGAGAGCAGTCAGTTAAAAGGCAAATGATAGGAGGTTGTGCTGAAAAGGCAGTCATCATACTGCAGAGGAGTATGCCACAGAATTTCTCCAGGAGCAGTGCTGGTTGTGGTCTCTGATCTAATATTTTTGTGTAGGATATGTTGTCATGGGAAAATGTGTATCTCCCACTGAAGTCTGGAAATGATGTGAAGTTGAGAGGCAGCATATCAACATACAAAAACATTTGAATATTGAGTGTATAAAAAGGGATCAGAAGGTATAAAAGAGGATCGGAGAAGCATCTGAGGATGAAATGATGTGTAACAATGCCAAGTGCAAAGTAATAGGCTTAGGAGCAAAGAACAGGAATCTCTGCTATTATATAGGTTGTCATCAGACTAATATAGGAGGACGTGGTGGTGTCAAGGCAATATGAAAAGAGGCAAATGGAACCCCAGAATGTATCAGAAAGTGTCAGTGCCGTAAGTGAATCTGTCCCTACATTCTTGCTTAAATGGAGCACCATTGCCTGGTTTGCTTACTGAGATCTTTGTCCTGGACTCTTTGCAGACAAAGGCAGCTTCTAACTGCCAGGTTTTGCTTCCTTGCTCCTTTACATTCCTCCAACACAAGCCCAGAAGGCCCAAGGCATCCTTCAACTCCACTGTGTTGATGCCAGGCCCCACAGTGATCAATATGTATTTTACCATCATTGTGAAGCGTGTGCAGGTCTGTGCTTGAGGATGCTTTTGAGCAGTGTGAATGCTGGCTTCCCTTCACTCTTAGGCCTGGGGTCACTTGGGGTGACACCTTCAGACACAGACACAACCTCTCTGTGGATGTGCAGGACTGCCACCCACTACCCCAGTGCAGCACAGACTTCTCTGTCACTGGATAACACTAATTCCTGATCTTTATGGTTACAGCTCTTAAATGAGCTCTTGCAGCTACCCTGGGGATACAGTCCTTTTTCCTTTTGTTCCAGAGATCAATCCTAACAGGCTATCAGAAAGAGACTATCAGGTTCAACTCCCTATGCAAAGTTTTTTGATATCATCTTTGAACCCTTCAGCTTCCTTGAAAAAGCAACACAAACCCCCCAGATTCAGCCCACCACAACACAGCAGTAAATAGGCTGCCACATGGTCTTGAGGTTATATAAGGAACTTCTCAACAACAAAAGCAGAAAGACACAAGATAACAATATCTTAGGATCTTGGGGGCAATATATAAGATTCAGAAGAGACTCAGTGCCAAGTACTCTTCAGTGTGGCTGTGGCTCACTTCTAAAGCTCTAAGCAGTAGGGACCTAAGGTCATTCATGCAGAAAGATAAGGAAAAAGGAAAGGAAGGAAGAAAGAGGAAAGAGGGAAAGGGGAGAAAGGAAAAGAAAAAGGGAAAAGGGAAATGGGAAAAGAAACTGAAGGGGAAGGAGCAGGGGCGGGGAAAGGGGAAAGGGAAGGGGAAGTGGAAGCAGAGCGGGAAGGGAAGAGAAGGGAAGGGGAAGAACAAATGCTAAGTTCCAACTTTTTCAGTGCTGTATGCATAAATTTGAGAGGAGGAAAGTAGATATTGCTGAGTGCTTCCTCTCGCTTGTTGCAGAAATAAAGTGATTTATTCTGCTCACTCCCAGGATCACTTTATGCTTTCACTGATAATTACACAGGGAAAGGAGAGAAATGAATACTGACACAAGTCTCTAAGGCCATCTATTATACTTGGGATCTGGAAGGAGCCACATGCAGCCATCACTAGACAGCCTACAAGGAAAAAAATACAACATTTCATTAATTAATTCACATTCTGAAAAAAAAAAAAAAAGTATGTGAAATGCAGACCAAGAGATTGAAATTCAAAAGCTCTTGCTGAAGTGGAGAGAGAGAGCCAAAAGGAGTTCACTGAGATGAATTCCTGGCTCGTAACTCTCTCTATCCTACTTTCTGAGAAAGCCAACCTTGCCAACCGAAGAGTTAATGCAGCGCTCTGTTGCTGTGTTGAACATCGTCTAGTAGCACATTCAGTTTGAAACTGAAAGGAGAATGATTCAGCTAGTGGACTACATAGCACTGTTGCCTGCTCTGAAATTGCAACAATGCCAACTGTACTCTCCTGACTTTAGCGGCCAGGTCACAGAGACTCTTCTTCTGTTTACATACAGTTTCTTTTTAGACTAACAGCATCAGTACTGATAATGTTTTCTAGTTGGCTGTGGATATAATCATGCCTCTCTTCCATGCCTAAGCTAATCAACTGGAAAAGAATCTTGGTGGACAAGTTCTCTAAGATCCGTGCGATGGAGCCCCATGTCTCAAATCTGCAGCACATGTTTCAGGAGTATTTTTCATGCATGCAACACTACTCGTATGGATTAGACTGTGCAACTGGGGCTTTTTCCCTGGTCAGGTAAAAAGCATTTCTCTTTTCAAACAAAAAGAATCCTGCTGGCATGTTCAGAACAGGGCCCACCTAGTTAATATCTCTTAACGGCTTTCCTCTTCTTTTGGCTCCCACTGTGAATTTTCTTCCTAAAAAAAAAAAAAGGATAATATTATTTTCCTACGGATGCTTGCTTTTCAGTA
Organism: Alectoris magna; assembly: GCA_030625065.1. Lineage (NCBI taxonomy): Eukaryota > Metazoa > Chordata > Aves > Galliformes > Phasianidae > Alectoris > Alectoris magna. The sequence continues at coordinate 81,065,060 of CM060562.1, read as the reverse complement.
GGAAGCGAAGCATTAATCACAGGAGAAACCCATTATTTGAACATTTGATATCCAAACTTCTCCCTCTAATGAACTACCAGTATCTTCTACTTCTGTATCGATTTTCAATTATCTGCAAATCCTTGCTGCCACCCAGCTGACTCAGACAATCAGCATTTCACTGCAAAGCAGGTGCGCAACAGTGATGCTCAGGCAGTCTGTAACGTTGTTCTTTGCAGAGTCATGCAAGCAAAGGAAGCATCTCTACTGTTCTAGCACCACAATCTTGTGTGTTCTCTTACGTTATACTGCATTATCTAATTCAGGAAAATTAAAAAAAGAAAAAAAAGCAAACAAATAGAAGCAACCTATGAACAGAGCTGTTGTGAAATATGTATTTACAGTTATTTGGAAAGAGAAGATGAACTCCCGAAACACAATTATATTTTTATAGCTTGTTCAGCTTGAAGAGTAATTTGGGTTCATTGAGACCTAAATTTATTCTTGAATTGTTTGTTCATTATTTGATATTAAATTGCCTAGTAATACATAGCTGTCTGCTGTTTTCAAAATAGGAATTTACAGTTCCGTGTGTACTGAATGGAAGGGCTCTTTCTGGTGTATGTATGTTCTCTTGTCATTACTACCAGCAAAAGGAGAAAACCACAACACAGCTAATCATACCAGGCAGGAAGACAGCAAATTTTCTTCATGGAATAATAGAATGGCTTGGGTTGGAGGGGACCCTAAAGATGATCTAGTTCCAACTCCCTGCTGTGGGCAGGGCTGCTGGCCACCAGCTCAGGCTTTCCAGAGCCCCGTCCAACCTGACCTTGAGCGCCTCCAGGGATGGGGCACCCACAGCTCTCTGGGCAGCTGTGCCAGGGCCTCACTGCCCTCTGAGTACAACATTTCTTCCTAACATCTACTCTAAATCTCCCCTCTTTTAGTTTAAAACTGTTCCCCCTTAACCTAACACTACATATAAAAGGTACCTCTCCATCTTTCTCATGGGCCCCCTTCGAGTATTGAAAGGCTGCAATGAGGTCTCCCTGGAGGCTTCTCTTTTCCAAGCTGAACAAGCCCAGCTATCTCAGCCATTTTCATTTGGAGAGGTGCTCTAAACCTTTCGTCATCTCATCTGGCCCAGAAATGTGTTTTGTGTCCTCTTCCTTTGCTCTTGAGAGTTTTCCAGCACCATACCTACACTTCAAAACACAGTTACTCTTTTATCACCGTTTCCTTTCAAGTTCCAGTTACAAGCTTCTTGTTTGTCACTGTTTTGTATTCTTGACTTCTTGTCTCTGAGAATTCCTGAAGATGAGGCAGGAAATAAATAGAAACACAGCATTTGAATTCACCGATGACTGAAGCAAGCTACTAGACGCTCATTAATTATAATAATTAAGGGAACGATTAAGGAAACACTTGAAAGACTCTTGTCTTTGTAAATGGTGTACTACAGATTGACTGGCAAATACAGGCAGTATTGGAGAGGCCTATGTACTCTCCTCTCCACATGCCTACATTTCAGCTGCAAACTTGGGCCAGGCTCTGTCCAGCTTTTCGCCCACTTCAACTGTTCTTTATTTCTTTTACAAACAACTCACTAACAACGCAGGAGCTGTATTGCTGTTTGCCAAGGAGAGTCACCCACCAGGCCCACCCAGCTGCTGCATGTCTCTCCCTTCAGCACTGCTGGTGTTGGGCAAGCACTGGGGGAATCACAGAATCACTGAGTTGGAATGGACCCTTAAAGGTCACCCAGTCCAATTTCCCTGCAGCGAACAGGGACACCTACAGCTACATCAGGGTGCTCAGAGCCCCATCCAGCCTGACCTTGAGTGTCTCCAGGGATGGGGCTTTCACCACCTCATTGGGCAGCCTGTTCCAGTGCCTCACCACCCTATTCATAAAAAAAAATTCTTCCTTATATCTAATCTAAATCTCCCCTCTTTTAGTTTGAAACCATTTCCTCTTGTTTTGACACAACTAAACAGTCTTTTCCCTTCTTTCTTACAACTCCCCTTTAGATACTCAAAGGCTGCTCTCAGGTCTTCTCCAGGCTGGACAGCCCCAGCTCTCTCAGTCTGTCTTCAGAGGGGAGGATGTTCTGCCACTTGTTTTCAGTACGCTTTGGGGAATAACGTGCCTCACTTGACGGGGCTTTCCTGCTGAATGAAGCTTGAAGTAAATAATGTCAGCTCGTGCTCTTTGTCTTTGTTAACAATCCCATGTTTTCCCTTATCATTAGCTGTGTACAGAGCTCAATGCTGAAGATGACTGTATGCTGATTTTCCAGACTGACAAGCAGAAAATTGGCCAAATACATATTACTAAGCACATGTTAGGCAATGTTAAGCACTGGTAGATTAAAAGATTGTAAAGATGAAGTGGCACATCCATCTTCAGACAATAGACTTTTGAAAGATTATCTATTGCTTTGGTGTCTGACTGGTGCTCATTCCTCTTAATGAAACAGCTTTGCACCATCATGCCCAGGAAGGCAGTGTGTAGGTGGGGAAGAAGTGCTCATGGCCCCTCACTTATGTGCATGACTACAGAGTGGGTTAAATGCACAGCTCCATCCCAAACAGAGAAGAGCAGTACTGTGAGGACAGCTGTCCGCAGGGCTTGTATGTGGAGCCTAGGATAGGTGCAAGAGCCTTGGCAGCAACAAGATCGTCTCACCACCATAGGCAAAACTCAGCCTCTTTGCCAGCCCTTACTTCCTGCGTACCTCTTGGGTAGGTGGTAGGTAAATTGAACTGGGTATGCAGTGGAGCCTGCAATACTGGAACTAGAGAAATTCACTGGCTTATGGGTTTATAGCCAGCCACTAAAGAAAATGAGCAGAGATTTACTTTGTGACCCAGAGAGGACAGGTGATGGAGGAGTGTGAGTTCAGAAAGGGGAAAAGCTCCTGCAGACCTCCTGAACAGCCTCTTCTGCTACTTTGTTCATGGGCAAGACACAGGGCTGGGTGGACTGCTGGCATCACCCACTTACTGTGTTCCTGCCTAGGCAGCCAGTGGAAACAGAGGAACCTGAAAGCCATGCTCCAAACTCGCAAAGCACCAGATGAGACATAAGGTTGGCAGCAGTTTCTCAAATGTGCCTCATGCCACATTGTAAGCATTGCCCACTGTGGACCAGGAGTGTGGGATAACTGCTGGTGCCCACCAAGCACAGCTGCAGCTGGAATGCAGTCCAGAAATGTGCCCACAGAGATTGGCCCTACCCTTGTCAAGATGAGGAGATGAGGTTGCTTTAACAGCCACACAAGCAGCCACAAATCGTTGTGTTTACAAGGGCTGTGAAGGGGAGCTATAGCCAAGTCCTTGTCAGTCCCATCATGGAGAATGTCTTTGCTGAATGCTTCCTTTGGCTGCAAGAAAACCATGAGTTAATGTGCCACGTTAATGTTATCCAGCTTGCTCGGAAGGTTACTTTGAAGCAGCTCTGATTTACAGCAAGTAATCATCTAACTAATTAATATTTTTTAATTGAAGAGAATGAGCATAATCTAGTTATAACAACTTTAGAAGAGTGTGACCAGTTTTTACACTAAAGCCAAAGAAGATGACCCTGTAATTATGGTTCTGACAGCCTGGTATCAGTCCTGGGCAAATTGATGGAATGACTGATGCGGGATTTGATTCATCAGGAATTCAAAGAGGGGAGTATAATAATTACCAGCTAGCAGGGGTTTACTGAGAATATATTGGATTCTATTATCTTGATATTTTTTTAAAACAAGATTACATGTTTAACCCATAAAGCCAATGGAATTAATAAAAAATAACACAACACATCACAACATTTTTCCTGACAGCCCATATGATATGTAACAGATGAAGGATAAACTGTTTAACGGACAGTGTCTGAATGTGGTTCAGAATCTGGAACCTTAGGATTCAGCTGGGGCTGGCTTGCAGCCATATCCTGACTTTAAAGATGCTCGAAGATCACACCAAAAGGTGTGAGAGCAGTGTGTAACACAGATTCAGGCAGACGTGCCTTGCTCTTCACGTGTGTTGAGCATGCCCTTGGGGATGGCCTGAGGGGTACTGTTGTCCTGTGGGATAAAACAAGTGGGCCAGGCTTGAGAACGGGACAATCTCTTCTGTTAGACAGTGGCTGTGACATGGTGTGATGGATGGGAGGGGCCAAAGGCCTGGTGATAAAACCTGACCAGGCATGGCAGTGGTGTTCGGTGTAAGGTGGATGCAGAGCTGGTGGTGGCACCAGGCCCTGGTGTGATGGCAGCTGTGATATGTATTGGCTCAGTCTCTCCTTCTTACCGAGACATAGCTGCTCTGTAATGTGGTTTCCCTGCTCCCTTGCTGTGGGATCTATCTTTTCCACCTTCTGCAGTCCCTCTGGCTCTGGGTCTTTCTGGAGCAACATGGTACAAGTTTCCAGGAGAGGCGGGATGAAACATCTGCTGAAAGAGGCTGTCTCTTTCCATGGAGAGCAGGTGAAATCCAGAAACTGGCTTAGACTCAGCCTTGTACTTCTGGAGAGCCAAAGCAGAGTAACATCAGTTCTACCAGATAACCAGCATTATAGAGAGACTACAGCTCCTCTAGCGTGTGAATGGCAACCAGACCAGAAACCACTGAAGCTGATTATGCTTTCTAAAGAAAAGATAAAATGACAACACTTACTTGTTAAAAGGTTTAAAGTGGTTGTCTTTGTTCCCTGGAACTGTCTGTGATCCTTCAGACCAAAAGGACACCAGAACTAAGGTACATTGTGCCACAAGAATCTATCACGTAGCTTGAAGGGCAATATAGTGTGTTACAGAAGCTAAGATGCTGCATGTTATTTCTGAGGGATTGAGGGAGTTCAGCAGCAGAAAGAGGCAAATTAGAATATTTTTAGAAATGCAGTAAAGCCATTTTGCTTTGAGAAGCAGAATGTTTGGACAATACTCTGTGCAACAAATGCTGGTTATCATCCAAGCTGTATACTGTAAAAAATAAATTACTGATACAACACAAAACCTGTCTCGTTGACTTTGTTGTTCTAATTGGCTCAATCCCAGCCAAATGACAGGAAATGATTGATCTTTCATCACAGATGCATTGTGAGCTTCACTTTACTGCATCGTGAGCAACCTTACAGCAGGGTATAGCCATTATAATTCACCAACTTAACCGTCAGGTATTTCTGATGACATAAATTAGCTCCATGGTTTCAGCATTGCTTTTCCTCAGGTATACTTCAGATGCTGAGACTCTATAGTAAAAACCATCTTTCTTGCACTTTGAGTGAAATTTTGCCTCCCTGAATACACTGTCTTCAATGGAGGTGGATTTTCATCCACTCTCTCCAGTATTTTTATCGACACTGAATCATTACACCAAACTCAGCAGTAATGTTTGCCCATGCTTGCAGGGTGGGACCTATGTGTAGAGAAACAGAAGGTCTTCTGCACGTGGACATTTGCATAGCTTGCTCAGGTTGTTAAAACACCGTCGGTGTTGGAACACTTAAAAGCATGCTAGCGGGAGTAGCCTGGTTTCAAAAGAACAGCTTCCAATGTCCTGAGAGGACATTTGATATATTTAATTCCATTCCTTTCTGCTGAATACTCATTTCCTTCAGAAGAAAGGTTCGTAACTTGAGATTGTCGCCACAATGTTATGATATCCATACAACAGAACAACCAATATAATGGTAAACCATAACATACATACGGTGATAAACATGGTGCAATTCCACTCATTGTGGCCTCAAGCATGACTAAGATAATTCAGCCTCCAAGCAGAGACTATACTACCAAATACCTTGGTAAATGTTAAGCAACTACAGTGACATGAATTTCAATATAAAGTAACTACGGCTATCTCAAATCAGATGTGAACAGCTGAAAGCCCCCAACTTTCAGCCAGCAGAATAATGTTTGTCAGAAGACCTTTAGAAAATGTTGTAGGTAGAAGTAAAATGATCCTAAGCCACTTTCCCCAGATATACTACACAGAACTGAGGGCGGCAGAGAATGGCAAAGATGAGCTTTTGCTTCCTAATTGGGATAGCAGAGATAACAGGCCACGCAGCATTGAGTTTTAAATATTCCATAAATAATATTCCGTCAGTTTGTTCACCTGTGTTGAGCCATTTTAAAGGTATGGAGGCAATGCTGCTAAAAACTGTAAATGAATCCAAAGGCGATGTTAAAGCAAATATCAGGAATGTCGATGCTACCTATGTGTATTAAAAACGTATTGTAAGTAATCATTCAAAGTTACAGAACAGCCTATGAAAGGCTGAGATATTTTCTTAAAAATAAAGGAAAAATGCATACATATAAAATGAAATGCATGAATGTTTTCCATATTTAGCCCTGCTGGAGAGGAAATGAGGGGGGAAGTTCAGTTTCGCTGTGCACCTCCACAAAGAGAGCTAATTGGTAAAAACTTGTTTGTAGCACAGAAGTTAACTTCCCATAACCATTCCTCCATGCTCCCATTCCTTAATGTAATTCACCACATTTAATGTAATTAATTTGGAAAGAAGGAAGAACCGTTTTCCCAAAGGAATTTCCTGACTGACAGCTGTTTTACATAATCAGTGCAGACACAGCGGTGGTGGAGCACACTCCAGCTATTACCTCCTAATGGACATTTATTTTGGTCTCCTACTGTTTTCCGCAGCAAGATAGCTGGGGAGATTCAATTTAAATTCCTTCCCCTGTAAAATTAATTCTTGAGCTAAACATGTATGCTGCAGAACCTTCTGCTCTGGGGCAGTGCCCAGTCAGTCTGCTGCCCACCCAGGGATTCCTCAGAAATATCCACAGCACAAAGTGCACACCCGTTCAAAAAATCCTCCTTCTCAATGAGAAAAATGTAGCATCTTAGAGATTAGGTTCAAGGGGAAACTCATCAAGGTCCATAAATACCTGAAGGGAGGTGCAAAGAGGACGGAGCCAGGCTCTCTTCAGCGGTGCCCAGTGCCAGGACCAGAGGCGGTGGGCACAAACTGGAGCACAGGAGGTTCCCTCTGAACACAGATTGCCCAGAGAGGCTGTGGGGTTTCCTCCTTGGAGATGTGCAGAATCCTCCTGGCTGTGGGCCTGGCCCCCTCGCTCTGGGTGTCTCTGCAGGAGCGGAGGTTGGGCTGGGTGGACCTTCCACCCTTCTGGGATTCTGTGAGTGATTAATGAGGGCAACTACATTCATGTTAAGAGCCATTAAAAGCATTAAAGAGCATATATGCAACTAAAATTGTGAAGTGAAATGGAAAAACATTGCGGAGAAAAAGCAGATGGTTATTTTGTACTTTTCTACAGTGAAGAGCAAGGGGGACTGAAGGAGGACCGGAAGGTAGTAAATACGTAATAAGTCCTGTATTTGTTTCTTTCTAAATAACATTTTACTTATTTGTAGGAGGAAAATAATCGCATCTTTCCCTCCTGGCTCATTAAATGTACAGGTGGGTTATGGAATACGTCTCTAATTTTCCATTTTTATTCCATAAATGCAAAAGTTCGTGTTTTTCAAACCTAATTTTAATAGAACAGTAAACTTGGTATGTGTCCTCCCGCACCATATTGCACACGGACACGTTCAGCAGTAGGTGGTGTTCCCAGGGTGGCAGTGAATGTAGTTTAATATGCAAATTAAAGAGGGTTTTCTGAGGAAGGAGAGATCTGTGGGGTTTTTGAGATGGAAACTGAAGGGTGTTTAAAGAGGAAAGTCTCTATAATGACAATAACTGTTCCACAAATTTTTAAATCCTGTACAAACACTCAGAAACACGGAAAATGCACATTCTATTCCTGTCTGTTTTGTTTTCCTTTCAAATATTCATGCAACAAATCACTCATTCAAATCATATCCTGATTGTGGAATTACTGTAGGTGTGCTTCACTGCCCAGATTTCCTTTGTATTTGCTGAGAATGTAAGTAGCAAGTCCAAATTCCCTACAAGGTTTTTCAGTTCTTGCTATTTAGGTTTAATCTCTTCTATTAGAAAATATTCACTTTAAATACTCTTTTCAAGCTGTATCCCAGATTTATAGCACGTTGCATGGGATTCTTAAAAGTCATAGAATCCTTTCAAAGCTATAAATAGCACTACAAGCTGACATTTTCTATTGGGTTTCACTGCTGTAAGCGTTCCTCATAAAGTATATGTTTGCTTGCTTTTCTTTTTGTTTTGTTTCTTGATTTTTATGCTACAAATATGGTCTCACACATTCTTTACACGACCAGAGAGCATCGCGTGAGGGACATAACTGAGTGTGCTCAGATTCCATCCAGAATGACATTGGCAGAGCATCATACAAATTCTTAATGAAATATAGAACTGAAGTGACAACTGCAGCTGAAAACAACCCACAAAAATGAAGCACCCTAAAGAGCTTCCAGAGTGGAGGGTGTGGGCTTTTCTTAGTGAATGGTGGACTTTCTAGGCCTGTTTACATTCACCAAGATTTGCATAATATACTATATTTGTTTACGTACGATCTGACAAATCCAGTAATTCACAAACAGTGTGCTTTGTTAATTATAGTAGGTGCATTGCCTGTTTATGTAGTTGAGCAGCTTGAGCTAAATTGAGAGAATAAAACCAATGAGGCAGGAAAGTCCAATTAAATGTACATTAATCAAATGCCCCCCGAATGCCTTTCCTCCCTAAAACATTTTGTTGCACCTTATGCGGAGTGCCCGTTTGATGTCAGTTGTCCTTCTATATCTGATGCTGTACCTTGGTCAATGTGCAATAATAAACGTCATTGCCAAGCGCCTGCTTTTGGATTTCATCTTTTACAGATTTTATGGTTCATTTACATTTTAAACCAACCTTCTTTTTAAGATTAATTATAATGCAGAAGTAAAGAAATGGGGAAATGACTATCATGTTAAGAAATGACTACATAAAACACAGTCTGCTTTTGGTTTAACGTTCTTGCAGTAGTCTATTTTCTGCTCTGCACTGGGATAAAGAGACACTGATGGTTCTCATATAAAATTCAAAAACAGAAAAGCACTTCAACAGAATATCTAAAATCTGCTCCCTTAATATCTGATAAACATTATTAACCTGACTCAGCTTCCAGTCTAACAGTATAAGACTGGAATAGCTTTGTGGGTGCCCATGTGAAAAGTGTATTTTGCTGTATTGATCCATCTCGAAATGTAAGAATGTTGCTCTGAAACATGAAAATTGGGTTTGCTACACAGCAGTTGTCTGTGAGTCAGAGACAAAATTCCAGTTCTTTGCTCCGCTGTAGCATTTTATGTAATAACAGGCAAGTGCTTTTTGAACCAGAACGCTGAATAAAGATCAGGAGCCAGAAGAGGGGCGGGAGGGCTGTGGAGAGCCAGTCACACATTCTGGCCCTCAGCCCTGGATGCTCCTGTGCCTCACTCTGGACAGCCACTGAATTAAGAATTAGAAAACAGGCAGAGGAGGCAGGAACACAACACAGCCTCGTCTCCTCCCTTTCAGTGTTCTCACCTGTATGCCACCAGATCATGGCTCGCTTCTCTCTATTTGTAACTCCAGTGGGTTTCTGTTCTAGCTCCAAGATAAGGGATAGAGGGTACATCCTCCTTCCAGCATTTGGGATCTCCCTGAGAGGAGCGACTGGAGTTTAAATTCTCTCAAACTGGTGAGAGATCCGGCACAAGACCTTGGTTTAGGATTTTCACTGGTAGACTATTGTAAAAGGAGAGTCCAGTGGCCACCTTCTCTTGGGCAAGAAATAGTCAGAGATGTGCTCTTTGGGTTAAAGGAGTGTAGAATCCAACTGCAGGAGATGAGCAGTGGGCACCTGCTCTATGTGATGCACAGGATCCAGATGAGGGTAGGATTGCAGCCACACTTTTCCTATACATCAGAGACTGACTTTTTACACAGGCAGATAGTGATAAGACAAGGGGAAATTGTTTTAAAGCAAAAGAGGGGAGTTTTAGAGTAGATTTTAGAAGGAAGTTCTTCACTCAGAGAGCGGTAAATCTCTGGCACAGGCTGCCCAGAATGCTGTAGACAAATTGGAGGTATTCAAGACCAGGTTGGATGGGGCCCTGGGCAGCCTGAGCTGGTGGAGACAGCCCTGCCCATGGCACAGAGTGGAACTGGGTGGGCTTTGAGGTCCCTTCCAACCCAAGTCATTCTGTGATTCTATGGTCAGTGCTACCTGATGATATATTAATATGGCAACATTAGGCAAGTTCCTGAAAGCAAGTTCAAGCAAGTTATCCTTTGTATTCTTTTCTAACCTACCTTGCCATCGGCTCACCTACTCCCAGTTCAGCAGAGCCAACGGGAGAGGCTCCTCTCCCTAGGTAGGTTCTGCCACCCTCATTACCCTTCACACCCCTGCCATCACTGACACACCTCCCTTTACCCACTACTTTGAAGTTTCCATACTCTTCGGCTGAGCTGCCTGTGGGCCAATCCTGGCACCAGAAGTCAAGTTCAAAAAGATCGAAAGTAATTCTGATCCAAACATCTGAGGTAATGGCACCCAGGGCAAGAAGAGGAGAGTTCATAAGAGCTAATCAGAGGACAGAAGATTCAAGACTTGGTCGAGGCAGGAGGCCCTGTAGGCAGTTCTGATGGAGATGAAACGGGATATGTGTTTCCGGCCTAGTTAGCATTCCTTGTCAGCAGAATAAATTTTGGTAGGAGACTTAAAGATATTATTTTATATGGGCATTAAACACTGAGCTCACCTATAACATTCTTCTGGGAATGCTCATTGTGCTGAACATGAAAAAAAGAGTCTCTTCCTTATTTCTACCCAAACGACTTACATAATTGTTTGCATTACCTGAGGATTCAATAACAGGCATTAATATTGACTTTTGAATTTTCTCCAGTGAGAGGATTTTCAGGAGAGGAATTCTGAATTAAGAGGCTTCAGCATACAATTTTACGTATCTAAAAAGCAATCATCTTTGGTGGTTGCATTACCACAGGGTATTTATCACGATACCAGAGGAACAGCATCCTATGCTAAGGTAAGGCTTCCATTGAATAAAGAAGGCTTATTGGGGTACACATTCAATATGCATACTAGATGCCATTTAACAGGATTCAAATGGTGGACTCCAGACCGGTAAATGGAAGCCTTCTGATTGCTTTTCTTAGTTACGACAGAAGTAGTTTAAAGAATGCGACATCCCTCAGTCAAAGAGCATGGAATCTGGACAACTTTTAAGAAGAATAGCCCTAAATAACAAAACTCAAATGTCATCTTCAGTTCAAGAAGCCCTAAAAACAAAGATTGAAAAAAAAAACTTCAAAGAAATAACAAGATAAGTGCGTTTCCAATTAGTTTCCCTCTACTGTAAGAAATTCTAAATTAAAAAAAATGTATTTTTTTCTTAACGAGGAATAAATAAAATATACACAGGTATATGATTGTTTTTTCCATCAGCAAATTTTTATGGGATCCGGCATAGATGTTTCTTTTTAAAAAAAGATGGCTGCCGGTACTCTGGGTTAATCTGTTTGAATCTGAAATATTGAACTGAAATAAAATTAAAACATATGCTCTGTGCATATGTTATGCAGGCAGGATGCACTTTATGCATGAAGTATCGCGGATAGATATTCTTCTCATAAGTAAATGAAGGTGTTTTAAAAAATGTAGATCTGATTTCTTTCTGGGGATATCAGGCTGGGAAGGTTTGCCTTATCTCAGCATTGTTTTAAAAGCAGACTCACAGAGAACTTTGAGGCAAATATTTGATACAATCCTCTGACACTTCATGATATATACCATAGAGGCTTTTAAGTTTATTCTTCTATTACTGCATCTTCAAAAAAAATAAATATCGGAAACACTGGCAAGAATTAAATATATGGATTAGTTCATTCTGCCTCCTAGCAAAATAATGGAGCTTGTTACATATTTATAGAGCACTCCATCCACCCTCCTGGCCTTCCGGAAAGGCAGTTTGATTTGTTGTTTTGCAGAAAGGGAAGACTGAGGGACCACGGAACTGGGAGGACTGCCCAAAGTCATATGGTGGATAAAGTAATAGAAGCAAAAGGAAAACAGAAAAAAGAAAAAAGGAAAAAAAAAAAAAAAAAAAGCCTACATATCTCCCATAGCAAAAAAATTCTCTCCAGTACTATTATTAAATTACAACAGAAAATCTTATACTCTCTACTTTCCTCCCTCCCTCATCGTCCAGTAATGTTTTCCCGGCTAAATAGCTCAGTGATAACTGGAAACCCAAACCTATTCCTCAGCCTGAAAAACTGCTCTGTGCTTAAGTGAACATAATTAAGAAACATTAAAATGAAAGAGAAACAAAAATTGAGATTTTTTTTTCTCCAGAAAAATAAACACTGTGGGACTCATTTCCTTCCAAAATCCGACACTACTGTACTGATTATGGAGCATAGCCCAGGGTCTTACTACAGAACAACTAAAATCACCATCTCTAAGAAAATGTTAATAGCATCTTATCCCATTGCTTGGTTCATGAACACCAGGTGACTCTAGCTCATATTTTAGTACCAAAAATAGACTCATTGCTCTCTTCACAGTTAACCACTCTTTAAACCTTGGCCTGTGCAGGGCTCTATGTCTGTGCTGGTGTCCTGGCCACGTCCACCTTGTACCTGGCAGCATCCTGAGCTCAAAGCTAAGCCCCAGCACCTGGTGTCTTTTCTGTGGAGAGGCTTAATTCTGCTAAAGCCCTGTGCGCCCACTGCTCTGGTATTTGCTAAGGCAAGGAACATCACTGCTTTTTAAAAAAGGTCCCACTCCGTCTTCTCCCCACACTTCAGGCCATCTTTTCTCTCTCCTCTTCTGCAACACGGCTATTGGGAAAATTACAGAGAAAGCTATGGCTGATCCTATGGCAGAGGACTGCAAAAAGGAGAGCACTAAATGCAAATGCAGCTGAGATTTCTCCTGGAAATAATGAGCACACTGGCAGTTTCTGCAAATGGTTTCGACACCTATTTTAGCCCTGAGCTCATGCTTGGAACCTCTGTGCAGCAGTTCAAGGGCAGCCACTGGCAAACAGAGGTCCTCAAGTTTTGTCCACACAGAAAAAGGGATTTCAATTTGTTGAAAATTTTAATCAGGACTCCAAAGTCAAATACCTGCCCTGTAAATTGATAAGAAGTGTGTTACTTCTGGTCTAGGCTAGCATTTACTCAACACTTGAGCAGGAAATCATTCTATTGTTTTTGTGTTTGTTTGTTTCATTATTCAAATTAACAGATGCACTTACAATAATTTGGTATTTTTTCTGTCTATAACATACAAATCCCGTGGAAGCCTGCCAAAGATTTTCTTAGCAACCAACCCTCTTGCCTGATACACATGATTAACTACAACAGTCTGTTAAAAGCTTAAAATAAACCTGTCTTTTTTATTTAGAGTTTCATATAGTGAAATAAAATTAATTGGTAATGAACTTAGCACAGTTTAACGAGAATTTATTTATTTTTATGGAGGCTGAGCACTCAAGGGACATCATGGTAAAAGCAAATGTTGCCATAAAGGCAAATCTGCTGGGATCAGTCCAATAACTGTGAGCTCAGGTAAAGTAAAAGCACTCACCAGGGAATGGTATTGGCTGTCCTGTGATTAATATGTAAATCTGCTCGTTCCTGCTTAGCACATAACATCACCGTAGAAACCATCCTTCTCCACCAAGCAGTTGTAAATTCTGTTGTGAAACCTTGACGAGGCATTTCTGGTTCCAAGTGAGTAAATATTTTGGAGAGAAGCACACAGACTCTAGGCACCACTTTCCAAGTATCTGGAAGGTGAAGACTAATGGTTTTCAGAAAACAGAAGTTGTAGTTGCAAAGCCTCTAAATTCAGCCATGAGAAAGTGTAATACAATATCACAATCTCTACCGTTTTTCTAGATAATCCTCTTAACCTTCGCTTAGAATGCTCTCCACTGGTTTTGAGGTCTCTGAACTAGACCCAGAGTATGATGGTACATAAAAAAGGATTAATTTGTAAAAGTTGTGCACATGAATACTATGAAAAGAAAGAAAACAACAGAATCTGAGGTGAAGGCTGGTACTCAAACTCGGCTTCCCAGATGCTCATGTGGCATGCTTTTGTCATGAGCCAACCATCCACGTATGCTGTAGCCACCCAAAACCTTACAGATATTAAGCTCTCTCTAGGTTTTAGACAGAAGTAGAATTTAAATACCCCATTTCAAAAAATCATTGAACTATAGAATCATAGAATCATTTCTCCAACAGTCTTTGACTGGACGTTTTTCTGGCACTGAGAAAAAAGAACACAACACAGCAACTATTAAGTAGAAGAAAAAAACAACAACAAAGGAACTACAAAATGCAGCATTAAGCATTATCAACTGAGGACCTTAAATAGCCCTTTGTTCAGGTCTTTTAAATGGTTTATGGGCAATGGCAGCTTTAGTGATCTCATAGGAATGATGGCTTCCTCTAAACCTGCTTGTTGAAATTTCATGATGTGTCTCTAAATGCAATCCTCCTGGTTTGTGTCTGCTGTAGAAAACAACAGGACATCACCGTGACTCTTCTCTTCACAGATGACCCACAAGATCTCATGAAACAGCTGCAATGAACTGAGGTGGAGTGACCAAAATGACCAAGCTGAAGCTTTCAGTAAGTTAAATGCTAAGAGTTGCAAAGATGTGCAATCTAGTAAAGAAAAAGTAGCTCCTGTTTTTATCCATTTTTACAGCAAAAAGTTGTTGAAAAAATAAACACTGCATGCACATTTGAAGAGAGAATATGTCAGTAAGCTGGCACTGAGTGGCTGGAGATGTGTCCCACTGCAACCATTAGGTGTTCACGTACCCATCATACCGGTGAAAAATATTGGGATGGAGAATCATACTTACCTGAGCTATGGCATGCTAATAAAATTCAATGACCAGTACCAAGTGCCCCTGTTACTCATGTCTGCTGCCAGGGGATGGGGAAGAGCTTCCATGGCCGTCTAGGGAAGCACACTGGCATGCCTCAGTACACAGTGCTCTTGCCTGATGCTGTCTCTAACCTCTATACCTCCGTCACAGAGAATAAAATGCCCTTGAATTAACGGTCTGTTTCGGTTAAGATTTGATCTGTGCCTAAACTTCTGAATGAGTGCTCATAGGTGGGGAATCTCTTTTCAGCTCCTCATCTCCCACAATAGAGATGTCTGTTATTTCTCATCGATTTGATACGTCCATAGGTTCTGGATTGTGGATTAATTCTGCAGGGACCATGAGAAAAATACAGCTCCTCCATCTGGTATTTGCTGGCTGGCTGCAGAAAGACTGCTTTTCTGCAATAAGAGCATTGCTTGAGGTGGGAAGAGAGGATAACTCAAGCTGAACCACTCCACCCCTAGAGCCAACTGCTGTTAAGGATGGGAAGGAGTCTCTTCTTTTATGTACAAGGCAGTAGTTCAGTTCTCATTAATTTCAATTAGAAGTTGATGAAGTTCTTTGGTTTATTACACTGTCATTGGCACTACATTTTCAGATTGCAGTAAGACATTAAATATTCTCACAGGCGGTAACTGTTCGCAGGGGATTTTACTCAGGGCAACACACGTAATGAAACCCAGCTCATTATTATTATTAATTATTTGCATTACTTTACTGCTTAGGAGTTGTAGCAAAGGATCAAGACCTCATTGCATGACGCACCAAGCCAGAATAAAAGGCCATTTCTTCCTTAATTGTTACAGATCTAAGGTCCTTCATGGCATAGCCCAGCTTGGGAGCCCATGTTTAGACTTTCACCTTTCCAAAAACCTGGCAATGCTCTCTGATGAGCCAGACTGCTCACCATGTGCTCAGCCTGCCGTACAAAGCACCCTTCCTCATCCAGTCAACCCCTGAGGAAGCCCTTGGGCTGAGGCTTAACCCCGCTCACAGCAGCCCCAGAGGACCTCGGCCCACCTCTTGAAGCCTCTTCGGTGCTGAGGAGAGATGGCCTCTCACAGAAGCATCCCCCAGCCCTGTCCACATCCCAACAACACAGCCCGAGAAGCAGAAGCTCTCCTGTGCAGAGCAAGCACTGAATTATTTTATCAGTGTTGCACAGAATGGCCTCTAGATGAAAAGGCAGTCATGTTTGGTACCTGGCTTTGCTGTGGAGGGTCTGAAAGTCCTTCCAATCATATCATATCCCAAGGCAAAAGAATGCTACTGGCTCTCCATGGTCCAAAGCTGGCGCAAAGGATTCAGGGGAGGTGGGCAAGAATAATGCAGAGGCTACACCCTTAAGCCATCCTTTTAAATATATGGCATACCTTTTAAATGCAGGGAAAAAAAGGTGTGCAGAAAACAGTTGCCAAAACCTTAGCACTTTGCTGTCAGCCACCCACATCCCAGAAGAGAATGCTTCACTGGAGTTATTTCAACAAGCACTGTATGTACACTAAAAACTGTTCATTCCTCTGTCAGAAACACTGAGAGCTCCTAGATGTCTGATTTCTAAGGGCTATCAGTTAATCTGACCACTGGGTGACCCGGAGCACATGGCACCTTTCGAGCCCCGACACTGGAGAGGAGCTTGAATGAAGCACCTATGAAAAGACGGGGAATTCTGTGAACATTCCCTGCTAGTAAAACTGGGAATTCAGCACTTTTATGAGTTAAGACCTCTCAAATGTATTTATACAAGCGTAGACTCCAGATTTGCTGGGATATGGACATGGGAAGATGGTGGATTTATTCAAATCAGCTCTGTCTGGCCTGGAAGCATCCCTTGTGTTGCGGCATCTTATTATACAAAAACACTTTGGAAGTCTCATCTTGTCACAAACTGAAAGAAGGCAATACAGTGGTTTATAGCATTGGAGACTCTCTTTTGACATACACTGTGAATTTAAAAGGCCATCCAGTAAGAGGAGCAGGCAGATAAAATATTTAGTTATGTACAAGAACATAAAAGGCATTCAGAGAATTACAAAATCTACCATGCCTCTGACAGCCAACGATTGGTTCTCACAAGTACAACAAAATTGCAGATATGAGATTTCATTATTAAACAAACAAAAGGAGAGACACACAATCAATAGCAATAAGAAAATAAGAAACAATCAGATTTTTTTTCCCAAATAGTTCAATATATCTTCAGTCACGTCATGCCACAGATTTGGTTGATAAATGCAAAAACGCCAATTTAGGTTACAAAATATATGTATATACGAGGAATTTCAATAGTTACCAATTATACTTCAGCACAACTGCAACTAAAATTGTAGATGATAAAACCAGTTAACTGATGGATCTCAGGCATCAGCATGCAGAGGGAATCATCGCCAAGGAAGTGCATTTGCAGTGTGTTGCCTCATCTCTTCATGTTATTTAACTTTTATCAATGAGCTGGAAGGAAATACAATAATGCTGATAAAGTTTGCCAATAAAGCAAAAATTGGAGGACTGCTAAGTAACAAAAAAGACCGCTCTTCCCTCCAGCAGATGTGAGCACAAGCCAGCAAAGAGAATTCATTTACAGTGAAGCCAAATAGCTACATACTTGGGAAAAGAACAACATTTGTGCTTGTGAGAGCAGAGATTATGTCCTGGGGAAAAGAAAAGAAGTTGAGGAGTCACAGTAGATGGTGAACCAATCCTGAAGCTTCAGCATGTAGCAATGGCTTAAAGAGCTCACGTGATCTTTGAACGCGTAGCGGGCGGCGTGCTGAGTAAGAGCAGGAGCTTCTATGAGCTCTGCATTTGACACTGTTTACTTGAAAGATGACATTTCAGGCTTCAACAGAAGCAGTGGGAAATTGTCGCTCATCACATCAGTCCTTTGTCCTCACATTAGCTGGGTGCAAAAGGCATTAAGCCCGTCCATGCGAAAAACAGCAGGGCTACTAGCAATATGTTAGATCTATAGGTTCCATTAGATATCAGCAATACGTGGGATTATGATACATTTGAGTACATTTAATTATTTAATTATACTCTTAATTATGATATATTTGAGTAATTGTCATAAAATTTTAATAGAGCTCCTAATCAAATTACCAGATCTTTGGAGTTGCAGCTACGTTTTCATTAGTGTTTTGGGCAAACCACTATAATCAATAATAAATAATAATTATTAATAATTAAGAGATAAAGCACAGAACATGTGCCTGGGTCCTAGCTCCCTTAGTTTTGAAGATACTCTCACCCACGCTCTGTTGGATCTCAGAATCATCTCTAATAATGACCCTAGCAGACACCTGCACCAATTTACCTCTGCCTGACAAGGTCCTAAGGAGAGAGCCATACAAACCTGGGGAGCGTAAGGACAGTAAGGGACTGGGTAGCCTGTATTTCCAGAGGAGATAAAGGCAGCTTGTCTTGTTTAGCCTCCTGAAGCAAAGCAGCGGTTTTCCATTGCAGAAATACCTTGGAGCTAGTGGAGAGCCAAATAAGAACTATCAGGGTAATTTTGGAAGTCGGAGGCTTTTTCATCACTGAAGCAGTAAAAACAGCTGGGTAGAAGTAAGCACGAGGCACAAAAGCCAACTTATGTTCAGACCGAGCTAAATCAGATTAAGTCAAAGATTATATGACATGGTTTCTTATCTGAGCAGAGGACCGGATTTGTTGATCAAAAGGTTTCCTTCTGCTCCTATGCTGTTACGCTGAAATAGGAGGTTAGGAGCAAGTGCACCTGCAGGTTATATGGGAGCTATTCAAAGGTCATAACATGGAATAGAAGGGAAAATTTCTGGAAAAAAATAAATGAAAGAGGCTTGGGAGACCAGAGCGCTATTGGGTTTTGCATGACTGCAGTGGGGCACAGTGTCAGACTGAGGTGGAATGGAGAATCTCTAAAAAGGAGATAAGCGGAAGGCTCGGGAAGATAAAAATGTACAACACTGGTGCTGCTTTGAGGCTTCTCACACACATGCACTGGTTCTCACGGTTGTTTTCTTTTCTGCACAGAAAGCACAAACTGCAGGTAGTTTATAAGTAGTGGAGGGCCCAGAGGCAGGAGCACATGCCTTTAGGAGACATCTGAGTTTGAAGCAGGTGAAGAGCTGCTGTCTGTGGGACAAACCTCCAGAAAGAATTGTGCAAAGAGCGTGTTGGTAGGAAGGAAAGTAACTTCATCTGCTGTTGAGGCTGCCTTGAGGGTGCAGCCCCAGCCTTAACCTTTCTTAATCACCAGAACTGTCTATGCTGCTTTGTCCTAGAGGGGCTTGGAGCCTGTGAGGTGTCCAGGGTCCCCAGTGCTGTAAGCTGGACCCCTTGAGAAGGCTCAATGCCCACAGCACTGAGCTTCACAGGAAAGAGAAGGCCCCTCATGCCATAAGCAGGGAGTCAGTGCAGGAGCTGACCTCAATTTATGTTTGGTTTGCAGTCAGCTTCTCCTTCACTAGGTCAGTGTCCAATGACCACCACTCTCACTACTTTGAACTTTTGATGACCAGGAGCCCGCTCAGCTCCTGAAGAATCACTATGTGAGGTAAACCTCACATTACATGCAACATGCCCAGGCACTGCACACACTGTTCTAGCCATGTGGCCTGGCTGCTCGGGGGTATTTCGGGACCACTGCCTGAGTGCACCTAGACCACATTTAAAGCAAAATGTTTAATAAATGGTTTTGAAGCAAAGTAGATGAGAACATCTGAGATCAATAGGTAACTGATTTCCTTCACATTTAGGTTGCCCTTCACTAGAAGGATCTTAATTCCGAGGTGTCTCAGTCCTTTGAGCTTTGAGAGGAAGAAACTCTCAGAAAGGGTTACAAACATTCATAAGTTAGCTAGTACTTCCCTGGGCACATCACTGTTCTTGCCATGCAGGAGAAGAAGCACAGGTACAAGAACTTCTGGTTACAGAGAGGCTGCCACTTGCCATGCTGGCTTCCATGTGAAGATAGATTAAAACACAGATGTGTCTATTTACAGAGCAGCTGAACCTCCTTCAAGGTACCTGGAGCCAGAAGTCCTAAGCAGCCCTGAGAAGATCAGGTTCTGTGTGCTTGTATCCATTCTGTAAGACAGAGATGCTGATAACACAGATTTATTTCACTGACTACTTGCATTCAGCCTATCTCATGTAGCATTCAGCATACAGCATGAACAAGCTCCAAACTCAGAGTCATAGTGATGGAGACTTGAAATATTTTCCTGAGCAATTGCAAAACTGCAAATTGTCATCTCCTGTCAGGAAAACAAAGATATCACTGAACAAAATGATTACAAGATGGAACTCGTATTTTGAATTTTCATTATTTTATCATTGTTTTTTCTTATTGTTTTTGTTTCTTAAATGTACTTTCTATTTCTTTGAGTCTTCCTGCTTCTAATCTTCAAGCTTTTCCCCATAGCAACAGGTTTTAAAATTACTGCTAAAAATCTCATGGGAATTGTGAGACTTGGTGGCCCTGAAATGAAATGAACTCCCCGAGGTTCAGTATCACAGATGTAAACATGCCTGCCATAGAAGTCTATCCAAATAAACATGAAGTCTGGGAGAACTAAATTTTCTTCTGACTGAGTTTTAACTACACAACTAGGAAAAAAAAAACAAAAAACAAAACACCTTATAACATTGTAGAGGAGATTTCATGTTTTCAGTGTGTTGTAATGAATTTGAAAGCTTTTGTAGGTAGAGGCATAACAGAACCCCACCAACATAAGTTTATATCGAGCCTACTGAATATCAGAGTCAATCTGAAGGTTTAATCTGCTGGGTATCATAAAACCTCCTGTGCAGTGATGGAAGAAGAGAGAAGTTGGTGAGATTCACAAGGTTACATACTTAGGCACTTCTGCAAGGCTCCATTCTCTTCCAGCTATCACTGCTACCCTTGAGTGCTTTATGGTGCCTGCAAAAGCCCTTGCAAGGATTGGTTTACTTTGCTCATATGAGCTTTTTCTCTTCCTTCAGGCCAGCCCTCTCTCTCTGCCTGTGCCAGTCTGCCTGCTCCCACTGTAGGGTATAGGTACCTTTCAAGGCAGCAAAAGATGTAATGAGCGTGGTTAAAGATCTGGATCATGGTCTGCAAACTCACTGAACAGCCTAGCATTGCAGATGACAAGGGAAATAGGCTCCCTGGAGCTCTGCAGTTAATTAACCTCATAAGTATAAAATATGAACCCACATTATCAGGATCATACTGATGCAATTGCACAGAGCAACATATAAACAATCATAAATAAGGAGCAAGAGAGAAGGTAAGCATCCAAATGACCATTTTGTTGGATGTCCCTTCACCTCCATGAAATTACAACAGTTATCTGGACAAATGAGATGCATCCAATCCTAAAATTAATCTCTCTTTTTTTTTTTTATTATTTCTTCTTTCCCTTTTTTTCCCCTCTGCAGGGAAGACATTTATTTACACAATTATCCTGCTTACATCACCATGGACCATACATTGCCTCAAGCTGGGACAGGAAAAGTCAGAAGCAGAAAAAATGTTAAAAAAAGAAATATCTAACAACAACTTCCTTCATTCTAGAAAACAACTCATGTCACCTATCCACCTCCTAATGCTGAAGGCTTTTAGCATCACTTTATTAAGCAAAATGACCACACAGCCACATCCTCTTAGATACAGCTTACGAAAATAAAGAACAAAAAACTGTAAAAAAACAAACAAACAAACAAACAAAAAAAAACAAACAAATGTGTGTGTGAAAGAAAGATGATAGATGTGGCTGTGAAAACATCAATTCTGCTGTGAAGCAGAAAGCCGTAGGAGAGGAGTATCCAATCTCTCCCTATAGGCCCAGTGACCAGTCATGCTATATGCGAAAACCTGCACTCCTAAGACCACACTGTGAAAATGATGGCTCACATATTGTGGCCTCTGTGACTCGAAGCTGAGCCTCCCCATTCTTCTAAACCCTTTATGAATAAGGCACTGCTCAGCATTGCAGAGCATACTCACCTTCCAACATTTCTCTTGGTGATTAAGGTCGTCATAGCCAAGGCCTACAAGTCTAGAAAGAAGCGTCTTTTATGTCAGATATTTGCATATGGTAGATGATGTATGGTAGCACACAGCATCCCAAATATTTAGAACAAAAAATATTCAACAAATGGACCTAAAATGCCCAGGTGTGGACAAGCCTCATTAGCAGTGAGTACAGACATCTAAGCAGACTTTAAGGAGGTCAATAGTGCCCTCTAAAGGAAACTCATGTGACATACAAGAGTTCTTGACGGTTGTATGCACTGCCCATATGGCCACTGTATGATCCATAGACTACTTCGGAGTTGTAATTTAATTGATAAGCCAACAAAATACAGAGTCCTTCATATCACTTCTGAATCTGAGAAAGGCAGCCCATGTAAGGTTAACCGGTTTGGGTTTTTTCCTCCTCAAACATTTGCTGTCCAGGGTAAGAAAGTGTTTTGGTCCCAAAACGCACATAAGTGTTGTTGGGAGCATGACCCCAGATCACGGCTCAGGAAAGAAAGCTGCATCAAACAGGCTCACAAAAGCAAGAGTGTGCCAGAATGTACTTCATAAAGCGTTATCCAGACCTAAATAACACAGAACAGCAGCAGGTACACGCCTGGGAATGAGAGGTGTGAATAAAGGAGCACCAGAGAGGAACCAGAGCTCTGTAAGCAGTGTTTTGTATCAGCTTTACCCATCATGAGTTTGCAGCTACTTTGTGAAGCACTTACAAAATTCAACATATTCCCTTTCTAGAAATATGAAGTACCATGGTCAATATGTTTCAAATTTCCACCATTTGCAAGTTAGAACTATATTTAAACAGAAGAACTCTCGGTAACAGCAAATTTAAAGATGACAAGTTTTGCTGTAAGCGACTACAGAGGTAACACTCAAATCCCGAGCCGTGAGCTCTGGCTGAGTGCCACAGCCGAGGGCTGCCATTGGGCCAAACAGGGGAAGAGCTCCTGAACTCCAAAGTACAAATTTGCAGATCTTATTTAGGGGTTAACAGAACTTCAGGATGACAACAATCTGCTGGCTGGAAAGATTCATCTTACTTAGAATTCAATAGGCACTGCAAGGCTCTGCTCCTCAGAAAAATCAGGCCCGTTTGTTGATTGCCACTCATTAAAATGAGGATTTACTGAATTAGGCTTCAGATGAACTCTAGACCTCAGAGAGCAATTCATAATTGAGAAGAATATGGAAATATTAATATTGCATTGAATCAACTATTTCTAGTGAATGTTGTAAATGTTGCTCATGCTACATAAATGGTGGATATTTTTCCTGGATTGCGGGATGCTGGGATTTATCAACTTAAGCAAAACTGCATCCTGTGCCATCATACGCGGTGGATTCAGTAGAAACAAAATCCAAGAGGAAGAAGTACTCTTAAGAAAACATTTAATCCTATATTTGTGCATTTCTTTGATAGAAGAAATTACACATTGCAACTCGTTCCAAGACAGAAAACTGGCTGAATGCCTTTTGCATTCCAATATTTGAGATTCAGACAGAGGATGCCTATATACACATGAAAATGGAGCAGTGCCATCTAATGAATGAGAACTCAGACATTTTTAGTCTAACTTCTGCCAGCAGCGACGCACAGAAGGGCTCCGTGCCTCTCATTTTCTCAGGGTTTCCACATGGGTGCCACAAGGCCAATAGGTGCAGAGAGCACACAGAGACAAACTTCCAGTGAAACCCAGGCACTGTTGTTGTTATTCTCTAAGATGAGTTACGAGACAAAGAAAGCTATGCACCAAGCAAACAAATGACTACTAGTTAAATAAGAATCATGCCCCAGGACCCAGATGCTTGGTTCACACAGGCAGTTTAAGGTTTAGTTTCAGGAGAACTCAAACCCACATTTAGCTTTATAGCTACAGGAAGGCCAGGTACAGGAGTTCAGTTAGTGCCCTTTGACAATCCAAACAGCATTTCTTCATGTTGACTACTAGTAATTAACTGATCTTTAGTGAATTACAGAAGGTGGGTTATCCATCCTTGCTGTAAGAATTACTAAGCAAAGGCAAAAACTTTTTAGAAGCTTTACGAAACACAGCAACATGCAGCTTGAGTCCTGCAAACTCTGACGAGTGAACAGTAAAGGAAGCATTTAAGACTGGTGTAAATGGAAAAAGAATGGCAAGGTCTGGGATGCGGGAGCAGCAGATGGTTCAGCAGAAAGGCTATAATAGCAGCTCCTGCATCAACAGCTCACTGAGACCGTCACAGCAATATGCAGCTTTTCAGGTTACTGGGAATACAGGGGCAGCCTATATCCAGGCTAAAACAAAGACTTAAGCCATTAAACGGTGATGGTAGGCAGATGAAGACCAGCTTGGAGCTCTTGGCAGCTCAAAGAAGATGAGAAAGGACACAGAAGATCCTAACAACTCTCAGAAGCAGAGCTGGAAGAGCACCAAGGGGCACTTCCAAACCCCACTGCCTTCCACAGACCAACCAGTGACCAGGGGATGCAAGGGCTTCCTAGCAGGCAAGCCCCATACCCTAGGCTGCTGCAAGGACCCCTGGAAGGCCAACTGGGTATAAGAGTCCTGGCGTCCAGCTAGCAGACAAGGCTACTTCAACACATCCCTGTTAGTGCTTGTATGAAGTAGTACAGACAAAGCCAGTTTTGAACCATCACAACCCCTTCTTATGAGGCCCTCCAACATTACTTCAATCCACAGATGAGAAGAGACACGAGGCTGGTAGGAAGCTATAGGGCAAGAAAGGAAACCCAGAGAACGGGGAAAGTGAGGAGAGTTGAGGAAGAAGATAACTGTCGTGCTTAGGTGAAGTAACAACCAAAGCCAGAGAGAGTGAATGATAGTCAACAGGGGGGAAAGTCACAGCCACAGCAGCATAAGTTTATGAGACTGAAAGAAGAATGAGGGTTCTGAGGCAGTGGGAAGATTCACAGAAGTGACAGGAAAAGGTCCTTAAGACAAGGTTTGAGCAACACATTCCAGAAAACAGGAACCTGGAGAAAAGTACCCTATAGGGTACAGGAGAGATATTGCCTTACTGTGGCAAGAAAGAGTTAACATTTGTGCCCTAAATACAATGCTCTCATGTTCAAGAACAGATGGCCATGCAGGAGTATCTGAGACAACTTTGTCTAAGTAGCATGGAACAGCTTTGTGCAAAGGACTTACTAAGGGAGCATTAATAGCAGTGGGACATGGGAAGGACGGCAGAATCACAGAATGGCATAGGATGGGACCTCTGCAGGCCAACTGGTCCAACCTGCTGCTCAGAGTCAAGAAATAATATATGACAGGTGAAAAATTCCCTTGTGCCTTCACAGACACAAGGCTAAACCATACCTACAGGCCAAGTCAAGCTTATCCTTGGTTTTCTATGGCTGATGCATATGTCTATGGCCGATCCTTTGGAAGCAATAGTCGCACGTTGGTGGAATCACTACTCTATACTCTCTGCATTCTTTGCTGCAGAGCACAGAGTTTTTGACTATCAAAAGCAGATACACACAACAGTCAGTCTGTAGCTAACTCTGAACACACACACACACACACATCCATTGCAAAGACATGAACCTACATCTCGAACAAACTGGCTGGTGCTGAGCCAAGTGAGCCATACCTGTGAGAGGTATCCTAGCAACTCCTGGCAGCCAGAGGTCCTGGCTGACAGTGCACAATGATGCAATTGTTCTCCTGCTGACATCAAAACTTTGCAGCTAATCAAAGACAGAATTCAAAACAGGAGATCACATTAAATATGATCCAGCAAAAGAAAATTTTATAAATGAGCAAAGTCAGTCAGGGCATCTCTCCTGCTTAAAGTTGTCAGACGAGGACAAGAGAAGATCAGACTTCATGAAGTCACGTAGCTCTGGGGACAAAACCTCCCTTCCTGTAGTGATTCTCCTGAAGCTGTTAATTTCTGCAGTGTAGATCCTTGCTAGTCTTGACTTTAGAGCACTACGTTGAATTTATTATTTTCTGGAATACTAAAGGCTCACCCTGAGGACTCTCTGGTATGTAAATATCCACAGAAGTCCCATTGATGCACTTCTAGCCATTTGCCTCAAGGCATTTTCCTAATAAGACTTCTACTCCTAACACGCCAGATCAGATATTCTTCCATAACCCCCAACAGAGCTAATAAACTCT
Source organism: Alectoris magna (assembly GCA_030625065.1). Lineage (NCBI taxonomy): Eukaryota > Metazoa > Chordata > Aves > Galliformes > Phasianidae > Alectoris > Alectoris magna. The sequence goes on along the minus strand of CM060562.1, from coordinate 81,039,063 downwards.
GGGCTAGCAGAATTAGAGCTTCTGTCTTGGCACCAGCAATGAACCTCAGGCTACCAGGTAGCCTAAAGCACATCCTCTCCACATTTCCTCATTTAGGAGCATTATAGATTTGAATTTAACCTCTTTAGGCATGCATGCAATAGGCAAAGCAAAATTAGAAAACCAAAATTTATCAGAGTTCTAAAAAAATAATAATAATAAAAATCACTCTGATTCCTTAACTAGCGCAAAGACACCGCTTTCAAGCTTTTCCCAGCTCACTACTCTTACCACTACAGTGTTCTTCAGGCTTCACTTCAGCGTTGTAGGAGGACTTGGGATGCCATTTACATCTCTTCTCTTACATTACAGATGCAAGATTACCATGCCCTTCCCTCCACCCTATTCAAAAAGTCTTCTCACTTGAAATTTCCTTTTTCCTCTGCCAGGTGTGTCCTATTACCTGATCAAGTTCATCAGGTGCTCCTCAGTGGGAGACCATTTTGCCCAGGGCAGTAACCAACTCCTGAATATTCCAATAAAACAATTTAACAAACTGTAACAATCTTTCCATATTAGAACAGAGGATTTTTTTTTTCTCCAGCACAACAGGTTTGACAGCCTTATGATCTGAAAGTCTAACAAACAGAATCTACAACAGTATAAGCATCAAGTCATCATCACAGATCATCATCAAAACAGCTTGCATTTGTGGCCTATTCCTTACCCTCCAACATGGAGTGTTTTTAAAACACTTAACCAGTGCTAAAGCAACATGCACACTACATGGATATGGAAGTCAAGATCAGGGGTAAAAAGGACTAATGTACACTGATGAACCCAATCATAATGTCTATGGACCCTTTTAAGACCTTGCAGAAGTTGCTTCCAGACAGTGGAGAACTGTTACTTCTCAACATCAGAAATTCTGCTTGCAGATATTGAGAAGGATCCAAAAATTCCACCTTCCTGCTCCCTCCAAGCCCCAAGTGCATGATTTATACTTCCTAACTGTAAAGGCTTTTACACACAAGTAATACTAAAACCATAAAGATAGCAAGAAAAGACAATACGCTGTAGAGACAGAAAACAATTGGGAAAAACAAAAAAATGTACCTGTGGCACCGTTCCCAGCAGATTAATTTATTTTCACCCTCCTAGAGAATATACCTTTTTGTGTAAGCCAGCACAATGTTTGCTTCAGGAAAGGTCTGCTAGCAGAACATGGACACTTGTGAACTTAAGAAGAGGCTGATAGTACGAAGCAATTTAGGAAATACACATTTACAATTGAAATAGCAGAGCACAACAGTTCAGCAAGATAATTAGAGTTTGCCAGATGTTAATGGGTCACTGTGCAAACAAACCAACCAACCCTCCATCCACTACGTGATCCTTAATAACCACAGCAACTACATCATTGTTTTGCGTACTGTAATCCTCAGCCACAGAAAACAAAAGCAAACAGGCACAGCAATATCTTCATGAACACAGCCCCTTAGCCTTGAAGGGCAGTACTCATCCACAATTAAGACAAGAAAGTTACAAGATAAATAATCACTCACTTGCATACACTTCACATGCTTACAAGCCAACTTTTCCCTCTCAGAACATTGTATATCCCCAAACAAGTAACTGAGGAAGAATAACACAGACAATTAAGCTCATTACTTCTGGTCAGAATTAAACTTATATTCCGACAGTACGTAAATGAATGAGCTAAACCTTTAACATGATAATCAACATAAGCAGGTTTGCACTGTAAGCAAGCAGGTGAGCATGGGTTGCTTTTCGCTTTAGCCTGATTAGTGAGAATAGTCCCACATACCCAGTCTGCATCTATGACTAATTTTCTTTCTGAATGGAAGAGTAAAGAAAGTTATTGTATGATGCAGACACCAGCCTTTCTTTTCAGAAAAGCCGTAGTTTCCACAGAAATCTTGATTCAAAGCTTCTTGAAATCATGATAAACCCCTTCTGTATTTTAGTATGTTTTAAATCAGGCTCATAGGGAGTGTATCAGGGAAGCATTTAAAAATCTGCCACTCTAGTAAAGAATGATGACCTTCATGTAATTATCCGGAATGCCTCTACTATATACTTCACTGCCTACAATTCCAATTTATGTACATGCACCATGCAGTGAATTACATGACTAGCAATGTCACTACCAAACCCACTTCCACCACCCCTTCCCCCCGTCAGTAATACAATATAAAAAGTCAAAACTTTTTGTTAAAGACGATCTACACGTACAAATTTTACTCAACTGTTTTAATAAAAGCACTTTGTTAAAAAACAACTTACTAATGATCGGAATTTTATGTAGAAAATTCAAGAATTACAAAAAATGGCATTATATAATAAATATAACCTGAAAATATTGGACAACCTGGACAAGTTTGTTATTAAGGTCTCCAGAAAACCTATGCAGAAAAGAGACCAGCTGCTCCTGAGTTAGTTGTATTTCTGTTGAGGTTCTTCTGAGATAACACGATTACAGTGTAGAGTATTCTCTTTCTACCTGAGGCTTTGTGCAAGTCTCTTCTATCAATTTCATGACATTGATGTTACATACGCCTTTTCCTGATACAGTTTACAGGTTCTCAGAATGCCTGAGAAAGCAAACCGAAGCTTAAAAGAAGTAAACCAAACTAAAAGCAGTGTACGGTGAGCAGCCTACAGGTAAAAAAAATACTTCCTACACTGGCTAACCAGAGATGCACACCTACTAGCTGCTCTGAATGCCAACACTGCCACTTAAAAGCTCGTTACTTTCTCAGCCAGCTAACTCTGTCATAAATAATTCTCCTTTGTGAGAAGTATGATTTTACTGATTATCACAGATGACACAAGTCTCAATAATTAAGAGAGTGATAGCAGGAGAAAGACTGTGTGCGGAAGTCAGCAAGAGAGCACAAAGCATCTATGAGTGCATGTAGGTGAAGGGTGTGCATGAGTGTAAGCCTTTGTAAGACCTTCCCTTCCTACAGCATCCCTACCAGCACTGCGCTGACTAGACTCTGGCACCCCAAGCCAAAGCTGCACAAGTCAGATAGTGCCATGTGGCAACAGGAACCATTGATCTGGAGCCAAGGTAGGGGCAAGAGCGTCTTCTTTGTCTTAAGTGGAAAGCTAGTAGCTATCTCACCTATCAGCAAGTTCCTCAGGACAACTTCACTGTCTTACTGCAAAAATAGTCACAGCCAGATCTCCGAGGCCTGTATTTAGATATGATTTTTTTAAAACAAATTTCCTGCATGTAGGTTAGGCTGTTCTATCAGAGCACATCTTTCCTCTGTACAAATATATCCATTTAAGTAAATTACTCCTTCATAAGGCTTTACATCTGAAACATTTCAAATCTGTATCTAATAAATATTATGTGAAAATATTTATTCAGTGTTCACATATGAAAAATATAAAATATGATCATTGTAAGACTACTTCTTCAATCTCATCTTCTAAAGAACCCAGGGTTTTAAAAGCTGGCTTGCTTCCAGTGTGTTGCAGACGGTGTCTGCTTAGGTTTCTTCCTTCACTGAAAAGATCATTGTCTTCTTTTACTTTGATTTTACTGTCTTTATCAAGGAGGGTGTTACTAGATTCCCAATCTACGTCAAAAGATTTCATATCCTTACTTTTAGGAAGGAGGATGGTACTGGCACTGCTTCCAAAGAGTTGTTCCATTAAATTGGACTTCTTTTCTTTCTTACTATGGAAATCTGCATTTTCCTTCATGTTTTCTTCTAAAGAGTCACCTTTTTGATTAAGCCAACTTGGTCTCCCTGATACTTTTCCAAAGGAAGGTACATAACTACCAAATGTTAACTCATTACTTAAATCTACAGTCCTTAAATTTCGCTGCTTCTGCCCTTGTGCTCTTGTGGCATCCTCCTGGTTGTCTTCTTGGGGAAATCCATTTGTAACCTTCCCTGAAATTTCAAACAATTGACCATTTTTTTCTTTCTTCTCCGGAGAATCAGATTTTTTCAATGTATTTATGAACGATGTTTGGGAAGCAAGTTTCATGTTCATTACATTTTGAGTTTCTCTATCAATTTCATTCATTTTGGCAAGCAGAAATTCACTTTTTCGACGTTCTTCCAGCATTTCAGCACTTTCTGTCTCTATTTCAGGTTTGTCTGTTTCTGTTTCCATCTTTGTTTTATCTTCTTTATCCAATGAAAAGCTGCTTTCTTTTTTCATTTTGTCACATTCTTCCTTTTCCCACTCTGTAGGAAGTTTAAACATTAGTTACAATGTCTTAGTCTTAAGCTGCCTTTATAAGAATGTTTTGAAAACAGTGCAAGGAAAAGCCACTGAGCATGCAATATGCTCTTTTACACACAGTGTGGTATTCCCATTGTAAAAAAAAAAAAAAAAAATTATTCAAAAAATTACAGCTAAATCCACCACATTCTCTGCTGAGATACAAAGGTATACTATCATTTTAATGAAAGTATTAGGACACTTTCCACATTTTAGAACATCAGTGGAAATTCATTTCTGCCAACTGCCACCTTATTTCCTGGCTTTGAAGAAAAATTAATATAACACTGCTGATTTTAGTAGTTCCAACTTGCACAGTACTTTGGCTTTCTTTGACAGCATCACAGACACTGGGATATATAGATTTTACTGTAAAGGGAACCAATCCTGTAAAGCTCTCAGGCAACAAAGTCACAGACAGTCGTTACTGTTTTCAAGTTGTGCATGACTTTAAACATTCCGCATCTTCTGTCTAAGACACTTTCACACAAGAGTCTCATATGCCATTATACAAATACAATGAGAGTGCCTGTGCTAATGGCAATCTGCATAAATATAAAGGGGCACATAAGGTGCAGAACAGTAATTCAGCTACTAACATGTGCAAATGTTTATGTGTACAAGAAAGCTTCTAAGAATTTATCTTCTCAAAATATTTTTTAAAAATATTTTCCTAACAAGTCACAACAGACATGTTAGGTCAAAAGCTGAATACAACTACTTGGCCTATTCAACACATTGGCATTTCCTTTTGAACTCTTAAACTGTTGATTGATGTTTTCACAAAGTTCCACGCTATCTACTGTACTTCTGACCAAGCCTACAGAAATAACTCCAACAGTTCAGTTTATATGTATTTTCAATCACGTTGTATCTGAAAATATCACTACAACAAGTAAAGTAGCTACCTTTCTGTATGCAAAGTGGGGAAAATACCAGCCTACACGATAAGAAAACATGGTTGGAATCATCTTAGACAGGTAACGGAGCAAATTCTTGGCCTGCTTAAGTTGTGCACCAATGTGAGTGGAAGTAGGGGAATTTATGTAGAATTTAGTTAAAAGCAGCTGTAGTTTTTCAGATTTCTTCCATGTCATCTACAGTAACTGTTTCTGTTAATTAACTATAATCACTGAAAGAGCATTTTAACATGACAGGATGTGGTCTGTCTGAAATACTTCAAAATACATAAAAGAATCTTATAAATGTAAGCCACTAGTATGTTTTGAAAGCCAAATGAATAAAGAAAAAGCAATATTAAGATGTAAGGATAGAAACTGATATTTCTCAAATAGCCACACCAAATGATTCACACAAGATAAGAAGATAGTAATTTATCTCCAATGATACAAGTGAAATAAGTACTGAAAAAAGAGGCCTTATTAAGGACAGAAGATTTGTGCTACAACAGTAGCAAACTACTGTCTACCTTAATAACATCTAGCAAATCAGAGATAATGTCAGCATTTACTTGCTATGTCATCCTTGTTTTGTAAAGCAAAATCTCTCAGACTTCAATATTTTTTGCTGCTACAGACTTAATCACATCCGAGTACAGGATTCAGATTACTCTATATTCCATTTTTCCTTCTGATCTCTTTGCATAACATAACTGAAAATAATTTTCCAATGTACTGATCTCTGCAAAATCATTTTGCTCTTCTCACACACACACAAAAAAAAAAACCTAGCAGTCTCACTTGCTTAGTATTCTATGTTACATTTTCCAGCTTTCAGCTGCCCATTTTCTTACCATCACATAGCTTTTGAAACCTCTCCTCTGAAGTCTGTAGTTCCTGAACACGTTTCAGCTTCTCTTCCTTTTCTCTGTCTTGCTCTTGTTTTAGGAGGTCTGCTTGCTCTTTCCATTCTTTGTTTCCAGGCTTGTTTTCCTGAAACAAATTGATACAATAACAAACTGATGCAGAAAAATAATCAAACAAACAATATCATATGATCTTCCATTTCATTCTGAAATTATGTTCTTTACTGTTAAGCATAAAAACGAGCAAGACATCTAAGCAAACCAGCTCTGACAACTCAGGGATTTGGCATTATTATCTTAACACCTCTAACATTCATCTGAAACAAAACTAACAACCAATTCTATTCAGTAGCACACATTTCGGGAACACTGCTGCTTCAATGTCATAAAATAAAATTGTCACTGTGTTAGAATAGTTTTCATTAAAATTCAGTAATTGACTTTAATAGAAGCCAGACCCAAGTCCACTTTTGTTTTAGCAAACAAGCAATTAGTTACCACAATCTGACTTCCTACTGAGGTGAGCAGGTTGTAGATTCAGACAGTTTCACAATGGTACTTAAAGTTACGGAGTATCAAGTAACAAACGGTGAAAGAGAAAGGTTCATTCTTGGGTTAAAAAAAATAAATAAAAAATCAGCTGATGAATATACACACACACTTAAAGGAAAATACACTTGAAAAGATATTAACGTCAGCAGTAAAAATCGCTAACAAAAGCAAGGAAGAGAAAGGCAGCCTAATCCAACAAATGGATGCTAATCTTGAGGGCTTGTGCCTATTTCTCTAAGAAAGCATATTTTACTTTATATGGGAGTTTACTTTACTCTAAAATAGGTGAAATAGACTACCTAACTTCAATTTACATTACTTAAAGCAACAACTGGATTCCACAAGCTCTGCTTGTACCTGCTGCGTGCTTATGGAACTCACACACTGAAGTGCTGGAAAATACATACATTAAGCTATAGCCATACTCACAGAACAGATTCTGGAATGGAATGCACGAATGAAGGAGCCAGCCATGAAAATACTTCCCTCCTATCAGGAAGCCAGTCAAGACCATCATGAGAGTATTATTTCTTACAGATAGTCCTAGCCTTATGGAAGGAAAGTGCATCAAATTTGTACCAGAACCTGTCTAATGTTATCCTTCAAATCTCTAATTCTAGCCTGAGCTCACAGAAGCATTAGGAATACTTCTAACTGTACTATTCTATAATAAAAAGGAAAACAGGAAAAAAAAAACAACAAAAAAATCCAACCACATTCACAAAGCTGGATAAACGACAGAAGAAATACCAGTACTCTGACAATAAGAGGAAGCATTAGATTTATGGGTCGTGAAATAAATTTGCAAAGTAAAAGAAACCATAATTAAGACCAAAACAAAAAGAAAGACAAAGCAGCCAGCACTGTTGCAACAGACTGCTCACATAAGCTTTAGAAGTAAAGAAAAGGAGAAAAACAAAATGAAGGCTTGAAAACTTCAAAGAAATGGCAGAGGCAGGAAAAGAAACAGAGTTAGTGGCCATCAGTAAGACACAGAGTATGGCGAACTGTCACAAAAAATGGCACGCAATATTTCTGAAAGGGCAGAGTTTCTCTTAAAGATCAGAATGTTGTCTAAATTATATTTTCTGTATACTTAATTTTTTTTTTCCTAAAAAGCAAGCTGTATATTCAACATTCAGTCTGATAATTTAATTATATGGAGCAAGTCACATTTTTTTTTTTTTTTTTTTTTTTTTTTTAAATGGAACTCACTATTCTGGAAAGAATCTTCTCTTTCTTATCTACTGCATCACCACAGACAAATTCTGATTCTGGAGGAAGTCCTACAGGTGAGAAGCATCCACTGGTCTGTACTCCTTTTGTGAGCTGTGCTCCTTTTTTGATATTTTGGTTGTTGGCTGTAGAAAATAAAAACAAAATGTAGCTTCACTTTAAAATATCCCACTGTGTATCTACCCCTGATTTTTAAGTATTTGCAAGTCTAGAAGTGGAAAGTGTTGACAAGTTTCATGTAACTGTTTCCAGCACCTGTTACATGCTAAATAAACAAAAAACCCCAAAAAACAACCAACCAAAAAAAAAAAAAACAACCCAAACCCACGTGTAAAAGCATGCCCACAAGAAGAAAAATAAAGCTACGTATAAAATCATAACAGAATACCGAATATTTATTAAAAAATTAGCCACAAGATATGTTTTCATCTTCTTCCTTGTCACAGAGTTCAGAGAATTCATATTCAGAGAAGTAAACTCCTTAAATTAAAATATACTTTTTCATATCTTAAAAGCATATAAACTTAGTTCTATTTAATAACATATTTTAATACCTGAACATAAAAACAGATTAATAGTAGAATATACTAAAATGAGCAATAGATAAAGCAATCAAAATGTTGGCATTAACTATTTAAAACAGTTCCAGAAATTCCTTCTTCTGACAAATAGATTCTACTGATCCAGCAAAAACTGTCTGAGTACACAGAGACGTACAAACATAAACGTATATTTATGCTGGTAGCATAAGGCTTGCGGCTGTTCTGTCGCTCCAGAAGAAAATCACTGCAATGATGCTTTTAGAAGATTACGTTCTGGAACATATGTACTCTGATGAAAAATGTACCATAGCCAATCTGACTAAATAAATTTCAATTGGAGAAAATTATAAATAAAAAACTTTCCCAAAATACAGCAGTGACATTTCATATTTTCAGTCTTCAGTTCACTGTCATGCAGACAACTACGATCTACCAGAAATTTCACTGTACAATCTTCTGGTCCTCCTTCATCCAAGAACATCTGATAGGAAAGAACTTAAGAACATAGAGGAAATTTAAAGTTCTAGTTCTGCTGCAGTTACAGGAAAGTCATCCCGTGCCGTCCTTTTGTAATGACTGCTGTGTAGAAAGCAGTGCAAAAAAATTAAGTCATCTCAGACAAGCAGCGATAGGGTCAGCATGATATAAACCTGGTAAAGTCTAATTTCAAAGTAGTGGTACTAATTTTTCTGCCTTTACTGCTTTATTTGTTACCTTTCTTTCTTTGAATAACATCCATGCCTTTTCTCGGTGATACCTTCAGCATACGATTAGCATATATATTTTTTGCATCAAGTTCTCTTTCTTTTTCCTGTTAAGGAAAGAGATGTAAGCAGAAGGAGTTAGTAATGTTTCATTTGCTAGCGGTAAATTAAAATACACGTTGTAAATGGAATTTAAGTAAGGGCATCAACAGTTCTTTCCAATTTTCAAGGAGAACAACCACATTCCTAACTTCCCTTGTGCTCAAAAATTCAAATAGAACTTTCCTCTACTCCTAAATCTCATTAGCAAAATGCTCTGGAAAAAAAAATACTGCAGCTCTGCAGCAAAAATTAAAGTAAATGCCAGTGTTTCCATAAACATGACTAACAGTTGTGATGTATATATAGATTGCACAAGAAAAATTTCTGTATTGTAGAGTTAAACATTTCAAGGTTAATTGTCACAGGGTGTGTTAATACCACAGAGCAGTGTCCCACTGAATCATACAGTAAAAGGCATGCTATATGAAAGTCTTGTTATATTTATTAACTAAAATACAGAAACGAACAGCAAATTACCAGAAGCCATCTGATAATGAAAATATTTTCAGAATATCAAACCCTCCACTAACAAATCGTGCTTAAAACATTCACTATTAACAAACAGAATTTTGGATCACTAGCACTGTGTGCTCAACAACTGGTAAGGTGACAAACTGCTGCATCTTCAGTATACAAAAACGTTTCAAACATGGAGTTTCCTTATAAAGGCCTTGTGTTTATAAAGGCGAATTGATAAGGTAGAATACAGTGCTTTCTGAATCACAGTTTTACAGCAAAATTCAGAATTTTGGCAACCAAACCAGGAGTTAAATAAAACTCTGCATAAATTTAGTAATGTATGTAGATCTCACAACTAATCTTTACACAAGCCTACTGAAATCCAAGTATGTTAGTAACATAAATGGCTGCATATAGCTGCAGATCTGATTTAAAAAACAAGTCTTCAATATCTAACTTTCCAGTAAATCTTGTGGTTTAATAACCACCCTTGGCTATGCATTTGGTCTTGCTTTGCTTAACTAGCGCTAACAGTAATGATAACATGGAAACACTGCTACTCAAAAACAGACTGTAGGGACGGAGAATAGAATTTATCAATTTGAAATAGGAAAAGAACTCTCATGATATAATCGAGTACATTATCAGAAAGTGCAATCACTGCTAAAATATGTAAACTTGATTACAGGTACTTCCAAAGATAAAACACCAGAACACAGAGACCAACTTGCATTGCTTCACATCTTACCTTCAGCTTCTGATTTAGTTGAAGCAGCTCTTCTTGGAGAGCTCTATTTTTGTCTTGAGCTTCAAGCACTTTTTTTTTCTTCAATTGTAACTCTCGTTGAAAACTGCTACCACTTAATTCAAGATTTTTCTCCAGATCCTTCAATTAAAGCAACAAAATAATACTTTTTAATAACCAAGAACACTTTTTTTTTTTAAATAGTCAACGTGGTTAAAAAAAAAATAAACAAACATCTTGGATTCAAAGATCAATTCTGCCACTATAACACCAAATACATTTAAACCCTAATCCTAACGCTTAAGGGGGCAGACACAGCACTTGCAGGTGCTGCTGCTCATCTTTCTGGAGTAGTAAGAGGCAATCTGGGGACGTAATGGTATCCACTAGCCAAGGTTCCTGAAACAGGCAGAGAACGCACCTCCATATGTTTAGTAAAATCCTGACCTGATGGTTTAGAAATGAGACACCTCCTGAAGAGGAAGAAGACAGGAAATGATTATAATCTACTAGAAAGAAATTTGTGATTGTTGTTTCTTTTACATACCCTCACCTCTCAACAGCTGTTTTACGTGAACCTGTGATGATGACAGAAGGAAAACAGCAGATGAAAAGATTCTCACTTTGAGGGTATGACTCATTTTCATATATTCCACGACTACTACAAATGCTGAGATACCTGATCATGAAACTCCAGGTGCCAGATGGTGACACTACAGGGTTACTGGAGAAATGTAGCCATTCCCACTACAGGAATATTCCTATTACTTTCAGGTTTATTTCATGAAGGCTTACTCTCCAGTTTAATCCTTCAGATTGTTGGTATCTATTATCACCATAATATAACTTACAATTAAGTACTGATACTTACAATTACAATGAAGATAATTTCAGCTACACATGGTATTGCATATAACTACCAACAGTATAATATTGCTAACACGATTTTTTTTTTTTTAAAGTAAGATGAGTTTTTAAGGCATGTCTTTAACTATTTTTGCAAATAAAACTAAAACATATTGAAGAGATTCTTAAAATGGACACCCACAAAAATGTGCTAAAGCTTATTTCAGTAGTTAAAAAATTGCTGTAATTTTCTTCAGCTCAGCTCTCAGATGTGCAGAATTGGGGACAAAAAAACCCACTACATGAATGCAGTTCACAAGAATATATACTTAATATATACATATTTTATTTGTTTTATATATATATACTTTAAAGAATTGTAGTACATAGTTCTCTGAATATCCCATAAATGTTTAAGAAACGCTTCCTCTTCAGTAGAAGGAATTAGACTGCATAAAGTTACATTATGGCTGCTTGCATTTTAAAAACATTATTACTAGTTCTAGAAACATTCAAAAGCACAACTCTGCTGCATATACACTGACACGTAATACTTAATTTGTAAACAGCAATTTGAATGCATGACTACTGAGCATACAACCATATAATCACTTCAGGAATAATTTTTGCACATAAGTAGCATCAAGTAAGAGAAAGATTTTCTACTTGCTTCACCACAGTGAAGTAAAAAAAAAAAAAACAAGAAAACCAGAAGCCAAACCAATACATAAAACTTATCTGAACAAGAATTTCTTATCAAAAGCTCATCTCACCTTAATTCTTTTTTCACTCTCCTCTAGTCTGCTCTCTGCATAGGCTAGCTTCTTAGCCAGGTCATCTCTTTCAGCAAGGTGTTTATCTGCAGACAGCTTTTTCAGTTTCTGCAAGACAGTTTTTGTTCGGTACAGTTCATCTTCTGAATCTTTTAGCCTTCTCTCAGTGGCACGTTCCCTCTCTTGAGATTTTCGTAGGCGCTCCCTTAATATTCTAATCTCATTGTTGTGTTGAGCGATGAGCTGAGAGATTTCATTTTCTGTATCTTCGAACTTATTCAAGGCTTTCTCCTGCCTGTGCTGAAGCCTCTTCAGTGCCCTGTTTTCCTTCTGCAGCTCGTCCAGTTTGATATGGAGTTCAGTCAGTTCATTTCGGAGCTCATTGATTTTCAGCAGCCTAGCAGAAAGAACTCTCTTTGTAACAAGATCTATATCTTTTGCAGGAGAATCCCTAGTGAGGCTTTGAGAACGGAAACCCCACCGTGTCCCTCTTTTGCTTGGTGCATATTTGGAACCCAACTTCTTTGTGGCTAAGAGAGGAAAAATAAAAAGCATGTTTATTACAAGACAATGCAATTTATCAATTCAGGCATCCTTCTCGGAATGAAGTTCCGCCTGAAACAATTCTACAATACTTAGCAGAGACTGCAGCTTTCAAATCAGAAAATAAAAAGCATGCATGTGATAGTATTATTGTGCTTCTTTCCACAGACTTAAAAAAAGGATGTTATGTCTGTGATTTACTGGAAGAGGTAATACCTGCAGACATCAACATGGAAGCATCGCAAAGCAATCATCTACAAACTGTATCAGAAATAACAGACATTTTATTAATATTTGATTACATTTACTAGCTTGCTTAAGATAGAAATACTGTACTCTTACGCATGCAATACTACCAAATGCTTTTAAAATTGCAACAATTATCTGAGAGCTAGCTAGTTATGTATTATGCAAGATGTGATTTCCTCAGACAAATGCAACAGTGTTTTCAAATTCATGCTGACAGATAAAACTGCAATTTTAAAGGGTCAAAAAAGCCTCCAAAGCAAAATCATAAATACTATGAAAATTCAGTTGTCCCTTGAATAACTTATTCCTGTATCAGAAGTTACTTTCCTCAGAGTATCCTTATTTGATTACTAGTATCCATCACTTACATTTTTATTTGCTATTATTTTATTCCCATTGCTGCAGATAAAAGCTAAACATTGCTGTTTCTATCTTATTTGCATCTCAGGCAATGCTGGGAAGAATAAAGCACATCACACACCAAAAATACATCTTAAAACAACTGAATATACACACAGCTTAGTAGAAAAAATACTCTGAGCACTGGTTTTTACAGTATAGAGACTTGAAAACTGGTATATAGAAATAATGCGGTTACGCACACACAGTGTGTATGACAGCAAATCCTTCCTTCCCTTTAATGCTCATCATGCTTCTATTCTACAAACAATGTTTTTCAGCAAAAATAACGACTTTAAAAAAAAACAAACAGGAAATAAAAAGTTTCCTTCCCTCCCCCCCCCCCCCCCCCCATAATACTTTTGTAACATTCAGGTATGAAAAGATTAACTAACACAGGAACTGCATCTTTCACTAATACAGGAATCACATCTTTCCTGCTGACAACTAAGCACACTCCCATGAACCTCGCAGCCTAGCCTTCAAACGCCTTCATGAATTTCTCCAGATTAAGAGCAGAACAGAAAGTTCAAATACCAAGTTTGCACTTCCGATGATATAGTTAAGTTAGGGAAGAGCACATTTCAAGAACAACACTACATTCACCAAGCCTTCATGTAATAATTATATTCAAATTTAGCTACACCAAAGACCTACTCATTTCTTTGCCTACTCCAGACAAAACAGAACAGTGGAACTGCAGTTCTTGTTTCTCAGACACCCAACCCACAACTGCAATGCCACTTCCGAACATAGAGAAGCTCGACAAAATTCTGGGATCTGAAGAGATGCCCTCCCTGGAAAACTCTGCCACCAAGGATTTGCAAATGAAACAAAGTATTTGCTAAAGAAAGGCAAGATATGCTTTCACTTCACTAGAAAACACATGCAACTATTTAGAACAACCTGTCAAAATGTGGCAGAGAGGCTTCGTAACCCTCCTTATACCCTGAAGCTGTATATCCATACTTTCGTCTTTTGCAGGGATGTCCGCTTTCCCCACAGTCTCAATCAACAAAGCAGCTCATGTACAGCAGCTCATGAGGTACATGTGAGTGAGCTCAGAGTGAAGCTTTATTTTACTCTCAGGAAAGGCCTATTAAAAAAACCTCTTGAATTTCCACTCCACAAGCAACTCAACTTCCCCCAAACATTTTTGTTTTGTTGTATTGCAACATTGGTGACTGTTTTTTAGGCTTGTTTTTTTTAAAAAACTACACCTTATTACACAAGAAAGCTCAGTCAAGTACACTTCCACAACAGAAGGATCTTCTCTTGTATGGACTGTGTAGTATCACCTTGCCTTGGATCTTGTTAAAGACTCAAAGAGAACAACAGCAAGATGCAACAAAAGGCTAGTCTAAGAGCTGCGCTTTCCTGTCAAAAGAAACATGAGTAATTCTGAAAACTAAAAACATCTCCCTTTTACAGCAGTAGGTTAATTTCATTTTTCAACTGAACAGTTAAGAGTCTACCTGCCACCTGCAGTATAATTCACATAAATGTTATTAGTAGATTCTTAGAACAGTAAATTTCCCACTTTTATTCCAACTTTCAAAGACCCTTCGGAGCGGTTGCAAAGGAACAGTTTTTGCTATCTACCTACCTTGGTAGTGCATAAGACTGTCTGAAGCTCTTGTTTTGTGATCTTGCTTTTCATGGCTTGTAGATGGATAGCTTAGAGTAGGCGAACGGTCAGATGAATGGGATGCATTATCTTCATCTGAATAATAAGAGTCACTATTTCTATCCTCATCTGATCTTCTGCCTTGTTCAGAATCTGGGCTCCTTACCCTTTCTCCCATTTTTTAGATTTAGCAGCTTTCCAGACTCTTCTCAAAGACCGTTCATTTTGACACAAAGGACCTTTTAATATTCACAGCAGCAGAAGCTGGATTATTTCTTTGTGTTTATCATCTTCATCTCCAAAGCATGAGATCTTTGTAGTTCAGCTCAGCAAACAGAAGTTATCATTCCAAATGCATTTTTCTGTAACAACTGAGAGAGATAAAAAAAAAAAAGTGAGAATGGCTTTGCTGTTAAGAAAGATGTAAGAACTGTAAAATTACTCAGAATTCCTATAACCTTGTGATGAATAGCTACATTAGCCTTATTATTTATAATAAATGAGACAGATGCCACTCTAGGAACGGAGCTAGTAATACACTCAATAGTTTGAGGCAATTCATCGCCTAAAGATTATCAGAAAATTACTATAGCTGAATCTAAAAGAAATTATTTCCAGCCCAGACAGCAGATAAGCCCCTAGAAAATAAACCAAGTGAAAGCCTGAAGCTATTCAGGAAGCTAATATAAACATGCTGAAAAACTTTCTAGCCCAAGAAACTGACAACTTATTCCTATGACTAGAACTGAAATGGTATTTGCAGATTTAGACTAAGCTTTCCGTACCTCCTCACCTCTGATGATGTTAAATGAAATCCCTGATTAAAAAAAAAAATTAAAAATTGATCTGAAGCTTGTTGTTGTATCCCTACCTAATGACCACTGAGATCCTACCTGTGTTAGTGTGCTCCTTGCCTTGGGAAGTACTCTTGAACCCTACAACTCATAGTGCATCATGAACTGCTTCCAGAACTGGTAGGAGCACATGTGCTTTACCATGCCAATGCATGTACAGTCTTTTAAATGACTATTTTTAAAGTAACTGATAGGGAGACCACACTGCTGGTATGTGGTAAACATCACGTTTTACACCCGGTATATGGTAAACATTACCAGGTGTAAAAAGGGAATTACTGCTTCTGCAGACTGTCTTATGACGTAAACTGAAAAGTCTAATCTTTATGTAAAAATCACCTTTGCACTTTTCAGACACTGAGAACATGGAGCAAATACACTGAAAGTTTTCCTTACCTTTCCTCAGTCAAAACTGAATTTTTTCATCAGTGCATGAAGTATTTTACTGCCTAAACTCAGCCTCGTGCACCTTCCACCTCTCTCCCCACAGTTCTCAAGCTTATTTCTCCACCTATTTCCAATCTTTCCAACCTAAAGACATCAGGCCCCTAATGGGTGAATAAATAGTACTCACACAAGAGCCCAGCACTTCAGCCTGTAGAATGACATAACCATTTAGAAACAAGATAGGAGCTCAAGTAAACTACGCACAAAAACATTGAGCTGCTTTCAATCAAATCTCTTCTAGACTGCAGGGCATATGACATATCTGTAAATGAGCTGCAAATTTTTCACCATATTATGTCACTTTGCTATCCCAATAAAATAAACTTCCCATGCTTTTCTGGCCTTCTGTTCCCCTGTCTATACAGAAGAACAGCATAGCCAGGCAGAACAGAAACATCAGCTGCCAAGACAGTTTTCATCACAAATTCAAGCTTTCCAGCCCACTACATTGTTAGCATACACAGCTCTGCCTCCAGTGACAAAGATGGATTTGCCCTCATAATCTATATGGCAGGAATTAGAATATCCCAACAGATTTCTAAACTGAGAAGCTGCTGGGAAATAATTACTGAATTATTTGGAAAAGAGTGTTTTTCTTGGGGAGTAACTTTCTAATATGCTGCTTTTGGAGCACTTAAGTATTTCCAAAGAGGTCAAAATAAATCAGGTGCCTGAAACTTATGTCGAAGAGTATTCTGATGAAAACAGAAAGAAGATGAGCAATGCTTAAGATCACTTGTCCTAGAGATTTCTTAACACGTGCTGGAAGAAGTCAGCTGTGGTGAACATTCAGACGATCAGCAATGACTATTTTTCTTTTTCATGAAGCTATCAAAGGTATTTCAGAAGTATACACCTAACCATAATTGTACTACCTCGTTTGCCTGTGAAGGTGACAAAGATTTCACAAGCATTAATGAGTGCAAGACTAAGATCATGTAAGACATTTGAACTTGTGAGGGCACAACCATACTCCCAAAGAGCTCTGCTCCTCAATACTGGTCTCACAGAATTTATCATCTTGCTCCTTGACTCCAAAATGAAACACAGGCACAGTTTTGGCAACATCTCTACAGTGTGCACAGATAGGACAGCATTAGGTCTGCCTCCACAAGATACCTCGGGTGATACTAAAGATAGGAAATAAAATATAAGCTAAAGGTAAAATAGTAAAATAACATAAAATCTACAGATAACACTCTGTAGGGCTGTAACAGGCATCAAGCTACTTCAGTCATTGTGACTGAAACAACATAAAAACTGTAATTGCGTTTGCAGCCTACAACAAATGTGGTGTTGTCACTGCTTGCAAGAAGCCATAGGCTTTATTTTCAGCTATCAGAATGGGCCACGGGACTTGTCAGACATTGTTTGGACTCTTCTTGGATGTCTGGAGCTTTATTGAGGTTCATTTAGCTGCAAGAAAATTAGCTAACCACCACACAGCTTATCTAACTAGTTTTTGCTTAACTTTGTATAACTGTTTGCTTTAGCACCCATAGTTTGATTTATAACCAACAGATAGCAATAAGCAGTAGTTATTCTGTGCAGAGTAAACTGTCTATGAGCCTTGGAAAAACAGAGCATGGAGGATCACAAGCACGGGATGACTGTGGGGGCCTTAAAGTACACAGGGCAATAGTGGGGCCCTGTGCTGTAATAGCTCACCAGTGGTCAATTAATTATTGCTCACCAGGTGATACAGCCTTGGTAATGGGTAAAAACAGTTCTATAAGTAACAACACACAGAACAAAGGACAAGTTCTCAACAAGTGTAAAATACACCAAATATAGTAAATTCAGTTATGATACAGAGCCATGAAGTGCTGAGGAAAGAACAAGGCGTACAGCATGTAAACAAGCATAAAAGTGATCCCCAATGGACACATGAAGAGAAAGAAACCATCAACACACTCTTCCTCCTTCCAAGTGAGGATATGGGATGCTGACAACTCCACCCTCTGCCCCAGACAAAGCCCTTCAGGTCCCAGAGGGAGAGTTGATGGGTGAAGAAAGTTTGGTATCAGAGGTTTTATCGCTGTAACTGCACATAACCTGAACTATGTTAATATCTGGACTAGTACTAAGCTTTTGATTGGGCTGTTAAGATTTTAATTAGATTAACAACCAGTTCTCAGCTCTGAGCTCCCTTGTTTGCTCACAGCAACAGGCTGACTGAAACAATCCGGTGGGAAGTCAAGCAGCATGGTCTGCCCTGGAGTGCTGAGGTGGGCAACCCGGTGCCAAAGGCACCACATCCACAGCTGTTAACATCAGCACGCCTAACTTCTGCAGCGGTACTAACTTCTTTATTGGGCAGCTATCTTCAATGATGTGTGCATAGCCAGGGTGCACCCTACTTTTGTCTGCCGTTAGGACACCGGAAGGACAGAAAGGAATCTCTGTGCACAATCTTTTTTCCTTGAGAATAAAGCATATTTAAACCAAAACAAGTGGTACAGCATTTTGGGAAAAATGTAAGTGTCTGCAATTCAATTATCTAGATGTCTAATTATATATATAAAACAAGAACATTTGCTTTCTCTTACTAACTTAAAGATGATCAGGCAGTAATTTTATAGTCCCACAAGTACTCACTGAATAGGCAATAACCTTTTGAAAGAATGCCTTTCACAACGGTATTTAAAACAGAAAAATAGTATTTTGTGAAGTAACATGTAAAAATTTATCCACTTCTGTACTGGACGCTCCCTTTCAAGAATATTTTCATGGAATCATATATTGTTTGAGTTGGAAAGGACTCTCAAAGGCCATCCGGTCCAACAGCCCAGCAATGAACAGGGACACCTACAGCTACATCAGGTTGCTCAAAGCCCTGTCCAGCCTGACCCTGAGTGTCTTCAGGAATGGGGCATCCACCTCTCTTAGCAACCTGTGTTAAGCATTACTTCGACATATAGCAAAGAACAGTAAATTTCTGATGCTCTCTGGATTTTCTCTGGAAAAAAAGGGGGGGGGGAAGGGGTGAGATCATCAGACTGAAAATAAATTGGAAAAGTATAACCAATGGAAGCTCCCTTGAGGAAATCCCCCAAAACACTTCCAAACCTTCAATTGGTTTTCAGTTTTATAAATTGGTAATACCATCACATTTGCCACACAAAACAGGAAGCATCTGTCAAGCTTTGCCAGATGCCATTTTCCACCAGTTTACAAATGCAACTTGATTAACATTAAAAAACACAGAGTTTATCTTCAGAGCAAATGAATTGCTGGAATAGGCATTTGGATTTTACTTCAGCTGGCTTAAGGATTACTCAATTAAGAAATTCTTTGGTTCACTGACTTTTCAAGTGTTACCAACCAGCTTGAGTTATTATAAAAATAACCAAAACTTTCTTGAGTAAAATCTACAAAGACGCTGGTTTTGTCCCAGTACATTTAATGATGTAAGGAGGGAAACAATGAGTTACTGGGGAAAACAAACGGCCTGAAACAATAAAATGAACACATCAATTAACCAAAGCAGAACACCCCATCAAAGCAAGCAAACCCTCCCCACACACACCTTTAGAAGTTGAACTCATCAGGATCAGACCAACACAGAACCCATGAAGTAAGTCTGGGACTTGTACAACTTCAGAAAGCTCTGTTCCCAGAACTTCACACTTGTTTACATCAGAAACTGTTACTACTCTTTACATGTTTTGCCTTGAAAGCCTTCTGGTGTTAGCGGAAAGAAAAAGAAAGAACCCAACCCAAATGCTTAGGCAAGCAGTTGGGCTGCAGGTCACGGCAGAGCAGTGCTGCAGAGGGCACAGCACAACTCCAGGGATGACACAGGGCTGTCTCCCATCGCTCATAAGCACACCACGGAACCAGAAAGTAGGCTATGGAGAAAAATAAAAAACACAGAAAGAGAACTACTCGGAAGGTCTTCCTCCCTTCACCTCACACACGGGGTCCGGCACTGCAGGGCAAGGCACAGCCCAAGCGCCGGGCCCTCAGCCCCAGTGCCCTCCTGACAGCACGTAGCTAAGGTGTTGACCCCTAGCGGCGCAGAAGAAAGCAAGAAAGCAGCCGTCGGACAGAAACACCCACCTAAGTGACCGGAATGCTGAACTTCAGAGCAAATCACTGCCAAAGAAGGCAGCCTCCCTATTCCTCCCAAACCTTTTCCGTGTTTCAACGCCGCAGCTCTGCCACAGCCCGTTAAGGAACGCACCGAGCGTTACCTCAGGCCAACGCTTTCCAGTAGCCGCACCTCACGCCGCGGGGAAGCGCTGCCACCTCCAGCCCTCCTCGGCTGCTGTTACTGCCCGGCCACCCCCGTGGCGTCGCTGCTTACCCAGCTCGGGCCCACGGCCTCAGGGGCTCTGGCCCTTCTCTCAACCCGGCCCTGTGCTCCGTCACCTGCAGGCCGGGCCCGCTGCCCTGGGCCCCGCTCCCCCACAGGGCCTGGCCCGGCCCGGCCCAGCGCGGCCGGCGCTAGCTCGGCTTGCGCGGCGCGGCGGACGCGGCGCCGTTGCCACGCTACACTTAAAGGAGCCGCGGTGGCGCTCGGGGGCTATTGACAGCGGCTGCCCCAGTAACGCGGCGCGGAGGGAGGTGGGCTTTCCTTATCAGCCATTGGCTGTTAATGCTGCCAGTTTATCGGCTATGGCGTCTGATTGGTGTCAGTAGATAGCGACTGCTGCTCCCATTGGATGGAAGCTAAACTTCGGCTGTTTGAGTGGCTTAGCCAATGCAAGTGGGGCGGGACGAGGGCTGGGCGTCGCTGGTAGCGACGGATGCGTTGCTTCCGTCCTGCGGTGCCATAGCGGCGCCTGAAGGCAGAGGGAGCCTCTCGTCGAGCCCGGGACCCTGCCCCTGCGCCGCCATCTCGGTTTGGTGGTGGGGGTCCTGTTATGGATGGTGGCGCGTAGTGTAGGGTCAGAGGTGCTGCTGGCTGCTCCTGAGGAGCGGGGCACCCTGCCTGGTCTAGTCACTATTCACATGCGGTTTGCAGGTGTCTTTCTGAGCTGTCCTTGAGATAACCTTTAATAATGGATGTGCTCAATTAGATTACTTTCTGGGGAAAGAGAAACAAATAGCAGACCTTACCTCGTTTGACTTACTGGTGGAATCCGTTATGGTAAGCCAGCGATGAGAATGGCGTAGGAATCCAGGTGGAATAAAATAGAACATTTTGTATGAGAGTTGTAGGAAAAGAAAAGATTGCGAACAAATTGAAAAGATTCTCCAAACTGACTTACTCGTATTGATTGTACACAAGAACTCTTAATATGCACAACCCCACTGCTTGAAAATGCAACTTAACAAACGGGCTGGGATGCAACTGGTAACATATTGGCAGAAACTCCAGTAAAAGGGATGGAGACATGTTTGCAAAAGCACCAAAGCACTCGGGAGGTGTAGACCTGATGCAGAGTCTCCCAAGTTCAATAGAGCTTTGATTTTTTTGACACCAGAATCACAGCTGGCTGGCAAGCAACAAACAAACAAACAAAAAAAACAACAAAAAAAAACAAGAAAAAAAAAAAACAAAAAAACAACCGGTCTTAATTTCCTAATTTTGATTATCTTCCTAATTGCACTTACTAGTTTTGCTATATTTGCATTGCTATTGTGAAGTTGATTTGAAAAACAATAAAAACTACTCTGGATCATTTTTGAAGTTCAGCCTCCCGTGGCTTTGTATAGCTCACCCTTGTGCTAAACAGCTAAAGCGTATAATTCATCACAGCGACGCTGGCAGAGATTCATTCCTGTCCTTCAAAAAGATCCAGGGAAATGCGGAGTAACAAAGACAGAATAATTTTATTGCTTGCAACTGGAGGAAATGTATTGCCTGTATCTGGCAGCAGGCCAGGCCAGAGTCTGAAATGCTGTTACTGCTGTAAATGGGATGAAAGAGATTCGTAATCCATCTCCATGCCTACCCTAGCTAAGAAAATTATAAGCAGAGAAAGCAATTAAAAAAAAAGAAGAAGAAGAAGAAGAAAAAAAAAAAGAAAAAAAAATGAAGAAATATTGAAGGTTTTTTTGTGTGTTAATAATTCATAGTCTAATTATCATGACTAACCCTTTGGGCTTGGTTAACAACTAAGTAATCGTTAGTTATTGAATGTAAATAATAAAGGAATTGAATTTAGGCATTATATATCTTCAGTACCTGTACTGAATATAGGATTTTTGTTCAGAACAATCTAATCAGGCTTCTCCATCAGCTGCTCCAACCGAAATAATGTTATCATTCCTAAATCAGCTGCTGAACTGGAGTGAACTCAGATATTGTGCAACATTGGTATAGGGATTAATCAATAGATGTTTTGAACCTGTTAATCTAAAACCTACAAATACTGTGTTCTCTACACTGCATTTGATACGGTAAAGATAAATGGTATGACATTTCAGATTCCCTTGGATGAGGCAAACTTGTGAATCACCTGAGCAGAAAGTAATGTTTTGCAGTTGTCTTCTGTCTTTGTAAAGCCAGACTGATGCCATAACTGCCTGCTTGGATGGAGATGTTGTTGGAACAGAGTGTTTCACTCCAGAGCTAGAGAGGGAAGCAGAAGCACATGTTTTCCTATGCTTGAAAGCAAAAATGCCACTGCCTCACAGCTTAAGGGAGAGGAAGGCTGCTTTAAAGAGGGGGATGGAAACCTTCAAAAACTAAACCAGATCACAGTGTCACAATGTTTGATATTCCCAGAGGTATCAACAGTGGTGAAGCCCCTGTGATTATTGGAGTCCTTGCTCTTTTAATCATTGCATGTAAATATTGATGGGAAATCCCTGATGCACAGAAAAATGCTATTGATTTCAACTACACTGTGGGATGGCTGTGGCATACTGGGTGGGAACTGTTATACTGACTGTAGCTAATGTGGCAGATAAAACAGATTCCCTCCATTACCAGAACAAAGATGGTGTTTGAATTTGGAAGGGGAAAATCTTCATGGTATTGCTTTGAATGCCATAACTTGGCTGTGTATTGGGGACCTAATGAATACACGATGATTTAAATGAGGCAGCCAAAGAGATATATGTAGATAGTATAGGTATTAGGAGGAAAATTTTTACTAAGAGGGCTATGAGGCACTGGCCTGGGCTGCCCAGAGAGCTGTGGGTGCCCCATCCCTGCAAGTGCTCAAGGCTAGGTTGGATGGGGCCCTGGGCAGCCTGGTCTAATGTGTGGCAGCCCTGCACATGGCAGGGGGTTGGAACTGGGTCAGTTTAAAGTCCCTTCCATCCCAAGCCATTTTGGTATTCTATGATTCTGTGATTCTATGATATTCTTCCTGCCTTAACCAGGAGTAAAGCATGATGCTGAAATTTGCTGTAAAATTCAGACTTAGACAATCAATTTCTATCAAAGATCCAAGACTGAGTATGAAATGCCAAAGAATGTCCCTTTTGGCTTATGCAGCCTTCAGATTTTCTGTGGGAGTCAGATCAGGCTAGAAGATACTACTGCCTTGCACACTGGAAACAGATGCATAAACATTTACACACCTCTCTTGTGTATATGCACCAGACATAGGAGCTTGCATCTTCACTGTTATAGAAAAGCTGTGTTCAAAATCCAGGAGCATATACTAAAGAGAATTTGGCTCAAATAATTTCTGCAGATTTGTGTGAGCCAAGAGCGCTTGTAGCAGGGTAGGTCTTTGCTTCCTCTCTGTGCTGCTGTGAAGGTGGTCTATGATGTGACTGAAATCTTTTTATAAGAGCGTGTATGTGGATGTAGTTAGGGTCCAGCTGAAGTTCTTTAACATGTCTTCTTACTTCTTAATGCATTTGTCAAAATAAGCTATGTTTTTGTTGGAAGCTGGCTGCTTTTTGTACTGTGTGCTCACCTATCCTGAGAAACACGAAGCCAGAGATCTCTTTCAGAACTTGTCTCCCATGCCCCGGACTCTAAGGTGACATGAAGTCTTTCCACTGTTTCTTTTCTCAAGTGCTCCTGAGTCATCTACTGAAAAGTCACTGCTCACCTTCTATGCTTTACTTTTATAATTCTTTTAAAGAATTTCTATTGGTGTCAGTTCATGTACTATGACTGGTTGCAACCCCCTTCAACAATGTTTTCTTGAGCGTTCTCAGCCTGTAATGGCATTAGAGCTGCTGCAGTATTCCTGACATCCCTTTTGTGTCCCTGACAGACAACAGAGAATGGGCTTCTGTGAACTGAGCTGAACTTGAAGATGTATGAAAGAAGCACTTTTGGCGATGTTCACGGTGAATTATTTTTAACAATACAATTTCCCAAGCCTGTGAAATATTGAAATATTAAAGAAAAAAAAATATAGTGCAATTAAAGGAACATTTCTGTATACTTCACAGCACTAGCTAGATATTTCATTCACTTCTCAACCATTTTCTTTTACTGCACTTTCTTTTATTTTCAATTCACAACTTCCCTGTTGAGAAATATTAGGTGAAAGACAAAACTGGTTGATTGTAAATTTTGGGAAGATAACTTAAAATTTGAGGAACTAACACGCCTATATAATAAAATAAGATAGTCCATTTCTTCAATAAGAAGCTTTCACTGCTCATGTTGCAGGTATTGGTCCCAAAATAAAGCCAAGCGAAGCATTTTTTTTATTTTTTTTTTTTGCTTATGGGATAGCAGCAAACATTTTATAAGCAATTTAAATAACAAAAAGTCCTGGGAAGGTGGAATAGGTGGTGAAAAAACAACCACTGACTGTTAGACTGGAAAAAAATTATGTGAAGGAGACATCCAAGAGGACTTCACACAGATTGTTCAGAATCTGGTAGTTTTATATTAAATGCTCCTTTTGTACTTAGTTGGCTTTAATAAAGCTTTTCTAGACAATCTCATTTTGAAGTACGAACGTGGTATTTGTGAATGTGTTTCTGCTGCTTTGTATTACCTACGATTTCATATTCACAGTATGCTTATTAGTCTTTGAGAAAAAGAAATAAAAAAAATGCAGAGACCAAATAATTTTGACATGTTCTTTAATCAAAAGCAGTGCATGTTGCTTCTGAACATTTGTCTCTTTTGACTTTAAATTTCATTCCTATTGCTAGGATAGCAAATGGATTTTGTTCTGACACTGTAGAGTTTAGTGATACAAATTATCTTGTAGAAGAATAAGGTCAAATGTATCTTCCAAGCCAGTGAAGAGAGTGGCTGCTTTATCAAAATAAATTTGGCCTCAGTGTTGAATGTGACTGCTTTGAAGACTTTATTATTGTCAGAGTTGCACAAGCATAGTACTGGGACTAAGAATAATTAAAAAAAAGAGCTTAAAAAATTCAAAATGTGAAGATAGCTTGAATTTTTATGAGTGTCTGGTAGTCACAATAGATTAACTCACACCACTTTGAGCCACCTGACCATATAATCAAACTTGCATTAAATTTTAATGCAAAATGGAATATGTCCGGTGAGTGAGGGAAAGCACAAACATCACAGTCTTTGGGGAAGTGGAAGGTGGGAATCTGTACCCTCTTTTAGTTAGAGGAGTTAGAGGACAAAGCTGAAATTTGGGAAAGCTGGGTGTACTTCTGAAATCTGGTTTGTTACAGGGTGTGAACAGCCAGGTGAGTTGTCCTCAAGATACTCCCCAAGCTGCCCACTGCTGTGAAGTTTGAGGCTCTTCTTAGTGAACGCATGCCTTGGGAACTTTGGCAACAACTGGATTAGGACAGCAGTCTGGAAGCATCACCCTTAACTTAATTACCTGAATTTGTTAAAATCCTATTTAGGGCAAATCTGAGCCTTTACAGCTTGAAACAAATTAAATATTGCGATGTTTGCATCAGCTTAGTGGAATTCTCTTTAGTGGGATTAAATACCAGTAAGCCAACATCCTTTTCACATTTTCAGAATTTGTACTAACTTTGGTGGGGGAGGAGGAGGTTGGATAATAAGACCTAAAGTATTCTGTTATTCATATTGTGCCTCCATATTGTTTTTCAAGGATGATTTCGTTGATTAAAACTGCCTTGTGGATGTATTTTCCTTTTTCATTTTTTATAACTGAAACTGCCAATCCTCTTCGAAGACCCAGTAAATTATGTGATCAATCACTGTGCACTCAGAGTCAGTCACACTCACCCACACTGGTGGTTGAAGCTGTTGGTCCAGGGAAATGGGATTGGTATCACGCTAAATCACCACAGCAGTGTTTGCCTCAGTACGCTGTAAGAACAACCACTCAGTCCTGGTTGGCCGAGACTAAGTGTCACTTGATGAAAGAGTGCTGATGAAACAAACTGGAGTAGTTCTCAGAAAACCAGGATACTGAAAGTAGCTAACCTTGTGGTTTTAACTGGACGGTAGCTCAAAGGTTATTTCCAGCCTCTGACAAGCACAGCTGCATACCTACGCCAGGATGATCATTAGATACTGACTGGTTAAACACAATGTGTAACAAAATGCACCTTAGGATACATTGTGTGTGGTACATAAGCCTTAATATGAACCAGCAACATACCACTGTGGATTGGGCAGCCATGGCATCTGGGGCTGCAGAAGGGGAGGGGATCCTTCCCCTCTACTTAGCACTGGTGGGGTGCATCTGTAGTGTGGTGTCTAGGCCTAGGTTCCCCAGTAAATGTTGGAGATAGTCCAATAAGGGCCACAAACATGATGAAGGGACTGGAGCTCAGGAGAAGCTGAGGGAGCTGGGACTGCTCAGCCTGGAGAAGGGGATCTTATCAATCTGTAAACAGCTGATGAAGGAAGTTAAAGGAAATGGAGCCAGGAGCTCAGCAATGCTCAGTGACAGTGGGTGTACTTGGAAAAAAAAAGGAAATTCCATTTAAACAAAGAAAATGCATTCTACTGTGCAGGTGGTCTAATGAAGGAAATTTGCCCAGGGAGGCTGTGGAGGCTCCATCCTTGGAGACACTTGAAACCTAATTGGATCCAGTACCAGAGCCTACTCTGCCTGAGCCTGCTTGAGCAGAGGGGTTGGACAAGATGATCTTCTGAGGTGCCTTCTTATGGTAGCCATGCTGTTTGACTCCATGGAATCAGAATGCATGTGACGTATGAGGAATGCTGGGGCTGACAGTTGCCTTCCTGCGGTGTGGGTTGGCTGGCAATTAACAATATTTTACTCTTTGCCATTCTGTGTGATAAAAGAGATCTATAGGTTGTTGTTAATCTTGTTTATAGGGAACAGGATGAGGTGCTTGCACAGGAGGGAAGCAAGCTTTGAAAAGGGTGTTCCTAAGAAGGTTCATTATAATTGGAATTCTCACGTATGCTGTGTTTGAACTAGGACTTTTCACCTAAATGCTGGTGATTAACTTGCTGGCCTTTCTTCTGATGAGGTTTCATGCTTTACTGCATTTCAGCACTCATCCCTGTAACTAGAAATCTGATTATGCTTTTTCTTCTTAGGTGCATTTCATTTGTGTTAAAATGTGCAAAACTGGACATTTTTTTATCTCAACAAATGACTGATCAGTTTGGATAATAAAATGGTTGCCTCTGTTGTTTTCCACATTATCATGGAAATGTATGTCGTATTGCAAATTTTATGTGCAGTAATGCGATGTTTTCACCAAGGTCACTGATAAATGTATTGAAAAGACTCATGCTAAAACAGTTCCCTCTAGGAACTAATAAAATATGCAGCCCCTATGAATGAAAGCACTTCACTTAGAGCATATTTCTGCTGCAGAGTAGTTAATCACTTTAAAAAATTAAAATAACTGTATATGTTACATTTATTTTGTTTACAGCTATATATATAATATATATATATTTAAATGCAAGATTCTATTGTATGTTTGGTAAAAGCACTGTTTCAACCACTATCATCATGAGCAGTCTAATGCTTAGTCTCATTAAAGTGATACCAAATTTGTTTGCCAATCTGAGTTCCTGGGAAACCATATCGACTGATGCTAATAAATCCATAATCCGTTAATTCTTTCATTAGCATCCCACTTCTATTAGTTTGCTTGATACTGTTTGCTAGCTAAAGCTGCTTGTAAAGCTGCCTGTAGCTGCATATGTATAATTGCCCAAGCAATTATATTTACTGTATTAAGATACTAGTTCCACGTTAACTTTGCTGAGTGGCCTGACAACAGAAGTGCACAATTCCCACCCAGAATACCTTGTTTGCAGTTTCCCAACCAGTTTTCCTTTTCCTTAAGGGCAAAGGAAACATTTCTGCTAAAGACATTCTGATGGATGTGCTTTCCACCCCGAGACGCCGCAGTCCCTCCAACTCAAATGCCGGCACATGTCGTCGAAGAGGGAGCTTACGCCTCCCATACCCACTCGTGCAGCGTGGGCACCTGCCCAGCGTCCCCTGGTGCGTCTCTCAGGCCCCCCCACCTCGCTGTTCCTCCGAGGAAGACCGGCAGACGGGGAGAGAGGAGGCAGGCACAGTGAGCAGCAGTAGCGCACAGATGCTCTAGGTGGAGCTTCAGCACTGGCAGAACCCTCCTTCCTTCTCCTTTCTCCTCCTCCTCACGTTCTTGCAGTTTTCATCTAATTCCCCTTTTAAGCTGGCTTTATTGCTGGGCTGTTTCCTTTGCGTTTTGCTTAATGAGGAAAACCTTGTGTCCGGTATCATTTATCTTCCTTTAAAATTCATGTGCTAATGTAATGGCAGCCAGCCAGTAGGCATGGAAGAGGTTTCCACAGCAGTACTTCTCAGAGAAAGATCATAGAATCATTCTAGTTGGAAGGGACCTTTAAAGGTCATATTGTCCAAATTGCCTGCAATGAGCAGGGACGTCTATAGCAGATAGGTATAAAAGCCCTCTAAATTATTCTGAATACCTCAACCATCCATCTCACAAGTATGCCCCGATCTGTGCTAGCAGGGAACTTCATCCTGGCACAACACAAGAGGTCTCTGTAGGCAGCAGGAGACCTGGCCCTGCATGACATTTGGGGCCTGGGCTCTGCACCTGCAGCCCTGAACCAAACCACGCTGGGAGCCTCTCAGTGGCACTAGTGGCTGCTGTGACTCAAGGCCATCTCCATGACAAAGAAATGCCTCAGTATCCCTGACGGTGTTCCCAAGTCCTTTGTGGAGATGCTGTGGACAGGGCTGATCCCTGCCCACAGGATCTGCTTTTACAGTGAATTTTGGCCCATAGATTGTACTTCTTGGCTCAGCCATGGCTGGCCCTGTGGCTACAGACCAGCCTGGTAGCTGCAGGGTCTAAGCTGGCAGCATGACCACCCCAGCTCTGTTCTGCTAGCCTTTCAGGGGCTGTGGGGCTGAACTCAGCCATCAAAGCCCTGCTGGCCCTACTGTCACCCTCAGGGACAGAGTAACCACATGTGGCAATGCATGCAGAGCAAATGCAAGCCAGGGGGTCATGGTGGAGAGCAGGTTGAACAGGAGTCAGTGATGGGCCCTGTCTGCAGTAAAGGCCCTTCACATGCTGGAGCGCATTAACAGGATATCAGCCAGCAAGTCCAAGAAAATGATTCTTCTCAATCAGCACTGTTTTGAGACTGCATCTGAAATAGTGTGCTTGGTTTTGGGATCCCCAGTAGAAGAAAAATGAGAACCTGCGGTGAGTTCTTTAGAGGATCAGCAAGGAACTGGAACACATGACACAGAATGAAAAGCTGAGGCAGCAAGCTTTGCTCAGGAGAGGAGAGTGTGGAGAAGATTGATCCAGACTCTTCCCTGGGATGCCCAGTGCAAGGATGTGAGGCAGACAGACACACATTACAGCATGGGAGATTCTCATCAGTTTTTGGGAAAAAAAAATGGATTGCCATGATTGTGATCAAGCAGAGGAACAAACTGCCCAGAGATGCTGTGGGATCTTTGTCCTTGAAGATATTCCAGTCTTTACTAGAAGCAGTCCTGGGCATCTCAATCCAGCTGGCCATGCTTGAAACATATTGTCTGACTGATGATGTTCAGAAGTCTCTTCCAAATTGTTTTACTCTGTGAGTCTGTGATTGTAGAATTGTGTGGCTGTTTCCAAACTGCCAGAGCTCCTTAACTTTTGCCGTCTCCCATCTCATGCATGGAGGTTATTCAGCAGAGTGCTAGCTGACTAAGGGGAGAGCTATACCACTACCCATGGCCCCATTTTCACAGTGAAGGAGACTGAGATGCTGGACTCTTGAATAGTTTAAGTGAATAAACACAGCTTCCAAAATAGAAACGTAAAAATGTAAATATGGAAAAGAAAATCTCATTTAAATTATGTTGCCTTGTTAATTCCATTCATTTACTTCATGGCAATAGTACCAAATGTGAAATCCTGATCCCTCTCAGGCTGCATGTTGTATACACCGCTATGACTTTAAGCAAATATATTTTTATTAGTAGTGGCATTTCATTTACACTTTTGTGATTGAAAACCCTTCTTAAAGTGAAAACTTATATACTGGAACCTATCCAAAGAGTTCATATAATATTTGACTGATTTTCTATAACAACGCATATACCTAATTATCTATTCCCTGTGTTAATATTCCTTTGTATTAAGACTTTTAGAACAAAATGACAATAAAGTTTGCCCGATTTTCAGCATACAAAGAAAGTATTTACTTCATACATACTTTTAAGCAGCCTTATTGAAAACCCTGGAAAAAAAGAGTGTTTTCTGTGCCTTCCAGGTTCACAGTGACATTCCTAGAGGGGGAATATAATCCAAAGCAACTAAAAATGCCCTGAGATCAGGCTTGCTCTGTTCAATCTATTAGCCACTCAGCTGTATAATGTATTATCTGACATACAGTGATAATCAGCTTAGCTGTCCACAATCATATTAAATATGTTCAGTATAGCCTAATTCTGCACTGTGAGGAGACACCCTGATGTCCATCTGGAACCCTTTTGAAATCAGTGCAGCTCTGCACAGGGGTGGACACACCACCATGAGCCTCATGGTTTTGGTGGCGAATATATTGCCCAGTTTCTTCTTTGTTTAAAACCCCTTCTTCAGCTCCTGTTCATGCACTTAAAAAATGCAACTTTTGAGTGAGCTCATGCCCTAGAAAACAAAAATATCCCCATAGCAAATCATCCAGTAGTTTGTAGGTTATAATGGAAATGCCTTGAAATGTCTTGTTTAATGAGATCTGCTGGAAAAACACATTTTAGAAAGATTTCCCACCCTGTAATTTTCCATATGTTAAAACAACTTCATTTTAGTATTTTGTTACTAGTTAGTTGAAATTTGACAATCACATCTACTCCCTGTAAACTCTCTTTAATGGCTGGTAAAATTAACAGCACCATGAATAATCAGATTTCTCTTCAGTCTGTTGAAAGCCTTGACACTAATACACAGGTGAGGAAGCAGTCGCTGCCTCTTTCTGATACCTCTCTGAGGTCAAAGAGATCAAGACTCCATAAGAACAGATCTTCTAAGTAAGTCACCTCTCCACTGTGTCTCCATTACTGGAATGGATGCGTCAACTCCTTTTGCTGTACGGGGAGCTCCATCTGCAGCTCAGAAACCAGAAGCTGAATTTTAATCAATAGATATAAATAGACTTTATGTGGATAGTAAATGTGGCTGTCATCCCTAGGCAGTCACATTCAAGAAAACAGCAAAGTTATTTTAAAAAATCCAAAATATTTGGCTTTTTATTTATTTATTTATTTATTTATTTATTTTTAATTGTGAAGTGGGGACAAACTGAGTTGGAAAGGAACAGCTAAGACAAACATATAACTCAAATGTAGCTTTATATATCAGCATCGATATCACCATCTGCTAAATGCAACAAATACAACATCGGTTAAAGTGCAGATCTACCAGTATTGGTGGGTGATTCTGATGTAAGAATTGGCGTATGCTTCCTGTGGTAAGAAAAGAAGAACAAGCAAAATGCCCTACGTTTTTGGCTTGACTTTCTGTCCTATTCTTATTTTTTCATATTTTTAAGCACAATTGCAGTCTTCAGCTCATCAGCTTCAAAACAGTCTGCTCAGGCTTCTCCTTAACAATTCCAAAATGTTACAGAAGTCTATCTGAAGGGGAATTCTTGTGCTCTGTCTGATGACAAATTACATTTGCCACTGGAGCTGAAGTTCGTATGACCTCTAACAATATGGGTACCAGTGCTGAGAAAACCGAATAGACTTGTAACATTTCCACAGGGTTTAAATTTAACCTCGTTGCATGATAGGCTTACATTTCTAATCCGATATATAGGCTAAATATATCCTTTGAAGACAATTTCTTTCCATGCAAATAAACACTGCAGGCTAAAAATGAGTAAAAATGTAAATTAAGAATAATGTTAAATTTAATTATAGAGAAACTCATCTTGCTGGAATATTGACCTGAAACTGTACAAACAGAGGGCACCTGCAAGACAGAGAAGACAAAAGAGAAAAAAGAAATGCAGAAATTAGAATGTTTGAATTATATTTATAGAGGAAGATTTTCAGAGGCTGTCAGTAATTTCTATCAGTGTTTTACCTTCAGAGGCATCACTGTTGGCTTTCAAACCTTTCATGTTTTATTACTGCATTTTAATCACCATCTATAAATGGAGTCCCTGGATGATCCCCAGGAGCTATGAATCATTCATTATAACTAAAAAACTCTTCCCCTCCTCCCATAAAAACAAACAAATACTAAATATTTTCCAAAAAATCAGGACAGCAAAACCTTTAGGAAAAAAAAAATATTTTGGGAAATGCTGTAAATCAATACTCCAAAAATCTACAAGGTCAGAGAAGGAACCAACAAGCAGGGAGCTGAGATTAAGACTGCATGTAGTTTTTTGTTTTCTCCTCAAGTCTCCTAAATTCCTGGAGAATGTGAATATCATAAAACTTGTTTTGTAGGCAGACATAATTTCAGTGTAGTAAGTCCATGCTAGAATTTTGTGTACAAGAGAGCTGCTCCTAAGCAAGAACCGTTTCTGTGGCACTATAAACATATTAGTGAAAGGCATAAATTTCCATGTGACACACAAAAAAAGATTTCCTTCACTTAACAAAGGTTCCTATCACTGTTGGAATTCAGTGAGGTCTAAACATAGAAGAAACATTATAACCCAGATCACTTGGTTTTATTTATTTGCTAATGTAACTTGTACCAAAAAGTATAAATAGCCCTTGGTTCCCGGGGAAGTTCATGGTACTGTTTTTGATCAGTCTCACAATAAATTTGCTCTGTATCCCTAAGGGGTTTGTTCTTAATACATGCATTCCAGCTTACAAGAGAAACAAAATCTTCAGGCATGGTCTTCGTTGAATCCAAGTCCTGTAGAAATTAGTCTCAAGGGTACAACATCTAAATGCAGCTTTCAGATAAGCAGATGAGATAACCCAGGTTTGGAAGTGACAGCAACATGGAGAAATCATGAAGATGCCTCTGGTAAAATGAAGTATGAGCAAGGTGGAGGTGTTTGTAGGTGTGAAAACTGCAATTAACAATTATCTACTGCTTGTCATGCTTGATGGTTTCATCCCGGTAATTGGCAAAATGGAAAGATTCCCCCCCCAAGATACTGAGATACTATCAGTTAAAAAATGCCTTTAAAAAAGTACTGCTGCTATACTCTAGGTTAGTTGCAGAACTCAGGATCACCACTGGCTTCCTGTCTCGTAGGTTTGTAAGGCACTTACCAGTTATACACTGTAGAGAAGTCTTCTGTTTGAGTTCTACAAGGCCTTTGCTGCACCTTGTTGCTCTCTGACTCAGTAGTGATCTAATGGATCCCTGACCCTTGCCTCCAATACAGCCGGTTTTGAAGTCCAAAAACTCTAAGAAAGGGTTTACTTCGCAGCCTTTTATTAATACTTCTGTGAGAAACGCTGCATCTGATTAGGACACCGGCATATCCACAGTGGTGAGAATAACATTCCTTAGACTTTCCTGGATTGCAGTCATCAAGGTTAGGAAATGAATACCAAATCAAAGTTATATCTGGTATTTTAAATACAACTCTTTTTTTTTTTTTTTTTTTTAATTTTTAAGAGCATAGAGTATACTGGGCGTCATAGCTATTAACCCACTTAGGGTCTGAAATACCTTTGGTGACATATGTGCCCATTTGTAGGTAAAAGAGAACTTTATTTATACAACTGAGAAAACCATTCATAATGAGTCTTTTGAAATGTCACTCCTCTTTCAGGAGTTACTTAGAAGCAGCCTATGCTGACCGGTTAATGGCTAAAATAGGTCATGATTCCAACAGTTATGCTGTCTAAAACAGTCTTGTTTGAATGCATTGGTCTTTTAAGCTTTAAGGTTTGGGATGTATTTCTGTCTGCTATCCAACTTCCTTAATCATTTTCTGTCTTAAATTTTAGTCCAATCTTTAGCATTTTTGCATAGTTCAGGGTCAGATTCTGCTCTCAGACTCATCACTGAAAGCAGCTGAGAGAAAAATGGTGCTGTTGAGTTTAGTAACATAACTGCTTGGCCATAGTTTTATGATTTATTTATGTCTGATAATCTGAAAGTGATTTTAGTTCAGTCCAGCTGCATTTAGAAAAAATGAGTTACAGCTTTGATGTTCTCACTTTTCCCATGTCATTACTGCAGCAGCAGACCTGACCCTGCTGGCTGCATAAGGAGTTTGTAGTTTAGTGAAACAGAAAGAGCATGTATCCTGACAAGCCTGGACTGTGTGCTTTGATGGATCAAGAAAATAATATTTCTCACACTGAGATTTATTCAGCTAACCTCTCATAACTTCTCATTTAGCTTGCTATGTTTACAGTTTTCCAATGAAGACCAGTTGTGTTCCTTTCACCATCCTTTTCCAATTAATTAAAAAAAAAAAAAAAAGAGTTGAATTAGTTTTTGTTCTTGCTATCCAAGTCATGCTCTGAATAGCCTGGAAGCTGTCCTAAGCTGTGACTTCACTGACAAAAGTAATACATGCTCACTGTGTCAAGTGGCAGCCCTCCCAGCGGAACAAGCATGGACATAAAGATGTCAATTTTCCTGAGAAGAAGAGCAGGTAAGGTCAAATGTGATAGGGGGTAACAGCACTGGTTTTGTAGCTGCCTTGTGGGAAATGCTAGAAATGCCACTTCTCATTTTCACCACTTTAGATTTTAGAACTGAACAACAGTTACAGGTTAATTATTCCTCTATAGAAAGTATTACTACCCATCCACTGACTCCCCAGCATATTTGTAGAAGCAGAAAATACATCTCAGATAGCTCAGAGACCAAACAGCAGCTGTGCTGGAGTTCTGATCTGAGAAAACGTGGTTCAAGATCAGGGCATGGATAGAGCAGTAAGGAAATGTATAATATCACAAAGATAACACTCTAGAGACATACAACTCTGGAATTAATAAGTAAATATTAGGAAATTCTGCAGGGTTGTTTTATCCAAAAGTGTATTTGCTTTGACAGGCAGGTGCACAGTCAGCTCAGAAGAGCCTGAGTTGAGATGAACAAGATGCACAGAAGGGCAATGATTTTTGTATGTAGCTTTTAAGAAGCTGTATGACTTCTCATTTCTTGCTTGAACTGCAGTGCACAAATAATCTTCATCCTTAAATTTACAAGGGCTGCTCTGAAAGTAATACCTCCCATTTCATTATGCTGACCCAGAATTTCAGAGGTGGATGTTGGTAGTATGGCAGTAGAGGTTGAACCTTCCCACCATTTTGTTGCCGTGTGGCAAATGGTAGCAGAGGGGCCATCTAACAAAATGACAGCTCACATGGAAGTGAGTATGATGAAGTGAAGTTATGGAAAAGACTTCCTCCATGCAGAAAAAATGGCACATATTGAAATTCATCCATGCCTGCTGAACATTTATGGAGACTGAACAGTGGATGTGAGCACAGTGGGGCAGTCAGTGGTGCATTTCAGTGGTGGCAACAGCAACATAGAAGATAAGCCACGTTCTGGATAGCCATGTGGATTTTTATGAGCATGGCATATAAGGTCTTGCTCATCACAGGTGAAAATGCACAGGTAATGGAGGTGACTATCTTGAAAAATAGTGTTTTGTAGCTGAGAATTTGTTCCACCAAATAGTCTTATTGTGCTCTTTGTACCTCTTGTAGTTCCCATGGAAATAAATATGAGGCATTACATTTGGAGAAACTATCACCTTTCCAAGTCAGAGACTTTTTTCCTCTGCTCTGTGAAACATCTGAAGAATTCCCAAGTACTGGAAAAATGATCACTATTCTTAGTTTCTTTTGTGCACAGTTGCTAGTACTCATGTCTTTAACTGCTTCTTATTCTCCACAAAACTACCTATTCTTTGCCTTTGTGTACGTAAATATCATTGCCGATCCACTTCTGCATGCTGGAAGAAGTGAATCTAATGTGCTCTGCCAAAATGGAGCTGGAGCATCGTAGAAAACTAGCTGAGGAAAATGGCCAAATTGACTGTGGTGGTAGGAAGCTTTTCTGAGGGCAGAAGATCCCCCAGAACAGGGCTGGCAGAAGTGTAATGCTGTATGACTGTTCCTGAGTGCACTTTGCACCTAGAGTTCTTGCTAACTTAATGCCATGCAGCTGTAAGCTCAACGAATGATGAATGATTTAATACAGAAGACGTTTTTACCTTCTGGGTCAGTTATTGCAAGTATGATGACTGGATTACATCAGATGATGAACTTTACAGGAAAATGTTTTTATTTTCAAAGGTTCTTAGTACTAGGAAATCACAGAGAATCAAAGCAGCCACAAATAACCAGTCACACTTCAACTGAAGGGCAGCAGCTGAAAAGATTCAACACTTGGATTTGGAATTATCTAGACATGTTTAGATTTAATGACATGAAAGAAGGTTTACTTGGCTATATGTGGTTTGTTTCTTATTTGCTATCAACTACAGGGAGATGGCACAAAAATAATTCTTAAATCAAAAACAGCAATGCTTTTCTGCTTTCCTCAACATGCTACAGGTTTGCAACTGTGAGAATCAAAACCTTTGTCAAAATTGTTCCATGTCTTTCTCCTTTCCAAGGTGCCTGATTTAATATCTGCAGCTTTGTAGTAGCTTTCCATGGTAAGAATAGTTTCAGAGTAATTCAAGCCAAAAGAGATAAAAAAATTTCTTGTGACAGTGTTCAGTTCTGTTGATGTTATCTCTAAAATCTGACTGTGGAAAAAGCTGTGAAATGCTCTGAAGGTAAAACTCTAGACACGGTCAAGGTTTTGGAAAGCATGGCATCCCGTGTGAAACTGAATTTGCTATTGGGAGAATCTGGTGTGATTTACAAAGCCTGCGAAGATATTTCTGCAAGGGACAGAGTGGACTTGACTGCTTGACCTGTTGTGGAGTCAGAATATTACACACAACCCACCTCTGCAGACGTTAATGCACCACTTAGAGAGTGTACTCCGGAGATTTTTTCTGTGATTAAATCGACTCTTTAAAAATCCAGTGATTTCTAGGAAATATGTGCAGAATCTGGCTCCACGCTATCTTATCTTGCCTGCTTGTGAGCTGTGTCTAACCACCAAACTAAGCGCTATTTCTCCGCTAATGGAACAGTCCTATACTTTTAGTACTTTGGCCATTTTGTATCTTTTATAGCCTTTAAGTTACCTACTTTCTCTTTGGGTTGGTAGTGGCAGATCAGCTGATGATACTCTGGATTCCTGTTGCAGCTGGAGCGTTCTGTTTTCTCTAATATTTCTCTTCTCTCGCTGCTTACTATGATGATGGACATGTTCCTACTGAGGAAAATTGTTCAGGATTCTCAAAGCTTTTAATGACACTCTAAAGCAGTTGTTCTTTTTTTTTCTCCCAATATTTTGTGATACCTGGATTTTCTACAAAGTACTAAAGATTTCTTTAAGAAAACTCAAATATGTGGATCATTGCAGAGCATATGTGGACTTACTGATTCTTAACAAACTTTCCCAGACCCCACAGAAATAACTGACAGGTACCAACACTCTTCAGCCCAGAAAACTTCTACAATGTCCTAGACAAACAATCTACCTTCTTATCCCTTTATTCTGGCCTAAATATAATGTTCAATTTCTTTGTAATTTTTCTTCTGTGCCTGTTGCATCCTGCTAAATAAACAATCTTTTATCATATTTTTCATACATACTTTTCTTTGGTTTGTGTGTTCTTTGTTGCCTTAGTAGCAGTAAAGTTCTGTATAATCTTCCATGAACATCTGGCATGATAATGAAAAAAAATGAGAATTACGTGAAAATTCACTGAAATACAAGAAAGATGTGGAGCTGTTGGGGCAGGTTTGGAGGAGGGCAATGGAGACGATCAGAGGGCTGGAGCATCTCTCTTATGAAGTAAGGTTGAGGCAGCTGGGCTTGTTCAGCCTGGAGAAGAGATGGTTCAAGAGAGACCTCATCACTGCCTTTCAGTACTTAAAAGGAGCTTATAAAGAGGAGATAAACCAACTTTTTACGCAGGCAGATAGTAACAGAACAAGGGGGAATTGTTTTCAAGGAGAAGAGGGAAGATTTAGATGAGATATTAAGAGGATTTTTTTTTCTCTCAGAAGGAGATGTGGTGCTGGAGAGGTTGCCCAGGGATGCTGAGGATGCCCCAACCCTGTAGGTGTTCAAGGCCAGGTTGGATGGGCCCTGGGAGTGTAGTCCAGTGGGTGGCAACCCACGGCAGAGCAGTTGGAATGAGATATACTTTAATGTCCTTTCCACCTTAAGCCATTCTACAACTCTATGAAAATCTGTTCCAAATGATGTTTGAAACAACACTTTGATAAAGCTGATCCATTTGTGGCGAAGTAGTGTGGAAGCAGGCAGGATGCCCCCTTCTCTGTCTTAGGTAGAGCCTATAAGTAACTGTGGAATAAGGAAGATAAGTATTGGCTAAGTGTGTCAAATATGATGGATCGATGATCTTCATTAGCTCTGACACTTTAGCTCAACTTGGAATATAATACCTGGCCATGAGTTTGACAGCTCAGATTCTGCTTTGAAGTTCCAGCTCTAGGGACCTACTGACCTGAGAGCCGCAGGGAAAAAAAGGTAGACTGCAGAACAGTGAGAAGCATTTATACTGGCTTGGCTGGCTGAGGATCAGTTCGGGGCATTTGAAATGGAGTAATGGGTTTGGATTTTTCTAACAGGTGTTTGTTTTACTTTTTCCATAGCTTTTGAGAATTTATGCAGCTCAGTCATAGACTCAAGTGCACTGAAATGAAAGTTATTTGCTTTCTAGGTGGGAGACTATAGCTTATTCAGTTTCCAAAAAGCATTCTCATGAAAGTAATGCAGTTATAAACAAACCTTTTCAATGTTGGCACCTGAATTCTTGTTACACGACTGCTCCAGAGGACAGTGAAATCAGTAGAAAGCTTTCCTAATGACTTCCGCAGGGCATAAATTAATCTCAAAATGAGCAACTAAGTGTCCTGATTTTTCTTTATTGCTCTTGATTAGGTACATTTTTCAAAATATGTCATATTTTGAAAAACATATATAAATATTAATTATATATATATATATGTAATTTATACATACAAAATTAAAATGTAAAGAAAGCTTTAGGAACGTAGCTGGCACTGGGAGTTGTTTGACTGTGA
Organism: Alectoris magna; assembly: GCA_030625065.1. Lineage (NCBI taxonomy): Eukaryota > Metazoa > Chordata > Aves > Galliformes > Phasianidae > Alectoris > Alectoris magna. Next base: position 80,999,546 of record CM060562.1, on the reverse strand, counting down.
AGAAAAAAGCCAAGTCATAGTCTGTGCTGAGCTTGGACAGTGGAAATTTACTGAGGCTGGTGACAGGGCAAAGGTCTGGAAGAGCTCCACCATTGGGGTAAAATGGTGGAAAGAGAGAGTTTAATCACAGGAAATGAGTAACCATCTGGCTGCATGTAGAGAATTAAGAGGATGAAGGTTACAACTATACTAACTCATTTAAGTCTAGTAACTATGTAAGTCTGAATCCTCAAATAAAGCCCTCACAGACCCCAAAGCTTAGGAGGGCCGCAGGGTTTCCTCTCAGTCACTTACTGATGAACTGACTGATAAGGAGTGATTTGGGGTTATTCTGTTGATTAACAACATCTGTTTTGTCCCTGCCAGTACTTGAAAGCCATGCGCCTACACCAGTGCATGAAAAGAGAAGATGGCGTTTAACTCCTCTGGGGAGTGCAGGAGTGCCCCACCTGTGCAGCAGGTTGCCCCATGTCCCACCACTTACCCTGACAGGAGCCGAGTGCCAAGGCCTGCTTGCACGCACATTTTTCACCATTTCACTGTTGCAAATGGCGGACTGTGGAGCCAGACCTGGACCTGCCAGGGCAGTGCAGTGAGGGCAGGAGGATCAGGAACAGCCAGGCGGGATGGCCTGACATGAGGTAGCCCACTCAGCAAAGCTGTGTGGCGTAGCAGTGAGTGTAAACGCTCCATGCACCGGAGCTGACCACTGCGCCCACGCGTAGCCAACAAGTGGGCAGCGCGCTGAGGCACGGCAGCCTTCATACGCGGACTGTAGCACTCGCCACCGCCAGGCGATAGGGAAGTTCACTACATCCCCCTAAAACGCAGCCGCTCCGGCGCGCCTCCGTTTCCCCCTCAAAGCACAATGAACACGGGGCGTTCCCGCAGCTACGGAGAACTACATTGCCCGTCAGGCGCTGCGCTCCACCCCTACCTTTCCCGCCTCCCGCCGTTATCGCCTCTCAGCGCCGAGCGGAGCGGAGCGGCGCGCCTGAGGGCTGTGGAGCGGGGAGGCGCTACTGGCCGGGGCTGCACGCGGGTGGGCGGCGGTGGAGCAGACGCGCCCAGTCCCAGAGCGGCGGAGCTGCGTCCCCGCAGCCCGCTGCCCGTCGCCCCGTCCCGTGGCCGTGGTGCGGCTCATGAGGTGAAGATGGTGATCCGCGTCTTCGTCGCCTCCTCCTCGGGCTCGGTGGCGGTGAGTGGGAGCAGGGCTCAGCCTGTGGGGCCGGTGCAGTGCGGGGGATCGGGCGGAGCTGTCCCGGCGGCGGCACCCGGCAGGTGCGGGCGGTGAGATGAGGGGGAGCCGGAGACAGGCGAGAGGGGGGAGCTTCGGGCAGGGAGTGAGTGCCTCTCCGAGTGAGCAGTCTTGCTAGGGAAGGTCTAATTCCTGTCCAACTCCCTTCTAAAAAGCAGTGCTGAGTCCCTCTTCTTAACTGAAGCTCTGAGAGCTTTGATTATTGTCCGTGACCTATGAATGTCCGTATTTTCGTGTAAGCTGACAGCTCTGGCTTCTGTGAAGGCAGTCTGAATGGAAGCTTTCAATTACATTTGTTTTCTAACGAGAGCCATGGGAAGGACTCAGGTGTAGGTGCTATTCTCTGTGCCTCAGCAGTGGAGGCAGCAGCGTTTTTACATGAGGGAAAGATGCAGCGCTGTGTTTGCCCATCCGAAGGCTCAGTGTGCGCTCCCTTCCTTTTGCCTTTCGCTGTGTGCTGTTTGCTTTCATTTCAGTGGCACCGTGACAGGTCTGTATCCTGATATGTTTTGGCAGGAAAGGTTCTGAATGCTAAGTAACTGCATTACAGCTAATAACAACTCATTATCCATTTCAGTGACCAAACAAGTAAATACGGAGCGTTTTCAGAACTCCAAGTCATGTTTGTGAGGCGTCCATGGCAGAAACATCTCCTTCTGTGCACATGCGGGTGGTCCAGCACTGCAAGGATTACTTTCTGTTTTGTGCTCCCATCTCAAACAGCACTGCACAGTGTTATCATTTGATTTTGTTGGGGGTGGGGCCGCATAATTAGCTCGCCCTTATCTCCTGATTTGACCTCTCTGCAAATACGTTATTCATTGGAGTTTTTGGCTGTGCCCTCCCTTTCCACGACCTGCTAACAGGATGCATATGCTATTGGTAGCAGCACTGTAGCCCATCTGTTAATGCACCAAAGCTGAGCTTGAAAAGAAACGCACATCAGTGCTGACCTTTTCCCCCTGTGTTTTACAACACAAGTTTGCATACTGGTGATGATCAGCTTATTTTTGTATAGTTGCTGTATGTCCAAGTGCAACCCAGCCAGAGAAGAATAGGTAACGGAGGGTTGGAAGGTACTGTTAGCCAGGAGCAGAACTGTGGCATCTATTTTCCGTCTCTTCTATTTTCCTTTTCATCATTGTTTCCTTAACATTCGGAACCTTCGCCATGGGTTTAGGTCCTGCTGTGCTCAGTGTTGCATCTAAAGGGCTTTATTTCTGTGGATTTTGTGGTGATGTCTATAGACTGTGGCTTGTTGACTGAGAAAAATGACAAAGGAAAAGCTATTATCAGTGGGTTGAGCAGGAAACCACACCTGGAGAAAGGGGCAGTTGCTGTATTTGCACATCTTTAAACAGGGAAAATTTAAATATATTTTTATCCTCGTAAGCATAAGAACTATAACCAAGCAGAAGTGAAGGGAAACAAAGATTCCTGTCATTCTTTGTCTCCTGCTCCAGCCTTCATCGAAACTACAGCAGCTACTTTATGGGATGCAGCTCATGAGACAGGATGATATCCCTGTCTAGAGAGATTAGTACCCCCAATAGGTGCTATTTCATCTTTTGCAGAAAAGCAGTGTTGGAGTCTATGGTTTAACTTCTACCTGTGGGTCAGCTTGTGTCAAACTGTAGGACTGGTGTTTGTGAGAGTGGATGTAACTGAGTTTATTATCTGACTTCAGTATGAAACAAAAAAATTCTGTATGCAATATTTTCTGATAAACTAAAAGCAGGGTCATAGTGGCAGGATTTTTCTAATCTCACCAGAGATGTTTTGTTAAATTACTCTTTATTTTAAAACAAAAAGCTCACCTAGTCTCTAGAGCAAGCTTTTGGATTCCCTTGCTACCTGCTATGTGCTGTTGAACCAGGGATGTTTTTCTATCCTTTTTCCTCTTCATGCCTGGAATAGGTCTGCTTTGAATGTATTTGAAAAAAGGGAGGGGTGAAGATGTTGTTTATTTAAATAAAAGTAATACACAGCAATTTCCTTATGCTACTGGAGAAAGAGTTGATGTGAAGCAGTAAATTTATTGAATTAACTCTTCTAGTCTTTTGAATACTCAGGTTGGATGATACATGTCCATCTGTGGCATTCCTGAGAAATATACTGGTCCTGGAGTCAGCATACACTCCTGTTTCCATAAGTATGACCTTTCTTGGCAACCTTGATATGTTTGTTGAGCCTGTTGCTTGCTGCAGTTTGTTTCAAGCTAAAGGTAAACATATGTGATAGATGTACCTAGTTCTGAGAATTCAGTGCATGAAGTAGTTTGGGAGGGATTATGGAGAACAAGGAAGGGAAGTTATCAGAGTGGATGGGGAGGGGCTGAGAACAGTGTGAACTTGCCCTCCCTTTGGTCATGGCCTTCTCCCTGCAACAACTTCCTCACATCTGAAAGTTGTTAGATCACTGAGAGGTTAATATTATTAGTATTGCTTTACAAGAAAACTTGTGAGTGTAAATTTGTCATGAGCTTGAAAGAGCCCCTGGTTCACAAAACCTAGTTATCTAGTTATTGCTTGAATGGAGACATTCCTCTTCAGTGCTCTCTGAGGGAAGACTGTGGGTTTACCCTGTGTGGATGCTGAAGGAAAGTCCCTGGGTTCTCATTGTGGAGAGAGGCATGAGGCATCGTGTGTACGTGTACTCTTGTAAATAGCACCATGTTGTTTTAAGCATGCATTAGAAGGATCCAGCTGAATCACAGTAGGAAGCCTGTGCTTAGGCAGACGGGCATGTTTTTACAAGCTTTACCATCTTCTGCTTTTTCTGACCTGAATTTCTATTTGTTGCTTGACATCTGGGTCTCAAATTCCAGGCACGCTGTAGGCTCTGGTGGCAGGCTTTGCTGCTCCTCTTTATTGAAAGCAATGAGTGTTATTTTGTGTTTAGGAGAAAAGGCACTTTAAAATTAGTCTTTACTTTTCTCTCCTAACAGTGCTTCAATATTTTGAGGAAATGGTTTGTCCTTGTTTTTCACCAAATATTTCTGGGGTGACTGTAATTTAATCCACTTCACATTTTCCATCTACCAATAAAAATCCACAGTGCAGTATGTATTGACTTGGCTAAATGGTTTTCAGTGTTTTAGAGCTAGGTCCACCTTTGACAGGAAGCTGTAGTATGAGCAAATTACCAAACTCTGCCTGGAATTCCTGCAGCTCTCTGGAAATACTGAACTGGAGGGGACTTTAGTCCTCTTGCAGTCAGAGGACCAAAGTTCAGGTGAAAGGAGTGTTGTTGAAGAGCTTTCAATGGAGAAACCTAAAAAAAACCTTTCTTGCTTGTACTTTCTTCTCTCTAGTAATAATGTATTGCCTCGGAGCTTCCTTTAAGCTGAACATATATTGTAGGGGAGTTACCAGTATAGCAGAACTGAGAGTAGAATCTGCTCTGACTGGTGAGAGTTGCAAAACACTTTCCCATCAAAATTTCTTTTTGTGTTCTTGAGATGTGAAAAATAACTGAAATCAATTCTATTTAGCGTACAAGAGCAAGCACTGCTCAGATATGTTCTTCATGAGAATATGTTTAGGGAAACTGGAAGTTTGGAAGAACACAGCATGATACAATGACAAAATGGGCTTTAAAGAATGATAGAAGATTGAGCTTTGATTCTTGCTACTGAAGAGAATTATGGATTTTTTTTTTTTTTTTAAACTAGGAAGCTTGATAAGTATAGCTGTATTACATTGTTTCTATAGTAAATATTAGTTTTATGAGACTAGAACTCTCCTTTTGTTTAGGCATATTATGTGGATCAATGCATAAATGCAAACAAATTGGAGTTTTTGCTTTCTGGAATGATTTTAAACTACGGTATAAAGCATCAGAGTGCCAGAGCAATCACAATCATGTTTGGTTGGTTGGATAATGTAATTGGAGACAAATCAAAAGCTAACATTCTTAAAGTGAAGCTTATCTCCTACCGATAATGAGGACTTTCGTCTCCACCCTTATTTGTACAGTCCTTGTAACTCAACATCTCTCACTATGCTTCTCAGGAAGAATGTACTTCTTGTTTAGTGGCATGCAACGTTAACTTAGAGTGTGTTACTTCTGGAGTATTTACCATTTTATTGGCCTTGTTTTTGCCTCTCTGCATCCCCAAAAAGTGCACATGGCTTTGCTGGTTTCTGTCACTCCTGACCGCAGGTCCCTGTGGCAGAGGGAGCCTGAGAGCTCATAACTGACTTCTGCCAGGTGGAGAGGTCAGTGCTGAATCATAGAATCATAGAATGGCCTGGGTTGAAAAGGACCACAGTGATCATCTGTTTTCAATCCCCCTGCTATGTGCAGGGTCACCAACCACCAGACCAGGCTGCCCAGAGCCACATCCAGCCTGGCCTTGAATGCCTCCAGGGATGGGGCATCCACAACCTCCTTGGGCAACCTGTTCCAGTGCATCACCACCCCCTGTGTGAAAAGCTTCCTCCTAATATCTAACCCAAACCTCCCCACCTCCCCTATCTCAGTTTAAAACCATTCCCCCTTGTCCTATCACTATCCACCCTCCTAAACAGCCATTCCCCTTCCCATTTATATGTTCCCTTCAAGTACTGGAAGGCCACAATGAGGTCCTCCCAGAGCATTCTCTTCTCCAAGCTAAGCCCAGTTCCATCAAGCTTTCTTCATAGGTGCTCCAGCCCTCTGATCATCTAAGTGGCCCTCCAAGACCCTCTCCAAGAGCTCCACATCCTTCCGGTAGTGAGGGCCCCAGGCCTAGACGCAGTACTGCAAATGGGGCCCCACAAGAGCCAAGTAGAGGGGGGGCAATCGCCTCCCTCTCCCTGCTGGCCACTCCTCTTTTAATGCAGCCCACAACACAGTTGGCCTTCCGGGCTGCAAGCACACACTGCTGGCTCGTGTCCAGCTTCTCATTCACCAGGACTGAAGGCTCTGTCTGGTCTTTACCTTAAGGATCTTCTGTGGATCTCCCTCAAGTCTGTATTCCAGAGAAGTCTGAGTTCTAGGTACATCCTCCTTCCCTGTGATGGAGAGCACCAAGAACCTCCAAACAGTTGTTCAGAGACCTGGAGGAACATGTACAGCGGGGAGCCCAGCAAGAGCCCTGGACACAAGAATACAGGTGGAATTCAGACCCTTTGTATGTGGTATTCATTACCCAACTGTTGCGCCATTCCCTGGTGCTCCAGTGCTTTTCAAATATTTACCTTTCTTCTTGGCAGGTAGATTATGTCAGGAACAATGTTACCTCATAGAAATTCTCGAGGCTAACTACATATTAACATGGGCAGTAGGACTGTTACTGACCTTTGTTTGCAATTGTAGCTGTAATAAAACTTCAAAGGAGGTATTGTTCTGATGGGGTTTCTGAGGACTGGGGTGTATGCTTTGGCTCTCCATGTACTGATCTGCTTTGTGTAGACATATGTTTAAATGCCTTTTACTGCTGTATAATGCCATTCTCATCGAAGATTTAGCCCACTGTTTTAAATATATTCAAATAGTCAGGAAAAAAAAAGTAGTAAATAGTAACTTGCTTATTGTAAGAATTTCCTCCCCCCTTCCCCCCTTTATTCATTTATTTATTTTTTTATAGAGTATAACAGTGTGAAAGTGATAGTGACCTGTTCTCCTTAATCTTCTAGCTACACCATCAAAGCCTGGAAAAGCATTTTTATAACCCTGGTCATGGTACTGGTGATCACAGGAGACTGCATACAGCGGAATTTGGTTATGTTAATTAAGTTGAGGTAATTGAATTTACTGAAGTAATAACTAACTTACATGCAGTTTAGTGGCATGAATGACTTTTGGAATATTTTGTTTTCTGCATTATTTTGGGAACTGAAAATCTCCATAGAGCACAGCCCAGGAGGAGAGGCAGAGAATGAAGCATACGCCACCCTCCAGGCATCCTTGTTTTGTTATCTGGTGCTAGGGCGCCAGCTTATGAAGTGCCACACTTACGATTATCATCATCACATAATTCTCTGCCAGCACTGCTCCTGTAGAATCAAGCTCCAAGAGAGGGACAGGCAGCTCTCGTGCTGTGAACACATTGGATCACTGTAACTGCTTGCGTCAGTGAAGCTGAACTGGAGCTCTTGGTACTAGATAACCTCATCTGGTGAATTCAGATTGAAGGCGGTGAGCTTTCCACGTGCAGTTTACTACAGGCTCAGTGTTTTCCTTGTTGTTACAAAGACCACTCAGCCAGGGGACTCCCAACTGAATTGTTACTTTTGTACACTGCTGTTGGCTCCAGCTTCGAATTGCTCTAATACCATCTGCAAACGGTGTAGTGTTCTCACTAGCAGAATGGAGAAATGAACTTTGGGATGCAATCTTCTGTTCAAGATGAAAGAACTGGAGTGTTGGTGGGAAGGCTGTATTGGGCTACTGAGGCTCTGTCTGTGTGCAAAATGTAGCCAGGGAGGGCTGGCTGTGTGATTTACAGAGCTCCTTCTGGAGGAGACCTTAATTTCCTGTAAAGTGCGTGTTCTGGTGGGCTAGAAACAAATAAATGCAATTCTTGTGAAAACGCATTTTCTGCATTCCTGAATACTGTCCCACTTTTATTATTCAAAGATTTGTAGGTAAACTTAAGAAATGAGGAGGGCATACCAGTAAAGATGAAAGTGTACCGCTGAAGATAATAGTAGTACCAAAGCTCAGAAAACAAATCTCCACACTGCAAGAGGACAAACTTATTCAAAGTATCAAAGTATTCAAACCTTTCTTAGTACTTGTAAGTACTTGTAGTTACGAAGGAAGTACTACTTAGTGTTTCAAAAAATAAATAAATCTCTGCATTTTAATGTATATATTGAATATTCTGGTTCTAGTATTCTTGTCAGAGGTAAATATGTACATGCTGTATATGCTCACTGCTATATAAATCCATTTCACTTGTTATATGAATGCTATTAATTTTAATGAAGATCAAAGCAAAACTCAGTTCTAGAATGCATCCTGTCGCTTGCCCTCTTTTAGATTCTTTCTTCTACTTTTCCAGTTTATTTATTTCAGATGGTTCATACTCATATTTACGTGAAGAGGGAAATGTAAAAGCAATTAGGATTTGTGGAGAAATAATAAGCATTTCAGGACGTTCTTCACTGCAGACAGTCAGGACCTCGTTTGTCTTTAGCTAGCAGTCTGAGTCAAGCTGGAGGTATAAAGCTGTTACTAAGCTGGTAACCTAGGCTGTATTGTTTTACCAGCAAATTCACTAAGGGCAGTGGTTTCCTCAGCTGCAGCCTCCAGTGCTGGCTCCTAAGGGGATCTGTCTCAAATGAAATACTGTGATCTTTGTTTTGCACACGGTGTGAAAGTTTGATAAGAAAAGTAATGAACGCAGAAATGTTGTAGTGCTTGGAAACTATCCCTAGTTAAAATCTACTGTGTGTGTCCAAAACCACTGTCGTGTTTCAGTAGGTCAGTGTTTTCTACCAGTTTAACATTTAGATAGTTTTTGCAGGAGACAATTAACATTTAGCAAGTCCCCAAAGCTGGCACATTTCATTCTTGGTGAGGTGAAGGGAAACGTGGAGGTGGTGGTGGTGGCTTTCTCCCTGTCACTATCGATAAAAGCAGTTTGCAATTACTTTTGATTCCAATGTTTGAAAATGAAAATCAAATTAATTTCAGCGGGACTTACGTAGATGAGCAGTATGACCTGATTTTTCTTGAAATGCTGGCCAACTTCAAGTGCTTTGAGTGGAGGAGGGGGTAACTGAGGTGCAAGTGCAGCATGGGAACTCACTGAGCATGGTGTTTGTTTCAGAGAGCGGTACTGTGAGCACAAATCTCTTGTCTTTTGGACCAACATCTTGGGGTGAAATCTTTTGATTCTTTTCTTGCAAGGCTATGGCAGTCCTTCCATTCGGATGTGCTGCTCCAAGAGCTACTCATCACCAGTCAGACTGGGCTGAGTATAAAGCTTGTAGATGTCATACTTCTCAGGTGATTGGTGCTGTAGTGATGAGGAACTTTCCAAAAATGAGTTATCTCTATCTTCCTGTTAGTGATGGAAGAGGGAAACAACTGGATTTTAGATCAGTGAACAAGCATGTTTCACCTACGTTTAATATTGTATGACACTGCAAAGTAATTGAGTTTGGCACAGAGAAAAGAGTAGCTGTGTTGCTGGCTAATTTATGGAGAAGCTCTTTGGAGGCACAGGTTGTTCAGTGACTCATGTTAATCATCGGTAACAGCATGCCCTTTTGTTGCTGCCCATCTCCGCTGGGTAGCACAGAGATTGTTCTGGCGGTTAACAGTTCCAGGAATTGTTGGTACTTTTGTTCTTTTACCTCAGGATAACTAATCTCCATCAGTCCTGCTGAAAGAGTTTGGAAAACTGTAGGATGTTTCTCATTTCAGTACAAGGAGTAAACTTGTAGAAAATAATGCCTAGGAGAAACCTCTGCAAATCTATTGATCTACCTTTGGAGTATTTATATGTAAGTGTGGATTTCTGCATGCGGACAAACTTATCTTGGTGTATATGTATGTACTGTGTATGTTAGGCAAGTACATATCTGCATATATACATGTGCGTATGCTTCTTGAAATTGCTGATAGATGCTAACTTAGTAAAATCTAAACATTGGTTTTTACATCCACAGAAGAGTGAAAACAACAATGTTGTTGTGCCTCATGCTGGTTGCCCAAAGGTGCACCAGCACCTGCCTGGACCCTGCCAAAAATGACCATTCGTTTATTTGAATGGCTAAACCTTATAGCATTGTAAACATGAATGTATTTCTTTTGTGTAAACTACAGCGCTAAAGCTGAAATGCTCACTCAGCTCTACTATTCTGAGTGTCTGGCCTGTGCTTAAGAGCTTTTCTTATGTAACTCATTTCAGAAAATGAGGCATCTTCAAAATGTCACAGAAGTTACACAAGTTTAAGTAATTCACCAATGTAATTGTAGTGGCTGATAGGGACATATGGTGGCATAGCTGTTTTCCTTCCTCTGTAATGAAAGGATATCTCAGTGTTCTGAAGAGCTCTGGCAGGGCTAGCAGTGGCACTTTCAGACCTTACTGCTGATAACTTCAAGGTTGCTTTTCCGCCTGTTGTAAAGCCTCTGGAGAGAAAAAAAGTGCCTCTTTGCTTGCAGCCCTGTGTGTCTGCCTTTGTGTCTGTTGAAAATAGGCTGGTAACACTTGGAGCTGTGAAACTGAGCGTCTGAGTACAAAGACATGTCCGGTTTTGCCACTGCTGCAGGGTAAGTGATAGCTGTTGGCAAGAGGGGAGTAGCAAGCTTCTGCTTGCAACAAAGCCATCAACAACTACAGCGTCTGGCTTTCTGAACATCCCGTTTTATGGACTATTCTGTCACAACCTCTGCTGGCAGTTTCCGTTGGAGTTTTTGTTTGTAGGCAGAGCCCTGAAACCGCAAACTTGTAGTATGTGTCAAATCCAAATCAAAACACGTGATTGTGTATGTGTCCTTCACACATGCTGATAAGTTCTTCCTGTTTGCTTTTGGCTTTTCAAGCTTTTACAGAGAGACAAAGATTTGTTTACCTTTGCATGCCAGGAGGTACAGCCCACTGGGATCCTTTTTACCAATCTTTTAACACAAATCCCCTGAATTAACCAGGCAGATCCCTCTGGGAGCAAGAGAACATGACAGGAAAAATATTCACAGTTTTTCATTGATGGAAGTTCTATCACAACACTCATGAATTAGTTTATTTCTTGACGTTTTCATACGTTGCAGAGTATGATATTTGGTATCATCTGTGCTTTCAAAATTTTTGAGTGAATATTTGGAGCACTTTCAAACTCAACGCTTACAAATTAATTGAAGACTGGTTTCTTAATCGTTGAATTGGATCTGTGTTTTTCAGACAGAGGCAAATGAATTATCATATGCCAGTTTGAAAGAAAGCTTTCTTTGATCTGATGAACAGTAAAGTATTATCAACCAAAACTCGTCTTTCTGTCACTGTGGGGCTAGTGAAGTTACCACCTGTCTGACCTAAACAAACAAGTATGCATGAAACATTTGATCTGGATCTGCACCTCCTAAGGTCAGACAATCTTCTGAACCATCTGTCTGAGCGATCTGATATGTTCATATGGAAGCAGAGGCAGGAGTGGCATTTGAAGGAGTAAGATAGCATCAAATTGTTCAGGAGGAGCCTTGTAGGAAGCCAATGCTGGTTAGAAGGGAGAAGCAAAACTAGCCTCTGATCAGAGAAGGCAGCTGCCTTACCGCCTTGCTCTGCAGGAAGTCCTTCCTGCTCAGCGAGGCTGATTTGCCTGTGACAAGGACTGATTTCTAGCAAAGGTATCCTGCTTTGGGCCCTGGAGAATCTGAAACTATTTGGGTTCACAGAATCACAGAATGCGGAACTTTCTATGCCCTAGCTTCATCCCATTTCCCCTTGTCCTGTCCCCACGCACTACTGAAAAGAGTCCGGCCTCACCACTATGGCCCCCACACCTCAGGTATTTATAAACCTGGATCAAATCCCCTCTCAGCCTTCTGTGAGTTGTACTGAGTGATGCCTTTGGCTGTGTGGAGGTGACTCCAGCTGGCCTCACAGGAGGTGTACCTGCAGTTTGTGGGATAGCAGTCAGGTGGCTGCTGTGCTGGGGGGATCAAGAAAGGGATCTGCAGGCATACAAGAGAAAAAGCAATGTGCACATCCAGGAGCTGTAAGAAGACATAAGCTACATGGGTATAGTTGTGTTTGTTGATAGAGAGAAAGCACTGATGTTTGTTAATAAAGTTATAAGCCTCACTCTGCTCTCAGTTGAAGCAGAGGTCATTTGTTATTGATCTGAATAATAGCAGTGGTAATCAGCTCTTGTTTAGAGACTGATATCAACAGAATCCATCATCCTAGTTTCACGAAAGCATATTTCTAGAACTTTTCAGTAATGCAATCCGATTTTACCTAAAACCTGACGTTCATCTGGAGCCACTAATGCATTTTTCTGTTGCTATTCCATATACTGCTGGGAAAGCCTTTAAATATCCTTAAAAACTTAGCTCAACCAATTCCAAATGACTGGTGCTGCTGTTGCAGCTGTCACTTTAAAGTGCATTATCAGGGGTGTGTTTATCTAGCTGGCAGTGGCACGCCTGTGCTGTGTGGATAGTGTCTTTCAGAAGAGAAGGGTGGACGTAGACAGTTTCATTGCACAAACTTGTTTTTCACAGTCTTGGGAGCATTTTGGAATCCTGATGTCCCTGATCCCTCAGGATCAGAAAGCAAATAAACACAATCATTGTCTTTCAGAGGGAAAGGCAAGATGTCTTTTCTAAGTGTTTGAGGTGACTTAGGCCCTCGAATGCACAGAGAATTGGTGTCTGTGTGGGAGAAGTGCAGATATAAGTTGGTATTGATATGCGAGCTGGGTTCTCCATGAAACCCAGCATGTCCTTCTGGGCTAGGCAGTACTTTAATCTGAACAGGCTTGCTGGTCTTGCAGCCTGCCGTAATGTCTCTTTGAAACTCTAGGAGACTGTGAGGATGCTTCTGTCTGTGACATCATGTGGCTCCTCATTCTGAGACAACAGCGAGCTGATGAGCAACAGTGAGAGCTCCAGGTGGGTGCTGTGCTGCGAGTCCTAAGGGGCGACATCCAGAGACCCTGCCCTGACAAAACAAAGCTAATTTAATTACTTGCTCCATCTTGGGAGCTGCTAGGTGTCTCTATGTGTTCTAATAGGTAAGTATTCCTGCACCACTGGGTTTTGATGCTTAAAGCTGATGAGAAGGAAGAAATGTGACCTACTTTTTGTTCTTTTCCAAAGAGTTTGCTTTTATATCTCATCTGCAGTACGTACAGAAAATACAGCTGGGAGTGCTTTCTTCATTGTTACAAAACAATGTGGCTGATAAATACATTGAACGTGTTGTGAACTAGTTCTGTGCTCTGCTGACTCACTGTGTCACAAAAAAAAAAGGGGGAGGGTTGAAAAGGCAATTGTGTGTTTTCATTTTAAAAGTCTGGGTGATAAACATATTACATAACAGGAAGAGTATATAGATTTGTTAGGGGACTCTTTCGTGTGTTTTTTAAAGTAAAAACTTTTATTTCTCTTTGCAGAATTCGAGTATCGTAACACTTGCATACCTTCCTAAACATGCTTATGAAAAAGCTCTCTTCAGTGCTTTTTCACTCTAAACAACTACCAGACATTCAGTACATTCTAAGAAAATAAACTAGACATTGCTATCTTTTTTTTTTTTTTTTTGTAAAATAAAACATCATAGTTCTACCGAGCAAGCATGATTCACACTAAGTAACACCCCTAAAACTCTACAGATTTTCAGCCATAGCAGGATTGGACTTCTGGACACCAAACTTCTCCCTGCTTTACCAACTGGGGAAGGCCCTGTGAGATTCAAAGATCAGTTTTCTGTTCTGCCCTACAAGGCTGAGGACTGAGTTTACAGTAGTTTCGAACTTGGCAATTTTCAACTACCTTACTGAACTGGGACTTTACTGGGAAGAAAGGATACCCTCCAGAATCTACCTACAGAAATCAAGAGAAAAAAGCATATGAATAAACATGATATAATGTGAAGGTCAGAGAACAGTTTGCATTTTCTTAGGAGGCAAGCTCTCCTATCACTAAAGAGAGGTGAATGACTAAGGGTTTCAGTTGTCATATTTGTGTTTATGCTTATGTTTTGAAAAGGAAGATAGATGTTGTTTGTTGGAAGAGTTTTTTTCACAATGCAAAAAACTTGCTATAAACATGCCAATTTGACGAAAGAGAAGAAGCTTAATGTAGAATACTAAACAGGAGTTCCAAATTATTCTCTGGCATGTTTGAGAGATGTCTGTTGGAAAAATGCATGAAAATAGAACTTTCATTTTAACCAGTCTCTTGAATCATTGAAACGTGGTAAATCATAAATAAAAACATCTATTGAAAGAAGTTAGCTGCCAGCCATGGCTTGAAGTGTTAGTATTTTGAAATGAGTTATTCTAGTCCTGCAGGATGGTTCCTTTAGGAAGACGGAGCTGAAAACCTGCTTTATGAATCCCTAACATCTTGCAGGCTGCTCATAGATCCGTAGAATCATTAAGGTTGGAAAAGGCCGCTAAGACCATCAAGTCTAACCATCAGCCCATCCCTACCATGTTCACTAACAACTGATGCTGTCTTCTGTTCTGTGCTGGCCACCAGGACCCTGGTGCCGCTGGGACTTCCAAGGTCTGGCTCAGTGCCTGTTGCAAAGTCTCCAGGTCTTACTTTGTATTAGCCAGTTTTGACTTCCACAAGCAGTGGTGTTTTCTGGTTTTGCATTGATGCAGCAGAATACAAGTTCATGTCATTAACTGGAAGATAGATCCAGCTGATGAGCAGTAATGAGCCAAGATTTGGGTCTCATAGCATCTAGTTTCATCAACTCTGTCACAGATTCACATGTATGTAGATTTTCAACACTACAGGGACACATTGCTCCTACTGTGAGAAGAAATGGTAGAATCAATTATTTCATTCATGTACATCACTGATAAGTCTTGTTTCCTCCAAAGAAATCAAAAGAAGTAGACTTGGGACTGACTTGAAAGACTTTCTCAGTTACATGCAGCTGAAAGTTACTCTGCATGGCAGTGATGATGGTTGGTACTTCTGAAGAACCTTCTCTGGTGTCTAGATGAGGAGCTATGAGATATGGTTTAGTAGCTTGTGATAGCAATGGTAATGGGAGGATGGTTGGACTAGATGATCTTACAGGTCCTTTCCAACCTCGTGATTCTGTGATTCTCTTCTCTTTTTTTTTTTCTTTTTTCTTCTTGGTCTTTCCCCTTTCTGTTTGGTCTCTATCTATCTCTGCTTCTCTACTGTGGACTCATTGAAATGAGGAACCCCCCATGAGATAACACTCACCTTCTCCACAAACCTGGCTCAAACTGTAATTGCATTTTGGAAATGCTGGACTCTTTCAGAGGTAGCCTGCTGTGTATTGTGCACAGGTGAAGGTGTGCAGATTGCCTGGCAAAGCAGTCTCTCAGCAGCTCCCAGGGATCTGCAGACTAATTTTACATTAAGCTGAGCAGATTGCCCTCCCAGCTTCATAAGTATTTCATATGGTATGTCCTTAATTATGCCTCTGTATGCAAGTGGCTGATTGCTGCTAGCGTAGCCCTGGGCACTGCAGGCTGCATGTGGCTGCTGCTCAGGGACTGCTCTATTTATTTTCAGACTGAAATATTCTGGGATTTAAGATTTTGAGATATGAATATATAGCTTTTCTTCAGGATGAAGTGTTGAGCTATGCGGGGGTCTGTTCCAAGGAGACTCTTCTATCATGTGTAATGCAGTAGCTGCTATGGCTGTTAGCCATTTATGTAAGTATTCCCTCCAGCAAAGAATGCTGACTTTTTTTTTTTTTTTTTTCCTGTCCTCCTCCATCAAGCCACAGTTGCTCCTCACCTTTTTCCCCAGGTATATGATTGAGCTCTATTTTCCTGTGCCAAGAACAATGAATTAATCATATGAATCTTTGTGTCGCAGCCCTGCCATCTCTCTGCAATAAAAATTGCCAGGGCCACTTGTGCTCTCCAGCCAGGCAGAGAGAGATGTTCAGCAGGTCAGCTGCTACATGTTGCAAATATAATGGAACTACGGGTATCTGCATGTTAGTCTCAGAGTGTGTGAGATGACACTGGAAATTCGCAGTGCAACAATCCCTTTGGGTATATTTTTGTGACTTAAAAAGGCAAAGGCTCCACATCTGGTATTTTCAGCTGTGGCAGGGAGCTGGATTGTGCGTTTGTGTTGCAAAAGGCTGCTTTTTCAGTTTGTATTTCAGAGACATGTTGCTTGTCATGCTCCAGCTTCTGCTGAGCCATATTCTTGGGGTGTGGTTTTGCTACTGATAAAGACTGAGCAGATGGTGGAATGGACCTGACTTCCTCTCTCTCCCTTGTCCCACTGGCTCCTGCATTACGCTGCTGCAGGGGAAGCTGAAGGAGCTGCAGGATAGGAGGGAGCAATGTTGCACCACCTCCGTGACAGCCAACAGCGAGATCTGCTTAGCTGTGTCATTGTGCTGCATGCTGAAGGTGCCCCTGCCCAATGCATTGCATTACATTCTCAGCTGAGTCAGTGAGGGCACAGCATTGCTGCTGCAGCACTGGGGTAAGGGCATGGGTCAGGAGAGGCTGACAGGGTTGGAGGAGAAGGAAAGGAACAGCAGGACCACCTCTGCCTTGAGATACCCAGGTCTCAATGGACTTGCTTTGGCTTTTTAATTGTCAGACTTCCAAAGTGCATTTGTGGTCTGTCATCTGATTTTGCTGAATTTCTAGACTGCTCTGGGCATGATTTGTGATGATAACATCCTCATTTTGTTATTCTACTGTTAAGGGAGAAATAGGTATTTTGTTTTTACTGGATGTCACTGTTCAGGTTAGCTGGGAGATGGTTAAGTAGTGATGAGCTCATTTAAGTTGTATGGGAAACAGTAATCTTATGGTAGAAGAGTTTTTTCAGTCTAACAAAAAATATGGAGGTGTAAGTGGCTGAAATCTGTAGGTGAGGTGAATTCTGAATTGAAGCAGGCAGGGATTTTAAGCAAAGGCAATCAACTTTGGGAACAATTTAAAGAACATGGTAGGTTCTCTGTCATTTAAAGTTCAGGAATGGAGCTTAGGGGAAAACAATTTGCAAGAAACTTCCTTCTTCTAAGAGAAATTAATTCTTGGATGCTAAAGGTCAAACCGGATAATCCCAATGGTCCCGTCTGACCTGAGCATGCCTTTGAGGCATTTCTGCAAAGCAGGCTGTGGTGTAGTCTCCTGTACCTGCTGTACAGCAGCATGAAGAAATGAAAGCTAGGGGAGAAGGCCTGTGTACATTAGCTGAGGTGGGCTTCCTTTGTAAACTGAGCTACTGAATTAGTGATTAACTCATTTCATCAGTTCTGTATATGAGAATGCACAGATTATTATTGCTGTTTTTTAATCCACCTAAGCAAACTGTCTCCAATGCTGGGATAAATGGAGAGGTCTTTGGGTGTTTCTTTCCTGTCTTGTGTTTGTGAATAGAAACGTAAATTAAAAGCAAGACTAAATCCATGAAAACAGAAGTTCAGAAAACAGTCATCCTGCCTAGAACACGGAAGACAGCCACTGGATTATCATAGCAGACTGTTAGTTTAGAATTTTCTCTATCGTGACAGAGAGAGATTAGAATAACATCATGCAAAGAGACACTGATTTTGTTTCATAGTTAGTGTTGCAGCTTAATAAAAAGAGATTATAGTGCCTATTCCTGTTTGTACTTATGGATAATATTGATTTCATGACTACAAGGGAATCAAAAAAACAAATCTATGATGCATTTCACACTCTGAGATGAAGTTCATAGGATGCATATGGAAGCTAGAGTCTCATGGAATATAGAATGAAGTGTGGAGGAGTTTGAGATTTCACAGGGGGTGTTTATTTTGGTGGTTTATCTTTCAGCATCTTGTGATACTTTAAGATGTATTAAAAGCAAAATGTTTTGGTGTTAAGGCGGACTGTTGTATAAGAATACAAATGCTTTCACAAACTGTTGTATAAATAGCCATAAACTGAGGTTTTGTGATCATGGTATTTCTGATTGTATGAATGCTTTTTTCAGGATCCTTTAAGTTGCATCGAGCTCTGGAAAGCCAGGAAGAAGCAATGTGCAAAGCTTAGTTGTATGACGAGGACTAAACGCACCTAGAGAGTTTGTTACATGAGGCTGCATTGATCTTCCCTGGGCTCTGGGCAGGAACTCAGGTCCTCTGTGTGGGCTGGTGAGGAAGGAGGAATTGCCATTGCCCTTTGGGGCATGTTGGCCTGCGGAGGGCTTCATTTGGTTGAATGCTGGAGGCTTTTTATCTTGGAGTAATCACAAACAAGAACTACACGCAGGATTGTGAGGCTGACTCATGCCTGCGGCACGGATCCAGTTGTATGGGAAGACAAAGATCCTGTGGTTTTCTTGGGGAACAATCAGCTGGTTTCTGTTGTGGCAGATACTCTGAGCATCAATCTTAAACAACAAGGCATAATTTAATAGGATTTCTAATGTAAGTATTTCTCTTGCTTCAGTTTACAAACTTCAATCAAATCACTTGGGGGAGGAGATGATGTTGCTTCTCTGCCTAAAATTTTTCAAGGCATTTTGTTTCAATTTATACAGCTGGCACATCCACAGCTGATAACTCCTGCAGATGTCGTGTGCAGAATTGCAAAGCTTCTGGCTCAGAAACCCCCAACAATTTATTTCCCTTCAACATCTTAATTAGTTTTATAGAAATAAAAGGGAGAGATTAGGAAGTGTGTGATTGTGGGAGAATTCTTATGGTGTGAAGAGTAAAATGTGAGGTAACTACTTAAAACTGAGCTGCAGTTCACTTCATAGTGTACTGAAAGACAGTAGACGAAATGGTTACATATACAGCAGGATGTGGCCTGGGCATGGAGAGCTTTGCCCAAGGCTGATTTAGCCTCACAAACAGCTTATGGCAGTGATCTGGATGTCACAGCGTGCCAGGGATTGTCCCCACTGTACAGTCAGTGCACAACCACTCTGAGAAGTGCAGGTCCAAAAGACTTGGTTAGGGCATGCTGTTGTGAATAGGGATTCTGCTATGTCATTTGCTGGCTAGCCCAACCTGTGGAGCTGATGAGTACCATAAGGGCAGAATTCAAGTTGGTTTTAGCAGTGCTTAATTGCAAACAAATGACATCTCCACATGTTGCTTTAGGTGTCTCATTTCTTTTTTAATCAATGCTTAATAATCACAATTAAAGTAAAATAAATTCTACTTTGGTCCCCTCTTGAAGCTTTGCTTCTACATTGACCATAGATTTCCTTATCACAGTCTTTAGGGAGGCAATAGAAGCCATGTTTTGGTGCCAGCAGTGATGACGATGCAGTAATTTACCTGTTGCTGATACGGTATTACTTTCATATGCGTTTTGGAGCTGCCTTCTGTATGAAAAAGTGATTCTTTTATGGTATGCCTAAAAATTAGAACAGCTTAGGTAAGAAAGGGAGGAAAAAACACCAACCAAACAACTACAAACCCACTTAGAAAGGCAGTGATCATTTACAACTTTTCTATTCCTGGTTTGTTGAGATGGCTACTCTCTTAGTTCAAGTGAGCCGTGATACCATCACTGTTACCCCCAAAAGCTGTGTGTTTTTGTGCTGTGTTTAGGTGGATGCAGTGGGCTGTGTGACAAGAGCAGCTAGCACGTGCACTTTAAAAATCCTGATTTCTGAATAGTATTTGGGTCATATGATGCCCCCAGGCATGATTCATCCACCTGGGCTTTATGCCAATCAGCAACTGTGTGGATACAACACTCCAGGAATACTGTAAAATTATTAAAGTACTGCTTTTTCTTCAAATAATGCTGTTGATTATAGCTGTAAAAACACAGCATATAGCTTCCTTCTGAAAGAAATTGATTCTTTAAGTAGATGCAGAAAATACAAAATGAACTGAAGAGAATGTAGAGCAGGTTGAGACAAATGAGCACAGCTAGTTTTCCTCAGCCGGGCAGACTTCATTTTCAAAGGTTGCCGTCTTGCTTTCAAACCCTGTTTGAGTCAGTCTTCACCTTATGGATCTGCTTGAAGCCCTACGAGCTATTAAGAGCTGACCTTAGTTAGCTGCAATGAGCTAAAAACTTTTGGTGTTTTGCCTCTTTTAGGCTTCTGTATAAAGATGATAATCTCTTCGGAGGGAATAAACCCCATACGTTTATTATGTACCTAATGCTTTTTTTTTTTTTTTTGTGGTGAAATTAATTTTCAAGAGGTGAAATCATGCTTATTTTTAGACACGTGCTTTATGCTGATAGACGCTGTTAATTAAAGATTCAACAAGCCTTGTTCAGGAAACCATGGAGCTGCATTTTTAAAAGATATCTTGGTGTCTAGGAAAACAAATATGTGCAACTGATGGTTTTTTTTTTCATGTGTGCCAACATATCTATCTCAATGGTCACCTACAGGAGTGGACTCTTCTCAGATTTGCCAGGTTGCTCACCTTACATTTCTATCTACCTTTATGCTTCAAAAATGCAGCCCCCAGTGGTTTTGAAAACCAACTATATCTTTTAACTTCTACTTGTTAGTCTCACACAGTTCATTTATTTATCTTTTTAAAGATTCATCTAGAGAGTAAAGGCTGAAAATTCCACAGTGGAACTAGAGAGACAGCCTGATAAAAATGGGATGAGGAGGTATAACCTTTGTCAGCTTGTAGAGAAACAGCAGTGTTTAATGCCTATGAACTTAAAACTGAAAAACAAAAATTCCCCTCGTTCTTCCTGAGTTCTTGACTTTCTGTCATGTGGAAATAGGACAGGAGAGAAGGAATGTACTCAGGTTTGTAAACATATCTGGGTTATGGTTGACTTGCTCTGATGTATGGTGTTTTTGGGTTTTTTTCTTTCGTCTAGATAAAGAAGAGGCAACAAGATGTGGTGAGGTTTCTGGAAGCCAATCGCATAGAGTTCGAAGAAGTGGATATCACGATGTCAGAGGAGAAAAGACAGTGGATGTATAAAAATATTCCTGAGGACAGGCAGCCTGCACAAGGCAATCCATTGCCACCACAGATATTCAGTGATGATCGGTACTGTGGAGTAAGTAGCTGTTACAGTTATCAGTGGACAGTGTGGTTGCATACACTAATATCTTAGTATGTTGGAATTATAGGTTTGTTGATTGACTTGAGTTGGAAGGGACATTAAAGATCATCTAGTTCCAGCCCTGCTGCTGTGGGCAGGATTGCCAACCACTGAATCAGGCACTAGAACATCTTGCCCAGGGCCCCTTCATCTGGATGTGGAGCAGCTGACTACAACCCTCTGGCTTCAACCATCCGACTAATTCCTTATTGACTTAATAGTAAACCTTCAAATACATACATCTCTGATTTTGAAATAAGAACATAGTGTGGGTCCACATCGAAGGCATTGTATACCCTCTTGGCCTTTTAAATAGGCAAAATTTGCTGTTGAGCTTCTTCAGTAGCACCTGGATTAATGTGCAACCTGTTGGTGATAAAGTTCCTTTGTAAGACCACCAGAATCTGGTGATTTCTTGTTTTGCTACTTGAGGATAGCAAAAAATTCAGAAGGAAATATTTGGTACAGCAAATGAGAACATGGACTAGATTGAGTCATATTGTCATTATAAATAAGCTCACTCTGTGTTGCTGTTATAGTGTAAATTTCATTTATGCTCAGAGAGCCTTTGTAGTCTGAGTCTCTAGGAAAAATGAATGCTATTTGCTACTTGATTTGTGAAGTAGTTTTATTTTTTCCCTTAAGAAAAGCAGCTTGACACTTTCTGCTGAGAAACTAATAAGCTTGGGCGCTTGTGAATTTGACAATAGATTGATGGGTGGACTGATTTCTCTGATGGTGTGAGCTGCAGTAACATCTCCATCAGCTAGTGCAAGCCGAAGTGGTGACCTTGGACTGATACATTAAGAATGGCACCATATGGATGTTTTACTTCCCCATTTAGCCTGCAGCCCTGAGTCTTAGGCGCTCTTGTAGTCTGGGAAAACCTTCTCAGAACTTAGACTCACCTTAGAACAAAGTGTAAAAAGATCATAGCTGTGTCCTCTCTGCCTTGCTACATTCTTTTGTACTCCAACTGTATGATTTGTATATCCTTCAGGAGGCAGGTTTTAAGGTACTTACTGAACTGTCTGGTGGGAGACGGGGTGGCTTGGTGTGTCAGACAAATGCATCAAGAAGCGATTTTGTAAGGTTTGTATGTGAATTCAGCAGGAGGATGAAACCAGAAAGTTTGTGTCCGGGTTGTAATAGATGGACCAGGGTAAATGTGGATACAACAAGATGAAGAGACATCCAAGCTAGTTCTACCTTACTCCTGTCTGACTCTACTGTAGTGCAAGTAAGCTGCTGCTGGCTGATGGATCATTCAGATCTGCTGAGAACCTGTCAGCTGCACTGTGATGGCTAGCTTAATGCAGGAAGAGCACAAGAACTGATTCAGGATCCTCTGCAACAAACAAATTACACAGAACCACAGAATTGCAGGGTTTGGAAGGGACCTCAGGAGATCACTGAGTCCAACAACACTCCTGCTAAAGCTGGTCCCCTACAGTAGGTCACACAGGTAGGCACCTAGATGTGTCTTAAACATTGCATGTTTGTATGGAACTTCCTGTGTTCAAGTTTTAGGCCATTCCTATTGATAACACACCACTGAGAAGAGTCTGGCCTCATCCATTTGCCCCCCACCTCCCTTTAGATATTTGTAAACATTAGCCAGATCCCCTCTCAGTCTTCTTTTCACCAAATTGTATATGATTAGCAGCTAATTGGCTTTTTTGAAGCAAGATATTTAACATCCCTCTGATAGGTAAACAAGGCCAATACAAGACCTCCTACCTCAGCTATTTAACTCATACCTTCCTACTTCAGGATATAAAACGTCCATTGAAGAAAATTATCTGGGACATGGAGATTTTGATACTCTTGTAGCAGCTCCTCACTTGTGGATATCAGCATTTGTATTGTTCAGTGTGATTTTAGTGAGCCTGGGTAATACAATGTTCTAAGCAATTGTTTTGCATAAATTCTGCATCCTTGCAGTTTTTCTTTATGGTATGTTTTAAACAAGTCTTAGAAATTGCAGTTTGGAATTAGCAAGACAGAAGATGTCATGCAATATGTGAGATGATCTTGTTAATCTGTCTGCTCAGCTGATAGCTCTTTCGGTTGAGCAGAGTTAATCCTATTACTAGACCTCACTGGCTACATGAACCCCCTCAAGGAGCAAACATACTTTGGAAAAAAAACAACAAATGCTGGATCTCCAAAGTTCATCAGTTATCCTGCTGGCATTAGTTAATGACGTTCTCAGGTAACAGGGGAAGCAGAACATTAGGCAGGAGACAAAGGAGGTCAGTGCTAGAAAGGAGGTTAAAATATCATAGAAGTTAGATGAAATCAACATGCATTGCACATCATGTCTCTCTTTTTGATTTCCACAGTGAGGATTTTCATTGGTTAATCTTTACATAATGAAAAACAACAACAACAAAGTGCTGTTCTATAACTCAAAAACTAAACTAAAAAATAATCACAAAAATTTCCGTTAATTCTGTTAAATTGAAGCTTATCATTCCTGATTTGTGTCCAGCCAGTTTCTAATCCAATATGCTCTATTAACCAACACTGTCTGTTTCTGTTCCTGCCGGTTCTACAAGTCTCAGCGTGCTACCAGGAGCTACCCATGTACTCTTTCTGACGTGCGCATTATCACTGACAATGCAGACATAAAATACAGACTGGTCAGATCCTTTGCTGTTTCCATAAAAATATGAGGGCTGGGCAAGGAAAAGCAAAGTATACTTTTGTTCACAGTTTCAAGAGAGATTCATTAGAGTATGACGTAGGAGCCTTGAGTACATGTCATATTCATAGCCACACTTTATTTATTTATTTTCTGTGAAAGGTCATTACTGAAGTTTGTCTTCAGTGTTTCCATTTAGTATCCCTGACGTGTTGGTGTTGTCCATTTGAATGTGGGATAGCTGATATAGAGGGGAAAAAGGTTTGGAAAGATGACTCTTCCCTCTCTCCCCCAAACAAACATGCAAAATACAGGGAGAGGGATCTTTCTGGCACTAACAGACAAATTCCATGTTTTGAAGCATAAGTGAGACAGTGACGTTTTTCTGAGCTGATGTAATTGCCGATATGATCATTAATCTATCTTGTCTTTTTCTTAATCTTCTAGCATCCACTCTCCAATTTTTCGGTAAAAAGCTTTACTAATAGGATATTGAAATAGGAAGTTTTTTTCAGTGAGAATCATTTTTTATTTCCTGTGAGCAGGCTAGATAAGAGCTGAGAGCACACAATAACACAACTCATTTTACTGATAATCCAGTGCTATGTCATAGCAATGACACTATGATAATTTGCATATTTTTGTGACTTTACAATCTGTTGTTTCATCTTAGTGACATTGCTGTAACATTGTATGTCTATGAGAGAAGCCTATATTTCAAAACTTCATTTAATTTACAGTGGTGTAAATCCGAGATGACTACAGTAATGGAGGATGTAAGTACGACTTCCTCCCCCTCAACTAACAGCAAAGAACCTACACAGATTCTTCCTCACTCACCTCCCCTTCTCCCCCTGCCCCTTCCCAGCTTCCTGCCCAGGGCAAGTGAGTGTGGAATTGGAGGAACAAGAGTAAAAGAACTCATGGGTTATGATAGAGACATTTTAATAGGTGAAGGAAAAGGGAAAGGATGGAGCAAAAAAACAGTGGTGCAAAGGCAATCACTCACAACCTTGAAAAGGGAATCAACACCAACCTAGTTTAAAAGCAATAGCTAGCTTGAAAGAAAATCACTCCCTCTCCAGTTTTACTGCTTAGCACAATGTTGTATGGCATTCAGTATCTATTCGGGCAGTTTGGATCATCTGTCCTAGCTGTGTATGCTCCCAACCTGTTGCCCATCCCCAGCCTACTCATTGTGGGAGGTAAGAAAAAAGCACAATGAGAAATGGAAAGGGCTTTGCTGCTGTGCAAACACTGCGGAGCAATAGCAAAACATTGGTGTGTTATCAATGCTATTTCAGTCACAGACCCAAAACAAAGCACTGTAGTATGAAGACAACTCTATGCCAGCCAGACCCAGTAAAATCTCTATTCCTTATTCCATACTATTTGTCGCCCATATCCAATACATCCTCAACACCCTCCTCCTCCCTAGTCTTTTTATGTATACATAAGTATCATTCAGTTAGTCTATGGGCCATCCCCGTCAGATGTCCATTCAGTTCATTTTTCCATGACTTGGAATCCATCTGTTACCGTGGTCATTCAGGAGAGGTGTTGGTTTGGATTGTTGGGCACCAAAACTAGCTCAGGTTTGGTCACTGGCACACTTACCCAGTCCTTTACAAGGCTCACACACCTTGTCACCCAGTAATTGATTTTCTCAGGTCATGTTCCTGGACAGCATTTCCAACTGGCTGCTTAATTTTGTGTGAAGTCATAATGCAATAATACTTAGCAATCTGTTTACCTAGGGGTATTCAAGAAAATGGAGGGCCATTGTGACATGGGTGGGAGCATCTGCCCTGGAGAAGCAGAAGATTTCATTCTTCCTTCTTTCACGAAGTGGCTTCTGGAGTAGAGGAGAAAGAACTGTTTGCCAGTTGTCTCCACAAAATGGTTCCCAGAGTACTGGGATGGCAGCAGTGCAGGAGCAACATACTAGATTAGGCTGGAGGCCAATGCTTTTATCATAACTCTCCCAGGCAAAGCAAAATTAAGTGATAACACAGCAAAAGCTGAAAGCAGCCATTAACAACCCTTTGCATTCGATGTACAGAAAGAAAAGGAAAAAGCAATGGAGCAAGTGAGGGGAAAAAAACAATGCTGAGAACTGTTAGGTCAGCACTGTGACCAGCAGTAGCAAGTAATAGCCTGCAAAGTAACAGCTATGTAAAAAGCTTTAAGTTTATTCTAGCACACTGTTATCAGGTCTCTTCCTGTCTTGAACCATCTTGAGTCCCTGTTCAGGAGCCAAAGCAGACTGCTATGGGTAGACCTGTCAATACCAAGCAACAGCATACCTGCTTGCTCATCTCACACTCCAAGCAGGTCAGGGGAGAGAATAGGAAGAGCAAAAGTAAGAACTTGTAGGTTAGGGGAGACAGTTTAGTAAATGAAGGAAAGGTGATAAAACACCAAATAATGCAAACACAGTCACTCACCACGTCCCAAAATCAGACCCATCTCCAGCAAGACTCTGAGCAATGGCTACCTTAGAAGATAGCTCTCCCTGGTATTTATTGCTGAGCATGTAGTTATATGGTATGGTATACCCCTATGGCCAGCTTGGGGAGTTTTCTCAGCTGTGTCCCTTCCTGACTTCACGGCAGAGTTAGAAACAAAGACCTTAGTGCTGTTCAATTAATGCTGGCCAATAGCCAGAACATTGGTGCGTTATCAAGGTCAGACCCAAAGAAAATGAGAAATTAAAGACTGTAGTTCATTTTCTAAGTTTTCCTAAGTAAATTATTAGCTTGCAAAGTATAAGAAAAATTCTAATGCTCTGCCTCGCGTTGTGTATTTCTCTAACAGCCAGATCAGTAAATTTGCACGTGAGTTATTCAGATTCTTATCTAAAGAACTGCTGATCGCATAGACTGTGGCACTAACAATTCAAGTGTCTTGCAGGTTAAAAACACCATTTAAAAAATGAATGGGAAAATAATTACCCTACTTAGTGCTATCTTTCTTACACAGACACAGGAAAGTCCAGACAAATGGAGAGGACATTGCAAACTGGTAGTTTGAGGCAAAATCACAGGGGGGACTATAATATGATATCAAGAACTGAAATGCCTTAATTTCAGGCATGTAGCTTCTGGAGTAAAATCTGTAGACCCTGAGCAGGGCTTTAGCTTCTTCACCTGGTTGGTGAGGACCACAGCTACACAAATCCAACCAGGATCAGCAGTAGCCAGAACATTGAGCGTGGAGGGTTCTTGATGTTGCAAGCAAGAAATACTGAAAAAGTGGTGTCTGAATTTAGTCCTGTGTGTCACACCTCCCTCTTCTGTTCTCTGATATCTCCACAATTGAATTTGCAACCTGCTTAGGCTAGAAGAGAATCTTGGATCTGTTCAGGAGATTAAAAATCACCCCTTTCCCAGTGAAGCTGCACTCTGACTTTAGCCTTATAAAGCTTCAGGTCAGCACTTTGAAACAGTGATGGTTTTCTACACAGAAAATCTGCCACTGATGTGAAATTGTCTGAAATTTAGGCTAACCAAAATTAAAAGGAAATCTGTTTCCAGGTGGGAGTTTAAGGGAAAATATTTGCACAGCAGACTGACTCTTCTTTCTCTCTCTCTCTCTCTCTCTCTTTTTTTTTCCCCTCTTGGAAGCTGTCCAGATGGTTTAGAGTGTTAGGGTAAGCACTGATAGACTGTCTAGTGGGCACAGCAATAGAGACAGAGATATTTGATATTTATTGTCCTTCCCTGAAATGCAATATGTGACTATCAACTCCATCAAAACAGTGAAGGCCTATAAACAAGAAAGAAATAAAATAGGCTGCTGAAAGGGGGACAGTGCTCTCAAGAAACTATTTAGTGTGCAGGCAAATACTGTTGCAGTGATTTCTCTGTACTGTTAAATTTCTGTGTTTTTTGTTTTTTGGTGTTTTTTTTTTTTAATATGTGTAAAATGACAAACTGGTAACTACTTTCTAATAAGGGGAAAATAGAGGATTTGAGAAAACTGGATAGAGATCATTCCAGAGTTTCTGCCCTAGTCTGCCATTGTGGAATTTGTTATGCAGAGCTTGAATGCTGTCTCTTTGGATCCTCAAGCAAAGTGGCATAATGCCCTTCCAGCATGACTGCTGTAGGGTCTTCAGTTCAGGAGGCAGGGTGGTTGTAAGGCTAATGTGGTATCTGGAAATAAGGCTACATAAGGTTCCTTGCACCCTTGCATGGATCTTATCCAACTCAGTAACTGTGGTCCAGTTTAGCCTTCAGAAGAGTGATACTTTCGCTAGATAAAAGTTCGAGTGAACTGCTCAGAGATCATATAATGTCTGAAATTTTCTTTACTGTAGTGGAGAGAGTAAATTTCTGCTGAGCACTGCAGTTTTAGCCTAAACTTTCTGCTTTCTAAACAGTATGTATAGCTGTTTCAAGGTAAAGTAGCAGGTATGTTCCTGTAAATTATCCCATCATATAAAGGTAATATCTGTCAAAGACTGGATACATTTGGAGGTATCTTAGTCTATTTTCAGATACTGTTTCCTAAGTAGAGCAATATAAAGTGTTTATGTAGTTTGAAGGAATTAAAGATGGCCAGTATAAAATTAGAACTGTTACCTTAATACAGCAAAAACTATTGCTTTTTTTTTTTTTTTCTTACATTGATGTTCTGAAGATATAGGTCACTAGCAGTTTTGTTTATGATCTTAGCTCTCCTTTTCATGAAACCAAAACTTCATATTGTGCCATACTTTCTTGGAGAAAATGGGTTTATTCCTGAGTGAGTCAAGACAATTTTGACTATTGACTTTTGTGAAAGACCCAGGCTTCTAAAATATGCTGAGGAAAGGATGAGAAAACTCATTAAGTGGCAGTAATACATTGAGAGTACATAGTATAGTGCAGGATATCGATACAAGAGTGTACTGGATCAATACCTACAGAAGGCCATGGCAGTGGTCAGGGAACAAGAAGAATGAAACAAGTAATTCACTACACCATTGTACCATTTGTAATCATGCTTATATAATTAAATTCTGAAAAATACTTTGAGGATGAAGCCGTTGTAGTCCATTTGTAAGTAAACATTACATAAATTCATTGTAGTATCATTATAATTTGTGTGGCTTTCTTGTTTCTTTAATACCTTGCCATTTCTGTTCTTCCAAAGACCAAAGAAAACAAAGAAAAGGCTGAAAGATGTTTCTGACAGTCTCATTGCCAAAAGAAACAAATGGAAGAGGGGAATCCATTATTTTTCTTTCAGTGCTCTAAGATGTCACCTGATCTCAGTACAAGTACAGTATTTTAAGAGGAAAATCAACGAATGTAGTTGGCATGTCCATTGTACTAAGTTATAGGTGCCTTAAAACATGTCCAACTTGAAATATGCGCATGCAGAGTTTCTGTGTAGTATGGTTAATTTATATCCTTTAGCCGTGGTTTCTTGTGAGAGGGTGACTACCACAGTTCACTCCCTGGTGTTTCAGCCTTTCCCTCCTTTCAAACTCCTGTTGTTGTCAGATCGGATAATATTCAAATTGTCCAAACAGCTTAACAACATGATGAATCACAGAATCATTAAGGTTGGAAAAGACTTCTAAGGTAATTTAGTCTGACTGTCCACTTACGAATATTGCCTACTATCCTATATTCCTTAGTACCCCATCTACACATTTCTTGAACACCTCCAGGGATGGTGACTCAACCAGTTCCCTGTCCAGTCCATTCCAGTGCCTGACCACTCTTTCAGAGAAGTTTTTCTTAATATCCAACTTGAACTTACCCTGGTGCAACTTGAGGCCAACCACCACCTAGCTACAACCTCCCTTCAGGAAGTTGTAGAGGGCAATAAGGTCTTCCCTGAGCCTCCTCTTCTCCAGACAAAACAATCCCAGTTCCCTCAGCCACTCCTCATAAGACTTGTGCTCCAGTCCCCTCACCAGCTTCAGTATTCTTCTCTGGACCCACTGCAGGGCCCGAATGTCTTTCTTGTAGTAAGGGGCCCAAAACAAGTTATAGCTTCACTAGAGCTGAGAACAGAGGGATGATCACTTCCCTGCTCCTGCTGGCAACACTATTTCTGATACAAGCCAGGATGCCATTGGCCTTCTTGGCCACCCAGGTACACTGCAGGCTCATGTTCAACCAAGCGTAGACCAACATCCCCAGGTCCTTATTCTCTTCACAGTCTTCCAGCCATTCTACCCCAAGCCTGTAGTGTTGCCTGGGGTTGTTGTGGCCAAAGTGCAGGACTCGGCACTAGATCTTGTTGAACTTCATGCCAATGGCTTTGGCCCAGCAATCTAGCCTGTCCAGATCTTTCTGTAGGGCCTTCCTACCCTCTGGCAGATCGATACTTCCTCCCAAATTGGTGTCATCTGCAAACATACTAAGAGTGCACTCAACCCCTCATCCAGGTCATCAATAAAGACATTAAATAGGATGGGCCCCGATACCAACCCCTGCAGTATGCTACTCGTGACTGGTTGCCAGCTGTATTTAACTCCATTCATCACCAGTCTCTGGGCTCAGCACTCCAGCTCGTTCTTTACCCAGGAAAGAGTCTAGTTGTCCACAAGCCACAGGCAACCAACTTCTGCAGTAGAATACCATGAGTAACAGAGTCAAAGGCTTGTCTGAAGTCTAGGTAGACTACGTTAATGGCCTTCCCTTCATCAACCAGTTGGATCACATGATCATAGAAGGATATGAGGCAGGTCAAGCAGGACCTGCCTTTCATGAACTGGTGCTGGCCAGGCCTGATCACTCAACTGTCCTGCAAATGCTGTGTGACCTCACTCAAGATTATCTGTAAAGGAGCTGGAAAAAGAATTAGCTAGAAGGTGCACAAAAGCGGCATACCTGTTGTCATCCATATTTCTTGGATGTACACTCAAATATTTCCTGCCCAGGTGGGCATTCTGCCACTTTGATATTTTAATTTTGAGAAGTCCTTCTGTACTTGGACTCTCTGTGCAGAGGTGAGGGACGTTAGTTCCTGGGTATTTGATGACTGTGTATCCTTTTGTGGTTGTTGAATAAATGGCAAACGTAACAACAGCCTGGTTTTGGCACGTAACTGTCCAAATAATAGAGCTGTAGCTGACATGGGCCTCCTTTTTATAAAAGCCTTTGTTTTTGGAAGCCTACAACTGGAGAGGTTGCTGAAATAAGTATTTAGCCCACAGGAGAGGACTAACAAATTGCTTTGCAGAATCAGTTATATAAGCTCTTTAAAAATCCTGTCCAGAGATCTTATGAGAAAGTTAGCTAATGGAAGACTAATGTTTAGACTGTCCTTTGTGTAATTTTTCTTTTTTTTTTCTTATTTTTGTTTATTTATAAAATACTGGGAATACACGTGCACATATGTTCATTCTCCTAGGAGAACTGTGCTGAGTAAGGCTTTCTATTGTAATCCTAATCAGATCAGTGAATGAATGTCATCTGTCCTAGAGAACTGAGCTGTCCTTTTTAGGAAGGATGCTAACAGCTTGTTCTCAATGGCCCACAGTATTCACTTGGTCAGTAGCAGAGTGCTCATTCAATGCATTTAAATTATGAATTGCCCATTATTTCTTGTAAGAGTATGTTGCCTCTTTTAAAAGAATAGAAAGGTCATGATCATATATAAAAAAACCTGATTGCTAAAGAGAAACAAGTTTAAAAAGCATGGCAATAGAGGTCTCTTTATATGCTGTCCAATTAAGATTACATTTAAAAAAATCTGCTTCAAAAAGCAGTGCAGGCTACATTTGGGTAGGTTGCTTGTTTTTCTACTTCTTTGTGTGGTGAACACCTGATAAACAATAAGAATCTGTCTGAAATGCTTAACAAGATCCCTCTTTCTCTTCTTGCAAATTTAAAGCAAAGGTGAACAAAACCAAGTTGCTCTTTTAAAAAAACTTACTGGAAACAATTTTGTTCACTGTCTTTGAAACTGCGGTCGGTAAAATGTTCTCTATTCTCAGTTGCATTAACGTACAGACAGTATTCGTATCAGTGCTGACTGGTAGATGAAATTAGCTTTGTGCTAATGTTTTACTTTGGCCCAATGCCATCACTCTTTTGTTATTATCCTTGAAGGACAATTATTTACGCTGATCTGTAGTACCATCAATTTTTACTTCTTTGCACAGCAAATATTTTCTAGCAGCAATGATAGTGTTGTTTAAACAAGTCTCAGTTTACCTGCTTAACAAACGGTCAGCCACATTATTTATGGCAACGTCTGTAATCACATCATTGAAATGATCTGGTCTCGTAGCAATAGGAATACAGCGCATGTAAGGAGTCTGCATCAGTCAGGATTGAGCCAGGTTGAGCTTTGTAAACAACTTGATAGTTGCTGCTGAGAGAACAAGAGCTACCCTGTAAGTGGAACTTCTATAGAGCAGAGAATTCCCAAGGGCCAGCAGCTTTCCTATCAGGATAAGTTGGCATAAAAACCACATAAATGCCAGGAAGCTGTAAGGCATTTGTGTCATAATAAGGCATCAAATCCCAATTGCCAGAATTCCTGTCCACGAGGTCAAAGACTAAGCGGGTCTTGCTTCATGGTAGCATTTGGGCAGTGAATGTGAATTGCCACCTGGGGCAACTTTGCTTCTGAAGACCTTTTCAGCCACAGTCTGCCTCTATCCTGGTTTGGAGTCACTCAACAGGAGCAGGGAAAGCAAAGATGAGCTGTATGCTGCTGTCATGAAAGGCCAGCAGGGTCTTGCGTTTCTCTGAAGGTGAGCAGTTGAAACTTAAGTGATGTTAGCCTTGTTTATTTTCAACAAAGCGAGAGCTCATTATGTCGGCTAATTTGTCCTCCAGTAGCTCTTCCAGCATTTTTACTGCTATAACTGCCCTGGTGTTAAAACAGAGGGGCTGTATCTCTGTCAGACTACTTGGTGATCAAAGTGTCACTGCCTTTACAGGTGAGAAGCCAAATCTGAAACAGTCATGTGGTATCCTGTTAAGAAGCATTTTCCGCCTTGAAATACCCTTTTACCAACAGCATTTGTTGTCCCATCGCTTCTCTATCCCCTCAAACCATCCAGAAATATATTTTTTATCCTGTCCAGCACTCCTTATTCTCTGTAACCTTTCATACCCTCATCTTCACGATTTATCACTGATATTTTTGTGTCTTTTCAACTTTTCCAGAGGGACTGTATATCTCTGTCACTGATTATTCATGTCCTCTGTCCCCTTTGTTTTATTAGCTACTAAATTTGCCATGGTTTTATATGTTAATAAAGTGTAATTAGCAGCTCTGGGAAGCACAAGGGTTGTAATAAGTAATACAGTCACATTTCTGTCTGTGCACATAGCTGCCTTTTGCAGCGGGGCCGTGGGTGCCAGTTTGCCACATATTTTAGTTTATCAGCTGATTTCTGAGTGCCTCTAGGATATGAGTGTACCATGGTCAAGACAGCACTATTCTGCTGACCCAGAGTAAAGCCCAGCAAAGCCTGTGTGCCTGTGGGCTTGATGGTGAGGACATGGAAGTAACTTGCTACTGGTAGTGAAGCCCAGTGCAGAGCAGGGAGCCATTGCATTGCCAAAAATAGCAGATGGTGGGTTACTTCATCTGTAGGAGGCAATGTGTCCCATGGAGTTTTTTCAGGGGGAACCCCTTAGGTTGCAAATATGTTGGGCTCCTGCCTGACCTTGGCACCATTTTCCTTCCTCAGCCTCAGTCATTGTTTTTCTATTTTGCCCACATATCCACAGACCTTCTCCTTATAAAGTTCAGGTGAAAGGTGATGTGCTTAGAACGTGTTATCTTCCATATATTACCAGGAAAGCCAGAGATGCTCACTTTGAACTCCTGCCACATACAGGACTAAAGCAAAACTGATGAGCCTTGTGACTGTAGTACTTGAGATCACGTTTCTCAAAAATCACTTACCTTACCAAAGTGATTTCAGTCAAATTTTATAGAGCTATTATGCATTTTTATAACATTTTTTTCAAAGTATTTTGAGGTAATATATTTTCATTGCAGACATTAGAAAGGAAACTCCTGTTTGAAATTTTTCTGCTGCTTTATTTGAAAGTGGGGTGGTTTTTCTTCCTAACCCCCAGTAAAGCACAAAAGTGTCAATAGCATTATAGCGAGCTTTGTAATGCAGATATTTCAAAACATGGGGAGAAATTTCTTCTAGCTGATCACCTTTTGGTTGTTCAATGTTCTGCTCATTTTAAAATGAATGAATGCATTGGTTTTGTGCTGTTGTAATCATACCCTTCATTCAGTTCATTGGTCCTTTCAGGGTCCTTTCAGAGAGTGAATCCAGATTTGATAGTCAGCAAAAATGTGGGATAAACTTAGGCGTTCTTCTAG
Source organism: Alectoris magna (assembly GCA_030625065.1). Taxonomy (NCBI): domain Eukaryota; kingdom Metazoa; phylum Chordata; class Aves; order Galliformes; family Phasianidae; genus Alectoris; species Alectoris magna. The sequence goes on along the minus strand of CM060562.1, from coordinate 80,965,681 downwards.
AAGAAGGGATTGATAATTAGCATTTGCAGAAAGCTTTTGATGATTGGTTTCTGAAGGTTGATATTCATAGATACTGGTGCAAGAGCCAGTCACAAAGTCACTGTCAGAACGAGGAATGCAGCTGTAATCCCTGTGATGCTATTTTCAGGTTGTGACTATTTCCACACCCAGTTTTTCTTTCACATTTCTTATGAAAACATGAAAAGAACATGGTCTTAGAGTGGTGATGGATTTAAAGCTAATTGAAACATCATGATTAGGAAAAAAAAAACCAACAGGACTTGAAAATGGTGATGCAAGATGATGACTCAACTGAGCAGTCTTGTCTTGGACAGTGCTGAGGCAAACGGGTCACTAGGGGCTCATGAAAACTGTTTGTGCTCTTGAAAGGAAAGAAAACTCCTGGTAGGCAGTGAAAATGATTTTTGCCTTGAGCCACACAGCTGCAGAAATGCTTGCAGTAGCTGCCTGCCTGCAGGTTGGTTGCTTGCAGTCTACAGGTTTATAAAGAGTAGCCTAAGCCAAAATCTGCCCAAACGCCAAAAGGGTGCCCTTATTTTTCTCACTGTGGGTTGTACTCATCCACTGCTTCCCTACCTTTGGCTCCAGAAACAGTGTGACGTGTGAGGATAAACCCAGAGTGAAAATGAAGACTAGTTCTCAGATCAGATGCTATCTTCACATGTGCTTGCTTATACAGCTCATGTTCCTCACGGCTTTTCATCTGCTTTAGCAGAGCCAGGCTGGATCCTTTTCAGATTTAACAGCATCTATGCAATTTTCTGTTTTTATTCTTAGAGGTCAAGGGCTTAATTGATCATCTTTTGGCAGAGCTTCAGTATTGCTTATTACTCATCTAGGTATTTAATGATTACATCGCTCTCTTTTCATCTGTGGCATTGTTGGGTTTGCTTCCAGTAATGTTTCAGCTCATGCCATGGCCTAGTTGTGAGATATGTCAACTTTACCTGGATTTACTTTGTGCCTATTAATTTTAGATATATGTTAAATCAGAAATTAGCATCACCTCATCACACTCAAGGATTTTTCATTGATGGAAATGTGTCTATTTCCTCTATTTAATTGTATGTTTAATGTCAAAGTTAGGTAGAACAGCCTGTCCCTAAAAGTAATAAAGAAGGGACTTAGTTATAACTGTCTCGAGTATCTCCATATGTTAGCATTTTAAAATGTAATGGTAATAGTTCTGTGCTCATAATGATAAGCAGCATTTGTCTGCGAGGTCTATTTTCCAATCCATGATGCTGATCAATGCACGAGACTGCATCTTCCTGTGCTCTGGTGTGGCTTTATTCCTTCGGGCATTTAATTCCCCTGGCGTCAGTGAAAACAAATAAACTAAGCATTTCTTATAGGGCCAAGTGAGTAGGTGGCATTCATTGGAAATTATGTATCACAGTTGGAGAAATGTTTTTTTTGCTTCCTACTTAGGAGCTGAGAAGGCAAAATGTGGGCACGAGTGACTGTAGGGTAGGCTTTAGTAAACTTTGGTTGGAAGATAGAAGGTTCCTAATCTTACACACCGTTATGGCCTTCCAATGACAGCCAGGTCAAAGAATGATTTCTGCTTTTCAACTGGAGCTTCTTTTGCTTAACTTACGTGGTCCCTTGTGATTGTGGGTGGCTTGTGAGTTTACAGGTTCAGGAGAAGGCAGAAGTGGAGGGAAACAAGTGGGCAAAGCAGATATTACTGGGCAAAAATTGAGGTTGAATTTCAGGGAAAGCAGCATCTGTAACTGTTACAAAGAGAAATCAGACTCAAAAACTGATCAGAGGATAAGATCAGAGGATAAGGAGCGCTAACTTTTGAGGTCAGGAGCATTGCAAACCACCATCACACAGATGGCAAGTATGTGGAGGTCCAGAGGCTACCTGTTACTATTCTGTACTGAAAGTGTATGTGTGCACAGTCAATATTTAAAGGGATTTCTCTTACTGAATGCTTTTAAGTTAAGTGTAACAACTGATTTTAGATATTTAGAGATAGTTGCTATGTAATGATGAGCAAGTAGCTGAAATTTCCTGGCATTTATATAGTATTTTATGTGTCAGAAGCAGTTAAGTAGGGATTAATATTTCCACTTTGCAGTAATGTGGAGGAGGAGAGGAATCTGAACTGGGTACTTTTATTGTTTGCCAGTGGCCATAGAGGAAGTCTTTACTAAGAGAACCTGAAACTTCCTGGCTTCTTGCTATTTGCCAGATCAGTTCACTAACTTGTGCTCTGTTCTTCACTGTTTCTTTTAAAAGCTGAAGTCTATCAGCTTATCTGATGATAGAAGAATAGTAGTTGTCCTATGCAATAACAGTAAAAGCAGTAATAACGCTTTGAGATCAGAACCTGATTTTAAGCAGCTCAGACCTAAAAAGGAGCATAATTATGACAATGAAACTGGTTTATTTTTTTTAACCTTTCTATAAAACAAAATTCTTTATGGTAACATTTCATTTATAACCATGTGATGTGTCCAAATCTGAGATAAGATCGCTGGCTTCAAAGGACGAGAGTGGTAGTGAAGTCTCTTCCACCACAGAAGAAGTGAAGAGGTCAGCTGGAGGTTTCCATGTTTGTATTTTGTTTGCTGAAATGCAAGTTGGAAACCTCATCAGAAGCTATATTGCATTGTTAGGCACCTAGCTACTTTAATATGTATCCACAGTGGATTTCCTGTTTGTGCAAATCCATGCTTATATTTCTCTACCAAACAAGGTAGTGAAAGGTGTTTCAGTTAAAGAATGTATGCATTTTTTTCATTTCCTTTGGAGTTGGTGATGTCATTACCTTTCAGAATAAGTTTGCATGGGAGAAAATGGGTAAGTATCAGTATTTTTCTGAGCATTATTACATATCACCCTTTACTCTGATACAGAGTGTGGGAAGATCAAGCAGGAACACATGAATACAGATGTTGACTCTTCTTCTTTTTTCTTCTAGGATTATGATGGCTTTTTTGAATCGAAGGAGAGCAACACCGTCTTCTCCTTTCTTGGACTCAAACCTAGTTTGGCATCGAAGGTCAGTGTAATATGGCAGACTTTTCATGGAATTCTTGAAATACTGAGACTGAACTTTCCTTAAACTGAATGAATTTTGCATCTAGATGCACAGCTACCATGATAGCTATTCATGTTAATGAGGTAATTGAAATAGTCACAACGAGAAGTAAAGCATTTAAAATAAAAAATAAGCATACACATATGAGGTAATTTGAGTCCACACATAAATGAAGTTTGAGAAATATATTTTTGTGTCACATTATCAGTGTAAATTGAAAGCAACTGGCTTTTTTAGCTGGACAGAGGTAGTCTTGATCACTGGAATGTCTGGAGCTTATGTCTCCAAAATGTCGTTGTGCTGGGCCAGCCTGGCTATATGACCCAACCAGGACAGAATTTACTGATGATGCATTATTATTTTTCTAAATACTGACATGATGGAGCAGTCAGGAGTTGCAGAAACTTTCTGGATAATAATTAAAACTTAAAGAACACAAATTTGAAGAACAGAATACAAATCTAGTAAACATATCTGTTGAGGACAGTATAATATATGAGATTTTATTGCTACCTGGAGGCCTGAATGATACTTTCAAATAGCTTCATAGAGCGCCTTTGGGCATTAGATTAGAAACATAGGAGAGGATTTTCTTCCCTTTGCTGTTGTGATGTAGCTGTGGTTGGTAGTAGTGCTGCTTCAGGCCTGGATGGTAGCTCTTCGGTATGTACAGAGTTACACTTCTGTCAGGAGTTTATTTCTGGGCCGCCTGGAGGAGAGGAGTAGGAGGGAGCTTCATCAGGGAGCCACAAAAGCAGGTTATTTTGGCAGCCTGCCTTGCTTTGGAGCTTGAAGAATTAGTCCTAGGAAAAAGATGTTCTACTGCAATCAGAAATAGCAGCTTGTATGCAGTTATATTCCTGGGAAGAAGCCTGCCATAAACCTGGAGGATTGTCATTACAAGCTTGGCTAGAACACTCTATCAGTCTGGTATTGTCTCAGAGGGATGTCCCCTTAGCTGTTCTGTGGGCCAGGGGTAGGAACATCCTATCTGTGAGAGTCACAGACACAAAAAATGAGTATGTATTCATAGCATTAATAATCCTTTTCCCCCCCCAATCTTTTCTTTTAAATAGGAGTCATAACCCTGGAAAACCTCTCTGAAGTATCAACAACTGCATCTTCTGGATGAATGACCCTGTTCTTTAGCACATGACAGCTTCACTTATGGATCACTGTGATAGAGCAAACATGTATCCTTAGTAGTAGTCTGCTTGCTATATGACGGTGCTCTCCCACCAACGTGGAGTTAATAAGATGTATGTGAAATAGGATTAAGGCTGGGCTACGCATCTTCCTTTTTAAAAATACTCATTGATAGAATCACTTTTATCTTCGGATTGATTTTGCAGCTAGCACTGATATTCTAATAGACACATAGGTTTAAAGGTAAGAAGTGGAAGTGCAGGGCTTCTGTCATTCATGAATAAATTCATACAGACAGGTTCCTTATGTTTTTAATTCTACCAACTACTGTTTTTGAAATTACCTCATCAGCACAGTTAAAATGCTGGTGGTTATTAGAATGTTTGTGCTAACTACTATCCAGAAACTAAAAACTGTTGATCTTAACATCTTAAGATCTCAGTTCAAGACAATAACTGCTGTAGTTTTATTCTACATTTATTTATTATTATGTTTATGCTAGATCATTTTTATTGTAAGAAACGTGAGTTGCTAACATTTGTCATGGAAACTTGATTTGCCTCATGATACCGGTTCTTTAAAAACAGTTGTTATCATGAACGGGGTGCCAAAGTAAAATATTTTGACATGGTTCCTTTTCCAAATGAAGGTGAAATGCATATGAAATCGTGTGGTGAAACTGTACTGGTTAGTTCAAAAGAAGAGGTCTCATTGCTAAAGATGGCATCGTTATCTCTACTGAGAAAGATTTAAGACCCAAAATTTGAGCTCTATAGTCGGACTGTCTACAAATGAATTTTTGCCAAAACTTTGAGTTGACCTGTAATCAAACAGCTCCACTGTTAGCCACATAAGAGTCAAAAAGATACTTTTAGAGAGAGCGCTCAGTCCCCTATATTAGTAAACTCTCTGCCATTGTCCGACATCATACCTCACTCGCCCAGCTGTTGTCCTACATTATGTCCCCACTTATGGAAATGTGGAGGTGCCTCAAAGACAGTGAGAAAGCTGAGCATGTACTTTGCTGGACAAGACCATGACAGTCAGCTCAACTGAGGAACAGGAGCCAGGTGGAGATTGTTTCAGTAGAACTGTACTGACAAGCATAGCAGATACAAGGCCTGTGACTTGCCAATAACCATCACAAAACATGTTCTGGAAAGAAGTCAAATTGCTTTCTGTGTTTTGAATCAAGTCTGGCTGTTAAAATAAGAGCTATGCTGTGAACTGTCTGATTCTCAAGTGACTTCATAATGACTGGATAGTGCTACTCAAATACACATCCTCGTGTCTTTGCATAAATGAAGGACAACCAATGATGTGGGAAAGCCTTTTTGCAGCCACAGAATCTCTGAAACCCAGCTTCTTCTAAAAGGTGTCAGAAATGAACCCTGTCTATGTAACAAATCTCATGTTGTATTAAAGCCAATAACCATGCCATCCCATATGAGTTAGTTGGAAAGGACAACTAGCAATCATCTGATCCAGCGTTCTATAAACCAGGACTAACACCAACACTAGCTCAGGTCAGATGTGGGTTTGTTTAGAAGTGTTAAAAAGATCCAGAGATGGAGATCTCATAACCCTGTATTTAACCAGTGCTGATGCTGCAGTAATCTCCTAGCATCCAGCCTGTGTTCCCAGGTAGTAACTTGCAGCTATTCCTTTGCTTTCGTTTCCAGCTCTCACAGGAAGAGTTTTGCACCACCGTTTTTGTGCCCCCAAGATAGTTATAGGATACCATTAGATCACCTCTTAGTCTCCTTGATAGACTAAACAAACACAGCTTTGTAACCTCTCCTCATAGACTCTGTCCTTCAGGTCCCTGGCTGCTTTGGTTTGGTGAAGGGCCGCTCTCTCCAGTTTCTTCAGCTGGAGAAGAAGTGGATAAAATGTTTCAGAAGTAGCACTCATCAGTACCCAGTAGTGCATTGCTGGCTTATGTCCAACCCGACTTTCACCAAGTCCGCCAGTCTCTTTCAGTGGATGTACTACTCAGTCAGATGTTCCCAGCCTGTGCTGATGCCTCACCACCCTGAGAAGAGAACTTTACTTTTGTCAATTCAGGAGGTTTCTGTTAGCCCGGTCTTCATGGCTATAGAGATCCTCCTGGACTGAAGCTCTGCCAGCTGTTATCAGCCTCTGAAATTTTATGTTGTTTGCAGTCTTACTGAGAGTACACACTAGATATTTCTCCAGTATCTCCCTGGCAAAGATGCTGACTAATAAAACTTTAGCCTCTCAGATTTTGGACAAGAGCCTACTCAAGACTATAGAGGTATGACTTGAACAATGTTCATGACTACCAGTTTCTGGAGTAAAGAACAGGTTGCCTTCCCTTTGGTGTTGTCTCAGCTACAAGCTGCTTACAGCTGTGTGACTTTTCCCTTTAGAACAAAGGCAAGAAAGCTTTATAAAAGGAGATGTTAAGCTTTAAAATGATATCCATCCATAAATCTTTGGACCCTCTTTGGTCCCTCTTTGGACCCTTGGGTGGCTCCTCAGTTCAGGTAGAGGGGCTAGATGGAGCAAGAGCACACACGAGACTTCATGTCAATGGTGGTATTTACTAGTCAAAGTCTTGGTTAGAGCACCTTCTCTAGAGGACCCCTTAATGGGGGTTGATAACATTCATGTGTATGTATTTGTGTATACAAGTATATGTATATGCATTTTTAGGATTTACGTTGTATGTAGTAAGTTATTATTTCACTCTTGTCACCAATCCCATATTTTCATGAAACTTGAGCTTTACTATAAGAAGGGAATGTGACACGAGGTAGAGCTGTACATTAACAAATTCTATGTAATATACATATATTTTAAGTTGAAGATTCTTTAACTTTGAAAAAGAATACAGATATAAATTCAGATAATTACACAGTTAATTACAGAGAAGCCATCCTGGATTTATCATGTACTTGATATATTGTAAACTTAGAAAACTGCCTGAAGCCCCACTCTTGAAAAATTCACACAAGTGAGTAAATCCACTTGAATAATCCTAGGGGAAATCCCTGGCTGTCTGTTGCAAAAGGCAAAATCTCGCTGAATTCTCCAGGGATGAAATTAGTTTTACAGAATTTCTCATGAATTTTGGTAATTGTAGAATAGAAATCTCCAGCTCAGTGGAGAGCAAGTTCTGTTGCAGTCAAAAGGTGAAAGTAGCTTATTTCAGAGCATTCCTGTGGGTATAATCAGTTGTATGGAGGACAACACTAGCTCCAAAGATATCCTGCTTGTTTGCATGGATCGGCAGTGTAAGTCCCTTAGAATGTTTGCTTTTGAATTACAAGTGGCTAGCTAAAAGCCAGAAAGTATATATGTTGCTTGAATGTGAATTTTGTCTGTTGTGCAACAGCCTTATTTTTGTAATTAAAGCAAGTAGAGTTCTAGTTTGTTACACAAGATGATCTGGAATTTTTTAAACCAGTTTTGTAATAGTGAGATGTAGCTATTGGATAATGGAAAAGTTCTGTGGAAATGAGCCGTTTATTGGAAGAAATAGGAAACTCCTAATTTTGTTTAAAATATTTTGCATATAAAGGTATGAAATGATCCCGTTTTTTAGCTAATATTTGTAATTGCCCCACTTTTTAAAGGAGAGAGTAGTGTGAGCTAAACTTTAAATCTTTGTACCTAGCTGAAGTTGTCGTGTGGGCTTATGTGCACGCACACGTTCACTGTATCAGTGGCTTTATAGAGATGTTTTTGCTTGTGCCACACACTGCTGGATAGTGCCTTGCCAGAGAGGGGACTGTTACTGTAGGGTCTTCTCAGATGTGCTCATCTTTGAACTCACAAAGGAGTAGTTTCTATTATCACTATTTTTTTTAATAATTCAGTATGTTGATTTTGTGGCCTGAGTCAAGAGACACGTGCTTTGACTGTTTAGAATCAAACCTTCCAAGGAAGCGGACGTGGAATAAAGCCCCTAAATCCATCTCTGTGCTTTAAAATAACTCTGTTATGGAAGCATTGAGCAGCCCAAGTGTTATCACTGAAATGGAAAGAGGCTGCCAGCTCTTTGTGGGATTCTTGGCTGTCCCTCCCAGTCTCCGCACCCCAATCAGGCCTTTCATTAAGGGAGTCCAGTTCTTGTTGGAGTCCCATGATAGCAAAGTGGGAGCCTGAGACTTTAGGCAGTGACTTGTGGCAAGAGAACTTCCTTCACAGGAGTACAGGACCGCAGTCTTCACCAGGTAGTGCCAAATCTCATCGGTTTTAAGCAACTTCCCCACTGGTTTCACCAGAGCCTGATGTGTGCAGTGCAGGGAGAAGTAAGCACGGGCTGCTCACCCCTTCACCCCGAGGAATTTGGGAGGGGAAATGGAGAGCAGCTTCTTGAGGGCATTCCTTCAGCCAGGGCAGATCCACCTCACTCCCTTCTTCCTGTTCTTTGCCTCATCCTCATATGCTTCATCCCATCCTGCGCAGACCTGTGTGCAAAGCTCCTGCTCCCCACCGCTTGTAACACTGCAAAAGCAGAGCTGGTGCTCACCTCGACACGGCCTCGGTGTTCTGTAGCTCGGTGCGGGAGGGAGCACGTTGCATCCTAGACTGTGTACACGTGGAGTTTTAAATTATGTATTAAAACTGTGCTTGTCTAATTAAAAAAAAAAAAAAAAAAAAGTAATTCGGAAAAGGCGTTTGGACTGTGTTGTGCGTGCCAATGAAAACAATGGAGAAACGCCGCTCTTTGTCCTTGCTGCAGCTCCCTCTGGTGACAACCCGGCGCTGTGGCTTGGGGATAACTGACAAATACTATGGAAAGGCGGGGTGGCTTGGGCCGGCAGCATCACCGGGAGTGCCCGCAGCACCTCTCTGTGCCACAGTGCTTGGAGGAGATATTGCTGAAGGCTTGTTTTCTTTTTGCTGCTCTTAATTTGTGTGCTAACTAGAAAAGGAGGGAAGAATGCAGTTGTGAAGAGGCAGAGGTGGATAATGTACTGATCGGCTTTTTGGCTGTGGGAGCTAATATAGCTCAGTTGCTTGTAAGTATGATATGAGCAGCATACTAATATGTTCATATATGCATTTTTTATCGTTTAATTATAAACTTTCTAATTAAAATTATATCTAGAGAGGATATAACTTTATGATAGAATCATGAAATCATTTGAATGGGTAGGGACCCTTAAAGGTCGTCTAGTCCATTTCCTCTTCAATGAACAGGAACACCTAGAGCTAGATCAGGTGCTGAGAGCCCCATCCAGCCTGACCATGGATGTCTCCAGGGATGCCCCATTCACCACTTCTCTGGGCAACCTGTTCCAGTGCCTCACCACCTTCATCATAGAAAACTTCTTCCTTATACCCAAACTAAATCTTCCCACCTTTAAGTCTGAAACCATTTTCCCTTGTCCTATCAGTACTTTCTGCCTCAGCTTCCTTTTCCAATATACCCGCAGTGCCCTCTCTTTACCCATTGCAATTCCCTCTGCTTGGATGGGCTTTGCAGAGGATGCACAGCTCTTTCCTGCTCACTGTTTTTTTTCTGTGTGTGGGGAAAGCCCAGACTCACACAACCCGAGATGTGAAACAAGTCTGGCAGAACCAACCTGCTGGTGTATGCTTGTCACGAAGTGATTTAAAGAGTGGTGGTGGCAGCAGGAGAAGACTTCGGAATTATTTTTGGCACCCGGATGGCATGGCAAAGCTGCTCAGGGAGCCAGTGTGGGCAGGCTTGGAGGCTGCTTGGTGTTGGGACTTTCCCTGTGGCTTATCCCTGGACCCTTGCTATGCTGAAGACTCTCACGTGCCCCTTGGGGTCTGCTGTCTCCAGTGCTGTGACCCGTTGGTATGGGTTGCACATTATAATCATAGAATCATAGAATCACGGAATGGCTTGGGTTGGAAGGGACCTTAAAATCCACCCATTTCCAACCCCCTGCCAAGAGCAGGACTGCTTCACACCAGCTCAGCTGCCCAGGGCCCATCCAACCTGGCCTTGAGTGTCCCCAGGGATGGGGCACTCACAGCTTGCTGGGCAGCTGTGCCAGGGCCTCATCACACCCTGAATGAAAAATTTCTTCCTAACACCTAACCTAAATCTCTCTGATTTTAAAGCCTTTCCCCCTTGTTCCATCACTACCAGATGGTGCAAAAAGTGATTCTCCTTCCTGCTTATAAGCTCCCTACAAGTACTTCCAGTACTTGCTGTTACAAGTAGCAATGAGGTCTCCCTGGAACCTTCTCCAGGCTGAACAGGCGCAGCTCCCTCAGCCTGTCTTTGTAAGAGAGGTGTTCCAGCCCACCTTTATAATCACTAGCACCAGTGATATAAATTTCCTTCACCATGCCTTCCCTTCAGGGTTTTCATATCCTTTAAATTCTTTCCATTTTCCTCCTTATTTTCTTGGCCGTGCCTTCCCTATTAGGTGTTCTCTGTGAGTGGCACACATTTTGGTTCAAGCTGTGAGGGGTCTTTAAGGTCAGATTGGTTGCACAGCATTTCTGTGAAGTGCACTCCTGTGTCATGAAGGCACTTTACTGCAGCACCAGCGCTGCTCCAGCAGGTCTGAAACACTTTGGCCCTCAGAGGTCATTTCCAGTCCTTTGGAGCTCTGAGCAGCTTGGGGACCATCACACACCTATGGACATCTGCAGAAGTGACTACATTTCAGGGAAGCAACATTTCACAGTCTGTGTTAAGAAGCCCACCTGGAGGCAATTGTCACTGTTTCTGGTGGCTCAGCCCATTACGGATGTCACACGCTCTGGCCCTGGTGCCAGAAAATATGCGGGCACTACCAAAACTCGTTGGTGGTGCCATAGGAATGCAACATGTGGGAGATTAAACGGAGGTGTAGGAGGCTGAGTTGGTGCCAGGGCTTCTGGGCAGTGGCAGCCTCTTTTTCCAGTGGGCTGCTGGCACCACTGGTGTCTGGAGGAAATTAGATTGCCGGGATGAGGAGTACTTCTTTGTACAACAGTAGCACCATGAAGCACTTCTCGACGGGTGCTTTAATTACTGCAGCGATCAGAATTCATAATTTGGAGATGAAACAAAGACAGAGACGGTGTTGGTGTTTGCCTTCAATGTTTGGCAGAAGCCTTGTCATTTAGCAGTTTCTCATTTTAGCAGTGCCTGAGCTAATGCTCCAGTTTAGCATATTTCCAGGGCATACTGTGTGGGCAGATGAAAGAGCTGCACTTGCTAAATACATGAATTAAACATTCTCATGACACACTTTAACCTTTGATTAATTCAAGGTGTCAGAAAAATCGATAGACGGGGATGTGCTGCTTGAACTTACACCAGCTGCAGGGCTAAAACGAAGATCTTGGGAAGACCTGAAGTATGCAGCAGTCTTTTAAAAAGCCCTTCTGCTTTCCCCAGGCATGTACCAAGCCTGTGTCTCTCACAGCAGCCAAGTGCTGTTGGCGGAGGCTGTGAGGAGCTCTGCCCCTTCCCACTCATCTTTCCTTCACTCCCTGTCCACCTGCCCGTCAGGCCAAAACCACCACATTTTCTTGTCTTGCTCTTGCTGTGTTTGCTCTAACATCTCTTGTCATGTCTGAATCTCGTAAGTGGGCTTCCAGCATGTTTATTGGTCTGTTCTCTGTCTTTTCGTTGTTTCACTCTCAGTCCTGGCTTCAAACCCAGCCTCTGTGTGGTGGTCAGGCCCCTTTGTCAGCCTGCATACCCGTCTCCCCACCTGGTGTCACCAGCTGGGAGGCAATGAAGGCAAGTGAGATGCTGCGGGATGTCTGATAGGCAGAATTGTACGGAGCACACTGACCACTTTCTTCCTGGGATAATTGGTGGCCATTTCAGAGCACCATCCATCAGAACCACCTCTCACCAAGCCATGGCTGATGTCCCATGGAGCAGATACGTCACTGCCTTTGGGGTGCTGTAGGGTTTGTCCTCTCCAAACCCCGTAGGAAAAGGTCTCTCATGGTAAATAATAACCAAGAAAAATAATGTTGCAGATGCCCTCCAAATCCACCAAGAATAAATCATAAAAATAAATAGAATCATAGAACCACAGAATATCCTGAGTTGGAAAGGACCCACACGGGTCATCAAGTGCAGCTCCTGGCTCCACACAGCACCAGCTAAAAATCAGACCAAATGGTGGCTACTTCAGATTTTTTTTTTTTCCCCTCAACTTATGAACTGGTGAGGATTTTGATCACAGTAACTTTTCAGGTTCAGCTTTGCCACTAAGAACTGCTCAATACTTCATCATCCTCTCACAGGTGAGTGGTCACCCACAGGAAAGCCAGTTTGGTGCTCAGATTGCCTTTAAGCATTCCACCTAAAATGCTGATGTTACAATTTTTGGCCTGTGAGACACCAGCACTGCTACTTCTTCCAGGGATCTGCAGCAACTTCAGTGTCCTCTCCTGGGCAAGGACACAAAGTCTGAGGCTGGCCAAACCAACTTTGCACCAGTGGACATTTTCTAATTGCAGGACCCCAAATCCCAAGGATTTCACCTGACTGGCTGATGAACACTGAACTCCCGGAGAGCTCGCATGCATTTGCTTGGCACCGTGGGCTGAGCATGGTGTCAGCAGGTGGCTGCAGGGCAAGCTGAAGAAGAAACTGTCTCAGGCAGCAGCCAGGAGTGCTGGGGGATCCTGTCATCACCCCTTTGTCTGGCATATTTTACGCTTGCCTATAAAATGTCTGTAACAGTTAAGAGAATATATTGCTGAAGCCTCTGTTAATGGAAGCCAAGTGAGCTTTTCAAATGAAAGAAAATAAGTAGAGAGTCTCCTGGGAAATTAATTTTAATTTTAGAGACATATTTTCACAGTAGGCTCCTCTTCATGGCACACCTAAGATGAAGACAAAAGTTTTTATAGCCAGGCCACCTCTTCATGTCTTTATCCTACAGTTTGCAGATGTGGGAAACAATAGAAGAGGTTAAGCAGTGCTTCATAAAATTCCAGAAAGCTTTGGTTCTCATTTTAACTCTTTATAGCTCTTTGAGGTGGGAGGGCTGGTTTTGCACCAGGAGATGATCAGTAGTCTCGCCAAGACAAGGAGATACATCTCTATTCAGGGTGGGGGAACACGAGCACAGCAGCTTTTCAGATCATGCAAAGTTGCAACTACTGGGGAGTTCACTGAAGTCAATGCATTCCTGCATGCCTTTCTTTTTTCTAGCACTCAGGAACAAGGTGTCCTGACAAGAGGGTGTGAGTAGAACAGCAAAAGGATGAGTAAACTATTTTGCAGAAAGCCAACAAAATTTTTGGAGTAATTATAATTGAACTCCTGACAGAGCTCTTTGCCAAGACGGCATGTGTGAGAGGCCTCTTCTTGCACCAGGACACAGACATGGGGAACACCCTGAGAATCTCAGTGTGGCTGTTGTCAGGCAGCAGATTAGGCTGAGATTAGTGTTGCTTCTGTTAGATGCATCAGGCTAAAATTGTATAGTTTGACACAAATTCAACAGAACTTGAGGGATGAAGTTGTTTTAAATCAAACCATGATACTAGCACAATTTTCAAATTTTTAAATATTTAAAAATTTGTTACTTCCTTTCAACATTAATGGTGCAATCAAAATCGTCGCAAATCAGTAAATGCATTTGCAATCCCAGGGTCCTAATGGAGCTGGCTGATGTGTTTGCTGAGCTGCTCTCCATCACATTTGGAAAGTTGTGGCTGTCAGGTGAAGTCTCCAGGGACTGGGAAAAGGGAAACATCACTCCCATTTTTATAAAAGAGAGGAAGGAGGACCCAGGGAATTACAGACCAGTCAGCCTCACCTCTGTGCCTGTGAAGATCATGGAGCATATTGTCCTGGAAGACATATTAAGGAAAATGACGGTTGAGCAGATGACCCAAGACAGCCAGCATGGCTTCTCCAAGGGAAGATTGTGTTTGACCAACCTGGTGGCCTTCTATGTTGGAGTGACAGCATCTGTGGACAAAGGAAAGGCAACCGATGTCATCTACATGGATTCCTGCAAGGCCCTTGCCATGGTCCCACCCCACGTCCTTATCTCTAAATTGGAGAGAGACAGATTTAAAGGATGAAGTATTCAGTGGATAAGGAATTGGTTAGAATGCTGCAGCCACAGGGTTGTTGCCAATGACTTTATGTCCAGGTGAAGTCTGGTCAAAAGTGGTGTCTCCCAGAGGTCTGTCTTGTGATGGGGAACTCAAACATCTGTATCAGTGACATAGATTGTGGGATTGAGTGCACCCTTGTGCAACTTTGGTGATGACACCAAGCTGAGCAATGTGGTTGATACAGCAGAAGGACAGGATGCCATCTAGAAGGACTCTGATTGTAGTGGAAATGCAAAGTCATGGCTTGAAACAGTGGTTGAGCACCTGGTGGGAAGGCAGGGCCAACCCAGTGAAGCTCAGGTGCGTGCAATGTACCTGAGTGACCAGAAGGGATGGAGCCAGGATCCACCCCTTCCCAGACCTCATTTAAGGGTTGGCAGTAGAGACAAGGGTATCTTGCTGGAGATCCCTGCTTACCTGAGGTCTTCTTCTAAAGGAAAGCAGCTTTCTTTCCCTTTGTTTTTGTACTCACAGCTGCTGCATTTGGGCTTGCCCTCATTTGTTGTAGCTAAAGACTTTGTCATCCTGCCATTACTGCTGTACTTTCCATTGCATTATGTTGTTACACTGATAAATTTGGAAGGTGAACCCTTGTGAACCCAGTGAGGTTCAAGGAAGTGAGGTGTAAAGTTTTGCACTTGGGTTGCGGTAATCCCAGATACATGTGTATATATACTCACACATACTCAAGGAATAATTTTTTGGAATAGTCCTGCTGAGAAGGACTTAGGGGTCCTGGAAGGTGAAAAACTTAACATGAGTTAACATTGAGCACTTGTAGCCTATACCCTGGGCTGCATCAGAAGTGGGGTAGCCAGCAGGATGAGGGAGGTGATTGTCTTCTTCTGCTTTGCCTTCGTGAGGTCCCATCTGCATCCAGGTCTGGGATCCCCAACATAGAAAAGACGTGGAGCTTTTGGAGGGGGTCCAAAGGAGAAAATGTGGATGAGAAGAGGGCTGGAATACCTCTCCTGTAAAGATGGGCTGAAAGAACTGAGCTTGTTCAGCCTGGAGAAGAGAAGGCTCTGAGAAGACCTCATTATGACCTTTCAGTATTTAAAGGGAGATTATAAACAGGAGGAAAGTCAACTTTTTACATGGGTAGATAGTGATAGCATAAGAGGGAATAATTTTAAACTAAAGGAGGGAAGATTTACTTTACATGTCAGGGGAAAGTTCTTTACTGGCAGTGTGATGAGGTGCTGGAACAGGCTGCCCAGAGAGGCTGTGGATGCCCTGTCCCTGGAGGTGTTAAAGACCAGGTTGGTTGGGGTCCTGGGCAATCTGATCCAGAGGTTAGTGGCCCTGTCTGCAGCATGGGGGTCTGAACATGATGATCCTTGATATCTTTTCCATCTGAGTCATTCTATGTTTGTGTGATTCTATGATCTCCCTACCTCATCAGTTGTAAATATGTCATCATTCTACTGACATCAACTACAGTCTCACTGCTGAATGAATTGCTTGGTTTAATATATTTTTTTTTTTAAATCCAGTTTAAAATGTGTTTAAGAAACAGGGATGCAAGTTAGCTTCATACTGAGATATCTAAAAGCATGTTTTTATGTGTGAGCAAGGTAACAAAGTCCCCATCACAGTCTGGACTGTGATGACTACTGGAGAAAGCTTAATTCAACTGCCTGAATCTATACCTGGACCCAAATCCCACTTTCTGCAGGAAAGATAGCTTGTTCCTGTACTTTATCCCATATCCATCTGGCAGCATCTGCAGTTGCAGCTTCCAGACCTTCAAGGATACTCCTACTTTCTGCTTGTTCTGCTACAGATGCCCTAAACTTTAAACTAGTCACTGTGAAGGAAGGTCTTGGGGGTGAAAGGAAATGAGGAAAACTGGCTTAAGCAGTTCCTTAAGCAGTTGCTTTTAACGAACAGTCTTTAATGGACAGCAAGCAGCATCTGCTGCTGACTCTTGAGTGGTTCAACTAAAAGAGGCCACAACCCTCTGGAGTTTACAAGTGCTTTGCAGGAACTGAAACAATCTACCTGATGCCTGTCTTTACAGATACTTTACAGTCTACTTTAGCAGACTTCCCATAGCATCCGGCCATTCCAGTTTATTCATAATTAAATGGCATCAGACACATCTGCCTTAAAAATGGAAGCACATCTTCCTGAGCAGTTATAGCTGCATGATCTTTAGTTTATTTCCAAAGCAGTGGGACCATCCTTTCAAAATGACCTTTAATTAATCTCCCTTTTCTAACTACCGCTATAAATACTGCCATTGTCTGTGTCTTGTTACCACAGTGAATTACTGAACTAGAAACAATACAGAACGACCTCATTTTGGATGAGACTGCTGGGGATGGAGCTGCCTCTCTACAGTGCATTAGCAGCAACAAGAAGGAACAGGAGAGGCAAGCAGAAATAACACCAACACTAAAAAAAATCTGACATGGGCAGAGCTGGAATTTCGCCTGGTGGGGAGGAAGATCAAGTGTATGGAGCAAGTGCTCCTTCCCAGTGGCCAACTCCCTTCATTAAATGTTTTATAAATTATGATACATAGGAATAAAGTTTCTCCATAAGAGCAGTCAAACAAAAAGTTCTTCCCACCCACACCTGGGAAATGAAATATCACTACCTTCTTTTTTTTTTCGCAGTTCAGTTTTGCTTCAAAGGACGCCCAGTTTCACCTACATTTCTCTTTACTCTCCCATTGGCTACCCTGGTAATAATCTAATGATGTTTTCAGCTTCACATACTGCTGGTCTCAAATTCACCATCAGTGGCATCACCCCGCTAAGAAGGTCATTGCTGATCAGCAGGGATGAGGGAGGGCACCCGAAGCTTATTCTTCAATTGAAATTGCTATAATAAATTATTTACAACCTGAGAAAAATAACTGCAAATAGAACATACCTTTCTCAGATACTTACAAAAGAGAATTGTATTGCTCTCATCAGATGGCAAGTAATATGGAAAAATGTTTTACTTTTTACTTTAGTCAAACTCAGTCAAGATGATGCATCTACAGGAAGCGGGACGGTATCCCACTAATGTATCTGAGGCAACAATTTGTGATGGAGAAGCTGAAGGAGAGCAGGATGTGTTGTGAGCACAAGAAGAATGGAAAACGCTACTAGATGAGCTTTGACACATGGATGGTTTGCATACAAGGAAAAGCTGTGCTTGAATTTAACTGCAACCAACCAGAGGCATCAAGGCCAAAGTAGCGTGCTATTTCTCAGAAAGCATATAATACAAGCAATGCGAAACCAGCCAGGGGGAATTTAGAGGCTCTTCTGAGGAGTAAAGACTTACAAAAACAGCTATGACTAGGAAACCAGATCTTTAATGCCATATAATGCTGAAACTACATAGGTAACAGTATGAGAAGTACTGAATTTAGAAATAGTATAGCAAAATAAGGGTAATAAGTTTGTTTTTTTTAGAAGGAGACTGAGTGGAGAAAGGGATGTAAAGGTTACAAAAACAGGCTGAGAGAGCTGGAGCTATTTGTCCTGAAGGCTCCAGGGAGACCTGCAAGCAGCCCTTCAATATCTGAAGGGAGACTATAAGAAGGGGACAGACTCTTCAGCAAGGTCTGCCTTAATAATACAAAGGGAAATGGTCTCAAAGTAAAAGAGGGGAGATTTAGACTGGATATTAGAGAAAATGTTTTTTGCAGTAACGGGTGAGGCACTGGGACAGGTTGACCGGGAAGGTGGTGGATGCTCCGTCCTTGGATATATTCAAGGTCAGGCTGATTGGGGGTCTTAGCAACCCGATCTAGCTGTAAGTGTCCCTGTTCATTGCATGGCATTTGGACTACGTGGCCTTTAATGGTCTCTTCCAACTGAAATGATTCTATGATTCTATGGTTCTAAATCAGCTATAGAAAAAAAGGTAGGACATTTCATGGTAGGAGTGTGGTCTCGTACACGAAGAACTGATGCTGATGGGCACATCCAATGCCCTTTGGGACATTGGAGGAAAATCCTGGGTGAGCTGCTGGACTCTTCATCAGGTATGTTTGAGAGTCTTGTGTGGAAGGTCAGAGAAAGGAGTGGAACTGTGCAGCAGTCTGATGTGAAAGGCAGAGCTGGGATTCAGCGGTCATTGTGTTTAATGAGCAAATATGAAGGTGATTAAATTGTAATTCAGAAATTATATGTACCGCTGTAAAGACTGATAGGACTTGAATCAGTGAAAATGCTCTGCTCTTATTAGTTGGTTGATCAGGTAATTGGTTTATTAGAATATTAGTACTGTGATGGTTAGTCAATAGGCATTTTAGTCTCTCAAAAATCTCTCTCAAACCTGCAAAATAGTTGGGAGAGTTGGCCCTTGGGGCAGCGGTAGGCCAGCCAGCCTAATGTTTGTGAAGCATCCCTGCAAAAAAGCATACCAGTCAGCAGTAAAGACAAGCTATTTATTTCTTTATTTCAAAGCAGAAGCGGTTTTGCACCAGAAGGGTGGAGGCAGGCAGTTTCTATCAGATGGGGGGGGGAGGGATACAAAGTTTAAACAAAGCTGAGAACAGGGAGCCCAGAGCTACTGAGGGTTGGTAAGTGAGTCTCAGGTCTGGACAGACTGGAGTGGAAGTGGCTGAGGTGCTGTCTGCCACACAGTAACAGCTTCCCACTAGAGCTTTCAGTCTCACAGATAGGTAAATAAAACTGTAGGCAGTCACTGCAGAATCATAGAGCTATCACCCATTCTAAAAAGGAAAAAAATAATCTGAAAAAAACATAATATCACTTATTTAAAAAAAAATTATAGGGTTTTGAAGATCCTTCTTGTTGCTGAAAAAACCATCTTGTCATTCAAGACAGACTTCTTAATGCATAGACAGTTAAGGTGAAATGTTTGTTGACAGATACATGGTTAATTTGGATTTTTCTCTTTACCATGAGTGATGGTGAAACATAAATGCATTTAGAAAGCATCAAAGTAGCATCCGTTATTTATGAGCTGGCTGGTAAACAAATAACAAAACACATTCCTTGTCTACCAGCTGTTCTGGCAGATAATGGTTTGACGCTTAACATCATCTTATCAACAACACGAATGTCACTGTAGTTTTGCACATCAACATGGATCTGGAAGTGCAAAATGCTGCAAGGCTCTCATTGGGTTAAGCAATCAGAAACTCTCCAAGCTTGCCCATAATCTGCTTACTGATTAAGCTGGTCTGGAATCAGGCGGAAGAGTTCCTGCTAACCTTGCCAAGAGGGTCATCTCAGTCCACACACAACTTCAGGAGAGTCTCACACTGCACAAATGTGGCTCAGAACTGCTATCAGTCAGAGATGTGATGTTCTCTGGTTTGCATAAGCATTTAGGAGAAATGTGTGTATGATCACAGAATCACAGAATTGTAGAGGTTGGAAAGGACCATTGGAGATCATCATGACCAGCCCCCCTGCTAAAGCAGGTACCTCCCTGCAAAAGCAAGTCATGCTGTTAACTTGAGGAGGCTGACAAAATTGACTAACAAACCAACACAAAGTGTCCTATCCATTGTATTATATTTACATCTTTAAAATACATATAAATATATGATCCAGTTCAAGGGGGCTGATTAACTTGTTAGCTAGTTTTACCTCCAAACCAGTTAGGTTAGGGTGTATAAAGCTATGGTTCTTGAAAATTCAGTGTAATATGAAATTACTACATCACTGTTCAAGTTATTACTGAAAATCTGACACCTTTTGATCTTTTATTTCCTTAGTTTAAATATTTATTTATACCTCAGATGTGTAAGCCATAGGAACCAGTGACCTGGTTTTTCACTTCCTATTCCATGGAGGAAGCTGCCTTCAATCCCAGGGGTTCTGGAAGGCCAGTTTTACCAATAAGGCTCAAGTAAGCAAGAGAAATCACTGAGTGCCTCATCTTCTTTCATTACCTTCTCAGTGACTGAGGTGAAGCTGACCAGCCTATAGGTCCCTGGATGCTCTCTCTTGCTCTTCTTGAAGACAGGTATTTATTCTCTTCCAGTCCTCAGAAAACTCAATCATTTCAGTGGTCTTCCAAGGATATTCAAGAGTGGCACTGCTCTGATATTGGCCAGTGCCCTCGGCACTGGTGGGTAGATCCCACCAGGTCCCACAGACCTGTGTATGCCCAGTCTGTTGACATATTCACTAGCCTGATCATCCTCCATGGAAGGGAAGCCTTGCTCCAGACTTCTGAGGACCTAGGGCTCCTAGAGGCTGGTTTTGCCAGTAAAAGCAAAGGAAATAAGGCCCTGAACTCAGCTTTTTCCATGCCCTTTTTCTCATTCATCAGCAAGCCTATATTTACACTGGCATTGCTTCTGCTGCTAGTACACTTTAAAAAGCCATTTATAGCTATTGTTGCCATTTATGCACTTTACTGGATCCAGCTCTGGAGGGGTTAAATTGGTCACATCTCTTTCCATCTGAGCTATATTCCAACAGAGGCTTCCCACATTAAATGTTAACAATCTTCTATTTTTTTTCCCCAGTGATTCTGTATGGTTTTCTATAATCACATTTTCTGTTACTCACTTACCCCACATTACATTTATTTTAAATTGAGACCACACTGTTGGCAGATAGTTGTATGTGACTGTTTGGGATGATTCCTTACTCCTCTGGAAGAATTTGCAAAAGAAGCAAGCTGTTACAATTTTAAGTGTTTCATGTTCATGTCATCATCCTTTAGGCCTAATATGTTGGGGAAAAGAGAAAAGTTGAAAACTAGAATTTCTTCCTTCACATGTACCTCCATTTTCGTAAAGTTGACCAAAATAGATTAGAAACACTCATCAGAAATATTTCCCTACTTGAAATAATTTCTTTTTTTCTGGCTCTGAAATGTTTTGTTTGTCTGTTTTTGTTTGGTTTATTTGTTTGTTTTCTTTTATTTTGATCACTTGTTTTTCTTCCAATGAAAATGTAAAAATATTTATATCCTTACACTTATCTTCGTTATGATTTTTCTCTGGAGGCACGAATTATTACATAGGCACACATTTCACTCCTATGTGAACAGTAGGCTGAAAGAACAGTAGTAGGGAGAACAGTAGGCTGAAACTCTCAGATCCATCCCTGGCCCTGTGTTGCTTGGACTGTGCGTTGATAGCCCTCACACTGCTGTGGCTCCTGAGGGGCCTTTTAGAGTTTTTTGCCATTTCACAGGGCTTCTTACAAGATGTATTTCTTTTTGCTGTGATGCTGGCTTGAGAAATTCCCATCCTAATGCCTTTGCCTGAGGCCAGTTGCTCACCTTGTTGGCTTCCCCATCCAACACTCAGGCACTAAAGTTTGCTGCCACTTGCATAGTGTTGCTACATGGCTTATTTTTAGCTCTCCCTCATCTGTTTACAGCATGGACCTCAGTGAACAATGGCAGAACTGGGGAAAGAATGTGATCTGGATAAGAGGAATACTGGCCCAGATGAGTGGCTTTGGGTCTGAAGAAGGCTGACAATTCAGTATTGTATGAAGCCAGTCTACTGTGAAATGATGATTTTGGTGGTCAGGGGTTGGTGGTTTGGTGGTCAGAGAGGATCAGAGGCTTCCCCAGAGGTTGATGAAGTTGCCACAGACCTTACAAAATTTTGAAGGATCGTTGAAGGAAAAAAATAATGTTCCTGTGAAGTGAAGTCATACTCTATTTCTCATCTTACATATAAATGAGAAATGAGAAACCAGCGTGTGTGGGAAGAGGAGAATGAGGACAGATTTCCATATGTTGGGAGCCAGGAATTCTTAAATTTCTGTTTGTTTTTAAGCTGGATTTGGCAAAGATTTGGGCAAGATTTATTCACGGTTTTACAAGAATTGTAACTCCATTCCCAATTTAAAAACATTGCTGTGCCTCATCCATTCACCTCTGGAAACAGATGGAATTATTTGTGCTTGTAGCAAACTTAATCTATTCTGTCTCTGCCAACTTGCCCAGACATTAACACAGAGCTCCTTACAAGTCTCTGTGGGGAAAACCTGTACTTACTCCAGCAGAGAGGTTCAAAGCAGCTCAGTATGCAGGCGCCAACACCTGCTATGATTCCTGATGTTTCAACAGACCTCTTGCCATGTCCTTTTTCTCGGGCTCTATCCTACCAGCATCTTCACAACAGAAATACTGAAAACTTTTGAGAAGCCAGGGAAACCAGAGTGCTTTGCTTGTTGCCCCATGGACGCATTCCTTTTTTAAAAATGGATTTTCTCCTGAAGAGTCCTCACTTCTCTGAAAGAACAGACTTCAGTTTTTCTCAAGTTGCGTGCTATTCTGGCTTGACAGAACAGATTGGCCTTGGCTTGCTTGCCCATAAAGGTATGTCTGGTGAGTCAGGATGCTCCAGGCATCTACCTGCCCTAGTCCTGGGCCACTGCTAGCAGCACCACACAGCATCTCAGACATTCTGTGATACTTTGAACAATACAAGACACTATTATGTGGGTAAGCAAATGGTACTACCTTCACCATTTCTGGGGCGCTGGCTGATGGCCAGTGATCCTTTGAACTTTCTCTGGTGAGAGGTTGAAGATGAAGAAGGTATTGCAAATGTGTACTCCATGTAGCTCTCTGAGGGTTTGGACACAGATCTTCTCTTAAAGTAAACAAACAAAAACAAACAAACAAACAAACAAACAAACAAACTATGATGGGAATCTGACTTTATCAGCTATACACAGACCCTGAGTTTGTTTAAAATTCACACTTGAAGAGAAGCGTATGGATTAGTTCACTTTAATCATTTATTTTTTACTAACTTCTCTACATGTTCTGATATTCTATGTCTTGACATGGTAAATGTGCCTTTGCTTGCAGACAGCCTGCACAGTTCTTCCCAAACATCCACTGGGAAGAAAGTGTTGTATGTTGTATGTATAGTTCATTTGAATTCTGCTAGCAGCTTCATTTCTTTTTTTTTTTTTTTTTTTTCTGCAGTTAATGACCAAAGTTACACATTGATGACTGCTTTTAATATTTTCTCCAGTAACGTTTGTGTTTTCACTACATTTCTAGCCCTCATGGGACTATTTATCAAATTCATATTTCCAGTTTGATTTTACTAGTCTTGGCACATGTGAGCCTCATGAAGTTCAACAAAGCCAAGTACAAGACGGGCAATCTCAAATATCAGTTTGGTCTGGGGGACGAATGAATGGAGACTAGACATGAAGGACTTGGGGATATTAGTGGTTGAAAAATTGAATATGAGTCAAAAGTGAGATCTTGCACACCAGAAAGCCAACCATATCCTGGCCTGCATTGTAGCCAGCAGATCAAGGGAGATGACTCTTACCCTCTGCTTTTGTGAGACCCCGCCTAGAGTACTGTGGTCAGCTCTTGGACCTCCAGAACAAGAAAAATGTGGAGCTCTTAAAAGACAAGCTGGGACAGCTGGGGTTGTTTAGCCTGGAGAAGGCTCCAAGGAGACATGCTAGCAACCTTCCAATATTTAAAGGATGCCTAAAAGAAGACTGGAGAGAGACTCTGTATCAGGGAGTGTAGGGGCAGAACAAAAGGTAATGAAGGTGGTGTGACACAGAAGCAGGCTGTCCAGAGATGCTGTGGATGCTCCGTCCCTGGAGGTGTTCAAGGCCAGCTCAGATGGGGCTTTGGGCAACCTGATCTAGTAGAAGATGTCAGAGCCCGTGACAGGGGAGTTGGAACTTGATGGTCCCTATGGTTCCAGTGTAAACCATTCTCAGTTTCTATTTTTTACATTCTTGTGCTTCATTTCCATGGCATCAAGAGGAAATGACATTCAGTGTAGTGAATTCAGTATCTAAAACCTGGTGTAAGTAATGCCTGATTATTTCTCCAGTGGTACAAATCTTGAGTCCCTAGTAGCATTTGGATCAGTTATTAGAACAGAACAAAATGGGCACAACGAAATCTTCCACAGGCCATGTCCACAGCAGTTTATGCAAGACTTTCTGCAAGAGTCGGAATGTCTTCTGTGTTTGACTTAACTTCTGTAGGCACTCTTTTGTTCACTAATGTTCAGCTTCACAGCTTCTTATCCAACAAAAGGGGCTTTCCACTGTTCTGTGTGATGGCATCACTTTATCCGGCACAGACATGAAAATATTTGTTAGGTAAGGGGTCTGTGTGGAGCTGCCGTAAATCGTACGGCACTTGTGCTTCTCCTCTATATAATATGATCTCATTTATAAACAGATTTTAGATTTCCGATTGATAAACAATGCAGGTCTTAAAGCCAAAGTAAGCATTTCAAGCCCTTGTTCTATAATTTCCGTGTCAGGATGCATTTGACAATGCTGGTTCTAACTGTAGTTGTTTTTAACTTTTAGAAATATGCCTCTAGTTTCCTCTCCCATCTGTTGCAGAAATCTCTTACTTATTTTGAATCTACGTTGTTGCGGCAGAGCTAACACAATCTTGCTCCCAGCTCCACTCTGCCACACATGTATGCTTCAGCCTCTCCTCTGCCAAGTCTGTGATGGAGAGGATAAACGGTGAGTCCAGGTCTGTCCGCATCGCTTCTCTCTTGTCTTTAACCAGTCAGTTTCCACAAAATTCCAGTTTTGCCTCTCAACATTGTGTGTCATTGATGAAAGAGTTCAAAGCAAAGGGCCGAAGAAGTTACTCGTGTTGTATTGTTCAGGCAGCCAGGCCTGCTCCTTCACTCCCAGACTGAGGAAACCTCATGGGAAAAAGTGTTAAAAACCTGGCTTCTGGTAAACTCCCAAAAGTGAGTGTCACTGATTGCACTGATTACTGCATATTTTTTCAAAACATAATGAGTTTCTGGACTAGATGAGCACAATCAGATATACATTTTTTAAAAAATAAAGGAAGAAATGTTTACTTCAAGATCTAAATTAAAGGAACTTTGAGAACAGAATTGATTTTTCCATACCAAGATACTACTAGCAGCACAGTGTGGATGACTTACTACTTCAAAGCTGTTGTAGGATAATCAATTTGGACATCTTTAGACAATGATGAATTTTTTTTTAGTCCTGCCCAATTTGTTCAGTCCGCAAAGAAAATCCTACAATTTAATAAAAAATGTAAAATAGTGAAAATTACAAGTATAATTTCTATCCTGCGCTCTTGTTTTTAGGAGAACTTTGGCACTCAATACTGAGTGGTGAATCAAAGTTGATTGTGAAATGGTTTGTCAGAAGGGACTGGTCAAGAGCATCCACTGCAGTAGGGGAGGTATGAAGTCAGATTCCCAAACTATGTATTTTAGAAGATTACAGCACAAATTTGAATCACTGGGCACAGAAGAGTAGAAATGTTATCTAAGGAGAGTTTGCGTTATTAAGTCCACCCGCGTATTTCTTCTAATCCTCTGTCTCCCTTCTCTCATTTGATCTCCATAATGATTGTTGTAATGTAAAAAACCATACTCTGCTTTAATAGGACTTAGGTACATAATTCCTTCTCTTCAGATAGTAGCAGCCATATGAGAATGAGAATTGTGAGTTCAGCCCCTCAACAGCATGGGAAGATATTTCATGATTAATGCAGCATAAGAGCCATGTTTAAGAATTATGTGTTGCTATTATTCACAATTTAAATTTGACCACAAAGGTTAAATGAGTGGCCTGTGCTCTATGTGGGGATGGAATCTGGCTGTGGCCTGGGCAGAACAGCATGGGCTGATCTCCAGGACTGATCTGTGCCTCTGATAATTGCTACTGCGAGTCTTTTGCGAGGACAATATGGTAACTTCCAGCTCAGTTCTGTCTCTCATGCCTGAGTGCCACAGAAACCTAAATGACTGAGTACCAGCTCTGAGATGGCTAAAATTAATGATATATTTTGTACTTTTGATTTCCAGTGATGAAATCAGATTTGCTGTAGCTGGTGAGGATTAAGAATATACAGCTACAAAAATGTTCTCCCCAGAGACCATTTACCCCACCCTCCAGCATACCTAAAGCACTCTCGACAGAGGTCTCAGTAAGAGACTAAAAAGTAAGAGACTAAAAGCTTCCATGGTGGAGACCCCTCCTGCTCCCTGGGTGACCCATGCAAGGGCTTCACCACCCTCATGGCTGGAGAGCTCCTTCTGATCTCTCATCTGCATCTTCCAAGATCCCTGTGGCTAAGGCTCATGCTCTTTGTCTTTTTCACTGTACACACAAGAATGAATAATTCCCTTTCTCTTTGTGATAGACTTTTAGACATTCCATATCCCGTCCTTCTGCACTCATCTTCTTTGGGTAGCACTTGCAGAACCGAGGGCTTGCTGATCATTCCTTTCTCCTCTTCCGAGAGAGGCCTCTCTCAAAGTCTTCTCCATTTTCCAAGTGCATTCATCTTTTATAATTACAGCTTTGAAATCCTAAATCCAGTCGTCATTTACGGTTCCTTCTATCTTCCATTTTCTGGCAAGTAACTCACAAAGTAGCTTCTCAGAAGGAGTCTACGCCATACTTCTAATCCATTTTGCATGATTTTTAGTTGACTGCCACAGATAAAGCAGCAGGAAAGTAAGCTGTGTGATTGAAAGGTATCTTTTATAAAGCCAGGGGATGCAACCTGCTCCTAGCATTTCACTGAAAGCTCTGCTCTATTAGCATGTGTTATCTCTGCTGGAAAACAGTCACATTGCTTCTCTGGGTGATTTGCTCCTGTGAGGATTTCTTAGTGCAGTCACAAAGAAGTAGCAAGGCTGGAGCCTGCTTTTCGTTGAAAGACAGCGAGTACCTTATTTCAAGTAAAATATCCTAGTTCTGAAGTAGGTAGTAAAAAAAGAAAGTTTACTCCACAGTGCCTACTCCTACACCTATTTTTATTCTAATTCAAAATGCCTATATTTCATATGTTTCCTGTAATCAGCCCTATAGTATGAGGGAATCTGAATCCCATTTCTCTGGGATATTAGATGCATTTTTTGAATTCCCATATTTTCTTTTGCTTTTCTTTTCTAGTCAGGGAAATAAAAGCAAGATCAGAGAGATTTAGGGGAGTGTCAGCCTTTTTTAGCCTAGAAGAATTGTAGCCAAATCCTCCTGCACTTCCCATTAGAATTAGTACAGAATTGTTTAGTTGGAAAGAACCACAAATATCATCAAGTCCTGCCTGACCTTTCTGAGCTAACCGAAAGTTACAGCATATAATGGAGGCAGTATCTGAATGCTCCTTGAATACTGACAGACATGGGGCATCAAACACCTCACTAGGAAGCCTGCTGCAGTGTTTGACCACACTCACAGTAAAGATATTTTTCCTGATGTCTGATCTGAGCCTCCCTTGTGCAGCTTTGTCCTGTGCCTGCAGATTCTGTGATCGGTGAATGGAAACACATGTATTATTTCCACTTTGATTGCAATAATGCCTCATCCTCACTGCACGGCCCAGTGTTGAATGATGTGGTTGCACGGAAAAAGCAAAACGTCTGGAACTATTTTTTGTTTCCATAAGTGAGACAAGTGATAAGGCAGCTTTAAAAATACAGGTTGGGAATGCCAGGACAGTTTGTTCTCTGCCAGGGTCCCTTGGTCCTGCTATGCCAGCATGGGGCTGATGCAGCGGAAGGCATCTCAGTGGCCTCCGAAGTGCCATTCTTTCTTCAGGGGCATGATGGCAGAATGAGGAGTATCAGCACGGGGCCTGGGGGCTCACCACTCACCACAACCCTGTCATTGTAAGGGGGGTGTGAGGTGTTACAATTTCAGATACGGATGTGGAAGCTGGTAGTGGTTGTTTTTCAGCACAACATCTTCTGAGAGATGAGCAGCGAGAGAGTGTTGGAAATAAGAGTAGGTAGTGCTTGCTGCTATTTTTGCTTTATATCCTTACCTGCCTTGTTTGTCCTGCCAAGACCTTTGAATTAGCTGGAGACATGGTGATGCAAAAGGCAGAACTGCAAGTCACAGCAGTTCTAGGAGCAAGTGGATCTAAGCTTCACTGTCAGGTAGAGTGCGGCCCTGCTTCCCACTTCCAGGTTCCAAAGCACTACAACATTAAAGCTGTTTTATTCTGATGTGAATTCTGGAAAAGTTCTGTATTGTTCTTGAGCATTATTTGAAATTGAAATGAAATTTGGTGGTTTGTGTCAGCAATCTGAGCTTGTGAGATACATGAAATTTGTGACAACATCTGATCTTGGCTTGTGAGAATCCTTAAAAAACATGAGGGAAAAACATGACTTAGCTGACTATATTTTCCCCATCTACAGCTTTGAATTTCTACCTAGGCCTTGTCATTCTCTACCTACCTTGGGGTGGTATTTCTAATCAGAAGTGTGCGTCTGAAAATGTAACTGACACCTTTGCTTGAACCTCCAAACAATCCAGTGACCTCTGCCAGATACTTCTCTGGATCCAGACCAGGGCAGCTTCCAGGTACAAGGGCTCAGTATGCAGGGAGGTGCCTGTGTTGGGGCTCACACCATTTGGTGCTGTCTCTGGGGACATGCTGCACTCACTGCGTGCCTGAGTTTCATGAGGGAAGACGGCCCTGAGAGAATCTCAGAGCACGTCTGCTAGCAAAGCAGAATCTAAGCAATGAGAAGGATGCGATAAGTACATAAGCTGCCTTACTTGTGAGGACATACATGGTAGAATTAACTTTTCAGAGGATACTCTGAATGACAGTGCCAGGGGCATGGAGTACACCTGGTACCCCTGGTACCCCTGTCAGATATCCCCTGTGCCAGTGGTCACTTGTGCATAGCAGATGGGGATGTGCACCCCAGCTAGAGACCTGAGGACCGGGTATTTTTCAAAGGCAAGTGTTTCAGATTGAACAGGGGAAGCCAGGGTTTTTAAAACCATTCTTGCATGATTCGGGAGAGCACCTGTGCCTTCTGCTTGGCTCAGCAGGCAGGCTCTGAGAACACTCTTGGGTCGGCAGGACCTTGCAGACACAGTGGGCGGGAGATGCCTGGCTGGAAAATCCTCCTGCAGATGAGTCAGGAGATAAAGCTCTGAGCAGTTTAGCAGTGCCAGGCTCCCCAGGGAGACACAGCTGCGGTAGGGAGTGGGATCAGGGATGAGGGAAGCAGGGACGGGGAGGTGTGGGCAGGCATTTCCTCACCCCCTGGGGATAAAACAGAGTTGTGTTTGCTTTGGGTGCTTTCACAGGCACTAATCCCCACAGGAATAAAATAAATTATTTGGTGGATTAATGTTAGCTCTTCATTATCTGAACAGAGTATTTATGCTTGGACCCATATTGTTATAGTGGGAAAATGCATAACACATTCCTGCCTACTATTAATCCTCTTTGTGTTCAGAAAGCTTTTCCTTTAAGGTTACCCAGGATATATCGTGTGATTAGGTTATTTTAAAACATGATGGATGGAATTGTTACCTCTGTTCTACCCATGGGTTGATATTAGCATCACAGACAGCATGAGCTGGCTTTATGGATGCCGATGAGATTGCTCTCAGCAACCTGCAGGCTGCCCTGATGGTGGGGGAGGTGTCTGAGTGTCTGAAATACACCACAGACTCCCTTCATCTGTGCCACGGCCTCATGACAGCGAATGCAGAGAATGCCAGTGCTGGGCCTTGCTGCGCTCCCCCAGCACACTCTCATTGCCAGATGGGTAGCCTCAGGCTGATTTACTGCCTGCAAGCCAAACCTTCCTCCAAAACACTAATTTCCTAATACTTTTTTCTTCTGTGGCAGCCATTATCCCATAGCATGGCTGCTTCACAAACATTAAGTAACAGATAATCTCCCCAGCACACAGTGGAGGGGCACTACAGGCCTTGTCTCAGGCTCTGCTGGGCACAGCGCCATGAGGCAGACAGCTGCCCATGTGTGGTTGGCCCTGCCGGGCTCACAGCAAGGGCAGGAGGAAGCTCTGGTGAATTCTGCTCAAGTATACATAGGCCTAAGCGCTGCCATGAAGCCCTCCTTGGCAAAATCCTGTGATACTGAGAGTCTGGAGAGGATGCTGTTGTTTTCCATCCTTTCTGGCACACCAGTGTGCTGGACTAGGAGCACCACTCTTGGTACCCTGGGACTCACTGCCCTAACAGTGTCCCCTAACCGGGACATCGGCATCTGTGTAGCTCCTGCAGCACCCAGCTGTAACCATCAGAACCAACAGAGCAGTGAGTTAGGTTACTGGTGCCAGAAGGTGGCATCCTGCTTCCCTGACTAGTTGAGAAAGAAATATGAAGACCTGCAATGGGATAAATGGCTCAGCAGCCACTAGTCACAGAGGAACATGATCAGAGCACCACTGACAAACCTAGCACAGAGATGTTTCCTTGGCTTCAAACAATTGCCAAATCTTTGTCAGCTGTAGTAGATCACACACATTTTCAGTGCTGCACAGACAGACAAATGCTGCTTAAAATAACCTGTATCCAGCAATTCTTCCCTCAGGAGCTTATCCATGAACATTTTCAGTGTACCGATTAGTGGGACCAGGCTCCCTCCTCCCACTCATCTCATTAAAATATTTAAAGGAATACTAAGCAAATTTAGACTGTCTAGTAAGTGACTAGTCATGCTCTTCTCTTTGCTAGATGATGTTTTGTTCATCTTAATTAAAGAGGAGAGGAAAACTCAATAAATCAGAAGTCTGCTACCCTATGAATCAGGAATGCTTCCCTTTTCTGAAGGAGATGATCTTTAACATGTTATATAGGTGTCAGATTGGATTAAATATTGTGAAATAAGGAGTGGAATAGGGAGCAAAATTATGAGATGAGGTAAGTTAAAGAAGCATCTGTTTCAATCGGATTTTTTTTTTAATTTAATAATTGGGTCTCCCAAAATGGTAATACTCTCAGACAGAAAATGAGAAGTCTCAGAGTGAGAATTTCTGGGTCTTGGCATGAAATCTACAATACCTCACAGTTTTTATATGATAAATATGCCTGACATTCAGTAATGGGATATTAGAGCAGGCGTCAAACACAGCCCATTTCAGCTGCTCACATGTGAATAATGCAGCCTCTTCTTGTCAAAGTCAATGGTCTCTCTTCATCTGCTCATCCTTTTCTGATGCCAGCTGCACTCTTAAACACAGGACTAATCTATATATTCCTCAGAGTGCTATAAAATTTATGAGAGAGTGAAGTGAACTGCATCCAAATGGCCCACTCTCAGGCTAACAGTTAGCTAAGGAAAACATTTCCTCTACAATGATGATTTAAGAACCCTGATTTTAATATATATGAATGTGATATCAATGAGTAGATGTATGCTATATTCTGCACATGTAAGAAGTTACTGGAAGGTACGAATTTGAGGTCAGAGCAGGAAACCGTGACCTGTGCCAAAAGTATGGCTCCTGCAAATACATGTACATATACCGACTTTAATCTGCTTTTCTATCTGCATCCTCTACAGCTTTCAATCTACTGAAACTCTCTGTCAATCACTGTCCCTTTCTGAAGCCACAAAATACTGCCAGCAACGTTTTGGAGATGGGAAAGAGGGACCCTGAGAACTGAATTCACAAGAGCTGAATTTGAAACACAACCAACCTCCATGCCAGCCGTGTCTTACCCCAGGTTATGCACCAACCAACTGACAACTGACCAAGGGTCTCCAGTGGTTTGGTTTGGAAACCTATTTCTGTCTTGTAAAAAATAGATTTTTTTCAGTACCTCTAACAAGAGCATTAATAGGAACTTTCAGTCCTACAGATTCCTTCTTGCAAATTTTCCTGCTAAGAAGGAAAGTGTGGGAAGAAATACTGATGACATGTGATGGAGTCAGTGGTGTCCAGGAGCAGGATGCAGCTGCACAACCACACCGGAAGTGCCTTACCTCCATCAAGATCAAACCATGACATTTTCTGAGGAGGGAAAGTTTAAAGTACTGCTGATAAATGCTGAGCAGAAAGAGACAAAATAGTGGACAGGGGAACCCTGCAGAAGAGGGCATGTGAGGTGGGCTCACCACTCATTTCTTTGCTGGTAGCATGCTGGATGAGGAGTAAGAAGGGAGAAAGAAGGTGGAGAGGAAAAAGCCAGGAGAGGCTGTGTGGGAGAAGGTGGGTGGTAGGCAACCTAGCAATGAACAGGATCAAGTAGGCAGTACACTCTGATGCCAGCAGCATGTAGAAGAGAGGCTGAAGTACTCTCTCCTTAATTCACAAGCAAGCCACAAAGAAACTCTGCTGGAAAACAGTATTAAAGAAGTTGTTGATTTTTACAGAAAAAAAAAAAAAATTATAATGCCTGTATTAATAGGCAAATGGCACTCCAAGGAATCAGACAGTGTGGGAGAACAAATTGATTTCAGGAGCTGTATGCTCCCCCTATGTGTCTCAACATTTCAAATTGTACGTAATACCCAGTTTTGTTATTTGTTGGCCTTTTAAGTTGGAATTGAAATGCAATTAAAACAGTACTTGAGAGAGCCATACATTTTAATTAATGGCCTGCATTGCTGAGAACTTGGAAAACAAAGAGACTATTGCCCATTTGTAATGAGTAAATCAAGACAGATGAGTTCCTGTGTGTTCATACATCAATATGATGACATAATCCAGTAAATCAAGAAACCCATCCCTGCTGCAATATCACTAGTTTTTCTTCAGAAGTCCAACCTAACGGGTGTGTATGATAAGTGGATTGCTGGATGAGCAGCATCCATTTTTTTAAAAATGGGACCAAATGTATGCAAAGGGATGGGGTTCTCCTGCTGGTTTCCAAAACCAAATTCATTCCAAGCTGAAAGAGAGGTGTGTGCTTAAGGTCTGGAGTTTGCTCCAGCTTGGTGTGCCTGTTGGAGCACGGGCCTGATAGCAGGAACAATGCTGGGAGAAGGCCCAGATAACCCTGCTGCTCCCAGAGGGCAGCTTGGATGTGGCATCCCTCTTCAGGAGGGCAGCACTTATAAAGAACATATCTATATATACACACACACCAAAAACCGCAGTCAGGCAGGTTTACAAGCACACCTTTCTCTCCCAGGCCTTAAGTTCACAAACATTTTACAAGATGAGCATCTTGAACCTAACATTTACCTGGAAGCATATTGACACACTGAAAAAAAAACAGGCAAGATCACTAAATCCTCCTAAATAAATAGTAAAATGGGAAATGATTCACACGTTACAAGTCAAAAAGATTTCCAAGAATATTTGTACTAACCCATGTTCATCACAAACCACTTACATTTTGGCTAAAGAGCAGGGATTACATAGAAGAGATTTCTTCAGCTTTTTACAAGGGGAAAATCAAACCAAACAAAACCAAAAATGATCAAGCTCTTAGCAAAAGCTCACACTGAAATGAGAGACTGCAGAAAGGCAAATACACCAACCATTTTAAAGCACATTTATAGACCTTAAAATTACAAATCACTGAGGTAACAGTTTGCAGAGAACAACTATTTTTTTTTTTAAGGTAGATCCATGTTTCCTGGACTAGGGCAACTCTGGGAGAAAAAGTGACAACAAATAGGCTCTTGGGAAAGAAGATGATGGGGGAAACTGGCTGTTGTCAGTATGAGAAAATGAGGTTTAGAAGAAATAATTTGAGCTGTTCTGTCTCAGTTAAATCTAACCATTTGGGACAAAAGATTGACAACCTCTGGGTCTACAATCCAGCAGAAGACTCTGATTTTGGTATTCCCAGAAAAGCACAGAAGGGACTGGGATAATTCCACTTAAATCAGTGGTCTTCATGCATTTTGAATGTTTGGGGCATTTTTAGTCACTCTGTCTTAAACCATATGAATCAGAAATCAATGGGCTCCAGAAAATGGGCAGAAAACAAGGGAGCACAGGGAAAAGCCTTCTAAGTTGCACCCTAGGGTGGAGGTATCCAAAGACTTATGGTTATCCTCAGAAGAGCAGTTGGGTTGTAGTCAATCATCTGCCTACAAGGAGGTGTCAGAGGGACTGTGGGTGGGCACAAGTACCCCTCTGTCTGGTTTGCAGCTCTTGATGTGGGCAGGAGACACAGAGATCTGCATGTCCACACCAAGGACATCCTTGGCATGTGTGGGTGCAGGAGATCTGTGTGTCCATGGGGGAGGCTGGGTCCAGAGCAGAAAGAGAATTTTGCAGTCTGGCTCCCATCACCTGTTCCTTTTCACTAAATGTGCTTGGAAAATGTTTTGCATAGAAAATAGTTCTTCTATTCTATTCTATTCTATTCTATTCTATTCTATTCTATTCTATTCTATTCTATTCTATTCTATTCTATTCTATTCTATTCTATTCTATTCTATATTTTGTTTTTATTTGGTTTTTTGTTTGTTTGTTTCATTATTTTTTTCAGCTTTTAATAGCTCTTTTTAAATGCATTGCTAAGTTTTTCCAGCAACTGACAGCCATAGTGACATGCAGGCACTTCAGGGTGCATGATTTACTGAGATGAACAGAGAAAGGTGGGTGGCCCTTAATCCACACCTGCATACTCCCTTGGGAGCCAGTAAAGCTAAGGTACTTCATCTTCTGGGAAGTCTGATTTAGAGTGCAGCTCTCCTTCTGGTGTCATCTCAGTGGAAACTGGAATGTCGTGTTGTCATCAGACCTGCAAATTGAAGCCCAAACTGTTACCTGTTTATTTTCTGTATCAAGAATCTAGGAGAGGGGAAGTGCGCGTGAAAGTTACAGGGGCTGGATCAAAGGCAGCTAATTAGAAGCCTAGATAAGTGTGCTGAAGGGAAAGACAGGGGATATAGTTGAAACAAAAATCACTGTGCAGTTATTTATATAATCAACATACTGTTTTATAATCCACTATGAAGTACATATTATTTACAGTTACTCTGTGTTCCAAAGTTCAATTTACTTACCCAGTTGCATCTTATTTGTAACATTTTATAGCAAGACGAAGTGAACAGTCAATCCAGCCCCCACATCTACATGCTGTCACTGATTCCAAGGACAAAATCCCCTTCTCTAATGATCAAAGAAAGAAGGTGAACTTGAACTTTCCAAGAACCTGTGATGGAGCTTATGAAAATGGAAATGGCCTGCGCCTTTGGATCAGGTACTTAAGGTAACACACTGAAAATACTAAAGAATCCTCCCTTTCTTTTGTCATGGCTCCAGAACCCTGTGGGCACTCAGACCTGGCTGCTCCCCACCTCAAAGTACACCTTCAGCACATAGGCTACTTTTGTGCTGCCTGTTCTATAGGTGAAAACCATGCAAGGCAGCCAGGGGTGTAAGCAGTGAAGGAAGGGCAAATTCATCCAGCTGCTGTGTCAGAGAAGTGGGAATGTTGCATTAACACAAATTGAAAGGGGGTAAATTACTTTCATCTGCAGTTACCCTTGAACATAAATTTCCTTTACCTGTGAACATCATAACTTTCTTTTATTCTTTATTTTTGAACCCAATCTGCAGGCGTAGATAAAGAGGGCATTTTTAACAGGGCATAACTTGGAACAAGCCAAACATGGGAAAAAAAAAGTCTTTTTGGAGAAGCTACTGGAGGATCTTCACTCTCAGCATTTTCGGTTTTCAAAGCTCACCTTAAGATCCACACCACATCTTCTAACAGCAAGTACTTACAGTGCTCCCTTGTATGTGTTTATGATCAGCACTAGTTAATTCTGAAAATATTTCCAGTCCTCTCATGTGTTCTTCCAATGGTGTATTCCTCAGTGGAGGCTCTGATACCAATCTAGATCAAGCACTGTATATATACATATATACATGGGTAAAGCCATTTCACAGCGATTAATAAGAGAGCATCAAATAAAAATGAGAAGAGTTAAAATTTTCAGGAATTCATCCCCTCCATTTGTACATAAAGCCATTAGATGGGTTCAATTACACGCATTGTTCAGCATCTCTCATTGCTGTGGTCAGGACTGGTGGGGACATCCCACACCATCATACCCTGTCCCATCACATCCCATCACATGGAATTTCATCCCATCCCACCCCATCCTTTTGGTTCCTGTGGCCATTCACTCCAAACCCAGAAGCCAGAGCCATGTCAGTGCTCCCAAAGGAGCCCCTGTTAAAAGGATTGCATCTCCGCTCATGCTGAGTTTTGCCATATCTAAATGTTCAGTGGTCTGGAAAGGCTACCAAAGCCTTGTGTCATGTAGTTTCACAGATTAAAAGGAGAGGATTTTCTGGAGAGATTGTGGGATAAATCCTTGTGGTGCTATCTCCCTTTTTTTTTTTTTTCCTTTTTTTTCCTGTTTGTTGATCCTATGTTAATCCCTTACGTTCACCAAGGAGCTAACTCCTATCTAGGAGCAGGAATGAGCTTCAGGCAGAGTCTGTGTTATGCAGGTGATGCACAAGTGCCAGTGCCTCTCAGGACACCAGGCACTATGAGATGGTTTGAGTGATTATCATTTAAAGACAAAATTTCAAGAAGAATCGGGACCAAAAGGTACAAGAAAGAAAACCATATCTAGTCTCAGGTGGGAGGGTAGTGACCCCAAATGTTTTCTTGGCTCGTCACTACAGGACTGATGCCTTTTCCTGAATAAAGAGGCACCTGTTCTCTTATACACTGCATGCCAGCCTGTTTTCATCTCACTTTTGCCTCTCTCTTATTACTAAAAAAGATTTTGGGGTGCTGGCAATCTTCCCATCCGGCACCAGGACCTTTGGTGGTGGTGCCAGGGCTCACTGCCACAGGCAGTCATAACCATGGACTTCTTCTTCATGCTGCAAATCAGTGCCCCCAAAGGCTGCCCAGTATCCCACAGCAGGCCCTAAAGTGACACCTGAGTTGAAGGCATTGGACTGAACAGGCTAACTGAGAAAAATCCCATTAGACCTTTAAAAATGGCATTGGTGAGCAGCCCTGTGCTGCGTAATAGAAAGAAAACCCAGCGCACGGCTCTGATAATCCTGTGATATTTTGAAGAAATCGTGCCCCCTGCTGATTTAATTAGATTTTTTTTCGTAGCCTTGGCTCTAAACCTGGTGAGAACATTCAAACATACTGATTAGCGTTCAAGGTCAATAACTCAGACGTCCCACTGGGTAGCAAAAATCTTCTCCTTCAACCCTGAAATAAGATGCTTATTATTGATTTTTTGGAAGCAGAAGTCTAAAGACGAAAGGCATATTTTTGCAGGGACAGCTTTTTCGAGACCATTTGTAGCATTTTACATGCCCTTTGTAGCATTTAATGGGGAAATAAAAGCCTGGAATAACAATATGAACAGAAAGTCCTGACTAGGGAAATTCTTTAGGTTTACAAAGCCACCGTGGATGTTCGTGCCTTAGCTGCATGTTAGAATTGCTTCATTTTCCAGCCCATCTACAAGGGACATTCATCTACCACTCATTTACAACGGTCACGAGTGGTTAGTACTGTAAAAATACATCACACGTGAAACAGCCATCGCCGATGAGGCAGTGGTTTACACCCCAGTGCTGACTGTCTCACTGGCCAGCAGTTCGTATAAAACCTCAGCAGTGTCATGCTGGCTGACATTGGTGCCTCCCCTAAAGCTTCTCCTCTTGCAGGTCGGACAGCGGGAGCAGAGAGACGGAAAGCAAACCCGGGCTTACGGTCCCACTGTGGGGACAGGTCCACCAGCACCCCGTCAGGAACAGAGACGTCCTGTTTCCACCCGGCAGCTTGGGGTTTGGCACAGGCTGGATTTCAGATAGCCCAGCGCTTATTTCAGCCGAAATCCTGCCGGTGGGCGCTGCGCTGTTCGCTGCTATTGTTCGTGCACCTGGCAGGGACATTTTCTTTAGCTCGCTCCGCTCTTGCAGTCGCCGGCTTGCAAACTGCCTTCACTGGAAGGTCGTTGAGTACCCTCTAGTGGATGTTCTCGGAAAATAGCTCTCACAGGTCTCAGGAGGCAGCGGCGGCTCTCGGAAAAGCCGTGTATTTCTAGTTAGGATACGCAGGGGATGGATTACAGTAAGCGCAGCACATACTAGGAGTTGCAAAGATAAGAGCTTCTGCTCTTTAGCGAAATCAAATATGAAGGGCGAACAAGATGAAAAATCAATACTTCAGAGAGAAACTGCTCGGTTTATTTGAACTGCTGGATGTGGCAACACACAAGGGCAAAAATACCTGTAAGGCAAAATCAATCTGCCAGCAGCGTTCAGTGCCAGGAGGAGCCCGGGCTGGCACTGGGCCCTGTGGTCTGTTTGGGACACACTGGGAATCATGGCGGGGAGCACTGGAAGAAGCAGGACGGATCCTCCTCACCTGTTACCGGTTAGATTTATTAATCTATCA
Source organism: Alectoris magna (assembly GCA_030625065.1). Taxonomy (NCBI): domain Eukaryota; kingdom Metazoa; phylum Chordata; class Aves; order Galliformes; family Phasianidae; genus Alectoris; species Alectoris magna. The sequence goes on along the minus strand of CM060562.1, from coordinate 80,927,374 downwards.
TCATCTCCTCTTTCTGTAATCAACCATTAATGCATCTATCCACTTATCTCCGTGTTTATTAATGGATTTAATAATTTATGAGTGAAATTATTAATAAGTGGGGTTATTATGAATTTAATAATTAGCTATTAATTTATTTCTAATACATTAAACACTTCCCATGTGTAAGTGGGGGGTCATGATCACTCCCAGTCACTCCTTCCCTTCTGCTCCTCAGGAAGAGAAGCTCTCATGTCAACACAACACAAAGACCACTTACAAGTTACTATCACAGGCAAGACAGACTTGACCTGGGGAAAAATAATGTAATTTGTTGCCAACAAAAATAGATCTGAGTAGCAAGAGACAACCACGAAGACAGCAACTCTCCTTCTCCATTTCCTAGGCTCACCTTCACTCCTCCAGCTCTGACTACTCTACCTCCTCCCCTGAGAGGTACAGGGGAACGACAGCCCTGCCCCAGGGAGTTCCTCCCCAGTCTGTGATGGGGGTCTGCAGTGCTTGGAGTCCCTCTTCCTTCCTGCTTCCTTCTCCTTTTCTGACCTTGGTGTTCCCTCCCTTGTTTCTGACTTTTCCCTTCTCCTCTGCCCATCCCGTGTTTTCTGCCCTAACACGTCCCACAGAGGTGCCACCAGCTTGGCTGCTCTCTCAGCACTCTCATCACTTTGCTTTGGGTGGATGTCAGACTAAATGTCTTACAATTGCCGGGCTCACCCTCATGCCCTTTTAACAGCGGCCTGATGTTAACACTGTAAGGCTTCGGGAATTTCCCTCGTACACCAGGATGTGTTCACAACGAAGATAAGTAGGCCAATTATCTGTCAGCAGATCTTCCAGGTCTTCTGAGTATGTAGCAAGACTTAGTATTTATGTGATACATATTTTTAATATCTTCACTTATCATTTATCTAATATGTTACTTACAGCATTTCTCTCTGATTCTGAATATAGCATCCTGCCTCTTTCTAAATGCATAACAGAGATATTGGGTTTTCCGTACCTCTCCTCCTCCACCTCCTTACAGCGGAGTTGCTGATTTTCAGGGAGATTCATCTGCCCTTTGTACATTTCAGTTTTATATTCTATGATCTGAGGGTTTCTAGCTGCTTTGAAGTTTCTCCATTAAGGACTCATTGCAGTGCTACTGCCCAACGGTGTAGCAAACACCAAAATGGTTTTCCTCCTTAGAACCTCTGATACAAGGGGTCTCAAACTCCTCAGTGCAGTAGGCAGTGCTATCACTGCTGTTTTAAAGGTGAAGGGTCACCTCAGATTCACTAATTCTGCATAATTTTTGGCTGTATTTTGACCAAGACACCTACAAGACAGCATGGGACTGCAGGAAGACTTCCAAACATCCTCAGCCAAGGCTGGAAGTGGTTTTCTAATTAACTGGCCCCCGACAGACACATAGCCATGGCTTTTCTGACACTATCCTTGAGTATTTATCTAAAACGTAAGATTTTTGTGTGGTTTCTCCAGAGAGCCTATGGGTCTGAGTCACCACTAAGAGTAAGAGAGGACTTGGTGGATGAAAGAAGAATGCTTGCCTTTTTGTTCACTCAACAGCCTTTGGTGAGTTTCACATAGCAGGGATGCACCAGCTTCAGCCATGGACAGCAGTTTGCTGTATAGAACAAGCAACAGTGCTCATTTCTGCACAATCTCAGGCATAAACATCTGTAGCAAAAAATACATTGGCTTCACCAGCATTTCAAAGAGAATGAGTGAGCTACCACTCAAAATTAATTTTCAGCTGATACCTGCCACCTTCTGCTGCAAAAATCTGCTCCAACATCTCGTACTCCCATCTACTGACGTGCTGGACTTGTCAGAAGTGTATACCACTTGCTCTTTGTCTTGGACCCACAGTTTTAAAAGGGTTTTAAAGGGACTTCAGAAGCCGGGCTGGCAGCAGGATGTCAGCCTCCTCCCAGCACTGTGCATTGCACCCAAGCCAGCTTCCCTGCTGCCTACAGACTGTGAAGGGCTGGTCCTACAATCCTGCTGCAACATGAGGGACACCCAGCCCATGGGGACTGCTGGCTTTCCCCAGCACTCTCACTGTTCTCCAACTGGAATGCAAGGATATAATTCTGCTGCAAAGTTAGGCTGCAAAGTTACCACATTAGCCATGGGCACCCTGTGTCCAGGCCCTCAACATTCCCTCACTCTGTGGAAGAACCTTCAGGCTCTTTTCCAAAAAGCATTACCCTTTTTGTTATTTAATACAGATACCTCAAGTTGCTGATGTACTTTTCTTGTTAACTTCACTCCACAGCTTTTTCCTCCATTTTTCTTTCTTTTCAGAAGAGACAACAAGTCCATTTGTGCTCCCATTGCATCATCCCCCCCTTCCACATCTGCCCCGCATTTTTTTGCTTAACAGCATGTAATTAATCACCTGGGGTTTGTAATAAAACACGACGCCCATTTAATAGCCTGAGTCACTGATGGAGCAAGGCAGAACTAGAACATGAGAAGGATGGAGGAGCAGATAAGGCTCTTGCTGGCAGGCCTGCACCAAGGGACCTGTGTGACAGCAGGACCGGGTCTGGTGCTGTCCCACTGCTCAGCTGTGCTTGGGCAGCTTTTCTGCAGACCAGTCAACCCCTTCCCTGTGGGATGGGTGTGCAGGGAGCAGGGGAGCAAAGGAGGCAGAGGGAGTGGAGAGGGGCCTGGAACAAAAGGAACAAAGTGATGTGCTTTGAGGTTTGCTTCCAGCATTCAGCAAAATTCCTGTTTCACACTGCTGGAACTGATTGGGTCGCTTCTCAAGGAGCAGAACCTGCTAATGGAGTAAGGGTGTGAGTCACGCAGGGAACAGGATCAAAGGGCAGAGCCAGCACTGCCCAAGTTCTTGCCAGTCTTGTTTCTGAGTATGCCAACCACTTCATAATTTTTTTTTTTTTTTTTAAATTAGAATAAAAATTAGTGAAGAGCTAACACTAGCACAAATTACCTACCCTGCTTTTTCTTGTTTAATGAATAGTCTCCTTACTATACAGTGCTGCCAGGAGGGATAACTCTGTCTTCTCCAAACTTGTTTGGTCCGCTCATCCCTTCCTGTAACTGCTGGAAAACACACACAGCTTGTGCTGTTACACAGCATGAAGCCTCTTTAGATACAATGTAGGGCTCATCTCTCAGTCTTCCTTCCCGTAAGGTAAAAAAAAGTAGAAAAAGACAAAAAAAAATATACAGGATGAAGCACCTGAAAGTGGTCTTCAACCAATGCAGAGAATCTCCTGAAATAGAAGCTGAAAGCATTCGTTTTTGGCGATACGTGGACACTGGAATAGACTCTTTCTGAATGCCCATCAGTTAAATCTTTCACTCCAGGGAGGTGGAGCTGCAGAAGTGCCCAGCCTGTTGCTACTGGGACATTAAAAACCTCCTCCTCAGAGAACTGCAGCGGTTGGGAAAGGCTCCAGGTTTTCCTAAGGAAACACTGCAGTGATATACACCTTCAAGCTGGGTGTTACTCTGTCAGCACCAAATCATGCCAGGCCCCATAGAGTACAATCTGTTAATAGTTTACTGGTTGTATGAAACTTGCAAAATTCAAGTGCCACCCAGAAAATGTTTTGCAAGTGAACACAGTCTTCAGCTGTTGGGATTTTCTCCTTCCCTATGAAACTGCCTGTAAAAGGCGTTCCATGCGTATTTTAATGTATTTGCTTATTTAAACAAACCAGTGATTGGATATCGGGAAAAATTTCTTCTCAGAAAGAGTGATGAGGCATTGGAACAGGCTGTCAGGGAGGTGGTGCAGTCACCATCCCTGGAGGTGTTCAAGAACCGTGTGGATGTGGCACTGAGGGATGAGGTCAGTGGGCACGGTGGGGATGGGCTGACAGTTGGACTTGGTGATCTTAGAGGTCTTTTCCAACCTTAATGACTCTACGATTCTATGAAAACTAAACTAAGCCTAAGGATGAGACCAGCAGTGAGCATGCCATCATTTAAAAAAGGGTTGAGGTCCCAGGTTTTTATGTCATACAATCTTTTTACCTTCCACTGGACACAAGGGTGATTCTGCTGGGCTTGTATGGATTTGTGGGCTAAGGAAAAATGTTTCTTTTGCTGCCAAATTTCAAGCCTTTAGAACTGAAATTCGGACTCGAATATTCAGACTGTGTTGTAAACGGTTGGGAAAAAAAAGGAAAAAAAAAAAAGAATTACAGTTGCCCCCCTATCTTTGGTTGAGTCTATTGTCAATCTCTTTCCAAAGCATCCTCCACAACCATGAGGGCTACTTGATCAGTACAATAACGAGTAACAGGTATCAGCTGGGGCTTTAAAACCCGAGGTCCTGGCTTTCTTAAAATAAAGAGCATTAACAAGCTACAATGGAGATAGATAGTTCTTAATTTGGTTTGCTTCCTCTACTTAAGTAGCGGAGGGCACAAAGAGAACAGCAAGTAACAAGCCATGGATTTTTTTTACTTACCTTATTCCTCAGTTCTGAAGGAAGTGATGATAAATCTGTGCTGAGTATAATGGTTTTTTAAAATTCTTTCTTTCTTTCTTTCTTTCTTTCTTTCTTTCTTTCTTTCTTTCTTTCTTTCTTTCTTTCTTTCTTTCTTTCTTTCTTTCTTTCTTTCTTTCTTTCTTTCTTTCTTTCTTTCTTTCAATAAAGGATTTAGGACGCAGAAAAGAGCTGTGTTTTGTCCTGAGCTCCGATGCAGAACACCCCGCTTATCAGGCCTAAACTGTTTTGCTGCATAATCCTTGTGTCCAGCACCAGGCCTACAGAGCTGTGCTCAGCAGAACAGGTCCTGCACAGTGCTCTGCTGTGCTCCCCACTAACAAAGAAGATAAAGATTCCATTGGCTTAAGGTGCTGCGCTTCCAAACTTATTACACCAACACTTAAAGTGAGAGCAGAGCCCCGAGTCGTATTTTGTCCAAGCTGACGCATTATTTTCATCACCCTTGCTTTGTGCTTGCTTTGCGTCCATAACTCAGCCCTCCACAGGCAGCATGTGTCAAGACGTGATGCGAAGAAAGTAACAGCAATATTTTTGCCGGATTAAAATACTGACATAGGCCGCAGCTCATTGTTCAAATACCATCTGAAGCACCTTACTAACAATACCTTTCATTTAATGCACATGCAAACTCCTGCCTGAACCCTTATCAGAAGCATATTTAATAAAATCATAGAAACGTATCATAGGATCACAGAATGGCTTGGGATGGAAGGGACCTTAAACTCACCCAGTTCCAACACCATGCCATGGGCAGGGCTGCCCCCCACCAGCTCAGCTTCCAAGGGAGCATCAACCTGTCCTTGGGCGCTTCCAGGGATGGGGCACCCACAGATCTCTGGGCAGCTGTGCCAGTGCCTCACAGCCCTCTGAGTAAAGAACTTCCTCCTTATATCTAATCTAAATTTCTCCTAACTAAAAAGTTTAAAGCCTTTCCCCCTTGTTCTATCACTATTTGACCGTGTAAAAAATCTGTCCTTCTCCTGCTTATAAGCTCCCTTCATGTACTGGAAGGCTGCAATAAGGTTTCCTTGGAGCCTTCTCCAAGTTAAACAAGTGTGGCTCCCTCAGCCTTTCCTCATAGCAGAGGTGCTCCAGCTCTACGACCATCTTTGGAGCCCTCCTCTGGACGCACTCCAACAGCTCCTCATCCTTCTTGTGCTGGGGGGCCCAGGCCTGGACATCATAGTATTCCAGATAGATAGGCAAAAAGGAATTAGGAAATAGGAATAGGAAAAAGGAATTTCTGCCCCCAAAAGGGCAGAAAAAAGGACAATCATCTCCATCACCTTGAAAATGCCAGAAAGCAAGTGAACAAATATCTCTTGTGTGCATTGCAGCACGCAGCAGTTTTTTCCTCAGCAAGGAATCTGCCACAGTCAACTCTGTAGAAGTTCAAAATATATCACCATCTCTTGTCCTGGGGTTTTACCAAAGTGATCATTTCATCACTGCAAAAGCTTTAAATAAAATCACTATAGAAAAAAGATAAAAGTTTTCTGTACTGATTTTTCCATTATTCTCTGAACTTTTTAGCCTGCAAAGTGGGGTACGCAGCCAGTGAACTGTTAGAAATGCTGTAACACCACCAAGTGTCCTTAGTGAGTGAGAATTCCCACTGGAGTGAAACGTGCCTAGAAAGCAAGCAGCAAACCATCATGAATTTCAGTATGAAAACTGATACCCGTGCAATAAAATACTTGGATTTGTTACCTGAATTTGAAATAAAAATTTATACAAAAATCCAATTTTTATTAAACTCTGATCACAAGGGAATAGCTCAGTATGAAGTCTCCAACAAAGTGACATTATAATGCAGGGTTCTCTCCATCTCCCACAGCCAGAAGCTCTGGTTAGGAGTACACAACACACGTTGTCACTATCATAGAATACAAATCTGGAGTTTCTCCTTGGAGTTTATTATCATTATTATTATTTTGAGCAGGAGGAAATAAGGAGAGTGGATCCCTCCAGCACACTGAAAACGTCTACATCTCAGTGTAACTAGAACATCCAGCTTTGCAGTGACGCTTTGAGCACTGTACATGAACGCACGGCTGCTGAGAGGCATTTCAGACTGTGGGATAAGTCAGCTCAAACGCCCCAATGACAGCACACAGTGGGAAATCAGCTCCTGAGCACACACAGCATCCTTGATCCAAGATGATGCAGCCATGCAGGAGCTGTGCAGGAGCACAGACGGCTTCAAGACACCTAATGGGGAAAAAGAGAGCTACACAAAGCCTCACTCCCTGAGGGTGGGTAAAACTGGAACAAAATTCCTCTTAGGCCCAAAAATTTCTCCTGGCACTGTAATGCTTGTCTCACTCACAACTACCACAAGATCCTGCTGTGAAGCCCAACCCACATTGGAAAAACTTCAGTAAGCAAGTGTCTGACCTGAAGACACTTACAGAAAATGAAGTAGGCAAGAGGAGCCCTGCAAGTACTACTTTAGCAGTTATATTGCAATTTTCATCTTCACTAAGCACCGTGTTGCTGTAAGAAGCTACCTGGGAGCTCTGTAAAAGGCTATTGATCAGAGGCTCCAGAGTAACTATTATTTGCCACGATTCCACTACAAGCATTTGTGGTCGGAGACTGCAGGCTCCCCTTCTGTTTGTTATAATGTAAGACAGAAAGCATTCTTTTAGAGTTCAGAATCTATTTATGCATAAATACATTACTCTTATACTTCTACAGTGTCCATAAATAATAGATGTATGGCAGTAACAGCTAGACAACAGCTGTACAACAGTTGTTAAACTCCTGCAGAACCCAGAGGCAAAGGCAAGAACCAGAGGAGCCAGCACTGCACAGCCCCAGGCTTTTGACCCCCTAGAGTCAATTTTGACACTGGTCTCATTTTCTCTCACCAATACACTCCAAAGGTAAGGACAGGCAGTGCACATCTTTGAGTCACTTAAAGAACCAGATTTCCTTCCATTCACCAGACTGAAATCTGCTTGATCAGTATTTAACAGGCAGCAGTGACTCTGTACCAGATTCTATGGTTCCCACATACTGAACCAAAAGTCAAATTGCTTTTTTTTTTTCTTCAAATATCCTCTTTATCTGTCAGGAATTGCTGTTTTAACACCATCCAGTCAGCATGCCTCAATCAGGCCCTGGACAATTGACACCACAATAATGGATGCAGCCACAATCTTGCCCATAGATACTCTTGGCAACCCTTTTGATAATCATTCCCAATGGGACATCACTGGCACATGAGGCAGTCATTGGATGTGTGTATGTATGTGTTCATTGGAGCTACTTCGAAATCTTACGCATGAAAAGGCAGAGAAAGGCACTGGTCCATAGACAGAAAGCACTGCCTTCAGACATGCCTTGGAGAAAGTGCTTGATTTGCATCCGGGACTGCTATGATTGCTCTGACTACGGGAGCTGAGCAAGCAAACATGTAATGCAACCCTCCCCCTACCAAAATGTCCTCAAAGATGCACATCATGCTGTAAAAAAACCTAACATGAAAAACAAGAGGTCCAGTCTGTTCTTGAGTCATCTGATTTCTCCAACTTAATCACATATGTTTATATTAATTAGTAGCAGGGAAGAAATACTATGGGAAAGATACCTGGATAGAGTGTTACTATCAGCATATGTTAATCACCTAGTGAACAAGTCCTGCTCTGTATGCTGCTTGCATTTTCTGGGAGGATGCAAGCAGTGAGTTGAAGCAACAGTCGCAAATGATGTAAGAAATAATTGACCACACCGCATTCTGCTATGATGGCAGACTTGATTCTCCACTACCTGGCACGCAGTGTCTATTTGCATTTTGGTGCCAGGAGTGCAACATGCGTGCAACTTGATATTATAAGCTTGCTTACAGGGATGGTAGTTAGGGATGAGCTGTGAAGGAACCTGTTGTACACAGAAACATGTACTTGTGAGTTACATCTCCTGTCAAAAGCGCTTGATACTCTGTGGGATGAGAGACCTGACACTAACACTACACAGCATCCAGCAAAAGCTAAACCACATGGCTTTCTGTTGCATTCCCATGCATTAATGCTTCTAAGACCAAAGAACTGGTAGCCTTAAACTGAGTGCAGTTTCACTTACCACCACTTTCTTCAATCAGATGTAAGACCGACTGAGGCTTCATAGCAAGAACCATTATACTTATGTGTTCAGGCTTTGCACCCCCCTTACACCATGCTGACTGTTCCCCCACCCACCCCCACCCCCGCACACCCAGAGCAGCAGCCCAGCACTGCATGGTGCTGGGAGCAAGGGAGAGGCACCTTCCATCCAACCTTCTGTTTCTCTCTGACTGGAAGGAACACATGGACCACAACTGAAGCTGATACATGTGCTGCACAGACAGAATATACATATAGAATAATTGGACATCCTATTTTCAGCTAGTTCTGCCAAGGGACTGCAGAACCAGTATGCTATCATTTCAGGGAGATATCCAACAGTAGAGATCTCCAAACTTTAAATGAGAAGAGATGTACCAGAAAAATGTCTCTTGAACCTTTGGGCTACCTGACAGATGCCATCAATGCAGCGCTTTGAAATCAGCATGTAATTCAAAGATGGGACAGAACATTCTGTGGGATGCATAAAATCAAACTCAAAACAGCATGAAAAAAAGTAATGTTTATTTTTGTTGTTTACAAAAGCATTAACACCTTATGCAAAAGCAGCATCCTGACCCATATATTTCCCTCATCCTCATGGGATATTTGCAGAAAGCAAGAATTATTTTTTTCTGTTCTTTAGGGTTAAACACACTCTGGTGATATAAACAGGAGCCACCCTGATTTCCAGAGCTCTGACTGCTTACACTAGCAAAAGGGAGACCTGTCAGAGCACAACACGCTGAAATGTCATGGTGATGACTTGCTCCAAGTGCCAAATTGTCATAGCTTGTGCTTTCAAGCTGAGTGCTTGATTCCAGATTTTACACGACCTCCCCACTCTCTTCACTTTCAAGTGAAAGAGACCTGATTTAAATACTGTTTACACATGATGACTGATCCCATGCTAACATGAAGCAAGGCTTAATTTTATGTACCATGAAAAATTTCACTCAAGTTTTTAAAGGACAGCAAGTGCTCAAAAACATTTTTAAGAGTGAGGTCTTTGAGCCCCACAGTTGTTTACTCCTTTCTTACCTGTCTCCCCAGCACCCGGACATCAAATGCTTACTCTAAAGAAACAAGATTAACCTGAAAAAATGTGCAGTATTTTTATTTTGCCTTCACCTTTTCCTCTTGATTTGGAGCTGGAAGTAGGTAATGGTCATATACTCAAATAGTCCATGCTTTTGTATCTATAGATAAACTTTTATTTATTTATTAAGGGTTCTCTTAAAGTATGAGACTGCAATGACTTCAGAGACTTACCTGGAGCAGATTACTCACACTGCTTCCCACTAGAAGACAGCATCACTCCTCAGCTCCTCTGAGTTGAGGTTCCTCCCTTCAGAATCTATGGCTGCTTCCTCAATTTATTATGCTGGGAGAAACAGCTCTGGCTTGTCCAACACTCTACGTCTAAAATGACTGACAAATACTACCCGTGCATACAAGACTGATATTGGATCTATAGATCAATGAAAATTGCTTCATTTCAGTGCTCGAGTTGTAGGAACTATGCTATTAGTTCCTGCCAACCTCACGTCAAAGAAATATCATTTACTTCACACCCTGAAAGAACCTGCTAAGAACTCACGTATATGTACATAGATACACACACGTATGCACACATACTATGTGTGTGTGTATGTGTACACACACAGAATTTGTTTTAGTTCTTTTACACTGAGCAAAGTGGTAAAAGAATCCAACAACAACTGTAACTGCTAGAGGAGAAGTAAAATGGTTTCACTGGTATGGCATCAAATAATTGTATGGTTGGTCCAAGAGCTTTGGAACTGTTAGTAAATAATCATAATTTCAATTTCAATTCTGTGTACAGCAGAAACATTTTTACACATACACACCCTTCTGTGGCAAAATTCTGTGGAGCCTCGGACTAAGTGACGACTTTAGCAGAACTGGCAGTATCTTACGTATGCAAATCTTGAAAAAGAGAAATCTGCATGGTCAGAAACAGAAGTATTGCACTCATGACCATGCCTACAGAAATGCACACTTAGTAAGGCCATTATTTTCAAGACCAAAATGAGACTCAAGCCATGAATAATCAAATATAAATAGATCTAAGAAAACAATGTAGCAGGAGATGGACTCAAAACAGCAGCATTGCAGAAACTCAAAGTGATTTTTTCCCCATGGAACTGCTAATCTCTCAAGCTGGTTTTATTCACGTGTCCAGACATGATGTGCACCTATGCATGCATTCTCCCAAAACACTGTCTCTCCCTCTCTCTCTCTTTTTTATTTTTAATGGTATCAAATGACCCAGAATTTAACTTTACCCAAGTTCTGCCCATAAAGTTTGAGTTGTTGTGAACTTTGAGCAGTTTCCATGTGTGCTGAGGGGGAGAGAAGATTTGACTTTCAGTTCTTTAAAGTATTTGTCAACATGCAAGATGATATAATTTCTACTTTGCAAAGTCTAGCAAAGGATATATAGTCGAACCTGTACCACAGTATTTCTCAGTATGCTCTTTGTGGAGCCAGATCACATTAAGCCTATCAGTTCATCCAATCTGGCTTACAGAAAGACAGAGTAAACAACCAATTTAATGCAAGACAAGGAACGATACAGACTTACTGTTTAGCTTCCCACATCCCATGTCAAACAGAAAGAAGCTACCCTTTATCAAAGTGGAGTAAGCTACTTGGAAATTACACTAGGGTTAGAGTACCCACACTGCCCATTAACCTGGAAAGGTAGGTGTGATGTAAATCTGCTGTCCAACTTGCTTTGTAGTTATTTGCTCCATTAGCCATTCCAGAGCTAGGCAGCCAGCCAACATTTTGGCTTGTTAAACATAGTGCCATCTGTGCAAGAAAGAAGAATAGAGCATGTTCCCTCTTCTTCATGCCGTATTACATAAATGCATAAGAGTCATAGCAATGCAAAAAAAAAAAAAAAAAAAAAAAAAGAAAGCATCATTACGAAGGCTGGGAGAAGAATCATGACACAACAGATAAGAAAATGAATGGTCACATGCATTACAGCTCAGCAGAGACACTGTCTCCAAATCCTATACTCTGCCATAAAATCCACAGTGGTGGATATTACTGATGAACCACTTGGGCAGCTGAACGAACTCCAGCATTAGGAATTATTTCCCAATAGAACAGATCATAACCAGCCCTTTTTTTCCTACCACCCATTTTTTTAGGCTTAGATAGTTTTCATCAAAGTGACAAGCTATGAACCCAAGACAGAAAAAATGTCCACATTGTGCAAAACAGGTCATAACAGGCAAATAGGTATTCGAGATGCATAAACTGTTACATGTGCCACATGTGTTACTCTCTATACCTAGAGCTGTGTGTACTGTTTCTCCCTCAGTAACGTCACCACTTCCTCCATGTAAGTTCATCACTGACAATGAGTGTTTCTGGACAGAGCTGGGAAAAGTGCATTTCAACAGCAACAATGCAGCTCTTGCAGCAATGAATAAAGACCCTGAGAGTTCAGGATGTGGTTTTTAACTCCACTCACATTATACTCACTGCATCCACAGCAACACAAAAATTCTGTCTAAATTTTCATTTTGTGTGGAAGGGAATTAACTTGTATTCATATTCACTTCACAAAAGGAGTAGGAAGAAGTCCATTGATGCGTCAAGTAAGATGAAAAGCTGACTAAAAGAGGCTTCTTTTAGAGCTTGTAGTAGCAGTTATGACTAAAAACTGATTAGTAGAATCACTTTGTCAATCAGGTTGAGAAGAACCAAGAATATTTTGGGACCAGATTTTCAGAAGCCCAACTCTGATATTCACATTAAAATGGTGGCCTCGCTACCAGCAATATTTTGCCTGCAAGTGTCTAGCAAATCGAGTATTGATGGGCATCAAACAGTAGCAGCATTTTCAGCATTGTGTTTGCTGTATTTAGAACTTTATAATTGAATTCTCTCTCCCCCAATAAAGTACCTGTCCTGTTGTTAGCACGACACTACACACAGTATTCCTAAACAGATGTCAATGTTGTCTTCTCTCCATCATAATGTTATCTTAAAGTTTCAGTGTCAATCAGCACCACAGGTTTAATGTAGGTCACAGATAACAAAGCCACAGGCCTGTTTAAATTGCTTGCTTCACACAACGACTGTTTCATATTTATAAATTCTTAAAATGTTTTCTTCACTTAGCCATGCTAAGAACACCACTCCAAAATTTAATTTCACATTAAATGAAAATATTGATGATTTGACCCAAAGTACCTGGAAATAAAATCTCTTTTACTCCCAAGGAAAAATTTCCTCCTAAATTATGTTAATTGATATTTATATTAGAGGACTCCATATTTCAGAAATCAGTTATTTAATGCTCAATATTCTTTTCAGCAGATGAAGAGGTAGGTATATTTCCACACAAGGAAAAAAAAAAACAAAAACAAAATAAATCAAAAAAAAAAAAACAAAACCAAAAACCAACCAAACAAAAAAAAAAAACCTGTAACAGACACTAAATTAATCAAGTAATGTCTGAAAAGTCAAACACTGTTTTGACAATACATAAACATGATGTTTCTGAAGATACTCTCCAAGGAGGACAAGAAAAGTTGCGCGTTCTGATTAGATAATACATTGTAAATTGAAATTTAATAAATTTATGGAAAGAAAACACAAGTATCCAAACGCTACTTCCACCCCCCCCCCCCCTTCCCCAAAGAAATGTGGGTGCCAACAAAGCTGGTTGCATCAATGGTAGTTTTAACTTTTGGACTGCTAAACATGGAATTAACTGCAATTCTTCCTTACATTCACCAACACCAGCAGTCTACAAGTTTACACAGAGACCATATGCATGATAATTACATAATTACAATAGAAATTCAACTTTAAGTTTTGTTCTTAAAACAATCTTCATAAATAATGAAAATATCTGTGTTCTAGCTCTTCAGTAACCTAAGGTTAATTGGTACAGATAGTGTTTTTTTCTTCCTTTTATAAACCAAACGGTAGGTTCCTCACTGCCAACAATGGTTAAGGCCTGGATCAGGTTACTCTCCTTTTGCTTTTCCCTTTTTCTGCTTTTTTCCATTTTCCACCACTGGATTATTTTCTGCTTTGCTTACTCCGTTTGCAACAGCACCGTTTGCTATTTTGCCATTCTTTACAGGTTCCTTGGGCAGCTTATATGTCCGATAATAGAAGTTACCAAACAAGAAAATGAAGGTGATAGCATAGAAAATTACACCCCAGTGCATCCATTTAGGGAAAGGACAATCAATATAAATAGACAAGGCTGTGTGGCCAATAGTCACATGGAACTGCACCTGAAAGACAGAAAGCACGTAATCAAAAAGGTTTGGATATATTTTGTAGGTCTGCACCCATGCATGCTAATGTATTAACTCATGAAAACTGAGAAACAGTGAAGCAGGGGGAAACTATATTTGGCTGTCATAACATGCAACCTACTAGTCCTAAAGTGGATTTGAAAACTCAAACAAACAAGCAAGCAAATAAATAAAAACATACAGAGACATATTCAGTTGTAATTAATAGATATTCCTTAAGATTTTTCTTTAAAACACAATGGTGATTTCATGGTACTCAGAATAGGATAACCCCATGCTTGGTAACTGATTGCTTGCAATCGGGTGTTGAGGAGGGTTGTTAATGCCAGTCTAAGGTTAAACTGTGAAGCCATCTTTAGCCCTTTTCCAGTCTCATCACGATCCTTACTATGCCATTAATTAATAAGTCATTGTTTGTGGAAATAAAAACCTCTTAAAACTTAAAAACGCCCATGAACAGTAATTAATAAGTATTTAAGAAGACTTCTTCACGCAACAATGGTTGTATACTTCAGCAATTCCTTTAACTCCTTAATTACATTTAAGAATATAATCATATCTAACTAACTTGTGAGTATAGGACAGCTAAGAACTTTTGATAGGGACAGCACCTGTTCCAAAGCTGTACAGAACCAAATCTACTCGGAAGCAATAGCTCCTCAAACAAATGGGGAAATCTTACTTACCAATTGCAATATAGTCAAGTATCGTTTCCACCACAGATATTTCTGAACTTTAGGGCCACACGCAGCTAATCCGTAATACATGTACATAATAACATGAATAAATGCGTTCATCTGAGCTCCAAAAAAAGCTGTCCAGAAACAGAAGGAAGATTTTCATGTAATTAAAAAAACAACACACACATATATATATTCTAGTATTATTCACCTGATAGTAAACATTGCAAAGCACAGGGCATGCTGGGCTTCCATCTTTGAATGTGGTGTAGTGTAGACCTTACTGATGACAGAATGCACCGACAGAAATAGCTGTTTATGCAAGTAGGTGTCACTGCACTCGTGGAACTACTTAAGCAAAAGCTTTTCATAATGTTTTTGTTGAATAGACTGAAGTCATGCATTTCACATTAGTTACTGTAGTGTCAGTGTAATGGATTTGCTAAGGGAACTATTAAAAGCAGTATTTGACAGTGTAAAGTATAAAGCGGTTGCAGGTTCTGAACTTCAATTTGTTAAGCTGTAATGAAATGTGTAAAGTTCGCATCTCAGCGAGACATCAAGGAACCCACATGGAAGTTTGATTAAAGAGGTCAAAAAACAACACAAAGTGAAACCTCACTTATGGCTGTAAGATGTTTAAGGGCACTGCAAAATTAGTTGGTTTAAATAGCGCATCTCTGGTTTCTTTATTTATGACTTACAAAATCCAGTAATTTTAAATAAACATGTAGTACTTTTTTTCAGGATGATCCATGCTAGAAACAAAGATCAGTGTTCATGTTTGCATTAGGATCTCTTTGCTCCATTTAACAGTGACAAACTAGATAATTTTAAGGTTTTATTACTCTACCAGACAGGCTTAAAAGGGAGGTGATGTATAAAATCAAGACAATGCAGGGAATAAATGCAGAGAATAGCTGCTGAAATCAAACAACTCGGATATCCATCTGTGGCAAACTACTAGGATAATCTAACTGTTAGATAATTTATAACAGGTCTATCTATGTATACAATATCTCATCTACTAGCATGAGCTATTTACAGTAAATGAGAGCCTAAAAGCCACATAGATAAATTATTAGGATGGTTTGACAAAAAGTTAGTTTGGTTTTTACTGCACGTTATTCTAAGTATCTTATGCTTAAAAGCACATTACCAACAGAATTGGGTATTTTCCCTGAACCCTCAGCTCTGTAGAGTGTATAATTTGAGAGGAACAACAACAACAACAACAAAAAACCACAAAAAAAACCAAAACAAAACAGAAACAATGGCAACAAAGGTACAATTTAGGAAAGAGAGAACATGGCAGGAACAATGGAATAAAATTCAATGACGTAGGTCTTAGTAAGTAAGCAGGACAAAAAAAGGCTAATAATGAATTATAGACTTGTGTCATGAATAGGTTTTAAAAGTTAATTGACGGATTTATCGGCTCACCTTCAAGGGAAGGTTTCAGAACTTTATGTATGTCTCTTAATACAAAAAGAAAGCAAACCCCAAACTCAGATATAATGCCAAAATAACATCTCCGTTAACTTCATTACATTTGCACACAGATTGTTGCTCATAATTAGATTTTGCAGTTCTCTGTATCTGCAAAAATTGAAGTCAGGCAAGACACATTCATCTTTCTATTTCATACAAAACAATGATAATTTTGAAAACAAAACTTCATGCTTGCAGTTGATGCCCACAAGGAAAAAAAAAAAAAAGTTTTGCAATTCATTAGACTATGGGCCCTGGTATCTTTTCCTCCCCCACATTTCCCACAGAGGAAGATAATACACATTAAAGTTACTGCACTGCTTCAGTGCTATTTACACAGACTTCTACATAATAATGCCAAGTCCAATAGAACTTTTTCCCACTGATCATAAACAACAATAATTCTGCCGTACGTCCACTCGAAATATGGGAAGAAGGAAACTCACCTTGTCCACCCGCAACCCACTTAATACCAATCCACCACAAAGTGAACATGGTGAAATGGTGATAGACATGAAGAAAACTGATTTGGTTGAATTTCTTCCTCAGGATGAAGAACACTGTATCTAGGTATTCAATTCCTTTGGAGACATAATACCACCATAAAGCAGCAGCTATCTGTAATGAGAAAATAAATAAATAAATTAGCGGTTTCCAGTTCCTGTTTGAATGGAATTAAATTATCTCCAGCTATCTAACGCAAGAGAAGAACGTCTCTTCCATTCCCAAATCCTGGTAAATGTTGCTGTGGAAACATCAAACATCTGAAAGTATTAGGAGTAGAAACAAAACCAATACTCCATTCATCTACTCTGGATGTAGTAGTAGTATTCTGAGTGTTCTGCTCACAAATCATTACCACAAAAAAGAACTAAAAGTATTAAGAACATTACTATCTCTGAACAATTTACCCATTAAATGCAAGGAGTTTGTGTCCTCGTCCTGTATCTCGAGCTTTGTGGGAGAAGACTACTACAGAGCTTCCCATACTTACGGAGCAACATTGATACGGTCAGAACAATGAGGCTGAAAATTCATGGTGAAATGAGCTGCAAAGGCTGAAACTTTACATGAAGCTTTTCAGGATCACAAGCACATGGATAGGAGGACATTTATTCAATAAGCTAGGCTGAGGTAGATTTCACATCTGTTAGGGAAATATTCCACTTAGTTTCTTCTGGTCTATTCAATAACACTCTTTGGAAACCAGCATTCCCCTAGTGGCTACGTTCCATTCAGGGAATGGAAGAAATGAGATCATGGGAGCCACACAAGCTGCAGAGATATAAGCTATCTATCCAACACACCGGTGTTGCACACCCAAACTTCCCCCGCTCTCAGTGCACCAATTACAGCAGATGTCACATGAACGTGGCCTCCTGTTGAAACCAGAATATTGCTATACCAGGTTAAGCCCAGAAGTTCTGTGTAGTAATTTGCCGATACAGTGATGTTGGAGTACATGGTTTGTGGGGACTCCCTTCCAGATCAGGAAGCACAGCAATGACTGCAGTTCCTGGCACTGCAAGTCAACTCGCTTGATATGCAAGGGTGGGACCAGAATGTATCCCAGATGGTGACTCATAAATAGAATTTAAAAACAAACAAACGAACAACAAGAAAAAAAGTGATGGAAATGGCACCACCTGCAAGAAAAGCAGGCAATGTCATAACACACCTATTTGCAAGAAGTGTACCTCATCTTTCAGGACTCATCTGAAGGCAAATCAGACTTTCTTACCTTAAGACTTGTGAAATAACTCCACCATCCACTCAGTCCCCCGGGAAGACAGATAGAAGAAAAAAATTAATAAGAGGGCAGCAGCATCCCTGACCAAAATACACATGAATGGGGATATTTAAGAGTATGGATGAGTGAGAGAACGGAAACTGGGAGAACGAGCAGCAGAGATCACAGAAACACGAATTATACAGCCCTGTCTGCTGTTTTCATCCATGTCTCCAAAAGAGCCAGAAAGAAACATACCTCTCCTCAGAATAAGCTCGTCACAACCATAAGTGGACTGGGAGCATCTTAAGAAATTACAGCAGAAGCCAAAAAAAAAAAAAAAAAGGCAGAAGAGTGCCGCAGTTCTGCATTGCAGACTCTGCAGTTTCCCAAAGGGACTGCACAACTTACTGATGCCAAACTGCAGACTTCTGTGGAAATGTTAATCAACACCCTTCTCCCTAATCGACGCAGTACAGCCTCCTTCAGATCTCAGGAAGAAGACACAAATTTTGTCAATTTTCTATCAAAAGATACATGCCAAAGTTGAAGAGATGCTTGATGAGAGAAAAATGACACCCACAGATCCTGGAGTTCCCAGACATGCATGCAAGTTGAAAGAATTATCAATATATGTTACCCAATATCCAGTACATTTCTGCCTCTGGGACAGATAGGCATGTGTGTAACAACACCCACATCAAGGCTTTGTCTCACACCCATGGATTAGCATCTCAGCACAGCATCTTTTACAGATCTTTGCTAAAGCTGCACCTTTCAAATAAATTAAGATAAACATCTTTTCATCTCATGAGTTGACAGTAAACACTCTGGATTGTATCCATAGACTGACACACAGCACTCACGCTCTTTGGAAGTGCTGTCTTCCGAGAAAACTGCAAGGAATCAATAGGTCAGCTACAAGCAAACTGCCTGAAGAGCTCAAAGCTACTGTGTATTTTGTTAAAGAAACAGCGGAATAACCTGTAAATTTACTGCGTGACATACAGCAAAATGTATGAGAAAAATCCAACATTAAACTATTTTATGCCCAGGATGTTTCTGGAAAGTCATTATACACTTTATTTCTCCTCCTTTAGTTCTAACTGTCTTTCAGAGAAAGCAATTACAGCACGTGGATCGAAGTCAGCCTAACTTTTGATCAAAAAGCTTCCCATTACTTAAGAATAAAAATAGCCTCCATTTCTTTGCAGGAGAATAACTGCTGACTTTTATGTTTATATAGATCTTTTGCCTGAAAGCTCTTTTCTTTTTGTCCTCCTGCTTTCCATTCTGAGGTTTTACTACTATTTATTCTTGCAATTGGTAGGTTTCAGGAACTGATCTAATCTCAGAGCTCCCAATGTTTTATGAAGGCATTTTGACCATTAGCTTACAAATGCAGAAAAAAATCAAATAGATGTTACATTTTTTCCCCAAAGTCAGGGATGCTATCAGTGACAGGGGGTAGAAAGTAGAACCATACACGGACATGTAAGCTATTTAAGGAGTGGATGGTTACTGTCAAACTTTTCCGGTAAAACATCAAAAATTATGACCTAATCCATAGTCTTTCTTTGGACATAGGTTAAGAGAAAATATGCATTAAAACAGATGTATTCCTGTAATGAATAATATTATTTATGACCTTACAATTTCTGTCAGTTTTCAGATGCATCAGTGTAAATCTATTAAAACACCAGATGGCACAAAAGATTACACAATAGCCTAGGATTAAGGGAGTCAACAAGAAGTCCAATCCTATGAACTCTGCTTGCTGCAGGGTTTTTGAACAGAGGGTTCTTTTAACATGGAACTCTGCTCCTGAACCCTCTTTTCTCATGTGAGGTTGAGGCAGCCATCCAGAAAGGGGTTTTAAGGAACAGGACTTCTTTTTAAAGAGAACTCATTTTCCTTCTGCTTCATTTATAGAATTTTATTTATAGAACCATGGGGCTTGTTTTATTAAAAGTCAAGTTCCCTTTTCATAGAACTTTAGAGGAAACTACTCAATCTGTAGACACATTCAAAGAACGCGAGTAAAAGCAAGCAGACTACAGTTACAACCACAACTCATTGTTGCGATTACAATTACTACACTTCAAACTAAAAACTAATTCACTGCAGATGCTGACTTCTAATTCTCATCTCTCCAGAAATACCAACAAAAGAGATCAACCTTGTTCTGCCAAACAAGAACATGCATGCATAAGCAGAGGGTGCAAGTGACTTCACAGATATTAAAATGTCTTAATTCACACAGAACTATGAAATCCTTCACCTCTGGTACTGGAGCATCTAAAAGAGCACTCCATTGCCTGGATTTACAAGGGCTGCTCTGAAATTAATGTCTCCTATGTTATTATGTTGACCCACGATGTCAGAAGCAAGTGTTGCTGGTATGGCAGTAGAGGTTGAACCTTTCCACCAATGTTCCACTACATTTTGTTGCTGTGCGACAGATGGCAGCAGAGGGGCAGTCTGACAGAATGCCGTCTGACATGGAAGTGCATATGAAGCAAAGGTGTACCACTGGATTCCTCCATGCAGAAAAAAATGACACCCACTGACATTCACTGAACATTTATGGAGACCAAACAGTGGAGGTTAGCAAAGTGAGGCAGTGGGTGGGTGCATGTCAGCAGTGGTGACAGTAACATGAAAGACAAACCATGTTCTGGATGGCCACACAGAGCTGTCATACCATGAAATGAAGAGTGCCTCCATCAGCTCATCTGCATACTGAGCTTAATATTCACTTCAACGCCTTGGAAACAACCATGACAAAGTTTATGCCAGGTGAGTCCCACAGATGCTCACAAAGGAACAGAAAGAACACTATATGCAAGTCTGTCGTGACCTATTGAACCAATATGAGGCTGAAGGTGATGGTTTCCTGAATCAGTGTCATTAACAGTGATAAGACACGGTGTCACCAGTACCAACGTGGATCAAAACTGCAGTTCGTGGAGTGGGAACATGTGAATTCCCCATTGAAGGAAAAGTTCAAGACAATGCCCTCAGTGGGTAAAGTGATGTGCACTGTCTTTTGGGATAGGAAAGGGACAGTCTTTCTGCATTTCCTGAAACATGGACAAACCATCGACTCTGATCACTACATTGCAATGCTGACCAAGCTGAAGGCTCAAACATCCAGTGTCAGGCCAGAGAAGAAGACAACCTTTCCCTCGCAACACAATAATGCCAGGCTTCCTATCAGTTTGAAGACCATGGAGCACATTGCCAAACTTGGCTGCACTGTTTTATCACACCCACCACATAGTCCAGATTTGATGCCTTCTGAGTTTAATCTGTTTGGGCTGATGAAAGATTGTCTGTACGTGCAGCATTTTCCTAGCAACAACGCCATCATAGCAGCTGTGAAACAGAGGGTCGCCTCTACTGGTACAGATGTTTATGAGCATGATATGCAGGCTCCTGTTCATCCCTGGCAAAAATGCAGAGCTAATGGTGGTGAATATATTGAAATACAGTGCTTTGCAGCTGAGAATGTGCTGTATCAAATAGTGTTATCTTGCTCTTTGTATCTGGTGTCGTTTCCAAATAAATAGGAGGCATTACTTTCAGAGTGTAATTACGTCTCACCTTTTTGCTTTTATTTACTCTGAAATTATAACCAAAATATATTCCTCTAAGATGCAGCTCCAGCTCCATCAAAAGCCCTTGTTGAGGATTTTTGCCCATTTTTTCTTCTCTACTATGAATGTTTGTTGTTTTTATTTAAAAAACCTAATCATGAAACAGTCCTCAACAACCCACCAGCAGACAGTAAGATGGCTACCCGCTTTATCCAGAAGGTATTTCTGCAGATTTGAAGTCTAGTTCCTATCCCCTTCTAGCTCCGGTTGTTCTCTGCCTCTTGTAGGACAAGGGCCAGTGGAATTCAGGTGAGATTACATGTATAGACAGAGGTTCCAAACAGTAAGTAGGAGGACCAACTTCTTCACACTATGTGTAAACTAGCTAAAGAATTAACTGTCTGTGGATATCAGAAGCTTGATAAACTTAAAGAAAACATACAGACTAATTCATGGAAGGACATCCCTTGAAGAATCAGGGAAACAAAGAGACTACCTCTGCCTCAGGAGGTGTGTAAGCTGCAGATTGCTGTCACTGCACTACACGGGGCAAGTACCACCACGTGTCCTGTCTTACACTGCTCCCTTGAAATAACCGCTGGCTACTGTCTTGAGACAGAAGTAGTTTGGAGAGGAGACGGAAGACACCCTCTGTCATCTGACATACCAAATCTTTGCTTTGGAACTGTTAACCAGCTTTCTGTACTCCCTGTAGGCAAAAAAAGATTATTTGAGTAGGCCCCTACACGGCAACTTTGTATTTGTACTTCATCCAGAAATGATAAAGATACAGAGGTGACATCAGGACTTCTAAATTTTCATTCAGATTGCCACATGCAATTAGTTTGACATTTGTTCCAGCTTCCTAGTCTCCGTAACAAAGCATGATACACTGAGAAGTACGCCAGCCACTTACTCCAGACTCCTTAGTTAAATTCAGTACAAGTGTAGAAAGTACCGTTTTCTACTTGCTACTTATTGCCTTAAATTGAGAATTTACTCAGAACTACCAGATTATGATCATGACAAGGGTCTTGTCCAACAGCAGACTAAACAATTACTGCAACACTTCAAAAAACTCAACATTTTTCCCAACTCATCAGTTGCAAATTGAGCATATTATAACCTAGAAGTTTAGAAAGAAAGTTTATGCAAATCCACAAATTTGCAAAATCTTAAAAAGCTAGGAAATAAAAAGAATCTTGGCCACACATACCATAGGCAATTACTATACTGTACTGGTCATTTTGTCTTTATTTCATAATCCTTTGTTCCTCGTAATAAACAAAATAGAATATAATTCTGTTGATCAGGTTTGACACCTGTACAGAATATCTACATGTGCACCTAAAGTGAGGCTATTAAATAGTTTTCATGTACAAACTGCTGCATCTCTTCTGCTTAACAATAATAAAAATTCTTTTAATTTATTTCACCACAGTTCCTCGCTATCACTCAGCTCAGTATCAGGACATTCTATTTTGCTTGTCTATTGGAAAAAAACCACAACAAATAAACAGCAACAAGAAACCCTTTTTTATACTTCAATTACTTGCTTTTAAACAAAATAATTAACAGAAGTATTTAAGTGAACAACACAATGAATCCACAATACTGGTAAAAACAACAGACAAGTGACTATCACTGCTGTTCTGCAATATAAGCCGTTATACAGAAGTTTTAAGACATAAACTTGTCTTTCTCACTATCACTCGTGCCGCTTACACAGGTGTTTGAGTACCCATGAACAGTCACTTTGTTGAAACACATTTTTCAAGGTGTGCTATAGCCATCCAAGGTACTTAGACCATAACACGCTTCCATTGCATTTTCAGGAACGTGTTATAATCTGCAATGGATGAAACTTGCAAGGACAGCTGCAAGATTCTCAAGAGTCAGCTCTGCCGGAAGGTAAGGTTTAACACATGAGCTAGCCAACAGTATTACTGAAGTTAACAAGCATCTCCACTTTGATTTTAACTTGAATGCTTTCCAAAATACACGCATTTGAAATCTTAAGCTTCTGCAATGAAATGTAGCGATAAAAACATTTGCCCAGAAGCTAGCAAGAGTTCATGAAGCCAAACATGATAAAGGAGACAAAAAGTTGCTTCACTGGTACCAGTGAAGTGCAACCACAGTATATGCTGACAAATCTTACCTGCTTTGATCTAGAACTACACCTTTACTGTGGTTACGCTGTATCATAAACTGCAGCATAGGCTGGCAACCAAAGCACGCATACAAAGTTTATCCTGGCTCGTGTAACCAGGGCTGAAGCCAGGGATGGTATCTTTAAGACTATGCTTCCTTGTAGCAGTCAGATGAAAGCTAATGCAAACACACCGATGTTTGTGATTAACCCAGCTATGTGTAACGTAATCAAGCCTAAAGCAATCAGAGAATGTAACGGGATGCAGTATGGCAGACGGCACAAGTTTGGAAACTGTATTTTCAGGCAAAACTTACAACATAACATAACACAGTATTATATATTACACACACACACCAATAATAATAATAAAAAAGAAATACTCACCCTAACTTCATAAACATTATCTGAATAATCCACGGTCTGGCAGACATAGCTGTATCCTCGAGCTCTTGATGATAAAAACAGCTGAAAAGATTAAAACCATACATGAGGGGAAAGATACTATATAAATCAAGTTCAAAACAGTTACAACAAGTTTCTTGCTACATCAAACTTACCTGTACAAAGTACTTTAACTGTCCTAATCAGTCTTAATACTACTGAAGAAAACCAGTATTTAGTTTTAACAATCTGCTAACACAGTGAGCATTTTTTTCCTATTAAACTAAAAGTACTAATTTTCCTTGCTTGTATTTCACCAGGTAAGTAAAGTCCTGAACAAATATGACCTTACGATATTCAAACACGATTCTTCTCTCAGAGGGCTCTAGATACAGAAACAAAAGATACCTAATTGCTTTCACAAAGAATGACAGAAACACAAATGCTGTGACAGATCAGAGCAGACATTCTCTCCAACAGACAGGGATTAGACAATCTGCATCTACCATTCTTAGAACAATGTACCAATCAAAATCCAGAAAAAAATCCCTGAACAGCACACATAAAACATATGGAGAGACACTGCATGAAGAGAACAGCCCTACTTTGTGCCAAGTGGAATGGCCTAAAGCACATCAAGAGCTTCTGTAGAGCCATGCCAAATAAAGTGTATTGCAATAATCAAATAATCAAAGCAGGAAAAGATAAACTTGACATTTGAGCAAGTTTCCTTTGGAAAGAAGAGCACTTGCCTAGAGCTGTACAAGGTTCAATTAATACTTTTAATTTTGATCCTCATATATGCTATGATCCAAGGCTGTTTAAAGCCAGGTAATCCCACTCTGCTAAGGTGCAAAAAGATAGCATATCTTGTAAAATGGGAACTGTTACAGTAAAGAAAATTGATACAAGAACATATCCGAAATGGAGATCTCAAGAAAGAAATTCAACTATTTCTGTGTCACCTAAGCCTGTTTACAAGCTACTGTAAAACCACTATTCTCCTGTGTGGTTCCACATGGGCATGAACACATCTGACCATATAAAAGATCTACAGAATAGCTTTGTGTGCACTGTTACAGAAACTATCCATTTTCTACTGTGGTCTGCTGATAATTAGGTAATTTCTCTGAAGTCCACTTGGCAAAGGCAGCAATAAATTTACTTCACCAGCCTGAAGCTACTTCTTCAAAGTGGAGTAAGAAATACATGATTTTGTGGCAAAATGGGGATCTGCATCTGAGACTCCTGAATGTTCAAAGAAAAATTTGCACCTAAATCTCAATCTAAACTTGAGACCAACATATGGGAGTCTTGGACTGGAAAATCTAGCAGCATTTTACGGAATCATCATTTTAATGTTATCATTTTAATGTTATCAAAAGTGACCAATGCGTTTTGTAATCAGAATGAATATTTAAATAACATTTAAATTTGAAAATAAGATCTATGGACCGTATCAAAAGCACTTCACACTCAAATTCTATTCTTAGAAATACATGGAAACTTCAGTCATTCACAAAATACAAATAAAGTATCATTTTACCTGTGACAACTGCATTACTCGTGACAATTACAATAGAAGCACATAGGCAATGCAAACCTCATACAGACTGAAGTAGAAGTTGCTTGGCTAAAGACAACATTTGAAACTTGAATACTTGTATCAGTCCCTAAGGCTGAGAAAAGTCACTTCTTGAGTACAAGTGTTGTTATCAACAGCTTGCTTGGTTTAACATCCATTGAATAGCCAATTGAACAGCTATTTGAAATAGCAGGAAATTAGAACCTCTGTCTGCAGGTAGGCAGTTACATTCATTTGTATACGAACTCAGTGGTTTGGCAATGCTACACAAATACATTTATTATACTATAAGCAACAGACCTTTGAACGTGAACTGACCACAAGCTTGGTGTAATTCAGCTCATGGATAATACAAACTGATACTCATTATCCTTAGGTGAAAGCATTATATTCTGGGTTATCTGTAATATCTTATTACATAGCTGAATACTTCAAGGAGATGTTACGGCTAAGGTTAGTTATTGAATTATGTCTTAAAAACTACTAATCAACTAATCAACTAGTATGAGGCTCCGGAGAGAGGCCAATATAAAGAAAATTCCTGCTTTCCTGGCAAAAGTGCTGAACAGGCCATCTTGAAAAGAAATGCTGTAATTTTAACTGTGTTATCTGTTTTCTTATTTCTGGAAATACATCTTGTAATTTCACAATCTTTCAGGATTCACAGTCTTTCAGGAGGACCTTTAACACACATGAGCAAAATCACAGTAACAAAAACTACTCCTTAGGATCATATGTATTCTGAAACACTATCATGGAAAAATGATCTCCAAACTGTTACATAATTCCACTTAAATCTTTATGGACTCCAGTTATTCCGCACAGTATTTACGCTAACACGAATCTAAGAAGATCTTGGTCTAGGTAGTGCACAAATTATATATATCCAGCTAGATATTTTATTCACAACACAACGTACCTAACTACCTAAATACTCATGTCAAACACTAATTCAGTTTTAAAAATCTGGGCCAAACCTCCTATAAAATGCATAAGATTATTTCAATTTTGCATCCGTAGATACCTTCAAACTTTAGTAGGAATTCCCTCCTGTAAGAGTGCATACACACCTCTTTGAAAATGAAGAAGTTGAGTAGAACCATCCCAAAGTTGTAAACAACCAACAGGAAACGTAACTGGAAGGGCTCTCTTGTCTTCATCCATTTGGGGCCCAGCCAAACAGTGAGGAGATAAATAGTGCTTATAGTCAGTGTTGGAAATGGAGACTGCATCAAGGGCCAATCATCAACACGTTTGTCTGGGGAGGATGAAGCAAACAGAAGGAGTCAAACTCTAAACAAATTTCATCATCATTTTAGGCACTGCATTCATTAAATATTATTTTCTCCTGGAATAGCTGCATCACATAGCAGAAACACAACATACTCATTCTTAAGGAATTAAAGAAAATAGTTTAGAAGGATCACATTACCTCATACAGAGATTCACTTAATCTCTGTAATTAATTAACTGTTAAACAAGTTCTACATTCCAGTTCTACAATCCAAAACAGTAAAATATATATATACATATATCAGGTAACCCAAACTCAATCCAGTAATCCCCCAAAGAGCATTTTACTTATGATGATCGGTGACTGCAGCTGCAATATAACAAAATATTCAACACTCTTCATTGAACCATAGAATATCCTAAGTTAGAAGGGACCCACAAGGATCACTGAGTCCACCTCTCAGCTCTGCACAGCACCACCCAAAATTCAAACCCTACGCCTGAGACCACTGTCCAAATGCCCCTTGAACTCCAGCAGCTTGGGGCCGTGCCTGCTGCCCTGGGCAGCCTGTTCCAGGGCTCGCTACTCTCTGGTGCAGAACATTTTCCTAACACCCTATCTGACCCTCCCCTGCACAACTCTATGCCATTCCCTCAGGTCTGGTTGCAGTCACAGAGAGCAGAGCTCAGCACTGCCCCTCCACTCCCTGTGAGGAGCTGCATCCACTATGTGGCCTCCTCTCAGACTCATCTTTTCTAAATTGAAGATATCAAGGGACCTCAGCTGCTCCTCAGAGATCTTACCCTCTAGAGATCCTTCATCTAAATCCCTTGGATGCTCTTTAACAGTTTTGCATCCTTCTTATATCTTGGTGCAAGAGAAATCTCTGCAAGATTTCTCTACTCTCAAGGGAATCAACTGTTCCTCCCAATTTAGTATCACCTGCAAACCTACTTTGCATGCATTTCAGTCTTGAGACTAGATTGTTTGTAAGAGAACTATTTCAAATGGAAGACACATGAATTTGGCAAAATGCCGATAAAGTTAACAGATTTGTTAGTTTAAAGTTTGGCATCAAAATCTCCAATTGCATATATTTTATATATAGTGTGTGATGTCAAATAACTATGCTATTTGATGTATATCAGTCTGATGTGTTTCAGACAAAAAAAAAAAAAGTAATGACATTATTGAAAATATACTAGATAGAACAGTTCAGATGGCTCAGCTTAAAGTAGTCTATGCTTCTATACTGGAGATGACGGGTTTTTTCTAAACTGCCTTAGAGTCACTTTGGGATCTAGCACTGTACATACTCTAGGACCCAGAGTTTGCTATATAAAGTCCTGGTTTTATGTCAAAAAAAGCATTCAGCCTGAGGACCAGTGACATTCAGGATTAAAAGATGGCTCTGCCACAGAGGAAGGATGGAAGTAACTAAAGTAATGTCTCTTTCCTCATTTTCTCAGTGTTCCCTTCTGCCCCTCTTATGAAGGCTAATCACTGGCTATAGCAATAGATAGAAAGTAATTGCTCCATTACTAACAGCCCTGCAGATGCTGAAGTCAGTGTAGAAGGAGGGCACGAGGTGTTCCAGGCACCCACGAGCACCACATGGAGCAGATCTCCATGTGCAGTCACAGAGTGCACCACGGTGCAATGGTGGATGAGGCCTGAAGGAGATGGAGCCATGGATACCCCCACAGAAGCAGCCCAGAAAGGAGCTGCTGTGGTGAGCAGCCCATGGTGCAGTGGAAGGGCTGGAGGAGCTGCATCTGTGGGGAGCAGTGCCCAAAGGGTGGGCCCTGTGGTACAGAGCCATGTTGGGGCAGTGCTGGGAGAGCTGCAGCCCGTGGGAAGCCCACAGAAGCCCACGGAAGCCAAGGATTAGTTTGGGAAGGACAACATTCCATGGGAGGGAACCTTGTGGAACATGGGCAGAGAGCGACCATGAGGGAGCAGCAGAAACCAAATATTACAGACGGATTTCAGCCCCCATTTCCCATTCCCATGTGTCACTTGTGGGGAGAAGGTAGGTGAGGGTGGATAGGAGGAAGGTGTTTGTAGTTTGCTTTTAGTTCTCACAGCTCTGGTTTATTATCAGTAGGTAATAATCACATGAATCTCTCTAGACTGAGTCTGTTTTGCACAGAACTCTGGTGCAATGAGGTAGGAACAGAACACTACTGCCATCCCTCCTTCTCCGCTTCCTTCTCATTGTCTCAGTGGCTAAGAACATACATTAGAACCAATTTTTTTAGAAGCAGATGTCAGGAGACCTCCTGTATTTCTGATAAATCCCACACATTGTGGTCTACAAAAAAACAGCATGTACGGCACTGACTTATCTCGCTTCCTGTTGATTTTACAATATTTAACCTGCAAATTGCAAATACAATGCTTTTTAGGACTGAAGCCATCAGTCTTAAAAAGAAGTGGAAAAGAAGAAATAGAAACTAGTCTAGCTGTTTCCATTATGACTGTTAATAAAAGACACAAACAAGAGAGGGGCAGCATCGTTCTTGTGCATGGAAACCTGCAGCAAGCTAGATGCTGCCAGAGTGATGGCAGTCAGACTTGCTACTGCAGCCCTTGACAAGCCATGGGCAAACAGGGCAAGGAGCATGGGGAGGACTGGCAAAAAAAAAAAATCAGATAATCTGGTTATGAAAATAGAGGCAGTTAAATACAATGGAAGAAAAAGATAAAAGTTGCCTTTTACACTTCAGCAAGTCCCTGGGACAGACCATTGTACTGCTGTATAGCATACTCTGTGTAAAACAACTGCTGTGCAGTATAGTACAGTGAGATGACACAGAAAGAACTGCCCCATTTTCCACATTTTCCACACCTCATAGAATATTACCTACTGAAACTGAAATGACACTGCTGTGTTGCAATTATTACACTATGATCACCCTTTTAATTCAATTTCCTCTTGCTTCTAGCAAGCGCTCAACAAACCTGAGAGTAAAAACAACAGTAAGACCATTTTAAAAAAACATGGTAAAGGAGATCCTCATCTTCCACATGATAAGAGGCAGTGGGCAGAGATTTATTTCTGCCAAGTAAGAAGAAAGATTTCACTTCTTAATTAAGAGACAGTTCAGGAATAGTCAGCGTGACAAGCTTTAATCAAATCTGCATCTTGCTTCAGACACTACAGTGCACAAAATGTAAAGAGCAAAAAAAGCAAGAGGCTTTCCCAGTCTCCTTATGTTGTCTAAGCAGTACAAAAAGGCACGAACACAGTGAATCTGGCTTCTACTTTCTGACCTGGCATTTCATTGGATCCTGACTGCTAAAGTGATGACTCTGAAGATGTGAAAGTGGAAGATTTGAATTCTGCCCAGGAGATGAACGTTATTGCCCACTGCTCAAAATAAGAAAGCATGACCTATTTCAGATCTCTTTCTATGTCAGGAGACAAAGATTATACCTGTAGGTGAAAAGAAGGAGCAGGGAACAATGAAATCTTTTATGAAAGCCTGCTTGCAAGTGGGGTCCTCCTCAGGCTTCATCAGAACAGTCAACCATTATTTAACACTTTGATGGAGAAAATAACCAAAGAAATATTTAACTACATCTCCCAGCATAGAAGCAGATGGTACACTTCCATACCTGCATGTTTTTAGCTTGTTACCTTCTGTCTGCATGGGGTTCCTGGTCTGTGAACCACTACAGTTAAGATACCAGCCTTTACAAAGTACAGACTGCACATCCCATTGCCCTGGGAAGGTGACTGACTGGCATGTGAACCTGACCTCTCCTAGGATAATTAAAAATATTCTCAGCATAACACATCTGTATGAAGGGAAGACTCAATATTACAGTAGTCAATTCACTTCTGAAGCGTATCCTGGATAATCAAAACAGAAGCACTGCATTTATATTTTAAGGGCATTTAGGAGACTCTGTACCTGATTACTTTTCATTAACATGACGGTGTTAGAAAACATAGTAATTTTAATCCCAGAAATTGCTAGATTTAAACAAACAAAAAACAAAACAAAAACAAAGAAAAAAACCCCAGCATGAAACAACACAACTTTTTCATCCTACAATCTTGCCTGCAAAATACAAAGTAACTTGCTGACTTTTAGATCAGCTCAACATATCATTCTTATTGCACAGAAAGCATTACAAAAACAGTTTCTTTTCAGTTTACCGGGCAAGCCTTCTTACCCATGCTCTATGCAGAGAACAGTTACACGCACAGCCTTTTCCCAAATTTCCTTTCAGGAAAGGAAGATAAACTCCTTCAGATCAAGATAAATTAAGTCTCCTGTTTAAAGTGACAAAGCTTCCAAACTACTCACAATAATAATAAAATAAAATAAACAAACCTCACCCTACCCTTGTTTTAGCAAAAGCAGAAGAATTCTGTATCCTATTTATTCTCTGGTACAGATGGCCACAAAGGATTTCTGCAAATTACAGAGAACTGTGATAATTTAAAAGGACGTACAAGGGCACTAAATCCTGAATTATTTTTATGTGTCATAGGTGCATTATTACCTGAAAAACAAAGTAAGCAAAAACAAAAAGCCCAGCTGCCTGTATTAAAAAAAAAAACAACAAACAACCCTCTAACTGCCTTGGAGCAAAATGAGCAATGCCTTCACCTGATTAGAATTGACAGAGAGTGACTGAATCTTTCAGGGGATTAATGCGTTTGTCTTTCAAATCCTAAGACCCAGATTCTAATTTGATCACAAATGAAATGATTGTTGCGATGGTACAACCTGTAGAACAGTGCTTTGTTGTAAGGTGGTACAAGCTTTGGACCAAACGTTTAAAGCAGCACTCAACTGAAAGGTGAACCCGGAGTAAAGGAAGGCATCTTTTAACAGCAGTTTTCTAGCAGGAACACGTTATGTAAGGTAAGAATGTGAAATCTTCACATACACGAGATTTACCTGCCATTTTGCATATATACATTTTTAAGCCTCATGTTGCAAAGCCAACGTGAGGGAGAGGGGAGCACACACATCTGAAATTGCCTCAAGGCATCTAATTTTTGCAGGCTTTATATCTTTATTGTGTGAGGCAATTCACAGGAAATATATGCACAAACTTCTCCTCAAATTCAAGGTCGAGAGTAGGACTGAATATTCCACCTGCCATTGTTTGAAGAGGATGTAATTATCCTATAATGAAATATACTATACATATAATGAAATATAGAAGTCAAAAGAAGATGAACTTCACAAGCAAGGCTGCACTGACAGTGACCTGGATTTAAAATCATTAGAAACGCCTACGAAGCGCATTCTATGTGTTTTATGCTTCTACTACACATGATTCAGCACTTCCTTGCCAAGCGAGAGGGGTTTAGGTAGTTACATTTTCTGTATATTACTAAGCCTATGATTTTTTTTTTTTCCCCAATGAAGAAATACAAACTTTAAACGTAAGCAAAAAAATGCACAGCACAGTAACTTGAACACCCATCGGGAGAAATCCCGAACTGATACAATGGTGACTATCTCTGCATTTAATATTAGCTTTAGAGGAAACATAACTAAAAGGCATGACTTTTGAAATTCCTTGCATTCACATTTGTTTTATAAAAATAAAAACAATAAAATCAATGCAAGTTTTTGGCTCAACGACTTGTGTATTCCTTAGCTATAAGGTTGCTACTCACTAATTTATCTGGAGAGCCTTTCGAAGTTATTAATAGCTATTGATACTATTCTCAGCGCAAAGACACTTACAGTGCCAATCCAGCACATCCATCTGTCCAATCACATTTCTAAAGACACTGCAGAAATGACGGTGGCTGTTTAAAAGTGGTTCTTAGCAGTGAGAGTTCTCTGCAGATCGTGCTGTTTATTTTAAACAAGAAGCCCTCCCAAAGCCCCATCACATGTTTCAGAAAGAGTTCCTTAAAGAAGTAAAATTTAGATTCTGCAAGATAAGGAAGGCAAACCAGTAGTACCTAGCTGTTCTATGAAAAACACTGTGGTACTAATCAAACGATTTCGCTCCAGTAGCACTACGATTCACAAACACAATCTGTGTTTTCATTTTCTAAGAACACATGTGAGAAACACCTTCATGCACCTTACAACATAATGCGTACAAAGCTATAGGATTACATTCCTTCACAGTATTCCAGCGTTCTTCTCTACTTGTTATTTCTGGTTAATGATTAATGATGTTCTACACTACATATTTCTCTTCCCGACTTTGTGTTAAAACCACTGGCTCAGCCCCATGAATAAATGAATAAAATATTCACCGTGGCTACACAACCACTGGCAGACCAGTTCAGCACAAGTAAACAACTCTGTGGTCAGAGCCCAGGCTTTTACATTAATTGGAGTACCACATCAGAACCACTGAGCAGTGCATTTATCGTTACCAATTTGTGGAGATTCCAAGAAAAAACACAAATAAGTAAAAACCACTACTTTAGTCTGACAAACTGAAGCCCCCAAACATACAAGTGAAACATCTGAAGCTACAAATGTAACCTCTAAAATGGTAGAACTGCATGGGCTCCATAACCTGAGGCTGAAAATTGCACACTCAAAACAGGTGAATTTAATACCAACAGAAACAAAAGATTTCTATGCATTTTTTAATAGTCATTTTAATAGAGCATCTATACAGTTTGAAAAGAAATATTCTTTTAAAGTCCGCCAGCTCTTGAATTAGCTTGTCTGTTCTGATGCAGATTATTTATTACACGTATTCATTGCACTCTAGTCCTCAAATGCCTCAGGTTATCAACCCTCCTCATGAAAAATCCTACAACAAAGGACCAAAGCCAGAGCACAAACATGCCCATAGCATGTCTGATTCATCAGAAACTCTGTGTGGATTCCCAGGTGGGGCACTGCAGGAAAGGAGAAGGGCTAGGGCACTGGGGATGCCTGGTTTACCTTTTACCTTTATCTCACCCATAATACTCAGCGATGTCTGCAGTCTGCAGGCACTACAGGTATTTTTAAGGAGTCTGACAGGCCAAAGATACCTGTCCTTAGTTGAGGAACACAGATATCTACTATACTCTCCAAAACAAAGGCTTTCAAATCTCCCTTAACTCGTTTGTTTTAGCTTAGATATTTCCCTTAGAAGTTCTCATTTTACTTTCCAGTATGCATTTTCAGAGGCAGAGAACCCTGAAAAACTCTACCGCTATAAATTGTTAATTACACATACTGCAAAAATTAGAATTAAACTTCAAGCAGTCAATTACTTTTCCGTAGTAGACTGAAGACATATCATTTTTCCTCTCATTTGTGTACTTATTAGCAGATTTCAGATTGCTCGCATTTTTCCCCCTATTCACTGAAAGGCAAATTCTCCAGACCTTTAACCATCTTCACAGCTCTACTCTGGCTAGTCTCCAAACACTGAAGTTAGTCTTGCACCTGTCTGATGGGAAAATGACCATTGTGCCGATCAAGATGCTGCCACTTTCCCTCGCAGAAGAGCTCTGTACCACCATGTACACATGCATGGTCATAGAATTGTTCGAGTTGGATGGGACCTCTAAAGGTCACCTAGTTCACGTCCCCAGCAATGAACAGGGACACCTACAGCTAGATCAGGCTGCTCAGAGCCCTGTCCAGTCTGACCTTGAATGTCTCCAAAGGATGGGGCATCCACCGCCTCTCTGGGCATCCTGTTCCAGTGCTTCCCTACCCACACTGTAAAATTATTTTTTCTTACACCCAATCATAATTTCTCCTTTTTCCATTCAAAAACATCTCCCTTTGTCCTATCACAACAGATCTTGCTAAAGAGTCTGTTGTTGTATGGACAACACTTCCAACAAGGGAGCACAACAGCAGGCTTCATTTCAGTCCTTTTTTAGCATACAACGGTACAAAGATGCCATGTTCACTTAGGTCTTAGAGGATAAACAGGACTATGTGAGTCAAGTATTTTGTCTATAGTTAAGCTTTAACAAGAACAAATTAATCTCATAGAATCAAAGAATCATTAAGGTTGGAGAAGACCACTAGGGTCATCTAGTTCAATCACTGAATTTGGTTGGGCTGAGAATAAAGAAACAGCAAAATTTCACAGCCAAGCATTATTGTTATAGCAAGCTATGAAACACCAAGATAAAATGAAAGAAGAAAAAAATATTCTTCTATAACACAACAAATAATAAAAATATATACTCTGAAACAAAACAACCTCCTTCCCCCTAAAGAACACCAATAAAACTGGATTTTAAAAGTTTGCAGACAAAACTGAACAAATCTTGTTCCATCCAGAAATTAGAGGTGCCTGCCCCAAACCAAAACAGCTACAGACAAGACTAACAGGTACTGCATGCAACATGCTGTGGTTTTCCTTTGTATTTCAGGGCTTTGCTATTGACTGCTTATTTGTATTTAAAGCTATACACAGCAACACATGAACCTAACATAAAATTAAAATACCACACAGGTATGAAGAACATCTCCTGCAGCTACTAAACACCTGGGTAACATGAATATTTCATAGACTCCCATTAAAATAACAGGATGCATAATACAATTTTGTTGTTATAAGGTCAGGTGTGGTGTAACTGGAATTGTAAGTAGCATCCTAGCCTTCTTGGGACTCCCACAACTCAGTCACTAGTATCATACTGCCTTTGAGCCTGTGCACAGCAATTACAGGATACACTTGTCTCAAGGCAAGGATAGTAATGAAATTAAGCTCAGGAGCCACATCAGTTCAGCATTTCATCAGGATTTTCAAGTCAACAAGAGTGCCTTATTCCAATTATTTTTGATTTACCTCCTTCACTAATTATGATTATTTGTGGGGACTGTGAAAAGTCTGCTTCAAGGAATAATAAAAATATAATCCTTACTTAAGCTTACACAAGATGTGAGAGATAATAAGCCCTCAAGGCTTGTTTTCATTCATTTGTCAAATCTGACTTTCTCAAACATCACAAAAGCAAGATGCATTCCCAACACAGTGATACCTGTGTGCCTTTTCTGAAAGGCTGCAAGACACAGATGCAAACAGAACAAAAAACAAAACAGACAAACAAAAAACACAGGCTGCAATTTTATGAACTAGGTACAGAGTACTGTGATCAAGCACGTCTCTGTTTTTCTACAGAAGTGTGTGCAGCATAAAATACACTTTGAGAAGATTTTCTTCTGCAACATTCGCTTTATCAAAACTTCTCTTCAAACCATTTTCTGTCTTTTAGTACAATTAAAATACCTGTATTAGTATTAGAGTATTAGTAGGCAGTCATACAAGCATAAGATGTACACACATTCAGTGTTGTAATAGCAGACTGGAATATTGGCCCACCTAGTACAATTTGGGGCTTTTATAATGGCAAAGGCTAAATGACCACAGAATAGATTTTCTCCACAAACATATCTGTATTAGATTCCTCCAGATAGAAGCTAACATCCTTGAAAATTAACTGTTATTAATAATCCTATGAATTAAAATCTCTGCAAGGCTTTACCCACTGTAGAGAGATGTTACACACTCAGCACTAATGGGACATTAAGTGCAGCACTGAAATACCTTGCTGATATGCTAACACAGCAGAAGCATACTGTTGCTTAACTACACAGTGACTGCAAACAACTTACATTGTTGTTCTCATAACTAACAATGATTTGGGGTTGCAGATGAGCATTTAGAGACTTCTAGATGCAGTGAGCAAACATGTTTGAGGACCAAGAATGGCAAATGAAATCTGTTAAAAAAAATACCGGAAAGATACCAGAGAACATTTGCAAGGAGCTGCACAATAAATCCCACTGATAAAACTGCCTGCTTTTGTTTGCATCAGCACGAGGGTGCTGCTAACTAACTTGGTTTTACAGAAGGATGAACAAGGTCAAAAGTTTGTTTGGAGTACAACTGCATAAGAAGATACTAAAATGTATTAGCTCTTATCTTCCAAATTCAAGGGCAGAAGTAAAATTTACAGTAGTGAGGTACAGCAGGTCTTCTGTTAGTACGTCTGCCTCCACAAAAGAATCCCTCACAGAAGAATAACACTGCAAGCCATTTAGAACTTGCTTCCTCAACATGCTTTCAATATCAGCAATGACAAATCTAGGAAAAAAAAAAACAAAAAAAAACAAATCTAGAAACTTTGTTTTTGAAAACGTGAACTGAACAAGAAAGTATTTTTCTGTCCAAAGATGTTCAGAACAATTATAAATATCTGAGTCTTTCACTAAGAATATGAGTAGGAAAAACAATCAGTTTGGCTGCTAGGTAATGCCATATCCAAATGACTGCCACAATTAAGTCTCTCTGCTTTTCATGGTTACCTTTCATGGTCACACACTGCCCCCAAACCGAAGCTCTGATGGTTTCTGAAATATGCTCTCACCCTTGATCAAAAATTCATAGATCGCTGAAACTGTGGTTAGACTATAAAAGAAAATTTGGCCTAAGTATCAAAACTCATCAAGGCACTCTGTATGAAGTACTTCAAAGGGACACATTTGTTCCTAGCAAAATACTAGCATCTGTATATATAAGAGCGGTATCTTAAACCATCTTAAAAGGAAGTATTACAATTATGATATAGGAATAGAAGGACATAATAAAATTTTGCACAAAGACAAGATTTACTGGCTCAACAGATGAGATGAAAGAAATGGGCTATAAATGTCTTTTTCCAGAAATATTTTACGACCAACAACAGAGCAATCTCTCACATCTGCTGTAACTGGCAGTGGGATATGAGGAAATGATGTTCATATTCAGGAAAAAGCAAAACAAAACAAAAACCATCCAGAGGAAAATATCATGGTCAATCGAAGTATCTGAAGCATGATACATACAAGACACAGAAAAAGGCACTTTTGAGAGAATGCAGAAAGAGCTAAGAGGAAGAGGAAAATAAGATGGATATAAACTAAACTGTCAGAACTCAAATTATGTTGAAACAGAGGAGTGCAAGTGGAAGGTGGATGGATGGAGTGAACCAGGTGAGGTGCTCACCATACAAACAGACACAATGCCACCGAGAGAGAACATCCACAAGCACGACTTAAGGATCAAGTCAGTAAAACCAAGCACATGAAGAAAGGAGCTGAACACTAGGCACATAAGTGAGTTAGCTCACCACAACCCAGAGCACTTGATGCCCACAGGCCTGATGCTGTTTTGCAACAAACACAAGCTAAATTGAGATAGTTTGTTAACCCACACCTTCTGTGAAAGAAACGTATACTACCTCATGTTTATCTTGAGATCCAAGTTTGCACGGTGGGATTTAATACAAAGCACACAGTGCACTCAATGTAGATTTGGGCTAGCATTGCAGGTATATATTGGTTTACCTGCTCTACTGGGTGCAGTCTTGAGAATCCCCACAGTGCTGCTGTCTGACCCTCAGCAGGCTGAGCCTCATACCCGCCTTACTTTCTGTCTATAAAACGCCGCAAGTCCTTGTAGCACATATGCTTAGAAGCAATCAAGTCTTGACAAAATTAAGCACAGATGTACTCATATCACACCTAAATAAGATCTAGAAACTAGCTATTATCTGTCTGCATCTTGCCAAAGATGTCAGTCTGTCTCACACACAAAAACGAGTTCCTTATTAAATGCCATGGTAGTTTCAGCTTTGTTTTAAATAAAATACAGCCTGAAAGCCCCGTAGCACAGCAGTTTACTGTCCAAAGTCCCTACAAGCACACTGTCCCAACTTCTGTGCTCCAGGCACACTCTGACGATCACACCAAGACTCTCTAGAAGTCAGACCTCTTGTTCTTTCTGTGGCCAGTTCCTTTTAGCTAAATGAATCATCATTCAGCCCTAGTTTTTCCCAGTTCAAGAGCTCTACAGCACACACTACAACACACTCCCCCTAATGTTGCATCCTAGCAAATTCTTCCTCGCAAAGTTTTCTCAGTGTCTGCTTGGAGCCTTTTCACTCATCCATCTCTCATCTGAACACTCCTTATTCTTTCCATGTGAATCTAATAACTCCAAAAACCTGTCTGGACTGGCAAAAGCAGAATCTTGCCTCACCCAGATCTCATGGCCCTTGACCTTCAAGTCCTTAGAAGCATCTCTAACCTACCTCTTCTTCTGCTGGTTGTCCTTAAGTTGCCTTTGATTGCCATTCCTGGTTACAACACAGACCTGTGTTCGATACAACCTCTTCTGGATGCCATCGTGATAACCATAATCCTGAGCACAGCAAAATACAGAATGACTACCACAGTCAATCTGTAGTCAAGATTTGCTAATCAGAGACAACCACCTACAAACAACACTTCAATTCCTGGGCTCCATTAACGTATGCAACCAGCTCAGTCCCCAAGATGAATGTCTGTGCTTCACGCCACAGACATTTCAACTGCTTGAGAGTTCCCTCCCTCTTGTTGCAGTAAATGGCTCCTGCACAACATTCTGATTTGCACCTCACTGATGGCATGTGGCCTCAGCTGAGAAATGTGATCTGCCTAGAGCTCCATAATGGTGGTTCATGGTGTGCGGTAATTTTAAATGTCCAGTCATTTGGATTAGCTACAGTAGATGCTAAGGTCATGCAATCAGCTTGGTTAAATTGTTTAGTTTCCAGCCTTTTTCAAGGAAACTGCTTTAACAGTATTATCTTATTTAACAGTAACTTCAAAAATCCTTTAGAGACTTTGAGATATACAAAACCATGACACTACGTAGCCCTGAAAAGGAATATTCAGAAGTTCAGTTATGTATTTCTCCTACCCAGTTTTCATGGTAGGATCGTCCCTTCCTTTCACCATTTTGTTCATGCTTTTCTTTTTTGCTTCTGGGCTATGCTGAGTGTTCAAACAGAACTTTGTATCACACTCTTGCAGGTGCTCTGAAGGCTTTTTTCTTGTTTCATCTCTGTGCTGGAGATGAGACTTGCAGTTGATCACTACTTCATTTTCTGAAAGAGGAGTGTTCTTCTTACACCTCAGCTTCTTGCCCACATCATTAGCTTTGCTTCAGGCAACTGCCTAAGGCTCCACTTCTTCAAACATTGTGATCCAAAACATCTGAATGGGAACTTCCACTTCAGGAATGCACTTATCTGAATTATGTTCCATTTCCAAAGGTTCTTGCACCTGTTTTGCTCTGATAAGCTCTCTTTTGTGTTCTGCTATTTGATATCTTCTGATGACGAAAGATGGGTGAAACTTCCCTCAAACACCCAGCAAATTGTCTCCCCCTCAAAAAAAAAAAAAAAAAAAAAAAAAAAAAAAAAAAAGCCAACAAAAAACAATAGCTCTTTTTCTACACGAAATAAGTTGCTTCACTGACAGGCAGTTAAGAGGGATGCTTAATGAAACGCAAATTAAGGAAGTTGGGATGCTCCTGTTCTTTGGTTTGGTTGACAGTAGATTCACATGTTCTAACCTTCAGCATTCTTTACTTCTGCAAATAAGTTCTCCAAGTGCTGCTTCTGCCCCAAGGCAGCCAAACCCAATTACACTTACCCAGTTCTCTAGTTTTGGGCATTGGCCTTGTTTTACAAGGAAGTCTAAGTTTTCCCATGTCTAATCCTTGTCTTACACAATCATGGTCACAGATCAAAAAACTGTTTCTTTGAGAAGAAAACTTCATCTGCAAATCAAGTATTGTACCAAAGCACCAAGTCAAATGCTCCAAAAACTTAGGAGCACATTCTTCTTCCCTTCTGTAAAGCAGACTGCAAGAATCTTTGTCTCGCTCTTCCATCTCTCCCACCACCCTCAGCATCTGAAAAACTTCCATCAGGATACTTCTGGCTTCTAGCTTTGACACAAATACTCCAGTACCACAAGATGCTACTTTCACTCAGATAAACCCACTGTTCTACTAACCACCTCAGTGAACTTTCTCCAGGCATAAATACTCAGGATCATTTCGCCATTTTCACTTTCTCCATGGGAAATTAGGGAAGAAGAAGAAATATGTTTTCTTCCAGTTCTCTTCCCTGGACTGAAAAAGAAACTAGGCTAGCTTCCTAACTTGAAGCTGTAGTCTCAAAACCTTCCCAGCACAAGATTTTACAGCAATTAGAGTTCCATGAGAGCACCTCCACCAGATCACTGTCAATGCAAGTAGCTGTAAGTTTCCCCCATATTCCCTGTCCTCATCCCCTTGCACTTCTGGCCCAATTGATACAGTTGATATCACTCCTGAACAAGATGTAAACTTCCACTTCAGAGGTGGGATGGTTCTCTAAGTAGCATCTTTTGCCTCTCTTTCCTCTTGATGGAAAAAGTCTAATCTTATTAACTGCAACAGCTGTAAATAAGTGCAGTTCCAAAGCAGTCCCATGTGGCCTGGGCTAGCCCTGCCTCCTTTTAACTTGGAGCTCCAAGAACAATCATTCTCATCCAAAGTCTGTAAATGTAGCTCAGTACATTCAAATTAACTCATTCCTCTAAAATACATCTTTTTGATAATGGGTTTCACAAATTTCCTTTTCAGGCCAGTCTCCTCCTCCTCCTCCCTAAGTGTCAACAGTCTCTTCATCCATGTTTTGAGATTTCCACATTCTTTCTTGGATTTTGTCCTGAGTTATTCATCTTAATAGTTCTCCTGGACTCAGCCTGGAACCTCCCTTTAAGTCATTTGCTCAGTCATCTAATCATACCCTTAATCCCTCCTGCCCAGATCTAACCCCAACCAGCTATCTGAGCCAGAAGAAAGAAGAGGCCCTGCCCTATCTATTACACATTACTGCTCCCTTGCCCTTACAGGAATAATGACATGGAATTTCCTAGATCATCTTTCCTGATAATAAGTGTTCCCCCGATCACCTTTTTTTAATCCCTTGATAACGTTGATAATGTTTTTGCCCTTTCTGCCTCCCTTCAAAATGTATGGCTTTCTGAATGATCTCCTTCAGCCTTCTCAGATGAAGATACACTGACAATGGATTTTAGGTTTTCATGAAGAGAAGACAGTCAAAGAAGATGAGAAAAAGAAAATATGTATTTCAAATAACTTAGCAAGAAAAAAAGAATACATTTAATATTGCAAAGGCTGAAAATATATTTGAATAATAAATATGGAGGAAAAGACAGACCATTGTTAACTATGGAAGATTAAACACAAAACCACAACCGAAAAAACAAAACAATGAGAAAACAAAAAACTCCAAGCCCAATAGCAGTTGCTTTGGATAGAATGCTTAATGCTAAAATTTGTGACATATTAAAACAAATGAGCAAACAAACAAAACCAAAACAAAACAGGATTTATCAGATACCTTTTTGACCTCAGCAAGGGTTGGTTGTTTTTTAAACATCACAAAGCAGGGTGGAAAAAGACCAAATATTTACTGCATAAAACGGAAGCAACACAGTACTCAGTGGGACATCCTGGCATAGTTACATACAGTCCCATCACAGGAGCCTGGGATAGCAGAGGAAATCACCTGCTGTCAGGACAATGTAGCCGTGCATTGAGTACAGGGAGAAAGACAGATCTAGGCATCCAACAGAAGATTGAAGCAAGTATTGGAGAACAAATAATTTTAGTTTTATATGAATGAGAAGCCTTTGTGTAGGAGTAGTAGTGGGAATAAAATTTCTTCACATTTTATTGTGTAATTTTGCTGTGTAGTAGTGTTTCAGTATGATTTATTGTGTAATGCTATTGCATGGCATCATTTGTTGAGCAACTTTGCTGCGTGGTATAGTTTTTTATTTAATGATATTGAATGTTAGGCAATGGTCTTGCATGCCATAATTTGTGTTGGCTGTTGAGCAACATCACTGCCATTCTTGACACAAAGGTGAATTCACACAACAGTGCCAGATTCGTGATTTTAGCACACTCAAGGATGACAAATGGATACAATATCTTGTTCTGAATGAAGACGCATGCAGAAGAGCTGCAAACTGAGAAAGTATTTAAGCCAAACCTTGACATTAAAATATTATTTTATTAGATGGCAATAATGGCACTTTCTTATCCAGAGCTACATTGTAACCGCATGGTATGATGCTACATTTCACATATCCACACCTGGCCGCAGGTACAGCAGGACCTTGTTTTTTTACAGACTGCTGGGTATAAACAAGGCCGGTAATACGAGTACAACGTGACTTAGGCTCTGTGCAAAACTGTCCTTGCATGGAATCATGAAATTCAGAACATGAACAAAAACTCTCAGCCCCTTATGCCAGATGCAGTCAGTGCACTTCAATTATAGCGAATTCCTGCGTTAACAGCAACACTACTGATCTTAGCACAATAATTTAAAGTTTTGCATAGGATTAGCAGGGACTTGAGCATGTTCTAGATAGCATCACAAGAACATCCTACCACTTAAGGTGCTTGCAAGTAGCAAAAGAGGAAACAAAAGTTTGAACACATACTGCCAATGTAAGTAACTTATCTTTACCTTCCTTCCACAAACTTGATTTTTCATACTTCCCCTTCTTTTCCTTACAACAAACATAGTCCGTATATAGATTTAAATAAAGCATTTGAAGTTCAGGAAATATATGAGAACTTGAAATTCTTTTCCAAACAAAGTAATGTAAGGATATCAACTCAGTAACTGTATTTGTATTTACATCCACCCAAAAATGCTACTGATGGGCTGGAATGCATTACTGGGAACCTACAAAAACTGTGCAGCAATAGGCAGAGCAGACACTGACAGCTGACAACCTACTGCTGTTGCAAGCATTTTCATTTGATCTCATACTCTTGCAGGTTGCAAGTAAAGACAAAACAAATATGTATATAGGCTTAATAATTTTAAAAATACAGTAAGACCCAGCAGATAGACTGGGAAGGCAGCTTGTGAGAAAAAGCAAGCCCCTGCACCTGTGACTTAAGATCAGTTTGTTATCTGGCAGATGGCAAAGCAGAGGGGGGCAGAGAAGCCATGACTGCTGATGCAGTATGAGCTCCCGGCCCACGCCAAGGC
The DNA here is from genome assembly GCA_030625065.1 of Alectoris magna. Taxonomy (NCBI): domain Eukaryota; kingdom Metazoa; phylum Chordata; class Aves; order Galliformes; family Phasianidae; genus Alectoris; species Alectoris magna. Next base: position 80,883,740 of record CM060562.1, on the reverse strand, counting down.
CGCATGCTTCCCCTTAGCAGCCTGCCGCAAACATTTGCTCTAGAGTGCTCCATGCAATTCTAGGTTTACATCTAACTAGCCTAGAACCCATCATTGTGCAGTCAACTAAAACATGATGGAAACATCCAGAGAGCTGCTATTGTTCTATCAGCTGCGCAGGCCCACTCACAGGAGTAACGAACAGAAACTCTACCCCACTCATTTTACTGACCAGCCTGACACCGCCATTGACACGCAGCAGTACCTGCAGGGCTACCTGTCAGCGGGGTGACTTACTGCCTCATCTGCTGTCCCCATACCGACTTTCAAGGCATTTCCTCTTCAGCATCTTCCATGCTGGGTGTCAATACGAGAACTGAGCATACTGAAATCGGAATACAGCAGAACGACCCCCGATGCACTTAATACAAAGTGAAACGCTCCCGCAGCGATGGTAACAGCCATTTCCTCGCTGAATCGCTGAACTCCACCATTTGCAAAGTGCGAGGGATGCTGTCAGAGAGCTCCCGACTGCCGCGCAGGTCCCGGGCCGCCGGAGCTCCGGAGGTAACCAAGGGGCCCCAGAAGAATGCGGCCGCCCGGGGAGGCTCCGCTGCACGGGGTCGAGACCGGAGAACAGGCACCCCCGGCCCGCGGGCAGCCGGGGAGCCCTTCACCTCGCGGCTCCGAGACCGCCCGTGCTTCGGGGGATTAAAGCGGATCGCGAACCCACGCGCGTCGAGAGGACGCGCCCGGGCACCCCGGGAGGAGCCGGTTCCGACCCCTCGGCCGCGCTGCGTCGCCGTGGCAACGGAGCCATTTTGAGCGCGGCAGCGCCCGCGGGCGGGGGGCGCGGGGCGGCGATGGCGACGCTGCGGCGGCGGCGCGGGGCGGCGGGCGCGGGGCACGGCCTGGCGCGTTACCTCGGATGCTCCAGGTCCAGCGATAGAACTCGAGGGTGTCGTTCAGCACGCTGGACACCAGGCCCGCGGGGCGGGGGGGCTCGGCGGCAGCGGCACCCATGGCGAGCAGCAGCAGCAGCGGCGGAGCCGGCAGACCTGTCCTCGGTGCTTGCGTCCGTGCCTCTGCGCCGGGGCTGCTGCTGCTGCTGCCCTTCTACAGCCGGGGATGTGATTTAAATCTCTATCTCTCGGTGTCTTCCCTCCAGACTCCGCCTCGCTCCCGTCACCGGCTCCCGTGCCCCGCGGGCAGGGAGGAGGGCGCGGAGGCGGAGGCGGGCGGGGAGGAGGCGGGGGGGCGCGGCGCAGCGGCCGCGGAGCATCGGTCCCCGCGCGCAGGCGCACGGCGGCTCCCGGCTGCGGGGGGCAGGTGCAGGGCCGGGGCCGCGGGCTGCGTCTTGACTCTCTTTTCTTCTTCTTAATCTGATGGATTGTTTTTTTAACTGGTAGGGGGAATAAATATGTCAGTCAGCTTTTACTTTCTTTCTCCGGGACAGCGACTCCATCACCTCCCTGAGCAGCCTGTTCCAGTACTCCTTACTAAGGCACTCGCTTGAGCCGTGTCCACCCTACCTCAGGTTGCTGGTACAAAGGTGTGGGCCTTTCAGCTTTCCCCAAGAAATCTCAGGTCACCATTACTCCAAGAAACCTCACCATCGTCCCATCCACTGCTGGTGGGCAGTTTGTGGCACTGCCGTAACAAAGCAGCACACCCACACTCCTCTGCCTGCCATCAAAGCGTGTCTCCCACCCGCACGCTTCCTTCACCAGCTGCCCAAGAGCTTTTCTGGTTATTTCATAGCTCAGAGGGGTTTGCCCACCCAGCCTATCTCTGAAGGCTGCAGAAGGAGCTCCTGCGGCAAAGGCTGGTGAGGCTGTTCTGCACCCAACACTTCAGCCCGAACAAACAAGCCTTCTGCCTGATGTGGGTGCATCAGATGTTCCTGACACTCTTTCCTTCTTATCTCCTGCCAGCTTGTCTCTCTCTCTCCTATGATGCATGTAGTGTGGATGGCTGAATGACACGTTTGGGAATGGTTTCCCCACTGAGGGACAGGAGGAGAGCTTCTCCACCCGTGTTGCGAGCTTTCCTTCTGGCAGACAGTAGATCAGATGGTATCTACCTCTTCCTCCCCCAGTACACCAGTACTGTGTGTCACTTGTCACTTGGTCTCTGTGAGCACAGCTTGCACTCCTCCTGCCTGGGTGAGTCACCATCGACTTGGTTCCTGTACTGCCTTGGCAGCTGTGGTCCCAGTGTTATGGATGAGAGAGGCATGCTAGCCGTTGCTGTTTTCCCCATGATGAGGTCTGTCGCCTTTGCAACTTGGAAGCCAGCAGATGTTTTGGAGTTGGGACTGCATGCACTGGGGAGAGAAAGAAGAGATGTGTCAACCCCTGGAGGTCTGGATCGTTAAAGCAGCCTGGTTTATTCCACTGCTGCTTGCAAGTTGCAGCTGAAGCAAGGTCGCCATATACCAATGTATGGACAGCTACTTCTCTCATGTCAATCAAAATTCTGTGTAGACGGTACTGACCTTGATTGTGTTCTGTCCTGATGGTGCTGATCTCTGCAGGAGGCCTGGCGGGAGCTCTGAAGTGGATCTGTCACTGAGTAGGGCACAAAAAACACCAACCTGCTTCCCAGCTTGCAGGAAGGCAGCAAAGTTTTTGCTGTTGTTCCTATGCCTCCTTCAGGTGAAACCACTGCAGCTTGTGGTTGAACAGTTAGAAACTTGTGTGTTTGACATCACCTAAAGCAAGGATTTGGATTTTCTTTAATGTTATCTCTTAAATCAAAAGGAAACCAGAAGAGCAAGTTGTGATCCTCACACTGGCATTTATGTTGAATGAATGTTTGAAACTGAATGGGCTACTGAATTACTCAACATGCCAAAAGATCATTCCCCATCATCCCTGATATCAGGCAAGATGCGGATTGAGCACAGTCTACTAAGGAGTAAAAAGGAATAAAGCATGTTAGCTATATTAATACATGTCCATAATAGCTATTATTTATATTATACTATAGATATGCCTACTTTGTTATTAGAATGATTATATATATTTATTCCATGGATGTATTTTTTGCACAATTAAATAATAATTATGATAAATATTTATATGATCCATTTTAGAGCTTCACCTATTTAATTTTAAACGCATTTTCATTTGTTGCAATTGCTTTCTTTATATAAGCAATATGATTGCACATACACAACTTTACAAGGCAATTAAGCCTTGAAAAACAGCAACAACAGAGCTGCAGAGAATGGACAACAGGGAGAAGACAATCAGGCTGATCAGAGTAACTTCTCTTGTGCTTGAAGAACTGACATTGGCTAGAAAATGTAATTTCATTTATGGCTAACTATTCTCATTAGTTTAACTTTCAATCTGTGAGCATGCAAACGTGGCTTCAAAATTAGATCTGGGTCTGAAGGCATAACCAAACACATCTCATCTTATTTCCTGTGTTTGTGCACCCAGCTAGATGTGCTGAGAATAACATCCTCTACTTAGAGTAGAAGGAGGAGGGCATCCAAAGGCAGAGCATCAAAGTAACATGCAAGGAAATCTGCAAAATGGTAATCAGAAATAGATGAGTTTGTAATACCATTAATTGGTCAGTTCTGTCATCTTCTACTTGGTAACGTATGTAATTCACACATTCCTAAAACCTGACATCTCAGATGAGCAAATTTCTTCTTGGAAAAGGCAGACCTGTTCAGTTAACCCCAAAGGAGTGGATGAATGCCCAGCCAAGCTCCAGCCACTTGTCCAGCACTTCAGGATGCTTGTGCTGACAGCAGGAGAGCCAGATTGCTTCAGGAAAGGTGCAAAAGGTAACAGGAAGTTGTGGGATAGCGAGCTCCAAGGAAAGTCTTCTCCCAGCTGCTATTAGTGGTATGCTTATACCCCAAGTCACAAACTTTTTATTTCCTCCAGACCTTTTTGTTAAAAAACCAATGTGATATTTCAGAACTTTCAAGCCATTTTCCCCTTCTTCATGATAAAAAATATAGAATAATATAAATGTTACCTTTACCAGACCAGAAATGTCTGGGGAGGAACAGTGTCAGGCACCAGTACCTGCTGTGGACCACCCAGCTAAAAAATAGCTCTGCAAAAAAGAGCCTGGTGGACACCAAGCTAAACATGAGCCAGCAATGTGCCCTTTCCACAAAGAAAGCTAGTGGCATTATGGACTGCATTAGGCAAAACATTGTCAGCATGTCAGAGAAGGTGATCCTTCACCTCTGCTCAGCATAGACCTGATGTGCTGTGTCCAGTTCTGAGCTTCCCAGTAATACAGAGACACGGACGTGCTGAAGAGAATCCAATGTAGGTCCACTAAGATGATGAAGAGACTGGAGAATCTCTCCTGCAAGAAAAGGCAGAGAGAGCTGGGACTGCTCAGCCTGGAGAAGACCCAGGATCTCATCAATGTCTGTAAATACCTAAAGGGAGGGTGCAAACAGGATGCTCTTTTCAGTGGTACCCAGGGATATGAAAAGTGGCAAATGGGAATACAGGAGGGAAACACTTCTGCACTGTGCATGTGACTGAGCACGGGCTGTCCTTTTTGGAGATCTTCAGAAGCCGCCTGGACATGGTCCTGGGCACCCTGCTTTAGCAGGGCTTAGACCAGATGGACCCAGATGTCCCTGCTGACACAAACCCTTCTGGAATTCTGAGATTCTGTTACAAAGTTCAGATGATCAGTGCAGTTAGCAATGAACATGAATTTATTTTATTCATGAATTTCAGGGAAATATGTTCTATTGCAGTATTTGATGAATGAGCAAATGCTTCAGCAATTATCAAATAGATTCAGACTTGAGGTTCACTTCAGGTTAGCGGTGAGGTTGTTGTGAGGGGAAAGTGACATACAGGTATGCTGGCTAACCTTCATGAGGTGTATTAGGAAGAATGCAGGTGGAATTTTGTGTGTTGTCACCAGTGATTCCCTCCAGATAGCTCACCAAGAGATATAAACAGAACTAAAGAACTTTTCTTAGCTACAAAGACAATCATAATAACCAGGAACTTTCCCAGCGGGGAAATCATAAGAGTCTTTGAATCAATTTTGATTGATCTACATGTTAGGCCATGTGTAAGGGACAACTCACTCATTTATTAGTTAAGAATATATACAAAATATTTTATGTGTAAAGCATGACCGAATTAAAATCATTCAAAAAACATTAACTTCAGAAATATATGTGATTTACGTATTTTAAATACTGAACTGTCATATTTTTTCCTTTGATTTAATGAGCGTTTTAAGAGAGAATCAGCAAATCAATTTGCAATATATAGAATTTCCTTATATAGGCTGTCAAATTTGTATGCTCCTTGCATCAAAGCCTTCTTGTGAAGATGGCTGGCTGTGCCAAACAAGCCTGTCTAATCTTTGAATCAACAAGTACAGAATTCAGTATTTGCTTATGCAATAGCACAACTGCTATCTGCTTCAATACAGAGGCTGGTTTAAGGCCTTTTTGGACTATACAAGTTTAAAGAGACTATTTTAAAACAACCATAATTTTTTGAAATCACATTAATACCAACAATGTCTCTTTCAACACTAACTAATTTTTTGTTGTTGTTTATTACGTAACATTGTTACATCTGTAATTTGAGGTGGGGTAACAGGGATTTCACAGCTTTTATAAAGGGAATCTTCAGTAGGATCTGAAATGGGTCCAGCTCTTTGCATTCTAAAGTCTGCTTTAATGCCATCTGCCCTCTCATAGATGTCACTGCATCAAAACAGATTTTTCCAAAACAAATAAGTTGGAGTGATGTATCAGAAAATATCAAGAGATATTAGTACTCAGTGAAGACTTTGGCCAAAATTAACCTTTGATGTAAGTCCCCATTGGGTTCTGCCCAACATTGTTGCATCTGTCTGCAGCAACAATGAGTTTATTTTCTGGTCTGTACCAACTGTAAGTTTTAAATCTTAACCATTTTTGCTGTGCCTGTATCTGGAATCAGAATTTAAATATGTTTAATATTGTAGCTTAATCACTGAATGGCCAGATCCAACAGAAAGAATTCCTAGTCACAGAAATACAACTTTTTTTGCAGAGGATGTGACATAAACACGGACGTTTCTTCTCCTCCTTTCTGCCCAATGAGGGCAGAACTCTGCAGGTTTATACTGCAGAGCTAACCCTGTTGACTGAAAATCTGGACAGTGAGTAGAGGTGCTGGCCCACAGTTCTGGGTTGCATTCAGCTCAAACTGTTCCTGCTCTGTGCTGGTTCGAAAGATGAGCCATTAGATTGATGCTTCCCAGCTCCATTCTGAGAGATTTCCATATAATTATTTCCTCTGCAGGAGATTTCTCCCCAACCAAGAAGCTGATGTGTAATGCACAGTATATGAGATGCATTGCATACTTGACAGGTGCAAGTTCATAACTTTATTTGTGTTTCAGCTTCCTTTTAAAAATAAGTGTTCCGTGGGCAAAAAGGATGATAAAACCCTGTATGCATACTATCTCAAATTCAGCCCTACTGATACTTTTCTACAGGGTTTCTCATACTTTTACACAGCTAAGATTTTTATCTGCAGTGATATCTGTCACAGCATCTATCATTTTTGAGGTGTGGCAAGCACACTTTTGCAATGAAGGATTCATATGTGTACATGCCACAGAATGGTGATGCCCAACTATCAGCTGATGTTTTGAGGGCGCTATGTTGAAATGACAGCAACATGTATAGTCAGATCTGCAGCACCTCGCTAACTACCAAATCCAGCCTTTTCCATAGGTGTGTGTCACTGCTACTGCTCCCACTCTGCTGGGTGTGTCAGCCACCTGAAGGCGTGTAGCTGTTTGTAGGGATGATTTTGCATCTTTGCTTCTGTACTAGTAATGGCCTGAAATGTAGGGCACAGTCCCCTGCAGAAGTCTCTTATACTAATGTCGCTAGGCGGAGGGGTGCTGATTGCACAAGATGTGCACTATTACACTGACTTTGGCTGCTTCTGTAACTCTGAGTATGGGTGGTAAGGCTGGTGCTGGGCATACCCCTTATCTGTGTGATGTGAAGAGAACAAAATTGTGGTGAAGGATGTGTCAGCCTCTGGGCCTCTTAACCTACACAACCTAGTGCACATTCAACCTCTTGCTCTGGCAGAGGGGTATTCTGAACATCCAAACATTCTTGCTGGAGAGGCGGAGAGCCTGTCCTCATTAGAGGCTCATTGTGCCCTATCTCCAGAAGATCATGGGAAGTATTCACCATAGGGTTATACATTCTATTAACAATGGTTTAGCCATATGAAACCTTCGTGAGACAAGTGGGTATCATTATTAACTTCATTTTTTGTATGGTGAAATCAAGCCTAGAGAAAAGCAATGTCAACCACAGTTCTTTGGAATGGAATCAAGAAAAAATGGTGGGATCTTCCTTAGGTTAACTAAATCTGGTACAGTCACTCACAAAAGCTCATGGCTCACCAATCCTGCCACTGCCATATTCAGGCATTGTCAGTTAGGGCATTGGTCACAGCACCCTACTTTGAAAGAACCTGGACACCCACTTGGCAGTTCTAGGCAAGCCAGACACATAAAAATGTAACATTTCCTACACTATATAATGCATTTTCAGATTTCTTATAAAAGTACAAGAGTTTTCTTGTATGTTTCATGCAGTGGCAGCTCTAAAGCATTTTAGTTGGCTAGGCTCTCAACAGAAAATGTAGTAGATGGGTGTCTGCATAACAATACTGCTTTAAAAGAATGGTGTTGTACAAAACAAAAGCAGAAAAAGCTATTACAACATGAGGATTTTTAGCTGTTGAATGCTGGGAAACAGAAAAACAGCCATTACCTTGTAGAGGACTTTGAGGTTGTCTTCTGAGAGCCCCTGTACACGGTCACTAATATTGCCACACAGCCATCTCTCTGGCCTGGGGACAGGCAGGGAAATCCCCAACCAAGGCTGCGGTTCAGGTGCACTGTGCTTCCTTGCTTGGGTTTGTAATGCCTGGCCAAGGCTGTTGTGGTGCTGGGATTGGTGTTAGCCTGTGAGCAATCCATTCTTACAGCAAGATGCAATTAATATCCAGGAAGATACTACGAAGGTTGTAAAGCTCTGGTGGGAGTGAAGTCACCTGTCTGTAAGGTAGGAGTCACAGCTCAACCTGGCAGCTAAATAGAGTCCCAGAAGGGAAGGTAACACCCTAAACTGTTGAGCTTTCATAAAGGCAGCTATTAAATATGAATAGGTGGACACATAATATATATACTTTGTTTACTGTGGACTGTGCTAGTCCCCAGTCAATTCTGTGTCTAGCCACAAACCTTTATTTTCCCTTAGTTCTTTTCTGAGAGTTCTAGGTCATATCTACATACCAGAGCAGGACACTTAAAAACAAAACCTGGAAAGCACGACCCTGGAAGAGGATCTTTCCTCCAATGTTAAAGTATGCCCCAATAACAAAGATCAAGCAGATACCTGCCCTAAAATAATAGGAGAAAATGCTATTGTGGACACTGGACACAGAAATGTCCAATGACTGTTCACTGAACCACAAAATCAGAATGATTGGGAAGGGACCTTTGGATCCATCTGGCCCAGACTCTGCTTGAGCAGGGGCACCCAGAGCAGGGCACAGAGGACCATGTCCAGATGGCTTCTGAAGAGCTTCAAGGATGGAGTCTTATCTCAAGGATTCGTGAAGCAGCAGACAAGATTCTCAGCTTGTACAAATGAATACTATGTGTCGAACTCAGTGGTGTCTTTTGGATATATATTTTATGAAATGTACAGAAAGAAACACCAGCAGAAATATACTACTTACCTTTTTGTTAAGAAAGTGTTAATTGAAAGTGTAAGGGAAGCCAAAGAAACTGCACTAGATGAGCACAATAAAATTTATATAATTACATTGACATAAACTCAGGATCAGTTTAACTACTACAGATCAAAATGAAAAAAATCCTTTTTTAAAAAAAATAAATTTGTTGAACTGCATAAATTTGTTTTTATTTCTTCCTATCTGATTCTAATATTGACAGAATTGAGCTTGTCTGGTTTACTCCTAGGGAAATCATATGATTTGACGATGGGAATCAAAAGAGGCGCTTGGCAGGATAGAGATTTAGAGCATCAATAGAGGCTCTCAATAGAGACTTCAGAGCAATTTCTGGTGGGCTAGTTTCCAAGGGTGGCCACTCTGAAAGACAGGGGATCTCATGAGAGCTGCTTGATGTGCAGTGACAACACCCTCAAAGTACTGGAAGGTTCCACTTGTGTATGCAGGACATGATGCAGGTATGAGGAGGTCAGACCAGCTGAATAGGAAACTTCAGAGCTCAGATGCAAAAATGAAGCATATGGGAGGTAGAAGCAGGAGTGAGCTACTCAGCAGGAATAAAGGAGAAATGCCCAGGCATGCAGGGATTCAACTGGGAAAATCAAAGATTAGACAGAGTATAAATAGGTAAAAGACACGCAGGAATCCAAGAACGGTCTCTATAGGAGCAGAAGAGAGAAAAGGAAGACTGAAGCTGATCTAGTGATGATGGAAACATAAAGGCTGAAGTTTCTATGCCAAGTCCATACTGGCAAGGTCTGTTCTCTGTCTTTCCATGTGTTTAGTGGAATGCAACTAATGTTAGAGTGGGTTAGGGATTACTTAAGAAACCTGAACACAAAGCAAAACAGGATGTATAGCTGATATCATGCTTGTGATATCATATTGTGTCAGAGAATATAGGGACTCCAAGAATGTAATAACGCAACTAAAAGTTAAGGCAAGCCAATCAAAAGCTTTTTTAGCTGTGGTTGTAGTGAAAGAACTTTTCAGACAGCATCTCTCCATCTGCTCCCCTATTCTCTGGGACGTGGCTGTGGAGACCTGGCTTATATACTGCTTCCGTGAAAAAGAAAAGGTGAGGAAATGCAATAATGCTGCAAAAGCAGGTACCCATCCCTGGGAGGGACGAGCTCCTTAAGTAGCTTGTTAACTGTCACACTCCAGCAAGTAATCAAACAGTGAAAATGTGACGATGTGGAGAAGTGGTTTCTGGTGGAGCCTGTGGGAGCAGTGTACCCAGTATTATCTTAGCTCAGAAGTAGGGGATGGGAAACACAGACTGCTAGCTTTCAGTTGCAGGGCTATTCTCTGTCTCTCCAACAGCTTGTGGTGTTTGGAAGTTCCTATGACCACAGCAGAAAATGCCACACCCATCTTGCAGAAAACCAAGGAGAGAAAGCTGGGGAAATCCAGGCCAGGTGGCTGTACTTCATTCCCTGTGAAGATTATGGTGCAAATCCTTCTGTAAGCCATGTCCAAACATATGATGGAGAAAAAGGTGGATGGGAGAAAACAGCACGGATTTGCCAAATACAACTTAGCAAAGAAAGTGGCCAACCTAATTACCTTTACAAATAAAATGACTGAATTTGTGCAGAGCAGTGGATTTCTTTTACCTTCACTTAGGCAAGATTTTTACTTTGTCTCCTGCAGCTTCTCTGTAGCTAAACTGCAGAGATATGGACTATCTGCATGAATTATGAAGTTAAAAAAAAAAAAAAGGCTGGAGCAAGAATTTGAAAATGTGATGGTTATTTGAGAGTAGCATTCCTTTGGTATTTGTACTGTGACAACACTGCTTAACAGCCCCATTAATGGCTTTGGCAGTGGAAGGGGAGGCGTCCTTCACAAGTTCACAGATGATATCAGAACAGTGCTGGATGGGGCTGCTGTCTGAGGTACCTTGACATGTTGGAGAAATGTGCTATCAAAAACTGTATGAAATTCAACAAGAAAAAAGCGAGTCCTGCATGTTGGATGGCATAATGTCTTGCAACAGAACAGGGTAGATACTGAGAAATTAAGCAACTTTTCAGAAAAAGACCTGGGAGTCCTGGATGGTGAGCTAGCAATGAGTCACAGGTGAGGAAGGTCAACCACATCCTGGGTTGCAAGAATGAAGCCAGTGGGACAAGGGAGGCTTTTCTTCCCTCTGTTTGACTCTTGTGAGACAGCATCTGCAGTGCTGTGCACACCTTTGGGCTCCCATACAAGAGAAGTATGGACATAATAGTGTGACCCTATGTGACGACCACCTAGATAGACAGGGACTGGAGCATGCTTCTCAGCAGGACTGGGATGGGTGTTTGCTCATCTCAGAGAAGACAACTTCAGGAAGAACTTACACCGCCTACAGCTACCTCCAGGGAAGGGGCACAGATGTCAGAGTCAGGTTCTTCAGAGAGGTGTGCAGAGAAAGGATTAAAGGCAATTGACAGAAGCTGCAGCTTAGCAAAAAGTGTTCTGAACCCAACCTGAGCAATCTGTTCTAAAGTCACGGATGTCCCAGCTTTGAACAGAGGGTTGGATTAATGATCTCATGGGATCCCTTCTAACGCAAATTCTTCTGTGTTTTACGTTCAACTCCAGAAGTTGAATCTTCTCTTCTTTAACTCCAGATATCAATTTAAATTACATTTAATAAACTTCATCTCTCCAATCTGAGCATACTGATGGTGAGCTGAGATCATTAATATTTCTTACATCATCACTTGTGGATACTTGTACAATTTTCCTTTTGTGTTGTTAATACTTTTAAACTTCTTTCCAAGAACTCAGGCTAAGGAAGGACTAATGTAAATGTAAGCACACTGTTGCCAGCATGCAATATATTCATTTTGTTCTTTTTGTCTGTTTCTCACTAACTGCACTTCAAATTTCCAAATTTCCACATGGCAGCAGCTGATAGAGTCACAAACATGGGAAGTTCATACTGGATAGTTCAGAAGAAGTTTGATAGTAAGCTGTCTGTACATCCAATTTAAGTAAACAACTAATGAAAGAGGTTGGAATCTGTAACTCCTAGAACAAGAAATAACATGAAAGCATCCAAGAAAAGGTAGGTTGTGTTTGGTAGGCACCAGCAGTAAAACAGAGAGCAACAGGAGATAATGAACAGTAATTCTGCAGTAAGTTTCCCTAGCAGTTACAATCTGTGACCATTTGATCTATCTTTGAAATGAGCTTTATGGATACCCTTGAACAACAGACCTATCAGCCTTATTTCAGCATCAAAGTACCCTATTTGAAACATTAAAAGAGGAATTAAAAAAAACATGGAGTCTGTTAAGGCTGCAGCTACTTGGTAGTATATATGGAAGGAAAATTACTGTTCTAAGAAGTCTTTCAGTATATCAATGAAGCTATGGATGACTCATAAATCTGTATTTTCCAAAATCCTTTAAGGAGATAAGTAGTTAAACTGTGCTAAAGAAAAGCTCAGTTGCTGTAATGCAAAATAACAACATACATCAGAACATGGGTAATTAAAAAAGGAGTAATGAACAGTTCACTGTGCATGAAAATGGCTTCCATATAGCCAGAAGTTAATAGAGTACACAAGATATGTGGAAGCATGCATTATGCCAGCATACTCTAGCTGGGTATCTTTAGGTAGACAACTGGCCCCACAGATGTATTCCGAGTTCACAGAGGCTGTCTAACTACACAGGAAAATCATACTTCTAAATGTTTTACATTTTACACAGTACGATATTGGTATCTAAAGAACAGGGGCACTATCTTATTATAAAGGAATCTTGGATGCATGCGAGCACTCCAGGTAATTCTATGAAGGTGCAGGTTCATGCGCACCCCAGCACCTGTTTGCAATTGCTCGGTGGTTTAAGGACAGAGAGGATGGTGTTCAGATCTGCTGGAACATCTGTCTGGTTTGCTGCCCCCAACTCTGCTCTCCTTTCTTTTCAGCTGCAGACTGGTTGATTGCATGGCTGCACTGCTTCTGCGTCTACATCCCAGTGCTGGTAGACTTGTGCAGAAGCCTCGGTGTTAGCAGCAGCAGATCATCCCCTGTTCCCTTTTCTTTCTTCTTCATATTCGGGTCCTCTTTTCTAATACTGATTGCTGTTCTGAATGATTGAATTGGCCAAAGCAGCTCAAGCCGACCTCCATATAACTTTCTGCATTAAAGAAAAGCAGGATCTTTTTTCACTGTTGCACTTCTATTTTGCATTAAATGCTCGCATGTTGTGTCAATACTTACACTATTGTTTATCATGTTTATATATTGTTTATCATTTCTTGTCTGAATGCCTAGTGGCAGCTTTCTGCTACCTGTTAGTAGATCAGGTTACTGTCAATAATCTCTGCTCTGCACAGGTATTCATATATCTCTGTTTTGTAATCTCTTGATTTTTTATTGTATGGAAAAAGATTAATCTTATTTAGTATGTTAACATCAGGCGTATATTACAGATGCTGCATTGTTCACCAAAGGTTTTACATGTTTTCAGTGTGTTTTAGAAATGTGAATGTCAGATCTGACCGCAGTGCTTTAGAAGTAGCCTTAATCCTCAGAGCTGAATGGCAATCCATTTGCAGTTACCCTTTTTTGTTCTGTCATTACTACTTGTTAATCCATATAATTTAAATTAAGAAATTTTTACTTCCCTATTTTTTCACAAACTTGTGCAATTCAGGCGCCTACGAAAGCTTTATCTTAGCTATTAGCATCATACCTTGTTCAATCCAACTTTTGATCTTCAAATGGCAAGCCTCACTGAAGAAATCCATATTTCATAACACCAGGTTGATGGACATTAACTGCCCATATATTTTATTTTTTTTTCTAATGGCATCCTTTTCTACCTTTTCAAGTGAGTCCTGAATATTTGTTGTGTTAATGCCTTACACATTTCTAAAATCAGCCAGTTTAACATTTGGATATCTTTATCATAACGAACTGGAAATTCATGAACTTTTCAAGATTAGAGAAAAATCAACTTTAATCTTTCTTAGATATCTTTTTGACCATTTTCCTATTTTAATACTCTTTGAGACTGTTTCTTCATTCCTGTATTTATTTGCTTTTTTAACATTACCAATGTAACTAAAGATCTGTATCCAGTTATTTATATTACTTCTATTGTTTCAGGTGTGACAGCTTCACATAGTGGCTTGTGATGTGTGGCCAGCTGGGATGCAAGTTCCATTCTGTTCAAGGTGTATTGCATTTGATGTGTCAGAAATGACAGTAAAGTTTTTGTAGGTTAACTAAAACTGAAATCCATTCATAACTATATCTCTATCTATACCTGTATCTCTATCTATCTATCTATCTATCTATCTATCTATCTACCTATCTATCTATCTATATTTACATGTACAAGTATCCTAGAACACAGGTTAAAATGTAACATGCCCTGAGATGTACTTCCAGTATAGGACATGTATGCTGCTTCGCGGTATGTCACAGTATTTATGGCCTGACAGTGTTATTAACTCCAAATTTCCCCATATTCATGAATGATACAGGTAAGACAAACTGTAAAGGAATATTTGTGAGTGTACAGCTGTGATAATAATAACAAATATGCTATTGTTATGAAATTACAGCGCTGTAAGTATTAATAGTGGCAGTGACAGCAACTTTTATTGCCACTTGTGTTAAGATTACCTGTGAATGTACAGGGTTTCTTCTTGTGTGACAATGTCAGAGTTGCATTTATTATTTCCTAAAGTGTGAATAGTCAGCATGTTGAATACACTTATGAATGGAATTTGATCCCCGAGTGGAATATATCCAGTGTATCACAGATATGGATTATAGGATGTTTAAAAAAGACTATTATTTGTGAATCATAGTAGCTTAACTATAATGACATAGCAAAAAGAAATTCTACAACTTGCATGCTAAAATGACTTACACCTACAACAAGGACACAGCCCTTTGCCATAAGGAACTTGCAACATAGGTTTAGATAAAAATATCCTAACAGCAAGTCTGATACGTCCGGTTTCAAAATGCTCTGACATGCTTGTATGAAAAATGCTTTGACCATGGGAGGGGAAACTAGGGAAAACAGTAGAGCAGAGACTGCCAAGAAAACATTTCTGTATAGGTACACTGACCTCCCATAGTGATTCACTGATCTTACTGCTGTACCTGAGGTGTTTCCTCCTTCATAACCTCTTCCTATTCCTTCTTTTCTTTTCTTGAACATGAGCTCACTTTGATGCTAAGTCTAAATAGATTCCTGCACCATATTCGATTTCTGTGCTTTGGACTTGTCATGCATTTAATGAGGAAACCTGAGCTCATGCCTGCAGGACTTGGAGAACCCAGGTAGGTTCTCCTGTGTCACTTCTGTACACTAAGAGCATAGTGGAATAACAACCTACTTGCAATGCTGGAGATAGGCATACATTTGTATGATTCTTATCATGAGGCTGTCCAGCTTGACTTAAAGGGTATGGAGAGTTGTGGTGGGTAGAATGCACGTCATGATTTTTTATAGTTGAGATTTTAGCCATGTCATTCTTATGAGTAAATGACATGTAGTAGTTGAGTAGGCAAAATAGTAAGTCTGCAATTAATTTCACTTTGTTTCCCTGTGTATCCTGTGAGAGCTCATCTAGGTTTCATAGCTAATGGAGAGAAATAGACACTTTAGAGGAAGAAGAATCCTGCTACTCTCAGGTAAAATAAGTCATAGCCTGAGTTGTTTTTGCCTCTAGCAAGAATGTAAACAGCTTAGAAGAGTGACTAAGCTAAGATACCCAACTTTGAGATGGCTAAAGAAAAGGAATTGCACCTTTATATACATACAAGCTGAATGTGCTGTCCTATTATGAACAATAAGAATACTTTTCGCACATCTATATCATTCACCCCAGGGTATTGTCTGTGTGCTCTATAAACATTAATTAATGTGGATTCATAGCAATCTCATGAGGAAAGAATTACCCACAATTTAGAGATGAAGAAATGCAGCCATAACATGTTTGAATAAGTTGCAGAAAAAAACAATGGCATAAATGTAAATACCAGAGGATGCCTCACAGTTGTAGCCCAAAGATAAGGTAATAACAAGGTGTGGCTCACAAATCAATACGGTGTAATATAGTGCTTACTTCCGCCCTATTCAAAGTAAATTGGTTGAGGTGTGATGTGTGCAGGATAATTCCTGATGTGCCCACATCAACTGTGCATTAAACTTGGTATACATCCAGACAGACTAAGGACAGGGCAAGGGTCAGATTCCTATTCCAAATGCTTGAAATGTTTGTGTATCCAAATGACTGACACGTTTGGATTCTGCAGGATGCAGCCTTAATTCAAAGAAATACAGCATAAGCCTTTTCCTTCTAAATGAATGCATAAATGAAGTTATACTGGGTGATGGCATGTCTACTGACAACAGAGGCTACATTTTATATCTGTAAATAACACGTTTCCACAAAGGTTTCCAGGTACTGAGACAAAGTGCACACAGAGAAGGCTGATTGATTCAGGCAGAAAATATGAAGGGACCATTTTAGCAGCTTGCTGGTATAGATGACCTTGATTCAGGATTATTGAACATCCTCGGCCATCAATGTATCAGTGACTGCACAGGCATCCTACTGGACTTTGTTCACATCTTCGGTAATTTTCATGTGATGACTTCAGAAGTTATCTTAAATGTGGATTTGTTCCATATTTTTTGCCTAAATTACTCCTCTCCTCTCCTGACTTTACCCCCTACTGGCATTCTTGCCCAACACCTCTTATGTATTAGAAAGACTTCAAGACCCTGGGGCATGTTTAAAGAACAGCAGCAAAGCTGGTAAAGGTTATGGAACAGGAGTTCTATGAGGAGCAGCTGAACAAACTGGGATTATTTAGTCTGGAGAAGGCTACAACTGCCTGAAAGGAGATGGTGGTGAGGTGGGTAACAGTGATAGAATGAGAGTTATTGGCCTAAGTTGCACCAGGAAAGGTTCGAGTTGGATATTTGGAAAAAATGTTCTCAGAAGGAGTGGTGAGGCCCTGGAATGGGCTGCCCGGGAAGGTGGTGGAGTCACTGTACTTGGAGGTGTTCAAAAAAGGTGTAGATGTGGCACTGAGGGACATAGTGGGCATGGTGGGGAAGAGTTGATGGAACTAGACGATCTTAGAGGCCAACTTAAATGATTGGATGATTCTGTGATTCATGTGCTGAGTTTACCTTTCTGCTTTGCCATATAGAAGCAACAAAGTCACAGGTACCTCAAATGCAAATATTCACACAATTTGCTTCACGTTTGTGTTCTCCCTGCCTCTTTTCATGTCACTCTCTCATGTGCCAGATAATTTCCCAATGACATTTGTACAGTGGTTAACTCTCCTTTTCCACATGATCCTCTCCACTGCTGCACAGTTCATCTCAGCTATGCCAGCTAACAAAATGCCAAATCACTTTTCCTGCTGCTATCTGGGTCATGATACGGTTTGAGTTAACTGCTGGTGTCAACAGCTGATTCCTTCAGACACCATCATCTGCTATGACATAAATGAACAAAGGCTCTCACATCCTTTTCCTGGAAGATACAAGTGAAAGTAATGGAGAGGTTATGTGGTAATGGCGAAGAGGAAGGAGACGCAATCACAGAGACAATGGGGTTCCTGTATTGGGCTTACGTGGCAAGGTTTTGGTAGGGGGAGGTGTTGCAGGGATGCCTTCTGTGAGCATAGCTCGGCACTACCCCATGTCAGATCAGAGCTCCAGCTGCTCCAAAAGGGAACTGCTGCTGCCAGAGCCGAGCCATTAGTGGTGCTGGATGTACTCTGGGAGAGTAGATTTAAGAGAGGCAAAAACTGCAACAGCAGGTGGGAGATGGGAGTGGGAAATGTAATAGAAATGGCCTGCAGACACCAAAATCAGGCAACCTCTACAATTGGCACATATTGTAGATCAGAATACACTGAGTCCTATTAAAGAAATCTCCTTCACTTGAAGAGATGGAATTACACCTATCTTTTCCTTACTCTTCTCTTTCTAGAATCTCCAAAAACAGTATACTTCAGCACTTACTGAGTATGAAGTAACAGTGAAACCAATTCTTTTAACAAGACCATGATGTGGTATTATGTTGTATTATTATTTTCACTAGCAAATCCTCCTTCACTTTCCCAGTTGCTGTAAGTTTTTATTTGATAATAAATAAATAAAATGAACATAAATAAAGTCCTAAATATAGTTTCTGCTTATTTTGACAGCTTTTGATTCAAATATTTCAAAATACACAGCATTTCAGATGGGAATGAATGCAAGTCTTGTTGATAAAAAGCCCTTGCTGGGCTTTTGGTTTTGCCTACTTAAAAGAAAGACATTTTGCCACTTTTTTTCAGAGTATTTTCAGTTGTTCTGCACATGCTTGTGGTTTTGGACATACTTGTTTGTTTGTTTGTTTTGTTGTTGATATATTGTCTGTATACCCTAAAAATGGGGATTATGTTCTTGATAGGTGAAGGAGAAGAAAGTTGTGGCACTCCAGTCTTACACAGTAGTCAGAGTCTATTCAAGTTCAGTAAAACCAAAATATCTTATGCACAAAATCACAATGGTCCATAACAGAAAATACGATATGCATTCTGTAGCAGTGCACAACACCCCACATGCCCCACGTTTGCCTGGCATTCTTTCATTCCTGAGCCACATCACACTGAAATAAAGTATGTGGGAGCACGAGGCATCCCTTATTTTCCCTGATTGCTTCCCTTCAGCCTAGGAAGGAGGAGATATGATTTCTGTCTGTACCAGATCTACAAGCTAAATGTATCCAGAGCCTGCCATTATCTCCTCAGGTAATGAGAGGATAATGTAAGAAGTATGTAGGTGCTCTCTGCATAAGCTGCAGCATACTGCAATGATATGGCCAGGACAGCATTCAGGTGTTTCCTTAAGTAATGACAGCCTGCACATTCGTTTATCGTCCTGCAATCACTTGGCATCATGGTAGGAGCAGGTCAATGGGATTCCTTGAAGCAATGGTGAAAGCACATGTGTTATTGACTACCTTGTTGGTAAGACTCTTGTTTTTCCAGAAGAGAAACGGAAATCATCTTCATCAAGATGAAAATTTATACCTGTGCCTATGCTTCTTATATATGCATTTGCACAGGCACACACATGAGAATGTTAAACACATTGTGAGAATGGTGGGATAGCAGTTTCAGTTATAGACCTTCCATGTGTTCTTCCAATGGAGTGAGTGCCCCAAAGTTCTTAGAGATCTTAGTAAATCCAGTTTCAAATAGCTGCTATTTTCAGACATATCTGAAGAATTTTTCTACAACTCAGGTGTGTCCTTTCAATGCCATTTTTACTGACTTCACATGGTGTAACTAACAAATGAATTAAAAAAGGCAATAGCAAAGATGTATATGACTGTAGGGCTAGATCTTGATGCAAATAAGAAGACTGATGTGGATGAGGAAAGGTGTGGACCTTCCAATTTGGGAAAAAATAAGTGAAGGCAGAGAGAGTAAGGGTATAGTTTTATCTTGTGGAATTAGGAAAGACTTCACCCAAAGAGGACTGTTTGTTTTTTTTTTTAAGAAGACATATAAATACAGTATTACCAAAATGATGCCAAGTGATAGGGCCATCGCTTATGAGTGTGCATGGAAAGCTGATGAGAATTTGGAGTGGAAAAAGGGGAAAAGGTAAATTAATGGTTAAGTTGGACCAGGCTCCAGGTTTTTTTTTAAAACATGCGTACAAGTGTACATGTTGTGTCCCTGAAGGTAGGGAAAAGATCTTCTATGAGTGCTTCCATTTCAGTGTCTTTCAGAATCTTGCTAAACAGCCAAATGTATTTGCATGTGGTGGTCTTAATGACAAGAAGTAAAACAAACATGGCCGTGTATTTTATAGCTCCAGAACACTTACATGCAACAAAATTTACGCTATGGTTAATGCTGCATTGAGAAGAAAATGGAGTAAGGTAGTTACAGAGACAATTAGCTGATATTGACAAAAATTGGCATAATTCCATGGCAATTTCATTAGCACAAAAAGTAGTTTTAAATACTGTTGAGTAGGAGTTCCAAAATGTTCAGTGTTTAGTGGAATCTCTTCTCATTCTGGTAAAATGGATTTCTGTTTACCAGATAATTTTTGTGATCTGTTTTTCATTGTGCTGCAGGTTTTCAATATCAGTGTAATTTTGATATCATGCTTCAACAGTAACCAGTGCCACCTCAGCCTGCTTGGAGTTGTTCAGGTGCACAGCTGAGCAGCATACACGGTATTTTTTGCTACCCCACATTACATTTGGCCTTTAAACTCACTGTCAGGAAATCTGAAATTAATTATTTCACAGCATTTTAAGTCATGCGGGACTACAAAACGAAAATCTGTGAAGACATATGATGAATCACTGCATTGCATTTTATTCTGCTTATACAGAGCAAAATACATTTTTTTACTAAAACATATTTTCAGAAGAATTTGATTAAAAGATTATTATTCACCACTTCTGAAGGCTTTATTTCAGTGGTAATGCTCATGTCATGCCCTGTTTCCTTTTCAGATATGTTCATTTTTATCTTTCAGACATTATTTCCTTTGAACTTTTTATCCAGTACATTAGACATGACTGCAGTGCCTACTTTTTGCTCCCAGTGAAGATACATGCATAAAATAAACAAGTTACCTCCCAAGTCTCATTTCTTTGCCTTTTCTTTAAATAATTAAGAAAGCATTTTTTTTCGTATCTGAAGTACTATTGTGATTCTTTTGTGAATTTTAATGACCTTTCTTTTAATGAATATTCTTTTGTCTAGCATGAGATTTACCAGCACTGTATATGCAAATAAAATGGCCTACCAACTACTACACCCTAGTCACCTTGTTCTTACATGTGGCTTGAATAATTTCCTTCTGCAGTAAAATCACCGCTTTGAGCTTTCTGTCCTTAAAATACACACAGATTTCAAAGTTTTAAAAGATACAGCAAAGGTTTGTAGTTACAAGACAAAATATAGACTGTTCTTGTTGTGTATAACTGTCTCATTTGGTTTACTATGTGATCCAGATTACTGTATGTGTGAATGTCCTACACTAAACCTTTTTCACCCTTACCACTTTGATGACCTTTCAATCATCTCCACACTAATCTGTAGTCAAATGACAATCTACAAAACTGATCTTAACAGATTATTATTATGACCTTAACATCAATTCACAAAGAAACCCACTAGAGATTACAGGAAGCTCTCACCATTATCCTTCAGTGCTATATTTTTTTATCATGATGACATGCATTAGTCAATGAAAATATAAATTGTAGATATATTGTATTTATGCACTTATTAACAAATAGCTGTTCATCAAAGGGCATAAGGCTCATTTAAGAGCCTTTTATAAAGCCAAAATGACTGATACTTTATTTCTATTCACCATCAATAGGCACATCAATGACACATTTTGTTTTCCTCTTGATAACTGATTGACCACTCTGCAATTACTTCATTCTTGTTGCTTCTTGAGCACTGACAATATGGTATTACTTAATTTCCCCAGAATTTTCTGAAAATCATCAATAGAATGAGATAATCTGTTTCACAACTTCCAGATGTAAAATATTTGAGTTAATTGATTTAAAAATACTTATCTTACCTATGTGTTTTTTAATATTCTCCTTAATTACTAATATATATCCGATATTATTTGCTTGAATGTGTGAATATGGATATGTAATTCTTTACTGAGTAGAAGAATCTATTTTAAATTGTTTTCTTTTTATACATTCTTAGGTTATTGTCTTGGTCTTCTACTTTATCCATGTACTTGCCATTTTGCCTGTATCTCAGGATCATAGGATAATTAAAGTTGGAAAGGATCTCAGGAGGTCTGTAGTCCAACATCTTGCTTAAAGGAGCAATGTCAGCTTCTCCTTACCCCAAAATATATTTCTTTACCTTTATTACTGGACTTGTTCCACAGCAGAGCCAGAGCAGACTCCTTGGATCCCAAAAGAAATGTCCATTACTTTTTGGAACTTTTGTTTGTTGACATCCTCTGCAATTTATATAATTGAATCATATTTGAGGTAATAACATACATAGAATTTTGCAGAATCATAGAAAAGACTGGAATAGGTTGGAAGAGATCTTAAAGGCCATTTGGTTCCAGCTCCCTTGTCATGGGCAGGGATACTTTCCACTAGACCAGACTGTTAAAAGCCCCATCCAACCTGGCCTTGATCCACAGCTTCTCTCGGCAGTCTGTTCCAGAGCCTTACCACACTTGTTTCTCCAACTTCTGCTCATGTTTCATATGGTGAACTATGTTCTTGTCTTTTAAATGGTAATCAGTATGTAATGTAAGGGTAATTTCAAATCACTGGTCACAGAATCACAGCATTGTAGAGGTCAGAAACCTCTGAAGATCACCTACTCCAATCTCCTAGATTTCCTGAAAGAAGATAATTACTCTTCTCAAATGCAATTACTGTCTGTTACCCATAAGCAATCCAATTTAGGATAACCAAATGTGGACAAATTACCAGGTGGCAATTGAGGGATTTGACCTGCCTATGTGTCAATAGGTCATTGGTATCTGCCTATATGCTCATTCAAACCTCGTGATAAAAGGCAGCTTGCTGAGGGAGGATATATTTGCCACATTTTTCAGAGATTAAACCAGATAGTAACACGGGTAGTTATGGAAGAGCTGATTTGTCATAAATGCATACCCTACCTTAGCCCACAGCAAGTGTCTGATAAGTTTGTGTCTTCAATTAGCCCCTGCCTGGTATTAATATGAGACCATACATGGTTTCTTTTCAGAAAACATGTAAGATAAAAACTAAGGAAAAAATAATAATAATAAAAAAAAAAGATGTGATATTATTGGTTGCTCTGACAGCTTAAAATATTTTGGGATTTTTAGGCATGGTAATTCAGATTCCAGTCTAACAGTCAACATGGACTGTAATGATGTAGTATGTGAGAAAAATTTAGTAGATCTGTCTAAAGTTGGGTGAGAAATCAGAGCAGACTTTTTTAAGGTACTTCATGGTTTCAAGGAGGAAGTGGTACAAACCAAGTACTCAGCTGCCATACACTTCAGGAAGACAACAGATTTTTGGGGGGATGGACTAGGAAATATGAAACTTTCAGAGAGAGCTCACAGAATAATATAAAGTGCAATGCATTAGATTTGTTCCACCAGGAATGATTTTTTTTTTTCTGTTTAGCAGAAAGAATAAAGATTTACCTCCTTATGTATTTTCATAGAATCTTAGAACGGCTTGTATTGGAAGTGACCTTAAAAAGAACATTCAGTTCAAACGCCTACCACTCATCAGCTCAGGCTGATTAACCCTTTAATTAACCACCTTTGTGGACCTCCTCTAGACCCCGTTCAACTGCTCCGCATCCCTCCTGTGCTGGGAGCACCAGGTCTGGATGCAATATTCCAGATTGGGCCTCACAAAGGCAGAGTAGAGGACTATCACCTCTCTCACCCTGTAGGCCATCTCTTGTTTTGTGTAACCCAGGATACTGTTGGCCTTCTGGGCTGCAAGCAAACACTGCTGGCTCATGCCCAGATTTTCATCTACCAGAAACCCCAGCTCCTTTGAGTATGTTGGATTTGAAGGGTAAAGTGAATAATTACTATTCATGCTCTGAAAATTTTTTCTAATTTATCTTCTGTTACCTTATCTTTTTTTTTTTTTTTTTGAATGAATGAATGAATAACATTGGTTATTAAGACAGCTTTTACTTGTAAACTGTCTTTCCAAGGCATCTTGAAAGTATTGTTAGGCAGTCCTATGTGAAGGAGTTAGTGAAAAGTTTGAGACTTGCCTGTATTGGTTAGTGGCTTTATAAGTAGGAGTACCTGTAAACACCAAGGATTTATGTTTTATCTCGGTTCACAGAAACGATAGAGATCTTCTGCTGAAACCACCTTTAATATCTGTGGGGTAGTTTTATTTTACATCACTCACTGATAGGTCAGATTAAATGCTAATTCACACATATCCCAGTCATCTCCTCTTCTAGGTCAGTCCACAGTCTTTGCTGATGCCTTATTCAACACCCAGCCTGTCTTCAGAGGGTTCAGTATTTTCTTAACATAAAGTGGAATTTCAGACACTAACAGTTTAAATTTTCCAACAACTTTCATAATACAGTGTTAAGCTTAAAAGTTTTCTGATGTGTCTTTATTCAGAAAACAGTCCTTTCATTGTTTTGTTGGTCTGAAAGCATCTTCCTTTGTGACAATCAAGATATTTCATTTCGTCATAATTAAATTCCTTTCTTTCTGTAGTGAAGAGGCACAAGCTTTTCAAACTAGTTATAAAGCAGTCTGCATAAGCATACTCCACAGCTTCCTTTGGCAATATCAGTGCAGGGAATCCTTAACTGAAAATGAAGCCAAGTGCTAATGTCCTATTAAGTGGCTACTGTGCTAATCACCAAATTCTCCTCCTTTATCGGAACTGGCTGGCATAGGTAAGATCAAAATGTTAACCACTTTGCCTTACCTACCTCAGATGGTACTTCAGTTTTGACAGATATGATATCAGAAGTTTCAAGATCACTTAAGGTCCTCTGAGGTCTCTTAATCTTTGAATTTCAGTATTTCCAGTGCATGAGTTAAAAAAAAAAAAAAAAAAAGGACAGCTGGAACGTTCCCCCTAGATAGCATCAGAAATCTGCACTGCCATGATGGCTCCTTTTTCTTTTGTTCCTCTATTTTTCTTCCTGGAGAGAAATCCTCTTGTGATGAAATCCCTCAAGTACTGAATAACTGATTATTCTCATGTCTTTGATTAAACAAAGAAATAAATGAGGCTAGTTTTGTCATATGTCTGGCTACCTAATTTGCTTTGCTAAACCCAGGTTTAGCCCCCCGGGTTGCAGACCCTAATATCTCAGTTGGCCTTTTCATGTCTGCCCACAAATGTGATGCACAGTGGCAGCACTGGTAAACATTACATGTAGGGTGTAATCTGGCTAGCTCAGTTAACTGTAGCAGTGATAACTAACACCAGCAGTAGAAGGAATTATGCAGTGAAAACAAAATACGTTGATTATTTGCTCACACTGTGATGCCCATGTCTTAGCAGCTAATTTTACCTCTGCTGATTAAATTATAGCTAAGTCATGCATGTCTATTCAAGGCTGCTCACACTTGCACTGAAAGCAGGGAGGATAAAACTTTCTTATTTCTTTTTATGAGTGCAATGTGTCTGGACATCTTCTAATTGTTGATTTTAACTCTCAGGCCCTCCATTAAATCATCCTTTGTGATTGATTTCTTTGTACTATTTACCTGTGGGTTACTTTCTGAGTAACTTTCTTTCTTGAGAAACCTTGGGAGGAGGCATTATTCAATGAGTTAACAGTAGTACATGTTGCTACCCCAAGCAGTGGTTCCTTTCCTAACTTACAGCTGCTTTCACATCCTACCACTGAAAGAAGTGCGCAGCTTGGCATGCAAGATATGATTCCTGCAGATCTGTCAGGACAGGATAGAGGAACAGGCTCTGCAAAAAATTGGGATCATATCTTAAGTTACAGACAGATTTCCATGTAGCAAACAAAACTTTTTATCAGTCTATTTAGCTTATACAGCGTTATATAATGTAGGCATTCTTTAAAAAATGCTATTTAGGTACCAAAAGCAACTGCGAGAACATGGAGAAGCACGTGGGATACTGCACAGCCTCACAGCTCAACAGTTCTGGGCCGAGTGTGGGAGTCCACATTGCTCTCTATTGCTGCCCTTGGACTGCTTTCAATAACCAGGTTAGGTCATTTAAGACGAGCTAAAATTAAGAGCTCTAAAAATGATGTCCTGAGGTGGATGTTTTGGCTCTCTTGCCACTATTTAAACCGGTGATAAAAATCAGTTACATATTTATTCCTAGTAATAAGATCTTTAAAAGCACCTCAGTTTTGGCAGGCTTAGTTTACTTATTTATTTCTTTTAAGAAGCTCCTGAGGCCCAGTTCTGGGCAATCTGCCTAGCAGCAGCTTCCGCTATCTTTGTTTCATTGTGTCAGCTCGAGGCACGTTTTTCAGCTGAGAGAATCAGGCCTTTTCATGGGAAAATATAATCCAGAATCATGATTTCAAACCTTTTAATAAGTTGTTATTGGAGACCAGACTTTTTACTTGAGCTTGTATTTTAATGCTTTACATAAACAGCATCTGAAGCAATTTTGCATTTTCAGTTTCCATTCCTTTTGCTTAAGTATTTTAATTCCAACAATGTAAATACAAGCAGTATTTGATATTTCAAATCCTACAGCTCTTCTCAGTTTACATGGTCCCATATTGTGAAAATAAAAATGCTCTTTATTTCTGTTTAATGGAAGATATTCCAGAAATAACCAAGGAAGCTTTTAGTTCCGTTAAATGTTTACTCTCTGCTTGATCAGTTTTCTCTGTGCATGTTGTGAAGTGAAATGATGAGATTATTTGCCTGTACTGAGAATTAAAAGCCAACAAACATTACTTCAGTTTAAGCAGTACTCACAAGCAGGTATTTTTCTGAGACAGCCCCACAGAGTTTATATTTCAGAATAATTTGCTCTCTGACAAGGTCTGATTAATCTGTATTCAGTATAGATTAGAAATAACAGGGTCCACTTTCTCAACCATACTAATGAGTAGTAATTACTGTGTACCTCCACAGAACGCTCAAGACGTTATCATCAAGATGATGCAACACAAACCCGACCTATCTGCACAGCACTTGAATCTTTACAAATAAAATTCATTCAGTTTTAATCCTACAATTTTTTTTTTACCAACTCTATTTTTTTAATGCTTTTCTGAATGATTTCCAATTTGTAAGTGATTTGTAAATGTAATAAAGAGAAGCAGCACAAATCTTTTTGATGCAGCCTATCCAGATCTGTTAAGAAGAAGAAAACAGGCAAGTCTGATCTCTCTCTGCTAGTTTTGGCAGCAAAGGAATTTGTGTCCTGGGTAAAATGATATGCTTCTCTGGTAATAGATCATTATTTTGCTGCAGACTTACAGATTATGTGTGTTCACAGTTCATCTACCACACTAAAATCCTACAGAAGTGAACAGATAAATGCTTAGCCTAGTTGGAGCCTCCCACAAATGTGAGACAAATGTCAAACGCTGCATATTGTTAATATTTGAGTTGTTTTCACAAGATTATTGGCAAACACAGTGAGAACTTTGAAGATAGGAACAAATCTACCCATCAACAGGGATAGGATATGATTTTGAGAGTAACTGACCTAAGTGTTTTGATTATATTACTGAGATAACAGGTGAACCAGTCTGAAAAAATCACTTCATCCCACTACCAGAAGATACACTCCCTGTAAAACGCAATAAAATATTTGAGCTGCATCATTTCAGCTGAGCATCCCATGTTCACTAGTATTTAAGAGATACCCTACATTCTTCATCTGTGTTACAAAGGTAGTGACCTCCAACAGAAGAGCAAGAAAATAGGTAAGGAGTGAAAAGCAATATCTATGAGTGCTTGTCTGTCAGAGTACTTAATTGCTTAAAAAGATGATCTGGAGTGGCAGTTACAACATATTTCTATCCTTGTGTAACATCATCTATACTTCCCCTGCAAATACTATTGATTACCCACTTAGTTCTTTTTGAATGCTTCTACCTATTTTTTTCTTTTTTAACCATTTTCTTTCCTGTTTAGTATCCACCTAAGTCTGTTATATGTTACTTCTGTTCCAACTCCTCCCATTCACTTCCAGTTTTGGTAATATTTTATTTACTATCTTCTTAAGGTCACCAGTAAGGATAAAGATTGGTCAGAATACAATCTCTGTAGCATAATAATACATTGCTTGGATGTATTGACAATTCAGAGGGTGGAGCACTAATGATTGGCTGCTTAAGTAAATTCTGAATCCCATTTCTTCCAGTCATGAAGGGGCACTACATTCCAGCACAAATATATTATTATTTATGTAATGATGACAATAAATATGTTTGCATGCTTATAGTAGTATCTTTCACATGCAGATCTACAGTAATTAAAAATACATCATTGTAATTACTTTTCATAGATGAGAAAGAGGAGAGAAAGCAAAGTGCAGAGACTTAGCAAAATGTGAGTTAGATCGTAGAAGACCCGAAAAGAAAAGGCAAGGAAAAAAAGAAGTTTTTCATCAGCTTGGTATTTATAAAATTGCTGAGGGATGCTGGGAAAAGAGGCAGTTGGCAAGTCACATGTGGCATAGATGTGGGCAGGTCCTTACTTCTGAGAGCCAGAGGAAGTGTTCTGATCTGCTGGATTTACAGCATCTGAAGGCCTGATCCTGTTTTGGTTTGTTGGACATTATTTGTATCTTCTTGGAGCTGCTCAAGGAGGCTTGCTGTGCTGTCATCCACATTGCCCTCCTAACTCACTTGGTTTACTCTTTTTTCTAGCAGATGATTTTTGGAAGACCTATCCCGCCACTGCATTTTTTATCATTCCCCCCCACCCCCCCCCCCCTTCTTTTATTTCTTCTGATATTAAATATCATAATTTTGGTGGGCTTGTAGGAGCAGTGTATGAATCTAGTGTGATATGAACTGAATGACTGGTTAAATATTTAAAGACACTCCATGCTCTTTCAGTTACAAGCAACTGAAAAATTAGGGTTACCCGAATCTAGATTTTACCATCACTTTTTCAGGACAGGTCAAAATTATATGTGGTATCCATTTTTGTTTTCACTGGCTGTGGCAAAGGAGTTATTAAAGGAGTCTTCTAACAACTATAACTGTGTCTACAGCTATTCAGTCTGTAGATGTGGTAGTTTAACTCTGGTAGGTAGCTGAATTGTACCATGTTGTCCACCATGTTCTGAAAATTTCCAACATATGCATACACACACACACAATTGTGTTTTCTTCTGTTCTTCTTACACAGAATTTCAACAGAACCTGTGGATCCAGTATGACCCAAAGCTCGGAACCTGCACAATAATTGTTCACCCTATTTCTCAATTTTGTTCTTTTCCAGTTATTTCCAGCCCACATGAATCTGTAACTCAGTCTGGTCAAATATGATGTAAGTTGCTCAACAGCACCAGCTGGATCTGATGAAATAGATGTGCACAGATGGATATTATCCTCCCACTGAAGGTACCACAACTCACATATCATCACTGATTTCCTGTGTGGCCTCATACACACTTTGTATTAGACATATACCAGAACAAAATATAGAACTCCACTTGAAAAGTCATCCAAGGCGGATTAATAATTATCCAGTATGCAGATGAGTAATCACCTAATATTTGCTGTAGCTAGTGACAACCTGTAGAAGCGGATATTTTAATGGCTCTATAATTATCACTGTTTGAAGTGGGTATGCATAAGAATGCACTTTTTCTCAGAGATTATTGCAGCCAGTGATTACCAAATAAATTCTTAAATAAGAAAGTACTTAAAGTTCTGGGATTGTTATCAGGATCTCTGGGACTGAGGTCTCAATGTCTTTTGAGCACCCTGTATGACATGAGATAATCTGATAATTTTCCCATGTCTTAGTTTTCTAGTATAAATTGTGGATAATAACTCTCATCTTTACATAGGTGTTGAAAACAAAATCTCAGATATTTTCAAGGTCTTCTCATGAGATGGCAATGCATGAGATGGAAAAGCATCTGAAAATGAACTGTCATTGACGGGATAAGAATGCAGGTTTAGCCTGTGTAGCAATTCATACCTGTGATAAACAGCCTGTTTATTTCCAAGGGGAGTAAGTTAAGATCTGGAAGTAGATTAGAAATTGGATTAAAGCCATTCCACCTTTAGCTTAAAAACAAAACACAGTGAAAAAGTATATCCACAAAGGCAGAAGGCTAGTAACAACTTAGGTTAGGAGATGCAGCAGAGGACAGGATGAGGAGAGGCAAGCAGTTTAGAAGGAGTTTGCTTTGCCTTATTTAGCTGATTGTGAGTTTTGCATTTAGACAAAAATAAATGTAGACATTTCATCAACAATCAACAGAGAGGAATGAATACTCTTCCCGAATGTCTCTTACTTCATATGCAAACTGGGAAGATGTAGGATTAGGCTCCCCTGCAATGGCTGCAGAGCACTTGGGCAGGGGGAATCCCAGGTATTTGAACAGACTGGGGGAAGATCTCCTTGAAAGCAGCCCTGCGGAGAAGGACTTGGGGGTCCTGGTGGATGAGAAGCTGGACATGAACCAGCAGTGTGCGCTTGCAGCCCAGAAGGTCAACTGTGTTCTGGACTGCATTAAAAGTGGCCAGCAGGGAGAAAGAGGTGATTGTCCCCCTCTACTCAGCTCTCGAGAGGCCCCATCTAGAGTACTGCATCCAGGCCTGGGTCCCCCAGTACAGGAAGGATGTGGAGCTCTTGGAGCAGGTCCAGTGGAGGGCCACTAAGATGATCAGAGGGCTGGAGCACCTCTCCTATGAGGAAAGCTTGAGGGAACTGGGCTTGTTTAGCTCAGAGAAGAGAAGGCTCTGGGAAGACCTCACTGTGGCCTTCAAGTAGTTGAGGGGAGCATATAAACAGGAGGGGGAACAGCTGTGAGTGGATAGTGATAGGACAAGGGGGAATGGTTTTAAACTGAGACAGGGGAGGCTTAGGTTAGATATTGGGAGGAAGTTTTTCACACAAAGGGTGGTGACGTACTGGAACAGGTTGCCCAAGGAAGTTGTGGATGCCCCATCCATGGAGGCATTCAGGGCCAGGCTGGATGTGGCTCTGAGCAGCTTGGTCTGGTGGTTGGCAACCCTGCACATAGCAGGGGGGTTGAAACTAGGTGATCATTGTGGTCCTTTTCAACCCAGGTCATTCTATGATTCTATGATTCTATGATCACTAGCCTTGACTAACTATTGGCCTTTTAGATAGCTCAAAGGAAGTGAATTAACCCTGCCCTTCCGGTTTTTATGCTCTTAACAGTAGCCAAAAGCTTAATGCTAGCAGTTATTTGAAACTGCAGTAACAAACAATTAAACATTGCACCACCAAATGAGTAAAGATATGACCCAAATTTATTTACTATAAAAGCAGTATAATTAACCCCATCTTCTACATGGCTCTTGCTTGTGCAATGGCTAGCTGTTTCCTGGCAAGTAGCAAAGGTTTACATCCAGATTAAGTAACTTGTTTGACAGAGTAAGAGTATTATTTGATCAGCACTTAAGGAAGAAAACAAAGAGAAGAACAAAAAAAGATAAAGAGCAAAAAATGGAAGAACAAAAATTTAAGACATATGTAAGGCGTAAGAAGACACATCAGAAATATTTATCTGATTCCCCAGGAAGCAGGTGCTTTGAAGAAACAAATCTGAAATAAACTGTGGAAGACCCATATTTTCCAAGCAACAAAGAATGATGAACAATTCTTCAACACCATGGATGTCCCTCCTGAGACTTATGGATTCACACAGTTCAAGGTGGAAAGGACCATTGGATTATCCAGACTGATCTCTTCTTAGCACAGCTTAGAAATTTTTACGTAGTAGCCCTGAATATTGATCTTAAGAAGTTATGCTTAAATATAACATCTTGCTACGAGAATTCTCTCGGAGATGCCAAAAGCAGAATGAATGTGTTTCATTCCAGATCTTTTCCAACTCTTTCTCTATTTCTCAGTTTTCTTTTTGTCCACTCTTGTGCCTCCTTTTTCTCTGTGATGGTCTCCTCCCAAATACAGAACCCCCCTCTAATTTCTTTTTTTCCATCATGTCCAGTTTTGACAAGTCTGTATTCAAGTCTGCAATGTATGGTACCACTACCTAGGAGATCTCATATGTGGTCTTAGCTCTAACAGTTACATACATGCTTTTGGTCATGCAGGATCACTCTTCACAGAAGGTTCCCTTTCCAAAATATTCCCCTTAAATATCTGTGAAGTATTTGTTATTTTTTATGTAACTTCCCTGTAAACACATATGGCACCCATGCAAATATGGCACAGTTAGAACCAGTCCCTGAAGTACTCTTCTGAAATGAACAGCACAAAAAATTCTTACTAACACTTCCTTTTGGGGATTGGTTGATTGAATCAGTTTCTAAATTGGCATTTCTGCACATTTTACTGACTTTATGTACAAAACGGTACCTATCAGACAACACACGGAAGCCAGTCACAATGGTTCTCATTGTTTTAGTGATCAAATACGCCCATCAGTAGGGAAAAAAATGATTACTTACTAAGTCGATTCACAAAGCATGAATCAGACATGTAAATGAACAATATTCTTTGATGTAAATAACAATACTGTTTTCTCTTCCTCCTCATTATTAAAACAAACAAACCCAATAAATTACACATAAAGTTTGAAGTAGCCAGTGATGAAAAGTAGTATGTCACAGAGACATAACAGCTAGAATGAATGCCAATATTAGACACCTGGTGGTTGTTCTTGCTGCTAAAAATCTTAGTTTTTTGTTAAGTAACTACTTATTTTCAGAACAGTTTCTCAGCTGTTGAGTCAACTCCACCATCTAGAATGTTTGCTTCTTCTTGCGGACATATGTACATTGTAGCAATACAGTGGACTGGTTTGCATGCTGTCAGTAAATAAAGACTCTCAGTAAATAAATACTCATCAGAGCTCTCTCCAAATGCTCTTCTAACCAAATCAGTTACACTGAATGTCTGTCATTAGCTGTAATCAATAAGCTACCATCTCTACCACCAAGTTGGATATTTGAGAAAGGTTCTTCATCAGAGGGTGTTCAGGCCCTGGAACAGGCTCCCTGGGGCAGTGGTCGTAGCACTGCTGAAGTTCAAGAAGCATTTGGACAACATTCTCAGACATAGGGTTTGAATTTTGGGTAGTCCTGTGTGGAGCCAGGAGTTGGACTTGATGATTCTTGTAGGTCCATCCAAATTCAGCTGGAATTGGATTCTATGATTCTTAGCTTTAGATCAGCACTTCACACCAGAGACACTGATTATCAAATACCTGCTCAAGAGGATGCATTAGTTACTGACAAATTTTCAACTGGAAGACAACCTTTTTCTCATAAACATATTAGAAAACATCATAGTGTGGTATAAGGATTTCCTTAACATTTGAAAAATTCTTTGTGATTCATTTGTGTATTTGTCACACTTGGATTTGCAATAGGGACATTCGCATTTATCCAAAATCTTACCATATGATCAATTATTTAAAACAATGAAAGAGGATTCACCTGGTACAACTCCTTACAAAAAAACTGACCTCTCTTTTCTTTTGTTGGTCTTTTTTTTTTCATCACATGCTTGTTTTTCTGATTATCATGTCACTTCTGTCATTCAAACTGGAATCGCCTTTAGGTGTAGACTTCAATTGGTATACTTCGTAAATTCCCTGTACATCTATGATTTTATAATGAATAACAAACATAAACAAGTATAAGCAGTTAAGTAATGGTTCTGCCAGCAATCCAAACACCACACATTTTATAATTCACTGCAGGGTACTATATGGAAGCTTCTTTATATTTTTTTCTATTGGTATTACAGCCTTACAGACTTTCTTTCCTTGATCTTCTTCTGTCTTTGATGTTTTTTTCCCCCTCTCACAGAGGTCAACACATCTTCATTCTCATATTCGCTTCGGCTTTGCCAAGATTCTTTCTACAAAGTATTCTAAGTTCTACAGAACTCAAACGACCTGTCCTAGAACGATGAGACTCTCATCTCCTTAAGACACAATCAAAACTCCTGCTAATAGAATACTATGAACTTGAGTAAAAACAGACCCAGACCAGACTCATGTGACTTATGCCATGTCTTTCAGTTGTCACAAGGCTCAGATTCTAGTGAAATATTAGAGCTGCAAGACAACCACACCATCTCTAAATCCATCAAAAATGTATATATACAACAAGGAGTAATGTAGTGGAAGTTTTTCACTCAGAGGGTGGTGATGCACTGGAACAGGTTGCCCAAGGAGGTTGTGGATGCCCCACCCCTGGAGGCATTCAAGGCCAGGCTGGATGTGGCTCTGGGCAGCCTGGTCTGGTGGTTGGTGAGCCTTGCACAAAGCAGGGGGGTTGAAACTAAATGATCTTTGAGGTCTTTTTCAACCCGGGACATTCTATGATTCTCAGTACTTGGAGAAAAATAGGCATGCCCACAGGATGATCCAGTACATTCTAAAATAGGCATTTGGACTTAATTTCTCTCTTAAATGCCTCTTTGCTTTCAGCGCCAAGTGAACTTGTATTGCTATGTAAGACAAGATGCTTGTGTTTTAGATGAGTACAAGATGACTAAGTTTAATTCCAATTAAAACCTTGTTTAGGTATTATATTATTAACACCACATATGGTCTCTAAGGAAAGCTAATGTTAACTAGTAAGTTATTAAATTAATATAGCACATATATATGCATACAGAGAGAATAACTCTCGGCTCTACGGAAACACCCCCGGGGCGGGTAACGGCCCCGCGGCGAGCCCTCTCCCTCATTGCGCCTGCGCATAACCTCTCGCCCCTCCTTCACGAAGCACCAATAGAGAAGCCGGTGAGGATCCGTGACTGCTGTGGGGGCGGTACCACCGTGCAGCTCCTCCAATAGGAAGGCGGGCTCCTTTTTTTTCTTTTTTCTTTACTTTCTCGGCCAATCAGCGCTGGCTTTGGGTGGGAGGGGGATTTTCAAACTCGGAGAGGTACGCGGCCTAGTTTGGTCCGGCCCGAGCGCGGCCTGGTTCTGGCCCGTGCCGGCGGCGGTGAGCGTGGAGCTGCGGTGAGTGCGGAGCCTGGGGCGTTGTTTCCGGCCGTGGGGTTCCGGGTACCCGAGTGGTGCAGGTTATGGGCCTTGGGCCGCCTGCAGCCGTGCTGCCCGCCGGGCTGGCCTCCAGTCGGCCCCGCCCTCGGCTCCGTGCCGCGGGCGGGAGGCGAGTGCTGCCCTGTGGGCTCTGGGTGTAGAATCCGTGCGGGTAGCAGCAGTGCTGGCGGGGCTGCCCCCGGTAGTCGGGCGGCACGAGGGTAGTCGTGGGCGGGGATGCCCGCGGCCTCCTAGGAGCGTTGTGCCAGTCCTTGCCGATAGTTGGGCGAACATGCAGGGGCCTGTGGGCTAGGAGGGGAAAGAAAGGGACGTATCTTGGTGCGTGCTCAGTTCAGCTCTGGTTGGTGCAGGTAGGAACTCCATGGCTCCTTCTCCTGAAGCAGTATCACAGGTTATGCTAGGGTGTCCTGTTGCTGCTGGGCTGCATCCTTGAGCCTTTAGAAGTGAAAACTCTGCCTCGGTGCCTTTGTTGTTGCTCGGCTCTCCCCTACCTGCTGGGAGCTCTCTCACACCATACAGGTTGGTTGTGCTATAGCAGCTCACCTGCATCACTGGTGCTGAGCCTTTTCCTGACTAGCACTGTCCCGTATCTTCCTCAATCCTTTTGTATTTTGTAGCCAACAGTTTCTGTATTTCCTACTTGGAGTTAATGTTGTTAATTCTTTCTTTGAGCGGTGGTTTTTCTGGAGGTTGGTTTTCTCTTCCAGGAAATCATGATTTAGGCTTCAGTGTTTATAGGTGAAGGCAAATGATTATATATGTACATACATTCTCTTACATCTGTGGAGAAGCTTCCTTACTATCTTTCACTGTATTTCTGCTGGTGAGGCCCTGCCTTGAGTACTGTGTTCGCTTTTGGGCCTCTCACTACAAGAAAGACATCGGGACCCTGGAGTGTGCCTAAAGAAAAAGCAATAAAGCTGGTGAAGGGTTTGGAACACAAGTTTTTTGGGGAGCTGCTGAGGGAGATGGAATCGCTTAGTCTGGAGGAGAGGAGGCTCAAGGGAGACCATATCACTCTACAATTAAGTGATGGGAGGTTATGGTGAAGTGGAGGTCAGCCTCTTCTCACATGTAACTAAAAATAGGGCAGGAGGTAAGGGGCTTAAGTAGTGACAGGGGAGGTTCGGGTTGGATATTAGGAAACACTTCTCAGAGTGGTAGTAGCGCATTGGAACAAGCTTCTCAATGAAATGGTGTAGTCACCGTCCCTGGAGGTGTTCAAAAGAAGGGTAGATTTGGCATTGAGATATGTGGTTTAGTTGGCATGTTGGTGCTGTTGTTTATGGTTGGACTAAATGGATTATCTTGGTGGTCTCTTCCAAGCTTAATGAATCTATGATTCTGTTTTGGGGAAAATAGTGGCTAGGTAAAGGAGAGACTTGGTGGCTATACTAGGGAATAGGCTAGAAGCAAGCTATTGGGTTTATCTAGTTGGATAGCTAACAAAATCTTGTAACGATTCTTGTAATCAGGGTATCATGTAGGATGTGAAGGGAGCTGAAGCTAGGGAGGAGTTGTGAGGTTAATGCAACTTGTTGGATAACAGGTTTTGTTCCACCAGCAGTTATCTATTAAGCTCACTGCTTTCTAGGAAGAACATCTTTTAAAATCTGTCCAGGCTAACAAAAGCTACAGAATTCCTTTCGTATTCCTATCATTGCAATTTGTTCTTCTGACCTAAAAAATTGCTTTTTTTTTTTTTTTTTAATCAAGCAAGCTCTCTGCTTTCATAACTTCTCACGTTCTTTAAACAAACTCAGTCGTTTGTAAGCTTATCTGTTCCTTTAGATTTGTAATAAAGACTGGTTTCTGCTGCAGTACCTGCAGAATAAGTGGATGAATGACAGATAATGCCAAGCATTTCTCATGATTGGCCGTGTGTACATGCTTCGGTTCTTCCTTGCCTTGAACACAAATGGCAAAGTCTTGAGGGCAGGGGCTTTTATACAGTTACCTAATAGATTCTAACATTCATGAAGGGTCTATATTATTACTGTTGTGTTTAAGCGGTGTTGATGTAACTGCACTTGAAAAGGATTATAGTATAATATTGCTCTGCTTCCTGTAATGGCCACAGTTTTCTGTCCTACCAAAAGTATGTGCTTGAGCTGCAAGCAAATTTGAATATTGAAGAGAATACATGAAAAAAAAAATGCAGAAGCTGTAGAAGATGAAGGTTATGTTTTCTTTTGTCTTGTTTGTGTGTGTGATTTTTCTGCCTGTAGGGAGGGCAAGATAGCAGCTTAAACATAAGGGGAAAAGTGGAAAAGTGCCGGAAGAACAACAGAAAAGTTCCTGATTTGGTGATGTAGGTGGCAATTTTCCTCTTCTGCACAAAGGATTTAACTTTGTTATTCACCATATAGTATCTTTGTAGAACTTTTAATCAGCAGAGCTAGACATACATTTAATGTAATAGCTGTCATCGCGGTAGTCTGGGAATGTAAGCAGAATCTAGGTAATGGGATGGCATAAGTGTCTTTTAGTAAACTGGTTGATTTCTTTTTTTAATTTTTAGGAAAAGGGCCAGGCAGGCTCTTGGATGCTTGCTTGAAGTTTTGGCTGCCTTCTGCATCTCCTTGGATTAGCAGATAAAT
This sequence comes from Alectoris magna, assembly GCA_030625065.1. Classification (NCBI taxonomy): domain Eukaryota; kingdom Metazoa; phylum Chordata; class Aves; order Galliformes; family Phasianidae; genus Alectoris; species Alectoris magna. The sequence continues at coordinate 80,846,641 of CM060562.1, read as the reverse complement.
TTTAGTAGATTCCAGGGTCAGGAAGAGTGTGTCTTTTTTAATTATTGAACAACAACAAAAGTATTTTATACTTTCTCAAAGTTTTCATTTGAGGAAAGAATTTATCTTGATTTGTTCAGAAACATTGTAATATATCAGGACTATAGAATCACAAGGTTGGAAAGGACCTACAAGATCATCTAGTCCAACCATCCTCCCATTATCACTGCTACCGCAAGCCACTAAACCATCTCTCGTAGCTGCTCATGCCTCTTGAGCACTGCCAGGGACGGTGACTCCACCGCCTCCCTGGGCAGGCCATTCCAGTGCCTGACCATTCTCGGAGAGAAAAAGTTTCTCCTTATGTCTAATCTTAACCTCCTCTGGTATGACTTGTGGCCACTTCCTCGGGTTCTGTTTGTTGCCTGGGAGAAGAGGCCAAACCCCTTCTCATAAATATAAATAACCATGATTTTGCAAATCCATCATTTCAAGTCTGAATGCTACTATTTCTCTTTATTATGGATAAGTTTTATTGGGTCTGTTGCACGTGGAATCCTATGACTAATCCATGTGGCCACTTCATCCTTTTATAATTGAATGCACATATAATTGCGCGTTGATGTTTTAAGTCTTCACTGTCTTGTCAAATTTTGAAGATGCTTCACGAATTCATGGCAAATGCTTCTTTTGAAAGTAATCATGTAGCGTGTTGAGCCATTGTGATACTCTGAATACTTGCTTGTGATTGGACTTTGGCATGAGTGGAAGAGTAGTTAAGATTATGCTCTCAATATATTTTTCATTTATACATTTCATACCCAGCAGATGCTTCTGGAAGCGTTTGCTTATAGTCCACAAGTAATTCTTGAGCTTTTCTTTTTTGGTGCTGGTTAGTATTGTTAGTAATTAGGAATAGTTTTATTGGTTTGTTTTAGTGAAAACTCTGTTTTTGTGATGTTATGTATATGCAGAAAGCTTACAGTACATATTGGTGGTACCTTTGCACTTCTGAATCATTCAATTTTTGTTACTCAGGAACTTCTTCAGGATGAAGGACTACATTTCTTGCCATTGCTGGATTCTTGGGATCATCTGAAGTAATTCGACCCTCATCTGCTTCGACTTTTTGATAAAGCATATCAATTCTTCAGAAGTTTTCTCCATATTGTACATATTGAACCTTTGTCAGTTAAGAAGCCACATACCAGCAATGTAAGTTTGGCAATTGACTTAAGGTCAGGTTTATGTAGAAAATTACTTTTTTTTTTTTATCTGCTACTTTTGACAGCCTGTCACTAGAAAAATAAAACCCTAGCGTGGATGAGGAAAACACAAATGCAGTGCTTAAATAATATATCTGGGAATCATTAGCAATTTTAGTTTTAATGAAAAATCAGTACTGGAACATATGACATAAATTTCTTTTGATGTTCTTGGTGTTTAAAGTTGCCTAAGGCTTAGCTTCAGGAAATTCACTTCATCCATACTCTTAATGGGTACAGCTCAAGGTCTGATCTTTAAGAATGTTCTCAGCTGTAAAGAGGAGATCTGGAGTGAGAGTTTCTGTATCAGTTAAGGGCAAAACTCCAACAGGCACTAAAACCTTGTCAATAAGGAGATGATCTTGTTCCTGTGAGGTAATTAAGTATCATATTTGGAATGGCACGTGAACAGTCTTTGCTACAGTAATCACCTCTGTCATTTTTAGCAATGTGATTTGTAAAAGGTGGGATTGTTTATAGAGACTGTCTCAACTGCTTAAGATGATTGTCCTCTATGTACTTTTGGATGGAATGTGTGTTGAAATACTTTTTTTAAAAAAAAAAAAAGATTTTTATTCAGTGTACTTCTGTTTTGATGGGGGGAAGTTCTTGTAGTCTTACCTCACTGAAAAGTTGTTTTTCAGATAGTGCTGATTAATATGTTGTTTCTAGCTTACTCATAGTTCTTTCTGTGGAGTTTTTGATTACATCTCTCGGGGTTATGTTTATTTCTTCTTAATACTGCTGAAAATACTTATTTTTCTTTAGAAAGGAAGGAATCACTTTCAAAACTTAGTGGATTTTTTGCTATTCTACAAGTGAATGTCTTTAATACTTAACACACTTTGTCAGGCTAAATCCTTGGGCTTTACATACTAGGTTCAAAATAATGTTTCTAAAATAATCTTTTTAGGTAGATTGGAGTGTGCTTTATGTTCTTGATAGCTATTTCTAGTGCAGGAAGGACATAACTTATGGCAGCTTCTGCTGTATGAAGAAGTTCTGTAAGCATGATGAAACTTTCTGGTTGATGGTCTCTGGGAAAAGCTGAGTCTGCTGCTTTCAAAGAAGTACAAACTTTGGATGATAATTGCTCTAAAAATTAGTTTTGAGACTCCCAAAAGAGAGTGAAAGGCTTATTTCTTAGGAAGTGGGTTTAGAGGTGGATAGATGAACTATTTTTTTTTTTATTCCATTCTGTTCCTTCTCTGTAATTATCTAAAATGGATCTTCTCTCTCCCTTCAAGCAACTTTTTATTCACTTGTTACACTTAAATGCACACATTCTGTAATACTTATACAAGCAATGCACTATGGTAATTTGTTGCATCTTACTTACTTATTCACCTGTATTCACTACGTTCACCATTTGTGTAATCTCTTAGAATTCTTTTGGAGAGAGCCCTAGGATGTAAAATCTTGCAACAGGGGAAATTAGTGTAGACTAAGATGAGGAAATATTTCAAAACATTTGGTTTGGAAGTTCAATAATATAAATAAATGCAGCGTAATTTTCAGTTGAGTGCTACTTTAAGGAAGAATATTGTTAAAATTGAGGCATAACCAACACAAATATACAGGTATTTTTAAGATTGTCTCTCACCATCTACCTGTATGTGTTAAATAAAAGAAAATATCCTGCCCATGGAGGGAAGAAGTAAGGCTGAAAGATAAATTATAAGTTTCAAGGCACTACAGGATGGTTAATGCTTCTACTATTAATGCTGTGCCTGTGGTGGAAATGGAGAAAAATGAGAATAGTTAAAATTTCTAGTTTGTAGTATCAAACTTTCTGTGTAAAAAGATGTTTACACTTGGTGGAGTTGTGGTAGGACTGAGGTATGTAAGGTGTCAACCTGGCCTTACAGGTGCCATCAAATGGAAGAGTCTCCTTCCTCCCTTTCCTTTTTCTTTTCCATATGATGAGAGAGTTAAGCAGAAACACCAAGGTAGCAATGAATTTTATATATATATATATACATACATATATATATATATATAAAATTTAATATATATATATCATAAACCCTATCTGTATTTAATGTAGGATTAGTTTTCTGTGCAGTTTATCTCTGAGCCAGGTCACCATGAGGTCAGACAAGTCCTTGTTCTATTACTGTTTGTTTGATAGGTGTGTCAGAATGTGTGGATAGAAGCAGAACTACTTCTTAGTGATGCGAAACTGTGGATTTAGGTTGTGGGTTAATTAAAGAACCCTATGTGTTCTGGTACTACTTCCCCACTCGAATTTGATTGGAACACTTAAAGACACTGCACTGAAAAGGGCAGCTGTGATGCATGGACTAACATCTTGGCAGATAGTTAAGTGTACTGATTCCTTTTGCTCATTCAAGTTGACTTCTATTAAGAAGTTTACTTGTGTAACCAAAAGACAAGTCTATTAGAATAGTTATTTAATGTGTAAGTCTCAATTTGCAAAATATAAGTGGACTCTCCTGTGTTAATTCCAATTAATGCCAGTCGCAACTGGGCTCTTTAGTAACTTCCCTGGTTTCATCTTCTGTCTGCAGATGGAGGAGGAGGAGGATCTAAGTGAAAGGGGGTTGCCACGAATTGCTTCAATCATGAGTAGAGTTAGAGACTTGAAAAACAAATACAGAAATGAAGACAATATCACAGATGAACTGAACTGTACTAAAATATCAGCTGATACAACAGGTATGTGTTTGTAATCTCTTTCAGTTATGCAACTGGAGGAAGTTAGAACTATTAACCAAAAGGTTTTAAAGTGCAGTGTTTCTTCAGTATTAATGACCATGAAGTACATTTAATCTCCTTACTTTTTGAAAAATTATAGGGGTGGAAAAACAAAACAAAAACCTTGTAATGTTAGTATTGCATGAAAACTTTTTTCTTGTATTCGTGTTGGCTACGTTTTATTCTGCTTTGTTATTTTTCTACCAGATAACTCTGGAACTGTTAATCGAATAATGATGACAACAAATAATCCAGAAGATTGGCTGTGTTTCTTGCTTCGGCTGGAGAAAAAGGGTATTCCTCAGATGGACTTCAGTTTACTGAATAGACTCATTGGTCGCTACAGTCAAGCAGTAACTGCATTACCTGCAGAAAAGCACAGTGAAGATGAGAACTACGCTCGCATCCTTGTGAGATTTGCAGAGCTGAAAGCGTAAGTACAAATTTTCAGTATAAGAACTCTCATCAATGACTCTTGGATTTTCATGGTGATAAAATAGTGTGGTGTTTCCTTGTTAGCGACTCCTTGAAATTGAGCAGCTTTGGTTACTCCATAGTGCTTGCATTTGTTGTATTTGTTGATGAAAAACGATTCTTCAGAGCAATTTGAAGTAGAGATGTTGGTGCTCTTCTTTCTGGACAACATATATAGAGTTCATGGGGGAAAGCAGCATGAGAAACCTCTTTCTAATTGCAGATTTACACTGTAGCTTAGAAGAAGTTATATGAGGGAAATCTGATGTAGAACTTTAACACAGACTGTAGTTTAGCAAAGGTTAAACTGTATGCATTCTAAGTTCAGGATTATTTCTTTCACTTGTGTAAGTGTCCTACTGTGGCTTTGTGCGAGTCAGTTTGCTATTATCGAATTTATCCAGCCAAAATCCAGTGGTCTCCCATTGCCTGCTCTTTTTTTCTCTCTTACTCTGAAAGGCTCATCCCAGCTATATTAAATAGCTCCTTTAGGGATGGAAGAATGTCTTAGAATATCATTCTATACTTTTATGACTTATGAAGCAAGTTCTGTTTGTAGTTTACTGCTTTGACTAGTGCGAATTTAAACTGTGATTATTCAGATATTTTCAGATGTATTTTAGGGCAAGATTATAACTTTTGGTAAGAAGTTCTATTGTCACTCTAAATACTATGAAAGTATATTTTTGAAGGGCTGCATTTCAATGTCACAGTAATCTTTAACAGTAGAAGAAGTGGTCTCAATGCATATAGCTAGTATTTTTTTGTTCATTATACCCCTTCTATTAGAACTCTAGCAGGTGTTTTGATCTTGCAGTATGATGTAGTCTACCTCTTTTTCTGTACTGTCATCTGCATGGGTTGCATTGGTGTTAGCTAAAACCGCACAATGGAAGTAATCTACTGATTGTTTATCAACAGCAGATTCAGGAGTGAATAACATTCTGCTGTGAATATACAGCATCTTGAAGACAGAAGTGGTTTCTGTTTAAGTGTTGGAGTAAAACATAGTTCAGAAATACCTCCCATTTTTAAAGATATGGGAAGGTAGTGCTCTTTTTTGATGCTCAGTTGTTTTTCAAGTTTTTTGAAGATTTATATGATGCTTTTTCTGTTCCACACAGACTTCCTGAAGTTTTTTCCCCACAGATTCAAAATCAAATATCCTTAATGTAGTAATTGCTCCCTGTTTTCCTCCCTTGCCCCTCTGTCCCGTTTTGCAGCCTCCTTATTGTAGAAGTGGATGCAGTTAGATAGTGGTGTCAGCATGCAGCTTGGAAGGTATTGGTGGGTACTCTGGGGGGAAAACAGCTGTGTTTTCTTTATTACTATTGATGCTATTCCTCAAAATGAATACCCAGTCTTTCTTTTCATATTTGAACACATTTTTCTGTTTGGAAAGGGCCAGTTTGATTTATTTCAATTACTAGGCATTTTTTAAAGACTCTGCTTTCTATATGTACTTCATGAACGATTCATTAATGATTTTGAGAAAAGAACATAGAATGTTGGTATGTGTTTGATTCTATGCTCTGTAACTAGTGATGTGCTGTCTTTACAGTCTTCAAGATCCAGAGGAGGCACGAGACCAATTTCATCTGGCCAGACTGAACTGCAAGAAATTTGCTTTTGTGCATGTGGCTTTTGCACAGTTTGAGCTATCACAAGGTGTGTAGTAACAAACACCTTTTTCTGTCTTGTGTTGTTCTACGTTGTCTTTAAACCTCAGCTGTTACGTTTTGCAAGGAAACTGATAGGTATTAAGTCAGAAAATGAAATAACCGTATCATCTTTTGTGATAGAAATTTAATTAGAATGTCTTCATTTCTGATACTGTTTTACAGAGATATTAGTTTTTTTTCCTTTTTAGAAAAAAAAACTTTGAAACAAGGTGAAAACTGGCTGTCATTTTTATTTGAGGACTTTGACTTTATTGACAAATGAGGTGGTGTGGAAAAATGATCATCAAATCTAGGTGATAATATTCCTTTAGATGCTTCTGACTCGTGAAGGAGACCATCTTTGCCCAAAAAGCAAGTGTAGATCTTTGTATTTTGCTTAAAATAACAAAGCACTGAATTGTAAATGCAATTTGATTGATTTAAGTTTTCCTGTTGCTTAAGTTCTTTAAGGAGCTTGACTGCTTTTGTTTCCTGTTTTGTTGTTGAAAGTTGTTATTGGGACAGTGGAGATGAATATCTTCTGTTGCTTAATACTAGTAGTAAGCTAACTTGTTTCACAGTGTCGTAGAAGTCGTATTTCCCATCAAGTCATAAAATCATAGAATAGAATCGCTCAGGTTGGAAAAGACCTTTAAAGATAGAGTCCAACCACGACCTAACCGTAATACCCTAACAACTGTCCACTAAATCATAGGATCGCCAAGGTTGGGAAAGACCCACAAGATCACCCAGTTCAACCACCCACCCATCACCAGTAGTTCTCACTAAACCATGTCCCCTCAACACAACGTCCAAATGGTCCTTGAACACCTCCGGGGTCTGTGACTCCACCACCTCCCTGGGCAGCCCATTCCACTGCCTGACCACTCTTTCAGAAAAGTAGTATTTCCTAATGTCCAGCCTGATCAGGGAGCAGGAGATAGTTCTGTCAGTGTTTAAAATAGAATGGTACTCTGTCAAGTTTACTGCAGTGTTTTAGGCAAGCCGTTTTGATAAGACAGTGATAACATTTCTTAAAAAAAAAAAAAAAAAAAATGGATGAAAAAATGGAAGAATAATGGAGGTTATGGATGCTCCATCCCTGGAGGCATTCAAGGCTAGGCAGGATGTGGCTCTGGGCGGCCTGGTCTAGTGGTTGGCAACCCTGCCCATGGCAGGGGGGTTGAAACTAGATGATCATTGTGGTCCTTTTCAATCCGACCCTATGATTTTATGATATGATTCTAATATTTAAACTGTTTGATAGGACTAGTTGCACTGAGAGCAGGTTTCTTGAAAATACTTCATGCTGTTGCCAGGTGTACTGGATCTGGCTTGAGTGGAGGTTTTTCTTCATAGGTTCTGTGTTTTAGGTTTGAGAATTTTTTTTTTTAACAATGCTGGTAGCACATCAGTGTTTTGGCTGTTGTTGAACACTTGCCCAGTCTCAAAGCTTTTTCTCTCACTGTGTTTCCCACCACCCTGAGTATGCTGGGAGTGGACAAAAGGACAGTTGATTCAAACTCTCCAAAGGGATGTTCTATGGGAGATAATATAATGTTCAGCAGTAAAAAGCTGGGGGATAGTCTTTTCACAGTAGTTGCTTGGAAACTGATGGGGCACCATTCTGCTGGTAGGAGGTGAGGATTGCTTTGTGTGACTTGTTTATTAGTTTTATTCCCTACTTTTTCTTTTGTTTATTAGACGCTATCTTGACCTATAAGTTGTGGGGTTTTTTTCTTGCTTTTGCTATTCTAGCTCTCACCTACTCTTTTGGGCTGAGGAGTGAGTGAATGACTGGTGATTGCTTCATTGTTGGTCAAGGACAACCCATCGCACTCAGCAAAGTCTCGGTGTTTTAGATGATTTTAGGATTTATACCTCTTCAGTTTCAAGATGACTGAAGACTAAGCCATTTTAGACTAAATAAATTATGCCTTAAATATATTCAGAAAAACATATCCCCCATCCTTTGGGCTGTTAACTAGTCCACAGAGTTCATGTTAACTTATGTTGCTTTCTCATTGTCTGTATGGGAGGTGACCTGGGTCCTTGGCAGCAGAACTGCACTACATATAAACACGCTTGTCTTTGTGGGTTGGTCTTAATTTATCTTCCCTCTACAGGTGAACTGGACCACAGGCATTCCATTAAAACTTATATTTGAAAGAAGAAGCCTTGGTGAATACATGTTGTATTTTTTTGTGGTTTCTTTTTTCTTTTATGGCTTTTGTCAACATAATGCAAGCTGGTGTATACTACCGAATATGAGAAATTCTCCACTGAATTTACTGCAGTAGATAAAACTAATCTACACTCCAGATTCTGAAGGCACCTTACTTTTTATATTCCTTTTTATGCCTGCTTCTGCTTACACAGGACTACTGTCTGTGGAGAATAAGCTTAGCATTCCTTTGTTTTACTACACTTTAGGATACAACTTAGATATTTGAAATGGTTTGCTCTATTGGACATACTTCATTTAAATCAGTGAGTAAATACTAATTTCTTGAATTTCTGTTTTTTTTTCTTAATTCCAATGTGTTTCTTAAGCAAATCCCATTTGTAATGGGACCAGAAAGGCCATGGCAATTTTCCTCAGACATGCTTGCCACAGAATAACTGGGGAAGAATACTGAATATTTATATTTCCACAAAGTTGGGAAGAGAGGGCAAACCTTTACATCTCTGACTGAAATTCCATATTTTTTCAGATTAGTCAGTTATCTGACCAGCCATGTTCTGGTATTGCTTGTTATTTTGAGCTTTATAAACAGTGGTTAAAAAACTTGATTACATGCAATGCTCTCAAGACAAACTATTGGTTAATTAAGGTAATAAACTGGTAGTACTGCAATAACAAAGATACTGGTAAATATTTATTGCAAGTGTAAAACCCACTGTATAACTTAATTAAAATGTAGAAATGTTACAAGCGATTACTAATAACTAAATTTCATCCTTCTGTCACAATAGACTCATGAACTTAGTAACCCCACAGTTAAGGGATGTGCTCATGCAATCATGTTTTGTTTTTTTTTTGTTTGTTTTTTACTTTGACAGCAGTCAATCTGAAATGAAATCCTAATCCCACAGGAATTAACAAGTTTGGCTTTGTCTTCTCTCTTGTGTGGTTTCTGATTTGTATCTGTTACCTTTGATCAGGTTGACACGACATTTGGTAATATATTCTCCCTTCTCAGTGCTTCAAACAGGATCAGTCATTTCAGCAGTGCATTGGCAGGCCTGCCACTTTGTTCTGAACGAACCTTTTGCATTAGGATGAAAAATTATACATCACTTGTACAAGTATAATTTATACAAATTATACACTTCCTTGTTTTGAGTAAAAGCTCAAGCAAAAATTTTGAAACAGTGATTGACCATGATACTGATTTGCTTATAAACTGAAAGCTCATAGCCTGAAAATGGAGTAACAAAGGTGACACTTGTTCAAATAGGCCGGATGAGGAGCTGTCCCTTCCTTTTGTGCCTTGGGTTGGGTGCTTAAAGCAAGATTATTGAGAATTGCTCAAAGCTCATGACTAAAATAATAAAATTCTTTTTTGGGTTCTATGAAGTGTATTGCTTAGCTGTAGATAATTCAGGCTTTTTTGTGAAGTACACTGTCTGACTCATAAGACACTTCTGGCTTTGCTTCTTTGCCTTTGTTTCCTATCTAATAAGGAGGTTAGAATGATTTTTTTTTTTAATGTAGGTGTCTTTCTCATGTTCTTGGTTATTTGATGTGACGCTTAATGCAGAGATAAACTATTCTCATTTTGAATATCATGTCAACTTAAAGAACTGCATAGTTAGTTAATTATTATAACCACGGTTAGAATGCTGACTAGGGGTTCACAAACAAGCAATCCCAACATACCAACCAAAAACATCCTCTCTGCAAAAAGCCCTATTTACTTGCAAAGAATTTGGGAGAGAAATGGTATTTGATCAAGGGGTTTAAAAGGCAGTTGTTATGAGTATACGCAAAATAGACCTAAATGAACTCATAGCTAATTTTGTTTTAACATTTACTTATTTCCATGTCAAATGTTATGGATTATTCTTCTTGCTTGCTCGAGCAGTGAGAAGTTTTGCCCTTCTGGCTACAATCTGAACTGCAGGCAACACTGACATTCACCTTCAGTTATCAGTGGAGTTTTGAGTGCTAGAGGAGGCATGGAGCTCTGTTAGAGCATAATTAAAACTTACTCTTACAGGTGCTACATCTATATAGTTCAAGTACTTCACCCTTTGTTGCTCTGGAGATGAGGAATAAGACATTAAGAACTTATTAACAGCTGTAACGATGTTGCATCACTTCTTCCTGATGCTTTCTGAGCAAAATCCAAGGGGAAGATTTTGGTCACAGTGCATTTATTTCTTTATTCATGTCTGGTACTTTTTTATAGCAACATGTATATATGCTCATACGTGCAAGATGAATGCTTTAACATGTCTTTTGGTAAAATACACCCCATCTTTTCTATTTCAGCTTATGGCAAGTAGTAATGTGTAAAACTAATTATAATAAAGAACAGAATATCAAAACTAAAACGAAAGCAAATAAAGTTCATCATCCCTGTTCAGCCTGGAGAAGAGGAGGCTCAGGGGAGACCTTATAGCTCTCTATAACTTCCTGAAGGGAGGCTGTGGTGAGCTGGGGGTCGGCCTCTTCTCTTGTGTAATCAGTGATAGAACTAGAGGGAATGGTTTCAAGCTGCGCCAGGGGAGGTTCAGGCTGGACATTAGGAAATATTACTACTCGGAAAGGGTAGTCAGGCATTGGAATGCACTGCCCAGGGAGGTGGTGGAGTCATCGACCATGGGAGTGTTCAAGAAACGTTTGGATGTTGCGTTGAGGGGTATGATTTAGCTGGGAAGTATTGGTAATGGTTGGACTCGATGATCTTCTAGGTCTTTTTCCAACCTCGATAATTCTGTGATTCTGTGATCCCTTTTCACCCTTCTCTTAATTATAGTTCATTCTGGATTGATGATGTTTGACTCAACTGCTGCTTTTAACCTCGATTATTATTAAGTGCATTAAAAATATTTTATAATGCACATATAATTTTATATCTGGTCAGATAAGTGCAAGTCCATAAAACTCTTATGTCACGGGGGGGGGAGGGACCTACTGATTTTAGCTTTCGTGTTTTCTTGTGGTTCTAACACCAAAGAAATGTTGAGAATGCAGTTTTGAAGTCGTAAGTCATGTTTTATGACTTCAGGCTCAATTTCATGTGAAAAAAATGGCTTATGTGATATATTTGTAAGTACTTCTAGGCAGTATTCCAAACGCAGAAATTGAAGGGGAAATGTGCAGACTAAACAATGGCTTCAGAGAATGATGGAAAACTAATATGACACTATAAACATAATTATGTCTTCCAAAGAAGAAAAAGTCTGTAAAGACCATGTTGCTACAGTGCAATTGCTTTTATTTGCTTCATCTCTAATGTTGTGTTCTTTATTACTTAGGAAATGTGAAGAAGTGTAAACAGCTCCTTCAGAAAGCTGTGGAGTGCTCTGCTGTCCCACTGGAAATGTTAGAAACTGCTCTACAAAACTTTAATTCACAAAAAAAGCACTTGCTTTCAGATGAGGAAAAGGAGAACTTCGCAGGTAATTGCAATCTCTTAAAATATTGATGGATTTCAAGCACGTTGTACTGCTAAATGGAAAAATTATTTCAGCGTTTGTCCTTTCTAGATACCAACTCAAAATCCACTGTTGTCCAGTAAACAGGCATATTTGTCTATTCTCCATCTTAAACCTTCAATACCTGGTTCCATCTCTTCTCAGGAGTCATCAGAAAGTAAACTGTTTTTTGTGAAGGGTGTCTTTTTTGCTTTATATGAGGACACAGTGCAAAATAAATCTGATTTCATTTTTAAGGGTTCTGTCTTCAGAAGCATGATAGAGATTTGCTGTTTCCTTTTAAGTTGACCTTAATATGAAACACTGCTTATGGAGAGGGTAATAAGTATTTGTCAGTGCTTACAGTATTATTCAGTTGTGGTGTTTGTTTTTAATAAGCTTTGTTTTCTTACTGACCTCAATTCTACATCTGATGAACTGTGTCCCAGGATAAGTTAATCTTCATGGACTGTGCCATTTGTACCTGATGTTATTTGCTTAATGCAAATCTTAAAGGTATACCTGTGAAAGAATACGTGCAAAATGTTTATCTGCTATTTAGGAATCAATGAATTCAGGGGAAGAGTGGGCTCATCTAGTTTTAGTTTACCTTATTTTGTAACAGTAAGTACTTGAAAAATGCTGTATTTCTGTGCAACTATTTATAGATGAAAGTTTTTGAAAAACAATAACACACTAGAAATGCTGGGATATAGATGACTTAAATGACTGAGCATTGCTTTAATTGAATTTTCATGTTACTTCTGGAGCAATAAAAAGGCTTATCTCTTAATCTGCAGGCATTTAAGACTTGTCTGCTTAATATTCTCACTTAGAGAGCTGCTTTTTGAAATTTATTTAAAGATAGTAATGCTATGTAATACGTTTCTTCACATGTCAAAAGATTGTTCAGAAAGCTTTTGACGAGTTACATGCTGTTATAGAGTAATGATGCAAACATAAAAAACCTCAGCAAGCCTAGAAGTTTTTGGTTTAATTCCCCTTCCCCTTCTTTCTTTCATGGATGGCATTATAAATATCTGACATATGGGGGGATAATTTGGAAGAGAAAAAAAACATATGTTCTGAATAGGATGAGAGAGAGGCTGTCTCAAACCAAGGAGGAATTAAAATATTGTAGATCATCTGAATATGAGAGTCCGATGGTAAACTTGGACATGACATACTTGTGGGGGTAAAAAAACTTGGGGGTGCTTATGGGAGCGTGGGAATGATGATACTGGATTGTTCAACTGCCAATTCAAAGCTGTTCTCAGTGTCAGTGTTAAACTCTAAGTATATGTTGAAGTACTTATTTTTTAAAATTTGATTAAGTAGTATGTATTGACTTGAATAGTTTACAAAAAAAAAACCAACCCTAGAAATAGCTGAAATGTCAGTGTCCATCTGGTGGAAGTCCAGCTTCTGCTGGCTAAAGACAGAATGAGACATGAGAGGCTTCAAAGTAGAAATGAGTTAACTATGATAAATTGTTCTGAAACTTAAACATTAAGCAAAATTATATGTAAGAATCAAAGTCCTTAAACTGGGATTTCTTGTAAGGTAGTGGATAACCATGAATTCTGTGTGGTCAGGCAATAATTTCCTGTAATGATGGAAAACAAGGCCTACCTGACGAGGAAGCTCTTACCTTAGTAGTTCAATGCGTATTCTATAGTGCATATTTTTTCTTTCTTTTTTGAAATGATCTTGTGTTGTAGATCAGCTTAGCTGTTTATCTGACTAATCAGATGGTAATTTAAAAAAGATTTAGATCCTTTTAAAAAGATTCGTCCGGATAATAAACTGAAGTTGGGTTTAGTATTCACCTAAAGCTCTTAAAACAGCTCTTACTTCAGTGTTCCCTAAAAGGAGAGTTAATCTTTCTATACTGTAACATAGTTATGTACTGTGTGCACAGGAATTTACTGAGGTGTGATATAGGTATCTTTGTACTATTGATGTTGACCTGCCAGAGGGTAGGGAGGCCCTTCAGAGGGATCTAGATGAGCTGGATTGCTGGGCTGAGGTGAATGGGATGAGGTTCAACAAGGCCAAGTGCTGGGTCCTGCACTTTGGCCACAATGACGCCATGCACTGCTATAGGCTTGGGGATGAGTGGCTGGATGACTGAGAAGAGGAAAAGGACCTGGGGATGTTGGTTGATGCTCTGCTGAACATGAGCTGCCTGTGCCCAGGTGGCTGAGAAAGCCAACGGCATCCTTGCCTGTATTAGAAATAGTGTGCCCAGCAGGAGCAGAGAGGGGAATCATCCCCCTGTACTCAGCACTGATGAGGCTGCACCTCGAGTATTGTGTTCAGTTTTGGGCCCCTCACTACAAGAGAGACGTTGAGGCCCTGGAATGTGTCCAGAGAAGGTCAATGAAACTGGTGAGGGGTCTGGAGCACGAGTCTTATGAGGAGCGGCTGAGGGAGCTGGGATTGAGACTCAGGGGACACCTCATTGCACTCTACAACTTCCTGAAGGGAGGTTGTGGTAAGGAGGGGCTTGGCCTCTTCTCCCAGGCAACAAACAGAACCCAAGGAAGTGGACACAAGTTGTACCAGAGGAGGTTTAGATTAGATGTAAGGAGAAACATTTTCTCTCAGAGTTATCAGGCCCTGGAACGGCCTGCCCAGGGAGGTGGTGGAGTTGCCGTCCCTGGCAGTGTTCAAGAGGTGTCTGGATGAGGAGCTACGAGATATGGTTTAGTGGCTTGTGGTAGCAGTGGTAATGGGAGGATGGCTGGACCAGATGATCTTGTAGGTCCTTTCCAACCTTGTGATTCTATGATTCTCTGATTGTATGTTCTGATTTCTCATGATAATTTGTTCATCTCTGAGGAGTTACCTCTCCTTCTATTTTTCAGCTTTACACAAAAATAGTTTGGATGATGGCAGTGTTCAATAGAAGTTGATTTTTTGAGACCTTTTTGTTCTAAGGTTAATGTACAACTTCAGATAACTTTTGCCAAGTCTTCCATAACTGGGTGAGAATCCCTGTTGGGTTGAGATGGGGCTATTGAAGCTGTTGCTTTTGGCTTCCTTATCTTTTGTGAAGTTGCAGTTGTAAAACACAGCTTGTAAGAGCACTCTCAACTTTGCCCTGAGCAAAATCGGGTAGTTAACTTACACCCAGCTAATTACTTTGTCTAATTCAGTTTAATTTTCCTGATATGAAATGTGAGTATTCTTGTATGTGCAATGTTAGCATACAAGTGAGAAGGGTCCAACAAACAGGCTTTGGTAACAAGTTACCGAGTCTCTTTAGTAGTATCAGGGAATTTCTTCATCTGTCTATGCTGTTGTACCTTTGAGGTAGTATCTCTGGAAGAAGCTGGGTTTTGGTGCTTAATTTAGGATTTATTGTGGTTATCTAGATGTGGGTATGGAATAAACAGAGTCCAAATGCGAGCAGTTCTAAATTTCCAGATGAGTCCATATAGGACAAGCTTCAGATTCATTCCTCATGTAATGCTGTTTTGGAGTGAAGGCTTATTTTCCAAGTGGAGATCTAGAAAATGGACGTGCTCTGAAAGCTGTTGTTTCTTCCTCATTCCTTGTCATGCTACTTAAGCCATTGCTTGGTATTTTCTTTGAATGTTTTCTTCCTTCTGCACAGTGATTGAGGATTTTGAGTGAAAAGTTAAGTTGCTTGGTTAGTCTTTAGATCTGTTGAATCTCCCTTTATTTTAAAGTAGTTTACAATTATAGCTTTGCAGAGATCAAGCAGCTAATGTATTTTAGCTGCTGCATGTCACTTTCTGCCTGTCCTAGATATCTCTCTGGCTGTAAATCTTTTAAAATTGTATAAGATGTATGCCTAGATTTATAGGAAATAATGATATTAATAAATTGATATTAGATTACTGCAAATGTATGTATTTCTTAGTAAATTGTTATAAATGCTTTTCTTTAGAAATGCAATCTGTTGTACTGTCTGAATAATTCTAACTAATTTACCTACAGTATCAAGTATACAAGAGTCTGGACTTCAGAGCATAGTTGGAAATCAGAGAAATATAAAAAGGGATGATTCTACTGAAAATTCTGCTGTTGCTAAACTTCTTGGGTAATGGCTTGATTTCTTATTTATTTCTTAAAACATATATGAAAGAAAACCATTTGCTACTGTTCGTCTTATTTTTATTTTTTTGCCTTCAGGGAAGAGAAATCACAAGAACTTGATGCTTTAGTTAACTTCCACAATCCATTAAGACCACTGAACAAATCTAACCAGGTATAATGTGAATTATTTTCTTTTAAAATATTTAAAACTTAATACTTTATGCATTTGGTAACTTGTTATTTACTCTTAGGCCTGCCCTTTTGGGAGGGTTCCCGTTAAACTAGTAAATGATTTTGATGATGTGGTGCAGAAGATGGATGTCCCTCTTACAGCTAGCGTTATGAAAAGGTATAGTTGCTTGGTTTTATTGCAATGCAGCGGATTTTCATTCTCCTTTTCAGTAGGGATTTGTTTTTCTTACAAGACAGTGGGAATATAAGGTGTTAATGTTAAAAATTAAAGATTGACAAATAGTCATAATTGTGATAGATATTAAACATCTTTTTAACTTAATACTGAGATTGTTTATATAGCAACATGGATCAGTTTCTTGTTCTCACAAATCATTAGCCTCAACAGAGATGCAGAGACTGAAAAATAATTTCTGTTGAAAATAACTTGAGATTTTTATGTTGTAGTGCCAAAAATTAAGTCTTATTTTCTAAAATATTTTTAAATCCTCTCTTTTAGCCATACTGTCATATTTTTTTCATAACAGTGGAGATTTACTGATGCATATGTTAGTGGTTCTATTATGCTCATTTTAATGTAACTGCTCAGCAGCAGAAGGATCTGCCAACTTAAACACCACATTATGTCTGTCCCAGAGCTTGAAACTTACTTTGAAGCCTATTGTTTGCTAGCTGTGCTTTACTATTGTTTGCAGTAGAAGGCAACCAATTAGTCATCTGTCACTTCATGAGATTATGGTGGCACTGTTAAAGACTTCTGTACTGTTTCTCACTTGGCTATCAGTGGATCCATTTTCCTATGGCTTTTGAACTTCATGCGACTGTCTCTATCTGTCTCACGAAAGACAATTGTTATATGTTTGCATGTTATACAATTAACAATATTATTTCAATAGGCAAATATCTAGCTCCAGATGTACAGCCTTGATTCCACCTTTTCCACTCTCTGAACCAAAACCTAGTGAGAATGATTCATGTGACCTGGCGGACTCAAAGGTAATATAAATATTTTTCAGATGGACAGAATGTACCCTAGCTGGATGTCTGATGTTGTTAGAAAAATGGTAACACTTCATGTCTGATGAAGTAATACAGTAGAATTGCTCTGTTAAGCAATCAGTTGTGAACAGAAACATTCATTGCAGCTTTCAGAAAAAGCATTTTGTGTAATTAGGTGTTAAGAAAAAGGTCTCTGTAAATCTGTTGGGAGAAGTAGCACAGGGTGAGGAGGATTTAAAAATCCATCCTATAATTTAAAAATAGGAAATTGCATCTTGACTACAGGACTCTTTTGGCTGTAGTCAGGATTTTTTGTCTTGGGAAGTATTGTATTTCCATGATGTTAATTCAGTGAAGTCCCTTAAATGATTTATGGAACTGTAAATCGTGGCTTTTGATGGAGTATAATTTCGAGCTGTCTTGAATTTTGTCTTGTCCTTCCAGAAAGAAAACGTTTAGGTCTTTGTTAAAGAAATTGTGTGATGGCAATTGAGTGTGTTAATGGATTTAAAAGCAGAATCAGTAATATTTCTGTGTATCCTGCGCTTCTTTCTGAAATTTGTTTTATGCTATGCTGGTCACTTGTTATCAGATGGAAATGTCTTTTTGGCACTATGCTTGGGAACCATTTTACTTTTCAACATGCTTTTTGTTTTCTTAGTTATTACAAGAAAAAAATTCTGCGCAGCTGCAGATGTTGGAAGAGAACAGCTCAGAAACAGCTACCCATTCAACTGTGACACTGAAAAACAAAGTAGATACAAGTCTTGTGAAGAAAAGAGAAGGTAACTTATTAATGTGATGTTCTAGGATGTTGGAATAAAATAAATATTGAAAAATTGCTGTTCTGTGTTTTAAACGTGGACTGCTAAAGAAAACATTCTTCAGAAGTGGAGGAAAGGATCTACTTGGAGTTTGAGAGCAGTTAATTAAAATATGAATTTTGAGTGGTGCCTGTGGAAGTGCTGAAAATGAACAGTAATTGCAGGTCTAAAGTCAAATATATTCATCCTGTGTGTGGATGACTGGGCTTGAAATAAAACGTCCATGTGTAGTGCTAATTCCCTATATACCTAATTTTATTGTAAACAAAATGTAAATGGTATTGAAATAGCATCAGTATAGGGTTTCAAATTAAGACTCGCCAGCCTGAGTATGGAAAAATGCTGCCAGCAGAAGTGATAGTTTATACAGGAAAAGTGTATGCTGACTGACAGCAATCCAACTGTGGATTAAAATATTAATGGAGTGTTGTCTGTTTAGGCTTTATTTTGGTACTTAAATTATACTAGCTTGCTTTCATTGTATATGCTTTAGTTTGCCATGTGGATGCCATAGCTCTAATTTCTTGTGTTGAAGCTTATTCTAAGATGCTTTGTCTGAAGTGAGCTTTAAAAAATCACTGCAATTCTGTCTTCTGTTTTGGGGGAAAATCAAGTCCAAAGTTCCCTCGGTTCTCAGTGGATATAGCACATCCATGTCATCCATTGTATTCCGCATTCCCTTCTTTCTTTCCTGTTTATATATTAGTATTTTTTCTTCTACTCCTTTATATGTGAGAACTTCTCTATTCAAACATGTGAACACTCCTGTTTTGGCCAGGCTTATCTTGCCTTCCTCTTGGTTCCACCTGTTAGATTACACTTGTATTTGGTCAATGCCTCATGCATCTTAACAGATTTGGCATTGAGCTAACTTTGGACTTTCTTATCTTGTAGTAGTGTCTTTCTGACCTCAGTTTTATCACGCCATACGCATTCATCTTAGTGTGTTTGGACAAACTGTAGAATGGAGAGCTTTCTCTATTGTCCATGGCTGTTTTCTTAAGAGGTTTCTCAGAAGTCTGAAAATGCTTTGTCAAATCACAAATTGTTTATGCCCTTTTAGGGCACTGGAAGAAAAAAACAACTCAGTGTCTTTTACCTTTCTTTCCGTATGCTCAGTTAAATCAGATTTAAGATTTTATAATGCTGGAATCCTTGGTTCATGCGAATGGCAATTATACTAAATAAATGACATTGAGATTTAATGAGCCTCTAAAGACTTCACAGACAAATACACTGTTACAGTCTCCATTAATGTAAATGCACTTGCTTTAAGTAACATAGTGCTTCTACCTTTCACTGTTCTGTGTGTTCCTTGATTATCTGCAGCGGTAGCACATAGTTATGCTTTTGTTTAATTTTTAAACTCATTTTAAAGAAGAAAACAAAGTTTTGATATCATTTGAATGGCTTGGATTCTTATTGAAAATACTTAGAAATTTTTCTAAATAGATGTATTAACTTAAGAACCAGGTGTATTTTGAATGTATTCTAGAAATAACTTGTGTGCTAATGAAATATCTATCTAATGCATGGAGTCTGACCATTGCCTGATTTACCTCACAACATAGAATAAGAAGCACGAGAAAAAGCCTCTTATAGTGTTTATAACAGTTCAGGAAAAAACACAGACTTACATAAAGTATTTTCGGTTGGTAAAGCTTGGAAGGATGCTAATAATGACTTTAAAGAAAGTAAGTGAAAATGTCTAGTAATCCTACAATGGATGGATTTAGGATTATGCGTATACCTACCTGGGGTAAGAAAGAGGAAAACTTAATTTGAACAATTTTTCAACTTCAGCCCTTCCCTCCAACCAACTTAAATAAAAGAACACAAAACAACCCACAACACCAAGCCTTACCCATTAGTTTGTATGTGAACAGTTTTGGTTTCAGGTCATACTTTGCCCATTTGTGTTTTATTTAAGCTTCCAAAGGAAGTACTGCTTTTTTTTTTGTCTTTTAAAATTACATCCAATGTCTGCTTAGCATATACTTTCTAGTTACGTGAATCAAAGACTGCACAAGCAGTTGGAGGACCACTCTTAAGCTATGCTATTTGCAGCCTACTTACAGCAGAGTATTTGTGTTATGTGTAGTAATACTCTAACTTTCTTAACTTCTGAAGATTACGCTGATGTGTCTTGTAAGTAACACTTTTTGTAAAAGATGTCAGGTTCCAGTAAATCAATGATTCTCATTTATTCTGATGTAGAAAATGAAGGAAAATGTATCTATAAATTGAGGTAGATTACCAGAAACTGTTTCAAGTACTGAATATTAAGTATTTTCAATTTTCTGAATTTATTCAGAAAATAAATTCCAGTATCAAGAGCTGAAGATACCAGAGCCAAGGAGCCTGGAAAGTCAACAGCAACAGTCCGGTTCTTCTGAAAGCTATAGAAAGCAATTTGATCAGATAAAACTGAACTGTGCTAACTCCAGAAAAAAATGGCCAAGTCAAGAAGCAATGCAGCAAAACTGCTATAGAGAGGTGAGGTAACAGGAATATGTGATGGTTTTCTACCTGAAGCTACTTTCACATATTGTGAAAAATGACTTCTTTAATGGTGGCTTCGTGTGTGGAATAATACTTTTACTTTCTTTAGGGAAAGCGGTCAAGTCTTGAGCAATCTGGTCATCCCATTTCAAGAAGACTGTCACCACCAGATGCTGTTTCGAAGAAAAATGATCTATTGTATGTTTGTGGAACACCAAGTTCCACATGTACAGATTATATGGAGTGGTAAGCTACTTCATTAAATGGCGCAGTCACGGGCAGCACTTGGTCTCTGGAACCACTTCAGTGATTTTTAACAGGGATTTTAATTTTTAAGCTCTTCTGTTCAGATAGCAAAAAAGATCCCTGACTCCAACACTTTGATGCGGAGTTGGAATGTTTGTAGTGAGTGAAGCACGTCATCTCATGGTATAGGTTAATTAAAAAAGTGGTTTCCAAGGGAATTGTGCTTGCTTTTTCCACCTTTTGACAACTTGGAAACTTCTGAAAATCAGATTTGTTTTACACAATACACAGTGAAGGTAGCAAATATTTGTAGTTGTTGAGTAATTATGTATGTGATCAGTGAGAGCTGTGCTTTGATGACTATATTGAAGGATTGAAAAAATCAAATTTGTCACTTTACTCTCAACAAAGTAAGTACTAAATATATAAAATTGTTTTCCAGTTCTGATATTTACAGACCAAACCCTCACAGATTATTACTAGTGGTCTTTTAGCCCAGGTTATTTCAAAAATGAAATGACTTACATTTCTGAAACCCTAAATTAGTATTTCAAGAACCTGCTTAGAGTTTGAGAAACTAATAGTTTTTCATTCAATGCAAGGTTCAAGCAGCCTGGTGCCATCTGTGTAATGCTCAAGTTTTTCTTTAAATGCTTATTTGTAAGTCATGATTCATGCTGTGCCATTAATGAATGAAACTACAGGGGGGGAAAATGTATTTGTTAATTGCAATCTTTAGTTTACTGAAATAATGTTCTACTTTCTGCTCATATGCAACATAGATTACATTCTCAAGAATTCTCATGTTTGTCTTGAAGCTTTGTCTCAGTATGTTCACTTTCAATAAAAAAAATCATTTCATCCGTAAGCGTTTTGAACAAATACTAGTAAGCTTAGGAATAACTGTAGCTTTCCTTGTCTTATGGGCTGCCATCCTATTTTTATGGTGCTTTCTCTTTCTAACTTACCAGGAGTGCCAACTGGTATCTGAAGAAGGGAGGTTAGTTTGCTACAGTTTTAAAGAAATGTTTTCTGTGTTATAGTTCTTCTGTAAATCTAAGGACTTCCAAGTCAAAGTGGAAGCGATCTTAACGCTAATTGTTGAATATAGCAGAGGTTTGGATGTTTGCTGATGGGGCTTTAACTTCCAAGAAGGAATGAAGATTTTATCTTAGAAAACTTGATTTAAAAAAAAAAGCAAACAACTAAATGCAGATATTTTTAACAATGATTTCCTTTAGTTTCAGAACACCAATTGTAAGGAACAACTTTTCACCAGGATATCAAATTTCTACTCCCTACAGTCAGCTCCCATATTTTCTACCACATACGCCAGCAACTACATTTCAAAATCAAATGGGCTTGCAGGTAACAACTTTAAGCTGCTTTCTACCGTTTTTAGCAAGTTTTCATTGGGGACTTCTTTAGGGGAAATGTGTGTATTACATGTATTTTTAATTTAAAGTTGTTACTCATGTTTGTGATTAAGTAAGGGAGAGCAGTGTCTTTTGTTTATTCTGCAGGTAACTATCTTATTCTGTATTAGATCTATTCAGTAATTTGAATTATGTGAGACTTTAAGGCAGAGTTTAGGGTCTACTTTCCTGTAAATTGCTGTGGAGAACCGATATTGTGTATGTTTTCACTGTGCGTATTTCTGCACACAGGCATAGTAATCCTGGTTAGGTAGAGTGATTTGAAATAAAGATGTGAAACAAAATGGAACACTTACGCAACTGTGGGCTTAAATAGTAAATTTTGTTGGAATTACTCAACTGAGCATTGGTAATTGCATTTCTTTTTAGGAGTACAGCAAGTGATATGACCTCTATTCTGCAGTTTCTACAAAGTTTTGTAAGGCTTTTTCAAGGCCTTTGTTCAGTATGTTGATGGACAAGCTTATGAAATCGTGCTGCTTAGTACACTTGTGATGATTGTTATACAAGTTATGCTATGGGGATCTTCCGGTTTTAGTAGACAAACACGTTTGAGGCTGCTTTTGTATGCTTTGCCTTGTTCAGAATGATCAAGACAACTTAAATAATGGTAATAAAAGTAGAGCTCCACCAAGTTCTGATGCACATGTACCAGTAGTTATTTTCTTTTATTTTTCTGTATGTACACAGGTTTCAGCTTCTATACCTTCAAATGAAAGCATTGCTGTTAAAGGAAGAGTTTATACAATATTAAAGCAAATAGGTAGTGGAGGCTCAAGTAAGGTAAGATGCTGTATTAGCCTTTTAGATGTAGTCACTCATTTACACAGTGGTATTTAATATAAATATATATAGTGTAGTTATCTGATACTGCTTGAGCTAGTACTAACATATAGGAAGTGTTTGATGCAAAGAACCTAAAACAAAATTTTAAGGCCACAAGCTTACACTTCATTTCTCATGGATGCAAAGAAGAGTTGTGCACAGATGACATTTGTTACAGTGTTATTTTTCAGAGTTCTGAGTTCCCTAAGTCGTATTTTGTGGCACTGGCATTTCAGAATGTTAAACAAGTATTGATTTCAGTGGAGAGAAAGTCAAAACAGTGGGTGAATAAAGCATTGTGTTGAAATAAAGAAAACAAGAATAGTGAACACATTTGCTTAGAAAACAGAACAAAAGCTACAAAAATAAGAAAGTGACCACTCAACTATCTTCTTTTAGATTCATAAATGATGGTGGCAGCCCACTTATTTGTTTCTACATAGGCCTTAAGTTAGACTGTTCTACATTCCTGAAGATAATCTTTAAGATGGAAAGTCTTAAAATTCCTAGTGTCACAGAATTGTCCAAAATCATAGAATGGCTGAGATTGCTAGGGATCTCTGGATGTCATCTGGTCCAACCCCTTCTCATGCAGGGTGCCCGGGACTGTGTCCAGGTGTCTTTTGAAACTCTCAAAGGAGCAGACTGCACAACCTTCCTGGGCAACCTGTGCCAGAGCTCTGTCATTTGTACAGTAAATAAATGCTTCCTGATGTAGAGAGGGAACCTCCTGTGTTTCAGTTTGTGCCTATTGCCTCTTTTTCTGTCTATGGGTACCACTGAAAAGAGCCTGATACCATTCTCTCAGCGTCCTCCCTTCAGGTATTTGCAGACATTGAGATTCCCTCTGAGCCTCCTCCTCTCCCACCTGTTTCTGTTGTAGCTGATGAATTTTGATAAAACCTTAATTTCAGCAAACGGGTGGGAAATTCTGTAAACTTACTGTGCTTTTTCTTTTTTAAAAGATACGTCTTTCCTTTTTAACTCTGGCTGCGGTGAAATGGAGGACTATGAAATAAATTGGACTTAAGATGGAATGAACTTAACTGTTTTTTCAGGTGTTTCAAGTACTAAATGAAAAGAAGCAGCTGTATGCGGTCAAGTATGTGAATCTAGAAGAAGCTGATCAGCAGACTGTTGAAAGCTATAAGAATGAAATTGCTCATTTGAGTAAACTACAAGAGCATAGTGATAAGATAATCCGTCTTTATAGCTAGTGAGTAAACTTACTGTTCATATCATGCGCTATTGATTCAATAAAGCTGCCTTGAATTTTAACATTTATTTTGTTTTAGTGAAATTACTGATCAGCATATCTACATGGTAATGGAGTGTGGAAACATTGATCTCAATAGCTGGCTGAAAAAGAAAAAGAATATTGATCCATTGGAACGGAAGAGCTATTGGAAAAATATGTTGGAAGCTGTTCACACAATCCACGAACACGGTACTCTTTTTGTATAGTTTATAAGACAGATATTGTGTTTTGAATTTTGGAGGTGATGCTGCTTTCAGTTTTGGTGTAAGCCTTGTAATCCTTGAAGGTGGTATTTACTGTATTGTAACAATGAAACAGAAGTGAGCATGTCTTGATATTGAGGTAGACTCTCTTTTGACTCAAAGGGATCAACAGCTATCACTGTTTCATAACATTTTCTATTTCCTTTCGACAGCTAGAAAATGATTTCTGTATGGACTATGCTGTAGGCTCCTGGAACTTGTTCTCCATAAAATTCTCAGTAAAACCACTTATCTCCAAAGAGATTTTGACTGCTATGTTTCTGCACAGATCTGTCATCTTTACTTAATTCACCTTTTTCGCTCCTTGTTGTTCATGAGGCCTCCTTTCATCCTTACCCACGTAACAGAAATGCATGTATCATATTCTATTTCTGTGTAACATGGTGAAGATTAAAAAAATAAAGAATAATTAGTTGATTATATGAAATAAGTATGACCAAAACTCATAGTTCGTAATGTAAGCAGAGTGCATTTGGGACATCATTGCAGGTAATCTTCAGTGAATTTTAGCTTTTGCTAGACCAAGGAAGCAGAAAAATACTAAACTAAGCTATTCCTATCTTTCTCTTCCCTGCACTATTTTTTCTGAATACCAGCTTAGCTAGTTATTTAAAAGTAAACTGAAGAAGTAAAGCAAGCAGGACTGTTGGTATGGCAGTGTTCCTGACCAGCAACAGAAGTACTTTACGATCCACAGAAATACTTTATTAGTCTGTTTTTTCCTGTCTGTCTTTAGATCTCGTACAGGTAGTAGAACTGATGTGGACTTTTTCTTCCTGGCTTTGGCTTTTAAAATTTCTATTTTCCCTGCTTTTTAGCCACTTCGGGTCTAATTTCCTGATTTTTCTCTTTTTACGACTGTACTAAATCTATTAATATTGAAATAGCGCTCTGTACTTGTCTTACTTCCTTGCAATATAAATGAAGGCTACTAAAAAGCTACTGCCTATGCCATAGCAAAAAGAAAACTTGGGAATCTGAAGCAAGTGCTGACTCTGTTTTAAGTGAATGGCTATGCACCTACAGCATAGGTCTATGTCCCCTACAGGGCCTATCCTTTACTGAGAGAAACTATTCAACTTGAGATTATTCATGGAGTTATTTCAGGGTTGCTGCAGATTATAGTACTTCAAGCTATGGACTTATTATGCAAGTCTAACTGCCGATGAGGAGAGAAAAAGAAACACTTTAAATGAAATCTACAAAGATTAGTTATCACCAAACAAGTGATCTGCGTGTTCTCTCTGTACAATGGTTAGGTAACTGAGCAATGAACGTACTTGAGTAACAACTTGGATTGACTTGAAACTGTTTTACAGGCATTGTTCACAGTGATCTGAAACCAGCGAACTTTCTGATAGTTGATGGAATGTTAAAACTGATTGACTTTGGCATTGCAAACCAAATGCAGCCAGATGTGACAAGCATCGTTAAAGATTCACAGGTGACAATTCTGGAAAATTGATGTACAGCTTTCGGTAAAATATTGTAGTACTTGTTGATTATGTTAATCTCACAACTTGAATGAATACTGTACTGACTTCGACTAAAAAACGTAAGCATACATAGATATATTCTTTAAACAAAGTAACAGTGACCTTCAGCAGAAAATTTCCAATATGCTTGTCTGTACTTTGAGGCAAAAATCAAACTACTTGTTAAGTGCATGGCTCATTGAATATTTTTACTAGGTTGGCACAATGAATTATATGCCACCTGAAGCAATACAAGATATGTCTTCTTCCTATGGAGAAAATGGGAAATCGCAATCTAAGGTAACATGACTTTTTTTTTTCCTCCTAATTTCCTGCATAGATGTAATTTAGGCATATAATTGAAGGTTTGGTTTTTTTCAAAATCTGCTGCTGAAATTAGAACAAAAAGATCCACTGTGCCAAGGTGGTGGTGGGCGGTTTGAAGGCAAGTACTCTGCCTTCTGCAGAGAATGTTTGGAGAAGGGCTGAATTGAATTAAATTGAAAGCAAGACAGGTGCACGGGCTTGAGGGATTTGTAGCTGAAAGAAGGCAGCACGAAGTATTAAATGTAAACCGATAATAAACAGAACTGTCTCTGTCCCTAAGGAATGGTACAAAGTAATCTTCCTGTGCTATCAGTATGAATGATGTTCAGTGGTGATAATAGATCTGTATCGGACTTTGTGGAGAGTGTCACTCTGTGTTCTGAGGTTTGGGTTTCTGATATTGATTGCTTTGTTTAGTGAAGAATACTGATGGTATTTACAATGAAGAGAAACATATTTTTTTTTTAAATGATCAGTCTAATTTGTTCTGGAAGTTCTTCATATTTTTGACTGTGAATGTTTTTCCCCTACATCTCATATGCTTTATCTTAAGCTTAGTCTTGTGTTCAGTGCTTTTGTTGATTCATTTTTATATGATTTCTTTGTACTTAACTTTGAAAGAATCCTGATAAAATTTCATGAGGCTTCTTTCCATTTCCTGCTTTCCAGCCTAAAATCTTCTGAGACGGAGAATCACTTGTCTCTGTCTCTTTTTGCTGCTATGTGGGTAAACTGCAAACCTCAACTCGTCCATATCTTGCTGTGTCAGAAGGTTAACACGAGCACTGTGTTCCTGAAAGGACATGCATACCATAGTTTAAGATTTCAGCATTTCATCTGAATTTTTATAATCAGGGTCTTCCATAGACTCAGCTGAAAGAATCATTCCCTAGACATTTTCTCAACTGCTTCTTGTGCTGCTCATAGCCATCTGTTTTGTCTGTTCTGAAAATTGATGGAGCTCTTCACTCTATTGCTAGCATTTCTAAAGCTGTATTTTAGCATTCTTCATAAATATATCTGGCTTAGAAATCTTCTAATGGAAGTAAGAAAACAGTTATGCTGTAGAACACTCTTTGTGTTTGCTTAAAAGGTTAGGATAACGTGTGCGTCAGTGTCGTATCTTGAATCCTGTGAGAAACAGGATGGAGTGTTCTATAAATTGAGGTTTATAAATGATTTCTTTATTAAAAGATTACACCTCTTGCCTTTAAAACTTCTACCTTTAAATTCTTTAAATTTTGTGAATGAAGTGCAGCCTTGTTCTGGCTCTCAGCTCATTTTAGTGAAAATCTAACCATAGTGCTGCTGAGTCAATGCATTCTGTCTCTTTCCTCCACTTCTCCCTGCCCTCCAACTTCATCTTTTTCTTTTTTTAAAGCACTTCAGTGAGAGGAGTGGGAAGTCCTCCTTTAAAGAGCAGCCCAAAAGTGCTGGTTGGAATTTGGATTTTGAATCCTTAAAGCCTAGAAGAACTGGACTGTAGTTTCTGACTTTGGGCACAAGCATACCTGTGATGCCTTAATGGTTTCCAAGCTGAATTAATTCAGTATGTTTTATTTGGATTTATGAATAAATCCAAAATCAGAATACTGCTATTCAGTTTAAAGGCTTTTAAGTTATTAAAGTTGACTTTTGCAAAGGTAACTTAAAAAAAAAAAAAAAAAACACACCTATCTTATTGAAAATTACTCAAAGTCACATTATACTGCAGTATTAATAGGTAACAGTGCGCTGTCAGTCATGTTATTAAGTGTAAGAGAGCTAAACTATTAAGTGAATTGTACTGTTACTATTCCCTAGGTGAGAAAATTTTTTTTTTTCACTTGTTAGATAAGTCCAAAAAGTGATGTATGGTCGTTGGGATGCATTTTATATTGTATGACATATGGAAGGACTCCATTTCAACATATAACAAATACACGCAAAAAACTGTATGCTATTGTTGATCCTCATTATGAAATAGAATTCCCAGATATTGCTGAGAAAGATCTTCAAGATGTGCTAAAGGTAATTGTTCCTGAAGAATAATTTTGATTCGAATAGTTGCAGCTTCTTTATTTAATGCATATTTCTTAAGTTGAATAAATGAATTGTACTTGAGGAGCTTGTTTCATGAATAATGTTAATTGCTGCTAATAGTTACAGGCCTTATTCCAAAAGACTAAAAATAGCTAGTTCATAGTTTCTGTAGTAGAAGTCCATTTTCAGCTCAGCAACAAATAAGTAAATGCTTACAGCAGTCTGGCTTAACTTCTTTGAGCCACCCAAAGTAAATTAAGTAGCTTTCATCCCCTTCACCCCCTTCTCTTATCCTCCATATTTGTCTGCATTTGAAACTTCACTTATTTGTTTTATGTAAGAGCCCTAATTGTGTTGCTCAGGAGGGAACAAAGCGAAATCCAGAAACTTTCAAATTCCAATGTCATTTTGAGTTTTTCAAAATAAAGAGATGTAAGCAGGAGAGCCAACAACTTCTTCCAATGTTGTTGCTAGAGTAAAACAGGATATCCAACTTTACCTTCATTAGCAGTTATCTTCACAGTGTAATTAGGGTCATCTCTTGGTATATTTAGGGTTGTTCGTTTCAAGTCAGTGACTTGACAATAAGAAGTTTGGGCATTAATTTTCTAGGTCTTGAAATATCCCCAGTTTCAATTTTGATTCTTGGGAATTAAGACTAATTCTCTTGATTAGGAGGCAAAATATTCTTTTTTTTTTTTCATTTGCAGCGCTGTTTAGTAAGAAATCCTAAACAAAGAATATCAGTTTCAGAGTTGCTGATACATCCCTATGTTCAAATTCAAACCCAATGTCAAACAGGTATGTCCATTTTTAAAATATATTTGTTAAACGGCACTTAAAATTCTGTTTAAGAAATTAAAAGGCATTTTTTTATATGTAGACATTTGCTGGCATTGCAGTAGGTTTTGTTTGGTACCCACATATGTTATATGTAAGACTTCACCTAAACTTATTTTTAGTTTTTAAACCATTGATTTCAAAACTGACCTTTTGTCTGTTTTACAGACCAGTTGGTAATTATTGGTAATACAATTGTATATGGCTCTAATGATTTTAAATTAACTGTTAGGTGTTGCAAATGCGAAAGGAGCAACAGAGGAAGTAAAGCGTATCCTTGGCCAACTTGTTGGCTTAAATTCTCCCAACTCTATTTCCAGAGCTGCTAGGGTAAGTAAATTGGCTTTCCCTAGGTCTATGTTAGCACATGTTTATGCAATAAAGTAAAATATTTGGTAATGAAAGATGAAGAGATGCATATATTGGAGCTTTAACCTCTGCTGCAAAAACTTAGCATATTGTCATGCTTTTGTTTGTGGGTGTGTGTGATCTCTACCTACTCCTGAATTGGAAGATTCAAAAGGTGGTGATCTTGGTTTATTCTTCCCCTGTTTCTTTTCATTCAGCTCCTAGTATATCTGTATTGTATGTCTTCATTTCCAGTGCCCACCATCCTGACTGGCCTTTGTGCCTCCTCCAAAACAGTCCTTACTGGGCTGCTTTTCTTTTAAGTTGGCTGGAAGTTAGAAAGTGCCTGTGATCTTCCACTTGTCTTAGCTAATTTCTTGTTACTATGCTAAAGATATTCACAAACTAAACCCCAAATTTCATGATCTCTTTCTGAAAGAAGACAGGCATCATGAGGAGTTTTTATTCAAGTCTGTGGGTATTTCTACCTCTGGCACCATAGGGATTTTTTTGGTGGACAGTGCTTCTGTTGTTTTCTGTCAGACTTTTCTGTAACAGCCATAACTGACCCTAAAATAATTAAATACAAAAATATGTCCCATATTCCTTATTGAAGTTGGGTCATTTATCACTGTAGACGGTTCTTCCATTCATGCTTCTGAATGGTGACCTGAAATTTTTGTGTGAAGACAACACATATTATTTTAATAATATTGTGATGTGGCTATGTATGTGGCCACTGTTTTTTCTGATTTCCTCACACGAAGTTTGCTTCCTTGTATACTCAGTGTGAGCGAACTTTATATAAGTATGTCTTTCTATGCTGGTGTTTCTACATCAGAAACAATTAATGGAGTAAACGCAGTTTTAAGTCTTGGTAATTAGTTCTCTTCAAACTTGTGAAACACTACTTTCTTTCACTGTTAAGTCAGTATGTGTTTTCTTTCAGGCACTATGTTGCATTACAGCTGCTACGACTAAACTGTCTATCTGAAATGCATCTTCATTTGTTGATTTCTGAGACAAATCTTAGTGCAGTTAGTAATATAAATATTTCAAATGAGAAGTTTTTTCAAGTGGCAACATTTCTTGTAAAGATTAAGTTTTAATCTATATGTGAGACAATTGTGTTTACCTGAATACCTGTGCTTCTATTCATTTTCAGACTTTATATGAACAATGCAACAGTGGTAAAAGTCTTGATGTATCGGCATTTGCCAAATCTGGGAGTCAAAAATCATGGCCAGCCAAGTGATGTACTGCTGTTCGGGATGCAACATAACTGGTCTGTTCAAAAGAGTATTTAGCGCTGCTCGCTTTTAAAAGGACACTCAGCATAAAGTTTGCATTTTAAAAACAAAATGTAAAAAAATACACGCATCTATGTACAGTAAGTCTTGACTTGCCACTTGGATTAAACAATGACTTTGTGACTGTGGTCTTTGTTTTCTAACAAAGCTGTGCAGTTTTTGGATTACAAAAACTTGTACAAGACTTTTCAAGCTCCTTCATCACTCTGAAACTAAATTTAAAAAAAAAAAGCTTTCTAAAACATGATTGGTGGCTATGTAAAACTTGCAATTCTCTTGAAATGTTCTACAATGTGAACACAGTATTGTGCTGTCCTGTTCTTTGCCACCAAGTAAAAGAAATACCTCTTGTGTCCAGGCTTGTCCAAAACTAAGGGAGAAAAGCACTCTGCTTATGTAAGCAGCCAATTACAATTCTGGTAGATACATGTAAATGTCATCCAGTTCTTGAGCTGTTCTTTTGCTGATTGATAAATGGCATAGTGGAAGCATGAAGTGTAATGGGAATAAAATGGCTTATGTTCTATTAAAAAAAAAAATGCAGCTGCTTTGCAAATCCAGTATGCTTTACAACTTCAAAATAGAAAAATTGTCAAAGTTAACGATGCTCAGAAACCACTTGATTTGGATTTTTAAGAGCACTAATACTAAGCAGTGTAAATAAAGTGTGTACTGAATGTAGCTAGACTGGTTTTATACATTATTAGTGGATTGATCAGATTTTGTTGTCACTGAGGTATATTTCTGGTGCAAGAGTGAATTTTAAATTACTTAACTGAAAGACGTTTAAATATTTAGAAGCTTCAGATTGGGGGGGAAAATAGCCTTCAAGACAGCTTCTGCATTGTCCTTTGAAAAGACGAAGTTTGTCAGTTTATAGAATCTCTATTTGAGCAAGTATTTTTAAGTTTGTGGTTTTTGCCTTTTCCTTCTTAAGTTATGCATATAAAGATCCTAGGTTCATTGCTGAAGTGGCTCTTTTCCTTGTTAATTTTCGTGAGTTAAAGAGTGTCGTGCCCTTTGAACAGTGGAAAAAACAAAGAAAAAAGTGGAAAGGCAGTGTTAGAGAAGATTTCCTTGATGTTTTCTGCATGTTAATTACAGAATTCATGTTTGCTTCCCTTCAGATGAGTATTAAAATATTCGAACATCTTTCAGCTTTTGTATTCTGTGCTTAATTTTGGATAACTTGCCAGGGACAAAATGTGTTGAGGAATTCTTTCACTGTAAACATACATGTAAATATTTACCAACCCCAATTCTGAGCGTTTTTCTCCAGATTACCGGGGCTCACAGAATTTGTTTGCGTTTTTATTTTGGAGCATTAGGTTTCACTGATCCAGTTGCTTTCTGTGGCTTTTGCTTCCATGACTCAAGATTAAGAGGAACAAAAACATGATTGGCAGCAAAACGATCATTCAAATGATTTAGTAATAAAAAGGGAATCTCTTGAAGAATGCGATTTATGTAATTTTCAGACCTCTGCTTCAAGCTTGTTTTAAAGCCAAGCCTTCACCATCTTCCTATGCCAGTTAAGACTATCCTGCTGTGACAGTACCGAGTGCTTGTAAAAGAGCACTTATTATTTTGGAGTGTGGCATTCCTGTGGCTGTTCAACATCTGCCCTCTTTTAACTTAGTAGGTATTCTCTGGCTTATTCTCTGGCTTGTTTCCTCTAGTGATCCTGTTATTTCTGATTTAATTTATTACAAACATTCGTACTCCTGTACGTAAGCACAATGAGTGTATATGCTAATTGTACCCTGCTTGTCTCTTACTTGAAAACTTGTTGCAAAGACTGAAGCTACCAAAGAAAAATAAGTTAATGTTCTATTCCTTTCATACTGTTTCCCAAACTGCCTACTACTTAAAGCATGCGAATTGAAACATTCTCTCTGGCTTTATTGGGAGAGGGAAAGAAACGCTTAAGAAGAAAACTTGTGGAGAAAACTTTTACTCTGTAGAATATTCCTTCTGTGTGAAGAGCAATTGAAATGTCTCCTAGCTACTTCTCTGAATTACACTTGGAGATATTTCTGCATAACTATTCAGCTGCTACAACTGTTAAAACTTCCACTGTTTTGCTTATCTGCAGCTTAATACTGAATATGCAGAGGTGTGCCATGTTGTGTGGTTTTTTTTTTCTGAGTACATGCTTTTGCAATCCTTTCCCTCATGTAGTCAGTGCTGAAGAAACCACAGCATGAGAGGTTGTGGAAAGAGGACTGGGGCTGATGAGATGCAGTAGATTGTTAGTCGTGTGTTTTATTTAAAGTTTGATCAACTTATAGTCCTTATTTATATTTCTTTCCTGCCTCAATGCTAGATTACAATATCTGCATACGTTGACAGTTGTCCCTTGCTGCCCCTTAGTATGTTCTTATTGTGGTGGGTGTGTTGTTTTCTTTTTAACAACCATCTGCTCCCCTTTCCAGGTTCTGTTGGGATCTCAGTGTGTGAATTACGGAATTGGCTATGCATGAGTAATTTTTAAAAGCATGTTCTGTATGTTGGTTAACAGAGGTTGCTGCCTGGATCTTCCTCAAGATTATAAAATGTCCATCCTGCATTACTATCACCTACACTCAGGCCCACAGTTGCAGGACATTGTGCATATATAAAGCAGGAGGAGAAGATGGTTTTCTAAACCAGATTACGAATGGCATTTCTGTTTGCAGTCACCGTTCTTGGATACATTTGTATAGTGTAATGCTATGTCAGCTATTACTGCTGTACTGTAACTACATGAAGAGTAAACAGATAAATGAGAATATTTCATTAAGTTCCTTTTTGTAATTCTTACGGAAAATGAATTTGAATAGTTACAGTTTCTTCTAAATCTAATGCTGGGATCCAATAAAAGCCTTTAGTCAGCAGGTAACACTGAGAAATACCTAATTACAGTAAGATACCTTCCATGTTTATGGATTAGCATAGCATTGTTCTGCCTGAGCAGCTGAGCTAGCTTCTCTGTAAGCACAGTTGTAATCCAAAGACTAAATGGATTAATGTGTAAGTTCTGAAGGATCTGACTTGCTTGGTGTGCCAATGGACGAAATTGAATCCTTCTAAAACATGTGAAGAAAAAGAGGCTGTTCTCTTGCATAACTCTGCTCTCAAAACATTTCTCCAAGGAATGAGAGATGCATCTATCCCAGTGGCTCAGGGATCAGGCTCCTTTTTCCCTCTCCGACTTTTGAAAGGCATTATCTACTTGTGCTGCTGAACAAGGAGGTGTGAAGGAAGAGGATATTAAGTTCCAAGCAGTAGAGAATGCATAGGGAGATGTGTTTTAATCTTGGAGGTAAGTGGTCAAATGATCACTAGATTGTGGTCCCTCTTATGGGTTTCTGTTCTTTCTTTAAGTACCTGATAGTTCCATTCTAAATAAACGACCAATTTTGGGAGCAGCAGTTAGTATCAAATTACAAGTTGAACAATTGATGTAAATTTGAATTGTGGTCCAACTCTGAAGCCTGCCTTACTCCTGGGTACCTCAACAAGGATGAAAGGTTAATCCTTACAGGTGCCAGTGATGTTGCTCATGATACAGAAAGTGCTGAAAATTAACTGCTCTTTTGTTCCTGTTGTCTGTACTCTTTCATCAGTTTTCACAGGTTTTCAGCAGCAAGGATAAAAGAAAATGCTATTTTATCATATTTTTATTGTTGATACTTTCATGGCTAGGAGATCCTATTTCAGCTAAATACAAATAGTTAACACAAGTATTTCCTTCCTGCTAAATGCATGTGTTTCTTCCAAGCTTAATTATTTGTTCTTACCTGCCAAGTTCATAAAGCCTTGTCATTAAGCTTTCCAAGTATGCCTTTCTTTGCTCATTTGTTCCACATAAAGTAATTAAGAGATCTCTTGCAAGCTAAGAGATATAAAAAATGAAGGAGGCACTGTAGTGTGATTGTAGGATATAGAACTGTACACCTGTATTGGAACAGGAATCTTTATACAGCCTATCCATATATTTTCATGGGAGTTGCTGCAATGAAACCCAAGATAAAAATCTGACTCCTCACCTCAATTCCTTGCCTTAGCAGGTGAAATTGCAGCTAAACAATGATGTAATTCCAAGACGCCAGCTCTAATCAGATGAATTGCTAAAATCCAGGCAGCTTTTGCAATGAAAGAGATTTTGAATTTAAGGAGGAATAGTGGTGCCACTGTTTTGAACCCTTAATAAACACAAGGAGAAAATCAATAGTTAAACAGCCCATTTGTCTCAACTTTAACTATATTGTAAATGTCCCTGGCTTGTCTTGGTACCCACATAATGTTGTGCTTGTTATGTGATAAGTGCAAGTAAACTGAATACCTGCTTTGTCTATCTCAAGTTGTTTCTTCCTTATTTTATGTAGTAGTTAAACAATTAAAAATACAATTAAGTAGCAAGTATGTTTATGGAAATATAATTTGGATTCTTGGCATTAATACTTCCTGTGTGGTTTTGTATAGGTTACTTCTTTGAAACTTTGCTCTTTACATTCTTTGTTTTGTGTGCTTACAGTTTGGCAGAATTGTTTCTTCCTCAACTTCAGTTTTCCTTTGTGGGAAGGGGAGAGCTCTTAATGCTGCTGTAGTAGATTGGTAATGTGCTCCAAAATATTCTGAAGAGGGAATAAAGCTTGTTGTTTGTATGGTGTTTGGATGTTCATGTAACAAGTCTCTGATTTCTGCAAGCACAGTTCAATGTGGCGGAAGACAAATATATCTGTCCTTGGTGGATAAAGAGTGCTGGGTGATGCCATGCCATGGAAGGACTCCAGAGCCATCCAGTGGGGAGCAGTGACCAACATCTACCCCTCAGGCAGAGGAAGGGAAGGCCTGCAACCCACGTGTTTCACTTCACTGATGAACATGCTAGCTATTGTGCTGTAAGGCAAAACTTCCGAGGCCGCCTCTGCTTTATGTGATTTGGACATATCTAGTAGCCTGGGCATTTAAGCATTTAAGGAACCTGGCTGCTGAGATGGCATTTCCACCTTCCCAGTAGTTTGTGTAAAAGGCAGTCAGTTGCTCCCTTCTGTTGGGATGCTGGTGCTCACTGGCATGTGTTGGTGAGTTTTATGGATAAAGGTACCTCACTAATAAGGAGCTGGAGCTGAACTTGGGTACCTAACCAAAATGCAAATGTGTGCCTAAATCTCTTCTGATCTGACTTTGGGGTTCTTAGCAGAGATTTAAAGCTGCAGAGGTGAATATGTTTCCTAACTGCAGTGATACACGTTGAGCATTGCAAATATTAACAAAGAATAGTTATAAGGAGAGCAGATAAGGATTCAAAGAAACCCTGCCTTTTGGCATATTAGAGTAGTTCAATGCAAGGGATCTACAAAATCCTGACCAACTTCCTGCCCACTTCAGGACTAACCAAAAGTTGAAGTGTATTACTGAGGGCATTATGTGAATGCCTTTTAAACACTGACAACCTTGGGGCATCAACCACTTTGCTAGGAGCAGCTCACATTGTTGCTTTGATTTCTGAGAAGCCCGTTTCTGCTCATGCTGTTTATCTTTTTCAGGAAGAGAAGATCTACAGAAAAGTAGGTTATTTGCTTCAGTATTCAGTGCAGAAGGACTCAGGAGATTTCATGTCAGAACCTTCCATTGTAAGAGAAACTTCAAGAAATTACTTGAATTCAGTGTGTCAGAAGTAGCTTTTTCAGGCACTACCATCTCCAGTTCCAGGTGGTGTTAACCAAAGGTGTTCTAAAGGAGTTAGTTGTAGCTGTAATAGAAAGTGTACTGCGTGAATTTAAATTAACCTTATAACTAGAGATGGGAGGCAGTAAATATGAAACTGGTCTTCAAAACTGTGGAGCTGGAGAATTAAAATGCTGAGTAAGATTCCAGTAATAAATAAATTGAGGGGAGAAAATTATAGCAAGGAGCAGATTCAGGGTACATATGTATGAACACTGAGTAAATCTTTTGCATGAAGGAAAAAAAACTTAGTTCTTTCGCCTGAGTCTGAGTATGTGGTATTTATATACAGTGTGTTTTGATTTTCTGAAAGCTGCTAACACCAGGGTCCTTCAGTGTCTTGAAAATAAGTTAATGTATCAAGAGGAGGCTGAGGGGAGACCTTATTGCTCTCTTCCAGTATCTGACAGGTGCTTATAGTGAGAGTGGGGTTGGTCTCTTCTCACAGGTGACAGGAAGAGGGGAAATGGCCTCAAGTTGTGCCAAGGGAGGTTTAGGTTGGATATCAGGAAAAACTTCTTTACAGAAAGGGTTGTTAATTGCTGGAATAGGCTCCCAAGGGAGGTGGTTGAGTCACCATCCCTGGATGTGTTTGAAAGCCATTTGGATGTGGTGCTCAGGGACTGATTTAGCAGAGGGTTGTTAGAGTTAGGGTAGCATGGCTAGGTTGTGGTTGGACTTGATCTTTAAGGTCTTTTCCAACCTGAGCAATTCTGTGATTCTCTTTGTGACGATCTGCTTGAGGATCACAAAATCACAAAATGTATTGAATTTGAGGAGACTTCCAGTGAACATCTGGCTCCACCAGGGACTCCTCCAATAGATTAGGTTGCTCAAAGCCCCATCCAGCAGACAAATGGGGAGGAGAAACTATCAGATCAGTAGTTGGTCATTCTTGCTTAAAGATGGTGGCAATAAAGTGGGTCAAAGGAGCTCTGGTAATCCATGTATTCAAGTGATCTTAGGGTTAAATAGCAGACTGATTGTTGACAAGATGGTGAAGGAGAAAGGTCAGCATTGTGTAGGCTTAAGATATACTGGGAGTCATTTGATGAAATGGTCAGCCAGAATTTTTAAGCAGATGAAAGGAAGATGCTGTGTTTTGCATGTAAAATATAATTACATTTAAAGTAAGGCTGTTGTGGATGCTGAAAAAGTATAAGCAGGTTCAAAAAGACTAGGCGTGTTCAAGGAAGTTTGGATGATCTTTGGCACTGAGTACAAATGGTATGCTTGCAATCTCTGGCTTGGGATTTCCCTTTAAACCTCTGATCCCAAGTGCTTGGGATGTTTTGCCAGAGATGGAATCTCTTACTTTGTTGTAAGGCTTTGCTTTTGGAAAGAGGATATCGGACAGTATGGACTCTTGCTCTGATATGTTTCAGTAACATTTAGGCTCCTTAAAAGCTGCCCTGTGGTTGGGGTGTTTTGGGTAGTAGATACTTGATTTCAATCTCCATGCCTGTCAACATGATAATTTTCGTAAGCGGCATTCAAATGTTTGATTAAGATGCATTAGTATCATCTGAAAAGTAGTCATGTTATAGCAGGCATCCTGTATACCAGCAACGTTGTCTTGACTATCTGTTATCTCACATCCCACCTTCAACTTCTGAGTCAGTGCCTCAAGTAATTATGCCAATTTTGTAACTTCTCTGCTGAGATCATCCACTGTGCCTCCAGTAGGGCACCTGGAAGCTAGGAACAGGGTGAAGATCTCAGCCCTGATGCAAGATGAGAGCAAGGCTGAAGGAAATATAGTGTAGCATTTAGTACTACATAGGAGGTTACAGGTTTGATCTGGTGAATAAAAGTTCATCTTCAGGTCTTTTGAATACACTATAACATTCTCAGCTCATTTTGTAACTACATGCTGCTGCTGTAGTAGGCACCAGGTAATGTTTTGCACATACCCTGTTTGTAGGCTGGCAGCAGCTCCTGCCAGCAGCTTTGGTCACTACATCTGGCTGTGTTCCAGTAATCACTTTAGCACACAGCTTGTCATCGTGCATGGGCAGGTCACCCATCAGTCCTGCAAAACTTGTTTAACTGGCCCCTCCTTTCGCAGTTCCCTGGTGCTCAACCTTCCCACAGCCCATTGCCTCATGACTTGTTATATGCATGTTCTTATTCTCTGTTGTATGGCAATAACTGGAAGCTTTCCCGTGGTGGTTTCATGGGGAAGTGCCAGTTCATGGAACCATAGCTTGGCTTGGAGGGAACCTTAAATATCATCTTGTTCTACACCCCCAGATCAGGCTGCCCAGGGCCCTGTATAACCCAGCCCTGAATGCTTCCAGGGATGGGATGTCTACAGCTTCTCTAGGCAAACTGTTCCAGCTCCTCCGCTCTCTGAGTAAAAGACTTCTTCCAAACATCTAAGCTAAATCTCACTTTTTTTTGGTTCAAAGTAATTTCCTTTCAATCACTATCAAGCCATGTAAAAAGTCAGTGCCCTAAAATGTTCCCTTCACATTCTGGAAGATGCAGTACTCCAGATGGGGTCTCACAAGGGCAGGGTAGAGGGGAACAGTTCCCTCTCTCTCCCTACTGGCCACCTTTTGTTTGCTGCAGCCTAGAATGCTGTTGGCGTTCCACGCTGCTAGAGCACACTGCTGGCTCATGTCCAGCAGGACCCCAAAATCCTCCTCTGCAGGGCCTCTCTCAATGAGTTCTTCTCTCATTCTGTACTCATATCTGGGATTGCCTCAACCTATGCGCAATACCTAACGCTTGACCTTGTTAAATCTCATGAGATTATTGTGTGCCCATTTCCTAAGCATACCTAAGCCCCTCTTTATGGCATCCCTTCCTTCTGTTGTGTCAACTGCACCACTCAGCTTGATGTCATCAGCAAACTTGCTGAGGGTACATTCAATCCTACTGTCTATGTCATGGATAAATATGTTGAAGAGTACTGTTCCCAAGACAAACATCACTCATGACCAGCCTTCACCTAGATATAGAGCCACTAAGAACAAACCCTCTGGCTACGATCTTCCAACCAATTCCTTATCCACCAAACAGTCCAACCTTCTAATCCCTATCTTTCTAGTTTAGAGATAAGGATGTGGTGTGGGACCGTGTTAAAGGCCTTGTGTAAGTCCTGGTAGATGACACAGTTCTATCACAGTAGGCCACTAGGTCAGTCAGACATGATCTTTCCTTGGTGAAGCTGTGCTGGGTGTTTCAGATCACCTCCTCACTTTGCATGGGCCTTAACATCTCTTCCAGGAGGATTCTCTCCACCATTTTCCGGGGCACAGTAGTGAGGCTCAC
The DNA here is from genome assembly GCA_030625065.1 of Alectoris magna. Lineage (NCBI taxonomy): Eukaryota > Metazoa > Chordata > Aves > Galliformes > Phasianidae > Alectoris > Alectoris magna. The sequence continues at coordinate 80,806,969 of CM060562.1, read as the reverse complement.
CAGCCCGTAGTTCCCTGTGTCTTCCTTTCGCCCTTTCTTGAATATGAGAGTGATGTTTCTCTTTTTCTAGTCCCCGGGAACTGGCAGCCATGATTTTTCAAATATGATAGAGGAGAGCGTCTTGGTAATCATCTATCTGCCAGTTCTGTCAGGACCCTGTGGGATGTATGTTATCCAGTCCCATAAACTTGTACACATTCAGCCTCATGAGGTGGTTTCAGACTTTTTTCAGATTTGCACTGAGAGGGATTTTGCTGCCCAGACCCTTGCTTAGAAGTTCAGGGACACCAGAGGTGTAAGAAACCTGGCTCGCCTTTTCCATATCAGAGGGGGCCAGCTCTCCCTTTTCATTTATCAGAGGAGGTATATTCTCCTTTGCCTGTCTCTTCTGCCCAGTGTTATCTAAAGAAACCCTTGTTGTTTTTTGCATCCCTTGCCAAATCCAATTCCATCTGCACCTTATCTTTCGTTATTCCATCCCTGCCCACCTGACAACACCTCTATATTCTTCTCAGGCCACGCACCTCTGCTTCTACTGCTTGTACTTTCCCTTTTTTTCCCTTGGTCTGACCAGCAGGTCCTTGTTCAGCCAGACTGGTTTCCTGCCTCCTCTGCCTGACTTCTTAATCTGGGCGATGGAGAGCTCTTGTGCTTTTAGAAATATGTTCTTAAAGTGCTGCCAGCTCTGCTCCATTCCTTTGTCTGTAAGGGAAGTTTCTCAGGGGATCGATCTCATTCAACAGTTCAGGGGGGTGTAGAACAAGATCATCTTTAAGTTTTCCTCCAACAATTCAACAGCTGGAAGTTTGCTCCTGAAGTTCATGGTACTGACTCCACTCCTTGCAAGGCCCGTATTCCTTAAGGTCATGAACTCAATCAGGGCATGGGCATTGTCCCAGGGTATGGTCGCTGCAGCCCACTTTAACAATCTGTTTCACACTGGTGAGCACCAGATCCTGCAACACTTCACCTCCAGTGGGTCTGTCCAATACCTGAACCAGAAAGCTGTCATCCATGGACTCCAGCAGTCTCCTGAACTACTTGCAGCTTGCCGTGTTGTTTTCCCAGCAGATATCTGGGTGGTTGAAATCCCCCACCAGGATAAGAATCTGCAAGCCTAATCTATAAATGCTGCTAACATTCAAGCTGAGCATCCAACGGGAGTACATAAGAACACGCTTTCTGTAACAGCTTATTCATCTTTTATCTGCTTGCAGTAAACTAGAGTTATTACAAGTTCAGTCTTGTTCATTCTGTTTACCCAGAATATCAACTCTTTCTCTCAATTTTGTACTTAGAATCATAGCTTGAAGTCTGTGTTGAGATGAGGTGTGACACAGGTTGACTTCTCATCTTTAGTATCCTCTAGAGCATCATAGCCCAGTCAAGAAATCTCCTTCCCTTAAGATAGGCCGAGCATATACAAAAGGAATGTATTAACACAGGGCTAGCTCTGCAGAAAAAATATACAATCATTAAATGGATTGGGTTGGGACCTCAAAGATCATCTAGTTCCAATCCTCTACCATGGGCAGGGTTGCCAACAACTAGACATTCTGTAGTTGCTGCTGTGGATGTCTCCTATATTTAAAAGAAAAATGAAATGAACAGGAAAGTGCTGCCTCTCTGCTACCGTGAGGCTTGCTCCAAGGTAAGACTCAACCTGCTCCTTGCCTACTGTCTCCCAGGCTTTCACCTGCCTGGCCACATGTGTCATGCTCTTCATAGAGGGTTTTCCTGACCTGTCCAGCAACCTGCCTCGGTCCCTTTGTACATCCTGGTTCCATCCACAGTCTGGAAAGCTGAATGGAAAATGGAGCTGTATGGAAATGGAAATGTAATGGAAAATGACCTTCAGAGGTCATGCCAGATACCATTCAGAAGAAAATATTGCTGCTATTTGGTCCTTACAGGAAATGCTTTTTTGAGCACGATCCCTGGGCCACATGCTTTTGTTGGCTTAAGCAATTGTCATTGATAACCAATCAAAAATGACTGATAGGAAATTCTTTTTTCTTTCTTGCCATTTACTGCTGAGCTCCCAGCACACAGCTGAAGTCCTTGGCTTTGGTTCTGGGTGCTTGACCTGCTCTTTGTACTGTTGGGTTTATTGCAATTCATTTCCATCTGAGAAGATTACCACCTGGACATGAATTACTGCTCTTGATCTGAGGCTGAGGTAAAGCAGAGGTTAGCAATAAATTTCCTTAGAATGTTGTTTCTGTCACTAAGGAAAATATTAGCTGTGATCCTTCACCTTTGAAGGGCTTTTTTTCAGTGTACTGGACTTGGGCTTTCTTTGCACAGGGCTACCCACACTTCTGAGTCTCCTCAGCAAGACCACTATTGCTATATGTTGTCATCTGTCTTAGTGGTTCATGTAGCTGCCCTCACCTTTTCCCATTTCAACCAGTAAGAGCCTGTTGTGCCAGTAGATGTTTGTCAATATGTGTGTGATTTATCCTGATCTCCTAACTGGCAAGAGGAAAGAAATTATTTAGGATGCGCTGATTTAAATACACCCGACCTGTATTTTGCGTCACTTTCCATGTGCATCTCTGTCATTACGTATTTTTCTTCTAAATCTGGGCATGCTTTTGACATGTTACTTTCACCTCAAAATGAGATGGCCCCAGCTATACTTATCTGCCAATCCTTTCACAATTGCAGAAGATCAGATGTGAGGTCAGAACCAAGGTCCATGTAACCTAATATCTGGTCTCTGACCAATACTGGATACCAAGAAAGGAATGCCCTGGGGCCAGTGTGCAGTGATGCTGTGGAGACAATGATCAGCAGCTTCCCTTGAGTGCACGGGAAGCTGCATAAGTCCAAAGGGATGGAGTTGTGCAATGCCATGCTCAACGTCGGCCACCATCCTGTTTCTGCTCCTTGAAGACATCATAGCCCTCACTGAAAACCAAGGCAAAGAGTCCGCTTCTTGGAACTTCTAACATGAAGTTAGTTACGTGCAAGTTTAGTAATCCATCCATTTCTCCGTTGTCTTTTATGTATGACAGAACATCCTATTTCTTTTAATAGCCTTTGCAAGGTCAGTCTTACCTTTTAGGTGAGAACTATTTGGTTTTGAAAGTTTTTTGCCATTATAGAAGGTTTCCGTTCTTTTTATGTCTGCTGTTCATGCTCTTTCAGATTTTTAAAGTCGAAAGTTCTTTGCTACGAGTGTGGCAAGGTGCTGAAACAGGCTGCCCAGAGAGGTTGTGGATGCCCCGTCCCTGGAGGTGTTTAAGGCCAGGTTGGATGGGGGGCCCTGGTCTAGTATTAGATATGGAGGTTGGTGGCCCTGCCTCTGACGGGGGGGGGGGGGGGGCTGGAGATTCGTGATCCTTGAGGTTCGTTCCAACCCAGACCATTCTGTAATTCTGTGTGATTCAGTGAAAAGACTTACTGTTAGAATTTTTTTTTGCCTGCCATTTTATTTTAGTCTTTGATCACTTGTCATTTCTCCAGAAAAAAATCTTGCAACTCGTCTGTCCTTCCCTGAAGGGAACTCCAACTGGCTTCTGCTTTTACAGATTTTCCCCCTCTGCTGAACTATGTGCAGGTGTTGTAAGAATACAGTGTCAAAGCCTCACATTTATTTTAATAAAGTTCTTTAACTACTTCGATTTCCCCTCCATCTTTACTAATATTTGTACCAGTACATTGGAAGCTTTTGCACAAAAATACTCTGAAATAGATAATTTTGACAGCTGAATTAAGAATGCATTCCTGAATTCAGTTTACTCTTGCAAGGAATGCTGTATTTCTTCCTGCTGCGTCAGATGGCTGTAGTTTTGATTCCTACTTACCAATGATTCTCTGTTTAAATAGGAACTCTCCTTCTAATAAATACAGCTTGTTGTAGTTCTGGTCTTGTGTTGCCAACTCTCTCCAAAGATGCTCAGTAGATTAAATCATGCTAGACCAACCTGATTGCCTTCTATGAGGAAATGACTAAATCTGGGAACAAGGGAAGAGCATCTACCTCAGTTTTAGCAAGACTTTTGGCATTGCTATCCAAAATCCAAGTCCGGGTACTAGGGACTGCATGGACATCCAGATAGGTGAAGCACAGGTTGGCTGACTGGCTCAGGGGGCAGGGGCTGCTAAGTTATACTTCATAGACTCCTGCAGTTCTGTGCTGTTTGCTTACCTCCAAGTGCTGTGGTGCATCCAACATCTTCTGTTGCCAGAAGGAAGCCATGCAGTGCACTCTTGTTAATCTGGAGATGATGAGGGCTTAAGGGTAGGGCTGCCTTTCCAATGCAGGCTGGAGGAACAGGCCAATGGGAACTCTGTGAAATTCCGAGAAGTCTAATGCCAGCCCTACCCCTGTGGAGAGAGAGCCCTGGGCATCAGGATGGGCTGGGGCTGCCCAAGACAAGGCCACGATGGGCAGGGAGCTGAGCACAGGCAAGGATGACATCCACACTGCATGGTTCTAGCAGAGCCCTGCCGTGCAGTATTTAGCCAAGCTAACTAAACAGCTATGCTCAGCTGATTTAAGTTCTACATTGCCCACCACAATTCAAGTTCTCTCTAGTAACGGTGTTACTTGCCCTGTGACCTTTGAGAGGGGAGCTCAGTTGGGTTCACTGTGCCAGCTTTGACTAAAAAGGAGGGATTCGTTTTGAAATGATGTGAACTGGGCGTAAACCGCTTTTATCCCACTCTTCCAAGATCTTCCCTGTTTTCTTTACAGGTTTGTTAGAGCCCATGCTGCACCTCTATCTTTCTGATACAACAAAGATCATAGCGCGCTTCCAACCTACGAAATAGGAAGGAAGAAGCCATAAATGGGGTCTGTGTCTTTTCCAGCGTGTTTATTAACCTCTGTTTTCTTGTTTTTCTTACATTTTCTCCTGTGCCGCTGCCAAGCTTGTGTGCGCCGCTCCTGCCCGTCCGTCAGGCTGTTGGTCTGGCGCTGCCTGCGAGCTGAAGGGCTGCAAACCCCGCAGCCGCCTGGAGTCACTGCGGGCACTGAGGTGCGTTTCTGAGCGCTTTGCATCCACCTGAGGGCACCATCGCCTTGCTGAGAGCGCAGAGATACAGCTAACAGCGCGGATGGACGATTCCCTGCCCTTGTAGGGAAATCCTTCACAGACAACTGCTTTATTTAAACAAACAACTAAAAAAGCCCCCTCTGTTTTGTGAGATCACCTCTTTCAGATCGGAGGAGATTGCCATTTGAGCTTGTTGCTTAGGGGGAGCACGGAAGAGGTGTGTGCTTCTCCGGTGAGTGCCGCAGGCCCCAGAGCTGTGCCACAGCCATACTGAGAGTCCTCTGCTTCATTGTCTGTGTGCTGCATTTAATTGTATGCAAATTCAGTGGTCTGAAATGCAAGAGCAATGTGGCTTCCAGATCTGCTCTTGTTATTGATGGCCCCATTTTGTGGGCCTTATCTTCCTCAGTGACTCATCTTTTCCAGCGTGGATGAAATTTCACACTGATAAAAGGCTGTAGTCAACTCAGTATGAGCCAGCCTGAGCCAACAGGGCTGCTTGTGCTTATATTCAATATGTGCAAAGCTGATTTATTTTATTATTTTGTTAACCTTATGGATAAAAGGCTTTAGCCATTTTGGCTGCATGACGTTAAGTCTAAAGGGTTGGGAAAAAATGCATGCCTGTTGTCATTGGGGCATTGAGCTGCTTGCTCCCTGCATATTTTCTGTTGTGTCTCTATTCTCGGTGATTTTAGCTTTACCACCAAGGCCAGAGACCAGGCTGCAAAGGTTGGTGCTGCCAGTCATGCTGATGAGTGCAGAGCACTGAAGCAGCAGCCTGAAAGTCTCACTTGTGTGAGTCAGGGTGAGTCCTCCATAACCTCTGGAAATACGTGGAAAGGAAGCTCCTTTTTATTAAATGTTTGGAGAAGGAATACCGATAGAAACAACTCCCTAGCTCAGGTGTCTGCTCTGCAGGTTTTCTTGCCCATTATCCCATTCCCCTGTCAGGCCAGCTCATGTTCTGCAAAGAAGTCACAATTATGGGCTGTAAATATATAGTCCAGGAGCATATCACAGAATCATAGAATGACCTGGGTTGAAAAGGACCACAGTGATCACCCAGTTTCAACCCCCCTGCTACGTGCAGGGTCACCAACCACCAGACCAGGCTGCCCAGAGCCACATCCAGCCTGGCCTTGAATGCCTCCAGGGATGGGGCATCCACAACCTCCTTGGGCAACCTGTTCCAGTGCGTCACTACCCTCTGTGTGAAAAACTTCCTCCCGATATCTAACCCAAACCTCCCCTGTCTCAGTTTAAGACCGTTCCCCCTTGTCCTATCACACTGTCCACCCTCGTAAACAGCTGTTAACAGCATCTATGAGACACATTTTTAATGCAGTTAGCCACATGAGTCACAATAGAAAATGGTCCCTGTTCATCAGTATCTAAGAGAGGACTATTTAACTGTTCAAAAAGACACTGTGAAATACAGTTGACTGTTTTTATGGGGTGTTTGTACCACATTCAGAATCTCTTAAGGTCTTTTCTGGCTGTATGTGAACTCCATGCTCTCCCTTGGAGGCTCTGGCTTAGCTCTGCTTCTCAGCCTTCAGCTCCTTTTCCTTCCTGTCCAATTTCTCCATCCATGTCACAGGAATTTTTACCCCCAAATCCCTCTCACTCCTTGTTTTTTGCATGGACCCATTGGCTTAGCAACCTCTACCTGCCTTGTACCTCAGTGCCTCATCTTGTCCTGCTACAGCTGGCATTCTGATGTTGTGAGATACAGACCCCATTTTAGTTACCACAGAGCAATTTTTCGAACCTGTTTTGTACTTCTAGTTGTATCTTGTATGGAAGAACTGCTTAAAACAACCTTGGCTCCCTGTTTCATTTTTCACATAGAAGTTCTGTTCGTTCAGTCTGTCTGAAATCCTTATATAGGATGGAAGATATGGATAAAGGTGTGAAGGAATTATAAATAAATTTAGATGAAGATAAACAGCTCTCAGGCCCTCTGCCTGTTGTGAATATAAGCTGGTAAATCAAAATTACATCATGGAGAGGTGCAGCAAGAAGTGATCAGTCATAGGTGATGATAGCTGGGGAAAGCTGCCCCTGGGCTCTCTCTTGGACTGGACTAAAGCACAACAAAGCACGCACTATGACCTAATTAAAAAGGGCAGCTTGGGCTTAAATGCAAGTGTGAGTAAATCATTACTTTTTACTTATTTATTTATTTAGTGTCTTTGCAAATGTAAAGGCCTGGTTTCATGGAGGGTGAAGTAAAGATCAAAGCAGTCCTACTTGAAGTTTGATGTCACATGGTACCGACTGCAGAGCAGCTGTACAATGTGAACGTGATCACGTCAGATTGAAGATTAGCATTTTACATTAATTTTACTTGTTGCATAAACAAGATGGGATTATGTATGTGCTTGCTTTTGAAATAGCATATTTAGCACGCACATGTTGTTGGATCCCAATTAAAGGTTAACTACAGTCAGTTGTAATGTTGTCGGTTATCAGTTGCTTTCTATCTATCTGTGAAGTCAACCTGCATTTAGTTCTCTGTCCTTACATGTTGCAATAATGTCTAGGTAGCTTGCTTTAACTTTTAGGTGGTCAGAGTGAAAAGAAGTGATAGACCTCCGGAGATCATTGTCCTATCGAGAGTGACTGGGTTCACGAATGTGACCGCCAGGTGTGTGGATAACACCCTGTTGATGGAAAGCACATCTAAAACCAACCACTTGTTGCATAGTTTCTTGTGGACATTGGTGTTAGAAACACTTTATTAGAAGGTTATCTTTTCTGTTAGAGAAGAAGACATAAGAAAAGAGATTAAAACAAAAATATCCCCAGGGACTCTCCTATGTTCTTATTTTTTCTATCATTCATATTAAAGCTTTCATAGTGAACTCTTAGCTTGGAGAGTGAAGTGATAATTTGTAATAATGAACAACAATAGCCAGTCGTAATACTTTTTCCAAGATATTTATTTTATTTTTTTGCTCTCTTTGCTTCCTTGGTTCTTCCTAATTTCTCCACTTGTGTCTTTCACCCTTACCTTTTGTGACACTAAAGCAGATGCGTAACCATGTGGCATCTGAAACATAGAATTGTTAAGATTGGAAAGACCATTAAGCTCATCTAGTTCAACCACCAACCCATTCCCACTATGCCCACCTACCGTATTTGTCAGCACCACATCTGTCTACACAGTACTTGAACTCCTCCAGGGACAGTGACTTCACCACCTCCCTGGGCAGCCTGTGCTAATAATTTGTGTGTGTGTACTGCAAATGCTAGAAGTGCAATAAAAAGGGAACTGTAACACTTCACTGCTTCTACACCATGTACGTCATTTACTTTGAACGCAGCAGTACTTGTGCACATATTGTTGTGTTGATGTTGTGTCGAGGGACATGGTTTAGTGGGAGCTATTGGTGATAGGTGAACGGTTGGACTGGATGATCTTGTAGGTCTTTTCCAAGCTTGGTGGTTCTATGATTCTATGATTCTATATACTTTCATCAAAACACCCTCAGTTTTCAGAATGAGAACAGTCTGATCTTCCAAAGACCTCTTAAAATCATAGTATCATAGAAAGGGCATTTAAGATCATCTATTTCCAACCCCCTGCTATAGGCAGGGACACCTCCCTCCAGACCAGGTTGCTCAAAGCCCCATCCAGCCTGGCCTTTGAATGCCTCCAGGGAGGGGGCATCCACAACCTCGCTGGGCAACCTGTTCCAGTGTCTCACCATCCTCACAGTAAGGAATTTCATCCTGATATCTAGTCTAAATCTACCCTCTTCCAGTTTAAAACCATTTCCCCTTGTCCAGTCATTACCTGTCCTTACAAAAAGTCCCTCCTCAACTTTCCTGTAGGCCCATTTCAGGTACTGGAGGGCTGCTGTAAGATCTCCTTGTAGCCTTCTCTTCTCCAGGCTGAAGAGCCCTAGCTCTCTCAGCCTGTCCTCATAGGGGAGGTATTCCAGACCTTTGATCATCTTCCTCTTTCTCTATTGTTATTATGATTGTTTAATAGAGTGGGATTTCCTGTTTTTCTGTTCTTCTGGTTCCTCAAAAGACTTTTTAGGTGCAGGCATACTAGAAATTGTCTAATAATCTGTGCACCCTGAAACATAATTTCAAGTAGCAAGTGAATAACGCTGGCTAATGAAATGCTGAACTTCTTCTTGGGGTTTTGTTAAACCAGAGTTTACTGTGGAAAAATTAATTTAGAAAAAAAGTTCTTTCAATATATATATTTAGCTGATGTTCATGGCACTTCATACATTTCTACTGTCACCTGTGTGGAGATGAAGCAGACAAGGGAGCTGCAGCAAGATCTCTTCCTCCAGGATCCTCCTTAAGGTTTTGGCACACATAAAGGTAATGGTAGGGTGTTACAGGGCAAGTTAAAGGCAATAAAAATAATTACTACTGTCACGACTGTATTTTGCTGGAGACCATAATACCTCATGTTTGGAAAAATGTGGTAAAAGGAGTTATCTATCTTTGCTGAAGTACTTGTGCTGGGCTCAGTTACCATGTACATAAACTGCATGACGTGAAGTGATGAAGGGAGCCTAACCTGGAGAGATTCCTGGAGAGATTCTTGCTTGAGCTGGTAAGACCCTGCTTCTGCTGAGCCAGAGACAGGGGTTTTGCTTGAGCAGAGCACCACTGTTGTCCTCTCCCACCAGCGAACCATCTCAAGATCATTTTCCTACCTCCACAGATGATTTGTCTCATGATTTATGAAGCTGCAAAGATGCTCTGTGGAGTCTGGTGAATGTAAATGAGCCCAGGACTCAGTAGAAGCACAGATCTCTGAGGAGGTGGCCTCCTGCAGGATGTGTCCTGGCATAGCATGTCTCATCCCAGCAGCCTCTCCAAGGACAGAGCTGGGAAATGATTTGAGGTAGCCCTCAAAATATTTTCACCCCCGTGTATGTGGTTGCCGTCAGCTCCAGTCTCAAATGAGATCAAGCTATGTCAGTTGTCCACACTTATGATTTTGCATAAAACACGATTAGCAAATTATGTGTATGTACAGAATACAAGGTTTAATATGAAGCATTTGTATCCCAGAATCTGAGCTTTCCTCAGCTCAGCTCTACTTTGCAACAAGCTGAGAGATTCTTTGAGGTCTTGGCCAATTATGGGAAAGGCTGTGACTTTCCTGAGTGAGGACAAACCCTCACACTGTCCATAGCAGATTACCATCTTCACAGCAGAAGGTTTCAAGCTCTGCCTTTATGGAAGGATGTGCTAGAGCCTTTTCTGCTTTATCTAATGAACAATAAGTATGTGAGGCAGGAGGAAGTAGGAAGAGGAGGAGAGATTTGGATCAGAATGACCGTCACTGTAGGCACAAATGCCTCACCACACACAAGCTTGGATGTATCCTCCAGTGACACTGCCACAAAGCTTTTAGCATCTTGTCATAGCAATCAGAGGGTGAAAGGGTTCTTTGACACTAATCTAAGCACTCTGCAGACATGCGCCTTTCTTTTAAGTTGTGTCTTTGTGTTCTGTCTTTGTGTTGCAGCTGAGCTGATTGATATAGATTCTGTAATTCCTTTGGCACATTTCGTATGAAACTTGCCTTACTGAACACGATTTCAAGTAAATAGTTGAACGTTGAAATATTGTTCCTCCGAGAGAGGTAGCTCTAGACATCAGACGCTTTCTCAATGGCAGTCCTCCTATAACACATTTCCCATGATAGTGGAAGGACAGAGTCATACATCCTATTAGTTTCGAAGGTGGGTTTGAGATCTGCGGTCATCTGCCTAGGGGAGATACTCTTCATCATCCACTGTACGCTAGGAGCAGTCACTGACGTATGCCACAATAACATCGGGCAGTCCTGGATTCTGTTGGTCCCAAAGGAGAACTGTACGCTAAGACTAGAGCTCATGCTTGATTTTGGGTCCGTTGGTTTATAATGGCTTTGACATTGGTACACTGTATACATTTTAATTTCTAATTACCTAATTCTATTTTGTAACTCTAATTACCTGAAGATTTCCTGAAACATTTTAACAGAGTTTCCACTGACTTTAAAGTAAGTTTAATTTTACATTATTCTTTAAAAAGTGGTTAAGATTTTTATGAGCCAAAAGGATTCAGAATTCCCTTAAAAAAAAAAAAAAGTGATTGTTGCAAAAACCCTCAGAGCAATTTTTCAGAGTGACAAGAGTAACATATGTGACAGGATGAGCAGCAGTCAATCTCACAATGCTAAAATCTCAATATTGATTGAGCAAAGCATTCATTTGTGGATGTAGAAATAGGTCCAGAAGAAGGTCTGATTGTCTTCTAAACCATCAGTCAGTGGCACGGAATTGCCTATATCTTGCAGCCACCTTTGTCTCTGTGAGAAACTCACACCTCATTTATTTAAAAATGAAATGAAAATACAAATGATTTATTTTGTTGGACCACAGACCTCTTGTTAAGACCTTGCTTATCATACGTAAAATGTGAAAACACAACTATGAAGATTTACACCGTATATCTAATCTGCCATCGGTGGTGTATATGGAGATGCTAATCACTAGATTTGACACCTATCTTCAATTATATGAGATAGATTTCAGTTTAATATAATAGCAGGCTCCATATTACGTTTAAACACTTCTCTCAACCGCTATTTTCAGCTCTCGAGCCAGCTTTTCAGCAAAAGAGAGCTGCTGGGAAAAGTCACCTTTTCAATGCCACTCTGAAGACAGCATTGCTAGCCAGGAGTGTTTTCTAGCTTTGCTTCTTAAAAATTGTAGCCATTCTCTACTTTACTTTCCAGCATTTTGCATTTGATGAGCAAATAATAAGTTGTCTATCTTCTCATGTTTAAGAAGACAGATGGTTCTTGTCCTGGTGCTGATAGTGGGGACTGCACAAGCAGTTTCTCTGGTGGAAGAGCTGCAGCAAAGTGTCTGACACTACGTGGTATGAGGCCGTTTCTGCTCTGTGGGACAGCATAAAGCCTCCAGATTCATGCCTCTTTCCATGAACTGCTTCGAACAAAACCTTACCTTTAATCCTGGAGAAATGGCCCAGTAGCAACAAGTGTGCACTGTGTATGAAGGGCCAGAACCATGCGGGATACGGTGCTCAGGGACATGATTGAGTGGTGAGTTGTTAGGGTAGTATAGTTAGGTGGAGGTTGGACTTGGTGATCTTGAAGGTCTTTTCCAGCCTGAGCAATTCTATGATTGATTGATGCAGTTTTACAGAAGAAGGCTTAGGCACTATATTACCAAGGGGCAGGATAAACCTGTTCCACATCTCACCGGGTTGCTCATCATAGAAAGATCTTATTAGTCCAGCTGGGATTGTTTGCTTGTTCTATACAGCCAAGAGAACCCTTTGGGTTTATTTATGTATTTGCATACACGAAAATGCATTGTTGCTTTGAATTCATAATAGGGTGAAGAGTTAAGAATAATCTTCCTCCAACACATCATCTTCTGGGAGAGGAGCATCTCTGAGATGTATTTACACAGTAGTCTTAGGTTTGGATATAGCCCTAGATGGCGCAGATATGCATTCAGATTTGGAACATTCTTGTTCAGTAAGTTGCAAAAGAATAGGGACAATGAAAATACTCCTGACAAGCATAATATTTGTCTTTCTTCCTGAAGCACTCAAATTTGGCAGCCACCAAGGTAAAAAAGTCAGGGCGAGATGGCCCTCAAGCTTCCGTATTATCTGACAAAGTCTCTTCAGCCTTCCAGATATCCTACTGGGTAAATTAAGGCTATGGGTTGAGGGCCAAAAATACTACAAAAATACTAGTTTACTGAAAAAATCCTCCTCAAACAAGATTTGGCAGCTAGCTGAAGCTGTAAGCTAATATAGATCTTATTAGGCAAATCTTAAGTCGCAAAGAATTAACCAAGTCTCTGATTTTCAGTTAAAAAGTAGAACAGCAGCCTCACCCTCAGTAGAGGGTAGGAGGGATGGTGTGTGGTTATGTGATAGGAATGTCTCAGGTGTGTGAACAAGGCTCCCTCCAGAGCAAGAACACTGGAGAAGGTAAGTCAATCTACACCATCTGAGTGTCATTAATAAGGCAATAATATCTATGCACAGCTTTCTATTCTTTCTTTATGCTTTTGGTATTTCTACACGTAAAACCTGGGACAGTAGTCACAGAACAGACTCAGACAAGCAGTTGTATCCTTTCACACCTGGTGCCAACTTGAGCCTCTTTCTGGGGAGGAGGTGGCCCAGATCAACACTACAGAGGCAGTGAGTCATTAGGAACTCAGTTGTGAGTCCTCTAAAGTAAATGGAAAGACTTATTGACTCCAGCTCACTCTGGCTCAGGTCCTGACTCCTTCCACAGCCATCCCTGCTGCTGGCTGTGCTGTCAGCAGTGTGCTATACTTGGGACTGCACCAAAAGGATGCTTGAAGGCTTCAGTTGTTCCATGGTATTTCTTGCAGTGAGTGGTTTATAAGCTGCTCAAAGGCTGTAGTGTATTTATTTCCAACAGGATTCTAACTCTGATTCTTAATGTTTAATGTCATCCAGATGGTCTGTATTGTACTGAGTGTCTGTACTTCAGCATCAAACCAGTGGAACTCTTTTCAGTGCAAGTTATTTTCTCAATACTTCACAGTAGAATTAGGCTGAAAGCAAACACCGGTTTTATCCCATGTGATAAGAAGAGGATAAATCCATCATCTGAAATTGCTTACACAGTTTAACAAGCAGGCATTTTTATTATCTCTGTGGATAAAATATGATTTTCACTTAACAAGGAAGAAAGAAGCAGCAAAACCAGTGTTACCTTCTGGATCCGTGCCTTCTGCTGCCGGCTGATTCCCTGGAGACCCGGAGGCAGCTGGGATCTTCACAAAGCCTTGCTGTCATCTGGATAACTCCAGGCTGCAGCAGCTACTAGAGGTTTACATATAGCCCAGGCTACCCTTTATTTACCTGCTTTTCAACAAAGAAATTTAAACAGCTGTTGTTTCATGGTCATTCTTACTAGTTTAGAAAAATTTTCCACTGAACTCAGGAAATGTCTTCTACTTACACGCAGCACATTTTCAGCTGACCTCTTAAGTTTGGGTTGACGTTTGGCCAAATCTTAGTATTTTGCAGGCCTCAGCTCCAACAGGATTTCAAGGATCTGCTGGAAGTAACAATGGTAAATCCTTTCTGGATCATGGAATACCTCACATACTCCTGCTCCACATGGTTTATTTCTTGTTAGGACCACTAAAACTGGCAAAGGGAAAGGATCAGACACAGAGCAGTCCAGATCTGGGTTATGAGATCAATGATGTTCCCAGAAATGTAGGTATAGTCGTACAGCTAGGCTAGCGTTTGGGCAAGAAACATGAAAAAACAGGCATGGCAGAGCTTTCTCTGTGCCCTAAGCAAATCTCTTTGGGGAGAGGTTGATAGCAGTCAGTACAGGGATTAGGTCCCCATTTCCTCCAGATGATTGCAGCAGAAATGCCAGGTTTTAAAGGCAATTCCAGACTACTTTCTTTTTTGATGACAGGCATTTTTATCAGTGACTCAAATCCTTAGAGAGAGAATTGAGGAGTCAAGACTTGGGAAACACCTGCATTTGAGACTGCAATGAAGCTGCTGCAGTGCTTCTGTGTGGCTGACTGGTTTACTGATTAATGATGCCTGGTCTGGGCCAGCAAGAATCTGTGAATGGGAATATGTGCCCAACCCCTGGGAGACAACAGGCCCTGACTCTCCAATAAATTTCAGAAGATGTTGGCATACCTCAGCTAGATAGCATTACAGAGGTTAACATATACATAGGTGAAGGACCCAGATGCAAGATCTGCTCTAGGATTCAGGTAGTGGGTAGGATGAAGCAGTAGTAAGATTGTCCCACCAGGGAGCAACAGCATGTCTTGGGAATGAACTACTCTTACTGCTTTTGGTGGAAATCTATGGTCTTTGGTCTGCCAGCCTGCACTCTACTTCACACCACTACCTCCATCTTGCTGACATAATCTACCCAGTTTAGATCAGTGCTGGAGTATTTCTACCTATCCAGACCACAGCCTTAGCATCACTTGGTGGATAAACACCACTGTTAATGTTCTCATTCTCTTCTGTGTCAAAATTATCTCCTATTGTCATTTCAAAGTTGAATTTAACATAAGGGAATTCTAGATGCTAATGTGCTGCTTATAGTATTGCCCAATGCTTATTCAAATTGTTGAACTATGTGTATCTTCTTTTTTCAAAAACTACATGCAGATAATTTTTGTTGTTTTCTAGACAGAGCAGTACCATTAACTAGAAAGCCAGACAGCTATAACTGTGCAGACTACAGAACTAAAGTGTTTGCTTAGGATTGTTTTACTTTGTTTTGGCAGGATACTATGCCCTAAAATGCCCCCACTATGTACACACACTGCAGCAGGTAGCTCAGCAAGTTTTGATTAAATATATCTCAATGGCATTCAAAGGATGTCTAGGCAAGTTTGCTTTGATTCTTTACCTAATCTCCTCTCTTCAAGACATTGATGTAGATGGTATTGAAAAGCATTTCTTCAGGTTCACCTTAGGGGAGGCTACACTAAATGAAATAATTGTAGAAATCCTATATATCAAACCAGAATGACTTTGAAAACAGATGAACTCTGTGCTCTGAAGTACCTAATTTTGAAGAGATGAGAGGATTTTATGACTGTTAAACACGTTTCAGACAAATCATTAATGCATTTTTGTAAGTTATATTTTTTTTTATCTGATGAAATAATCTTCTAAACTTTAGAACTAGAAACAGAGAGCTAGAAGCATTTCCAAGACTCCACGTGCTTTCAAAAATCTTAAACACAATCAAAGACTGTTTTTCTAGCAAATATTGATGTTGTGCTAGGTCCAACTGTATTATTTCCATTAAGTATTTTCATAACAGTTTAAACACCTTTCTATATGGTTTTGGCTTTCCAGAAGTTTTTGCTTTCCGAAGTAGTAAATTGTATTCAGTGCACCACCAATTGAAGATGGAGAGATACATAAATTATACATAAAAAGCTGCTCAGTGATAAACTCAGAATAAATCCTTATGTTCAGAATAGATTCGGGATATTGTTCTTTGATCACCCTCTGACTCCCTTTTCTGTTTCACTGAAAACTCTGACACTGGCTGTAATTGCTAGCTGGAGACTCACTGTACTAACTCCTTTCCTATAGGTTGTTTTTCTGAGTCTTGCACGAAACTGTGGGCATGAAATCCATCTCCACTTATTCACAAACTCCTTCCCTGACTGAGGAACTGAACCGTATCGTTCAAAAATCTGTTAAGCAGACGATAGCCATTGTTCTGTATTGTTTCCAGGATGAGAGTAAAGAAGATTGAGAGCTACTGTATCATGCCATGAGCAGCAGAATTAATGTAGCTCAGTTTCCTACAGATTTAAGACATTTCCCCTTTGGCCTGCCCTGCATGCTTCTGCAGTTACCCTATCTTCCCTCCAAACAGATAGCAGATGTTGTTCTGTGGGCAGCAGAAGTGATGAAATGTGGTTTCCTACAGATGTGTACAATCTGCTCCTCCATTTCTCACTTGCAAGATTTCCATGTCTCTACCTCCAGGTGTGCTATGGTGTGTCCCACAGCATGTCTCCTGTCTGTTTGTCTGGAGCAGAAACAGCATGTGTTGGGGTTGGCATCAAGTGATGTGTATGCTGACTGGTCATCCATCAGGATGACAAAGACAACTGTCGAGTAGTACCAAAGGAGTGACTCAAAAACCTCTTAAGGCCTAACAGCTCATACCTTCTGGCTGCCACTAATGCTCCACGTCTGCATATAGCAGTGCAGCACAAGGCTGCAGGTACAGGGCCTGATTGTCCCTGAAGATGCACCTTCTGCAAGGAGAAAATGAAGAAGATCCCTTCTCTGGTCTGAAGGCTTCCACTGGTGTTGGGAAGAGAGTGGAGAGGGGAAGAAACAGCCTCAGTTTAGTGGGAACTTCAGAGAGTGGAAAAAAAGAGTGGAAAACATGTGAAAAGGGAAGTAATCATGGGTGGTTACAGGCAGGAGCAAAAAGGGAGATCAAAAAAGCAGAAGTTTGGACAGAAGAATCTTGTCAACCGGGCTAATTCCTATGTATTGTCCAGCTTATCAGTATAAGCCAAAGGCCTGCTCAACAACTCACCAACACCCTGAATGCAGGACAGCATTCAATGTTCAGGAGTTGTTAGCCTGAAGCTCAGGCTGCTGGGGGAACATCAGTCTCTGGTTTTAGCTTTGTTTCTTATGGAAGTCACCTTATAGGTTTTTGACTTCAACTTGAAGGTACACCGTGGCTTCAATTCAACTTACTCTGAATTGGAAGGCACAATGCCCATCACTTCCCATCACTCAACTCACTGGAAGACAACACTGTGTTTGCTGACTGCTCTGTAAGCCCAACTGGTCCCTGTGTAACCAGCTGTCTGAAATGATGCCTCATGCTCCACAGTGAACAACTCTGACATTCAAGACGGTGTAACTTTCCACCATGCAGGTAGATGCTGGGCTTCAAAGGGAACTCCCTCAAGATCTCATGAACCTCATCCTGCTCTGAATTCAAGATTCAGTCCTTCAACAGCTCTTAAAAAAAACCCACATTTTCTTTAGTACCTATGCAATTAATAAACTCAAAAACCTTGAGTTAAAACTTCGTGTAACCAAACATTCCCCTGCTCACAGACATGACACCAGAGAGATATAGATGTTAACAATCATTTGCTTTACATCCTGTTCAAAGGGGCTAATATACCACTGTCTTGCTGAGTATAATGTATGAACCTGCATGTAAATTAATCAAGCTTCATATAGCGGTGGAATGTTGCACCTGTGAAGGTGCAAGAGGCAGGCAGAAACAGAAGGACAAGGATTGAGAGCAGAGGTAAGGTGAAGGAGGGAAGGTGCAGCTCAAGGCTTAAGAAGTCAAGGGAAACAAAGCATTGGAATGGAAAAGCAAAGCTGGATATTAACAGATGGTGGAGGGAAGAGAAAGGACAATTCCCCTACCTTCCTCCCTAGCTTCCAGAATTGATAACAGAAACAGAAGCACGCATTCACCAGCTATTAAACCCAGCAGCAGAGTACGTGCATTCATACCCTTCTAGCACCCACGGATGATGACATTACCCCCATGCTGCATGAACTGTGCTGATAGCAACCTATCAAATAAGGTACCAGGCCGATGACCCAGGGGGAGTTTTCACTCAGAGACATGTCTCCTTTTTCAGTTGCTGACTTTTAAAAAACGTTGTATGATGGTCCTTTCAAATTGCTAAAAGAAACATACACTCGCAAAATCAGGAATGAAAAAGTAAACTTAATTTGTTAGTGAAACTTTACTCCATCCTCCTTCCGAATATTATCATAAGATCTTTTAATGACTTGATTACAGACTTTATTGGTTTTGCCTCAGAGGTACCTGCCTTACTTGGGGTAAAGAATGGCCTGTGTCGTGGGAATTAGTTTTGACTGAGCAACAGGCTAATCTGCTGCATGTTAAATCTCTTCTTGCTTTCCTTGCAGAACCTCCAGTGCAGAACTTGGATTACAACAGGTCTGCAGCCACAGTGCTCTTACAGTTAAAAGGGATGAGTAGCATCTTAGAGAGTGGGGCAACCACATAAAGGTAAGTGGCTTTATTTGTCACTTCAGCGTGGTGAGCATCCCATAATGCTGCTATTGAGAGTGTTATGTGGAAAAAAAATGGGAGTTAACTTTTCCTAGTGGCAAATACGAGGGGAGGTGTGATTTGCAGAAGTCAGTGGGCTCCCATAGTAGCAATAATGGTCACAACAATCTGTGTCACACTTCCAAAATGCCATATGGCATTGTAAGCACTGAAAAGTCAGTCCCCATGCTGCCAATATTCAGGAAAACTTTCGATGGCTCCCACTTTGCTGCCTTTATTACTCCTTTGTAAAGCAAAGGAGTAATAATAATAATAATACTGCCCTTTTTGTGACAGATCTGTAGAGGTATTAACCAAGTTTTGTGGTGAATGATGCACCTGAGCACCTTAAAATGTCACTCTGAAAATGAGTAATTCTGTGTTCCGTGCCATGCTCTATAGCACACAGTAAAATGAGGCAGAGGTCTACATGTTACAGGGAGAAGATAAAAAGACAAGATGCTGAAAAAGATGATTTAGGAAGCACTGAGTGAGGCAGTGATTCCATGGGAAAAATAATGTGCCATTAGTTATGGTGTGATCCAGCTTGCTAGCAAGTCTCTGGAGTACGGAAAGTTGAGCATGCTCAGAAGGATTTGTGCCTCACTTGTCTGAGATGCCTGTCTTAGATTGGGCGAGTCACACTCTGAGGTGCTTTATCTCTGCCTAGTGACACAGCTGTGGAGCCTACCTGACCATTTGAGATTCAGTGCTTAACTTTCAGATGTTAAAGGTGAAATTAATCCCACCTTTGCGATATATGCAGAGGTGATCTGAATCCAGTCTGCATGCGCAATATTAATTTTAATCTCTTCTATTGTTAGCATAGCTTGGCTTTGCAGTCTTTATCTCTTCCTAACAGTTGTTTTTAGATTTATGTTTCCAGCTAAAGGTGTATTTGTAATAAAGAACAGATCACTGATAATTCAGTGATTTTGTTCACCTTCCCAGGAAGGAATAAGAAGACCCACTATTCTCTGAGAATAGTATTCTATTTAGTTTAATAACACCAGACTTCAGAGTCACAGGGGACATCTCACTTTCGTATCTCTATCGTTAATTACCTATGTCAACACTTCCGTGACTTTTCAGTTGGATCTTTTGTAGGAATGAAAGTGTTTTGTTAAAAAAACTAATGTTTCACTTTTGCTAGAAATCTGTTATGAGTCACATTCAATCTCAATTTTAAATATTGTTCTCTTTGCACCCGAGTCACTTATTATAGGGTATGGTGATGTGGAAAACATGGTCTTGTATTTTATATAAAAATCACACAAGGAAACATATGCCACAGTTTCTATCGTAGTTCTGCTGACAAAGTAGCCTAATTCAGGGGGAAAAGCCATGGAGATAAGTTTCTATAATACTGATAGAGACTAAAAGAGCCTCAAATTTTTAATGACAAAAAAGAACTCACTGATGACAGCACTACCAATCGAACTGAAATCCTCACTCTTTTCCAGTGGGCTAGGACAGGAGAGGGTGAGGCTGTTGTTCAGTTTTGCTTGGGCTTGTTATCAACTGTTGTCCTAGGTGAGGTTGATTTTGAAAGTACGAGTTGTCATTCTTCCTGCTCACCTCCCTTCTACAAACACACACACACACACACACACACATTGCCTGGGGGTAGCAGAAATGTTGCAAGATGAAGCACTGTGCATGTCAGATAAGATAAGAACTTCTCCACTATAGAAAGGTACGGTCACAGCTTTCTGCTAGCAGGTAATATCAGGGAGCTGAGGAAACACCAGGTTTCAAGCAGCGTGGGAAAGATCCCATTTCAGTCACAGAGGAAATGGTGTGAGCCACGCACACTCACACAAAGACAGATACTTGCTAGGAGGGCAGGTTAGAAATCCGGTGTGGCTGAAACAGCAGTGAGTACAGCAGGAGGGGAGTTTGCAAAAGAAAGTTATTGTTTATGCAGAAGCAGTGAAAGATCTAGCAGCCTTTTTCCACCAGGATCTGGCAATTAGGAATAATCCATCACTTGCCAATACTGTACAAAGTCTTGCTTCCAGTTATAGAAATATCAGTCAGTGCACTGGAATATGATACAGTAGATGGATGGTGGTGCATTGCAGCACAAACAGAGATTGTACTTCTGTGGAAAAAATAACAGTGGCATCATTTTCATTGTTCAACACTGTCTGGGAATTCAGCACAACTGGGAGAACTTTCTTTTTTCCTGGTGACATGTCATATGTAACATTGGTGGATCAGGATGATAGAATCACAGAATTGTAGATGTTGGAAGGGACCTCTGGAGAAAGCCACTGAACTTCATATCTGCATGCAGAAGTGACCAGAGTGACACGTGGCTCCCCAGCATATGGCCATGATACCCTGTGTTGGTGAACATTGCTACTACCTTTCTTCTTGAATCTCAGTCCCTCCAGCCCTGCTACATCCAGCTGTTACAGTCTCTGCACTCTCAGTTTTAAGTAATTTCCACACTCCTCTGAGACATCAAACATGTGAGTACTGTACAGCCTTCTGAGGGCACACCAGTATGGATAGGTGTGGATTCCCTTACCCACACTCCAAGATAGGCAAAAGCAAGCCAGTTCAGATCTGAAAGTCATGTATTTGTACAGATTTCACTAACTTGGGCACTGCCCTGGGCCACTCCAGCTACACAGTTTCCAGAGGTGGGTGGCATCTAGTTGGCTTGGAAAACAAGTGAGGCAAATATGTGTCTGTCTGCACCTGTCCTGGTCAATATATATGAGTCAACAGCATCATTATTAGGAAATTAAGATTAGGGTTTAAGATTAGGGATCAGGAAGGTCCTTATACAGTACTCAATCTGAGCTCTTTTATTGTGGTTATCAATCTTTTATATGATGACTTCCTCAAAGTTATCAAACTATCTGAAAATTATCTTGGATTTGTTTACATGCTCTATTTCTAGAGGGATGGCACCCAGAACATTCTGTTCTGATGGGTATGAAGTTTTCAATTCAAATTCTGAGTTATTAACAAATAATCATAGAATTATGGAATGGTTTGAGTTGGAAGGGACATTTAAGATCATGTAGTTCCCACCCCCTGCTATAGGTAGGGGAACCTCCCTGTAGACCAGGTTGCTCAAAGCCCCACCCAGCCTGGCCTTGAATGCCTCTGGGGGGGGAGGGGGAGGGGTGCAACCTGTTCTACCTGTGGACCATTTGCATTGAGGAGACCATTGCTTTCTGGAGATCCAAGCATTTTGTACTGTACAGTTTCAAAACATAAGGCACAGTAAGTGATCAACTTGTTTTTTTATGGCTGCTCCTCCTTTCCTCTTTCCACACAGATCCATTCTGTCCCAGACCAAATCAATAACTCTAATCAACATACTGTTAGACACCAACCTTGTGAGAGTAGAGCAACTTCATCAGTATTTCCAAGCATAGATCACGTAATATGAAATACAAGCCAGAGGTCACAACATGCTGCAGACTGCAGGGGCAAATCAGGATGTGCATGCAGCTTGCATTGCATATTGAATTGGGTGACCTACCTGTCCTCCAGCAGCCTCTATCTTCAGAGATAACAGCACTGAACAAAAATCTCCTCAGAGAAACATATTTGATTAAAGATTCCTTTTCTTTCTTTCTTTTTTCTTTTTTTTCTTGTCTTTTTTTTTCCCCCATGAAGTCTTTAAAAAGCTGTAATTTATTTATTTATTTATTTGTTTGTTTGTTTGTTTGTTTTTGCCTAGGGAACTGCCTACAGTGCACTAGAAAAAACCAGCACTTGTTAGGTTTTTCACAGTCTCAGAGTTCAGTCTGTTAACACATTGCAGTCCCTCTCCTGTGATCTCCAGGGCTAAAATACATCTTTCCCGAGATCTCTATGATCTACAGAATAGAGTGACTTATGGATTGACTGTAAAGGTAACCTGTTTGGAGTAGCAAGACTACCATCAGACACTAAAGCTGGTAGCATGATGAATTGAGTCGAATCCCGTTTAGCAGCTTCCCAAAATCTGTATCTGTGAGAGTTACCTGCAAAAAAAGCAAATGGTTGTAGAAGATGGCCTGCTTTTCTCCCCGGCAGCCATGGTGGCCGTGTGACTATGATATGCTCAGATTGCAAGTATTTCTGTTTGGAAGGAAGCTAATTTTACACATGCCACATTAATGGAAACTGTTGCCTAAGTCATCTCATAGTGTCATCATTATAATTGGCTTAGGAATTTTTACCTATTGAAGTCTGGATACAAAGTTGCCCACACGATTGCCTACATGGGGCCTGAGCAGGTACATAGTGACTGAAACTCATCTTGCAGATATGTTCAGCCACTGAGATGGAAAACCCTAAGTGCTAACCAAACCAGACATGCTGTAGACCTCACAAATACTGAGATAACAGCTTGTGTGCTTACTGTCATTTTTCTCTGGCTGAAGTGGGGGAACAAAGAGCTCCTAGCTTGGCCATGATTGCCTGTATCAAGAGTCACCCTGTAGGCCTTCTGAGCATTGCCACCGCATATTGTTCTGTGAATAATGGGTTTCAGTCTCTGCATCGTCTCTTAGTCATATTAAAACTGCATTGAGTTGAATTTTTCTGCAGATCAGATGAATCAATAATAAGCCAACAAAATACCTCTCCAATGTTTTTGCTTCTTTCCAGTGTAAGCTGAGCAAGCTGTTATGGCAAACTGCAGTTGTATTATGTTTTCTGGAAATATTACTTCTTACTCTGGTAATGAGACTAAAACATAAACAGGCTGGATGTGGCTCTGGGCAGCCTGGCCTGGTGGTTGGTGACCCTGCACATAGCAGGGTGTTGAAACTATGTGATCATTGGGGTCCTTTTCAACCCAGGCCGTTCTATGGTTCTATGATTCACAGACAAACATAGACACATGGAAAAATCTGCACTGAGATTTTCCAGTTAAGCACGTGTGGCAATCTGTGGCACTGCTCCTACCAGCAGCGCTGGACGAATTTTAGGCCATAAGGATAAATCTCTTATGGACTTAAACTGCATCTCAGGGAAGTGCTGACTGTAGGCATCCTTAATTCCTACTGAGTCACTAGCAGTGGAATCAGTCTCCTACGCAACAATCACTGAGCGAGATATCAAGCAGCCATGCCTTGTTCTGTGATTCCTGCTACCTACCCTGTCACACTGACATCCACTGGAACTCTCGAATCAACATTAGATTTGGAGAAACAAAGGATGCTGGCAATACAATTTCCCTATCTTTTTACATCCACCCATCTATCTGTCAGCCTGGTTACCTAAGCAGCACCACACCAACCCCACCCTATCTATGCTGTGTAAAAATCCCCTAGTTGTATCTAGAAAAAAAGCATATTCCTTTCAGACAGTTTAGAATCAAGGCTCCCAAAAGAGTAATTACATTTCTTGTCTCCCAGTAATGCCTAGTGAAATTGTCCTGGCCTAGGGTCTACCTCCAGCAGTCAGATCTAGCTTGTCTAGGTTTAGAAGTAGAGATAGAAGTACAGATACTGTTATAGTGAGACATCACTTTTGAAGAACTCCCATTAGGGTGAATATATCCTTTTTTCCTTCCCCCCCCCCCCCCCCCCCTTTTTTTTTTGTTTTTCTTGACAGAAGGGTTGCACAGAAATTAAATCTGAAACAGCTTTGATGAAAGCAGTGCTCTCTGTTTGTAAGTAATTTAATAACTAACTACACAAAGCACTTGACAGTTCACAGTGAGAAATAATTCTAATACAAAAAGGGTGGAGAGAATGGGCTGACATCTTTATTTCAAGACATGTTTTAATTTTCACCAAGGAAAAACATTATTGTTCTCTGCCACCTAATGGCGTTAGTGAAAAATTACAAATCAGTAAGACAATTCTCAAGTTCTGCTCTTTCTAATAGACTTCAGTAAACTTATTTAAATATGAAGAAAGAACATGGGTATGGATAAAAGCCTGAATTACTTCAATCCATCAGTGAGGTCCAGGCTGCCTAATGTACTCTGAACTCTGTGTGCTGGTGAAGAGGTAAGCCTAAATTAAATGCCTGTGCTGCCTAAGGACTCACAGACCGAGGCCATGGTGCCTTCTATGAGATTCCATTCATAAGGTACAAACTTAAGCAGAATTTTGTCAGAGGTCATAAAAAAATATTTATAAAAAGGTCAGGAAGCATTACTGTACAGCAACATTTGACTGAAAAATGTTGAACCAAACTTTGATTTACTCAGAACCATATGAACTGTGCAAGTCAAAAGAGCACTTAGGAAGACACATTCTTTTTATGTTAAAAATAAATTCATCTATAGTTTTTTATTATTATTTTGTTTTATGTTATTTTATTTTATTTTTGATCGGATAAAGGAAATGGATTGAATGCAAAGGGGAAGAATTAATGGTAAGTACCACAGTTAACTTTGTGGCTGCATGCAGGTGACTGCATTGTGCACATACCTACACAATGACTACAACAGTGGAATCCGTATGTTATCCAAAACCTCAACCTTCTGTAAATCAACTTAGGAAGAACACGCCTAGATTATCATGTAATGGCAAAGCTCAACAAACCAGGAATGACTGGTACACAGAAAGGTAAAAACAACAACAAAAAAGGCATTTGGATTAGATGTTGGTGAATTGCCTGAATGAGACTTTGTCTTCATAAAGCCAGGAGCACAGGTGTCCCTAGAGTAAGATCTATTCTTGGGTAGCTTTGATTACTCACGCTCCGAGTACAGTTCTTTTCTGGCTTCTCATGGTCTGTTGGCCTGGATATTGCACTGACTCCTGCAGTACTGCCTATCTGGCTATTGATACTGGTTGAAGAAGTGGGTAACTGGTATACAGAAACTGATGTCTCCAGCACAGTACAAATTCTACATGTTCAGTTTACAGAAATTGTCATTAACATTATGGGGTCATATTGATTATTTTTGTAACTGATAGCAGCTCCTGCTCTAAACAGCAATGCAAGGTCAGTCTGTGACAAGGTGAACTAAATCTCAAACATTTATTTAAACCTGTGGAACACGTTGCTTTGTACACTGCTATCTCTAGTGCAGTACTTGCTGATGGCAGACAGCAATACAGAGGAAAACTGCAGGAAAATCGTGTGATCCAAAAGGAGACTTCTTCAGACCACATGACTGTTTTTTAATGCCAACTTTTTTTTTCTGCTGACAAAAGACAATTCATGGGCTGTGGATTTTCCTTTCTATTACATTTTGTAACACTCTCTTACTTTTATATGTTGATGATATAAGGTTTACTATTTTTATTTAAATCAAAATGAATGCTATTAGTCTGAATGAAATAAGCAATTAGTCCTGAAAACAGCAACAAAACACAGAACTAAGTTTAAGACATCCATAGAGGACAAAATGCTTCATAAAGGCAGCACATTTAAACAAACATGGGAATTGTGCATGGGAATGACTAGGGAGAAAGAGGGAAGCTTTGGCTCAGTGTATTCCAGGCACAAGAGGATCCATCACATTTCTCTATTCTCTCCTTTTTAACTTCCACTGACATATTATAAGCAGGTGTCTGAACTGGCCACTGTGTGGTTGCATATTATCAAAAATATCAAAGAGGTATTCTAGTATGTCTGTGTGTGTTCAACCAGATCTACAGTATGTCTTCTACAAAGAAATCTCATTTTTATTTGAAGAACAGAAGCGATGACAGTCTAGCATGTTCTCAGGTAAATTGTTCCTACATTTAATTATCCTCGAGATAAAAATGTTCTCTTTACCTTTCATACAAATTGAACTTCATTATCTTTTTCCTTTTTTTCTTTGGTGTGCGTGTGTGTGTGTACTCGAATTAAAGCTGTCAACTACTAGAAATCATTTCCCTATGCAGGTACTTCTAGATAGAGACACAGTAGCACGTAGGGCTAAATATGTTCTGTATTTTCAAAACCATTTGAACTGATTGAACTAAACAAGTAGAGTGGGATTCTCCTCTCACAATTATGAAACACTACAATCTTTTATAAGGAAAAAAGATGAACAATGACTCTGCAGGTAGCCCCTGTTGTTTCTAGTATTGCTTCACTTAACATTAGGAAATACTCATGTCATTTAAAAACGGAATTGCTGATTATAATTAGGGTAGGAGGAAGGGAGAAAACAGCAAAGAAAACAAGAGAACAGCAGTGTTGCCAGGACATAGCATTAGGGTGACAGAAATGCTCACCAGCACCTTCTGCAAGAGGGGGTGGATCAGCTCAATGGGGTGGAAAACATGTTACAAAATTCCTTCTGTGACCCATAAAGCAGTGAGAAAAACTTACAGCAAGACAACATGAAAGAATTTACAAGATAAAAACAGTGAAACTATGATCAAAGGAATGTAAGAGAAATCCTGGATTTCTCTTGCACAATCTACAGAGGTACAGTGTAAACAAAGCAATACATACTGGGAAATGTAGGAAGCTTAGAAAGAGTCTAGGATTCAGCTACAAGCTATGTCCAAATTTGAGAGATTTTGTAGTAGAATAACAGACCTGGGGCCATACGCTCATGTCAGAGTCCAGTACTTGCAATTAGTTCTCAATTAGATGCATGTCGATCTTAAGTAGTATCATGGACTGACAAAGGTGTTACATATGATAATCTGGTCAATGCCAGTAGGGTATGCAGTCACCCCCAGAACCTCATTAAGTGCATATGATTATTCAGAAACAGTAGTAATGACTACCAGAGTTCTTTCAATGGTTGTCAGCCACACAAAGGGTGCTCATAACAACTAATACGCACAGACGGAGAGCACAGTTGATTTCAGCTCTTAAAATCTGGTGTATACGTCTAGCAGAAGTGGCCCGAAGTGAGTGAGTGATTGCAATTAAAAGAGCTGCCTTCAAAACATGATTGAATATGGAAATATCTGGAATATATCAGAAATTATGCAGATTTTATTACCCAACAGAGCTGAAAGTCATGAGCACCGGGACTTATCTCCACTAACATAC
The DNA here is from genome assembly GCA_030625065.1 of Alectoris magna. Lineage (NCBI taxonomy): Eukaryota > Metazoa > Chordata > Aves > Galliformes > Phasianidae > Alectoris > Alectoris magna. The sequence goes on along the minus strand of CM060562.1, from coordinate 80,779,405 downwards.
TGGTCAGCCAAAGTAGATTTGGATAAAACTCTTTGATCATTCATTTCTATTTTCAGTCCAGCATAACTTTCCAAGGCCATGTGAGTACAAGCTATCATTTGCACTCAAAAGGCAGTAATACTTCAGGTGGCAAGAGTCATCTCCACGCACTATTTTCTCTTTCATGCAGGTGCGAATGGCAGTAAACAGGTCCTGCTGCAGGTGAGCGTTTCCTCTGCATCCTTCCATGAGAGATGCCAATATTTCCTCTGTAAAACATAGGGCTGCAATTCCTTTTCAAGTTCTGTGTACAGCAGATGTAGGAGACAACAGCCACTGAACTAACGCAGCAAGGAGCATCCTTTATCGGCTGCTGGTGAAAATGGAGGCATCTCCTGGGATATCTAACCAAGGTTATTGATTTGTGTTATCCATCATTGCATATAAACCTAATGAATGCGGTTTGAATTTAGCAATTTGCATGTCCAGCAATGACATATTAACAGGTGACTCCTTGCACTGTTTTTTTCTGTGCTGTTCTCCATTTGCAAGTGTTGCAATTACAGGTAAAATTCTTTCTACTAGAATACGCTATTTTCTGAAAGAAACAGTCAATTATCTGAATAATAAACCGGACTAGGATAACCTATCCCATTATCAGGCATATAGGTAAACTTCGGTTATTATATCTTCTATGTATGATACTTTTTCAGATATTAGACTTTTCTCTCCCAGTGCAACCCCAACACTCTTTTATTTTTCCTCTTGTTTATTATGCTTCTCATTAAATTGCACGGACACACCGCCCGCCCCACAGTGCCACCACAGCCTCACCCCCAGCGACCGCTGCCCGCCCGCTACGGCGCGCGACCTGCTGCGTCATACCCTGGCCCCGCCCCCTTCGCCATAGCCCCGCCCCTCAGGCCCCTCCTTCCCTCGTGCCTCCGCGTATAAACACTTCACCCACTCCTCGCTCCCCTCTCACCCTCCCCACCCACCGCTGAGCGTCCTCTGATTGGCCCGCCCCCAGCATTCCCTGGCCAATGACGGCGCCCAGCCAGGACCCCGCCTCTTTAGAGCGCGCGGCGGCCGTGGCGCCCCCCGAGAGTGGCGGTGATGGCGGCGGCGGGGCTGGCGCGGGTGCTGCGCCGGACTGGGGGCAGAGCGCGATGCTGCGGAGCGCTCCGGAGCCGCCCGGCTCCTCTACCAGCCACGCCCCGCCGGGCCGCTGCGCACTTCGCTTTCGAGCCGGACCCGGCACCCAGCGCCTACGGTGAGAGTGGGGCCGGGGTCCTCCCTGCGGGCAGGGCTCTGCTGTCAGGCCCGCCCCCGCCGCCGCTCTGCGGTGGAGGTGAAGGGCGGGCGGGGCCGCCAGAACCCCGGGTGGCTCGGCCTTGGCCCGGCCGCGTGGCTGAGGTCCTTGGGTTTGCTCAGCACAGAGCAGAGGAGCTGAGGGGAGGCCTCATGGCGGCTGCAGCTCCTCACATGGAGTGGAGGAGCAGCGCTGAGCTCTGCTCTCTGTGACAGCGACAGGGCCCGAGGGAACGGCATGGAGCTGTCAGGGGAGGGGCAGCTGGGGGGTTGGGGACAGGGTTTCCACCAGAGGGCGGTGGGCATGGAACAGGCTGCCCGGGGCAGTGGGCACAGCCCCGACCTGCCAGAGTTCAAGGAGTAGTTGTGCACCGCTTTCAGACATCGGATTTGAATTTTGGGTGATGCTGTGTGGAGCCTGGAGTTGGACTCGATGATTCTTGAGGGGATCTTCCAACTCAGGATGTTCTTTGAGGTGTTCTGACTTTGTAGTTAAGTCTGAGACAGCTCTCAGCCGTTCCCGTGTGCTTTGAGGAGGCACAGGCGTGCAGGATGTCCCAGAGCAATGTCTGTGTACTGCCGGCCTCTGCTGGAGGTCCCGGTGAAGAAGCCCTTACTGGGCAGTCAGCCCTAATGCTAAGAGGAAAGCTAGTTCACTGACTTCAAACAAACAAAACAAGCAAAAGCAACCCTTGGAATTCTGTGAGAAATAGCGAAAGAAAATAAATGACAGTACTGGTCTGGTCTTGATGTTAATTCTAACTTCATAGTTCATACCTGAGGGGCACAATTACTTTCTCCTTTCCTGCAAGTTGCTGGAGGAATAGGCATTTCCTTATAGCGAATACTGAAATGAGTGTGCCCTGCTGAAAGCATAACCTTGTGTGGGTGACTGGGAAAAGAGAAATAGCTGCTGTTCCCCAGCTTTCACTTTGCAAATGTTGATCGCTTATAGCTTAAATACAATTTGAATGGTTCCCATAATGGTTTCTTACAGCTTTCTCCTAATGGCTTGTGTCAACTGTGACAAGAAAAGCCACTGAGCATGAAAAAGTATAGGAACACAGCTCCCTAGCTCTGCTATGACTTGAACATGATCTTTACAAAAAAATGCTAATTACTAAGGGATAATTAGCTGAGTGATTGTTGAGAGATACTGTAAACAGAATTTAGTTCTTTCTGATACTCTTATTCCTGTTCTTACATACGGCTGCCATTTTTGTTTTGTATTCTGCCACTTATTTCCTTGCAGTGGGGAAAAGGACCTGCATTAGATCTTCATATTTAAATCCCTTTTAAAGTGTAGCTATTCCATATCTAACTTCCCCTTTTTTGTTGTTGTTTAATGCTTCTTGCACTTTCTAATTGCAGGCCAGAGAGTGGGCAGGAGATGTAGGAAACTTCTGATGGCAGCAGATGTCTGTAAATAGTAAAGGCTAGAGGTTAAAAAGTAATAATTCAAACACAATAAAGAAGCTTGCTGAGATCTGGTAAACCTCAGCAGACAGTATCTCTGTCCTCAGGACAACAATGCTGTACTATGGGTTCTTTTTCCTTTAAACAATTGAATTAATCTTTGTTCCTAGTATTTGAATAAGCTATGCAAATATGTGTTTGCAGCCGTAACTATACTTTTTTTAAAAAAGGCTTAGTAGAATTATAGTCCTTGGGACTGCCAAGTATGCAGTACTTGGTCCCATCTATCTCATAAATTTAAGTTTGCTCAATAAATGAGTCTTTGAGGCATTCCTAATGGGGATTGTGTTTATGACTATTGACTAAGGTTTTAGTAATGTTTTGCACCAGTGTTTTCTAATGCATTGTGTATTTTGAACCGAATTAAATATCAAAATAATCCCTTTCTCACAGGGCAAACTCAGAAGATGAATCTCTTCCAGTCCATAACGAGTGCCTTGGATAATGCTCTAGCCAAAGATCCGACTGCAGGTATGCTCTACTTGTTAGCATGTTTTGCTTTCCATCAATTGCATTTTGTATTGTAAATTTGTGCACAACAGCGAATGCGTTTCTTGTTGCCTTTAAGCTTTGTAATATGTTATTTCTACATTTTGGTATTAAGCAAAGCTTAAAAATGCGCTAGGATTTAAAACATATAAATGGAATATTAACAGATTGTTAATGGATTATGCATTCTAAGCTGTAGTTGTCTTCTCTATCAGCTTGTTGTGTTTTGATTGGAAGTTTGGACAGAAATATGTTTATTAATGCATTTCTGCTATTTTAGGGCAGCCTAAGTCTCAGCAGAAAGTAAAGGAGGGTTTTTTTTTTTTGTCTTCACTTCTTGAGTATGGAGAGTTGAGTGAACTAAAAGTGGTACTTTTGAAAGACTGCATGTTCCTTGCTCTGTCCATTCTCCTTTGTCTCCTTCCTGTTCTCTATTACTCCTTTTCAGCTTTACTGATTTTGGGTCATTATTGTACATAGGCAATGTAAGAATTCTCCAGCCTTTAGCAGATGGGATAACTGATAGCTTTGAAGAAATAGTTCAACACAGTTCAGTTAAAAATGGATTATCCTAAACTTTATTTTGCATGAGACAATTTACTTAATTCATGGAGATAACAGTAGATCTATTGCTTCTGTCATCAACAAAGGTGTGATGAAGGCCAGATATTTAAAATGCTATTTTTTTAATGGCATGAACACAGCTGGAAAAGCTGTATGATCCTGTTGTGTAAGTTTGGTTTTTCCTCTTAGTGCATTAGTAACTCTTTTTGGCACAGTTTAAACCACTGCTTAGTTTGAAGTCTGACTGATTTTCTATTCTGTCAGGATAAATTCTATGTTCTGTATCCAGTAGTATGCTTTGTATGCGTTCCTTCTCAATCTAAAGCTGTGTTATAATCAGCTTTATTAAGCTTGTCTTAGACAACTCTAAGGTAAATCAGTTTCAAGAACAGGTTTCAGTAATATTTCTGCAATATCAATAATATAAAAGTAAGCAGAGTGTAATTCTATGAGGAACCTAAACACATATATGACCTTCAGCTTTTTACTCACTCTAATGTTCTAGTCTTGCTCCTCAGCTTGCAGGGCTGTATCTGTAAAACCCTTTGCCAGACCATACTGGAATTCTGCAATCCAGATCTGTGTGCTGTCAGTATCGCTCTACTTACTGAATTAATTAGTAATTCTTGCAGTAGAAAGCGTATCCTCCGTGTGTTTTCAGTTGTATGGGAATTGAGCAACTGTTGTGTAAGTAGTGGGGTAACTCATGCTTGGGTAGGTAGGAACTAGAATCTGGCCAGGAATGTGTTTCAGTAGATGAGGAGAATGAGTAGGTTCATGGAAGCTTGCTAACAGCATTGTCATATGGGGCTGTTCTTAGTACCAGATGATTCCAAAGTGTGTAGTTGTATGGTAGTAGGAAAACACTACAAAGTTTTTAATGTATTTAAGAGGAAAAAAAAAAAAAAAAGCAAATTGGTAACAATGAATTGGAGCAATGTTTTGAAGATTTATTTCTGTCATAAACACTGTGGACCTGAGGGTATTGATTGATGCGTGACTGAACACGAGCCAGCAGTGTGCCCAGGTGGCCAAGAAGGCCAATGGCATCCTGGCTTGCACCAGAAACAGTGTGGCCAGCAGGAACAGGGAAGTGATTGTCCCCCTGTACTCAGCTCTGGCGAGGCAGCACCTCGAGTACTGTGTTCAGTTTTGGGTCCCTCACTGCAAGAAAGACATTGAGGCCCTGGAGCATGTTCAAAGAAGGGTAACAAAGCTGGTGAGGGGTCTGGAGCACAGGCCTTATGAGGAGCAGCTGAAGGAGCTGGGATTGTTCAGTCTGGAGAAGAGGAGGCTCAGGGGAGACCTTATTGCTCTCTATAACTTCCTGAAGAGAGGTTGTTGTGAGCTGGAGGTCAGCCTCTTCTCTCGCCTAACTGGTGATAGGACTAGAGGGAATGGCTTCAAGCTGCGCCAGGGGAGGTTCAGGGTGGGTGTTAGGAAATACTGTTTCTCTGAAAGAGTGGTCAGGCACTGGAATGGACTGCCCAGGGAGGTGGTGGAGTCACTGACCTTGGGGGTGTTCAAGGAACGTTTGGACATTGTGTTGAGGGACATGGTTTAGTGAGAACTATTGGTGATGTGTGGATGGTTGGACTGGGTGATCCTGTGGGTCTTTTCCAGCCTTGGTGATTCTATGATTCTAACAGTATGATTGCATAGCTTTTTTCCAATCTCTGTTTTAGCAGATTAAATAAAACTGTTTTAACAAAAGTCAAACTTTGGCATTCTGTCCGGTAAAAGAAAAGAAGATCAGATGAAAATTTAGCCCTAAATCAGCTACAGATAATTACTTTGGGGGAGGAGACTTTAATTGTCCAGGTGCTGTATGAGATCTGTGGTGTTGAATACAAATAGTTGTCCTGGCGTTAGATTGCTGTCTTTTCTGTGTAGGATTTCATTTGAAGAGGCTCTTGAGGGATCTGGTGAGTATGTTTGGAGAAGGCTTTAAATTTCACATTAGATTATTATTTTGTGGAACGCCTCAATTTGACACTTTTCAAAACGTTAAATATCCTGGAATCTGTGGATGAAAAATATGAATGTTTGAGTTGAAGCATAATATACAACTTCAGTAACTCTTTCATAATCGTTTATTGGAATTGCTTTTATTTGTTTAGGTGTCTTAAATTATAGAATACTTCAGAAAAATAAATGGCTGAATGAAACCATAGCTGAATCAGTTAGATTAATACTGTTTCAAGGAGTAGATGTGTTACTTCACTGATTCTTTGTTAGCCTTGCTTCTTTTATAGTTAGTCTGTGTAAAAGAAGCACTTAAGAGATCTAGATAAATCTTGAACTAGAGTGAAGTGTTAAGTGCTTAACAGAAATATTGTTGAAACGTTCATGGAAAAATTAGATGCACTGGGATTACATTAACCTTCCTTTACTATTCTTTTTCTTTTTTTAGTAATATTTGGTGAAGATGTGGCCTTTGGTGGAGTATTCAGGTGTACAGTTGGCTTGCGAGACAAGTATGGTAAGCTACTGTTAACATTTGGTGTTACCTTTGTATTAACATTTGTTTCTCCTACCCCATATGGCGTGTGGGAGAAGAGGAGAATATGTAGGAGAGAAATCTTATAACTGGAGTACTTTTTTATTCTATTTGTCTTTGAAAATAGCAGTTTTGAATGTGATGTCAGTTATGCAAGCTTTCAAAGTTACTGAATTTGCTGATATTTCAGTTGTCTTCCGCTTCTTCAAATAACTTTATCAATTTAACTTCAAATTTTTAACTGTACTTTGACCGAATGTTCATCATTTGGGCCCTGTTTTATTTGTCATTAAATCAAAGCTGCTTATCAATGATACGTGGTGATGCTTTTCAGTCTTATCTGCCACAAACTGGGAAGGGCTTACCTTGAAATATGTTTGAGTACTTTGTTAAATATAATATTTTCTAACATGCCCTGGAAATATGGAAAGAAAACACAGCACTGAAATTTTATAGCTATGCTTGTTCTTCACCTAGAATGCAATTGGTTTACTTGTTTGGGAGACGTGTGAAGGCATTCAGAGAAGTGATGATGTTACCATCTACGTAGGGAAAAATGTATGTGCAAAAAGATATGAAAAATGTGACATACTTAATTATTTCTGATGGTTGAGGTGGGTTCAGTGAAAGAAAAATGTAGTTACTTACAGGGTCTTTTAAATTAAAAGACCACCTTAATTTTTTTTTTTTAAGTGAATTTAAAATAAGGAGCTTTCTAGAAAAGAATAATTGAATTGGAAGAAACCTTCAAAGGTGATGTAGTCCATCTGAATTTTAAAAAATTGCAGGAGCTTTCAATAGTTTCTTGCATTATGTGTGGTTTAAGTTTGTCTTTATGTTATGTTCATTTAAGAAGAAACTTAATTCTGCTCTTTCTGTGGTATGGTATTCTATTGCTTCACATCAGTGGAGATAAAGGTGTAGCTTTTGTTACAACTAATAGTCTGAAAGAAAATAAGTGCCATGTTCAGATTTTTGTTGCATAGAGTTAAGTGCATACTCAGTGATATCTTGGTGGCAAATTTGGAGGAATTCTTGACATTGCTGTTTTTAACTTTGGTGTGATTTCCTTAAGTATGCTTTTTGCCCCAAGAAGTGCTGTGGGATGCTACAAAAGAGAGCAATCTTTTAATCTATGGCATGCAAGGTGATACATAGTGGTTTACTGTCTTGGAAACTGGTTGTAGCTACAGTAGTGTGGTGGCTTTTAATACAGGAGTTGTGTCCCCCACTGGGCTATCCAACAGTTGAAGCAGAACATTACATGTTTTTCAAGGCACAAAAATGACTGAAACCACTTGCAGCAGATTACATCTATTTCACTGATTTATCTGGAGGAGATGAGTTACTGCTGACTTGGACTTTACAAGAAAGCAGTGGGCTGGAAAAGGGTGAGGAGGAAGACTGCTTTTAAGACAGTTTAGAAAGATAAGTCTGTTTTGTCTTAATTCTGTAGTTCAGTGATTATCATAGAATCATAGAGTGCCTTGGGTTGGAAGGGACCTCAAGGATTGTGAGGCTCCAACCCCCCCGCCACAGGCAGGGCCACCAATCTCCCCATTTAATACTAGACCAGGCTGCCCAGGACCCATCCAACCTGGCCTTGAACACCTCCAGGGACGGGGCATCCGCAACCTCTCTGGGCAGCCTGTTTCAGCACCTCACCACTCTCTTAGTAAGGAACTTCCCCGTTATCCAATGCAAATCTTCCCTCCTTGATTATGCAGCTGTTTTCTCACTCTTCTGCTTATATATTAATGTGCATTTACATCAAGTCTGATTGAAACTTTTAGTAGTAGTCATTGTGGTTGCATGCTGGGATTCAGTTTGTTCTGTAAGTCTGGTGGAACATGTTCTCTGCTCATCAGATTTCACGTGAAAATAAAGTCTCTGAGACAGCAGTTAGCTGCTGTAAAAATGAGCAGCACAAGAATTCATTTGGGAAATAAGCAAGAGGAGAAGATGGCTTCATTATCGACCTTGTTTTTTAGTGAGCATCTCCACTTTAAAATGAAAAAAGAAAAACTTTTTACCATTAGAGTGTTGCTTTGAGGGTAATTTGTTGGTCCCTTCTGAGGTAAGAAAGCCTTGCAGTACTGGAGTGAAGGACAGGTATTTTTTCATTCTTGTGGTAGCATTTTAACACTACATGTTCAGATGTCCTGGTGCTGTTCAAAGACTGTGACAGCTCCTGCCTCCGAGTGCAGGGGTGCTGTAGAGGTGGATGCTGCTGAGGGAATGCAAGGAATATCTATTAAGTAACTTGGTTGCTGTGACAAGCACCAGTCTCAATATACTGGCAACTTATCTAAAATTGAATTTATTGTATGAGTGTGCAATAAAAATTTTAGTGAATATTTTGAGGAAGATATGGCACGACTTTGGGAATATTTGAGTGAAACTCCTTTAAAGCTTGAGAGGGAAGGTGGCAGGCAAAATTGTAGCAGTACTTATATTAATATATTCAATAAGGGCCAATGAAAGTTAGTACTGATTCTGACCTTTTTCTAGTGAAAAAGATGATAGATTTTTATGAGGAAAAAATAAGTTCATATTTCTTGTGATTAAAATAAAATGAGTGGGTACATAAAGTGCTGGTGAAACCAAATTGGCAAGGTGGGAAACTGACTCTTTATGTCAGTTCTGACCACTGCAAGGATTGTTTTGACTGGAAAGCGTGTTAGCTAGAAGAGAGAAATTCAAAAAGCTTTTCTGATGTGTTTGTGCCGTAAAGGAAATATAATCTCTTATTCTCTTAGGCTTATATTATAGAAAGATCCCAAGTTCCCTTCCTATCTTGCAAATTCTAAGATTTAGGTGTTCCTGAGAAGTGAACTGAAGATGTCGACAGTGATTGAGATGAAAGGTGGTAGTAGAGAAGACGTGACAGGAAAAACAAATGAGTTTTTATAATTTTATAATTATGCTGCTGGCGAGGTACTTGTAAGTACATGGTTACAATGTCTGATCTACAAATTTAGAGAGAAAGAAATATGAACTTAGGAGTTGTCCACAAAATGATAATTCAGCTTTGTAAGGCAGGTAAGATGACACAAGTAACTTTTGGTTTCTTCACTAGCAATGAAATCCTATAGAAAACATAGAACGACCTGAGTGGAAATAGCAAAGAAGAACCTTGTGACAAACTGAAGGTGTCACAGTGCTTAGGAGAACTAGGAAAACCTGAAAGCAGTAAAGTTGAAGGAATCCAAAATTTCAACAAGGATGTATCTGTCTGTCAGTGTTGTCGTAGACATAAGTTCCAGATGCAGCGCTTGTTGTATGCAGAGGCTGTATATAGCCTATTTTAAATAAGGAGGAATTCCAGACAGAGCTGATGAGGCAACCAGTGTCATTGATCTTGCTTGTACAATAAAGGTTACATACTTACTGGCCTTTCCTTCCACGCTTCACTTCTGCAATTACCATTAGCATAGTAATAGGTAATGCAAGTAGCACATTATGTTGACATAAAATTTGATGAAATTGATTCTTTTTTCCCCTATTCTGGAACTGGAGTTTTTTTTTTCCAGTTTTCTAGCTAATCAAAATCACTAGATGGCAGTCTATGCCTACAAGTAATTATTTTGATACATATTTTCCTCCTTTTAACTCTTGTTAAAGATGTTGGGATCTAATTATCTAATATTATAGCAGTGAGAATTCAGTGCGTTAATATTCAGCAGTAACTCTATGCTGATGATGTTTGCTATCTGTACTGTTACTCAAGTCTCTCTGGACAGGTAGTGAGTAGAAAAAAAATACTTCTAGAATAAATCTTCAGCAAGTCTGAGACTCTTTTTTTTTTTTGCCAGGTGCTTAAGCCCCGTGGTTTTTATTAAAACACAGCTAGAGATTTATACTAATAAGCAGATGCCCAGCTTTTAGACTTTATAGGAAAATGAATCGTAGTTGTTGATTTAGATGAGTATTTTTTGAAATTGTTTAATTGAGGAATTGTATGTCAGCATGTCAATATGTAGAAGTTTCTTTTCTATGACAGCTGTACTTAGGATATCATGTTTCTTCCTGTGCATCTTCTGTTAACATCTGAAGTAGTGATGTCAAAGCTGGATTCAGCCTTAGCAAATCGTCATTCTTCCATGGGTATTAGTAAGTTCTGCATTAACTGAATGCTTAGAAGTTGGTTGCTGTATAATCCTCCTTCCTGAAAACATGTAGATTCCTGATTATTATTACTTTTTTGTGTGTGGAAAGTTCCTTTTGAATAAGGGAACAGGAAGTCTTGGCTTTTTTTTTTTGCCTCTCCCTTAGGTCTTACACACTGGATGGTATACTCTTATCTTATTTCTTCTCTCCTTCCCCATTACATTCTGCCAGGTTTTTTGACTGTCACCATTTTGCAGACGTTGTATACTCTAGCCTGCAGAACATCTTTGTTGAAAAAGGAACAAACGCCTGCTGCTCCATACTCCCGTTATCTTGGAAAGGTTTCTTGTTTCTTGCCTTTAGAGCAAAGACATAAACCAAATGTTTTGTATCTGGTTCCTTTGTCTTCTTTATTTTTTATAGCCTAGGTAATCTGTGTAACCCCCCCCCCCCTTTTTTTTTTTTTTAAGAATACGTATTTTTATATTTATATATATATATATATACATATATTTATATATTTTTAAGATACGTATTATTTTAGACTTTGGAGAAAATGATAACTGGCTGAAATATCTGTCCACATTTGTCTTCAAGCCTATGGATGGATTTAAAAGGATCTTGGAGTGTAGATAATTGTGACTGTTTTCTCTGCTTGGAGTGTGAAATAAAATTGTGGCATGGAATAATTAGTATTAACTCTTTTGCAGAATCACTGAATCATTGAATGGCCTGGGTTGGAACAGACCTCAAGGATCATGAAACTCCCAACTCCTCTACCACAGGCAGGGCCACCAACCTCTACAATTATTACTAGACTGGGCTGCCCAGGGCCCCATCCAACCTGGCCTTGAACACCTCCAGGGATGGGGCATACACAACCTCTCTGGGCAGCCTGTGCCAACACCTCATCACTCTCATAGTACTCTCATAGTAAAGAACTTCTCCTTGACATCTCTTTTTTTTTTTTTTTTATTCATTTGATGTTAGAAAAATACAGAACAGATCAGAGGCAGGAATTAGGTGACAGCAGTTAAAGAAAGGAGAAACTGGCTTAGATAAAAGTGGAGAAAGTGGTCAGAAGTAAAGACTGAGAAACAAGAATGTTAGAAATAGAGACTAGGGATGTAGAGTAGAGAGAGAGAGAGAGAATATACAGAGAGAAATAGAGAATAGGGACAGGCTGCTCATAAGAATGTTAAAACAGTCTAAATGGGTCACTCCAAATAAAGGTCCACCTAGGCACTGTGGCCAAAAATGAGTATGTTGGGAAGTTCATATAACCAGAGGAAGTGAAGTGTGTATATGTATTTTTTTGAATATTCTCTCTGCCATCCTCCAAACACGTATGTCTTCAGGATTTCCTGGTCCAGATGTGCCTCTGTGCAGTAATTAGCCATTCTGGTCTGTGCTGAAAGAAGGGTCTGATCCACACTTACTGCTATGTCAGGAATCTTTCAGTGTAGGATCAGTCCTTACTCAGAGCTCTGAGAATTCAGCAGAAGTAGGGTTGACTTGTCAGTTCTTTCTCTAAAACAATGCCCTGGAGAGACAGAAATTCTTTGGTTTACGTGCAGTGGGTTTTGCATATCCTGGACTGAGTTTTTTGTGGATAGTAGAAACCAAACACGCATACGCTTTTTGAAATGAAAGAATTGGAATACAGTGTCCAAAATTCCAACTTTTTTTAAAAAGTTCATTATCACAAAGATTAATTTACATCCCTAGTAAACATATAAGTTTCCAAGACCACACCGATTCATAAGTCTTATCACTTACATGCAGATGCCTTTCACAAGGATGCACTCATCTGTATGTATGTATCTGGATGCCGTATTCTAGTGAAGTTATGATTTATGCAAGTATTGAAAGGTTAAAGTGCTTGCCAAAATATTTATGGGGAGATATGGTGACATACTATGATTCCAGCCCTCTGGAAAGGAATCTGGGGGCTCTGGCTGATGGGAAGCTGCATCTGAGCCAGCGGTGTGTCCTGGCAGCCAGAGTGGCCAACTGTACCCTGGGATGCACCAGGCCCAGGATACCACACCAGGGTGTGAGGTGGGTGGGGAAAAAGATTGTGAATAAAAATTAGAATCTGTTCAGTCTATCCAGGATACAGAATATTTTCTTGCAAACTGGAAATCACTGAAGAAATAGCACTTGTATAGAACCCCATGGGTGCAGGGGGAGTTGAATTAAAAATTTTCCCTGTGGAAAATTTTAATCACATCAAGAAGTAAGTGATTTAACTGCGTATGAAACCACAGAGCAGGAAAATAACATCCTTATGTGAGGATGATCTAGCCACATCATTTGCAATCAGCTGGATGCTTTAAAAATGATTTTATTTATCACTTCCATATTTGTTTTGCTCTACTTTCTGCCTGCCTTACAGATTTGGATCTCTGAAGGACAGGGTATGTTTTGGGACAGATAACTGCCAAGGCTGTTCTTAACCTTCAGATATGGAAATTCTGTGGCTTCCCTACGCACACTGTCCCAGCACAGGATTATGCTTTCAAAGCTCACTCTTATTATCAATCTTCTCTGGACTCTGCTTGCTGCAGCTGAAGATTATGGGCCATCCAAAGCTGAGTACATTACTCTACTTGGATCTTACTGAGTAAAACATGATTGCTTACAGCTTTCTGCTGATATATCTCATCGTAATGCTAGCTTGTCATGCAGCACTGATGTTTATTTCCAATGTCTGATCCGCTATAATCCCTGAATGTTATTTTGCAGATTCTGTGTCTAAGGTGTAAGCTTGTGTGTGAGTTTTCAGGGAACACTTCATTCTCAGTAAGTGACTGGCTTGTATATAGTCCAGCAAAATAATTAGGGAGATTTTGTTTATCTAGGCAGGAGATGCCTGCATTTCTAAAATTGAGGTAGTCAACTTTGGAGAAAAGCGTTTACTTAAACACAGTGTTTTTTGTGTGTTTGTGAGCTGCAGAAGACCACTAAAGGCAGACTGTTTAAGTGAAATGCCTATGGGGGAAAATGTACATGATGAGATATAGATGTCCCCAAATTGTTATTGTATTTGCTGAGGTTTTTGGCTAAGGATTGGATGTGCTTAAGAAAAAAAAAATGCTGAGCATCCTGACAGCTTTTAGTATTGTGAAATAATAGAAGAACTATTTGAAGCTATGCAAATTGAGGTAGATAAAGAGTTGTTGGGTTTTTTTTTTTTTTAATTCTAAATATTTTCCCCTAAAATTTATAAAATACTTTAAAAAGTTTATATTGTGGAAATGTTTTTGTGTTTTTTTTTTTTTTTTTTTTCTTTTCAGGCAAATTAGTTATTGTGGAGACTTCAAAGCATTTTACTGCGAAGGGAGTAGAGATCCATCAGTAGAAGTTCTGTGTCTGCACTTGTGGTGCCAAGCATTGCGCTGCAAGGTCACCAAGTAGCTGAATATAGTTTGGATAGGCTGTCTGGGCCTTTTAGTGCCTTCCAGAAGCCTACTACTAGTTGGGGATTACTTTAGCAGGTGTGAGATATTCCTTTTTTTTTTCTTCTGAGTCTTTTTAATTGATATTAAAATAATTGATTATTGAATTGATATTGAAATCATGGGGTCTTTTGCATGCTGTATGAAACAGCAATAAGCTGAGGAGAAAAATTCATCCTAAAGTAGCATGAGAAATGAGTGATTAGGGGTTTTTTTTATAAGCATTGCTTCAGAAGCAGTCTGCAAGCTTATTGGAGAAGCACCCTGCTGCCCCTTTTGTGGATATGCTTGTCCTTACACACATAGTGCATGTAGTTGAATGAAGTAGTTCAGTATTTGTTGATTTGTCAGACTTGGGGGTGGAAAATTTCATTGAGTTGAAAGTGGTTTATGTATCGAAATGGGGTAAAATCTAAGAAGCCTGGAGTTTGGTTATCCTTGTGTCTTTGTGGATAGACTTACGCAGATCATTCTGCAGTTTCTTTTTTTTTTTTTTTGCCTGATTCTTCCAGAGCAGTCTGGCAGGATTGTGATTTTTGTTCTGATTTATATAAATGCCTTTGAATAGGAACATCTGGAGAACGTGTTCCTTGTTCATTACACAATCGTACATTTTGTTCATTTTCAACTTAAATAGCCAATTCTTTTCTTAAGATTTACAGCTAGAAAAAAGAAAAGTTATTTGAGAATTTGATAATGGCATAGTATGTACTTCTACACTCCATATCAATGGGATATTGACATTAAAAAAAAAAAGTCAATGCCTTTGTTTTTGCTTTGTTTTTAGTGTGCCTGTATTGAAAACAATGAATGTTTTGTTTGGGACTTACTGGTTTTAATCATTTCTTCTTATAGATTGTCAATCTGTTTGAGGAGAAATAAAGGATTTACTTTGTGATATGGAACTTAGAGTCTTAGGATCATAGAATCCTTAGAATTGGAAGGGACCTTTTAAAGATCATATAGTTCAACTCCACTGCAATGAACAGGGACATCCATAGCGTTTCCCAGGGCCTGATCCAGCCTGACCTTGAGTGTCTTCAGGAATGGGGCATCCGCCACCTCTCTGGGCAGCCTATTCCAGTGCCTCACCACCCTTATCATGAAATAACTTACCTAATATCCAGTCTAAATTTCTCCTCTTTTAGTTTGAAACCATTTCTCCTTGTCCTAGGGGTGTGCCATCCCTTGGATCATTTGTCGCCCTCCTCTGGACACGTTCTAACAGGTCTATGTCTCTCCTGTATTGAGTTCTGCATCTGGGCTCAGTACTCTGGGTGAGGCCTCACCAGCACAAAGTAGAGTCCAGAAACCTTAGAGACTCTGTCCAGAGCTCTGCTGCAGCACATTTTAAAGGCATTTAAAGATACTTTATGCCCAGAAACATATTTGCTGCTGAACTCCATCAAAATTTTTCATTTGAGAAAATACTTGCACTGAAATGTTCAAGAAATAATATTGTAGTAATAAAGTGTCAGTAAGGATGAAACATCACATATTAAGGTGTGAATTTACAAACACAGCTAATATCTACAGTCTGCATCAATGCAGAGTCCATCTGCATAATTTGTATGCCTTGTTTTAGATGTCAGTCCTCAAACCTTTACTATTCCTTAAGTGGAATGAAAACACTCTTAATTGCCTTGATTAGCCTTGTGATCAGCCCACTCTTTGTTTCATTTACATTCATTTCATGGGACTAATTTCGCATGTCCACTATTTTTTCTGCCTCTGAAGTTGGTGATGAGAATGTGATAATTAACGCCACTTCAATTGGAGATGATGTTGCAGACTTTATTACAGGGGTACAACATTGAGTTTTCATGGGAATAATTTGTTAGAAGGTTCAAACTGCTCAAGTCATAGAGTCACCAAGGTTGGAAAAGACCTTCAAAATCATCCAGTCCAACTGTCCACCTACCACCAATATTTCCCCACTAAACCTTGTCCCTTAGTACAACATCTGAATGTTTCTTGAACGCCTTCAGGGATAGTGACTCCACCAGCTCCCTCAGAAGCTCATTCTAGTACCTGACCACCCTTTCAGAGAGGAAATTTTTTCCAACATCCAAGTTGAATCTCTTCTTGTGTAACTTGAGGCCATTCTCTCTAGTCTTATTGCTAGTTACATGGGAGAAGAGGCTGAACCCCACCTCCCAGATCCTCCTTTCAGGTAGTTGTAGAGGGCAATAAGGTCTCCCCTGAGCCTCCTCTTCTCCAGACTCAGCAATTCCAGTTCTCCCAGCTGCTCCTCGTAAGACTTGTGCTCCAGACCTCTCACCAGCTGTGTTACACTTCTGTGGACCTACTCCAGGGTCTTGATGTCTTTCTTGTAGTGAGAGGCCAAAAACTGAACACGGTACTCAAGGTGTACAGGAGGACAATCGCCTTTCTTCTCTTGCTGGCAACACTACTTCTGATACAAGCCAGGATGCCACTGACCTTCCTGGCTACCTGGGATACCTGCTGCCTCATGTTTAGCAGAGCATCAACCAACACTCCAGGTCCACTTCCTCCACACAGTCTTCCAACCACTGTGCCCTAAGCCTGTAGTGTTGCCTGGGGTTGTTGTGTGCAGGACTAGGCACCTGGTCATGCTGAACTTCATCGTATTGGCCTCAGCCCAGAAATCTAGCCTGTCCAGATCTGCGGCCTTCCCATCCCCAGACAGATCGATGCTTTCTCCCCACTTGCTGTCATCTGCATACTTACTGAGAGTGGATTCAATGCCCTCATCCAGGTTGTCAATAAAGATATTGAACAGAACAGGTCAAATATCTGAACCGTTTTCCAACGGAAGCACTATGAGGAGAAGGTTAATCTTGATTTAATTCAGTATTGTCTTCTGGTGACTAGAATGACATAAAATATTAGCAATTACTGAAAGTTTCCTTTATGTTAATTTGTAGGAACATTGTATCCTTATAATCTGGCAGGGATTTTTCACCGTTCTGTGGGAGCACTGCATATAGATCATTTTTTTTCATTTTTCTTATACACGTACTTTGCAATATCTGACATACATGTTTTTCATTACTGCAGATTCTTGGTTATTCAGTACTTTTTTTTTTTTTTTTAGCGGCATTAAATCCTTGCTGTTGTGTTGAGCATAGTTGCTTCACAATGTTGACTAGAGCCAGCTTGCTTTCAGACTGTCATAAAGTATTTCTACACTACTGATTCTAATGAGTGGGAGAGGCTGCCTCTGCTTCTTACCCAGTTTGTCACTCAGATAGTCTACCCAGCCTCTCATAGCTATGATTTAGTACTTAGCTTTGGTAACTGTCGTGCATTTTCCTGTTGGGTGTCTTGTAGTGCTGTCTAACATGACACATAGAAAATGCGTGGAACTGATCAAAATTGATATGTTATCCCACGTGTAAATGTTTGGTGAATGCTGATTTTAGAGCTTGTTTTTGCAAGTTAATTTTCTATCACCTGATATAGCTTTTCAAGTCTCCACAGTCAGTTATGCTTTTCTGCAGGTGTGCTTTTTGTGCAGCAAAAGTTTTTGGTGGGTGGGCAAGGGATGTGATGAATCATTGCTGTAGGAGCACGAGTGCTGTGGTGTGGTTAGACAGAGTGCTTTTTTCTTGAGTCTGGTATAATGTGGTATATGAGCCAGATGATCAGAATGAATTCATCACTGAGTAGGCTACCTGCATAGTCATCAGTAGAAAGAAATTCTGGTGAGTAAATCTGCAGCTTCAGTGTGAACTGCTGATAAAATATTTTTTTAACAATCTGGAGCTGAATCAGTACTGTTTTATCAGTGTCATGAAATGCCCCCATCAGCAGGGTGGGCGCAGACAAAATGTTTGGACATCCAACACATAGCTCTGCTTGGGGCTGTTAATGAACCATAGAATAAATAACAAGGGTTGAAAGGAAGAGACCTTGAAGGTCATCTGCTCCAAACCAGTTTTCACAGTAAGAGCCAGTTTGTGTTGCTTGTGGTCTTGACCAGGAGAGTTTTGAATATGTCCAAGGAAGGAGCTTGTACAACTGCTCTGGGCAGCTTGTTTGGGCATTTGTCTAACATCAGAGTAAGTTGTTTTCCTTAAATAATTATTTTTCCATTTTGCATCTGTTTCACATATCACCATGCTCCTGAAGAGAACATCTAGGCAATTGCTTGTCTGCTTTTCTATTATGGAAGGATTAAATGACATACAAATTTACTGGCCCTTTCAAGTTAATGCAAAAGCTTTGCATTAGCCTCTCCTGACCTCTTCTGTTCTCACTTGCCTGCTGAGAAAGGGGAAAAATTAGGTAACATATTTTATCATTTATGCTTTATTCTTTAGCTTTTGTGGGGATGCCAGTTTTTCATAGATGATAGGAAATCTAGCATGGAGGAGAGGGCAAGAAATTAAGTTTAACTTATGTTCTTTCGGTAGGTAGAGCTGTAAATAAATAAATTTCCTGGGTCTTCCCTCACCCAGGGAGCCACAGGCTTGGCAGTTAAGTAAATGCTCAATGTTATTTCATGTTAGAAACAACTTCACGGTTTTTCTAGAAAGTAAGCATCCTTTCTTTCCAAACCTGCAACTCACTAACTGTGCAGATTATAAGAATTCAACAATTGTATAAGGTTATAAGAATAAGGTCATGGAGAGGGTTGCTCTTCATCCGTGGTTATATACATATATATATATATATATGTATGTATATAAATATATATATATATTTGTGCTCCAGTAGTTCTCCTGACTCTGATATTATTTAGGTTCTTTGAGAATGATGATTAAATGGAAATTGAATAAATGCTGTTTTCTCCTAAGAGACTCTTAAGAGAGGTGCAATTTGAGAAGATGGAGCACCTGGGAATAAAATGTAGCACCTTGAGCAAGGGAGCACCATGTTGAGAAGGCTTTGAGTTGTTGCTACTTCACATATTCAGGTCTGTTCATATGTACGAATGCCTCAGAAATAGTAATCAGGGAGGATTTAGCAGCTGAAGGGGTGTTTTTCTTTCTTATAATTTCCAGTTTACCCGAACTACTCTTCTGAAGTGTTGGTTGTGTCAATGGAATAAAACAAATCTGGATAGACCTGTGAGGAATTCCTGTTCTTCACAGCTACCTGTCCGGATAGGTGTCCTTTCCTTTGGGCAACACTTTGGTGATCAGTGCTTCACAAGTACAGATTTATTTATTTTGTTCCTAATTGAATCTTTTCTGAGAATCCTGTGAAACAAGTGAAATCAAGCAGGAAGACTTATCACTTATTTGACTGTTGTAAAGCTTTCATATGGAAGATGTCAGGATCCTTTGTTGCAAAGTAGCGTTACAGCAGATTCTGCAGCAACAGAAGAGGGAGCAGAAAATGTAGTTCAGTGCATGCAAGTCTCCTTTCTGAATTGGATTTCTGTTGCTTGCAATTGTCTGAAATGTCTTTTTTTTGGACTTAGTTATGTCTAGATACCGTGTCATGACTTGTTGGTTTAAGGGAATACCTGGAGTACTCTCATGGGATTACCTGCTAATTAATCAAAATTCAAATGAGTTTTACATTCATCCTGAATTGTGGGATATATATTTAGCTTTTGAATGTATTTAGCTTGTTGGACTCTTCGGTTTGACTTCTAATGGAGATTTTTAATGGAAGCTACTGAGATCACAGGGCAAATAAAATGTTGCCTAGAGAGATTGCTAATAATTTTATTATTAAAACAGCCCAGTATTAACGTTTTTTTCTTTAAGATGCCTTTTTAACAAGAGTGATGTAGAAATACCCGAAAGAAAAGTGTCCTTAAGAAACTAATCAGTACTACACAAACCACTCAGATATTTGAACATACGCTCTTACAGAGTAAAGGGCTCCAGAGCTGGAGCCCTGGGTCATGTGTTAGTATATGGGAGATCTTATATTGTTTGAACAACTCATTTTTGGAGATAAATTAAAACAGAAACATGTTTCACTCACTGCAGATATTGAAAGCTGAAATACTTTTTTCCTGACAGCTTGGAATAAATAAAGAAGAAGCAGGCCAAAACATTAATGCATAATAATCGACTGCATATGTCTGTAAACATGTGTTCTGTTCGGTTTCTATGAAGCTTTTCCTTTTGGAGCAGGAAATGGTTGTAAGACTGAGTTAAACGCGTTGCCCCTTAGGCAGAGGGTCAGTGCAAGTGACAGTTTGAGCACTGGTGAGGTTCTTTTTGTTCAGAAAATATCAGAGACCAATCTTGTTTTATTCAAATAAAAGCAGTTCACAGGGGGATGACAGAACTGAATAAAAAAAAAAAAAACTTTCAATCAGCTGCTACTTTTTTCTTCAGTTTTTAATCTTTTCAGATTTACCTTACCAGGCGATGTATTTGTTTTCTTTCTTAACATGCATCTAACCCTCTTTCTGAATTCCTGAATGGAGACATAAGGAGAATCATCCATTTTTCACATAGCCCCATGTGTCACTTGTTTAACTTATTGCATGGAGAAGAGCGCCAGCTTGTTAAGATGGCTGAAAGCAGGGATTCTGAGAAAGCTGGGCAGGCTGAATGAAAGTGGGCAGCAGTGGAGTGTCTCCCCAGAGGCTGATGCGTGGGGGTTCAGATAAGGCAGAGGTGCCACTTCCTAGTGAAAATTGGAATTTGTACTTGATTTGAGCTGCTTGGCTGACGTGAAAGGCATGTTTTGGGAAATGTTTCTTTGCTGATACGGAAATAAAGTATGGAAAGATAAAGCATGTCTGGATTATTAGTCTTGAGTTAAAGTTCAGCTGAGTGAATGGTTTCTAAAGCCTGACATGAATAACTCCATCGAAACAGACTTCCTTTCCACATTTTGCAAAATATGTAAACATACACGAGCTTTTAGTTTTTAGTGTTTAATATTTGGTATTCCTTTTATTAATGGTTTTCAGATTGCGTAAATACAAATAAAAGGCTAAAAACATACCATAACATTTCTAGTGTTCAGGAAATTTGCTTTATCTGATGACGTGGGTATCTTTTGTCCTGGAAGGCTAGCTTTTATGTAAAACAAGATCGTAATGAAACTGTAGCTAAGACTTGTTTTCCCATCTAACAAATGGAAAAGGCATACTTTAGGCTTTGGTTGAAAGAGGGGTCACTATAATTGTTATACATCTAAAATTAATTCCTAAGTTACGAATCTCATATGTGAGAATTACCTGACAGACTTTACTGTTTTAAGTTGAAGAACCTCAGGATAATACCTTTACTTCTGAAAGTTCAAGTGAGGTGCTTCAAACTGATTATGTTATAACTGTCATGGTATATTTTATGTTTTCTTTCACTGATTCTCACATCATTTATTTTATTGTACCCATTGATAGCATCATGCTGCCTCAAATTTAATCCCCAGACTTTTTCAGCAGTTTTGTTAGGGTGTCTTTTATATTCTGAATTACAGGGAATATCTAAAAATGCTGTTGAACAGTTATTTTTGAAGTTCTTATAGATTACCACTCAGAAACTAATTTCATAAGATTGTTCAAGTCCATTTAATTGTTATTATTATTTTTTGCATAATGATATTAGTTATTTATAGAAGCAATGTACAGTCAGCTTATTCTGAAAAATCTGTTCTTAAAAGAATAAGATCAGGTAAGCTTAGTATTACTTGACTGTTTCTGGGCAATTCTCAGTAATCCATTTGTTTTCTTATGTGACAGTAGGCACTGCTGGCTTGTTTTACCTTTCTATCTATAGTACAGGAGCTGGGAATGTTCAGCCTGGAGAAGAGGAGGCTCAGGGGAGACCTTATTGCTCTCTATAACTTCCTGAAGGGAGGTTGTAGTGAGCTGGGGGTTGGCCTCTTCTCTCGTGTCATTAGTGATAGGACTAGAGGGAATGGTTTCAGGCTGCGCCAGGGAAGATTCAGGCTGGACATTAGGAAATATTACTTCTCAGGAAGAGTGGTCAGGCACTGGAATGGGCTGCCCAGGGAGGTGGTGGAGTCACCGACCCTGGGGGTGTTCAAGGCACGATTGGTGGTTGTGTTGAGGGACATGGTTTAGTGGGAGCTATTGGTGATAGGTGAATGGTTGGACTTGGATGATCTTGTAGGTCTTTTCCAACCTTGGTGATTCTATGATTCTGTGATTCTATACACCCATGAGGTGGCTTTCAGTGCTCTGCCTGAGGGGGAAGAATTGTGACCAAACGGAACAGCACATCTAAAAGAAACAAATTAAAATATAAACCATGCCCTGACCTTCCCTTATGCAGCTAGTGGTTTTCAGGCCCCTGTGAAGTGTGGTGAAACATTTGCTTGTGTATGTTTAGAATACCATGTAAGTGAATGAGGTGCAATGCTTTGAATTGCCTGTAGATGTCTATGAAACAGACACGCGTGATAAGATGTTAATGTGCTTTAAGTTTGAGACAAAATGATGTAAAAACAAATTAAGAAAAGCAAACATTACATGCATCATCAAAGAGAAGAGCTTCCTCACAGGCCCTTCTGAAGCCTGGGACAGATGCACACATTTTCATGGGTGCTTTATGCTCCTTTTTCCTGGCTAAAAATTCTTTTGGCTGAAGAAAGCTGGCTGTTCATTAGATTATACTGGCTGTAGGCCCTGAAAAATAAAAATACAGGTGCTAAATGGAGACTTGGATTGCACAGGCTGCTACCAGTGGTACTGACACCTGTAGCGGAGGCCAGTTGCACATTAAGAGTAATGGGAAGGCTGTGGTTCCCCTCAGCAGAGGGAGTCCTGGGGGATGCATACAGCTGTCCTCTGGGGTCAGGGGCAGCAGCATGTGGTTGCTCTAGTTTAAAAATCATTCTATGGCCTTATTATAGGGTTTCTTTTGTCTTTCCATGGCATTTCTTTCTTTCTCTGTCTTATGGATTAGATCACTGATCTACTGATTCTGCATTTTGCTAAATAGCCCTTAGAACCAACATTTCTTTTTCTACATGTGAAAAGGAGGGTACTGATGTGACTTAAACTGTCTCCATTTGTCTGTTTCTAAGGGAAGACATAATCCCCATTTGAAGCTTTTCAAATGAATTGTTCTTCTTGGTAAATTTCTTGGCAACAAAGCCAGTGAATGATTGATATCTGTCTGAAATTGGTATAACTTAATTTCAAGGACAATAAAAACAATGTTTTTATAAAGATCTTTTCCATGTCTGGATTTCCTAGTCTTTTTATGGGAACCTTTTGGGTTTGGGTCTATTTTTACATAGTGATGCTGGTAGTATATGTAAAGGAAGAATAGAAATATGCAGGGTTGGTGTTATACTGAGTCACACTAGTAAGATAAATGCCCAGCAACAGTGAATGTCAGTGCTATGAAGTTACTGCTATTCTGACTTTCTGCATCAGTTTTGGTCTGAAGATCTTTTAAACATGGTACCTATAAGGATAATTTTTTTTGCAGGACATGTGAAACAAAGTACAGTTGACCCACATCTGGAAATTACTTGGGTCAGTTTGCTCATATATTTTGGAAATGAGAGCTAGTTGATCTTCCTACTTATAAAATGTTCTGAGATTTGCAGGGTGATGTGATTCAAGAGTTGGTCAGGATAATATTCAATGAATATTTGGCATATTGACAACGAGGAACTTATTTCAAAAGCTATGCAATGATTTTGTTAATCTGGAATTCAGTCTTAATTGCTGATTTAGCTATGGTAACATTCTTGTGTCTCCCAGGAATGGCAATACTTTTAAGTCCTAAGAAATGGAAGCTTGAAGTTTCTTGGAAATCAATTTCTAAACAAAAAGTGGCCCAGCGTGTTCGTATCTTAAATGTACTGTAGGTCACAGGGATTTGGTACAAACACTCATTTCTAAGGAATGAGTAGAAGTCATGAAAGTTCAGAAAACAATGCTTCCCTCCAAAAAAATATTTTTTAAGGTGCTTGAATATATTCGTCCTATCTTGCCTGTGAATCCGTAATGTCCTGCAATTGTGCTAGGCATTCAGAATTGCAATGACTTACATAGCCTCACTGACACCACTAACATTTTAGTATCCTTGGATGGCATTCTTTTTTACTAGCTTTAAATGAGTTGTGCCATAGAAATGTTCTTGAGGAGGTGTGAGAGGAGGAGAGCAGAGGGAGGGAGAGCCAAAACCTGATGCCTGATCTGTCGAAAACCAAACAAAAACAATTCTTAAAGTGTGAAACTCAAAATACTACTGGCAAATATTGCACATATATCTTACAGAAGAAATTGTAATGGTGTTTCATCTCCTTCCACACATTTTTATTTTCATGAACTGAACAATTTTGTAATACTTATCAAAGTGTATTTGGAATATGAAATTACCATGGCACAGAAATGTCAGTTAAAATGACCATTTTGCACTTGCGAGGGAATGTTACAAAATCCAGAATATTTGGTTTCCAGTCTTTTGCCCTCAACACCAAGAATAGCTTTTTTTTTTGACACCAAGCTGGGCGGGAGTGTTGATCTGCCAGAGGTGAGAAAGGCACTACAGAGGGACCTGGATAGACTGGATTGATGGGCCAGGGTAAACTGTATGAGTTTCAGTAGGGCCAAAAGTCGGGTCCTGCATTTTGGTCACAACAACCCCAAGCAACCCTACAGACTTGGGGAGGAGTGGCTGGAAAGCTGCCTGATGGAAAGGGACTTTGGTGTACTGATGGGCAGTCGGCTGAATATGAGCCAGCAGTGTGCCCAGGCGGTCAAGAAGGCCAATGGAATCCTGGCTTGTATCAGGAATGGTGTGGTGAGCAGGACTAGGGAAGTCATCCTGCCCCTGTGCTTGGCATTGGTGAGGCCTCACCTCGAGTACTGTGTTCAGTTTTGGGCACCTTGGTACAGAAAGGACATTGAGGTACTGGAGCAGGTCCAAAGAAGGGCAACAAGACTTGTGAAGAGCTTGGAGAATATGCCCTATGAGGAGAGACTGAAGGAACTGGGGCTGTTTAATCTAGGGAAGAGGAGGCTGAGGGGAGACCTTATTGCTCTCTTCCAGTATGTGAAAGGTGCTTACAGCGAGAGCGGGGCTGGTCTCTTCTCAGTGGTGACAGGTGACAAGACGAGGGGAAATGGCCTCAAGTTGCGCCAGGGTAAGTTTAGGTTGGATATCAGGAATCCCTTTCTTTACAGAAGGGATTGTTAAGCACTGGAATAGGCTCCCCAGGGAGGTGATTGAGTCATCATCCCTGGACGTGTTTAAAAACCCTTTGGATGTGGTGCTCGGGGACGTGATTTAGCAGAGGGTTGTTAGAGTTAGGGTAGTATGGTTAGGTTGTGGTTGGACTTGATGATCTTTAAGGTCTTTTCCAAGCTGAGCAATTTTATGATTCCATAATTCTGTGTGATTCTATGATTCCTACTGATGAACCAAATTCTTTAGGAAATGCAGTCTTTAAAAAAAACTGGTTAGACTGGGATCTGCTTATGGGAGTGGTGGGAAAAGGCAGCATACTGGAGAGAGATGGCGTGTGTAGGGCCATGTATGTTTGAGGATGGACAGATGATTTTGATTGTCCGGAAAAAAAAGCACTTGAAGTCACAACATTTTTTCTCTGTTGTAACTTTCTTAATGTTTGCAAATATTCTTTATTCCTCGTGTATAAACATGACTACACATGTTCATCTGCATGTCATCGGAACAACTTATTTTCTTTGAAGTGCCAATAAGAATATTGTAAATTACTTAAACTGTTTTTATCTTACATCTAACCCTAACCCTTGTCTTCCTTTGAATGACTGCATGTATCCATATCTGTATTGGATGTTTATGATTGATACACATGAGAAGCCTATCTAAAGAACAATATGCTTGATTGCAGACAATTTAACTTGAATATTTCTGGGGCTAGGTTTTCCGCTTGCAGTTGGCGTGTTAAAGGAATTGTTCTTGTTTTACAGGTAAAGACAGAGTTTTCAATACCCCCTTGTGTGAGCAAGGAATTGTTGGATTTGGTATTGGAGTTGCTGTTGCAGGTGCTACAGCCATTGCAGAAATTCAGTTTGCAGATTACATTTTTCCAGCATTTGATCAGGTTAGTACCAATAATTTGGAATGAAGTAAAAAAGAAGTTTCATGAATTTCTTTTAAATATTCTTTTGTTAGCATTTATACTTGGTCTGAATATATGCTTCATGCAAAAATAGCCACAGCTGTAATACTGATATTTATTCATGCCTTATGTAAAAAGGAAGGTACCAATTCCAGGTTGAATGCTGATTAAATAGTGTAAATTAGCTTAAACTGCCTTAAATTCTCCAGCTGTGTCATCACAACACCATCTCTTAATTCTCTGTGTGATTGTAGGCCAACCATTTGTCAACAGGATAAACTGTGAATTTGAACTGAGCTGACTGACTGTCTTCTGGGAATGGGGAAACAACTGGGCTATATGACTACTCTTGGCGACTGAGTGTTTAACTTTAACCCACTAAACTACCGACTTGCTTGCCTTGGAAAATATTTACCTTCCAGCAGACTTGCAGGAGTCTTTTGCATCTAGTTTGGTCCTCTGAATTCTATGCTTGGAGTAAATGATAAGATGCATCTTATGTACTGTAGAGGTTTAATGATATGTAACTAGAGGTGTTGGACTGGATATTACTTTTTCTTTTTTCCTCAGATTGTTAATGAAGCAGCAAAGTATCGTTACCGCTCCGGAGATTTGTTTAATTGTGGAAACCTCACCATCAGAGCCCCCTGGGGTTGTGTGGGACATGGTGCGCTGTATCACTCTCAAAGTCCAGAAGCTTTTTTTGCTCATTGTCCAGGAATAAA
This sequence comes from Alectoris magna, assembly GCA_030625065.1. NCBI lineage: Eukaryota > Metazoa > Chordata > Aves > Galliformes > Phasianidae > Alectoris > Alectoris magna. The sequence goes on along the minus strand of CM060562.1, from coordinate 80,752,799 downwards.
GGTACAGTAATTCCTATGTTACAAAGATAGACTGTGAGTGAACCTGACTAATCAGACTAATGAGACTGAGTGCAGTCAGGGAAGGGAGGATGGAAGTCAATGTACACAGCAGAACATCTGAATATTCTAATTAAGAACTCTGTTAAAAGCTTTCCATTAATAAAGCTTGAACTGTGTTAAGAGTTGGAGAATTCATAGTCATAATTGAAACAACCTTTAGCAGGTATAGCATTGTGCATGCTTTTACTGCAAAAAGCAAACATTTTACATTTGCTCACTGTCCCCAACATACTACAGAAATTAAAAACTAACAAATAGTGCTTTCCTCTTTTTTTTTTTTTTTTTTGTTTTGTTTTGTTTTCCTACATGTGTCCTTAAGTGATTTATAAAATTCATGTATATAAATGACAGTGAAAAAACAAGAGCCATTAGTTGCACACTGAAATGCAGGAGGTTAAATTTGAAACACCAGGAAGCACTTATTTAACCGTGCGGGTGACTGAGCCCTGGTTGCCTACAGAGGTTGCAGAGTCTCCTTTCTTGGGGATATTCAAAAGCCATATTAAAGCGATCCTCGACAACCTGCTTTGAGTTTGAGCAGGGACTGTGCCAGGTAAATCCAGAGGGCCCTTCCAGCCTCAACTGTTCTATGATTATGTGAACGATACCTTGGGGCAAGCTTTCTGTGTGGGAAAGTGGCATTTCTTGAAAGTAAAGATTCTTAGCATTTAGATGGATATGGTTCTTAGTGAAGATGGAGTCGGGGGGATCTGGTTATCTCAGATTAAGAAAACACTCTTTGCCAGCTTCCTGAGTAAATTCTGAGTAAAGTCCATTCTTTCTGAGTAAACTTAATGTTCATGGACTTGTACATTTGGATTAACTGACATCCAACCCATTAAGGGATGAATCATAGCTTGATTAATGGGACGGACTTGAACAAAAACAGTATTTGTATGTGGAAGACACATGTTCATTGTTTATCTTTTGTTTAAACTACTCCTTAATATGGTATTGGTGTAGATAAGTGTCAGATATTACTCTTGTACAGGGAGGCCATAAGCACTTATCCTACTTGTAAATAGGAATTTACATTGTTCACATTTTATTGAATGTTATTCGCTTTATATTTCATGACCCTTGAAAAAGGGGAATACATCTTTATCTTTGGATGTTCTTTATGGTCTTTGAGGTGTCCTTATACTAAACTTGGAAATATTCAGTGATATAGACAAGTAAACTACTTACTACAAGTACTACTTACTACTCTTGCTAGGTAATTGATTCTGAAGGTTTCTTGAGATTTTTCAGAAAACGTGAGTAGTTTATTATGTTCTTGAAGAATAAGATAGTTTTTATGATTAAAATACTGACCCCAGGTCTATCTGCTGGCCTTGTTTATCAATCTCAAATTTTCATATTGAACTAACTAACTAGGTGCTGAGATTTTGTGTTGGTTAAAACCCTTCTTAATGCAGTGCAGTCTAATACTACTGAGTTTAGTCTTCTGAGTAAGTTAGTCAAAATTTTATTTTATTATGCACGATGATTTTATTTTCTTTTGTCTTTGATTCTTCTTCTTTTTGTTTTTTTCCTTTTTTTTTTTTTTTCTTTTCAGTGTAAATGCGTTTATGGAAAATACCCTTCTAGTTCAATATCTTAAACTGTATGTCTTAGCTATACCAAGGATGAGATGCAAGGATGCATTAATGGGGGTAAATGTACTGGTTTATGGCTTACAGGTACTACTGGGAAAAAGTGATGGGCACTGGGGTTTGGAAGAAGCCTTAGGGACTCTAGGGAATTAAGAGTTGCTGAAGAACTTAAAGGAACCCAAAGTGGAAATTCCTTGGGCAATGTGCTAAAATACATTGTTACAGTTAATTGTTGCCATCTCAGTTAAAGAAAGCATGAAATTCTATGGAATTGATGGTACCATGTATTAATTTTGGATGCACAGAGGAGTACTTTAGACTCTTTTGAATTTTGTATCTTTGTGAAAACAGTGTTGCACCTTTGCTGTTTTCTGCAAAGCTGTTCGTTGATGCAGTTAATGTTTAAAACAGTTATTACTGCTTTACTGAAATTGAAACTCTATTTCATATGAATATGCTAGTAGTGGAATATTAATGTAACTCAGTGAAGGCTTTGTCATCTGTGCATTTTTTGTACGGGAAGTAAAGCTGTGATTTACAGGTTGGGGAGGACAGGAAACGTCCCACGGGAGAATGGTTTGCAGAACTGCCCTTTTACTAAGCTCTGTAGTTGGTCACTGACTGAAGGTTTTAATACTGTTCTTGGTAAGGGAAAGGTGAGGTTCAGATTTCCTTAGCAGAAGAAGGTTTTTGTAACTTTGGTTGTTGAGGGGAGAAACTGTCATTGTTAGTGCTTAAAAGTAAAGTTTGTTGAAGTGAGGAGGACGCTGTTAGACCACTGTTTCTTTCGTCTACCGTTGTGAGGAGATGTCTTAGTGCATCCGTCTTAAATTATAATATTGACTCTCTTTATTCAATTGCAAGAGTGCACCAGGATCTTTGCCACTGCAGATAGAAATTTTCTTTCCATTTCCAGCTGAAATTTCTTTCTAACTTGAATCTTCAACTCCCCTTTCCTTTCATGTACGGAGAGCAATTGTTTTCCCTTTAGTCATTGTTTCTTCTTAGACTAAACAAATCAAACTATCAAGAAGATATTTTTTGATGTCTGTTTTGATTCATTTTCTTTCAAAACAATGTACTCATGAAGTTTTCCAACTGAATTTCTAGCAGTGATTTTTTTCAATAACACTAACACTTCCTTCACTACTTGATGATGTCTTTTGAAGCTGTACTGCTTAGTGTTGTAGTTATCTGTTGAGCAAATAATGCACTCAGATCTTTCTCTGAATATCTTCTACTGAGTTCTAAATTTGTAACAAAAATATACTTTCTAAGTGCTGACTTACAGTACAGTGTATGTCATGTTACAGTGTATCGTTCAGTTCTCCTTTGGTTTTGTCTGTTGCATCTTTAGTGTTTTTTTATATCATCCTCTCTACTGGTAGTGACTCTGAGCTTTTGAATAGTTTTCATTTCTGCGTTCTGAGTTTGCGTCATAGAGTAAAGTAAAAGTCTGTCCTAAAAGTGGTCCTGAAGGAGCTGCACTGTTAGCGTTCATCCCGATAATTTGTCATGTTTGTTATCAAATGTTTTGTTGAAATTTAAATAGACTGCTTCTCCCTTGCTTAAAAAATTCACTTACAGAGTTAATTGGATGAGACAGATGATTTAGGTTGTGTTTTGAATCTTCACAGCTGTAAAATGAAGTTCTGAATGACTTCACAGCTATAAAATGTTTACTACTATTCTTGACCCCCCATGTATCTCAGATTTGAGTTCCATGGGATGTAATTTGTCTGATTCCGATTCCTCAGTTTCTTAGGAAATTGAGCTCTCTTGGCTTGTGTTTTCATTTAAACTGTGACAATTTGGTGACTTTCTGTTTGTTATTAATATTCTCTTAGACCATCCATAATTAACACAATGCAGTTATATTTGTTTTCTTTCTGAGTGCTCAGTTTACATCCAGGGATCTTACTTAGTTTTCTTTATTTGATAATAATTATTTTTTTGTGTGAGAGGCCTCCCAAGTGACCAGATTTCAAACTTCTGCCATGAGTAAAGTTCCTTTTCCAGTCTTCAAAATTTACTACACCAAGTCTGAAGATCTTCCATCCTCCAATGAGGCGTTCACCTACACAACTTGACATCTCCCAGCTGCTTTTTTTGTCATCCATCTATATTAATGTTACAAAAGTAGCAGTTTAATAGTTTGTTGAATCTTTTTTTTTTTTCCTATTCTTTCAACTTCAAAATGCTATTCTTAAAATGTTAGTTTTAGTTAGTATTACTTGAGGGGAATAAACTAATATTTGTCATGGTGTAAAAGGAAACTATTCAAGTCTGAAGAATGAATTAAATAAAATATGAAATAAGGTTCAAAACTTGGAGTGTATATTAGTGACGAAGCACTGATATTGATGAACTTTTAACAACTCAGAAGCTATGGAGTTTTATTTAAAGCAAATAATTGCTTTCTTTTTACAGTCAGTGTATTGTTGAGGAAGCTTGTAGGAGACTTGTACTTGAAATAAACTATTTAAAAATATTTTTACAGATTGTTATTCCAAGGAGTCCTCTTCAGGCCAAAGGATTGCTGCTGTCATGCATAGAGGATAAAAATCCATGCATATTCTTTGAACCTAAAATACTTTATAGAGCTGCAGGTAAGGATGTGCTGCATTTTCCAATGAAGCAACACTTATTTTTGGCCGTGCATTTCCTTAGTTACTGCTAAATTGATAGTGTAGCGAAAACCTTGATTTGTCTTTAGCTGTGTTTGGGCATAAGTTTGTAGAGAAAATCTGAAAACTAGGTAAGATTTCAAAATTTGGATACAAACATGAATATTTGCAGTCAGATTCATTGTCAGTGAATGTTGGAAGTGGAATGCTTTGTGTAGTCTTGAGTTAAGAAAAAAAAAAAGAAGAAGAAATAGAGCTTAAAGACATTGTCTCGTGGAATTTCATGGTGGAAATACAAACAAAACTGAGTCTGTTTAAGTATAAGTGGTGTGTAGACTGTACAGTTAACAGTGAGAATTTGGTAGTTAGAATAACAAAACCTTAAATCATCTAAGGATAAACTGGCTGTAGTTAGCATGTAGACTTATGGAGCTCCTTACAGACTTTGTTGGGATAGGCAGTGTAAGTCTGACAGAAGTGAAAGTGCTGTTCTTTAGGTATTAAAAATCCTAAATATTAAAATAAATTGCTAGAATTGCATTTATTTTTCCAGAGGAGGTGATTTTACACAGTCGCTGTTGTTATAAATTTTAAATTTCTTTTGAATGCTTCATTTCTAAAAGTGTAGAAAATCTGCTCCTTTAAATTCTGATTTTATTTGTCAGGAAATACGATTGCCTTTACTATTTTTCTTTGCTCCAGTCATAGTGACCTTTTTGTTCAGTTAAGTTTTAGCAGCCATTGTTATGCATGACATAATAACACAGTAAATTGAAGATGATAGTGCATGTTGTATCATCAGTGTTAATTGTAACAATGCAGTTGTTACTTACTGAGGACTGGTGAAGCTGTATTGGACTGGAGAGTGTAGAAAAACAAAATTGCATATGGAGAGATAGGTGGAATATCTGGGTGAGCAACTTCTGGTAAATAGCTATAAGTTAAGCCATTCGTCATTCCTGTGTTGTATAATTTTGTCTACCAGCTATTCTTGAATATTGAAACAAATGTCTTCAAAACAGCACTTTCCTTCACTGTTTTTAGTATTTAAAATTCTCAGCTGCAGACTGCAGCGTTAATAAAATATTTACTTTCATAATGGAATGAATGACTGCACATTAAAAATATCACACAAGTATTGAGAGTATAGTGGGTTTCTCATGTATGAGAAATTGACCTATGAAACAATTGCTGGATCTTCTAGTGAACATGGATGAGCCGTGTGATCGAAATCTTGAGTGAAGATGTGCTGAAATAGTGGCTAGTGGGGTTTATGTGTTGGTCTGTAACCAACCACAGCGTTGTTACAAGACTTCAGTAATTTCTTAAAGAACTTACTGATGGTGTTGCCCTGTAATCTCATGGCCTGATTTCCAGAGAAATGACCTTAGATTTTTAAGAACATCAGTTTAGTGATCTAGGCTGAAATTTGTAGTGCCACCATGTGACAAGGCCAGCTGTGACTAACTTCTTTCATTTTGTTGTTGATCGCATTTGTACCCTTGGATGTTTCTTCTTATGGCTTTCCTCCTTGTCTTGACTTACTCCCTTTTGCATTGGAAAAGTCCTTATTCAGCTATTAATGGGAGCAGAAGTTTTTACGTATATTCATATGCCTTTAATAAAATTAGAAGCAAATAGATGCATACGTTTCTGAGAAAAAGTTAAATACAAAAGTACCCATCTACAGAGAGAATTCTGTTGCTGGTTAACTTATGAAGTTATAACATTATTACAAGTGCCATGGTGACTTCCCCCTAAATGTCAGAGATGCTAAGGGGAAAAAAAAGAAAGAAAAAAACAAGAAAAAGGAGGCTCTGATTTATAAATAAGTGGTTATCAGACTGTGTGTGTAGTGTCAAGAGCACGTAATGATTATGAATCAAAGGAGATGAGTCACCTTGACATTATCAGGTTTAGACATCTTGTGGAGAACCTACTCTGATGTTTTTTGACCTTTTCAGTTTCATTTCGTTGTACCATATATGACATTGGTGGTGTAGAAATAAATACGACTTGCATCAGTGGTTGTTATAGAGACAAGACAGAAAGATTAGAAAACATATGTTTTCTTTCTGTGCTTCAGACTACTCTTAAAAAAAGGCAACAGATGGTGCAGCCTCTTAAGACTGTGATGGTCCTTTTTGTCTGATTACTACTTTTTGTTAATTGCTTTACTTGAAATCTGGTTTTGAAATGCTTGATTTAAAATATTTATAAATTCAGAATTAGATGAATGGAGTGCTCTGCGTATAAACATTGTTGTCCTGGTTTGGTAAACTGTTATGCAAGAAAATGCACAGGATGATTTAACGTGCTGTCTTATATGGAACGTGTTCAGAGAAGGGCTACGAAGCTGGTGAGGGGTCTGGAGCACAGGCCTTATGAGGAGCGGTTGAGGGAGCTGGGATTGTTCAGCCTGGAGAAGAGGAGGCTCAGGGGAGACCTTATAGCTCTCTATAACTTCCTGAAAGGAGGTTGTGGTGAGCTGGGGGTCGGCCTCTTCTCTCGTGTAATCAGTGATAGAACTAGAGGGAATGGTTTCAAGCTGCGCCAGGGGAGGTTCAGGCTGGACATTAGGAAGTATTACTACTCGGAAAGGGTAGTCAGGCATTGGAATGCACTGCCCAGGGAGGTGGTGGAGTCACCGACCATGGGAGTGTTCAAGAAACGTTTGGATGTTGTGTTGAGGGGTATGATTTAGCTGGGAAGTATTGGTAATGGTTGGACTGGATGATCTTCTAGGTCTTTTCCAACCTCGATGATTCTGTGATTCTGTGATATCACTTAGTGGAGGGAGGAGATTTGTAAAGGCATTTGAATAAAATCCTGTCAAATCTAGACTTCCTTACAGCTTTTTTTTTTTTTTTTTTTTGACAAGCGTTTAAGAATCAAGAATGGCTTAACTATAATAAGAAATTAGATAATTGTAATTTGTAATTGTAAACAGCATTTGATTTCTCTAGATGGCTGAAACCATTACACAGAGGAGCTCTTTGTCTCATGTGTGCAATCCAGGTCTTCTGCTGGTGCATCCACCTGTCTTCCAAACTGTATTCATGTCAGTTGCCTGAGCTTATTTTTGAGTGTCCAATGGTATAGTTGTAGGATTCTTTTTCTCCAGGTTTCATGTAGATGGCAATTCCATGAAAAATACAATAATGTATTGTAACATGCTTTCATTTTCTTGCCTGTCTTTCCTGAGGTTTTTATGATATGCAAAATCCAGAGCAGTCTGGTTTGCTTCTACTGTCAGTTAGCAGGGCTGGCTGTGCCTTTCACCTCTAGTCCTCTGTTATTTAAATAAATTGTTACAGGAAGACACTGATAATTTAATGTGTTAAGAATAATTGTCACTAAACAGATCTGATTTTTGTGCTGTGATAAAAAGCACTTTGTTTAAAACTGATTTTTTTTTTTTTTTCTTCACTGAATGGACAAATTATGCTGAATGAGGTTCCTATTGTGTCTTAAGCAAGAAAGAAATTAAACTGATATATATTTCTATTCTGTCCCTTGTTTGTGTTGAGATATATATGACATAAAATTAGGAAAAAAACATTTTTACTCCGAGTTTGGCCAAACACAGGAGCAGATTGCCCAGAGAAGTTGTGGAGATGCTGGAAGCCCTACTGACACTGAACAACATGCTCGTGAGAGGGCTGTGAGCACAGGGCTTGGACTAGCTGATTGCTGGAGCTTGCTTCCTACCTCAGCCATTATGTGATTATGTAGCACTTGGTGTTTGTATACCATCTCTGGTCTGGAAAAAAAAAAAGGTATAACTTTGGAAACTAGTCAAGTATTCACTACTTGATTTATTAAAAATAGATATGTTCCTAACGTACAAGCCAGGAAAGAGCTTCTTGCATCGGATCTGCTGTACTAATGAGAGAAAACAAAATGCTTAATTCTTCCTAAGATGTTTCCATCTAAAAATTGTTAAATGGGTACTAATTAGAATGGAACCATCTTCAGAGTTACAGTGAAGGCAAAGTGCTTTTTTCCCCAGGGAGGTGGTTGAGTCACCATCCCTGAATGTGTTTAAAAACCATTTGGATGTGGTACTCAGGGACATGATTTAGCAGAGGGTTGTTAGTTAGGGTAGTTTGGTTAGGTTGTAGTTGGACTTGATGATCTTTAAGGTCTTTCCCAACCTGAGTAAGTCTATGATTCTATGTTTTTTTTGTTTGTTTGTTTTTTCCCTTCTAGTTACTTTAATGGTAATGTGTTTTTGGTGAATTAAATATCTGAGTCAGTTAAAACTGCTATCATCAGAGGTTCCTGTGACAGTTTCTGTGCAGATTCTGAAAGCTGTTTTTTCTACCGTTTCACTGGAAAACTGTGGAGCATCATTCTTGGTAGACAGCGGGAGAATGCTCTGAATATTGTAGTGTGATTTCAAGGCAATGTTGATGTTAATTCAAATCAACTGTAGTTTTTGCTTGTGATTTTAAACTGTTTAAACCATTAAGGCAAAGTCAATTTCCAAATCTGATGCTAATATCACTGACTTGGTGAACAGCAGGATCTATTGCTACAGTGGTGTATATGCCTATCTTTTTGTGTGCTACACAAGATAAATGAAACATTACACTGAATGCATTCAATACATTATAAATAAAATATTTTTAATTGTAGGTAAAACACTGAAATAAAGGATAATTCTTAATGTGATTTGGTCTATTGTTTTAAATAGCATTACTGTTAAGAAAAAAGTTTAGTGTATGTTTTTATGGGGTAGTACTAGTGCTAATTTTACACGTAGTTTTTTATTTTTTCAGTGGAACAAGTTCCTGTGGAGCCCTACAACATTCCTCTGTCTCAAGCTGAGGTGCTGCGGCAAGGCAGTGACGTGACACTGGTTGCTTGGGGCACACAGGTCAGTAAGTTTCTTTGAAGCTCATTGTTGTCCATCAGAGCGCAGGTGAAGGGCCAGGAGCTGAACTGTGTACTCAGTCTCAAATGCAAGACAGTAAACTTTGTATGTGTTCTGTCGGTACATGGTTGAATGAATGATTTTCTTTATTTCTGTTTATATGAAACCTGCTTTTTAATGTGTAAGATTTCACTCATTTTTTGTTGAAGATGACACCGGAAATGTGGAAGAAGTGTGGAACCTCTGCTGGAGGTTGACAATGTTATGTATGGTTGTGAAAGTGACAATTTTAAGAATGTGGCAGTGGGATGTGACTCTGAGGAAGGCAGTGGGAAGGACAGTTGAAAGTTGTATGTTGAAAGAAAAGTATAGATCTTTACTGCACGGTTTAAAAATAGTGCAGTCAGTCTGGGGGTGCCTTTATGCAGAGAGTTGAAATAAGCAGAAAATTTAGGTAATTTAAAACCGTTAATACAAATAAAGATCGCTTTGTTTCTGGTGGTTTATTTTCAAAGCTGTTCAAGAATATGATTCAACTCCCCCTGTCCCCAGTTAAGATGTTCAAATATTAAAAAAGACCTTATAGAAATAGTAAGAACAAAACCATACAAAAAACCCAAACGCATTCATGTTGAATAACGATAGAAAACAAATTTTAGTCTAGATTGGAATTACCAGAAAGATCTTTAAATTGCATTTAACCTGTAATTGAGTGAATTGCTATTTTCCTGGCTTAATTATGTGCCTGGGAAGCTGTTAGAAGTGAGGGAGCGTTGTAACTTTCATCACAATAGTGTTGATCTGTGGAGTAGGTATTTTTTTTTTTTTCCTTTTGTTTGATATCTGTTATCTTTATTGCTTTCCTGTGATAGGTCAAGCAGCCAGAGGACAAGAAAACTTATTTTTATCTATGATTATTCCTACTAGTTAAATTATAGGCTACTTTGATATCTTTACTTGTGCTTATTTCTCCAGCAGAAAACAATTTATACTTTTCTCCTTGTTTCCTTTTGGAAGTGCTTGCACGTTTTTCCTAGGTAATGCCTGCTCCACTTGAATGAAATCTTAATATTCATCAGGCTCCCCAACACTGAAATGATAAATAACCGTAAAGGTGTTATACTTTAAAGATCACTTAAGCTGTCGAAAGCAATTAAAATAATATCCTACAATTGTATGGAGTGGACTTGGAATGACACCTTTTCAAAGATCTGTGCTTTAGATCTTGCGAAATGTAAGCTGAGTATTGAGGCAGGCAGTTGTTTTGATGTACAGCCCTAATGAGGATTTAGGATCTGACTTAACCATGGGTATGGCTGTGTGATACAGGATGGGGGACTGTTTCATAGAACTTTTCCCTCTTTTGTGATTTCTTGGCAGAAGTATATGCATGTACATCACATGGAGGATGTGCACTGTGTTGCCTTATACAAGAACTGTTGAGTGTATCTCTGTGTAGAGTTACAGATACATACTTAGCACATAAGCAGAAAATAAATCGTGTTTTGTATCAGGCTTCTGCAAGTGAGTTTGTGTTGTGAGTATTAGCATTCTGTGTGCATAAACTTGGAACTTGATGGTTGTGTGTTCAGTGGAACCAACAAATCCAGAGTTTGTTTTCAACAGGTGGAGAGTGATCACACATACTGTGTGGTTACTTCTTGTGGTTTTTGTATGCTAGGTAGTTGCTTGGCAGCTGCAGTCCTAGTGCGGTTACCTGATGTGTGCTTTCCTGAGTTATACTAATGAAGGGCAGTAATGGCTTTTGGTTCCTCTCCAGTTGCACTCAGTGTTTAATGGTCATTAACTAATCCTTATCCCTTGTGAACTAGGCAAATATTTTCACTTACGCATCATAGAAATGGCAGAAACATCCTTCCCATGTGTCACACTGAAAACTCTCAAACCATTACAGCCGCCGATGTGTTAGATATTTAAACAAAAACACTGCAAGCTATTTCATTTACTGTTACAATACCTGTGATTTATCTTTTAAGCAGTCCTCTGATGTTTAGCTATTCCTATTTGTGTAATTCATGTTCCTTAATCGTCTTGTTTCAGCATAGATGTTTGCTCTGTGACATTGACTACAGCCCTTTGATCCCTGGCAGTTAATACCGTCTCACTGTGTCCATATTATTAAGTGCTGTTTTCTCCCTGACCGAGGTGACCTCATCAAAACTTCCTGGTGGGGGTGGTCCTTGGCTTCCATCCCCTGAAGTGTGCCTAGCAGTTGCTTAAGGGAAGTCAGGTACCTCAGTCCAAACCTGCATTATGAAACATTCCAACCCTTTGACAATGAGGACTACACCAGAATTTATTGACAGCATCATACAGAATTTCCTGATATTAAAATACATCACTGATATTTGGATCTTGGTTTAGGTACAGGCTTGAGAAAAATCTTATCCTAAAACCCAAACTAACTGGAATAATAAAATATTGAGGCCTGACACTGCTCAGTGAAGGATACTTTGCTAGCAATTAATAGTTATGTTTTCAGTGATCCTTTGCTGAAATTTGTTTTTCCTTTCTTAAAGTAATGTTGAAATGTAAAGAATAATGTAAGGAGTAAATTAGAAGAATGAAATGAGTAAGAAATGCTGATTAAGTCACTAGATAAAACATTTTCTGCTAAAAAAAGCAAGTAACGTTAAATCATTATATGTATTCAGTGTGTGTAATTTAGGACATCTTAAACAGAAATGAAATGTTTACTTGTAATAATACATTGCCTTTTCAGGTACATGTGATCAAAGAGGTTGCGGTGATGGCTCAGGAAAAGCTAGGGGTGTCCTGTGAAGTTATTGATCTGAGGACCATCTTACCCTGGGATACAGAGACTATTTGCAAGGTAAGGAAATGATGTATGATAATTAAAAAAAACCAACCAAACAAAAAACAAACAAAAAAAACCAAACCCGAAACCCATTGGTAGAAGCAATTTAAATACTAATGACTTTGTATTTTATGTTGTTTTTTTTAAGGTAATTTTTGGTGTATTTAAACATGGAGCTATATGTTGCTTCTTAAAAGTTTGACTTTCAGTTGAAGTGTTTCCAGTGTTTGTTTCCAGCATACTTCATGTTACCTGGATATGCTTTCTGTGAGTAAAAAATGAAGTGAGTTGTCATGATCAACATGAAGAGAAACTTCTATGCACTATTTCTGTTATTTCTAATAAATCCTTTACAAGCCCGTGTAGATAAATCAAAATTAACCAAAATGTTAAGTGTTTTTTCCCTTTTTTAAAAACTTGGGCCGTCGGGCTGTGAAATCAATACATCTCTCTGAAAGAGAAAGTCTGTTTAAGTCTGTTTCGTTGGACTGGATCTGCACTGAAATGCAATCAGGAAAGAAATGTGGTTGTGCACAAGAAGCACAGAGCTGTAGTTCTACAACAGTTTACAAATCTGTGCTTCAGAAATAGATACTCTGTGAAGATCTTCAGCTTGTTTTCCATCCTAATAATCTTTTAAAGTAATCATTGGGTAAATAAAAAAAGATGGAACAGATAAACATTGCTTTAGATTTTTTAACAAGTTTACTGTTAAGAATTTAAAGTGATTTTTTTCTTGAAGTATAGTGCATGTTGACTGAGCAGTTCCTATATTATAATAAATGTCCAACAGTAAATGTTTTTAGCGTTGCTTTTATGTTCGTATGCAGGCAGTCTGACCTGTCTAGTGAGAGAAATGTTAAATTGTCTCTTTATCTTGCCTGGTTGTTCAGATGGAAATGATCAGTAGATTGTATTTGGTACTATGCAACACTGCAAGTTTTAAACTTCATTTACACCCTGTGCAGCTTTTAAGGTAGGTAATATCTAACATAAGCAGAAAGGTGGAAATGATAGCTGTAGCTGCTTGCTGTCGCCTAATTCCAAGAGAAACTCCTTAGTGCAGTCGTAAATGGCAATGGCTTTCAGGGTCAGTTCCAGGATCAGGACTTGCTGTACTTCAGTTGTTCCCTTCCTGAGATGCCATCATCAAGGACTGAGGGAGCAGCAGAAAATTTGATGATGCCAGAGAAAGTCCTCAGCTGCCCATGGGACTGCTTAAGTCCTGTTTGTGGGCTTATAGTATATAACAAAATTGTTCTTGCTCCAGTCCAACCAATAATCAAATACTCAGTTGCTACAAGGCTGTCTTTTGTTTGAGCTTTGCTTATGTCAGCCTCTATAAATCTTAGGCAAAGTTGTTGTTTTTCCTCACATTATGTATGTGTTTGAAATATGTCTATAATCTTTTTCCTGTTGGATGCTGAGGAAAAGGATGGTGTATGTGATAAGCTGTAACCTGGGTGCCATTCTGCTGCGCTGGCATGCAGAATCTTCTACGGATGAGCAGTCTGTAGTGGAGGCTTATCAGACTTTGTGTTTTGGTGTAAAACCACATCTCTCAGTTTTACTGCTGGGAGTGGTGTACTTTGTTCTCAGTACAGGTTGTTATTTCAGTTCTTGGTCTGCTGCTTCCAGTTCCTACACACATACTTCCACTTGCATTTTGTTCATACAGCCCTTAACATTCCTATGTTCTCATGTCTGCTGCTTCTTTCTAGAAGGCAGGAAGCTTGTGTAACTTCTTGTAGGATATATTCTTGTTACTAATCATGCACCAAAATTTTGGCACAGGCTTCTAAGGGACCAGTGTTTTCTGTGGGTCGAAGTCATTAGGCTATAATAAAGGAACTGAATTTTGTATAAGTGTTATGCATTTGCTTGTCTAATATGTTTTAATCTGCAGCTTTATTTTATTCTTATATTTATCCAATAAGTGTTATATTTTTATTGAAATATTTTACTGAATTTTCCTGATCTATATAATTTTCTTAAACAAATTAAGGAGCCTTCATGGTGGGTCTTAGGGAATAAGCAAGAAAGAAATGCTTTACTTAACTAAAAATACATGCAGCTTTAAGACTGATTTGACAACTGTAGCATTGGAATGAAGATGGATGGACTGAGGTGGTTACTGTTTTAAAGATGAGCAGTAACGTATCAAAATTTTCACTGGAAGTATAACTGCTTTGTATGCTTTCTATATAAAAATCTGTAAGTTATGTTACCAAAATACGTATTTCTTGAAACTTTGAGTAGCTATACTTTGCAGCTGCCACCAGAGGCCTCTTTTTAGCCAAGTTAAGCAGCTGCTTATACTTTACACTGCTCCTCTGAGCATGTTTATAAACATATGGCTCTGAGTGAAACGTAAATACAACATGGGTAAGTACGAGAAAACATAAATAAGAATTGAAGCCAAATTTTACTGATATTTTATTTGCAATTTTGAGGTTCTGATATTATATTTCATTTTGAAATAGGTTAGCATTTGTCATCTGCATGAGGGTATTGAAATCTGAGCTAGTGACAATAGCTCATAGAGTTCATCGAGAAAGATATCTCCTGAGAGTCATTCATCCCAGCTATTTCAGCAGCCTATTATGGGATGAAATAGTGTCCTCTGGAAATGCCTTGGGTTTAAAAAAAAATAAATAAAAATCAAGGGAGCCTCAATTAAGTGTAAAGTCGGGAAGGATAAATCCTACCTTCATTATTCATCTGAGAGATGATAGCCACTGCTGACAGAAGGGAATCAGGTATTTGGCTGGTTTAAAATGATCTCCTTGCTAAGATAAATAATCTGTGTGCATGTGTATTGATACAATTTCTTTATATAAGTTCATTGCTGTTTAACTTGGGAAAGATTCTTGAGAAATAATAGGTGCGTCTTTACATAAAGGCAATGGATAGAGTTCCTAGCCCCTGAAAACTGATGTAGCTTGTTCTAAGATTCCATAGCATTCTTGAGGAATAACGTTCTTGCTCTGGATCAAGAGAAATAATTGATTTTTACATGTTGGCAACTTATAAGAGAGGCAGGAAATGCTTTCTCTATTGCTTTTCACAGAAATGCAAACAGGTAAAACAAAGTCAAACTGCATAAAATGCAGCATGTCCCATAGTTGTCTGTATTTAATCAGAATTTGTCATTTTGAACAAATTTCAAACAGCTGAAGTTAAGACTTCTGTAGCTCTGTTGTTTGAGATGTTCAATGCCATGAAAGACTGATGTGATGTCTTTTCTAAACTTCACATCTAATTGCTCATGTGCTTAGAAAACTTATTTCTGAAGTGAATTTTGTAAATTTAGTTCCAGATAAACTTTTTTTTTTTTTTTTTTTTTTGAAGATTTAACTTTTCATTTTCCTTTGATGACAATGATATTTCTTGATGCGTCACTTTTATTTTCTGGTTTGCGATTAGGTTTGAGCTAGCATTCTTGGCTGACATAATCACATAAACAGAGACTTAGCTTCTCAGAAAATTCAAATCTCAGTGGAAATGTCACTAGTTATATGTGTCAGATAAATTTGTATGCCTTTGCACCCTTTTAATAAAGAATAGTGTTTAGGAAATGAAGACGAGAAGGACCTATTTTTTTTAATGTCCTCCTTACAAGAATGATCCCATTCTTTCTGATTTCTTTCTTACTGTACTGTGTGTTCCCTGTGCTTATTCTAACATTAGAGTCCTACTTTTGTGTCTTTAATTTGTGTATGAAGGAGCTGGGGTCAGCACTGATCTCTCCCCTTTATATATTCAACTGGAAATGCAAACTCATAAAGTCAGTGTGCTTCTCAGCACATGCTGCTGATAACCACAGCTCTGCCTTGACTCTGCTCTGCTGACTTCCCAGCCCTTGTAGGCTTCCAGGCTCAGTGCAGCCATAACAAAGAGGTTGGTTGCTCTACAGATTGGTAATGCTTTCCTACTGCTTGACTGAGCAGCTGCCTTATTATTATTGGAAGAGCAATCTGCCAAGAAGGGTGCTGTTCCAGAAACCAAAACATGAAACGTATATGAAATATCTATAAAATGTCTATGAAATTTGTTTCTTTACAACCTACAAAACTGTTTAAAGATACTTTTCTTCCTTGCAGAAATTGTACTTTCAGACATTTTTTTTTCTTCATTATGCTTAACAGATTTGCTTTGAAGCTTTGGAGAGATTAGACTGTGTGGATTTCTGTCTCGGAACTGTTGGATGGTGTGGTATTGATTAAAGAGGCAATGGCACACCTCCCAGTGCTTCACTGGTCACACTTGGGGTAAAATTCTGTGGTTGTAGTGTTTTTTTTTTTTTTTTTTTTTTTTTTTTTTTTAGTACTGGAATGCCTGTATTACTGGAAGTAGGAAATCTAGCTCAGAGTTAAATACTCCTAAGGGACTGTAAGAGTTTCTATATTTTATTCGCCCTGTGTTGAACCAAGAATGTAATTTAAACTCTAAATAGATTAGAACTGAATTGTTCAGTAAATTTCACTTTTGGAAGTGCAAATTTTTAACTGCACTTTTCTGTACCTATGTATTATTTAGAAGGCAAGTATTTCTTATGCATAGCGATGAAGATTTGCGTTTATTTCCAAATTAGTCATATCCTAGTGGTCTCTGAACTGTTCCTACTGTAATGCGTGCAAATGCTGAGTTACTCCTTGATGACTTAGTAATGAAGGCACTGTAGACTGAACTGTAAAAGAACTGTGGTTATTGAGAGCTTGTGCAATAGCCATACAACTTCGTGCATTTTGCAGAGAAATAATGTTGTCTTTGCAGAAAATCAGTTTATGGATTGACGTTATTAACAGGTAGCAACTGTGAAGTCTATTTTCATAGGACAGTATTCTACAGAAAAGTGAAAGGCTTTATGCTACTCTGGGCACTTGGGGTTGCTTTGCTATTTTATTGAAAAGTTTTTGCAGACCTCCCATCAGGTCAACATAAATGCTTAGCAGACTGAAAAATACATCTGTACTCACTAGAAAGAGAAATTTGAGCAAAAGTGAAAGCAGCAGCAGTGGGAGCTTGTGGATAATCCAGCACCATGGAGTGGATTAGAGGAAACCGTGAGCATGCTTTCTATTAGGGGTACTTGATGGGAGTGATTTGCTACAGTATGCATTAAAGCTTTCTCCTTGGTGTTCAGGTAGCGTTTTTGTCAGTCACTGTCATCAAAGTGATTGAATAGTTGTTAACAGTGGATTTCTGGTTCTTTTCATCTTACAGGCCCAGCAGATTTAATGATCCGCTGGTCCTCTAGCTTGTTCTTCCCAATCCTTTATGTTTACTTCATCTAATGGGATTGTGAATAAAGGAAAATGGGGATCAGCAAGCCTGATTTTTTTTTAATTTTTTTTTTTAAACTGCGTGCTCCAGGCACTGAACTGTACAATTGCAATGCAGGTATCCTGGGATCAAATTTATATTTCTTGGCCATCTATTCTTGATGTTTTGCCATTTTACTTCTTGCTCTTTAGATTTCTTACTAAATGGATGTTCATACCTATAAAGTGTGATTAAAATTATACTTCTTACATGATGACAGTTGACTTTGTCACTGTTTCCATGAGAAACTTGTTTCTTTTGGTCGGCTTGTACTTTGATTGAGAGCACGTCGTAGGCTATCGTTTGGCTGAGAGAAGCAGAACTCTGGAACCATGCCTTGAAGTAGTCATTTATGAGTTAGGAGAATATATAGAACCATCTATAAATGAAGTATTCATATCTTTGCTCTTCTGTATTTCAGGAAAGCTTAAAATCGAAACCTTGTAGTTATTGTTTCAAGCAAGTGCCTCAAAGCTGAGATATTTGTATAGCTCTTTTCTTCTCCTTTCTTCCTTCCAATATAAAATTCACATCAGATTTTCATATATGTATTGACAAATGGTACTAGAGAAGGAGTCAGGTTATTTAAAAACAAACAAACAAAATATGAACCACACAACCCCCTCGAATAAATAGAGAAAAGGATGGAGGCATGTTGTTTCTATTAACATTGAACATTGTATTGATAATGTGGTCCACGAATTGCTCGTGAAACCTTTTCACTTTTGCACACGTTCCATATTACAAGCTTCAAATTTAAAGGGACTTAGCAAGTAAATGAGTAATGATGCTTAGTCTATAGTTAGAAGGTATTATATAGCTCCTGTGTGTGTTTTTTTTTTCCATAGACACTGATTGAATTCTAATGGATGTTGAGATTAAGTTCCACAATACTAATCATATATGAATCATTCTTCCATGGAGATAATTATTACTTCTCTATAGTATTACCTTCCTTTAAATGTCTGCAGCTATTTATCCTGCTATTATCACTTAGTTGTGCCAGCTACTTTTTCTAAAGTACTTTTTGAGGATTCAGATATTACAGATTCTTACTATTTGTGCATTATTAAACGTAAAGCTAAACTATCTGGGGTAAAGTATTTCTGCAGTACTTCTGGAGCTTTTAAGGTAATTTGATTCAGTCTGCTTTTTACAGAATTACTGTGTAATAGCATAATGCATTATATTTGGCTTACTGTAAGTATTTTTCTTTTGACAGTCAATATTGATTAGCTTTCTATGGAGGCAATCAGCACTGCTCATAATTGTACTGGATAGACTACAGAAATTTCCAAATGTAAATATCTTTGATTTCATAACAAGATCTTTGTTAACCATTAAGGTTTACTTAAGGTGGTAGGATGACAGGCTAAACTCTGGTTGGACAGATGTATTGATTAAACTTAGTTGTCATTATGCTGTTTGTTTCCACTTCTCCAGCCCAACATTAGCAGCAGTGTATTTCCTTCTCTACTGCCTTTGTTTTGAGCTGAAGAGCCTGCATTTTTTTACTGCTTTTAATTTCGGTGTGCTACTCAACATCACCCACCAAAATCAAAGGATTTCTTCTAATTAAATTCAGTGTATCTTATGGTAACTTCTTCTACTAAGTCACTACTACCAGTACTATTAAAATATTCCAGCACTCATAACTTAAGGTATATTTTCATGAACATGAAAATAAATAAAGCTACTGGAAGTTACCTTGTCTGTAGTAGAAAAAAACAACAGTTCAGATCTCCATAAAATGCTCATTTAATGCACTTGTTGTCATAAGCCTTCAAGAAGAACTAAAAATCCTTGGTGTCTTTTGTAACCTTTTTAAGCTTACTTAACTATTTCCCTGCAGAACTCGTAAGCTGAATTTGTGCATCAAATCGTAAGTGCTTGACTACCAAACTTTCTCATTAAGATAGAAAACAATTGTTGCCCTATGTACTTGCCTGTATCAAGTTGTCTTGTTATGGATCTTTGGAAGGCTGGAAGGCTGTGACAGGCTGTAAGAATTTAATATGTTAATAAGTTATTTTTTGCATCTTTTATGTAGATGTGATTTGCTTTTCATTGCACGTGACTTACGTTGTCCTCAAATATGGTATTAAGTATTATTTCACTGAATATGATGGTATGGAACGGAAATTACCTGGGTTATGGTGTATACTTCACTTCTCCTGTGAATTGATGAAAGCAAACAGAAGAAGTTACTGGCTGGTTATGAAAAATGTTGTAAAATGAAGTTTGTGGATTATAATCATGACGTGTTTATCCAGTGGCTTAATGGGTGGAAAAGGTGGGCCTGGAAATCTTTTTTTCTTCTTTTAAACAGTTGTGACTGATTTATTTTTTTTCTAGCTCATTGTGCTTGGAACATAGTCTTTTAATACTTAAACCTGCTGCTACTAATGTAAATTTAAATTGCCTTGAACTGATATATATGTTTCAGAAATGTAGGATTGCACTATTTAAATGGTTTCGTGGACATTTCAGTAGCTACAGTAAGAATATTTAACTGGAATTTTCATATGTAGTAGCACATTTAACAAGGCACCGATCAACTTGCTCCCTTTTTACTTGAAATATTTTGCCTGTGTGACAGTGCTGCACTGATAGGTGTCATTGCTATATGTAACTCACCTGTTATACATAATCCTTATTGCTTTTTTAAAAACAGGTGATATGCAGGGATTCCATTTATTTGGCCTAAATTCATCAAGAGAAAAGAGTGCCAGCATTACAAAATCCTTGCAGTGAGGTCATTTTCAGATTTTGTGATTCAGTCTATTTTTTTCCACTTGAACCATATGTGAACTCAATTGTCGGAACAATATCCTGTCTAAATAATAGTCACATTACTTAGACCAGCAGTGCAGCATGACATGAGTCGGAACAATACTGTGTTTGAGGTCTTCTAGATTAAAAGTTATTGTTTACAGAGGATGCTAATCAAACTTTCCAGATGAGAAAACCAGTAAGTGGCAATTTATAACCAGTACGAATAGAGTATAAGTAAGATATAGTTATAAATTGATTACAGTATAAACAATGCTCTTGCTGTTTACATTATGATTTCTACATCCAACAACAGCAAAAAGAACAAAAAAATAAACCACAACTATATTTAGTAAAAATTATATGATCTGCAAATGACAAAACTGTAAAACCACTCTTTTTACGTGTGGTCAAAGATTACCAGAGTACCAGTCTATACTGTATTATTATCTCCGACATTTGTGGTGCACTTACTGACGTGTTACCTATACTCTAAAGTTCCCCATAGTGCTGTGTTTGGAAGATTTACAGAAAAAGAGCTTATAAATGCGTTTATTGCAAATTTGATGTTACTTTGAATTTAAAGAGTGAGTGACTTTCTATTTCCCATTTGCCAGTAAACTGGTTCATTTTTTTAGCACTGAAAGCCAAAGTGTGGGATATTATTATTATTTTTTTTAATTCTATTTAAAAAAGATTCCTCTTAGAGATTTCGATTTCTTTAATAAATAATAATAAATTTAGAAGGTGCGATTCTCGTTTGCTCCTCCCTCAAGGGGAAATAGAGGTAGAGTTGAGAGGTCTAGTAAATAAATGAAGAAATCAGTTGGGCAGTCCTAACTTTTAACTTTCTTTTTGTTAGTGTTTGGTTGCCATCATATTGCAGACAACTAATGTTGGTCTTTAATAAGCCTGTGGAAACAATTAATTTCTAGTTACCGACTTCAGTGCTTTGTTGACATTAGGGAAATCTATCACTTTTTTTTTTTTCCCTTATATCCTTAACGATGTTTTAAATACAGATTGTCTTGAGGAAAATGTGATTTTAGGTCTTAAACATACTATTGGCAGTTTGTGTTCTTATGATCTTACAGTTTTATTTTTCTATAAAAGAAAACAAATCTATCAGAGTAAAACATATAGTGTAAATTGTCCTTTCTACCGAAAGATCTTAGAATCATTGAGTGGTTTGAGTTGAAAGGAACCTTAAAGATCAAAATATATATTAAAATTGTTAATGTGTATGTTGAAAGGGATATACAAGTCCCGATTTAAAATGGATCACTGTGGTTGATAAAGCTTTTTTGTAGTTAAAGTTTAAAGATCTTGTTTGCACTACTGAAATGTTGGAATTTAGGGATTTTATCAGGGCGATTATTTGGTAACTGAAATTTAATTCAGAAAAGTAATTGCAATGATAATATATGGAATCTTTTTCATTTCAGACACCGACTTATTTTCATGTTGAAATGTACTTATTACATAAGATAAATTTATCTGTATGCTATATTTTTGTTCATTTGATCACTGTTACTTGTTTAAAAATATTGTATCTTTGGTTTCCTTAAAGCATCAGTGTTAAGTAGTTTACTGACCTTTATTTTTAATACACTATAATAAAATTCCAAGGTATAATTTTTTTCTGTAAGGCAGAATTCAAGACTCACATTTCTCCTCCCTCCTGTATACTTTATTACTTTCAACTTTATTTTATTATTACCTAAATTAATGTCAGAAGCAACGTGATTGAGCAAACTGGTTACTCAGCAAAGCACTGAGTGTGAAAATTGCTGTTGTGCAGAAGTGTTGAAGCTTTCAATATGCACTCTTTAAATGAAGAAAACACTTTGAACAATCTAAATTTATATATGTTGATAGGCTCAAAACTTTTATAAATTAGTATTGTTAAAAATGAAGGGATATAGAGAGAGGATGGATTTGCATTAGTCAAGTGCCTTAGTCACAAGTCCTTATGCTACAGACTAAGTATATTTGGCAAGTTATTTAATTTCTTTGTGCTATAGTCTTACTTCTTATAAAATATCTATTAGTCTGTCCTTTTTTGTGTGTGTCATTAATGCAAATGGAAGTCCCTACCTGTGTGCTTTAAGTAGCTTTTAAAGATTTATATCTTTAACGCTTTTTCAAGGCACTACAATATAACCACTTAGTGCCTCAAACCTGTCATTTTTTCTGAATGCTGCATGCTAGCTGTTTAATATCTACTTTACCGATTCCCCTTTGAAAAAAATAGGTGGCAACAAAGGATAAGCAGCTGTATCTAAAATTGGTATTGTATGCAGAGACTATACCTGAGAAATAAAGAAACTCATGATATGCTTGCACATCCAAAGCTTTCTGCAAAATCAGAGCTTCAAAGAATAAAGGCGCTGTTATTGAGCAGTAGTTTAATGAGCTTCTGTGAAAGGGATTTCAGAACATTTGTGCCATTTTTAAGAAACTCTTTGCTTATCGACTGTAAGAAAATGCAAGCATTTGGAGGAGGAATATGGAGAGGATATCTACAGTGCTGCTAATTATTACTCTCCAAGAATGAATCGTGCTTGCTTGGAAGTGTGTAACTAAAAGGGTCTTGGTAAAGTATAATGAGAGCATTATGGTGTGCCTCTGTTTGTAGCAATGAACTGTGACATAGCAGTCTATATCGTTTCATTTGGTTGACAAGTTTGATAGTTCTGTTTCTTTCATTGACATTTATACAACTCGTCAGTATTCCTAGGGATTTTGTAGTTAATGTTTTCTCTCTGGTCCTTGCACAGATGGAGGATGAGTATGAGGAGTTCTCTGCAGGCATTGCTGATTACAGGGATGCAGAATTGATTTCTGTCTTGGCATGTATATTATTCAAGAGCATTACATCAGGAAATCAAAGCTTCAGTCAATAAGAGCTCATTAGTGCTTGTATGGGTTCTTAAGCCAAGCTCTTGGTTTTCTGTCTGAATCTTATCTACCACATAATGTAAATGCTGCCTTAGTGAGTTGGGAGAAAACTCTCGGTGTGACAGTTAGCCTGAGATTATCACACTTCAGTGTTTAGATAAACACTGTCTCAGATATGTTAATAATATGTAGTAAGAAGAAATAAGGGAACATATACTCCATTATTTGGTAACGTTCTAAACTCTGAAGTGAATTTACAAGCTTTGATTAGTTATTCTGTCATTGCAAAGATGACAGCTGTCTTCTAGTTTGGTAAATGTGTAAAGGTTTCAACAAGCCTTCTGGGCTCTTGCTCTAAGTAACAATGCTAATATCTGTGTATTGTGTTAAATTTTGTTGTGAGAAACCAAAGACTTGGTTCTTTGAGGAGTTACGCACTCATATATAAA
Organism: Alectoris magna; assembly: GCA_030625065.1. Classification (NCBI taxonomy): domain Eukaryota; kingdom Metazoa; phylum Chordata; class Aves; order Galliformes; family Phasianidae; genus Alectoris; species Alectoris magna. The sequence continues at coordinate 80,729,352 of CM060562.1, read as the reverse complement.
ATAATGCTTCATAATTTGTTCATGCTGCAGACTCATTTTGGTGCTATGGTGATCTGTACAATGGAAAAATGTATAACAGGCTGTTGTTCCTGATGTCACTTTTATGAATATTAGGCTTATCAGGAGAAGGTGTTTATAATGAATGTCTTGGTCTATAAGTAGACTTCGTCGTTGCTAGTGTTGTTTTACCTTTCTTGAAATTGTTGTGGCTGCAGTCACTCCTGTAGGAGAGAAAGATAAAATCCAAACTACTGGATTTATCAAGACACATCAAGAAGATCAATATAAAGCTTTTGTAGTAGAAGCATTGGAGTTGTTTTCAAATAGAGATCAACTATTGTTTTGCATTTCATGTTGTTTTAATGGAAATTTGAATTAAAAAGTTACAAACATATTACTGAATAATAATCACATGCTAATTAAAAACAAACATGTAGAATTGTACAGTAAAATAGTAGCTTGGAAAAAAATAATTAGAGAATTTTGAGATATTTCATGGGCTTTGGATTTGGCCTTACCATCTTTTCTCTTTCCATGCAGTGTCATGAAGGTATAAAAATGAATTTACTTTTTTCCTTTGGATAACAGCATTATCATAAAGAATGAAAATCAATTATTGTGTAAGTAATGAAAACTGTTTTCTTACAGGGTTATGTTCCATATTTCCTACCCTCCACCATTCCATATTCCTCATTTACCTTAGTAGATCGTCTTTCTAAATGGCTGTCTAGACAAAAAGTAGCATTGAAAACAAGTTGTTGCTTATTGGTTGTTGGAAAAGCTGTGGGAAAGATAATGCTAAGAGTATCTTTTATTTTAGTGTACCAAATTAGAAGGGCTACTTATCTCTTTTACCCAGGGAGACTGAATTTTACCAAGCTTGCAGAAACTATAAGGCTTTATCCTTTATCTTTAGGACTTGCATTTGGCTGCAATGTGGTTATCAGGAGACTGACAAATAGACAGAAGAAAATCAAACCAGCTCATAGAACCATCATTTCCTTGGCTAACAGGCTGAAAATGAATATAACTGTACCTTGAAAATGACTATTCATTTTTCCATTAGTTGAACTAGATGAGAGTTTGTGACTGATAAAGAATGGAGACTGAAGAAATGAGAGTTGCTTAGACAGCTTTGATTAAGAGGGCACAATGAACAGAGAAGATAACAGGAGAAAAAGGAACACCGCAAGAATGAAAAGGGAAAAGGAGTGAGTTGTTGCTTTAGAAAAATAAATTTAAAGAGGAGGTAATACAGAAAAAAAATTATTCAGGAGAATATTATCAACAGTAGTAGTGATTTTTAAAAAGTTTTGCAAGATTCTAAGAATGCACAACATTCTTAGATAGTGTATCTTTCAAACAGTAATTGCATCCATTAGACTCGTGCTATTACTTGCTTTTGAAAGGGATCAAAGATGGTACAGACATTTTCAGACATCTACTTGCCATCTTTGTCTACTTAACATTTTTTGTATATTATTTAGTGATTACTTAGCTCAGTTTTTTTTTCCATTTTATTACCTCATGCTTCCCATGTAGTCCATATTGGTAATTTATATGCTAAATCCAGTGTGCTGGCTGTGAGTGGGTTCAGCAGCTGCTGTGAAACAGATTGGTCTGTCTTGTGATGAGTTGTGTGAATTTATGTGAATCAGAACTGGGTTAAGTTCTGGAATTGAGATGAAGCAGATGCTGGAGCTCCTGCTTCTCATAGAATTTTACATTTTTAGAATTGTAGTGTAGCTTTCCAGAATGGTTATTCACATTGTAAAATGCACTGCCTTTCAGACTTAGTACGCATGCTCTGGCCTTCTTGTGATTCTTTCTGTACTACTTGAAAGATACTGTTGCTGATCTATCTGAGGAATATCAGTGGTGGGTTGTTTTTTTTTTTTTTTTCTTTGTTCATTTTACTTAAGTTTTTTCACAACACTTGGAAGATGTCTTCACAGATGTTTATTGCTGGCTAGAAATGTGTTGTTTTGTTTTTCTGCGTCGAAGATGTTTTGTGAAGGTATGGCAAATGCAGAACTCTGACTCAGGACTGGCTTCGTTATTTCAGCCAAACTCTGGATCTGTGGAAGTTTGAATACCTAGAACAACCTTCTTAAAATATCTTTAGTCTTGGGATGAGAAACATCATTTTAACTTTCAGTGTTTATTCCAGTTATTTCAGCTATTTATTCCATCACGGGGGTAATTGATAAGATGTGTGGGTTGTTTGCAAGAGCCTTAGGAGCCTAGGTTAGACAGATTGTGTGGATAGGAATCAGCTTAAGAACTTGCACAGAGTCTGCTTCCTTGATGAAGCAGAGTCATTTTCATGGGATGCCAAGTTTCTGGGGAAAAGCAAAGCAGTGTTTCTTGTTTTGTTTTTTGATAGAAAAAAAAAAAAAAAGACCCCCCTTTGCCTAGTTCTGAATCTTCACAATTGATTAGTTGGGTTATTGGTTGTTCTAAGTGTCACGATTAGCTTAAAGATATGCTTTATTACATTTCATATGGTATTCATGCCAATCTTACCACCTGACATTCGGTTTCCTTTTCGTCTTCATATGTTGGTGTGGTGATTGGTCATATCATCTCAACATAATTGTTTGAGGATGCTTGGATTTTTAAAAGGAATTATTTGAGCATTGTGGATGTGACTTTTTCTTCCTTTTCTCCTGAAAGAAGGCACTAAGCAATATCACTTATGGAAGGCACTTTATGGTAGATAAGGAGCAAATTGCATACATTAGGCAATAAAAGCCCAGTAGTAGCCTGGCCAAAGACTTGCTGCTTTTGTGTGCTGTTGTACGAGCCACGCTGGAGCTGGTATGAACTGGAATCAAAAACAGCCAACTCACATGCTCTACTATCCACAGCTATCCACAGCTGATACTGCCAAAAATTTGTTCTTTCCTTTCCCCATGCCTTTCAGAATCCAGGTGTTTTCTTTCCGCAACTTGACATCACCTGCTTTGTCCTTCTTTATTTTTTTCCCCTCACTATACTTTTCTTCATTTACCTTTCTGCGTATCTCATTTTTCATATTACATGTTTTTTTCTTCTCTGTGTTCTCATTTCAAGTTCTTTGATTAATCTCCTATCAGTCTTTTTGTACAACATTAAGAAATATCAATTTCATTTTAATCTTTCTGTTTGGAAAATTGAAAGGATGCTGATGTAGTAAAAGAAAGGTGGAGGCTGTCTTGCATTTGCTTTTGTTCTGCCTAGTGGCTTTCTGTCACATGCTGCACCTTGTTATTGGCTGGTAGTCATTGTATAGCTTTAAGTAAATTGCCATCTATTTTGGTAGGTTCTTCATTAAATTTTTAATGTAAAGATGAAAGAAAGAAAGTGGTTCAGGTATCATGTGTACTTTTTTATTGTTCTGTAATATAAAATCAAAGCCTTTTCTTTTTTTTTCCTGGGATGCTGTTTCTCATACAGTTATTTCAGTCAGGTTAGAAGCTTCTGAAATGAGACAATTGATGAGCTCAGCAATAAAATTTTTCTGTTAAACCTATTTCCTTGGTTACCTAATACTCTTTTTCTGTAAAGAGTAATTGTTTTCTTTCTTCTTTTTTTCCAAGCTCCCCAAACATCTTGTTAACTTCAATAAAATTACACGTAGAAGGCCTGTTATGTAAATCATACCTAGTGTTTGTTCGAAATCCGTATATAGTATATTTGCCACTGGAGGAATACTGCTAAAATTTGTTCCAGGAAGTGTGTGTCTGTGTACACTGGGATATGAGAACAGCAGCGAATTGATTGGTGTATTCTTGGATCCTCCAAAATAACAGCAAAAAATTCATAATTCTTGCTATTCCTGGGGAATTCAATGAGCTGTTCGGCAGTATTCAGTTGCTGCTTAATAATGTCAAAGAGAAGAAGCAGCCCATGCATTTGCACTCCAGTAAAGTACTTGGATAGGTTGTTTGTCTGATTTTCTGTGCAGAAGCCGTAGTATGAGGCTTGTACTATCAGGAAATCTGTACATCTTGTGAAGAACTGGATTGTCCATGAGAGATCTTTCAGAACTGTCCAAGATTCCTACTATTTTTCAAGGATAAAATCATAAATTGCACATAGAGATCTGGCTGAGCCACTGTCCTTCTGTAATTAGCAATTTAGCTGCCTATGTGTTCTCTATGACTCTAAATGAGAGTTCAAGCCCCTGGAAAAGTACTAGGATGCTTTCCATCCTTTTCTTGGATGAAAACAAGCTCCCTAGTGAAAAGAACCTCTATTTCAATGTTTTCCATCAACGTATTTTTCTGAGACTTGATAGTTTTGCTTCTCCAAAAGGATGTAGGAAGTGGACTAGTGGGCAAAAGGAAGGACAAATTTGTCCACAGTGTGTTATTAACAACTGATCATGTTTGGAAGCTGCTGTTGAAGTTCTTGTGCTTTGAAACCTTTACTACTGTTCTTTTGTTTCTGCTTATATGGTTAGGAACATTGTTTGAGTAAATATATCTAATTATGTTACCTAGGCAAGTACAACTCAAAGTGTTGAGGAATTTAAATTACCAGCCCTCAGAATTCATGCATATTTTTCATTACTTCAGTTGACTTATGATTCTATAAAATAGTCTTTTTATAGTCATAGCATCTGTTTAAAGATTATTTAAGGATTCTCTGTTCATGTTTATTACCAGAAGACAATGACTGGGAGATCTAGAGATACATTCTCAAGAAAAGCTTTTTTTTTTTTTGTTCACGTTATTTATTTCTGTAGTGTTATATGGGTAGTGTGTGGCATCACAAAAAATTAATAGGAATTCTGTACACTGAACTTATATAAACTACTATTTGTCACTGCTAAGGAAAGCTTCTAATATAAGAAAACAAATGAGATGGTAAGAGCTTGAAAATACAATGAAATCAAGATCTTTATATATAAGTGACAGGGATGGGCCAGGTGGGTTGGAAGTCAAAAGCAAATCTGAAGGTAGGAATCAGTTTTTTTCCTAATTAGTTGGTTCCAGTGTGTAAGTAGAAATTTGATCTCATGGACATCAAGAGGTCATGCTATGGAATTCTAGATGTAATTTTTGTTTGCTTAACTTCTCCTGAATTTGGTTGTTATCTTTCTAGACTAAGCAGAAGGCTTCATCTGCGCAAATGTAACTTTTCTCCTTTGTCTCCTCATCATATGGCCATTAGTACTAGCTACTGTCTTTTTTTGGCAATTAACTTCTTCAGGATGTATGGAAGGGTGTTATGAAAGTATTACAAGAGTGCTTCTAGTAGGGTTGTTTTACAAGTGTCTAAACTTTCTGAAAGACATTAGAGAGCAAGTCTAATGTGTGCTTGAAATAGTCCTTTTAATTTAGCTTAGCGCAGTTCTAAATAAATCTAGCAGCCTGAACTGTTGAGGTACACTCTGCTGTGTCATACCTCTTTTTTTTCTGTGTTCTGGGTTTTAGCTACTCAAATAGAAAGTTGTTTGGATATGAATTCTCTGCCTCTCTAGATTTTTGTGCTAACACATTAGGAGTCTATCTTGGCTGTCAGCTTTCCAGGAAACTTTGCAGATATTTATGTTGAATGTATCAGCTGCACCCTGACAATATCTGTGTAATAGAAAGATCATAATCTAAACTCAATTATTTTATTATCTATCCTTTTTATTGTTTCTGTGGATATTCAGCCTTGCTCTGTAGTTGACTCTTCTGGTTTTAGTTGTCATCTTTTACTTTGTCTTGCTCCTGTGCCTGCTTTCGCTCTTTATGTCTGCACCGCTATTTTCATACTGCAATGTTGTTTTCAGTGCTATGCAGGAAAAAGCCACATAAGACTTTCAGAATAATTTCTGGCATTTGTAGTGCAATCCTGGCCTGGGCACCACTGAACAGAGCCTGTTCAGGTCTTTCTATACAGTGATGAAATCCCCCTGAGCCTCCTACAGACTATACAGTCCTAGCTCTCTCAGCCTTTCCTCATAGCGGAAATGCTCCAGTCCCTTCTTCATGTCTGAGGCCTTTTGCTAGGCTCTATGCAGTCTGTCCACATCTCTTGTACTGGAGAGCCCAGAAGTGGACTCAACTCGAGGTGTGGTCTCAGCAGTGTTGAGTGGAGTAGAGGAATCATCTACCTTGACCTTCTGGCTATATTTGGCCTAATCAGTCCAGAATACCATTAACCTTCTTAACTGCAAGAACACATTGCTAGCTCATGTTCAACTTGATGTCCACCAATTTTCCTTTATTTCCTGTTATTTTTCCTGTGCAAAGTAACTGTACAGTCACTGGGTAGGGCAAAATGGGGTTTGTGAGTGTCTGGCTTACTAAAAATGTTTCACCTAGCACAGTTAATCTGTGACTTCTGTGTTAGATAAGTGCTACTTTGTATAAATTTACTGTTAGTACCAACTTTGCCATTCCTATTTGTTGTTTATTTATGTGGTTTGTCAAAAGAAATAATTGCACTTCAGTTGAATGGGCACAGTTTAAAGGTTATTAATGGTTATGTAACTAAATGGGGCAGGCAAACTATTGCACCAGTGCTGCTGATATATTTGCTTGAAAAATATACTTTCACATGGGAGGAAGCTGGGATGAGAACCTAAGTTACTTGCAAGGAACTCACTTGAGGTCAGAGGTGGTAAAGCCCTCACTCACTTAGTACAGTACTATTTGGTGTATATAAGGACATTGTGAGGCTCTCACTATATCATACTAATTCTGGGAGTTGTTTTTATTTTACCATAAGAGGCTGTGTAGATTTAAAGAGGAGTAGAGTTGTTTAAGTGAAGCTGACAAGAGAACTGGGAATTGGTCACTTCATGTTGCTTATTTTTAAACAACTAAGGGGATATTTATGCTGAATATCAGAACAACTTATGAATGATGACTCCTAAGTGAAACATTTCTCTTGCTTTGACACCATGAATTTAAGATATTAACCCAAGGCTTCAAACAGTTTTTTACTTTTGAGACTTGTTTCAGAGATCAAGATAATGTTTTTGTTTCAGCTGGGAATAAAGCAAACATAGACATCTGCATGTAGATAGCTAGATATGCATACAGAAAATGACAAAGCACAGAGGAGTCTTGAAGTGTCTTTTTAAAAAAAAAAAAAAAAAGGCTTGGTTGGTCATATGACACTATTTTGATGAACAGATATACTTCTTGTTCAGTTCTCATCCATTGTTCACTATAGGAAAAGCGTATTAGCAAAAAACATCAGAATTCAATCTGTTGTAGTTTTGTCTTTCTACTCAGGGTCAGAATTCTAAGTCTGAAAAAAGGTTTTAAGAATTATTGCCAGCCTGTTAACTTGTTTTCTCCACTCATCTAATAGAACACAGGATTCCTATACTGAATGTAGATCCAGGTTTCTTCAATACCGGCTCAGATGTAGCTGGAAACCTTGGAATTGTGTTTATTCATAACCTTCCTGACAATGGAAACAGGGCTCAACAACTATTATTAACAACTGTTATTAACAGCAAATGATGCAAATGTATGCACTTGAAAATGCTTAAAGAAAAAAAATGTTTACTTTCTGTAAGGCATTTGAGTTGGGGAGAAGGGTATGTGTATGCATACATTGTGTATATGTCTACATTTAGAGTTTTGTCAAATGGTGAGCCTTACAGAATTATTATAAGTCTCTTCTTAGTTTAGCGTATTTATGTTGAAACTTAAGTTTGTACTGTGAGCTTTACTCCTTATTAAAAATCAATACGTGAATGCACAGTGATATCTGTGAGAGAGATTTGGTCTTTATGCTCTGTAGGAGCATTATGTAGTCTTATTTGCAATGAAGTGGGCAAGAGGTTAGACTAAAAGCTTTTTTAATTTTCAAGGTTTTTTGTTTATTTTCATCTTTCATTTGACAGAAGGCAGGTGAGGGAGTATGGTCATTGTGTCAGAGGAGGGCTGTGAAGCTGGACAGACTCTTTGCCCCAGTGTGGTAAGGCTGCATTCGGTGATTAACAGTAGCACAGGGCTGTTCTCAGTTCCTTCCTCTCCTGCACCCTTATTTCCTGCTAATATCCTGTGCTTTTAAGGACCCTATTCTGTTTTTTTGTTTATTTGTTTTCCTGTTGCAAATTCAGATTCATATCCATTCATCTTCGCATTCTTTGCAGTCTGAGACGCTAATGGACTGCTTGTCCTTACCATATAAATTGCCTGTTGGAGCCGTTGTCCTTGCTGTATAAATTTCTTTCTGTGTTTCCTTCCATTTTGGGGTGGCTGGCAGTGGCTCTGAGCTCTGCCCAGCCCTGGCTGTTGACAGCAGCAGTTGCTGTGGTACCTGCAGTGTGTGGCTGCCACCCCCCTGGGAATGCTGCTGTATGAACCACACAAGCAGTAAGTGGTAGGTAATAGATTAAAAGCCTCTGTGTTGTTTACGTACTAGCAGGAAGAGAAGGATTTGTGCTCTGCTGTTGTGGGTCAGTTAAAATAACTGATAATGTTTTAACAACCCATGTAAAGTTAAAAAGAAATTGGATTTTCCTTTGTGTTCACTGCTGTTAATCTGCATATTCACCTATTGCAGAGCTTTGTGTTGGTTTTTTTTTTTCCTTTTCATTTTATTGTTTGAAAAGACTTAAAAAGTTCTCTGCAATCACCTTTCTGAATGATGGAATACAAATTTCATTATTCCCTTTCCAAGTAGTTTTACCCTTTGATCTACCAGCATTGCTACCAGTGCTCAGCTAGAATTCTCTGCTTTATTATTGCGCTACATGCTTGCACCAGCCTTACAAATTTTATCAACTTGCATGTAAGCTCAACTGTCTCATTACCAACAGTTGAGAGATCTTATTAATACTTTGGGCTGTTGAGCTGTATTTGATGAAATAGTTTTTTTTTTCACATAATTTATTTGTCTTTGCATCTTCAGCTTTACTGATAAATGAGTTTCAATTAACTTCAGAATGTAGTATAGATATCATAATATACTAGATCTCATTTTTGATCTCTATAAAATCTGTACTGAAGCACTGGCAGAGCTGCCCAGAGAAGCTGTGGATGCCCCATCCCGGGAGACATTAAAGGCCAGGTTGGATGGGGCCCTGCAAAGCTTTAAGGTCCCTTCCAGCACGAGGCATTCTGTCATTCTCTGAATTTCATATCCTTTAATGATAAGAATTATTTTTGGAGCTATTAAAAATGTATACAATTTTTAGCTTTAACTACTTCTGGGAGAAGGTAGTTCTTTTGTGCAGCTGATAGCTATGATTTGCAAACTGGATCATGACCATCAGTAAGATAAAGGGCTCTTGTACGTCCAGGTTTCCTAGAGCACTTCCTATTCCCTTTCATTCGTTCTTTCAGCACTGCTTTGGGAATTGGGAACATAATTACTGCATTTGTTAAGACTGTTGATATATCACATACAGTAACAGTTCCTTGTAATGGGAATGCATTGGACTTAAGTGTCACGCTACCAAATTCATTAAAGCCAATCTAAAATGGAAAAATATTTTTCAAGGCATTTATGGAAACTTTATCATAGATCTATTAATTTATTTTAAGCTTCTGTATTCTGACTAGTTTTCAGTAAAAGCATATCAATTAATGGGATTTTTATGCAATTTTATAGTAGTTTGCATACGTGTTCATCAACAATGAGACAATTTGATTCTTTTGCCAGCTTCACTGAAAACTATTTTGGAAAGCTAGTTTTCTAAATTATGCAGGAATTCTTTATAGTTTGTAAGGAGTAAGATCAAAAATATGCAGAACTTTAAAGCGGAAGGTGAACACCAAAATAATTTCTCTAAGAGATGGAAGATTTTCTTTTCAAAGAAATAGGCAACTTGCCAGCATGCTGCAATAATATGTATTTATAACATAATTCTAGCTTCAATAATTGCTCTAAGGGCACTTGCCGTGTAAAGAAAGCAGCTGGTTACAGTGAAAATAGTGCTGTTACCGTGTGTGGGTGTGTGTGGAGGGGGGTGATAGTGTTGGCTATCAAACTCATTTTGATTTAAGTCTGCTTTCCCATAAGTAAGGGCCCAGAACATTGCTGGTAATGTCAGCACTTAGATTTCAAAGTGTTTGGAAGTGCCAGATGTGTATTATTTTATTCTGTCATCAGAACCTGTGAAAGAGGAGAAAGCAGTCAAAATGACAAATTGGGAATTGAACAGAAAAATGATTATGGAAACTCTTGGATGAAGAGAGTAGTGAGGGAGGTTGAAAATAATTCACAAAGCTGATTCACTGCAAAAACACTGGGCAAGTGTTCAGCAAAGCTTCCACTACAACCTGAAAGTCTGAGTCTGGCAAAGGCACGGAGGATGGGAATCGCACTACCATCTGACAAAACCTCACTTGTCATTGCTGTGTCCTACACCAATGTGAAACAGATCTGACAAGCAAATTGGGGTGAAAAGCTATATTTGATATTAATTGTTTTATAGTTACCTTAGTAGTTGAAAGCCCTGGACTCTTGACAGCCCTGTTCTCCATTGAAAGCCCTATCCTCCATTGTCCAAGAACAGCACAGGTAACAGTGGTGTGGCAGCTCATGCATGGCTGTCACTGACTGGGCCTCGGTGGAGGGGAGCGCCGCTGAAGTGTGCTGGAAGCTTCTGAAGGAGGTGACCTGGATATCTGCCCTATCTCTGTGCCAATGCCTGCTGATTTCTGCTGACTGCACAGTGCTGCAGGGTAAATCAGATTATCGCCTGAAACTGGCTTGCCTCATGCTCCTACAGGTGCTCAAGGAAATGCCAGGGTAGAACCCAGAACAGGCTCTGGGTCAGGTAGAAGCCCTCCCTTCTGGGAGCAACCAGGCTTACATCAGCTGAACTTGGCTGAGAAAATGCAGAACGGCTGGGGCCCCAGCTTTCTGAATAACCAGATGCTGCTTCTGACTTTCTTCAGTGAGCTGATACTAAAGCTAATAAGCAAAAGATCCCAGTTTCATTTAATTTGAGATAGGAAATGGCTACAGATACTCTTAGCACCCTCAGAAGTATGTCTTTGTATTTTAGAGACCAGCCAGCAACAGCTTCTGGTTATTGATCTGAACAAGAAACATTTTGTATCAATGTCAGTGCTCCAAATGCCTGCCTCTTTAAGAGGTGACAGAATTCCATGGTAGTCAATTTATTACATTGTGCCAATTTAACCACTGTTTTCTTCAGCAATTTTTGTCCTTTTTAATGCCAGTGTTATTTCAGATTCCGTTTGAAGAGTGAGAACCCTATTAGTCATGTCTACTGTGCTGTAGACAGAGCTGCTAGTGGCAGTCTGATAAAATATTTGGACTGCAAATGTTGGGTTTTGGTTACCTTAGAGATTGAATGCTTGACTCATGATGTGACAGACAGTAACATTTTGTAGTTTAATTTAAAAATGAAATTAATATTTTATAGAACACTGATACCTGCAAACAATTTTAACAATTCATGTCCACTGTGTTTTATAGCTTGCAATTAGTTTGAAATTTTCCCCTTTAACTCCTTAGCTACTTTGCTTCTAGGAAATAGGATTAAAATTCCATAAGAAAATGTAGAAATTATTTGACTTAGCCATTCCAGAACACTATCAATGCAGGAAAAGCTTTTTTTTTTTTTAATATATTTTTATTTTTTTTATAATCATAGACTACAGCTTTCTTCTAAACTATATGATTGAAAAAAGTTTTTACATGGCAATATAAGAAAAAAAATTGCAGTTGTTGCAGTTATGACTGTGTAGCACTATTATCTTTGATAAAGAAAACTATGTCATAATAAAAATGAAGGGGGCATACTGAGAACCATTATGTTTGTTGTACCTTTCAGCCAGTAATTTATTAATCACTGATGTCTTATGGAACTTCTTCATTTGAAACAAACAAAGAAGACAAAACAAGACCAAAAAATAAAACCAAACAGAAAAAAACAACCCCTCCCAAATGGTGTACTAAATCAATTAAAAGCAATGATCTATAAAACTCTGAATAAATAAGCAATGAATAAAACAAGTAGGGAAAACAAAGCTTAAAAATGTCTCATCAACAGTTAAAAGTTGTATGAGATCTTTAATAGGTGCTCAAAAAATAAATTTATTTAGTTGAGAAGTAAGACATTAGGAGTGCCCTAACTTAACACTGCCCTTCCCTGCCATACAGTTTAATCAGTGAGAATAGCATAGTCACTGAGTATTTGCAGAGTGGTCTTTGTAACCTGTTTAAAATTTCTATCAAAGATATGGAAAACATTTTAAACCCTTTAAAACTATTACTGATAAAAAAAGAAAAAAATAGAGCTAGGAAACATTTGGATAAATAGATACTCAGTCATAAATGAAGAGTTGTGTTTACTGACTGAGCTGAATTCAGACATACATTATAGTTTTCGACATATTCCAGTAGAACTTTATATCTTGAAATAGTGAGTGTATACTATATTCCATCGTTATTCCAGTCAGCATTCATTTGTTAAAGAGATACAAACAAACAAACAAACAAACAAAACCAGAAAAAAAAACCAAACCCAAACATAACAAAGAAAAAACAATGAAAAATAGCACAACCCCCCAAAACCCCACCTCTTTCCCAGGAACAGGGAATTACAGTCAGTTGAATCTGGACTTGTGCAGTTGTGCTTTTACCAAAAGACCTTGTGCATCCAAGAACTACACAACTGAGGTTACATTTATCTCTGTGTTTGGCAGTGTTCTGAAAAAGGGTGGAATGCTTGTTCTAGATGGGTGTAGGACACTGTAAACTGGAGATGATCCAGGACTGTAAGAATGATGAAGTGGTGAATTGGAAATGTGCTCCATGATGAAGGATTTAAACCTCTGTCTGCTTAGTTTAGCAAAAGGGTGGTCAGGAGATAATTTGATCGCAATCTGAACATATTCATGTGGGGAGCGGAGATCTGATAATAGATAACTTTTCAATCTAGCGAACAGAAGAAAAATAAGAACCTACAGCTTGAAGTTAGGTCAGCCAAATTAGTTTAGAAATACGATGCAAAATTCTAGCGATGAGAGCAGTTGAAGACTGGAACAACCTGGCAATAGCTGTGATGTATTTGCAAACACTGAGAATGCCATAATTAACTTGGCATGTCTTTCTGAAAGACACACTGCAGTTTAGGAACAAGTGCTAAACCTCCTACAAAAATTAATACAGTAGAGCGGGTAAGATTCATGAATTGCAGTACTTGCATCCTTCCATAAAATTCAGGGCTATATTTGTGCTGCAGTATTGTGTTCATTTTGTTTCTCTTTTAATATTTAGAAAAATATTTAAGGTATTTCTGTATGGCACAGTATGGTGCAGATATCCATGCCTGCCATGAACAAGCTGAGTTGGTTACCAAGTACAGCCATGCCTTGCTAGCCTGGTTGCCATCTGGGTACTTTTTAGTTGGGCTGAGATGCTTGGTGATCATGTCTATGTGCTCACTGTTAGCAAATTAACAAAGGCAACAAATCTTTGAAGCCCTTGGGAGAATATGTAAAAAAAAAATATCTCTTTTCAAAGGAGAAGGGGATTTTAAAAAATGTGGTGGTGATGTTTGTTTTTTTACGGGTTCTATTTGAGGGCAGACTTGTTCATGAGAGAAAAGTTGTTAATAAGAGAGACCATATTGGACCCAACATGTAAAAATAGTTGAAGGCTGAGAAATTCCCTATTCTTATCCTTTTCTAAACATCCAGTGATCTCAGTTTTGGACTCGCGATAATGAACTGCTGGAATACTGAGTTGATGATCCTATGCAGATTTTCTTACATGTTTTCCAACAGTGTCTATGTTTCATATTAATATGTTCTGAAAGATGAAACCTGTAATTTTAATAATAGCTTGTGATGTTTCAAACTGTATATTTCTCAGAACAAATATATACAAAAGAATAAATGTCACTGTTTAGTTTCTTTTTTTGGAGAATCCTCTTATTCTATCTTAAATTGACTAATCCTATCAGTTTTATCATATCAGATTTAATCTGGAGTGAAAATTTTGTTTGTTGAGCTGTTGTTTTGGTATATTTGACAGATTTGTAGCAGTTAATGCCTTTGGTCTTTGGATTTGTTTCCTGTTCAGGCCTGTGAAATACAAGAGAACAGCCTACCAAGCTATAGATTACTTTCCAGCTATTGAAATGCCTTTTCCTGTCTTGCTTAGATCTGAATGTAGTGAATGTTTCTGACAGTACATGATGAATTTTGGATTGTTTATAGGCCTGTCACCTGCTGGCAACTCTGTGGAAGAGCTACCTAGGGCCAGTCAGACATTTTAGAAAATTGAAAGGATTAGAAAAGTACTCTCATTAGAATGAAAATTGTGTTATTAAGATATAGCATTTCTGTATTCTTTTGTGTAGGCAGCATGGAGGTGCCCCACTGGTCAATGTACTGGTGTAGACTGAAGATCACAGCATTAAGAAAGACTGACCTGATAGCTAGCACTGTCCATGGCTTTCCCACTTAATGACTAATGATACACCAACAGTACACTGGATAATTATCTTTACGGTCTTGCTGTAATTGACACTGAAATAATGACATACACATTCTTTTGATGACTTTCTTTTTCCCCTAACATGCCTCTTCAGAAGCTGTTAGGTTTTTTTTTTTAATGCACCTTATGAAATGGTAAAGTGTCTATTATGAAAAATGAAGCTTGTTGCTGTATTTCTAATGTATTTTTTTTGAATCCTAGGCAGTTTACCATGTAGTTGCAATAAAGTTCAATATATATGAGTGTATTGAAGCTTTGTAATCTAATCAGATTAAAATGTTTTGCTTAAATTGTTATGTTTCAGCATCAATACAATTTCTTTTTGATTAAAAGTAGTTTATGTCACATTCTGTATATATTGTATCATGTGGCATTTCTGAAGTGGATCACACAAAACCTGCACGAACACTGAGATTTGAAAGTAAAAAATGTTGCTTGTAATTGCCGAGTAAAACTTGAATAAGAAGCACCACACAATGTTTTCTTGTTAATTATGTATGCTTACATATATATTTAATAGCTGGACTTATTGGATAGTTGTGATTTATGGGTTTAGATCGGCTCTGATGAGGCAGATTTATATATCAGTGAAGGATTTCTTTGCATGTAAGGTTCTCAGTATTTTCAGAATCCAAGCTGACCTCCAACTGAAATCTTATTTTCCTGTTACAGTTTGCATTGATGGGATAAATTCAGTGAAAACTATTCTTCATATTAGTTTTAAATAGAATAGATGATATTACCACTTCTGTAGTGAATGACGATACTGTAGTAAATGTAAAAATGTGTTGTATTAGTTATTATGTTTAGGTCTCTGGGGTGATTCACTATTTCAGTGAAAATGCAAGAGAGAAAAAGTAGCTACACCCAAATTACTACTAATTATATCACACAATTTGTATATTTCATACACAATGTAAAATTTCTTACATACACATATAAGAAATCACTAGAGCTGTAATTTGATTGCATTATTGAGTTTGTTTTTCATTTTCAGTCAGTGGTGAAGACTGGGCGGTTGCTGATTAGCCATGAGGCTCCCTTGACAGGAGGATTTGCATCTGAAATCAGTTCCACAGTTCAGGTAAACAGATAAATTTTTTTTAAAGTGTCTGAATACGTTCACCTATATATTTGTTACTACATTGAAAATTGAGGTTTTCATATTTTTGAAATATGTTTCTTTAATATTTTAATTTCAGTTTTGTGGTTGCTTGCATTACTTTGAACAGATAAGCCATGTAGTTACCATGCAGTGCACTTTGCAGATGCTAAACTAGAAAACTTTCAGTGAATAGCAGGGAACATGTACTGTCAGATGCAAAGGAGGAATCTTTTGTACCATATACTTTTAATGTGTTTTTCTAACCTTTCTCATGTCTTGTCTTCATAACTTATTAAAATTCGTTCTAAAAATGTGGAAATTAGAAGCAGGAAAAGTATCCAAATCCAATAAAGTACAGTGTGGTGTGGTGAAATGTAGTGTTCAGAGACCTTATTGGGAATGCAGTCTACAAAAGTGATTCTGGTAGAGTTTTGGTGATTTCCATACATATGTTAAGCTTCTCTGCACAGAATCACTTTAAAAATTTGAGGCACATATCAGTATCAACTGTTTAGAGCACCAGGCTTAACAGAAGTCCTTTTGAGTTTTCTACTGTGTTTTATATCTGTACTGCATTTATATCTGCATGTAGGTTTTCCCATTGACTAAATTTATTTCCTGTGTGTGTCGGTGACTCTGGTTTCTAGAAAAACCTAAACTAATTGTGTCTATCCCCATCAGATTACTATTTTCTGGTTACTATGTTCTCAGAGGAGTAAAATCACAGAGATTAGAGAGAAAGGTGATTCTAAAGTTCACACAAATAATAATCCATACGGACAGTAGTTGAAGCTTAGGAATAAGCCTTTTTTTCTTTCCCTTTTCCTTTTTCACAGGAAAGAGTGGAGTTAATTGGTCTTGAAATGTGAATTGATTTAAATCTGCATAAGGCGTCAGAAAACTTTCTTAGAAAAATTTCTTAATATATGTGAAACAATTTCTTTTTAAAGAGTAATTTTATTAATTTTAACATTACTGTGAAGATAATTTACTTTTTCTTTGAAAATTTTCTTTCCGTGAGCAACCAAATATTTGTAATCTTTCAAGGTATTTAGTATTTGATCACTGTTCCATCTCCCTTTTATAGGTGACCTTGTTGGTTAAAATAGGACTGGTAGAGTCATAAAGCACTGCCAACCATGAGTCTTGAAAGTGGTGATTTCTCTTAAATTCATATGAAAATGTGAAGCAAAATCAATGGAGCATGTCTTTTAGTGTCTTGTGTTGTTATCAACAGTTCAGGAGAAAATTATTTTACTTCAGGAAGCAATCTCATAACTTAGTAGCATAAAAGGGGAAAGCATGTGTGTGGGAGAGGAAAAAGAAACTGTGGAAAAAAGCTTATCAGTAAATATTATTGCAAGATTAATTGCCTGGGATAGTCAATGTACTGCTGGAACTACAAAATGAGTATTTAATCTCCTCAGTCATCCACTAAGAAAGGTACTTACCTAATTGATCCATCTAGGGTTGTTTTTCATATAACAGATGTATCTTGACACATACGACTTATTTAGAAAATGAAGTTTTAAAACCTTAATAAATTACTATTTCTTTTGGTCCCTACTGTGAAAACATTATTAGTTACTATCATGAAAATAATATATCTTATATTCATGTTTTCTAGAAAGTGAGATTTTCTTCTTGAGAAATATGAGTTAATTTATCACACATACTACAAATATAATGCCGGCATTGAATTTATCTATAGCAAGTTTCTTTTATATAAATTGGCTGACTTGACTCTGTCATACAACTCTGTTATCATTACTCTTTATATCCATTCTTGAAGATTTTAATATCCTGTCCACCATTTTAGATACCTGTTAAGAATATCTATGTTGAAAAAGAGATTAGAATAAAATTTACAAAACACAACAGCTTTTTCAAGAGCAGTATCACATTAGGCGTAATAAAGACCTTGCTTTTTTAAATTTAGTTAAACATATTTCCTAAATAGTGAAGTAAAGTCTATATGTCTGATACCAGTTTGCAGTAAAAATAAAAATGAAAAGTGAAATTCATTTTTTCTGGATGCGATGTATACTGAGACTGCCAAAAATGGGGGATTGCAATTGGCTTTACTTTCCTCTTGCATATGGAAGTAATAAGACTTCAATCAATGCGTTCAGTTGGATTGGATGGTTAGTTTTCCATATTGTTATTCCATCCTTGCTGTGAGGTCTCTCATCATGCAAATAAGGTGAATAAAAGTACATAGATTATTTCAGAACAGTTAACTGTCATAAACATTTCATGATGATGTAGACTTCAAGGAGATGAGTATGAATGAAAACGATAGTTTTCACTCATGAGTTATGGGACAAAACTATATTGAATGGTTTCCTTTTTGGTGTTTGAGGGATTAAAATCAGTCTTTGGACAGCATATTAACCGAATTCTCTGGCAAATACAGAATATTTAAAAGGGGCGTATTATTGCATTAAATAGTTATTCACTGATTTCTTAAACACATAAAGCTAAGAGTGGGACAAATCAGTATAGTTAAAACTCCACGTACTGTAACTTTGCCCTCAGTACTGAAGTTTTTATGTGTTCTGTATGGATATTTTGAAATGAATAAAAGATAATAGGATAAACTCAATACAGGTACAGTTAATACTACTTGTTGATTATATGCTGTGTAAAAGCTTTCAGAAGAGTTCACCAGTAAGGGCACTAAACCTCCTTAAGGACACAATTGGAGTGTAGTTGGAGGAGCCTTGGAGAAGGACCACCGAGATGTCAGCTGCAAAACAGTGTGTAGAAATCATCATTACATTATTAACTTGTACTATAAAACAACGTAAATCCAGCATTTGCTTCCCCATTAAAAAATAACATGAGAGAAATGGGTTGTTTTCATAGAGGGAAAGGCTCCCTTGTGAGTGGATGCAGAAGTGGGTTATGTTAGGTTGTATGGCAAAACACTGGTTTCCGCTTACAAGAAACCCAGTCACAGCCCAGGCAAGGGAGCCATGGTAGCTCATCCTAGGAGATGGAGCCCTGTTCGGGCTGTCTCTGTGGGCTGTGAGGGGACAGCTAGCATCAGGAGTCGGGGAAGGCTGAGTAAAATGGAACCCACGTGCCCAGGGCGCCACCAGTGGGAGCATGTCAGTGTCTGTCACCAGCCAACATTGGGTTGGACAAGCTGGGATTAGGTTAAGTGACATGGGAGCCAGGAATGTGTGTGTGCACCTTTGAATGAGAGACAACTGGAGGAGCTGGCTGCTAGAGGAACCGGGAGTTCTAAGCCAGCTACTGGCTTTGCAGCCTTTGGGCGTGTTATACTGACGAGAAGAAGATTAATGTAAGAGTAATGTGAGTACCTGCTGTGTTAGTTTGCCTTTTCATTTTTGCTAATCTTGTGATTGTTTTATTTTAATTAATTTGTAATGCTTCACCTTCTAAGTGTCTACCATTCCAGAGCTATAGGTGAGGCTGACCAACCTCAATGAGTGGTGTTTGTCCAATTAAAACAATCAGGGAGCCTTCTGAATGTTTCTGAAATTGGGTTAAGCTCTAATTTGGGCATGTCCAACCTGTGGCCCACATGCAGCCTGGCACAGCTGGCACTGTGGCCCAGCCCCTGCCCTGCACCATCTGCTCCGTTGCCACTGTGACTCTGCCCGGCCGAGTGGCTCAGCCCAGCCCCAGCAGTACACACACTGTTCACCAACAGCCAACTGGTACTCTTTTAATGCTGTCTGAGCTGAAACCAGGGCACAGGGAGTATGTAGTGCAGGGTCAGCTGAAGTTATAGCAAATAATTGGATGCATTTTGATTAATTGGCTAAATGCAGTCCTGTAAACAGCAAAAAATTTGCAGCCCTGCTTTCCATTCTGATAAAGGAATATGAGTACGGTTTTCAAGATTGCAATAAAAATTCATCATTTTTTTTTTGGTGTACTTGCAACTCTGTTTTCAGTTGACATAAATACATTACTTGGGAATTTTCAAATGGAGTTACAGAGTTGCAATCAGGTATTCAACTCAAAAATTTGACCACATCTTTTTACTTTTATAAGCCCTATCTTTGCAGAGAAAAACATTCCATACTTCTCAATCACGCCTTATTCATGTCATTGCTTTTTGACAGTACGCACATTTGTGAACAACAAGGATGAAGCCCTGGAAGAATAAAATTTCATCAAAAATATCTGATGAACTCTGATAACTCACTAAAAATTGCAACCACTGACATCAGACCAGATACCGATGCATTGGTTTCACAAAAACAGGGTCACATATTCCACTAGTTCTGTGGTTTTATTGCTCTCTTTATTATATTGGCCCACAGAGTCAGAGGCGGATGTTAGTGGTACGGCAGTAGAAGTAGAACCTTCCCACCAGTATTCTGTTACATTTTGTTGCTGTGCCACAGTTGGCAGCAGAGGGGCAGTCTGGCACAATGGTGTCTGCCATGGAAGTGTGTATGGGGCAAATGTGTGTCACTGAATTCCTCCATTCAGAAAAATAGTACACTCTGACACTGATTCCTGCTGAACATTGATGGAGACCAAAGAGTGGATGGGAGCACAGTGAGGCGGTGGGTGATGCATTGCAGCAGTGGTGACAATGACAGCAGGTCACCTCTGCTGGTGTGGATTTTTATGACCATGGCGTGCAGCTCTTGTTCATCACAGGCAAAAGTGCAGAGCTAATGGTGGTGACTACGTTGTGTTGGAGACTATCTTGTTTTGGAGCTGAGGCTTTGCTCTGTCAAATAGTGATATTGTGCTCTTTGTAGCAGTTGTAGTTTCCATGGAAACAAATAGGAGGTATTACATTTGGAGTGACCTTTTTTGCACGTAGTCCAGGACAATTTCTCCTTACTCAGTGTGTCCCAGGCAAGCTAAGAGTTTGGACATCCATGCTCTTAATTGATGGCTGCCTTTCTCTAGTGTGTCTGTGGTAAAAACTGCCTTACAGAGGCAGGTTGCAGTCCCACTTTTTCCTTGTCATTGCTGCCTTACTGACAAAATAAAGATGATGGTGTGATATACTGTCAGAAAGAAATGGAGGCTTAATACAGGACTATGAAACAAACAATTGTACAAGAGAAACTGAACTCACTTGCTGGAAAAAACTAATCTTTGATGTTAGAAGTCTTTCATTCTTGCAATGGTTGATAACACTTTTGTCAAGTCTGCAATTTTAGCTGCCATCTGTGTTCCAATTTAAGATGCTATGTTTTGCTTTTTCTTGCAAATGGTTTATTATTCAAGATTGCTTTTGAAAGCTGTTGTATCGATCTCTTTTATAGAAGGTTGAGGTCCTTATGAATGGAACAGTTCTGCTGAGCATGCAATGTAATGGGAAGAAATCCAAACCCAAAGTAGTAAACCTGCTGTAGCTTATCACCATCACTTGAAAAAGGGATGAAGTTAATAAAGGTTTTGATTTCAACAGTGAGATGGTACTGAAATGCTCATCTAAAACTAACTCAAAAGTGATCTTTTCTTTAAGATGTTGCCATCGTCTCTTTGTTTTATTCCAGATTTGTCTTTCACTCTGGGATGTAACATATTAGAAAACAATGTTTACAATGAAGGCCTTAAATCTTATTTTGCTCTATGCAAAATTTCAGACGTCAGAAAATGCTAGGATTCTGTTTTTAGGAAAGGCTTAAATTTTATTCCCTCCTCTAAAAACAGGTGCCCTTTTAGTATGAAATTTCAGGCACTTATTTCTGGTTGTTCATGACGTATTAGAAGAGAGTGTTTGAAATTTGGATGTGATTGAAAATTTCATGGCAATCTGGAGAATAGTTCCTTAAAAGCCTTTTGAATTATACAGTTTTGAGGAAGATGTTGTGTAAATCTAAAAAAAAAAAGTAGCTTTTGTCTTGAATTGAATTCTGATTTGGCACTGGTACAACATGCAGTTGTTGCAGTTTGATGTTTTTATGTAGCTTCTGTGTATGATAGAATGTGCACGCTACTTTGGACACTGGAGGCTATTCTGCTTAATTTCTGACGCACTTGGGTAAAGTAAATATGAGCTGCTTGGCCACAGAACTTAATCAGCACTGAATTGACATAATACAGTGTGTAATGTTCTTTTTTGTTATGCAGGTCACCTTTCTTGTCCTTCTTTATTGAAACTCTTTTGGAAGAGCTGTACTACTGTTCTGAGAAGTGATAGCAATTTGGCAGAGAATGTATTTAGAAATTGGAAAGTTGTGGAGAACAGAGTTAAATTTGCTGGAGAAATTTATAGGTAGTGTATGAAATGTTTGTGCTGGGTAAAATTTATGGCATGAGTGCTGACTAATGGCTTGATTTTGTTCATTTCCTTGTTTTTAGGGCTTGTTTATCCAGTGCGTAGTTGATTCCTGCTTTTGATGGGACTAGATGTGGGAAGATTGTATTATGGTTACAGTAATGGTAGTTACTGTTTTCTTTTAGGACTAAAAATAAATATAGGAAATTAGCAGAAACCATCTGGCATTGATCTTGCAAACACATAAAGTCTGTGTCACATGAGTCTTTGTGGTTTATCCCCCACTCTCTATAGATATTATTTAATTTAACGAAAAAAAAAAAGGAAAATATTTTACTAAATTTGGAGTGATTTAAGATTTTTGAAATTTCATTTAGGAAAATTGATTGTTGTGTGCATCACATCAGTAAAATTACAGCAGAATACACCAGAAAAAGTACATTTTTTTTGTGTATGTGGATAACAAAGATGGCTCAAGAAGGATGTTGTCTCCTTGGTGTCTATAGAATAACAAGATGGCGCAATGTGTTTTTTTTTTGGTAGGAGACTTGCACAGATATAAAAAGGAAAGCATGCAGTCCTGTAAGAACAGAGGAGATTCTGGTTTAATTGTGGGTTTCTGTTTTAGTAGTGTGGCTTCTTTTCTTATTACCTGGCAGCTGCTCTGATCTTGGGCATCTGATTACAGGAGAACAGAGCTGCTCCTCTGGAGTTCTTCCAGAAGGCATCATGTGCTTCTCCAAGTTATACCGGGGTTTGTCTTACAAAGATTAACATTAATCAGGGGAATGGTCCCAGCAAATTCAATGAAATAACACGTATCAGAGGATTGAGTTGCATGATCTTATTTTTTCAGTTGTTCAGTTCTGTATGTAAAATTGGATATAGTAATCTTTCTTTGTTTGGATTGGTGGGGCTTTTGATTTCCTTCTGCCACTGCAAAATAAGGCTTAATCTGCAGTAAGTGGGGTAATTTCCTGCTACTGTGTAACACTAGGAGAAACTATTAGGTGAGCTATTTTTGTGAGAAGTATTTCAGGAAAAAAGAGGAGTTGTGTGTTCAGGAATGCCTTTCAAAGATGTAGCAGCTTCAGAGCAAAAGAAAAAATCACCCTCCTAAATTATACTTTCAGATTCTTTGAACTGAATGCCATTGCATGGTATGTCTTTGGAATATCTAAACCACCCATATTCTAAACAGTTCCATTACTTCATTCTTCTCATAACCTGAAGTTAAACTGTTTTTTCTCAGTGAAGTGGTAACAGCCTTCCATGGCTCTTTGTGGTTCTTAGAACAAATGATTGCAATGCTGTACTCCAAAAATTTTGGAGAGGCCAAATTTGAGTTTCAAATCACGCATCTGTGTTTGCATTAGGGATTTACGTACTGCAGTTGGAGCTAATTAATAACTTCAGGTGGTCTGTGGGGGTTTACTTTGTAATTATGATAAATAGCATTGAACCTTGAGCTGGTGCCACATAAAATCTAGTTTTAATGAACAGGTTGTAAACCTCTCTTAAAGTCTGTCTGTGTTGAAAGCAATTTTTCTGGTGTAATTGAAATTCATTTGTATTTAAATGATTTCATTTTCACAATATGTATTGAAACAAATTACCTTTTGAACTGATCATTGAGATATAGTGGAATGGGAAAGTCTTATGAATTTGAAGAGCTTGAGGTACAAAATGTTAGCACTACTTTGTTATGGAATTGAAGGATTTGGAAGAATTCTCTATTCATTCTGAGACATAATAGAAGATGACTCAAACTCTGCTTTCCAAGTTGACTACAAAGATGACTCAGGACAAGCCAGCCTGGACAGCTTTTCATAATTTGCAGACTTCTTTGCTACTGAGGACCATTTCATGGAGTTAGCTAAATGAAGAGGTCTTGGACTAAATATAACATAGAGGCTTAAGAAAACAGCACACTGAAACATGTAGGTATAGGAATGTGGCCATTCAGCTTGCATTCATATAAATTATTAAATCTGAATTTATGTTTTTAACCTTGCTTTGATATAGTCACACTAGGCAGTAAGAAAGTAAATAAAACACTATGTCAGTATTTCAGTTCTGTCCTGTTAAATTTTGTTTGCCACTTCCATGCTTTTAGTCTGTGTATCAGGAATCACAAGCTATAAAAGCCTGGTTTTATAGGTTACAACATCTATTTATGTCACTAGGAGTGTGATCTAGGAAATGTTGGCATAAAATATAAAGAAAAGCTGGAATAAACACATGGAAGTAAATTCAAGGTGAGAAGAAAATATAATGCAATGGAAGAAGAGCAGTGACTTGATGGAAAAGAAAATCAGAACATACAGAAATTATCCATAATATTGGAAACTGCTAACATTTTTTCTTAATAAGATGTTGAACTTATTTTCATGATGTTTCCCATGTTAAAGTTCTTATTCAGTGTCTTGAGTCAAAAGTGTATGTGGCAGGTGTATGACAGTGCTCATTGTGTTTATGAATATAGACAGTTCACTGAACCCCCTGCTTATGTTGCATTGTAAACTAAAAGCAATTGTTGTTATACAAGACTGGATTCTTGGAATGTTTTTAATGTCTTCAGCAGATCTTGATAATATAGAAAACAAATGAAGTTTTTCTAAAACACAAGCAGAGAAAAAGTAATAAATACAATGACATATGTTATCTGCTAAGACTACAAGGGAGTGTTCTGTTCTTCTAAGTTGGAATAAATTCAGTACAGAAAGCAGTGGTGTAATGAGCTGAATATAGCCAAATAGTGAACTGCAGACACGGTAATCTATTTGTATTGTGTGAAACTCCCAAGTCCCTAAATGCAAACAAACTCCAACTCCTCAAATAGCAAACAAAATAAAGTACTCAAATAGTGGGGGGAATTTTTATAAAATTCACCTCCAAACACTGTCATTATAATTGTAAATACAGGGTAGGTATGTCCAATTAGTTCAGTTTGTAAGCACAGTAAAAATCAAATGCCTTATTAATCTGCAATTTGACTTGAAGGTCCTTAAACTTCTGTAGAACGTTTCATGAAAATATCCCTGCAAGACTGTACACGTATTAAGAGATGTTGGTGTTTCTTATTTGTATGCACTCCTCTTGTTTTTAGGGGACAGCCTCATTTACTGCATGAGACAGCACAAAGAAACTCTTACCGTTCCCTATGCACTCAGTGCAAATGAGTAAACCAAGCCTGAATCTTGTTCACAGTCATTTGGACAAGGATTCCCATCCAGTGAAAGTATGCACACCTAACCAGGTGGTTTGGGGTTCATGCTGTCTAAAAGCTGTGGTTTGGAGCAAGCTTTTCCCACACACTGTGAATATCGTAACTGCTGATGGAGGTTAAAGCAGTTCCTTTCTTTTTTTTTTGTCTAGAGAGATGGAGGCAAGAATGGGCTTGGCAGTTTCCATAGGCACTGAAAGGCAATAAGATCTGCCTCATTACAAGTATTGAGTAAGTGAGGGAGCAAAGCCATCAGTAGAGTTTTGAATGATTCTTCCCAGTACGTGTGAATAAATCTGTCTTCATGGAGCACACATACCAGCTTCACATCTCTCCCATAAGTGTTCTACTGTACTGCTGTTCTTTCCACTCCAAAATCAAACACTGATGTATGAGTGCAACCAATTACAAAATAATCAAATGTATTAATGTGCCTGTTGTATTTTGCAGGTGAAACTAATTTAAGGTGAATATTAATCTGCTAGTGATATTAGATGTACATCCTTGACATTCTATTGCTTCCAGGTGTGATACAAATTCAGAAGTCAGAATAATTCTGTAATTTACTCTTCTCTAGTCTGGCACCATGTGCCATATGAACTCTTATGACTGCTTTGATTCAGTATCGCCACGGTATAATAAAGTGTGCTGCAGTGCGCGATTCAGCAGTAAATATCAATTCAGTCATGCAGTTAGTAGCTTTTAATTCTGGAAGAGAGACAAAATGGCTAAGTTTGGATTTAGCAATTATGTTTGAATTTGCATCGTGGGAGAGATCATAGAAAAATCTTGTTAAATCAGTTCTTAGCACTAAGATAGCTGAACATATTGGGACCATTTTGATAGCTTATTTAAATCTCATCTTTTTCCACTAATGCTTCTACTTTTCTGCAAATAAAAGTAGTAACATCATTTTCTAAGCTTTCAAGATGTTTGGGCTTTATAGCATTTTGCAGGGAATCCGGAGAAACTATCGCTATACCTATACTTTTAAATTAAGTACTCTTTAGGGAGGAAATGGCTTTGTTGGTGCGTGATCAAAGATCACCGAGTGACACAGTGGCTGAGGATGACAGACGTGTGCTAATTTAGGCAGCCTGTCTCTCCTGGCAAACACTCATGGTGTGCAGTACCCAACAAGATCTGTCACTTTTTAGGAAAGCATTGAACTGAGAGAAGAACGATTTTACAGTTTAGTGTAACTTGTATGCACTCTTTAGAGTTATTTATTTTTGAATAACATGAAATTTGTTTTCAAATAGATGCTTTTGTCACTGATGCTCAACAAACAGCCTCCTCCCATCGCATCGTTGCTGCTTTCCTGCTTTCAGCTGTGCTGCCTGTTAGGCAGGGGGCAGCATTTCTTCCAGATGGAGCAAAAATCTATTTGATGGTCTTCGGTATAAGCTGGTTTTCCTGCATTGCGTGGCTGTGCGAGTGTAGAGCTGCATACTTGTTCAGTCCTCACACAAATTATTAGACAGACACAAGGAGTTTGTCCCAGGATAATACATAGTGCTATGATACATCAGGAGCAGTAGTTGTTCAGGAAAATGGAAGGTTTGTTTTTGGCTACTGATCAAGTGTTGGATTCACCTTAATCAGTAGAGTGTATAATGTTAAGTATTCTCTTAGTGTTTTTATTGAGGACACTTTTCCCATGATCTGATATTTAATTTGGCATGCAATCGTTCATGTGCCTGAGGCTGAACTCCAGGATTGTCTTGCTGACGGATCTGTGTTCACTCATTGTGATTTATATATTTGAACCATGTGTTTGGCCTTCCATATGCTAATACTGAAAAGAGCCCAAAATCTGGCCACTGAGGCAGAATTAAAATTCTCTTTGCTGTGCACTAACCCCAGTTTGCATGTCACTCTAGCTGTTAGACACTGCTTCTCAAGGGAAATATTTTGTGTTTATGCTTACTCTAAGGTACAGTTTGCACTTGCAAAAATACAAATTTAATTCAAACTGCTTTGATTAGAACCATGTTGTGATGCTAACCATACATTTTAGATAACCCACAGAGTGATTATAATGAGGAGGTTTCCCTTCAAACAGCGAGGAGGGCAAAAAACCTTCCATGACTGCATATCTTGTGTTTTCTCCTCTATAATGTGGTGATACTTCTTCCATTTTTTCCCCCTCTAATAGCGTATTAGTGTTCAGTTACGTCAGCCTTTTTGAGTAGTATGTAAACATAACTAATAGTGTTTTAGGAGCACATCAAAGCTATGAGGCCTTCTATAGTATTTTTAGGTAAATGTTAAAGCTATTACTGAGCAGACCTTTATATTATACCATGTCAAATTGCTGGTTCATTGCTGAATTCAAATTAATAAAAAGAAAATCCATGTCATTTAATGGACTTTACAGTGCTTTGAAACTGTGACTCTAGTCTGATAAAGGCAGATCTGTGAAGTAATTAATAACCTGGAGGATATTTAACTTCTCTGCTTAAAAAGCTAACAATACTATGTTTAACTTGTATTATTGTACTTGGCATTGTCTTAAGAATGAGTTATGAATTGCTCTTAACAGCAGTATGCGATGCCATACCTGGCAGTTTGCAACAACAGGACAATAATGAATATTCTTCCATTTGCCAGTGTGTTAATAGCTATAAAAGGCTTTTTGGGTGCTCTTCCCTTCATCATCATCTCTCAAAACACTTTTGTGGATGCTAAAATTCTTTATCAGCCACAGGTTATTGCAACATCAATGCTAAGGCACCCTGGTAAGCCATGGGTGGAGAATATTGTGGAGTTTGATAGTTCTAATGTTTGAGGGGAGACCTCATTTTGGCCTACAACTCCTTGTGAGGTGAGCAGAGGGGCAGGCATTGATTTCTGCTCTCTGGTGACAACAACAGGACCTGAAGGAACAGCATGGAGCTGTGTCAGGGAGGGTCAAGTTGGGGGTTAGGAAAAGGTTCTTGACCACAGGATGGTCACGCCATGGAACGTGCTCCACAGAGCAGTGGACACAGCCCCATGCTGCTGGAGTTCAAGGAGTGTTTGCATAATGTTCTCAGAAATAGGTTCTGATTTTTGGATGGTCATTTGTGGAGCCCTGGAGATCCTTATGGTTCCCTTCCAATGTGGGATATTCTGTGATTATGTACTTTAATGAGTGTGTGTATGGGGTTATAACGGGTAGGTTTGGGGTTATTTGAGAGTTGATTCATAGGAGCATTTTGTTTTGTACTTTCATGACCATTCATATGGTCATTGGAAATGACCTGGCTAGATAGTGATGAGTTTACAGCTCAGAGTAACGCAACTAGAGTATGGCGGATGGTGGCATACAAAAATCCGTGCAGGATTGAGGGGAAAAATGTTCAACAAAATGAAGAAAAATCTGTACTTCCATGTTAATGACTCACTGAAGGTTTAGAAATACAATATATATAAGCAGTATTGGTTTTTTTTTTTTCCTCCTGTTCACAGGGGTCTACTGTAATTAATACACAAAAGGCCTTTAAAACAGCATGTAATTATTGGCATTTAATGTGTGCACACAAGATCAGATTATTTCAGTTCTGTACTGAATATATTAATAGAAGAGGGTGTAAAAAGATCCTCTTGAACTCTTTGGCACTTCATTGCCCTTCTAAAGTGCTGTGACTTTTATACTCTTACTGTTGGCTGGGTATAATGTCTTTAATGTAGAGGGAAAAATGAAAGCTGCAATACTACTGCCTTTAAAACCTAGACTGGCAGCTTCATCTTCATCCTTGAGAAGGTAACTGCTGATGTAACACTGTGTACAGCCACAGCTCCAATTATTGCCCAGGTGTTCCCCTGGCTTCAAGTCTCAAATATGGACATATGATGGTAGGATAAAAGTGGTGACAATGCTTAATTTTCATATAGAAGCTTAAATAAGTCTAGAGAAAGAACATATGGAATATCTTTTTAGTCCAGTAGGCTGAGTGCAGGCACGTATTCATCACTGTTGTGTAGGGATGTAGCAATTAAAAAGCTGTAAAAGCAATTAAAAATTCCTGAATAGCAAATGTAAGCCAAAAATTAGTTCCTGAGAGAGACAAATTAACCAATTTCAGTTACATGAGAAGAATAGCATCACTGGGAAATAGACCTGCATGCCCCTCTGTTCCCGTCACCTTATCTGCAACAATCCTGTAGACTGCCTGCAAGAGGTCCAGTATACACTCAGTGTAATACCAGAATGAACGAATGAACGTGGGTTACTATCCTAGTGGTAAGCATGATTCACGTGCTATGTCCAGGTGGTGCCTGTGATGCTTTTTGTAGTTGTGCTGTTTGCTATGGTAGTGGGATCTTGAAAGGCAGCTTTATTGAAAGCAATGTTTGTTACTGCTTACGAGGGGACATCTAAGCACAAAGTAAGGTTGGAGGCATGTACAGCATGGATTATTCTGCTTGCAGGTGTCTCACAAGGAACAAAAATTGATGGGTGTTAGACATGACTTAGTTAGGAAGGAAAGTAGGTCTTCTATTGTACCAAACATTTAAATGCACATTTTATAAAACACACAGTGTGAAATAGTTTGAAACTGAAAAAATTGCTCTGTAAAGAGCCAAACACATATTTTCCTTCTATACGGAAGATCTGACTCTGGAAAAGTAGATGCACGCATCTGGAATTGTTCCAGAGGCAAATAATACTGTGCTCACTGTGAATGAGCGCACTCACTGAGTGGAGAGCCTTTTGTCCATTTTATAATAAGTGGAGTTCTGATCAGTGACTGCTTTTTGAGGAAGCACTAAGCATGAACTGTGCAGTCCCTTTGATGTCTGAGTGTATGTACTGACTTAAACAGGAGTCAGAAGCAGGGGGCATTTCCCTCTCTCCCACCATTTGGCGAAAAACTACGATTTCCCCTTTACTTTTTAAAGAAAAGACAATTGTAGATTAAGGGAATTGCTGAAGGGGAAGGAATTTGGATAAAATATAGCTCTCTAC
This sequence comes from Alectoris magna, assembly GCA_030625065.1. NCBI lineage: Eukaryota > Metazoa > Chordata > Aves > Galliformes > Phasianidae > Alectoris > Alectoris magna. The sequence goes on along the minus strand of CM060562.1, from coordinate 80,699,417 downwards.
TAGACATTCAAAATATTCAAAAACACTCCTAGGCAGGGAGGTGGTAGGAAATGCAAATTGCTGAGCTTCCAGAGCCATTACCTGGACACTGCATCCTCTCCCTCCCCTCTGTATCTCTGGCACTGCAGACCTGGCTCAAATTGGCCAAGGGTGAAAGCCTAGGCCAAACTGGTGAAGTCAGTGGAACTATGTTTTCAATTTGAATACTTTTTTTTTTTTTTTTTTTTTGATATTTTGTAAGTTAGTGCCTGGGGATGCTTAGCCGTAGTTGTCACCTCTGTTAATTTTTTTCTTTAATTGGCTGCACATGTATGGCATCGGAAAGCTAGAGGCCTTTACAGCAGAAACTATGGTGGCTTGCTTTTCTGCACCTTCCTTGGCTCACCAGTTGTGCTGCATGCCAATGAATAAATCAGCAATAAATAAATCCCTGAAATGTACAATGGCTTTGGGCGAAGAAAATGCCAAGAATGTACTCTACTATTACAGTATTACAGTTTTATTATAAATAAAATCAATATACCATAAAAAACAAATGTTTCAAGGTCTTAAGGAGACTTCTCCAATTTTATGCTCTTTCTCTGGTTTTATTGGTGGTTTTTTTTTCTTTTTTTCCCCAGCATGGTTTTCAGAGTCTTGTAGGGCTTTGTACTTTATATAACAAGAATAATCAGAGCTTACTGTATATGAGGAGGGGCAACTGAAGTTATTTAGCACTCAGCTATTAAAGTTGTAACTTTGACTAATACAGCTTAAGATAATTGCGTCTTAACGTATGGCTACGTTTTTGGGCACTCAGATTTCTTCAGCACAGTGATTCATTTCAAAATTATACCAACGCCACATTAAAAGGTAAAAGCTACAATAAAGAAGGAATCTCATTTTGAGTTACAAGCAGAAAATGGAATATTCGCCATCCAATAGTCCTTCAAAAATGCAAATTAATTATTTTTTGTCTTGCCTTACTGGAAATTATACAAGGCAATGCATTTACAGACATTGCACAACCCTCAGAAAAATAAGCCACAGTTGCGGTGGGTCTGTTGCAGAGGATCAGAAAAGATCATTTTATTTTTTTTTTTAACCTTTAATCTTAAATGTCATTTGCATGACTGTATAGTTATACATTTTTTTTTTTTTTTTCTTTTTTCATTCATTCTCCTGGATAGCTTTCCTTAAAAAGGACCTTGGAAATTGAATAATTGAAATATCTTCCAGTTTTTCCTTCTAACATTCATACTCGATAAATCATGTATTTAGGAAATGAGGGAAAGTACATAATCACGGTGATACTTTTTCAAAGGAAAGTGCTGAAAGAAAAAGAATCATCATATTGCCAGTGACGTTAGTTACTGGTAGTAATCTGTTTTGGAATTTCCTGGTGAAGAGCAATTGAACCACTGAGAGCATCAAGCCATTTTGTTCACTTCGGCAGGACAGGCATTTCAAAATTCCTCCAAGAAGCTGTTCTAGACTAACTGAAAGCATCAGCAAGCTACTTTTGAAGGCAAGAGAGATCAGGTTTTTATGCAGAGGTTCTTTAGCAGCACTGCATAACTATGTAACTGAAAACGTTTTGTGCGCACATATCCACTTGTTGATTTGAGAACATCCTTTAAATTGATTTGCTATGGAAATGAGAAATTAAAGCCGTTGTTTAAAAGATTTTCTTAACATGGCTGTAACTTTGGGATTATTTTATTTCTTCCAAGATAGCAGCACTTTCATGGTTAACAGTGGTATGTTTCTTGGCTTAAAAATTAAATGGTCTAATTCAATTTTCTAGAGAAAGAAACTGATACTTGGCTTGCCCATATATTACACTATTTATATGTAAATCTATTAATACATGGATAATTTATTTTGAAATATAATAAAATTAATATCTGGAATGACAATTCTTTTCCTTTGATTTTTTTTTTTCTCCTTCTGTGAGCTGAACTTGCCCAAGAACAAGCATTGTTAATGGATAGGATGGCTTGCTAGAAAAGAGAGCTTAGAATTAGTTTAAACCATGCTTCAGTCGTCTTTCTACAAAATTCAGTGTTTTTGTATGTCAGGGACGTACAGCTATAACAAACAGAAAATTGTCTGGCTTCTGTGATTGTGTAAGCTCATAATGTTGGCCTCCTGTGGTTAAAAACATAGCTTGTTCAGGGATTGATTTAGTTAAAAGATGCAGATGTGGTATTCTGTACCACGCACAAAGCACTGATTAGGCAGTGGGATAACCACCATGACAAAGTCATGAAGTCAAACAAAATAACAATGCTTTTTCTGTTGAACTGATCGAATATTTTGTATTGAGTGTATTCAAACATTACAACAAAAAGCATGCAGGAATAATTAAAGCTCCACTGTGACCCCATGTTGAAGATATTCCTCATTATTGATTCTTCCAAACACTACAGTTAGGTAACTCAAGGTGGCATAATAATATCAACTGCTACAAATTTCAGTGAAGATAATATGTACCTGTTTTTGAGTACAATAGAGAATTATAGTGATGCATGCTTGAGCTGTACAGTGAAAACCGCTAAAACCCTTACAGACATGCAACTTGATGCTGCATAAGTGAATTTCTGGTGCATGTGGTGGTGGTACGCACTGTTGTCTGAATGACAGGAGGAGGGAAAAGCTGCTATTGAAATGTGCACGTCAGTGTTTCTAAGTGATGCTATGATCACAGTAAAGTGTATTTCTAACTGTTCGAGCATGCGTTGCCAAAGAAAATCTGTTTACTCATCTGACTGCTGCCAAGTAGTTAAAATTTCAGAATGTCTTAAATAAAACATTTTTACAGTGTTACATAAAATGGTGGTTTGGTTTCCTATCGAGATTTATAGGCTTCATGGTGTCATAATTGGGTAGCTTTGCTTTAATTTGCTCTTGAAAAGGCAAGCGTGATTATTAACATTTTTAGTATTGGGAAGTAAGTCCTTTTCACTGGTATTTTAAAACATGTTCTGGAAGAAAAGTCTGCTTGCTTGCACATGTTCCAGTGCTTTGCTGTGGGCTGTAGTTCTGCATGCCGTTACTCTAATTCAACGGACTGGAGTGCTGCTGGAAAACACAAGGGTCGCTTATATCCGTGGAAGTAATTTGGTTTTATCAGACTTGAAATTTTGTGGTATTGAAAATTTATTTCTGTATATTTATGTGCTAATAGGTTTGTGCTGACCTTGGTTGGTAGTCCTGTGCTATCTGCCTTGATGGCTGTTTGGCGCTTCAGAAAGTATGAGGTAGTACAAGTGCTAATTTCCAGTTTGCATAATGCAAGTCTTAATTGGGTCTTGGTTCTGCAGTAGTTATTGAGTGGCTCAGGTGGGTATTTATAGCACAGGTTATGTGGAGCATGAATTTATACACACGCACACATATAAATACATATAAATATTGCCAGTGATTGAAGTATTTCAAAATAAGGCCGAAATAAATTCTCAGAGAGAAGGGCCAATGTATAGGTTTGTTCTGTTCCTTACAGCCGTAATGAAAACCATATTTCAGCCGGCAGCACAGTGAAAGCGAGCACTTAAAATGCTGCTCTGAAATAATCAGGAAGAAAAGCTGAAAAGCCCTAAAAGCTCAGGAATAGTATTAGGAAAGGCTGCTGCTTTATTGCTTATTGGATGTGCAGATTGTCTTGCTGGTGACAAGCTATGGAGCTGCAGTAACTGAGTTAAACAGGCATATGTTTCCATTGCATTCACAATCAGCACAAGCAAAGGGAGGGAATCCTTTTCAGATGGTTCTAAATTTATTTAGTGAAAGTGTAATCTGTCCATAGAGAATGATATGAAGCATGTACTTCCTGTGAAGGAAAGTTTATCTTTACCAGCAGCAATGACAGAACAAGAAAAGCTATTCCAAGTATCACCCCCTAAAAAAATAACAACAAACAAACCAAAACAGAAACCCAACCCAAATCCTTTCTGTATCAGAAGCTACCTCTGGTTTAAATCTATTGATGAAAATGAAGTCCCACAGGACATTAAGCTTGCAAATGTTTGCTTGAATGCAGTGTAACTGGGCATCATTTTGGACGAAAAAACAAAGGTCGTCTTCCCCTCTGGCTTTGATATCTTTTGCGGGATAAAAGGAAGGCTCTTGGTTTTAAGAATTGTCATTTAGATCCACTTCAAGTGCTGGAGTCATATGAACTTGCTTGCACAAGGCTATATTGTGCAATAGCTTTAGTCCTTACAGCACTGACAGATTATGCAAAGGTATACAGGCAAATTCCTTGCTACATTCTGGGCAGTCCCACCACTTAGAAGCATTGTACACATTCATCATTGCTTTCCCCAGACAGTTGCAAAATTTTCTAATCTTTGTTCACTTTTTATTTTGCCAGAGTTCTTAGCATATTAAAAAGGCAAGGCACTTGAGGAAGATGGGTTATGTAAAGAGTTTTCAAAGTTGTTAGAATTTTGCCTTTGCAGCTGATGTGACTAAAAGCAATCCTATTGCAACATGCCTTTTTTTCTCCTCTGAATGAAGTGGCAACACGTGTGCATTCTGGAACCTTAGGGATACATAAATCGGAAGGAAAAACAATGGAGAAACACGGCTGCAGTTTTGAAGTTTGAAAATAAGCAGTGAATAAATATGGTTTTAATGCGCTTCCAAGATGGAATAAGATTTATTTTTTTGACCGTGTAAAGATTACTTTTTCCTTTGGGGTGGGGTGAGGAAAGGGGATGGAAGAGTCTTGTTCTTCCCAAGATTTCAAGCTGGAATTAATTATGTGAGTGGTGCTGAACCGCTGGTATCCTTTGATCACAGAAGATGATGACAGTCATTAGCTTCACATGTAGGTGATTTTTATTGACTGAACATTTTTTAGATAAGAAATAACAGGAAAAACTAATTTTTGGAAGATGTGTGCAAGCATGCTCCCTTCGTACAGTTTTCTAGTGCTTGCAAAAATGTTTGGTGTAGCCATTCTGCTACAGTGTCGTGTCTGCGTTCTGTGCTAAAGATAATATTGAATCGTTCCTATATGGTTTCTTTGAGGGCCAAATGAGTTGTGTTCAAGCTACTGTTTCTTCTGGCCTTGTTGAATTCTTTTCCCCACTTTCTCATCTGCACAGTGCAGCATGGACTGCAGCTCGCTAGGAGATCATGAACCTAGGAGGTTAAAGCTCAAGCTAGGGGATAGCTTTACAGCCATGGCTGCTTTTTCGTCCATTTCTGCGTTACTTGGGGATGGACATGGGAGGCAAATAACAGCTCTTTACTAACAGAAAAATGCATCATGTTGTGCTCTGTGTTTTTTGGTTTCAAGTTATCACGCACTGAAATTCAAGAATATTCTTTTAGCGGAAGATGCGAGCGTTTGTTAACCTCTATCATGCAACACCTGTTCCCGTGCCTGCCATACCGAGCAGCGTTAATTAGGGAAAGCAGGGCAACGAGGGCTGGAACTGTCTCAGTTCTCACAGTTAATCCATGCCTGTTATTTTAGAAAGGTTTCAAATCATAAAAGCTTTTTGCAAAAGGCTGTCCAGTGCCTAATAACCATACAATACTGATGTCAGTGACTACGCAAGCAGGCTTTCTAGTTTACTTTGCACTTCCCCGTATACAATGCAAACAGATAGCTAATGACTGGGTAAATACAATGGGAATGTACTTTGTGCACTGTGTGTTCTGAGCTTGAGTGTTTTGGTCTTTATTTTGTTTGCCTATTTTTATATTCTTTCACAAGCACATTTTGTAATGATGGAATATTACAGAGTTCCTAGTACACTACAGAGGAATAACACAAGGAATGCATTGTGCTCACTCTTTTTAAATCTGAAGTCTTTGATGCTAATTATTTTTGGCTTTTATTCTTTTGAACTAATATAGTATGAATGGAGGTAATGTGCTATGATTCTTCTAGCACAAGAGTGTTCATTTTAAGCAAAAAAAAAAAAGCAACCAACAAAAAAACCCCTCTGCAATACACAGAAATGTAACTTTCAGACTTTGGTGTATACATTTTATTTTAACTATCTATCTTTTTTAGTTTTATAAGGAAATTCCATATAAAGTTTAAATATATGTCAGAAATGACAGTGAGAGCTGAGGAAAATGTCATTAGCTGAAAACTACCAGCAGTTGTACATTAACCCCCAAAGATTACGTTCAAGCCATGTAATGGATATAATTTGTGAAACTATGAAAGACAAACATTAAAAGCAAGGTCCTTGAAACCAGACTGATTTTGGCCTTGGTAATACAGCCCGGTGCTTCCCAGTATTCAGGTTAGTCAGACAAGCTTTGTCCTTGTTAAATTCGTGTTGGCCATTCCCAAGTAGCTTATGGTCCATGACATTCTTGGGCTCAGCATCTGGGGTGCCTTGCTCCATTATCTTTCTAGGAACTTGAGATTATGCTGACTATGGTTTGGTAGATGTTCTTTTCTTGCCCTTCCTGAAAACACAACTATGTTGCTATGCAGCTCATACTGTTTCTTGTTCTTTCAGTTATACTAGCTATGAGGAAGAAATCAGCTATTATAAATCATTCACCGCTGCCAGAGATTCCTTCTAAGAAAAATAAGTAAATCAACCCTGTATCAGCCATCTGATTTAACTGCTGCACCCAGCGGCTTGAATGGAATGGATTGGCACGAGTGTAATGGCTTAGGTCTGTTTTTATATAACTAATTTTTCTAATTAATTTAGAATTTTACAGTAGAAAGGAAAACTAATTATAACATTCTGCAAAAAGCAAGTGCCTGCCAGCTATTATGTAAATTTGCAAAGCTGCAGTGCCCATGTGAGACTTGGATGTTTTGCTCTATGTTGCCTTAACATATCTACTGCCTAAATTACCTCTCATCTGGTCTGTCAAGTCCAGTTGCAATCAGACAGGTCGATTAGGTTTTTGTTTAAACATTCACCTGATGTACTTGTCTTTAAGATTTAAGTAATGGCAGGTTGAGATATTTGGAAAACATAAGCTAAGTGAATAATTTATTGTTTTTGAGAGAAGGAAGATATTTATTTTGGAAATCTGGTAAGCTTTATATCCCAAAGGGGTGCATGGTCCTCAGCATCAGATTTCTCTGCAGGTTTTTGGCAACATATTCCTTCTCAGCATCTGGAATTGGCCTGAGAAAATGGACAAATGGAACAGTTATCTGAGAAAAATTTGGAAAACTTTATCTCCTAGGTTCCTGTTTTGCATATTGTTGGCTGATTTAGAGAAAGCTAAACTTCATTTCGGAAAGTTTGGAAGCCCGTGATGTGTTTGTGTGGGAACAATTAGCATCAGAAGTGCAGTGTTGCAACCTGGGTGTTCATCTGTTATCTGGTGCATATCTCTCCAGACCTGCTCCATGCTGCTGGATGAGCCTTAGCAGACTTCTACTCTTACTTTTCTGAGCCGAATTGTTTCTGTAGGGTTTTAGTTCACATTTGGGATTACTGGAAGATATCTGAGGGAAGCCTAATTGTTTATCATTTATGGGACAATGTACTGGATGGTCTGAAGAGCTCTTCAGATCTCCACATTATCAAGTTAAATTGTCACATTGCTTAATTAAACATTTTTGTTTCTTTCCCTGTTTTGAATGTACCTTGCTTATTTTCATTATTGTACTTTTTATGTACAAACTTCAGGAGCTTTTTAAAACATGTTTTGAAGGAAAGCAATCATATGGTCCTATATAAAAGAAAATATTTAAGTTGATCTAATGACAACTTTTTGTGGTAAACTGACTTGTTTTTAATTTGGACCATAAAAACAATTACAGAACTGTTGTGAAGTTGCAAATAAACCTGTTATTATTTTAAGATGAACTGCAGAGCAAACAAGTGTGCTCTGTGCGGGATTTTGCAGAATGAAGCATAAAATGTATCTCTAAGTTACGGAAGTGCAGTGATTTAGATCTGCAAACTGAGGTAATATTGGCAAGTAGCTAATTGATCTTGCTGAGACTGCTGCTTTGAGCTGGTGCTCACCAACAATTACTGTGTTATTGTATTGAATTACTGTGTAACTGCTCCACTGCTACTGACTGCATCAATGTGATCAATACAGTGTTAACAGTTGGAAATGAAATCTTTAAATCTTCAAATTTGTACAGAACTTGCTAATTTCATGTACAAATTAAAACAGCACGTGACCTTTGAAATTCAGATCAGAGATGCGTGGATGTGATTGGTGTATTATGCATAACTTAAAAAATTAAATTGCTTAATAAGATTCAAAACACTGTTGAATTGATTACATCTGGGAAGATTTTATATTCATAAGCAACAATACCAATGCTTGTAAGTGAATGTTCTTTGAAGGCAAATTGTAGTTTAAAGTTGTACTGTGGGCTGTCGGTTTCTTAATACAAACTGCTTTGTCAGAGATTTAATCAATTAACGTAAAAGCTCTCTTTATTTTCTCTATCTAAAAAAAAGTTTGGCACATGGAGAGGGCATATAATCTCTGCTGTCTCACATTTCCTAGCATAGAAAATACTCTAGGTTTGTGAAGATGCCCGATTTAGGCTAAAGTTAGGAGGGAAATTCCATCTCAGAGACAAGAAATACCAGGCAGCTAAATACACAGCACAAACCAGGTCACATTACTCATAAACGAGTACTTCTAAATTCTGTAGTTGGCAACAATTAAATACAGAAACTCTTCTCATTTTGAGTGAGAGGTGATAATGTCATCCATTCAGACAATTAATAAATTTTTAAAAGGCAGCACATTGTGTTCAGAAATACTTTTGTCAGTTTTATTGGTGATAGGAGACATGGAAGTAGTAAATTCCTTGCAATTAGCCCTTGTTTTCCCAGATTTGTCAATTTAGAGTCAAACTATCTTCGGAACAGGCATTAGTTGCCAAATACTGGGCTGTTTCAAAGGGCATTTTTGTACTTTGAATTCTCTCAATATTTTGCATAAGGTAAGGAAGGCATTTAGAAATCACATTAACACGTTTATGTCTGGGAGCCAGGTATGGAGGAGATCAGCTTTGAACTGTAGAGGGAATTAAGAATATTACATTGAAAGCGCAACCTAATGTCTAGAGTGACGTGAGGTACAGCATGAGAAACATATTAATAAAATGCAATCAGATGGGAACAGCTACCCTTTGCAATATATATGCACTTTTGAATATATCTATATACATCTAGATTGGTATAAAATAAGCATTTGCAGTTATAAATCTTGGGTAAAAATGCTCTCGAAGTTTATAAACTGAATCAAACTAAGTTTCCCATCCTTAAATTATTCTCTCAAAAGAAGTAGAGTACCTTTTCAATCATTACTCTCTTAATGAATGACAGACTTCGAAATCAATCATAAAGAATGTGCTATAGTTTTTAGCATTATGCAGCTGGGAAATGTGGGGATTAAATGTTTTTGAAAACGAATTAAACGATAATTTCTTGTGCTTGAATTTCTGAGAACTGAAATGGATCTGTCAAAAATCTGACTGGTTTAATGTAATGCTATGACTGAAATGACGTGTTACTAAATGAAATTAAGAAGCTTCTGCTTGAATTCTTTAGACACCAGTTAAGACTATGCTAAAGAACATGAGCTTGATCAGCCTGCTATGTTCAGCAGATTCCCTGGTTTTCAGGTATCATGAAAATCCTTAAACTAACAAAGAAATCAGATTTTTTATTTTATTTTATTTTATTTTATTTTATTTTTGTGCAATGCAATTACTTTTAAATAGTGTCAGCTTCAGGGGAAAAGAAAAAAAAAAAGAAGAAAATTAATATTAGTTCAATACTTATAATTTGCTGATACTATTGGAAAAAAATACTGCTGGAATTGAAAAGGAAGTCAAACAAAACTGGCTTAAGAGGAACCCAGGAGTGCTTGAGAAATTCAGAGCTCATAAGAAAAAATGGGGATGCAGTATAAAATGTTAGCCTTGTGAAGGTCAGACAAAATTAATTCTGGATGAGAAGCATATGAAGAACAACAAAATGAGGTGCTGAAGGAATAAATAAGTACAGTTTCAACTGTGATATAAAATTGGCTTTGCCTTGGCTTATTAGCTTTGGTAATGGCCTAGACAGAGACTGTATGTGTTTTATGTGCACACAAATAATCACAGATTGTAATAAAAAATGGAGCAGGGCTATATTGACAAAATCTGTGCTGTTGTTACATATTCTTTCACATCAGCCAGGCTTTTTCGCAGAAATATTTTGGTATGGAGAGTTTTTTAACAGGCTTATAATTACTGAATTAAGTGGATGCTTTTCTGGACTTTCAGTTCCTTTTTCTTCATTAGAAATTGGAATTTTTAACAATACTTCTATGTCTGTGGAAAGCACGTATTAAAACACATTATTCCAGAAGATAAGATTAGGTATAAAGGCTGTTAGTATTTCTTTTTTCCTCTGGAATCATTACTCGTAAGATCCAAATTGCAAAGCGTGTGCTTGCTTTTCAAGTGGGCAGCGTTCTGCAGGCTTTTGAGAATGAGCTTTTGTATGTGAAATTTTCAAAGTCAGTATATGTGAAAGATATGCACTGCATGTGGGTTTGGTGATTTGATTTGTTCATGTGCGGTAAATAAATGCTCCATTTATTGGAAATGCTGTTGCAGACTTTGCAGAGCAATATGTTCGAGCTTGTTGGAACCACTGACAGTTTCGATTCTGTAGCTGGGAAATGGTGAGCTACCAATTACTCATATATCTCGTGTGAGTCTTCACCCTGGAATATTAAGGAAAGGAAATTTCATGTCAGCTCAGAGCTGTTACATATTTACGGAAAGAGTTGAAAAACTAGGATTTGCAGCTGTAAAACTTGGGTATTTATATTTTAAACTAAATGATGCTCTTAATCTAAGATCGGTTCGCCTTATTTAGGCACAGGGCAAGGTCATGAAATGGTGAAGTGCTGGAGCCAGAGCCTGGCACTAGTGAAGCAGAGGAAGATATGATCTTTGATAGAAAACAAATTTGTTAGAGACACTGCTGTGCAGATAAGTATGCTGGTAGTCTACTATGTGACAGTAAAATAAACTCTTGAACGTTGCAATACCACGTAAGTATTTTTTTTACTTTGTTTACACTATTGAGCTTTTTTGGCACATGGTATTTTTTAGTATTGATGTTTCACAGTCTTTTGGCTAGATCCTTTTTTTTCTATTCCAAAGTGCTCTTCAATGACATCTACCATCATGTATTGATTTATTGCACTGCATGAAAAATAAAGATATTACTTCATTAGGTATGGAGCTGTTGGGATAACTGAGTCTGAACATAGAAAAAAGAAACCAAACCAAACACTGCTCCTAATTTTCTAGCTTCCTACTGTTCTTTATAGCTTGAAAAGCTGAAATTTTCAGTTGATTTTTTTTTTTTTTTAATAGCAGTTAATTTTTGATGTAATTATTTCTTATCTTGTCGGTTACCTGGGTCAGATTAAGTGAAGGGGCCAATAAGTTTTGCTGTTTTAAGCTCTGTCTCTGGTTGAAAAGCAGAAATCTTGGCAGCACCAATGTCCCAGGGCCTGAGGAGTGAGTGCAGGTGGGCTCCTGCTCTATCATGTTGTATGGAGATCTCAGACAAACAGCTTAAACCAGCTCCTGACTCTCCAACAGCCAGATGAGAGTAGAAATAGCCCACTTAAGTGGCCTGGTCTTGAATACTTTGTTGGGAGGAGAGTTTTACATTAAATATTTCACTGTCCAAAGTGCATTTTTAAGTTCTTCGAGGTAGCACTCAGCTGCAGCTGCTGCTGTTTCCCCCCGGGTAATGTTCACAGCAAATTAATACGCAGTCCATATTTATACGGCGGCTTCTGAGTAACAGAAGCTGCTTTTAGCTTTGTAAAACGACCAGACTGGGGGGCTGCCATTATCATCTCATCACCTCAGGGGCTCACCTGTGCTGCCAAAAGTTGGAGGCTGGTGGCTGTGTAGCCCCCAGGTGCTGCAAAGGCCCTTCCCAAACACCAAAGCCTGAACTTAAAATTGAGTCCATGAGCCTGTAAGGCGGTCATCAATCAGTAGTTAAGGTCTCACCACTGTGCCACACCAACCCTTTTCAGAAAAGGGAGTGTGGTGTTGCATGCAGACACTACTGTGTGTCACTTCTTGCAAGCTGGACATTTTCCTTCCTAGTTTGTACAGAAGTACAGGTAGAAATGAAACATAAACATAAATCTAGAAGCCAAACTGGGGAGTTTTGCCACCACCACTGTGCGCTTTTGTTATTGCAATTTATTCTGACCATGGTGTAGTTGGGAGCGCTGCTTGTATAAGAGTTTGTAGAACGTGTTTGCCACTTGAAATCAAAAGTACATATGGAAGAGTGCACACGAAATTGATTTTATCAAAACAAACTTGTGATGAAAAGAACAAGTTCTCATCGCTTTCTCAGGTGCTGACTTCCATACAAGCAGTCCAAACAGGCTGGTTGCTGTGTTCCATCCAGTTGAGTTGGTATAAGTATAAAGGAAAATCAGTTGTCATTTACAATTTATGAATTGAAACGGTAATATTTGATAATGCATACGCCTGTTCTCTTGTGTGACCAAAATACCCACTGAGTCCTGCCTGAGTACAGTGGGGCTGAACCCATAGAAAACAGAGTGGGGAGCTGTTCTACAAATGTAATGTTTTTGGTTTAAGTCCACAGTTCAGTGGGCTGCAAGATGTTTGTTCAGTAAAATAAATACAACCAAGGAAATTCAGCGTTTTTAAACTTGTTCAGCACTGTTTCTTTCACACAAAAAACAATAGAAAACACCAAAAAAACAACAAAACCAAACATTACCTATGTTTACAGTTTCAGACTGCTATGACAGTCGTATCCAGTAACACTGTCAATGCCGTAGCACACAGTGAGATCATTTCCTTGTGAGATTATAAATACCAAACTGATTGATTTTCTGCAGTTTTCAGTTACTCTGACCTCTGGACATAGCATTCCTTGTGTAGTTTGCTTCTGTCATCTCCAACTGAAGTGTAAGAGTTTTAAGTAAAACTGAAAGCCTTTTTCAGCTTACGGTACTGGTGTTTTTAATCTCAATGTAACATTAAGCTCTTCTGACAATTTAAACCACCCTCTTTGTTTGCGTAATGGAAAAGAATGGTAATTAATGAATATTAGAGCGAAAGAATGAAAGAATTTAGGATGTCTTTCTATTTAAATATTAATCCCATTTACAAAACAATATTTCAGAGAAAAAAATATATTTTTGGTATTACCTTGTAGTATATTTCCCTCCCTCCTTTTTTTTTTTCTTTTTACATAGCTTGATACTAAAAGATAACAAATTATCCCTAATTCTCTTTAAGTAAACAGGCATATTTGTAAAGTATCACCATTTCAAATCAGTATTTTTAAATCTTTATTTTCTCTAAACACAGCCTAAGATGATTGCAATTTGAGTTAATTGCTTGCATGTGCTTTAGTTTGTAGTAGGTCTGCAGCTTTAAAATTTGAAAGCTATTCTGCCTATTTCATAGCATGAGATTTTCTTTTTACAGTACATTGCAGAGTATAAATACAGAACGGTAACTTAAAACAGTCTTTGTTCACTAAAACGATCTGTTTATCTTTTGCCATTTTCTGCAGATTATTAAAATTTTAAAGATAAAAAGGAACATTATTAGAAACATCATTATCTGTTGAGAAAAATATGGTTTTTTATTAAGAAAAATCGGAACAGCACGCTGTAAATCTGATACTTCAGTTTTCTGTGTGTAAAAATCATGGTATTAATTATGGTATTGTATCTGAAACTTGGTATGTTAAAGGTTTTTTTTTTTTTTAATTAAAGTGAAAAATTTCCTTTTTACAGCTGTTCATAGGTTTCACAGTCAAGAACAGTTTTGAATAATACTACGGAAATTTCAAGGGCTACATTTGTACTCTTGCCAAATGTAATTAATTAAGTGTAAAAAAAAAAACCAACCTCGGAGGCTAATCTTACAATAATTAAAATACACAAACTGCAGCCGTTGTATTTTTAAACAGTTTACTGAATGTGAATCATCTGTCAGCTGAAGCTGAAACACAGGTCTAGCTCCACGCGCTTTAATAATCTGATCCCAGCGTATAAAATCTTTGGAGCAATCTAAATGTTTGTGTAAATGAATTGTTTTAACTTTCAATTCTCATAATATAAATGCCTTGAATCGTGAAACCTCAGACCGAAGATATTCCATCAGGGAGGCAGAAATGCTAGTAACAGTGAAATCCAAAAAGCGTACAAGAAACAGCTTTTGGGTTTATGAGTCCAAAGACAACTCACGTGGTGTTCCTGCAAAAACTTAAGGAGAAAAAAAAAAACCAACAAAAACCCACTGCTTAAATCCCACATTATAATGTGAAAGCTCCATGCTTTTGTTGGACAGCTGAAATGGATGAATCCTAAAGTATTTTAAGATTGGCTGCTGCTCTGAGTACAGTTAAACTTATACTGTGCAACATTGTCACAGAAAATAAGTTATCTGCAAGCCCAAGTTTCTGTAATTAAATCCTGGAAGGCCCCTTGGGTGGCTAGCATTGACTGGTGTTATTCAAGAGAAAGAAGCATTGCATTTCATTTACGAAGTACTCAAATAGGAAAATAATGCATCTGCCTCTTTACCTAATGTAGTTTCAGTATTTTTCTCTAAAGCGAAGTGAGGGAGATGTGCAGATTCTTGTATTTGAGTGCATCTGTAAGGCATGGATAGGTCCAAGGAAGTAGTAGGGAAGGTAGAGAGGTGAAAGCCACCAAAGATCTGGAGAATGAATGGCCATCCAGTTCCACTGGGGCTGCCTGTACATTGGTTGTTCCAAAAGTAATGCATTCTATTTATTTCCACGGAAACTGCAACAGATACAGAGGGCAAAGTAACACTATTTGATAGAGCAAAGTCTTAGCTACAAAACGTTATTTTTTTTTCAATATAGTCACTATCAGTAGCTGTTCATCACCAGTGATGAACAGGAGCATACATGCTAAACTCATAAAAATCTGCAGCAGTGGAGGTTACTCGCTGTCACCACTGCTGGAATACACCACCCACTGCCTCATTGTGCTCATGGCCACTGTTTGGTTTCCATAAGCGTTGACGAATGTCAATGGCTGCCATTTTTTCTGCACGGTGGAATTCTATTCCATACCTTTGCTTCATATGCCATTCCATGTCAGACTGCTTCTCTGCTGCTACTGGTTGCATGCCAACAAAATGTCATGGAATATTTGTGGGATGGTTCAACGTCTACTGCCATGCCACCATCTACCTCTTATTCTGTGGGCCAACAAAATAGGAGGCATTACTTTTGGAATAGCCCTAGTACTTAGTCCCTGTAAAGCTATTATTGCAGTCAGGCAGGAAGCTAATTACATGCAACCTTTTCATCCTTAAAACAAGAAGGTAAAGTTCCCTTGTATTTCAACTAGTGTGGATTTTTTGACAACATGTTTTTCTGTCAGAAAACACCATCGTTAGATCTTTTTGCCATTTCAGCAGACAGTTTTGTCAGGCAGCAGTTCTGTCTTTCCAGATGGAACTTCTGACATGCTTGATTGAAAATCTGAATCATTTCCCTGGTCCGTTTCCATATTTTGCATTCACAGCCATTGAATGAAATATGTACAGGGAGGAACAGAAAGGAAGACAGGAGTTCCAGTCCCCAAGGTGAGATTATCACCTTGGCCATGGATCACCTTGGCCATGGATTGGAAGTACCATACTCATGCTTGCTTGCTTGCTTTTCAGTGGCATTGCTTCTAGGGTGAGAAATGTAAGCACTGATTTTGTATACTGCATAGGATGTAGCCTTTTTTCCTAGCACTACTATTTCTCTGAACTGCAGAGAATTTTTGCTTAAGAGATCTTGATATTCAAATCATCAGGACAGGCTAGGACATTTCTTCAACCTTAAGTTGAACTTGCAACGTATTTCTTGTTCTATTACAACAGGGTTGCAGTTAGTTTTTCTAGATGGAAAAATTAATGAAGTTTTTGCTTGTTTGTATCCTTAGAGATTTTAAAAAAAATTGTTATGTGGAAGGGGGTGAGATATTTGACTGACAGGAAACGAATGAGATTACATAGGTACAAACCATTTGTTGACCCCTACAATTTACATTGGTCTGCAGGGTGCCCTTTTTTAGGGCCTGGTTACTTAGTTCAAACCCTTTATCTCCCTGAAAGTGAGCAGCCTGTTTTCTCCTGCATGGCTTGGAGAAGCTGGCCATTAAGATTTGTGATCTGGATTTTGAATGTTTGTAACGTAACTTTAATTTTTTTTTTAAAGAAGTCAAAACTCATTTCTGAGATTACACTACTTTCTGGTTTGGAAGCAGGGCTGAAATGGAGGTGTAATGGTGATGAAACAGGTGTGAAGCCAGAAGCTTAGTTGCAGCCACGTGTGTGAGGGTCAAGATTATCCCCAGGAGTGATTGTATGAAAAACTCGATGAGAGCTGCCCCAAGACTTATTTTTCTTTGACTTCCCAAAACACTGGGCACTTCTTAAGCTGGTCAAAGCTGAGTATTGCTTCAGGTGTTAGGGCTTGCAAAGTTCACTAGTTCTTAGCTACAGCATGTTTTCCTCATAGCTGGTAATAAAAATGATCCTCAAGAATACGGAGGCTGCAAATGTATCTGATATAAATCCTTTGTAATAACAAATAGTTTTCATGTCTGTCATACCTTTCTAATTTCTAGCCATGTTTAAAATTTGGTAATGCTATGTTTAGGTCTTTATGTATGGTAAGAAAACTGTGACACGTCTGTTTTCTATTTTGCAATGTAGTATCCCTCGCACAGCAAAGCATAGTTTTCTTAACAGTTGTATGGATTCTTGTTTTTTTTCTGCAACAGATAGATTGACAAATAAAACAGTAATTTCAGTCTCCAAATATATGTGTGAAATTACTACCAATGAGAAGTCAAAAATCTTGCATAGTGGTGCAGGATTCTGGTTCCATCGTAGTAAGAATCCTTAAATATGTGCCTTTTTATGTTGTGTGCTGCTGCTACGTCTTGTTATGAACTTATTTCATCCTCTGTTTTACAGTGATCTTCCAGATGGAAGTTATGTTTATGATTGTTTGCTAAGAAATACCAAATGTTTTTAAAAAAGCTAGCACTGAATTTTCTTGTGTACACTGTAGGTGTCAAGATCAAGTCTGCAGTGTGTGCGCCTGAATCGACCAATATATATATATTGCTGTTGGTAGAATTAGTGCAATTGTAAGTTAATAAATATATTGATGGAGTTATGCTGGATTCAAACGTAACGAGCAGAAATGATAGAACAGAAAATGCCTCTGAAAATATCAGTTGTAACACTATATATTGCTTTGTTGAGGAAGCAAATTGTTCTAATTTATTCAGTATGGTTCAGAGAAGCAATTTGTCTTGAACATGTTTTGGGAATGCTTCAGATGAGCAAAGAACCTAGTAACTGATACAGAATAAGCAATCCAATTTTATTATAAGATTACTTTATCAACATTGCATTTCGTAGTCTGTTTTAACAACTTTAGAGGAATTCTGCTTGATTAAACTAAAATTGAGAAACCTAATTTCCTTTGAGGCAAAATCCTCTAATTCTACATATTTAATCACTATCTGTATTTAGAAAGCTGAGAAAAGGCTTTCTCGTGTTAATAAGCATGACAGGATTAAGTGACTGAAATGTGGGTGTTATTATCTTTCCAAAAGTTACAAAGAATCTCCTGTTGCTCTCTATATGATAGAAATTCTGTGATATGGTATTGAGGAGGGAGAGCTGAACTTCTCCCATTTTCATGGTTTTTTGAGCTAGCAGAGGTAACCATCTGTTTCTGAATACCATGTATAGTATTACCTACAAGAATAGAAGTGCACAGTTTCATAGTTGTGGAGCAGTATATTGTCAAACATTTTCCTTATCAATTCATTCAATTTCATTACTTAGAGAAGATTAAGAAGTTCTAATTGGATTCTATTCTTAGGAAATTATAATTTCCATCAGCCGCCTCATTTGAGAAGCAAGTTACTCTTAAACCTGCTGACATGAATTTGTAGGAATATCTTCAGAATTTGTCAAATCACCTCACAAATTATGATGTTTTCTCTGTGATGCATTTGATGGCTTGAAATTTTCAATCACCTTTAAAGCTGAATGTTACACCAACTTTAAATTCCAGCAGATAGTCAAGAAACTTGAAAGTTTTTAAGTTAAATAAATGTCTTTGCCCCGAAGTATTTCTTTTACATTCTAAATAGCCTATGTTTTTTTTTTTCCTACTGTTATTCAGTTATTCAGCTGTTCATGACTTTAGTAATGTTCTGCAATTTACATAATTAGAAACACTCACACTATCTAAAGTGACCCATTCCAAAGCAAAATGTTATAATAAAGGAAAATTACCCTGCCTTAATCGTTTATTTTCAAATGCTGACAAACTTAACATGACATGTAACAGCCCAGAGTGAGAAGACTAAACACTAGTTGATTAGAGCTGAGAAATTCTGATATATTTTTTGTACGCCCTTTTTTTTTTTTTTGAGGGGAAATAAAACAGGAAAAAAAGAAGTCTTGAAAACATCTGTTTTAAGACAGCAAACAGTAGTCATTTAGAAAAGTTACAGCAAATAAGGATGAAATCTTTCAAAAGATAATTGGTTATTGGAAACTATTATACTAAGAAATAACATAAGAAAACTGCAAAGCAGCAGCTTGAGTTTCGGGATGCTTTGTTCACCACACTGCAGTAAACCTCAGCCATTGCTTTGCTTGGTCAGAGGGTCTTCTAGACTGAAGTTGTTTATTAACCACTAAAAGTTAAGCTTTTCTTTCTCTCTGTAATTTGTGGTGACCAGTAAAATAAGTAGAAACATCTTGAAAAATTATCTGCTGTTCAGAGAAAGCTGCTTAAACCTCTTATTTTTGTAGAGCATTCAAGATAATATTAATTTTTTACTATGGATAGGAAACTATGCAGCCAATGAAACCCATAATTTCTGGAATATCCCTGAATTCATATGGGATACTAACCATGAAAGTAATGTGTTACATGTGAGTTTTATTTGTGTGGCTTTATTTTTTTTTTTTAACTAACCACTAAAGAAGACATTTGAAACACATTTCCTGACTTCATCAAGACACAAAGGACAATGTTAAACTCTTAAAGCTGGATCTTCAGTAGTATAAACTTGTGTCTGCAATATCTATAGGATTCTTCCTTACAGTTGTTAGCAGAACTGGTGGGCTGTATTTCTAGCAGCTGACATATCATGAAAAAAACCAAGCAAGCAGAAACAAAACCCGGAATTAATATAGTCACCAAATGCAATGAGAACAATTTTTGTGCGTGCTGTTTTTGTTTTGTTTTGTTTTGTTTTTTTTCTGCACTGGTTTCCCATCTTCATGGCTTTGCAAAGGGATAAAATACTTGTTTTTTTCTGTTTTCATATTCTGATACAATTTTTTGTCAGACTGATGTTTTCTTAAACTAAATTTTTTACTGAGTTTGTGGGGTCTTCTTATATAAAAAGTCTGCATTGCGCCAAAATCAACGTAATGGATCCTGGTATAATAAAATTTTGATGGTAAAAGAACTGCAGGGTATATGATGAACTTTTTTGATTTAATTATTATTATTATTTTTAATTTTACATAATCATGTAGCTTATTAGTTGGGCAAAAGAGGAAGAGGTGACTGAACTTGCATCGGTTACACTCTGCTCAGTTACGTAGCACCAACACCAGGCAGCCGTATAAAAGGACAAGTGCTTTTCCAGAGAGTTTTACAGTAGAAATAGCATTTATTTAGTTGTAGAGGATACTGGCAGGATCTTCTGTGGAGCAGTGTAAGAATCCTGGTTGTCTAATTTTAAGAAAAAAGTGTTGGAACCATACTGTGTGAGTGAGGAGCTGTGAAGGCAGATGGGCAATTTGGAGAGCCTGCTTTTTGATCTCCTTTGCAGTGCCCAATCAAAATAAAGGCTAGTTAACCATCAGAAAGACCTTGCCTTACTAACAGTGGGCAAGAATAAATAAATGAAGTTAGGCCTGAAATTTGTAAAGGAGTTTTAATATTTCCTGCTACAAAGGCTTTAAAATCTGGTAAGTATGGTGTAGTACAATGTAGTTCAAACACAATTTGTGATAGGCTGTCTGTGTTAGCAGACCGGGCTTCCATTCTGTGACCTCATCAAGTCTTGGAACCTTGTGCTTTCTCAGAAGTTCTGAAAAGAAAAGCTGTTCAGGTAGACACGCCACAGTGGCCTGATTTATTGAGTAGAATTAAGACACATAGGGTGGTAGAAGCAGGAATTTCCCTGAATGGTTGGTCACTGCTTAAAAATGTGTTTTGGTTTTGTGGTTGCACAGCTGAAAGAAAACATCAATATCAGCGTACTTCATCCCTGACTTCTGCCATCAGAGGTGACGTTATGGGTCAGGAATTCTGATCAGGGCAACAGTGGGTTTGGCCACCAGCAAAAGAAATGAACCTAAAGAAAAGCTCTGACTTCCATGGAACTCTGCTTTTTGGTTTCTCTCTTTATGCTTCCTATTATATGTCATATATCCCAGCCTCTATGACTGCAAATGGCTGGAGGTTCTGCTACTGTGTAATTACAGATTACTGGGTTTAAGTGGAATGAGAAGCCCAGTGTTTTTCCAAAAATATTTTAAAAATTGAAGAAATCAGTTACTTAGAGACAGACCCTTGATTCTTAAATGGTCCTGTTTTAATGTAACAACGCTGGATTTTATTTCAGAGGAGAGGGATAGAGACTGCTGTTTGCTGATTACCTTTACTGAATCAGACCTTCTGAACATTAAAACCATCCTCATTCATGTCGCAGTTCTGATCTATACTTCTGATGTCCCACTCCTCTAGCATGCAGTTTGTTGTTGATAGATTAATTTCAGCAAAATTTTTACTTACTTTAGAAATTGAGAAATAACTTTCTGACTTACTTAGATGAGGGAAACAGTTTGATTTTTACCATTTAGCAGTCACTTTGGGGAAAAGAAAACCTGATCTTTCACCAGGTTGCAATTTCCTTTTTGCAGTATCACCGGTAGCTTATTTTAACTTTTCATTCATGGCAACTCTAGTTGAAGCGATGCTTTGTGTAACTGAGAGGAAGAAAATTCTGCTGGATGCTTGAGGTTAACTGAGACAACAGTATAGATATGTCACTTTTTGCTCTGTGTCTTCATTCTTTATCTGTTGGATAATATTGGTAGGAGAGAGAGGTTAGGTTGCCTAAAAGATTTATAGTTTTCTCTGCAGCAGTAAGTTCAATAGTGGAGGGAAATGTAGCACTTTATAGTTTAGATTAGTTGTAAAAGTAAAGTTCATATTATTGTATGATTTTTTTATTTTTTTATTTTTATTTTTTAAGCAGTACAACACAGAGAAAGTTAAATGTGCTTACTCCAGTGAAACCTTCAGTGGGACTCCTATGGTATACAACTACCATTGACTTCCACCCTTCTGTCTCTCTAGAGTTTAAAAACTATTAACTCTGTTCTCTCCATTTCTGTTCTTAAATGCATTTGTGCCCTTAAATATATTTTTGTTCTTAAACGTTGCTGCTGGATACTTCACGGCTCCCATACATCTGTTTTTAGGTATACAGTCTGTTGGCATTTCAAAATCAGGTCTTTAATTTTGAATAGTTAATTCTAGGATAAAAGTAATCTAACATTTCAGAGCTTTTCAAATATATTATTCATGGCCATTATTTTTAGAGCCGTTCTTATGAAACGTTAACTTTTTTGAAAGTTTTATCAGATACCAGCATCAATAAAAAAACAATGCATTGTGCTTACAGCGTTTCTCTTTTTCTATTATAAGGGAGTTGCATTTAATTTTTCTCAGCGGAAAAATTAATACACTTTTTTGTTGTTTTTTTTTTTTTTAATAGAGTTTTTTTATTTTTAATAATAATTATTATTTTACCTTAGCCAAGGAAAGAAATACTGATTTTTCTTTGTGGTGGAATAGCTCTGTAGCCTGTTTGGTGAAGAACAGTTTAGTCAGCGTAGTGAAAAATAATTAGACCTATTAAGAAAGTACATCTGTTTTAAGAAGGAAAGCTTAGTCATTGCATGAAAATTGTGCATAGTTTGATATAAAAATGAATGTTAGTATGTTAAAACAATTATTACATGCCTTGTACACCCAATTCACTCACTTTCCAGTAGGATTCATTCATTGTTTCTCAGTATTTTTCTATGGCGATCCTTTTTACTTTTTGTAAAACCTTGTTGCATTTCTCTCCAGACAATTTTTTTTCACATTTTTTTTCCCCTATAGAATAAAATATATGTATATAGAGTAAAAATCACCTCACTATCGGGAAGTGTCTCTCCCTGTCTATATACTAGTCAGTTACAGCCATTATGTGAGAGGATATTTAATATGAGTTTAAACTTTGCACAAGAATACTTCTGTCTGTGGGTTTGAATTGTCAAGCAGGTTCCTATAAATTAAATTAAATGCACCAGTAAAATGGCAGTTTGCTTTAAAGAATATGCTATAAAATTCCTTATACAGCTGTTTCGAGTAATCTAATACTCCCCCCCTGCTCTGAGTTCGTTTTACAGAGATGGTATGGTACAAAACGCTGCAGGAAAACACTAGAACCCACCTCTTCATGGGTGGAAGAGATCATTTCCTTTACTTGCCTCTCCCTGGTTCACTGGTTTGCAATACAGAAGTGTTCAGTGGCGGTCAATCAGAATAACAGCAATTCTTACATTATACTGTCACAAAAACGAAAATACTTTGATATAAAATGTCTTAAATTATTTAATACTAGCAGATGAAATTACATTTCCTTAGTATTTAATTAGTGCATTGAGTGAAGTACTTCTGTTTTACTGTTTTACTGGGCTGAATGTGTAGATTGACAGGGCTGTTTTTGCAAGAATGTCTGAGCTGTCTAAACAGCTGTGAAAACAGAGATACCACTCACTAGTTGTTAAAACTCTAAGTAGTAAATCCTTTCGGTCACTTCTGGCATGTTGAGCTGAACTAAGAGATGATTTTACAAAATATTTAAATATGTGATTACAGTGGTAGGTGATAGATGGTGATCCAGAAGTGCAAAATGGGATTGTATTGATAGGGTATTTCAAGCTTTGTGATTAAAAGGTGTTGGTTGTAATTAGAAGTCAGATGATCCTCACTTAGAAGTCTTAATTGTGTGACTGATTGATGAAGAGAAATTACTTGTGATCTGCAAACATTTTTATGTGCAACAACATTATAAACATTTTATGTATAATTTAATGTAGATACTTTAGCTCCATTGATTTCACTTGGATTTTTCTCCAGTGTTAACATGTATGACAGTTTGCAGGATCATTGACTGAACAGATGAGTTAGTAATGCCAACTAATTAAATAAAACAATTACCTTCTGATACCCTTGAGCCTAGAAAACTATTATAACTGTGGGACTAAGGACAAGCTTAGAAAATATGTGCTCCCACTGCAAAATATTCACAATTAATACTGGTTTTAAGAAACTGAACAGTAAACTTGAAATTTACTATAGGAAATGAGTAATTTGTTGTGACCATGCTATAAGGTTGTTGGTTACCCTACAGAATAAGTAGCATCTGTAATCTGTAGGAAAGACTTTAGGTTTTTTCACGTAGAGTGAAACAGTGTAGAAATACCAAAAAATTGTATTTCTAGAACTTGTAGAGAAAAGGCAGGAAGTGATACTTTAGTGGATTACAGTTAAATAGTGAAAACCCTACTTGCCAAAAGGCAGTAGGGTTCATTTAAGAGAAGAGCATGTTCTAGCGATCTTGAAGTTCTGTTACATCCTCTTGAGCTTTTCTGTTGTGTGCTGTGTATTTTGTGAAGTCATGTCGCTGCTTCTCATAAATAAAAGTATAATAAAATTGTTTACCTATAAAGTTATACATTTTCAAGGAAGAACTTCAGTCAGTTTGTCATTCTGAACTGAATGTGTTTAAATTCTAGTCTTGTATTGTGTAAAATTGTGTAAAATTTTCATGGAAAATCTTTTTGAATAAAGCATGATAGAATGAAAAGGAGTCAAAATTACTTTTTATTTTTTGTCTTCACTTATGGGAAGGATAAATTGATACAAACAGATTTTTTGTTGTTTTGCTTTTTAAATGCCTTAGAATTGTGATGCTGATTTTGGTTTTGTACTACCAGGACCTCTAAGTCACTGACTGAGTCTCTAGTCTCAAGAGCTTCCAGTTTATCCTGTTCTCATGAACATTTCCTGGAGTGACTGGATCGTAAATTTGACCAATAGAACTTTAACAATCCAATGCAAGACTGATACAGTTTGATTAGATTATTGCTGTGCACTCGTGGAGCCTGCTGAAATTCAGTTTGAAGGCATTCTTCAGACCAGTGTGTGCAAGAGAACCTAGCTGCATCAGACATTTCTTCCATAACTGATGTTGCAACTAATGAAGCTCAAAAAAGTGGTATGATAAACAAGAAGTAAAATATTCTTAAGTCCACATGAAAGTCCTCCATGTGTAACGGGGCTATGTGATGAAAATGAATAAAGGTAAAGAAATGTGTCATTGATGACTCCTGTCATCCATAAACTACTGAAGGCAGAGAATTTAGTTTACATTTTCTCTTGATGAAATTGCAGAACTTTAAAAACTCACAGTTAGTTAATATTTAATGAACAGCATTGCTTTCTTACTGTAAGCAGCTCAGTGATTCTGTGATTTCAGGACATGAGCTACAAAAGATGTGACTCCACAAAAATAATGCATATGGATTTCAAAGTTGAAATTCAGCCCATAGTAAGGAGTATGTCCCAAATTTCTGATCAAATCCTCTTTCTGGATATTTACAGCTCCCAAAGGTACAAGTGACAACGAATACAGCATTGTCCTCATTTGTTTTACTTGGCTAATTATGCACATTCTTTTCTGTGAAATGGAAGTAATGAGCTTAGCAGAGTAAATTGGTTATTTTTTAATATAAAGAAATTGCAGATGGTCTGGAAAAATATGCAACATAAACATTTTTTAGGGACATGAAGAATAAAAAACATCCTTTCAATGTCATTAGTTTCATCAGCTAATAATGTGCCAGAAACAAAACATGGAAACATGTATCTGCAGTGTATCGAGAAAATTAATGTATTGGATTCTCTAGACAGTGAAGGTCCAGAAAATATTCATTTAATACTTCGATTTTTATTTTATTTTATTTATTTTATTTTATTTTATTTTTTACTTCTAGAGCCTATATTAACAGCATTGGCTTGCAAGATAGCTGTTGGCATGTAGCCACCCAGTAGTTGCTATAAGAGACCTAATGTCATTTTATGGGATTGCAGTTATGTCTGTAGCACCAGCAGTTTGCATCCTGCCTGAGGGGAGCAGTTTTGCAAATTATTTACTACATGCAGATGTTTTTATTCTCACATTTAATATGTCAGGGTTACTTCCACGTGTATTAACCTCATTTTACTATTTGTTCAAACTCCTTCAGCATTTATATGGTAGAAATATGTTTTCTAAATGTTTGTGTGTTATGCATATAAAAGAAATATATGTTGCTCAGTAACCACGTCTCTGTCTCTTGTGTCTCGTTCCCTTCTCCTGCTTTGGATTGTATGCATTACATACATACAATCTGATGGAGACAATATTTAAAATGGACATGCTCTGTCCCTTTCTTTTCTCGTAAAAATCTTAATATAAATAAGTTATTTATCAAGCTTCCTTTTTATTTTTTATTTTTTATTTTTTTTTTCAAGTTTGAGATAAGTATGACAATTCGGTATCTCTTCGGTGATTTAAAACAGACTGGATTAAGCAAGATTGTTAAAATCCTTCATTATGGTGTACATATCTGGATTCTGAGATCAGTAAATATTCACTGTAAATGGTTCCACTGCTCGTTAAAAATAGCTGGAGTAAATTCTTATGTTAGTATGATTATGATGGCTGTAAGGGATGAGAATTAATTGGAATTAGGCTTCTGCATTTCATATTATAATGCTTTAGCTTTTGTGTAGTAATACTGGGCTTGATCTACAAATACTGTTTTATGTGATTCAGTCCTCTAAAGACAACATTTGCCATTAATTGCTTTTTTTATGTAACAGGTTAATAAATTATACAAAACAAATCCCTCTCCCCCAAGGACTTCTTTATTTCAAATTGCCAATCTGTTTTCTAATTAAGATGTTTTCTATTTGGAAATCCAGAAATAAATAACTTTACCAGTGAACTGTGTATCTGTGTTTGACAAGATGTTAATTTTGTAAATTCAAAGAGCTGGTAACAAATAAAAACAAACATTGCAAGCTGTATTGTGTTATTAAAGAATTATTGCAACGTGCTCTCATAAAAAGCAGCAAGCTCTGTGGTGGAATGAAATATAAAAAGCATAACCTCAGTGCTCTTTG
Organism: Alectoris magna; assembly: GCA_030625065.1. NCBI lineage: Eukaryota > Metazoa > Chordata > Aves > Galliformes > Phasianidae > Alectoris > Alectoris magna. The sequence continues at coordinate 80,673,060 of CM060562.1, read as the reverse complement.
AGGAAAAAAAAAACCTATCACTATTAAAGCTATCAGGAAGAGTTTTATAGCATTATTTTAAGTCGAGTCAGGCTAAACTACTGGAAAAAAATACTTCCCCTAAAACTTGAAACAAAAACATAAGTTCAAAATATCCCTTGGATGTATCGCACTCAATGCAGCTCATAGAAGTGACTGTTCAAAAGTATGTAACATACATTTTGTCAAAGCAAATTTTGTTTAAAATTTTCAGCATTCAGTACTTGCAGCTGTCAATTACTGGTGCTACAGTGGAGACATAAAAACTGATGCTGCTTGCCTTTTCCCTTCTTGAATGTAAACTGTGCAAATTAGGGGATTTTTGGAATCAGAAACGAAAGAAAGGCTTCATCCGTACTTTGAGTTTGTATCCAGAAATCCTCCTTTTATGGAACAGAGATTTTATTGACTACCTTTTTTGAAAATCTCTATCTATATTTTGTTATATATAAATATATATTAAAAGAAGCTCATCATGCTTATTATTTATCTAGAATAGGATTCATTTCATCCTTACAGGAGTAGATAATACACAGTTGAAAATTTGCAAGGGGAAAAAATAGCTAATATAAATGTAACATTCCTCTACAAAATGATACAGAATAAGTAAGTTTTCTTAACTGTTTGAACCCACACCTTAGTTCAAGACAATTGCATACCTGAAATAAAAATAACAGAAAAGAAAGTGAATCTCTAAGGTGATAAGGGTTTTCTCTGTAGCGTTCTTTGAATGTATATGTTCTGAATTTTGCCATCCTATCCTCTGTATATAAATGTATTTCTTATAGTACAGTCTACGGATATGATGCAAAATTCAGAAATCTAGTTGACAGAAATTTCGTAATTGGATTAAACCTCTGCAAGCAGTCACTGGGTTCTTGGGTGTAAATTCTGCAGTTATTTTCTGCAGAAAGGTAGTCCTTCGTGTTTTCCTACAGTTTGTCTTACGTAATGGGCCTTAACTTTATTTTTAATCTTATTTCTACAACAGCAGCTGAACTCCAAGAGAAATATTAAAACTCCATACCAATCTATCCGATCATGTTAGTCTTTAACGTTGACTTTTGATTTGTCACAACATTTCTGTGAAAAAAGAGTTCCCTGTTGTCATATAGCAGCTCTGTAGTCATGTGATATTGTTTAAGCTCTCCATCTCTTTTGGGTATCTGTAGTGTTGCTAAATAAGAGTAGCATGAGAGAGGAACATGAAACGTTGCAGAAATAACTGATTTTTTAACAGAAGTTCTCTCAGCTTCAGGAATAGTTTACAGAGAAGAATAAAAAAGGTTTCCTGAGCAGTGTCAATGAACAGGGAAAAATGAACTAGATCCAAAACATATGGAAATAAAAAGACCAAAGAAGGATATATAATTATTAGTATCATTTCCAAATCATACATCTTACTTAGTTACACATTAAATAGCATCATTTACTGTTACTTATCGAAGTGTCTGCATATGGAAGTTTGTTTGCTGTATGTATAGGATGATGCAGATTCCCTTTTACAGAAGGAAGAACTGGAGCAATAAACTCTTAAGTGTTTTCTTACTGGCCAGATGCCTAAAAGCTCTTTCTCTAAACTGTACCAGATTGCTGCGTTTTTCTATAAGATGTAGAAGGATGAGTAATACTTTCTTTCGATAATGTCCAAAATGAGTTTGTTTTTTCATCCCTTTTGTACCATTCCATATCTCTGTAAATACCTGCAGTTCTCAGTTCTACATGTTTTCAATGGTTTCGCACTGATTTAGCAACACTCTGAATTCAAACCTGAGAGGTTCTCTGATGAGAGTAAAGCACACACTTCCGGACCTTACTGAATGATAGTGTGAAGCTAAAATTAACTTGGGTGAAGTTTTTCACATGAGCTAGAATACGATACTTTAAGGAAATAGTGGGTCTGTACAGTACAGTAACAGAGGCTATGTTTAAAATAGAATCCTGCAACATCTGGCAAATCCTTGTTTTCAACATTTATTCTACAAATCAAGGCACAAGATTCTTCTGCGGTGTCACCTGTGATACATTTGACTGATTGTTCTGAATTTCAGAGGTTGGAACTGTACTTCTGAGTTGTTTTGAACTCTTCCCAAATTCACGTCGAGCATCAAAGGTCAAAAGAAAAGAATGTTTCTGACTACAAAGTCTTTATGGAATATAACCACGTATGTTACCAGAGGTGTTGAGTGAAATTCAGGGAAATGAAGGTGATTGGCAAAGGTCATATCGATTAACTGAGGTCAGAATTTTACTTCTGCAGTTCAGAAGCAGGAAGAAGAGCAATGATTTTCTTCTGTCTGATCTCTTTAAAATTAAGACATTTTGGATGTATTGCACTAATAACCATTATGTTTCCTTCTGAGCATTTTTCTCTAACAAAAAAGTTATCTTTTGCTTCATTTGAATTTTGGTATCTAATATATACTAAACAAGTGTGATTTCTTTCATAGCTGTTTTCAAAATGGGACTTTAAAGCAGGTAATGCTGAATCAGAAAACCTGTAACTATTTTGCTTCAAAACCATTCAATTTTTTAAGATTTTTCCTAATGTCTTTCCTTGGAAGACATGAGATTTTCAAGTTGTCTCTCTTAAATAAGCAGAGACTTACTGACGGCTTTCAGTTTGCATTCTCTGTAGTACTAGAACACTTTGAGCAGCACTATCCCTTATATGCACAAATGGTATGGGGTAAATCCGCTAAATTTATAACTGTGCTCTTCTATCACTCTTTTAAATACTGCACTGTTCCTGTGCTTTTAGGCTTATGCAGTGGATGTCTTCTAATTTTCCTTAAACAGAGCTGGATGAGATATATTTAATATTCTAGTTATGTTTTTCTATGATATGGTTGCGCAGGTGCAAAAAATCTGGCACAAAAATGTGTGCAGCAGATGTCGCAGCATCCTGTTCTTCATCAGGTGAACAGTTGTTTCCCATACCGTCTAGCTTTTAGCAGCAGCTGTGAACCAAAATCCATTTAAGATAGGCTATTTGATGGGCCAGTCAATTGTTTTTCAAGCTTAAGAGGGAAGATGGGTTAGAAATTTGCCTATAGACTATACATTTTTTTTTAATTAGCATATAACACTTGCTAGCTCTATTATTTTTCTGAGTGTAATGCCACCAATTAAGAACATCATCTTGTTTGCTCGCTTTGAAGAGTTGTGACTTCGTTTTTTGGGACTAAATACTTAGTTTGTGACAAACGTAACTGTAATTCTCACAGCCACCTGCATGTTTTATTTCCTTCAAAGAAATATGCCACTTCAAATGAACAGAAGTGGTAGCTGGAGAAGAACTGTTATGTTCATGGTGTGTTACAAGTACTGCCATATATCATGATGTATATAAAGCACAGTATGGTAGAGTTTGGCTGTCATGAATTGCAAGGCAACATTCATTGACAATAAAGATGTCTTCAGTTTCTTCATTTGTGCACTCTGGAAAGCAAATAGATATGCTAAGATATGGTGGAAAATGAGGTAATAATTAACATCAACATTAGTTTAATGTGAGAAACTACATTCGCTTGTTGTCAGTGATCTATGCCTTCGCTCTTGTAGTTGAGACTAGCAATATTCAAAACCCTATTATATATTCAGCTATTAAATATTATAACAGTTTATATGTATTCCCACAGGTTATTTTCAGATTAATGTGGTGCAATATTTTGTGCCCTGGTCGGTTGAGTAAAGAAATTCAGTCATTGCCAAGTCTTATCTCTGATTAGAACAAAAATTGTGTTTATTTGTGTAAAACATGGGTTTTACTCGTGGAGTTGGAGGTGTGGAAATGCATTCAAGTTCAAATTCATAATTTCCACAAGGGCTTAGCACTTCTCAGGAAGAGTCTTAATTGTAGAAAGGTACAGAGAAATTTAAATATGATGTTTGTATGTCCAAGAAATAATATGCACTGTTAGATTACATAGATTTTCTGTATGTTTAAAACTGGTGCAGGAAAGAAACTCTTGCTCCTTTGTTCCTAACATATTTGTTTTTTGGCAGCATTTGTGTGGATGTATAGCAGATGTACTAAGTATAACCTAAGTACAGCTTAATGTAGCACACATGTAGCAAATGAAAATAACATTAATAGAAGTTGTTATTTTAATATGGACCTTTGGGCAAAAGGAAGCAATGTTCTGGTCTGGACTACTTATACTGTGATATAAATAGAAGGTTTCAGTTTCCAGGACTGTCAGTCTGGCAAAGTTCATTTGACCTCAATTTGTGATGCAAGACTCCTGCAAATAATGGCCTCACTAACATTTATTCTGTTTCTGTTAATAGGAGGAATGCTTTTTGAATTTAGAGGCTCCTATTTCAAGAGTCTGTGGCTATGACACTCCTTTCCCTCACATCTTTGAGCCTTTCTACATCCCAGACAAATGGAAATGCTATGATGCCCTTCGAAAAATGATTAACTACTGAGCAGTAACACAGGTGAGAAATACTGTTGTACAGTGGTAGTTTGCTTGTAAACTGTTTTAACAGAGTGATTGCAAGGTTTGAGGATAAAGTACTACTCCTTCATTTATTTTTCTTTAACAGGAATGGTTTGTAATGGCTTTGGGTCTTCAGTCTGAAAAGTGTCTGAATGTTTTTTAGTAGTGCCATTGAAGTCAGTGTTTGAAATTAATTATCTTCCTTAATCAGAAGATTAAATTGCTTGTATCCTGTCAAGCACGATCAGATATATTTTCACCTATATTTAAAGACTGTTATTTCACAGGAAAATCATATTTTTGAATTGTGTTTTTCATTCCTTGGGTGGACTTGTAATCCTGTGAAGTAGCAAGTCCTGATTTACACTGAATATAGGCACTGAATGACAAATGTGCACAGAGCACTGGAAGTGTAGAAAGCATTTGTAGTGTTCTGCAGTTCTATTCAAATGTGGCTATAGGGCTTATATTTGTGTTCTAAAAAATCCATTCTTCTATCTAACTTGCATGTAATGTGATTGCAGAGAGATTTCTATTTGCAGATCCTTCAGGTACCCTAGCCTATGAAGTAGTCTATTGTTATCACATCTCTATTGTCTTTGTCTTTGATTTCATTTAATATCATACCAAGCAGTATTTGGCTGTCCATTGGCCAACCACGACTTCAGAAATGATCAGATGTTCTCACTCTCACTGTAGAACTCTTGGTTTATAATCAAAGTTTAATCATCCATTGTGTTCTGATCTTCCTTTAATTAAGTGAATCGATAGCTTTTGAGATTGAGTCTCAATAAGAAAAAAGCATGCAGATGAAACCGTAACTGGCCAATTTTCTTTTAAAGCAAAGAGATTCTCTTATAGGTAGAGGAATTTGTAGCTATTGATGCTGAAGACCTTGGGTCTCAGGTAGGCCCTATATTAGGAGCGCCCTCTTGTGTCCGTTTTTCTCAAACCTTAAGCTGTGAATTCGATTTAGGTCCAGGAGAGATAGTTGTCAGCACCTTAATGTTAATCTCGTTTGTGTACATACTTTCTTCCAGGATGACTTTTTGCATTTCACCATCTTTGTTTCCCGTGGTAGCTGAAAATTGAATTCCTGTATGCAAAGTGGGAAATCTATGTAGTTCCCCCATACAGTGTGTCTCCAAAATCACCCATTATTGACGTACTGTGGCATTTCTGAGGAGAATATTGCGAACTCTTCAAAAGAGTATGCTGTCTTTTTCACAACAGTTATTCTTGCCTTTTATCTGAGTTTAACGTTTTCAACCTGTGTTGACAGTGCCGCACATGCACATGGTTGCTTATCTTGAGGTTGACATTACAGATTCTTTTCTTGCTCAAAGATAGAGTTTGACAATGCACACAATGCACACGAGAAAAATCTGTGTATTTCAGCAGCTTCTTAGTTATTAAAATTTATAGCTAGGTTAGGTGTAAGACAAATAGCTTCAAGGTAGGCATCTAGGTTCCAGACAACCCCTTGTAGCTGGGAAAAAAGATAAAGAGAGAAGAAGCAGTGAGATTAAGATGGATGTGCAGTTCCTGGGTAGTGGTGTCTGGCTGCTCACTTGGGGAGGTAAAATAGAAGAGAAGAAAGAGAAGAAGAAACAGAGGAAAGCAGACAACAAAGTATATAAAACACACTCTTGAACACAAATATATTGAGGGAAGCTGTAGAAAATTGCCAAGTGGCTTTCTTTTACCTTTGCAGCTTTATCTACCATGTTTGCATGTTCTGGTTTATTGTTAAATTATGAATACTAAAGCTGCTAACAGATGACCTGCGTAAGACTTCGAGTGTTTATGTAAGATGACAAGGTTTGTATTACAAATTTAGCCCCTAACATTATCAAGTTATCACACTTTTAACTTAATTATGGAACTTTTTTTCGTTGTTGTTTTGTTGTATTTAAAAGTTTAAGCATGGTTCTTAAGGGTTTAAAGATGTTATGAATGAAGGAGGTTCATTTGCATTTATTTTTCTTTTCGAGCATGTATTTGAAGTGTTATCAACACCAAATGTGTTTTGCTCAGAACCAGTGCTACAGCTGGGAGAGGCTTGCGAGTGGCAGCAATACTTGCCCTTTCACATCCGCTAACTTGAGCTGGGAAACAGCAAGAGACCTGTGAGATAGATAGTTTAGTAACTGTTCTCTGCAGATAATTACTATTGCCCTTGTTATTAGGCAGTGCCTCATAAATGTTAACTTGAGGCACAGGAAAATTATCACTCCTCTCCCCATTTGTTGAATAAAATTAAGAGACTGGGCAATACATGCATATATTTAACTTGAGACTAATAACCAGTTTTTTTTCATCACAGAATCCCAAATGTTGTAGGCTAGGCAGCCTGCCTTTCATACTACACTGTCTGTAACCCATAGGATAAACAACCTCCAGAGGCTTGAGTAGATCACAGCATTCCTGACTTACAATATTTGGATGACAAAATAATGCTGGATGACAAAAAAAAGCATGAAAATGGCCAGTAAATAATGTCTTATTTCTCAATCCAAATAAAAGTTAACACAGTCTGCTAGTGCTATGAGTTAAGATGGCTTTTTGCTAGATTGTACCTAAGGATCTTAATCTTGCATTCAAACCTTCCTGAGAATCTTTGTAGTCTGTAGTAAAGGTATTGGCTGCAGTTTTTTACAGGACCTCTCATCAATGTAATAACATTAATAGGATATCTAGTAGAGCTCTGACAAAAAAAGCAACACAACTCTTTGCTTAGCATTCACATACTAGAGTGGGATGGAAGATACTTTTTTGCATAAATGGCAGGAATTAGTATTGTCTTCTCACTAGACATCAGCATTTAGTTACAGCATTTCTAATTTCTGCTCTCTGCTTGGGCAGCATTAAGAATGTGATGAAACTTTTAAGACATCGAGTAAATACACTGTTAGACACCTTGCTGTTCAGATGGTGTTTACATCACATTGCATAATTAGGCAACTTGAAGGAGAGCATCTCAGTTCACTTATCTTTAACTTCCTTTTCACCAATGGTTAGAAATGGATTTATCAAAATGTATGTGTGATAAAGGATCTTTTCTTAATATACTGCAGAGAGCATTATAAATTTAAAAAGGGAGATTACCATGAAAAATGGTAGGTGTTTAAATTGTGGATATTACTTTCTGCCTTAAGATATATAATTTATTTTATTATCTTCTTCTGCAGAGCTAAGAGGAAAAACAGGAAAATACAGAAGTCTTCAAAACTCTTGGCACTTACTAAAAGTGATTTTGGAATTCACATAGCAGACTGTTTTCTCTGAACTCAACTATCCTTAGTATTTATCTTGGCTGTTATTCAGAAAGTTCAAATCCTCATTAATTATGAAATTGGTGATGGACAAGTGATTGCTATAATAAGTAGTGTCAGATGTATTTAAAGGTATTCCAGATGTTCTATGAATGCTACACATTGCAGTGGTTCACAAGGTTACATCTCTAAACTTAATTGTGTAAATATTAGAAGCAGAATTTTATTCAATAAAATGTATTATACAGATGTGGTCTCTTGGTTCTTATTGTTTTGGGAAATCCCAAAGAAGCTATTGGAATTTTCACTGTATTTTCAACAAAATAAACCTTGGACAGCCAGACCAGCTGGTGCCTCTGGTGTGACTAAGACCCCTTTAACCTGTTTGGTGAGCTGTCTTTCAGCTGACTGTACTTCATATGTAAAATGGCCCCAAATACCAATTTTCCTTCCTGCAAAGGAAATGAAAACTCCATTTTTTCTTGAGGGAGGAGAGATTTTGTTGCATCATTGTTACAGCTGAGAAGCTCCATTGGTTCACCCCAATGCAAGATCTCTCTTCAATATTTTTCTTCTAGAAGTGGAATGTGTTTGCATGTAAGCTATTTTTTTAAAAACATGCCAATACACTGCAAGATTCATGTTGCTGGTGGGAGAGGAGACACTGCACGTAACATTTTCTGTTGCTGAGAGAGCACAGAAATGCAGAATTACAAAAAAAAAGACTGTACAGTAAAATTAAACCGGAATGTTTTTTTCCTACTAATATAAACAACACTGAATGTCACAAAGTACAAAAAGAATTCCAGCCTTCCAGGCTGAGGGCTTCTGAGATCAGTGGAGGTTTGCCAGGTTTTTGATAGTATCCTTTTTTCTGTATGACAAGCTAAGGACAGAATAAAGACGTTTGCTATGAAAGTTGTCCTCTCTTGTCCTACATTCCAGGACTGCTGAAAAAGCAGCAGATCTAGCACAGTAGTTTCAAAGCCTGTTACTGAATTCCTTTGGTAACAGCTTTTCTCACTTTTCCACCATCTAAACTGTGAATTGGGGCAGTCTATTCTCTCTGTACAAATGAATCTACATGCAATAACATGTTGCTTCATAATTTTGGAGAGATGGAGTAGAGGGATGAGAAGGTGGGAAGAAGTTTGCCAGTAGCCAAATAACATCTCTACTCTAATTAAGGGAGATCCTCCAGGGAGAAAGAGAAATACCTTTTGTATCTGTTCAAGGCAATCCTCAGGATGATGGTTGAAACACCCCAAAGATGAAGCTCAGGAGAGTAACTTAACTCTGAATGTCAGTGGATATTCTCTCCCTGTGTCTGTCCATCATCCTTTATGATGATCTTGGGGATTGGAGCAGATCCATTGAAATCCAGGAGAAGCTTCGCTTTTGGACCAGCACTCTCAGGAGTGTTAGCATAGGTGTCAGAGTACTTTGCCCACATCCCAAAGCAGCTTCACAGGGCTACCAGGCAACTTTCATCACACTCTCCCAAACCTCAGGAGCAATCCTTGTTGTCTGCTTTGTTGTTTCTAAGATGGGCTGATGCTTGCTTTCCAGTAGAACTCAATTCAAAGATCCAGGTTCAAAAGATATTTACCAACGGAAGGTGCTTAATTATAATACTTCAGGTCCTGCTGCCATGTTGTCTAAGATTCTGCATTCATAGTTTGTTGCCCACATTTTCTTACAGGAAGGAAAGGAGGAGGAAGACATTATGTCGTAACACAACCAAAAAGTTGACAGTTAGTTAATATTTCTGATCAAAATGACATTATTAGTCAAGTCTTCTGTAAATGTCTTCTGCCTGTAAGTCTTCTGTAAATGCTGTGTATAGAATTTGTGAACTGTTTTAAATACACTGGGTGCATTATGTATTTTATATTTTGTCCCATGTGACGGTAACGGTTTCATTTTTATGAAGAAAAATGAATTTTTAAATTTCTCTTTGTAGAAAATGGATAGATATTTTATTAACTGTATTTTTAAAATGTGCTGTTACTGTATTTTAAAGCATATAAAATAATTTCAGTACTGCCAAATTAAAATGTGCTGTCTTTAATAGCCTTAATGCTATATGCCTCGTATTTGTAGATACAGGCACTTTCAAATGTATTGCAGAGTTTAAAATCAACATACGTGCATGGAAATACAGAGCTAATGTATTTCTCAATAAACATGTAGAAAATATTTTCTCTTAATGCAGACAACTACACTGTTTGAAGAGCATTTTTTCTGCTTTCAGCGAATTGCGATGTGTTATTTTTTAATCGTATAAAAATTGCTCCTCTCTCCTCCACTTTTGTAACAGAATCTTTTTCCCAGGCAAAGGCGGTTTGTGCTCGAAGGTACTGTGCTGTTCCCACAAACCTGCCTAGATGGCACTGTGCACTCGTGTAACCTCACAGGTGCTGCTGCTGAAAGAGTGTTGTGGAAAAATAATTTATGGCTCTAATTGGAAAGGAAGGTGTATGCCGATACATACAAATAACTGTCTCATTAAATTCGCTAATATAAACCAAAGACGATTCATGGTTGTTGTGTTTTGTTTTGTTTTGTTTTTTTTTTTCCTTTGCTGCTAAGGTTTCTTAATTAGATTAATTATATCATGCATAAGACATGAGATGGAATATTGTCCAATTTACCCTGGAATAACCTACTGGTAGTTTCACTACTACAGTCTCCATCTAAAGAAAAATCTTGTCACTGCTCCTTTCTATTAGTGCAGAAACTTAGAAATCTATCGAGTCGTGCTCATTTAATATTAATTGCTAGAAATAAATAATCACTGTATGTAGTTCAGTGCTGAAATTCAAGAAGGACATACAGAGCCTTCGTGGGACCACAGATTTATTAACTGCAAAGACGTGTACACTTGTCTCCGTGCATACAGCTAAGACTGTAGTGCCATAAAAACTTTGCAGTAATAAGCATTGCACCAATTAATAAAAAAATTATTTAAATCACTTGAAGTGTTCTCCTTGGTGTAACTGTGTGTTTTTACTAGAGGATTACGTGGCAGCATATTCTCACCATGGTAGCCAGGAGTCTTGGCGCAATGACGTTCCACTCTTATGGTCTGATAATCAATTCTGTACTCATGAATCTTTTCAGACAGCTATCTTGCTTCCGTGGCTAAAAAACAGTGTTCACAGTGCTCGGATGTATTGCTGAACCTCTGTTCTAGCAACATAACTTCAGAGGCAGCAACTGAAAGGCATCCATTCAACAAGCTGGCGGAGATTGTTATCATAGCAACTCATGGGGTTCAGTGAGCATTTTATGTTCATAACAAAATAAGCTGACACAATCTGTGAGTCCTGCCAGATTTCAGTAGACCTGAAATAAGGATGCAGTTCTTTTGTAGCTCTTCTGCTGCCTAGCAGCTCCACAAGGTACGTGTTTGTTAGATACAGGAGACGTACATCTGACTGCAGTATAAACAAGAATTTTAGAACTTAATTCATTTGCTTATGCTTTGGCGTCAAGTACCATTGGGGTATCCTGCAGGGTCTCTAACCACCACTGCTGTAGGTCTGATGTGATATATCTATCTGCCAACCCCATGTGTATCTTGGGTGCTTTAGGGCGTCTCAGATGGCACTAGGTGCTTCTGTTCAGGCATATAAATGGAGCCCTTTGTTTTCTGGTGCTTGGATAGCTGTTACCTGACTATTTTTTCTGCGAGCTTACATAAAATGCTAGTGCTGAGATGATTAGCGTATGCCTCAATTTTCAAAATAAATTGCTGAAATCCCCAGTAAGTACGTAAGATGGGATACAGGACAAGTTGTGCATGCGAAAGAAAGGGTTGTCATCTGGCTGATGGGCTGACACTGTGCTTGGGAGTTGGTTCCTTTAGGAGAATAATTTAGAGCAAAATTCCAATCTTGTAAATGTCCCCTGGCTGCAGCTCTTAAAGTTTCAGTTTTTTACTGAATCTCAGTAGACAGCATGTGGGCAGGATCCGGTTCAAGTTCAGCAAAGCCAAGAGGAACAGTGGTGAGTTAATGGGATATGTGGAAGGTGCAATCCCACTGCTTCCTGAAGGAGCTTGTGCGTGGGATTCAGCTCAGGGTTAAAGCCACCTATATTTAAGTGCTAAACTATATGTGTGTTTGGCTGAGCAGAGCAGTTGAGCTTGCTAGTAAGAGTTTTTAGGGTAATCTGACTCATTCGGTAAGCTGAACTGATTGTATTGACTGCCTCGTGTTGTTCATGCATAGTGCCAAATAAGAGGCTGTAATGTATCCTGCCTGGCTTTCACTTGGAAGTCTGGAGGGGTTCAGATCTGCCATAAGTCCTCAGTCACACCTTCTAGCTCAGGTCTTGCGTCTCGGTCATTCCCAGCATCTCTGCTTGATGAGATCTAATTCTCCAGTGGATGCAATAGAATCACAGCCCAAAAGTGAACGGTGGAGTTTAGATGTTTAACTAAAGCTGAAATTGTCCATTCCATGCTCTTGGCAGAAGGGCAAGAGAGCAGGTGGATGCTGGGTGCAAGAAGCTGGGAGAAGATGGTCTGTCCCTCAGCCTCCTGGTGCTGGCTCCACTGGTATGTAATGTTGTGCTAGTTGTCCCCACTCCTGTACCAGGGGTCTAAATGATCTCGTTAGCCACAGTGATTAATTTTATCATCACATTTGAATATATTTCATATATTCATATTACAAGTGCAACAGTGAGTCACTTCCAGCTTTGGGTTTATGTTACTTTCTTTGAAATATTTGTAAGTTCTTTTCTTGCCTTTTTTTTTAAAACTTAATTTTTGTTTCTTTTGGGGGAAAAAAAAAGCCAAAACAATCATCACACATTATGGGCAGAAACTTGAATCTGTTCTTGCTCATGTAGGTCAGTGGATAAGTATTCCACAACAGACAGTAATGTGCCATCAGTGTTTGAAAAGGATTCCCTGTTGATTCCTGTGTCTAGTTAATTACTTTTATATGATAATTAAATCATTCCCATTTACTCTCTCTCCATTTGCTTGCAGCTGAGTACTTGCTGAAAACAGAAATTGTCTGAATTTGTTACGCATCTTGTTGCACTGCTTTTACAGTGTTTGCAAGCGCTGTATTTTGTGAGCTGCTGCTAGCTCCAGTTTTGTGCATCCCGAGAAGATTTTAGCTAAGTGACCTGGGCTGCAGATGGACAATTTCTTTCCAGTCATTTCACCACAGTCCTTTCCAGCACCCTGGTGATGAAGCGGTGCAGATGAGCATGGCTGTTACCCTCCTGGCTGAACTTTTTGGTTAACTCTGCTGTGCTTGTCCCAGTGGAGAGCCTGCTGCTGGTGGAGGAGCACAGCTGGAGGTGCTGGGATCTTCCTTTGGGTCTTGGGGGGAGCTAGCAGAGACAACACTGATGCTTCTACCCATGCACCTGAGTGTCAGCAAGAACCTCCACTGTACAAAAGCAGTTTGGCTTGCCAGGGGTCTGGCATAAGCCAAATGAATGGTAAAGCCATTGCCCTCTTCCCTTCATGCAGAGGACCTTACTGAGGTATGACTGATGGAAGATAACGTCAGCCTGTGAAGTGATGCCAGAACCCTGAGAGTCCCTTTCGCTTCACCCTGGGTCAGGTAAGGAGCATTCACACAAACAGTTCCTCTGTCTGAGCTGGGGCAGTGAAACTGCATGGATGATGTAGGGATGGCGACCTTCATTGGGTGACAGAAGAACTCTGCGCAATGACAATGCAGGCAGCAGCCCAACAGTGCCTTCATCCAGCAGCTGAGTCAGAGCAACCTGATACATGGCAGGCAGGAAATAAGCCGTGACGGAGACAGATGGAGGAGCCAGATCATCTCTGCATGCTTGGAGACGGGGCCTGGCTGGCCTTGAACAACATATCCAGGTGGTAGGTCTCAATGGCAGGTGGGATGTGATTGCACAGAGGAGGCATAAGGGAAAGATTGCTGCTCAGTGGCAACCTGGGACTTGGCAGGCTCTGAATGACTCAACACCTGCACACATTTGCAGTGCAGTACTACAGCTTTCCATGTGCTCAGATAGCTCAGCTAACTCAAACTAACTCTTTGCTAACCCAGGGCATTGTAACAGAGGGTCAGCTTAAATATGGTTTTTGCTTGTTTGTTTGTTTGTTTGGTTTTTGGCTAGTTTGTGGAGAAGATGTTGGGGGTACCTCCAGCAGGATCCATGGATGCAAGCCAGCACTGTAGGCTTTCCTTGCCTGGTGCAGAGCAGTACCTGAAGTCAAGGCAGGACACTTGAGAGGTATGTGTCACATATTAGTGTTTGGCTCAGTTTTTTTTTTATCCCATAGAAAACACCAAGCTTGTGCCTGCTGTGATACTAAAGGCCTAATGTCTACAGGCATGACGTCAGGGATGTTCAAAGATGCCTCTCAAGTGAGCAGTGAGGCAGTGGAAGAACTAAGCACAACCTTGTTCCAGTGCACTTTGAATTGGTTATCAAGCCATTCCTCATTTGGTGTTTGCTTCACTTAAGGTAGCTGCAGCAATGGCTGGTGAATGTTAAAATGTCAGAGATTTGAAGAGCAGAGACAATCTGCAGTCTTTACTTCCTTTGACTGTCCCTTAATCCTTTCCTTGCTGGCTTTGTTCTTTGACATAACCAACCAATGCTCCCTGTAGCATGGAGGAAACTTTGCTGCTCCGTGGAGGGACTGCTGGTCCCAGCCCCAACCCCATAGAACCAAACAATTCATTGCATCATTGCAAGAACTGCCTGAGCTCAGCCTGCTGTTTTGAGGAGGGGGATGCTCAAGTTGTTGGTATGGTTAAAATAATCTCAGTGAAGCATAGCTGTAAAAGCAAACTGGAATTTATGTGTGTGTGTGTGTGTTTGTGTATCTGTACATACTCATTGAACAGAGTGAGGCTGCTCTTGCACCAATCTGGCTCCCCGAGACTGAAGTTCAAAGTCCTTTCCCAAACGAATTTGATTATTTGTATTTTTAAAGACAGACAGTCCTTGGGTTTTAGTTCTTTCCTTCCTTTGCATTTGTTAACATCTGTCTGTATCCATAGATGAATCCTTATGATTGATCATCAAGGTATGAAAAATGAAACCATTTCCTAAGCGGGTTCTTTGGATTTATCTATCATCTGCTTATTTTTTAACCAGTGGGAACTGATAAATTAAATTGCTCTCTTGTTGCGTCTTTATGGGACTCTGCAGTCCCTTCACTAACTGGTGCTGAGCTGAGCAACCTGCTAGCCAAGCCTCTGTGCAGTCCCTTGTCATGAGGTGAGCAGCGGGGTAGGGATGGCCTTGAAATATTGCCAGGGAGAATGGAAACCATAACAACCTTACAAATCTGAGAGATAAAGTGATGAGTGTTGTTTCGTGCATGGTAGACTTGGTACACATCAGTGCTTCCAGCCCTATCGCTGTGCCCACCAAGATGGCATCTGGGCTAGTGCAGGCCTTGCCATTCTGCCATGTGTCTCTTCAGCTGGGTCAGGTGGCTGAGGGAGCCCAGTTTGCAAATGCTCCCATGCTTCTGCCTGGGAATAAGTGCTTAAGGGCAGGACCTTCGACAACAAGCTGTGGCAGGCTCAATCTGCACTCAATCCCTGTGAGCCCACCCTATTGGGCCAGAAGAATTTCAGGCTTTTCTTTGCACATCTTTCCTTTCTACAGCAGTCCAGTCATGTGGGTGGGCACTCTTTGGCCTCACCACCCGGTGTCTCCTCTGCCTGCAGTGAAAAGTGGCCTTTTCCATCATGGTGGAACACTGAGCTGTCCCCTGCCCTGAAGTGTATGCTCCTGACCTGTTTGTTTGCCAGCCCCACCAAGAAGGAGCAAGCTGAGCTTGGCTGGCAGCCATGAGGCTGCTCCCAAAGGAGCCTACCACAGTGGCATTTGGCAGGGCTGGCTGGGACTCTGTGCACTCCTGATAAGCTGGATCAGAGATGAAGATCTGTGGTATAAGCCCCATCTGCCTGAGGTGTATTTTAGGCCTTTGGCATGTTGACTGCTGATGGCACGTGTGTGTACTATATATATATGCTTTGGTGTACAGCGTGCTCCAGGTAACTGAGTATCATGGACAAAAATAAACACAACAAAATATTGCTCATACATGTTTAGAAGACTGTATATAGTCAGGCTCTCTAGCTGTGTCTCATTATCTGAAACGAGGTGTTAAGAAACATCTCAGTCAAGATTCAAGAAAGTGACAAAATGTGGTGAAGGCTATAAATCATAAACTACAAAGCAAGCCCACATCTTGCAACAAAAGCTGCTTTATTCAGGCAAGGAAGTGCACTTAGGAGTAACTTTAAATAGCAGGCATCATAAAAACTCTCAAATTCTATATAATTTGACATAATTAAATGTAGGTATTTCATCCGACTACAATTTACTGCCTTGCCCCTTGTGCCTACAATGCTGATATTCATCGTAGATTTGAGCTGTTTATTTCAGTGAACACTAACCCACCCTTGCAGAGCTCAGATTATAATTATGCTGTTCCCAAACGTCAGTCACGATCACTGCAGTTGCCTATTTGCTCACAGTCAGAGCCAGCCACAGGCAGAGAGGCACCCACAGCACACCAGATGCAAAGGCATGCAGGTAGATCTCTGAGCAAGCTGAAACCCACCCACTGTCTTTGTCTTCCTTCTGGACTTGAGCTGGCCACAGCCCTGACATTAACCTGGGAAGAGCTGCTGGCTCTGGTTGTCAGATGGTGGGTGGGCTGCTCAGGACCACCGAGGGCTGTAACCGAGGCAGCATCAACTCATCAAGAGCATTGTTTGCATGTGGGGACCCTCAGCAGCTATTGCTAAGCTCTTCACTGAGCTGCCGAAAGCAACCAGCAGCACTGCTCTGCTTTGGAGCTACAAACAAAAGGCAGTCATCGGCCAAGACTGTGGCTCAAGGTTAATTGCTGTCACCTATGCAGTGCTCCTGGTGTGCTGGAAATGTTGCAGGACATGTAATGATGTTGGTGAGATCCTTGCCTATGTCCAAAGAGAGCAGTCCATCACCGGGGGAGTACAGGTAGACCTGAGAGTGGCTGAGGATCTTCTTTCTCAGTAGGGTCAGCTCAGTCACCTTAAGAACTACCTTGTCAGTCATGTTTCTACTTCAGGCTTGAAATAGTATAATCTGTACATTGTATACTGGTACGTATCTGTGTTACATTTGCTCAGACTGGTATATACTACCAGACTGACTATTCTATAGTTGGGATGTAGTCCACACATATTATCAACGTTCAGCTTAATTTCTTGCTTCTTCTTTCCTTTCTTATCTCATCGTTGTTAGAAGGAAAAATGTGAACAAGAGACTTCTCCAGTGATTTATGTTGAGAACATCTAAAAATGTGGCCAGCAATGTACTAAACTAATTCTTTGATGCCAACTCAACACCAAAGTTGTTTTAAGTCCTGATAAATCAGCCTGCACCTCCAAGTCTTTTCATTTCTATGTTTTGCTTTTTGCTCTCTTTGAAAAAAATGTGAAAAAAAAAAACCACCAAAAAACCAACAAAAAAAAACAGTGAAAAAATACACTCAGTAGAAAAGTGCCAAGTTTCTGTTGGTCTGCCAAATGCTGGAAATTCAACCAGATAAATGAAGTAGAAGAGAGAGTTTTTAGTTTTGCTATTCTTAAAGCCACTGCATGGAAGAGCGCTGCCACATATAATAGAGCGAGAGATTTATTCCCAGAAGATAACTGTGCCAATTTTGTTACTATGAACGTGTACATCACAAAGGAAGACAGTGCGATATTCAATGTTAATAAGGGATGCAAGTGTAGTTGAAGTCAAATTTACAACACAACAGAAGCCAACATCTGTCAAATAATCACAGATAGCTTAAGTGTCTTTTTTCAAAGGCTAAATTAAATGTCATCCAAGTCACGGACTTGGATTAGGGCTCTGTACTCATAAGATGAACGTGAAAAATGTTCATTTTGGTACATTTTAGTTTGTTTGCTGGGATCCATTTTTAGCTCCAGAGACTTAAGGCGGTACTCATAGCAATGGTATCTAAAAATACTTTCACGCGGATGTAAGATTTCCAAATGGACACAATTTCTTTAACAGAAAAATCTGTCTAAACAAAGCCCTTGATTTACTTTTTTCTCACCGCTGTCTCTCAGACTTGGCTGCCCTCAGCTTGAAGCATAGGTACAGCTAAAGGCAATGAAAAACATGCAAGAAAGTGCAGAGGGGGTTAGCTGGCATGCTCAGTCATTTTCCCAGCAACACTGTCTGGGCTTTCGGGGAGAGACTGTCGTATCCATACATTTCTATTTTTACAACCTGCAGCAAACATGTTATTACAACCGAATTCAGCAAGGCCGGCTGAGAGGGCTGTAGTCCCTGCGAACATTTATGGGCATGCCCAGTGTGAAAATCAGAGCTGATTCCTTGTTTTCCATGTCCTCAGTGGGAAGCTGTGGCCAGTGCCAGGGCTCAGACCTACACTATGCCTTCAGGGTTTTGCAGAGAAATAACTGTTATAAAGTCATTTTTGGGTTTCCTGGTTTGCAGCAAGTGAAGTGGTGAACAGGTCAGTGATTTCACAGTTACTGGGATTAAAGTCCTGAGAGCGTTACTGAAGTTCCCAAATAACGAGAATAATTGAAAAAGTAAGAAGGTTTCCTATTGTATGTAACATGCCAAAAGATACAGGAAATCTATGGAAAGATAGATAGATTTTTCACTTTGACAGATCCCTTAAGATTAATAGATTTGCTGAAAATTCCTTTTGCAAGCAGTATTTATGCCAAGCATTTCCTTCTGAAGCTCACAAAATACCTGAAGGTATTAAAAACCCCACTTTCTGTACCTGTACAGCTTCCAGTTATAATAAAGTCAGTCATGTGGTGGATATGATCAAAATGATCTTTTGTAGCATTTTGGGATTGTTTACATAGTTGAAGTTTTCTAATTCAGGTCCCTGTGCCAGGAACTTGTAGCAACCTTTCCATGCTGAAATTTTTTGAAACATTATTTTTCATTATGATGTTCTCCCACAATCCCGCTTTACAGTTTGATACGAAGTGAGAAAGGCATTTAGGCATTACCTAAATGAAAGGTAGAACTGAAGCTCCAGGTGTGATCCTCACCACGAATGTTTGCTGAGGCAAGCTGTCCTGTACGAAGCATAGAAGCTTTTGCTCTTGAGACCTCCTTCGGGCAAAATTACATGAAAACATGGTGCAAGTTATCAAGAAAACACTGATTAGTTCCAGAGGGATGACTGCTGCAGTGGAGAACAGTGCATCTTGGCCAGCCCAGGGGCAACATGCTAACTGCAGCAGTAGTAATAAATGGGAATGCACACACTTAATTCCAGCAAGATCTCCAGTCTACAAGAAGAGCTTGTCTATAAGAAGGCACAGCAGCTGGTGTCAGGGAGGAAGGTTGCAGAGATGGGAGATCATGCAGTGATCATGCAGTTGCAAGGGCTCCAGAAAATGGAGCAGAGAGTCAAGGCCAATCCACGAGCCACACTGCCTCGGAAGTGGTCTCACAGTGGTGGCAACATGGAGAGAGCCTGAGGAAGGTGGCAGCACCTTGGTAAATGGCGAAAGAAACAGAGAAGCAAAACAGCAACTCTACACAGACAGTGAAGGTAAAGCCCCATCCACAAACCTACAGGTATATTAAAGGTAATGACACAGATTGGGTTAGGATGACGGACTCTGCATTTTGGGTGGGCACTTGCACTGGGGGTGGTGTGGGTGTTGCCTGGTATGCAGGCAAATGTGCCAAGCAGCATCTGAGATGGGAAGGAGACCTGAGTATGTTTTGTTTGCTTTTTGTGGAAGAGAACAGCAGCTGCAACAAGAGGCAGTAAAGGTCAGTGACGCTGAGGAATTTCATTTCCTTGGTGATCCTGTACTGGTATGGCAACAACAGACAGGCCAGAGAGAAAGCCAAGGAGGGAAGGCAGTGAAATCCCTTCAACAGGTACCAAGGTGAAGCACTGTGATACCACCATAGTGCTTGCTGGTAGTAAAGAGTTAAAACTACAGTTTGTCTCCTAATGTTGATAGAGGATAAGAGCTGAGGGAACACGCTAGCTTATGGCTCTGGAAATGTAAGAGAGAAGTGGACAAGAGGCAGTAAGCTAAGGTAGAAAAGCTGGTTGGGTCACATGCACACTGAGGTAGAAAGCAGGCAAAGTCCTACAGCCAACACAAGTCCAGAAAATGCTTGGGAATGGGAAAACATTTGGCCATGGACAGCAAAGAGCTTTGTGTCCATACAGCATTAACAATGACCTAAAAGAACTGAAGATCAGCTGTAGGGAGATAGATAGATGAAAGGGCCAGAGGCTGTGGTTTTGGCGAAATCATCTGTTGGGTTTATGTGTCATAGAGACTAAAACCAGAAAGGAACCAGAACTGTGCAGTCGCAGTTATGTCCTGCTGGGTCAGGATGAACCACTAATTTAATGTGCATGTGCTGTGTTGCTGATTCTCTCCATTTCTGAATTAAATAATAGGCCTTTTTACACCCAGAAAAATGAGTAATGCTTAGAAGCTTAACTCATACCACTTGCATTGCTTTTTTTGCTAATCTGGTTGCCAGTGATTGTAAGCATACATGGGAACCTTGGCTGTTCCCTGGTTTTCATGTATTCAATTTACTGCACCTCTGATGAATTGGAACACTGCAAACCAGGTTGCTTTTGCTGGATCCCAATGCACTTCATCTCCAGTTATTTTCCTTCCCTTTGAAACCACTGTGCATCCTGAGTCCTGCATGTTGTGGAGCAGAGCTTTCTGTCCCCTGCAACAGCTGGAGAGGTGATAGCTGTCACACGTTCATGGCCAGATGCGTGTGCATGGCTGCATGTGTGTCTGTGATAGAATGGGATGCGTCGAGTTATGAACTGTGTTTTTTATGATGTGCTGGTGCTTGCTTGGAGTCTGGATGAGGACAAGCCTGTTATATCACATTCCTGAGAGTTTGGGGAAAGATTTCTAAGGACCTTTTATAGGGTGTTACTGAAGGCCATAATAATTTAAGCGTGTGACACCAACAGTTTCTCAGTCACTAGCAGCCTTCTGGTGCCTGGCAGATGGGGACGCCAACAGAACTGATGGATCCGGTATTTTCCATCACTTCTGATGTTCATTCACTTGAGGAGGAGGTCTCTGATGTACTAATGCTTTCCCCCTGTTTGTGTACATAACTGCATATGTGATTGTCATTTCTTCTAAAAACAGTAAGACCATACTACACAGAGGAAGACCAGTGGGAGAAGAAACAGTAGTGGTCATCTATCTTAGCTCTGTTTCTGCTATTCTGGTTGACAAATTCAGAACTCCACTCATCATAAAGAGCAGAAACTGTCTCGGTTTCTATCCTGAGCAAAACTTTAAGGTGATCAACCATGGGTTCCTGGTTGCCTCAGTCCCAGAAGTATAAGGCAGGTTCCTCTCTGGATCAGTTCAGATACAGATAGTTCAGCTGAACACAGGTTTGACTTTCCACTAGAAAACGTTGCTCCCACCTTGTTCCAAAGCAATGCTAAGAATGGGGTCAAGAAATGCAATGAAATAAAACTTGGACTGACTTCAGAATAAGTTTTAGCTTTGTTTTCTGCATAATCATCTCTACTTAGATTTTTTCTTTCCCAAACCACTGATGGTAGATTAGAGACCACAATACATTTAGTCACAAATGCAGTACAGTCCAGGCCACAGACTTTCCAGATCCTGTCTAGTCACAATGTTACACAAATCTCATCAACACTGCCTGTATGTAGCTCACCAAAGAGCTCATTTTGATTAAATTTTTGTAATTATCTAAGAGGCACAGGATCTGTTTCTCTCCAAACACACATTTTTCTCCATATCAAAGACACTTATTCCCTTGTTAAGATCAAAGACACTTTACAGTGTTAGAAGTTTCTTACGTTAAGAACTAAGAAAAACAATTACAGCATGCTCATCTGATACCTCTATCAAACAATACTTCAGTATGTCCATTAGTTTTATTTTGTGCACTCTCTACTGTGCTTACTTTTTTGTTTGATTTCTTTTAACCTCAGGAGCACAGGAAGACTGGCATAAGGCACCACATCAGCTTTGGTATTCCTTTTATAATACAATCCTTGTCTTAGCTTTTTAAATTTCATAAAGCACTTGGGTACATATCCCAGGAAGTTAAGTAGGCCTATTTAGGACTGGATTATGGACTCCCATAGAGAACTGCATTACTGAATGAGAGAGACAAATTGCCCAGGCAGATGGATTTAGCAGACAGCATGGAGCTTCAGGGAGCTGTTTCTTATCACACTTATGCACACTCCGTGGAGCACATGGAGGATAGAGAAGAGGGGATGGTGTCTCACAAAGCTGCAAAATTTCTTGTGCCTCCAGAAGGGAAGAATGTCCACAAGCAAAAGCTTCAAACCTGGGGAACACAATTTCACTATTTTGGGCTCCTGATGATTTCCAAAAGAAGACTCAGGTTGAATATTAGGAAAAACTTCTCTGAAAGAGCAGTCAGGCACTGGAACAGGCTGCCCAGGAAGGCGGTGGAGTTGTCATCTGTGGAGGTGTTAAAGAACCATTTGGATATGGCACTGAGGGACGTGGTTTAGTGGGCAATACTGGTGGTAGGTGGACGGTTGGACTAGGTGATCTTAGAGGCCTATTCCAACCTTAATGATGCTATGATTCTATTCTATATGTTTCCTTTGCTTGAATTCAACAGCAAAAATGAGGTAGGTCATAATTACTTAAGGGGGCAGGGGGAAGTTCCTGCAAAAGGCTATAGCAGCTTTGATCAGAAGCACAGCCAAAAGAGAGGAGGCGGCTCTCTGTTCCTTCTCTTAGTACCCAGGGACACATTTCACACGCACCTTAGTGAGCAAAGCCCCAAAAGGTTAGCGTGAAGTAGGTGCTGGCTGTGGGACTGCTACACGTAAAACAAGAAGCAAGGCCTGAGGCAGGCTTGCCTCTGCTTCTCAAACAGTCAAAGCAACTGATCCCAGCTGCAGGAGAGCTTCCAGCTGCAGACTAATGTGGTTGAAAGGATCTAGTCAGGCTTTAGGATGAGACAGACAACTTCTTCCAGTAGAGATGGGAAGCATTAGCACCACTGTGCAAGGCTTTATGTATGATTTTGTTTAGAAAATTGCTTCCAGCTCTGATCAGCTGTGTTTTAAAAAAGGATAAACTGGAACAGATGTGGTGAAAGGCTGTAAGGGTGATCAAGGCAATGGGAACTCTATCATCCACATGAGGAATTAAAGTGACTTGCTTAAGCTTAATAAAATTGGAAAAAAAAAACAAAAAACAGGAAATTCATTAAAAAAAAAAAAAAAAAAAAAGGTGTGAAACAATTGGGAGAGAAAATAATTATTTGGGTGAAATGAAGGAAGGAGCACCCTAATCAAACAGCACTGAGAGTTGAGATGGCTTCCGGAGGAGCTCACTACCTGTACTGAAAGGTGTGCGTGGCACTGGGCACGCCTGCATCCTACTCAGAAGCCTCCCTGCATTCTGTAAAATAGGAGGTGAGCACTACCCTCATGCTGTACATTCTGCCAGGTCCACACTGCACTTCCACACTGCTGAACAACCAAATGCCTCAGTCCTATTGTGGCTCCAGCCTTTTGTCTCTGCTGCTGTTTGCTGTGTGCCATGAAGCAGAGCTGTTACAGCTGTGCTGCTCAGCTGAGGAGCTGGTAAACAGGAGTGTGGTAAAGGCAGAGATCTGCAGTCATGAAGATCTGCGAGCAGCTGAGGTAAGAGAGCTGGGACTTCAGAAGCCCCAGATACCTTTGAACAAGCCCTGCTGAAAGCCAGAGGCTCCTTTATTTTGTATCACCAAACCACTTTGAAAATCCTGACTGGACTTGCCTCTGACGGCAAAAGCCCATCTTCTGGCAACTGC
The DNA here is from genome assembly GCA_030625065.1 of Alectoris magna. Lineage (NCBI taxonomy): Eukaryota > Metazoa > Chordata > Aves > Galliformes > Phasianidae > Alectoris > Alectoris magna. Next base: position 80,649,446 of record CM060562.1, on the reverse strand, counting down.
TTCTCGGATGGGTTAGTGGGAAAAGCAGAGGCAGAGGGTGCATGGAGTGGCCTGAGGCCCGTGTGCTCTGAGTGCTTCTCCTACACCTCTGTGCCTACAGTTTTCTGCATGCTCCGAAGCACCACAGAATCACAAAATCACAGAATGGCTTGGGTTGGAAGGGACCTTTAAGATCACGTAGTTCCAACCCCCTGCTATAGGCAGGGACACCTCCCTCCAGACCAGGTTGCTCAAAGCCCCATCCAGCCTGGCCTTGAGTGCCTCTAGGGAGGAGGCATCCACAGCCTCACTGGGCAGCCTGTTCCGGTGTCTCACCACATCTCACAGTAAAGAATTTCTTCCTAATAACTAGTCTAAATATACCCTTTTCCAGTTTCAAGTCATTTTCCCTTGTCCTGTCACTAACTGCCCTTATAAGAGCTTGCAGGCGGTTTTCTTCAGGTATCCATTCATAGTCCTGCAGGGCTACTTGGAGCACACACTGGTCAGACAGCTGCAGCCTGCAAAACAAAGCCAGTTTCTGTCCTCTGCCTTTCAGAAGGTTGCATTAAAGCCTCTCCGCTTTCCCAGCAAAGGCCAACATTGGTACTGTCCAGATGTTCCCTCCCTATAGCTGGAGGTCAGTCCACAATAATCAGCTGCTCTAAGTTTATCTGTGCAAATGTATACTTTCATGTACACAGGAAGAAAAAGTGACACAGCATTTGTGTGGTTTGGATACTGTTTGCAGGGCTCCTGAGAACCATTAAAGCACTGCTGCCAGAAAGGAGGAGGACCATGATTGTTTCAATCTGGTAACAGTCTATGGGACACCTATTTGGAGGTTGCGCTCTTCATCACTCATTGTCAGCAGTTGTTAGAAGTCACGAGGAAGTGAAAGAAAGGACCCAAACTAAATCATTCCCAAGTGAGAAATGGAACAACCTAGCTGCCAGCTCTACTACCCACAGCTCCTGGGCTGCATGACAATAGAGTTTACGAAAATCACCTCTTCCCTATCCACATACTTGGGCTGTCTCCTCTTGTTTTGCTCTGAGAACTAGTTAATGATTTTCACCTGGCTTCAGATAGAAGGAACAGAGCCTATTTGTGTGGCTCTGATTTCTGTTTCATTTATCTCTGCATGTGTTGCATCTGTAGCTTTACAGAAGTTGTTTCTCAATGAATACATCCTGCAGTGCTCTAAGGGTTACCTGAGCACAACTCTAAGGAATTAATAGACTAGGAAGATCTGGTCAATGTAACAACAACAACAAAAAGACCAATTTTCTCCCAGGCAGCAGCCTAATCAGTTTTATCACAGCTCATGCATTGCTGGCAGTTGTTCTTTGAACAAGGCACGTTCGGGCTTAGTGGGCTGTTGTTGCAGTGTGTCTGGTTAATTCAATTATTTCTGTGATCACTTCTGCATCTGTAGGTTAAATTCCATTCACTGTGTCTTGGACACAAGCATAGAATGCATTAGCTGCAGAACTCCTGTCATTCCCCATAGGGAACTGTGTATTTGTTCACACACACATCAACCATATTGCAGCTGCTCCCCGCTGAGTGCTTTCCAATGCAAGAACAAATTGCCACATTGTCCCATGTACTCTGGTTATGTGTCCCCTTGTGTCACTGACCTCTCCTGAAGACTTCACTCGGACCCCACAACTCTACTGTGTTGCTTTTGTTGCAGCTGCATGGAATATAACATGGACACCTGGTCTGGAGTGATGGAGATGAGCAGTCAGCTTTCATTCCTGACAGACCAAACAGTGAAACAATGGGTTCTCTCAGAGAGCTACGGGCTCATATTTCATTAAGACTCCATTAAAAAAAAAGCAGTTTATGAATACCCAGCAAAAAAAGTCATATGGAACAGCAACACATTTTCTTCAGAACATACAAGCTTCTGTCAGGTAGCTCCAGCCTTTTTTCTCTCTCAGGGCATTCGAGAGCATGAGACCTTTTTGTCTTCCTTTCAAGAACACTGTAGACAGATATCTTTGGGAGACAGCTAGTAGGTTGTGCTTTATTCCCTTCACAAGCTTATGGGACCTTTTGAACTGCGTGGCAGAAATAACATTTTAGTGTTTGTTTATATGTTAAGTCTGCAGGGCCTGATTATTTTTAATTAGATATAAAATCCAAGGCTGAACTGTAATAATTCTCTATATTCTGGTTATTGTATTGTTGTAATGTTGGTGGAGGTGATTTTTGTATCCAACACGGAGGGTACTGCAACACATTGTGGTGAAGAAATGCTATGAGAATGTGTAAAAATAGAGCAAGATATACATATATTAAAAACACTTTTGATGGGCTAGTTCTTCAACCATCGTCCCCATTTCTGGATATGGTGCTATCTCGCTTTTCCTAAGCTATGTAAAAACAAGGTGAACAGCTGTGCTGTTAGCTATAAGAAACATCCATTTCACCTCTTGATGCATGCGTAAAAAAAAACCTACAGGTTTCTAGGGTAATTGCTCTCTGTTCAGCAACCAGTAATTAAGTGTCACTTAATCTCCAACTGACATGCAGTCAACAGAGCCCTTACTTGCAAAGCCAGCCCACCTCCCCTAGCTGCTGGCTGCTCAGCGTGTTCCTCCTCTCTTCTTACCAAGGATCCCGCCTCACACTGAAGCTGTCCCAGCCTTCTCAGCTCCCTCCTGTAAATTTCTGGTCCCTATCTAAACCTATCTATCTAAACCCTATCAATGTTGTCTGCAAGGGGCTGTTTCCGCTGCTCCTTCCCAGGAGCTGCATTAGCAGTGGTCCCTGTGGATATGTTAAGAAGAAAGTGTCTGTGGAAGGCTTTTTCCTGCATGTTTTTTTTTTTTTTTTTTTACTACTCAGCATGGAGAGCCCCATTTTAGACTGAACTCAGGTAAACTCTGGAGCTGTAGGCAGGATTTGGCATGATTCAAATAATACTTTTCTTCTACTTTCAGCTAGCAGCACCCACCATTTCTATGGTAAGTTGCTTCTGTGCCTATTTTAGTTCATGCTGAGTAAAGAATATATTTAAGAAATGTGGAAGAACATCAAGCCATAAAATAGTCCTCCGGTGAGTCACGAGGCCCAAATAGCTCTGCAAAAAGCAAAACAACCCCTGGGCAGCCACCCACACTTCTCATGCACACCAGCACCCATACATCCCTTCTTCCAAGAAGTCCTTTCCATTGAAACCCCCTCAGTTGTAGTGACCAGATTTAAGGGGTGTTACACGTGCTTAATTAATTCATATGTGGAAGGGCTTTAGAACTGGAGTCACAAGGTGTTGTACATGTCTCAGGCAGCTCATACTGCATGTCTTACTCAGTTTTTCTTTTGCAAAGTAGCTTGTAATGCAGCACAAAGTTCCCTCCATGAGATTTTAATGATGAACTAGTTGGCTTTGCCCTAAGTGTTTTCCAATCTCTGTGCTACCTTGTGATAAAAAAATACAGATACAGTTTCACCTTCTGAAACCCCTCAATAAAGCTATGCAATCAGAATTTTGGTCTATTTTTACTTTTTTTTTTTTTTTTTTTTTTTTTTTTTCAGATTTAACTTAAAGAAAGCCTTTTCTTCCTTTTCAAATCCTTAAAATCTACATTTTATAATAGAATCTGCAGGGACATCAGTGAAAAACTATTGTCTAAAAAAGTAGTTTAGACATATTCTTAATTTAAAAAATATATTTGGAAAATATTTTACGACCAAATAAAGAGTTACACAACATTATTTATTCTGGAAACATTTTTTTCCTGAGACTTCTACATGTTCATGCAATATTTTACCTACAAAAATAGTTCCTACTTTAGTACTGAGCTGGTGCACGTTAGAAGATTGTATTCATGTGGCAATAAAACAAACTTTATCTTTCACTAACAGACATCATCAGGAAACAATACTGAGATGAAGACTCGTATGACATATTTATGATTTTCAGCCCCAGGTTCAAGTTGTTGAAGAAATGTAGAGTATATGTTTTAAACATGTCACAATCAGTATCCTGATTGCCCTTGCTTTTCCAAAGTCATCCACTGTCTATCCATCTTTATCAGACTTGGTCATGATGTTACAGAAACTGCACCAAAGGCTGTAGAGGCAGTGTGAGCATCGTAACACTAGTGATTTCACAAGAAAGTTATGACTCCTCACTGCACATTTGAAAGAGAAAATTACAAATACAGTGTCAGGGCAGTATCCTGTGAGTATCCTGTGACTTCTGCGTCAACAGGATACTCAGCAGCACCACAACTTGGGTCTATCTATCATGGATTGATTTCCATTTGCACAGCTGGATGTATGAGACATTTCAAATGGTCAATTTTAGCACTGGCCTAAACATGTGCTATCAGCAGGGCCCATACAGCATTGCCCTGCTTGCCCAACTCTGCCACCTGGGTGAAGGGACCTGAGGGCCCGTTGCTCACCCTTAGGACAGTCTGCTTAAAGTTTACCTTACAGCACGAGAATTTCTTAACTTAATGATTAAAGCAGTTGTGAGAATTTGCTCAAAAAGATTCATGTAGTCCACCTCTCTGCTAAAGCAGGTTCCCTGTAGTAGATTGCACAGGAAAGCGTCCAGGTGGGTTTTGAGTATCTCCAGAGAAGATTCTACCACCTTTCAGAGCAGCCTGATCCAGTGTTCTGTCATCCTCACGATATGGGAATTCTTTCTCATGTTCAGATGGAACGTCCTGTGTTCCCGATTGTGCCCACTGCTCCTTGTCCTATTGCTGGGCACTGGTGAAAAGAGCCTGGCCCCATCCACTTGACTCTTTCCCTTTAGATATTTATAAGCATTGGTAAGATCCCCCCTTGGACTTCCTCAGACTGAAAAATCCTGGGTCTTTCAGCCTTCCCTCACAAGGGAAAATTGTGAGGAAATGCCCCTCCATGCCCTTAATCCCTTTTGGACCCTTTTGCTGGACTCTCTCCAACAGTTCCCTGTCTTTCTTGAACCGAGGAGCCCAGAACTGGCTACATTACTCCAGATGAGGCCTCACCAGAGCTGAGCAAATTGAAGGATCACCTCCCTCAACCTGCTCGTTATGCTATTTTAATGCACTCCAGGATACACCCAGTCTGTCCAGGGAGATGGGGGAGTTTGGGGTTGGAGATTAGGGGAGAGTTTTTCACACGGAGTGTGGTGGCACACTGGAAAAGGTTGCCCAGGGAGGTCGTGGATGCCCCATCCCTGGAGGCATTCAAGGCCAGGCTGGATGTGGCTCTGGGCAGGCTGGTCTAGTGGTTGGCGGCCCTGCATATGGCGGGGGAGTTGAAGCTAGATGATCAGTATGGTCCTTTCCAACCCAGGCCATTCTATGATTCATATGATTCTATGATACTGCTGACCTTCTCAGCCTCAGAGACACACTGCTGGCTCATGGCAAACCTGTTGTCCACCAGGACACCCAGGTCCTTCTCTGCAGAACTCCTTTCCAGCAGCTAAGCCCCTAAACTGTACTGATGCATTCAGAATCCCGTAAGCATTTTTCCTAATCAAGGAGCTAAAGCAGATTTGGAGCAGATTTCAGTCCATTTTCCTCCTCTTCTAAACAAGAAAACTATACCTGAAGTTGCTTTATTGTAAAATCAGTTCAGCACATCATTGCCTTGCAAATAGAAATAAAAGATCCCATTACTTCCTATTAAACAATCACTTCTACTGTGTTGCAAAATGGAAATGTCATAACCCTCCTGGCTTATTTACTATTATACAATGAGGGATGTTGTGCAATTTACCTGAGGCATGAACTAAATAAATATCCTTTATAAAGGGCAGATATCATCAACACGCAGCCTTGTTTGCTGCTTTTATTCAAAGTAGAGCTATGGGCTATTTAGAAAAGTCTTTATGGAGCAAAATGTCAAAGGTAATGGCTATTTACTCGGCTGTCACTGTTTCATATACACACACTCAGTTGCTGTATTACTTTCTGTATGCTCCTCTTGCTCGTAAACACATTTCTTCACCTGCTGTTCCCAAGGTCGAAAGTGGCCCCAGTGTGCAAGGCACGTGCAGAAGTTTAATGGGCAGCAGTTCCCAGGGCTCTGCCTTGCCATGGCCAGGTTGGATACATTCAGCACCCAGTTACTGAGCTTTTGTGACACTGATCTTGGAAACAGCAGCCCACAAAACTTGATTGCACTTATGGGCATTTTACTGCTGTCAAAGTGATACTGAACGGTTGTCCTGTGTTTGCCCCGATGACTTCATTGTGCTTATGATTGTCAGCACCTCTGATTTCAACTTTGATTTAAAGCTGCCTTTAACTATACAGGTATTTTCTGCATTTCCTTGTACCTCTTCCCACAGATATCATTGCTGCTTAGCGTATACCAAACAAACAAACAAAAAAAAACAAAAACACAAAAAAGGGTAAGTCAATAAGTCGTATAAAGCCAGCTTATAATTGTTGGTTTGATGAACTTGAAATGAAATGGTTTAGGATGTATGAGTATACATTTATGAGTAAAACCTGGACAATCACACGATGTCATAGAATTCATAGAACATCCCAAGTTGGAAGGGACATACGAGGGCCACGGAGTCCAACTCCTGGCTCCATGCAGCATCACCCAAAAATCAGATCATATGTCTTAGATGTGCTGCCTGCATCCCGATCTGCAAGGCTGCTGTGGGATGCAATTCCTGCCCAGGAGTATAACTTCTGCCCCATGGTATAATGGGAAAGTTGGAGGCTCAGCAAAGCAGGAGGGCAGGCAGGGGATGGCTCTCAGCATCTTTCCATCTAATGCTGTTTTTGTAGTGTCTCCTTGGTACCCTGCCTCTCTCATATGAGTCCATGTTATACATACAGTTGTAGCTTGGAGTATTTTGATCACAGAATTGGGAAAAAAATGTTTTAATCAAGAAATTTGGAGTATTCTCATTAGTGTAAAGGTCTGGATGGGGGCAGCTGTTTAATCTTTCATAGGGAAATTAGATATTCAACTTCACAAATTATATATTCACCTTTGACAGCTCACAGAGTTTTGTTGAAACTGTAGAAGAGGGAGCTCCTCTTCCGTGTCTTCACTGAATCCCATCAAAGGATTCATGCCTTCAACAGAACCTACCTTTCCCAAGGTGTGTGCGGATTGCCACACTGTGCTTGTGTGCATTGTGCTGCTGTATCCAAGGGCAGTGGCTGAGAGCACAACCAGATGGGAGAGAGCAGAAGAGGCACTTCTACCTGTGAAATGAGCAAAAAGGCCATAGTTCTTCAATTAAATGTAACCTCCCTATAGCATGATGATCAGTGCTGCACTGCATACAGCACCAACTGAAATAAGGAATGAGTTCCCCTTTGCAAGTGGCAAGAAAATTAAGAAATGGTTGTTGCTTATATCCTGTCCTGTTGGAGCTGTGGTGAAGTAATAATGGGTCACAGAGCACAAGAATGACTGTGTTGCAGCTCAGAAGGAGACAGGGGACCTGGGATTAAGTAGTAAAGGCATCATTTCTGAAAGTAATAAACCATGGCTATCCATGTATGAATAATAAAAATAATCTGCAAAGTGTCTGATGTTTGTCCACGGTCAGAGGGTGGACCCTGAGCTCTCCAAAACCCGGTGCCAAGTGTGCTGCTGCTTTGCAGGGAAGGCAGTGTCATGTGGGTGTGCGGGGCAGCTCCAACTCACCCCACAGGGTTCCACCAGGTGCACTCAGCCTGGGGCAGGTGCTCAGCTCCATGCATAGTTGCAGCATGGTGATACCCCAAAGCACTGCTCCAGACCCCAACCCCAGTGCAAGAGGAGCCTGTGCAGTGCTCTGGCTGAGCCTGAGGATGTTTTCAGTGAGCTGAGTCAGACTCTGAGCTGCAGTTCTGATGGGAATTCAGGCCCCTGCTCCACTGGCAGGCACTTAAGCTTAGGCGTCTTAGCACTGCATTGCATCCTGGCTGAAGTGTTCCCACCGGGAGAAACAACAGCTTCTTGCAAGTGAGCCTTTTTTTCCTGCTCTTTTAAAAATGCCTTTAAGCACACCCAGGGGTGAAACCAAACAGCAATTAAATAAACCCAACAGGAAGAACTAATCGTGAACAATGACTCCTAATGACTGCCTGCAATCAAACAACTCAGGCTCTCTGAGCCAGGAGCTCCTTTCAAGCTCTCTAGCGTGGCTTCTCAAGGCTCCCTTTGCAGGAAACAAGAACAAAAATGTAGCAACTTTTTTAAAAATCATAGAATCATAGAATGGCCTGGGTTTCCAAGCTTCTGTTTGATGGGAGATTAAAAGAAGGGAACTATGGTATTTGGGCTGCAAGGAGAAAGCGGTACCTGATAGGCCAGATGAAGTCCAGCAGGTAACGGGTGGCATTCATGTTTTTGCAGAGCTGATGTTAGAAGTGAACAGAAGAAACCCCATGTGCCAGCACGGGCTGTCGCAGTGAGTTGTGAGCAATGCCACAATGCCTTCTGCCAGGGTACCACATCCTGTAAGCTGCCATAGAGGATGGGGAGAAGTTATATCTTCTGATTAGCACGGTTTCTGTGTCTTCTTAACACTGAATGCTTAAAAATCCTCAGGTGTGGAGTAATTAGCACAGCCACATGCAGAGCACAACAAAATTGAGATGAGCTGTGTTTCTAAGGAACTTAAGCTGGAGTCCTGCAGGGGAGAGGGCAAGAGCAGAGGAATGGGCATGGAGGGAGAGTGCAGTTCCTGCAGTTCTTGGCTTGGGTCAATCTCTCCCCTCCTGACAGCGGTGACCATTGCTGTGGTTTGTCCCCTTCCTGGGGACACTGAAAAACTCTGGGAAACTCTGAAGTACTTGAAGCACCACTGTGCAGTGAGTAGGCAGTATGGAAACTGAGAGCCAGGATGCTGTTGGGGGACACGTGAGGAAGAAAACTGGGAGGATATGGGACAAACAAAAACCTGCAGCTGGTTGGACAAGGGAAGGGAGGAGAAGGCTTGTCCAAGCAGGAGTGGAGTGATCCCGCAGCAAAGGGATCTGCTTGGGCTATTTTAAGACAGGTGAACAAAGCTCAGGAAGCTCTATCCTGTAAAACCTGCTGACGGTTCCTGGGTGTGGTGGGGGATGCTCTTTGACTTGTTTTTCCAATGCCACTAAATGCAAACAAACAGCCCAAAGCCTTCCAGGAGCTTGCCACAGCCAGGCATGCAATTGGCCCATGCACTTTTTCTTTTTCTTTTTCTTTTTCTTTTTCTTTTTCTTTTTCTTTTTCTTTTTCTTTTTCTTTTTCTTTTTCTTTTTCTTTTTCTTTTTCTTTTTCTTTTTCTTTTTCTATCCTGCTTTAAAGCCATTATTATTTTTTACCAGGATGAGGAATTGATGTCCCTAAGGACATTAGGTCTGCTCATGAGCTGGCAGCTCCAGCACGACCAGTCCTCTCCAGCCCAAAGACAGCCACGCTCGTCCCCACATGCTGAGGACTGCGGTGTGCTGCCTCAGTGGCATTTACCTGGGCAGATAAATCTGGAACAGAATAATGCTCCCTACTGCAGCATTGCGTGTGGCTGTGCTTCTTGTGGTCATGGCCTTCTGTGCACTGCAATAGACTTGCCTGTCTTCACTACCTGACCTCAGATCCCTCAAAGTAGGACAAAACCCAGACAAAAATATCACCTTGTTCATACATAATAAAAGAGTCATTTTCACCCTAAACCAGGGCTTATTTTGCTCTAAAACTGGCATGCTCTCAGTGGAAAATGGGCCTGATACTGCTCTCACAAAATGTGCAGAAGTGAACCCATTTGTTTATACTGAACTAGGAAAATCCCTTTACTTTGCTGCAGTTACAAATGCTTTTCATACTACTGTTGTAGACTTCTGTTTTTTCCTCTGGCCTAGAAGACATTTCTCTCAGGCTGTCAAGTACTTGTTAACCCCATTTATGGGAAATGAATGGCTGACTCAGAGGGAAGGATGACACTTATTAGATCACCAGCACCCCATGGGTTTTCCTTGGAGGCTTCTTAGCTAAATATTAGCTAGGAAAACACAAGGCCATGAGGGCTGATGCACCAATGCCAAGCACTATTTTACCCATTGCAGCCTCATTGGTTCTGGCACGCCTGTGCCCCACAGAACCCCAGCTCCTGTTCCACAGGTTTCACACAGACCTCGCCCCTTGCCACATACTCATTCTTTCCAAGCTCCGTTGTCCCAGTCCAGCCACAGCCTGCAAGCCTGCCCGCTGCTGTCCGACAGCAAATTGAAATGCTTCTGGGCAGTGTTTGCTGCCTCCCCCACCATGCTTGCTCCAAATCTGAGGGGGACAATGGATGACATCCAGCTGTGTCTCCCTGTCCCTTCCAGGCCATCTTGTCCTTTCCAGTGGGCAGCTTTCCCTGCTGCCTTCCCAGGTCTGCTATGGCTGTGGGACACCACTGCTCTTCTCCCTCCCCATCTACACTTCCCAGAAGACAAGGTACAATACCCAGAGCCATGGGAGGAGGACAAGTACAGCTTCAAGCAGAGCTTGGTGGCATCTGGGAACTCAGGTGGTGAGTGATCATGTTGGAGCATTTGTGCTCTAAGCTCGGTTGCATACCTGATTGACCTGAACAAATCATGACCAAGAGGGTCTCATGGTGTGTCCCAGAGTTCATCACATTCTCAGCAATCTCAGGCCTGCCAGGAATGTGGGCTCCCAAATTGGTCTCCCAGCACAGGTCTGGAGTTGGCTGGAGACATGTCCAAATGGAGGGAAGCCAGCTCCACTGTCAGTGGATGTAGCTGTGTGGGCAAGCTGTAGAGCTGCAGAAGTTGGAACCTAAGTGGATGCTTATTGATAACAGCCCAGAAGAGGAGGTTTTGTTTAATCTGAGATCACAATATCATGTTGATTCTCTGAAGGTCTTTTTATCCTGAATTTCTGAAGTGAAAAACGTTCCTTAAAATAAAATAGTCTTTGCTACTGAGTTACATTTGTCTAGAATTTTAACATTATTGTTCTCTCTATATAGTAAAATTAGTTGCATTTTCTTTATCCTTCTGGTGCACAGATGCTTTCATTAAATTTTTCAGAATGCTGAAAAGTCTTGATGACAGAAGACATTTTACGCAGTCTGGATACATCCTTCACACAGGAGATGTATACTACAGCCTCTTGTGTAGGCTTTGCATTCTTTGTTTCACTTGAATGTCTTTTATTCTGTATACTGCTATATAAAAGATGTTCAGATGCTCCACAGAAAGAACTCTGTATGTGAAAGAAAAAGTGAAATGGAGCAAAACCATCATTCATCACATTAAGCAGGTGTGAAAACTGCCCAGATCTCTGCCCAGTCCTCTGCTGTTTCCCATATCATGCCAAAGCATCACCCAGGACACAAGCCAGGAGCACAGAAAGAGGCTGGGGACTGGAGGGCACTATGCTCCTATCAGCCAGAAATGGATGCCTGCAGCAGCCTCTCTAAATCTCAGCAGGTGATTTCAATGTGTGGTCAATAATAGTTTGATGCAGGCCATGGTCACCGTGGCGGCTGGCATCCAGCTCCAGTCACGTCTCAAACTTATGGCAAGTTGCTGAATGTGTTGTCGCACTGAAACTGGGTTGTTGCACTGCATCAGATGAAAGTTATCCCAGAAGGGCTATTACAAATGCAGAGATGACTGTCTTTCCTCTTTGCTTTAAAATACATGTTTTTAATGGCTTTTAGTACTGACCATTCAAAACGGCTTTTCCTTCCAGCCTTCAGCGGTCTGTAAGGCTCTTTAGTACACTCTTTTATGAGGTCTTGTTCTTAGGTAACAATAATATAATTAAACTTTAACCACTGGTTCTGAAATTTTCCAAACCTAAAGCCTTTTATTTTTCTTTTTGTCTGTGTTTTTAGGAAGGTGGAGGGAGAATGTACCATGAGTGGCTTTGTGTGGCAGAGGCAGGTGGTCCAGCACAGCTACGTGTCTGTGCCAGAGGCATGAGTGCAACCTGGTTCCTATATGCAGCACCAGGTAATATAGACATACCCACCTCTGCTTTTGCTTTAATCCCCGCCTCTTTCCCTGTAGGTGTTCTGTTACCCCCAGTCCTACATGCAGCATAGGCAGTTGGGCTCTGGGCTATGGTGCGCAGCAAGATCAGGGCACACTGGCAAACCCTAGCATTGTGAACCCATGGGGCTGAGGAACATGCACTTTTTTTTTTCTCTTTTTTTTTTTCTTTCTTTCTTTTTTTTTTTTTTTTCTGGAAGTCTCAAGTCCGGTTATGCTGCAGAGCTGCTGAATTTTACAGCCTTTTTTTTCCAACCTCAGGTATGAATAGCGTATTCATAGACGCTAACTTCTCTCAAGCCAAGGGCAGTGTTTTCATTGATTAAACATAGCCAAGGTTTCAAGCCAGGTCCCCAGAAAGAAATAAGAGATGACTTTCTTTCATTGCAGCAGGGACTGAACTATTTGTAACATTCCTCTCCTGCCCCTCTCTTGTCTGAAGGGTTGAGCAATTTAAAATTTGTGCAAACTTTAAATCAGTCAAATGTTAATAAAAAATCGATTGTACTGGCCGTTGCTGGAGAGTAATAATGAGCACTGGGTGTGTAATCTGAGGTGAGAGAGGGTTTGTCAGCAGTTTCAGATTTCTGACATGCCTGTTTGCAGCCACTTATCTCTGGTGGGCAAGCAATAACTGTTTTACAGGGAAAACTTTCATAGTGCAAAGGAACAAAGAAGCAGTTTCAGTTCTTCTTAAGCAGGTAATGGAGAGCTGTTCTCCAAGGAGCTGCAGCTGTGTTGACATGTTCTCTCTTGGTTGATTTTATTTATTGATGTGTTTATTTATGCTATTTTATGTGTCTCCAGAGCACCAAGGTCCAGATGCTGGACAGAACTCGCAAGACCATGGCAAATCCTGCTGGCTTTGCTGCTTGGCTGATGCATCTTCATCTCCCAATCACCTGAAGCTGAGAGCCCATCTTCTCTGCTTGGCTTTATCTTCAGCAGAATGGCAGGGATCTCAATGCAATTTTTCAACCTTCCAGTAGCTTTAGACTTACTTTAACGTATGGTACCATCTGAGATTTTCTTGATTTTTATTTATTTATTTATTTATTTATTTTTTTGGCCACAGCAGAGGGCCTGTGTATTAGTTGCTTCAAGATATTTCCCTTTTTCTCCACATGTCTTGCTTTCAACTTCTTATAAGTTCCTTGTCTTAGACAATGCTCCTCAGGCTCACAAACTTATTGAAAGACATGGTAAAAAAGATTATCAAATCTGGAAAGAAAAAACATCAACTATTCAAGAGGTTTAAACATAAAAGAATTGTTAACCTTTTGTTCTATTGAATTTTTGATAACAGTATCATTTTCATCAACATTCCCAGAAGCACGAACACAAAAATCTTCCAAAACTCATTGAGATCTCTTCTACTATGTGCAGACATCTGGGTTGTCTGGCTGACAGTTGGTGCCTGCAGAACCTTAATGCGCCCACGTGCTGGCAGCCTGCAGGTGGGCAGCTTGCCTGTGGCTTGGTTCCTTCCCCCCTGCTTCATCACATCTCCTGCTGAAATACACTTCTTGAAAGGGAATATAAGGTACAGGAAGGTAGATTATATTTCGGACTGAAGTTAATTTATGATGCGAAATTAACTCCTACGGACTGCATGATTTTGAAAAGCTTTTAACAGATATTTTATATTGCATTTCTTACATATAATGGAAAAGTATATCCTATCTTCTGTAATACAAAGCTGTTCTACAAGTCTGACTACTTTCCTCACTCTGGGTAAGTGTTTTGGGAAAAGTAAGTAAAAGTTATGCAGGTTATTCCTCTGTTATATAACTACTCTAGATTAGGGCTTCTCTAATTTATTTGAGAGTAAGTCTGCATTACTTTCCTGTCACTCATAAATATCGATAGGTACTATTTGGCCAAATAAATAATTAGAACAATCAATTTCACTTGAGAAACCATCTGAAGCTCTCTGTCTGATCTCTCATCTGCTAATAAATACTGGCCAGCTGTGTCTGGCAGTGTCTTAAGAAATTCAAGTTTGGGGGCACTTCAGATTTAATACAATGTGCTTTTATTATTCTGGTTTAATTATTAACTTCCTACACAGATGTTTTCATCAATCAGTAGGAGGAAAGCTTATTCGTTAGCATTGCCATTTGGAGCACTGCCTGTCATCAAAGGGAGCCAGTTTAAGAGAATGTAGGTGCCTGAGGCTAGAAAGCATGCAGGTTCTTGAGTGCTGTAACAGCAAAGAGATATGTTCCTTCTTAATTATTGTTCTTTTCAAGGCTTTCCTTGACCTGCAGTAACCTACACAACTCAAGAGGAGGTGCATATCTAGGAGTTTTGGGAACATGGGCTCATTATGTCAAAATAGAACAATAAGGTACCCCAGTTCACATCACCTGCTTTACAGCACATATGCGTGCTTTTGCTCTGCCTTTAATATAAAAGAACTGGCTCAGATTTACCACAGAAAATAAGTAGAGACCAGCTTATGTTCTACGTCTTCTTCCTAATAGTGGCTTGACAGTGTAGCCACAACCCCTCCCATTTGCCAGAAAATAAATAGGCTTACATTGTCCACTTTCAATTTCATGTGTGTACTATCAAATGGGAAGCTCTTGGTCTGTTATGCTGGGCATAACTTTTTGTTGAATGAAGGCAGTACTGAGCCCAGTAAATTCTACTCAACTAAAAGGTATTTTCCAGCACTCTTTTTAGATTCCTTGAGATGGGGAATCTCCAAATCACTTGCAAGTTTTGTTTCATTGCTAAAAGTACAGATGTTGCTTTCATATTCTAGCGACTGACCATGGAGTTTTGTTTTTGGATATTGAAATACTCCTGTTTATTCCAGCCATTTGAATAATTGGAGTCCTGATTGAATCTCTAGTTGAAGACACCAGTTACAGACTTGCAAGTGCAAAGTTCTTTCCATGTCTAGAATATGGCCAGGTGCCCGCAGTGATGTACAGGAATGCACCCTGCATTTTCCATACTTCAAACCTGGGTAGATTTTTCTTGACACAGAACTTTCAAAGCATTAAAAAAAGACTGCAGACTTGAGGTCCAGTGACTAGGGGAAGTTAGTTCCAAGAGGCTTGGGTTTAGACGTTGCTGAGTTATTAATTGCAGAAAATGATTTTCCCATTGGGTTTCTGCAGGCTGTACGCTGTAGACAAGCAGTTTATGAGTAATTTACTTGTAGAACCAGGATCATTATAAGAAGATGCGTGATTTTACTGATCTAACCGTTATAAAGCGGAGCTACCCAGCATTACCCATGAGATGTTCTGCTGTTCTCTTTGGCATAATTTTTCCTTCATTCCCTAATCATTAACATTCCATCTTCCATGAGTGAGTTGACATTGCTGTAGAATTTTGAAAAATTAAGGAACGTTAAAAATAATAAATGGGAAAAAAAGGAGTAATTTTGTCATGTACTACAAACTCTTGGTGGCACATTTATCCCTTCTCTAGTTTCAGCCTTCCTTGAATCAGGCTGGAGCAGAGTTCTGATGTTCAGCTCAGGTCAGGTCTGAGGAAATGCCATTTCTCAGCTGGGCTGCTGTCTTCCTGAAATAAAAATTCCCCTTGCTATTTTGAGATGGAAAGCAAATATGTATCTTTATTGTTTGAACAGTGAAAGCTTTCATTTAGCTAGCATCAGATGTCTCTTTTTCTAAAGGAAAAAAAAAAAAAAGACACCACCACTTTTCCATTAAAAAGACTATTTAAATAAAAAATTATTTACATAAGTCATCTTCCTAGTCATTCTATACCAAAGTCAAATTTTGAAGGATTCAAAGCCCATGTTTTAGCCTTTGCTGCCTTAGCAAAACCTCCCCAGAATCCATGTTTTGTGTTTGAAGGAGTGCAAAATGAAATACGTACCTCAGCAATGCATTTTGTAAATCAAGAATTACTGTGATTCAATTTTCTGTCTGAAGAATTGGTTGTAGAGGTAATATCTGTTGTAATTTGAGGTTTGGTAACCTGCAACCACATTCTTACCATAATACACACAAATACTTTGTCCCGTCTGAGCTGCAGAGCATGCTGTTGCTCTTTCCTGCCCTTGATGCTGCCAGGGGGTAAAAAGAGATTTGGTGTGCTGGAAAGTCTTTCTTTCCCACACAGAACTGTGCTGGCCAAATCCTTCTAAAACCTTGATTCAGAGCTTCAACCTATTTCTGTTTAAATACCACAGTTGTGACTGGCTACATCTTTGTTTTTGGAAAAGGGAAGGTGGCAATTGTGCAATGCCTGCAAGGTTCTGGAAGCGAACAGTGTTTGCTTTTTAAAATAACCATGAAGCTCATGCACGAGTCTCCATTCCCACAGCTCAATCTGGTTCTTCTCCCTGTGACATCTCCTTGGCCACCTTCCTCCACAGCCCTTGGTGCTGTCTCCTGTCCTCTCCCCAGAGCTGCTGTGACAATCTCATCCAGCTGGGTCACCTTCCTCAGCCCCTGAAACAACTACTTTTGTGTACTCTCCAATGATTGTGGCAAATTTAGGAGAGAGAACAAGAGGGAGGAACTGACTTCTGTCATATTTTGTCTGCTCCCGCAGTGGGCTCCAGCACGAGTCAGAGCAATTGCATGTAAAGTCCTGACCAAACATCAACACAATGTGGAACACGCAAAATGAAACACATTTGGGGATAGTTTTGCTGCCAAATACTGGCAAATATTTGCATTTGATTCTTTTTTTGAGAACTGCAGTCAGTTTGGGGCAGATTTTCTTGGGCATATCATTCTTTCTCAGTGATTTAGTGCAGAATTTCTGCCATATTTCATGCCTTTGATACTAGCATGGGAGGCAAGACTAGATTTTCAGCAAAGGAGTAAATTTTCACAGAGCAATTCCAGAATAGATACAATTTCCAATACATTTGAGTGACCTCAAGTGTTTTCCAAATCTTTTTTGTGGGATTCATTTATTACATCTTTTTCATAAAAAAATATTTGTGTGCTTAATTGTGTATGTCTGCATCTGGGTATAGTATCATAGAATCATAGAGTCACAGAGGTTGGAAAATACCTCCAAGATCATCCAGTCCAATTGTTCACCTACCACCAATGTTATTTCCCCACTAAACCGTGTCCCTCAGTACAACATCTGAACATTTCTTGGGCACCTCCAGGGACAGTGACTCTACTGCCTCCCTGGGCAGCCTGTTCCAGTGCCTGACCACTCTCTCTTGAAGAAGTATTTCCTTATACCCAACCTGAACCTCCCCTGATGCAACTCGAGGCCATTCCCTCTCGTCCTATTGCTAGTCACATGGGAGAAGAGTCCAACACCCATCTTGCCCCAACCTCCTTTCAGGTATTGCTGGTATATCCATGTCCATGTTGTTTTTCAGTTTTGGAGGAAAGAATATGTGATTACAAGAGTTTTATTTCCTTCACCGTACATTTGAGAAAGCACTGCACTTGTTTTTGCATGCAGTGAGGTGACAGACATATATTCTGTTACAGACATGAACACTTTCCAAATGAGTATGAAGGAAAGCATTGTCTTCACTGTAAATATTGTGTCGAGACTGATTGTATTTTAATTTGATGTTTGCCACCTGCATGTCTCATAAAAAAGCACTGAACACCAAACCAAGAGAGAAAGAAAAACAAATCCCTGACTTCTTCCCTTGTCATAATAGAGCTGTAGCTATTTCAGAAACAAGCTGGATTGGTTTTCCCTGGGACTCAAAAATACATGAGAGACCGTGGTTTCCAAAAAAGAATCAAATGAAATGGAAAGCCAGCACTGGAAGAGAGAGAAAGCCTCTTCCCAGATGCTGGGTTGTTTTTCACTGGGTTATGCTTGACTGGATCTTGGGAACAAGGCATTCCACCCACTGTGACAGCTCCTCCTGTGACTAGTCACAAACCCACATCTCCCAGAGAGAAGGAAGCCCTCAGACTGAGGAAAATGAATTCCTGAAAGAAACATCTATATTAAGGAAGCACAGTCTAATAAAGCAGGAATTTCCCATCATCAGTCATTGGTAGCAGTGCTGTATCATCACATCTTTTCACCAGGAAAGAGGGGCTGATAAGGGTGTATCAACAGCACCAGATTCAGAGCATCATCTTTTCCCTCCAGTGAGTGTGAAGGACAAACTCAGGATTGCTACCTGCAGCATAGGATAGGCTCTTCTATTAGAGATAATGATAAGCCTTTTCTTGTTAACAAAGATAATAGAAGAAGTTTATTCCTTGACTTTCCTTCACGTTGCTTAAGTGCATGCATTTGAGATGATCAGTATGGTTTACTGAATGCATCAAAAGCGGAGGGTAGTTCTGTTCCATAGGAATGTAAAACCATTTGTTTTATAAGCTCAGGTGGGTTAGAAAACTTGTTAAGATAAACTTAAAATATGAGGACTGCTCCAAAAGTAATGCTCCTTATATCATTATGTTGGCCCATGACATCAGAGACAGATGTTGATGTTCTGGCAGTAGATGCTGAACCTTCCGGAAAATATTCCATTACATTTTGTTGCTGTGTGACAGACGGCAGCAGAGGGATAGTCTGACAGAATGGCATCTGACATGGAAGTGTGTTTGAATAAAAGGTAATTTAATTCCTTCATGCAGAAAAAATGGCACCCACATTCATCAATGTTAGTTGAGCATTTATGGAGGCCAAGCAGTGGATGTGAGCACCGTGAGGTAGTGGATAGTGTGTTTCAGCAGTGGTGACAGCAATGTGAAAGACAATCCATGTTCTGGATGGCCATGTACAGCTGTCACACTATGAAATAAAGACTGTCTCCATCAGTTCATGGGTGCAAACTGATGAATTAAGGTGGACGTTTACAGCTCTGTGTACTGGGCTGAATATCAGCTTCAGTGCATTGGAAACGTTGGAGGCAACATCGGAATGTTGCGAAGTTTGTACCGGGTGGGTCCTATCAATGCTTGCATGGTAGCAGAAAGAACACTGTATGCAGGTTTGTCAGGACCTATTGAATCAATATCAGGCTGAAGGAGATGTTTTCCTGGATCGTGTAATTAATGAGATGTGTTGTCACCACTATGAGCCAGAGTAAAAAAGGCAGTCCATGGAGTAGTGATGTGTGAATTCCCCATTGAGGAAAAAGTTCAAGATACAGACCTCAGTGGGTTAAGTGTTGTGCATTGTCTTTTGGGGTAGGAAACAGGTGATTCCCATGGATTTTCTGATACATGGACAAACCATCAACTCTAACCACTATATCACAGCACTGACTAAGCCGAAGGCTCAAACTTCTGGTGCCAAGTCAAAGAAGTAAACAGCCTTTCTCTTGTAACATGATAACACCAGGCCCCATACCAGTTTGAACACTGGAGAGCACACTGAATTTGGCACCTTGTGACTTGCATATGTTTGGGCTGTTGAAAGATGGAGTAACTGGGCAACATCTTCTTAGCAATGACACCATCTTAACAGGAGTGAAACAGTGGGTCACCTCCACTGGTGCAGATATTTACAGACACAGTATACAGGCTCTTGTTCATTGCTGGTGAAAATGCAGAGCCAATGGTGGTAACTATCTTGAAAAATAGTGTTTTGTAGCTGAGAGTATGCTCTATCATATAGTGTTATCATGCTCTTTGTTGTATTTTCAGTGGAAATAAATAGGAGGCATTACATTCAGAGTGACTTAAGTATATTCAGATTGTAAACCTTTTGAACTTGGGAAATATAATAGCCTGATTTTGACTTGTCTTTACGTTGTTGTGATGCTCAGTCATAGATCTAGTCTCATTTTAATAGGCACTTTACATATATAGAATAAAGAACTTCTGTGTATGAAACAGTAGATGGATACAGGCTGACCTGGAATACAAGGAAATGAGATAATATGCCTTAGTTTTACAAGCAGTCACAATAGCATTACCACTTTTTAAAAAATTATTTATTTATTTATTTATTTATTTATTTTTTAAGAAAGAAAAAGAGAGCCTTAGGACGAATTTGAAGGACGATAATGAAGTAACTATCAATCTTAAAACTATCAATCTTAAAACTATCAATGTCTAATTATAAGCATGCAATGTGAAACTGCAGCACTGTTTCATTCTAGTGGTTTGGGTTGTCCAGTGTCTGGAAGATAAACTTTGTTTTGTCCCACGCTTTCCTAAAATCAGACTGTGTTCCAGACATCGTGGTTAGCAACTTGGTGTTTCAACAGAAAGACTGCTGATGTGAGAAGGCTGGCTCGTGATTAGAAACCTGTCTGTCTTTTGTTTAGGCATTGGTTGATGACTGATGCTGTAATAATCTGGGTTTGACTTTACACAAAACCCATTGATTTCAGTGGATTGGGATTAGACCCTAAGCTCTGCTGTTTCCCAAATCTGAGTGTGTTCTCTAATTGCCAGAGTAAGAGGGAAGATAAGGCAGTCTATTTCTCAGTACAGTTTTCCAGAGATTAAGCACCAAATTTCTTTAGGAATTTATTTAAGTAGGGAATTCAGAAATCAAAGAAAAAATAAAAGAAGTTCATGTCTTTCTCTGCTGGGGAAGGGAAAAGACCCTGGGATAGATGAGATTTCAAAACAGAAAAATTGTCAGGATTTTTTCTCGCTTTGAAGTCTGATGCTTTATTTTTTTAAAAACTTGTTGTTTTAATCAGATGGAGTGCACATGGGTTGGTTTCTCTGGAAATAATATTTCAGGAAAAAAAATAAACCTAGATTATTTTGAGTTACAGCTTTACAGAAGACAGTAGAAAATGTCTAAACACTAAATATGCTAATAACAGCACTACAGAAATGTGCATCAGAAAACTCAGATTCCTGTCTAAATATCCAGCATAACTAAGTTTAAGAAAATATCTGAAAACTAATTGTGCCATGTTTATTTAGTGGGAACAGTAGGAGTGCCCTGCAGCAAACCCTGTTTAGTACCAGACACAATGCTGCAGATATGTGACTGCCTGGTCCATGTCTGGTACATTTGTATAGCTGTTCCATTAGCTCCTTTTGAAGAAGGAAAACTTTAACTGTTGCAATTATTATAGAGACATACTCTCTTAAGAAATGACAAGTTGTTGGACTGTGGATATTGCCCTGGTTTGGATGCCACATGGGCTATCATTCTGAAATGAAACCACTCCAGAGCAGAGTCAGTAAAGCTTTGTCCCACTCATTAGTAATGAGAGGAACACACCTTCCTTTGCTCACAAGAAATTTTATAATTACAGAGGTCCTGGGTTAGCAGTCCTGCCTCTTTATGCAAGAAGTTTATTTGCCTCCTGACTGATACTTGGGGGGTCTCATTGCTATTCTGCGATTCTACCAGAGCCTGCTCCATTAGGACAGTGTCTGGGTGGAGGTAGAGTTCATTTTGTCTTTATATTCCTTGTTCTTGTCAGCCAGGAGTCTTGCATTTATCACTGTGGACCTTAGCTGGCACCAGTTCTCCAATGTGCCATTTATATGTGTTACTACAGAGCACTGTCATGAATGGCCACAGAGTAGAAATGAGAATGGCTTTTGGCAGCAGCACAGTCAGCCACTTGAAGAAGAGAGAGGTTAGCTGATCTCTGTTTTAGATGGACATCTGCTTAAAACAAGATACAAGAAATAGGTCTGTTTTTTTGTGGCAGGACGTAGTGAGCCTGTGCTCTTCACTATCCAGGATGATTTAGACAGGTATGTGCAACAGCTGAGGAAAGAAAGACTTTGCTGTTGAAGATACACGAACTTGGGTGGCAGGAAAGAAGGAAACAGAAGATCCAGAGGAAGGCCACAAGGATGAACAGAGGGCTAGAGCACCTCTCCTTTGAAGGGAGTTGGTTTTGTTCATGGTGGCTCTTGTTGTGGCCTTCTTGTACTTAAAGGGGACCAACAGGAAGGATGGGATGGGACTCTTTATCAGATATTGTTGTGATAGGGCAGAGTAATGGTTTTAAAGTAAAAAAGGGAAGATTTAGATTAGATATAAGGACAAAATTCTTTACTTGGAGGGTGATGAGGCACTGGAACAGGTTTTCCAGAGATGCTGGGAATGCACTGCCCCTGCAGGTGTTCAAGCCCACGCTGGATGGAGGTTTGAGCAACCTTGTCTAGTAAAAATGTCCTTGCCCATGGCAAAGGTTGAAACTACCTGAGTTTTAAGGTTCCGTCCATACTAATTCATGACTCTGTGATTCTGTGTAAAGGCTGACGTTGAAGAAAATAAGAGATGATTGGATACCGTACATCACCCTTCTGTTAAAGGTTTCTGCTGTAAATGGAGAACAAAAGCCACAACAATGCCAGCTGAAATGGAGAGGCTTGTTGTGAGTGACAAGGAGGAGTAAATGCTGATAAACTAAAGGTTGCTAAAGAAGAGAAGAGATACATGAGGTGTCACAACAGAAAAACAGCAGTAAAGAGATCAGAAAGTAGAGGTCTTTCTGTAATCAGTGAAGTGGAATGGACTTTCAATTTAAGAAGGAATGAGTTGGAACAGTAAGTAAAATGAAGAGGAAAGGGTAAAGCTGCAAGCAGCTAATGACTCAGATTGGTCATGAGTACCGAAGCTGAATTCAATCCTCTTTGATGCAGGGCTTTTGTGAAGGTGAGAAATGAGAAAGGCGAGAATCAAAACCAGAAATGAAGAGGCAGGAGAAGTCTGATGGGGAGCAGAAAGCAGAGTGGAGAAGAGTGGAGAAGAAAACAGAACAAAGGGCAGCTCAAGGGAAAAGAAAGAATGGAGGAAAGGAACTGGGAAGGGCTGGCAGGAGCAGGAATGGGACAGAGTATACCCCAAACAATCAGAGTAAGTTCAGCTGCAAAATTGAATGGCTTAAAAAAAATGTCTTTTCAAAGATAAGTTTTTGGAATAGCATCAGCTTAAGTCAAAATTACAGCTTTCTGACTTGGAGACATATATTTCACCTTCTTCAAATAGTGTCCTGGCTTGGAAGTATGAATATCACTTAACATGCTGATGTTTTGATCACAAGGTGACCTTGGGACACTTACTTTGATGGATTTCTCATGACAGGACAGGCATCAGTGAGCTCCTCCTTAAGATACTGTCTAAAATTTTATCTAAGGCAGACTGCAACGTGAGCAATCATACTATAAGGCAGATTTAATTTTTTTAAAATATGATAAAGTTGGCAAGACTGCTCTTCATCTTTAATAGCTGAATATTTATTGTATTTTCTGATTTTCAAATCTCTTGGTTTGTGTTTTCAACAAACAGAAAAATGTTTATTTTGTAAAAAGTGCAGTACATGCTGGCTTTTTGATATTTCTTCATGGAACTGAATGAGTGTCCTGGGTATTCTTATTTTCAGAATCACTTCTATGGGAAAATATGCATAAAAAAAATAATACTTTGCAAAGCTGGATACATGAATTTGGCCTGTTGCTCTTTTTCTCTTTTGATTTGTTTGAGTTTGGTTTGTGATTCCTTTAAGTCTCGATTATATAATTTCCCTTTTCCCTTTCCATCCTTTGCAATTTTTTTTTTGCTCTTGTTTTTTAAAGTGCATAAAAAGAGATGGAAGGTCTGGGTTCCAGTTGCTAGTTTCATTTATCAAAGTGTATAACTATAGCTGAGAATCCCAAAGGATACTCTTGAAATCAAACTTCTGAAATGTTTTTAAGGCATGTCTAGCTAATCACTTGAAATTTGCACAGCTATGTTAGTAGCTTTCTTTTGTGTCGTCAAAAAATTGACATGGTGCCCGGAAACAAAAAAACAAAACAACCAACAAAAAGACACCGCACCAATTAATAGATTGACTGCCATCAAAATAAAATTAAAGTCTTTAGATAATAGGAGTATTTCATAAAGTACTGTTAAGAGATATTCACAAAAATTAAATAATTTCATAAGTAAGTCTTGAGGGTACCAACTCCTTCCCACCCCTTACAACCCGAAACATAGGTTGCCTTGGTCTATGAAGTTGCCTGTTTTAGGGATACAGAATCATAGAATCACTCAGGTTGGAAAAGACCTTAAAGATCATCAAGGCCAACGATGACCTAACCATAATAACCTAACTTACTACCCTCTGCTAAATCGTGTCCCTGAGCACCACATCCAAACGGTTTTTAAACACATCCAGGGATGGTGGTCACCTCCCTGGGGAGCCTATTCCAGTGCTTAACAATCCCTTATGTAAAGGACTTCTTCCTGATATCCAACCTAAACTTACCCTGGTGCAACTTGAGGCCATTTCCCCTCTCCTGACACCAGTGAGAAGAGACCAATCCCTCTCTCGGTGTAAGCACCTTTCAGGTATTTGAAGAGAGCAATAACGTCTCCCCTCAGCCTCCTTCCCCAGACTAAACAGCCCCAGTTCCTTCAGTCTCTCCTCATAGGGCATATTCTCCAAGCCCTTCACAAGCCTTTTTGCCCTTCTTTGGACCTGCTGCAGCACCTCAATGTCCTTTCTGTACTGAGGTGCCCAAAACTGAGCACAGTACTCAAGGTGAGGCCTCACCAATTCTGAGTACAGGGGCAGGATTACTTCCCTAGTCCTCCTCACCACACCATTCCTGATACAAGCCAGGATTCCATTGGCCTTCTTGACCACCTGGGCACATTGCTGTCTCATATCCAGCCGACTGTCCATCAGCACACCAAGGTCCCTTTCCATCAGGCAGCTTTCTAGCCGCTCCGCCCCAAGCCTGTAGGGTTGCCTGGGGTTGTTGTGACCAAAATGCAGGACCTGGACAGGACACTTGGCCCTGTTGAAACTCATGCCATTAACCCTGGCCCATCGATCCAGTCTATCCAAGTCCCTCTGTAGTGCCCTTCTCCCCTCTGGCAGATCAACACTCCCTCCCAACTTGGTGTTGTCTGCAAATTTACTGAGGGTGCACTCAATCCCCTCATCAAAATCATCAATGAAGATGTTAAACAGAAGCGGTCCCAGCACTGAGCCCTGGGGGACACCGCTCATGACTGGCTGCCAACTTGATTCAACTCCATTGACCACAACTCTTTGGGTCCTGCCATCCAGCCAGTGCTTCACCCAGCAGAGCGTACACCCATCCAAACTGCGGGAAGCCAGCTTCTGCATGAGGATGTTGTGGGGGACAGTGTCAAAGACCTTACTGAAGTCCTGGTAGATCACATCAGTAGACTTGCCCTCATCCATTAAGCGGGTCACCCTGTCATAGAATGAAATCAGGTTTGTCAGGCAGGATCTACCATTTGTAAACCTGTGCTGACTGGGCCTGATCCCCTGGTTGACCTTTAATTGGTCCACGATGGTTCCCGAGATGATACGTTCCATGACCTTCCCAAGCACTGAGGTGAGACTGATAGGTCTGTAGCTACCAGGATCATCTTTCTGGCACTTTTTGAAGATGGGCATCACATTTGCCAGTCTCCAGTCCTACGGGACATCCCCAGTTAGCCAGGACTGCTGAAGGATGATGGAGAGTGGCTTGGCAACCACATCTGCCAACTCCCTCAGCACTCTAGGGTGCAGTCCTAATCACATATATCCTTCTACAATCTCTATTACTAGAAAGTGATGAGACAGGAATTCCTAAAAAAAAAAAAAAATTCTATGATAATTCCCAAATTTGAACTTACTACAGTAATTCATTTATGAGTATTTTATTTGTTTCCTTCTAAAGCTTGGCTTAGGGATGCACCTCAAATAAGAAAAATATTTCCCTTCTACTTCCTTGGTTTAAATCAGATCTTGTGGATGAAATGCAGGCCTTGCCCTGCTACCAGCTTCCTGGTTTCTTCTGAAGAATGAGATGTGTTTTTAGGAATTGTCTGTATTTAGAAGAGAAAGTATGACCTTTATTTTCAACATAGTACTTAAATTCAGTATTTTTAATAAGGTATTTTATCTAAAGCCTCCTGCACGTTTGTCTAGTTTACTTTTGCAGATTCATATGACTCCTTTTCCTGACAGACGGTGCAAGATCTGATTGTTCTCCTGTCTAAGCCATGGCAAATGATGTAGCACAAAAAGTGCTGTTGACAGAAACAACAAATAACCATCCTTCTGTACTATAAATATGTCCATAACTCTAATAGGAAATGAAGTTATAGATGTTGCTATATAGATGAAGGAATTTTGTCTTATGTCACATTTTATTTCTTTACCACTTTTTCCTTGACTTCAGTCATTCTACATTCTCTGCACACTAGGCCAGCTTCATCTTTTCGTGTCATTTCAGAAAACTTGAGCTTCCACAAGGGCTGAAATTGGTTGGTGATCAGTCAGGTGGTGAATGATTAATATCCTTCTCACAGTCTGGAAGAGGTGGAAGAGGAGGAAAGCCAGAAGTGAGACCAAAAAGTTTATTTCATACTATTGATAGACTGCCTCATCTCAGTTTCTTCATGTGCTGAAAGTACTCCAACTATATTTTAAATACAACAAAACTTTATGACAACAGTCAGTGGGCCTAGAAGGATGAAGTCAGTTAAATAAGACAAACAAATGATTGGAGTACTGAAGAAGTGGTGAAAAACACTGTAAAATCACTGTGGATTTTTATCAGAAACATATGGTGCTCTCCAGAGAGTAAAGTGACTGAGTTGAATCAGCATTGGAAATTGTAGGAGAAACACTCTGGGATATAATGAGAAACAGCTATTTGAAATGAACATTGTCATCATCAATTTTAAACCATGCTGATAAGATCTGTTTCATGGTGCAGGACTAGGTTTTCGTCTTTTCCTTTCCTTTCCTTGCCTCATATTGTCTTGATTCGCCCTTACTTTTCCCCTTTCTCTTTCTCCATTTCTTTCTCTTCCCCCTTTTTCCCTTTTTTCTTTCCTCTTTTTCTTTTCACATGCAACTTTTTTTCCTCCCAGGAAAATGTCCACACATGGGTGCATTGCATACATCACACATTGCAGATGGACGTGAAACTTTTTTGCTTTATTTTCTAAAGAGGTCATGCATGCAAAATGTGGTCTGAGAACTGTCAGTCACAAGGTATTTCCTGAAGAACTCATGAGTTACTGTATGTAGTGCAACACAATTTATGTGACTACAGCATAGCGTCAGTCTCCAAATTCAGGAAGTACAAATACTTCTGAAGAGCAGATTTTCTTTCTACTACTTCTGTTTAAAAATGTTTCTCAATAAAATGTCTTTTTGGTTATAAAACATCGGAACGATGAAAGAAAAAGGCTGAAATTTTGGTAAATGAATAATGTCAGAAGCTTACTGCCTGATTATGGGTTTGTCAAGCTCCACATGCATGACTGTCAGGGCACAAATTTGGGTGCCCTGCGTTTTGCAGCTATATAAAATTCTACAGAAACAAGGGGCAACACTGATCATCAAGTCAGCTCTACCACATCATAAATCCTAAGGCTCTGCCTGTCACTGACTTTCAAGAAAACAACCTTCATTTTATTACTGTGATCAGTGTCAGTCCTTCTCATGCATATTACCTTATGTTTGGCTGGCCAACAGTGTGTTTTCTTCCAAATTGTTCTTAATGTTGTGTCCCCAAAATAATCATTTTATTATCATTTATAATTATTTTAAATTGATTTAAAATAATTTTAAATTTAAATTTAATATTAAATTTATTTAATTTTAAAAAATATTTTAAATTATCATTTATAATCATTTAGCATTATCATTTTATCAACAACAGATATTTTTCTCATTCATATTGAAAGGTACAAATTAATGCTAGAAGTAGAACATTTATTTTTTTCTCATTATATAGAGTTACATTTTGTGATCCCAGGGAAGCTAGTTTTTATTATATTTAAGTAAGTTGAAAAACATTTATTTTTATCTTGATGCATTTAGATATCAAGGTGATGACTGATGCAAGGGTATGACAAGAATAGGGTAATATTATTAACTATGCCACATGGACAATGTTTTTAATAATCTTAAACTTTGGAGGTCTAAGACACACTGTTTTATGTAGGGATCATTTCCAGATATTGAAGAAAAGTGTTAGCTTTCTCAGAAATGTTCAAGAAAAGTTGACTTTTATATAACTATGAAAAAATGTGCTGTTGTGTGCAGAAATTTTTAAGAAAAGTGCCAATTTATATGACTTTTCCCTGATATTCCTACAATGCTATTTATTTTCTTAAAGAAAAGAGCCAATATGTCTTTCTTGCCCAGAAATATTTACTTGAAAGCACATTTTGAAATGTAAATATGTTGATTGAATCAATATATTAAATTCATTGAAGAAATAACAAGTTCAAAGGTTAATAACAGTAACAATGTTGATGGTAACAACAAACATCCAAACAATGTAACTGTCATTAAATTTTAAACCCTAGGGAGAAGTTGGTGTGCGTCAAATGAGGAAAGACTGATGTGTGCAAACTACGAAGACAGAACAGTGCCCTAGGATTAATTTTATGTATTATGCTATTCATCATTATTTGGATGTCCACATGGAATGGGTGAAAATTTTTACAATTCATGAAAAAGGAAAGATTTTTGGGACGTCATTTTTTGCTTTTGAAGATTCATAATGGAAGTGAACTTTAGTTTTTCATCAGTATCCAAATTTAAACATTTGTCACTGATTCGGGGATTAGAAACAATGCCATATGCTTTGAGTGGCTAATCACACAGTACAAATAACAACAAAAAAGTAGTCAGAGTGAACATCTGGTGAACATCCTGAATGTGCAGATGATTCTAATTATTCTATGAATATTTATGAGTAAAAAACAATTTAATGATGAGCTAGTTCCTTAGTCTATAAGCTGTTCTTGTGAAATGGAATTATTATATATGAAGCCGTATTATTTCAGATAAGTAATTAAATGAGTTAGAATTTAACATACCTCTAGCTACAAGATTTTCACTCTGCTGGAATACCTGTCTCTCGGATTCTGGAATCCAAAGACAGATTGCCAAAAGATTTTACAACAATGTTTATATTTATTTATATGTTATACTCAGAAACAATACGTAACTAAAAAGAGTTAGAAAATGTGTGCTAGTGTGCTTAGAATATACCTCATAGACTTCAAAATGCAGCAAATAGTTTCAGATATCAAGCTACAATTGTAAACATGTTAAAGTGTGTAACAGATGAAGGAGAAAACAAATTCATTTGAGTTCAATGTTTATCAAAGCCTGATTAGACACAGTTTTTACAAGACTTCCTTCAGTGTATTTAAGATTTTCAGTAACTTCACATGCAGAAAACTTGAGCACGTAGAGAGACTGAGTGAGTACTGATAAAAGTTTTTCAGTGACCCGCTGAAGAAAACTGCAAAAAGATTCATCATACATATACTGGAAGTGGGTAATTGATACATCAAGTTGAAATACATGGCATTCGTCACTCAGTCAATGGGAACCTTGCTGATGACGTCAATGGATGAAGTGTCATAGTTTTCAAATTCCTTTAATTCTTTTTTACTCTTTGTCTGAAACTGGTGAGAAATTCTGCTGTTGATTTTACTTGGCTATTATGCCATTGCCATACTGGCAATACATTTACTTGGGCAATGCATTGACTTGAGGGCTGCGATTTCAAATTCATCATCTTGTCTCTGCTGCACATCCTGTGTAGGTCACTCCTCCCTCAGTGTCTTCTGTTGTTCTACTGATTCATCTCAAAGACAAGTGCTTTGGAGCACTGTCTATCTATCTCTTGCTAAATCTTGCATGTTTTTTAATGCTCTGAGGCTTGAGAATCAGTGCAGTATATTTAAATGCCACTGACATATAAATAATAGCAATTAGGAGGCCATTCTTTGGAGAAATCCAAGCTGGCTTACTGCATGGGTTCATCAAATTATTTATAGGAATGAGAAATATCTTTTTAAAGGTGTTCAATTTTTAACACTGGTTTTTACTGATATTACCAAAAAAAAAAAAAAAAAAAAGAAGAAGAAGAAAAGGTATGTGTAGTATGTATTCTGGATTTCTGCAAAAATAAGTTTGTTTTCTTTAAAAATAATGAGTTTATACTAGTTATTTTTGGTGATGTCTCAGACTGAAACAACACTGTAACTATCTGCGTAAAGTCTTGTGGCTCACACCACAGTAAGTCCTAAATCTTAGTGAGTCAATGGTACAGTTTTCATTTTGAAAAATAGATGAAAATAAAGAGCTTCCTAGATTTGTTTTCCCAAACCAGGCTTGGGGTTTGAGCAGCCTACAGTAATTTCTACAGTCAAATGCTTCTTTTTTTAGTAGAATAATGTTAAAATCTATTTAAACCACAAGATTTTTCTTATAAAAGGTGCTCTGGTTTTGTCCTGTTCACAATGTGTACAACTGAAACAACTCAATTTGAAAATTTTATCTTCAGAAAAATCATGGGAGGGAAAAGAAATCCTCAGAAATTAATTTGTATTCTATAAATGCAGTGCTGTCATTACATTTCAAAACGGCAAAATGTTTGAGAAATAAACCATTTGTGATGCCAGTATTTCCAGAGTAATCATTGGCTCAGACTTTATTCCATGCCTGTTGCCATTCTGGCAAAAAGTAAGAGTTAATATGATCAAGCTGCCATTGAAGTTGCTGCTAAAGTAAAATTCTTTCGGAACGGGTGACAAGAGCTCCACTTTCTTTTTAGATTCTTCTTTAAAATCTGAGTTTCTATCCTTCCAAGAAAATAGAGCAGTGTTTTTCCTACATGCTTGGAAATGCGTGGTTTTCTATGCCTTTATGCTGTGCAGGAAGTCTTAGGCAACAGCCTTTACTGACCATACTTGACTTTTCCTTGTCGCTGACTATCTTTGTTCCATTGTTAGAATAACCACCACAGATTTGCAAACTGCAGCAGGCAGTAATCTGATTTTTCCTATCCAAACTTTGAAGGACTTGCATCCTCTTGGACAGTGCCAAATAAGTAATTAGAAGGTACAGTAATTTTGTGGAATAGAAGCTCTTTGTTAGAGAAACATAGTGGAAAACTTGTTTTTTCACTCTAAGAACCATTCAAAGCAGAGATTTTTCAGAGCAGTGGGTCTCAGGGGAAAGGAGAGCAATTGAGATAACTTGAATTTGAATCTGAATATGTTGCAGAAGACTGTAATCCATGAGTTCAGTATCAGAGTAAAGACTAAATTCCCTCTAATAAAAGTCTCATTTAAGAAAATGGTAAATATGATTGCCTGTCTTCATAGTTATGAGGAGCTCAGTCAGAAGGTCAATAGAAGAAAGATGGTCTATTTTATAGGGCAATTAACCTGAACAACAAAAACCAGAAATGGAGAATAAAATAAAGAGGGTTATACTTCACATACATCAAGAGGAGGACTGCCTGAATCAAACAGTCATCATTCAAAGTACTTCTTGATGCTTCACGTTATATGGTATCCTAAGCAACAACAGAAATAGGAAAGAATGGAGTTAGGACTTCTGGTATCTGTTGCTGTTCCCCAGCTACTTTCACAAAATTATATGGAAACCGAGAGATTCTTGTGATCTTTCCAAAGTTAAGCATCTACAGGGACAAGAAAGCAAGGCCCCTCCAACAGTCCTGTCTACCTATTTTTGTTAGACATCAGAGATGCACACGAAAAAGAAGCATTACAACTACCCCAGCCTTGGTAGTATTTTAATAAGACTGTTAAAATTTGGTGGACAGCAGAGAATTTAGTTCCAAGAGGAGAGACCATAGGAGACAGTTTGTTAACATAGGACATTGTCTGTTAGCATGACTGCCTTATTTGTACTCAATAAAAGCACCATTAATTGCTTGTTTTTATTGTATTGGCAACGTCTTCCTGTGAGGACAAATCTGTTGCATTTTATTTTTTACTTTTGCTTGTTATTTTTGCCTTGAGAACTTCATTTTCAGGCAAGCCCCATGATTCTTTCACTCTTCAGTTTTCAGAACAACATTAATGATTAGAGCAAGATGCTGCTGTGACCCCTACAGAGTTCAAAAGGACTTCTGGTGATAGTTAAGTCCCTTTAGGAAATGAGCATCTCCCAAACCTCTCTTTTCAGAGGATCTGATGGCTGGCAGCTACTCTTTGGGTTCTCCCTCATGAAAATCTGTCAATTTTCATGTTAAACTGATGCAGCTCTTTTGATCAAGGATGAGAAGTGCAATGAAGGTGGAGGCTGGCCAGAAGCTCATATGAAATGGATTCAGCTGATGTTAAGTATGGGAAAGAAAAGAAAGCTAGAGCGTGAGAGGGAATAGCTCATGCTTGGATGCCTCCAGAGATCAGAGGCCTTCCTTTGCAGGCCTGGAGAGCAAAGTCTGAATCACAAAGACCTTTTCCCATTATGTTCACCAAAAATGAGATTTGACATGAACAGAAACCATTTATGAAGATGAGATGAGCGTGACAAATCAGTGGCTAAGACATATCAGGGCAGAGACACTAAAATCTTTAAAAGAAAATGAAAACTTCATTTTTGCTCATAACCTAGCCAAATCCTCATTTATTTTTGTAATGTCAGTTTCTGTTTTGATTTGGTTTGAACATTACTTCTCTTTTAATGTTTTTTTGGTTCAGTCCCAGACTACAAATGCTATTATTTGCTGAGCTCTACAGAATGTAGTTTATAAGGAGAATATAAGTGAGTTATGGTCCTGTTGTTCCAGAAAAAATTACATTCAGAGCCACTGCAATATTTCAGTTGGATAATGTCAAAACTTTTGTATAAAAGTGAAATATGTACAGGTATATAATACCAAAAATACAGTCTAGAAGTTTAAGTGAAATAATGGAAAAACTGTTGAAAAGCAAAATTTTGCTATAATAAAATAAATTTATTAACTCAAAATGAAAATAAGAGTTAGTACCATTAATTTTTATTGTCTTCCATTGTAAGCTGTTGAAACTTAGAAAACTCCCAAATGTTTCATACTCGATAAACACCGTTTTTTGATGGAAGAGTGAAATTTTTTCATCTTGAATGCCACTGAGTACTTGCAACAGCATAAAGCTGATCATCTGCGATCTGTGAAAGTCTTGTCAGCATTTAAAAATCATAAGGGAAGAACTTTTTTTGGTGCATCCTAGAAAGGAAGTGGAAATAAATGAATAAGAATATTTTACCATGACAGAGACCATCAATGTAAGTAAGAGAGAGCTGTAAAAAGGAACAGGCTCTGAAGTAAATGGCTTGGAGTTAGTAGAGGTGAGTGCCCTAGTGCATGCCTGGAAGATTTATGGTCCTCTGCAGCCTTTATTTCATTGAGGACACAAGCTGTGTCTCTCCTCCCGCTTCCAGAGAAACTGGTAGGAACTGAAGAATTAAGTGCCCACCTATACAGTAAAGTGCTACATCCAGTACCAGGCTCCAGACCTGGAGATAGAGTAGGAGAAATCAGGATTTGGAACTGAAGAAGTTGGCTGGAGTACTATGCTCTGTAGTAAGAGCAGACATGGGTTCTGCACTACAACTTAGTCTGCATGTTGTGGAAATGTGAATGAAAGCCACTGGGAGCTCCAGTGTCAAATTTAACTGAAATCATCCAACAGCTTCATAAGCTGCTGGATAGGACAAGAATGGGCTGGTAGTTGCATTAACAGACAGATATGCATACACAAACACATTAAATGCAAGCTGAACTTAAAACTGGGAGGAACACTTCATGATTTTTTAAATCTTTTTAGCACACTTGCTATAATGACTGTCATAATCATTGACTGTCAACTGTCCTAATAAACTTACTGAAGCATTGTAAGTCTCAAGATATAAAGTAACAAAGTGGAAATACCATCCATCTTCCCTCTACCTTTTTTAGGAAAGCAGTTGGAGATGACAAATGCTCTGAGCTCTGCATCCCACAATCACCCAGCGAGCCTAACCATTGGTGTTAGTCATTCAGTATTTGGTGAACCAGAGAAATGCAAAAATATGTAGCCTTGGGATCTTAATATTTCAAGCAGTACTTTGTCTTCTCTTCAGGGAATATATGGCACACAGATGCTAACAATGACAACTGAAATAAACTCAGGCTTTTTCTAATCTGGAACCATCATCTTCTTTAAGGAGTGCACCGAAGAGAACTTCTAATGCTAATGGGCAGAAGTTGAATTTCTCTTTGTTGATATCATGGGTATGACTTCATCAACTAAGGCTGAAAAGCACTGGCATGAGTGGCCAAGAATCACAGTTGATGCAGAAACATCAATAAAGTTCTTTGGTAAAAGCCTGTCTCTTCATCAGCCTCTGTGGAGTGTTGTTATTGAGGTGGTAGAGATAAATAAAATTCAGTAATGACTTCAGAAAGAAATAATGGAAAAAAACCTTACTGGAAAACATTTTTTAAATTGCAGTTGTCACTGATATGTACAAAAATAGATCCACGAGTCTACAGAAACAAATGTACATACAAAAAAATTTTTGTGGTGTGGTTCATGTATAGGAAAGAAGTCACTGTACACAACTCCAAAACTGGTCATTGCAGATAGAAACCTTCGAATATGAAAAGGCCAGGAAAAAAAAAAAACAAAAAAAAAACCAAAACAACAACAACAAAAAAAAAAACGGAAAAAAAACACCTGAGTTTAATTGCACTGACAATCCTTTTAATTAAAAGATGCAACACATCAAGGTCACTGTTTTAGCTGAGACATAGTTTGGAGACTGCCAACAGGACCAGTCTTACTTTCTTTTAGCTTTGGGTGCAGACTTTGGCCCACCTGATTTCCTGGATGTGTCAGGATCCAGGACATTCCTGCGTGCTAGAGTGCATAAAATGTTGGGATGTTCCAGGCTATTTGGGCTCACTACAAGAAAAAACTCAGGTGTTCATGCAATAGGTCTCCTCTAGTCTGGATGCACTATTGTGCATGTGGAAAACAGAATCAATTAAGCTTGTGCATTCTATATGGAAGTGTATAGATAGCCTTAAATCAAATAACTACACTTTAGCCATCTTCTGCCTTCTATAATCACTGCAGAGGCTCCTCTTCTTCCCTAGAAAACCAGCGCTGGGAGTGCTGCACAGGGAAAGCTGAGCACCCCAAGCCCATAGCCTCCAGTAAGTAATAGGTTCATCTATTAATATTTTTTTCAGATAAGCTCTTTGCATTTATTTTTACTTTATAACAAACAATACTGACAGCCTTTATGAAGCTTAGCTGGAGTTTTCAGGGCAGTAGCTGGCATCAAGGCATTGCTGCCTTGTGCCTTAGTGATCCTTGACAGCGTGAACCTGGAGGATTCTAACACACTGTATCTTGAAATGGTGATTTCTTCTGATTCCCCCAGAAGGAAGAGTCTATGCCTGTGTTTAGCTGCTTGGGCCACCAGATGTCTGTGTGGAAGAGAGTTTTCCAGTGACTAAACTTGACAGTTAAACCCTAAGTCCCACGGGGACTAATGAAGTACAGCCAGCTAGGATTACAAACCTTTGAATAGGAGGTCTTAGATGGAATGTATGACTAAATGCAAATACCTTTCTTTAAAAATAATAAGCTCATCTTGTCCCAGACCCAATCATCTTGCTCTCCACTGCTGCCAAGAAGTGAGATGTTTTGAGACCACATACTGTCTTTGACCAAACGTGTTTGATATTTGTTGAACTAAATTTGATCAGTTATCTTTTAGTTATGAAAAAAGGAAGAAAATTAAGAGAAGGAATGTCAAAGGCTCTGAGCAGCAAATGGAACAGAGGGATTCTCTAAAATGTAGTCTGAAAACTGAAAACAAAGTCAGAATCAACATTTAACCTTCAGGGATGAAGTTAAGTGATTTCTGTGCCATTTTCCTTCCAACTAGCATGATTGATGCCATCTTTCTGTTTATATTCTTTAGCTGGGCTTCTGGGATACTGATCTTAGAGAAACCACTTAAACCACATTTCTCATCCGTTTGGGTTCTAACCAGCTCCTAGGATTAAATGACAGACTTTTCTGCTAATTGCTCCTTTGCCTGTCATGTAATTTGCCTTATATACAGTACAAGTCCTTCAGTATTTATCTAGAATCCCATTTTCCCTCTTTCTGTTAACCTATATTCTGTCTTTTCTCATTCTTTGCTTCAGATGAGCCTGTTTCTCTGACTGGCTCAATTCAGTGGGTTTTCCTGTTCATTCAGTGTTTGACTTTTTTTTAGTGGCATGTTTTCTCAAAAGACTTCATTATATGACATTTTAAGTATCATCTTTTGAAAATATTTTACTTATATTTTCTGTTAGCTCTCTCTGCTCTTATATTTTTCCATTTCCAGATAATTTTCTTTCCCTTAGTGCATTTACAATTCAGTTCTTTTTCTCTTTCTTGGGCCTCCCTGTGTTCTGCCCTTGCACTTTGAGCTCTTTCTGCAGTCATTCTGTCTTTGCTTTTACAGATAAGTTCTCAATAAAGCCCCTTGGTCCTTCCTCGCTAGTGTTTTCTCTGTCCATTGAATTAAATAGACCCCCACTTTTCTGGTGCATTGTTATAAACGTAATTACCTATTTCTTCCTTATTTTGTGTCCACATTGCACATCATGAAAGAGCAGAACCAAGAAAAATTTATCCTATAATATGTATTGCAAAGTAGAAGTAGAGTATCAGAAAGATCCTCCCTTCAGTCATGATTTCACGGCAATGTTGATCCTTTTATCACCATCTGACCACATAACACTTAGCAGATTTAGCCTGGTATTTCTTTAATTTTGCAATGGTAAAGCTATAGAAAGTGCTTGAAGAAAACATCTTCCCAGATTTTGTGGTAGGAAACAAACGCAGTTTTTATCATTCATTGTCTGGTGTATGCTACCATCTTGCTCTCTGTTTTCACCACAGAGAGTAGTGATGTTTGGCATGTCCAGACGGATCAGGAGCATTCCTTCATCTAAACTGGGAAATCCTTATACCGCTGCCAATGAAAAAAGTGATGATGATGAATGTGCATTTTTGTGGGCCTAGATTTTGCTTTCATTTCAATCAGATAAAACCCATGATCCTGCAAGTCAGTTGGCAGGTAATCTCTGCTTTTTCAAGGAGGCTACATTGCGAACACCCCAATCTGCAGGAGTTTAAGACAAAATATTTTCATTTAATTCAGGACAAAATCTGTAGAAAGCAAATGAGTTATTCAAGATTCACATCAGAGCAGCTAAGGAGTACAATTTCATCTTGTTTTTCCAGATCTCAGGAGCAATCTTGCCCTGCTTTTGGCTGGTATTATGCCACTTAGTCATAAAACTGAATTATATTAAGTTCCTTCCCTAGTTTTGGTTTGGGCTTTCCATTTTTCACATCCTTTCTTTGAATTTTTTTTTTCAAATATATTAATATTTATTTCCAGGCATCAAGCCTACTTTTATTCTGGCCTTTGCATATTTTTTTCCTTCCCTGTTTTAGTCCAACATAAATTATTCCCTTTCAGCACACACAGTACCCTACTATTTATTTAAGATTGAAAGAAGGCAAGAAAATAGTTTTCTCATGCAATTTCTAGGACTTCTCCAATTTTGTGGCAAGTTTTGGCTAACTCTTTGGTAAAGCCCAATCATGACCATCAGTAAAGCAAATTAGTGTACATGGTTAATAGGACTTGTCTACAGGTAAAAATACTTTGGTCTAATCACAGTCGTATTTTAAGAGTTGCTTGGTAGCAGGTTTTATTTACTGTTTAATCATATTTACAAGTAAGAAGTACAATGTTAAATTTGAAGAGTTTTATAATCAACATTTATGTTGCCTAAGTTTTCTATTCCAGGTATGGGACAAGCCAGACTCCTTGGAAATCATCAATACAAATAAATGTCAAAGCTAAAGAAAAGGAGGGCCCACTTTGTTTCCAAGAAAGACAAATTGTTGTTTGCTACAAATGCATGTAGTTATTTTCTTGGTGGGACTAAGCCTTATAGTCTGATGCTTTCCTGCTTTTTTTTTTTTTTTTTTTGTGTGTGTGTGTGTGTGTGTATGTTTGTGTGTGAATGTAAAAGAGTATAGATGGTTTATTCATTAGCACAAATTAACTGTCTTTTTTGTGGTGTGAATATTCACCCTGAAGCCAGTGATTTACTCAGATTTATTTCAGGAAGGACATAAGTTCTGTTTTTATATGTTGTCTCTTACAGTGGGGTCCTGGCCCATGACCGTGGTTCTGAGGATCTGCAATAAAACACAAGTATAATAGTAATGATTTGGCTCCTCGCATAGAACATCTGTCTGACCTGCAATATAAACAAATTCAGCTTTCTTCTTTGAAAAACTAGCAAGTCCAGAATTTTGTGCCTATTTACAGCAGAAATAGATTGACTTAAGAAGTCTAAAATCTTCACTATCGAGAGAAGATTCTATCTTCAAGGATTTTCCTCACTGTATTAGGTGAAAAAGAAGTTTTCGGGGTCATGGTCATTCTTCAGTTTGTATTTGGGCATATATTCAGAAACTGAGGTTTGTATAAGCCAGGCTAGATAGGCTGGCTCCGTCTGGAACACTTCAGGAGAATTTGACTTCTCTGTTTTCTATGCCCACTTGGAGTACTGGCTGGGGAGGGAATACAGAGGCAAATGCTGAAGAGAGCAGCAATCTTTATATTCTACCCCTTTTTTAGGCACTTTGCCCAAAATGTCAGGAAATTTATCTTCTACACTCAGGATGAAATGTTAAACGTCTTCACCCAACAGGGATGAGTAACACCTGCTCCCATCTACCTTCTCTCCTCTGCCTTGGTAGCACATCCTCTTGCTCTGTAGTCAGTGCACTCCTGGAGGGCTAAGATGTGGGTTTAGATACTACACTCAGATTAACTCCCACCTCCAATTAAGGATTAAAAACATAGCCTTTCTCCTCCCCGTTTTGTGTTGATGAGCTCTGGGACTGCAACCAGACCAGGCTCCACATGAGGCAGGCAGGAGGAATACTGACAATTGTCTCTGCCTGAAGAGATGCTTTGCATTGTCAGCACTGAGACACTTCTTCAGACACAGGAAAGAATTTGAAATGATCAATGTATTCTGCTACAAAAGAAATAGATCATTATGTATCTACCATAATGGGGAAATGGTATGCAATGATTCTGTGGGTTGCCATTTTTAATGTGGGCACTTAACATGGTAAGTTAGGTCACAAAACTGATCCTTAAGTCCTCCTGGTCCTTACTCTGATTTTTTTCCAAAGGGCTTCACTGACGCACAGACATCTCAGTGCCCTTGGAAATCTGGCCATGGATGTTTCCTGCGAGTTCCTAACTGCGAGATTCCTACCTCATGGATATTTAAGTCTCAGAGATTTTATAAGTTTCATCAAATTTCTCCACGCTTCTTCTTCCTTTTCATTTTGGTAAGTAAAGCAACTTTTATACTTGACGAACTCAAAATATGTTTTGCACCTTTCTCGCATTAAATTTCTTTCTCTAGGCTCCAGTAGAGCTGCTCAAATGTATTGACAATGTCTGTAGGATAGATTTTCTCCATTTTAATGCCTTTACCAGACTAAAGGTTTAGCTGTTCTGCCAGTTTGGTATGCCAATGACTTTAATATTTTTAGCTCCGGGTATGAAGAGTGTGTGTGATTGAGGATGCTTTGGAAAGCTCCTAGGCTCTCTGTGGCAAAATCAATGAAGACTGAAATTCATGTGAAAATACCTTGGCTCAGACATAAGATTAATTTAATTTATCTGTGAGTGATACTTGCCCCCCACCTCTTCTCCAGCAGGTGGACAAAAACTGTAAAAGGAATTGCCTGAGAATCTAAAAATGTGTGTACATGTATGACAGTGAATGCTTGCATGGAACGGTAACAATTTTCATACACTGCTGTATCCTTTCTCCCTTTCTTCCTCTTTCTCCCACAGTAGCAGTATGCTACTGTAGAGCTTTAAATCAGACCCACTAGTGTATAAAAAGACCAAGTGAAGAAGGAGTGAATTGTAATGCAGTTAGGCAGTGAGAAAAGAACGGCAGGTTTTCGTCAGCACTGATACATACACAGGATGGTTGAGGAGTCTCATTGCGATTCTCACTGCAGTCATATGGACATTTGTGTTCTTCCGGGGAGTCCAGCAATTTTTCATTGAATTTCATAAAACTGGCTCATTCCTCCAGCCTTCTCTGATCCCCCTGGATGTCATCCCCATCCTTGAGTGTATCGTCTGGTCCCTCCAGTTTGGTGTCAACTGCAAGCCTGATGATGATGTGCTGTCACCTCCTCCAAGTCACTTCTAAGGGCATAAAACAGGACAAGTTCTGGTACAGACCCCTGCGGTGCTCCATTATCACTGGCCTGCATGTAGAGTAGAACCCACTAACCATTACCTACTAATCTTTAAGTTCAGTTATCCAAACAGTTTTTTATTCATTTGTTTTTTTTCTACTCATCCATACCTTAACTTGGATACAGCATTATTCTGGGAGACAAGGCTGAAAGCCTTGTTAAAGTGCAGTAAATGACAGACACTGCAATTCACTCATCTAGAAATCCATGCATTTTATCAAAGAAGGATATCAGGTTGTCAGAAATGATTTACCTCTAGTAAATCCATGCCTGAAGCCAAGTTTTGCTCCTCTACGTGCCAAGGGCCAAGATTTTGTCTGGGTCAAGATCTTTCTTGTTATCTTTGACTCGGTTTTCATCCATTTCTGTTAGCTGCTCTCCTATTTTAACCCTTTTGTTTACTGTAGAGACCTTGTTAATGAAGACAGGCAAAGGCATTGTGTACATCAGCTTGTCTGCTACAACTAAATCACTGACCCATTTATTGATGGGCCCACACTTTCTTTGTTTAGCCTTTTCCTGCTAATTTAGTTTTAGAAGATCTTCTTGCCTTTGAAATTCCCTCGAAATTCTATTCCAGCTGACCTTTAGTTTTTGTGACACTATCTACAATGTACACCTGGCAATGTTTCTGATTTTGTTCTTTATAATCTGGCCCCGCTTCCACCTCATATTGCCTTTTTTGCACTAGAGTTCTTGTCATGGCTTTTCTACTCAACTGTCAAGTATATTGATAAGTTCTCTCTGTTTCCTGAGTATTGGAATGAAGTTCTCTCTGTTTCCTGAGTATTGGAATGAACCATTCTCTAAAGACCTGCCAGGTCTGTGTGATCTTTCACCCTTCAGAGCTACAGTTTTGCCACCTACCAGCTCCCTGAATAATCTCAAGTTTGCTTTCCTGTACACTGCTGCTTCTGTCCTTACCCTACTTTGGATCTTGAACTCAACTGTTTCATTGTCACTGTAGCTGATGTTGCCACTGATTATCAGACTCATGACAAATTCTTTCTTCTTAGGGAATAGTAGATCCAACTGCGTACCACCCGTATCTGTCCATCCTGTAACAAACTACTACTTCAAACCAATGACAGGTCAGGTAGTTCAGGTCTTTATACACACTGGTTTTAAAAACCTCCAGTGCTAGATGTTCTTGTGACTGTTACCATTTTCTTAAGTGTTGGACTGGATGATCTTGTAGGTCTTTTCCAACCTTGGTGGTTCTATGATTCTATGATTCTAAGATTAATAATAATCAAGGAAAAAAAGTCATCAGAAGGAATGAATATGCTTATCTTCATTTTGTGGGTGATAATTTAATGTCTGCTAGCAAGTGATCATAAACCTCTATTTTATAACTAAGATTATGACAAAACTATAAACCATTCCATGAGACAGCTGTTGAAAGACAAGTGCAACACTTCCATAAATTAGCCTTCTTCATTTTAAGGTGTAATCAGAAGAATCTCCGTGTGTCAGCAGCTTCATTCAGAGGCTCCCTCAATCAGATCTGTAGCAAGTATTGCCTTTGTAATGCTGTACTTTATAATAAGTATTAAGAAATTTATAAGTTCAACCTTATTTTGCTCTTATGATTTGAGCTTTCATTGCCATGGATTGCTGAAGGCATTGCATTGTATGTGAAATAGTGTATTACCACATCTGCTATTGTATCAAATCATGTCTTAGAGTATTACCACAGAAATTTCATAGACTAACAGAATGATGTTGTTTTGCCATCACATTGGTACCAGTTGTACTCTGACATAACTTTATTGCCTTTTTTTCCCACCAGTGTTTCAAGTCTGGTATTCATACAGCAATTTGGGACATACTTTGGTAATGATGTAGGCTTATGAAGACCATGACATGGATGATTCATGTAAAACTTTTTCTCCTCTTAAATAAATAAATAAATAATAATAAATATATATATTTTTAAAATTTCTGGACAACTTCTGGCAAAATTTCCAAAACCAACCACTAATACAATATAAATATAGAGAATACTTTTCTTTTTCTAGTGGCAAATGTATTTGAAGTGGGGCTTTATTTTTGTACTTTAAGGACTGCCAGCATACAGGCTTGTCCTACTGTCTGGGGTCATATGCACTTGGAAAGAAAAGTGGTGTCCATTTGCAGTCGTGACTATTTGTGCTAGATCCCACTTTCCCACACATGCAGATGTTTTGTTTTTGTTTCTAACAATGACCTTTTTTAACTACAAGAAAGGTATACATTTCTAACAATAATAAGATCTGAAGAGAGAGCTCACATTTAAATGACTGAGAGTGTTCTGTTAAAGAAGGGGGAAGCCCTTTTCTGTAATGAAACTCTCCCTAGAGAGGAGAGAGGTTTGGCAAGCCAGACAGATGGAGCAGCTTTATTTGCCTGAAGAATTTAGCTGTTTTAGTGGGGAGCATCTAAATGCCCTTCCTCGACTGGTGTGAACACATGTTGTACTCCTGCACCACTAAAAAATAATCAGTCAGGAAGCAATGGCCTATTCATGAGGATGTGCTGTAGCAGAGGATCTTTCCAAAGGAGATTAATTCTCTTTTTAGTTTCCTGTGTGCTTCAGTCTTGGACTGCCTCTGGCCTTAGGCTCAGCTTTTAGAAAGACGTGCAAAGCTGGTGGAGCAAGAGAGATAAAGCACTGCAGACGGTGTGTACCTGATTTGTTGTTCCATTGCTTTGGTGCTCTGAAGAAATCAGTATCTATGACCTGTAACATCATAACCAAAGGTAATAGAGAAGCTCACCTCAGACATGTCCTCTCATAAAAAAGTGTCAGCTGCATTCACACAAACCTCCGCAAGGTTGCTGAGATGTAGTCATGTATGCTGTAATGCCCATATGGTGCCTCCCCTACATCAGGATGCTCTGCTCCTTTGTGAAACCTTCCTGTCCGGTGATTTCCCTTGTGTTGCACAAGGATCAAGTTGGATCAAGCGACAAGTGTGCCAGAATGAGAGGCCAGGATCACAGTCATCCCTGAGATATAAACAGCTCAGTTTCAACTGCCACACTGATTTAGGAAGAGATCTGGAAACTGCTATCCTGCAATCCAGACAGATATCCCAAATATCTTGCTGTTACCTCCTCTGGGAGGTTGGTGCTTTTGAACTTTTCTCATGCAGAAGTGTACTGTGAAATGCTTGAAATGGAGACCTGAATCCGAGTTTCCCACATCCCAGCATATGCCTTTGCTGGTGGCAATCAAGGACTCTGTGCAGCCCCAAAACTTGCTTTTTCCAGAGACGTAAGAG
Source organism: Alectoris magna (assembly GCA_030625065.1). Classification (NCBI taxonomy): domain Eukaryota; kingdom Metazoa; phylum Chordata; class Aves; order Galliformes; family Phasianidae; genus Alectoris; species Alectoris magna. Next base: position 80,606,209 of record CM060562.1, on the reverse strand, counting down.
ATGTAAATCAAATATGCCAGGGTCCAAGCAGCCAGGACATTTCAGTCCCTTCCACTGAAAATTAGATTAATCAATACCCTGACTATCAGCTATCATATATAAGCTTTTCCGTGTAGATTTTTTTGTGTGATTATTGGCTCAAATAAGATATATTCTGGTTTAGATTCTAATAAGTAAGTTGTGACTATGAACCTGGCACTGAGAACAAATCCAGTCCCTGCTCACCAAGCTGCCATCTGCTCTTTATTTAAGTTACTTGAAAAACGAATGTTTCTTCCATGCTGCCTACAGTACGTGATCTGATTAACATAAGTAAAATAAATCAGTTAATAAATTTGCAAGTACCGTCAGGACATGCCTATATAAAAAATTCATGAGTACATAGTACTTTGTCATAATTTTTTTTCCAGTTCCTCTCTGTCCCTCCCCTCCCTCCCCTTGTTTATCAGTGGCACCTGACACATCCCACACAGCAGAGGTCTTGTTCATCACAAGTGCTGAGCTTCCAAACTCCTCATGATCCTCTCCTGTGCAGAGAGCTGCTTGAAATTTTGCCTCCCTAAGTTGCGTTCCTTCCCAGCATCCCAATAGCAACAGGTAGACTCCTTCAGAAGGTTATTTAGCCTTCAGGGAAATTGTGTCATTTTCTGGTACCCCTAATTTTCTCTGAAGAACTTTTAGAGGAGTTCTTTCTTGAGCCTTAATTTAGGATCCTTTGGTAAGAAGAGATGAATCTGGGCCCTATGTAGGGCTTAAATATTGAAGATTTTGAGGATTTGTGTCTAATATCTTTGTGCAGAGAATGAAGTCAAACCTTTTTTCTTCACTCTTTTATGCCTGACAAATTTTTTGGATGTTATTTAATAATTTCTGATAATTTCTCATTTGTAGAAGTCATTACATGCCTCTAGTTTTCTTTTAACAGAGCTAGAGCTAGGATAAAAATTGAGTTATAGCATTTTTATCATACAATCTTATTTTGATTGGATTTTTAAAAGCCAACAAATTCAGAAAATCTGATGTTACATTCTAATTTGGACTGCATATATGAACAGAATTAGGTACAAATCAAAGTTTAACATCTTGAGATTATTAACATTTTTGCATTCCTTTTTACTTACTTAAGGGCCTTTTTGGCTAACCATGAAGAAATGGTGAATTAGTAATTACAGAGAAACTTGCAGTATGGCACATGATTGCCCATTATCAGATAAGAAAACCCTAACCACAGAAATAATATAATTTTTGCAAAGAGATGTTTGTGTTCACAGAAATGCCTGTTTTGGCCTGCTAGTTTGGCAGATAACCATTCATTTAAAGCAAGAGAGGGATGAAATAGGTTCTCCTTAATCTTGCTCTAACCTCTAAAACAGCTGTTGCTATGGGAAATGAATTTCCCATGTGGCTCTCTTGAATATTACATGATGAACCTAATCCTTCCCTTATGCATACGTTTAGAAAAGAGAAAGGTGATGTTTTTTTTTTGTGGGTTCTTCTCTTCTGGCTTCTGCTGTATTTGGTCTGTTCAACCTGCAAACATACAGGCTTATTTTTATAGCATTTCACTCATGGGAGATGTCTTTTTAATGAGTCTTGCTAGCTTATGAATATTCAAATTACCTTTTGAAATTAGTAAATGAAAAGAAAGTCAAGTTAAATACCAATGCTTACATGGTTAATCTGTCACACTATTGTTAAATTTTTACAGAAATGCCAGCCAAATTTCCCAGGTGCTATTTCTCCATCTTTCACACATCAGAAAAAAAAAATATCTCTGCATTAAAAAAAAATAATGCATACAAATATACTAGTGGTATTAGACAGAAGAAAAAAAAAACATACTGTAAATTCATCCAAAAGAAACTATATTAAAGATCCGGTGTGAGACAGAATTTTGGATGAGCTCTAAGCAACTTTTCATCAGCAGGGTTCTCTGAAGAGACACACTTTCCAGCATTGCTCCTCTTTATAAATGAGCTAACCTCAGACATTACCAAGCACCCAAACAACCGGGCTGTTTCAGACTTGCAGTACATTAATAAATGATGATGTTTATGAAAGATATTGCAGACATTTTTCCAAAGATGTGGAAAGCCCAATAAAGAAAGAAAAGAAAAAAAAGAAAACAAACAAAAAAAAACAACTCCAAAAGCAGTCTCTGAGGACTTTGTTTTCGGGGTGCCAAAGACATACAGGACTGATGTGGGATGGATACTATAAATTGAAGGCCTCTGCTTACCATTGGTGATTTTGGTGCTACGGAAAGGCAAATATCCTCACAGCAAGCAAGCCTGTTGCCTGAACTGGCAGTCTGGAGTTGGTTTGTGGTGGCTGTTCTGTTGAACAGTAGCTTGGTAGAAGTCTATTAAATGCAAGCATAATTAGAAGGGTCTGAAAATCTTCCACTGAGGAGCTGAAGAAGCAGAGGTGATGAGCAAGCAGACAAAGAGGACCAGACCGTGCACCTCTGATGGGACCTTGTCAGAGAGAGCCTCACCTGCTTTGTGTGAGGTCAGCTCACCCAGCCTGCAGGAAGACTTCTGCTGTCACATGAAAGTAACTGAATGTGATTGCTTGTGTATGAAGATATCAAAACATCATCATACCTCAGCTAATTACTGTGATAGGGCATCTATGGCAGGAATTCAGAACACACAGCGCACAAGGGCCTCTAGTTTTCTGACCTGCCCAGTGACTACATCCTTCCTTGTGCTGTAGCTAATTGCCTTTAGCAACAATGAACTCTGGTGTGTGGGGATAGAAGAGCTGGTGAGGAGCAGGTAGGTCTGCTGGCCAATTCTCCACATTTCATGTGCTGAGAGGAGGCCATCAATTGTCTTGGAGCCTCCTTTCTGTCCTGGCCTCCTGCAGGGCCATGTGCTGTGGTCCAAGGTTTGTGACAACCATATCACAGGCATTTCTGGAGATACCAGAGATACAACTACTTGATGTGTAGTTGTATTCTGGCAGTTTAAAAATTGTTCTCACAAGCTTGAAGAGGATTTCAGAGAGTCTACAAGGTGTCTTCATGGATGCTCACATTTTTGTTGTTCTCTAGCAGTCCAGATATACAACATGCAATTGTTTTTGACAACTTGGGCCCTTCTTCAGTGATCCTGTGCCCAGTCTAGAAGAAATTAGAGTTTCCCAGGGGTATCCATACCAGAGAGATTGCCATGAAATCGAATACCAGTGTTTGTTAAACAGGCATGCCAGCGTATGCCCAGATTATGAGTTAAGCAGACGTAATAAAACAATTCAAGCTGTTGAATTTGGCAACTGTGCAGGTTTAAGAATCTGACTTGAAAAGGGAACAGATACTTGTGTCAGTGTACATGGCATATATTTTGAGTCTTGTGTTTACTTTTCTCTGTAATGACAATATTGGAAATGGCCAAAAAAAGTTTTTTACAAAGAGAAGTAATATTGTATCATTAATTTTATAGTACATGTGGAATATACAAGTTTTGAAGTAGTCAAGTATTTACATAAACATATTTGCCTTGCTATTGTTTGGGACATTACCTGTGAAGCTGTTGAAAAGAACAGTGCATAGCTGAAAAACGTTTAAAAAGCATTTAATACAGATTATTTGTCATTATTCACTGTTCAGAAAGCATCTACTCAGTATATAAAAGGCATAGGAAGAGCAGAAGGAGTGCAAGGCAGCAATCATTTTTAATCTTGTAAGACAGCAAGCACATCACAGGTGACAATTTTGTCAATAAGCCCTGATGCCAATAGTAGGAAAAGGAAAAAAAAAGCCAAAACATAATGCTGTTATATTATTAATTATTAATTATTAATACAGGAAAACAGGTAGCTGCAGGATGCACTGCAAATGCAGCTTATGTTGAATGTGAAAGTAAAAACCAAATGCCTGAACTGAGAACTGAGAAATGATTCTTTAAATTCTGTTCCTTCCCTTGATAAAAATAATATCAAGCTAAATTAAGCCATGATGTAACTGCAACAAAGCCAGTGTGCTTACGTTGAGGATAAATTGCTGCCATAAATCATCAAAATAAATGACAATTGTGTCTGTTCATGCCAGAAATTAATCTGGCCAATGACAACAGAAATCCTTTGACATCCAAAGCTAAATTTATGTTCCATTTTCTATGCAACATCCTAAATTTGAGCTTTGATGTGCAAAAATATGCCTGTGCTCTGGGATCCAAGCCTTTGATCTCTCCCTCTAAGACTCACTCTACTACCTATATTGACAGGAGTGCACAACATTCCCATTCTGCTGTCCATTTCCCTTCAGGTATTTTCCTGCTTCATGCTACCTGCCTACACGTGCTGGAAGAAAGGAGTTTTGCAGTGTGTGTAGGAAGAATCATTGAATCATAGAATATCTCAAGTTGGAAGGGACTCGTAAGAATCACTGAGTCCAACACACGTGGCCCATGCAGGACCACCCAAAAATCTGACTCTATGTCTGAGGGCGGTGTCCAAATGCTCAGGGCCATGCCCACTGCCCTGGGCAGCCTGTTCTATGCCACTCACCTGTGGTACAGAACCTGTCCCTAACCCCCAGCAGCCCCTTCCTTGACGTAGCTACATGCTGTTCCCTTGAGACCTGTTGCTGTTACAGAGAGCAGAGCTCAGTGCTGCCCCTCTGCTCCCTGTGGGGAGCTGCAGCCGCCATGATGCTGCATGTTGACAGTGCAATTGAGTGTATCCTCAGCAAGTTTGTGGGTGACACCAAGCTGTGCGATGCTGTTGACATGTGTGAGGGGCAGGATCCAAAGAGACCTCAACAGGCTTGAGCAGTGGGCCCCTCATGAGGTTCCAACCCTCACCAATAGTGCAAGCTGTGGGATGTAAGGATAAAGCTCAGCCCTGCTGAAAAACACCTGGGGGTACTGGTGGATGGGAATCTGGATATGAGCTCACGCAGCCCAGAAAGCCAACAGTATCCTTCAAAGGAAGCGTGGCGAGCAGGTCAAGTGAGGTGGTCCTGCCCCTCTGCTCAATACTGGTGAATTCCTGGAGTGCTGTGTCCAGATATGGAGTCCTCAGTGCCAGAAAGAGATAGACCTGTAGAAACACATCCAGAGGAGAGTCACAAAAATGATTCAAGGGATGGAAAATCTCTCCTGTGAGGACAAGCTGAGAGAGCTGGAGTTGTTCAGAACCCAGCCCCTCCAGGCAGCCAACAATGGCCAGGCATCTGATTTCCATTACTGGATTTGAAAATTGTCCTCACATGATATATGGTTGGCAGCAATTGCTGCTAGCTTGAGTCTTTAGATTGTACAGTGCTGACATGCTGCTGGTGCTGTCTACAAGTAACTTCAAAAAAAAAAAAAAAAGAAAAAAAAGAGCAATCTTGGCAACGCAACAAACTGTGTTTGATATGGCCATTACCTTTTATCAAGATCTGTAGAAGAGACAAACAGATTATTCAGGTATCCATTTTTTGTCTGTATGTGTAAGGTACCAGGTTAAGTTAATTCATTTAATTTCGATTAAAAACACTGCAAGTTTGAAAGGCTTCTTTTACATTCCAGCTGTAGTGAAAGTTTTATTTTCTAGCATGAATCTCAATCAGAGCTAGATGCAATTTTTGCCACATTCAAAAAACATGTAAAACGATAAGGCAAAAATGGTAATCAAATGAGAAAATCCAGGGAGAAAAATTAGACTCTTGAATAAATTATTTCAATGTGCATGAATTCTGTGGCACTGCCAATATAAACCTGTGCAGTAGATCACCACAGCGGTAACCACTGAAAAATGTCTTTTATCCAGTACATGCAAAACAATCCAGATTTATTTGCTGTCATTACTGAGATGTATGTAATGAAATAATGCACAAAACTTTTCTAATTTACTCTACTGTGCAGATCTTCAAATTCTCACTATGATCTTTGCTTACCATTGCCTCTGTTCTCTTGCTAGGCAGCTTGTATTCACAGTGATTAAGACAATGAATGAATAACATTAAAGGTTTTTAAGGACTGCTGAAATTTATAAGACTTTAATTATGTTAGGATTAGATAGATAAATATTTTTTAAGAATGTCCATAGGTTTTAATTTCTAGAGACACAAAGATTTAGAATAAAATGTATTTATTATTTATTTATACCTATTTCAACCCACAGGTTTTTAATCTTCAGCAGTATACAGTATATATTCAGTCTGCTTCAGTTTCAAATTCTTATGGCAGATTTCCTCTGTGAGAATACAGAACAGGGAATAATCTCACAGGGAATGTGTGAGGTATAAACACTGAAATGCAAGCCAGTGGAGAGACCACTCTTTTCAAAAAAGAAAAACATTATTTTTCATAAACAATCCAAACATATTTTTGTATGTATGTCCAAGTATTGCAGAGAGCCTGTGGGCTTGGAGCAGCTGTCAGCCATCCTTGTACTGGTGGAGGTGCAGCAGTCATGCAGTCATGGAGTCATGGAGTCATGCAGGGTGTGCTCGGGCCCCCTCTGATGTTCAGTGGCTGTGAGCAGCTCTTAGATCCACACATGCCCTACACTTCTCATTATCTTGAATACAGGAGAGGGAGGATGAGCTGGCAGCTCCCTGGCATTTATCTCTAATCTCAACACCAAGTAAAATGACTTCTACCAGATTGACAAAAGAGGGGATGCTTCAAATAAACGCTATAAGATACTCCTGTGAACACAAGTACCCGTGCTGATCTGGATTTTTGGTAGTCAGGCATGCTCAAGCTTTGAAAGGATGAACTTGTTTGAGATGTCGAGCACATTCATACTGTGCACACTCTATTGTGTTTATTTAAGCACACTTCAACAATACTTAGTACAAAGTATTTAAAAATACTTTTAAAAATACTGTGTTGCATATAGTCTGATATCATAACCCCATCAACTTTTTTTGTTTTCATTTTCATTCTGAAAATGAAATTTTGCCAAGGAGGCAATGACATATTCACTCAGATGTATTTTGTTTCCCCAGGAGTAGGGAGATTTGGATGCACACAGGCTGTATTCTGAGCATTTGTCCTCTAAACTTTCTCTAGCTAAATTGCATGCAGTGTTGCCATCACAGCTCATGTGTTTAATAATTGGAAGATACAAACGGTCTGACATTTGATGCAAAATCAACACTCCTAGGTATGTATGCCACCAGAAAAAAACCCTGCATTCTACTAAGATGAAGCAAAAAATCTGTTACTCATGTCAGATATGGTGATGATAACAGCATAAAGAATACAAGATGTCTTGCCTTGAAAATTATTTTTAATGGTTCATTTGAAAGTGGTGAAATAATTTTTTAAAAGCACACGATAATCTTTATAGTGCAAATTTCATATATTAATGTATTTGTAAGAGTAGCTTCCATCAGTTGCTGGAAAATGTCAGGGCTGACATCATGAACTACTTGTTTTGCACCTCTTTTGGTATTAATTTTGTAAATCCTGTGGGTGAAGATGACCCTCATACATCCAGTCCCTGGCAATTTACTAGCTCTGGTAGAGAAGAAAAGCCAAGATGAAATGAAAACTTTTCCCTGTGAGGGCAGATGCTTTGAAGAATCTGAGCTGTTCAAGCTCATTTATATGTCTTGGAGGTCTTGACGTTTCTTTTTTTTCTTTATGAAACAGTTCCAGAAGCACCTGTTTTGGTCAGCTTCCATGATTGCCCAAGAAATGACTTCTGTGGTCCCTGATGGACCCAGACAAGCACATGGGCACAGAGCATCCAAGCAGCTGGGGTCAGATGAAGCACTGTAGAGCAAGAGTCCTGTGTGGCACAGCAGTGCTAAAAATTAGGTTTAACCTGCCTGCTAGATGGTGATCATAGACAGCCTGAGTACACAGAGAGGCAGCTGATCTGTGTACAACAACATGTGGCGTTCTCCAGTTGGGGCCAAAAAGACCGTCTGTTTCAGTCCTGTTGCAGGACTGAAAGGGAACGCCAAACTTTCCTATGGTGCAGTCTGAGTTTTTTTTTCCACTGCTCTTTCATGCACATTTTTTTAATCTGAATTCAAGCCTGATGTCATCTGCCTTCCCTTTCTCAGTGCATCTGCGGGTTTTCACATGCGCTCATCATTTGAAGGACAAACCCTTACACAGCAGGGAATGGGTCCAAGTGTCTCATCCATTTTGGAGATGTAGATATATCATCAGGATCAAAGCAAAATTCCACTTCAAGATGTTTCTCCTGCTGCTTCCCCAACTTCCTAGTGACTTGTTTTTGCACTCCCTCTTTCAGAGGAGGTAGACCCTTCTTTTCTGTTTCTGTGGTATCTTGGTTTTGTTTCTGCATCTGTGCTGGGTGTGGCCTGAAGACTAGGATCTCCATGGAGCTGTTCTCTCAGTGGTTTGCTTTGTCCTGTCTGCTTTTTAATTTGCTTCCTCTGTCACAGCTTGGATTTGTAAGTCTCTTCTTGTCCTTTTGAATAATATTAGCAGAAATATCTGGCCTATGTGCTTTGTCACTGTTTTGAGAGAAAGCTTTTTGTTCTGCAGAGATTTCTTACCATCTCTTCGTGCTTACACTGCAGAGAGATCCATAGCCAATTCTGCTATAGTGCATGGGTGTATTTGCCTTTTACAGAAGCCACCAAGCTCTTTCAACGCCTTTTAGTGCAGTAAATTACAGACTTTACAATAGGCTGGACTGTTCTTGTGTGTGGCTTCTTCAAACCTACCTCTTTTCTCTCATCCATGTAGATATTTTTATATCATTTGTGGAGTCCAAGGAGGCTGTGTCTTGATGAGTTAAATTTCCTCACTGGCACATGGCAACTGTGTGACAGGCAATGAGCTTGGAATTCTTTTGTCTGCATCTATCTACCATTGACTGGTAGAATTATGGATTCCCTATGCAAAGACCTGGGCACCAGCCACTTCTAGTGCAACCATCTCCCATTAAGCTACAGTACTTACAGAGCTTGCTGTGTGCCCTTCAAGCTGTTTCTAAGCATTTTCCTGGGAAAGATCAAGGTAGGAAACAGATAGATAGGATGTTTAAATTCTTTGTAAAGGGATGGAAGGACTGTCCCTTAACATTCAGGACACTTGGTGCAATGTCAGTGCATACTTCCATGTCTGCAAGTATAAATTCTCCTGTGTGTCAGTGGCAGAACCTTTGGATCTGTCTGAGCACTAGAGAGTATGTGTGTGCAGAAAGCCTCCTTGCACACACATGCTTCACAACAGTAAAGCAAACAAAGAAAAAATACTAGATTCGGAGGACATAGCATTGTTTTCACTCTATAATTTATTTCTCCTTTTTATAGCAGAGCTTTTAACTGACAACACAAATCCTGAGTTCTTGTCTCTAGACTTTATTCCAGTTATTACAGAAACATGAATACTACCTGTATCCCCAAAGAGGAAAAATAAAATAAACTGTGTTCTTAAAAAAAACAAAAAACAAAACAAAACAAACAAAAAACAGAGAAACAAGCAGCAATTGTTAAATGGCTACAAGTGTTAAAATAATTTAAATAAAGACAGTTAAACTATTAAAATGCATATAGCTGCAATGGGTATTCCCAGACACTTGTATTAGGCAGTACTTCAACTAAATACACAAATATCTTCACCCCATAAGAGCACAGTGTAATATTTTCCTCTGTTACTAATTTATTTTGTGATGTTTCATGGTATGGACAAATTAAATACCACTCATGTCTCAAATGTCTCAAGCGATTAGATTTACCTTGGTTATTCTTGCTATCTATCTGCTTGTCTGTCTCACAGTATCATTTTAGCTCTTGTAAGAAGCATCCCAGGGTGGGAGTACTGAGCTAACCAAATCTTGCAGGATGGGAGGTTTTATTGAGGCTGTGAGGACATCAGCATATGGTGCTGGGGACAAAATCTCATGCTCTTCTTCACAGGCCTGGAAGGACAGCACAGATCTTGCCTGAAAAGCATGCTGCCAAAGGCAGCCTTCCAAGCCTAGTGTCATTATGTGTTGCAATAAGCGACATTTCTTTACCATTATGCACAGGGATAATCCATCCTGGAACTGTCTTCCTGCTAATCTCCTGTTAGCCCAGCCTTTCAACACAAAACAGCAAACATGGCCCTGTTCCTGCAGCTCCTTTTCTGAGATAGATAGAGAGATGGTCAGAAACTACTGAGGAAATAGCTGTGTTCTCACATCAAAGTGCAGGGCTTGCTTTGTTTTGTTTTTGTTAAAGCTCGCTCTGCATATGTGTTGGCTGGTGGTTGAATATCATCTGTGTGTCTCCAAGAAGACTATTTTCAAGCCCTTGCGGTGTGCAGATATATCACAGCCGGGTAGAGATCTTGCTATGACTTGGAAAGCTCTTACTGGAAATTGGACTAAGGAAAGTGGCACACCACATTAAAAAAAATTCTTAGTGGTCCAAATATATTGACTGGGTTGGGGTACATCCACTTTCCTGCATCTCATCTAAGCCTGCTTGAGCAAAACTTTTGCTGTAGCCAAAGACGTCTTTCCCCTCTGGGCACAAAACCTTCCCATCCCACGGGCTGAATGAAAAAGAAAAGAAAAAAAGAGCTTGAGGGCTGCTCGTTAGAGATGATTTGATCACCTTTATCCTTGTCACAGAACTTAAGGGTCATAACCATAGAATCACAGAATCTTTTGAGTTGGATGGGACCTTTAAAGTCCCATCCTAGTCCATCACCTAGTCCAATTCTCCTGCAATGAACCGGGTTACCTGCCCCATCAGCATGACATTGAGAATCTCCCAGGATGGGGCTTCTCTGGGCAGCATATAGCAGTGCCTCATTACTCCTGTAAAAATCTTATTCTTTATAACCAATTGAAATCTCCCCTCTTTTAGTTTGAAACAATTTCCTTCATTCCTGTCACAGTAGACCTTGCTCAAGAGTCTGTCCCCTTCTTTCTCTGGAGCCTTCTCTTGCCCGGGTTGAACAGCCCCAGTTCTCTCTCTCTTTGGTGAAGTGGCACCTATGTTTTCCTGCCTGGTGGTCACTGCAACAGCCTGATGACTCAGTAAGTGTATTTTATGTCACTCCTTTTGAATCACCAGCCCATGTCCAGGGGCACCTGGGAAAGATGCTTGGGGGCAGGGTGGTACTCTGAGCCGCTGCACATAGCTGGGATGCTTGCTGCACTCTGCAGTTCTGCATGAGCACCTGAGTTCTGCATGCCCCCATACATGTCCAGGGGTGGAGATCTGGTGAGATCCTATGTACCCCCACTGGGTGTTTTGGACCATGACTGCAGGGAGCACTGTGGGATTGTCTCTGCCTCATCATACAGACACAGTCCAAAAGCATAGTCACATGGAAGCTGAGCAGACTTTGCACACTGCCATGCAGGACCAGCCAGTATGTTATCAATGCACAGATGTTTGGGGTGGATGCCTGTGCAGATCCAGGCAGCTGCAGCAGCAGGGACAGTGCTGGCTGACTGTCTCAATTCATCCTGAAAATCTAATGACAGGTTTGAAGGCCACCATGTGCCTCACATTTTCGGTATCTGGACACAGACTTGGAAAGGAGCTATTTTTGCTCCTACAGTCGACAGTGCGGCTCCTAAAGGTCAGTAAACACCACTGTGGCTCAGCGCCAGCAGAGTCAGCGGGGATTCAAATAAAATGAGACAGGTTTTGAACAAGTTATTGTACTTCATTTCTGTGTATCCATCCGTGGCTGCATATATGTGGACAGATGGGTTGTCAGCCAGCTTCATGCGTGACTCATTATCAGCTCAGAAAACACAGACCTCTGCCTGAGGAGCTGCTCTTCAATCAGTCCCACAGGCCCACAGAGGCAGAGAGATAAAAACAACCACTGGCCAGCAAGGAACAAAGCTCTAGAGACACAAAGGATCTCCTGCATCGTGCCATAGGTGCGTGCTTATGCTGGTAACTTCTGACCCAAGAGACATGGATATGGGAGTGATTTGCTGAATGAAGATACAAAGCAAGCTTTCCCAGGGAAAGCACCTGGTGACTGCTTAGAAGTATTTTCTCCTTAATAAACACATTCTTTACAACTTGAATACCGGTGATGGCAAAGTTAAATGAGGTCATTATTGCCATTTTAGTTATGCAATTTAAAACTAAACACCAAGAATATTTTTCCATACGCGAATCATGGAAGTTTGTTTTCAAGAAACAGGAAAGGACTCAAGGGTCTAGATTCAATTCCTAGACATGAGTTGTGGCAACATTTCAGTCATGCATTGCTGTTTATCTTGCTTCACAGCTGCTGCTCTGAACAGTTTTTCTTGTATTCCCACAATGCATCTCCTTCTACTTCTGTACTCAATTTCTGTGAGAAAAAAGAACCTAATCTTCATTTCATACTTAGCTTGATTTTGTTGACTTTCTTTCTGGCATTTTTAATTCAGCAAAATAGTATTGTTGAGGTTTAGAAGTAAAATCTTGCCTCTACTCTGAGCGATTTAGTCAACAATTTGACCGCTGGGATAGACACTTAATCCTAAACAGAAATATCATTAAAACAACATCTTATGGTGAAACTTTGAAGCAGACCAGTACCGCAGTACAGTGGTACTTCAGTACAGAAGTACTACAGTAGCACTTCGGTAATACTGAACTAAGAATATACTCTAAATTAAAAAAGTAGAGAAACTGGAAGATTGAGTTAAACTAAATTAGATGGAAATGGAGAGTATAATGGGAAAAGATGCAGAAGTTGATTTTGTTGGGCTGGTGTAGAGCAGCCATAGGGGCCTGGGCTCATGACAGGCCCAGGTCCTAGTAGGTGTGGCTACCTGGTGCCTGGAAGAAGGGGGAGAATGAGAATGTCTGTCTGTAGGGAAGGGCAGGTTGCAGCCCTGCCCAAAAGTGGGATGGGTGCTAGGTCCTAGAAGAAAAAGAGCCCCTTGTCCTTCAAGAATAATGGGAAATTGAGTGAATGTGCAGAGCTTCCCATAGCTGAAACAAGAGTAAAGACTTTCCGAATTGCAGGGGTCATCCAAGACTAATCAGAGATTAGGTCAGAGAGCATTTGTGGGCAATGTAATACAAAGACATGCTGGGATTTTGGTGTTTGCGGAAAGGAACATGTGTGTATGCACATCTGTTAGGAGCAGAAGCAGACAGGGAGCAGGGAGAGGGAGAGAAGCAATCAGAAAATCAGGCATCTGTATGTGTGACAGAGAAAACATTCAGATCAGCATGCAAGCTGGAGGGAGAAAAATTGCTGTAAATCCTTATTTGCCACTTTGCCTCACTCTTTCTGATTCTTGCTGTCTTCAGAGAAGCCAGGCTTTTTTATTATTTTTTTTTTCTTTTGTTTTCAATGGCACAACATTGTAGAAGATGCTGATAGCATTAATTCAGAAATTTCCGTAACCTCCACAGTGATACCCTTCCAGGGCCCTCAGCAACTGTATCATCCATGGTCTGGCTGTCAATATTTTGTTACATATCATAAGAGTGGAAAGAAAAGAGATCTCATTATGTCAAGGTGGAGAGTATCAGCGGGTGGGTACTTGGAAGAATATGATTCCAACATTAACTTGAAAAATCAGCACATTTGCTTTGTAAGTAGTTAGACTGTGAAGATGAGTTCATTTAGAATGAGATGCTAGATCCAACAGCTATCTAAAAAATAATACTTTAAAGTAAAATTTTGCTATATTTTAAGGCTTAACTCAACTTCCTTTATTTTCAGAAATGCACACAGGCAATTTAAAAAAATAGATAATAGAGGAACAGCAGCATATGGAAGGCTCAAAGAACACATTGTCTCATGGAAAGAGAAAGAAAGGTAATACGTTCTATCAGACTTACATTTCTATTTTATTTATTTGGTGAGAATGCCAGCGTGAGAAAGCAATTTCTGAAGGAGGAGCAGAAAGCCACCAGACTCAAATAAGACATAGGAGGAGGCAGACATCAAGGTCAGGCCCTTGGTGAAAGACAGCCAGGGAAGGGACTCAAGGAATGACAACATCTGAAAGACCAATCTGCTGCACTTTGGCTGAAGGAAGTCACTGTAGATAGTATAGAGACAGAAAAATTCAGGGAGTAAATGCAAAGGATGACTAAGAAGTAAATATGAACCCAAGGAACAGACGTTTCAGGATCACATTTAGATGCTATTAGTTCATGCTTACTAGTTGGCTACTCTGTCTGTTGATCTATCTATCTGTATCTAAAGGAGTTTGAATCTGTCACGGACTGTTACCCACAGATTGGCCTTTGAGCATTAGTACTAGTTTTTGAGGAAACTGCGGAATTCACTCTTTTGCAGAACTGAAGTTCACTGAAATCCTGCTTAAACCCCGTTTTGAAGACTTTCCTCATTCTCAAGTCTTAAAGTCCTCAAGCTCAGGGGCCTGCTATTTGCAGCCTGTTTGTGCTTTCTGTCTGGATGACACCTCAAGCCATGAAGTATGTTTAAACGAGTTCCCTGACCCACATCATATTTATAGGCATATTTGCGGGATTCTCTGCTTCTGTCACCAAAACTGCATTCCCACTGGCATTTATGAGCTGTGCATAGAAGAGGCGGTACTCTTGTCAATCCAGATCAGTGCAAATTCAAGATAGCTGCCTGACTCTTCTTGGCATGCTTCATTTTCTCATAGTTCATCCCAGTTCAAGTATACAAATGCAGTGTTGTGGGGTCTAGCAGCTGGCTTTTGGGGAGGGTATTGGGCTAAATATTTGCTGACGGAATAATTATAGTCACTTTTTTTTAATCATGGAAAATCTTCCCCTTGCCCCATGTTTGATGCTTTAAATGTGTTCTTAAAGTGACTTTCCAAAGTTGTTAAACTTCTGATACACCCAGTATTTTGTGCATTAAATTGTCTCTGTGAGGTTCCATTTAACATCAAAGTATTGCGAGCAGTGCTGCATATCCTTAGCTGTTAGCTGATTGATTGACAAGCTCCAGCTCACGAGCACAGGACAAATGCAGGATTTATGAGCATTTTTTTGCTATCTATCTGCTCAGTCTGTCTTTATAAAGCACGTGTGGTATGTGCACCCTGTCTACAGTCATTCTACTTTTAGTTACGGTTTTCTGCTCTAAGTTAGTAGTTTCTCTGTTCTGAAACACTAATTTTCTCTCTGCGTCTCTCCTTCACCTTTTCTGAGTGCTCTTTCCAGGAGTTATAATTCTCCTGCAGTTTGTGTAGTCACACGGTTTAGAGATTAATGAATTGCACTATGTTTGAGTTTTACATCTTTCACTGGAATTACCTTACAAACCAGCAGGATGTATTTGCTGCTTCTCTGCAAGCATCTTTCAGGCAATCATAATCCTGCTGTGAGAGCATCTAGGGTGACTGGAGAGAAAGTTATACATTTTATTTGTGAAGAACCAGGTCTCTTGACATAAGGCTTGTGCTCCACCCCAGAAGGCAGTCACTGGTGAGGAGGAGGGGTTAATCAAATAATTTTCCAAATATATTCACATCAAAGTCTCATACAGGGATTTATTTCCCCAGGAAGCCTTTTTTTTTTTCTTTTTTTTTTTTTTTTTTTTTTTTTTTTTTCCCCTTCAGTGAAGCAGGATGCAATGTATTTGCCAAACCACTCATCCAATATTAACAGGAATGAGCATGGAATTAAATCAAAGAAACAGATGTGGCTGGATAAAGCAGGTTTCCTTTTATGTGCCAAAAAATAGGAGCATGTTCATCTGTTTTGTAATTTACCAATAGTGTTTTACTTGGCTCAGTGGAAGACAGCAATCAGACAAACACTGTTTGTAGGCATTTGCAGTCTGTGCCACTTGTTGGGGGAGGGCTCTACTCCTGACAGCCCAATCACCTGTCTGAACACCCAAGACCCAGACTTTGTCCACCATTAACACGTCTGAAGGTCAGCACTGTCCTTTCCATCTTCCCTGGATTATGGAAGGCAGCTTCCAGAGTCTCCAGAAGATGTTAATCTTGGTAGCTGCGCAGTGTGGAGGTGGGTGCCAATGTACCACAGGCAAGATTTAAAAGGGCAAAGGTCCCAACCATACCTGTTCCTGCTGTTTCTTTTCCTGAAAACACAGTGCAGCTGGGATTTTTAAAATAACAGTAATAAAAAGTTGGGATTGTTAAAATTGGATGTACAACAAGGGAAACCCATCTGATCCATATTTTTGTATGATGGCTGTCACACTAATATGTACAGTTTCCATTTTCTGGGGGCTTAATTCAGAATTGCCAGGGCTGGCTTCTCCCTATAGAACCACAAAATCTCTCTGCTGAATTCCTCTAAACCCTCCAAAACAAAGATACAGTAAATCATCTTTTCTTTTTCCTTTGAATATAAAATCAACTGTTTTCTGCTGCACTGATTTCTGAAAGGCTTGATTTCCACATACAAAAAAAGAATAATGTATCAATTTTCTTGATACAAGTATTGAATCAGTTGATGGGTCTTCTGAAGTAAGTCAGGTTTTCAAGTGAGTTCTGATCAACTTCCTACAGATTATAAGGAAGAGAATGAAAGAAATCTCCAGCTGTCATTGGTCAGCAGCTAAGAACTAATTTGATTTTCCACTTCAGAAACTATCAGAAAACCTCCAAACATTCATTTTGATACTATAGTTTATTCATCAAGCTGTAATATTCTTATCTTTACATATTTTTTTATATAATCTGAAACCTTTTATTCCCACAACTTAAAAAACCAAACAAACAGACTCAGCAGAACAGTGGTCCCGTTCAGAACAAAGTGGTTGTTTTCAAGGTCTGCATGCAAACTTTGAATTGTTAAATATACTTACAGTTTTCCAGTCCAGCAGGCATGGGAGTGTCCTCCTTGTCTGCCTGTTAAATTTAGTCAGATGCTCTGAAAGGGGAGCAGATTGTTCACCACTGGCAGGTAAAATCAGGAAATAAAAATATTGACTCAAGACCTTTGCAGGACAATTAAACAGCTAATGAATGAAAGGACTGAAGTTCCTGAAACCACAGTAGACAGGAAAGGACAGAGTGCCTCAGTTTGGCACTCCTCTGAGTCTTGCTTCTGATACCAGCATGCTTTGGCTGTGGATTTAATAGCAGTATGGTGGCAAAGCGTCATGAGTAACAGGCAAAGGCTTCCTGAAGCATTTCTCATCCAAAACAGACATTTTATTCCCCATTTTTATTCTTCCAGACAGGATGTTAACATTGCATTACCTTTCCTTTGGACAATTTGTGGCAGAGAAGCTGAACACCGAGTGATCCAGACAGAGCCATTCCTCTCACAGCTTGGTCCACCCGCACAGCTGTTTCACTGACTGCCAACCAACACATCCAGGGCAAATGTGAGAAGAGGTCTGGATACAGAGGGCAGGCTTAGTGTTTCCCAGGGGCCTCCTGGAAAGCAATAGCCCCTCATTCCCATCATTTTTTCAAATGAGCCAAAATAATGAAGTTGTGAGCTACACTCAACTGCCGAATCACAATGTCTTTTCTGAGCTGTTTTGCCCATGTGTGGCACGAGTTGTGCCCAGGTATGCCAGCCAGACAGCAGGAGAGAACTGCAATGCCGGCCAAGCAACTGCAGGTGAGCACAGGGAAGTGTCCTCCACCCCACTTCTGAAAGCATTACCCAGATTACCATGCAGTCTGGCCCCTGCATAGCAGTTATTAAGTCCCCTTGTCATGTTTTGGTCTTGGTTACTCAGGATATTCTGGTGGATACATTAAGCTTCAAAAATCCAAAGACCCCGAAACAACAATTTACGACAGTGGCATGACTCAGGGTTTCATTGAACTCTGTCACACAAGTGAGAGATTCAGATACTGCAGGCTATAGTCAGAGCTGTGGAGAATTAGTAGGAAAAGGGAACTTCAAGGCAGCTAAACTCATATCCAAAGACTCTGTTTCTGCTTTTCCTGTGGCTACCTTATGTAAGGACATAAACTTTGGGGCTCCAAGGTTCTGCGCCATGCCAATTTCCCAAACACATCTATCTCCATCGTAGAAAGTCTGTGTTTTGGAAGAACTAGAAAAGATATGATCAGGTGGGGATCATCTAGTATCCACATTGCAATAACTCTATCAATATAGGGGTGGTGCAATATGTGTGAAGAGGAGCAAACAAAGATCAGCAAACAGACTTATTTAAGAAAGCTGAGTGCTGGGGGTCAGGGGAAGTGATCCGACTAATCCCATGAGTGGAACTGCCAGAGCTTACCTTGTTCAGAGAGGGCTAATGGGATACGTCAGTCCTGTGTAAATATAACAGGAGGATAAATATCAGGAAGGGAGAAGAGCTAGTTAAGCTAAGGGACAATATTGGCTCAGAAGAAAATGGTTATAAATTGGTCATGAATAAATTGAAATTAGAAGCCAGAAACAATCTCACTTTCACTGTAGGCATTA
Source organism: Alectoris magna (assembly GCA_030625065.1). Taxonomy (NCBI): domain Eukaryota; kingdom Metazoa; phylum Chordata; class Aves; order Galliformes; family Phasianidae; genus Alectoris; species Alectoris magna. The sequence goes on along the minus strand of CM060562.1, from coordinate 80,587,944 downwards.
ACTATTTCTTAGAGAACAGAACCCAAGAAAGGCAATATATGATACAACAGCCTGCAGTAGCAGAAGGTGGGATTGGAATGCAGGATTGATGTGTTCCTAAGCGATGAGGAACAATCATAGGAAAAAATCCTATTATCTCAAATGGATCTTTGTCTTTATTTCTGTCTTGCCCACAGATGTTCACTGTGAATGTTAATGTTGTGCTTACAGGGCTGTTTCTCAGACTAAAACCCTCGATCATTCCTGCTGCCATCAGCCAACATTGTGAGGCTGCTCTAAAAGAAGCTGGCCTAGTCAGTTAGACTAAGATGTACCAGAAAGGCTGAATCCACAAGGATGATAGGGTTTATTCCAGGCAGAAAGTAAATGCTCAATGTTTTTTGGGTCCAGGAATTGGGAGGGAGAATATTTTTGACTTGATCACGCTTACAGCAATTTGTGCATGATTGCTTGGAATTAGGCTAACAGACTTTTCATGAGAGGCATGATAATTTATAACCTAATGGAAGATTAAGAAAAATGTGACGTAACTCACTGGGTTTTGTTGCTCCCTGTGCAGCAAGGGAGACTGAGTGGTCACACAAGGTTTGCTAGTCCTGCTCAATGGACAGAGCGAGGCTCGCAGAAGGGATTCCTTCTCATTTCTGTTGCTTGAACCTTCATTTCAAAGTTGGAATGCCTTTAGCTAGGTGTTTCCTACCGAGTCAAGAGCCTTTTACTCTCATATATGTAGATAGCTCCAAAAGTAATACCTCCCATTTATTTCCATGGAAACTACAACGGATGCAAAGAGCACAATGACACTGTTCTGTAGAGCAAATTCTCAGCAACAAAATGCTGTTCTTCTATATGTAATGGGATACTGGCAGGAAGGTTCAGCCTCTACTACCATACCACCAACATCCATCTCTGATGTTCTGGCCAATATACTAAAATAGGAGGCATTACTTCTGGAGCAGCCTTCATATTTATTTGATGGAGGATTTGTTTGACAGGAGTATCCTATAGATAAGTCCACATTGGCCATGTTCAGAAAAGATATCTATAATTTCTTATAGCTTTAAAAAAAGGCAGTTTCCAGGGGGCTTCTGTGTTACAAACACAGTAAATGGCTAAGGTGTATTAAGGATCTTCTACTTACCAGCAGAATAAGCATGTTTACATAATGAAAGAGCTTGCTAAGGGTGGCTAAGAACAACAACAGCCTTTCTTAGAACCAGGACATCTCACATGGTTGTTCTAAGCCCCATTTTCTATTGCTGTTATTGCAGGGGGGTGAAACTCCCCATTCTGGCCTCTTTATTTTGTCCTGATATTAATCCTCACATTTTGCATCTAAGGAGATATGTCTGGAAGCACAATCTCTGTTTACATTTGTAAATTACCCTTGCTACTGCACAAGTGCCAGCTGCAGATTATTTTTTCTTTTTTAATTAATCAACAAGACAAGGAGAGGGAAGAAGAGGCTCAAAGGAAGAGACCAGTGCTTGTTTGCACTTGCATCTGACATTTTCTTCAAATGTTTTTAGATGTCATATAAAAAAAAAATAAATACAGAAATTGGGCTTCTCTGGACTTCGTATTACTTTTTTATTGGTTTGAGTTTTATTAGACAGTTGCAAAATTTATTATGCTCAAAATCACTTCATTGATGACCCACATAGAAATGTGATTTTAAGATGCTACCCACTTTCTGCTGAAAAGGAAAATAACTGATTTTGTTTTGTTTTAGATTATATTTTTTCTGAGATCACTGAAGAGAAATAAGAATATTATATTTTATCCATAATGACAAGAAATATATTTTTGATGTAGTGAATGAATAGCTAAAACTAAACAAAAGACAAAGATGCCTTTAGAAAAGTGCTTGAACTTACTCTGGTATTGAGTCTTGACAGCTGCTTCACATTTTTCTTCTAGAAGAGAGCCTTCATGCATCATTCATGGCTAGAATGAATTCAGCATGCTGCTTTTTCACATATTACCTTCATTCTTTATCGAAGTCAAAGATGACTCAACTCATTCATATATCTCAGGAAAACCACAGAACCATTCTTTTGTATTGCAAATAGAAGAAGAAAATAGCATTCAGTGCCAAAGAAATAATGTCTGTGATGGTAAGCAGGAGTACTGAGCTGGGTGGGAGTGTTCCAGAAAAGTTGTCTTCTCTCATCTCATGAACATAGTGTTTCTGAAACATCTTCTTTGAAGTAGAAATTTCCTTTCAGCTTAGATACATATATGTAATATATTTAATTATGTGGAATTATTTACAGAACAGACTGGATCTCTTGCTGTTTTCTATAAGCTAATTTTTTGTGGGTTATTTTTTTCCCCCTCATCATTTGTCCTTGAGAGTTTGTCAGTGCATGAGAATGAACTCAGTGCATTCACTTACCAATGGTGTTGGACCGTGCTCCCTTACGGTGCCAGAGGAGAGAAGTGGGCACAACATCCAGGTAATCCATGTTTGATTGTCTGTACAGCTTTAGCTTCTGTCATGCATGTTTTGTTTTTTTTTTTTTTGGCTTTCTATTTTTCATTTTGATCTTTCAGTTGTGCTGGAGTAACATCAGGTTTTGGCTAGTACTCCTAAATCATTAAATTTGGGACGCGAAGTCCTAGCCAGTGTTTACTCAAATAAAACCATCACTAAGGTTAAAAAAAAAAAAAAGAAGAGTAAAAAAATATGGGTTTCAGAATTAGGTTAGTGAAAAAGCATCTGCATCCATTGCAATGCCTTTGAACAACTTGTTCTCAGTAATGTGTTGCCTTCAGCTTTGCCCAAGCTCTTGGGACTTCGGCTGTAACATTTCTTCCTTGGCCTTATATCTCCATAATCAGACAAGACCGTGAAATTTGCCTCTTGCTAATGAACAGTTACTGAATTATATCACTTTGTTATATTACATTACAAGGAAAATGTGCTTTCTTGTTGGAGAACTTCTGCAGCAGAGATTAGTTTGGTTCCCTGCAAGCTGTCTTAACAGATAACAGTGAAGTCTGCATTCTTTTCTACTCAGTGTAATAGTATTTAACAAAAAAAAGAAAAAAAAAAGAAAAAAAAAGAAAAAAAAAAAAAGAAAAAAGTCAAGTAAGTTACCATGAGAATGGCTGGTTCTAAACCTTAACTCCAAGAATTCTGAGTTTGCAACTTCTTTTTTTCTTTAATCTTACCTTTGTGAAAAAAAACATGTCCAACCCTAAACAAAAACATGGCCTGGAGTATGAAATGCCAAACACTACAAAAGAAATGCTTTGTTTTTCTCTGTCTTTTCCTTCAGTAAGAGCCCCGCTATTCAGAAGCATGATTTGCCATTGGTCACATTTCAGAATGCTTTTCAACTATGAGAGGGATCTCAGTACTCTTTAATGGAGGAACATTTTCCATTGAAATGGACACTTATCGACTTTTACTGTTTGTTTTTGTTCAGCTTTAATGCAGCAGCCCTGTACAGCTCAGTTCACTGAATAATGACAGAAGAAGTGGAGCAGGGAAAGGGAAAATGGCCATGGAAAGTTTCTTAAGTCCAGGTATAAGTGTAACAAATACTTTTCTGACAAATAGATGAAAAACAATATCTGCCGATGTTGCACACTGATCTATGTCCACAGAGCTACTCCAATGGCTCACTCTATCTTAACTAGAGAATAGAGCCTGCTAAAATAAACTAAATATTGAATTTTGATGTCTGTCAAGGTTACCTCATCTAAAGGTTCCTGCGAGCCCTCAAGCTAAACAACCTGTCAAATAGCAGCAAAATCTTGAGATAGTTCCACATGCATTGAGAGATAGTCGCTTCTAAATCTCTTTTTCCTACATGAGCAAGAATTTTGAACCTATTGGTAAAATTCCTAGCAAACTATAGACTATGCACAGTGCTGCTACTTCAGTTTAAACAAACATTAAACAACTGCTTTGCACAATAAATGATACAGTGATTAATAGCAATTAATGTAAAATGGGATAGTAGGCTATGGTATTTTTTATTTATATGGAACAAAGTGAAGCTAGCAAGCAGAGCACTGCTGACTATGTTATAACTCAGAACATAAGGTAAAACTGCAGCATAGGTTAAACCGAAGGAGAATTTTCAGGAAGACAGGTTGCTTTTTAACTGCTGCAGGGAGCCAAAGAAACAACTGCAGAGGCTGCTTTTTAGGTAGATTAGCAGTGTAGGAAAAAATATAGAAAGAAAGATGATGTAGCTTGTTTGCATATCACTCTAAAATAAAACCCTGTTATTACAGTTTGCATTATGCCACTCGTAGCTGAGAGTGGATCGTGGCTTCCTGTAGATGGCAGGATTTCAGCATAGAGTCTGCTGGCAAGGTGAATGGAAACAGCATTTTGCAGGGTGAGTAATTCTCCCTGTTTTAAGGTGAAATAAATGATCCTCTGAAGATATCTATCTTTTCTCCCAGTTATTGGTAAAACCTTTTTATGTCATTTTTTTCTTATCTGTTTACATAACTCCAGGCACAACAAAATTCTGGTAAAAAATCAGGTTCTGAAAGAGTGCAGAAATGCTGCAACATGACTGGGATGGTGACCAGGCTGCCTGTCATCTGACTAAATTCACTTGAAGTTATGAGACATCACAGTATCACCAGAACAGTCCATTCAGGAGGAGCAGGAAACCCATCACCGTGTGTGAGCCCCATGCACACCACATCTGCTGTGTCCTGAGCCATTTGGCAGGGACCTTAGGCAGCTTGGGCTGCAGTAGGCAGCCTCTAGGGCTTGCTGAGTTTCATGCCTCTACCAGGGCTCGATGAAGCCAGAAAAATCTATCTAGGTCCCCAAAAGAGGTTCAAGCAGGAATGTTGTTTTTTTCCAGTAGCATTTGATCCCTGGTTTCTAGGCATACTCTCTGACACTCCTAATGCATGCTGTGGGCTGCATCTTTGGTGAGAGATAGGAACATGCTTCTCTTTTTCCAGAGTAGCAACAATATATGCTAGGTTAGAATTATTGTTATAATTCATCCTCCTGTTTCATGCTAATAGCTCTTGACTAGCCAACACGTGGCTTCCTTCCGTGGTTCTTCTGACACTTCACTGTTGAAATGTGTTGAACAAATAATATTTTACACTAAAATGAAGTTCAATTGGATAAAAATGTTCAGTCAGATTAAATTGTTAGATCATAGATTAAAATGTTAGATCATAGCTTGGTCAAAAGCAAATGTACCAACAAAACCCATTTCTCTTCTCATGTCCATTCCTGGGAGCATAGCCTCTGACTTATTTCATTTTAAATGAAATGGAATCAAATAAAGTGGCAGTATGTAGTGGGCATGGTAGGCCAGATTCTAAACTTACAGATTGTGTTACTCAGGACACCACAATTAAGACTGAGTTTGAATGTTTGGTTAAAAATCAGAACAAAACATAAGAACAAAAAATATCTATGACAGTAATCAGTGAAATGTAGAAAAAGCAAGGTATACAGTGATCCTTCCATCTCTAACTTAATTTGGACGTTTCCCCATTGTGGCTAGCAGTAAGATCCTGTGCCATGAAATACTTTAATACATGACAGGGTAGAATCTAATCGGTCCCATTGAACACGTCATTTTATAACATCATGAGCTGATTTAAAATATTATTTCAACTAAGGTAGCTGAACACAGATTTGAGGCAAAAAATCCCCACTCTCCAGAACATATGACTAATTTGAAGCAGAGTTATATGCTTGCTGGAAGTCATGTAAGAATTGCAGTATATCAGCCTCTTCAAGCAGTGTCATGAATCCTTTATTCAGAAGACTTAACTGAAAGTGATTCTGTAATGGTCTGAGCAGGACTTGCCCACAGATCAGTCAACACAACCAGAAGACAAGGCTGAAGACTAAATTGTTTAGCTGTCTACCTTACAATTAAGAATGAAAAGATAGAGAGAAAGGTATTGCTCACCTGCAAATCACTTTCTCCCAGATCACAAAGATGTGCAACTTCAAATCACACATGACATCAATGCATTCTTAAGCTAAAGTTCTATATTACAGGATGGTTCCAGTTTAGTACAACCAGGTTATGGACTTAACACAGTTTTATTTGATCTATGAAGAATTATAGTACTTTTTGGAGACAGGACAACACAGTTGCATTGTATTTCCACTGATGGAGTGACAAAACCAGCTGCAAATGTTGCCTTATATCTTCTTGAATTTTTTTTTTGCCAACAGTCTTGCACTATAGCTGATGATTTCTTAATGGTGAGATTTTACATTCACTTCACAGTAGCTTAACACAGGTATAAATGTGAAGTTATTTGCTAGACAGGGAAAATCAGCTCCTTAACCTGTCCTACAAAACCATCATTTATTTTACACAGAAAATTACAAGTACATCTGCCCTGATACCTCATTAAATGCTCACTTTGACAGGATCAAGAAAGAATTTGACAGCTGTATATTTGCTTAAAACGTAGCTACAGAAGAACATAAAAGCAGTCTAGAGTTTTTCCAAACTTTGACAAGAAAGAATAATCAAAAACCACAAGAAAACTGTCAGAAGGAGAAAGGTTGTTTGAATTTTGCCTGATTTTTTCTTTTTTTGCAGGGGTGAAAAGATCCTAAAATTGATAAACATTGAAAATTGCAACATTTTAAATATTACAATATTGAAGATTATAAACTACTTCAGGGGACCTACATTGACTCTCAGATTCCAAGGAAAAATATCTCAATTTCAACAGCCATATTCTGATAGGAGGACTGCTTCAAAAATAATGCCTCCTATTTTATTATGTTGGTCACAGCACCAGTGATGGATGTTGGTGATATGGCATTAGAGGGTGAACCTTCCCTCCAATATCCCATTACATTTTGTTGCCATGTGACAGATGGCAGCAGAGGAGCAGTCTGAGAAAATGGTGTCTGACAGGGAAGCAAATGTATGTCACTGAATTCCTCCATTCAAAAAAAAAAAAATGGCACCCATTGACAGTGTTTTTGGAGACCAAACAGTGGGTGTGAGTGCAGTGAGGAAGTGGTTGATATGTTTCAGCAGTGGTGACAGTGACAGTGGATCACCTCTTTTGGGGCAGGTTTTTATGTGTAAGGCATGCAGGCTCTTGTTTATTGCTGGTGAAATGGCTGGTGTTGACTATGCCGAAAAACAGTATTATGTAGCTGAGAATTTGTTCTATGAAGTAGTGTCATTGTGCTCTTTGTATTTCTTGTAGTTTAAATGGAAATAAATATTAGGTATTACTTTCAGAGCACCCTGTGTATAATACAATATATATTAATTTAAATATATTTAATTACATAAATATATGTGTTCTATTAAGTACTCTGCACTTATAATACCTATGATTTGCATGCAAAAAAGAATGCAGAACTTCAATACAGAATCACAGAACCATAGGAGTTGGAAGGGACCTTTGGAGGTCATCGAGTCTACCCACTTGTTAAAGCAGGTTCCCTGCAGTAGATTACACAGGAAGGCAACCAGACAGGATTTGAATAACTCCAGAGGTGACTCCACAATCTCTCTGGGCAGCCTGTTCCAGTGCTCTGTCATCCTCAAAATAAAGCAGTTTTTCCTCATGTTTGGATGGAACTTCCCAAGTTCTGGTTTCTGCCCATTGCCCCTTATCCTGCTGCTGAGCACCACTGAAAAGTTCCTGGCCCCATCAACTTGACTCCCACCCTTTAGGTATCAGTAAGCATTGATGAGATCTTCTCTCACTCTTCTCCAGACTGAACAGTCCCAGCTCTCTCAGACTTTCCTCTTAAGAGAGAATGCCTCAGGTTCCTCATCATCTTTGTAGACCTCAGCTGGACTCCCTTTGGAAGTTCCCCGTCTTTCTTGAACTGTGGAGTCCAGAACAGGACACAGTGCTTCAGATGTGATAACTTCCCTCTGCTTTCTGGCCATGGTCTTTGTAATGCACCCCAGGATACCATTGGCCTTCTTGGCCAAAGGGGCACACTGCTGGCTAATGGCCAACCTAATGTTCTGTCTGGACATCCAGGTCCTTCTCTGCAGACCTCCTTTCCATCAGTTCAGCCCCTAAACTGTACTAATGCATGCAGTTATTTCCCTCTGGGTATAGGACTCTGCACTTGCCCTTGTACCTTATCAGGTTATTCTTTGTCCAGTTCTCCAACCTGTCCAGGTCTCTGAACAGCACAACAGCCTTCTGGTGTGTCAGCCACTACTCCCAGTTTCGTATCATCCGCATGCTTGCTGCTGGTGTTCTCTATCCCTTTGTCTAGTTCACTGTTGGAGATGTTGAATAACTCCCGATCCAGTACTTACTCCTGGGCATCAGCACTGCCTACAGACCTCTAACTAGTCTCTATACTGCTTACTGCTGATCACAGCACTCTGAGCTCTGCCAGTCAGCCAGTTCTCAAGCCACATCATTGTCCACTCACCTATCCCACACTTCCTATGCTTACCTACAAGGATGTTATTGGAGACGATGTCAAAATCTTTGCTGAAGTAAAACAAGACAACACCCACTGCTCTCCCCTCAATGACCCAGATAGTCATGGCATTATAGAAGGCTACAAGATTGGTCAAGCATGATTTCCCTTTGGTGAATCCAAGTTGACTACTCCTGACAAACTGTTCTTTCACTTGCTTGGATATGACATCCAGAATAATCTGTTCCATGAGCTTCCCAGGGATGGAAGTGAGGCTGACTGGCCTGTAATTTCTTGGGTCCTCCTTCTTGCTCTGTTTGAAGATTGGAGTGACACTGACTATCCCCCAGTCCAGATGTTTCTCCTGTTCTTCATGATCTTTCAAAGACAATAGAGAGTGTTTCAGCAATCTCTTCTGCCAGCTATGTCAATGTATGTGGGTGCATCCCATTGGGACCCATGGGTTTGTTTGTGTTGAATTTGCCTAGATGATCACTAGTCAGATTCTCCTTGACCAAGGGGAAGTTCTACTGTCCTCAGACTCTCTCTCTTACCGCTCGGTAAGAGGATAGTCTTAGTAGTAAAGACTGAAGAAAATAAGGCACTCAGTAACTGCCTTCTAAGTGTCTTCCATTACCAAGGCACCCACCTCATTCAGCGGCTAGTCCACATTTTACTTCTGCTGTTGATATACTTAAAGAAGCCTTTCTTGTTGTCCTTGACCTCCATCACCATATTTAATCCCAAGAGGGACTTAGCCTTCCTTTTATCCCTGTGTGCTTTTTTCCTATTTCTTAAATTTTCCTATAACTACTTCCAAGTGGCTAGACCCCTTTTTCACATTCCATAAACTTCTTCCTTCTGAGTTTTTCCATGAGCTCCTTGTTCATTCGTGGGTTTCCCGCCATTTTTGCTTGCTTTCTTACTCTTAGGGAAGGACTGACCTTGAACTGGGATGAAGTGATGCTTGGACGTTAACCAACTCTCTTGAGTCCCTTTAACTTCCAATGATCTAATTCATGGGATGCCCCAAGTAGGTCCTTGAAGAGGTCAAAGCTTGCTCTCCTGAAGCCCAGGGTTGCAATACTACTTATTGCCTGATTCTTTCACACAAGATCCTGAACCCCACTACCTCATGGTTGCTGCATCCAAGGTTGCACCCAGCCCTTACATTCCCAACTGATCTTTCTTCATTTGTAAGAACAAGGTCCAGCAGCACACCTCTCCTCATTGGCTTCTCCACCACCTGTCAGAAAGTGATTGATTATAATCAATAGTACCAGTTTTACATCCACTTTGTGCTATACAAAGCAGTCAAGATTCACGTTTCTAATTGGTGTTGAATTCATAGATTAAAATTTAATATGTTCTTCCAACTACCAGAACTGCAAAGGCTATTTAGGATATGAGATGAAAACAGATGTACTACTTCTTCTTATCTTCACTGATAATGATAAATTACCTGTATTGAGAACTTTGATGGACAATTTTTTCAATAATACATGAGGCAGAATAACATACCAACTGCTCTTTCCTAAGCATATTGGATTTGCATTATTAACAGTGAGAAAAATTGTTTTTATCTGTAACAGTAAGATGGACTATGTGAAAGAAAAGATGAATTCAAAACAGAATTTTCCCTCTAGTGCACATGTGTATAGATAGGGACAAAATCAGAGGGGGCAGTGCACTTATGCTGGTGTGACTCAGAGATAAGTCAGATTGGAACTGGCACCAGGAAATCAACATGTTGAGGTAGAGAGTTAATAAATTATGGATCACAAAGTGAAAACGTAGCTCAGACAACTCCAAAGAAATGAGAAAGAGCCACATATTTGTAAGTAGATAAGTTCAATATATAAAATATATTAAAATATTTGTATCTGTGACTAGGTGAATTACTGTTACAACCTCTTAGAGAACAGAGCTGGAAGTTCTCCATTAACATACCATGGAATATTGTGGGAGTTTCAAAAATTAGTGTGAAACAACTATGGCAGCTCACCTCATGGATGGTAACTTAAGCTTCTGTGTTCAGTCATAGTCAAGTGCATGTCCCTAACTGGAGACTCCTGTAAGGGGCTTACTTTAACCACAAGCAATATTCTGACCAATATTGTGAGCTCTTCTAAACAAGATGCATTTTAGTAGAACTAAAGCAAGCTGAGACAGATGTCAGAGTGAAGGTCACAGCTGCAGCACTGGTAGCAGAAGGATGGCAGCAGTCCTGTGACTGTAGCAGTTAAGAGCTCAGAGATTCCTACTCTGAAGCACCCTTGGGCATGCCTTTCAGTAGCATCTCAGCTCCTTTCCCAGGCAAGTAGCTGCAAAACAGTACAGAACTGCCTCTAGCATCTTAGAATCGTAGAATAATAGAATCACCAAGGTTGGAAAAGACCTCTAAGTCTAATCCGGTCCAATTGTCCACGTATCACCAATATTTCCCACTAAACCATGTCCCTCAATGCAACATCTAAGCATTTCTAAAAGTCACCAGGGATGGTGACTCCACCACCTCTCAAGGCAGCATTCCAACATCTGGCCAGTATTTCCTAACATCCAATCTGAACCTCTCCTGGTGCAACTTGAGGCCATTCCCTCTAGTTCTATTGCTAGTTACATGGGAGAAGAGGCCAACTTCCACCTCACCACAGCCTTCCTTCAGGTAGCTGTAGAGAGCAATAAGGTCTCCCCTGAGCCTCCTCTTTTCCAGACTCAACAATCCCGGTTTCATCAGCTGCTCCTCATAAGACTTGTGCTCCAGACTCCTCCAGTTTCACTGCCCTTCTCTGAACATGCTCCGTCTTCTGCCAAGTTGTCTGCTGCAGCCACATGGCTGGCCAGCAGATGCTAAGAAGTTTATTATTCCTTAGCAGCACGTCTAGAGGCTGAGCTAGCAAGCATATCAGGGGATGATGATATTTGGAGAAGGCAATATTCTTTGGAGTTTCTTGACTGTATCCCAAGGTTGCATTTGATGTGAAGTAACCTGAGCTAACCTCACTGGTGATAGACTTTATTCTGAGAGGATAGCTCAGAGTACACCTGCTACCAGTAAATGTCTTAAAAATTTCAGGAGATGCCATTGCAGTGGCATCCTTAGGGTTCTGATAACCCTACAGGAGCTCATGAGAGGAGGAAAATCTTGCTAGTCTGGATAACAGCTGGAAAGGGAAGGAAACTGGCTTGAGTATAGCATGGAAACAGTGTTGTTGTGCAACATCTTTACAGCTTTCAGTGGGGACACTGAGAGCTCTGTGCCTCTGCATGGCCTCCTGCAAGGTGAAAGTAGCTTTGGAGGACATCACTGCATGACTTCTTGCTATTGTATGCCTTCTTCTGTTTCCCAGTCAGGAATGCCTCATTGTCATCTGACTGGCAAACTCTGGTTGCTGTGGTTTGCTTCTACAAGTGCACATCTGACTAGAGTGCATGCTGCAGATGTTTGCTTACATTATTCATCCTGAGTGCACCCATGTCCAGCACACTATGGAAAAATGACCCCAGGAAGGGTGAAAGTCCTGAGGATGCATGCTGTGATCCTTACATCCAGAGGCAAATTCAGGACTGTAACTGAATTCCCTGTACTTTCCCCATGTCCCATGCCTGCTGTGCAGTAAGCCCTGAAGGCATAGATCAACTTTCTGGGCTGTATGCAAGCCTTGGCTGGCACCAGATGGTGAAGTTGGATGCAGAATGAATAGAAAAACTGCTTAAGGGAGCCACTTTTTTTCTATTGAAGTGCAGCATGTTCCTTATAGTTATGGTTATCAGAAGCTATTCAGACAGTGGTGACATTCTATTCAACCCATTCAATAGTGATATGCTGGGCTGTATATGCAAATACAGCTGTATAAAGATGCATCTCAGGACTTTATCTTCCTAGTAGTGCTTACAGGATGTTTTTCAGGGGGCAGGATGGTAAGTATGTGCTGGTTTCTATATGGTTGACTGAATGATTATGTATTGTACATCTGTTGTCACATTCAGACCTGAAGAACGGTTTCTCTTTTCTCCCCTAGAATTAGAGGCAAGTTAAGGAAAAGAGTGCTCCGCAGCCCACATACCTTTTGCTTTGCTAGTGTACTGCTGAGAGTGTGTTCTCTACACACAGCAGCCTGGTGTGGTGCCCTAGTGTCAGTGGTCCTGCTGGGGTTGTGCTTTGAAGAGAGGAAACAAAATGTAGTGAAGTCTGCAGTTTCCCTAAATATGGTGACCTATGAAAAAAGTCCTTTTTAAAAAATTCTAGCTTCCCTGAAGTCAGAAGTTTGTGGCTCACTGCAGACAATAGCACAGAAATGAACTAACCTGTGCTTGGAACCAACCACCAAGGGATCAGTGCTCAGCAATGAGGTGGACTGAACCAAAGTGATAGTACATGCATACAGGTCATGTGCTGTTCTGGTGTCCACCTTTTAAAAAAGATATAGAGATATTAGCCAGGACACAGGGTATGGAGCCTGAGTCATTCTGAATTTCAAAAAGATGCTCAAATATTAAAACTCTGAAGAAGCTGTTTCTTCTAAAATGCCTTGATAGATAATATGACCACAGTTTAGAACCAATTGCACAAGGAAGTCTTTCTGAAAAGAAAAGGTTATTGAAATCCATAGCAGAAGGCCTAAGACTGAAGGTAGACTTGGAACAGAAGGTGATTAAATGCTGAAAAAAATGTATATTGATGCGTGGTCAATCCTCTACCTGTAAATCAAAATATCTTTCTTGAACTAAGTAGAAAAATATCTATGTATTTTTTTCCTTCTATAAGGTATGTTATAACTGAAAGAAAAACTAGGGTCATTGCAGAAATAGTTGAACTAGGTTCTTTGTTCTTTGTTAGATGTAAAACAAAAATGGTGATAATTGCATTGTTTATTTTGGTCCTTAAGAGAGAAAACATTTATTATCTTGATGGAATAATTCTTGTGCTTTCAAATGCTCCAGTAGGTGTTATTTTCTGCTGAAAACTTCTTAATAGAAAATGGAAACAAAAGAAAAACAACATTCTGTTATTATTATGGATTAAACATAAGTGCTAATGTTATTTAAAGGTACAAAGATCTTTGCACATGTGAATGAGGAGATTACTAGGAAACCTGAAATAATACAGACGATGAAAAATGGCAGGTACAAACTGAGCAGAACAGGTATATTTAGAATAATTTTAAATAACTCATTAAGTTGTTAAATAAAATATGCAGTTGGTAAATAAAAATTGGCACTTTCAAAGATTACTACAGTGAAACAGAGACTAGCTTGAGAGGAGAAGCAAAACCATTGCAAGAATAATTTGGAACATGAGTTTGCAGGGAAGAATGGTGAATGTTTTCTTAAGTCCGGTGTTTTTCCTGGGATGAAGGAGTCAGAATTATGTGGGCTGCAGCAAAAATACATATGAACACAATAAGCTTGTAACTCTGACAAGGCATTATGTCCAGAGAAAATACTTCTAAGATCTGAGGGAAGTGGAAGGAGAAAGAGGAGAAGGTTTCTCACATATTTTCATGAATTCACTCAGTTGAGGAGACATTCCTTAGGACTGATTGCAACAACAGAATAACTTACAAAGATCACAGTAATATAGGAAATAGGACAGACACTGGTGACATCATGTAAAAGAAAAGAGTAAAGAAGTATTTCAAAGAAATTGGATGCAAAAACATTTATAAAAGTGGTGTATGAAGGGACACTGGCAACTTCATTTTCAGGAAGAGGAGGCTGTACTTCCTTAACTTGATGGAACCATTTGAAGCTCAATGTTTCTAAGAAGGAACATAGCTGAGCAAGAGCGTGTTCTGTAGTTAAGCTTTTGAGCAGGATTCCTATGTAACCCATCTGAGGTTTGCTTATGACATATAAAACTGTGAAACAGAAGAGGCAGTAAGCTAGACTGGAAATTTGGTAAAACTAGGAAGTAATCTCACAGAGTTGACTTCCCTTGACGTGTAAAAAAAATAAAGTAAAATAAGATAAAAAAATAAAATAAGGTAATATAAAATAATATAAAATAATGCAAAACAAAAGCATGCTCCCTACAAACCACCCATCCTGCAAATGACCAGAGTGAGAAAACTGGGAACCAAATAATGTACTGCATGCTACTAGAGACAAACACTACCTATTCTGAGGAGCTTATTTAAGAGGCAGATCTTATGAGGTGACCAGCCTGGACCTTGCAGTATTTCATGGGGAATACAGAGCACTCGCAGTTTAGGTCTCTGACCTCAGTAAATAAGTTACATTAAGATTAGACTGAAGTTCCATACCCTAACAGCCCAGTACAGGACTGTGAGATTCTACCTGTGGAAGTCAAACTCACTATGAATATGAGCCTTGATCACTATCTATCTGTCCAGAAGCCTAGCTGCTGTTTAATATCAGGAAATTCATTTCACTGGGAAATGTGCTTGAAATCTACATTCCCTGAGACTACATATATTTTAGGAACATAAAACAGCCAGAGTGCTGCTCTGGCTCACCCTTCTCTGTCATTATTCCTCCCAGACGTGCTATATAGCAAATTTCTTTCTTGGGCATGTCTAGCATATTGCACAATGAAGTTCTAGGCTCATTTTCCTATTTTCAGCTTTAGCTGAAAATCCAGAGGAAGCCTGGGAGGAACAGTCATTTACAAATGCTGTTGAATCTGGGTATTTTATTACTTGGTGTGTTGGCAAAACTATGAGAAAATCTCCCCCAGATGGATGGCTATGTTTCATCTCTACCATCCATATGGCATCCAGACTTACCTGCAATAGTCTGGAAAGGTGGAAAAAGTCAGGCTTCAGGATCTAAGCCCCTTGAAAAGTTGGCTGAATGGGTGGTGCAAAGTAGTAGTCCTCTGCACACCAAATTCCCTCACTTGTTTCCTTCAAACCTTAAACATATAAGGAATTGGTTGCATAGCTTATGAGAAAATGTGGTATGGATAAATACATTTCTAATTTGTTTTGTCTGGATGTATATAGTAAAGACTGTAATAATATAGCATTATCCTGCATTATATAGCATGCTGTCAACTGCACCCAGGGAGTTCCACCCTGGGTGGAGAGCGTAGAGCTTGGCTGAGCACAGCAGTTTTCAAACATGAAATAGCACTTTGGGAACTCAAGTTTATCAGTAACCAAGAGTCACAAAACCAAATAACTCTTACCGTCTCAGTGAATGTTGTTGTGAGTGCATTTCTGGACGAGAACAGGTTCCCACTGGAACACGAAAGTCTGTGGGAGACTTTTGTGCTCTGTTTATGGTTAGGAGTTAATTAGATACCATCACTGTAAAACCTTCTCTTGTATGTTATTTTGGCTAAGTTTTCTTTGCAAAATATTTTTTACAAGCCTAGTGGCAGTGGAAAGAGATTTTTATTTTTATACTGAAAGAAAAAATAACTTTGTTTTTGTACTAGCTATTCTTCCTTCTCTTTGGGAGCGGTAAAAGATACATCATGGGATGGACTATACATTATGCAATTCTACCGGCTTTTACTGAAACTCAAAGCAATGCAGTACCTTTTGATTGGTAAAATAACAGAACTTAGAAGTCTGTAAGTAGGGAGGAGCAAGGAATTCTTATTTCTTTCCCTCTGCTATTAGCCAGTAGCAGATCTGCTTGACTTTTCTGGGAACTTTCATTCCTTATCTACAAGGTAGCTGTGAATTGAAACAAATTAAACCAGCAGAGGTGGAACATCTGTGTCTCTAGTTCAAATAAAGCCATCTTTGATCTAAATTGGCAGCAGTGACAATATGCCATGAGAGATTTAAATAGCATGGACACATGAAACAATTTTTATTCAAACAGAAATACAAAAGCCAAATTATTCATCTCATGTATTTCCTTCCACTATGAATATTCTGTGTATATCTTGCCATGATAATAGAATCCAGCCACATTAATTTTTGTAGACTTTTTGTATTATTTATTTTTGTTTATTTTTTGTTTATTTATTTATTCTTCACTATGGGAACATGCTGATGCCTGGACTGTGCAAGGGAACTGATGGCACTTTGAGGCAGCTCTTGCCTTTTGACAGATGCAGGCTGAAAGGGTGGGAGAAAAGATGTTTGGGTGAGTCCTGTGCTCTGGCATGGATTCAGAGGGCCATGAAAACTACCCTCACCTTCTCTGTACTTTCATAGTTTTTTTCTTCTCATGATTCATAATTATGAAATTAAGAACAACAATCATGAATGGATGGTGAAGCAGGGACGGGATCTGTTCGTTTTGAGGAGGTCTGAATGGAGAAGCATCTTGTGGTATAGCTTTCTCCATGGGAAAATAGAATGAATATTTCTCTTCTGACCCGATGTTCCATGTTGTTTCTATGTGCAGGACGTGCAAGATGATCCCACTGACTGAAATGCCTTCCCATGATGTGGTGACTCCAGTATGAATATGAACTGTACCACTAAAATTTTCTATGTTTTTAAAAGCTTCCTCAGATTTTAATATCGATGGAGTACTTTTTTTTAATGGAATTTTCAAATGGTCTTCAAAACCATAAACAGATGAAAAATTCCTGTGGCAAGTAGTGATCAAGGTTAAGGAATTCCCTACTCCCATTTCCTGGCAAACATACAGAAGTATGTCCAAAATGAAATTTGATTTGCATAATGTTTGTATTCAGAATTTCTCAAAGGGATAAACAGATTGCAAATTAGTTGGTAATGGAAATAAAATGAAAATAACTGAACTCCTATGTTCCTCTGGTAAAGGATAGTTCTGCATAAAGTGTTTTTCTTTCTTTTTTTCTTTTCTTTTTTCACCTTTTAATTTGACCAGTATGCAATAAAGAACTACAGCCAAACACTGTGTAGGCTTGCATAAAGAGAGAATAAAAGATGATCATGCTGTTCAGGAAAATCTTGTGCACTGTAGGAGTCCAGTGTAAACTGAATGGGCTTTAGCAAATGGAAAGGTAATGTAGTAGCAGTAATTAAGAAGTCACACAGGTAGAATCTGAAGATCTCAGCCTGAAGTTCTTTTGGGAACATGCATTTTTTAATCAACACAGGCAATTTCAGTTTTACCCCAAGTTCTTAGGTTCCAATCCTAAGAAGTTTGACTGTATTTCTCTACTCAAATTTTATAACTTTGCAGTATTCTTGTAGTTTTCCTCACTTTTTTTCCCCTAAACTTTTCCTTTTCTTTTTTTTCCCCCTTATTTCAATCTACTGAGGGGGTAAAATGCAAATGATAACAAGTATAAGCCATAAGTAAAGCTCTGGTGCAAGCGGCAGATGTTCTCTTGACTCTAGTGGATGTTACATTCACTCATGCCAGGACAAAATTTATTTCACAAATTAAGAGACTAAGACAACGGGGGAAGAATTCTGGCATTACCTTCTGAATACAAAACAATTATTCTTTCTTCCATGCTTTTATTTTGTTCATTTCTGACATACTGTTTCAAGCTTTTCCCTGTATGTTGTAAATGAAGTCCCCTGAGCCTGGGACTTAAAGTGTTAAACCTCTCCACACAGAATACAGTCTGTATTTTCCAAAGACCAGTCAAAAAAACCTAATCTCAGTTGATACAAAACCCATGAATCCTCTCTTCAAAGCTATCAGTTTTTTTTTCTGTGTATATCACATTTAGTTTGAAAAGAAGTCTGCTGGAATGGAAACAAATAAAGTAACATTTTTTAGGAAACTGAAATGTCCTGAAAAAAAATAGTCACTCCTCCATAATTATCTATTTCCAGTGTCATAATGAGGAAATGATGCCAAATACGTCTGTAAGCTGTCTCATTTAAAAAAAAACTGTCTCTTTTCCCACTTACATGAAGGTCAAACAGAGAAAGGTGTGTCATGCCAGTTGTTTAATGCACTTCTTCAAAAACACAGAGTGGTCTTTTATTACGGAGTAAAAATCCTTAAGGAACAAGCATGGGTGCACAACGCACTGATCTGTCTTCAAGGACAGGTTGGATAAAGTCCTGAGAAGCCTGCTCTAGTGGGTGGCAGCCTTGCCCTCAGCAGAGGGGTTGGAACTAGATGATCTTTATGGTCATTCTCTCCCAGCCCAATCCATTATATTGCTCTGATTCCATAATTCTATGACTGTCTTCCTTTAAACTTACTGATGCTTACCATCAACAAGAGATTAACAAAGAGGGTGTATAATCGGCCAAAGAGGAAAGAACAAATGACATTTTAATCAAGAGGATTCTGAATGTTATGCATGTAATTGTATTATTTCATCCTCGAACCATTACTTTTTTAAAGCAAGTCAAAATATATATTATAATTATTAAATACTATCTGACTGTTGGAATTATCATCAGCAATTTGTGTTATGAATTCACTTGGTCTGTTACTAATTACTTTTAATTTCAATTCAGGCAGAACAGTCAAGGACCAGTGGATTGTCTCAGCATTCAGTCAATACCTATTTAATATGTTTGTGCACTCTGCTCTGAATTGCAAGTGTAAAAGGAGAAGAGCAAGTCTGCATGCACATGTAGAAAAAGATAGCTTGGTTAATAAAGTCTTTTCTTTGGGAATGTAACTCTTTCATTTTGCACTGATGTCCCCAAAGGACAAAGGCAATTAAAGACCCGAAAAATGTTCAAAAATGAAGTGGTACTGCTGGGCCGCTCCTTTCTGTTTCCTTCAATCTTGTTCAATGATTTCTAACCCTTCTTTTAGCCCTCAAACAGGTAAGTGGCTTCTGTATGGAAAAGATTATTACAAGATTTCTTTGAGAAAAAATGGGGAAGCACTTCTTGCTCTTATCTATTTCGTTACAACTTTTAATTATGTCTCAGACATATTCAAAACAAACAACAAAAAAGATACATATAAAGATGTAAAAATTTCCATTGGTAACAGCTGATGACTTTCTCCCTGCTGTTTTCAAAAATTCAGGGTTAACAGAAATGCCTAAAACACCGCATTGTAGTACTGTTAGGATTTATAAATGAGAAAACAAGAGGCATGAGGGAGACCAGGCTTCCAGGGAGAATATGTCCCAGTAGAGCAGCTGATTGCTTCAAAAAATATTACCTCGTCCGACAAGCTTTGCTTTGTGTTGATAACCGAAGAGAAATAAATGAACTATATACTCCATTGAGTACTTCTTTTAGAAGAGTATACCTAGCTGTTAAAGCTACACATGGTGTGGCAAGAGCGCTTCTTTCATTAAACAAATCGCATTACATCTCTGTGCCTGGAGGGGTCATTAAAGCATCTCCAGCCCCTCATTCCATCCTCATACCATTCGAGCAGATATCAGCAGATGATGAAATACTGCAGCCTAGGGGCATTCTCCATGGCCTCTCACTTTTCCTGGGACTGCAAACCTCCCTTTGGCAATACATACTCAAAATAATAGCAGCGTAAGAGTTGGTTTTGTCGCTCATTAAGCTGAGCTTTACCAGATCTTGAAACTTGGAGCTTTTGGTTCAAATCTCTGTCATATTTTTCGCTCTCATAAACAGAGTGTAGAAATTGTAAGAAGGGATCTTATGTTTTGGCTCAGATTTTTTGGGAGGCTCTCATTTTCTGTTCATCTAATCACATTTTAAAGTGTCTGTTACTAATTTGACAAAACAGATTAAGTCATATTCATTCTAGCTTTGTTACTCAAGATATTTCACTCGATTTAGTGTAGACGTGGGTGATAATGAAGCATTTAGTTCAAATTTCCAGAGATTTCATCCTCTGTTAGCGATAGGTAGTATTGCAGGAAATCACTCTTAAACAAAAACAGGAGATTCTACTTTTCTCTGCTCTTTACTGTGGAATTATCTCAGAGCTTCCACTTCTCTTTTCTATTCCTATAATCCTGGTTACCTAAGTTTTCTCTTTAAATAGAGACATAATAACAGAGTTAGATGTATCCTGTTGCTGCTTGTATTACTGAAAAACATACCGAGCAAAAGCACTGCTCTTTCCATACTGTACAGTGGTCAAACTGCTGGGATAAATTCCAGAGCTATACTATCCTGGTTCTGGGAGGAGAACTGTAAAATGAGACCTAAGGAAACTCAGCTGCAGAACATATCAGCTTGTAATAGGACTGAAGTTATCCTGGGTCACCTCCACTTGAGCAGATTTATATGAGTGCAGCATGTTCATCGCTCTTGTTCGTCGCTGACAAAAATGTGCAGGTAATGGTGGTGAAAATAAAAATTGATAAATAATGTTTTGTAGCTGAGAATTTGCTCTGTAAAATAGTGTTATTGTGCTCTTTTTATCTGTTGTAATTTCCATTGAAGTAAATAGGAGGCATTGCTTTTAAAGCGACCTACGTATGTTTCCTAAAATAAATGAGCTAAGTATTAACTCAAGAAAAAAGTATTTAAATAAGAAAGATTGTGGCAAAATTACATCACTGATGCAGCTGGGAGTGGGAAAAGGCAGAATGCATATTTTTGAAGAGTGTGGAAATACTTGAATTACGTAGGTGCTTTAGTTGTGTTGCTGCAATACATCTTGGCTCATCTGAAGCAGAATGAAAAGATAGGAAGCACTAGAGATACTTGTTTGATCTTTGATACAGCGATGCTAAAATCAAAACTGGTCACACTTTCCAACTTGAAGAATCAGTGATGGTTCAGATTTTTAAATGAAAAAAAAATTGGCTGATTTTATTTGATAAGTTTTTTTCCAACCCAGTTTGGTCTATAGTTTTTTATTTTTCCAATCATCTCCATAGAAGCTGAGAGTTTGGGGAACTATTTATACAGTTTGTTGGGCACTCTAAAACCCTTCTAAAACAACTACAAGGGTACAGAGGCCTGTCAGATCTTGTGGTTTCCTTCATGTCCCATTGGAAATAGTTGTTGTAAATAACAGTGTTGTGCTCTGCTACTAACTGTTAATGAGGTAAATATGGGAGTTGCAACCACGGTTACCAAGATATCTGTATGGTGTCCTAGACCTTACAGCTGCGAATATATGACAATTGCATGATTTAGGTGTACAGCCTGGACTGTCTGACCCAGAAGACTCTTCAAGCTTGAGCTGCTGCTGAGATATGAACCTGAGGAACAGTACTGCAGGTCTTCCACTTTTACTAGATTTTTAGCAAAGAAAAAAAATTATGGGTGCTAATAAACTTGAAAGTTCATTTCGCTTGACATTTTATGGACAAAGATGATGCACGATAGAAACTTTTTTAAATCTACCGAGTGAAGTAAAATATTCATGTTCAAAAAATAATAAAAATCTGGATTTAATCTATTACCCAAAGCATTTCTCAGAACTAAGATTTCAAAGATTAATCGATCAGTGGAAGCAGAGCAATATTGTGCTAGGCAGAATAATAAATAAATAAAAGGACCAGATGAAATATTTTTGGAATCATTCCCATGAAGGATCAACAAAACAAGAGAAACACCTGGGAACCCTCAAGGAATGTCAGGTAACATTTTCACATGCTATAAAACCAAAGGGCTTTTTGTTGCTATGAAGATTTGACTAAGATCTGGGTTTAACTACTGTCTTCCCTGATTAACTTGTCACGAGGAATAGAAATCCTTAAAAGCAAGGAAAAAATCTCAAAGAATGTAACAAATTGTGGACTTTGTGAAAGCACACAGATTTCTGAAATTTATCCTCTTTTCAGATCTTCAGATTTTTGGATATTTGGCCTGTCAACACGCATGTGTGAATCTCCAGTTTTCTCTCTCATAGCATGTAATTTGAATTCATTCTAAACCCCCTTGCAATCAACATGTGTTGTCAAAGCTACAGTGGTCAGGTGTGTTGTGGATGTCTGTTTCCTGTACTTAGGAAGATCTCTTAACATAAAAAAGTATATATATTTTTATCTCATTGAAATATTTCTTAAAATTCCCCTTTTACCACAACATCTGTTGATTAACATTCATCATCAGTCAATGGCCAATGGCTACTGTATTATTTAGAATAAAAAACATCTGACTTTAGAAAATTGGCCTTTGTTTTAATCATGTGGTCAAATCACAAAATGTACACAATTGTCAGCTAGAAATGTTTCTGAGCTGCTTGCAAAGTAGGAACTACTTAACATTTATGTGTGAGCTATGTAATTCTGCCCAACGTATATGATGCAGATAAGTTATACTAGAAGTTCAGCTTATGTAATTGCCTCTTCTACAGAAGATTTTGTCCAGGATCTTCCCAAGGGCCTTGAGCTCCCCACAGTTAAGAAGTTGGCCTATTTAATCAAACTTTAAGCAGAGAATCCCTTTAAAAACCAGCTGAATTTTATGTATATAACTTCAACCAATCCATGTTAGACTAAATGAATCTAGCCACACAATATCACTGTGCTTTCCAAGGTACCAGTCTATAAAATTCAAGCTCTGCTGCAAAAAGGAAATGAATTGTTTTCATATTCAGTAGGAATAATTATTTTTTATATTGCAAGGTAATACAACATCATTATGGTTTTTCATGTTAAATGATACATACTACTTGTTCATACATGATGGATTTTATTCTCACCAATGCACTTGTGAGCAATTTGTACCAAACTCTTGATGGTGAAGGGGAAATAGACTGTTTTGTGATTACTTGACAAATGAGCCATTTATAGTGAAATGAAAATATCCTATAAGAAGCTAAAAGCATTTGCTTTATTAATTGATCTGAATGCTCTTCCCTCAAAATGTCTACAGTTCTGTTTCAAGAAGTAGTCTACTACGTCATATTAGATTACATGCTTATATCCATTTTTAATTAAATTTGGAGGAAATATGATAACAACAAAAGAAAAAAAAAATAGCATATCTTGATTATGTGTTAGCATTTGACCACTTCCCCTAGAAAAGCTAGCTTTATATGATTTAATGCATGAGGAGTTAGAGCCATGTTACACACAAACGAAAATAACACTATTATTCTCTTTAAGGCTGCCTAGATTTGTTACACTTGGCATTAAAGAAGGCAGGAATAAATGTTAAAAGAAGTGATGAACATGAATTAATGTCATTTGTGAATACCCTGTGAAGAAAACTTGAATGGACAGAGACGTAAATGTTCAACTAACATACACATATTTTTTTCATCCACCTTTTAGATGCTTCTAATTATTTCTCCCATAAATTATGAAGTTTTGATCATCTCAGCTACAGAAGTCTTCTTCCAGTCTACTGAAAACCCTGTATCTCTTTATTATAAGAGAATCAATTTGATCATTTAGCATAGGGAAAAATACAGGCCATCTGAAGTCTAGAGCTTCAGGCTAAGGTCTAAATTGGCAAACAAGTGTGTTGTACTTTGTTTTGGGAGTTGTTCTTTTTATGTGCAAATTCCAAGTTCTCTTTGATACTGTCAGAATTATTATCAATTACTGACTAAAACATAAACTAGAGAGAGTTT
Source organism: Alectoris magna (assembly GCA_030625065.1). Taxonomy (NCBI): domain Eukaryota; kingdom Metazoa; phylum Chordata; class Aves; order Galliformes; family Phasianidae; genus Alectoris; species Alectoris magna. The sequence goes on along the minus strand of CM060562.1, from coordinate 80,564,249 downwards.
GGATGACTGTGACAAATTTGTTTACTTTTGCAAAGGGATTGGGAGATGGCTGAAAATGCTTTTTTACTTCAGGCTACCATGGTTTCTAATGGTCTTCATATATTTTTTACTAAGCTGCAATATATTAATAAAAACAAACAAACAAACAGAAAAGTGAAGTGAGGAAGGCTATGAAGAAGGACTAGAAAGTGAATAGAGAAATTTTTGAAGCAGAGAGGACTTTCCAGTTTTTCCTAACAAAACTGAAACTGGTGTTAATAGCTTTTCTAGTCTCCCATTCTGTAGGTTTGAATAAAACAGTGTTTCATGCACAGTGCTCAAGTGAATGTTACCACTCTGCTTTCCTGACCTCAGCATGCACAAATAATTTGGAAGTATACTTATCAATATCTCTCCCCAGAAGTTAATCACTGTTTCAGTTAAGTTCCCTTTAAAAGTGCAGCGTTTATCAAAATGTTGATTTGAAAACAGAGGATATAGACATTGACATTAGCCAGGAAACTAGATACTCAAGAAAATATTCTTTTAGTGTTATCTGAAATAATTCTCAGCAATCCCTTTTCTATATCTGTTATAGAGGAGCCATGTGGAAGGTACATGGCAATCTGTCCTAATTTTTTAATAAAGTAAAATGTAAAGAGAGAGAGACTGCTAAAGGTGTTCTCCTTAGTCTTGGCTTGTGGATCCTTAAATTCTTCTTTATTATTTTTCCAATTCAGCTTTATTAACTTTATTGTGTATTCTGGGTGAGCCCTTAGACTGGCTACATTTCTTCACAGTTCTCAAGGAAAAGAAATGAACAACAAAGAAGTTGTAAATACAATTAGTTGTAAAGCAGAGTCTGTAAACTGAAAAGGTTTGTTCTCTGTCAGTCATAGTTAATTGGGAACTGTGGTTCACTGGCAAGAGGAACTGTGATAACTTCCTTCATGGAGAATATAAAATCACTCATCTCATTGAAACTTAAGCTATGTGAGAAGACCGTCATAACCAAAACAGTGTCTATGTTTGATCAAATCAGTATTTTAAAAACACTTGCAAGTTTGTTACTAAGGAATTGAAAAAACAGACAGCTATTTTTTACTTACAGTGTGTCTTATTTATATTCTTTCTGCCAACAACACAGAAAATCAGACATCATTGGATGTTAACTCACAAAGTTTAATCTGAGAACTGTTCTGCCCTGAAAATACTGCTGAAGTAAGTAGGTACTGTAAAAAGTCAACATTTTTGAAAACATTACTAATATAATAACTTCTGGTTTTCCATTTTAATAATTCACACTCAAGCTTACTAAATTATAGGAACCCATCATTTCATTCCAGGTCTTACACTCTATAAGTAACAGTTTTACAAAATAAATGTTGGGAATATACAGTGGGCTTTGCTGCTTCATGAACAAATCAAATTAATTGCATTTTGAATTGGTGTAGTCACACATTGCATTTTCGAATCCATTACTGACTGAAAAAGATTTTTGGAAGAAATCTACAGACATGATTAAGAATAGGATCACAGAAGCAGTTCTGTAGGTTTTGATGATGGATTACTCATGCAAGAAGGCATTGTCATCTCTTAAAGAAATGAATGGTAAGTGTTTAGGTCAAAGAGAAGACAAATTAAAATGGTGTTTCAGAAGAATAGTTATGTCTTGACATTCTCATGCAATATCCAAATGGTCGGGTGGGTCTAGAGAGGTTTGAAAACTCAAGTGGATATCTCATTTACGTTAGAATTGTATCTATCATCTCCTCACTTAGTGAGCAGATGAGACTTTCAGAGTTTTTAAATTAATTTTTAATTTTTCCAGGTAATTCTTTCTGTATAGTGTTTTTAAAAAGTATGAAGATTTTAGTAATTAATTCAGTCATTTAATTATGCTTACATATGACAGAGTCTTTTCTCACAGTCTTCATGATGGAAGTAGATCTCAAGAAGGGAAACGAAGAAGGAAGGACATCGACTTGGCAAACCATCTCAGTAAGAGCACAGCACCTGTTAGGGTCAAGAGAGTTAATGAAGAGCAGCATGGCTGTAGAAAGTAGACAGTAGGGCATCAAGCTTAACATTGGCTTAGTAGAGATACTAGCACCTCCACAAGGATCAAAGCTGGATAAACAGAGAAGGAAGGGTTTCTTTAGAAACTTGAGCAAGATGAGAAATTCAGTGCAACGGTGAGGTGGGACACAAAGGACCTTATTTTATTATCTTTGTTCTTCCAACAAATAAGTAATTGTTTTAAGGAGTGGTCCAATGGTTTGACCAGTTTTCCTGGTATAATGGAGTATGTATTAGAATGAAAGTATATACTGATCATTCGGTAAGTAGAACTATGAACTCCAGGACTTCATCTTAGCCTAATGATAAAGATTAAGCATGTAGCTGGGCTGTTCACATCTGGTAAATCTATTTTCCAAATTCTTATGAAGTATTCAGTTATATAAGCAGTATAACCTTTCATTTGCTCAACAGAGGGATTCAAATATTTTTTTAAAACAAAGATTCCAGAAGTTTTATATATGCTATAGAGCTGTTAGTGAGACTATGTATTGTACAGTGATGTCCATGGAAATGGTTGTAAATTTCAGCCTGGGTGCCAGATACGGTTGGCCGGTCTACTGTCTGCAAGTCTCAGATATATGCTCCAAGTTGGTCCCATTTGCCTTGCCGAAGCTTGATAGAGTCAGTCTCCCGAACCCTTAACTCAGTACCTGTGATCTTGTGTTTCTCATTGTGAAATGGGTCTTAGCTGACGACAATGAGGACACATTTGTCCGCAGGATGTGCACTTGCCACATTGCAGGGTAGTGTTGCTGACTGAGAAACATAACTATCTTCTGGTAGAACCCAAAGTAGTAAGTGTTGGAAAAGGTTTGAGTTTTGCCTGTTTTTTCATTAAAAAAGCATTTTGATAGCTTGGCTGTTACTAATGCCTGCCTCTCAAATTGCTGTGATCTTGTGTGAGTAAGCATAATTGCTATAAAATGCTGAAGTCTTATGTGTCCTAGGTATTTAAGCACTTCTTTATACGTTTTTTTTTCTTCAGTCATCTGTCTCACACAATTCTTTTTCTGTACTTGTCCCTCTCAACCCCATAAACTGGGGGTTGAACCACCTAAGTGGCATCTGTAGAAGTTAAACAACTTCCTATATTGCAACACTGTGCAAAATTCTTTATTTTTCTTTTCTGTTTTGTTTTCAGAAAGAAATGGTGAACCATAATCCTGTTTACTAAGCCTAAGTATAACCTTTCCCCATTTTCCTGGTATTGCTGGAAAACTGCAAAACTGTCATACCTTTTAAATGATGCATCACAATGAAGTGCTAAAATGGAGTCTCAATTTACCCTGGCTTGTGATTTTCTGACAGACGCCAAGAAGAGGCAGGGAGCTCCATTTGAGTAAGCTGGAAAAAATTCCACAGAAGACAAGTATACCTTGCTTTTTATTTATCATTTCCGTAAGCTTGTCCACCTCTTCAGTCAACATAATAAATATCAAAGTAGAACAGTAAATGTCTATAATTTGATGCATTTGGGTAGTGCACTGGCAATGGATTCCTGTGCTTTTAAAGGGCTGTCCTTGTTTTGACTGTGGCTGTAGTGTGCTGCAGGTGCTGGAAGTGGGATGCTGTGCTGCTAACATGCCAAAGTGGTTTCACTCATGGAATTTCAAAGTCTGCCTCAGCTTCATGCAGACATCTCAGCTGACATTATCAGGCTTGCAGATAGCTGATTAACACCATCTACAATGTACTTCATTTTCAGATTTTTTTTTTGTGTGCAAATATATGCTTTAACTGTTGGCAATCTTTCAGTGACATTGCAAGATACAGAATTGAAGAATCACAGCTCTAATTTTATGCACCCAGAAGGCTAGATCTCGTCTTGAAACATGAAATTCACATTTCAAAAAATAGAACTCCTAATCAGTGCTAAGAAGAGAAAATGAGAGCATGAGAGCTTAAAGTAATCCACCTTTAGCAGATCTATTCTATAACACATCCTGGGATAAAGCCATTATCAAAGTGAAATGCGAGCACAGTTCACACATATCCTGAAAAGAGCTCTTTAACCTGCCAAAACCTCTCCAGAATTTGAGAGTAATGATTATAGAAAGTGTAAGAGGGAATTCTTATATTGTTTAGATTTCAGCAAGAGTGAAACATAAGAAAGCTTCAAACCTGTGGCAGAATTTTTATTGCCTTCCCACTTCAGTGCTGTTTTCATTTCTTTTTGCTTAGCTTTTTCGGCAGTACTGTAGTTTTAACAAAATTTCTTCAGGACTTATCCTTATTGTCTTCTGCTCTCTTTCATGTATTTCGGGATGTTAAGGTATACTTCTATGAAATATCTTTTTTCTTTCCATTTCAGATAAAAAATGTACAAAAGGCAGACTGGTCTAAAGCTTGTTTGTTTTAAACAAGTGGGTCTTTTCTGTGTACCTGATAAAATTTGAGGTAAATGCTCTTAAATAGCAGGGAATGTTGACACTGAAATTCCTCCAGAAGTAAAGATGCAGTTTATATTAATTTGAGTTTTGTGAAGTTTTGTGAGTTCAATTCCAATAAGTATAGGCAACAAAGTCGTGTATTGCTTTCCTTGATAGTGTAGATTACACATTGCTTGGTTTGAGTCTGCTGGATAGCATTTCCACTCTGCTGACTCTCAGTCTAGCTCTGCTCATGCTCAGGCTGGCAGGCAGAAGCCAGGCCAAGGAAGGCTGCCACAATGACCTGCTGGCTCAGGAATATATCCATGATAACGGTATTATGAGCTGCCATCTTTGCAGCAGACCCTTTCACTGGGGGTACTTCAAATAGACAGTAGAATTAAGGAGGTATTTTGAGGGTGGGATTTGTCAGTCTGTGCACTGGGCCTCTGTGACAAGGTTTTAGTAGTGGAGGGGTTTATAGTTTGCTTTTAGTTGTCATTGTTCTGGTCAGTTATCAGTAGTCAATGAATCAGATTAATCTCCCTTAAGCTGAGTCTGTTTTGCCTCTGGTGGTAGCCAGTGAGTGACTTCCCTGTCCTTGTCTCAACCACTGAGTTTTACTTGTCATATTCTTTCTGTTATCCTTTTGAGGAAGGGGAGTGAGAAAGCAGCATGGTGGAGCTTAGCACCCATTGGTCTGAAACAATCACAGTCCCCTGTGTACAGCTTCTTTAGAATGAGATTATTTGCAATCTAGAAATGTCTATTTGTTCATAGCTGTAAAGGTCACTGAAGAGGATTAGCTGTAGGAGCGCTAAGCATCAAAGTACTTTGGTGGTTTGTGCCAACATGACATTTCCAAATTCCCAAAATGGACCACTGTTCACAGGACACTCTAATCACTCTTAGTCCATGCTTTAAAAATGAATAAAAATCACCAAACTCTATATTACGCATAGGTGTGATAAAAAAATATACTATTGCCCAGAGCTGGAGAAGCAGAGGGATGCAGTAGATAAGAATCACTGCTTATTGGCAGTCCTCTGTGGGCAGGGAATGTTTAAACAGCACCTGTCCATGCTAATCCCAGTTTAAGGCAATGCTACAAGAACATGACATCATGTGATTAATTTATAAGGAAATGAATGACAAAAGAGATGTGTCAAACCAGACGGAAAAAGAAAAACACTATTTTTTTTTCTGCACCTGCTGCGAACAATTTTACTCTAAATACCAGGTAGACAGTTCTTCCAGAAATGACATTTCACCATGGCAGATTCAGAAGGGGATGTTTACAATTTAATATTCATAAGTATCGAAATAACAATTCTGCTGTCATTACTGGTAAAAATACATAATTGATGAGTAAATGTCAAATTCATTCATTTTTTAATCAATTATCATTTAAAATAATCACTCAAGAATGGATTTAAGATGAATCCTGTGAAGAGTAAAGAGAAGTTCAGGATTTTAACAACTACAGTTGTATCCCAGTATCAAGATTTGTCATTTTCTACCGATAGGGTACGTGGTTCATCAGGAGAGTATAGAGTTGCTGGAACGAGATAATCAGAGTCCAGTACAGTGAAGAGAGTCCAGCACTCTATTTTGAGGCAATTCTGGCATAACATTGTCTAGAATTTTCCAAATTCTTCTTCATAAGCACTGTCTGCTGGAACAAGATAAGTATGATGATGGTTTTGAAGGAACAAATAGCACATCAACTATGTTGAAGACTGGTTGAGTCACATGAGAAAGAGTGCCTGGTTGCCTGCAATTATCACATATGGATGTTACACCTATTAGGTGAGAGTGTAGTAATTCCTGCAGAGGCTGATAAAGGAGCAGACTTAGTTGTCAAATAAATCATTTGTTCCTTTTCCAAGATTTTTTTCTGTTTTTCAATAGCTACAGAATGTTGCTCTTGCTGTGAACCCTGCCCTCTATTAAGAGAGGGCTCATCCTTTCCAGACCATCCATATTTACTTTTATCTAATATCTATTCTGAGCCCTGTTCCGGAAATGTAGCGTGGGAGAGATGAGTGTGCAGTTAGCTGTCACCTGGAAGAAAAACATGGTTTGGCTGTTTGGCTGGGGCCCAAGAACATCACTGCATCATGCCAGAGATTAGTCTCTTTTCTTCAAAACAAGGTAAGAGTCGAGCTTTGGGAGGTCCATAGGGCATGTGGGATTTGATGTTGTATGTTGCTAAACATTGTTTTGTTGTGACCATGTGGAGTTTCCAAAGTCTTCTCTGCAGGCCTACTTTCCAGTCTGCATGTTATGGTGCCTGGGGATATTCTGATCTAGATATAGAACTTTTCATAACTGTTTGCTGAACTTCATGAGATTCTTCTTTGCCCAGTTCTCCAGCTTGTTGAGGAATAAGTCTTCCCATTATATTCCCCCATCTTCTTACTGAAAACTCTAGAATGTTGTATGCAAGTTTTATCGCAATTCACACTTGAAAAATTTCCTCTTCCATTTCTGAAGATATTTTCACTTTAAATAGAAAACAAATAAGGTGAACAAAATAAAAATATTCCATACTTTTAAAAATACATGAATATATGTTCTTAATAAAAATCTCTATGTTGTGTGGTTTGTTTCAATGATATATCCTTTTCCTATTTCCTTTCTGTGAGATATGCTGATTAGAGAGAGAGGGAATGAAAGTGCTAGCGAGAGGAAAAATGAGAGCAGTAACTCAACTTTAGATGTTTCTCTACAGTATCTTGATCTTTAATTGGACTCTTAGCCCTCCAGGTCACACTGATGGAGATAAATTCCTTCCTTTTTACTTCCTTTGTTTCCCCCCAGTGTAGAAGAAAACATTGATCTCAGATGGACTTTTCCCAAAGCCTCACAGATTGGTCCTTCTGCATTAAACATGTGCTGCCAGTTCATACGCATACAAAACTGAACATTGCAAAGCAGATAGACGGGGGAAACAAGAGCTTTGGAAAATGCAACACAACCTGTGATGCTCAAGCAAGAATGGGGAAAAATGTGGCTGATCTTGCACAAAAGCTATGTTTATACACTGAGTATTTTTTTTCCCTGTGTTCGTATTTGACAAAAAGAAAAATATGTGAATGTCTGTCTTAGTTTCCAGTAACTGGCTACTTTTACAGAATATTTTCCCTCAGGATAGGCAAGTCTGTCAAAGACTAGGGATGAAAGTGAACGGTGAAGTGTTCTGACTGAACAAGGAATACCTGACCATGCAGCCTAGGGTTGACAATATAGCTGTGAGAGTTGTAGAACCTGCCTTGCCACCTGAGATAGAGCCAGAACCACCTAGATCATTCCCCAGCAGGTATTTGTCTAGCATTTCCTTTCAAGTCAATGAAAGCAAGGGTTTTCCACCTCTGATTACAATCTAGTTCTAGTTGTTTTCTGTCACTGCATTAAAACGTTTGCTTTCTTCCTTCCCTGACCCTCTTCTATAACATCTAACCTAAATTTCCCTTCTAGCCATCATTCCCTGCTTTATACACACGTGTTCAACCTTTATCCTTAGGTTGCTTTCACTGTCTCTTGTAGACCATCCCACAGAAAACATGCTTTATTGAGATAGTGAGCAGCACTTTGAATTCCAGGCTTGTTCACAAGTGTACATGCCCTCTGAGGATTCTTTGATCTGCACATTTTTTATGTTTAATTGCATAAACAACTTCTGTTCCAGCTTCCAACTGAAAAGATCACTTAATAGTGGATTTATAATAGACTCCTCTAGGACACAGATCAGTTAATTTCACAACACATTACTGACAGATGCTCTTTGAGCTTGAATTATGACAGGATTTATACTGATTTTATTTAGTCTGCATTACCCAAGCTATTTATATGTCACTTGGGATGATGTCCATACTTTATTGCAGTTGAGATATAGCTTATTCTAACTGGCATCCAGGATGATTATCCTGTCAAGGTAGAATCAGTTTGGTTCAACATGTTCTTGACAAATCCATGTTGGTCGTTTCCTTGCCTTGTCACTCTCTTTCTTTCAAAGAACTTCTGCTGAGCTTCTCACCGAACAGACTGCATTTATTTCCCTACACTCTCCTTCTCCCTGTAAGAGAAGATATTGCACTCATTTGTCTCCAGATTTTGGGATGCCATGTGTGACTTCACTGTAATACCCAACAATTTAACAGTTACTTTATTTTGTTCTTTAAGTCTGAAGTATTTCACAGTAAATTTTATCAGGCCATGGTGATACTTTGTCTAAATGCTCTGTGAACTTGTGTTCCTATTCTTTCCGTGTTTCTGTCTTTGTGTCAGGTTATTTACACTACATAGATGGCCTCAGGTATCTTCTTGTGTGTGTGCGTATGTGCATAAAGAATGAATCCAACAGGATATTGATTATTTCAGCTTTATCAGTGGCATGTGAACATTTTGTCCCATTTATTTCAGCACTTGCTTTTTATTTTTAAGTGATCATGCAGGTGTTTAGAAGTAATATTATGAGGACTACTCTGAAAGTAATACCTCCTCTTTTATTACGTTGGCCCACAGTGTCAGGAGGAAATCTGTGGTATGACAGTAGAAGTTGAACATTTGTGCCAGTATTTCATTACATTTTGTTGATGTGCAACTGTGCACCCACTGATGTTCATAGACATTTGCTGAACATTTATAGAAACCCATGTTCTAGGTGGCCGTGCATAACTACCACACCATGAAATGAAGAGTGTCTTGATCAGTTTATACATGTGAATCAGGGAATTCTGAACAGAGAACTGCATATGGAGCTGAATATCGGCTTCAATACATTGGAAATCATAGAATCATAGAATCATAGAACCACCAAGGTTGGAAAAGACCTACAAGATCATCCAGTCCAACCGTTCACCTATCACCAATAGCTCCCACTAAACCATGTCCCTCAACACAACATCCAATCATTCCTTGAACACCCCCAGGGTCTGTGACTCCACCACCTCCCTGGGCAGGCCATTCCAGTGCCTGCCCACCCTTTCTGAGAAGTAATATTTCCTAATGTTCAGCCTGAATCTCCCCTGCAGCAGCTTGAAACCATTGCCTCTAGTCCTATCACTAATGACACGAGAGAAGAGGCCGACCCCCAGCTCACCACAACCTCCCTTCAGAGAGTTATAGAGAGCAATAAGGTCTCCCCTGAGCCTCCTCTTCTCCAGGCTGAACATTCCCAGCTCCTTCAGCCTCTCCTCATATGGCCTGTGACAATGTTGGAGTATTGCAAAGTTTGCACCAGATGATTTCCCACAAGAATAAAAAAAACACCATATCCAAGTTTGTCAGGACCTATCAAACAAATATGAGGCTGAAGGTGACAGTTTCATGTATCACATCATTATTGCTGACAAGACATAGTGTCACCGCTGTGAGCTGGAGTCAAAAACAGCAGTTCTTGTAGTCACGACATGTGAATTCCTTATTGAAATAGAAGTTCAAGATGCAGCCTTCCATAGGTAATGTAATTTGCATTGTCTTCTGGGATACAAAAGGAGTGATCCTTTTGGATTTTCTGGAATCTGCACAAACCACCAGCTCTGATCACTATATTGTAATGCTGACTAAGCTGAAGGTTTGAACTTACAGCGTAAGGCCAGAAAAGACAACTTTGCTCTTGTAATACAATAATGTCAGCCCTCACGCCGCTTTGAAGATCATGGAGCACACTGCCAACCTTAGCTGGATTGTCTTACCACACCCACCATATAGTCCAGATTTGGCACCTTCTATCTTACATCTGTTTGGGCTGATGAATGATGGACTATGTGGACAACATTTTCCTAACAATGACTCTATCATAGCAGCTGTTAAACAGTGGGTCACCTCCCACTGCAGGACAAGGGGAAATGGTTTTAAGTTGAAGGAGGGAAGATTTAGGTTGGATGTCAGGGGGAAGTTCTTTACTATGAGAGTGGTGAGGTGTTGAAACAGACTGCCCAGAGAGGTTGTGGATGCCTTGTCCCTGGAGGTGTTCAAGGCCAGGGTGGATGGGGCCCTGGGCAACCTGGTCTAGTAAATGGGGAGGTTTGTGGCCCTGCCTGGCAGGGGGGTTGGAGATTCATGATCCTTGAGGTCCCTTCCAACCTGGGCCATTCTGTGATTCTGTGGTTCTATGTGATTCTCCCTGGTTTAGATTTCCACAAGCACAACATGCAGGCTCTTGTTCATCACTGGCAAAAATGCAGAGCCAGTGGTGGTGACTATGCTGAAAAGCAGTGCTTTGTAGCTGAGAATTTGCTCTATCAAATAGTGTTACTGTGATCTCCTGTATTTACTGTAGCTTCTATAAAAATAAATAGGAGGCATTACTTTCAGAGTGACCTAAGTAGATATGTTTATCAAACTGTGGTCTATTCAGGATGCAAATTTTTGTGTGTGTACCATTTGTGCACTTGGTCCACTCTCTAATTTTGGATTTACTTTTTTAGAGCATACCAACTTTGTTATTGTCACTAGTATGACAAAATAAATCATATTAAATGTAGTATAATCCTCTGCCTTTCTTGAGATTGCCTGCATTTTTTATGACTCAGTTATGGCTTCAAGCGTGCACAGAGGATACCTAAAGGGTTTCCTGAACTTGTTTTTAACACCTTCCACTCCTTCTGAAGTGGTTCCCTCTTATGTCCTTTGTTACATGTTTTAAATGTGATCAACATTTATTTCGTGGTCTGCAGCAGACTGAACCGGTAGACAAATATTTGTGTCACTGTGATGCCCTAATGAAGCGCTCCTTGGTAAAGAGACCACTGTGCTGATGCTGTGTGCACCAGTTCAGCTCATGAAAGCAGATTCTGACTGCCACTCTCAAGTCTCTGCAATTTCAACTGAAGACAGCACTCTTGCCTTCAGTGGGCTTTACAAGGAAGTGTACATGTTAGGAACTTGACACACTCACACTGAACACTGACCAGCTCAGCTAATCTGTGTTAAGTGACGTTAAGTGAATTCCTTACAAAGAATGAGCTACAGTTTCAGGTTGTTTTTTTGGGGGGGGGTTCTTTCTTTCTTTCTTTCTTTCTTTCTTTCTTTTTTTTTATGGTTTTGTCTCCAACAGATATGGAAGACCTGGTGAAAAATGTGTAGTTGTGTCTGTTGAATTGTTATCACAAAGAATAGTATCTATATTTATTTCCTTGGAAAGAAGGTGGGAAAGAGGGGAAATTCAATAAAAGGAATTGGGCCAAAAAAGTACAGCAAGATTGCTCAGCCAAATTTGCTCTATATTCAGGTTTATAGCAATGGCCATACTTGGAAATTTCAGTGATGGGGCAGTAATAAGGTATAAAGTAATATGAAGATACCATTATTTTTGCAGCCTAGAGATCATTCCCTTTCTCTGATGCAGGCACATGTGAGATGTGTGTGTGCAAGAGGTGGGGAATGGAGCTGTTTGACATGGGCTGTGGCCACTGCCTTGCACACCAATGCTCAATTGCCCACTGTGAGACACTGTCATTGGTGAAATCCTTCCTTGCCTTCACTCCTACTGCTCCATGAAAGATTCATAAAAAAAAAAATGACTTCCTACTGAGTATCCATTAGCCACCGATGTTGATGTTAATGAGAAAACTGTGAATGCACTAAAGAGCAGATTGAAATGAGTCACAAAATACACTTAGGATGTGCTTCCTGCCAGCATTGGTGCGTCATTGGGAAAATGCTGGTTCCTTAACAACAGGAGTATAAAGTGCAGAAGTACAGCTGATAAAAAAAATGGCATTATTTAAAGGAGTTCCATTAAAAAAGATTAACTGATTTATGTGTAAATGAATCATATCTGCACATTAGCACTTTATTTATCATCTCAGCTTGTTTTGTATTACATTAAAGCAGTTTTAAATTAAAACATAGCTTTAAATTGAATTAAGGCCTGCTAAGAAAAAAAAAAAGATTTATTTCAGAGCAGACATAATTTAATTACAGTTAGCTGGTCTAAATAAGTGTAAATAATTAAGTTGTGCCAGTAAAACAGTACCATCTTGCATTCTTTGCCCAACTAAGCAGATGTATTAAATCCCAGAAGTATAGTGCCCTGTTGTCTTTGTTTATCTCTTTCAGTTTTACACCTTTCTTAATATTTAATGGGAAGCAGATGGATGTTAAAAACATGTTGACAGACATCTTTCATTTGCACAGGATGAAAGTCCTGCTGTATTGCACAGGGCAAAAGTCATCAATGATCACAATTTTTCAAAAAAACTGTTACAGGTAGAATCTGGAAATCTGGGTTCAGGCCAGCTTCTTTGTTGCTACCCTCAGAAGGGAAAGGATGTACCTTTACAGTAAAGTGTTGGTTACTGCCTCTCTGTCAGATGTGAATGACTACAGCTTTGTGCCTGGGGGCATGCATGATATCACCTACAGAACTACGCTTCAGACACCTGCATCTGTCTGTAATGGCAGTAAGGAGTTATTTTAGCTGCCCTAAACAGTTGGTTAGAATAGTTTGGTATAATTTCCCAGGACTGGGATGAATTGATAGGCAGGCAGGAGAGTGGCTAATGGGAATCCCGGAGGCACTGCAGAAACAATTCACTGGGAATGTGCCCTGAAAGCAATGCTACTGGACTCCAGGAAGGTGATGGTGCAGAACTCTCCTGGAGCCTCCCACTTTGGGTTCTTTGTAAATGAGAGGAAGCAGTCAACTTTGTTAGAATGGCTACAACTGGGCAAATTCAGATTCTAGTTTCTAGATACGGAAGAATCCAACTCAAGGGAGCAACAGCTGCTGGCAGGTGAGATGCTGCCTTATGCCCACTGGCGATGATGGAATATACATGGGATTTGAAAGTAGAAATCAAGGTGGTAAAAGCTTAGGGAAATAATAATAATAAAGAAAACATGCATGATCTCCTGGGGTTTTGTGATCACTGGAACTAGGTTCACATAATCCAGTTTAATTCCCCCTGAAGTTCAGGGAATGGCTCCAACTGAGTGCAGAGCAAGTTGAAATTTGTGTATAATAAGAACATTGATTGTGGTTGGCTGAAAAGCTTCTAAGGAAATTTCCACTTTGACTATTGTTTAATATAAATATTTCTGCTTTTGAAGAACATTCATTAAAATATTAGTATGAATGTTTGTGAAATGAAGTTAAGCCTATGAGCAATCATCAGTTAATCAAAAAATCAAATTTAGTTCATGAGCAAAATAAATTAGTTCTGGACAGAAATGGAAGTAGTTTATTTATTAAAAAAGAGATTTTAGGCCATCTGTCAGGAAGCTCAAACAAAACAATCTGCTCAACTCTCAACAGACAGAAATCTGTGAAGCTCTGTGGACTTTGAGTTGCTATTAGCACAGTTAAGGTAAATGCAAAAAAAAAATATATAATAAAAAAATATGTATATATAATCATAGAACTGCTGAATATGCTGAATTTGAAGGGATCCACAAAGATCATCAAGTCCAACTCCTTACTCTGTACAGCATACAAAATTCAAACTCTACATGTGAGAGTGTTGTCCAAATCTTCCTGGCAGCTTGGAGCTGTGCCCACTGCCCTGGGCATCTTGTTCTGCCCTCTGCTGCAGAACCTTTCTGTAACCCCCAGCTGCCCCTTCCCTGACAGCTCCGTGCCATTCCCTCGGGTCCTGTTGCTGTCACCAGAAAACAGAGCTCAGCACTTTCCCTCCACTCTCATCAGGAGGAGCTGTAGGCCATCATGAGGCTCTTGCCTTCCAGACTCCTCACTATCTTTTTAGCCCTCCTTTGGATCCTCCCTGATGGTTTAATGCCCTTCTTGAATAGTGGTGCCCAAATCACAGACCATGCTCCAGATGAGGCTACACAGCAGAGAGCAGAGCAAGACAAACCCTTCCCTCACCCAGTGGCAGTGCTGGACCTGGTTCACTCCAGGGTACGGTGGCCCTTCTGGTAGCCAGTGCACACTGATGACTCAGATTCAGCTTGCTATCTACCAGAACCCTCAGATCTCCTTCTGTGGAACTACTCTCCAACCTCTCATCACTGAATTGATATGTACATCCACAATTACCCCATCACAGAATCTGGCACTTGCTCTTGTCAAATCGTATGATTGGTGGCCCAGCCAACTAATTTTCCAAGATCTCTTTGTAAGGCCTCCTTAGCCTTGAGAGAGTCAACAGCTCCTCCTAATTTAGTGTCAAGTGCTTCTTAGTAGTCAATATGAAACTTTCTTAGTACACTTTCAAGTCCTGTATCCAACTCACTGATGAAAATATTGAAGAGATTATGTCCTACAATGAAGCCCTGAAGAACCCCACTAGTGACTGTTGTAACTCCATTTACTATCACTCTTTAAGCCTAACCTGACAGCTAATTGTTCACTCATCCTGCTATGTATTTGTCTAGCTGTATGTTGGACATTTTGTCCAGTAAGATACTGTGAAAGACAGTATTGAAAGCTTTGCTAAAATCCAAAAAGATTACATCAACTGACTTCCCTTGGTCAGCTAAGTGGGTAGCCTTGTGGCAGAAGGAAATTTAGTTAGTTAAGCAGGACTTTCCCATCATGAAGTCATATTTGTTATGTCCATTAACTGGTCAGACATTTACAGGGAGTTAGATTTTATTGACATACAATGGGCTGTAATTTGATCACAAAAATATTTGCCAATACTACAAGCAAGGTAATAAAAAGTATAAATAGAAAATCAAATTAAATTTCCCCAGAGTTAATTTAACATAATTTGCTATTATTAAGTTTTATCTTGCTCTAAAAGTACAGGATTTTCCTTTGGAAGATTTTTTCTTCTGCTGGCACTTGAAAGCTCGTGTTACAAAACTGAGTAGCTTGGCTTTGTGTACAGCCTGGCTAAATATAAGCTCCCCTATCACAGGGTGGTGCTAATGAGTTGTCTTAAGAGCAGTCATACTTACAGGAACTATTAACAACAATTTGGAAAGATCATAATCTTTTCATTAAGTGGTCCAATATAGACAGTATTACTGGGTTTTACAGAAGACTTTCTTCTTTGAACAGTGCTCTTTAACTTCTTTTAGTACTCTTAAGGGGCACAGCAAAGAGAAAAAAATCAAGAAGGCTGAACAATTTGAGGATGTCTTTATATACCCTGGAGAGGGTATGCTTTGCTGCTAGTTGAGTTATAGCTTTCAGCACAGCAGTGAACACAGATTAGTACAAGAGTCTGGAACTTCTGAATTTTGTGGAATATGGTGAGCAAATCTCTGAGCTGAAATTTGGCACCAAATATTCTGAAACAAATCCAGCATGTTCTTAATGTTCTTAGCAGACCTTAAGCTGGTGTGTTTGAAGCACAGAACTGAGTTTGATGACAGAGCTCTATTCCCACTTGGAAAAAAAAGAGGTCAGTTGTGTCAACCAAAAATGGAGCAGATTAACTCTGCCAATGATTAGTATGAATTAAAAGTTACATCCATTACCCATATCAACAGTGTGAACCTAATAAAATCATAGCAAAAACTAAAAACCCCTGAAATTAGCACCGTATGCTTATAGTACATGGACAAATCTCTTTGCGTGAATACTTGGTGGACTTGTTGCATTTTTGCTAATTAGTCCTGCAGTTATTCATTCAAGGACCTTAAATCTTGCTTCAAACTGAGCTACAAAATGCAGCTGTAGAAAGATGCAAACAAGAGATATGACTGGAGGGGGAGGAGAGAAAAAGGACAGTAAATACATTTCTAATGCCTTATAATTGTTGAAGTCAGAATGAAAATTTATATCAAGACTATTTTGTCCAGTTGCCTCTTTCCAATCTTTGGTTCTGCCCTTGCACATCATGGTGATACTGGTGGCACAGTGAGGCAGCTGACAAACTCTGTTACCAGTAAATCACTTTCCAGCTACCATTTGGTTTTTCTGCTTGGATGCTCTGAGCTGGGTCAGGCCAGGTCACGGGGAGGAGGGAGGACCTGGATGGCTCAGTGAGCTGCCGATGTGCTACTGCTTTCTTTGGGACTGAATTTGCAGCCACTCCCTTTTGAGAATTCCTGTTGAAGGCAATTCTAATTCTGAATTTGAATAGCTGTAAAACCAAGTCTTAAATCAATTATACATCCCTTCTTGTCAATATTGTGCTACTGCTTATTGTAGCATTGACAAGGAGGTGTTTGTGTATTAATCACACTATGTTTAGATCATGGGAGGGAACAGGAAAATGACTGCAAGTGCAGACTGAGTAGGTGCTGGGGAAGGTAGAAGTGAGGTGGAGAAGAAACTCCTACTGAGTTTTTGGCTTTTCAAACTTTCCAGAGACTCTCAGTACACGATTTAATAATGACCTGGAATATATGAACCTTCTTAGATGCAGATTTGCATAGCTTGTTTCAGTAGAAGCTACGAGATCCTTGTCAGGAATTTCTGACTTATTTTTCCCACCGAGACTTCCATGTAAAATAAACTGAATAACTGAAATCAAGAGCCGAATCCTTCTAAGGAGGAAGCTGAATGGATCATAGAGAAGAGTCTGGCAGTTTTTGACAAGGAAACTGGTGCTAGAAGGAGGCACCGCAGCATCAGAAAAAGTGGAAAAAAAAGCCAGTCTGAGTAATATATATCAATTCTCAACCTGGATTGGCATTTCTTTCCTATAAAAATATTAGCATAATTTCTCTGCCAGAAGTAGTCTTCTCCTTTTAAGGATTTTTCAAGGCTGTGGAGTTGGAGGAACATTTACTGAAGTAAAGCTTTTTTTTTTCTCTTTTTTTTTTTTTTTTTTCTGGTTTTGCATTTGTTTGGTTTAACAAGAAAACAAGGTGAATAAACCCGTCTCCTAGCAGAACCACCAGCACAGCACTTTGTGCTCGGGTTTAACTACATTAAATTGCAAAAATACAGGAATGCAGACCCTGAATATATTAAATTCTTCCATTCCAAGGCTTAAAGACGTGACTCAGAGACTGAGGTGATGGATCTGCTCATTTTGAGTCCCAGTTAGTTATTGGAAAAGGAGAAACAAAACACCCATTTTTGAGAATGGTAAAAGTGAAGATCCAGGGAACTACAGGCCAATTAGTCTCATCTCTATGCCTGGCAAGACCATGGAGTACACCCTCCTGGAGGCTCTACTAAGGCACATGGAAAATAAAGACAAGGTGATTGGTGGTAACTAATATGGCTTCACCAAGGGAAAGTCATGTCTGACAACTTGGTCACCTTTTATGATGGACTTACAGTGTCAGTGGATAAAGGAAGAGCAACTGATGTCATCTACCTGGACTTGTGCAAAGCATTTGACACTGTCCCGCATGACATCCTGGTTGACAAATTGGAGAAAAATGGATTTGATGGATGGACTACTCATTGGATGTGGAACTGGCTGGATGGTTACACTCAGAATTTCAGTCAATGGCTCAATGTCCAAGTGGAGACCAGTGACTTCTGGCTTTCCTCAGGGATCAGTGTTGGGACCAGTGTTATTTAGTATCTTCATCGGTGACATAGACAGTGGGATCGAGGTCACCCTCAACAAGTTTGCAGATGACACCAATCTGACTGGTGCAGCTGACACACTAGAGGGAATGGATGCCATCCAGGGGGACCTAGACACACTTGAGAAGTGGGCCCACGCCAACTTCATGAAGTTCAACAAGGCCAAGTGCTAGAGGAGTGGAATCTGAGGCTTCTGTTTCTTTGGGTCAAAAGTCAAAAGGATTCATGTTCAGGTACCCCAGGAGGGAGAGCTTTATTTTCTGGAAATTTGGATCCACATATGTTGTAAACTCTCAGTGTAACCATATTTAATAGATGTCAGTGATATACCTTAGCCTATCCAGAGATATCTTTGCTGGAAAGCAAATCACAGTTGTACCAAGAGGAGAGAAAAGGGGCAAAAGTCTCATGTGGTATTAATAAACCTCATATTAAGCAGCAGATTCTGTTCCAGCAGCTCTGCACATTCAAACAGGTATGTTTTAACTGCTGATTCCTATTGAAAAATGTACAAACACAGCTTTCAGGAGAGGATTACACAACAAGCTTCAACTTGTTGTGTTAATTACTTTTTTTCCAAAGGTACAGCAGAAAATTTCTGGCAGGGAAGCTTGGTGAACCAAATCTATGGGCCATTAAGAATGGATTACATTTACATTTATAACCTCATTGATTCAAAATCTTTTTCCTTTTCTAAGGTAAGTTGAATTGGAGAAGTTATTCAAAAACTGTCCTTTTCCTACAGCGAAGGTGTTAAGATTAAGAACACATTATTGGATTTTCTTGTTCTTTAATACTGAAAATGACAAAGGGAAACAGCAGAGAAAACCTAGCCCATGTAGTACATGCTACCAGGCACAGTACCTCTGGGTATGATTTTACCTTGTAATGTACAATTTCTACTTTCACTTGCTTTGGCCACTATTATTAGCATTTAATTAAAAGATGGATGTCAAAATGAACTAAGTGGCCATATTAAAGAGTCCTACGGTAGGAGTCCTGCTGAGGTATTTACAGAAAAGAAATGTGGACCACCTTATTCTACCTTCCACATTTCAAAATGTGGAAAATATTTTCCACTTGCTGTTTTCAGATGCATTAGTATTTCTGCTACTATACTCAAGGCAAAATCATGAGTCAGATGGTATGGCTTCTTGTGGGGATTAAAAAATAGCAGCACCTCTCACATGCTTATGAACGTAGTGCTGGCTATGACTCCATCACTCCTCTGATTTGCTAGCTGTAATGCATGGTCTGGTTTGGGGGTAAAACAGTAAAGTTTAAGTTTTCATTCAGCAATTAATTTAATTACTGCCTTGAGTCTAAACCTTTTTACTCAAGTTCATGCATGGTCCCACTGAGCTGTTATCTTGCTGAACTATTGAAGCATGTAAGCATGCATCTAATATTAAACATATGCATTGTCTTTTATATAAGTGCAATTACTTGCATGATTAAAATTGAGCTTATGCTTAAATACGTTTCCTGATGACTGCTAGTCCATGGGATGCTTCTGAATCACTTTATTTGCTCACGGTTGTATCTGAAAGCATATTCTAATATGAAGGCAGTAATTTTCCAAATTTCAAAGAAGTGCAGCCTGAGTTCCTATTGCTCTTATATTCTTCTTCAGAATGAATGGCTTGCTAATTTAGGCCAATGTTTTCAGTTGGAGGCATCGTAAACCATGTAATGATATACAAAAGTGTTTTTTTGCCTCATCATTGAAAATGTTCTCTTTAAATATTAACTCTTCATATGATACATAAACCAAGAGTGATTTTCTACAGAGGAAAGAATAGTTATAGTTCATGCTAGGAAAGTACTGTTACAGAGGGCAGTGTGATATAAATGCAAAATGTGACTATAATTTACAGAATGCATTAAATTAACTGAACTAATAGAATTCAAGATTACAGTAGTAATACTGTGGGAATATAAAATACAGCAAATTTATTTGGTCGAAGTGATTATGTGGTGCAATGGATATTTCATTTTCAGCACAGAAGGAGAAAGACAATCCATTTGTAGTTTTCCATTTCAGTATTTTAATGATCTTGACACAATTTTTAAGACAGATGATAAAGCACTGTTAATCAAATACACAATAATATCAGAAAAAATTACATTAGAAATGCATTGAGGGTGAAAATTACATTCAGTTGCACAATATAGGAAAAAAACAAAGTAATAAACTGTACTGTTGAATAAAAAATTCTGTGATGGGGAAAGGGCTTTGTTTGAATATGAAAAGATGCAGTAGAATTTAACCTGTTTGTTTCCAATCTTTTTTGAATGAAAACGTACCTGTTCTTCTTTCCTGTCACATCCAGTTACTTTTCTGAACTGTTCAGGCACAGCAACCATAAGCACATAAGAATTGCCTGTCTGGATTACACTGAAAATCAGTTTAGCCTGGAGCCCTGGCTCTAGCAAGGAAAGAGGATAAAACCTGAGTCAAAACTAAGTAATCTTCCCCCTTGTATTCTTCCCTTTCCTTTTGTTCCTCCTTTCTCTGCACAATAATGTCAGTCACTAGGCCAGATGTGATGGTGAGAAATACTGAATCACCGTTCCCTTCTCAACCCTTTCACAGCTTTATCTACCAACTTGCACCCTCTCTGCCCGGGTTGTTGTTTTTCCAGTCTGAGTCCCGGTCTGTGTTGTATTTCTTTGCACAGAAACTGCTTTTCTCCTCTGATCATTCTTGTCACTGTTCTACTTATATTAGTCTCCTTTTGAAAGTAGATGATTGTAACTGCATGCAGTACTCACAGGGTGGCCAGACTATGGATTTATGGAGTGAAATACTGGTCTCTTCTGCTTTGTTCTCCTTTCTTTCCCCAGAATCCTGATCCTCTTTTTACCTTTCTGATCACTGATGCTCTGACATGTTTGCAGAGCTATACAGAGTGTCTCAAAGGTTCTTTTACTGATTAGCAGCTATTAAATAAGAGCTTGCCATCATGTATGTAATCTGAGAGGTTTTCCCCCCTTGTTCATTACTCTGCATACATCAGCAGTGAATTTCTTCTGCCATTTATCATTCAAATCCTCAACATCATTACACATTTTGTAGTGCTTTACAAAATAATTCAGTTTTAACTGCTGTAACTGGATTTGTCACACCAGCAATGCTTGCATTTCACTGTACCTACAGGTAGTGTCCTAAGGGACAGTTCTCCAGATCTCCCTCCACTGTGCGATGAATAATTCCTACTGTCTTTTCCCATCTTGGATCCTCCTTAGCTAATAATAATGGTGTTTCTTAACAGGTTCATAGGGGTTCCCTGAGAAAGTGGTTTTACAAATAGAATTACATTTTTGGCTCCTTCAGTGTCATGCTAGACATTATTTCTCTCCAAAAAACACTGAGCTCAAATATATCACATTTATCCACTATTTCTATTGGTTGCTGTTTCTTACCTGTATAGCTAGTTGAGCTGTCAGGCTGGCTTGTCATTCCCAGGATCACACCTGAAGTCAGTTTCAAGAGCTGTTGTCACCATCAGTACTTTAATCCTTCTAGTGATTTACACTATAGATTACAGGTTATGTTTAGTAGCTCAGCAGTTCCACATTAGAGGACTTTCTCAGAACTTGGATATGTCAGTTTGACACCATTCAATTTTTTGCCTTGCTCTCAAGTTTCTTTTATCAGATCATTCCTTCTTTACCTTCACCTTTCATAGCTACTCCTGCGAGGTCTTGGCCTGATACAATTTCTTGCTTAGTACAGCATGTCCTGTCCCATTTATCCTTCATGAACTCACAATAGAAAATTTTTAAATTGCAGTATGAGTTTTTATACAGATTCAATATGTCAGACAAATGCTACTCCAGTCTAATTGAATGCTCTACTGAATATCACAGAATCACAGAATCACAGAATTCAGCTGTTGGAAGGGACCTCAGGGGATCCCAACCCACCTGCTAAAGCTTGTTCTCTACAATGGGTCACACATGTAGGTGTCCAGACTGGTCCCTAATGTCTCCATAGAAGGAAGCTCCACAGCCTCTCTGGGCAAACTGTTCCAGGGCTCCGTCCACCCTTCTGCACATTTGTATGAAACTTTCTGTGTTCAAGTTTTAGGTCACTGCTCCTTGACATATTGCTACTCACCACCAAGAGGAGCCTGGCCTCATCCATTTGCCTCCCAGCTCGCTTTATGTATTTATAAACATTAACCAGATCCCTCCTCTTATTTCTTCTGTGAACCAGGCACATTTTAGTTGAAGTCTGGTTTTAATGGCTTAATTATCGTGTTCATGTATCAAATGTATAATAATGTCACAGGCAGACAGTATTTCTCAATGGAAACTTACAACTCTCCAGCTGGTAAATTCTCCGAATATTATTCAGTCAGCTCCTCCTGGCCTGATCATTGTATTGGTACTCAGGTAATTTCACTTACATACTTTTACCAGATTTCTCAGTGAAATTCATATCACTCTCAACTGAATTTTGCTTTAACTTGAATATCAAGAAGCTGAAACCAAAGAGAGTGAGAAGCTGAAAATGTATCAAAACAAAATGGACTAATTACACACAGCTGTAGGTGCTTTACATCATATAAAGTTTGTCTCGTTCTGGATTTTTATGGAAAAAGACACAAAAGGAAGAAACTTCTGAGGTCTCAGCCCTACATTTTTCAGACTAAATTTTGCAGCTGGATCTTTGTAGCAAAATACACAGTGTTTTAGTCTGGAGATGTAGGGAAAATCCAGTGTTCTCTGCTAGCCTGACTCTCCCACAGGATCTTACTGTTAAATCATTGATAGTTATAAAAGAAACAGGAAAAAGAACAAACTTAATAACGGCAACCCCAAGCTGCAATAATGAAGTGTCACTTTTGGCTTCTGTTATTATGTGGTTACGAGTATTTCAATTTACTCTGATTCATTGTATTGCTTTGCCTCCTCTTTTTTTTTTTTTTTTTTTAGGATCTGCCACTGCACTCTATTTTAAACCACAGTTATACAGCCTGAAATACTGCTGGGTTAAAAAAACATGCTTGTGTAAATCATTACAGCTTCAATGACTTTCTCTGATCTATGCAATCAGGGAATTAGACTCAGTGTGTCTAATCTGATGATCAGTTAGAATAAGCAGAAATAATACTATAACATTCTTCTATTAGACTTACAGTCTCACAGGGTCTAAGGTGGTATTTTCCTGGTGCATGAAGAAAGCATTTTTGACAGGAAAAAATCTTCTGTGTTTCCTTTCCTAGGAATGTACAGCTCCCTTTCTATAAGACTCACGTCTCAACCCCATCAGTGCATGCAAGAGAGTTGATAGCAAAAAGAGAAATGTTTGTAGGCATCCTTCTCCTCCCCAGCTCGGTCATTTGATATAATACAGTATAATTTTCCTTCAGTTTGTGCAACGCAGATAGTTACATCCACTCTTCCTTTGTTCACTGACTAAAATGACCTTTAATTTATTTATTTGTTTTTGTGTGTGCGTGCGCGTGTGTGTGTGTGAGAAAATAGTTCTTTTGGCTCTGACATAGTTGTCAGCTCACATAATACGTTGCCCTTCCAAAGATACGGTCTTGATGATACTTTAGCATTACCCTTATAGTTAAGCACTTCAGCAGGAGGAAAACAGAGATATTATACTGTTTTATTTCCACAAATGACTGTTTCAGTATTTGTACAATGTGAAGACACTGTTTGTGCAGGAATATTAGAGATGATGTATTGAGTAATAGAAACTTGGAATGGATTAAAAAATAGATTACACTTGCCTTAGAAAGTATTTCATCCTAAATATGTTTCAGTAGTTTTATGTCAGGCTCTGGAAGCTCAGATCTAAGTATCTCCCAGATATTCTTCTTGTAGAAAGTCAGAAAATACCGTCTATCAGCAAGTCACTAAACACCAGACCTGATGTTCAGTTAACAGATAGATCTTCTTTATGTCATTTGTAATTCAACTGAGATGATAGATAATTCTTTTAATAAGTTTTGACTGGTGAAGATCAGAAGCGGAATGTATGGAGCCTAACATCATACCTTCTCTCAACTTACTGACAACACAGTATTTTCTGCTAAAATTTGAAGTTATCAATGAAGAGGTGTGCTTGTATGAACAAATATGCTTCATCAGTTCAGCTAGAACAATGGAGATAAAATGACCATTGGAGGGGATTGCCAAAGTATTTTTGACTGATCTGTATTTAAGAGAAGATATATTTCTGAAGGACATGCCTTAGTTAATTAGGTGCTACAGCTGTATATTGCAAAACGATCTGCTTAAACTGAATGGCCTGTTTCTATGATGCAAGCACTCCCTGATCTAAATGGTATACACCCATGGTGCTGAGACATTAAAGCTTACTTCCTTACCAGCGCTTACTGTTATGGTTTCACTATGTTGCTAACACAAGCAGGGGTTTACAGTTTACGTTAAATCTACCTTACATTTACTCACAGTACGACAAGCTGACATACCTCAAGCTGCTAGAGAGCCAGTGTAGCAGATGTAAGAAAGGCCCGTGGGACAGAGTTTATAGATACACCTTAGATTCACTGTTAAGACTTTCTGTAGCGGATGTAGTGGCATAGTGGTGATTTCTGTCCTGACTTCTTACTCATCCGGAATCAAGTTGTAACTAAATTGCAGCTTTTAATCGTAGTATCAGATCTGAAATTTTGGCTGGCCAAAGACTACTCTGTAGTCAATGAGGCAAAATACTCAAAGAGGTTAAAGTCTATTATTTCAAGACTTTTGGGTCTGGATACATAATATGATATAAATCATAAGTAAATCCTATAAAGTAAGCACTATTTTGATTTGTGCACAGCTCCAGTAATCATACAAGTAAAGTTCAAGTGCAAAATAAGAGGGCCTTTCTTTGCTTTAAGATTCATCTGAGCTCAGTGTTAGTTCTTCACTAACCATTTTGCCCCATAAATTCAAATGATGCAGTTCAGCTCAGCTGGTCTTGCATATTTTCCCAACTGTTCTATTCAGAGTTCATATCAAGTCGTTGGATCTGCCCCGGACACCTACAGACAGAATAATCTCCTTGAAATGGCCTGTGTCCTGCCTGCTTCTCCTGCATAATTTTAAAACCTGTTAGGAAGCTCAGGTCTGGACTGAGTCCTGGATAGATCTATAACATCCTCCACCTTGGACAGAGAGCTTTCTGAAACAACTCAGATGTTGGTGATATGGTGAAATCCCAACAAGCATCTCAGTGTGGGTTGCAGGGAAGTGCTGGCACCTGCTGGGGATGCAGGGTTGGAATCTCCTGAAGGCTGGAGTTACCACCAGCCTCTCTCCTCCCATTGAAGGTCTGGGTCATTAGGAAAGAGGGGATGGAGGAAAGAAGACAAAGGGAAGTCTCAAGGTCTGTGCATCCAGGACATCCACCAACAACCTGCTCTGAACTTAGTACCCTTGGGAAGCAGAGAGATTTTAGACACATCAAGATTTAACAGCATAATCACTAGCAACCTGTACAAGACCTTGCTCTTTTTTTTTTTTTTCCTTTTTTTTTTTTTTCTGTTGGAATGATGCATTTTCCTCAAGTTAAATTATTAAGAAAGTAGTTCAGGACTGATGAGGTTAGAAAGAGGAAAAAAAAACATGGGGTATAGGAGCTGAAAAGGTAAGACAGGCCCTGTTATTTTTAATCTAAGGCTTTTAATGTTGTATTAGACAGAGTTCAGATGTAAGTCTTAAAGTGTACTGAGATACGTATATATTCTCAAAGAGATCTGTTTTCCTGTGCAAGAAGTACTCTAATTACTAAGCTAAATCTAAATGGTGCTTTGCATCTTCCACCTTCCTTCTTCAGAAGCTCTGCTGCAAAACAAAGAAAAGATCCCCACTATGTTTTAGGCATGACATATAATATGAGGCCCCACATGCACAAAAACCTAGCTTGTGTTTGAAAACAGGCTGTTTAAGGAGGTAAGGGCTAAGCTGCTCACACTTAGGCAGATCTGAGTGTGGTAGGGGAGAAGTATTCCCTTTATAAAGGGAAGGGTAGCTGTAAAGTTTATGCATCTGCATAACTTGTGTCAGGGGGTAGTTAAGTAAAATTTCTACCTAAGCTACAGATCTGTAGGATCGTGGTTTGGGATTCAGGTCACTAAATACTGTCCAGGTCTTGCTTTTGGGCACTTTTAAAAATTTTATCAATTTGATGTTTTTGTCAAACCACATGTCTACTTATACGTATATATTTACACTGGATGTTATACAACTTAATTTGGAGGTGCAGGAAGGCTTAAGTAAGAATACAAGCTCAAAGACTACAGAATAGTTTCTAATACTTGTATAACTAAACTAGATTGTTTAGATTTGCATGTAGATCTGGTAACAAGCTCATCATACAGAACTGGAAAGGTGGGATGAATACTGTACAATATATACATATATTCAAAGGGATGAGGATCTCTTGAAGAGACGAGAAGTGGTCAGCTCTTCCCAAGACTTTACAGCATCTATTCTAGGCTATAGAAACTCGTACTTCTGGAGGCTGTTGCTGCAGATAATGACATTTTAAATAATCATTTTGCAGCCAAGTGAATATCTTGAAATCTAGTGTTTTAGACAACTGTAAAAGTAATACAATAAATATGGTGAAGAAAATTACTGAAGCCACTCCTCATTATTGGTTGACATACTGTTATTCAAAGACTTAAATGAGGAAGCAAGCAGGTCCATGCTGAATCAGATTAAATGTACAGGTAGCCAGGTATACATCTCCTAATGCAGACTCCAGTTATGCAAGGAGAGAGTAATAATAGCATGGGATGGTCCTCTCCAAGGGAATAGCTATTTTCAGTTCAGGGAATTTCCTGAGTTATATGTGTTTTTGGGTATTCAGTAGCCATCAGAGGATGTCTTTTCCATCTATTGGTATAGCCAGTCCTTGTCCTTTGTCTAGCCAGTCCATTCATAAATGTTACTCCCGCAGCATCCTCTGGCAAGGAGTTCCAGTGGCCAGGTTTCTGGCATCAAATGTTTTGCTTTCTTTGAATCTGACTTCTGCTTATTTTCTTTGTTATCCCATACCTATTTATATTGCAAGAAAGAATGGAGAGTCAAGCCCTATCCATGTTGCCCAGGCCTCTGTAATTCTGCAGACTACTATAATATTCCCCTACTACCATAATTTTGTATTAAAAGCAGAGTTTTGGGTAGTAATATGGAAGATAATATAATGAAAAAATAGTTTGTGAGATAATTACAGATGTGTTCCTCTTTGGCTACATTTCAGCCCCAACTGCCTCAGAATATGCTTGTCTATGGTTTACTGAGGAATTCTTCCTCATCTCAATTTTGTCTTGAAAATAGACTTGAAAAGTCTATTAATAGTTCTAATATAGTTAAAATATGTTGAGTATTTAGGGTAATATTATATCTAAGTAGTAAAAACAAATGTTTCCTTTTCGTCTTTCTATGCACTATAACCATTGCACAGTGAAAATGAGGAGAGCAGAAATAAAAATAATGTTCTTTTAGGGACTAATGGATGGAAGAATACTAAACTCTTCTTGTTTCTTTTCCATTTTTTTTTCCTAGGAGAGATCCAGTTGCCTGTGGTTTTGTCTGTGATTTCAAAAATAGTCCACACAAGACCTGGTCTGATGCCAAATAGAAAGAACTATGGCACTGAATTAACATTCAGATTTTCAAAAATCTCCGGCCTAAATCTGAGTTGTCAGCCTAGATTTAAGGTCTTGTCTTATTATTAATATTGAACTACTTTAAACAAGTGTTTGTAACCAGCTTTTATTTCAGATAAATGCAAAAGAGATTCCTTCTAGCTGACGTTTATCTCAACATTCCTAGAACTTCACATTTTCCAGGGAAGTATAACTGGGTTTTGATAGAGCCTATTCTGCATTCAGAAAGAGAAATGGATGAATAATTCTTACAATTAACTGTTTTCATATAATTTAGCTTTGTTTTTCTTGCTCACAGAACATCTGTGAAGAGGCCGATTTCTTTCTAAATCATCTGTTATTCAAGTCCATTCTATAACAATCCATAAATATTTTATTCTATTGATAGACTACAGCTTTTACATACTGTAGCAATACTACTTAGGTTTCATGACAGCGCTGATAAGACGTGGCACTTGCCCTGTTCCATAATTAGATGACCACACAGAGAATTCCAATCTCAATACCTTCTTATATTACATTTACATTTGGTTTTGGAAAACACTTATAAATGTAACTTTGAAATCCACTTTCCATGAACATGAAATGCAATCACTTGCATATTCACAAAGGTAAATATAAAAGGAGAAAGAACATAGCTAAAGCTAATTAAATCAATCTTTAAAAATATCAGCAGGATATCTCTGATATTATTTCCCAGCTTCTAGTTAAAGGTGCAGAAGGTTTTCATGTAAGTATTACTGAAAGGTGATATGTTTTCTTTCTGAAATGGAGACACAGTTTTCATCGTGTCCTTATCCATCTGCTGAGGTGTTCAGTGTTTCTTTTGTAATTTCTACACGGGGAAAAGATGTCTTTCACATGTGGAGGATCTGCTTAAGCATCCATTCCTAAACAGTCACCACCACTAAGTGTGATTTCCTATGTAGAATCAAAATGATGTGGTATGTGGTATGCTTTCATTAAAGTATTACACATGTACTGAGGTGGGCAAGACTTGATTAAGGCTCCTAAGGAATTCTGAGTCTTTTAATGTTTGAGAAGTATGTATTTTTTTACTTACCCACACACTATTTTGAAGTTTAAATCCTTGTAAGATCAGCCCCACCTCGATCTCCTCCCAGATTCCTTTTCCCTCCAAGCTAGCATTTTACATCTTACCCCTTTATCTGGTTACTGCGGGAATTAGACAGTCTTTATGTCTGCTAAGTCTGATTGCTGGGGAAAGCTCAGGTAGTCTTGAACTTCTGGGTGAATTCTTAGGTTATGAGAAGAATGCTTCCCTGATACTCTCCTTCTGTGAGTGCAGCTCAACTTCATGAGAGTTCTGAGCTAAACTTTTCCCATTCCTGTGTGTACACTTCAATAGAGATGTCTGCTATTTGTTTTATTTTATTTTTTTTGCCCTGCTAAATCCACTCAGCAACCTGAATTGTGGGTTTAGCAGAAGCCATGCACTGGAACCTGTGATGTGGAAGAAGTGAGACTCACATCTATTCCAAAATGTAGCCATGTCTGACTGTAGCAGTTGCTAAAGAAACTGTGAGAGCCTGGAGAGGGCTGGAGGAGGCAGAGATGGCAAAATGTGTGGGAAGCAAGTAGAAAGAAATTATACTAGAAAGCAAGAAAGGATTTTGCAATCTACCTTCATGAGGAGACCAGTCTGAATGCCCCTCAGATTTCTTTGAGCCTTGCACACAGGCTCTGTAGAGTCAGAAATACCTCCATGTCTCCAGATCCTCTTTCCAGAAAGGTGTGTGACAGAGACAGTAATAGTGATAGATATTTGTGCAGAAACAGAGGCTGGACAGCAAGTGTCATAACAGTAAGCATGCATGTCACAAGGCACAGCTACAAGGAGAACAACCTGCCCCGTGTCTAGATGCATACAGAGGATATTCGCATCTAGTGAGACATCCATTGACACTGGGAAGGAGCTAGCTGGATGGTCCAGAGAAACAGAATAATGTGGATTGGCTGAGCATTTAACTGCACTTTGGTTGCCCAAGTTAGGGCTGAAGAAACACAGCCTGAGGGACAGTCTTTTTTTTCCTTAGCAGCTTGTCTGAATGGCATTATCACTCATTCCATTTAATTTCTACAGCGTAATATACATCTTTACCCTGATGAAAGCTGTTAATTGCCCTTATCTCTCACAGACTCATCTTTCACTGCAAAATTCTCTATAAATGATGACATTTAATAATACCATGCTTTCTTTTCTCTCTCCCTAAGTACTAAGTGCTTACAGGTCCCTCAATCTAATTCATATCATCTCCCCAATTTGAAAATTGAATTAAAGAGCATTGAAGATATACATTTTATAATAGAGAAAAGTTGGGTAGTTTTTCAGCTTTCACATAAAAACACCGTGGATATGATTTTCATAGCTGCTCAATATCCACTAACCACTGATCCACTAACTTCAGACGAGATTGTAGGTAGATGATGCTAAGGCAAGTTAAACCTGACTTACCAGTGTGCACAAGTGTAAAGCATCTACAAGTGGTAGTGGAGTACAGAAGTGTGGTCCTAGGTACAAGTAAGTCATATGCCAATGCTGCTGTGAGAATCCATATCAAAAACAAGATTTCTCTCAGCTTAAATGAGACCGTGTAGATTACAGTCTCTTCCTAGCAATAGTGTGTTGTCTCTGCTGCTGCTTGACTTGTTTCAGCTTAACTCTCATTGTTCTGAAAACACAGAAGTGTATTTAACAGTTTTGCTTTTTACTTTTTCAAAAATACTACTTCTTTCAATGTATTTTTTATTTGGAAGTACACAGTGAGACAATGAGGCAAGATGCAAGATCCATTTCTCTTCTCTTACATCATGATTTATTCAAAAATTTCCAAATAAATGCAGTAGAAACTCTTGACACTGTCAAAAGAAAATAGCATAAATGCCATAGGACATGTCAGAACATGCCCATGGCATGCCTACTGGAATTTGAAAACATGAGAGATTTTACTAAGAAAGCACATGCATCTGCTAACTCTGTAAGAAGAGAAGGACACAGGTCTTCAAATATTCAAGAATGCAAATATAAGTCATCATTGCAAGCAGAAGAATAGTAGCTCTTTTTTTTTTTTTTTTTTAATGACTTTCAAAAAATATCTTGCTTCTCTCAACTGTTAACAATTTTTTGCTGAAATAAGTTTGCCAGACTTTCTAAACAAGTTGCTGAAAAGATCTTTTGGAAAAGTTAATCCGGTTTGCAGCATGCTCACTGTAGGCTGACATAATTTTTCCAGCCAGGTGAGCTCAAGAAAAGTACAGATAGGAGAATTAAGACCCAGATATAACTGTAGCTGATCTGGTGAAATATGTTTTAATCCTCTCAACTATGACCATGTTTGGTAATTAATTTGTTTATTTTAGTTATCTGGACATGCTCATGAATAGGAGTCAATCATTTCACAGGTGTCAGGTTATGTGAGGATCTTCAATCAGGAAGGAATATCATAATTTATCTATCAGATCTTATATAACACTTTTTGAAGAAATGTTTGATGCAACTAAATGTGGTGATTGTCAATCCCAATCCATTTTCCATAAAAGGAAAATTTTTAACCCACCATTGCCAATGATGGTCATATGTTGATCATACATTGTCTGGACATACACCAGAGCATGGGAAACTATGACTGTGTTGATTTTAGTACAGTGGGAATGGGTAAGAGTAGCAGCAGTAAAAGAAAGGAGGTTCTATTCTAGACACAGCCTATGCCACATGTTTGAAAATACACCCTTGGAATCTGAAGGGACACTTTGTAATCTTGGCAATATAATGTAATCAAATTCCTCCTCTGATGTTTATCACAAATCTGATAAAGAAACCTAGACATTTTTTGAGACTAAAATACATTTATATGGAATGAAAGAGATATTCAATTTTAAATAAAAAAATAAATTCACTCATAGAATCTTGAATCTCATGTTACTCTTCTCAAAGAAATACATCTACTGCTTTCTTGATGTTTTTTCCTTATTTTTGCTTGACAATGTATAGAGCCACTTCATAGGAAAGGCCTGAAAAAACTAAGAGCAAGGATGTTTTTATTATTATAAAATTATTCCAATGATTTTGCTCAATTAAGAACAAACGAGTCCTGAAGCTCGTTGATAACTGCATTGTTGAGTATAATGATTATTATACAGAGATCTGCGGGAATGCTCAACAAAATTACTGTAAAACATTTTTATATTGATGACATACTTAGGAAGCCAAATCTAGAATAAGAAATTTGGTTCATCTGTGTATTTATTTATTTATTTACTTATTTTAATCTACTACTTTTCATCTCTTGTGGCAGATTCACAGTGTCTTCTATATTAGGTTTAATATTTCTGTACTGGTAATCACTCTGCACTTACTATGACTACTACGGTGTTTAACAGTAGTGCAAAGAAAATCAACATTCATATATCTCAGTGCAGAATAAGTATCTACACAGATCAAGTGATGAGATAGTCTAGAAGAAAAATGAATCTTTGCTATGCAGTACAGTTTCCAGTAGGGTTTCTGGTTATTTGAGTTTGGTGTTGTTTGCATAACAATAATTTTATAATTTTCAAGTTCTTTTCTTTTCATGCATTAGAATTCACAGGAATTATGGGTAATATGCATGGCAAGATTTTTTTTTTTAATTTAATAGCCACAACTTTCTATAGTTAATTACTGCACTTTTAATAATAACTTAAATGTCCTCTTTCAAAAATCTAAAAACCTGAAAATAGCAATATGTGAGTTTAATGAAGTCTCGGCAATAAGGGGAGCATCTCAGAAGACCAGTTATCTATTCACAAAAACTAATTTCTACCCTCCTCTGATCCAGCAAACATATCCTCAGCCTTTTCCAACCCCTCTTCTAAACAGATGTTTTTTGTAGCAGCTCTGGAAGGGGCCCAGATTCAGACTACTTTGGACCAAGGGAAGGAATAAGCTCCAAGTCTTGGAGAGCTCACAGATAAAATTTTGCCAGACACAGTGTCCTCCTCCATACAGCATGATCGATCTCAAGTATCCTGCTGACCAAACTGACACAGGAATAGGATTCCGCCCTGTAGGAAGTCAATGCTTGCTATTTAAAGCTATGTGTGTTATAAACAGCATTCTTAAACCAACTGGGCTATATAAAATGAAGCACCTGCTGTGCTTGATACAAGCTTAAAATGTATTGAATATATTTATCAGTCAAAACTATACTTGGTAAAATCAGCACAGAGTCACTATTTGATATGAACCAAGATGATTTCAAAGAAATAATTCTCTCACCCCAAATTTCCTGATTCAAAATTTATCATGTGAAACTTTGAAGTTTCTTCCTTCCTCTCTTCCCTTCTTTCCCCTCTTTTCCGCTTTTCAATAACAAGAGGGAAAAATCATTATTGAGGAAAACGATTGTAAAAAAAATCCACTTTGGATTATGGTTGAGAATATTCGTCATCTCTGGTTTTTTGTTTGTTTGTTTGTTTGTTTGTTTTGATTTGTTTTTTTCTCAGGTGGCCATAGTGAGGAATGTTCATGGTAAACACTTTTTTTTTTTTCTTATAAGCTATGGTCTTGAGTCATCTTATCAAGTCTAGGGCATGCAGTTTCAAAAAAAACAAAATAGCTTTTCTTTGCTGCATCGCTGAGAATAGATAAAAGGCTTGTCAAATGTATAGATGTTAAACTAATTGTTTCATTTTTTCAGCTTGCTTGTTTTGAGGCAACCATATTGCATAGATGGCCTAAAAGACTTGAAAGCATTGTCAGTTTCCCCTTTATAGACGACTAAGTATTCACAAAGAATTTAAGGAAGAAGAAAGTGTATCATTTTTTCTACATAGTACTAGGTCGCTCATTCTATTTTGCACCAGACTATGGGACATTCTTTTGATCGAATGCCATTAAGGTAATTTGGAGCAGACACTGTAGTTCCTGCCAGTGGAACAAATATGGTATTTTATTAGAAATGCTGAGATCTGTTTAGTGTATTTCTAATTGATATTTCCAGATCTTTCCATATACTCTGTGTCTATGTTGTCAGAGTTTGCCTGTGGAAAAGAACACTTCACATCCAGAAGACTAACAAACTGGGCCATTTCAGGTTACCTTATAATCATTTTTGTCAAACTTTCTTGGCAGTATCACTAATGCACTAAAACTCTGCTAATGGAAAAAGGAAAAGTTGACATTTGGGACAAGATTCTTCCAAGCCAAACACGTAATTAATTAAAACCATACAAGCAAGTCAAGAACTAGATATCAAATACTTGGCTTTGGAAGGTAAAGATGGTTTTTCTTACTAATTACCTGTGATACAAATAAATATATTAATTATAGTATGACTATTTTTTTTCCCATCTTCCTTTCTTTCTTTCTGGGAACACAGATGTCAGTATGTACCTGGACCATGAGCTTTCCTGGCTGGGAAGTCTATCTGATGGATATTCTCATTTCTTTAGACTTGTTTTTGCTGCAAAGCTGTAAAACTAGCAAAAATATTCAAACACAGTAAAATTGACTGAGATTATAAGTAATAGTTTACTCATGAAAATCCAGTAGGCCTTTGAATTAGAATGGACTGCAATGTGCAGATGAATTGACAAGTTTCTAAACACCTACAGAGACACCAATTTCTGTTCAAATGTAATCTGGGCAATTTTTTTGAAGTGTTAATGCTGCATTGCTTATGTCAGCACATTCATTGGCTATTTCATGCAAAAATACTCAGACAGAGAGATCCTATCCGTGAAACCAAGACAGGTCTTCACAATGTACATTGTGAAGTTTTCTAGGAAGCATTTTCCTATAATTTAGATCAAAATCGGTTTGTGACTGAAACAGAAGTTTAGCACAAATAGTTGCACTGGTTCAACTAGTGTTTATTGTGTTGTAAAGTACACATAAAATTACATCAGAGTAAGGTAAATCAACACATTTCTTTTATCCTGATAATATAACATGGTATTTGTCACCTGAACAAATCCATATAGTACCCGCAGTTAGAGTCAAAGTGCTCTCTGCAGTAGCATAGTAAATAATATTGCAAAAATCAAAATTGTCTGAGGTGAAGGTCAGTGTTTCCTGTTAGTACAAGCTTGGCTTTTCTTTGATGGAATTAGAATTTGGCTATTCGTTGTAACATGAGTTTTATGTTCTGTAAGCCAACAGGAGTAAAAAGAAAATAAGGGAAATCCAGCTCCTTCAGTAGCTGTACTTCTTGAACCTAAGCCTGAAACATCTTTCATTTGTGTGGCTTTCAGTTGAGTTCATTTGTGTGCAGGAAAACTATAGATGCTTATCAGAAATGTGAGAAGAAACACAATCTCTGCTTAAAAGCTTTTTCTGCACTTGCAAAAAAAAAAAAAAAAGAAAAGAAAAAGAAAAAAAGGTGTTAGTGGTTGATTCATTAAGACAGATGAAAAAATTACTTTGTAAGAGTTCCCAGCATGCTATATAAACTGTCATAGTCAAGAGGGCCTACTTCTTTTCCAAACTACAGGCAGGATAGCATTTCTGGCGGTTGCTTGTGGGTCCTGCGAGAGTGGCTCACATATTCCCTGCAGACACAGTGTGAAGTCCCAGCATTATCTCCCTGTAGAGATAGTGTAGCCTGCAAGCAAGACGGAAACCCTGCTTCCCTCATCTCTCTTTGCAAGGTGCCATCCTTGCTTCTGTATGTTTCTAGGCTCTGCTTATTTGTGAAAAGAAAATCGAGGCAAAGAAGTACTCTTGTATAATAAAAATAGTTCTGGTATTGTGAAAGGGAATCACGCATCCACTAACATCTTGTGGATAAAGCAAGCTACAGTATGTGCAGTAGAATTATGCTGTTAAACTATGACTCACTGCATAATAGTGACAGATGTTCATGCATCTCAGAAAAACAAATAAATAAATAAATAAAAGAAGAAAAGTCCCTTTACATTTCTGATTTTCTCCCCACCTCATTACAAATCCTCACTTTAACTCTTCAAGTGAATAATTCTATACAATATGAACGAATGCAGGCAAATGCAAGTAATCACTGAGAATCAAGTTCTCAGACTGAATCAAGAAGTTGGAGATTTTCTCCAGGAAATCAAAGATTTATGTTTTAGGTAAATGACTCCATGTAATGCTGGGTCAGGTATAACTGGTACAATTTTCATTTATTTATTTATTTTTGTGTATTAAAAAGATAATAGAAGTGTCTGTGAGCAGTGTGGTAGCACTGTGTTCTTTCATAGAAACACTACATTTGTAGGATACTGCCAGTCTTGTTTGGATGGCTGTGCTTGTTGAAGGATGTGGAACACTGCAGAATTCAGGAGAGAGATGCAAAGCAATCTAGTCTGGGGAGAAAACTCTCCTGCTATTGAGCTTAAGTAGTTTAAGATTGCTTCTCCTTTTTTAATCAAATATAATATTGAGATGCATGTCCAGCCACCGGTTTTCTCTCTACATCATATACAACATATACTGTAGCAGTAGTGGAGCTGTTCACTTGTCTGCCTCACAAGCTCTGCACTTGTTTTCTGCTGTACCACAGAAAGCGAAAATGAATTGGGGATGATTTTTGTGATGAGTTGACTTCGGCTAGCAGCCAGATCTCCCATCAAGAAACAGGAGAGAGGGAGAAAATAGGAAACCAGGCTGCAGGTCAAAATAAAGACAGGAAGACTACTCACCAATTAATGTCAAAGGCAAAACAGACTCAACCTGGGGAAAATTAATTTAATTTATTGCCAATTACAAATAGAGTAGGACAGTGAGAAAAAAAAAAGACAAAGATAAAACCTTTCCCTTGCCTTTTCCCAGCCCCTTTTTCCAGACCAACCCCCATGCAGCTCAGAGGATGGGGAATGAAGATCATGTTGTGATGAGTCAGCAAATAATGTTTTGTCCCCACTGTTCCTTTTTCCTTACACTTCTCCCTTGCTCCTACCTGGGGAGCAATACTGGATTGCTATCATTGGTGCAATCTTTTATTTCCCCCATCTTTGAAAAAATGCAAGACAACATGCAATTAATTTTATACCAGCAAGTGCTAGCACCTACTTTAATTGCTACCAATTTACATTGCACTCAGAATGGGGTATGGAGAAAAAAGAACCCTGCCACAGAGCTATTTCATGTCAGAGATCAGTCTATACTGGTGAAATAGTGCCATAATTGATTGTGTGTGTAAAGTTGATAAAATTAATGCTTTCAAATCATCTGTAATGTACATACACTACAGTCAAGTGCGGTGCTATCCTACAGTCCTCCCCAGCCACGTAGTCCAGAGTGCACTGAAAACATTCTACATCTGAACAATAAAGTTGTTTTCATTATATCACATAGAATTGTAACTCCCAAAATAATTTCTTCAAATACTCCATAAAGGCTCTTTTCAACTTACATAAAACCAAAGAGGAACAAAGTTAAGTATGTTTTGAAACTGCAGTAAGCCAAAAGTGAAGGATACTCTGAAAAAGTCTGTGACAAGAAAAATTAATAAACATGTATGTAAAAACCTTTCCCAACATGAGTAGATTGCTACTAATTAACAGCTACAGATAAACTCATTCTTTTGCTTTGAAGCACTCCCTAACAATTTCCTTGGACTGAGCAGTCCCCAGTCCTGCCCAGAGAGAGAGAGAGAGAGAAAGTGGGAAAATTAACTGTTTGGTCAACATCTACCTGAGGAGGATCCTAACATACGGAGGGAGGGTCCAAGGCTGGGGACAGAGTGAGAGGATGAGCGATATCATGGATCAAGCCCCACCCTGCATAACCCATTCCCATATTCTTTTAGCATTTTTTTATTGGCACTGCTTGGTCCTGCGCCTCTGAGCTGGTAGAACCCTCCTCACACAACTGTGACAGATTTTATCCTATGCATCTGTTCTTCAAATTCTACAGTCTGGAAGCAGGCTGTATGAAGAGTTTTTGAGAGTTGTGAGAGGGCCAGCTGATGATAACTGTTCACTGATATCCTTCAGCATATATTTCAATCTGCTCTGATGGAGTTGATAGACATCAAGAATGTGAAAATAATTCAAGCAAAAAAGAAGAGATTTTACTACATACAACTCCAGGAATGTCAGTCTTTTTTTTTTTTTTTTCTTCTTTCTTTTTTTTTCTTGATCATTGGTGTATGACGTTATTGTTTGCTTATGTATATGCAAACACATCGTATTTTTGTTCCCTAGTGTCAGTATCTGGCCTGAGATAATCCTTTAGTCATGCAGGCTGCTGCAGAGAACATGTGTTTCTAGAATAATCCTCTTCAAAGTTAAATGCCCTGAGAAGACATCCTAGCCTACCAATGTTTATTTCTCTCTCCTAATCATAAAGGGAGTGTAATTAAAAAATTCAGACACAATTCTGAAGCATTCTGAAGATGTTTAATAGTAAGGCAGTATTAGGCAACATACTGGGAGCTTGGAGCTAAGATTAGGGAGGGTTGGACCTCTTCTTCTCGCTGTTACCAGACAATGAGATGTTATTTTAATTGAGATCATGAGTATTCACTGAAATTCCAGTTAGAAGATCATTTAGGATTAGGTTAGATTTAGATTAATTAAAATTATTCCTTTATGTTAGAAGGAAATGCTATAACTATCAAAATAACTTTTAGTTTAGGGTTTTGTTTCTTGAGGTTTATACACAATAAATTTAGAACACAAACTAAATGTCTCAGTAACAAGAAAAAAGTAATAATTTTATTTAAGCACTTTAAAAAAAAAAATTCTATGAGAAATTTAGAAGTTTTTTTTTTGTTTCATCTTAGAGTGGTGTATCCAGAGAAACAACAAACAGTGCTAATAAAACCCAAGTCCCCCAGAACTAAACTGCACATTTTCAGAGAGTTTATGCTTCCTTCCTGTTCTTACCACGTTTTACTTTAAAAGTGATACAGACAAAACCAAACAAAACTCCAAACTTGCAGGGGTTTTACACTTGATGAGGAAGTTATCGGAAGCTTAGTTGTCTGAGATGTTTTTTTTTCTCTTTTCTTTATGGTGGGGGGAGGATAAATAATCTGGTATTACTGTTTGAGTGCAAACCACTCCAATAAAAAGAACAGAACGAACAGTCTGTTAGCTCCTAGATTGACTATGCTGGAAGCACTGAAAATTAAGTTGAAAAGGGAAAATGAATAAGTACTTGGCTCATTTACTGAAAGGTCACAGGCTACAAATTTAAACAGTACATTGAAGTGACTAATTTGAGGAGTAGATAAAATGACTTAAATAACTTTTGCCTGAGAAGAATTCACACGCTAAAAATGAAATGCATTTTCTTTAATTAGGTAAATAGTACTGAAGTAGATGAATAACTCACCAGAAGTATTGTTTTTTATGGTGGTACTTAGGTAGGTGTTACCAAGTGAAACTATGAAAAATTAAGCTTTGGAATTTTCTAGTCTATATATTTGGAAATTCACATGAAAATATGCATTTCTTCCTACTTCATCATCTTTAAAGTGGGTACCTCCTTCAGTAGTAAAGCTAAATAAGAGAATAGACAGGTTCTCCTTTATACAAACACTTAGAAAAGTGTTATTTTTTACTGCTTACAGGAGCACTGAATTAAATCATCTTTATTTTAAATGGTTTCTGTCTAAAACTTGGTTTTATTTCAGACCATGTATATGAAAGTCCTACCTCGGATAGCTCTTGAAGAACATTGAGTTTTGTGCAGGCCTTGGAAATACTTTCCAGTAATTCAAGGCAGTTGATCACCATTGCTACCTAAGATACTATTACAGAAATGTGGAGGATTTGCTGGACCCCGTGCATGTTGTCTGCATGTGGATAACAGTTACACTGCACAGCAGCAACCTCAATTTTGCTGCTGAGGCTGTGTGGCGTCACTTTGCACATGGGCAGATCAATTAATGGTGCATATGCTGTAAGTCCAACATAGCTGGTGCTTGTTTGAGAAATTGTTGCTGTTTTGGAGATCTTGACAAAAGTCAGGGTACAGCAAGTATGATTAAAAAGGGTTATGCAAAACAGGAATGGGATCCCTATTATCTCTGTGCTTTCTCATTTCCCAGAAGTTGTTTCAAGGAAAAAAAACTTTTTAGACACTATGTACCATAAATCATCGAGTAGTTCCCATTGTCAGCCAGAGTGAGCCATTATCAGAATACTAATTACAGAAGGGACTAAAATTAATGAGAATTAGAAGAAATCAAGTCAATTAAAGATGAGGAAAAGTTAAATGAAGACGGTCTCATTTGTATATGGAATGTTTTTTCTGTTTTTTTTTTTTTTTGCTGTTGTTGTTGTTGTTTGTTTGTTAGTTTTTAGTACAGCCTTTAATTTCAGTTTATTTTATGCGTATATGGGTATAGGAGTAATTGGAATAGGCAGAGTTTTGCTCCAAAAAAAATGGAGATAAATTTTAAAATGTAACATTAGGAAATATCAAAACATACTCTGGTTTCTGACATGGTGCTGCTAGAGGTTAGTGCCTTTGACGTCAATGGAATGGTTCGCATTTCCAGCAGAAACGCCCATCCCACTCGACCAGTGTTTGCACCACATACATCACAGTGGAGATAAAGGAAAACAGAGAGAGCTTTATCTATTTACCTAAGATAAAAAGCTGTTTTTTTATGGGTGATTGCTATAAACCTCCTGGTTGTGTGCATGTGTGTGAATAAAAGGCTACATTGTTTGCCCTGTTCTGCATAGCCTGTTGGATTATCAGAGCTGGTTGGCTGTTTGTCACAAACATAATTGGCTCTGTACTTTGATCAGAATTGGTTCAGAATCTTTTAGAATCATGGAATCATAGAATTGCTCAGGTTGGAAAAGACCTTAAAGATCATCAAGTCCAACTGACTCATGATTTCTCCAGATTAAACCTATATATATATACATATGTATGTACGTATGTATGTATGTATACATATATTTTGTGTATGCACTGGCCAAAGCGTCTTTAGTTGAGTATTTCTTGTTAGTCATAATCTAGGATTTTGGGGTCTGGGATGGTAGCAAGAGTTACACTGACAGGTTTTATATCATTAATGAATGAAGACAACTCATGTGTACATGGCTACTTTTCTACACATCCCCATGACTCACTTACAACTCCTGTGTCAGTACAGTGCTCAAAGTGGTTGAAGTTCTTCCCTTATTTATCTCCAGTATTGCTATACTTTGGACGAATAAATTAAATGGAGTGGCTAAAGTGACTTGGGAGACATTCAGATGGCAAATCCACTCAAGTAAAAATATCCACACTATGTATTTCTGTAATATATAACTTCCTTGACTTCTGTACTTCCGTTTCTTCTCCCTTCTTCACCTCAGGAATTAAATAAATGTACTACTTCTGCCAATGTAAAAGTCAACACCTCTTTTATTTCTAAAACTCCTCTCCAGTGCCCACTTCATTTTTTTTTCTATCCTTCATGCTCAGTCCACGCAGACTTCTTCCTGAGTGGTCTCTTGTTTCTTTCTATGACTTTATTCAATGCAAACTCACTCATCTTAGTTGCTTTTCCTGAGTCACCACATACTCAATGGGACCTCTTCTTTGTTCTTGTTTTCCATAATTTCAATTTACTTCTATAAATCTGATTTCCACACTGATTTGTGAACCATCGCAATTCAGACCTGTCTGAGCTGATTTTTGTCCTTTTCATAACCAAATTAATGATAAGAAAATGTGTTATGTATGTTGTCTTTTGACATGCCGACCTGCATGCTCTACTTGCTGCCTATATAACAATACCTACACTCTTGCAACTTGGAGAAGGCAGTTTAACAGTGACAGGAAAGGATCTCTTCTCTAGGTCTGTTGACTGTTCTTGTCATATTACAGCCCTGATTTTCACAGCTGCTGCCATTCATCTTGTTTACAACAGCCTCTAGTTCCTTTTCTACAGAACAGCTCCCCAGCGTCTGTCCCCAGTCCTTACAGGTACACAGGGTTATTCTGTTTCAGGTGGAGAATTACTCTTCTTTTTTGAACTTTGCTGTCAGTTGACATCTCAGCATATAAAATGTTTCCCCATCTTGTTGTCAGCAAAATTACGAAGGAAGCATTCTACCTTATCACACAGGTCATTAATGAAAATTTTAAACAGCATTATTCCGTGAGGACTGCCACTCATGATCGTTCTCAGTGCACATATATTCATCTTTGAGGTGTCAGAGCTAACGTACCTTGGGTTTTGATGTAGATGATTTTATCTAGTGAGCTATGTTTTTAAAATCAATGAAGATAGTTAATTTGTGGTTGTTCCAATAAGACCAGAATAATCTTTTAATTTACAGTTATTCAGAAGAATGCCTGACTAAACAACACCAGTCTTGGATATCAAACACAGGCTTTGGTCAGAATTTGTTTTTTCTAGTGAGAACATGAAGTTTTTAATGTAACCAAATCTAGTGTAAGGGAATTATTTTGAAATATCATCTTTCCCATCTAGAGGACATGTTTACATTGTGGTCTTCTGACCACTTAAGCACATTAAGAACTTTTTCCAGGTTCTAGGGCTGCTCATTCCAGTAAGCTCTTTTTCCATTTAACAGTGTGAAAAAAATATGTTTTTCTTTTATTCAAATCTTAGCATATTGGCAAAATACCTTTTTCTTCATTTACAATTCCTTCTGGAATCTCTCTGAAATTCTATATACTACATGTGGATGTTGTATAAATAGTTTTGAATCTATAATGTCCACATTGCACTAACAGATTGCACTGTTGCACTTCTCTCCCTTTGAGAACAAGGCTGGCTTCCACATCCCTCAAAAGTACCTAACTAGAGTTCTGGGGCATATCTATCTCTTTTTCCTTGCTGACAGAATCTGTTGACACACAAGTCCTCCCTTTTGAGGGGACTGTTGTTATTTTTTTTTTTTTTCTCTCTCTCTCTTTTACATAAGAAACAGATACTCTGGGAGCTTTTCATAGCACATTTTCTGTTTGTTTTCAGCTAATGGAAAATGTTTATAAATGATACTGCTTCCTGATGAGGGACAGTGGATGTAGTGAAATTACAGGACTAAATAATTTCATTGCTATACTCTCCAGTTGCCAACAGACAACTGCAATTCAGAGCACTAGTGAATTGATCTTTTTTAAGTTCAAATAAACTCTCTTCTGCTTACTTCAGTCTCTCACCTTTTCCAGACTACCAGAGCAAATAATTTCACACACAACTTTAGTTTCAGAAAATTGTCTCCAGTTATCTGGAAATGAGAATGGCAATGAGATGGGAAAAGGCAGAGGAAAAGGAGTAAGAATGAGATGATTTTATTTTGTTTTTACTTCTTCACATAATTGATACAATAAATGCTTTCTCTCCTATCATGTCTTACAGGTGGTCAGTTTCTCCTTTACATGTCATTGGGCAGAGTCTTAACACTGAAGTGTCCGTAATGTTTGTTAAAGGTGTTGTCAGTATTACCCTTTGTTAGGTAAAAACCTGTGGAAAAGAGGTTAGGTTTTTTGGTGTTTTTTTGTTTGTTTGTTTTGGTGAAGCATTTGATCTTTTTTTCTCCAGCACTTTAATTTCCAGATAGGAACTCTCTCCAATTCTTTTCTTGATATTATAATTTTCTGTTTTGAGATCAAATACAAGGTCAAAAAACACCGTTTCTATTTCGATTAATTCTTAATTCTTCCTCTTAGGGAGTTGCAATTTCATTTTCACATTTCTGGGCATTCTGTTACCTTATCAGTGCTACAAACAATGATGGGACAGATGAATCATTCCATAACTTTTTTTCATGATCTTATGCCTCAGATTTTCATATTTTTATTTCCGTGTGGGAGGTTGGTATTATGTGTGATGCAGTTCTATATGAGAAGTCATAAATGTATCTGACAAATCACCTCTCATCGATTACATATCTAGAATACAAACTGATTAATTAAGGTAGGAGATTTCTGATGTTAAATTGCAATATCAAGCATCTCTTGACAAGGATAAGATTATATCTCTGAAAGTCTTCAAAAGAAATCTTGTTTCTAAGTATTGGTTCTACAGTTTACATCTAATCCTCAAAAGAAGGTTTCAGGCTGGTTTAGGATACATATTTCAGAGGAATAAATGAATAATTACTAGCCTAAGAAAAAACAAATGGCTGTTTTTGAAAATGCCCCCCTAGAAAAGAAAAAAAAAAAAAAAAGAAGCAGTGTTTTCCTTTCCTCTGTCTGGAAGAAGTGTATATAACACAGTTCTTTTTAGCCTTAAAACACAGGTAGATTCTTATGTGAAAGCAGATACTGAAGTAGAATGGATTTGTTCCATGTCTGACCTTTACCTGACATTTATATAGTTGATAACAGCAGGGGATATACCAGCAGAAATAAGTCTGGATTCTCCATTAGAGAGATATTTTTTTTCAGGCTTTGCTTATATCCTGGTATATTTTTCAACTTTCATTCAGGCTTTTAGTTGTTTTTTTTTTTTCTTTTTCTTTTTTTTTTTTTTTTCCCCTGTATGTTATGTTTTATAGAATTATTGCTATGTAGTGGGGCTTTAGTGAAACTGGAGTTCTTCCTTCCCAATATTATCTGTTAGATCCAATGTCTGCTTATAGCTGTGTGATTAGATTTCACATGGTTTGCACATGTATTTTAAAGTCATTAACCTAACTGATTAATAGAAATTGCCAGTGTCATCAATCTACTACATGCAATCTATTTTAACAATTCAGCTGTACATCAAGTAATACTGTATATTTCTTGTTAGTCAATAATAAAGTAATACTGTACATCAAGAAACAGACACATTCAAATGGTCTGAACTCCACTGAAGATGGAGCTAGAGTAAAGGCAATTCCAATTACATTTCATCTCATGCAAATGACCTAGGAGGCCAAACATTCCTGGGCTTGTCCTGTACTTGGATAAGAGAACATCTGGAAGTCCCAGATGCAGTAGGCACAAGCCAAGACATCGTGGCTGAACACTAGACCACAGAAAGTGAATGAACTAGAAGACTACATTCTCCCCTTCATCGCTGGTGGTTGAATAGAGAGCTTAAATTTACCAACACTTTTTTCATTCCTTCAATGAGAACAATCTCGCAAGAATACTGTAAATTAAAAACATTAAAATTAGAAAGTGAATTTATATGAAACTTAAGCCCCACAGGAGCCTTTAGACAGGGTTAAACAATTCTACCCTCTACTGTTGTTACATCTCTGAGAAATTTTATGGACTTACCAAAACTTGTCAGCAATTCCATACTGGGGGCCAGCAGAAGGCAACAAAATTGGTGCTCTGGTGCTGCTGCTCTTGCACACCTGGATGGGATGACTGGCAAGTAGAATTTTCTTTGTCCACTTGTCTTTTCACAGAATTGAAGAACTTTTTGTGTGTGTGTGTGTGTGTGTGTGTGTCCCAATTTTAGCATAGAATCTGAAAAGTCTGCATATGAAAAAGA
The DNA here is from genome assembly GCA_030625065.1 of Alectoris magna. Taxonomy (NCBI): domain Eukaryota; kingdom Metazoa; phylum Chordata; class Aves; order Galliformes; family Phasianidae; genus Alectoris; species Alectoris magna. The sequence continues at coordinate 80,519,380 of CM060562.1, read as the reverse complement.
CTGCTGGTGATCATTCAATTAATATTATGATATTATGAAAGGGAAGGTAGCACTGAGCATTAAGGGAATTATCCATTATATTTGAAAGCAGAGACCTTGAGTAGTAAATTCAGCAGGGAAAGAAGGCTCCCGTTCCTTTGTGGGAAGAGAACCGGGGTGTGGAACACTTAGAAAATGCAGAAGAATGGGGAAAAGGAAGAAAAGGAAAGGGAAAATAGATAGTGAGCATGTAGAAAAATTTCCATGGAGGGGAGGAAGAAAAACAAAGAGACAGCATACTGGTAATTCCTTTTGGGCTATATTTTTCAGTTCCTTTTTTGCAGTGAAACAACACTATAAAATAATATCTAGATCACCTATGCAAAAACCACTAGCTCCAATGTAAGCTGAGAAAATTTAAACACATTCAGAACTTGAGAAGCAGAAGTTTTATATTTGGCCTGATAATAGCAAGGTTTAAACAGATTTTCTTACAGTGAACTAGAAAATGAGCAGCTTTTAAGATGGAGAGCTGAATCATATAAAATCAGAAGAATGAAACCCAAATGAAAGCTACCTTGGACATTAACCACAATTCTTTCCACCATCCAAGTTTTGAATATGGGCTTAACCGAGGATGGCGTTGCTGGATTTCTCTTCACTGAGTAACTCTTTTCACGCTTTCGTACTCTCCTCCTTTTCTGGCAGAGAAGCACATTCCTTTCTCCTGTAGTATAATTATACACAAGCTCACAAATTTAACCATATTGCCACAATCTAGCATCACCCACAACCCAGCAGATGCCACTGACTGAAAACACAGCTCTGCTTTAAAGTAAGCCCTACAGATGCACTGTTTCTATATTTAAAAACACAGTTTCCATGGCATGACAACACTGTCTGTACATCTTGGGTACTGACACCAAAGCTTCTTTGTGTGGTGATTTGGTTTTCAGCTGTCAGGAACAAAGTTTATGCAGAACAGATATTTCATGGAATTATTTTTATTTAAAGAGATTCTGTATTTTTAAATGCTTTTCAAATTACAATAATAGTTACTTTAATATCATTGAAGTTACATAAAACACTGCCTTATAAACGATCTTAATGATGCATCCTGCATCCTAGCTATTTTTCTACATTTCAGCAAAGGTTTAAAAACAGAGAGACCCTCACCCACTGAAGCCTAAAGCCCTTCAAAGGGAGGAAGCTGCATCTTAGAATATTTTTTAGCTAGATGCTGCAAAGAAGAAATTAGCAGTGCTCCTGCAAATATCCTAGATACATAATTTCTTTCTTTCCCCTATGTAGACGAAGAGGAATTAAGGAAAATGGAAGACTATGTCAGGGTTGAAAAAAGAAAAATTGAAGCTGTGAGGTTGGGTAATCCAAGGGGTGAAATATGAATTATTTTATTAGAATCTTATCTGGAAAAAGTAGAAATTCATACTGTAAAATGTCATTATTTTAATATTAAATAACATAAATATGAAAAAAGTGGAGAGCACTTAACAGTCTCTTCAATCTCATTTTGATAGATGTCTCTAGACAGAGCTTCTTAGAAATCTTCATGATGCACCTTTTGAATGGGAAGAAAGGAGATTATTACGAACTTAGTAATGGTTTCTAAAAGCACTGTCAAGAAAGAAAGCAACTTCTAGGTAAGAAAATATTCTCATTAATGACTGGTGAATCAATCCTGTTTGCTTTGTGACACAATTCCTCACAGTAACTTATGAATAAGAAAACACAAAATAATTAACTATCTTTTTTTTTTCCTGGAACTTAATACTGCAATCAGATTGCCATGTAAGCTTTTCATTCACAGGTTGTTTTTAATGGGCCAAACAAATGAAGGTAAAGAATATTTAAACTGAAGTAGAACCTTTTCCCTTCCCCTCCCCCACACAAAAATTTAGTCACTCTTACACCAATGCAGGCACTGGACAATTTTAGGGAAAAAAAAAAGAAAAAAAGAAAGGTAACATCACACTTTCATTCCAATAACTCATTGAAATTGCCCAAAACAGGATTCCTTCCAACAATGTTTTGGTTTTGTTTTGATGTCCAGTCAAAACCTTTTCAAAAGCCATGAGACATGATAATCTGTACTAGAAAGTAACATCATCTTGGAAGTATGCTGCAACTTCATTCATTCCTTTCTCTCCTTAATGGGCTGGTTGCTACTTGCTCCCTGAAATTAATAGGATAGGCTGCAGTTAGTGTTCTGAAGTCAGGGATGTGAGCCAAGAGACTACTAGAAGTGCTTTTCAAAGCCATTCATTCAGTGGCTTCATTGAAAGTGGGAAATGAATTTCTCATTGAAGGAAAACATTTGGGTTTCAACTTAAATGCTCTCTTATACTCTCACACCATAAGGTATGTGAATATTATAGGAAACACAAAAACTGAGATGGCACAGCACAGTCTCTAGGAATGTCATTATATAATTTCATTCTGTGTAGCTATAAGTTGTTAAAACATAAAGCATTTTGAGTCTGCTGCTCTGTCAAAATATTGTGAAGTAATAAAAACAAGTTTCAGTTTTGCTTCTTGATGATTAGATAAGAACAGAAGGAAGTACTTTCTACCATTAAGCCATGGGTGACAAGAAATATCTGTCTAGTAGAAAAGACTGTAGCTATGAATCATCTCAAAATTAGCATGTTTACATACTCTTGAATGTCCATCAGCCAAGGGTTGTTCATAAACCCTATATTGTCGACTTGTTGGGATGATTTTCAAGCAACAGAACACACAATTTGTGTTTTAACACTGTGAAAGTGTTTCTTACATTGCTGGAAAATTAATGTTGTATTTTTTTCCCCACAAAAATAATCCATTTTTCTTTGAAAAGCAAAGAAGATCCTGCAAGACTGGATACAGCCAGGCATGGTTTCTTCAGCCCAGTATGAAGGAAATTGAAGGAGGTGAGGTTGGTTTCTGGGACAACACAAGTGGCACCCACATTTACAGTGTATTGAAATGTGCTCTCTGATGTGGGAACACGATATACACTGCAGGTACATTGCTTGGAATTGCTGGGAAGAACTTGTGTTGTAATTCTTGCTTTCATTCTTCTTTCCTATCACGAAATGGCAAAGCAAATCCCTGGACCATATTGGCTGATGGGGTCGTCGATGCTGGATGGAATCTGATTAAGAAGGAAACAGGTATTACGAAAATATGAAAAGAAACTGTCAATGTAAGATGAAAATGCATAATTTCGGGGGCTACTTAGAGAGTTATCTGGCACATGGTATGGTTACAAGATTGGGAGGAAGGATGGGTAACATGCAATGACCTGGGCTGATAGCATTGTAGAAAACAAAGAGAAGGGAGAGATGTGGCAACTATTAAGCCTCCACAGTGGTTAAGACCTTTCTAGTTGGAGAATAGGAGATAGGAAATAAGTTGTTGCAAACAATAGCAATGAGAACATAGGTGCTTATCTTCTGCAAATAGACTTTACCCATTATCTTTTTGGTCTTACTCCTTCTATTAGGAGAGATTATCTTGGTGGAACTCACCTGATATGATTGGTGAACAGCTGTAAAAACTGAATGATTACTGCTCCTGAGTAACTTTTCTTCCCTGATTGACAGGCCAATATTCCTAACCTAATTTGCCCTGATCTGATGTTTTGAACTTGTACCTTGATGCAGAAATGTCTCAGAACTGGGACAGTATGAAATCCTGCTCTATCAACAAGCAGTGTAGAAAGTTTTGTTCAACATTTGAAAATCAACAAACTCAAAACAAGCAAAAAAACAACAAACTAACCCCCCCGAAAAGCTAGTTAAGGGAAAAAAAATCTGAATTTAAAAAAAAAAAAAAAAGGGAGAAGAAAAGAAGGTAATTCATCTGGCATATTTGTGTGTTAATTTCAGTAGTTATAACCCTTGCTTTGCTGGATGGCAAGGCAATGAGCATGAGGCAGGTGAATGGGAGGCTCTGTACTTACAGGCTTGTGCAAGAAAAATATTCCCTGAACAATATGTTTAATTAAAACTGAACAGCTATTTAATTCAAAATATAAAACAGTCACAGTGTACTATTTTTTTTTTTTTTTCAGCTGGTTGAAGATGATTTCAAGTTCATATTCAGTGAGTAATTTACACTGGGAAGAGTTCAACATTTACAAGGTCTTCAGAGATGATTTGTGAACACTAACAGGGTTTTATTTGATAAAAGTTTCCTCAATTTTTTTGCTAACAAATCTTAGCTGTTTTGGAGATGATGATTGCTGCACAGACAGACTCAGCCATACTCACAGGAAGAAACTCCGCAGAAGTGAAACGACATTTGTGCCATGGCCAAGACACAATAGACAGCCCATTCTATTTAGATCTAATTCAAACTTGAAATAAGACCCGACTATGATCTGTGAGTATGAGTGGAACCTTGACCAGCAAGAATAAAGATCAAAAAGAGCAATTGTCTTGGTTTGAACTCTTCTGAGATCCACTGAGAGACATAACTATTTCTTACATATATGGATTAGTTAGGACTGTGTAATGAATTATTTTCTGTTTTATTTATTTATTTATGTAATGCGTCATTATTGTTCAAATCAAATAAACATAGAAAAACTACGTCATGCAGAAAAGTGCAGCATTTTTAACTCTGTGAACAGCTCTTTGTCACCTGGCTCATGTAAAGAGTTAAAAGTGAACCAATTCATAGCTAGCTCTGAACTCCTCTTTTTCTTCCATCATCAAAGGCCCTGGGAAAAATATAATATTTCTACTTTCTGTCTGGTTACATAGAAACAGGATCTGTTTCATTTTTCATACAAAAATTCCTGGTGTTTATTTCTATCTATTAGCAACCACAGTTTAAGTATTCAAAATTTAATTTGGCTTTTCCTCAAATTCGGAAGAGTAATTTTTTCCACAAGAAAGTACTCAACAAAACCTTTGCACACTATTACAGTATATTGGCATTAAAACAATAATCTCAAATTAGCACTGTTGGGAATTGATCATGTTTAACATTAGTGAAGTGAAAAATGGAATGTTGATTAACTACAGTATACTATTGAGAAAATCTCTCAGCAAAGATGAATAAAAAGCCTTAATGGCAGTCATGAGGAATTATCAGAAGCTATGCAGGAATCAGCAGGAAAATTAGTATGAATTATTTCCTCTTTAGCGTGCATTATTTCCTCGGAACATTCATAAAGTGTTCTGAAAAATGAACTAGCAAGAGAGAGATGCAGATGAGTTTGCTATGAAAGTACTCAAGAAAATTCTTGGTAAAAACCTTCACACAAACCAGAGGCAGTATGTGTGTAAACAAGATCAACGAACAAGTCAGCCTTTATAATGGCAAGATCCTGCGGAATAAGAAAGATTTAATACTTTCTCAGTTCTAAGGAAGTTTTCTGCATATTGAGCTTCTGAGGCTGATAAGATTTTCTGGAAAATGAAAGCCGGTAAAACAACACATACGAGGAAATAAACCATCCTGTCAAGCATTGTTATATATCTTCCTATATTAGTTTCCTTATTATGGAAGCATAAAACACAAGGGAAATGCTGGGTTAGCCCCTGGTGATTCACACTACTAGTTCCTAATTCAGATGGCATTCAAATTTGATGCTGATAGATCGACAACCACACATTTCAGATCAGCCTTGTTAATGAAGAAGCTTCATCATGAAGCTCCAAACTTTCCTTTCTCTAGCTTTATTCTACCTGTTTGTTATGATACTGCAGAATTGTACATCAACTGAATCTAAGATAATTCCAGTTATGCACCGTACACCTAACCTAGTTCCACTGAATTCCTAATTTGATGTGAAGCTCTGCAAATGTTTAAACACACTGTAAAAACAAAACAGCAAACATTGTATTAGATCACTTTGTGATGTTATTTATTTACCTCTATAGATGGCGGGTAGATATTAAAAGGATTAATTTGCATTTGTTCATTTACAAGATTTACGCATAAAAGAGATACTTTTAGTGCTCGCATGTAAAGTTATCTAAAGTGCTCAGCTCTGTGGTAGTACTCTTTCAGGAATCTTAGTTTTGATGTTACCAAAAAGAGTGCTGAAAACAAGGTATGACAAAATGCAAGCATGTACATACACACAGTATGTGTATTTATATACATTCCTACTACAAAAGGAAAACAAACTCTCTAATAAATAGGGAACTAAGAGATGTGCAAAGACTCTTTTCTATTTTTCACTTTTATCTATTGCAGACTTCCCTTTGTTGCTTTTATTAGGAGGTTATTTACTTCAAAAAAATTTCATTTTATACAGCCAGGAGACAGCAGGCAGAAGAATATGGACTATAATTAATAAGGTACATATTAGAGAATGTAGACTTTCCAAACTCAGCAAATGTATCTTCATAGTATTATGTCAGCTTCATGAAGAAATGGAAAGTTATAAAATATTTTGTTTTAAAGAGAGTCATTGCAAAATAAATTTCATTGATGCACTAATTGCGTCCACAAAACCACACATTTTGTTCCTTAATCTGCTAGCATTGTTTTTATTTATTATTCTTTTCCAGTACAGCCACTCCTTGCAAGGCGTACACATGACTGGCAGTGCTGCTCTAGCTAGCTCTGAAAGCATTCTGGCATCTGTAAGGAGAGGCATGATTTCTACAGCACTGCTGGGCCCCCAGGGACACTGCTCTCTCCTGTATCACTCCTGTCTAAGGAATGCCAGTATCAGTGGGCTTCGTTGACAACACAGAAGGTGAAAATTCTTGGGAAGCAAATGGATTGATTGGTGGCCACACCAGCTAAGGTTGGGAACAATAGAATCATAAAATTATGGAATCATAAAGGTTGGAAATATCACTAAGATCATCTAGTCCAGCCATCATGCCACCACCACCATGCCCGCTAAACCACGTTATCCAATGCAACAGCAACCTTTTCCTAGAACACTTTCAGGGATGTTGACTCCACTACCTCCCTGCGCAGCCTGTTCCAATGCATTGCCACTCCTCTTGAGAAGCAGTTTTTCCTAATATCCAGCCTGAATTTTCCCTGTTCAGTGTAACACTGATAGGACAAGAGGTAACTGTTACCCAGGAAGCTGATCCTCAGCTCACCACAACATTATTTCTGGCAGTTGTAGAAAGCAATAAGGTCTCCCCTGAGCCTCCTCTCCTCAACTTTTGTGCTCCAGAAACTACTTTTATGGAGAAGCAGAAGCAGCAGATTTCAGGAAAATTGATTTAGCTAAGCTTTTGTTACCATTTCATATGACACTGTCAGGCTCACTCAAGCACAGGCAAGATCCTCAGAAAGGAATATAGTTGAAAGGAAAATATTATAAAGGTGTGCACGAAACTTCTAGGAAAAGTTTGTTCATGCGACAACTGCTAATGGTGTATTGCCAAACAAGAAGGTGCTGGCTGAGATTCCATGACTGCTCGGGCAGCAGTTATGCTCAGAAGTACCTCTAGTGATCTGAGTAAAAGGCTGAAGAATATACTTTTTATATTAACAACTATTGTGTCCTGGGAGCAGCTGCATGACTGCTGCATGACAGAATTAAAACTCAGAATGATTTTAACAAGTTGGAAAAACGATCTGAAAAAAAAAAAGAAAGAAAGAAAGAAAGAAAAAGGATGATATACTTCAAGAAGGAATGAAATGATCCATATTTAGGATGACAAAAATGAAGAAAGAGATACAGTAGTCCTGAATACTTCTGGAATATGACAAACTAAACACAGTTCAGCAGCTTCATGCTACAAAGAGACAATCATTATCCAAGGACATATAAAGAAAACTCAAGTGATATATAAAGAAAAGTTTCAGTTGCAAGGAAGATGAAATTTTCCTACCATTCTTTTCAACATCTGTGAGGCCTCTTCTGGAACAGTCTCCAGTTTTCGTAACTTACAAAGCCCAAAGGTTACTTCCAGAAATCAATGTGAAGGACTTACTCTTTGACCCTAGCTCATGCTGACTAAATTCTGCTCCCTGTCGATGACCTGAGATTTCCATACTGTGCATTCTTGCCAGGGCTGGCTTGAGCTCTTGGATTGTATCCTGAGTTCATTTATAAGAGAAAAAACAGCCCCTCACTTTTTCCTGCCTTCCTCTTCCAAGACCTTCATCCCACTCCAATTGTAAAGTGTATCACAAGCTTGAAGAGAAGTCTAGAAATAATGACATAGAAATAACGACCTGTGAACATGGCTTAGAAGCAACTGCATAATCTAAAAAATAATGACCGAAGAGAAAAATAATGGCAATCTTCATTTATAAATCACTTGTAAAGAGAATGGGGTCTGTTCGTCAGATCACTCTTGAACAGGATGGGAGGAGATTAAATCACAGTAGGAAAATTCAGCTTGAATATTATGCAGACTTTCTAAGGGTTTGATTAAGCACTAGCTTTCATGGTCTCGGAAGCTGGTGAAGTTCTCATAACCAAATATTTTTAAAAGCAGTATGCATAAAGGTTCGAGAATTTTTATCCAGTGAATCCTGCCTGGGTCAGATGAACACCTGCTTTTCCTTCCCAGCATTGTTTTCTGTACTTCTCTAACACAATATTAAAGGCACAAACACTGCAATGACTTTCCTTTGGAAAAGGGTGGAGTTTAGGATGGGTGAATTAAATAGTGCAATTTAAACAGTGCCATTTTATTCAAACCAAATTCAAAATAAGAAATATTTAGAATTCAAAACCATTCTTTCCTCACCGGAGCCAGTTAAAGATGTTTCTCTTAGTTTTGGCAGGTACCAAAAAGAAGAGAAATATGCTCCTGCAGGCAAAAATTCCTATGCCAGCTTCTCTGGATTTTGATTTTGCAAGGATTATACAATGTCAGCAAACCCAGGCGCATGTTAAAAAGTAACATTAATCACATATAAAAAGAAATTTTCGCAAAGAGCTGCTAAAATGAAAAAAAAAAAGACCCAAAAAACCCTAATTGAAATATGTATGAGAACATCCGTTTCAGCATAGGAAGCACAGAAAGTACAGTCAACATTGAAAAAATTATTCAAGAATATTTCTTTAACAAGAGATTCTGTTTCAAAGGTGTTATGATCTTTCCTAAACCAGTTTGGGATTGCAGGATGAGCATTCCAATTCTGTTAGGGAATATTAAGACCAGTTTTTGGCCATTTGTTGTATGTTTCCAAAGGTTTACTTTGGACTCCTTTTATAAAGAGGTAAAACAGCACGTCCTTTCTTTGCATAAGCAATTGCTACAGATAAGGTTAAAGGATCCTGAATATTCTTGCAGACTGGAGATTTTGCAATCCAGCCTACAGATTCCTCAAGTCAGCTTTAACCATTTGTAATTCTGCAAGTTTTGAATCAAGATTTTATGTTGAGATCTAGAAAAGAAACAGACACCTCTAGAAAAGTTTTCGCAAAGCACAGTTTTCTTTCTCTGTAGAAAGTAAAGAAATTAATGGTGCAGCTTGCCCAGTCTTCTTATATGGCCTGTGGGAGATATAATTTCTTCCAAAGATATCTACAAAATTTAACCAATAGCATAGAAAGCCGTTAAAAAAGGCAAAATTTGTGAATTCCTCTGAGCTCTCTGCTCCCTCTCTGGTGGTAAATTTGAGCAACATGTCCTCTGGGGGCCCAGAATTGCTTCTTAGCAAGTCCCTGTCCATTTGGGTCCTTGACCCCCTGGGCCTGCCATGCTACCATTCTGAGCCTGCCTCTTTATGGGCTGTCTTCTGCTCATAGAAAGCATGTGGGAACTCTGAAGGGAAAAGTGGGGAGCTTCTGCATGACTGTGGCATTCAAATCATTTTTCAAAGCCTGGCTAAAAAGGAAAGAGAGTTAAATAGAACTTGCATTGCATTTCTTTCACATAGGCAAAGGCAACCACTGTGCTTTGAAATTGCTAGCAACAACAACAAAATGCTGAATTTAGGATATTAATTTGTTTAATGAACATCTGAGTAGAGGGAATGGAAAGATCTTGATCTAATTGCTATCTGGGGCTGTTGTTCCAGATATTTAGTAGCACGACAGATGACTCTTTAATCCCATGTGGGTATTTTATTTGAGCTTATAGCTAAAACCTGGCTCTGCTATTGAAATTGGTGTTGGGTAATTCATATGACTAAAGCTCACATGGATTATATTATACTAACTAATACAGCATTTAGATACTGCAACAGTGCAACTTAAACTCATTGCAATTAAAGACATTAAGAACAAACATTAAGAGAATCTGAACTAGTTTTCAAGTTCTGAAAACATATTTTTATAAATATTATAAAGTAAAACCTGGAATTAATTTTATTTATGGAGTAGAGAAAATGCCATCCTTTCTGACATGTCTCTAAACAAGAAAACTTCTGTAACAATTTTTTTTTATTAATATGGTAAGATTCCCAATATTCCCTCTTATAGAAGCAGTCCTATTTGTTTACATTTGCTTTATTAAAAGAAATGTTAGTGTAGACAAGACTGTTGGTTACACATCAATTCTGTTTTAAAAGATGCTGCTGAAATGGACCAAGTCTTTCTGAGGTTAAGTAGAGGGAAAAGTCTGTATGTATTCTTTCTGTAAACAATTTCCATATCCAGTGATGCATGCTAATAGAAAGTGAAAAATAAATGCAGGAAACTTAGGACAGCTCTCTGTGCTAAATTCAAAATTAAGCAAATCTTTAGTTTGTTCTATTCTTTGCAGATGTTCCCACTGATTTAAATACGATGGTTGAAAGTATAAGAGACTGTATGAGGCAACCAGGAAACTCCTCTAGTGCTAACCAAATCATGGCCCTTGGTCCAGACCTAGATGTGAGGATGGCCATGGGAAGATCGTATTGTTCAGACATTCTCCATGCTTCTGGGTCTGGTATTGTAGGTCACACAGGCAGTTCAGGTGCCCCAATCTTGTAGTGTAAGATGATCATGATTTGCTATTCTCTTTAATAGTTCATCTTGAGAGTTTAATTACCAGAATTATCTTTAAGACCCCAACTCATGAGGTGTCTCAGTCCCACGATCACAGTCATTAAGGGCTGCTCCACTAGCTGCTCCAGTTCTTATGCTCTCGCTGCTGTATTCCATGATGTTTCAGCTGAATAACTAGAGACATTTCATCCTAAATTTTGCCACTACATGACATTTTGTTTATTTGGTAGCTATTACTGAAACACTTCAGAGAGGTTAATAAAAGAACTAAGCATCAAAATGACATATTTGTGTTTAGAAAAATATGGAATGAAGGCCAAAGATAACTGGGGACAAAGAAAATAGAACAAACTGAGCTGACCTTAAGAATAAACAACAGCAGATAATATGCAAAAGGTGAACTGGAATTTCAGGTACCAAGAATAAAGAGATAGTGACATTGCTTCTGTAATGCTCTGAAAAGGTTAAGTTATAGGCATGTTATTTCTCAATTAAAAAGTTGAAGAAATCAGTCATTTTGCCCTTCTGTTCTTAACACATCTTACTAAAAATTTTTGCTTAAAACTAGAGTTTGGAAATACACAAATATCACTTTACTGAAAACGCTAGCACTTAAATTTTCTATAGAAAACAAATCATAAAAGGCTCTTATGATAAACTTTATGAGAATGAAACAGAGTTTAGTTGGTGAAACTCATCTGAAAAACATGCGAAAAAAATTCTTTATCTGAATCTTATTCATTGTAAGTTTCATAAAGTCATATCAAAGAATGACTTGGGGTGGATGGGACATCAAGGATCATCTAGTTCCAACCTTCCTGCCATGGGCAAGATTGCCAGCCACTAGATCAGACTGCACGTACCTACCTTGAGTGCCTCCAGGGATGGGGCAACAACCTCTCTGGGCAGCTGTTCCAGTGTCTCACCACCCTCTGAGTGAAGAATTTCTTCCTAACATCTAACCTAAACCTCTCCTCTTTCAGTTTAAATTCCTTTCCCCTTGCAACATCACTATCTACCCACATAAAAAGTCAGTCCCCCTCCTGCTTGTAAGCTCCTTTCAAGTATTGGAAGTTTAAAACTTTTTAGGAAATTTGTTGATTCCAGAGCATGAAAGAACTGCAATCTGTGGTTTGGACTTTCTCTTCTGAAATCTGCAAATGGATGGCAAAATATTTACTTACCCAGCTGTCTGAAATCTCACTTTTTCTGAAAATAGTGGGAAAGCATACCCTAGTTTCACTAGAGCTAGCTAATACAATATTTCTATACATATACACTGGAAGATCCTCAGTCTTAAATCAGCTGGTTTTAACTTCGAGCCTTAGTAACACAAATGAAAACTATACAAGCAAGGGTTAAATCGTTGAGTTGAGGATAGACGAACAGAAGTTAATTTTACAGACACAATTTGCTTAAATTTTGGCAACCTTTGTAATAAACCAAACACTTAAGGTTCACATTTTCTTATTTAATCCAGAATGATTCAATCGATTGTGTTGTGGGAAGAGAATTCTCTGTAACAATATGAGATTGAAAAACATTACTTCAAAACGTAGCGAAGCATTACGCCCTTATGGTTATATTATTCTGTTCTGTTGTTTGAGAATGATTTGTTGGGAAACTACCTGGCATTAATAAATGGATAAAAAGAAGAACAGATGAGAAAAGATCTGAGTTCATCAAAAACACCTACTTTTAGTGTCCAGTCAAACAGTATGAAACCAGACCTGGGTCTTACGCTTCCCTTACATTTTTTCCTGGCAAAGATTGCTCAGAAACGTCCTTGCCAGAAAGCTGCGAGGTGAAATGCAGAGTAAAGTGGTGAGAAAAGGGTGAGGTGACACCTAATGTGGAGTGACAAAGCAAAGCTGGACAGATTCCTGACATCATTCTGTTTGAACCCTCAGTTCTGAAAATTCCTTGGAAAATAAAAGCAAAAGAGATGATGATACTAAATGGCAGACGGGACTACAGTGTGAGGACTGAGCTCTAATTCCTTTCTTGAGGAAGGTGTTTGAGTCTACATCCCTCAAACCAGTAGGAAACACACTTTGAGTTCTGTGTCCTGCTTGTGAACATCAGTATTCTCTGGTACTGATAATTCCACTTTGTAGCTTCTTGAAACATGGAGCAAACATGGGTTTCCATCAGTTCAGCAATTTTTTTTATATTCCCAATGTCTATACAACCTGCATGCATTTATCTATTGGAATTTAGATGTCTAAAGAGTTTAGCGATTATACTGTAGTTCTGGAATTGTCGTTGGTGCTAAATCAGAAGACTTGAACATCCAAGATCCACAGAGAATAAAATGTTTGAGCCCTAAGCTTTTTTCTCAAAGCTCTTGTATAGTTCACTCCAAAAGAATATGTGTAAAAGCATATCTTTCCACTGCAAGACCATCCTCTAAACCTGGCACATTATTGCGAGCTTTCTTTTCTCTCTCCACTGGCTCATGAAACCCTGACAGAAATGTAGGAAACAAGCTCAAAAAACTTTCCAGCTCTCATAAATGTTTAGCTGTTGTCAAAGGGTGCATAAAACGAGAACTGAGCAAACAATTGTCATTTCTCAGGGTTACTCTTGGCATGATTAGTCAAGCATAAATAGTGAAAGACTGAACTGCAATAATAATGAAAATATTCGAATAGTTCTGAAGGATGTTAAAGTTGCTGTTAAATAGAAAAAGAAAACAGCTTCACAATTAAACCAATACATCCTCAAGTGTACAGGCTGCAGTGTTGCAGGACTCCTTCCACTTGAAGAGTCAGCAAAGTTGAGGTTCAGCTTGAACCTAAGCTCTCTGCGCTTATGTGCAGCCAAACCTACATATAGTGAAAACATGACTCTCACTTAGATGATGAAATAAGAATCCGCACTCACTGCTGCCATGTTAGTTTTTGGGTTCTAAATATCCAGGAATGGAATTGATTCAGTGAGAAAGGGAAGTGGGGGGAAGGGAAAGAATAAGAATAGGGATTAAATGTAAGGATTTTGTTACCCAAAGTGAAACATTGTTTTGCTTTGTTTATTAAACCAAACTGTTTCTTATGAGGCACTTGTAAATCTCAGGCAGAGCTAAATTCATGTCAGATCCAAGCAAAATTGAACTGTCAAAATGATTAATTTTGCTTGGGATATCAGGATACTGTTTTTTTCTAAGGTGCTCAAGCTTAAGTGTTTGACTTTCTTAATGAGTGTGAAATTAAACAAAAATATTAGAATTCCCCAGAGAGAAAGTAGGAAAGCACTTTGGTATGGCAAAGCATATTATGCTACAGGTAAATTTAGTTTGTACGAAATTTGATAGCTCTATTCACATTAAATATCTTCTGATCTCCTGCTCAAGTTGATTTCTGGTACCCAGCTAAAGTTGCTGTTGTACGGATTAGTGTGTGGTAAATACAGAGAGAAATATTTCCTGTAAAACGGGTCTTGATTCTGTTTCCTCTTGGCAGAATACTTACCATTCTATCACATTTAATATAGCCAAATTTCTTGAAATGGTGGGAAAAATACACTTGTTTCACAAATTACGTGGATACTATGGAAGTTGCTAGGAGAGTTCTGTGCTGCGAGTGGCAAATATACCCACAAAAACAGCTTCATGTAAGAAACAGAGATAAAACCTCAGCTGGTGGTGGATACTTTCACTCAAGTGAGTGTTGTGAAGTCACCTGATCGGTAGCATCCATGGGCCTTGGAAACAACTCTGGGAAACTATTGAACTTATATGTATAGTAGTTTCCGCATCTACTATTTGAATGCAGAGTCACATGAGAAAACACTGACACCACAGCCATGGTGGGAAGCAAACACCGTACGTGAAGCTGATGATAAATCAATACACATACATAAATTAATGCACTTAATTGCAGTGTATAATGTATTATAATATATATGTATCTATTTGGCTGGAAAAACTACTGAGAGCTATTTTAGTCTTTTTAAAGTCTAGCAGTTACCAATAAGCAAACAACAATTACATTAGGGTTACATAGCATTTTGTTTTTGCTGAAAATAAGAGGTGGACAATCCTTTTCCAGCTAGATATTTTTAAATATTTAGTATTTAGATTTTAGATATTTTTCTTGCTAGATATGCTTTACTTACTGCTGCATTTTTCTCTTTTCCATCACTGGGGTTTTCCCAGGACTAACTGTGGAAAAAAGCAAATCAGAAAACATGAATTCTTATCACTCAGGCAGAGTTAATCAATATTTGTATTCATAGCTATACACTTGGGATTGTCACTTCAGAAATTTGTGAAATGTTACTCTATTTTTTAGAAAATGTACACTAAAATAACCCCAAACACAAAGCTATTCACAGTTCATATAATTTAGCTTGTTATTCTCTCACAAAATTTGTGGACAACAAATAATTTGCTGATGTTTATTTACTGGGATTAAAAAATTTTTCTCTTTCTACTCACCCTGGTTTTAGATTGTAATCCACATAGTCCATAAAATTATTCATTTTCTGTCTTTACTCATGTGAAATAAAAAAATAAAGAAAGCTCTCACAATCACCAAGTTTCACCAAATCTTGTGAAAATCCGAAATTTTTTTGCGGTGTCCATTTGAAACCACAAACTAGGACAGCTTTCCACGAAACTATGTTTTGTAATACGAAAACACTTGTGAAGTTCAACAAAGCTTTCAAAGAACCCAGGCTGAGTTTTGAATTTTAGTAAAATTAAAAAACAGATGTTTCATCTGATCTGGACTTTTACAGTGGAATCTTTGCCCAGTTCTTATTCAGAGTTAAATGAGACATTTACTAAGACAACAGCATTTTGCGAAGTTACTTTTTTCCATTTCTCTTAACAAAGTGCACTTTGAAGATTCAATTTGAGAAAAAAAATGATTTTTCTCAACCCTTAAAATGGAGAGAAAATGATAGGCATTGACTGGTCTCATGTAATACCAACCTTATGCAACTCTGAATGCATTTTGTGTTAGAGGTGGAATAGAAAATTGTAGTGGAGATTAGAGCTGATATCCAGCAATTTACAAATACTTTTTTAGCTTCCTATCTAACTCCTGACTGACCACATTCCATTTCACTTCTTAGTCTTTTTTTTTCCTTTTTGTCATGAATTGCTCCTTTGCACTCGTTTCAAATATATGATTTACCAATTCTGATATCATACAAAGCTTAATTAAAAAAAAAAAAAAAAAAAAAAAGTGGCTGCCTGAATGGAACAGATGACGATTTTTACTTAGCTGGCCTGTATTCTTTAAACGTTGCTAAGCTCTTTTTGACTAATTATTCACAAACAATGGCTGGCACTACTGACTTGGAACACCTCCCACAATATAAACTGCTACATGGGGAATTCCTCTGCATATCCCTAGGGCTGCGTTGTGTTAAAGGAAGTATTCGAGAAAATAATTTTCCAAATGGGTGTATCATATTATTGAAGACAATTTTACTTTTTCTTGAATGCTTGTAGATTGGAATGGGCTGAGAACTGAGATATACGTGAGGCACCCACTATAGAAATATGCAAAGACATTTCATTGTACAAATTTTTAGAACAAAATTAAACTACAACATGTAAAAATTAAATTTCAGTCTTCCCCAGAATTTTCTACCTGGTAACCATTGCATAGTGATCTGTATCATGTATGTATCCAGAGACTGCAAGTATTTTTTTTCACATGTAGAGTCCTACGCCAGACAAGATGGTTAGAAGAAAGGCACACAACTTACATTTCCTGCCATTCTTGGTGTTACCAATTATTCAGTTTTCACACAATTCAGGTGTGGAATTCAAGTGCAGATTAAGATGTCTATACTCAAATGATTAAGTGCCAGGCGTCTAAGTTCTGCTATATAGATCTGATCATACAGTCAGCAGTCTCAGGAAAGGTTCAGTTCATTCCCAGATAAGCTTGTGCTGAATTTCACCTCAATAACAATATAGGGCAGGTCCATATTAATAATTTCAACTTGAACACAGACAATTCTTTTCCACAATCAGAGGAATACTGTGCAGCTGTGAGTATGATGATGTCTTAAACCACACCTCTGAATGTACAGATTCCCAAAGCATATGCTGCTCAGGTTAATGAAAATAAAAGCAAGGTGCAAACTGATTTATACCAGGCATGGAAGGTGCTACTAGTGTGCAACTTTGAACTGTTCTGTGTCATTTTTTGCAACTCAGCAAGTTCTAGATGACTTTGAACATAAATTATTATTTATGTTGCATATATGAGAGACTTGTAAGCACTTACTCGTGTATTAACTCTGAGTTTGATCACTGGGGAGCAGATATGCTTGTGTTCCTGTCTTTTCGTAACACTCCTATTGCTCAAAATTGGGAACCTGGAGTTCCAATAGGTAATAAGTACTTACAGTTTATAGCCGGTTATAGATTTAATGGCCCAGATGCCATCATATCCTCTACCAAGCAGTTTGTCTTTGATCAAAATATATTAATTGAATACAGAAAATTATCAAAATAATTGTTACAATCTGGTTGTTGTTGGATACATGTGGCTAGCAGTACAACTCACAGTACAGCTAGCACAGAAAGTGCTTCATCATGATAATTTGGTAAGTTTCTTTGAAGTAAATTTCTAATCAAGTTGCTCTTTGGTTTGGTGAAAGCTTCTTAGAAGTTTATCCCTGTGGAGACATTCCAAAGAGCAAAGTTAAGGTAAAAGTAGAAAACGTGAAGGTAACAATGCTTTAGTATTGAAACGAGTTAATCACTGTAAGATCAACTTCTTGACATTGGACATGGCAGGTGTAGATAAACACCAAAAGAACATTCATGGAACATTTACAGTGTAATAGGAAAACTGGAAGGAGAAAGTGACAAAAGTAGACAAGGAAGCCAAGTCCTCTGAGAGCTCTAGGGAAGGTATAGCTTAACTACTTAAAGCCGTGTGCTGGGTAAGAGGTCCTCCCAAATTATTCTGTGACTCTGTGAAGAGTTAAATTTCTGAAAGGAATTTAACAAAGAGTTAAAGAACAGACTGAAGCTCTGAGAAGCCCCAGCAGCCTGCTCATCTGCACCTTTTTTGACACCGGTAAAAAGTTCAAGTATATCAGAGAGGAAAAATACCGGTTTGGCTGGAAACAGCAGACTGAAGAACTTACTTACACTTATCAGGTGGCAAAAAGCCACTTGATTTCAACCAGGAAAGAGTTTCCTACAAATGACATTTAAATGACAAAATAAATAAAGAGAATTAAAGGAATATCAGACCTTTGAGAAGGCCAGTGATAGTCCTGAAATGCTGCACCTGGTCTGATACCCTTTGACAAGAAAAGTTCATTACATGCAGACTTGCACTCAGACATCCTTTTAGCCAAGTCCAACTCTGAATACACTGATCCTTCCCATGCAAAAAAAAGAAAAAAAAAAAAAAAAAGGCAAAAAGATATTTTATGGCATTGCCTAACTAAGTTGAATAGTTATGAAAGGCACACAGAACTCCCATGATCTCATAGTAATGTAATATATTCCTTATGCTGGGCAGTGGAGTTATGTGAAAAACACCTGCCAGCCAGCCTCAGTCTACCAGCCATTTATGCCAGTGCTTTGCAGGAAAGAAAATGTTGAAAACAAAAGAAAACAGAAAGCAAAGCATACGAAATTAAGTAATTAAAACTAAATATGAGCAGTTAAAGCTAGAAGCCTTTTAAAACAAATCTCTATCAACAGCTAAGCAAGCTCACCCAAATGGCTTTGATCTAAAACCAAATTTTGTCATCTGACCTAAAAGGAAAATAACTACTTGGCAAAACTTTTAAAAATGGATACCTTCGCTAATGGCCTTACAGTTAAAAGAAAAAAAGAAAGGAGGATTTGGTGATAGCTGCAGTCCAACTTTCCTATAAGGAGATTTTTAACTACTTTGCCTGTTTTTAAACTAAACATTCTAGAAGACAATACTGGATTTCAGCTATAATCAGTATACTGACTATAAGACAATTCCCATAACCTGAAACCACCTTTTTTTCACAATAAATGCTTTTTTATTCGTTCATTTGTTGTTGTTGTTGTTGTTGTTTTTTTCCGGAAAAATATATGTATATTGATATATGTATGTATATTTATACATACATATGTTTGTCTGTGGGGTAAGAAAAGGGAAAAACAAATGTTGATTTGGAAAATGTAATTTTCTAAAGAATCTTAAAGAAGGTCTTCCTAATTACACATTACATGTCTTTCTGTTGTCTACTTTCCTAGTCTTATGAATTTTCCTCCTCTTTGTTCGTATTTGTCTAGCTTCTTTTATGTCTACTTTTGAGTCTTTTTCCTTTAAGTGCTTAGGGATACCTAGAGATAGGCTTTATAGACAAATTACAAGCTGAGTATCAAGAACTAAGATACAAGAAACAAGTTGAATGTTGGGAGCCAAGTTGATGATGGATTCATTTCAGTGATGGGCAACAATACAAAAAGGAACAATGGGCAGAAACGCAAATGGAGGAACTTCCGTATTAACACAAAGAAGAACTTTTTCACTGTCACAGTGGTGGAGCACTGGAATAGGCTGCCCAGAGATATGATGTAGACTCCTTTTTTGGAGATATTCAAAACCAGTCTGGATGCTTTCCTATGTGACCTATTTTAGGGAACCTGCTTCAGCAGGGGGTTGGACTACAGGATGTCCAGACATTCCTTCCAACCCCTGAAATTCTGTGACTCTATGATAACAACATCAATAACATCAAGAAAACATCACTGAAGGTGGAAGATAGTATTTCACACACTTACTTTCTTTTAAAAACAGAAAAAAAAATTCATAATCATCCTAATGTTGCTGTAGAATATGTCTGTGGGGCCTATATGTTGAGTCTATTCACTTTTTCCCTCAGAAATGCATTTTATATAATTTTAAAGCCACTATCAGTTTTAAGCAGGAATTTACCGAAAAAACTTTTGACAGGGAATGGAGTCCAGACCCACAGAGCTGCAGGAAGAGAATTCATTGTTCCTTACTTTACAGTTTAGATTTTGCAATGGCTGCCTAAAACAATACAGGTATAAACACAACCTCTTTTGCCTGAATGGATCTGAACTCCCAGTTCACTCAAGAATGGCTCAGGGTCCAGCCAAGTGGAGGTGTGTACCTGCACTCCTCACTTTATTTAGATAAGGAAATTCTCTTTGGACCAGGGATTTGAAGCCAGGTCACACACTTCCCTGGCAATGTCCCAGCCTGTCAACATCCTCTTACTGACAGCTAACTACTCCATTACCAAATGGACCAGATCCAAGTGGAGAAGCTGGAGATAGAAAAGTTTACCAAAGAGAACAGTCATCCTGGGTGCTTTTTTTTCCTCAAAACAATGTAATTGTTCTTAAAACATCTTTTAATGCCCCTATCCATTTACTTAAGTCATTTAATTTTGTGTGAAATAATGAAACATTCTCTGAATCACATAATAGAGAATTAAAGACCTGGAAAGTTGGGTGCTTAAGAAATAGGACACCTGGACACTATGCATCACTGCTATCAGTAGAAGAGAACAAAGAGATCTTCACTCCAGAATTTTAAGTTACTTTAAGGATTTTATGGAAGCAGGCATACATTTCTGGAAAAAAATATCAAATCAGAGTATTTATCAAGGTACACTACAAACAAATAAATCCAGAAATTGAGATTCTTTGCAGCTGTTCAAGTTACAAGCCTGTAATTCTTCATCATTTACAGATAACCAATATCACAATTGTCTTCTTCAAGCTTTCACAATCTGTTCCTGGTACTGACTGAATCTCATGTCTGTGGGAACATCCTGGCAGCTTTTGTAGTGGAGTGTTTGCATGAGACCTGGAGAGCATTGTTGCACCCTTTCCAAGGCCAGAGATTGAAAACACATGAAGCTGGATTCTCTTCCCCGTGGCATGGCTAGGTCATGTGTACCAACATTGCTGACACTGCTATGTAAGTAGACTGTACCATTGTTGTTGCTGTTGTTTAGAAGAATCACAATATTTTTGCATTAGATCAGGAAGATTCCAGGGAAACATAACAATGCTCCAAAACTGAAAAATTATACTCATACTGTTCATAAATTCTTCAGTAATATAGGAGCTATACTTCTTTGATTCTCCTGCTATTCCAATTTCCAAGACTGCTACGGAGACCAGGACCTCATGTCCCTGGTACTACAATAGGAGGTGGCTCTATACAGACTGCTCTGGAGTCTGTATCCAAGTTTTCCCAGGACCCCTTTTTGTTTTATACTCTCACTTCATATCCCCTCCAAAAAGGAGGAAACCTAATTACCTACAAAAATAATTTGCCTCCTTTACAGGTGGTGGATGTGAAAAAGGTTGTGACAGGAGCAGCCTCCACTTCCCCAGCACTGAGAAGCACCCAATAGAAGTATATTAACACAAGTCTGTGCTGCTACTGAAATGTATTGGTGTACCTGGCTGACAGTGGTGACTGGAGTTTGGAAGGGTGATAAGGAACAGTGAGAAGGCTATGACCAAAGAAGGATAAATGAGGAGTTGCAAAAGTGCTAGCTTTTGTCCAGCACCTCTGAGTACCTCAGCATGTCCACAACCCAAACCTCTACAAATGTCAACAAGCCTTCCTTGGTG
Organism: Alectoris magna; assembly: GCA_030625065.1. Lineage (NCBI taxonomy): Eukaryota > Metazoa > Chordata > Aves > Galliformes > Phasianidae > Alectoris > Alectoris magna. The sequence continues at coordinate 80,497,934 of CM060562.1, read as the reverse complement.
CAAACACTCCAGTCTCACTCCAATCTGTCCTGAGGCACTGAGAACATCTTTTTTCATGATTTAAAGCTTTATATTTTCTGTATAAATGAAAGAAGAGCAAATAATAGGAAAAAAATCCCTTTAAAGCTGCACAGCTAAGATGTCTGCACTGAACATTCCGAACTGTCTGCCTTAGGGAGCAACACATATAAAAGCTTCTGAGAGAGGGAAGTGAGATCAAACCACAATTGTTAATATAATGTATGTATATTTTAAGCTTTCTCACATTTCACTTCTAATTATCTGCAAGAAAATGGTCCTGCCTTGCCAGATCTTATATGTTACTGTAATTAAACCAAGTTCATACATCTTTCTGCACTTGTAATTGCAATTTACGTGAGGCACTGCTGGAAAATACTTTTCCAGTTTAGAATTTGATTAAATGCATTTGCCTGACAGGTTCTAGTTTAACCTAACAATTACCCTTTTTTAAATCTCTTTGTACCCTTTCACAGTAGAAATCTCTCTTTTTTATAGCTTTTTATAGCTAGTGCCATTTTCATGAGCTGGATGTTACCATGCAGAGTGCTGTACAGATCCTACTTTAGCCAATGGAAACGTGCGCACAGTTGCAAGTTCCCACACATTAACAGAATAATCACTTCATTTGAGCTTTCCCAGCACTGCTTTTTTCAGACTTGAGTCCGATAGCAGTCTTGCCTTGCTGTTCTTCTGTATCACCCATTTGGAACTGCTGATACTCAGCTGCATCATTGTACACAAACATCCTAATAAGCCACCAATGCAGACTCTTTCAGAGCTCATCATCATGTTCTAATTCATATTTTTTAATTACTGCAGAGAAAATGATTTCACACTCAACTCCATGCTGCTGCCTCCATTCTGCTTTGACACTGAAGGTTTTTCAAAGTAATCCCAATATCTCCGTATTGCAATCCAGACATACCTTTATGCATTATTTATTAGCTGAAATGTCTTAGAGAACAGTTTTTGAAAAACAGACAAATCTTTTATGTTCTCTATTGTTCTTCAGTTGTTTTCTTTCACAATATCAGTTTGGATTCACCATTCAAAACAGGTGACCAGGTGTGATTTCAGATCTGAATTCATACAGGTTCAGAGTCTGGTCTTGTCTGTGCAAGGAGAAAAAGTTCAGATATCTTGTTCAGACTTGCATCCAATTCAGAGACAAGATAATTCTATATACCATTGCAGATTTTAGTGGAGCAATGGACATTATCTCCAGCACTACACACCAATGATGGAGACACATCAATGCTGATTTGTGTCACAGAACATAAATCATAGAATCATAGAATCACAAAGGTTGGAAGGGAAACTACAGGAACATAGTAAAAGTGACGAAAATTATCTCAGCCTTCTGTCTCGGGGATTTTGGGAGGTGGCAAGAGTTCAGTGTTTTCTGTTGGTGGGAAATATGTTTGGTATGGAGACCAATCTCAGTAAAAAACACACAAATGTACGTTTGTTTTTTTTTTTTAAACGTAATTACAATACGAAAAACAAAGTTAAATAAAGAGAAGTGGTTATATAAGACATGTGAGGGGTTAGCGTTTTCAAAATGATATCCAGGTTGCTTCTGATAGTGTTGCAATCTGATGCAATGGAGAATGATAACGAAAGAGTGTGTGGCACAGATGGGGGGAGACACATACGCTTAGGGTAGAGTTTATCTGCCCTTGCTCTAAGTGTAGACGTCAGAGTCTAAAGAAGTCACATGAGTAGCCACTGAGTTAATGGAGAGGAGCAGGCACTTCCAGATTGTGATTCTCCTAATCCCTATACCTAGGCTTTAGATGGCATAATGGTTTATCCTCTGGAACTAGCTGAGTTTTTCCCTTGAACGTAGGGGACAATTTAGCTGTCAAAACTTCAGGTAGTAAAAGTGAGGAAGATAAGCTGAGTGAAAAACACATACTATTGTGAGGAAAGAAGATTTTAAAATGAATAGCCCGGAGCTTTTCTGGTAATTATTGTAGGGATCTACTTAAGCAGAGCTTAATGACTTCGAGCACATCCCCCGCAGTACACAAGAAAGTGCTCAAAGTGCTCCACAAAAGGGCATTGTATTATCCTTCTTAAATCTTTATTGCTGCAGAGAAAACTTGCAACAGAGAATCCTTTCCCCACTGAAACAAAATATTTCACAGATTTCAGAATGCCAGGCATTCAAACTGCTCCTCTAATCAGAAGCTAATTTCTATACCACATAAAAAATATAATGGTGGCTGTAAGATGCAGATTGCATACATACTAGCAGTTCAAATTAAAGAATGGTTTATATGGAAAAGAAAACTAGGAATCTGATGATATTATCACAAACTTAGGGGGCCGCAAGGTATCTACAGAACTAACGTCCTTTGATTTAACGGATTGCAGTGTCTCATAAAATTGCTGGAATCACAGACTATTGACTTTATCTCAAGTCTATTGACTTTAAGTGGGAGTCAAGTATACAGGCTCTTTTGAAAATAGCTTGTGTATTCTTATTTTAGGCAATAAACTACATTTAAACTATAACTTTCATATGATCTGATCTAAAAAAGTTATGGAAGACCCCCTTGGATAAAACCATCAGTAAGAATGAGACAGAAAATGAGTTCAGGAAGTGAATCTCTATTTTCTCCTGTTTGGAGTACCCTTCCTTCCTCCAGCTCAGTGTGACCACTTGTGTTTAGACGAGCAGATCCTGGTGCTTGGATGGTAGTAGTCTGAAGAAGATAAAGAGCCTGAAATCACTTTTTTTCCTTACTTTTTAATTATAATCTATCATTGTGTCTAGATTTTTTCAAACATTTAAGAGAAATTGTCCTACCAAATGACAAATCTAGACTGTAGCATTCTTTCTGTAATATCTCAAGGTAAAGAAATGCACTTAAAATTTTACTTAAGCTGTCATGACAATAGGTAGCTAGACAAGGATGAAAGCTCCTTTCATAGCTCTTTGATTACCCAGCACTTTAATAAAGACTTTTTCTGTTCAGTTCTACCACGTAAGCCTTGTTTCTAATACAGAAAAGTGTTTAGTTTTTGGCAATTTAAGAAAACATCCCAGTGATTTTTTAGCTATCACAGAGAGAATTCTTTAGTTTTCCTGAATCATTTCAATGTAATTGCCATGACTATATGAATCTCTTTTCAGTTGTGTTCTGAATAATTTGGCTGTTGTCATTTTCACTCAATAGAAGTATTTTTATCTCTCCAGGAAATATGTACCCTTATAGCTCCCAAATAAAAGGTATTGAAGTTGTTCCACACGGTTATCTTTTTTCACCTTTTTCTTTTGTGGAAAATGTTAACACTGGCACCTTTTCATTGAGGAAGTAATTTCACACTAACAAGATTTTCTATCTTTAATATGTCAATTAATCTCAGTGATGATGTAAGCAAACGTGATTGCAAAGGTATTTCTTTTATCTTTTGTTTTTTGCAACAAATTAATCATCATCGTATTATCTCCTACTTCAGTACTCAATTTGTTTTCCTGTACACTTACTGATAAAAGAAATATGATTTTAGGTGGCCTTTAATACAGTAGGTAGAAATGCTGGTCTTTCAGTGTACTGCAAGGTGCATTCAGCAACTTTAAATGCTCATCTGATAGATGCCCTGTAACAATACTGAATGCCAAACAGCTGTGCCAGCTGAAGATCTTGACAGAGCATGCATTGCTATTTAATTCTGAATAGTATTGCAATAACATTTAATTTAACATTTCTGTTTTCAAAACATAAACGAGCTAATTATGCAATGGTAAGTATTGCTCTGCAATTTGCCAGGGCACATTGTCATACTGACTAATTGTAGCAGGGACTTGGAGGGAGCACTTTGTGATCTGTGCTTCTCACTTGCTGGCTGCCCTCAGGAGTACAAGCACTGGTCCCACCTGTTAAACCCTGCATCTCTTCATCCCTCCTGGCAGAGCATGTGGAAGAGGAAGAGAGAGGAAGGGGTTATATAGGGTATAGAATAGAGAGAACTGAAGACAGAAAAGTTAATGTTATTCAAGATTAAAGAAAGAAAACAAATTAAATTAAAGAAAGAAAAGGCTGAGGTACTCAGTGAGTTCTTTGCCTCAGCTTTATAAGCTGAAGGAAGACATGAATAAATAGTGAAAAGACAAGGGGGAATGGTTTTAAACTAAAAGAGGGGAAATTTGGGTTAGACATCAGGAAGAAATTCTTTACTCAGAGGGCAATGAGGAGCTGGCACAGGTGTCCCAGGGAAGCTGTGGATGCCCAGTCCCTCGAGGCACTCAAGGCCAGGTTGGATGGGGCCCTGGGTAGCCTGAGCTGGTGGATGGCAGCCCTGAACATGGTAAAGGATAAGAATCAGATGATATTAAAAGTTCCTTCCAACCCAAACCATTCTAAAAATCTTTGATTCGACTGACTTTTAAAGAATTTTAAGATCTGTTCTTTTATTTTACTGTGACAGTTTTGTTAATGAATGAAAAGAAAATAGAATGTTAATTCATATGTTTTAATGGAAATACAGCTTTTTAAACCCCAGAGTATCCTGGCACCCCAGAAATGTACATCCCTTGAAATGTTAAGTCAGCATTTTCCTCAGCATCTAGAATTTGCAAAGGTGTGTACATTACTGGCTATTTGTAATTTCATGCACTCAGAGCTAATAAATATTCCTTTTGAATCCTTTTTTTCTTTTTTTTTACATAAGCAGATTTTATATTTTATCGAAAAACTCAGAAGAAAATGCCTCAGGTTATTTCTTCACCCGTGAAAGAGAGACAAGATTGATAAAAATATTTTTATCATAACTTAAACTTTTGCATTCATCACTTTTATAATTTTGTTCTATCCGCTTTACTTTTCAAACACGGAAAGAATAGGGCAATATAAAGGAATACATGGATCTGAAAACCCTGTCTTCAAGAATTCAATGTCTAAGAGTCCCTGTTCTTTAAGCATTAGGTGTATAATTCAAGGGGAGTTACATTCACTAGAAATTAGCCCTGTCACCCTCCTCCAGTTCTTTAATTTTCACACACTGTCAGAAAAGATACGGTGCTGTTTTGAATTCTAGGATTAAACTTTCAAGATGTAGAAATTAGAAACTAATACTTGAACATATATTTTTTTCCAGTCTTTTCTAGTGTACTAGTTCTTCTGTTTGTTTTTTTCTTAATTTCCATGGCAGCTTTTTACAATGGTCCAAGCCAGTTGTTGAACAAATTATAATAAACTACTGTTTACATGCCCGGTGTTTTAACAATACACCTCCCAAAATTTTAGTGAATAAAAGAGGTAAAATTATTTTTAGAAGAGGCAGTGTTTATCAGTCTCCACCCTCATTTGTTGAAGTAAACAGAATTCTTACCTATGACCAGCAGAAGTAAATTCTTGGTCTCTATTCATATATGATTACTATTTTATATGCATCCACTGAAGATATATATATATCCAATGAAGACTAAATCCAAAAAGAAGATACGGGCTGTTAACAGCTGTATTTTACATGCTGGGTATCTGGAGAAGAATCCAGAATCCTTTATAATATAAATATATAATGTATATATATAAATATATATATATAAATATATAATGTGATCATGATATGGAGTTTATGGTCAAACTTACATACTCATGAATAAGCAAAGATACCCGAGCAGATTCTACCCACTATGTAACTTTCCAAAATTCTCTTGTTGTAACCTAGTTACAGTGCATTTGATGCACAGGCTTCTCCCTCTGCTCTAGACACATAGCTGTTTTCCTGCCTAAAATTACTGATCCACAGAAGTTTGGGTACAGGTTGCTACATGGAAGCTGGCCTTTGTTTGAATAATAGGTTGCAGGCAAAAATAAGCAGCATCAAACTTAGCTGGCAACTTATGTGTCTCATAAGTATATCCAAATCACCAGCCTTCTCTCTGGGATGAATATGTCTCCTGTTAACTTCATCCAATTCAACTAAATTGGTGGACAGTCAACAGATGAGATGGAATGTGTGGGGTTTTTTTTGCTTAACAGTGAAGATTCCTAGAAGGGAAGGAAAAGATTTTAATTCCTATTTCCAGGACTACTTTTTATGTGGACCAATGTAGGAAACCAGGTGTCAATTTTGTTCTCTTCTCTGTGATATGAATGCATAAGTATGCTAATTTGGAGACTAGGATTTGAATGGTTTGGGAGCTCAGGAAATCTGAAAATTTAACCCTGTTGCCATGGCTGGGTATACATTGTAGTGGCACCTGTGAAGGAAGACACTAGTGGGTTAAGTTGTGTTAGGCACATAGTTCCGCTGCTGAATTTGTTCCAGTACCCTTACTGATTTCTGCATACAGCTATGGGATGTTCTCCAGAAGTAATACTTCCTATTTTATTATGCTGGCCCACAACTTCAGAGGCAGATGTTGGTGCTGTGGCAGTAGAGGGCGAATCATCCGTTGCACTTTGTTGTTGTGAAACATGGCAGCAGAGGGGCAGCCTGACAACATGGAGTCTGACATGGAAGTGCATATGAAACAAAGGTGCGTCATTCCTGTATGAGGAGAAAATGGCACCAACTGTCATCCATCAGTGCTTGCAGAACATTTATGGACACAAAATAGTGGATGTGAGCACAGTGAGGCAGTGAGTGGTGTGTTTCAGCAGTGCTGGCAGTGACAGTGGGTCACCTTTGCTGGTGCAGATTTTTATGAGGTCGGCATGCAGGCTTCTCTGCTGGTGAAAATACGTAGGTAAGAGTGGTGACTATGTTAAAAAATCATGTTCTGTAGCTGAGAATTTGCTCTATCAAATAGTGCTACTGTGCTCTTTGTAGCTGTTTGTAGCTTTTGCAATTTCCATGGAAATAAATAGGAGGCAATCCTTTCAGAGCAGCCCAGGTATTACCAAAGCAAAGACTGAATATGTGCAACTAAGCTGTTTTTCAGTTTATAGTTATTTCTGAGACAATACTGGCCAGAAATTTTTACAAATAGCAGTACAGTTAAGGGTTTCCATGTATTTTCTTACCCTTTATATTCCTGTTGCATTGTATATGAAGTGATGTAATTTCAGCTTTAGTATGGAAAGCATGAACCAGGGCTTTCTAATTAAGTATTATAGAGACTTAGTAAGATCAATGTGTTACAAGTATCTTTCTACAACATGCTAAACTTTGCAACCTTCACAATTTCATACAAACTTTGGCTTTATTAGTGATTTACAGATTTATTTTTTTAAACTACCAGCAGACGTTCATTATTCTCTCTAAGTTTATAAAACTCACAAAACCATATGCATTTTCAATAGAAAAACTCTGTGCTATCTATACACAAGCCAAAGAATAAAAAGCTACTGTTACTGAGTGTCCTATTTCTTTGTAATGGTGTTATTTCTCACACAGAAAATGTGAAATAATGATCAACTAGAATAACCTATACCCACTCTTGTTTTTTTACATAAAGCTGATGTATCTAGCAGAAACTCAAAGTGTTATTATCATGGATGTAGCAAACTGATGAGAATGCTCCCAAAACAGGACAAAGCAATGAACTACAAATTAGATATAAAATTATTCTCTGAATTAATACAGATCTTTTTGGTGTACTAAGAAGTAACAAGGCATTGAAATAGAGATTGAGGTGAGAGATGAAAATATAGCCATACAAAAAAAATAAAATAAAATAAAATAAAAGAACATACAAATACGAAGAGAATATTCTTTGGTTTTTATTTCTTTGTTTGTTTCAAATCATTCCCAGAAAATATCAGGGATTGTGAAATGCAGCTGCATCTGAGCAAACATAACTCAATCCAGCACATTGTGACTTCTTGCTTGTTTTTCACTTTTCCTTGTTTCTATGAAAATATTCCAGGCTATTGATGTAAAGGAGATATTTGTCAAAATCAAATACCCCTCTACAGCCTGAACTCAGTAAAGTATCTGGTAAGGCTCAGTCTTATTTTGTCTCAGTGGCCAACCAGATGGAATGCAGCAGATAGGCTGTACTAGCAGTCTGTCATGACATTATTTCTTATTTTAGTAGTCTAGAACAATAAAGTGAGATGTCCCCATTGAATCTTCAAATACATAGAAAATGGTTTGTAAAATGAGAAGTTTTGCTGAACAATAACTGTGGAAAATACAGGTGATACCCCAGAATCACAGAAGTTGGACATATTCTGCGGATGTATGAAGGTGTCTGGATGCAGCTACATAGTCCCCTGAAACATGAAAGCAGTACACAAATCACATTTTAGCATGCAGAAATTCTACTTTGGAAGAAAACTCCCTTGCAGATTGCATTCTGAAATCCCTGCCTATCAGGGTGTTTCATCACTTTATTACTGTGAGTTACTTATGTTTACTTCCCCTATCTTCCTTACTGTAAACTTTTCTAACACGGTTTTCAGGTTAGGGAGTATTTCTTTGAAGTTCAAGCATCTCCTAAATAAACAGACAAAGTACTTAAAGATTTCAATAGTCCAAATAATAGAGAATTATTAAAACAGATTTATTTTCAAAATGTTTTATTTATTTGACTGTTGCTCTTCCACTTAACTCGGGTAGAAATTCCACAAGAAGATGACCTGACTTTTGTATCATGTTCAATATTGCATTAGGAAGAACCTCTGTTTTTCTAAAGTTCAGAGAAATAACCAGCAAATTTGGGAAATGAATTGTGTTCTGGATCAAAAGAGACTTTCACAAAACATTTCACAGATCAGAAAACCCAGCCCTGACACTCTTTGCAGACTCATAATAACATGAGCCGGTTTCAACTCATCTAAGGCTAGATGATTGCAGTGAAGATGACAGTTATTCATAGAAGACTCTCATTGTGCTCGGCAGGGAAAAAGCAGTCACTCCAGAGCACGACTCATCTGGCCTACTTTAGACATGGAAAGTAAACATGGGATGACAAATTTGTCAGAAACACCCATGTCTTCCCAATGCCCATACATCATATGTGGATAATTAACCCAATGCAGATGCCTCAGCAGCTATGCTGAGCACCTGCATGTTAGGTGAAGCGACTTTCACACACCATATCTCAAATGAGAGGTGGGCTCTCCACTCTGATTCTTACTGAAAAGGCTTCCCAAAAATTCACATTTCCTTGCTCTGTTGGTAAAATTTTCAGAGAGATGGCAGCCGTGTGCACATAATCTGAGACTGAAAAGTTGAGTGAGGTCCTAGTCATCCTCATCTTCATCCTTGGGAGTGGTGTTTACTCCTGGGCAGCTGAAGATCATCTAGGCAACCCCAACCCAAGGATTGTCTGACTGATGGGTTGACAGTCAGACTAGACGATCTTAGCGGTCTTTTCCATTCTTAATGATTCTATTTTTTTATGAAGGCAAACTTATAATTGCACTATGATGTCCCATTCCACTCTCCAGGGACCATGTGCTTGCCCCAGAGCATCTCATCCTCAAAAGTGAGTGTATAGAGCCTGTTTCAGCAGTTTGAAGCCAAAATGATATCACAGACTTAAAGAGTCTTCATTCACATTATAGTGGGATATCTGATGTATGTGCATGAATATTTTTAACAGAATGTTATTGTTAAGAGTTTGGAAAGCTTACAAATTTGTTACAACATTCATAATGCTGTATCCACATCACATGGATTGTTTGCTTTAGGCTTCATAACTGAGACAGAACTGTTTAAGCTGCCTTATCTCTGCATTTTCGTACTTGCAGAAGCCTGGGGGAGTTTGGAAGAGTAGCCTTAACCTTGAATTTCCTGGCTGGCTACCATTTGGTCTTCCTCAGATCTGCTGCACAACACACTTTTGTGAGTCTTCCCTTAGGCTTCTTACAGTCTTCACTTCCTCACTTATGTATTTGCCTGGAAAATTACAAACAGATTTTTAATCTGTCAATGATTTTATCCCTAGAGGAGAGAGAAGCTTTCAGGCAGGCTGTAATGTGCAGAATACTGCGTTTGTTCTCACAAGTGATTTGACCAAAGTACTGCAGAATTCAAGCTGTTGTCTTTTACTGCAGTAGCCAAGCACTCCTTTAACGTGTTGAAAATCAGCCTTTTTATTTGGGTGGCATCAGATCTCTCTTCCTGTAACATAGCAACCCATCCTCCACTTGATTGTATAGTTAGGTGCTGTGTTTCATTTGTGGTAAGCTGTGTTTTTTGAGTACCTGGAGGAGAAACCACCTGTCTGATACTGGCAAGTTCTTTATTTAAACAGTTAGATACCGTGCTATATTTGCAAATAAGGGAACTGTTTTGAGAAGTATCAAATGGATTCAACCATCCGGGAAAGAACAAGAACCTGGAGAATGTATCTGACTATATGTACCCAATTTCCATTCTTAAGAGATTTTGTTACTTACAAAAGACAAAGGAGTGAATACTTCCTGGGAACAATTATTCCTTAAGGCAATAGGGATATGTTTAAGTGGGTAGTGCAGACATATCTGAGCTTCTGGCCAGGAGTGAGCTAGCAGTTCCCTTATTCTATATATTTCTTATTCCCTTATGCTATAAATTGTCCCCCAAATTTTCTGTATCTGTACTTTGGTAATTCCTCACCACCTGGCACGGAGACAGGGGTTACCTTTATTTTAGGTGACAGGGAAGTGAAATGGTACGTGTTAAATAGCACTCATTGATCTCCTGTTATTGAAATTAGTCATTCATGGCTTTGGCTTAGTGATGAGGCTTGTAACTGTGAATCCCAGATCATGCTGTCATACTTTCCTCTGTCTGTCTGCAGGTCAGATGCAACATGCAGAACAGCATCTGAATGTGAGGACATCAGTCATTTTTATCTTCTGCAATATTGCTTCCAGGCTATATGCAGTTAGAAGAAAGAAAGGATTAAAGAATTAAAAAAATGCAAAGAATAAATAAATACTTCAGATAAAACACCTTAAAAAGCATCTTGTTTCCAAAAAGATGCCAAAAATGATGCTCTGTGTTATCTCTGTGGATATCACCACAGAACTTATTTTTAAGGTGGGGAAAAATTGTAATTTTCATGAAGAGATTTAGATAACTATGTAATTCTCTCTAGGATTTCATGTGAAAACATTCATTTTTTAAAAAAATATTTTTTTATAGGTCTTTGTGTTTGCATTTTGTGTGTGTGTGTGTGTGTGTCTATAAACTCTTCATTACGTGGACTTTATTCTGGAACTAGTATTACTCTGTGGATATTATCGGCTCAAAAATAACGGCCTCAGGAAGAGCTGTGCTAAAAAACCTCATAATTTGAATCTCAGTACTGTAACATATTTAAGCACATGCTTAAATTGAAATGAGGCACAGCAGTACATGGATGCTAAACTACTTGAAAGGAGCTTGTTGCTAACGGTGTTGAAAAAAAAGAAAAGGTCATTGTGCTCTTGCTGAAGGCGGACTATTTTATGAAAATAAGGATTTTAAAAGGCTCTTGCAGATGAAAAAATTCTCTTGTTGCACCATACAGAAGTTTAGTTTGGGGAAAATAAAAAAATTAATAACCAGATTTATCAACACATATTTATTCATTTCCAGAAGGGCTGTTAATGTGTGGGAACTCAGGAGAAGACACTGAATTTTGCAGGTTTGTACCTAGACCTGACTTGCATTTTTGGGTTATAGCAGAAGACAAGCTAATCTGTCAGATTGCAGCAAGTAGAAAATACAAAACGAAATAAAAGTGCAGTTAGAGAAAGGAGCAAACACTACAGGTATATTCCTAAGCAAGTTAAATGCTCACATTCTTAGAGCATTTATGCAGCAGGTGCTGAACTCTGAGGAGTAATATTTTCAAGATTAATAAACTCCATTTCTACTTACAGCTTATTTCAAGAATACATGAGTAGACTCAAGAAAAATAAATCTCTTCAATTTTCCTCGACTGACCTCCATAACCATTAGAGAATATATTCATTAATAATGGAGTTCTGTTAATTCATGACAAGAATAGCAGCACTTATTCTCAGAGAAATACAACTAAGTGTGACTGCCTTGAATGAAAGAAATTTTGCCTTGTAGACACTATCAGGCCATTCTCAGACATTATTTCTTTTGGGCTTCTAATGCTGGCCCAATGCCTGCTGCAAAAAGCAAACAGATATTTTAGATTGAGGCAAAATAAAGTAAGTCTAAACTTATACATAAATCCATGGTAGATGTTTCTTTCTCTACAGAAAACAAAGTGTTTGTTTTAAATGGGAAACAAAATAAATTTAGAAAAAGCCATCAGTGGTCACTAGGCAGGGAGTAAATGCATGTCTATCTACAGCTTCAAGTGCTCTAAACCTGCCAGTTCCAAGATGGGGTAATGGGCAGTCTCTGAGAGGCACACTGCTTTTTTTCTGACTTAAGGGCAATGGCATCGTGTGGCACACTTACTGTGTGGGAGTTATGGTCCTAGAGGAGCTACCAGAAAGCTCATTGTTTGGGAAGGCAGGTAGGAGGGTTTAGGCTTGGAAAATTTACACTTTCTGGATTAGTCATTGGAAATCGAGTCCCAGTGACTCAACCAAGTATTCTCTGTAATAAAATAATTGCTTCTTCTCTTTCTGATTTAAATAATCATGATTTTGATTCAGTTGAAAGCTGGAATATTCCCACCCAGAACACCTGACTGCACAACGGTCAAAGCACGTTTGGACCATGTTCTGGGGTAACTAGAGGATCAAGAGCCCACAGTTCAGAAGTCCTGGGCAGGAACAAATGTTGTTTGAAACCTGTCTCAGGGATTTGTCACTGCCACCACCTTCAAGAATGCTGTAACAGAAGTCAGCCTTCTGGAGAATGAAGACAGTAATCTCCCCATTACTAAGCAATTAAAACATGGTTAGTGTTGAAATTCAAACATCTGTGGAATTTTAACATTAACCTGAAAAAGTCTAAAATCATTATATATTTGGTCAGTGTTGAAAAGTAAGTGGTCTAAGTGGTGAATGGGGACTTTGGCACCTAAGCACTGGCTGAGAAGAAGATAATGCTGTGGTTTTGCATAATTATTGCAGAATGAGGTTTTAGCTTGTACTTTCATTATCACTACCACACTGTCCTTGTCTTCCTTTGTAATCACCACAGATTTGAAGCAGAACTGTGTTAATTTATCACAGCATAATATGTTTTCTAAAGACTAGCACTGATATTTTTCTTGTGTTTACTTATGATTCTAATACACTTCAGCATCCACAGTCTTCAACTGACTTTTTTTTGCCAGCTCTCAAAAAAATGAAATGATCTCCTGTGACATTCACAGATATTGTTTTCTCAGTGCTGACTGACTCTCTGAGCAGTGTTTTGCTGATACTATCAACACTGCTGAGGAAATATAACCTCTGAGGATGCTTCAGAAGTTTGCTCATAGTACTCATAAAAAGGTGATCTGAACTGATTTGTAAAGCAGCAGGAAGAACAGCAGATACAATTTTTCTAAGAGAGCAAGCCAGCCACTTTGATGTCTCCCTCAGTGTCTAAATAAGGTGCTACCACAATTTCTGTTGTAATATAATTTTAAATGCATGATTTGTCTCCTGACTGGAATTTATAAAGGAAAAGCATATCCTTTCCAGCTTAGTTTTGGAAAGTATCAACTAGAGCTGTTACTGAGAATTAATATTAAAAACATAACCTTTTCTCTCCATAACCTCCTGCATACTGCTTTAGTCACTGGGGACTTCACCTTTCATTGCTGGAGCTATCTGCCCACAGCAAGAGGCTGATTTCTTCTGATTCTTTCACCTTGAAAACTTTGAGGTTCACATAGTTTTAGTAATACAGAATGAGCCCTCTTAGTGCTTGAGACCCCTCCTACGTACTTCTAGAACTGTACACCTAGCACCTTTTCTGTTGCTCAGAGAAGAAAAAGAAACGTCCACTGCTAGCAAGGGTATCTTCTTGGAGAGATGAATAGAAAGAATTCACTGAGGAACTTGAGAAAATTCCCGATAATTGTCAGACCAAAACTATGTTTGATATTTAGTTTTTAATCCTCCTGACATTACGAAACTGCCAAATGTTTGACTCAGGTTTGGCTGCTTTGTTTGAAGATGAAAGAAAGCTAACATTTATGTTGCCCATAGTGCTTTCTCAGAACTGATGCTGGCAAAGAAGCAATGAAAGAAATCTGATTTCCAAGATACAGGAAATCAGTACAGATGGTGAACTATTGCCCAGACTGTTATGCAAACCAGTGAAGTTTTGCATAATCAACTGATATGAGACTGAGACAAACATATCAAAATGTGAGATGGGGAAACGAGGAAGACTACATTGTTGCTGTCTCTTTTCTTCTCTGCAGCATACTTTATTCTGTGAGGAGTAAGATATTAAACTATTTTATCTCTTTCTTTTTAAAAGAAATTAATGATAACACTGAAGAACAAATTTAATACAATGTATGAAAACTATGAGCAACATTAAATTAAACCTAATTCTGAGATATCAGTTCTCGCATTACTACTTTTCATTTTCTGACCAGTTTTAACAGTTCTGTTCTCATGATTCTGTGCAGTACCCAATTATTGCTAGTTCTAAGGAAAAACGTATTTTAGTGGGAGGGACGTAATATGTTAAAAACAATTCTTTCTATCACTGACCACATTCTTTTTTATTTATTTGAGGCATAATCTAATTCTTGATGATGTTCCTTATAGTTCTAGTAAACAATAAAAAGGAATGAATTGTACAAAACACAGTTTTTCTGAAAACATGTAAGATCTTGTACGAAAGGGGATCCTATACTGGAATCATTCAAATTAAATTCAGAAATAAGCAAATGAATGAGAGAATAAAGAAATTGCTTGTTCTGGGTATTAACCAAGTAGCAAGTTGATGCTATTTGAACTTAACTAACTCAAGATTTTTTAGCTTCAGTATTCCCTATTATTTCCACCAGTGATAGTTTGAATGCTATTTAGTCCCGGATCCTTGCAAGTCTTTGATAATATTCCATGTTGCAACACTTAATTCTCTGTGGCCTGATGCCTGTTAGTCTTTTTAACCCTGAGTCAAATGTTATTTTTTCACTAAGGGGAAGAGCATTTCAGTGGTAGGCCAACAGTTCAGGAATCACCTAAATCATTCTGAAGTGAAAATCCCCAGGGCAGAAATGAAAGAAAGCAGTGCAGTGTGGACAGCTGTGGTAGAGATCTGATGCCTGTGGATAATAAAGGAATGTGAAGAACATTTCCCTCCTTGCTTCCAAATTTTCATGTTTACCCAACAACTTGAGATGACAAAGCATTAAGTTTAGTGAGACTAAAAGGGGATCTGAACTTTCTTGTTTTCATCAAGATAAGTTAAAAGTAAGTGTCATGGTTTTGTAATTTTTTGCTATTGGTATTCCACATCATAACATCATGTGGAGCACAGAGAAGAACCACGCATCCCAGAAGACCTCACAGTCAAAGAGGAAGATATGTCACGCTCGCTCTCTCTCTCTCGCTGTCTGGCAGCGGGTGTGGGTGTGCTTCCAGGCCGTTCGCCTTAAATTTCAAAGTAGGCTTCTTGGTCTTTGGAAAACTCTCTCTCTCTTATTTTACTTGATTTATTAGCCTCAATTTTCAATTAGATTGTATTATTTTGTGTTATCTTGCATTCCGATATCATAGTTAGTAAAATAAGTTTTCCTCCTTAGATTGTTGCCACTGCTCTGTTTGTTTCATTGAGCCCAGCTCCCATCTCCCTAACCGCTTCCCTTTTCCCTTCCCATTTTTGGGGCCGGGGGGGCCCATGGGCCTGGTGCCCCCCTGTCATGGACATAGACTGATCTAGATAACTCCGTGACATTAAGTTGCTTCAAGAAAGATTGTGGTCAAGGGTGATTTATCTCATATTTAACAATCAAAGTCAGGGATAAATTATTATTTTTACGACAACATTCAGTGTATTAGCAGAATGACTCTTTTGCAGTGTCTAGTTGCTGAGTCCTTGAAGAATTAGCAGCCCACAGTTGAAGTAGACATTTTAATAGAAAATGGTAAACAATTCGTATGCTGTGCCTGCAGACTGATGCCTCATATTCCTTTTCTTCCCCTTCTCCAATTCAGTTGAGATATTCACGCTCAGGAATGTTTTTTTGCAATGGATTGTGCTTATGTATTCACTGATATAATTTTAAAGTAGAATTGTACTTGCCTGGAAATATTCTAAAAGAGAAACCAGAAGAATTCACTCTTGTGGCTGAACTTCTGCAACTGGACCTACCAAGAGACCATCAGTGTTAAATTTTCCATCCACTTTTGAGATATACATAGGTTACTTCGAAAGTAATGCCTCCTATTTATTTCCATAGAAATAGATACAAAGAACACAACAACACTATTTGATATAGCAAATTCTCAGCTACAAAACACTATTTTTCAGTGTAGTCACCACCATTGGCTGTGTATCTTTGCCAGTGGTGATTTTTGCCTGCATGCTGCAATCATAAAAATCTGCACCAGCAGAGGTGACCCAGCATTTCACAACAGCATGCTATAATATTATTGTTGCCTGAGCATGCGGAAATCAGAAGCGGCCACATGTGAACTATACGATGGATGTGGTGGGGTAGTCCAGCCAAGATTGGCAGTGTGCTCCATGGTCTTTAAACTGGTAAGGGGGCTGGCGTTATTGTGTTGCAAGAGAAAGGTTATCTTCTCCGGTCTTACTCTGGAAGTTTGAGCCTTCAGCTTAGTCAGCACTGCAATGTAGTGGTTAGAGCTGATGGTTTGTTCAGGTTCCAGAAAATTCAGAAGGATCACCCTTTTCCTATTCCAAAAAGACAGTGCACATCACTTCATGCAGCAAAGCCTTGTGTTCATATGTAATTTAACTTTTTCCCCATATGAGTAAAGTTAAAAAAAAAACTTTTCTATTTCTGTGTTCTTCAGCTACAAATATATCGATTTTAGTAATGATAATGTCAGGAACAGTATTAGCAGATAAATTACAGCTGTGACATAAAAAATTGCTTTTAATTAAATTGATTAATGTTAGAAAAGATTTTTATAAAATGAGAACAATTATTCACATATAAGGACGTATAAGAACGTGAAAATAGAAGGAGAAATATAGAAAAAAAGGATTAAAAGTAATTCAAGAGGAATGCAGTGAAAGAGAAAGAGAAGGTCAAATCAAATGCTTAATGCATTGAGTTTCAGATAACATCGTTGTCCACAGTATAATTAATGAAAGATGCAGTAGATGATATTCTGGAGCTCTGAAAAGAGAAAATTGTGAAGGGTTATCAATGGATCTTCTTTTTTTTTTTTTTTTTTCTTTTCTTTCCCCCCCCTTTCTTTCTCCTAACAAGGAGCTTTGCAGAAAGCTACTTTATGTATTGGAGTTTCTAGTCACCATGGAACATCTATTCTATGGGACCCAGGATTGCTCTCAGATTCTATTTCCATGTCTCAATCACATTTTTTTCTCTTTGTCGAGGTAAGAAATGAGCATACATAATATTTACACAAAGAACAGAGAAAAACTGGACACATGGACAAAAAGGCAGACAGGATGAAAGGCACCAATGAAGGCCAGCTCTCCTGACGTACAGACAAATCTCATGCTAGTCGGAGAGAGATGCCAGAGAAAGATAAGTGTGTTGGCATCAATCTGCTACAGCTGAAATAAAATCAACAATATTGTTCTCATTTTATCTTATTGCAAACAAGTATATAGTTTAGAGAAGTCTTCTGTGCATTGAATATTGCCATTTACACAAATAAATTAATCATTTGCATCTCAGTAGAATACCAAATTGTGGGAATTTTTAAGACACAATCAGAAAATTTTATTTGCTGAACACAGGAGGAAACCATCATTGTTGTTATATTTATAGGAAAAGTTGCTTTAAAAAAATGAATCCATACATATTACTACCAGCTTTATCTTTTTCTCCATTGCTCTTATAATGTAATTTCCAAATGAATATTTCAGAGTATATCTGAGTGATATTTCAATACTGCCTAATCATTCCTGTCAAGAGAAAAGGTGAAAGAATGTGAGAACAGCAAGTTTTCTGCCTTCATCCTGAACTATTTTTTCATGCAACTGGCTTTACTTCCATGCCATTTTTCCTGCATGAAGACATGACATGTTTGTGTTGATTTCTGGTTTTCTCAGTCATTTGTCATTTTAGAAGGTTCTCCCAGTAAATCTAGAACAATTGGAATGTATTTGTAATTTGTGCCATGGTCAACAAATACGTCATAATAGATTTTATCCAAAATTAGCAAATATTATCCCAGTGACTAAACTGTCATCTGTCAAGAAGTGAAACCTTTCTTCCTACTCCTGGTCTTCTTTTCAAGCTATCAGATATATAGCTCCCTGGTGCATTGTAAATGGATAGTCAGACAGACAGATATTCTCTGTAATATGTTTCCCAATTTCTCTTCTCTTGTGAAGCCTACTAATATCACAAAAGGAGACCATAAATCAGGGGCAATGATCAAGGCTGGTACTTGAAATGAGTTAATGAAGTAGCACTGTGAAGAGCGACAGGTGCACTTGTTTGCATCCTAATTGCATATCCTCTCTGTACAGCTCCGGATGTAGGTAAGTTCTGCTGGCTCTATATAACATTTCAGTTTAAGGAGCAACATCTAAAACCAGAGACAAATTAGCCACAGACGTACAGACAGGTGTTGCGGAGAGCTTGAGTCATGATTTACAACTACCACTGAAAGGGCTTATGTGCATGCATATTTTCCATTACCTCAATGAAAACTAACTGTGAAAATAATGTAAGTCAAGAGACATGTTAGCCCACAGACATGTGAAGCTATCAGAAACAAACAGAGGGAACGTGGGTGAGAACACCCTTGGAATAAATAAAGACACCAATTGCAGAGCAGAAAACTTATTGTGGTTCTTGTGTAAGATACTGGGGGTAACATAGCATGGTTAGAATTAGAAATGTACGAAGCAGAGGAAAAAAGCACAGTCTGCAATAAACAGCTACTGTTCACTGTCCACTCCAATAAAACCATGCACTTCCAGAGCTTACAGAAAATTTCAGCATCATCATTTCATGTACGGTCTGAGGCCATAGAGTTATATATGACTAATACCAGGGGCAAAATAAGCATCTGCAAAGGCTTATTTCAGCTTTTTTAACAAAGATGTAGGCTACTGATGTTGCAGAAGCTTCAGAGATCAGGCAAAACATCCAAACTGTGTAAATCTTGAGCTCATGGAATGTTATCTGGATAAATTTGCTGAGTAATTTCTCTTTGTTTTCAACCGTATGGGTCTGCAATTGCAGTCTGTAGTCAAGCAGGCTTCTCAAATATGAAATCAATACCAGTTTTTCGTGTCCAGCGTCTGTCTTGCTGCAGAAATTATTGGCTAGTACATCAGGCTGTTTACTCATCTTGGAGTTAGCAGATCTGCCTGGCCAAAGCTGTTGTCTTCAGCTCAGGTGATGATAGTATGGGCTCAGAAAGGATCCCAAGCTGTCATTGTAATCATATTTTAAGAACTTCAGCATTTACCCCTAGATATCTCCTTTAATTGCCATTAGCAGGTCAGTGGCCCTGAACTTTAAATTGTCTTGCCATTTTTGTGTGTACCTAAACAAAACTGTGAGCATGTACTTTTCCACATATTTTACTTCATTGCTATTTATAACATAACTGTGCTGTGATCTCAGTCATGGAAAAGGCTGAAATTTCTTCTCTTCCACATTAAATATATTTATGGCTGTGACAGACTACCAGAACAGCCTACAGGCAACTTTATCCTTCCTGTTTCAATTTTGTTAGATTCTGACCTGCTTGTGAATTATGACAACACTCAGTAAAGATCTTTACACGCTTGTAAAGGAAACCCAATATTTTATGGAACTTGTATTGCTTATACAGAACACATATGAAAAAAAGGGTGAAAGAGCAGGAGCATTTATACTTGAAATGTTTTTTCTTGATCTGATAACTAGGTGGTTTTGGGCTGCTAGCTTGTGAAAAATGTGGCCACCAAAGAATGCTGTGTTGATTCCCCTCCCTGTTTTTCTTACTATTATTATTTCACCGTGAGACATGAGTTAGAACAACAGTCCACAACCTTACTTCTATTTTCTAACCTTTGCTCAGTCAGCAGGGAACTAACAGAGCAGGTGAAAAACTCAGTTAGTTACAGGTGTGTCTGAGTGCAAAAACAAGAGTATGGGAGAGGGTCAAAAGTGCGGAGATCACCACAAAACCACCGCAAGTAGAGAGACAGAAGGAAGAAGAGAGAAAACAGCCTGTTAGCATGTGGGACCTTAAACTGCAGCTCATACCATAATGGCATGAGTACATTTGACTGCTTTCTGCTGAACTTGCTGAGATCATTTTCAGCTCCAGCTTCTTGAAACTGTATAATTAGCGTATCTCTAAAATAAATAAATTGAAATTGGATTTTGATGTAACTGGATTTTTTTTTTTTTTTCAAAAAAAGTTTTTGGTTTTGAAGAAAATATTGGAAATAATTCTTTGAAAGTCTTCTCAACCTTATCTCCCATGTCTTTGGTTCACCCTGCTTGCTTCTGGCTCTGTTTCTCTTCCACAGAATGCATGGTAAATAGGATGGAGAGGTTAAAACCCTCCATCTGGTGGAGTATGGGGCCTTGCAGTGTGTATGTTGTGGCGCAAGGAGCAGCTGTCAGTGATAGCAGTATGTGGTTCCCTCCTCCTTCACTGAGGAAAGGAGAAGTAACATTTCTGCTAATACTTAAAGGCCAGTGGATGAGATAAAGAGACTGTAAGATCAAGGCAGAAGAAAAGATGATATCCACAGGGAGGCTATTAAGCACAACACCATTCTGTCTTTCAGTCAAAAATGGTTATGTTATAAACTTTTCCAAAGAAGAGATTAACAATAGGGCCGCCGAGGTACTTGGAGGCACAGAGTTCTGCTGTAATTCACAATCACAGGTGAGCTAAAATCTATGCATAGAATACTTGGCAGAAAAACAACAAATCTTGCAAGGACTTTATTTATTTATTTATTTATTTATTTATTTATTTATTTATTTATTTGAGTCATTGGGTACATATAGTGAATGTTATGAGCGCTGCTCTAGAAGTAATGCCTCCTCTTATGATGCTGGCCCATGATGACAAAGGCAGATGTTGGTGTTATGGCAGTAGAGGTTGAACCTTGCCACCAACATTCTATTACATTTTATTGCCGTGTGACAGATGGTAGCAGAGGGGCAGTCTGAAAAAAAATGACATCTGACATGGAAGTGTGGATGAAGCAAAAGTTTGGAAGTGAATTTCTCCATGTGGAAAACACTGCACCCACTGACATTCATTGATGCTTGCTGAACACGCTGAGCATTTATGTATACAGTAAACAGTATATATATAAAGAGTGGATTTGAGCACAGTGAGGTGGTGAGTAGTGAGTTTCAGCAGTGGTGACTGTAGGTTAGTTCTCTGGTGCAGATTTTTAAGTGAGTGGCATGCAGTTCTTATTCATCAGTGGCAAAAATGCATAGCTAATGGTGGTGACTATGAGGAAAAAATAGCATTTTGTGGCTGAAAATTTGCTCCGTCGAATAATGTTATTGCGCTTTTTGTATCTGTTGTAGTTTCCACTGAAATAAATAGGAGGCGTTACATTTGAAGTGACCTCTGTAAAACCAAGTTGTGTTTTGAAACTGCTATATTTCAGGCACATTTGTAGAAGGTATTTTTCTGTCTGTGAATATTTAATTCTCCATATAAAGCACAGACTACTGTGTAAAAGTGTAACCTGAAGATATAATCTTTTCACATGGAGAGTCTGTTGGATACTCAAAAGGTGATATATACGGTAACTGATGAATAATGAGGATGCAGAGGGCCTTGGGCATCCCAGTACACACAGGAATACCCTCAAGTACCTATTATGCAGTAAGTGCCAAGTTTAATTAATACCACCCTGGGGCAGAAAGGCAAAAGTTAGATACAGATATCTGGATCCTTGTATCTTCTGTAAGAGTGAGCCAAAACTGTCAGAGGTAGCCACTGAGCCAGGCATGCTTTACACTGTAGCAGATGATGTCCCAGTACTAAAACACTTCAGTGACTGAAAAGATTTAATTCTGTTACCTGAGCATAAATCCAATATTTTTTTAGTGTCTATACTAAGTGAGATCAGAAAAGAGGTCTTTATGCTAGTTTACTTCAGTGGAATTGCTCTAGGTATATAATTGTATGATTTCAGTCAAAAATCAGTCCTACAGCAGCTGTTCCATCCACAATACTTGGAAACATTCGTTTAAAACTTGCTAAGTTAAAGAACTTGCCAGGGTGTTGCAGTACCCAGAAATAAAATACAACTCCTCCATATATATTACTAAAGTTCATTGGTCTGCTGCTGCTGCTGCATTTAATCCCTGTATAAATACTTCAAAGAGTTTGCAAAGCAGAAAAAGGATGAAAGTAGCAATTAAAGTTCATATATATATATATATATATATATATATATATATATATATATATATATATATATTATTTTTCAGAGAGGCAGAAGAACCTGAGAAAATTTCAAATGTGCAGTTTCCTAATTTCACATTTTCCAGTTGCACATTAACCTTTTCATAAAATTATCATTTTTGCATCTTCAAATTTTACTTTCAGATTTGCACTTAGCCAACTTTATCAGGTAAAATGTCAGTCATTAGATAAACAACCTACTCATTTTGTCTCTGGCCAGCTTAGAGATGTCTTCCATAATTACTTATACTCCTAATCATGATATGAAAACAGACAGAAGAAACATGGTCTTCTAGGAGCTGAGACTTGGATGGAAATTGGCAGTGATAATAAACAAGTTTTTCAGCTGTAACAGTGATATCTTTCCTCAGGGCTGGGACACAGTGACATGACAGTATTAGGGAAAATTGTTCTATGCTGATCACAGTTTAAATTATATGTGGATTAACTGCACATTCCAGTTAGCTTTGCTGTTACTAGAGAACTTCAGATGAAAATGTTGTTGGCTTAGAACTAGGGAGAAACATAGATTATAGCTAGAAGGACCAATTTTCAACTAGTAAAAGAAGATCAGACAGATGTGGAGTCTTTAATATTTTGCGGTAATCTCATTAAGGACAATACTTTCATTAGTTCTACAGACATACATTTCAGGGCTGTTTTATTTTATATATCTGTGTATTAGAGTTCAGAACTTCCCCTGAGAACAGCACTGGAGATGTAGATTAGATGCCTGAGATGAGGCATACAAATCAGAAGTTTGTATTTGTGGAGGAGATTATAAGCAGGGCCTTAGGTAAAATGACTTGTGAAGTTACATTTCCCATGGAATTCCACTCACAGTTCCAGGATAATATTGCACCATTTGTGTTACAGTCTGTGCTGCATATGGAAAGTATGAAATGGGAGTTCTTTCCACCTGCAGCACAAACCAGATATTTTAAAGCTTATGTTCTTTAGAGAATGAATCTTTTATTATGATACTTTTAATTTAATTAGCTGTGACACCAAAATGCTATTAAGAATATTAGACTTTAATGCATCTGAATTCTCAAGTAATCCCTCTTGAAGAAACGAATTAGCAACTGTTTTAATTTCTATGGATTTCTTAGAAAACTAGACATTTTTCATGGCCACAGATCATCGTAAGGTCTCTCTGCTAAAATAAATACACAGAAACAATGTTAGCAAGAATGGCTGTGACAAAAAGGTTACTGAAAAGTAGGACTTTCTTCAAAATATGGGAGTTGTGTGATGTTGAACCACATGGAAATTTGAACTTCTATCATCATAACAGCAACAGGAAACAACAAAGGAAAAGATAAGAAGAGGTCAAAGGAAAATTATGACAAAAGTGTCACTCTGTTGTAGGAGACAGGAAGACAATCAAAACCTGATTGATGCATACAAATTGAGATGTTTGTATGTAGATTTTTATGCTGCCATTGATATTCTGTGAAAATCTAGTCAGCACATCCAGGTGCCAACCAGCTAGTCAGTCAGTCTCCAGCAGGCAGCTTCAGAGGGAGCTGGATTTCATTTTGGTACTCACAAGAAGCACTTTCAGAAAACTTTTCCAATGAGTTTAATAGTTTGAGAGCCCTGAGTAAGTACAGGCCATAAGCTACTGTGAGAAATCTCCACCTGTATTAGAAAATTGCATTCAACATTGATTTTTCTCTGATACAGTGTTACAGAATGACTGTGTGTGATATATCAAAAATGTCTATCTTGACAAATATGTTGGTTACATCTACAATGGATACTCATGATATGAGGAAGTTTTTGTTTTTGTGTGTTTTGTATGTGAAAAAAATATGCTTGGGAACTACTTATGAGACTTCTAATTGACCTAAGCCAAAACTGTTCAAGGACTACTGAATAAGCAGAGCCTAGATCCAGTGATGAACATTCCCTTGCCCTTTTTAATTTCCTAGTTTAGACACAGAGGAGCTATGTGTAGTCATTCAGAAAAGCACTAATTTTCAGTCTGCAAATGACCAAACTATAAATGCATTCAAAAAAGACTGCATATACTCTTGAAAATATCCATTGATGGACATTAAACACAGACAGAGTTACGGCTTATAAAAGCTCAAGGTCAGATTGCTAGAATTTAGCACATGTGACAGGGAAAGAATCACTCAATATTTGTCAGGGGTTCGTTGTTCTTAGATACATCCACAGCTGACCTTTGCAGAAGCTGGGAGGTTGGGCCTTTGGGTTGATGATGTGTAGCCATTCTTACATAGTTTTCTAAGAAAAATAGTTTTTCTAACAGGAAAAGTACCAATTTTATCCACAGACCTCGTTCTCTCAAATGGTAATATATTTCTATTAAAACAGCAGGTTTATTTACAGATATATTGTATTACATGGCAATGTATTTATCCATTGCATAAATAAATAAATAGAGAATAGAGAAAGGAAAGGAAAAGAGAATGCTTTTTGAAAGTACAGTGATCACATGGGTAGCAGCAACTGTTTTTGGGTGGCTTCTCTGAAGTGTCTATGCAACCTGTATATCTGCCAGAACACTGAGGAAAAGCTGGTAATTTTACTATTTCTTTAAGCCTCCAGCAAAGTAAATGGAATGTCCACTTTTTAAAAAAACATATCCATGACTGCTGCTTGAAAACATCACTCACCGTCTTTGTTGATGTCTCACATAACACAAACAACTGGAGACAACAAGAGCTCTTCTGGCATTAGACTTAAACCCAGGTTATATTATTCCATTGCTTATTAAAAAAGCCTACGCATAGACATGTAAAGTGAACAGCTTTTGTTATTGATCCCATTATGATAATCCCTACTCTAGTTTTCTTGTAAAATAGTAAATCATCACCATCTTACTGTAAAAGAACACTTTCTTTCAGCACTGGCATAACTTTCATGGCAAGAGGCTATTTATTCCGAATTGTTAGTATAATCTTCAGTGCATTTTTATGATTAGACTCCTCTTCAGAAGGTTTACATTGTATCCTGCCCGCAGTAGAATTGATGAATGGCTAGAGATATTTTCAAATAATATATCTTCATTGTATGCTTGTGATTGATGCCACTCCATTCCTGTGGAATAAATGCATGTATTTACCCATTGCTGCTTTTGTCATAAGAGACTGCCTAATGGTTATGCATAAAAATCACACCTGTATGTTCTGTACACCTTGGATAATTTAATTCAATAGAATTTTTGCATCTCTTATTACACTTTCATCTCAAGTATCTTCATTCCAATACAAAAACACACCAAAAAAAAACCAGCCCAAACAACAACAACAAAAAGACTGTCTACAACACTGACTTAATTTGCCAAGTTTGTATGTGTTTATGTGGGAAATTCTCATTACTATGGAAAGCTATGGTTGCAGGATTCTATGGCTAATAAGGAAAAAAGAGTCCTGGATTGTTACTGAGAAGTAAAGTATAAGACAGAAATAAGATACCCAGATTTGTTTTAAATTGCTTCACCAGAATTTTGGATCAGTTCCTGGAGGCATATGAGAGCACATCTGCTTTGGTACTGAAACCCAAATGCCCCTGATATTTGCATATCTGCAATATGCCTCTGTATACTTTTATGCTCATGCTCTCTTACAGCGTTCTGAGAGGTACTGTGAACCATTCAATAGCTTGTGGAAATCCCTGACCTGGCTCTAAGTGAGCCAGAAACAATAAAATTATTGCAGTGTAGTCTTATGCTCTGTGTTAGGTAGCATGAGTACATTCAGTTTCCATCTGGGATCTGAGCAAAGTATCTGGTCCTGCAAAGTATCATATCCAAACATGTATCCAGGGATGACATGCTTAGGACTAACTCAGGCACATTCTACCTGAGTTTATGTTATTCCCTGGCCCTCATGTACTACTGCTAACTACCCAGAGACCAAGCCTGGCAGTACTCAGACATGGAACGTTTTTCTTGTCAGTAGTACGACAAATTATGTCCAAGCACTTAGACCTTCCTTAATACCTACTATTGGGTGTCCATTGCTATGGGAGTGCTGAATTCAGTTTACCTGCCTAAAAGACAGTGGAAACAGATTCTAGCATTACGGATGTATAAAATATGAGGTGGTTGTGGGGGCAGTTTTTGATGCTGAGAAATGAATTGCTCAGACATCGAAAGCTGCTGAGCCACAGGAGGCTGATATATCTGTTTTAGACACAGGTAGAGGAGAAAGAAAGTACTTATCTCAAGCTCTCAGCCAAGGACTCTCAGGTGACACAGCTTTACTACTCTCCTCCTGGGGCTGCTCAGGAAGTTCCTTCACATTTTTGTATTCATTATTTTCTGGGTACTCTATGAAGAGAGGGGGTATGTATGATTCAGTGGTGAGACGTCCCTGGGTAGCAAGCTACAAGGACTTAACACTGTAACATTGATCAAGAATCTTAATGATCTTAATTACAACTGAGCTATCATTAGTAGAGTCAGAAGCAAATGGTGAGGACTTAGGTCAGACCAACAGAGCATAAATATGTTTTCTGTTTTCTTCTCTCTTCTGCACTACTCCTCCCCCCATCCTAAATGTTTTTTCAGTGTCCAAGCCATGCTTACCCTTTGTCAAATGTTAAGAAATACATTAAATCTGATTAAATTTGATAGGTTCTGAGTTAGGAATCCACTTGCATACAGAATAGAATGCTGAAAATCTAAAGCAGCTGTATTAATTTCTCAGTGTTCCAATTCAGCTGATCCTTTTGTTGCCCGAAGAAAAGGTGCCGAGAACACTCTGTGGCTTAGAAAGATTTTGAATCCAGAAAAAGTAAATAAAAACATGTTTTATATTATTTGTTCTATGCCATTAAGATAATTAGGAAAACAAAGAAGGCACATCAGAGGATAAAGAATCAACGTTTCTGTACTGAACAAGACAATACAACAATTATTTGCATACCTTATGTACAAATGTAGCTACTCTTTTCCAAGTTTTCTCCACTCCATGGTATATGTGCACAGCAACAATTAATAGAAAATTTGTGAGATGCTGAGACACATCCAGGGAGTAAATAAGGAACTCAGCAGCATTCCTGATATTTGCTGTTCAGATTGTTCAAGAACAGCATCTAGTTTGTAAATGAGTCCAAGATCTTGAACTCCACTATAGACTCAAAAATGAGATTTTCTTTTTGAGGGAGTCCTAGAGCTCTCGTGAGGACACAAGAAAGTGAACGCAGCTGGAAAGGACATTTCTAAATCATGGACTAAGAGGAGGCAGGGAATGATAGGAAGACAATGAATCACACAAGAGAAGAACGACAGCAGCAGAGGGTTGTCAGATCCCAGTGAAAAACTAGACAACCCGAGATCCTAGTTCTTTCTGTTTATTTTGTTATTTTGTTGTTTGCATTCTTTTAAGCAGGAACACACTTTTTTTTTTTTTTTTTTTTTTTTTTTCCAGGATGTGTCATCAGGATATATATCCTAAGTAGATGACAGCGTCAATAAAAATCACAGTGACATAAAATAATTTAGGTTGGAAGGGACCTCTGGATATCATCCAATCCAAACTCCACTCAAAATGTAGCCAACTTCCAAGTTAGATCCAGCTGCAAGTTTAAACCAAGCTACTTGGGGAAGAATCTGTATCAGTTTTCCATAGATTCTTCAGCCTTAACTTCCCAACCAGCTCTGCAGAAAACACTAGTGGTTCAACTGCCTCCTTGCCTTGGTTCTTCCAGCTGTTTAACACATTTTTCACACACAAACACCTCCTTCTACATCACCCTTCTGAGCCACCTAAACTTCTGGTCTTCAGTAAAACACAGTACTTAATGTGGTCTGGATCACACAGATTCACCAGCAGAATCTTTTAGTACAGCTGTTTAGTCTAAGTACATGAATACACATAACTGCAGATGGCTATAGGAACAGGTAGTTAGTTTGTGATCCTAGACTGTGTAAATACTGCAAATAGTTCCCTCCTAGTGTTCTTGATTCCTAGGCTATGCATATTAAATACTTGGAGACACCCACTCTATTGTTGTTCGTCTGTGCTGCCTAATCTACTCCAGGATGGATATAAACATTACAAATGGGTGGCCATCAGGGCACAGAATCCAACTGGTAATGCTCTAGCAGTCCTCTGCTACCGGACTGCATGCTCTCTGCAATCACTGTCCACTCCTTCACTAACTACAGAAGTAGTATCACTTCACTAACTGCAGAAGTATATCCCCAGACGTTTTCCATTCACCTCCACACCTCTCATCCTTTGGTTCTCGCTTTTTTCTTCTTTTTTCTTTCTTTCTTTTTTTTTCTTTCTTTTTTTTTTTTTCTTAATACTGCAAGAAAAGGTAAGAAGAAATTGCTTGCAAAGAAAAATGTTCAGTTAGAAAAGACCCACAGAAAGAGATTGTGCTTAGTGGGAGCAGAACAGCTCCCCTCATAATCTATTTGCAGTTATGGAAGAAAACAAAAGTAGCTGCTGCTGACTCTTTTCTGATAGTCACTAACAAGCTCCATTCCATCCCTTTCAGAGCCAGATGCAAATTAACCCCAATTATCCGTTCAGAAATGGCAGAGGAGCTGCTTTTAGTGGAGGGTAAAATTTGAAAGCAGAATTGCACCTGTACTACAATTCCTCTCGATAGAAATTAACAGGGACTATGTGTATGCAATGAGTGCAATGCTCATGAGATCATTAATCTCATTACAACTATTTCTAAAGGTGGATGAATTTTTCTGATACATGACTGTGTACAAGTAAAAACTTCCTTTGGACTTAAACTGATTAGTGTTAGAAACATGAGAAGACACGGTTGCATTCAAATTGCTGGCATGATTTGCCGGGAGTATTTATGATATTATTCTCCTATGTCAGCTAGTTGGATGTCTGAGTGTGTGTACATGTATGTGCATATGTGCATGTGAAAAATACTGTTATTTTGTAGAGATTGTCTAGTCAAACCCAGAACAGTTAATATCTATGCACTACTTACACCAACACTGAAAGAGAAACAGATGCTCCAAGGATCCTGTACATTCCTGCAGTGTTTGGTCAATATGACCTTGTGAAACATTCTGTGCAAATCACAGAAAATATTCTATGTATGTGATAGGTGAAACTTTCTTGATTTCCACAAATACTTGAAAATTACCTTTGTAACATGTGCCAGTTAACATCTGTACTTGCTGCAAAAATCATTTCCCGAGGAACTGTTGGAGTATGTCCAGAGGAAGGCCACAAAAAGATCTAAGGGATAGAACACCTTCCCTGTGAGGGCAGGCTAAGAGAGTTAGTGCTGTTAAACCTGAAGAAAAGAAGGCTCGAGGGAGACCTGAAAGTAGCCTTTCAATATGTAAAGGGGGACAATGAAAAAAGAAGGGAACAGTCTCTTTAGCAGGGTCTGTTGTGGTAGGACAAAGGGAAATAAATAGTTTCAAATTAAAGGAGAAGAGATTTAGATCGAATTTAAGGAAGACGTTTACAGTAAGTGTGGTGAGGCACTGTAACAGGTTGCCCAATGAAGCAGTGGATGCCCCATTCATGGAGACATTCAAGATCAGGCTGGACTGAGCTCTGAGCAACATGATCTAGCTGTTGGTGTCCCTGTTTATTGCAGGGGAGCTGGACTACATGACCTTCAAAGGTCCCTTCCAACTCAAATGATTCTATGGTTCTATGAACTGTAGTCATTTAATGGACTACAAAAAACCTAGTTGAAAGATAAATGTAGGCAATTGTTGCCATGGGGAAAACAATTTTTATTAACACATTAGGACGAAGACCATGATGAAAATCTGTATTATTTAGTTATTGAAATATAATATTAAAAATTGAGGTTATCATTGAACATGTAGACAAGAAACATAGAGACTTTAATCAGGCCATAAGTAATAATGAAGGAGACTTCAAGATTTAGATTTTTTACTACCCTCATAAAATAAGAAATGACTTTAAATCTATCAACGGCAACAAAGAAACATTGTACTGTACATATTTTTTTAATATGACTTCTTTTTCCATATATTTTGGTTTTTTTTCAAAAAAAATATTTGAAGCTGGGGACCTACTAATTTCTGTAGCCATATTTTCACTGAATCAGTAGCCTAAACACTTCTAGGCCAAATTGCCTTCAGCACTCAGTGCTGAGTTCAGCTGCTTTGTATCTGACGTCAGAGAGAGAAATCAATAAAACTTGCACTACTAAGAACAGATGAAATATGAACAGAAGATCCTTTCTGTTCTTAAGAATAAGTCACAAAAATATCCGAGGAGCAGGAAATATTGTGTGAGTAAGAGAAGTCTAAAAGAATTTCCTGGCTACTGTTTATTCAACAAATATAAAAATAATAGGTTGTGTTTTAAAGTACCAAAATATGAGACAGTCTGACATATGGTGATGATGTTAAAGCCTGGAGCTCTAATCCTAGAATTATGGTAGGGAAACCCTGAAATTGGAGTGTCTTTTTTATTCTTCCAAGTCCAATAATTTACCTCTAAAGTTTGTGTAGTATGGTGATTTTTGCATGAGTACAAGTCTCCAAAGGCCTTACTTTCCATGCTGCAGTCTCACAATGTCTTTTACAGGGTTGGACTGGAAATTTGCAGCACCCAATTCTTCCATGGTTTCATTGCTAAAAATTTGGTTTTCTTGTGGACAGTTGTAATTGTCTAAAAATTTGGAGAAGAGCTGTATGTGCTTATTGCACTGAATAAAGGCTATCTCTGAGTATCTACTTCCTTGCTGGCTGTACATCTTCATAAAATACAGTGCTGACAACTTTAGAGAGTGGTGCATTTGGAAAGACAGTAGTAGTTGAAAGGCTGAATGAGTAGTGTTACATTTCTGTTTTCAGAAAGTTTAATTTGCAGACAACAGCCTAAAATTTCCAAAGTAATCTGAAAACTATAGTGTAGCTCTATTTTCTGTTTGTCTCTACCGATCTATTTATTTGTGTATTTTTTAGCTTGTTTGTTCTGTGAGTCTAGTTTGATATGTCATAAAGTGGGTTTGTTCTCAAAGAGGGACAGCTCAGCCCATGCTGGGATAAAACACAGCAGAACTCCTTTCATCCTTCAAATCAGATGCATTAACTCATCCCAAATTACACCTCTTCTTTTTTTTTCTGCTTAGGTCAAGAATCTCAAAAATCTTGAAACTGGCTTGGCTAATTGTTTATGGTACAATTTCATTGAATCCGAATGTAGAAGGTATGTGTCACTTGGCTCATTAGGAAAAAAGCTTTGCTGCCATTTGGCTGAGTAAGAAACACCACTCATGATGCTGAAGAAAAATAACTCGGGTAGGAACAAAGAAGTCTTGCCAGCCTTTACAATATTGTATGAGACTTCTGAAACGCTCAGTTATGCCAGCACATCATTTTCTTGTGGAATTTGCCCACACTGGGAAATGAAGGAGAAGGAAAGGCAAAGAGGAAAAAAAATGAGGCAAAGTATGGAAAGGGAAGGTATGGAAAGATAGAGTCTTTATAGATACGGATTAAATAATAATAATAATTTTTTTTTAAAAAAAAGCTTACACACTAAAAATAACTCCAAGCAAAAAATACCAGAATGCATTTTTTTATGAATATATTCTATTTGCTCCCATTTTTCCCCAAGTTTTTTTTTATAATTCACGAATTCCCAATGACTTTTTTCTCTCTGCATTTAGCTGTATTTAAAATGACAGTTTTCTCCAAATTTTTCCAAAAACAAATGTTATTAACACCCAAGTGGCTAGACTGTTGACAGCTATTTACAAGCTGTTTTACTCCTGCAACTGACTAGACTAGCACATACTAGTTACAACTTGTTTTGCATTATAGTCAAATGCTGTTATTATAGTGCATGTGAAAAACAAAAGTGAAAAAACAACAAAAAACACCCAAGGCCAACAACAACAAAAGCCATCACAACATCTTCACTCTAATTTTTATTCTACTTTCCTGTACTTATGGAGATTTCTGTGATTAAAGTATGAATTAGAGTCTGGGTATGATTTAACTTTAGCAAAACAGCCACTTTCTTCTAGGAAATAACCTAAATGGCAGTGTTTTTCCCCAGGATGAAAAACTTCTCCATTTTGGAAGCCTCGGTAATATGTATGAGCAAGTGTGATTGCAGGTCAGAGACAATGTAATGGAAATCAGAACTGTACCAGAAGTACCATTTCATTTCTGCAAGAGCTGTCTGATTAGTAAGGAACTTAATATGTTCCAGAAAAACCACAAGAATCACAGTTCTTGGATTCAAGATGAGATTATTATTATATTATTATGGTAAAAGACCATTACAGTCATTTCAAACTAATGAGTAATAATAAATTATCATGAGTAATTCCAGTATCAGAATTCTCAAGCTTCAGCACTAGTCATTTTTACAACTTATTTGATATGTTAAAAAGTCCTTCACTATTCAGATCTCTTTTCCTAACATGTATTTGTGGTTTGTAAATATTTTAGATTGGTTTCACTGATTAGTTATAGTAACAATTTTTGTTTCTATGATTATTCTATGATTTTATAAAGACAGAATATACAATGTGATGGGTGAACAAGTAGCAGATGATTCAGGCTCAAAGGGATATAGTAAATGGGGTTACATCAGGCTCGTGGCCAGTTGCTAGTGGGGTTCTGCTCATCTTAGGGTCAGTTCTCTTCAATATTTTCATGAATGACTAAGTTTGTGGATGACACTAAATTGGAAAGAGCTGTTCACTCTCATTAAAGATGAGAAGAACTGCTGAGAAAACTTGATGAATTGGAGTACTGGGCATGAAGTTTAACAAGTGCCAGATTCTGTACTTGGGATGAGGCAACCCAGGATATATGTAGACAGAAGGATCAGAGCATGAAGAGCAGCAATTGTGGGGATAGTGGTTGAAAGTAAGTTGAACATGAGCCAGCAGTTAGCTCTGGCAGCCATAAGGGCCAACCATACCCCAGGGTGCATGAGGCCCAGCACTGCCACTGTCCGTTGGGGGTAGTGGTCCCACTCTGCTCTGTGCTGTGCAGCCTCACCTCCAGCACTAGGTGTGGTTCTGGGTGCTGCAATATAAGAAGGACATAAAACTACTAGAGAACATCCAAAGGAGGGCTACAAAGATAGCCAAGGGTCTAGGGAGCAAAATGTATGAGGAGAAACTGAGGTCCTTTGGTTTGTTCAGCCCAAAGCAGAGAAGGCTAAGGGGAGACCTCACGGTGGCCTGCAGCAACTCACATGCAGTGGAACTCTGCTCTCTGGTGACAGTGACAAGGCCTGAGGGAACGGCAGAAATAGAGTTGTGCTAGGATCTTACCCAGCAGGTTCCCAGTGTGGGTAATCTTGTTCCAGCACCCAGGATTGCACTGCAGGAAAAACAGTGTTTCATTTTCAGGTTTACATGTTCCTGTAGAAAAATAAATTCCTGCACATTCCCTCCTTAATTTTGTTTCAAGCTTACAGATGTCTCCCCCGTTAGATGCTCTGGGAGGTTCCCTGCTGTTAAGAAAGGGCTGATTTAGATGGAAATAAGATTAGGAAATAGATAAAGAGCAGGAAAATAAAATCTCAAAAGGCAATCAGTTTCTAAGGTGTCTCCCTTTTACTTCTCTTTATCCATTTGGGGAAAAAGAAATGATGATGCAGATATTTTTGATGCCCTGAAATGTGTTGTAAGACAATAGATATACTGCTTTTTCTCACAGAATTAAACTCAATCATTTAAGAACATAATAAGAATTTTACTTGTAGTGGTTTGTTCTGATGATCAGCTCTCAATATCAACTTGGTGGCTGTGTGGCAGCCACAACAACCACAGGCAATGCTACAGGCTCTGGGAAGAGTGGCTGGAAGGCTGCGTAGAGAAAATGGACCTGGGGGAATTGGTCTATGTTTGGCTGAACATGAGCCATCAGTGTGCCCGGGTGGCCAAGAAGGTCAATGGCATCCTGGCTTGTATCAGAAATAGTGTTGCCAGCAGGAGCAGTGAAGTGATCATCCCTCTGTACTCAGCACTGGTGAGACTGCACCTTGAGAACTGTGTTCAGTTTTGGGCCCCTCACTACAGTAAAGACATTGAGGTGCTGGAGCATGTCCTTAGAAGGGCAAAAAAGCTGGTGAGGACTATAGAGCAGAAGTCTTATGAGGAGTGGTTGAGGGAGCTGGGATTATTTAGTCTGGAGAAGAGGAGGCTCAGGGGTGACCGTATCACTCTCTACACCTACCTGAAGGGAGGTTTGGTGAGGTGGAGACAGGCCTTTTCTACTATTTAAGTAACAATAGGACTAGAGGGAATGGCCTCAGGTTGCACCTGGGGAGATTCAGGTTGGATTTAGGAAATGCTTCTTTTCTGAGAGAGTTGTCAGGTGCTGGAACACACTACCCAGGGAGGTGGTGGGGTCACTAACCCTGCAGGTGTTCAAAAATGTTTAGATTTTTTTACCAACCAACGTGGTTTAGTAAGAAATATTGGTAATAGGTGAACAGCTGGACTGGATGATCTTAGAGGCCTTTTCCAACATTGGAGATTCTGTGATTCTATAATTCTAAAAAAAAAAAAAAAAAGGTGAACTTATTACATTACTACAATCCTTTTAGCATTCAGCTCCGTTGAATTCCAAATTATACAACAGACTTTTCAGAGTACTCAGTATTATGATACTCATAATGTGAAAACTCAACAATACACACACACACACAAAAGATATTTAAGTTTATCTTTGTTTTTAGATTTTTTCCTTCAGTTTGTTTTGTAATGAATCATCTGTTCATGATCGTTGTTACACTGCTAAGTTTTATCTCTTTAACTTGCTTTAGACACAATTATCCTGAAAGTTATAATTTCATAACAAGTCAGCTCATTGGCCACTAACATAATAACTGTATAGCAATTAACTGATTTCCTTTGGATATTTTTAGTATTTTTAAAGATGTGTTTTTACCTGTTTCTTGTCATGCATCTCTCCAGAAATCCAAAGAGAAACCTATCTCAATAGGCCAAATGGTAGATTTCATTTTCACATTCAGCAATCCCACAAGTAAATCAAAGTTACATGAATGAGGTGGTGACATTGTGTCATGATTCCTAAGGAATGAACAAGAAATTGAAGGTAAAATCAATTGAGGTGAACACAGCCTTCTCTTATGCAACTATCCCACTTCTTGTTAACTAAGTTATAATGATGGGTTTTTAGGAAATATTAAATGTTTCAAAATTTAAAACCGATGCTGATACATTTTATGGCATAAGCCAGTCACTCAGGATTGAATTATCTGCTGAATGAATATATCATGGAACAGTGACGAATGCACCTGATTTTAACATTTCTCTTTGGTGTGCTTTTTAAAAATACTGCTCTTAATCAGAAGTTGATGCTATGAGAAAGAAGTTTCTGCTGGGATGTCAGGTTTTGTATCGTAGTCTAGATTCTGATAACCATCAAATTTGCCACAATCTACAATTATTCACATTATATGTTGCCATGATATTTAATGATCCATGTCAGCAAGCATGTTATAGGTGTATTTAGGCAATGTACATACA
This sequence comes from Alectoris magna, assembly GCA_030625065.1. Taxonomy (NCBI): domain Eukaryota; kingdom Metazoa; phylum Chordata; class Aves; order Galliformes; family Phasianidae; genus Alectoris; species Alectoris magna. Next base: position 80,462,058 of record CM060562.1, on the reverse strand, counting down.
TGAAATTTGACACTCCAGGTCTCTAAGAGTTCCCATTTAAAAATCTGGAAAGAAATAATTATCAGATAAAGAAAATTGTGGTGGAATGAACAAAAATACAATGAACAGGCTTTTAATGAATGTCTGTCACATCACATCAGCTGCTATCTCTACTGGCTGTGTAGCCAAAGGGCTGATACTTGAACTACTTATCCTCCTGAACAGACCTAATAAACTGAGCATTGTTAGGGTCAGGACCCCTTGCTTGAATTCTTTTACAACTGCTTTGGGAGCTATGAATTCCATGGGGTTCATTTTTGTTAGCAAATTTCCGTGACTTTCAACATGTTGAGATGTTTGTGCATGGCTGGATGTGAAAGTAATCAGCTGTGCTAACTTCACTAAGAACCCTTGAGTGCTGCCAAATTAAACTCCAAGCTGAACAGACAGTTGATAGAAATAATTCAGCCAAAAAATTCCCTGGTAACATTGTTCAGATTTTAGTTATGTGCATATATTAAGCATTCATCTCCTTTGTTTCTTGTGCCATAAATAACCACATGAACCACCTTTCTTCCAAAAGAAAGGATGAAAGAAGGTCCTTAAGACCTACAAAATTCATCTGGATTTCTTATGTGTCTCTTTCATGTGACATAATTTTGGGGGCGACTGCTCTTCTCACAGCATGCCTGTAGTAAAAGAGATTTATTTTTCCTTTAAAAGAATGTTCATGACACTCCTTTTTTTTTTTTTTTTTTTTTTTTTTTCCCAGTATGTTCCCATTACTTTTATGAATCACCCTGAATATTAGCAAAAACAGTACTTCTGATGTTTTATCTTTGTCTTTGTAATTTGTAATTTGTAATATTGTCTTTATAAGTCTTTGTAATATTAAGAATAATTTGTACGTGATCTTATTATGTAGATTACTCCAGTGTAGTATTGCTCAGGATGGATTCAGTTTGGTAACTTGAAATGAAAAGATCTATATTTTGCCACTGCAAAGAGCTGAGTATTTTAATACTCAGATAATTCTAATTGAAAAAAAGGTTGATTTTATGTCCCCTAGTTTTTGGTTTCTTAAAGTTTAAGAGTGCTGTTTAAGGTAGTTAATTCACTTTATAGTAATAAACAGATATCTTCCGTTTATCTAAAGCATTTGTTTTGAAACACATTTAAGTATTTATTTCAAACTATAAATTGATCTGAATTACTGACCAGAGATACATACTACATTTAAGGACTATAAAGTTTGAGTTGGACCTGGAGTTAACTTTTTATATTTGTTTAGGCAGATGAATCCCTCAGCACCAGTTGGTACGCTTTTGTTCTTTGTGAGTCTATTTTTGAACTATAAGTCATTGGGTGCCTTAGTAAAGACTTGCTATTACAGATTGTTTCATAGAATCATAGAATGGCTTGGGATGGAAGGGATCCCAATGATCATAAAGCTCCAATCCGCCTGCCACAGGCAGGGTCACCAACCAGATATGGTACTAGACCAGGTTGTCCAGGACTCCATCCAACCTGGTCTTGAACACCTCCAGGTGTGGGGCATCCATGGTCTCTCTGGGCAGCCTGTTCCAGTACCTCACCACTCTCTCTGTGAAGAACTTCTCCCTGGCATCTAACCTAAAACTTTCCTCCTTGAGCTTAATTCTTATTCCTATCCTAATTTGTATTCTTTCTTTATTCTTATTCTTTCAGTGAGGTAGTAATAATGGATCCAGAAAATATTCTTGCCATATAATATTATGGATGCACTTTTGCTCTTCTGAGATTCATTTCTCATATGAGGAAAACTGAATTAGTAAGAGTTGAAAGAATCTACTATTATATCTGAACCATTATTCAGTGCAGAATAAATTTTTTCCTCTCCCAAAATGCAGCTTCATCAAATGTGAGTTATAAATCTTTAGTCCTTCAGGGCTAGGTTGGATGGGGCCCAGGGCAACAGGATCTAGTGGCTAGCAGCTCTGCCCAGAGCAGAGGGTGGGAACTAGATGATCTTTGAGGTCCCATCCATCCCAAACCATTCTATGATTCTATGATTCTAAGATTCTATGATTCAATGCCCGAAGCTTAAGTAAGTGAACTTCCAAATTAAGAAACATCAGGAGATAAAATACCAAATCAAATATCACTTGGTTGCCAGTCCTTCAATCCATTTACCCATAGAATCTGTCTGGGGTTGGCAAGTTAACGCGTGTAAGTAGAAAGATGTGACTCCTCTTAATTTCGTGAGTTTGTTGTTTGTAAAATACAACACTGAATCCAGCATAAAAAAAAATAAAAAATAAATTAATAATAATCCTGTTGCTAGATACTCATGGACCCAGGCTTCACTCTTGTCAGTGGATCTGTCAAAAATTTTGGAATCTGTAATTAAGCAGTTCTTACAGGATTTGTATGAAGACAGGCTGAGAGAGATGGGGCTGTTCAGGCTGGAGAAGAGAAGGCTCCAAGGTGACCTGAGAATGGCCTTTCAGTATCAAGGGTAGCTACAGGAAAGATGGGGACCAACTCTTTAGCAGAGTCTGTGGTGATAGAACCAGGGGAAATGGTTTCAAACTCAAAGAGAGTAGATTTAGGTTAGAAGGAAAAAAAACTTTTAGAGTGAGGGTGGTGAGGCACTGGAACAGCTTGCCAAGTGATGTGGTTCTTGCCCCATCCCTGGAGAATTTAAAGGTGAGGCTGGATCAGGCCCTTGGGTACCTGATCTAGCTGTTCATGTCACTGTTCACTGCAAGGGAGTTGGACTAGATAGCCTTCAGAGGTCCCTTCCAACTCTAAGGAGTCAGTGGTTCTATTCCTTAATGTGCTACAGCATTTTCTGAGCCTACTACAACAGAGCCTGAAGAAATGTCATGAGTTATTGCTAGTTAGTTCTATAAAGCAGAACCCCTCTTTCTTTGGCATAGTGTGGCCCTTTTGGTTTGACATACAGGGAGAATCTTCTGAAGTCTGTCTTGATGCAGCAGTTAACGCTGTACATAGTTTACTTATTTTTATACACGATGTGCTTTTTCATTTGTGATACAAAATTTGCTGCTGTCTCACTGAGCCAATAAAACAGAAATCCCAAAACCTAATTATTTTTTATATTACTCATCAATTCCACTTAGTTAATGGGAGTAATAATGTGCTGCTGTTGGAACCTCACAGAAACGTGTTGAAAATATATTGTTCTAAGCTACAAACAATGTCAGAGACACATAGCTATAGTCAAATGAAGCACGCTGGGTGATCAAAACTGACAAGATGTAGCCTTTGGATTTTGCAAACTAGAAAAAAAAATCAAGAAAGTAGACACAGACTAATCGTTCTAATAAGGATTTCTCCCATTGCACTTTAAATTATTTAGCATTCTGTTTTTTAGCCCAATATCCCTCCCAGCTCCCTTATGAACAGTCTGACAACATTTATTTCATGTAGCTTTGTTTTACATCTTCCTGCAGTGCTTATAGTCAAGAAGTGACAATAAAAAGTAGATGTCCAGGTAACTGTGTTTTGATTAAGAGATTGGAAGTATACAGATCTTTAGAGATAGGAATAGGAATAGGAAGGAAGGCTACCTTGTGAAGGAAATTGAGATCCCTTTATTCTCTTCTCTTCCTATGTCTCCTAGTTTTGGCTTGTGGTTCACCGTTTAGACTCATGATTGTTCAAATTCCTTGTGCAAGTAAATTCACAAGATTTGGATTTGGAAGAAGTATGCAAGCCTGAAGAAATGTACGAAGTCAAACTACATGGAATTATAGGCTTTCCTGGCTTTAGATTTTGTTCTTTTATAGAATGAGCAGGATCAGCAAGAGGAAAGCCTATCCAAGGATTTGTTGCTAGGGTAGCCACATTGATTATGTCTCAGAAGTTGGCTGGATATCAATGAATATAAGATTTTGGTTTTCATCATGGTTATGTGTTCAGTCCTAAACAATGGAAACTTTGAAACTTCAACAATTTCTTTGGTAAGATTAGGTTGTCAGTTCAGCAACACAATACCACCAAGAAGGATGATGCTTTGAGCGTGTTACTTTTTATGTGATTGAGCTTATTCCCTGCACTTGTGCTGACCCTTCTCCTGAGGTGGAAGGAAAGCAAGAAACTGGAGGAAGAGTGAAAAAGAGAAGGACTAAAAATAATGTAATCGGAGAAAGGAAGAAATTACGATAGAAAGATGACCCTGAACAATATGTTCTATTTTTTGTGATTTAATGTCAGGCTTATGGTGTTGGGCTTCTTTGTTAAGAACAGTCATAGGACTGGTGTTTAGGTTAAAAGTATCCTTACCTCAGACAGATCTTTAAAATGTATTTTCATTGTAAATACATGAAGAAAGTGTCTTCTGTTTCTGAGCTACAGACAAACATTAATACCTGGTGAATGGAATATTGATCTCATCTGCCTGGTCTATTTGGCTCACAAATTTAGGTAATTTAACATTCAGAAAGGGAAGCAAAGATGACACAAACATAGCAGACTTTGTTCTGATATCGAACTTGGTTTAGCATGCTATCCATACAAAAAACTGTAAAGATGTCATGCTTGCTAGACTCTGAAATTTTGAGAAGATTTCTGAGTATTTTAACTGTCATCATCCTTATTCCTAAGAAATCTCCATTTTCTTATATCGTATGAACTTCCAGTGCACAGTTTTATTCACATATTGCATTTTATTTTTGATCTAAGCTGTGAAACATTGGAAAAGTCTGATAAAGTCTTTTTTATGATAGTATTTACTTAACAGCAGCTGTTTTTCTTAGGCTTTTGTATTTAGTTACTTCTTTGTCTGGTTTATCCTTTGTTGGTACAAATAATTGTATTTTAAGAGTACAGTGTTAAGAAAAATTAAAATGGATACTGATTTCATATGTTTTCTTGGATTATTAATTCTTTACCAAAAAGAAGTTTTGACTACTTTGGTGACAATTTTTTTACATTAGTTGAGCTGATAACTGCTGCATTACTGTTTTTTTTTCCTTTTTCCCTTCTTTAGAATACAGAATATCTATCTCCTAGTTCTGTTTTCCTGTACTATGAAAATGTAGAGATTCTCTCTCAAAATCTGTTCAAAATGCAAGGACAAATCTGCAAATTTAGTAAGAGGACACCTCACCACATAAGTAACCCAACTGAAGTTTAAATGTACACTTAAAGTCTATGTTTTCACCAAGGATTTTGGGTGAGTTAAAATAACAAACTTCTTAGATGCTCTAAAAACATCTAGATGCAATATCTCAGAAGTATAGAAAGTAACTTATATTGCATTGCAAGAAGATTTGTTGATCTTCAGAGACCTTTGTTGTTATCATCTAAAGCGATAAGATACAGGACAATCTTGGGTTTAAAAACAGATGGGCAGCCAGAGCATTTTTTCTGTGTGTATTTTAGGGAATTTCAGGGTATTGAACACTATGAAGAAAAGCCCATAGACTCTTATGGACCCTATCAATAGGTTATATTAAATTTCTTATAGATTACATGTCAGGAGAAGGAATTAAATTTGATGTGAAGTAGTATACATTTATGGGACTTACATGGCTTTTATGCAAACTTGCCATGAAAGATTAGGGTAGAAACTCTTAAATAACTTTATGTGAACTGGAAGCCATCAGTAAAGTAGCTAGCAGTAATACTTTTAAAAGATGTTTGCTGATTGACAGTCACAACGCTAGTACAAGATTTATACATGCATTAAGCAAAACTAGTAGCATTAACATGAGGCTGTAAAAACATCTTGGCATTCATAGTTGCAAAAACCATAGGCAACTCAGCTGAAGTGGCTGAAAATATACATTAGAAGAATTGTAGCAGTGAAAAAAATAAGTAGTGCCTTTTTAAAAGAACAGCTTTCAATAAAAAGCTGCTATTGCAAAATACTTAAATCTGTTTATAATTCCCTGACCTATAAAGTGGCAATAATAAATGACATGCAAAGGACTTTTCTCTTATTCCTATAGTTTTTGGCAAACAAATAGCTATAATGACTTTTCCAGGACTATGTCTTTAAAAAAATCTTGTTAAATCGTATTTACACTACAGCTGGAGTTCCTCTGTGTAAATGCCTTACTGTTTAAACAGACTAATGCTCAGTTCAGTTGTGATTCATACTGAGAATTAAGAGGGAAAAAAAAAAGGCTTAATGAAATCCTTATATTTAAAGGATTAAAAAACAGCCCTTGCTGGGACTGTAAAAAACTAGAGAGCTTTAGAATTTCAATTTCCAAGCCTTTTTGTATGTCTCTTGCTGACAGAAAACAACCACATACTGTAACCAGACAAACAGAAGAAAAGAAAGAGAATAAAAGCCAAGTAAAAAGAAAAAGAAATGAGTAAGAATTTCTAGAAAACCCTTAGAAAACACTGTGCTCCTGGATTCTCTTAAACATCCTTATCCTGTCCACAGACTCTGGCAACACTGCAGCTGAACACCAGGGGCAGGACAGTAGAAAAAGAAACATTTTTGCATATCTGCAGGGACATTTTCAAAGACACAGCTGACAGCAAGGTGCTTAGCTCCTATGTTTGTTTTCAAAAAGCCTTCCAAGTGTATGATGGTCTACAAGATAGTTTCCATTAGCTGGAAAGCTAGCTGAGCAGAATAGCTACAATAGAAGCTGGGGTAAGCTAGAAAATGCCCTTTCCTGAGACTGTGGCAGGATTCAGATTGTCCAGAGACTGAGATTTTGCAGGCAGAAATCTAGAGAAAACTAGCTGGATTGGCAACCTAAACAGCAGCTGAGCTGCTTGCTTCCATTTGATATGTGCAAAAGCCTCAAAATACCTTCCTTTGTTTCAGTCATGTCCAGCTTTTCATCCTCAGCTCCTCTTTACAAAGAACAAAATCCAGCAGCTCAAGACAGATTCGCTGCTATACTCAACTATAAATGGAAGAAATAATGTCTTTCAGATCCTGTACGGGAATTTTCCCTGAGGTATGGTGCATGCCTAGGATTAGCACAACGGGCTCTTATTCGTATTTGTGCAGTCTCTGAAGCAGTAGTAGATCTGGGCGGTAGGAAAGTGGCTGGAAAACAATGCTCTCTGACTATCCCCAGATGGCATTTTCTTCCAAAGGATCATTTGCCAGCTGTCACAAAGTTAGTTTTAATTACATTTCATTTTGATTTGTATAAATAAATATGTTTGGGTGGTTTTTTTTTTTTGTTTTTGTTTTTTTGTTTGTTGGTTTGGGTTTTTTTTTTTTTTGTTTTTGTTTTTGGAAAAGCATGAATTATCTAGGAGAACTCAGTGAACTCATGCATAAAAACAATTATGATTAGGAATAATCTCTGCATTGTAGATGCTATTGCAGAATGATCTCAACCAGTGTGTCTTTCAGATTTAAACAAGGAAAAAAGAGAAAAGATGCAGAACATTTCTTCAGGACTTGGCTTCATCATTCAACTGCAACATTTTATCCTTCTGGGCATTTTCCAGTTTGATATTCATTAGGCCTGGTGTTGTCCATCCTTCTAGAACTGTAACAGAAGCATCTATTTGTAGAACAGTTTCAAAAGTTCCATGAGAAAATTCAGATTTCCAACCTGATATCTTTCTCTTTTATCTAGAAGAACGAGGGCTACAGTGCTGGATGTTGTCTTCCCCAGCCTGTCTTGTATGGATGTGTAATTGGCAGACATTTCTGGATACGCATTCTAGGATTTTTTAACAAATACTGAGATATTTCAGCTCCTCATGAGCCTTCTAATTTGCCTTAAGCTCCAGGAAATTCCTTTAGTTTACCTGTAATGACTGTTTTGTTTGCATCCTCCTGCATCAGCAAATTGCTTAAAGAGAATTGTGAAGCTCTTGAAGTGCTTTGTCCTAAGACCTGAATGTGATTTTATTGTGACACTGTCAATCATGTAGTGTTCAGTCTCTTTGTAGCTGTGTAAGGATGAAATTTATAGCCTTGCAACTCTGTGGCAGTTCATAGTATAAGGCACAGTCACATGTTCCTGGGGAACATACATGGGTAGTGCAAAATCAGGTGCATTCGTTAATCACTACTTAAACATTTGTTCTATACCCTTACCATGTATCAAGCAAGTTGATACACCTAATGGTATTAGGTACCTCTTGAACTCCTATTCCAATATCTTCAATAACTTCTGATTAAAAGTCAAGGTAGCTACGACCTGATTCTTGATATCAGCTAGAACAGGGAACGCTGTCTGTGCTGTGATGTACTAAGAAGCAATTTCTAATGGTCATCTCAAAAATTCTTTCAGTCACTGAGCCATTGCCTTTCTTTCTTCATTTTCTTTTTTTTAAAGCTGCTCTAAAGCTGCTCTAAATTTCAAACACATTTTATAAACTAAACTAATGCTTTTTACTAAGAAATAAACGAGTGAAAACTTTTTGTGTTCCTCAATGTATGGGATAATTTGGGAGTTTGGAGTTTTTTAATTTACTTCATTATTGTTTCTGGACATTCGGCATATAAAAGCTAAGCAAGATATTTTACTAAAGACCCAGGCTGCTCTGCCTGAGAAATTCTCTTGCTCTGCAGCCAGTGTACTTAGTCTATGAATTATTCTGTAACTGAAAGTTAAGTTTGTAAATTACTTGCTTACTCTGGTGCAGACTTATTAACATTGCTCAGTGCCACTGGAAAAGTGGAGCATGCACCCCACATGCGGTCCCAGAGAGCCCTTCACACGGTTGCTCCTGCTTCTGGGAATGCAGCATATGTTTCTTCTGCACCTGCTGCTTTGCTGTCTCTCAGGGATGTACTGTTGCTCTTACATCATCTGCTCCTGATCTGTTTTCAACATCTGCCAAAAACTCCAGGACACATATGAGATTTTCTGTAGGGGAAAGGAAGTGAATACACTTTCTACCACATGAAATATGCACATGCACACACAAATTATCAAGTAACATGCATGTTACCATAAGTAGCTCCTTCCTGGGGGATCTGGACTGGCACCAAGGTCTTACTAACTGGAGGTTTTCCATTGATCATGATGACTCCCGGATGAGGCTCTGTGGGACAAACTGGCCTAGGTTCAGAAGGACTCTGGTAAATAACAAAAGCGTTTCCAAGGTGGTGCCACCACTCACGTGCAGTCTTGTCTGAGTCAGGAGAGCAGCAACTCCAGAAAGAAAGCTATGAAAAGAAGAAAAGAAAGAAATGACACGGAAAATCTGTGTGGTAATATATCTAAAATTCACAAACTACCTCCAAACTGTTTGCACTTCGCGGAAAGTAAAAGCAACTGCCATGTTCAGTTTTAGTAGCTGTTTACAAGGGTATAGATGGAGATTCAAACTTAGTGGCACTGCCACTTCCCCTAAGATATGCACCATCCTGGTGCTGATGGTAGAAAATATCTCCAGTAGTACTGTGCATTTTCTTTACACCATATGGCCATGAGTGCCTTACTTTGAATCAATTTTCTGGAGAAGTACTGATAAAGTATCTTTTGACGGATGTATTAGCATGCTGAATGACATAAATGACTGTGAAAATGAGGCATTAAGCACTCTGCAGAACTTTACAGGCAGCTGTCACTGCCCAGTGCCAATGGGCTCGGAGGAGGTCCATCCTCACTCTGCTCCAGGACAAAACAAAGAAGAGAGTGCTAAAGCATTAATGAATATTTTCAGCTACCAATGTAAATCACCTTTCATATGACTCCACACAAAAATCATTGCGGAAAGCAGGGGAAAAAAAAGAAAAAAAGACTAAACGGAGAAATTCAGCTGTTTTATTTTATGTACAGCACAGAAACTCTCAGGTTTTAATTGCATTTAATTGCATGCTAGGTAACAATCAAAGGATTGGGAAGCACTCAGTAGGAAGACATTTGCCCCTTGAAATTACTGAGGTCAAGATTACAGCTGCTTCTAGCCAGCTATCTAGAGGGAAGAGAGAACACCTAGATATTTTGATGAATATCCACGGTCCACATTCATATTGATGGGTATGCCCTATTTAAAGAGAAAATCTGTGCTCTCCTCATTTCTTTTTTTCATGTAAAATCTTCCTGAGCTTTTAAAGCACAGTAGGATCCTAAGAAGAGTACAACTTGAATTTATTTTAACTGTAGGACAATTGCTCATAACACACATTTTAAAAAATCAAAGTAAATCAGTCTAATGCATATCTTCATCTTTAATGTACTTAAATTCCTGTGAAAAAAGAAATAACCATGCGATTTTATCTATTTGTGTGCACTTGTGTGCATAGTTGCATAGACACTCTTCCCCATATTTTATGCAAATCAAAAACAATTATGCACTTAAACACATGTGAATGTCTAAGTGCTCCACTACATTTCACAAAAAATCAAACATGTCTCACAGAAGTGTGATATAATAGTAATTAGAAACAGAGAAAAGAGAAGTAATCACAGCTCTTTACTTGACAAAGTAATGATGTGCCTTAGACCAAGTGGATCCCACACTTCTCCCTGCTTTTGCCACCATCAGTAGTAGTGACAAAGATCATTTCCAGCAACATTCAGGGCAGCAGCAAAGAAAAATTCTTGCCAGAACACAAACTGCAGGAAACTTCTGAAGACGTGCTACTATGTTCTCTTGGTGCACGTGGCAGGAATCCAAACTACAGTTGCAGCAATGCTCTAAAAAGCTACCTTAAAAGTTTTCTCATGTATTAACTATGTAAAGATGAAATTTGTTCCAGTTCTGATGCCGCAGGACATGAAACAGTCTTGGGTAGGTCAGTAGATTCCTGGAATGGTAACTAAAAGAAAGCAATGTGCAAATGAAATATCTGGAATGAAAATGAGAAAGAAATTAATATGAATCCCTGGAGTTGAGGAACTGAAGTAGTTCTCCCATGCAAAAGCCTCTCTCTCTTTTGTTTGCAGAAAGCCTGAATTTCCAAGAGGTTAATTTCAGAAATCCAGGACCTCATGGATGGAGATACCTCTACATATTGCCTCAAGAATATTCTCTCCTGCTCCCTCTTTTTCTTTTACACATACACACAGACATAGACACACAGAAGAGCTACCATACCTCTTTACAGATAGCCAAGACTAGGTATCTTCCAACAAATGATCCCATTCGGCACTAACTTACCTTCTCACTTCCCATCTTTGTAGGGAAGAAGTGCGGTGCATAATGTCACAAAAAGCTGCCTTTAAATCTATTACGGCATTTTAATATATGCCTAAAATCCCTCTGCAGATATTCTACAACCTTTAAAGTAGTTATTGAGAAAGATACACAAGGCCGTTATTGTGCTCTGTAATATCCATATTTCTGGCTGGTCTAAACATCGGCTCTCTGGAAAGGAATGTCATGTAAGAGACTTTGAAAACGGCAACTAGGAACACAGCGTTCCAAGCCTAACGATCTCCAAAAATACTTCTAAAGCAGCGTAGTATGAGTGAGAGTTAAAAGAATGAGTGAAGATGAGAGTGACTGGCTGGAGGAGTGAGTTTTTCCAGACAATTAGGAGAAAAATAAATACTGTTTGTTTGTTTTTCAAAGAAAAATCCCATTCAGTATCTCAAAACCAGACACCCTCGTAAATGGACCCACATAAATCACTCTCCTCCTCTCTCCCTTCCTCTGCACGGCAATCCAGCACCCTGCCCAGAGCGACAGACATATCTTCTCCTGTACAGCCTCTGAGCCATGTCTCTGCTGGAGCTGTTTGTCTGCGGTGATTCACCCCAGGATGTGAACCAGGAAAAGCAGGCTAAACTGTCTCTCCTGCTAGTAGGAAGGGGGGAGAAATGACCCACGTGTTCCTGAAGCTTTGTATGTGTCTTCTTCTCTCTGTAAGGGAGAAATAACTCCAGGGCTGTATTTCTGGGTTTCAGAAGACCACAGAATTTTAAACATCAGGGATGTTTTCAATAAACACTGTAGATGTTTGGCTCGTAACCTTGTTCAGATTATGCATTTCAGTCTGCATACTGAGGAAATCTGTCTCCACAACATATGTCAACAACCTGAGCAATTTTGTCTGTACAGGACCATCTTGAAATCTGCTGCTCTCCCTTTTTCTTGCTGCTGGCACTCTTCATTGTCACTTTCCTTAAGTCACCAGGCAGGTGGCATGTTGAGGGGTACAGAAGTGGGCTGTCAAAGGGTTAGCACTGCACATGCACTTATTATGCATGACCTTTCTGGAGCAGATTGTCCCAACTCTTTCCTTTGCCTGTGCTGAAGCATGACAGGACTCTTGATTTTCAAGAACTCAAACAAACAATGAAGGCAAAATTGTTTTGCTTATCCTGCTAAGCCTTTATTTTTTTCCCTCAGAAAAGCTTTACAACTACTAAGCTCGGACTGAAGTCTCCTCATTGTACTAATAATGAACTATAGCAGGAACAACAGACAAGAAAAAATGAAAGAAAATAAAAAGAATGTTTGTTCCATTACCTCCTCTGATCCCTCTGTTCTGTAGCTGCTTCTAAGTTTACAACTCACTTTGATTGCTAAGAGCAGATTTCTTGTGCTGAATGTGCTAGCAACTCGTTGTCCAAGAGTTTCCCACTTCACGGTGTTAAAGCCCAGAAACTTAAAACTGTTGAATCTGTGAGGGCTACTCCAAAAGTAATGCCTCCTGTTTTACTATGTTGGCCCACGATATCAGAGGTGGATGTTGGTGGTATGGCAGTGGAGGTTGAACCTTCCTGACAACATTCCATTACATTTTGTTGCCATGTGACAGATGGTAGCGGAGGGGCAGTCTGACAAGACAACATCTCAGTGGAACTGTGGATGGAGTAATGGGTGTAAGCACAGTGAGGCAGTGGTGTGTTTTAGTAGTGGCAACAGTGACAGTGGGTCACCTTCTCTGTTGCAGATTTTTAGATGGTGTCATGCAAGCTCTTGTTCATAGCTGGAGAAAATGCATAGCTAAAGGTGGTGTCTATGTTGAAAAACTGTGTTTCGTAGCTGAGAATTTGCTCTATCAAATAATGTTATTGAGCACTTTATATCTACTGTAATTTCCATGGGACCTAGTAGGAGGCATCACTTTTAGAGTGACCTGTGTATACTTAGCAAGATAATGACAAACAGTGGGTCCTGATGGGAAAAATGTGATGCTAAAGCTAAGGACAAACATTACATTAGCAGCAAAACCCTTCAATAAGATTGAGAAACACTTGATTGTTGACTGTGACTTACAGGGACACTGAAATTTAAAGAGTTAATGCCAGCTAATGACACATTACTGGTTATTTAGTGGGTAGCCCTGTTAATCTTATACATAAAAAGATTTTAATTTTCAGATGCTTGAGATTGACCTGGTTGTGTTTCTACTTTTGAAAACTGCATAAACAGAAGATTTCAAGAAGTTTTTTTTTTCTGCACTTAAAGCTACTGAAAAGTTGTTTGGTGTCTGATCAAGCTACGAAGATATTCCAGTTTTATGGTGGAAATACAGTGAAGTTAAGGCTTTGCATGCTGCTCTCAGCCAGGGCTGTTATTTATGTGTAAGTAACATTAGTAACCTATTATATAAGATTTTTTTTTTTTTCCTCTGTTTTGAAACTACTATGCAAGGACAAGATGTCTTACAGAATGATTAGGACATCCAGAATTAAAACATTTGCCTTCAACCTCTTGTGTATCACCTGGCACCAAAGGTACAGACGCTCAAAATCTCATCTGCTTTTCATCTGGAGAGAGTGAATGACAGCACATGGCCACAGTTAGTTGCAACATGGAGAGAATCCTCCAGCCCCTCTCCATCACTGAATACAGGTATGCCACTGTATGACATGCTGGAGGGTAGAAGGAGCATGCATACTGACTTTCAGAAGTACAAGTTTAATTTGATACACTTAACTATGAAACTTATAGAGTGATTCTGAAGGAGCTGCCAATTGCACTAGACAAAATCTGGAGTTTCTCCACTTTCACAGTGAGGGAACTGAGTGCATACTTGGCAGGTGCCTGCAGTTTCACAAACAGAAACGGAGCAGCTCTAAGACCAATTCTGAAAAAGTCACTGTGTGAAGACTGGAAATTGCTGATTACTGCAATGTATAAATAGATGGGCTTTCTTGCTGCAGTTTCAGGACAACAGTAGTAGTGTAGAAGGCCTTGTTCCATTTCCCATCCTCATATAATTGTTAATACCACTTTCACAGCTTTTCAGTGTGTTTTTTTTCTTTCCTAATTTGTTATTGCTCCCTCAGTGCCCTTTCCTTGGTGACCCCTGCAAATTTCACAAGACTAACTAAAGGAGAGTGTGCGGTGTGATGAACACCACGGGCAGTTCTACACATAACTCAAAATGATCTTACTTAGGGCTAGCTAAGAGACTCTGACAATTCTTAGCTTATAAAATCATAAAATACAGTTTATGCACATCACCATAACTGTTCTGTGTCTGGTAAATCCTGTTAATGTCTGTGGGACTGTACCATTTAAATTAATTATCTCCTTAAACTGGAATTTATACAAATTCCAAGGACCAGTATTCATGTCTGCTGCCAGTGGATGTTTGGCATGTATTTTACACAGTATTGCTTTATGAAATTACATGCTGAGTTTCAAACCTTGTAAATATATTCCAGAATGAGCATCTGTCTCAGGAAAAGAATCTGACAGAATTTGACCATAATTTTGGTAACTGTAAGTAACTGTAACAAGTAACTGGCTAGCAGTACAAAGCAATGCCATAAATCAGATAATTATTATATCAGGATCTCCAGGTTTAATCTATATTTCCTATGAAATCTCTGCTTCCAAAATAGGAAGGAAGCTTTCTTGGTGATGAAAGTAATAACATGTAAGAACAGGGAAAGATGATGAGGCGATGTTTGGGATCTCTTTCCCAGGAAGAAGTGAATGACAGAGAAAAGGATAAATTCACTCAATTCAGTGCATGCAAAGACAGCTCAGAACAGAGATGAGAGATGCCTCAACAGGAAAAGAATCTGTGGCTGCTTGTGTTGATCCCTGAGTAAAAGCAGTGCAGGAAGACCTGCGTGAATGCCTACAAGTATGAGTTAAATACATATACTTTGAACAGAAAAGTGAGGTGGAGGATATCCTCATAGCACAACATAGTGTATCAGAGAAGAACAAAGCCAGGGCTTGCTTTCAATGGATATGCAAAGTTTGACACTTCAGGTTCCATAAAACCACTCTTGCCATTGTCATACAAAATGTTCTGACAAAGAGAGCCTTTGGACTCAGTACTCTTCATCAGCAGTGATTTAGCCTTGTTGTGCCCTTAGAGATGATATCGTAAGAAAGGCCCTAGGGCTGCATCTGTGCCAGTAATAGCCACAAACATTAATAAACACCCTTAGCTGACAAAATATTATAGCCACACAGAAACTGCTGGTTGGGAGTATGGCCTGTGTTGTCCTGAAAACATGTCCATAAATAGTTCAGGATGGTGCTTGCTGATCTGTGCAGGAAAACGAGATGTAATGATCTAATTTTGAAGGTCAGGCAAGTCCAATGGTTAGATTGCTGTTGGACTTGATGATCTTGAAGGTCTTTTCCAACCTGAGCAATTCCATGATTCTATGATTCTCCAAGTCATGGCCAGCCTGCCTGCTTCAGTGCTTCAGTGACAAGACAGTGCCATTAAAAAGGGCTCCAGCCTTGCTCCCAAACGTTAGTGAAGAATGAACAAAGACTCATGTTCAGGTATTTTTAACTTAACACCACGTCCAGGTTTGTCAGCAAATGAGGTGCAAAAAAGTCCCACAGAAATGCCCTTCTACAGCAAATCCAAGTGGGCTGCTCTGCTGATAATACTCATAGCTGCTGCAGTTTTGTAACCAGAAGGATGTTGTCCAAGCTTTATGGATTGTCCTTCTCCTGCTCCACCAGTCAGCCTAGCCAGGCACCATTTCTGAGCACAGCAAGGACACACAAGATTAATGCCATATAGGCAGAAAGAAATCATAGTTCACCTGTCAGAATAAGAAAATAGAAATGCCCCACTGAGCCAGTGGAAAGGTCCATCTAATAACGGCAGTAGAGGAGGCTAGTAAGGGAGAACAACTGAGCCTCATAACCTTCTGTCACCCGCACTTCTGGGACCTCCTCAGCAGCCATAGAGATTATATTAAGGAAGCCAGAAGTTAGGGGTATCAGAGGATATTCACAATAACACTTGGCAGAGCAGCCCTGCTAGAGTAGGACATTTTCTCACTTGCTGAAATTCAACCCTTTTGCAAACATCTGCAGAGTGCTTACCTTCTGTTCCCTTGTGTAAAAAGCAACTAGGAAGCTAAGGTTCAGACCTTTTCTATCCTTACAAACATTTGCTATTACAAACATTTGCTATCTTTTGCTATGTTACAAACTGGTGGCGTTCTGCTTTCCTGTTGGTTGTCATTAGTTAAGGGACTGTAGAAATGATGGAACAGGTTATACAATTATTTATTGTCACTACTGCTGGGTCAGTTAGCATTAAAGATAGATAGACATATATTTGAATGATCAGTTCTGAACATCTCTCAACTAGCAATCTAAATAACTCTTGGAGAAAAAGAGGTTTAAACATTTAATGCTAGTTGGGAGAAAAATAAATTAGAAAAAAAGTGATTATAACCTATCTGACTGACAATTAATGAATGCTAAAATAAAGTTTTCCAAAAACATAAAAGGAGTGACATATCTTCGGTTTTTGGAATAGATAAAAATTATTTATGATTTAAGGAACTGTATAAAAAATAAAATATTATACAATTAAATACTAATTTCTATTCAGGAATTTGCTGTTTCTGTTTAAGTCTGGAATATTTCACCTTCAGTAAATATTTCTGTTCATATACAGTCTTCTGGAACAGTACCAGTTTAAATGAAAAGACCAACTTCTTCTAGAATGCCACTTCATTTATACAGGGCTGGCTGGAAAAAATAAACTGGACAGGTTTGGCCTCATTTTTTTTAATCCTTAATTATGCAGCAATACACATTTACATATTGGTTAAAGAGAGCTTTTATCAGGAGAAACTTGTGAAGAAAGGAAGAACAGCTCTGAACATTTTTGCTTTGCCAAATTTCTTATATAAAAAAAAGAGTAGAAAATTCCTGCAGTTTGCATCCAGGAGTCATGAACTTAGATAACCCTTTGGAAGATCCACTTTTCAGAATTAACTTCAAAAGAAAAATTAGTTGTTCTTTCTTTGTCTTTCCCTAAATGTTAGAGTGTGACAGCATAGTTGCTCCTGTTTTCTAGAATTGAGAAAATCTTGTCTGAGAAAGCCGAGTGTGGGAAGTAATGATTTTCAGGTCTAATGAGTGAATGGCATGTCTTTATTTCATTATCTCCTTGTTTCTTGTTTTTTCCTCCATTTGTCTTTGTTTGTTTGCTTGTTTTTTTTAAATACTAAGGGATTGTAAGACTAAAATTGTATTAATAACACTTCTTAAAAACAGAAAAAAATGGGCCACTGACCTCAAAGGGTAGATGCAAGAAGTACAAAGTCCAAGTCATAGCTGGGTACCTGGTGTTCTTCAAGGAATGAACTGGAGTCCATAAATATTTAAGTGCAGTCTCAGAAAGTTAATTCACAAACATAATCCAGATGGATAGAACTGTCAACAAACTGGATGGCAAGACTGCAACTCAGAGGAATCTCATCAAGCTGGAGAAATGGGCTGACTGGAACAAAGTGAAATACAAAATTCTGTCCCTGGGGAAGAATAACCACAAGCACCAGTAAAGACTAAAAGCCAGTCAGCTGGAAGGCTTGGCAGAAAGGGATCTGGGAGTCCTGGTGGATAAACAGTTGACCATGAGCCAGCAATGTTCCTTGCAGTGTAGAAAGCCAACTGTATATTGAGCCGCAAGAAGGAGATTGTTGCCTGCTGGTCAAGGAAGGCAGTCTTTTCCCTCTGCTCCGCAGTCCTGAAATACATCTGGCTGACAGGGTCTGGGTGTGGGGCAAGAGAGACACGAACATACCAGAGGTAGTTCAGTGGGGTGTTCTCCAGTGGAACACGAGTTGCATATTGAGACATGGAAAAAAGTTGTTTTGTTCAACCTGAAAAATTGTATTCAGGGGAGATTTCATTGCAGTCCTCCACTGTCTGAAGGGGAGACATGCAGAAATCAGAGAAAGGCCTTTTTTAAACACGTACAGCAAAGAATAAGGGGTAACAGACCCAAGAAAAGCAGGTAAATATCTGAGTCAGTGTAAGAAAAAAATTGTTCACTGTGAGGATGGTAAAACAGTGCGAAACCCAAAGAGATACAGGGCATCTCCATCCATGCATTCATTCAGAACATGACTGAACAAACCTCTGAGCAACCTACTGTAACTTTGTGCCTACTTTGACTGGTTGGACCAGCTAATCTACACGGATCCTTTTAAACCTACATTATTTGATTGTATGTCACCCTACAAATCACCACGAAAAATTAGATTACATTATATGTTGTGATTTTACTAACTGGTGATGTTTGCAGAACAGGAAAGGAGGATGGGATTAAGAAGAACCATACTGATTATTCTGTATGCCCCTAATAAACCCAAATAGTTTTGTACCAACATTGTACATGAGAGAGAAAGGAGATTTAACAGGTCCCAATGGAACAACAGCAAAGATCAGACTTGTGTGAGTATAACGAAGCCCTGGCAAAAAGGTATCAGAAGTGGCATAAAGGAATGGTTGTCTCTATGGGCTGAATTCAGTCTGTAGTTGAATGTGTGTTATCTAGGTTGTTTGTAGATTGAGTTCTACCATAATAGAAAAATACAGTTCCAGCCTGTATTTAATCTAGACGTAATCTCAGAATGTGGCACAAACACTGAAAATCTAATTTTTGAATTGAACCCTTTGTGGCTTTTCCGTGCTTGTGGTTATACTTCATGTGCTTTACAGCTACCCTTTAAATAATTGCTGGAAGGAGAGAAAGAATCTTGATCAAATGCTGATGTAATTACCATTAGGAGCATAAACAATTTCTGAATCAAAGTGAAAGGTCTCATTTCCCTAAGCAGTTGCTAGGGGGAGAGATTATTTTAAGCTTTGAAACATATTTTCCAATTTCCTGGGTCTGTAGTGTTCACAAAGTATGTAAATGTTAAACAAGTACAAATTAGCTCCCTGATGGCCTGTCTTAGCAGCAAGTAAATAAGTTGAAGCTTATCTGAAAAGAAAGACCAGTGGTCTTTATGCAAATAATCAACATTCATTAAAGGTCTCTCCTCATATTGTATGATGTTTATCCCCAGTTGTCTGAATGATACAAGCAAAGTTGATCCCCTTCCTCTTTCTTCTTTTTCTCCCCTGGGAACATTCAAAAAATCCATGAGGAAAAAAGAAACTGAAGAGTTTAGATAGGCTTATGTGGTATTTTAAACAGGAAGAGATCTCTATTACTATAGGCAGGAAGAGATCTCAAAAACTTAAAGCTCTTGCAATTGAAAATCTTCCTAAATATGACATATATAACAATAAACAATTTGCAGTCCATGAAACTGACCTGTTTTGGTTAAAGTTTTTATCTTATTAAAAAATAAATAAAACTAATAAATTGAATGTAGCTATCTGAACTACTGGTAACTTTAACAGAGTTATAAAAGCTGCTTGTCCTATAAAACAGGAATCAGCAGGAATCAGTAATCCAGTATTTCATTCTATGTGTAAGGAGCATGAACACAATGTGAAAATGCACTTTGAAAAATATTTTACATCTACTTTTATTCATCCTTACTTGCCTAGTTTTTCTGGTTTACTGCCAAGTTGTCTTTTAATAAGTAAAATCCTGTTTTCACCTATTCTCTTTTTATTGGCAAAGAGATCTATTTGATTCCACACCAGTGTGTTAGGCTAATCCTTTGAGCTGATTGATACGGCTTAATAATTGGGAATGTGAGACTGAGCTGTTTCTTTTCTCTCCTTCTCTTTCCCTCTCCATTAAAAGAATGAGTAAATACATTAAAAACTTACAGTAAAAAGCGGAAGTAAGCATATTTCTGGCTGTACTCACAATCATTAATTTCTTTCTATTCTAATCAGATATGCTGAAGTAATATACTGAGGAGATAGTACTGATAGTACTGATATAGCCATTGTGATTCCAGATCAATGGTTCACTCTGGAGAGATTTTTCTGAGGGTATTTCCGAACATGTGATTCTTTACAGCAAGCAGACACAGGGCAGGGACACAGAGTTCAGATCCAGACATGCATTACAATGCCAGTGGCCGACCTAGTTAAGCCTCAGGAAAGAAGTCTGTCAGCTGGAAAAACTGTCTGATAAAATGCTCATGAGCAACTGTGGGTGCTTTGAATTCCTGTCACCAGGTTTTGAGATTGAGAGTGATAGAGGGACATTCTGAATCAGGGTCACTGCTAAGCTTTGCAAGCACCATGTGAGCACTGGAAGGAATAAGTGATGAAGCAGAAAAGAGCTTCCTGCTTCTTGGGAAGCACTGCTGCTATCCAAGATTAAATCTCTGGAGTGTTTTACTAGTAATGCGTTTGCTACTGTAGGTCACGGTCATTGGATTGCATGTTACTAGAACAGTGGAACTATTCAGAAGATAATTTCCTAATGGGTTAAAAAAGGAAAAAGATTAATTATTTGTTTGCAAACACATTTAGATTTTCTATTTGTTAAAATTGTTTTAAAAGTCTCATTTTAATTATAAACGGAGCAAACAACTTTCTTCTTACTTTTTAAAAACTACTTTCCCTCTCTTGTAGAAAGAAACAGAATTTAAGAATGTAAGAAACTGAAAGAAAGAATAAGGTCCTCTCTGTTTCCCAATTAAAAAAAATGAAGAGGAGTTTTAAAAAGCAACAAACAAACAAAGAAACTTGTTTAAAATATTAAATATGATTTCTTTTTTGGTTTTGGCTCTATGTTTCCCTCCACATGTTTCCTGCCTGGGGCTGCCTGATTAATCAACTGGCCACGGCAAGTGGTAGGAACTAGATGATCAGAGGGCTGGAGCACCTCTCCTGTGAGAAAAGGTTGAGGGAACTAGGCTTGTTTAGCTTAAAGAAGAGAAGGCTCTGGGGAGACCTCATTGCGGTCTTCCAGTACTTGAAGGGAGCATTTAAACAGGAGGGGGAACTGCTGTTTACGAGGGTGGACAGTGATAAGACAGGGGGGAATGGTTTTAAACTAAGGCAGAAGGGATTTAGGTTAGAGAATAGGAGGAAGTTTTTCACACAGAGGGTGGTGACGCACTGGAACAGGTTGCCCAAGGAGGTTGTGGATACCCCATCCCTGGAGGCATTCAAGGCCAGTCTGGATATGTCTCTCTGCAGCCTGGTCTAGTGGTTGGTGGCCCTGCATATGGTGGGGGGTTGGGGGTTGAAACTAGATGATCATTATGGTCCTTTTCAACCCAAGCCATTCTATGATTCTATGATTCTATGATTCTATGGTTCTATGATTCTATGATTCTATGATTCTATGATTCTATGATGATATTTAAGTTCCCTTCCAACCTAAGCCATATTTCTACAATATATACTGCACTGTTGTTTCCGACAACTGACCCCAGGTCAGACCTTGTCTGGAATGGACCCTGTCCAGAGACACAGCCATGGATGCCATGGAGTCTGCTCTCACTTTTACTGCTGCATCACACAGCTTATGTACCAGTGTGGCTTCCACGCATGTGCATCCCATACACCCGCCACGCAACCTCACACACACACACCCCTTCCCACCCCCAAAGTCCTCCCTTGCATAAATCATCTTATCACGGGACATTCAGCAGAGCACTTATTCACACCCCCTTCCATGGTTCTGCTTCAGCTGCTTCAGATGTTGTTATCTTAGCAGCTCTTGTGCAATTACTCAGGCCCATCCCCCGGTTGACCTTGTTCCACAACACTGCACTTTCTGAGATTAAACAAGTGAAGGAAAACAAACCTTTAATGTAAACTATAAAACTACATTTTAAAGAAAAAAAAAATATAGATAATTGTGACTTTAAAATCCAAATTTAAAAAATGTACATTGTTACTTAAAATGAAATGCAATCTTTTAAAAAATTCTCATTCTTTGTGATAGAAAAGTATAAATAAAATTTAGTCGTTATTGTTTCTTTCTTGCTAAATAGATGCCTATATATTTATTTTATGTCATCGTGTACGCATACATATGTGTATACATGTATATATAATACGTACATGTAACTAAAGTTTTTATGATGTGCTTTCCACTTTTCTGTTTTCAAATAGAGTCTGAAGCAGTATAATGAAAATCAGTTCAGCTGAAATATGTAGTATTTCTAGTTGTAGCTCAAATTGGGAGTAAGATTAAGTAGAAGTGATTCATGCTAAAGACCAAAGGATCTCATCTTAATGGATACTGGTTCTTCTGTGACCTACAAGCTGCTCGCTCCCTATTCCTGAGCCATTCCTTTCATACTTTTAAAATACTGAGATTACATTAGCATCTCTTTACTTCTTCATGATGTCCCTGGTTTTACATGGTAAGTGTAAAACTGGGAGTCACTCCAGATAGTTCATCTTCCCACAGTTATAACAACAGAAAAGCATCATGACTACTAGCATGAATACAGATTCTGAAGAATATTTCACAGTAGAAACATTTTTACAATTGTACAGGTAATGATAGGGAAAACAAGGCCGTACCTATAAAACTTACTTAGGATAGCCATTATTCACTCCTTATTTTAGAATGTGGTAAAAGAGATTCCTGTTTGTGCCTCAGATTAGCCCTTAGAGGACATCAATTAAAGAGGTCTGGATTAGACTATGATTGATCTTCTTTCCATTTACAGTTTCAAAGTCTATATAAATGTTGTAACTTTCTGTGCCTTAATCATTCAAGGCAATGAAACTGTTGTAGAAGGGATAGGAAACAAATAAAATTTCTTGCCTGGGAAATATCTTTGAGAAAAACAGAAAGTATTTATGAAAAATACCATTTATATCCATTTCTCATTCAGAGGAGAAGACTTTATAATATTTTCAAATTTAATCGGGCACAACTCAAACAATGACGTTTTCCCCTCTGCCCTTACAAGTCTCTTCTACTATCTAAAAATTCTCGTTATTGGAATGTTTTATCAGTATAAACTCCTTGTCTTCATTTCATTTCATTTTTTTTTTTTCTTATTAAACTCTTTCTTGTATTTGCAAAAGAGTGTTCAGTGTGCAATGACTGCAAGTGATAAAGCATGAAATGAGCATAAATACAAATAATAGACAGTAAAATCTATCCTATTACTTTCCCAATTTCTGAGATGCTCTTTGTCCTAACACTTAATTTCATCTGACATTTAGTCAGAGCTACATTTTAAACCTTGAGCAGATATAGAGCAGAGTCGGATTAGCAGTTCATTAACAAATCCTTCATGCTGGCATAAACCCAGTAAAATGTGCTAAGAAGGTGCTATGAATTCCTAAAAGCCTTCCTCCCTAGATAGATACATACCAATCAATGAAACACCATTGCTGGCATACTCAATAGCTTACAATTTACATGAAAGTAAAACTGTTTAAAAGTAATGTCTGTCAACATTTTTCTCATTCAGCCTTTAATTTCCTTCCATTTCTTCTTTGTCATAAATGTATGCTATGACAGAAGCCACATAACTAGTGCTGAAAGCATCAGTTTTTGAGAAAGTTCTGTTCTATTATTAACATATACATGTAATTCAACTGAGTAATATTTTTTCTGATTGAATTAAAAAACCCTTATAATTTAATGGTAATTAATAGAATTAATAAAACATATTTTTCTTCATATGTTGGAATTGAAATTCTGAAAAGGTGAGTCCTTTATTGGCTTGGGAAGATCTTTTTTAACATGTCTTCACCTCAATATAGTGGTTTTCAAAACAGATACAATTCTGCTTTCCCCTACAATAATATTTTGGGATTTTATTTATATTTTGAGTCTATAAAGCAAGCAAATATATATATTAATATTGACGTATTAGAAATTAAATTCAATTGGTGCCTTCTGAATGTCAGATCTAATTGAACCGCCCTTGAAAAAATATGAAATTCAATGAACACTTAAAAATTGTCTTTTAATTGCTATTACCACATCTTCTGTCTTTTGAAGATCTGTGAAAAAAAAAAGAAAAAAGAAGAAAATGAGCTTATCAGTTCTGATTTATTTCAGTTTCAAAATACTTCATCCATCATGCTGATAGGAATTTTAAAAAGTACTTTATAGCACTTTACTCGTAGCGAAGTGAGCAGAACTAACTGCTGAAAAATGCTTCAAAGACCATTCCAGAATGCCACACTATGTGAAATTAGCTGTAAGTGATGTGATGTGAAACTGGGCTCAGACCTTCAGGATTTTCATTCCTCGAGAAGTTGAAATAGAGAGATAACCTGAATAGTAATAGGAACTATAAAATAATACATTTCATTAAAATCTATATTATGAAACCATATTTTTGAGATATCATTGAGAATTCACATCATGCTTTCCCTCTTAAATCCCACAATTTATTGCTTGTGCCACCCACACCAATCATTCACAGAGATTTATTTTATCACTGCAGTGAAACAATCATCCAGATAGAAAAAAACTGAGAATGAAAAATCAGAAGTTGTGATAAATAAATCTGACTTTGATTTTTTTCTCAGGAATACGGTGGTTGAAGCATAAGGGAAGATCACAGGAAATCGGCAACTCAGAGAAATTGTATGAGGCTGTTTTTATCCTTTTTCATTTCTAAGCCAGGGGCCTTGCTTTAGGCGTAATTCCTAGGAAAATTAGACTACTGTAATATTAATAAGTGCCTGCAACAGATGTTGTGTGCACATTTCTCCTCTTCAGTTTGCACAGAGAGAATGTGTGTGTACTTCCACTGAAACATACTTCTAAGGGGAACAGTCAGGTCCTAGCACAGCCACTTTATCAGGAGCATTAAGGAGCATCACAGAAGACGTCACTTTGTAGGCAAAAATTTGAAAAGTGGAAGGACTTAATCATGCTTGTGTGAAACATTAGCCCTGTCAGTTTTAAATAACATCTTTTTCTTCAGTTTTAAAGGCCTTTTATTGCAAGATAGCAACATAAATAAGGCTGTGGATGTAATTAATCTCAACATCTTTAGTTCTCCAAGTTCTCTAAACTAAATTTCTTCAGGAATCTTGAGGAGAAACAGACTCATGCAGAGTGATTCCTGTCTTGTGTCTCAGTCACATGTCTAGATATAAGATAAACCAGGATAAAATAAAATGGGAGGTACCTATGTCTTCCCATTGACTAGAAAAGGGACTGTAGTGACCACCCAAGATTTGAATAACTAACTCCTATGCACCTATTTTGTGCCATTTATTAGCATTCCTGAGAATCTGGCTTGTGTTTCTTCTCACTGTATTGGGAAGAGCTGGATCATGTCTCCACACAAATTAATTAAGGTGCAAAAGATCTGATATCCTCTTTTCTGACTTCTTCAATACAGGCTGCCTTGAGAATATCAGTATTGACCATCAATTTCTTTCCAAAATTCACATTCACATTCCAAAAAAACACGTTCCACGTCATGCTGCCAGCTGTATCACGCAACAACAGACACTAAGACATCTCCTTTCTTAGGTATAAGCATCAGGTGAAGAACAGGATGATAACTTAAAGAAGATGGAACTTCATTACAAACAAACAAACAAATAAATAAATAAATAAACAAAGCTGCCTGTGAAAAGCAGGATGATTTATTTGTACTCATCTAAGACTAAGGAGGGAGTTTCACAGAAGTCGTATACTAACATAAACCTCCCTGTGTTCTGCTTCTGTTGCAAAGTGAAGGCCTGCAATTGACCTAAACACATGATAATACAAGTATGGTAATATCAAAATCCCTCAAACCGAAGAGCAAAAACAGTTTTCCAAAACATAACAGCAACACAGCAGGTGTGAGAGTGAATCATGCAAATACTTCTTACTGATCTCATTTAATGAACCACAGGGAAGCACACAAACAAAATACACATAAGAGCAAGTTGATGTCTTTTAAGAACTTTGCACAGGACTCCTTGCTATTTTATTCTGAATCCATTTCCATATACTAGGGTAACTACTGCATAAGAATAGTGACATAAATATTATGTTGTCTTTCATCTTTGCCATCCATCACAAATTTCACATTTTCATAGCCCCAGATTCAGTGCTAACTCCTCATACACTGTGGCCACTGAATATTTGCCAACGAGCCATCACAGCAGCAAACAGAGCCTCTGGAGGGTGAAGGTCTGGTGGTCATGCTGGAAGGTGTGTAGACTTGGCACCTTCTGCAACATTTCTTGACTCTGTGGGTGTTACTTAATTACCAAAGGAATAAAAGAGATTCTTGATGATAGGAGTTAAAAGCATTTCTTTGATTTTTAAACACAATAACAAATACTGAAAAGTAAGCTATGAATGTCATAACAGAAAAGCAGTGTGGACACAGTCCCATCCATTAGAAAATTCAAAGGTGAGTTAAAGTAACAAGGAAGAGGAAATTTTCTTCTTATTTTTAGGTAGAGACATAAAGTGATAAAGGGAAGTAACCTGTCTCTTCCTGAGTATTTGGAAAACTGAAGTAGCACCATTAGCATTGCTATACTTAATGAAAGTAGAAAAATCCAGGGAGTGGCAATTTCCTAGGCATAATATTTATACGGTACTTTAGAAAACCCGTATCTAGAATTAAAGAATCATAGAATGGCTTGGGTTGACAAGGACCACAATGATCACCTAGTTTTAAACCCCTTGCTATGTTTGGGGTTGCCAACCACCAGACCAGGCTGCCCAGAGCCACATCCAGACTGGCCTTGAATGCCTCCAGGGATGGGGTATCCACAACCTCCTTGGGCAACCTGTTCCAGTGTGTCACCACCCTCTGTGTGAAAAACTTCCTCCTAATCTCTAACCTAAATCCCTTCTGCCTTAGTTTAAAACCATTCCCCCTTTTCCTATCACTATCCACCCTCATAAACAGAAGTTCCCCCTCCTGTTTAAATGTTCCCTTCAAGTACTGGAAGACCGCAATGAGGTCTCCCCAGAGCCTTCTCTTCTTTAAGCTAAACAAGCCTAGTTCCCTCAACCTTTCCTCATAGAAGAGGTGCTCCAGCACTGATCATTTTAGCGGCCCTCCTCTGGACCTGCTCCACAAGCTCCAAGTTATTCCTGTACTGGGTCCCCCAGGTCTGAATGCAGTAATCCAAATGGGGCCTCACAAGAGCTGAGTAGAGAGGTAAGATCACCTCCCTCCCCCTGTTGGCCTCCCCTTTTTTAATGCAGCCCAGAACACAGTTGGCCTTCTGGGCTGCAAGAGCACACTGCTGTCTCATGTCCAGCTTCTCATCCTCTCGGACCCCCAAGTCCTTCTCCACAAGGCTGCTGTCAAGATCTTCCCCCAGTTTGTATAAATACCTGGGATTGCCCCTACCCAAGAAGCACCCTGCACTTGGCCTTATTGAATTTCATTAGGTTTTCATGGGCTCACTTCTCCAGCCTGTCCAGGTCCCTCTGGATGGTTTTCCTTCCTTCCAATGTATCGATGGCACCACTCAGCTTGGTGTCATCTGTAAACTTGCTGAGGGTGCACTCGATGCCATCGGCTATGTCATAGAAGATGTTGAAGAACACCAGTCCCAAGACTGACCACTGTGGGACACCACTTGTGACCAGCCTCCACCCTGACACAGAACCATTGATCATAATCATTTGGCTGCATCCAGCTAACCAATTCCTAATCCACCAACAGTCCATCCTTCAAATCCACACCTCTCCAATTTAGAGATTTAGAATATTATGCTACAGTCTTCAAGAAACTCGGACTGTGAGATATTTGCAGTGTAGTTTCAGACTCGGATGGAATAGAGTTGATGTGACTCATCTCATTAGTTGCAAGTAAAAATATCTGAACTGATATCTGAAGAAAACTTCCCAAACTTAGGATACTATTCTGTGATAAAACACATGGTAGAATCAATGCAGAGATAATCTGTTTTGCAGGGTTGCCTAGACAGTATATTTCTTGTATACAATGCTTGCTGACACTAAGGATATCAGTACAATCATCGATGCATTTCTGATCACTGACAAGCTATTTAATTTTAGAATATCACTAGAAACTGAGAAAACTTTGCAGAGCAGTGTACAAATTCAAGCACAGAAAGAGCTACAAATGATTGTAAAATGACTAAGCTGCAATGATAAGAAAAAAAAAGAAATTCAGATCTATCCTGTAGCAGATAATGTAAATACAGGTCTAACAGTTAGAATGAACTCTATATAACTACTAACTTAAAAATGAATTCACGCATACGTTTCTCTTTCAGGAATGTTTCTCTAGCATTAACAATACCAGATCATCTTTTGATCATTTATCTGAGAGAACTGGAAGGAAAAGAGGCTTCAAATTCCAACTAGGTAGTTTTTTTTTTCCAAATAGTGCTGATATGCAAATTTTCCTGAGAGCCACATGCTATCATGGAGATTCCAGGCAAAAGCTATTTGTAACGTCCACATGCCAGAGTACACATCAAATGGCAAGATAAAAATCTGCAATGATAAGATACTGAGCTGGGACTTTCATCCAGGAGATGATGCCAGGACAATAGCACAAAAGCTGTGATGAGCTGGTTATATATCTGGAATAGAAGACAAAGATTGAAATTGTGCAGTTACACAGTAACCTGAAGATGGGAGTGCTGTATGGGGTAAAGGCAGATGAATGCCTGAAAGACAGGCTGCAGTACAATTTCTAGAGTTGCAAACTTGACAGCAGAAGCTGTGAGTTACTGTCAGAAAAGAGTTTTTGTAATTCAAGATCAGGTTTGGGCTGAGCAACAATGTTGAGCATGAAGCCAGAAACAGAAACGAGAGCCAGAAGAGTTTCAGCAGGGAGAAATGCCAAATTTCTGCAACACATTCAATCAACATGAGAAGGATGACTGCGCAGGATACTATGAAGGTCAGTATCCTCAGGTGGGTATGTCCTATGTTTACTTAAGGAGTAGATCAAAAGTCACTTAATCTCCAAACCCAGGTTTTATTGGAATGTAAAATACTAAACTAGAAACACACACAAGTAAGCCTTCCAGTACTTGAAGGGGGACTATTGGAAAGCCGGGGAGGGACATTTTATAAGGGCATGTAGTGACAGGACAAGGGGAAATGGTTTTAAACTGGAAGAGGGTAGATTTAGACTAGATATTAGGAAGGAATTCTTTACTGTGAGGATGGTGAGACACCAGAACAGGTTGTCCAGTGAGGTTGTGTATGCCCCCTCCCTGGAGGCATTCCAGGCCAGGCTGGATGGGGCTGTGAGCAACCTGGTCTAGAGGGAGGTGTCTGAGGTTGGAACTAGATGACCTTAAAGGTCCCTTTCAATAAAAACCATTCTATGATTCTATGAGTCTATGAAAATAGAAAATAACTCTACTAGCCAAGACAGACTGAAATACAAAGTTTAAAACCAATCATCAAATTTCTGCTGTCTCCTTGCAGTGAGGACCTTTTCTTCCACACTTTCCTCCAGCTCAGCACATTCAATAGTTTCCCAGACTGCACACATGCTTGTTTCTGAAGAAGGGTCTTTGCTTTTTTTCTGAATTCCTCCATCTTTCCCTCATGACTGGTCCTGACATCTCCCATTCCCTGCTTTGTACCTTTCCAGAGTCCATCCAAAGAGTTGGTGCAGCCACTCTCTCCCTCCAGATTGTTCTGGCCAAGAAGACATCTACTAGCTAGTCAAATCCAAGGCTAAAGCAATGAAGTAGTACCCTATAAAGCAGAAGCAAATGTTTTGATCAGAAAAAAATTTCCATCTTAATGTCATGTGTTAGTCTCTAGTTCTAAATATACAGATGAGGCTTGATGCTGCTATCATTAGTATCTTTAATTCCTAAGTCCAAAGCCAGACGGCATATGCAAATCCTGTGGAGAATCCTTAAATAATTTGGAGGGTCCAGCCACTTCCATTTGGCATTATCACATAAGTGATTGCATAGGTGTCATCAGCCAAAAAATTTTAGAAAATTTTCCAGCAATGACATGACACTATTAAATGCTATGTGTTGCTGTCCATCCCACTCAGCCTTATGTTTTCTTGAATTAATTTGTATTCCTTAACCTAACATTTATCTTCATTCACTGCAGCTACTGTCAAAAATGATTTCCTCCTGCGTGTATGTGGGTGTAGATGTGAGTGAGTGAGTGTACCTCTTTCATATCTCATTTTAGTTTCCAAAAAGGCCTGCAGAGTGTTTTTTAAAATTGGAATCATTGTGAATAAAATGCCTTTTAATGTCATGAGAACAGCAATATTCCCTCTTGTTCCTCTGTGTCTTTCACTGGAAAATTTATTTTCAGGCTTTTCTGTCTCTTGTTCCAGCTACATCTGGCTTTTGAAAATAGGAAATGACAGATCAGCTGACAGGCTGGAGTCACTAGATTGTCAGCTGTAACATTAGTGGAACAACAAAATTAATCTTGGAAGTTAGCATCCATGGATGAGATTCAGCTGCCTATATTTTACATCAGAGATGTCAAATAACTTGTCCCAGTTTGCAGAAACCTGTTGTTCCAATGTCAGAATCCTTTTTAGTAAAAACAATTTCCAGCATGCACCTTTCTTCCACTTCTCCCACTGTTATTAATAGCTCATCTTCTTGTTAGAGTGTACTGCTATAGAAAATTGTCACTTCAGGTTGAAATATCATCTTATATAGTCTCTCTCTCTCTCTTTTTTTTCTTTTTCCATATTTGGGAAGACTGAGTGCCTTTTAGTAGCCTGTAGAGTGACAGAAGTCCTTAAATCCTTCTCAATGGAAACTAACACGTATTGTCAACATACAGAGACGAAAGCCTTTTCTCCTTCAGAAACAAATTCAAACTCTTAAATTACTCTCCTTTTCCAATTCTGCAATTTGTATGATTTGTATTCATTTTCCACTCACTAATACAGGAATATTACATTCTTTCTACTGTGCCCCTTTTTCCTAAAGTCATACAGTGATCAGCTTTCTCATCCTGTGCTGTTTTGCCATTCTTATCATCAATATACATTTGCTTTGTAGACAACATCTCCATACATGTTGCAGAACTTATGACACTGAGAAGTGGCCCAGCTTAGCAGGTGAATGTCTTAGGGAGTTAACAGTACTCACAGTTTCAGCATAGATATATGGGTAAATTTAACAGTCGTTGGAGTGAAACACAATATGGATGGCATGGTAGAAATCTGTATTTAAGGCTTCTGGTAGTAATTTCTTTTGACTTTTTCAAACTCTGCCTTCAGGTATATGCAATCTGAATGAAGATATTGAAATAAGATAGCTGGGGGGAAAAAAAAAAAAAAACATAAAAAATTGACCTATCATATATTCCTTAAACCTTTTCAAATGAAGTATTTCTGAGTTTTGAAAAACAAAAATTGTTCATAGAATAAGGTAACCTAACAGCAATCAAATAAGCAAAAAAATAAATAAATAAAATAAAATCAAACAATAACAACAAAAGCACCAAGAAAAACAAAAGGGAGTGGAAAGATAACATATTTAAACAGATAGAAAATGGAAGTTAATTGCCCATCAGTACTGTCTACATCCCTGTTTGTGTGCTTGAGGGTGATGCTCAACTCACATGTTATACATTGACTTAATATAATTTATTATAAATCAAGGTATTACTGAGTTTTATATCAGGTAAAGATCAGGCATATGGTGCATCTGTTTTGAATAGCATGCAGAATGGTTCCTTTTATCTTTTTCTTTTCATCTTGATACAAAATACCTTATGCATCATATAAAGTACTTTTTATAAGAACTTAGTTTCATAGGGAAAGATGACATTCCTATTCTTTTTCTTTCTTTTTTTTTTCTTTCTCTCTCTCTCAGATTCAATGTATTTGTCTTCTGAAAGAAATCCTACTTTTTTTTTTTTTTTTTTTTTTTTTTTTTGCTTTCTCTGCACAATATGGTTTTATAAAAGTCTACAAAAACATTTTCAGTGCTCACACTAAGAGATGTTTGTAAAATGCCATGTAAAGTAAGCCATCTGCATGGTAAAGTAGCTCTGCAAATCTCAGGAAAGTTACTGTATAAAACTGAATGTACTCAACTGGTGTTAATTATCTTAACTGATGTGAAGCTATCTATTTTGTAGATCACTTCTGTAGGGCACTTTTATTGAATAATTCTGCTCTTTATTACCATTCTATAGCTGATTATAACTGAGAGAATCATAGAATCATAGAATCATAGAATCACAAGGTTGGAAAGGACCTACAAGATCATCTAGTCCAACCGTCCTCCCATTACCATAGCTACTGAAAAACCACTAAACCATATCTATCTCTTAGCTCCTTATCCAGATGCCTCTTGAACACTGCCAGGGCGACTCCACCACCTCCCTGGGCAGGCCATTCCAGTGCCTGACCACTCTCTGAGAGAAATGACCACTCTCTGAGAGAAAATGACCACTCTCTGAGAGAATATATTGTTATCTCTAAAATACTATAACCATGGTGCTGTCCTAGAGCAGAAATAACCATATACCTATCCATTGCTTTTTTTCTTGCTGTGGTGTCACGGAGTTATCTAGATCAATCTGTGTCCATGACAGGGGAGGGGGCAGTAGGCCCGTGGCCCCCCGGCCCCCTCAACAAATGGGAAGGGAAAAAGGGAAAGGGGTAGGGAGATGGGAGTTCAAGGGAACAAACGGAGCAGCGGCAACGATCTGAGGAGTAAAACTTATTTACTAACTATGATATCGGAATGCAAGATAACACACTATAATACAACATAATTAGAATTGAAGCTAATAAATCAAATATAATGAGAGAGAGAGGTTTCCAAAGACCAAGAAGCCTACTTTGAAGTTGAAGGCGCTGCGGCTTGGAAGCACACCCACACCCGCTGCCAGGCAGTGAGAGAGAGCGAGCGTCGTTTTCCGTGACATATTTTCCCTCTCTGACAGCGAGGTCCCCTGGGATGTGTAGTACTTCTTCTCTGTGCTCCACACAATGTTATGATGTGGAATACCAATAGCAAAAATTACAAAACTATGACTTGTGGAAACATTGTTTCCTTTCTCCTGGTTTTCTTCTCTTCCTTTTTCCTCTATTCAAGACAAAAAATAAGAAGACAGTACCTATTGCGTAATATTTTCTAATAAGGAAAATGACAATATCTATTTCCCAACATTTTCTAGTTTTAGATCGATAGCCACTGGAAAAACATGATATAACAAATACTCCTATAACAATTAGAAAGTTTTTATCAGAATTTTCAAGCTTTCTGGAATTTGATATGGTCTAAGGAAAAAATTCTGGTAGTCAGACCTCTTGGATTAAAACTCACTTTCACCAGGAAGGGACAATAATAACAGCTTTTTAACTTGTTGTTCAAACTGATTTGATATTAACATTTTTGGGGGGCCTCATGTTGAGGATTTGGTGTGAATGTTTTCAACCTGTTTTGATGGTCAAGGTGAGTGGTGAGGCTCATTAGTTCCTGAATATTTTTCGCTAATAAGTTGAAGGCATCCTACAGAGAAAACTGATCCCTGTAGACATTTTCCCTACTGAAGGCCTTTGATATTTCAACGGTCTATTTGAAAGGTCAGTAGAGAAATTAGTCGAACATTCGAAATTCTTTCAAGGCTAAGAATATAACTTTTACTAATATAAATTCTGTTTCTCATTACACAGGTTTTTATCCACACTGCAGCCAACATCCTCAATAATAGCCTGTATAT
The DNA here is from genome assembly GCA_030625065.1 of Alectoris magna. Lineage (NCBI taxonomy): Eukaryota > Metazoa > Chordata > Aves > Galliformes > Phasianidae > Alectoris > Alectoris magna. Next base: position 80,428,454 of record CM060562.1, on the reverse strand, counting down.
ATGAGAGATAAGAGGCCCTGAATTTGAAATAATAAGGTAATACTTTTCATTCAAACAAAGAAACATTTCATCTCTTGCAATTCATGTAGCACACAGCTTACTGTGAGATTCAGTTGCTGACAGCATTTTGTGACAAAAAGATTTTTTGCACTTTTCCTAATGCCAAGAAAGCTATCACAAACTGCTTATTGGCCAGACGTTTGGAAAACTATCATTGCTGAATTACAGTTTGCTAGCACGTGAAAATTTGATGGTGAAACCACAGTGTTTTTCATCATACATTAATTCTGATTTTGGTATTTATCAAGATAGCTAATAGTTGCATAGAAATAAAAGCTCCCTCTTCTCTAGAGATCTTGTCTGAATTATTATCAGGCTGAAGAAACAGACACAGAATGCATCATGGCGAGGTTATATGCATTATTCAACTTGAATGTTACACGGTAATCATTGAGGAACAATGGCTCTGTGAAGCCATAACCGTAGAGTAGTATCGCATTAGATCTTACATTACTGCTGCTTATGAGGATATCCAAGCTCCCTTTTCTCTTATATTACGGCTACTAAAGTCCTGATCCAAGAAAGCACTTCAACTAATTCTAAACACTGAAGAGAGATTATGAAAATAGTATATAAATATTTGGAACAAATAGAAAATTTGAATTGTTTTAGATGGAGAAACCAGATGAACTACTAAAATATGGAAGCATAATCAATTCATTCAAATTATGTAGTATGTATTACATACATATATTTAAATGTTATATTTTGAAATCATTGGCTTATAAACATGATATAAATCATACACGGATAACCCAGCACACAGGGACTGCTTTCCAGTAATATTGCATGTTATTAAAACCATGCCTAAAACAAGTACAAAAAACTCAGTTCTATAACAGGTATAATCCCTTTGAAATAACTTGAAATTGTATGAAATAAATGCAGAATCTAAATATGTTTTAGGCCCAAATTGTTGCTTCTATCTATTCACAATGACTGAAAATTCAGACTGGTATGAGAATAGAGATTGAACTGACTTTTTGTTCAGTGCTTTCAGTTACTCTGTAGTAACTTGTACCTTTGGCACCATGTAGGAAAGGGTAGGTGAGCTTCGTGAATTAAATACAGAAGGTGGAGGAGGTTGGGATGAGAGGTGGCTGAACAGAATGCCAGAGGTGAAGATCTGAAGGAGGTACAGAAAGTGAGGTGCTAATGGGATTCTACAAAACAAAGGAGATGAAAGTATCATCTCTGAAAGGAGAAATGAAGAACTTCTTTTTAGTGTATATAATCAACCACTTATATTTTTTTTGCCAGGGATTCTTTCCATTCTGATTCATGCCTGTGGCCTTCAGATGACATCAGAATCCACTTGCACTCTTGTTACACAGAAGCTTACTTTCACCACAACCTTAAAAGTTTTCCTTATGATTTTATTGTCATAGTTTTTCTTCCTTTTCCCTTTAATTTCCTCCTTGTTGCCAGGACATAACAGTCTGGAATAAATCTGTTGGAAGTCTGGAATTAATGATAGCCTTCTACAATGAAATAGTTTGCTGGATTCTTAGAACAAGGAAGAAAGTACAAGAATGTGGTAAATCTTCATGTGATGAGAAAAAGTAGCAAGATAAGTATTTTAGTTAAAGATAACACTGACAGAGTTCCTTGAGGTAGTTAATCATCATCTATGCTCACCCTGTGTCTTTGAAATTCATGTGTCCAGCACTACCTCGTGGGTTCTACGTACTTTCTCAGCTACTAAACTACAGTCAATAGAAATCCTTAAGGAGGAACAAGAGAAAACAAGTAGTTTAACTGGAATGGCTTGAAGATTCTGAAGAACCATACATTCCTGTTTTTCCTCTTTGAACCCCTGAGAGATTCAAGCATCTTAACAGTTATAATGCAATAAGCATAATCTGGTACTTTGACAGGCATCAAGAATTTATTTCTTTTACTGCCGCGTTCCAAGTTCTCTCCTTACAATGAGTTTTCACCAAGAATCTCTTCAGAAGGAATTTCTTTTTGTGCCAAAGTTAGAAAATCGGTCTTTCCCTACTGAAGAACAGTGAATTCCATATTTATATCAGACATTTCTGAATATATGTTTTAAAATCTGTGTATATGAGTACTCAGAAACTGTAGATAAACATTTATTATTATTCTTTTTTTTTCAGTAGAAATTGTCAAACTCTTACTTAAGCTTACAAATACACTTTGTATTCTAAGAGACTTGGTTCCAACAAGTAAAGAAAAAAATGTCTGAAAAATAACTTACTAGACAAATCTGCAGAAGTTTTATGACAATTACAATAGTTATAGTTATATGGAGGTGCTAAAACACGTGAGCCGTGGATAGATGTTTAATTTTTGAAATTATTTTATTTTCGTTATAAAAACAACCCAGAAACTGAAAACACTGTGTTCAACCCTGTTCAATTACATGTTCAATCCTAAAAGCCGCTAGGCTCCACTTCGGAAGGAAGCTTCAAAAAATAATGCTTTACCCTATGGCAGAGAAGAGTATAAATCAAATACACTCAGTTTATGGAAAAAAAAAATAAAAATCCATAAGCTTCAGGAAAAAAACAGAATTCTTTTGCTTTTTCTCTTCTACTTTTTATTTTCCTGCATAACCCAGACTTTTTTTTTCAATCCGTGTCTGAGCCATCAAGTAGAAAACTTGATGAAAGCAAATATCAAGTTCATTGTATCTACAGGAACACACACTGTGTTGAATAATGTTGTTGTTACCCTTTCTTCAATGTAAATGAAGATGACTGTAGGATACTTAACAAGGCCTAGACTATTTAGTAGAAATCACAGCTATCATATATTAATTTCAATTTTACAGGAAATTATCTTTTTGGGAAATGATCTAACTATTTTCTAGATTTTGAAGGAAGGTGTGTTTGAATTAGTTTTCTTTGGAGGGCTAGAATTTCAGCAGGATATATTTTGCAAAATTACTATGGTTGCTTTTCAGTTTTATATTAAATTTGTTCTGCGTTTTATCAACCACATAACCCTATTTATACTGATTTGGAACTGGGTTCATTCTTTCTCTTTACACAGGCAGACTTATTAGTTTTAAAATGATTTATTCTTCTTGAAGACCTCTCTTCAAGAAGAGATTGCTCTCAAATTTTGGAAGTTTTCTTAGCTTTTTGTCTAATGAGTGATGATACATGGAAACAATACATGGCTTGGTAAGCTCATATCAGATGTCAGAGTTTAGACTGCGGTCCAAATTCTCTGAAAGATATCCATTGGTTTGAGTGCGTTCTACATGAGACTCTAAAGATCACCCTTGTGCCCAGAATAGATCCAAGGAGTCCCAAATGTAACACGCATTTTAACAAGCTACTTCAAACTACTGTTTTGAAGCTCCAATCACTAGAACACAGATGTGGAGAAGAAATAGCGGTACCACAAATATTCTTCCAGAAAGGGAGAGAGTGTTGAGAGAACTCCTTATTTCAGACTACATTACAGAGTGGGAGAAATGAGTCACTAACAGAAGACAGTAAGAAGGTCCATATTTCAGTGGTTGTGATAAAGAGGTACAGATAAAGGCAAGTGCTTCTGTACTTGGGTAAAAATAAATTTTACATTATGAATAGGGTGATATTAAAGTAACCCCTGGACATAGATTAATCCTGCATAAAAGTTAAGGTTTCAGAAACAGATAGAGTGAAAAAAATTGTGTTTTCTTTTTAATGGTAGCCCAAATTAGACAGACTATTCAATTATTCAGATTTACTGTGGAGATTTTTATGTCTTGAATTATTCCTACCTGTTCTGTCACTTTCCTCTGAATCCGACTTGTGCTTGTCTCTGACTTCAAACTGACAGTTTTTTTTTTCTCGTTTCTCATCAAGATGAAATTTGTCTTCTCCATTTTTATCATTGTGATCATTTTGTCTCTGCCTTTCTTTATGTTTTACTTTACAGTTGCACAGAAGGCATGGTTTACTATTCTGAGCTTCTTTACAGATTCAGTGTGTCAATCTTTTATCTTGTCAGGTGAATCTCTAAAGCTGCCATTTGACTATATTCCCACAGAAGTTTCAGACTGTATAAATTGAGCTCATTCATTCATACCAATGAAGAAGATTTTTGCTGAAATAATAGTTATTTTAAAATTTTCTGTATGGCCATCACTCGGGTGTGCATGCACACAGTCCTCCCATTATCCTAATAGGATGCATGTTGACATACCAATAATTTATTGTATAAAAGATAAACCATCTTTAAATGCTGTTCATTCAAAAGAAACATCAGGCTTTTAATGCCTTGTCAATAAAGCAGAAGAAAGACTAGTCTCATGCCAAGACAGTGCTAACCAAGATAACCAGCACTACTTCATTAATGTCTGTCCCCCCTCACTTTGTGCACACAGCCAGCTCAGGAGTCCCAGTGCCACAGTGCATTTCAGATGAGGTTAGACTTTGTCCCAGCTTCTTGGTCAACTGGTGAGCTGTGGCAGAAAAACAAACAAACAAACAAACAAAAATCAGCAGTGAGAAGCATTTGGGAAAAGGCAAAGAAACCTTTGTTATATGGACTGATGATACTACAGTTCAAATATTAAGCATCGTGCAGTCAGAAGTATCATTCTTATGACAACAGATAATGCTATGTGAGGAGAAGTAGGACTACACTAAGAAATCTTGCTCATGCAAAAAGCTGCAGGAAGATTATGAAGCACTTGATATTTACTGCTTGTAGTATAGCAGCAGTATTAAAAAAAACATTTCCTATTCAGAAACCTCCTAGAGACATGCTGCTTAGCATATTTCCAATTCATGTTAGCTGTTTCACAGTGCTCTATGCATTTCACATTATCTGCATGCGTAATGGATTGGTGTGTTATTTAGTAATCCTTGTTAGAGCTTACAGACTCTATTCCCTCCTTCATCTTCAACTCCTGGGAGACTGAGATGTACTGATCCAAAAGTAATGCCATGTATTTTATTATATTGTTTCACAGTATTGTAGGTGGATGTTGGTGGCATTCCAACCAAGGCCATTCTATAATTCTGTGATAAAATAAAATAAAATAATTAAAGTACTCTTCAGTTGTCTTCACTTTACAGCCACAAACTAGGAAAAGCTGTCAACAGTCTACAATTTCTAAACAGGTAGTTAGACAAAGTAGCAGATAACTATTAGGACTGCCTGGGATAGCAGGGGAGATGGCAAGGTATTTTCTTAGGAACAGGCTAATAACACACATTCCATATTTAAAGGGAGATCTCTTATGTGGTCCACTTGAACTCATGGCTATGTATGTTCACACGTCCTCACGTAGAAGTGACCTTCACGCAGAATCCTGTATGCAAGAGTCAGTAACACAAAGCTACAGTGTGTGCAGTAATTTATTGGTAGACAACATTACTGAGAAGTAGGTTCCTGTTCCGGACATATCAGTGCTCTTTCTTGTCTGCTTCCCATGCAGAAGTTAAATCATTCAAGCATTTCTTTATTTTTCTTCAAAAAACTAAACCAAACCAAACCAATAAAGAACAAAAGAACAAAAAAAAATTGCTGCTCCTTTGTTTTTGCGTATAGTCTTGCTTGAAATGTTACATGACACTGACAATATCTTAATTTTTTTTCCCCAAACATTCACTGGAAGGATTTGTAGAGCAGAACAAGATTTATATCACAGCAGATAATGCTTTGCTGACTAATTCTTTATTGTCTTACATCTGTGGAAGGATTTTGTACCTTTACAAAGTGTATGTATATTTTTATGAAGGAAATTTGATTCACTGCACAAGTGTGAAGACTATTCTAGTTGCAAATCAGAACAGTGAATATAAATCTGCTTTTCTCTTATGAATTAAATTAAGTGTCCATCATTAATATTTGTAGAAAAAAAAATCATCCAAACATTTTCTGTGTAATCCCTTCTAACATGGAAGGGAATAAAACCAGTAGCTTGTAGCCCTTCCAAGTGATATTTTTTCGGGGATGCAAGGGAATGATTCATAATAAGACATTTAACTACAGAGGAAACATATTGAGAATGTAACTCAGCATGGGTACAGGAATGGAAGGTCAGCAGAGTGTGCTTGCTACTTTCCAAGTAAAGAATTTGTCCAAAAAAGTCATGATTTCACAAGTGTAAAGTCTATTAGCAAAAGCTTTTGATGACTTCATTTTGAAGGTATTAACCATGAAAGGTACCCCTAGACTTCTGAAATCTTGCCAAGATCCTGTAACATCTACACTTACTACATTTCCTCTTGAACATACTCTTGGCAAGCTGGCTTGTTGAAAATGGGGAAATAACCTCTTAGCCAGGAATAATGGCCAACCACTGACTCTAGTCTCAGCAGTCTGTTCCAAGCGTTTTTTCGTTTCATAGTAAATCAAAGCATTCACCAGAAAACAAATGACATATTCAACAGATAACATTGCCATTTTAGGCTAGCAACCATCTGTGAATTTAAGGTCAATGAGTCTATGAACACAACTAATAACAACTTTATAATGTCACTTGATACCTGCATCTGTACATCACAGTGGAAACTAATGGGTGTGACCCCCTTGACAACACTACTGGAAAAAAAGAAACAGCATAAAAATTTACACAGTGTTTGAACTGAATGAAACAAATACAGAACCCTCTTTCTCTTGCATGAATTAACCAATCTATTTTCCTAGGAAAAAAAAAAATATATATATTATTTTGTTTATTTGGCTTGCTTTTCTCTTCCATGCCACTCACTGTGTTATACAATGAATTTGTCAGTTTTTCAAATGAGTTTACTATCTAGACACTAAGCAAGCAAGTTGCCAAACATTCAGTGTCACTTGTTGAACACAGGTGTTGGATAGTTTCTTGAAAACCCTTGAAATGTTTCATACATGCACACTGACTTCATAGAATAACATCGTTATTTATTATTGTTGTACTTTGTCAAACTTTATCACTTTGTGAAGCTTCTTTTCAGCAGTTTTAGTTTTAAGTTAATTATACTGTTACTTTCTTGAAGAAAGCTGCTTTCCACCAGCGAATCTGACCAGCTTTACTAGCATACTTAATGGTAGACTTTTCAGCATACAAAGGTAATTGTATTCCCTCCTTAATTAACATGGACCAATCCCAGATTAAGTCTGTTAAATCTCACTCTAGAGCCCTGAGAGAAACATTGAGACTAGTTTCTTCCTGTATAAACAAAAGTTTGCTTCTTTATAGGGTGTCTGCAAAAGGGAAGGGTTCCTGGTCTGTGTTCACCTCCAATTCACTCAGGTATCTTTTGGAAGAGTGCTCATCAACAAGAGCCCAAACTGTGCAAAGTGTACTAATGTTCAATAATCTAGACAACAGTAAACTGGTAACTGAGCCAATGTCTAGGTCCTTCTCAACCAGTAAATATGCATGCTGGCAATTGTTCTAACACATTGTACACTTGGTGTACATGTAATCTCTCCTTATTTTACAGTAAGAGAATTTTCAGATTGTATTTGTAACCTTCTTTGTAGTCTTAAAACCTTCAATAGCTCGGAGTCTTCTACTGTACATCTGAGAAGCCATTTCTTTACTGCTCTGAATATTATTTTTAACCCTGGTTATGAATAGGAGGTGTTTTGTCTTCTCCAATGTCTCTATTTTTTCTTCTAGTGGGAACCTCCCTTTAAAACATCTTTCTTTTTAGTTACGGTCATTCTCAGCTTGGTCTCGTTCAATTGAAGAACAATACTGCTTTCTTTTGAAAGATCATGGATTTTGTAACAACCCAGAGCCAAGGTGTGCCAACACGGAATATATTCAAGAAAAGCAGAGAAATACCCCTCAATTAATACGTACACATAGAAATAAAACATTCTGACCAAGATTCTCATTGGATTCTTCTCATCACTGCCTGAAAATTGAAGAAATGTATTGCAGAAAAACTACTACATTAAAACAAAATAATAAACAGAAATAAAGTCCATAAACAGTCAATGAATGAAAAGGGAAACTTCAACAGTTTGGAACATGTAAAATTTTTCACAGTGTTTATAATGCAGGAACAAAAATGTGTTATGGAAGATAAAAATATCCCTGCTTTCTGTGAAAATGTCTGGGTTTTGCATTCGGCAATCTAGATGTAGGTATGATGTTCCACACCGGTTTTAATATTTATCAAAGTTATAGGTCCTGCAAGTAATGAATTCTGCTCAAGAAAGTATTATACATCACAATTACGAAGAAAGCTGCAAGACTTGTATAAGACAGAAGTACAAATGTTACTCTGTTTATGTGAGCTGTTGCATCATGATTTGCAAAATGTAGGAAATTCTGAGAGGAAAGTTTCCCTCATGTCTGTTTATCTACTACTGCCATAATGTCATTGAGTTTAAATCTCTCATATGTCAAAACTTATTTTTTTTATTTTTTTTAAATTACCTGTATAGTCTGCTAATAACACAGATTAGTTTGCTTCTGCTTTTTCATTCTTCAAGCTGCAACCATTTATTTTGGGACATTTTCAGATGTTTTCTCTAGCCTTCCCAACCTAAAATAATAGGGTTACAAATGGGATTATAAATGCGGATTGGCTCACCAGTTGAGGAAGCAGCTGGGGTCCACATAAAACTGTTAAACTCCTGGGAGACTGAGATGTACTGCAAGACTAGCTTCAGATTTGATAGCACATATCCCATTATCGTCAGGAAAGTTTCATTTACATGGCACTGAGTATGAGGACCTAAAAAAAAGCCAGCAGAGAGATCTCATATAGGGCATGAATTGCATCTGCACTAATAATATCAGCTCAGCTTTGTGAATAGATCCCTTGGGCCTCATTCAGGATAAATGAAATTGATCTTCCTGCTCTAGTGACAAATCTATACCTTTGACTCAAGTAATATACTTCTTACACTGTTAACAGTTAATGTTAAGAAAAGCCTAAATGTTCAAGGGGAAGTTAGGAGAGGAAGAATGTTTAAGTTACGTTCTGCCGCTCAAAATGATAGTTTGTTCCACCTTTAAAGGGCCAGAGTCACTACTGCTCAGCATGACTCAAGAAGATACAATGGACAACATCCATGTGAACATTAAACTTTGAAAATAAACAACTACAAATTGTTGGGTACTGGCTTAATCCTGGTGAGTCTCAAACTGAAGTAAGTTTTTCAATATTCTCCTTTCATAGTAGGCCTCCCGCTGGATTAGTGAGATTGAGCATAATGAGAAGCAGCAACTTTGATCCAACTCAAATTCAACATACATGTATAAGTTGAATGAAATGTCTATTTATAAAATAAAGTGCTTCAGGATGACAGTGATACACAGTGAGAAGAGCCAATTAGGTGATGCAACCAAAATAACAGGCACTGTCAATACTTTCATCCTGTTAGATCTTCCTTCATCAACACAGATCAGAATGCCATCTACATTTTTACCCATGTTGTTCCATCTATCACAGAAGGGCTAAAACAGTGACAAAATAACTGATTGTGTAGGGAGACGATCCTGGCAGCTACATTTCCAATACCAAAGAGTAGAAGCAATGGTAGGTTGTGGATGACAACACTATTTCTTACAAAGGACCTGAACAGAGAAGCAAACCTTACTTTGCAGTGGCAAATTCTATCCTTTGGGATATAACTTTCCTTCATGACCATAAAATATTTCTCCACCATGAGCACTAAATGTGGTTTTGCTAAATTTAAATGCCAGCAATAACACTCTTTGCAATTCTTTTTCCTGGCTCCTTTCACTCATTAAGCTGTTTGAACTTAGTTTAATATGTTTAATATTCACATAAAAGGCCCTGCTGTAAGCATGGCTATAATCGTACATTTGAATAGCTTCTTCTATGTCAAGAAAAACTGAATCAAGGAAATCTGGCTACAATAACATGAAGGAAAAATTTCATGTCACTAGCAGTACTTTCTTACTGATTATTGGCCTTTGTGTTGCACCAAAAATCTTCATTATATTAGCCCTCCTTCTCCATTAAATACTGAGAGAGCTCAAGGAGGGATAAAGTATCAAACACTTTACATTTTATTGCAAGATATCTGTGAAATAATTTAAAAAAAATCAGATTTAAAGCATAAAGTTTTATATCATTAACAGTTTTCTCTCATATTCATAATTCATGTGACAAATCTAATGATTCAGAAGTTGAAATTATAACTTAACCTCTGAAAAAGCAATCTGTGAAGAAGTCAAGGGAGGAAGGTATTTTTCATGATCACTGGGAGGGATATTACAACACTCCTGTCTCCTTGTTGTCTCTTTCTTATTCCTATCTTTTTTTTGTCTTCTTCACAGAGAAATCAGATGATCACTAAAGAAAAGCAGCTAACTGACCATTGACCAGAGGTACAATCCAGATGAATTCATCAGCTTGAGCTAGATGACAGACACCAGAAAATAGAGGCCAGACACAAAAATGTAAGGGACAACTAAACTAGGGAAAATGTCTGAAAGAAAAAGGCAGAAAACTGAACCTTCCTCTCTACTATCCTTTCATAGAATCAAGGAATCACAGAACCATGGAGTCATAGGATCACAGCAAGTTTTGAGTTGGAAGGGACCTTTAAAATCATCTAGTTTCAACCCCCCTGCTATAGGCAGGGTTGCTTGCCTCTAGACCAGGCTGCTCACAGCCCCATCCAGCCTGGCCTTGAATGCCTTCAGGGAGGGGGCATCCACAACCTCTCTGGGCAACCTGTTCCAGTGTCTCACCACGCTCAAAATAAATAATTTCTTCCTAATATCTAATCTAAATCTACCTTTTTCCAGTTTAAAACAATTTTCCCTCATCCTGTCGCTACATGTCTTTAGAAAATGTCCCTTCCCAGCTTCCCTGCAGGCCCCCTTCAGGTACTGGAAGGCCACTACAAGCTGCCTCTGGAGCCTTCTCTCCTCTAGGCTGAAGGGCCCCAGCTCTCTCAACCTGTCCTCATAGGGGAGGTGCTCCAGCCCTCTGATTATCATCATGACCCTCCTCTAGACCTCCTCCAAAACTCGATGTCCTTCTTGTGTCAGGAGCCCCAGAACTGGATGCAGGACACCAGGTTGGGTCTCATGAGAGCAGAGCAGAGGAACAGAATCACCTGCCTCAACATACTGGTCACACGGAGTCACAGAATTGCAGGGGTTGGGAGGGACCTCTGAAGGTCATCTAGTTCAACATCCCTCTAAAGAAGATTCTCTACAGTAGGTTATACAGGAAAGTGTCCAGGTAGGTTATGAATACCTCCAGAGAAGGAGACTCCACAACCTCTCTGTGCAGCCTGTTCCACAGCTCTTTCACCCTCACAATAAAGAACCTTTTCTTGATGTTCAGATGGTACTTCCTAGGTTCAAGTTTCTGCCCATTGCTCCTTGTTCAAGTCATTGAGCTCCACTGAAAAGAGCCTGGTCCCATCCACTTGACTCCTACTCTTTAGATACTTATAATCATTGATAAAATTCCCCTCTCAGTCATCTATTCTTCAGGCTGAACAGTCCCAGATCTCTGCCTTTGCACATAAGGGAGATGCTCCAGGTCTCTCATCATCTTTGTAACCCTCTGCTGGACTCTCTTCATAAATTCCCTGTCTTGAACTGAGGAACCCAGAACTGCACGCAGTACTCCAGCTAAGGCCTTACCAAGGCAAAGTAGAGGAGAGTCATCTTGTTGATCTTCTGGCCAAGACCTTTTTAATGAATCCCAGGATACCATTGGCCTTCTTGGCCACAAGGGCACACTGCTGGCTTGTAGTCAACCTGTTGTCCACTCGGACATCCAGGTTCTTTTCCTCAGAGCTCCTCATAGCAGGTCACCCTCTAACCTGCATTGACACATACAGTTATTTCTCCCCAGGTGTAAGATTCTGCAGTTCCCCTTGTTGATCCTCGTCAGGTTTCTCTCCACCCAACTCTACAGCTTGTTCAGGTCTTGCTGAATGGTAACACAGCCTTCAGGTATTTCAGCCACTCCTCCCAGGTGCACATCATCAGCAAACATGGTGAGGATGTACTCTATCCTTTCATTCAGGTCACTGATGAAGATGTTGAACATGACTGGACCCATCACTGACTCCTAGGGAACACCGTGACCTACAGACCTCCAACCAGACTCTGCCACTGATCACAACTCTTTGAGCTCTGCCAGTCAGTCAGTTCTCAATCCACCTTACTGTCCTCTTGTCTATCCCACATTTTCTTCCTTCAAAATCTATTGTTGTATACCACATTTAATTACCATCCATCTTCTTTCCCTGCCCTCCCCTCCTCCATTTTTTGACAAAATTAAAAAAAAACTTGAGTGTTTTGTACTAACATGCATTTTCTTTTCTATAATTTTTTGTCATGGTTTGGTGCTGTTTTTTTTTTGTTTGTTTGTTTGTTTGGTTGGTTGGTTGGTTTTTTTGTGAATGGAAGTGGAAAGTTAAAACTAGGATGACAGTTAATGCAGGATTTCCTCTTTATATCCTCCAGTAGTAGCTAGTCAACATTAACAACTGAGTAGCTCCTTGGCTTACATTAGAACCACACTTTTCATTAGAAAAATTAAACAGTGTTTTGGATCTCAATTACTAACTTGTATGTGTTTGCTAGAAGTGAAATGATTACTTAGACTTTGACAGCAAAGTAAAATAATGAGCTCTTCTGTAGATTGTGAAATGGTTTCATAATGACATTAAAATAAAATCAAATTAAAGAAGAGCACTACCAGACCTCCATAAATGTTTCTCTGCAAATCCTGAACACTTCGGCTTTCTGCCAGGGTTTTAGAATCTGAGAAAAAGGATGAGGGCAATTTCAGGCCTCATTACTGTGCCGTATTTTTTTTTCAATTGTCAGCTGATATAATACATACATTTACCTGTTAATCCAGACATAAAAAGTGTATTTCTCCATCAAAGAAACCTTTTTAGAGAGACAAACTCTGCCTTATTTCTAGAACTGAAAGTAAAACAAAAGTCACTGGTACATGTCCATTGAAAGTGCTGATATCTTACAGAGGAGTTAGCTAATAACACAATTACAGACTACACCATTTATAGCCACGATAATTATATTTGCCCAGCACTTTCTATTTTATACTGAATAGATGATACAACAAAAAACTAAAATGTCTCTTTTTCCTTTCCTCTAAGGTTAAACATTTTATTCTTCCATTGTAAATTTTCCCCAGAAACTGAAAACACTTTTAAGAATTTTGAGAGCTTACCTAAACCTTAAATCAAAATAAAAAGCATACTCTGCAAAAATAACTTGGTTTTCTGCCAAAACAGGGTATTCTTATTTATCCAGACTAACTCCCTTGCACCCCCAAAAGTTGTGAAAACTATGAGAGAACTCATATCTGAGGAACCAAGGAATTCCTAGCATCAGCTCCATTGCCTGCACAGATGCCAAAATCCTCTGGGTGGGCTGCAGAATAAACTCAGAAACTTTCAAAAGAAGAATGGAGAAGAATCAGGTCCTCTGTGGAGGACAACACAGTTATTAATAACTATAGTGTGTGACGTTGTGATTCTGGGCTGGAGTCTTCAGACCAGATTTATGGGAAGTGCAACAGAGATGAATGGATACTCTTTAATTAATGATGGAGGAACCAAATGAATTTAGAACTGACAAGTGTTACTTCCTTTTTCTGGAATTACTGTTGTTTCTTCCTATGCATAATACTACTTCCAATATTAGTAATGAAAGGAAGCTGCCAAAACAGAATGACTTTTTTTTTTTTTTTCTCAGGAACTTCACTCATGCTCTGAAATATGCACTCGATTAAACTAATTAACAGCATTTCAATGTGTAGCATAAACTTTAAATACCGTCAAGTGCTATTTTTCTCCAGAAGGTTTTGTGCTTCTATTGTCTGAAAATGGGTCCTAACATATCAGCTCAATTTTTCAAATACTCCTTTGACTCAGAATGTATTCAGCAGAGACGTAAAAGTACATGAATAGGCAGTCTTTGCAAATGCCCGCTGGATAAATTTCCATGTCAAAAGACACATTTCTTCACAACTGCCATTATAAGCAGACAATGAGTTTAGAAGACCTTCTCATATGTGGCCAACTGCATATAACTGAACACATCCTTTGCAAACAGCAGTATCTAAACCCCACAGAAGCAGCATCTGGTGAACAGTGCCACACACATTCAACAGGTTTTGTTGTGAGATAAATTGTTGCTCACAAATCTTAATTCTTTAATTCTAGAGATGTAATGAAAGACTGAAACATACTGAGCTAGCAGTACAAACAGTTGTTTTGAAGTGCATAACAGTCTTGCTTGCAAAACATCGGAACCAATTTTGGAGTGGGCTAAAGGGGAAAACTGAAGAGAAAATAGCAGAGTGCTGTAGTCTTGGGTGAACTGGGCTTAGTGGTCTGAAATCTGCCAAGCTGATTTTTATTCTTATTTCAATTGTGCGATTGTTTGAAGGATCACAAACAATTCCAAGATGAGTCGATTTTTTAGAAGTTTTCTTTAGCCCTCTGTTTACAGTTGTTTGTTGTTTTGTTTAAAAATTATATATATTTGAAGACAAACCAAGAGGTAACATCAAAACATTGGCAAATGCATTTCATATAATACGAGGGAATTAAGAGACTCTTTTCAAGAAAACAAAGATGTTTTTTCATATGCTTTCTTTGATATGTTTTCTAAGCTCATAAATGCCCTCTCTCCCATCCAGCAGTCAGAAGAAACATCTTATTTCATACAGAAGCTTGTTTTCTATTTCAGAAATAGTACACTTTGGCTGAGCCATAGCTTGAGAAGGATGTCCTCAGCAGCACACCTACTTTGTAGGGGTTCCCAGACCATACATCTCCACTGCATCAGGACAATGTCAAAGGCGCAGGTCACTTCTCCAGAAAAACTGGAGGCCCAACACTTTATTTTTCTCTTTGTATCCAGGGTGAGGATACATTTCAACAAGTGGTGATGGTACATGTCTACTGTTCATTTTCTTTTTCTGTCCCTGCAGTTCACACTGGGGTGAAAAGCTGACCCAGGCATGTTGATCTCCACAACTCCCTGCATACTGTAATTTTAAGAGCTTGTGCTTCAGGCTGCTGCTCAATTCAGAGCTTCCATGGAGAGTTTGATACCTGTTTTGGGAGTGTCTCCAACTGAAGAGGGGTTTAGTGAGCCAGCTCAACTGAGGCTGATCTGCAGGGCCTAACAACAACATGCTACATCACCATGATTGGTGTCTCCAGCTATAACTTCACAGGAAACCAAGCAGTGACGAATCATTTTCATCTCCTGAGGCCAGCTGGTATAATCCAGTCATATACTGCATAAACCACTTTAGCTACACCAGTCTTTTTAACACCAGGATGGGACGTTTTGATTGCTTTTTGGGAATAGTTTGGGAAAGCTGAAATCAGTGAGGATATAAACCAGAACAAGGCTACCTTTTGGAATGCTGAAAATTAAAGTTAATTACATTACAATGATGAGGCCTGAGGCCTGGCACTGTTGAGCTAATCAGAAAAGATTTACTGTGACTAGAGATGGGTGAGTATTTTTGTGTCAACTGTGTGCACTTGAGATGTGTTTGAAAAATCCCACACCCATCCTTAACTGATACCAAGTCATACTGTAGCCTGGTTCTGTACACTGATTCTGTTCAGTTTTGCACCAGTACCTCCAAGAGGAAAAAGATCTACCAAACATTACAGTTGTGGATAAATGACTTAAAAGAGTAAACATGTTGGTGAATTGAAAGGCTTGGGGAATAAAAAAGCAACAACAAAGTAACAGATCTTGTTTTCTTTGTTGCTCTGAGGAAGCCAGGAGCAAGGAGGGAAACATAAGGAAGAAAGAACACCAGGTGTCTACCTGCCAGCTTCAAAGCTAACAAAGCCACCTGCTCCAGTGGCAGCAGAGAGAACCTCCAATCCTCTTCACATCAGATTGCACGTGCTTTCAATTTTGCCAGACTCTGTTACATCATACATGTATTGTCTTTTTCCTAGTTGTCATAAGAAAGTGCCTAATATGCTTTTCACTTCCAGGCACCTTGCACTGCTGCATATGCACTGGGTATTTTTTTTCCCTGCAGTATGCAATCAATTACTGCAGTGGAAGGATAAGACTGCTTTTGGCTGCATTCCTAGATTTCTTGTAGTGTTAGTTACCTTCTTTGCTCAATAGCCTGAAAAAGTTTTAATCCTTTCCCCAGATATTCATCTGTCCCTGCTTTTAAAAAGCATTTCTGGAGACTGTATCTGTTTTTCTTAAGAATAATTCTTGCATGCTGAAATCACAAATACATATATATATATTAAGATAATAATAATAATAAAATAATAAAAGATCCTGTCCTTCAGCTAGGGAATTTCAAAATCCTTCCAAGCTTACATGTAAATACCAGAGTTCTCTTCTCTGAAATGTGCTTTGCTTCTCCCTTTGTTTTTTGGCCACAGGTGTAAAAAAACAGTCTCATTTTAAGCCTTAATTTTTCTTGGGTCACAGTCTACATGAAATTAACTTATCACTGGTCCAATGTTTTCAACATTATTTCTGGCACTTGCACCTCATTCAATTCTCACCTCTCATTTACCTTCCAACAATGAAAGCAATCTTTGTCTTGTTCTTTTGTAATCTCTAATCGTGCTTAAATCTGTAAGCTCTGAATACAGATACAGTTATTGTTCCCATTGCTTCCCCGATAGTGTAAGGCTTGTTTGGAAATCCAGCATTCCCATCTGGCCAAGGTCTCTGCATGTTGCCTTTTGCCTCGGCTTTTACTTCCTTTTCATGCTCTGTTCTTTGCTGTGGGTCTCACTCATCTGACTGCCATTTCAGTCACTGATTGTGAGAGACAAGCACAGAAGGTGAAGAGCAACCCAAGCACCTCTCCGAGGGGAGGCTGAATGGGTGCGACATGGCTAACACCACGTAATGGTACAGAAAAAGTAAATCTTTCACAGGGAGTCACAGAATCGTAGGGGTTGGAAGGGCCCTCTGACAATCACCTAGCCCAAACTTATGTACATATATGTGTGTGGCTTTTGAGAAAGAGCTGTTCTTTGGCACATTATGTTTCTTTACTTCCCCTTACACTCCTTTCCCACTCTCCTAAACAGGACCGTTTCAGAATCTAACTATGAGCTCTGTACCATCACAACAGATGTTAGCTATTTACAAGCACTCTGATAATACAAGTTCTAAATAATGTAGAAATCCACCTTGCAGGTCTTATAACAGGCTCTCGAACAGATACTGAAAATATTTTGGACTCCCAGCACTAATCAGTAGACAATATTTAAACCTTTTTGACTGGATTTCTGTCATGGATCACATAGATATAAGTTACTTCTCCAAATAATTATAATCATATAGTAGGTTTGTCTGCCTGCTCTGTCATCTCCGTGTAATGTGCGACTGGTCTCTCTTTGTTCTATTCAAAGCATTGTTCTGAAAATGAATGAGAAGTATGTTTTCTGCAGCAGGCCAATGAAGTTTCTTTCTTGTGGTCTGGGATGCAGTTATTGGATTCTCTGCTGGTTGAGGTATGGAAATATTCAGCTCACATATAGCGATGGTCTTAACAGTGTTCCCCTCTCCACCCAGACAATCTTCTGCATGAAACTCGGTTACTGTCAAAACTGCTGTTCCTATGCCAGGTCTGCCAGAATTTGGCGCAGGAACTTAAAAATCACGGGGAGGAAAAATATGCCGAGCTAGAAACAGAAACCTCTTCACTGGCAGGGGTGTTTTAATGGCCATCAGCACACAGTCCAAACTTCTCCTTCATGCAACCCCTGATCTTTCTTCTAAAATTCAAGCAGTCAAAAACATTGGAAGTGGGGTGTGACTGATAGACAGAGCTCATTGACTGCAGGTAGCAGTGAGGTTATGCCTCAGACTGAATTAATCATGTTAATTTGCATTGTTTGTGGCTGCCTGTTGGAAAAAATGCACTCCCAGCTCCATGGAAAACAAAAGCCTGTGGAAGATCATGGGTTTTTCTGTTTTGCTAATCCTGTTGGTGAATCACTCTGACCACTCGCTTAAGCTTACCTTCATTGTACCATTTATCCTCAGCTTTGTGTGGGGAATGGGTGGTATCAGTTTTGTGCCAGGCTGCCCTGCTAACTTTGGCCAGTGGGCATATAGATACAGCCTCCAAACAGCACAGCTTTAAGGACTAATGTGCTATAGACAAAAAGCTATAAATGCCTTGAAAGCAGGGTTTGGCTATCTTTTCACTGATGTGTAAAATAACATAGTTCACACAACGACCATCCACACAGCAACCACGGAACTCTCAGAGCAATAAAAGTATGATTAGGAGTAATAACATGCCTGGTCCCATTCTATATTATCTCTCTATATTAACAGTCTGTATTTTATTCTGAAAAATACTGTTCATTTAAGGTAAGGTCCTGCAATGTCTTTATCAGCCACAAACATAGCCACCTAACTTGTGCTCTCTGGGATGTTGATGACAGATCTGATAATTGGGCAGGACTACAGAATTGGAGTGCAGCTGTTATTTGCTTATTAAAGGTCTCAGAGGAAAAGATACAAATACACACACACACAATTTCAGTGCCTCGTTAATCCAAGATGCCCTCCCCTTAACAGGCTATGCTGCAGCCTGAACTAGGCAGTGCAGTCTTTTCTTGCTTGAGTGAGACAAAAAACTCAAGTGCCCAGTCAAAAATTACTGCTTCTCCAGGTTGCTCATATGGCCTAAGTATTGTGTATTTCAATGCAATAAAATATTGAGATCCCTTTTCTTTTTCCACCAACCAGTACAGTGATTCAAATTAACATTGCAGTGCTGTGCCAGGTCTTTGTCTTGCCTCCATTAGAGGCACTCCTTGGTAGAAGAGATGGCTCCCAAACTGATTTCAAAAGTCTTTGGCAAATGTGTGTTTGCTGGCCCCACAAACAAAAAAACCCTTAATCTCCATATTAGGCAACTGACTTTAAAACCTGTTTCCCTCATCACTTCCCACTGCACAAACTGCTGAAGGTCTCAAAGACAAAATATGTTCATGGAACTGAACATTTCTCTGGCAAACCACTTCTTTGTATCTATTCTCCTTGAAGCTAAAAAACAGGCAAGTGAAAATTCTCCAGATGCCCTGGCAGAAAACACCAATTAAAATCTGCTTTTCCTATTAGACAGGCACTATTCTTAATTATGTCAGTAACAAATGCAGAGCACTGTAACACAGTAAAAAATTTAAATAATTCACCTGTGTAAAAGCATGGACTCCAAAGGCAGATTATCAGACTATTTTGATAAACTGAATAACACACCAAACTGATGATTCTATTTTATTTCCCCTTCCAATGTCATAAAGAAAACTGTGGTACTGGGCAGTATGTCAAACGCATTGACAAAGACTACAGAGCTGTTAGCTACCACTGAGATTCACAGATTTCATGTGAAACTCTTGCTCTTTGAGTCATGTTATAGCTATGCCACTGGTGAGATGTATGATAGGCAAGCAATGACTCTTCCTACATAATATTTCACACACTAATAGAAAAGAAAGCATAAAAAAGCACAGGGTTCCTGATGTAAGATAAGAGGTGTTTTCCCAACCATTGTTTTGCTGTAGTTTGAACTCTGCATTTAGTAACACAGATTTTTCTGTGACTGTATATAGAACTCAAGCTATTCATGTGCAAGGATCTCCATGCATATCATTGGAGAATCACATTTTTCAAAAATTTCTAAGCCCTCGATCCAAGAATAGTCTAGGTATAACAAGTAATTAAGAAAGTATATACCTTGGAATATGTATGAAACAGAGAAAGTGGCAATGGTTATAATTTCCATCCCAGAATCAGATGTGATTTACTAAAGGACAGAAATGACAGAAGAGGTCACCAAAATAATCACATCATTCAGATGAGCGCCAACACAAATTCTTCAGCTTGCTGCTAGAATAAGGAATGGCGTGAGCAAACGAGGGACGTTTTCCTTTCAAAAACCTGTCTTTTGCATGGGCATTTATATAAGCACTTTAGATCTGATCTCCTCTCCTTCTAGGACTGATCCCTATGGTCTGTAATTGCCAACAGAGAGTCATGATCAAGAAGGTCATCAGGACATTGCATCCACCACTTCAGTGCTGACAAGGTTACACTTATGGGCATAGTTAATACTTCATTATCAGCAAATTTTTATCAAGCATGTTATCTTCCAGTTTTCCATCCAATATTTGTTTTTAGTGTTTCTCATTTCCCATTTATGTCTTTCAGGGCATGCTTCGTATCACAACATTTAGGAAAATGAAGTATCAGGGAACACTGTAAGCCTACATGAAATAAGAGAGCTACCAGGGCTGATGTCCTTCTGAGGAAGATCAGGAATACGGGAGCTTTATATTGAAACATCTCTCTCACTTGTCTCTGCTCTGCTGACAGCACAACAGCACATAGAGTATATGCTAACACATGGACCTCAGACTAGGTACCATATTGATAACAGGGATCTGCAGCACCTACTTAAGTATTACTCCCTAGATGATGCTGTGGAGCTAGGAACTATGATGGGCATGTGGCTCAGTTGTGTAATAGTCAATCAGAATGCTTAGAAAGAGCACTGAGGAAGTCAGAAGAGAGATAAGGGAAAGGATTTGAGAGAAAGACATAAAATGCTGCAGAGAAAAGATGGCTAATCTAGTAAGGGCTTAGTCAGGGTCTGCTCAGACACTGGATTAAGCTGTCAGTATCCTTGGTGCCAAAAGATGACAATCCAGCAACACTCAAAACCAATACAGGGAACCCTGGCGGCTTCCCAGCTGATGCGTGATTGGCATCAAAGACTCTTCAGGAGATTTATTAGGGGTGGTGAGCACACTAATGATTCACCTAATGGCACACTAAATCTCAGATATGCTATTTTTGTGTGTTAGCCAATAATTGATTGTTTTATAATTTTAAGCCTTGCATACCTTACTGGCAGACTTTTGTCCAGGATGAGTTAAAGATCACCAAACAAACCGATACAAAATAGGTATTATATTTTATGTCCATATGAGTTTTGATATGAGGAGATAAAGGATATGATGAAAGCCAAGGTTATGAAGCAAAGCCAGGTTTCCACTTTTCTGTAGAACATCAGGGATGTTGCTCCAGATTCCAACCATTGCCCTGAAATAACTTCTCAGCACAATTCCTTGGGCACATGGCTGAGTATTCTCACTGTTTCTCAACTTAATTTATAAATCTAGAGTTTCTCATGCCTTTTGCATCATTTACTTCTCAGTAAGATCATAAATTTAAATCAGACAAATTTAGCATTGATTTCACTGGAAATAATAACTGTCCACTGCTAAGCCGCTTTTAAAACGATTCTCTAGCTTGTGTGCAAGATGCAATTTCTTATTCTATAACATGAGAAACAGGATTTTCTTCCCCTTTAAAAAAAATAGGTATTTTGCTATCTGCGTATTTCACTGCCTTTGCCTCCCACTCATTTTAATCAGCATATTCTCTGAATACGTGCTTTCTCTGAACCCTGTAGCTCCTAGCAGCAGCCTTATCTTTCTGCATATTGGATCAACAGGTATGTCAGATAAAGGTAAAGTTTAGATGACTGTTGTTCTACCCAAAAGGCTTTAGACTGCCAATGGAAATAATTGTCTTTATCAATTGGTGAAAGATACCCAGAAAATCAGATTAAACATAAACTTAAAAGAAAAAAAAATCTACCAACAACAGATTAAGCTACTCAGGAAATAAAGAAGAGGATATTTGCACATTGCTTGAAGTATGTTTATACCTGAATTAATTTGACGAGACACACATCTTAGCCATAAAAAACCCTGGAACATATCTGAGCCTTTTGCATATGCAAATACAATGAATCACTGGTTGTTAGTGACATTCTAAGACATAGGAAAAATCCCTACCTGGCTGCAGACCCTAATCCTGATTGTTTTGTGTGACATATAAACTAGCAAAAATATAGCTCTACCAATTTTGCACATATCCAGAAGTAATTTATTCTGGCATAACATTGCCATTGTTACTGGATGTATGTAACACTTCCAAGGGGCTAAAGGCAATTCTTATTCATTCCTCAGTAAATGCAATTATGATCTGACACAGTGTTGATAACCACCTCAATCTGGTTATAGCTATCATTCATTTACAAGAATAATGAGCAATTCATATTTAGGTGGAAGAAGACCTTTTCTTGCCTTATGTTCAGTATAATGTTGTCAGCAGGACAAAGGACAATGTTATTGCTGTTATGCAATCAGCATGATATATTATATAAATGGTATTCTGTTTCTTTCTTTAATTTGTTAAGTGCTTCATAGTCTTCTCCCCATTGTGCCCACTACTGAGTTTACAGTTTCATACTGCTTGCAGTTTCCCCTGATTTTTTTTTTTTCAGTAATTATTTGCTTATCCCTAGTTTACAGCAGTAAAAAATGGCTTATCTGAACAAAATCTAAGCAATTTTATCTCTTCTTTTCTGTTTCCTAGGCCATTAGACTGATGTGGTGGGATAATCTGAATTTTCTCCCTTTTGTATTATTAATATTTTTTCTGGAATTTTAACATGTGGGACGATTTGAGTCTGTTGAAGCCTTTAACCTTTTCTTTGAAAGATAAGTACTTCCAAGCAACTGGATCTTGCACTAGATTTTAGGTTTTGATCATCAGTGAGTCTGACTCAAGTCAAATGACTCAAGTGTTACTCAAAAGGCTGTTTTGTTGTGTTATTGAAGCTTTCACTGTATTTTTACAGGTTATTCTAGATTTTATTGTGTTTTCCCTTCATGCTGCAGATTTCTCTTCAATAAGCTTTTCCAGCAAGAACTACAGTTTCTGAAACAATGGAAAAATATCTGAAAATGTGTCTGCTGCGTAGAAAACTTGAATTTCCTATTGAGAAGTTAAATGAAAGATCTTATTTTATGCCATATTAAACTATATGCAGAGTATCCCAAACCATCTAGATATGCATCCATTCAGAAATAAACTTAGAATCTTCTTCCCTAAGGTGTTGCTTTGCAGCAGATACGACTGACATACTCCAAATGGTTGAGCAAGATGGAGGGTTACATTTGGCACCTTGAGATTCAGAACTGTCTGATCAATCTAAATTATGCACTCAAACAGTAGCCAGAGCAGGCTGATATACAAAAAGTATGTCCCAGTGGCATTTTATGTGTTTTTATGCCAACATTTTCAGTCCAACTCTTGCCTTAGAAGATAAGAGTCTGATGATAGTGGTGGCTGTAGATATTTTGACCTGCTGGATAATCAACTGGGGATCAAATAACATCAGGCAGCCTACTGAACAGTCATCTGATAGCAGCTATTTTTATCTGTATGAAAACCAGATGTCCCAACAACAAGTCTTATGTGATACACACTTTCCTTTCTGGTTTACCACCTTGGAAAATGCGGTAGAAGAATCACGTCATTGTTTAAGTCATTTTGCAGCCTTGTCATATAATATTTACAACACAGCAACAGCAGAACAGGGTTTCTCACAGGTGTTAAATGCATCTGATCATGCAATACACCTTTTTGTTATATTTGCTTCCCTGCTAAGGAATCTGCACTTCTTCAGATTAAGAGACTTGTCAAAGTTCACAAAATAGTGAATCTCTTGCTTTTGGGTGGTGCTCATGAGGAAACAGTTGTCTCCAGGAGCTTGCCAAAGCTCCCTGTTGTTTCTGCTCTTTGGCTACAAAGGACAGCCACATCATTTTTGTTGGAAGCAGTTTAAGTAGCTGCCAGCAAAACTGTAGTTTCTCAGTAGGCTGTGAGCAAGGAAGCCCTTGGGCAGAGCAAAGCTGCCGCACCATTTCAGCATCATATTCGACAAATCTCTGCTCCAAATAGAAAGGAGCTACCAGGTTTCCAGAAGCCAATAAGGAATGTCAGTGTCATCCAACCTGAAGACCACCTGCTCTACTTGCACACAGCACAAAGCCACAGGGGATAGGCAAGTATAGAAACCAAGGTTAACGCCACTGTCAGCTGATCACCTCTGCTGAGGCACTCAGAGATTCAGGGCCATCACACACTGCCTTACATAGTAATATCTTGGCAACACACCACTGTCTTTTTCAAAATGCATCTTAAAAAAAAAAAAAAAAAAAAAAAAAAACTACAGAGAAAATTTGTTCCAAGATTTATTGCTAAAGTTCAGTAATTCCAGGTAAATCTCTTTGAGGAAGTTGACGTTACTCCTGCCTCAGATCTCCCATCTGAAGTGTGAATACCCACCTTTGATTGAACCTCCTGTCTGCAGAGCATACAGACTCTTTGTGTAAGTCTTCTGATACAGTACCTATACTGTTTTAAGACTTACATCCAAATTATTGTCTTACCTTTACAATAAAAAAAGCTGCTGGCATGCATGCTCAGATGAGCGTCTGTTTACCAGCTGTGTTCAAAGAGTTTGATAACACGTTATAAAACTCCAGCAGACTGAATTGCAGCTGTTCTCTATCAATTTCATATATTTGGTCTGAAGAAGGGAGAGAGTTTTATTAAGAAGAAAAATAGACTAGCCGGTAATACCTCCCCCCAAAATACACAAATATACATATACATATATATTTAATAAGATTTTAAATAACCATAAAATCCAGGGAGTAGTTTTTTTCCTAAGAGGATTTTTCAATTTTAATTTCTGCAAAGAACAAAATGAAAGGAAGTGTCTTCTTTGAAGATGGGTATGGCAGAAGAATGCAAATACAAGGCCAGAATAATGGAGTACTATGCATTCCTTGCTGATGCCCCACAAAATCCACTCTGTTGACATGATTATTTGGAATTTGGTTTCATAAATTTTAATGTGAGAAACATGGCCTTCTAGACAAACAAGAATGCAGGCGTATGCTCTCCATATCACTGGCATTTAAAACAGCCCTATCCTCTTTCTTTTGAAATAACAAGAAGGAAGGAAGTGATTACTGCAGGCTCTGTACAGTTGTGGAGCCCAACTGGTAATGCAGATAATAAAATTCTCTTCTTTGTAGCCATGTTCTCATCAGACTATCTCAAAGGTCTCTGCCTGCTTGTTTGCTTTACACAAAATATTTCCACCATTAGTCCCTTTTTCTGGATTCTGAAATGTATGATGATGTATGGAGGAGTGAAGCCTTGCAGGCATGGCGAGGGAAAGTGGTCAGTTTAGGTGCCTAGGGATATGACGGAAAAAAAATAATATAAATAAAAATTATAAAATGTACCTATTCCAGTAGAAAAAGGCAGAAAGTCTTAGGCAAAATATTTCAAGTTCAGAAAATTTTCTGAGAGAAAAGAATGCTTTGGTTCAATCTGCTTTTAAAAAGGCAATATCCTTATGTCTAAAATCAATGTATGTCTAAAATCAATCAAAGATAACTGACACTCAGATATCATTCTGCACTCCACCATTATAAACTAGTGTGGAAAAAAAAAAAAATTGTTAAATAACAAAATATCTGTAATATAATCTTCTAAACTCATGTCTGAAATGAAAAGTAAACTTTGCATCCTTACAAGCACTTTTTTTTTTTTTTTAATGTTAAGTTCTCTGGAATTATTGAAATTATAGGAGGTGTACGGAGGTGAAAAAAAAGAGTCTCCACCCTAATTGGGCTATTTCACATAACCTGTGAATACTGGTCCCATGGGCCAGCTCTGTGGTTCCCTTTGCTCTTCATAGGAAAGGTGGTGTACAAAATGCCTCCAATGGCCCAACAGCTTGTTCACACTGAAGTCTGAAGCTACTGTTTTGCCAGCAAAGTTTTTGAGCCAGGAAAAAAATTGCCATGATGGTCTGGGTTAAGAGAGTTTCTCTCTTCCTTTCACATCAAGGAATGAGAATAAACAGCGGGAAAACAGCTGGCTTCACTGCTGAGGAGACTCAAACAACTTCATTTCTGAATTTCTGAATTCCAGTGATGATGGACTTACATACAGCACTGAAGACTGAGCAGGTCAGCCTTAGTTCCATTCTCCAGCATTATTCACAGTTGTTAACATGGGCCGTACAAGTACACTCTGAGAGGCTTCATGTCAGGCTTCATACAATGTTAAAATTGTTGAGAAAGGCAGCTTTTCACCTCTCTTACAATAGATAGTGGATGAATGTTACTGCCTTTTCTGTCCCAGATCTAATAAACAAACTGGTTACCAGAAGTAACCTGATGAGAAACTAATCACTACACAAATAAAAAGTGTTATCATAGCCAACCGATGTATTATAAGAAACAGGGAAAGCATATGTAATTAGGATAAACTTAACATGTGACTAGAGCTTAAATCTTCTTAGAAAGACTTTGTCCAAACGTAAAACATCACAGAATCAAAAGTGTTCCTTGAAGACCGTCCATCTGAATCATAGAATCATAGAATCGCTCAGGCTGGAAAAGACCTTCAAGATCATCAAGTCCAACAACAACCTAACCATACTACCCTAACTTTAACAACCCTCCTCTAAATCATGTTCTTGAGCACCACATCCAAATCGTTTTTAAACACATTCAGGGATGGTGACTCAATCACCTCCGTGGGGAGCCTATTCCAGTGCTTAACAACCCTTTCTGAAAAGAAGTTTTTCCTGATATCCAATGTAAACCTCCCCTGGCACAACTTGAGGCCATTTCCCCTGGTCCTGTCAGCTGTCACCAGTGAGAAGAGACCAGCCCTGCTCTCACTGCAATCACCTTTCAGGTATTGAAAGAGAGCAATAAGGTCTCCCCTCAGCCTCCTTTTCCCCAGACTAAACAGCCCCAGTTGCTTCAGTCACTCCTCAACAACTCAAGGTTAGACTTGTCCAGTAATGATCATTTAGCACAGGTGGAAATGAGCATTCCTCAGTCTCAGCTGGAGTTGGAACAGAATGATCAGTCTGAAATCACAGTCTTCCAATAGAACCAAGTGAAATTAAATTATCAATAATATCTGAGAGAACTCTTTTTTCCTCATTGTTTACTTCTGAAAAAAGGGTTTGCACCTGAACTGCTCAATTGGTAGAACCACAAGTTTCTCTTATTTTTCTAAACATGGGCCAAGGTACATCATAACTTACTGATCAGCTATTAATATCTATCCACTAGTGAGTGTCGGCTTATGTAAACTATCAGTTTTAACAACTGTAATGGGTTTACTGTTCAAGGCGAAGTTATGATCAGACTTAAGATGTATTGTAAATGAACTAGGTGTTGCATAACTTCACGAAGAATATCTGTCAATTTCTAGAATTTGCTGTTAAGTAATATATGCTCATGAATGTGATTGTTCCAGTATTTATGAGCTGGGTCCTTCAAAATCAATGATCTCTGGTAAACAAGTGATGATGTGCTAGATTTCAAATTGCACAGAAAGCTGAAGTTGAATCTGTAGGGTTTCCTGTTTGCTTGTTTCTAGCAGATCTGCAACTGCCATTGGCTTAGCAATGCTTACAAATGGATTTCGTGCTTTTGTGGAAACAGAACTAACCATTGCCTTCCTGTCCCTGATATTTTTGTTTGTGAACATCTTAAGTTGTCCTTTCTCATTCAAAAATAAATACAGACACATGAAAAACAACCTTGAATTCTGTACTGTGTTCTTCAAAATCAAAAGACACAACTGTGTATTTGAGTGAATGGAGACCTACGGCTTAGAGAAGAGTAATTTTATGTAAACTTTCTTGCACCATCCAAATTCAAAACTTTGAACCAGATTTGTGCCGAGTCTATGCTTACTTATGATACAGTCTATACACTCCAAGAAAAACTTGACTGCTAAGGACATTCTTTGTTAGTCTGAAGGAAAAAGGGGGGGAAACTGAGTGATACCAGTCAGGAATTAAGAAAAGAATTTCTGAACTAGTTTAATTGCATATCTTACTAGTTCTTTAAAAAGTAGAGAGGAAGAAACTGTATGTATCCTTGGTTTTGTGGCATACCTACCTTCCTTTTTTTGCAGTGTAATCAGAGAGGTGCTGACCTGAAGATTAGTACCCTGCTATTTCACAGAACACGTAAAGCCCATAAGGCACTGAGATTGTTTCTCAATGTCAGTTAAGAAATATCTGACAGGAAATGCTGAAAGATGGTAAACAACCTAGATTGGAGACTAAACAGTGTACAAACAAATGTAATATTTGTTCAGCAAAACTATGATATACATAGCCTTTTTTCAGCAAATGTTATTACCTGGAGAGATGTTACTCCATGCACATATTTATGGTGCCTACCAAACCTTTGAGTCAGGAAGGATCTGTTATTATGTAGTAAAACTTGTGAGATCTGTCTTGCAAGAAAAGTCAGATTTTAGTACTTCCAGGCCTAGGCAGTTCCAGTTGACACACAGTTCTCTCCTTTATATACATGATGCTGAAAAAACAGTTACAAATAAAAAGTAAAGTATATTTAAAAAGAGAAAACAGAAACAAGGTGTTTCCTGCACGTGGGTGTTCTTTGGAAGGTGACTCAGATAAGGATCTGTCAAGCCATGCTAGTTTTTCAAGCAAATAAGACCAATAAAGCCCATGCTGAAAGCTGATGCTCTCACATAACTCTTTTCCCCTAAATGCTAACTAAGCTATTATACAACCCTAAACTGGGGGTAAGCAGCGTTTCCCAAATACAATGTGCTGGGTCTTTTTCATTTGTAGTGGGAATGGCCATGCATAGACCTAAGAGACAGTGGAGGTAATTGCAGTGCTCTGTATTAGCCTAGCAGGAGCATGCCCAGTTTTGTCCCACCTGTTATGAATGATGTGCAGACATTACTGACTGATGATACTCTGGGAGTCCTCATCCTACTTTCTCTCCATGGGTGAGTGCTGTTCCATAGATTCCTGATGGTTCCATGCTGCTCTCCCTTAGATGAAGTGGATTTGGGGTCATGGATGATGCAGCGCACTTTACAGCTACGTATATCTTGGTGGCACTTTAGGGTGATGGACATCCTGTGGGCTCCCCTCTCACAAGAAGATAGCCCCTGCACAGCAAATGCCCAAAAGTGACCTCAGGTTTTTCAGCCTGTTCTTGCATCCTCCAGAATGGAAGCCGAAACTTAACTCCATCTGCTCCATGTGCTTGAACCATTTCTGCATGTTTCTCCTGGCCTCTGCCGGACCAGTATCCTCTCCTTCCTTGTTCCACCTCTACCCTGTCCCTCTCCTTCCCTGTTCTACCTCTACCCTGTGCTCAATAACAAACAAACAAACAAACAATTTAGAAATACTCCTGTCTGCTCATCTGCTAATCTGCTGTCCCTTTCCTTACTCTTTATTAGTTTTCCTTTTTTGGTTTTGTTAATTCTGTTTTTTTGTTTTGTTTATTTATTTGTTTGTTTGCTTGTTTTATGCCATTTGAGACAATTAGCCACTGGAGATCAGCTTGCACTGAGCATAGCATGACATGAACTACTTTTAATTAATCCTTGAATAAAGGTAGAAGTAATCCTTTTTATCTCACTTCACTCATCATCAGAATTTGAACACGTGGAGGCAGATATAGTAAATGCAAAAATTGAGAAGATTTTATTTCTATTTCTTTGCTATCTTTCTGATAAGATGCAGTATCTATAGCAGATACTGAAGGTGTTTGAATACTGAGGATACATACATTAGGCCTACAGCAGAACTTTCTTCTCAGGAAAGCTAGGATACAAATATAAGGTTTACACCTACACAATTTAAAGTCCTATCCAATTAAAGTCCTTGAGATTTTGCAAGAAAATAGTACATAATGGAATAATGCAGCAGGAGTTAAAATATTTAAAAAAGAAAATGTGTAGAAAGCTCTAATTTCATTCTATTCACAAGGGTTAAAATAATTATGTTCTAACCAGACTTTTAAAACCAGCTGAAGAACTGACTAGTCAAGATCAAGCCTCAATAGGCCAGCTATTGACAGTGAGTAACTTTTTGTCCTGTACTCGGAAGCCTATTAGCTGGCCCATTGAATCTTTTGAGTACAGGACAAAAAGTTACAGTCTGCCTGCATCACACAGCAAGCCTGGGCCTTGAAGGCTTGCTCCTGCTAAAAGGAAGAAGGGTCCATTGTCTCTTACAGGAATTAAACTCAAAATATAATAAACAAATATGTTAATCTTTTACACCTGAATACACGGTGAAGTATAAATAAAGCACATGTTATATCCGCATCAAAGGCAAGACCCGTGGTTTGCTGAACAAAGTTATCATTAGCAGGTTCATGCTGGGAAATGATTCTGGGCTCAATGACAGCTGATAGCACAGCATGGGAGAGAATTTCTAATCTAATTTGGCTGAGTATGATTCAGTTAATTCCTCCAAATAAAAAAAAAAGAGTAGTTAACATGGCATGTAATTATTACACTCTCACAGGGCAGCGTGCTTTCATCTCAGTACCTGTAACCAAGGGTTATACGTTCGATGCTGATATTTAGCCTTGAGGGTTTATTGTTGGAGGATTTCATTTTGGTAAAGTACTCGATACATATAATTAAATGAGTGTGCTATTTATAGGCAATATTGTGACAAATATTCTGCATTTTTCTGTGCATAACTTACAGCTGTAGCGTAAGTGAACAACCTGTGTGGGAGAAAGACATCTCTGTTCCATTGAAACAGTAGTGTTATGGACAGCAGAACATCCTGAATTTGGTAACTCCTTCTTCCATATCATGCACCACCCTTTAAAATAACAATATAGGGAAATAGCCCACAAAATTACATTCATCCATCGCTATAAGAAACAGTGGAGTACTTCAGTTATTCAGTTACTGCTCCAAAAAAAGGCCACAGGAAGAAATCCTTAGTACCTTACCATGGAAAGTTAGAAAGAAACAAACCAACAAATTACAAAACAGTTTCTATGTCCATGCCGCTAAGTTAGGATATGTAAGAACCATCTACTCCAGTGTTTTAAAAGAGAAAAGGTTCATTTTTCAATAAACTTGCTGAGTAAACTCTGGAATAGTCAGAAGATAATAGGTCACTTTCTAGTCACAGAAAAAAAATATATGTGTGGAAGATTTGGCAGGATTTTTTTAATCAAAATTCTAAATTAGGACAAAAGAGCTGATGTTAATTAAAGTAAAATGGGAGGTAAATAATTTATTAAATAAAGTTGCCATACTTTTGATTCATTCAGATGTTTAGCTGAATGCAGTTATGATATTAATAGATTGTTAACTTTTTTTAATCACAAAAGTTATCTGTTGAAAGCAGAAGAAATATTAAAATGGCAATTAGCTAGCTGAACCATGTCAAAATGTGTTCAAGAGCAGCAAGGATAAATGAGGGCATTTGTTTCCAGTGGGAATCCATAAAAGACAGGTTTTGAGATGATGAGGTCTTTTTTGATATTTCTTGCAAGGGCACACTGATTAGCAAGATGGTAATCAATTAAAAGAACAGATTTTCATTACAGAAAACTGATGTTGCTTGCTGCATTGAATATAAATGCTGAGTATTTTAAGACAAGCAGAAATCAAGGGGTACATACAGAAAACCAAAACAAAAGTGAGCTGAGTCCAAGGGACAGTCCTCCTCAGCTCTCTGTGAAACTCTTGGGCCAAAAGGAGTGAATAAACTGCTGAGTGTGATGAGAGATCCTGGCAGATCCTGCTTCTAAGTTGCAGCAAGGCTGTTGTGCCTCCCCTACACTAGTCATGCAGAGACCTGTGTGGTTGCCATTGTCCTCTAATTCACAGTCCAACAGGTGATGGATGGGAGAGGATGCACAGAATCCTCAGGAGAATTGAAAGACTGCAGTATCTTCCAGTGAAAGAAGTGCAAGAGTCTGGTTTAAGTAAGATCCTCCTACACCTATGTCTGATAGTTGCAAATTTCCCAGTCCATCACCCAGGCTGTTTAACTTGGTTCACTCAGTGAAAATGCAAGGTACTTGAACTAAAACAAAAAATAAGGCTTTTTTTTTTTTTTTAAAGAAGTGAGTGATCAAGCCCCTGACCACCTCACCAACCACTGCAATAGATTCATACTGTAGGCAAATTTTAGACAAAGACTTCAGTTTGCTTGTTTGTTTGATTATATTTCCCTTCAAGGTCTATTTCAAAGAACTATATTTCATAGACCTTGATGCACTTTAAGTAATTAATTGGTAAGACCTGTGCTTCAAAAGGAGCAAAGCAACAATAGGGAAATAGTCTTGGCAGCTTTTGGATGGGAGAGCAGAAAAGAGCTTTAGAAAAGGCTTAAGTTTAATTATTTCATCTATAGTAGAGCTTTTCGTGCTTCACAAAAATCATCTGGCAGAAGTCAACAGAGGTAGTCCCATGAATCAAATAAGCAGTCTGTGACCCCATATTAACCATGGCAGGATCGCAGCCATATGTGAGAAACAAATGTAATAAAATTGTCAGGATAATTAAGCTTTTAGTGCAATAAAATGGCAACCACCAACACTTCAGTATAAAACCTGAAAGTACTCAATTCACTTCACTCTCACTATATTAAGTACGATTATTGTTTGCTGAAAAGTATATTTATTTTTACTGCAGAGCAATGCTCATCAGCACACCACAACAGAGAGACAACAATGAACCCCTGGGGAAAAAATCACGCTGAGGGAACTGGAGGTTCTCTTTTCTCAACAGTGATACAGCACAGTTTTCATGTACATCAAGGCAACTCTAAAACGTTCGGATCTATGAGGAAAAAAAAAATCCCTACAGCTTAGATTTCTGTGTTTGAAATGATTTCAAACACTGGAAAAAATAACAAATTCCAGCAACAGTATGCAAATTAAACTAGAATAATAATTCTTCTGCTGGTGTGGCTTACAGGCTTCAGTTCCTGCATTGAAGATATAATTTGACAAGTAACATTGCCTGATCATGTTTGTTATAAATCTGAGTCTTTTACACTCATAATTAGCTTGGATATTTTGTTTAAATCTAAGTACAGGCCAGATCTGTAGGCCCTTAAGAATCATCAGTTTCTTCTGATAGTTTGGACTCTAGCACGCACTTGACTCATTATATAAGATTAAAAATTGAACCATAATGCCTACTGATTACAACGTTTGGAAACCTCTTGAAATATTTTATTTGAGTTCATTCATCTAAACTATCCTGAGGATTTCAAGAGTTTTATTATGATTTCAAATCTGGTATATATCTTCATCATTCATTGGAAGTACTCCTGATTTGCAGAGGCCCAAGATTGCAGACTTGAAGATTTCAAACACATAAGCAAAGTTGCATGCCTTTTATGTGTCAAAATACAGAAGTTCTACTGGCAAAACTGAACGTAGTTGGACTAAAATACAGATCAGTCAGCAATTTAAAATTGCATTTGAAAAAACACTATTTAAAAGATCTTTTGTTGTTTGGTTAAATCAAAAGTGATTTTCATCTTACAATATAACATCTTTGTTAATTTGACTTCCTGAGATCTGTAGATAACAAAATACTCCATATTTTTATTAGAGCAGAGAATAAATTAAGGTTAAAATTTCAGATTCCAGATCTTATGCTATCTGTCACAAAGTCTATATAGTCTTATTTTATTCATTCTTGAATGGATTTTACCTTCACAGTCTACAATAACAGACATTAGAGTTTTGCTTTTGAAGTCTAAGGAATTACAACAGACTTGCACTGTGGGAACTGAAAACTGAACCTGGACCATTTGGTGTGCTAAGCATTCTACTTGAAGTTTTGCTGCACTAACTTCAGAGAAATTTAACATGTTTGCCCTTAAATATACTCAGTCCAATGTCTTGAGGAGTCTAGAACTGCACTCAGTTCCTACTGACCCCCGTTTATCCTATCTGTCCATGTTCCTCTGAGAGGCAGTGCAACTATTCAGTATATCAGTCACTCCTACCATCTTTCTTTGCATCATCTGCAGCTCTCTTGATAGAGCACTTGTCCCACCCTCCAAGTCGTTAATGGAATTATTATACTGTATCTATCCCAGTAAAAAAACCTAGGTTGCATCATTAGTGACTGGCCTCCAGCTGTACTTTGTACTGCTTGATTTTAATCCTCTTAACTTATTCATTCCACCAGCTTTCAGCCCACTCTCTGGCTGTTTGTTGAGTCCAAGCTTCATCAGTTTGTCTATGAAGATGTTGTGGGAGACAGTATTGAAAGCTGTAGGAAAGTCAAAATAAACAATATCCACCATTCCACTCTCATCCACCAAGGCAGTCATTTCTTCACTGAAAACTATCAGGTTAGTTAAGCAGTTAAAGAGAACAGAAGACTAATTCATCTAGATAGTCTTATTTGCTTGATGACAACTGAAACGTTTTCAAATTAGTTTCCAGCATATACATTACAACAAAATGTGCACGACATTGTCAGGTACATTTCTCTTAATCCATGTATCAAACAAAATACATTCCACATGATCACCAGCTAAGCACTGGGAAACTTGCCAAACCAAAACTGTAAGATACTGTACATTTAATTCTTTACAGTGGAGAGATAAGACAGGGAAGCTGTCTTGTGTTATTTAAACCGTATTATTTGAAAATAATGATAACCTTATAAAAGTTGATGGATTCCATTCCAGATCCGAATGTGACACCACCAATACCAGATGAGATATCTCCCTAAAATTTGCAATATATAGTCTGATGACAGGCAAGAATTTTTCTGAAAGGCTATTAAAGCACTTATTCTGGGGAAATTCTTACCCGTACCTTTACTTCATTCTCTTCCCCTTCTTCCCTGTATTCCCTCTAGATCCCCATGCCCTCCACACTTTTCTGCTTCATTATCTGTGTTCCTGAAAACACGATTTTCCCTTCATGAAGATTTGTGCCTTCTCCTCATTCCGAAATGTTTTAATTCTGAAAAAACTGAGAACTACTGTGTAGTAAATGCAGGCTAATAGAAAAGACAGGAGCAGCAATAGCTATGGAAAGTATAAAATACATTGCATACAGAACTGATCAGGAAGAATGAACTGTTGTGGAAGGGAGCATCTTACTTCACCTTTAACCAACCTAAAACAAATTAAGAGAGAAAAAAAGAATCTTAATGCTGGAACTTAGGAAAAATCCTATCTTGGAAAACCCATTAGAGAGTATTTCTAAAATGATAACTATATAGCAGGTGCAGTAGCTACATGGTGAAACTACCACTCTGATCAGTTTCCCTGGTATTTTGTTTAACTGAACTACTGCCTTATATCCCAGAAGCCTTGACACATATAAGGTCTGGAGCTTCCAGAGTTTTCATGCCGAGATATTCCTGACAAAACTGTGCTTTGTTCTACTCCATAACACCAGTTATGAGATCTCTCTGAAAAAGGAATTATTTTGGGTCCCATGACTGTGTTTGAACAGGGACATGCCTTTCATGCAATAATTTATTCCTTTAGTAGATAACTTCAGCATAAGAAATGGCTGTGTAATATCTGCCCCTACTTCAGGTCCCAGCAACTTTATCTTCTGTGTTTCCTTCTCTTACAGTTTTTCTCTTCCCCAACTGTCACAGTATTCTACGGTGGGAGGAAATCATCTTTGTGCATCAGGAGGTCCCCTATCCCAAAATGGTCTCCTTTTGTTCATCTCCGTGTGGACTTTGGCCAATTCTTATATATTCTCCTTGCCTTTTTAGTGGCAGAAAACACAATATATACATGCAAACACACATATGCATATACAGATACATATATATATATATACATATTTATATATGTACGTATGGTTGTTTTGGTTTTATTTAATTCTTGTTTCTCCTGGCTAACCTGGGCAACAGAAGAGTATGAGGGTGATTCTTGCAGGCTTTGAATAATCAGAAGCTGATGTGTGTGAAGCAATGGCATGTGAAGTAGAAACTTAATTGAGTAATTGATCATTCTTCTTGGACAGCTCTGGAAAATTGATAGAGCCAATCTTTAAAACTTTGGTTATACATAATAAATGTGCAAAGCAATTCATTAAACTGGACAGGGAGTGAGCCATATATTTGTATCTGGAAATTCAAAATACTTTTTAAAGGAATATATACAAGGAAAATGCAGTGAGATAGGAGCAATAAACATAGGTAATTATCTGTTCACAAATACCACTCTGCTGCCAGTTTTGTTTAAGCTAAAATAGTGAAGGCTGCAAAATAGCAGTCTATCAGAATATAGGAGGTCCTTAAATTTTTTTTAAAACAAGTTGAAAACCAGGTATAAATATTGCGGTAGTAATGGAACCGTGGACTGTAACTACTAAGCTGTAATTTCTGGTTGCTTTCTTTAATCAGAAACAATACTGAACAAATATGACTATTTATTCTCATGTTTCTTTATTTTATGGTGCAGACAACAGGGTGTACACAATTGCATTTAATGTATTGCAATGCAGTTTAATGCAGTTTAATGTATTGCAATGAAAATCTATCTTATTTTCTCCATTAATTTTTGTCAAATATGTAACTATTACATCCCTACTTTTCATAAAAAACATGTATTACTCCTAACTATAAATCTCAGATATACTATTATTATTTCTTGGAATAAGAAATAATTTTTGCAGCCTCATTGTATCACTAAGAAAAATGTCTCCTAGTATTTAATCACGTGACTAAGCTATCATTTAAATCATATTA
Organism: Alectoris magna; assembly: GCA_030625065.1. NCBI lineage: Eukaryota > Metazoa > Chordata > Aves > Galliformes > Phasianidae > Alectoris > Alectoris magna. The sequence continues at coordinate 80,391,997 of CM060562.1, read as the reverse complement.
AAGAGGCAAATATGAGGAATGCAAAAAATGCCAAAACATGATAGAATGTCAGTATGCAATGTAATTATCTTCAAAGTCACCATTTTTCTGTGCTGGATAAAGCATGTTCACTGCTTACTGAAATGTCCATTTTTCAGAGGATCTCTTTGTGAATCATTTTACCATGCTCAGATTCAGACCTAGCAACCATATGGGTGTATTTTTATCACTTTATATTTTGTTTGGAATAAAAAATAAAAAATATGCAGTAGGCAGCACAAAAAAATTGATTTGGTTGTCTAGAAAGTGCAATAGACACTTGGCTGTATTAAGATCAATCATAATGGGTACATTACAGAATCACAGAATCACAGAATCACCAGGGTTGGAAAAGACCTACAAGATCATCCAGTTCAACCATCCACCAATCACCAATAGTTCTCACTAAACCATGTCCTTCAACACAACGTCCAAACATTCCTTGAACACCTCCAGGGTCAGTGACTCCACCACCTCCCTGGGCAGCCCATTCCAGTGCCTAACCACTTAAACGTAGGTCCTTGCTTTTGACAATATTCATAGAGGAAAAAGACGAAACTGTGACTGAGATCAGTCAAAAAATAGATTTAAGAAAGGAGTACTGTAGTTGTGAAACATTCAACATGGGAGAAAAATCTTTGTTATTTTGTTGTGAAACTACAGTATGTTACAAGCTCTATGATAATACAAAGAAGACATGCCCTATTTTCTCCAATTGCTGAGTGATCTACTAAGAAACATGAGTCAAGTAATAGTTGAGCTGAAGTATATAACATCATCGCAGAGGCAGAATAGCCTTACTTCATACAAGCCCTTGTGCAATGTTGCTTGCAAGCATTTTGTGGAACACCAGAGGTTTACAGAGAGAGAGTTTCATGTCCAAGAATTTATTCAGCACACACAAAATCCCCACATGGCAGCCCTCTTTTTTTTTTTTTACTGATACCCTGAATGGCTTTCAAAATATGTATAAACCACTGCTATAGCTGTTCACATTGATAACATAGCATGACAAAGCCAAGGTTTCATATAAATAGCTTTCCCCATTTTTTTTAACATAAGTTTAAGATGGGAGAAGAGGACTTTTCACTGTCCTTAAAAGAGACCATGATGTTTGCAAAGCTGAAGTTTTGAAACTATCCTCTGGTTTAAAATGCCATTCCCACAGGAATTTTGCACAATGTCTCTACTTAAATCAGTGTCCTTCTCGGGAAAAGGTGCTTGCACAGCAAACAGGATCAAAAGAGCCAGACAGTTTCTCCTGATTGCCAGAGCCAGCCACAAGGAGCTAGCTCAACACGTGGTCAGTGTGGTTGGGAGCTAAGATAGGAACCAATTCACCCATTATGAAACAAACACAGGGACTCAACACTTGTGCGATGGCAGCACTGGTGATTCTATGTGAGCTCAGGAGCATCCCTGCCTCTGTCTGGATGCAGAAGAAAGATTAGTGGGGGTTGGGATGGGACATCAGGAGCCTGGGGAACCTAGTCTGTGGTGGGCCTGTGTCCAGAACCCACCAGAAATTGGATCCTTCTGGGAAAAAGTATGCCTTTTGTCCTGGAAAATGATTGAGGTAGATTGCATCATTATAAGAAAAAAATTAAATAAAATTACACCTTCTCATTTGCAAATACAATTACCTAAAACAAACATTAGAGAAAGAAAAATGTCCTGTTGAAAATTGAGTGCATCAGTGCAGCACATTTGTTTTATTAAAACAAGAAATCGTCCTAAAAGGTAAACTATAAGACAGAGAACAAATGTGAAGAATGAGTTGGGACAAACTCCAGGAATAAGAATACCACATTCCTGAGCATGAGTGCATATCAGTTGTACGTATTTTCTAGAAAAACTACTGTTTTACCACTTACCTCATATATGTTCTTTTATCTCCTTTATTGTCCTCGTAGAATGCTGTTATGTGGCTTGCATTCCCACAGTGACAGCCTCTGACTGTGCAAACACTATCAGTATGAGTGGTTTTGTTTGTTTGTTTGTTTGCTTGTTTTTCCTCTGAGAAATACAGTGGTGAAAATTGAAAAAGTAAGAAAGAAAACAAAAACAATTATTATTTTTTTCCCCAGAGGAAGTTGTTACGGGGAAATGGGAGAAATATTAACACAAACTCCCTTTTAGGCAAATAGAAAGAAAACCCAGTAAGGGTGCTAAATATAGAGATTTTGTCATCTTGACTTAGGAATCCCTTGGACTACAGGTAACAGAAATTCTGTCTCCTTGTAATTTTTCACAGGTATCAGCTACTGACCTTTGTGAGGAAAACAGGGTAAATTGACAGGATTGCCCAGACCAGATACTCAGTTCCAGGAAGGCCATTTCTATGATGCAGCATAGATGTTCCTGTGAGCATGTGTATTTAAGGGCTAAAGCTTAAGGTGCCTGCAGGATTAAAAAGGAGATCCTTCTAAGGCACTTATGCAGAAACAGTACCTTGTATGTGGAGGGTATGCATGTTGTGATATTACGATGGAAAGAACATTTCATACAGGTATTTCACAGTAAACTGGCTGAGGAAGGCGCTGAAGGTATAAACCTCATTTGTGAAGCACTATCTTCGCAGATCCTCCTCATTCTTCTCTAAGTATTAAATACGTGGAAAAGAAATATTTGATGACTGTAAGCACATGATAAAAATGGAAACCAACTATGCAGAAATAAAAATAGAGTTATACCATACTCACATTATTTCTAATAGATTAGACATTCCACAAAGTGAATTTCCTTCATTTTTTTATGGAATTACTCCTGTAAAATAGCAATACAAGCACTCTTTTTCTTAAACAAAACAAAATTCAGCTGGCCTGAGTTCAACTATTTTTATTTTTATTTTTTAAATGGTCCTTATTGCTATGGCCTCAAGTTCATCAGCTCTTCTGATTTTCAGAAATACTCTCAAACCAACAAGTGAAAATTCTTGAACCACCAAAATGTCTGTGGAAAGCACTTAAGTCATTCCCCTAAATTTAGGGGAATCCTTCAGCCAAGTATCTTAGCGGAAGAGGTTAGCATTTGAGCTTGTTGAATTTTTTTTTGTTTTAAAGGATGATAAAAAAAATAGGCCTCTTGAGCTATGAAGACCTATTTTGCAAGATTTCTTTGGATTTCTCCTTTTATTTTCTGCATTTTCTCTATCCTTTTATGACCTTTTCTTCGCTATGAAATAAAATAAAATGAATGTAATGTATTAGTTTCGCTCTTTGTCAACTCCAGAACAGTATTTCACATTTTTCCTTAGTTTTTCCCTTTACCACTCTTTTCTAAAAGCTAACAAAGGAAAAAGAGAAATCAAAACTGGAAAAATAAATTGATGCTTCCTCCCTCCCTCCATCCCTCCCTTCCTCCCTTTCTTCTTTCCTCCCTCCCTCTCTTCCTTCCTTCCTTCCTTGTACTCAGCTTATAAAGTAGGGTGTTGGGCACCACTTCAATATTTCATTTTTGAGACTGAGACAAAATGTTTAAATATGTAAAGAGTTCACAAAATGAAAGCTCTAAATAACTTTTATCCAAAACACTTTGCTTCATGATTTCATAGTAATGAAACACTTCATTGCATCAGTGCTCCTTTGTGTGCACTGATATAATCATGCTTTGATTATAGCTCAGTCCATTCTAATGCTCTTCTCCTTTGCTGCCAGGCAAAAGTAACTTGGATACTCTGCATATGATGTGGGTGCATACTGCAAAGATGTGCAGTCTTTTCCTTGGGCATGGATCCCTGGTCAAGCTTTATCCCCAAAGAAAGCCCTTGGCAATGCATATAGGTAGCTCTGAAAGTAATGTCTCCTATTTATTTCCATGGAAACTGCAATAGATACAAAGAGCACAATAGCACTATATGATAGTGAAGATTCTCAGCTACAAAATGCTATTTTTCAAAGTAGTCGCCACTACTAGCTATGCATTTTTACAGTGACGAACAAGAGCCTACACATGGCTTTTGTAAACATCTGTACCAGCGAAGATGAACCACTGTCACTATTGCCACTGCTGAAATGCTCCACTCACCACCTCACTGTGCTCACATGCACTGTTTGGTCTCCATAAATACTTGCAAGCATCGATGAACATCAATTGGTGCCATTTTTTTTTCTCATGGAGAGCTACAATTACTCACTTTTACTTCATTTGCACTTCAGAGTAGGGCATTATTTTCTCAGACTGCCTCTCTGCTGCCATCTGTCACACAGCAACAAAATGTAGTGGATTATTTGCGGGAAGTTTCAACCTCTATTGCCATACTGCCAACATCCATCTCTGATGACGTGGGCCAACATAGTAAAATAGGAGGCATTACTTTCAGAGTAGCCCTTGAAGTTTCCATGAAATGCCATATAGATTTAGCCAGAGCAGTCAGAATGAAAGATGTAGAGCAATTCAGTGTAACCTGTAGGTGAAGAGTGGTGCCTTTTTAGGAAAACCCTTCCATCACAAGAGATTATGCTTTTCCCTTTACAAATCTTTTTTGACAAGACTGCCCTTCATTACTGAGCAGTATCTCAGCTATACTAACCATAAAGTTTTGTGGCTAAGTAAAAATGAATATTCTGGCTGAATAGTCTAAAATACCTGAGTGTTGAAGTCACTAGATGATTCATAATTATCAGCTTCATCTACATTTTTTATCTTTTGCTCCTGCCTGCAATGAGTCATGACGATATCTGGATTACTCCTCAGCCATTAAGGAGTAATATGTACTCCAATGGACAAATCAAGGGTCACACATACCACGTAGATTCCAAAAATAGAACTCTCAGTCCTGTTGCTATGAAATTTCAGTCCTTCCACTAGTTTTCCTTTGCCAGTCTTTTGCTCAGTCAATAGTCCCATTCACCTCATCAGGGAGGTACAAGTGGAACAAGGTGCTGTTCATCCTGACAGCGCCAGGATGTGGCCCTTTGGCAGCGATAGAGCCGTGCTCACAAGGGACTCTTCAGCCTCCCTGTGCTCTTTTCCTTACAGCTCCCTCTGGTTTCACTGGATTCTTGCAAAGAACCTCTTATAATACATTTGCAATTAAATGTGATTTGCTTATAACTGTAAGAACTTTTCTTCCAATGAGGAGATATTGAACTGGAAATTGTAACTTTCAGATTCAATTCCATAACCAGGGTATCGTAAGCTTTTACTGCGGCTTGCATAACTCCCTATGTCTGCTGTTTGCCAGCCTCAAGTGTTGGGAGTTCAAGATTCCTGCTCTGAGCCTCATTATATTGTTTCCATTAAGAAAAAACAAATTTCAGAGCCATAGAGATGTTATGACTCAGCTTTGATACTGAGGAACTTCATTTCACTAAGCAAACGCTTCTCATATGATGTCTAAAAATCCACTCTAATTAGTGTCTCTTTGCAAGCTAGGAAGAAAACTATTGTCACAGTGTTGTCTCAATTCATACACTTCTATTTGATCCTATGTTGATGAGGTGTAACCTGATGTTCTTTTAAAAAGTAAGAAACAACCCCTTGTTACAGCTAACAGGCTTAGCTTTCAGGGTTGTGCATACTCTGGTCCATGGAAGTCAATGGGCATGAGCTGGAAAGAAACAAGCACCTGTAATGTGGGGAAGATTAATTGCATGAGCTTATTTAATATTTCTGTTACATAGACCATTTATCAGCCCCCAACAAAAGGTTATGTTCAGCAGCAGATCTGCAAGATGCAGATCCCAGCTCACTCTCCCTGACCCATAATGATTGGCAGCAGCCTGTGAGCGCTAAGAAAAGTCCAGATGTATTAATTAGCAGCTTTTTAAAAGTAATAGTAAACAGCACCCACCTGTATCTTTCCTTCAGTGCTTTCAGCGGATGTATTCTCAGCACCATATGTTGAGAGAGGATAAAGCATGAAGGGCCATTGAAGCAGTTCACAAGGAAAATAGCAGCATGCAGACAGGGTGAGGAACTGGGTGTTCAGAGCTGCTGAAGAGAGAGCAGTTAGAAGCTGGCACCCCAGAAAAGAAGAATGAATGTTTGATTGTATCTAAAAGCAGCTGTCAGGCAGGAAAGCAGACAGCAGGTTGTAAGCTTGTTTTGTTTCATTTTCACAGCAACATAATGGAAACAGAGAAAAAATTATGTCATCTTTAAAAATATGCAAAAAATAAAGACAGGCATCCAAGTGTTTCTTAGAAGTAGTGCATCTTGGACATGATTTGCAGCATGTGTTTTGCAATTATTTATTCAATTTACTAGTGAATGACTAAAGCAGTTTGTCAGCATCACTTAGTGCCTAGTGTGGGATGCTCTTATGATCTCAAAAATAAGAAACCCAGGTGTATTTATTTTATCCTTTCAGCCAAAACCGCACGTACATGCCATGAGGTAGTTTTACATGGAGTCCATTTATCTGAGATAATATTAATTCCATCATGAAACAGACGAGATAAACCCACCCTCCAGAAATTTCCACCAATCTGTATGCAGGTGACAGAGTGTGTCCTGAAACATCCAGCTGTCTCATCCAAAATGGGATGATGAATGCCACTCCAGCAGTCTATGTGGAGATGAAAAATGGGTTCCCAGGAATTATGGTTTAGTGAAAAATGTGTTAACCAGAACAAATTTTCGTTGTTCACGTTTCTTAACTGCCTGGAAATGGGTCTCCAGGAAATTCTTCTTTAGGGGTTTCTGTTGACATCCTATTTATAGAAAGATCATTGGGATTTTTACAGTTGCCTGTGATTAACCAAGGTGTTATCTCTGGCACACTGGACACAACTCAAGATCCCCTTTGCATCCTCATCAACCCAGTTGAGAGCACACCCAGACATGCTTGGGAATTCCATAAGTCATGCTGCACGAGAGGCTGACTGCCAGTGGAAACATCTGGCTCTTAAAGTTTGGTCTGCTCACCAACCTTACCAGCCCTGAGTTCCTCTTAGAGGGAAGAAGGGCCATTGATGCTAGTTGCTGGGGTCCCCGGCAAGTGGCAGCGCAGGAGGAAGGAAGGACGCGTAAGACTGTGTGCTCAAGGACTCCTTTCCCTTGCTCCTGGGTACCAGACTGAGGGCTTACAGAGGGCTGGTCCCAAAGTGCTGTAGCCAACAAGGAATTCAAGTAAGCATCTCTTTTGGCCTTCTGCTAGGCATGAGACTGATTTGCGCAACACAGAGTGCAAAATCCATGAGCAGCAAATTCTTACTTCAGTCAAACCTTAGCTTCTTGTCAGGCTTCCCTCACTTTGCTGGTGTTTTAAGAAGACCCTTCTGAGCTGTTTTTAAAAACAATACATTATTTTGTTCTCAGACAGTACAGTCCTTTAGGCCTATTATTTTGATATTTCAATAGTACTAGCTCATTACTGGTTTGGAACTGCTTCATGCAGCAAATTCTATGGATTTTATAAAGCGTTATGGTTTTCTCACCATTGAGAAGATGGATGTATCTGAGATGAAGCTGGTGTGATTATCACTGGCACAGAACATGATCTTCTAGCACAACAGAAGTTCATTTTTCAGAGAAAACCATCAGCATTGACTCATTTCTCAAGATCAATTTTATCCCATTAGGCAGTGATAAAGTAGCAATATATACTTCCTACACATATCTGTATACCAAGATGTTTTATTCCGGAGTATTTTGAGCATTCTCTGATAATGACATATTTCATATTCTCCTTTAATTATATCAAGTTATATGTTTTGTCTTTACACTCACCCTAGATGATGTGATAAATCATGAATAGTGCACTGAATAGTGGCCTGCCCTGAGAGAAAATGCATCTGTTGTATCACCTGTAGACTTAAGCAACCTTCAATAAAATGTAGAAAGAGAATATTTATACCTTGAGAATATCCATACCGGCTGGGGACTGACTGGGCACTGGTCAGCTGGTGATGAGAAGTTGTGTTGTACATCACTTGCTTCATATATTCTTTTATCATTATTATTATTACAATTATTTTCTCACATTTTCTCCCCTATTAAACTGCCTTTAGTTCAGCCCATGACTTTTACCTTTTTCCAATTCTTTCCCCTATCCCACTGTGGGGGAGTGAGTGAATAGCACTGCCGTGCTGAGCTACCTGACAAGGTTAAACCACAACCCCAAGAGATGTCAAAGTTGACAGATTTTAAATAAAAGATTCCCTGTTCCTATCTAACTCATTGAAATTAAGTGGGTTTAGAAAAAAAATGAACATCTTAAATACCCTGCATTTCCTTTCCCATTAGTTAAGGAACTTCCATTTCTATGATGCTTCTGAAACCAATACTCTGTTCAGGCTCTCCTACAATAAGGAGAAAATTTAGGAAAACTTCAAAAATTAACCTGACTATCGAGTTTCATCCTCTTCATGTACTGCTGTTGATTTTTCTATAATTATGCAAATGGTTGGTTTCTCTTAAGACATAACAGTATAGATAGCACCATTATTTCTATAAATAGTCCCATCAATGCATATGTAAACATACTTAATTCACTATTTACTTAGCTCCCCCACGACCACACAGAGATATTTCTTATGATTTATTGTAAAGAAGTTATTTTATTTTATTGAAATATTGTGCCTTAAAATATTTTAATGACTTTGCTCAGAAGGTGTATGTCTTCCAAACACAGGCTTAGTTATGTTGCTGCAGACCACCTAAAAACAGTGCAGGCATTCCTGAAGTTTTCAGACCACAGGCTGCAAACTACTGCTGAGGGTGACCATATACAAAAATAAAATAAAATAATAAAACAAATCCAGATGTTTGGTATAATAGTCAAGCATTTGCTTTTGTGAACAAACTAAGATCAGCTCCTGAATAATTCAGCCTAATCTGTGAGGGCTCTGTATTCAGCTATGTTCAGTAATAAGGAAAAATCATATAAATCCAAAAGTTTATTTGCAAGGTAAAGTAAACTTCATTTTTAATATAAAACTCAGTAGATTCATCTTTTATTTGTATAATCTGTATGTTATTATTAAATAGCTTGCATGGAATGAGTGATCTCAGTCAAGCATCCAAATGGTTTCTAAAAATTTCAGGCAAATTAGAGCAATCTATCTGGAAAGTTTTCAAATGAAAATGAGTTATTTTTTCCAGTGCTAAAGAAGAATACCTCACATGGTGATTTGGGGAACAATCTCTTTGCTTCTGTTGGGTGTATATGAAGGGAGCTTTGCACATTCTTTTTAAGAGCACCGTACAGTGCTCTGATTTTCTACATAATATAGAAAGCAATAGGAAAATAGTGTGAAAATTCCAGCACATGTTGTTGAATGTAAAAGATATCAAGTGCTAAGTATTGGAATAAATGTATACATCTGAATAGAGGCCAGGTTTCCTGGGTTAGCAGTCATCAGTAAGCACGGCTTAAATTGGAAAGGTATAAATCCACACTGTACTACTTGCTTGAAAACACTTCCATATGTGCACTCAAGCACAGTACAAAATTCAGGTCTTAGCACTGCCGCTTTGTTTACTCCTTCCAGATAGGTACAAGAGGTTAATCAATAGTGTGGCCCTGATGTTAACAAAAGGAAATTCATTAGATGTCCACATTTGGTAAGAATTCCTGGAACAAATGTGTTCCATGACGCAGGCATCTCTCCAGCCTCTGTTTAACAGAGGTTTTATATAACAGCGTATCATATAGCTGGGGCCAGGAGATCACAGCTGGACAGCACCAGTTCCTAGCTCTATGAAAGGACTCACATTTGTGAAATTCCCTCCTCTGGAAATGCAAGATCTCAAAATAGCAATGTCTGATGTGGAAAATAGAATTTCATGGCTCCTTAAAAAGGCATTTAACTAGATTACACTCTAAATTACTCAGAGAAAAAGAATGAGGTTCATTTTTAGAATAAGAATGTACAACCATCAATAGGATGCAATTCTCTTCAAGATTAGAACCAGAGATTGGTAGCCACATACATACTGGATTTCAAATTGCTAGAGGAAGCTTAAAACTAGATCTGTTCTTACTCCTAAGAGAGCCGTGGTGAGCTGAGGATACTGAATGAATCATGTTCTTCACGATGACTCAGAGACTTTGAAAGAGGCCCAGTTTTTAAATGGATGTTGGGATATGAGGGTCTTAATAAATAAGGACTTGTTTTTAATATACAGATAGTTTTGTTGTACCAAAGTTATACAGGACTTTTCTTTCTGGTTTAATGTAGTGTTATACAGTACATACAGGAATGCATTTTGTCCTGTACTAAGCAATAAGGCACATGGGATTTAACCCTGCTGGTTTTTAATATATTTTTTTCTGTTTTCTTTTTCAGTAATGAATTGCATGGTCAAATCTAATGGCAAAGTTCCCTCTGAACATCAGCATAGAAAAAGGGATGAGGGCTGAGAAATAGGAGAGGGAAAGGATAGTATGTTGTTGGAAGAGCTTCTGGAAATTTGCATGCTGATGGCACAGCATGTGAAATTCTTTCTGTGTTTGCATTCTGGTCCTAATTCCTTAGTTTACTTTCCTTTTAGCTACTGAGTGCCAACTTATTGCTGCTACTGCTACTACAGTGAACTCCTGCCTCTACAGTGTGTGTGTGTGTACCTCCATATATTCTGTACACGCACTCTTATAGAGGGAGATTTCAGAGCGCAGTTTTCTAGAGCATCTTGTCAATAGTCTTTAAAAACTCTTTAATAGTAAACTATAAACATGAATTATAGGTTTCAGTGGCATCACAAGTATGCGCAAATTCACCCTGCTGTGTTCTATTACATTGGTATCTCTGCAGCAGTGAACAGAAGTTTGTGCACATAGCTTTAAGACCAGACTATGAAAGGACATTCCTAGGAGTTAAAAGATATAGTTTCCAGATGGAAATTTGGAATTTCAGGAAGAAAAGTTGGATTTGAATATTCCCCACTGTAAACCTACCCCTGTTTTTTATTAGAACATATTCCAAACTGGTCAACACATACTTTGTTCTTTTCTAGAAGTGGCCAAAGCATGAAATCAGCTGAAATCTCTCGATCCTGTGTTGCTGAACCTTGGAACAAACAATACCAGCTGGCAGGATTTTGGTGCCAGTAATTGATATTTCAACACCAATCCCAAATCAGACCTCATCCTAGGGACTTTATATTAGCTACAGGGGGAATAGTCATGAAATCTTACTTTAATCTAGATAATATCCATGGACTTCACTCACATAAGATAAAGGAGATAAATTAATTCTATCTGTAGGAGCATCTCCTCTCATGACTAGAAGGAATGACTGTGAATGTGTTCCTACTTATTTACATTAAATGTAATCATAAAATACTATTTAAAAAAAGAAAGAAAGAAAGAAAAAGGATATGGAGCTGGATAGAAGCTGGGATAATCTTTCTTCTTACAGCAAATGCAACAGAAAACCCAGCTCTTGTAAACGTGAAGTCTGGAGAGCTTTTCTTCACTATGTGAAAGCATAATTCCAACAAAGTAAAAATTCAAGTCAGTTATTTTGCCATGTTTGAGGTTTCTGAGCTGGTTTTCAGTTTGTCTTTTCAATACCTTTGTATATCTTTTAGATATGTCACAAGAACCAGTTAATGCTAGAATATGATTCTGTTGTTGCTTCCAGTTCATTTTTCAAATTTAGCAAGCTCTGAACATGATGAAAACAGAGTGAGTGCTCATAGAGTGTGTGTCTTTCTTTCAGTGATGGTGCACAACATTTTAATCATATTTGTGTACAGAGAACACGTACACTAGATCTCTTCCAGGTATGGTGGTATCCCCATTTGTGAGGAAATGAGATGCTCAGGGAATTCCCCTGCAACTATGGCTCTTCCTCTTCCTCTCAAACCATCCCAGCTACTCAGAATAGGATCAGCAACCTTGTTAAACTGAATGGGACTTGATGGCTGAGGGAGTGAGATGAGGGCTATTGAAGAAAGCAGGAGAATAAACAAAGGCTCCATCTGAATCCTCACAAAGTCTGCATGGATTATAGAAATCAACTATAATCCATCTCTTGAACACCAATGTTCATAAGTTCGGAAAAGACAATAAATCAAAAGTTTCGTATTTGGCTTCTTATAATTGTTTATCCAGCCTTTCTGCTGGGACTGCAGTAGATGTAGGCTAGAAACAGAATGAACAGACACATTCATGCTTAGACAGAATGCACCAGGGAGGCACACCACATATAAATAACGAGAGGAATCTCCATCTTTTTAAATAGCCTGAAGTACAATCAGTTTAGTCAAAAGACTCAAAGCTGTACCTGTGACGGGAATTCTTTGCGGAGAGGTTAGTTTCTGTTCTTCAGCACAAAACCAACAACTGTGGTTGTGGTTTTCACTGGTCTCATTTGCCTGGTCTAGCGATGGAAAAATTTCTTACAAAGGAAAAGCTTGAATTGCCATTTCATTAAGTGAGCCTTGAGAGTAATTTATTTCCTTAAAGAAACTTTTAAATTTCATTTTTAAATTATCATTTTTAAACTATCATTTTTATTATCATTTTTCAATTATCATTTCTAAATGATAATTGAAAAATGCATGTAGCCAATGTGTGATGTTCACCTCCACAGTGTGCCTCCCTGGATCAAGTCTGCACAAGAAGTACAAAGGTTTCTTTGTGACATTGAGACATCAGCTGGGATTTCGGCAGTGCATAAATAGTGACCAATGAAAGAAGGTCATTTGAACTCTATTCTTTTGAAAGGGTTGGCCATGACTGCTGAGGAGCTGTAACTACTCCAGCCTTACATGCCTTCCTGTGGGATCACAGCCCCAAAGTACTGTTCCACAATCAAGTACACGAGAACAGAGCTATTACTCAAATTCTGTAGTGTAGAAGAAGTTATTCATGCACCACTGAGAAACACCTCTAGCAATATGCAGACATATGTATCCAGTCCTGGCAGAGCTAACCTGAATGCCTACAGCAAGCTTGGAAACCCAGAAGAGGTTTTCAATTTTTGGAAAAGAATATTTGTAACACTGAATGATACAGAAGCAGCATTAGCAGGAAAGGTTATTTTTAAAATGGAGACTTAAATCCTGTGAAGTGCGATAAATAAATTATTGGCAAAGCTTGATCTATACTGAGGTGTTTGATGTCCTTCCTTTCCTTTCCCATCCACACTGTAATTGGAGTCTCAGACTGTCAGAAGCAAGGTTGAATCCATAAGTATGTCTGTGGACTTTCTTCTGTGCCAGATCTTAAGCCAGACTGAACTCTCACTGGTCCAGTAATTTGTTCAATTTGACTGAGTCATCTTGCCAATGAAAAACAGTTGCTTTGGAACATTTTTAGAACACTAAAACCAAAACTGGATGAATAATACAAGGCTCCAAAAAGGTATGCATCATTTCACCTAAGGTAGAATGATATTGAATTGATATTCTGCCAATGAGAATAAAATCCAGATTTGAACCCAAAGGAGAACATTGTGCAGTCCACTACATTCCACTGAGAGGAAACAAGCAAGGTGAATCAAATGATATTCAGCCCCCACATGGACATTTTTCCAAGAATCCAGAGGCATTTGTCTGAATTTCATCGGAGAGAAAGGGCTTTCTAATTCAGTGTGGTTTCTTATGTTTGACAATATCAGAATATAGGGAAAAGTAAAATGAAGGTCCTATTCTTTTCCCCTCCAGAGCTTTTGATGGCATGTTCTTTAGAGATTTATTGAATCAGAGAAAATAGTTCTGTCATGATTGTTCATGGATTTTCTTCAATGGATCTCATCATATTATAAACCATCCTTTACACTTTGAAATACAGGTGAGTCTGATGAAGGTTGCATTGTCCTTAGGTCAACAAACCAATAGGGTTCTGTTTCTCTTATCAAGTTTTTTAAGTAACAACACTTTCTTTTCAAGTGATCTAACAGAAGGGATTTTTCTTTGGTGTGTTCTTCACAAACTTGTTTGAATGGAAAAAAATTGTTTTGAGTGGTGGTAATAACATTGATTTCATCTGTATGAGTCTCACTGACGTAGAGTTGCTGCACATTTTGTATCCGACAAGACCTTCGTCTAATGCAGTGAAAGAGATTTTCAGGTTAAATTGCCACAAGTCAGACAGGTGCACTTTACTTCCTTCTTTCCACTGGTTTTGAGGTGCCAGTGTTTATCTCTCAAGTATGTAATAGAGGTGAATATCTATTTAAACCTCCTATGACACTTGCTACTAACCACTCTCCCTGTTTGGTCTTTATAGACTGATAGCAAATTGAAAAACATTGTTCGATTAAAGTAGTCCTGGAATAGTGATGACCAGAACATCAATACTAACACAGTAACACTGAAAATATCAGGCCATCTGCTGTCTGATGACACTGCTTTCTTTATATTCTATTGTTCTTAGGAATCAAAACTCATTTATGAAACAAATCTGAATCTGAAAATTACATTAGTTTCTCAGCAAGGATGTCCTTTTGGATCTTTCAGATACCAGCAGATCAGAAAAGATGTACTTCTCAATCTAGCATATTCTGGAAAGAATGTAAGCCTGTAGTATCTCCATAGCTTTGTATTGTGTTTTACTAATCACTATTGCTTTGCAATCCTACTATGGAGGACCTCTTAGGTACTCATTTTATTCAGCACGGTGAATTAATAATGTAACTAGTCTTGATCTACACAAGGATATCACACAAACTCCTTTTTTAAACTTAAATTACGAGACCAGCATTTCTAGTTTAGATCTGTTTAACAGTGCAATGAAGCAGACAGTGCACTCATTCTTCAAGAGCATATACCAGTGATGGAGGATGATGAATGCTGTCTTCTTTCCCTAATTAAGTCCTTTTTAAATAAGAAACAAAATTTATTCATTATAAGATTTATTTTTAAATAAAATCACTTCAATGAACTTTTGTTAAGTAGGGAAGATAAGTTTTCGAGGCATTGTTTAGAACGTTAAAGCATGTCAAGAGGTCAAGACTGCGTGGCCTGTAAGGTAAAGAATGGAATCCACAAAGGTAACCATTGTGACAATATACCCTTACCTGTTACTGAATGAGCAGGCACACCAGTTCCACTAGCATCTGCTCTTGAAATAGTAAAGTCACCACAGAATCACAGAATCACAGAATTATCAAGGTTGGAAAAGACCTAGAAGATCATCTAGTCCAACCATTGCCAATACTT
Organism: Alectoris magna; assembly: GCA_030625065.1. Lineage (NCBI taxonomy): Eukaryota > Metazoa > Chordata > Aves > Galliformes > Phasianidae > Alectoris > Alectoris magna. The sequence goes on along the minus strand of CM060562.1, from coordinate 80,376,922 downwards.
CCCAGCTAAATCACACCCCTCAACACAACATCCAAATGTTTCTTGAACACTCCCATGGTTGATGACTCCACCACCTCCCTGGGCAGTGCATTACAATGCCTGACTACCCTTTCCGAGTAGTAATACTTCCTAATGTCCAGCCTGAACCTCCCCTGGCGCAGCTTGAAACCATTCCCTCTAGTTCTATCACTGATTACATGAGAGAAGAGGCCCACCCCCAGCTCACTACAACCTCCCTTCAGGAAGTTATAGAGAGCTATAAGGCCTCTCCTGAGCCTCCTCTTCTCCAGACTGAACAATCCCAGCTCCCTCAACAGCTCCTCATAAGGCCTGTGCTCCAGACCCCTCACCAGCTTCGTAGCCCTCCTCTGAACACGTTCCAGGGCCTCAATGTCTTTCTTGCAGTGAGGGGCCCAAAAGACTACAAGACATGAAGCAGTTGAACAAGCTGGTCTTTGAGAAACTCAGACCTAGCTCACAAGCCAAAGATTGATCTCACACATTTAGGTGAAAATCTTTTGGGAAAAAAAGCCTGATCAGTGGAGGTCTTTTTCCAAAGTCAGTTCACTTTTATTTATTTTATAATGGGAGCAGTAGCTTCTAAGATTTAAATGAAATACCTTAAACTGTATAATCTGTTTCAAAACAAATGTTTGTGCAGTGTCTTTACCTACCTGTGTTTTTTCCTATTACATCTGCACTTCTCTTTTTTCTAGTACGTATGTTGCCCTTTCACAAAGGAGACAGTTGAGGTAATATGAAAGGATTCCTACTGTCTAGTGATTCCTACTCAGGGAAATCCAACATTCAAAGAGTAGGTAGGGGAAATAATTTTCCCAGTTTACATTTTATAATAATTCCCTGTTTCAGGTTCGGCCTTGCTCAAAGTGTTCTAACTATCTGTAAAATATTTAGAATTCACATACAGATCAATTACTTAATTTTTATTTTCCCCTGAATGTTTATAAAGGTTTCCGTCCACAGCTTTAAAATCCACCTTCACTGAACTCATTATGAGTTTTATTATTCCTTTTACTTAGAAGTACCAAATGTGGGAAGGGAAAATTTAGGGAGATGGGAGAACAGTGTCACCAAGCTAAGGAAATACTTAGTTTACAACGTATAGTAGTGCGATGTTAAATAATACAATATAATACAATATAATTGGAATTTAAGCTAATAAATCAAATAAAATGAGAAAAAAGAGAGTTTCTGCAACCAAAGTCCTCACTCTAATGCTGTAGGAGAGATGGCCAGGGAGCAAAGAGGGAAGTCTCGTGACTCTCAGTCAGTTTCATCTTTCCCTCTGAATGGAAAACGGTTAAGTAAAAATGAAGCCTTCTGAGAACTGTAGTTCATTCTTTGCTTCTGAGACCAAGAGACTGGAAATATGGACAATCCACAGAACTGCAGAACTGCAGCATTAACTCTTTAGCTCTCAGTGCACTGAGTGATGTTGTGATGTGGAATACTGATGACAAACCATAAAACCACGACATAGAGAAATTTCAGAGGGCAATTTTGGTCTTCTGAGGATTGAATTACTATTCTAATTCTACTATTCTCTTTCTCTCTCATTTAATGAACTGAACTTGACCACTTCAGGAAGTCAGCTGTATCCCAGCTTGATGTCAGAAACATCCCTGTGACTTGGAAGTGAAATTTTATAAAAGACTGAAAATAAGACTGATGTTGTGACCTGAAGAACTGATGTTAACAGTCTGCTTCATCAAACTTCCTTGTGGGCCTCCATGGTTGTGGAACGATTCTCTGTTAGGATCAGGGAATAGCATATGCTTACATTTGCAATTAATTTTGGTGAGTTTTAGAAGCCTACATAGAAATAAAAGGATGCCCATGATGCTAAATATAAGTCAGAAACTATGTAAATAAATAAAATATTTCTCTTGATTCTTTGACTGAAATTCCAAAAAGTGAGCCCTTGCTGGTAGCAATAAGTTAGAAGTGTCAGCAACAACAATCTCTATTAGCAGGTTGTTTTCTTTGGTGCCTGTTTTTTCAAGTATCCTTTCATTTCAAGTATCCTAACTTGTTTCAGAAACAGTAGGAAATATTTTTGGATTCTGAACAATGAGCCCTTTTTAGCCAAACTTAGCTAATGTGGTATAGAGACCACAATTGAAAACAACTGTTAGACATCAATTAGCCCTGTTTTCAGACTGAATGTCAATAGACAAACCCAAGTAAATTAATCTGAGTGACAAGCTAAAAACAGACATTAAAACTGCATTTTTAAACTTGACAGAGACGCTAGGACCCATCTGGCAGAGGTTAGGGACTCGAAGCACATTCATGTATCCATATAGACACCTGCATTCCATGTGAGAAAGATTAATTTTAGACAGCATGATCTTTTTCAGCCATGAGATAGTCTGTGCTCTCCAGCTGTCCCTTGAAAGAGCAGCTTTCTGGTGCAACAGAGGAGGACTTTTCCTGATAAACCATGAAGTAGAGTAAGCAGAATGGGATGAAATGGCTTCCTGAGGCCCCATAACAACACACCAGACCTTTTCAAATTGGCCTTTTATTCCTGGCAGAGACCAGGAGAAAGTCACATAGTATGTATATCAGTAGTTACTGCCAGATATGTTGGTGTCATTATAAGCATTTTAAAAGCTGTTAAAAGCAGGAAAAATTATTTCTCTATTCTTTTTTCTACCTTCTTGTTAATGTACCACACTTTCCATCTTCATTGTATTTCGTCTTCATAATGTTATATGTCACTGTCACAGTCCAAGCGTTTATGAACTTTATGGGCTGCTGAGGAAAGCTCTTCACAAACCACAGTCGAAGAACATTTACTATTACAGCATGAGGGAGTGGGTTCACTTTTCCCCCTTTGCTTTCTCTTTTACTACATCCATACTCAAATTTGGTATTTCTGTTACTGTTACCTACATAATTTCAGACCAGTATGGTGTTACTGATACAGTTACATACTTGCTGTTGGTCATGCAAAACACTCCACCTCGCCACCCTGCTCCTTTCCACCAGAGGTTTCCAACAGTCCTTTTCAATTATTAATAAATGTGGGCCTTTTCTCACATAAATTTTCCTTAACAATCTGCTCAGTAGCTTTTCAGCTTCTCACACCACGATCAGTCTTGTTGGGCGAGATTTTGTATTATGGTGGTCAGTTTCACATGTTCAGGTATCTTAACCTCAGATCCACAACTAGCCAGCATCCTGAATGTCTGCCTGCAGCTTGGTCACCCCAAAGTCATGGACTCTCAGGAAAGCAGCTATCTAGAAAAGGAGAAGGCATAAAAAAAGCTGCAAAGGAAAAGATTTATGTTGAATATAGGGCAAAAGAGATGAATAGGGAAGCTGATCAGATCTTCAAGAATTGTTGCCACGGACACAGGCAGCTTTCTGATGCCAGTTTTCCAAGTTGGGGGATGCTTTACACGAGGAGATAATGTAGCATGGTTGTTTAACCTCTGCTTTTTTCTCAAGTTATAAATGAAAGATCATGCAGTTTCTGATGCAGTACTGGCAGCTTCACCACCTTTCTTGTCTGTGTGCATTTCAGTCACTGGAAGAGAATTCAGGTACAAAGCTTAAATCATGTAATGCGGCTATTCTGCCTACTATGTGATTGCCCAGCAGGCAATCCTTGAGATAAGTACAGGGACCGATATTTTTGTTTGTTTTGTTAGACATAAAAAGAAGGAACTACAGGAAGAAAAACAAGCAAAAAACTTCCTCAAGACAGAAACTATAATTTCTACTCTGTTATTTTATTCTTCTGCCTTTCTTATGGTCATGAAGACAGGTTTCTCAGATGTGACATTATGTTTCATCACTTGGTTCCTACAAACTGTCTTCAGCTGCTTTTTCTGCAGCCGTTAGAGTTTTTGCTCTTTGGAATCTCGCTCAGCCCTGGACTTCTTTGGAACCGACGTGCTCCAAACACCTCACTATCAAAGGTCACTCCTTTCAAGACCACCCATCTGTAGTGTTTCTATTTTCTTGGATGCTTCCTGCAGAAACTGCAGAAGCGTTAAAGTTAAGAGCTATCAGCTAGGCCTGGTAATGTGGAAGCTAGATGTGGTAACTGTAAGGTCTGTGTCTGATGCCTACTTGAGTAGGGAATGAAAGGAGAATAAAGGAGTGTGTTTGGATGTTTAAGAAGCAGGGCACACAGAGATCATAAAGCTCCAGGCATATAAACTGTGGGTGTGCAGGAGAGGTAATCTATATATTTATGTGTAAAGAGAGAGGTACTTAGCGTCTACTTTAAGATATCTTAATGAGCAGTAGAAGTGTAGAAAGGTCAATGAGCTCAGCAACGGATAAGTAGTTCTTCACACCAAGAAAGGAAGTCTAACTTAGGCCAGATGAAACCCAGCCAGTGAGACAGAAACAAAACAGCAAGAGATGAAAAAACTAACCCTGTTCAACATCTTCACAAACTCCATAAAAGCATCCCAATTTATTGTCTACAGTTCAGATGTTCTCCAGCAAAGTTCATGTGGCTGTGTACAGAAGTTTCAGGGACAAAGAGAACAAACATTGCTTTCTGGCATTATGTGTGGCTGATGCAGGAGCCAGAAATCAAAGGTGGAGAACTACTAGGAGTCAGAAGAACTGAAAATGAGCCAGCTTAACTTTAAAGTCCTTGACTGAACCTTTTGGCTGTAACAGCTTAAATATATGACAGCTGGGGATTATATAAAAATGCGAAGAAAAAAAAAGGATTGTAGCTTTATCACTTAATAGTCACTTTTAAGAGTGTAAGTAGTATATTTTTAACTTGATAATTTAGCTTGCTTGTATCCCCAAGAAACTTACAAAATAAAATAGTACATTCCTTATTTTATCCCAAAATACTATATATAAAAATTCCAAGGAATGTATTCAATTAGAATTATAGGCTGCAGTAATGGGTGCACTTGATTGCATTTCCGTTTCACAAAGTAATTCACATTTGCTACTAAGAAATTAAAATCTGTGCCAGTCAAAATAAGCTTGTCTACCACAGCAAGAGAAAATTGTCAAAACACACTGCTCAATTCCTTTTTTGCTCACTAATTTTATGCTGGAATCAGTCTGTAGGTATTTTCAGAGCTGTTCTTGACATGATAGTTAATCCAATAATTTCTTTTAATGTAAATAATTCATGTACATGAGTTTTCACATATTTCCAAGAACGCTTACACATATATGACTTATGCCTGTATGTAATCATCTTCCACAAGCTGTGGTTACATTTCCCGTACAGTCACATACACCAAAAGAGACTTTTCAGAGGGTTCTTCTTAAGGTCTTTTGGAGTACCAGTTGTATAAAAAGCCAATAAATTCCTTGCAGAAAACATCCTGTTGAGCAAACAAGGGAAGGTGGAATAGTCTCAGGCCATTTCCAAATGCTTACCAAATCTACTCCATTTCTAATGCTTTGTTTTTCCTCCAGGAGTCCAGGAACTCCTATCTCTCTTTTTTATTTTTTTTCTTGGAGTGTTCTGACTGGACTTCCAGTCACTCCAGTCACTCCTTTAATGAGAAAAATGAGAAAATGGGGTGCTCTCCTTGTTGGGAAAGTCAGTGTAACCTTCAGTGATGTCCTACACTAATACAAACTCCATACTCATGCCCATTCAGGTAGCAGACATTTCTGTTCTGTGGTGGCTGCTCACCTACACAAGCTTTTTCATCTTTTTATTAGTACTGTACTCATTCAGTGCATTCCTTCAATTGGCATTTTTTTTTGCATGATTTGTAGAGTACAGCTGACTGCACATCAATCACACTGTTAACTCTTCCTTGTTCTGACTCCAACTCAGGTTTGCATAACCCCTTGCAGCAATACTCAATATTTTAGTTACATCAACCTTTTTTTTTTTATTTTTTTTTATTTATTATTTTTTTTTTTTTATTAAGCAAAAGCATGCTACTCTGGAGAACCAGGATTTCACTGGTCTGCATTCTGTCCCCTGAAAACATTTTAATCCATCTTCAGTAATAGCTTTTTCCACCAGGTGATAACGTGCATGGGTATAAATATACATATATATATATATAACATGTATATATGTATATGGTAAAGACAAATAGTGAAGACCATTAAGGCTGCATAAAAAAAGAATAGTTTAAATTCACTGATCAGATAAGTTACAATAAATGCATTTCTGACAGTGAGACATTAGATGACAAAGCATTTCAAACCAAAACCTGAGATCATTCTGATGGGCTAACTAAAGATAACAAAAAAGTGTGATCATCTCTGACCACTTCCTAAAAGTGCTGTGTTCAACAAATACCAACTCAGCTGAGAGATTAGCAAACAATTGACATAATCAACAGCCTCTGCATAAAGCTATGCTAACATGCTGACTGCATTTCCTACCACGGGCCTCAGTGCAGGATGGTTCACGGAAGAATTAATGCATGGGAAACCTTGCATTGTGGAGCAGGCATGTATCAAAATGGATTTGATTCTCACAGTTCACCAACATTTAGCAACATTTTAATAATACTCTTTGAAAGAATGTTTTTATTTTATGACAATAGTTTTGCATGGGAGTTTTCTTCTTACTGGAATCAATTCCGAAAAAAAAAGAAAAAAAAAAAAAAGAGTGATGAATATTCCTAACTATTTTTATTGCCAAATTCCAGTTTTAATTAGAGTTGTGTTCGGCCTGAATCAGCTTTTTTTTTTTTTTTAAATTTTGTTTCCACCATGCACTGACACAAAACTCTTCACTGACCAGCTTTGCATGGCAGAAATGGCAACCAGTGTTGAACAGGGAGTTCAGCCAGCTGAGACTGCTTCAGCTACTCCTTTTGCCTTGCAGATTACACAGTATAGGAAGAGGGTGGTAATTAAAAACTGATTTAAGTCATAAACAAAATCTAAAGAAGAAGCAAAATTTAACCACATAGTATCCAATTTTCATCTTTTATAAATTCAACCGCCATTAGTGATAGGAATAATTATCCACAGCAAAAGGAGAGTGTCTGACTTCATTCTTTGAAATTCACTGTCAAGAGAAAAGAACAGATTTTGTGCAAGATAATGATTTCTCCCGTAGATCACCACTGGGATTTTCAGATCACTTGAAGACTTTCCCTCCCTGCCAGAAATTTGGAGAGTGTTAGGGTTTTCTCCATGACAAGGTATATCAGCCCTTCACAAGTTTTGAATGTCCAAGAAAAAAAACCAAACAGATTATAAAACTAAATTATTCCCATCGCTGTATTTTTATTGTGTTCCCATCATGTTAATAAGCACTTTCTAAGAAAACACCCTTACACAGTGATTCCAGCTTAACACGTTCAAATAGAAAAGTGAACAGGAAAAGCAGCAGTAAGGGGCTTGGGTTGAGCAATGTAAGTGAGCTGAGAAAAATTTTACAACAGGTAGTTGCATTTCTGAGGCCAAAATTGAAGTAAGAAAAAAAAAAAAAAAAAAGACATCCTTTTTCAGCTGGAGCTAAGGCAGAGAGGTGCCAGACTCTAACAGAAAGTGATGTATCAGGGATGCATCCTGGTCTGGAGTGATCTCCACCTCTCAAGAGAGATGGCGCATTACATTGCATAAAGGCACAACGTCTCCTTCCATAGTCTCATTTTATCATGGAAATGTTACTTTTTCCCTCTCTGCCTCCAGGTCTCAGTGCTCAATGGATGTTCTTTTAAAAGTACTTTATGTCAGCTGAATGGCTTTGATTTTCAGCCTATTACTTCTTTCTGAGTGGCATATTCTTCTGGACATAGAGCCACTGACAACCACCCTCTGGCTACAATCACTCAATCAGTTCCTTACCCACCAAACAGCCCACCCTTCAAATCCGCATATTTCCAATTTAGAGATAACAACATGATGTGGAACACTCACAGGTTTTGCAGAAGTCTGGGTAGTTGACTCTAGTTGCTCTTTCTTGGTTTACTGAAGCAATCACTCCATCACAGAAAGCCACCAGATTGGTCAGGCACATTCTGCCCTTGGTGAAGTGATGCTGGCAGTCAAGGATCACCTCCTTGCCTTCCATGTTCTTTAACACAGGGATGTTACAGATAACTGTCTCCGAGCAGTTCACCTAGCAGAGTTAGACAGAATTGATTTCTGAACCTGCTGGCCAGGCTTCTTATTCTGAGACGGTGACTTCCAGACCTCTGGCTTTCTGTTCATTTAAACGTATTGAGAATTCTTGGAAAGGTGGAAATAAAATATATTTGTTTTATGAAAATGAAGAATCTGATTATTTTTTTAAGTGGGTCTGAGTGAGAAAGACAGAAAAAACGTATTCTCTTTTGAGTACACATTTTTTACTATTAAAAAAACACCCAAAAAACCTTACAGAACAGAAATTCAAGTTTCTGGACAGCTGTTATATTCTCAAGCTATATGTCCTAACACTCATTATTCTTAATTCTGAAGAAGTCTCATTAACGGAATCTTGAACAGATGCAATACAAATACAATACATTGATACTGAATATTATGAACAGACAGAATATATGTCCATATCTGCTTCACTCCAGCTTTATTCATGACCTTATTTTTCACAGATCTTGAGCATTAAAAATGAATGATTTATGAATGTGTGCCTAAGTTTACAAAACAAAATGCTTAGTGTTTCCTAGAAATGTCTTGGAAAAACAACACGAATGTCAAATCCCTAAGTGCTTGTAAGTCAAAATTAAATAACCGGTTTTCAAGACAATTCTTCTTATCATTAGAATTTAGAATTGAAGCTAGTTTTGAGGTTAGTCACCACCTTTGCCCCAAAGTTCAAACCTATTTTTCAAAAGCAAAACTCACATTCTCTATGTATGAAGTAGCATTTGGAAGATTACTGTGTTCATTTTCTTTTTGTCTCTCCGAACCATTCACCACACTGCACATGCAAACACAAATCCTTCCTTTCAAATACATCTTCAGTGTTTGTTCTTGAAAAGTCTTTTCTTAGAACAAAGCTTTTTCAGGTGCCAGGCCAGGAAATAAGACACAATACAAGTGACCGACTCTTGTCTTTTTCTTAGAACATGAGTGAAAGAAAACAGTTAGAATTGGCAGAGTAAGATTATAAGTTTGACTTCCAAATATCTGAACTTTCCAGCAGCTATCTGATGCCAGAGAAATATTATTATTTTATATGTGATATCAACATAGGAAAACATTGCACTGTAAATGCCCTCAGAAAGTTACAATTCTTAGCTGTTGTATACACACTTTTTGTTATCAGGCTGGTTATTTTAGTATCTCTTAAGTCCAAAGAATCTGGGCCTTGGAGTCTAAGTATAGCTATGATGTAAGTCATGCAGAGGGGTGACTAAGTTCAAATCAACAGCTTGCATTTGTTTCTCAGTATCCCAATTTGCAGGCAGTAGTGAGAACAAGAAAGAAGAGCAGATATCTCCGTGCTCTTCCCAGTCACTCTTACTCAGCTGTGCTGTTCCTCCCTGAATGTCAAAAACCTCCCTCCACTCCTCTCATCAAGGTTTTTTCCATGGGCTCTCCGCAGCCTTCCTTCCTCCCCGGGATCAGTGTGACCCTTGCACTAACTCACTCTGCTCTCTCTGCTGCTGCAGCAAAGCCAGATTACATCCTGTGAGATGTCTGTTTCAGCTGAACAAATGCAGTTGTGCAGCTAGATCAGTCTTCACATCTCCCCATCACTCGTCGAGACTTTAGACAGTATCCACTTTACATTTAGTGTTAAGGCCCAAACAATGCATGCTTTGTGTACAAAACATGCATACACTCAGAGAAAGTTTGCATTATGCTTGTTGGGAATTTATATGCAAGGATGTGAGAATTTAGACACCTAATTCTTTGTGATCTGGTTCACTAGGATTTTTATTTAAATGGGGAGTTTAACCAAAAGTACAGTTCTTAAAGTCAATTTATTTAGGGTGTCTTTCCTTTGCAAGGGGACTTTCAAATTGATCTCTGCCTGGGTTATATTGATTTGCCACTTCAAGAACTCAACTAGTGTGGCAAGCTCCAAGTAAGCACAAGTATGCCTGTGTGAGGCTTTGCAGAAGTGTAACACCAGAGGTGGAAGTTAAGCATGGACAAAGCAAGAAGCTGCAGCACTGCTACAGGAGGAAACCAGCATCCCAAATGTGGGACTCCATCTCTTGGAGCTCCATTAACTCCTGCTGAGTAAATAACTGCCTGGTGCTCAGACAGAGTATTTTCTCAGCTTGCTTATTGGAATTCACTTTTGAGGGGAAGGGAGAGGAGTGTGAGGCTATGAATCTGAGCTCAGATGGTAACTAAATAAATCCAGTATATTCTTCCTAAATATAAAGTTATATCTCAAGGGAAATAAAAGATATACTTCATCTACTGCTTGGCCAAATCTAAGACTTAAGTCTGTATTTGTGCACTGTGGAATGCATTAGGGAGATCACTTTTAACGTTTTTTTCCCATTCAAGATCTTAAAAGAAAAACACAAGCTTGATGAAATCAAAGGCATCTTGTGAATACATTTGAGTAACAAGTCACAAGGAGATCAGCGCAATGAATTAGGCTCAAGCTGGTTTCAGGCAGGGCTTCAGCCTTACCTCCATCCCTGGAAAGGTGATGGAACATCTGGTTCTAGATGCCATCTCCACACAATTGGAAGAGAAGAAGGTCAACAGGGATAGTCAGCATGGATTCACCAAGGGAAAATCATGCTTGACAAACCTCATAGCTTTCTATGGTGGCATCAACAGCTGTGTAGATGGGCTGAGAGCAGTGAATGTTGTCTACCTTGACTTCAGAAAGACTTTTGATACTGTCTCCCACGACATCCTGATACTGAAGCTGAGAAAGCATGGAACGGATGAGTGGATGCTGAGGTGGGTTGAGAACTGGCTGACTGGCTGAGCTCAGAGGGTGGTGATCAGAGTCTGGTTGAAGACCTGTGACTAACAGTGTTCCCTGGGGGCTGGTGCTGGGTCTGGTCTGGTTCAATATTTTAATTGACAACCTTGATGAGGGGATAATGTCCACCCTCAGCAAGAACACCAATGATGCAAAGCCGGGAGAAGTGGCTGACACTCCTGAAGGTTGTGCTGCCATTCAGCAAGACCTGGACAGACTGGAGAGTTGGGCAGTAAGAAACCAGACAAGATTTAACAAAAGCAAGCATAGAGTCTTGCACCTGGGAAGGAATAACTGCAAGTATCAAAACAGGCTGAGACATGACCTGCTGGAAAGGAGCTCTGTGGAGAACAACCTGGGGGTCCTGGTGGACAGCAGGTTGGCAACGAGCCAGCAGTGTGCCCTGGTGGCCAAGAAGGCCAATGGGATTCTGGGGTACATTAAAAGGAGCATGGTCAGCAAGTCAAGGGAGGTGATTCTCCTGCTCTACTTTGCCCTGGTCCAGGACTCAGCTGGAGTACTGTATCCAGTTCTGGGCTCCTCAGTACAAAAAAGACAGGGATCTCCTGGAGACAGTCCAGCAGAGGGCCACAGAGATGATAAAGGGCCTGGAGCATCTCTCCTCTGAGGAAAGGCTGAGTGACCTGGGTCTGTTCAGCCTTGAGAAAAGAAGACTCAGAAGGGATCTTACCAATGTTTATAAGTACCTTAAGTGTGGGAGTCAAACGGTCATGGCCAATCTCTTCTCAGCAGTCTGTGGGGACAGGTCAAGGGGAAATGTCCATAAAGTTGAGCACAGGAAGTTCCACACCAGTATGCAAAGGAACTTCTTCACAGTGAGGGTGACAGAGCACTGGAACAGGCTGCCCAGGGAGGTTGTGGATTCTCCTCTGGAGATGTTCAAGACCCTCCTGGATGCCTACCTGTGCAGCCTCCTATAGGGGGCCTGCTTTGCAAGAAAGTTGGACTCTAGAGGCCCCTTCCAACCCCTACAATTCTGTGATTCTGTGATTCTCTTCTACCCTGTAAGGACAGTGCACAGCTTGGCAGCTGTTCACTGGCCTCACAACAAGTAGCACAAGGGAGAATTTGCAAAATCTGCAGCACATTGGGAAGGTCAGATAAGCCTTCTAGCTTCTCTCACCCTCAAAAGCAGTAGTCCAGGGTTCTGGCTGACCTGTGGCAATGCTGGTGTGGCTGTTTTGCAGGAGGAACACTGGAGAGGGGCACCCAACCAGGCAGGCAGCTCAAGCAGCCTTAAGCAATATCCAGCCAGTATGGAAATGATGAAATGCCAAGTTCATCCCTAAGGGCTAATTAGTTGTTTTATCTACTCCTTGCATTAAAAGCTGTGAAAATTAAAGAGCCACAAGGGACTACAGTGATTCTGGTCTTACAAGCACAGCAGTAATAAGGCTGTTTGGTGTTCTGTGATCATTCTGATTTAATGAGAACATTTTTATGAAAGACACAATTCACTTACAAGCAGCACACAGGGCTAGGCTGACGTGGAGGGATCAGCTGTTTCCACGGCTGCTGGTTCCCAGCACATCCACAGGAAAGACACTGTTAAGGCTCTTCATGAGCCTGTGTTTACTCTGCATTGCAGCTTGAGTACGCACTGGACCTCTTCTTAAGAAACCATGGCACAGACAGGCACATGGTACAGCTTGTGAGCAGCAGCCAGACAGCATATATGCCTAAAATGTCCTCCAGTCAAAATCACCACTTGAACTTGAGCCATGTTTCCCACTTCATCCTGTTCGCCAACATGGCTAAAGAAGCACAATGGATGTTTCTCCCATAGCAAAACCCTTGTGCCTCCCCACTGCCCTTCACACCAGAGGCAGAAGAATGCTGCCAGAAGTCTCCTGGCATAGATGTTTGTCCTGTCAACCTCAGATCAGTACAGCTGGTCAGTGGTACCCTGAGGATGTCCATGTACCGCTGGACTATTCTGACAGCCAAGTGCTAATTAAAGCAGCCCATAAATTACGATCCCTGGCTTGCCCAAAGGGCAGATGCAAGCCTGGTCTGAATGGCAGGGTTGTGTAGCAAGGAAGCCACAAAAGCACAGAGAGGCACAGGACCATGCATACCGCACCAGGTCATGCCTCTTCTCCCCTCTGCCCGTAAATCCACCACAGAGGGTCTTAATATAGAGAAAGATGTAAATTCATCATCAGCCCTCCCTAGAGTATATTAGCTTAACCAGTCTTATGAAGTTTTCTTGGAGCCACAGGAACATTAGGGATTTCTTTAATGCTCACTGTAAAGAGTACAGTGATGATAATGGAAGCTTTGTGTGTAAGCCAGGAGGTGCTAGCCATTGCCTGCAGGTGCCTGGGCTGCGAAGTCCATTTCACAGATGTCAAATGCCATTTCTTATTATGAGCAAAAAAGTGTGCTTTACTACCTCTTTCTCCATATTTTGATGTTCTCTTTTTACAGGTAATGTAAAAAGGATTAATTAAAAAGAAAAATTCTACTTAAACCTTTTTGCTTTCCACAGTAACTAAACCCAGTCTTCTACAGCTGATCTCCAGAGCACTCCAGGTAGAAAAACCCTGCAAAAAGCTCCACAAAACTGAGAAGCCAGGAACTTCCAGGTCTCTTCATGCAGCAGTGGACATATACTGAATCCATCTCATAGTGAGACCTGGGAATTAACATTATTATTTCCCAGGTCTTGTTTACCATGGAAAGGGAACCTGAACTAGAAGTGGGGACCAGCAGTTTATCCCAGCCACTCTCCCTGTTGATGTTCATCAGACAGCTGCAGATATGTAGTGAGTGGTTGATGCTGGGGTCCTGAATCCACACAGATGCATCACTCCAACAGAAACTGGCACTACCTCCAAATTGATATGCCTCATTCACTCATCATGGCCATCCAATTTCCCTCTTTCCAGTGTCCCTTTTGTCACACTGCAGCTCAGAAAAGGCTCACAATCAGATGAAAATGAGCTTCTTTTTTTTTTTCCATCCCCCTGAATAGGTTTCAGCTGAATTATTTTCCTGATCCAGCTCTTCACAGATTCATAATTGTCAAAACCAGGTGTGAGAGGCCTGCAGAAAAATAAAACTTTGATAGTCCCCCCAAGGTACTTTTATTTGCCCTGTAAAAGTGACTGGGGAACCATAGATATCATCTAGATGTAGTCAAGGTAGATCCCTAATTTCTCACAAAATATTACTGTGTTCAGTGAAGTTACAGAAGAATGTAAAGGTGGAATTTTCAAAAACATCATTGTTCCCAGTTTCAAAATTGGCATAAGCATTGTGAGGCACACAAGGCTATAGGCAGGTGTTTACTGGAATTATCTTCCAGGAGCTGTGACTTTTCTCTTTTCATATACGGTACTTCATTTGTAATTTAAAATCTGTAAATGTATTGCAAAAAATCTGGCTGTTACTATTTATTGGAAATAAAAGGTTTCATATTCTCATGAATGCATCTTAAAATGAGATATTGACTCCAAAACAAAAATTTGCATTTGTACCGTGGTTAATTAGACATCTGGCTTCCCTTGAAACAAGCCCAAATTACTCAAAAAAGCATAAACTATTCTTGAGTCCCAGGAAATGCTTTCCAATATGTCTCTCAAGAGAGTACTGAAGAACCTTGAAGAAAATCTTTTTATTGCTGTTTGTTTGTTTGTTTGTTTGTTTGTTGTTGAAACTCTGTCAAATTTCCCATCAAGTATAAGGCAAATGGAGATAAACCTTGGGCAGTTGTGTGGAGCATGCTGATACTCCTTTGCATGGAAGCTGGTTGTTGGTCAGGTTGTGGTAAGCAAGGACGCCTCTCTGCAACTGAGTTATGTAGCATGGTTACATGCTCTGGCATTACATAAAGCAGAGGGGCCTCTTTCTTACCTTAATGATGGTCTCTAAAACCTTACAAATGGTAGGTGAGTGTTTAAGAGAGGGGGATTCAGGACATGTTCTGACTGCAAATGGTCACAGCAGGACAGATGCAGCTCACAGTAATTTTGGAGGTGGGGTGTCCTAACTGATGAATATAATGAGCCAGCAGTGGTGGTGAAAACAATGGGAAGAACCAATATATGCTGCATATAACCTTAAGGATGCATCACAATAGGAATACTGTTCTATAAGTGTAAATCCATATCGATAAGCAAATGCATTTTTCTCATCCATATACACTGTTAATGATAAATCGTACTCTACCATAACTTTAAGGCCAGCATATTACTTGTTCCTTGGCAGACCAGAAAAATTCCAGAATAATGGATTTTAATCTGTGACAAACAATTATGTGAGAATCAATTAACTTTATTAAGTGATCCACAAACAGTAACAAAGAAAGCAAGCTTATTACCAGTGCATTTAAGTTCACTCTACAGGAATCTACAGCAGTGCTTGAACACATTGCAGTAGAGTCTGAAAAATGCAGTCACTGAGCATCTGCAGCCTTTAGTTGTGGAGTTCCCAGTGCAGGTAGCAATCAGCCATGGGCATTCTGCAGAAACCTGGCTTTTGCAGCCAGCACTTGTTGTTGTTCTCTGGAGGTACTTTTATCATGGCAAGCATTAGCCTGAACCCTCTTATAAAGCAATGAGAACATAAAGTTTGTAAGGAATATGTCAAGATGAACTCCTGTAGCAATCGTCTTTTAAAAATAACTTCCAATGAATAATATGAGATAGGAAGTAAATAGTTCTTTTTCATCAAGGTTTCATCCAAAACCTTGCTCGCACTGAGCTCTTGCAGAGCAAACTCTTTCTGTCAATGAGGGCCCTTCTAGCAATGCTTTATGTAGCTTCACTCACCCAGGCACTGTCCTAAAATGACAGATGTATGTACAAGTTATTATACTTCTGAATATTTCTCTCTCCCTCTCTCACTTTTTCTGCTGATATCTGAAAAATGCTTACTACCTTTTTCTTTCTTTTCCGAAACCTTCACAATTACGGTAGTGGAAAGGAGCAGTTCTTGGCAAGCAGAAAGTGATGGGAGCCTCTTTGCTCCTCTTGTGAATTCCAAGTCTTAAAACACTAGAAGGTGCTAAATTTTTTTAACCACAGGAGAAGTTATTTTATATTTTAAACTACTTGCAGTTGATTTCTTTTGCTTTATATCCTTTTCTGTTTAGGCATAATCTTTACTGTAAACATTTCAGGGCAGAAAATCCATCCTTACGATAATTCAACACTCACTCATATTTTCTTCCACTTCATGCCACGCTGGCTCCCTAAAAATCTTCTATTTAAGCATCTTTTCAGCACACAGAGGCTCTTACAGATACTGTGAAAATAATTAATAGCTCCTACTGAGGAAGCCTACAGGAAAAACAACATCTATTAGGCATTCCTGAGGAGAATAGAGTGACGGCTATCAGCCCCCTGAAGCTCTAATTTAGGACATGTACTCATCTGAGCACAGGGTGTTAAAAGTGTTTTAAAGGAACTGTAGTTCTCCTTATTGCCAGTCCCTCCTACAGGTGAGTTGGAATATGTGTTCTAGTGACAGCAACTGATGTAACAGAATCCTGATACTTTGGGCTGTTAACTTGAACCTACTTTAAATAAACTATCTTTATTGAAAGTTTAAGCATTAGTCTAACGGTTCAATTATACTCCTAGGACTCTAAGACCATATTGTTCAAGAGTTTCACAAGTGGCATCCCCTCAGCAAGGATATCATACAATTCCAGCTCTGAACAGCAGAGAATGGAAGTGGAGCAATAATATATCTGTGTGCACACAGACCTAGCTGAGTAATTAATTGAGGTGGAGCAATCCTTGGAGACAAGGATTTGTTCTTTCAGTGAGATTTAGTAGCAAGTACATACAGTATATAAACAGATAAAGTGAAATCAAAAGAAGGTAGCCAAAAGAGGCAAAAAGATGAGGGAAATACTGACAGTAGGCTCAAATGGTTTTGTCTTCTGACTTTGAGAGTCTAATCTGAAATAGTGGATGACGTGTGTGACAGATAGATGAGCTGTAGCAGACAAATCTTTGTGGCATAGAGACGCTTAATTCAGCACAGTATTTGCTTGTTAGTCAAGGGCAGTTCTTTGCTGAAGTTAGGGATGGATCTCTTACAGTTTTTATGAATAAAGAGATTCATTTATGCTGCTGCAGTAACTTAATGTTTGAGTTATTTTCTTTACACGTATATTTGGGGAAGCAGACAGCTAAATAAAAGTTGGTGCAGCTTGCGCTCTCAGTGTAAACATGAAAATACTGTTTTTTAATTGTCGTATCTATCTTTTATTTAGTTACACTTACACAGAATTAGTTTAAGATGCTTTCAGGAGAAATTGTCCCTCCGATTGCATCACTAGTGTCTTTTCATGTCTTGTGTGTCCGAACTATACAGACACACCTGTCCTCAGATGTGAAACAAGGATTGATTGATACATTGAAAAAGATCATATTTTGCTGCCTAACAAGCAGTTTTTTCTCTCGAAGAGAAATATTGACATACTGGATGAGATGTGTCTGAATCAAGATTTTAACATGATTTAACTACTACAGACGTTTTTACTGAAAAAAAATTGTATAGGTGTGATGTTCAGTGTTAACATACATGACAATAACAAAAACTGCATTTAAGGATGATAAAAATATACCGTTTTAAAAATAAAAATAACCTTTTGATCCCAGGAAAATGTATGAGAGTTTCAGAGTAAGAATTAGGGTCTTCTTTATCTATCTATGCTTAAGCTTGCCCACTTTAAGCTTCTGATGTCAGTAGCTCTTCTGGAGACGGAATGAAAACTTTCATGGGTCTTATCTGATTCATCATTTGAAATGATGCTCAGTATCAAAACCAATAAGGACAAGGACATATTTTAGACAAATAGCCTTAAGATTCTAGATTATGGTTAAAATACAGGCAGAAAATAAGAAAGAAAAAGAGGAGAAAAAACAGAAAGTTTGACTGTGGGTGATGCTCAAACCCTGATGTTTCTTTGTGTTTCAAGGGCCTGGGGAAGTTTAGAGGATTAAGACCTCCTTCTGTGATCCTCTTGCCACAGTACTTGCCTCCTGTTAGTTATACCAACATCCTTACCTGGCAACAAGGAAAGTTGCTTTTGAGATGCCTCACTGAATTCATGTCCAGTTATTGTACTCCCCTCTGATTTTTCTGTAGATCAATAAATGTAGTGATAATACTTTCTTCCCCTTTCCCATGTGTTTTCAAGATTCATTTTGTTGCTATTAACTTCTGAAGTTTTTGTCTATCTTCTTCCAGTCCTTGTGAACAAAATAACCTTTGTCTAGATCATTTGCAGCTAGGTATTTCTTCAGATTAGAGTAGATTTCTGCCTAACTTCAGAAAGTCCTCAGTAGCTATGCAGGTAACTAGCCGATGTGATGTTCCAGCTTGCTACATAGTCTTGTCACTGATTCCCGAGCTGTAATCGTAATCCTGGCAGGGGGGTAAACACAAGATGCTAATCAATCCTTCAGTAAAAAAAAAAAAAAAAAAAATCAGCAAATGTTCCCATCTTGTTCATATAGTTTAATGTTGTATATTTCTATAAATGTATATATATATTTATGATAACTTGTACTTATGAAAACCTTGAGAAATTTTGGGAAAGAAAGTTTGATGCAAGCAATATTAAGTAAGTCCAGTTAATCTGTAGACTTGCCATAGATGTTGCTTAATAACTTCCTCTCAGCGTGAGTACACTTGTGCTACATAGTCTCTAATTTTTGCTCTGGTCCCTATGAGAAATGGAATAATCAGTAATCTTGTAGCTAATTTAGCTGAAATCACAAAAATGACTTGCAATTGAGCAGTCATTTCCCAAACAAATAACATTCAGCCTACTGCATTAAAGGATCATTTTGTTTGGAGATGTTTTTGCTTTCTAGAGTTTTTGTTACCATTAATCATTCTCATTTTAGAGAGCAATCAAAAATAAAAATAAAAATAAAAATCCTATTTTCTGAATCATTATTCAGCTGGCCTGTCATGCTGACAGAATGGGGCTTCTGTTGGTCTGTAATTTTTTCCTGGAAAAAAATCTGCTTGGATACAAATCACCGTTCTGTTGATTTGACTGTATCTTTGATCATTTCAAGAGTATTTTTTTAATGTGTTAGTCAACAGTCATCATATTAAGTCCTTGGCCCCATGCTGTGTAAAAGGACTCAAAAGACCTTTGAACTGGAAGACAAGTGGACTTTGGACTAAGTTTTCTTTTCAAGGTTCATTCTAAGAAAATAATTTCTGAGCAGTTATGTAAAGCTTTGCTTCAACTGAACAATGTAGTAGTGAATTCAAAGATTTACTGTTCATTCAGTTTCTTAAGAAGGAGAATATTTGGACTATTCAGACAAGAATCTGAAATACAGTATGTAGAGAAGAAAAGCAGGTACTGTACGAATTCCAGAAAAGACAGATGGAAATAATTTCAAAGTTAGAACTACTGGCATATACAGTGCATCAATTAGGTATTGCTGTTAGTCAGCACATTCTGACAAACACCCCTAAACAATGAATTTGGAAAACTAAATGACAAAGACATGTCAAAGGGGAAAAATAACATAGTACAGTTCTCTATATGATATGTCTGATAGCTTGTGATTCCAACAGTGTATTTTCAAATACCTGGGGAGCCTTAGTTTGGAAAGTCCTACTTTGTCACTCCTAAGAAAAGTGGTTTAGATGTTTTGAAATGGAAAAAGAAATCATCAATGCACTCAAGAGTATAGCTCAGTCTGATGTCAGTTGCAAGGAAAGAATAAAAGAAAGAATGAAAAGGAAAAAGTAAAGATAGGATAGATTTTATTTATTTATTTGTTTGTTTGTTTGTTTGTTTATGTCAGTTGCAAGGAAGAATAAAGGAAAGAAAAAGTAAACTTAGTATGGATTATATTTATTTATTTAATTATCTATTTTTTAATTATTTATTTTTATCAGGAGGAAATGAAGCCACTGGATGATCAAAGCCCTTTACGACTCAAAATGGTCTCCAGGTTTCTCCTGATTTCTGTGACTGTCCAGTAGCTGATTCCTCTTCCTCATTAAGGACTTTGGTATCTTTCTTTAATTCCTTATTTTTAAATTGTTTTTGCCCTCCTTACCAGCACCCCCTGAGCGGTACATGGTGGTGCAAGTGTATTCACACGTTTGTATTTCTGCCCCCTCTGGACAGCACTAATTAGGGACTGGATAGCATTCCTATTCCTCAAGGGCAGGAGGGCTATTGAAGGGGTCACCATTTGTTGCCTTCCATTTTAGTGTTTCATCCCTCGTTTCTACACTCACAGGCTCACAGCAAAAGACAGAAAAACTTTCTTTTTCCACAAATCTTCTGATGGAATAAGAATGCTCTGGAGAGCAGTTGGACTGGGCTGGAGGCAAATACTTTCCCTCCTACTGAGTGAGGATTGCACCAAAGTGTATTGTAGAGAGAAAAGTGGGAAATATGCAATAGAACCCACTCGTGGTTTACTATTTAAGAAAACTAAGAAAAACATCAAGTAGGAATGAAGTCTTGCTAACTGACCTAGTTTATTCTTTATAGTGCTTCGGAAAAATCTGATAAATAGTATTGTCTTTGATACTTGCATTCCTGCACTGCTGCTGCTCACAGAATATCTTGATTTGCAAGTGGTAAATGTGCAGCTGCCTGAGAAACTTTTGTTTCATCGTGGTAATTACAGCTAATAGTAGTGGAAGGGGGCAGGGAACCATGCATGGTTGCTGCAGCTAAAAAAAGCAGGAGTGCAGAGTAACTCAGATTTGCCGTGCTGCTTCATTTACTCATTTCTAATAACAGCTCTGAAAACCAAAACAGTTTTTATTCATTGCTTCAGAAGAATGCTGCCACTGTAGAAGGATCTGATGTACATGTGGACTGGCAGTGTCCAGACTGGGAGAATGAGTAAATTGCTGTGTACATAAAAGCTTTACAATGCTGTACAAAGGTGGGTAACTTTTTTTTCAGAGGAATTAGCAATAGCAGAGACGGGAACCAGAGTTCAGGATATGAATGTTGGAGTCAATGAAACTATTTCATTTGTTTTATCTCTTTAATCTTTAAGTTCTGTACTTAGCCATAGTACATCCCTGGACCAGATCTGAATTTCGTAACCTAATCTAAAAACAGAGCAATTTTAGCACAATACACCTTCCTTCCTATCCTAACTCCCCTCACAAACACCTAAAAATTGCAAGGTACAACAGTTCTTAAGAAATCCTGAACTCTTAATGACAGTCTGTGGATAACAGCTGCATTCATTCTGAATATGTTAACTTTGTTTGCACTTCATATGAGTAAGATACTGAGCAAGTACTACTGGTCCAAAGAAGTCTTTAGATATTTTCCGTAAAATGACAACATATTCTGTGAAGTCTTGTTTTCCATCATACTTGCTCTTACCAGACACAATTCTTGAAAGGCATTGGGTGATGCGGGCCATCCCAGATAGCATTTTTTTATTTTTTATTTTTTTATTTTAACTTACTTTACAGCAGCTGGAGCATTTTAAAGGAAATCCACAAAATTAAATAATAGCCCACAAAAATCACCACAGTAGCCCAGCCATTCTCAGCTACTGGCAGAATAAATACTACTTTTCTCTCTAGGCTACTAGAACGTTCCAATAATACAAAGAATACTTGATAATTTGATAAATTACAAAAATAAAATTAAAATACTATGAAAATAAAAATCAACAAAACACTTGATTATTGACATCCTGAAAACTCCTTCCAGTTAATTTTAGTCCTGTCTGCTGGTCCAGGTGAATGTGATCCCCTGCTGCTGCTGGATGGAATGTTACACTTGTTTCTCTGGCAGTTTTGGTTTCTTATGGTATTTCCTTAGAGTTTCTGAAGAGGTTGAAAACACACATCTCTTACTTCATGTCATATGAGTTTGCAAAAAAAAGGGGAAGTACCTGTGTGAGTAATACAGATGGAATTGTATTTGCTGGAGGACTTCCTTCTAAAGAAGAGCCAGAAACTCATTCTTACAGGAACCAGAATCTCTTCAGGAAGAAGAAAAAGCATCAAAAGGGCTAAAAATATCCCCTTTGTGGATACACAGGTGATAATGGTAAGTTTCTCTCTGTTTCTGTTACACTTAATTCTAAGTAGGCTGAGAGACAATGCATTTCCACACACTGACATCAGGAGAACAGCCTCCATTCAGTTGCTGCTTTAATTCCTTGTTGGTGAAAAGTGTTAAGCAGTCATCTGTCAGCAGTTGGAAGAGTCATGTTAGTGAAGTTCCAGTCTTCAAAGGTACTTAACGCTGATAATACAGAATTTGTAGCAGGAAAAAATGTACAGTTTTCAGATGAGGAATGATTCTTTTCTTCTCTACTTCTTTTAAAAATATCGTCTCTGATATTTCGGTGCTTTAAGAGAGGTAGGACTTCTTCTCTCCTTCCCCCAGAATCTTCAAAAAGTAAAATTTAATTTTATATATTTCTATAATTTGATAAGAAATTTAGTCTTGAAACTAGAAAACATGCTTTCTTTAAAGTCTTTCATACTAGACAATCACAGAAAAACATCTCAGCCTTTTACTGAGAGCCTCACATATGCTGACCCGTTTAAACCACAGTGTTGGCTCTTCAGGCTCTTCAAACAAAATTATCATCAAATGAAATACAAATGAGAATGATTCAGTGAGAGTATTTTGATCAGCTTTGAAAGCTTTTACCTTTTCTTTTAGACATGCCTCAAGAAATTCTGCAAAGCATAACAGCAGAGCAGAAATGCTTTATAATATTAAATATACATAAAACCGTGTGGCTGATACAACCATCTAGCAGCTTGCATGAACTAGGTCTAATCAACATACCACTTTGCCTAAACCCATGAATTTTAACCAAACTCTGCACCCATATCCAAGATTACCACTGAAACTTTTAGGTAGCCCAGGGAGGAGAGAAAGAACCTAGAAAACTGTGGATTCCTGCACCAGGGCAGCGTACAGAAAGGCAGGGGATCCCGTGTTAACCTGCCCAACCTCCCTGCAGTATTGTACCACCTAATATGCAGAACAAGGAACTTATGGGTTTCTTCCAAGGTAAATTGCCCAATATCTCTCCCTCAATGCACCATCTTCCCCACAGGAACAAGAGATCCTGCAATCCCTAAAAAAGTGTGTATCTGTGAATTAAGTATTTTGATACCCAAATACATAATATTTACACAATAATACACAATAATCCACTCAATCCACAAAGAAGAAATATATTACCCTGCCAGAACAGCTCAGTCCTTTCAATATTTATATATATATATATATATATATATATATATATATATTTTATGACCTGGTTGAGGACATTGAGAGCACCCCAGTAAGTTTGCAGATGACGTAAGGTTGGCAGGAAGCGTCAACCTGCCTGGGGGTAGGTAGGTCATACAAAGTGATCTGGACAGGATGGCTTGCTGGGCTGAAGCCAACAGGACAAAGTTCAACAAGACTAGGTTCCGCGTTCTGCACTTTGGTCACAACAACTCCAGACAACACTACAGGCTGGGGGAAGAGTGGTTGGAAGATCACGTGGAAGATATGGACCTGGGGGTACTGGTCGACATTCGGCTAAATGTGAGCCAGCAGTGTGCCCAGGTGGCCAAGAGGACCAATGGCATCCTGGCTTGTATCAGAAATAGTGTTGCCAGAAGGAGCAGGGAGGTGAGCATTCCTCTTGTACTCAGCCCTGGTGAGGCTGCAGCTCAAGTACTGTGTTCCCCTCACAACATGAAAGATATTGAGGCCCTGGAGCATGTCCAGAGAAGGGCAACAAAGCTGGTGAGGGGTCTGGAGCACAAGTCTTATGAAGATTGGCTAAGGGAAATGGGATTGTTTAGTCTGGAGAAGATGAGGATCAGGGGTGACTTTATAGCTCTCTACAGCTACCTGAAAGGAGGTTGTGGCAAGGTGTGTGCTGGCCTCTTTGGCCGCTTCTCCCATGTAAGTAGTGATAGGACTAGGGGGAATGGCCTCAAGGTGCACCAGAGGATATTCAGTTTGAACATTAGGGTAAACTGCTTCTCAGAAAGAGTGGTCAGGTGCTGGAATGGGCTGCCCAGGGAGATGGTGGAGTCATCATCTGTGGAGGTGTTCAAAAAACACTTGTTATTGTACTGAGTACACGTTAGTGGGGAAACACTGGTTATAGGTATAGGGAAACACTGGTCTTTTCCAACCTTGGTGATTCTACAATTCTGTGATGAGGAGTGCTCAAAGTTAAAATGTACAGGTGGGGGTTGTGCATGCTAGAGTCTATGTGCTCATTTTTTAGGTTTCTGGCAAATCAAGTACACTGTTTCATTTACATCATACACCATAACATGCAGCATGAGAAAATCCACCAAGTACTCACGACAAGAAAAGGCTGAACCGATATAGCTTAAATCAGCCTTCATCTTCACAAAAGGGCTGTTTTCATTCCCTTATCTTGGAATAAGACTGGTTTACTCTGATTCAATTTCGTCTATGACTAAATGTTTCAATCCAAACAGATGTTTCTGTCCCTCTGAAACAAGGTGTGAAAAAGGATACAGCTTTCTGCATTGCTTTTATTTCACTATACAAGTTCACACCTAACCTTATATAGGTGTCATGTTGTCAAGCAGGAAAGCCTTTCGGGACTTCCTGACTCTCTTCCTTTGCCTCCTGCTTTGTTATTCTTTTCAAGTTTAATGGTATGACTACACAAACACAGTGATCTATTCATTCCTTATTATTCCAAGGAAGTTGTTAACAAGTCATGGATTGGGTGTTAGGTTATTTAAGGCTATTAACAAGATGTGCAAATACTCAGACATTCTTGTGACTGACATGGAACTGCACTGACAAAAGACATACATTTTAAAGCTTGCACTAGCTCAAACTGTGTGGGTAGCACGGGTTAGAGTAGTTATTCTAATTTATTAAGGTCTTCGTGGCACATAAATGCTGCTAACTCTTTCTGACTTTTTAATTGCTCTTCAAAGGGTGCTGGCATCATGTGGGGCACACAAGGCAGACTCAGCATGAACCAGAGTAGGAGAGCAGTTATCAAGGAAATAACATTATTCCTCAGGAGAATGCTAATGTCCTGACTGAGAAGGTCATGAAGGAAGGTTGTTTTGTTTGGAAACAGGCAGCTCTTTGGTAAAAAGGGAAGGAGAGTCCAAAATAAATACCCTGAGGCAGAAGCTGTGGAATTAAGAAGAAGGTGGCAGCATTTGCATAGGAGAGCTAGGAATGAGTGTGCTTCAGAAATAGAATTTTATTCACTGTCTTTTTTGCTCTAGGAAAGATACAGTAGTATATCAGAAAGCTATAGGACAGGAACTAGTAGAGACAAGGAGAGGTCTAAACTCTTATCACGGTGACTAAAAAGCTCCAACTATCAAGGTGTTCAAGTGAGGAGACTTGGAAACAGGAAGGGATTTCACAAAAGCCACTGTGAAAAATATAAGCCTTCTTGAATCAGCCAAGTATGCTGAGGTGTGTGCCCTGTGCCACCTTTTATGGCACAAGAGCTGAGAGGTGCTGGTCACAGTGAGATGTAAGACCATCCTAGCAACAGGAAGATTGTATCCAAGGTGCAGTGAAGGGCTCAGCAGGAAGACCAAGGCTCCCCTCATCCAGGAAATTTCTCCTAGTTCTTTCAGTGAAAATGGGTAATTATAATAACAGGGAAAACTTATTGGCAGAAATGACTCTGAGTGGTGCAGAGCATCACAGCTATGCAGCATGACTGCTAATTGGTACATCAGGGCTATGTGAGCCGAGGTGAGGAACAGACAACAGTCAACTACATTTGGACTGATTGGTTTGGGAGTCCTCAGCCAGACAGAGGCATTGGCTGAGACTCAAAGGAAGAGAGAATTAAACAGTGTTGCAGGAGGATATCAGTATTTCCGGAAGTGACATCAGTAGAGCTTACTTGGGATACCTCTCCTGCAGCAGACAGGTGTAGCTCCTACTTAACTCTTCTGGTATGGTACCCACAGAACTGTTACTGGGTGTTTGTCTGAGAGCCTAGCAACATGTAGATGGGCACCAGGAGACTTTTCTCACAAAACGGAACAATGTCGGTGTAATAACCTTCTTCTTTCAAAAACACCAGTTACTTCCAGAAAATATTTTGACACAAACCTCACCTCTGAGTCACTCACCAAGGGCCAGGTCATGAAATCGACGTATTAAAAATGTAAATTAAGTCTGCTCAGGGCTTGATCTCAGATCTCAGCCAGACTGCTCTGTGCTTCCTTCTTTTCCCAAAGGAAGCAAGCGGCACTGCAACTGAAATATGTGAGGCCATTTAATTTAGCATAAGAAAATCTAAGTCTCTTCAGCCAAGCTATATGCCCCAAAAAGAAATCAGCACTGACACAACTACATAGAGCTGTACTGCTTGATAACTTGGCCACAGGACATGTTATAATATATAAATTCATGCCCAAAATGCAAGCAGTGTAGAAGCTATCAAGGGGTCATCTTTTACCCACTGGCCCCACAGCAGAATAAGACATATCTAAGTTGCTGACACTCGCTTGTTAAGAATGTCTACTCTCTCACTGGGGTAAGGCACACTGCAAGCCACCTGTCTCAGAGGAAGCTAAGCATAAGGTAAAAACTGACATGATGATCATTACTAAGATGCTAGAGGTCAGTGCTAAAGGGGATAGCTATTCCATAGAACTCAAGTATTTGTAGAACTGCCTGTAGAAGTTGGTGTATGTGCATGTTGGTGTACAATTCGGTATGAATATGAGTTTTGTATTTTAAGACACACCGTTATGAAGCCCTGAGTTTTGATCAAGAAACACTTTATGCATTGTATTCTGCTGCATAAAAGTTGCTCAACTTTCAGCTGATCTAACTGATTGCTGACCGTATTCCTTCTTCCTATACAAACAGCCACTGTGCTAGAGCTGGTGTGAGGCCAAGGAGAAGAACAGCCCCACTCACCCCAAAGAGTTTGCCCCCCTGGCTGCAGCTCCAACACTCATAGGGGACAACATCTGCTTCTTGCATCATGGCAACAGCCATTCCATACATTACTGAAGACACAGTCCAACTGCGGTGCTGTGCCCTGCTAGGCAGCCAAATTCCTCTTCTCTGACTTCAGACGTTCTGTCTGGAAAAGACCTGTTAGAGACCAGCATGAAGCAGCTATTAGAAGCAGTACAGCAAGACAGGTTATTTTTTAAGACAAAAAGTTATGAATATTTTGGAATATATACAGTCCTGCAAGTCTTATGACAAAAGTCATAAATGCACATCATACAGCCATCTCAATTTTCACAGAGGCTACAAATGTCCTTTCACCACAGCAACAGTTTACAATCCAGCTCTTTAATACTTCAATAAAATTCTTGACTCCACACACAAAACAGAGCACATGCAGGAATATTCTCAACATTGGCCTTTAAGCTAACACTGCTGGGTAGGTGTCCTCTTTGAATATTTGACTTTAATCATAGTATTTGTTTCAATTAGCAACCTGAAAGGACAGTCCAAGGTCTGATCAATACCCTTTGAACATATGAGAAAAGGGATGCCAAAGACCTAGAGAAAACAAAATAAATTTTCCTTTATAAAATATTCCAAGAAGACAGACTTATTTTACAGCCAACAAAAACAACTCAGTATTTATTGCAGCTGGAAGAAAAACTGATTTAAAAAATGTCACATTGTTCTCTCAAATTATGCTTTATCATTACCTGCCAACGTAGTGAGTCACAAATTTCTGAATATATAATGATGTCCTGAACATTCCTTAATAAAAAGCTTTGAAGATAAACTTCAGCCCAGTTCTGTTCTTTTAGTAACAAAATGTTTGAAGTCTGCTGATTTTTTTATTATTATTTTGAATATTTATTAATTTTAAAATCTGAAGGAAAAATAAAAAGAGAAAACAGTTTGAAAGTCCATACAAATTCTTCAGTATACTTCTTTAGTCTTCTTCATTAACAGATCTAAATACATAGATGATGTGCAAGTTTCATTGTTTATTTTCTTTAGTAACACAGGATGTACATTTTCAATTGTGAATTGTTGGGGTTTTTTTGGTTTCCTTTCGTTTGTTTGTTTGGTTGGCTTTTAAAATGAATACATACATAGGCAGTTTTGAATGATACAAAGTTTACTCTTTCCCCATTATACCTAGAATCCAGAAATGAGTTGCTCTTGTGTAGGTTAAGATTGGCCTTTCATTCACTAAGCATGAATCTTCAGGCTTCCTTGAGGGTAAGAACATGGACCAGCAGAGACACAAGTGTTAGAGGAGCTAACAGACTCAGCCACTGCATCCTAGCTGGAGCCGTCATTTGTAAGACAACAAAAGTCTCAGCACATCTCCTCTGAGACACTTTATTTACTGCAACAATGTAGAAGGGCAAACACTTATGAGAATGCATTTGGGTAAGTCAGCCTCCAACTGAGTCCGTATTTTACAAAAATGGTGTGTTTCTCATGAGTCAACAGAGTAGGACTATGACACTAGCAGGTAAAGAGAGTCTTTTCTACCTCAAACAGACTACATGTTTTTATAAAAGTCTGTATCATGTTACTTATCACTTTTTCCAGTTGTGAGGTTTATGACTTAATGAAATCCTCCTGAGTCTGAGGTATGTAAACAAGTTGTAATTTAATATGGTGTACTCTGAGCCAAAGGGCAATTTTGATGCATCGGACTGCATATTTTTTTAATTGTATTCACTGTTGACAGTGACGTAAATGCTTTTCTAATAGCAAACAACAAAGTCATATAAGCTGAAATCCTGGCATTGCCAAAGTCAGTGATATTTTGTCATTTACGTTAATGAGGACAGAATTTAATCTAAATATTATATAAATCAGTAGCAGGCTCTCTTTGTGACATTGTAAGCCAAATCAAATTCCAGTTAAAAAATATATATGTGGCTGTAATCACATTTATTTTATCTTGAACTGTACTGTAAAGCATCCAGGTAAGTTCTACTTCTCTTCAAGCAACCCTCTACTTCCAGAGATGAAGGTTTGATGGAAATACCAGGTGGAGATTGGTGGATGTCCCCCCAAAAGATTAAATCTTTTGTTTTCTATTTAAGCATTCTATGTGTTACAAAATGTTCAAAACTAGATTTCCTGCTTAAGCCTTTAGATCACACTGTTCCCCTCCATTTTACGTCTTGGTCTTTGCTGTGTCTCATACACATGCCTAAACTCCAGAGCTGCGTTTCTCAACAAATTCCCTACTACGTCTTCATTTGTTTATGTGCAGAAAGCAGGGAAAAGATGGACATTTTGAACTGACTTTCAACAGTATTACTTGAAGTCTGAATTTTAAAAAGACCTCTACCTCTTTTTTTTTTTCTTTGTAGCAGTTAGGTAATGTTAAAATGTGATGGTCAGATGCAGAAAAAAAAAAATAAAACCCCAAATCATTCAGAATGTAGAGCAGATACCTCTACTACATAACACAGTGGTCCTGTCCTTCAGCTGACTTCACTCAGCTTTCAGTGGAGCCACTTATCTAAACCAGGACTGAGATTTCCCCCGTCTCAGAGGCTAAG
The DNA here is from genome assembly GCA_030625065.1 of Alectoris magna. Lineage (NCBI taxonomy): Eukaryota > Metazoa > Chordata > Aves > Galliformes > Phasianidae > Alectoris > Alectoris magna. The sequence continues at coordinate 80,347,569 of CM060562.1, read as the reverse complement.
ACTCCATGCGTAAAATTCATGTGATGAGGTGTAGAAATTTATAATGTCGATGTCTACATCTTAAGCTAGTTGCCCATATTTTATTGAAAGTCACCAGAGAAAAATAAGAATTTGTAGGATATGAGTCATCTCATCCTGCTGCAGATGTCTAAATTGTGTCATCATCATTTTTCCTGAGAAGTGCCTGTTTCTCACCAGTGATTACATAGGAAGTCTTGAGTGGCTAGCTCAGACGTAGGCTTTTGCATTGTTGATATTTAAATTTGCTGAGACAAAATTCACTTTGGTTTGGTTTATGACAAGGTATGGCTCTGGCCATCAAATGGGTGAAGGAATACACCAAAACCTGCAAGAAGTACTTTGAGGACAGTCCTTGCTGTGTTTGACTCCAGCTGCAACACCTGGTCATGGCACTGAGATCACCAGCTGACAGCAGAGAAGCTGAGTGGTGGATTGTGCCTCAGGATGAGCAACACACACAAAAAGCAAAGGGAGGAAGGCACTGATGTTTCATCATGACTGCAAGGGCTACTGCCACAGTGTTGGGGAATGGACATGGGAGATGAAGAAATTAACAATGATTATCAGCGTACGCAAGAGATTTCTAGTAGAAGCTGGAAAACAGTGCTGGCAAGGTGACTAATAGGGAAAAAGTATAGACAGGACTGAAAATCGGCTTTGTGAATCTTTAGAGTTGGGTGCTAAACACAAAGTATTATGAATAAACAAAATATTAGAGGAACTTTAATGTTTCAAGGGGTTGGAAAACATAGAAACTACAGAATGACAAAGGAATAGAAAAATATTTCAGCGTGAGGAAGAAATAAAGGGTAAAAATTAATTCGCGGCAGAACTATGAAGATCAATGATACCTGAAGAAGAGCAAATAAATGCAAAGTTAAGTAAGAATCAGATTTGACAAGTGTGTAAGTGGGTGATGAAAGGGAGAATTTCAGCACTGCAACTTAAAACATTTTACTGAGGAATGATGAGGCGGTTAGTTATGAATGAGGAGTCTGGCTAGGCAGTGGAGAATTTTATAGCACAGAGGCAGGACTGAAAAAAATGATGGAGAGAAATTATGCCAAATAATTCAAAATGTGGGGATTAAATGGACACTATGTGGAGAAGAGGTATTTGATGAAGTAGAATAAAATGAGAATATCATTGAAGATGGATACCAAAATGAAACCTTTGAAGATAAATATTGAGATCATGGCTGAGAGAAATATGACATGTTGGTACAATCACCCTCCATCTCCACTCTGAGATTTCTGATGTCAGCAGGTAACAGACAAGTTGGAAGAAAATATCCAACATGTTCCCTTTTGCTCTAGGTGCATTTCTCCCTACTTAGTCCTTGAACATGACATGCAATTCTTCACTTCAGTACTTTAGAATACTTTTAGAGTTTTCTTATAAAATAGTTTGTGAGCACTTATGGATGCAAGTGAGAGTTAGACTTCATTAAGTTTGATACCGAAGTGGAAATATTTTTAATGTTTTTTAACATCAAACAAACGATCTCAAATTAAAACACCAATGTCCTCAAAAAGGCTCTTGAATTAGTTTGCTGTCTCTTGGCTGCTTGCCCTTGGAAATTTGTTCTGGAACGATTTCCTCAGTGTATTGTTTTCTATAAACATAAAGCAGAAACACTTGAGTTGTAAATTTCTTTGCTCTGTACTGTACAAAGATAAAACAATAGGAGTTAGAATCTACCATGTGTGGGGAAAAGGTGAGTCACTGCCTTGAGATAAAATTAAATTAGTTCTTATGTAAGTTCATCATAATCTTCACTTCTGAGATGATGACTCAGTTTTTGTTTATAAGGGGTGTTCATTGTCATATAATATCTAGCAGTTGTCAAAGATGGCTTATATTTATTCTTCATAGCTCTTTAATGTGACTACTGCACTTCCATCATGACCAGGTATGTAATGATATCTCCTGAGATTCTGTCTTTATGTCATAATTCTTCACAGCTTTGTACTGAGAAATTAATAGTTTATCCTAAATTCCTTTGCAAATGTATTACAATTATTGAAGCAAAACATTGGTGAACAATATGTAAACTGAGCTGTCTAACATGAATTTAGATTCATAGTTCTCTTCCAAAAAATATGAAATGATTGATCAGAACTATTTCTTTCTCATATCAGTGTTGAAAGTCAAAAGATTAAGTTGCACAGTATATGATTGTAAGCTCTTGATCAAGAATTATAGCAAGAGATTAAATGGATATGTTGTGATTTAATTGTTCCCTATAGGTTTATATACTTGCTGTTTTAGATGCACAGTAGGTTTTACGTAAGGAAGTTTCTCTGGAAATCACTAAACAGTTTAGCTCCCTTCTCCTGCATGGGATGTAGCACTCCTGAAGTGTGTTGGATGGTACCCCAAGTTTCCACTTCAACAACACCACAGGCCTAATCATCAATGCTGTGAAAACTCAAAAGACTGACCCCAACTGCTGCCTACAAATTTATTCTCCAGAAACAAAAGTAAATGTTCAACCATGGTTTTATTTTTAATTTTTATTTATTTTTAGTTCCCAAGGTAGTACTCAGACTCCGCTTCCCTTGTCGTGCATAACAGTTCTTCCTAGAAAGATGATGGCGATTGTCTACTCTTACCTCCCACCCTCTGCACTTGCCTTCTTAGGTTTCCATTTCCATTTGAATCAGATAAGGAATTGCATGCAACTTGAACATAACTTCCAGCTCTCCTTCAAGCTCCCAGCTTTCTTTTGATTACAGCGCTATCACTGGACCTATGTTAAACATCCCTTAGGCTGGGAGGTTAAACTGACACACAAAAAAGTATATAGTACTGGAAGAGATGTGTGAAAAATCAGTGGCCAAGATGCCATTAAGCAGAAACAGGTGTTACAGAAGACACTCATCCCAGTGACTGTCAAATTAGAACTCTGGTGAGGCACAGTGTTTTGCCATGTTTTGTTATTTCACTATTCACAGTCTTCTTACACTTCATACATGGAGTGTAAGATAAAAACACAAACAGAAGTATGGTCAGGATATGAAAAAGAGATGCATTAAGACTCACCAACTTAGAATGTATGATCAGCATAACCATAGCTGACTTACTAACACTGGAGGAGGGAAAAAAAATCCATTTATATACATACATACATACATACATACATACATATATATATACATAAAATTTCCCCAGACAGAAGATATCTACTTACAGCTACTGAGGAATAGGTACTGATTCCAAGACAGCTTCCCCATGCAGGCTGGGATCTTTGTATTTCTTCATTTTTTCAGGACAGAGCATTACTGACACCATTTTCTGTAAGCACTATAGAAAGAAAAGCATATGCAGAAGGAATGTGACAGTTGGTCCAAATCCCACTAAAGTCAACGAAAATCTTTCCATTGACTTAAATGGGCTTTGAATCAGACCCTAAATGAAGAAAGAAGGATCTTGGAGTACTGGACTAAGGAAATCATTCCATTGGGAGTGGCATGGAAAAATGCATGAAGGTGAGAGAGCTCGAAGAAAACAAAAGGAGCTGAAAACTTGGTATCTTCATCTGCTACAGTTTTTTTGGGGCCGTAATAAATGATGGGCTTTCTGTTATGCAAATTCACCCTCGTCAAAGCAGGCTGATTTACTCTTGTGTCAGAAACATGTCAAGTACATATGAGACTAATGTCCTGGTTTTCTTCCTTCATTTGTGCATCTCTTCAAAACTGAGTATCACAATGAAAATGACACAATGTTGTCAGATCCTCCCAGAATGTCACCTAATTTATCACAGGCAGTTTCAAATAAGTGGTTACCCAATTTTTCCATTTCTTTCAGCTCCATAAGAAGTAAAAAATCCCCAGTGCCCCCAGTGTCCCTGTATGGCCTCACTGGACTGATCATTATCCAAAATTAACTGTTTTATTAGCTGCTGAGTTTTCAGACCCCATAAAAAGTGCCTCAGAAGTGTAAGGGGTTCTTCTATGCAAATATGCATGAAAAGCAGCTGCCAGGTGAACTGAAGATATACATGTTACAAGGAATCAATATTATGGGGAAAATTTAGGTATTTAAAATAACATTGATACTATTTAGAAGCAGAATGCAAATTGAAAACACCAGTTAGACAAAGGGAAGAAAATAATCCTTTTCATTTAGATTAATGCAGAACAGCTGCATATTGCAAAAATATTACAGGGAAAAAACAGTGGAGACAAAAACAATTCCAAATGAAATTAGACAAAAGCTGAAGCAAAGGTGCAATCTTAAGCCAAATTAGGACAACATGCCAAATCAGAAGTGAAGATTTTGAAAGACAGATGCAGTCATGAGCATTCTTATCTTGGAGAAGCAAATCCAAAAAAGCAGCCAACAGTGTTGGCTCCTAGGGGAATCCTGCAAAATTTTGCAATTGGTCCTTTAAGATGGCTCTGCTTTTCAAATAGCATTGTGTGCTGTGGAAGAGATTTGGATACAGGAGCATATGCTGGGCTCCAAATTTTCTCTCCTGGTATAGATTAAGTGTGCTGCAGAGACAGAGTAGACATGCCAACTAGCACTCCTCTACAGTGTGCTCCATCTTTTAATTTAAGGAAGACTTGCTGCCTCAAAATATTTAACTGTGAGGCAGGAGAAAGTGAAAAACGACTTCGTTTTGCCATCAGTGCTAAGTAACACGAAGATATTCAGAAGTGAAGCATTATATTATCCTTAAATAAATTCAACATTAATGAAGAGAGGGGAAAAATATAAAATATTTAAATTAGATTCAAAATTTATAGTTCTATATTCTGGCAATAAAATGAGAGCAATACTGCTTGAAGTTGCTAGCTTACCTGAAATAATATCACTTGCTGAGCCATGGTGCTGTTCCTGCCATGACTACCCTCCAACACACAGTACCTTATAATGGTGTGGACTACACCAAGAATGCAGTGAGTATCCTTGCTTATTCTTGGACTTACTTGCCCATTTCTGGGTATTCTAAAGGAAAAGTAATGAATGGTCTTGTCCCCTGTAGGTAATACAAACTATATACAACGCTCAGTGAAGAAAGGAGAGTTGCTGCCAAGCAGGGAAGATTCTGCTGACACTTTCTGATGTGGGCTGCTTTGGCTCTGCACTAATTTCAGTCCAAAAGTTCTGTAAGATCAGAATGACTGAAAATCTCAAACCAACGGTGGCTCATCTTATATTTGTGCACAAGACAGGTGGCATCCTTTGCTGGTCTTTTCTTACAGAGTGATGAGGTTTGGTGTCTCTCTTTCAAGGTGTCTCCCTTAAAAAGTTTCACTTCAGAAAGCTACGAAGTTTATCTGGAAATCATCTTTGTTCCCCTGACCTTTGAATTTTGAGTTTCTACGATTTATTAGTTACCTCTCTCCGTAAGAAACTGAGAGCAAGCAGCATTTCAGTACCCACATGTCCTGTCACATATTGCTTAGATGTGAGGTCTAAATGGGAGTGAGAAATTCTCACTGTAAAAAGAACGGGTGAAAAGAGAGAACTGCTGAACCAGTAAATGTCCATGCGTAGGCTTTTTCCTTTCTCACAGCTCCACAGTGGTGGAGTTGTAGTGCACTGGAGCAAAGCTTCTTTTATACTTTGTCCCTGCTGATCTTCTGGGGCAAGGGAAGACTGGTTATTTTTGTAGTGATAAAAACTTAACTTTTAAAAGAAATTCCCTTTGCTGTTGGTCAGCTAACCTGGTCTGCTTCCAGAGGAATTCTCACAAGATATTTCAATTACGTTATTAAATAGATTCACAATCAAAACATCCTGTCAGTCTCCTGGGTTAATCTATCTAAACATAGGTGTCTTCACATTAAATCTTCATTGTTTAATACATCCTGGAGAAGAGGTAGAACCTCTTGGAGAACAATTGCCTCATCTTAAAGGGTACTGAAACAGATATGAAGAGTCATGTCTTACTGCCTATACAGGAGGCCTAGATGGCTACATCATAAATGCCTAAAGGTGGGTGAGAAGTGCCGTACTGTAAGTGTTTGCTTGGACAAGAGTCATACATAGTACACAAGTCATTTATGAAGTGGATGGGGCACTGTTTTTCTCATAACTCCTTGCTACTGGTTTGTTCTGGATTTATAAGTGTAGCAGAAGGACAAAAGACTGCAGCCTCCCTAAGACCCTTTTATTCCTCTTTCCTATGCCTGTATGTCTCACCATAGTTAGATATAATAGCTCAAATTTGGTTTAGTAGACCACTGGAAATAATGTGTCTGGAAAAAAGCTTTCACAACTTAAAGAAAATAGAATTTTAATACCTTATGACTTGAATCTAACTACCTAGCGATAGACTGCCATCCTAGATGGTGTGTGCATGCAAATTTATTTATTTGTTAGTCAGAGCCGAATACTGACATTCTAAGATTTTGGCTGGTCAGATAAATCTCCTTCTTTGTAAAGACTGGCCATTTCTCAAGCCACAGGAACTTTAAACAGTTTCCTGGCAGACACTGAGCAAGCAGGTTGAAGTGGGCAGTGTGACGAAAGAAGAGACCACCCTTTCAATCTTTTTTTCAAAAAGATTTTTTTTTCAAAAGCTTTCTGAAATCTACAGTAGTTTTTTGTTTTTCTGATTACTTGTTTGTTTGTTTTATTTTCTTTTTTCAATCTGGGTAAATGCATTACAGAATCTGCAAAATAAATATCTGAAAAGAACCATGAACCATGCACTTTTTTTTCTTCTTTTTCTTTTTTTCTCTTTTTTTTTTTTTTCCTTTTTTTTTTTTTCTCTTTTTTCCCCCAAAGGAAAGCATTGAATATTCCTCATTCTGGTGGATACAATGGATGCATTCACACCTGCTCCATGGTTACACCAGCCTCCAAATGGAAAGTCATTCAGCCTGTAGCCTGTTACTGGACTTCCATGGAGATCTGTCTGTATAAACTAATGTTTGCAGCCTTGGGCTCAGATCAGACCTATAAAATCCTAGGCTTGCATGAACTAGCCCTGAGAAGACATGCATCTGTGGGGAAGAAAACAGAAAGGTTCCTTGCACCTTCATAATGTGAGAGTTCCTTAATGCTCATGCCAGCAATAGCAGAAGCTGTTGGAGAAGAACTTGTCGAGGACAAGGACAAAGCATCCTTTCAAAGCACGGTGCAGTGCTTTGGCCAGGTTTCTTGCTGCAGCTATAGGTGCTGGGCCTGTTTGCCTTCTTGTGTTCTATATTAAATGCATTTCTACAAGAAGGACTCCATCATCAGAGGGGCACATGCCTTCAGAACCTGGTGCCAAGTACCATCTATGAAATGCGGATGTGCCTTCTGATCTTCAGAAGCTAGTTTTGGGATTTTCCTAGGGAATCAGAAGGCTTTTATTTGCCAGTTTGCTGAAGGGCTGTGATGGCAGGGCTGGAAGACAAAGGTGCATATATACTCATGCTGTTAGGCATGCTGGTGGAGGTATTCAGGCTGGAGCTGAACAAAAGCTTTTTCTGCCCACCTGTAGTGTTGTGCAGAGGCCCGAGACTGGCTCTGAGCCCTGCAGAGCTGCAGTAGTAGGGCTGTCCCTGGGCTAATTATTCCTGTTTTGCAGCATTTTTGTTGATAAAAAGGGAACCTTGAAGCAATTTCTGCTGAAGGTAAATCATTTTCACCTCATTAGTTTCCACTTACTTAGACACGAGTTTTCACAGAAGAGAAACAGTTTCCTATTAGTCTCATCTGGCAAATATGAGGACTCCAAATGCATAGATGACTAAGGAGAGAGGAGAAATCTGCGATTAATCAAAATTAATGGTCATCTATTTTCTCTTCCTTAGTCTTACTTTATTAACTCATTCTTTGGCTTTCTTTTCCATTAGAAACTTCTTTTTCTCTTTCATCAGGAATACAGTAGCAGCCACATCTTATTTTATCAAGTAAGTCCCACACGTGACCTCTTGCTTGCTCACTTAGAAACAGATTTGTTCAGAATCTACAGGAAAGATCCTTGCCCAAAGATACAATCCCCTAAGTAGACAACATATTGGAGAAAGCATAAGGTGAGAAGGGCTTTGCCAGTCACAAAAACACTAAAGAGCTGGAGTAACCCAGCCTCACGGGTGATGTATCAGCCTTATGTTGTGTTGTTGGAGGGCTTGTATGCATAGAGAAATCCACAATTCAATTTTATGCAACGATATTACTGTTGTTTAGTCCCCACAGTGGGACTAAAGCGTGCCGAGGGGCGGGTGTCTGGTGATGTAGCCCACTTACCCCTATAGCCCAGGAAACTAACTCATTGCAGCATGGGAGCTGCACCTGTACAGCCTGTGAATCTTAGTGATTTCGTCTGCCTTAGCCCATGGAGCCCTACAGAAGGGACCACAGTTTTTATACAATGCCTAATGTATATAAGTAATTTTAATTCCCAGAGAAAGAGTAAATGGAGGCTTGTGTTTTAACTAACTAGAAATGAAGACACAGCCAGAGCCAGGTTCTAATTAGCTGTAAGGTTGCAACCCAGCATTTCATAATAAAATACAGTTTGCTAGAAGGATAGAGGAATGTTGAAATTTTGATTAAAAGAAGAAAAAACTTATTCCAGTCTAATACGTTAAGAAGGAAACTGTCAAATCGTGTTTCTGATACTTGGCTTGTGAACAGTATTGCTGGTGAAAATTTCCGTTTGGATTTAAACCTTAAATCATTACACTCAACACTAATTTTATAAATAACAGCCCCTATATTACAAACAGTGAGTACTCTCTCTTTTTTTTTCTTTCTTTCTTTTTTTCCCAAAACACGCTCCACGTGTACAAAGCTTGTGCAAAGCTCCCATAATGGCATCCAAATCCCCGACTTTCTTGTGGCTCTGACTCAAAAATTATTTTCTCGTTCCATGTCGCTGTGCTATTCAGTCCCATGAAAGAAAGTCAATTGAAAAGAAACAGAAACTGAGGATATTTCAGTTGCAACAAACATTGTGCAAATAGAGAATAATACATGAACATTGTGACAGATGACTGTTCAGTCCACACTCAGGTAACAAGGACATGGACTATGTTAAGGTCAGTACTTTCACACTGAAATTTTGAGATTTTCAGCAGTTATTCAATGTTGATGCTCAGAAGATGAGGTATGACAACTTTTTGACTTTTCTGTGCCTCAATAGCTGCCATAGTGAAAATATTTTTCAGAAATATTCCTCTGATAAACTAGTTGTGCTACAAAAATTTTGAGAACTGCTGTGCGGGATCCTTTGTTTTCACTCTGCAATTGTAGCCTGACAGTTGCAAGTGCAAAGACAGAATCAAAATCAGAAGAGAAAAAATTAAGCCACACAAGACTTCTATCAAAACCAATACATCTCAGAAACATTTGGGAATCCTTAGAAGGGCCTGCCAGAAAAAAACAAAAAACAGCTATATCCTAAAGAGCAACTTCAACAAGGCAGTTTATTTTTTGTTCTATTTGTTACGATTAATGCATGATATTTATTTTTCATGCCATGCAGATGCTTCATATACTCTCCAGAGCTCTCAGATTGACTTAATAAATTTCTGGATATACACTAATACAATTTCTCATATTACTGAAATAAAACAGGGGTTTTATATAACCTAGCAAGGCTGGGTTGAAGTCCACTTCAACTGTGACTATATGGCAAAATCTAGTTACCCTGAATTATCTCACCAATAAAGATACATACCGAATCTACAAAATCTGATCACCAGCAAGAAATTTCTGCAGGTACATACATACCTTCATTTTCACATAAGCTGTCAAAATTCAAGAGAAATCCATGCTCCCCAATCACTGAGGTAGTTCAGAGAATTCCCACAGCTCAAGCTATGCAATACTTATAAAAGGTTCTGCCATCATCTGACGGATTTCTTCCCCATCCACCCTGTAGAAAAAAGGGATAGGGACAAATGGAGAAATAAGTAGCAGTGCTGATTAGATCACTCCCACAACAGTGAACAGTGAATCTCCTAAGTGGGCCTGCAGTATAGAGGAATATTTTCACCACATTTCTGAGTTTAAATAAATAAATAAACAGAATAATTAAAAGGGTCTTCTTTCTTAATGGAGTGAGATGTTCGCCTCTTCTCCCAGGCAACAAACAAGACCCAAGGAAAAGGCTACAAGTTGTGCCGGAGGAGGTTTAGATGAGACATAAGGAAAAACTTTTTCCCGCAGAGAGTGGTCAGGCACTGGAACGGCCTGCCCAGGGAGGTGGTGGAGTTGCCGTCCCTGGCAGTGTTCAAGAGGCGTCTTGGATGAGGAGCTATGAGATATGGTTTAGTGGCTTGTGGTAGCAACGGTAATGGGAGAACAGTTGGCCTAGACGATCTTGTAGGTCCTTTCCAACCTTGTGATTCTATGATTCTATGATTCTGTGTTCTTACAGCAATATATAGCCAACTAAGTTTCCCAAGTAAAACTCTATTTCCTCTTTGCTGCATTAGTTCACTAATACATCAACCATCAAATTACAGGCTCTTGAAGTATTACACTGGAGCTAATGTAAATAGACCTTATGTAACTATTAATGTGATGCTCTTTGAGAGAAATTGCACCTCAGTGTTCTGACAGACTCTCTTTTTTAAGATTTGTAGTAGAGCTGAAAGCTTTTGCTTTGTTTTGTTCCAAGTTGTTTTGAGCTTTACCACCGTTGCTCTTGAAAATTAAAAATTGCAACTACAAAGCTGAAAATACAATAAAACATTTCCTTTGACATTTTATCCCTTGTTTTTGTCCCCAGAGATTTAAAAAAAAAAATAATGAATTTTATTTAATTTTAAATAGACCAGATTTCCTAAATTCAGCATTATCCATTATTCTGATTTCTGTACATATTCAATATGGCTCTATATTTATATAAACAAATGAGAAAGCAAGACTGTAAATGTACTGTTAATCACCCTCTTTCTAGAAATACAAAATTACTAAATATGAGATAATATTACTGTTACACTTGACTCTTCCTGATATTCTACTCTGTTGGAGTACTGCTCCTATGAATTTTATTGCGTGTCTGTAAGGTCTTCCAAACCAAGGAATAAATTTTCCCTAACTGTCTCAAACTGTCTGACATTTTAAAGTGCTAACATATTTGAAATGTTTTCCTATATCCTGTGCCCCTCCTCTTTTTATTTTGTGTCTATGTCTGTTGCTAATTATGATCTTTTTTCTTCTATTTTTTCTTACTATTTAGAGATTTAAACTTCACGTATCACTTTTCTCCATTCTGTTGTAAAATTATTGGTTTTATATTCTTCAGGTTAATTTGGCTACATATACTTTTTTCCCCTCTAGAAGAGGGTTTTTTTTGTTGTTTTTTTTTTTTCCTGACTGATTCTGTGAACACAGGCTGGTTTAAATTTAGAGTGAGGTAACAGACATTCGGTTAATTTGGTTGGCCCATAAATGTTGCTCTAGGTTTTATTTCAATTATAGCTTCCCTTTTTGAGCAAGCTCTTTATTAGCACTGCATATAATTTTGTTTAAGAAACATATTATTTTGCATCTTCAAAACAAAATCCTTAATACATAATGCCAGTGCTCCATCAACATTATATTCTGATGAAAATTCAGCTAAGAAGGTAAACATTGAAATCAACCATTAATGATTAAAAATGAAGAACGAATAAAGCAATTTCTGTAAAATGCTACAAGTTCAAAGAAAAAGAGAAATGTATAGGTTCAATGACATGCTTTATTTCAGAAAAAAAGAAAGAAATCTTCATTCTTGAACTCGCAGATGTTTGCATGTTTACCTTGGTTCAAATGCCTCTTTACACTCTCTGGTATAGTTTGGCTGTCTCAGTGTCTATAGCTCTGCCCTTTACAAGAACTGCATTATTTAGATGGAGCAGTGGAAAGATGCATAAGAATATTTTCAGTTTGAAAGCGTCATTCAGACCTTCTCTCAATCTGCTTATGTAACTTAAATATTTTCAGTGCCCAGGAGTTCAAAGCTGCTAATGTGTTGTGTTTCTGAATGACAAATAGAACACACTAAAAACAGCATTACACTTTTTTTTTTTTTTTTAAATAAATTTCGGGGAAATTCATGCAGCTCTAAGTGAAATTCTACCCTGCCTTTTGCCATCCAAGTGTTTCCTTCGTCATACAGAGGACTGAATGATTCATTGTACCTAGGTCCTCTGTTCACTGGGAGGCATGAAGCTGACGTGACTACATAACACAGCCAGCAAACAGAAGCTCTTCTCAGGCTGAGAATCTGAGACACCCACCAGCAGCCGCAGAGAGGAAACTTTCCTCATCAGGGCTTATTCATGATATAATGTCTTCACAGCTGACAGAAATGGTACTCATTTTTTCTTAGCAAGCTGTCTGAATTGCATTGCTTTCATCTGTGGTAACAGACAGGATTTATTTATTTATTTATTTATTTATTTAACTTGGAGATATGCAGTTAAAATAGATTTGCAGATTGATTGAAAAAGGAAATAATTTTATAAAGTGGAACTATTTAAGTGATGCATTTTAAAAGAGGCTGAGTAGAAAAAGATTTTCTCACTATATAACTTTACTTGACACCATGAAAATATCAAATTCAGCTCATTCCTCAGATTCTATTAATCCAAGAACACAAACAAGGAAGTGATTTACACCTGTTAGTTGTGAATCCCACCTAAATTCAACAACCCAGTTGCCCCAATTTCAACCCACTCTCCTTAATTCTTTCATTACTTTACAATTGGAAGAGTGCACTTCCAAGCCACTACTCCTTGGGTGACAAAGATCAGCCTCTGCAGATGATTCCCTCATTTTCCTGACTACAGGGGAAGACTAGATGACCAAGTAAGCCAGACTCTCTACATTTTCAATAGCCACAGGTAGATTAACTAAATTCAGATCCCTTTTACTCATCTCTAGGATATGCTTAATGTTTAAACTTTAGCAGCTCTTGTTCATTCCAATGCCTTCTATTGTATTCATTTTTTCTTACTTCTCCAAACCTAGCACAAAATACATAGAAACAGAGAGGGAAAAAATATATATCTATATATAAACCAAATGCATATAGTTAGGCAGGAAGGGAAGGGAGGCCACAGATATAGGGAGGTATGCTTTTAAAAATCAGAATTTTTGTCAAAATGAGGAAAACAGAAAGAACCATATATCCTTGTGGGCTAAATATAAGATCAGAATATGGCAGGTCAAATGGGTACCTGAGGAAAAACTTTCAAAAGGCATATGAATCTATAAGATACCTTTCTCAAACATATCAGGAATAGGAATAGTGTAGGAGAAATGGTAGAATCCAAAGGAGCATTCACAGAAGATGGAATTATAGCAGAAAAAATAATCTGTACATACATTTTAATACAACTTTACAATAGTGGATCTTGGGAGGAACTTTTTGGAGGATGTACCACAAGACCTGCTTGAAGCTAAAATTCCAATAGAAGATCTATAGAACAAGTTACAACAACTTCTCTGCCATTGTGACTTCTTAGAGTCAGGGAGCTGATGCAGCCAAAGCTTTCTTCCAATACAATTTATTGATTTGTATGTTCATAGCAGGCTGCCACTAACAACTATCATAATAAAGCATATAACCGTGCTGCTTTATCCATTGGTCATGGTAACAAATCAAACAGAATCATAGAATGGCTTGGGTTGGAAGGGACCTCAAAGATCATCAGTTTCCTACCCTCGTGCTACAGGTAGGTTGCCAGCCACTAAAACAGTCACAAGATCAGGCTGCCCAGTACTCTATCCAATCTCAGCTATGTGTATCATAAGTCTTCCCACTGTAGAGAAATTCATTCAATTGCAACTTTGAATGTTTATCTGGTATTTCCACAGAGAAACAGTTTGGGCAAGGTAAAGATTTCTCAATGTGAACACAAGTATTTTAACAGTCTTTGGAGCTCCAGAGGCCTTTTTGTAACATAGACAGAAGAAACTGAAAATAGAGAAGTAAAGAGTAGGGGGAGACAGAAAGAAAGAAAGAAAAAGCTTCCCCAGAGCAAACAAACAGGAATGCCAAAAGAACCCAAGAAACCACTGCCACAACATATCCATTTAAAAAGTAGAACAAAGTGGCAATAGAAAAAAATCGCAAGAAATTAAAGGGGATAAAAGTGGTAGGTGTTGTTACTATTATTAATATTACTGTTAATATTTTCAGACACTTAATCAGCATTTCTGTTATCCCTCTGCCAATATTACAAACACATGGGCATTCTTTTCTGCCCTTATTTGTACATAATTCAGTTCATATACAATTTTGCAACACATCAAGCTACCCTTGCCTGAAGATCTACAGAATTTTTTTGTTGGCAATGCAGAAAAGCTTTGAAAGTCATTAATTTCCAAATCAAATAAACAATCAAAGAAAAAGACAATCCTAGAGCAAATGAGAACAGCGAGACTTTGTAAACTTTTGAAATCAGTAAAGGAGACTGTGAATCAGTGGAAAAAGCCCATTCCTTCAGCTAGTCACTAAGCAGGTCTCCTTTATTCTCTCTGAGAGAAGGTTTTGCGGACTATTTATTTCTTTTTGTCGCTTCATGGATTTCCAGATGTAACACTGCAGAGAGTTAAATGACCATTTCTATTTGTTAAGGTTACAGGTATCTATTTTGTTTTGCTTCTAGATGGAATTACATATAGCATCAGTTCTATTAAAAATAGGACAATCTTTTTACCAAATGTTGAGAAACAAAAGTAATGTTTAAAAAGGCTGTTAACAGTTGCAAAGAAGTATTTATTTTTGTCATCAAGTTACACATCTTGTGAAGACTCATAGATTTTAGGGCCAAAATGCTCCTTCCGACCGTATCATATGAAATATACAGGCCAACAGCAGTTGAAACAGTGCCTGTGTTTTTGGATTTATCCTACTTCTTACAAGTACATCTCACCGAATCCAATTTTTGTCTTCCTGTAGGGAGAAATCCTTGCTACATGTGCATTTTGGGAGAGAAAGTTAGCTCATTCTCTACGATTTTTTCCTTCCTCCCTTCCTTCCATTTTGTTCTCTCTGTCATTCTCTCATTCTTTTGTTCTCTCTTTCTCTCATTCATTCTTCTTTCTGTTTTCTTGCCTGAATTTCTCAGGTTTGAATTTGCCAGATGTGCTTAGAAAGGCCCCTCATGTTTTAGGAGACAAGGAGTTTCATCAATTTCTGTAGCATCCAGTGGTTTCAAACTATGCTCAATGTTGTCTCCTGTCTTTTCCTAAACTCCGTTTTTTCATTTTATTTCTCTTCTTAATCCACCCTCATTATTCTGTTCTCCTTTCTCCATTCAGCTGTTGATTTTATGATATGCATAATACCTTGTAGTTGTTTATGCACATTCATGCCTCTTGAGTCTTCTTATTTGTAGTTCCTTTCTCTTTCCCTTTCTTTCTTTATTTCTTTCACTCCTTTCTCTTCCCACATATGTATAAATGAGTTTATTCTGTTCAAAACATGTAGTTAATGCTCAAATTTTTCCCTTGGATTGTCTTTTCTCCAAACCTTCAACCACTTTTTTTCTTTTTCTTTGTGCCATAAAGATATAACAGTATCTTAGTTGCCAATGTGTTCAGTGTCTGTGTAACGGCTTTTACAGTGAGGACCTTCAGGAATGTCATCTATCAGAAGAGACCTGGGGCCACACTATAATGGATGTGATGGTCTCCAGGCCTCCGCAGAACATAGCTGAGGCTGAGGCCATCAGCCAGAGTGCATTTAAGGAAGGTCAGAAAGCTGCGCAGCAGTGAGGATTGAGGCAAAAACTGTGAAAAACAGTCCAGCAAACAGGATGAGAGGAGATGGAAGAGGGAGGAGGTACTTCAGATGCCAGAGCAGAGATCCTCTGTGAGGCCTATGGAGAAGACCATGCTCCATGGAGCAGGTTTATCCTTAGGGATTGCAGCCCATGGGATGAACTCACATTAGAGCAGGGGAAGAGTGTGAGGAGGAAGGCGTGGCAGAAATGAATTGGTATGGATTGATCCTCTAAATCCCTAATTCCCCATCCTCTTCTAGAGTGGGGACAGGATAGCAGAGCTGGGCATGAACAGAAGCCGAGCATGGGGAAAAGGGTGGTAACTGTTTAAAGTCTTGTGGATTTTGAGTGTGTGTTTTGTTGTTGTTGTTTGTTTTACTGTTTGTTTGTTTGCTTTCCTCAATATACAAATCTATTTTAATTGGCAATAAATTAATTTTCCCCATGTCAAGTCTGTTTTGTCCACAGGGGTAAGTGATATCCCTGTCTTTATCTTGACCCACAAGCTTTTCCATTTTATTTTCTCACTCATCCTGTTGGGGAGGGTGTGACAGAATGGCTGGGTGGACACCTGGCAGACACCCAAGGTTGGCTCCCTGCAGCCAACAATGCAACAGGCTTCTATGCCATGTAGAGAATCTGATAAAAGTTTAAAAAATACTTAAATACTTTTTTTCTTTTTTTTTTTAATGTTCTCAACCCTTCAATTAGAGCTTCAATTGGGGCAAAAATAAATGTTCTTTTTTTTTTTTTTTTTTAAAGAAATGCAAAGGACAAGAAAGAGAGCAATCAGGGTTGCTTATGAGAACTATAAAGTGCAAAACTTTCAGTTTGTTTTTCTTCATTGAACTCTGTCTGGAATGTTTAGATTTTTTAGTGATATAATTTAGTGATATAAAAGTAGCATTATTTTATAATACATTCTTTCACTGGCAAGCCCTTTGAGATTGCAAGGGGTACTAAGAGAAGTATTAATCCATTTGGCTAGGTAAAGAAATTCTCATTTCATACAGGATTCCATTATTTTTATCTTCCTTTGTAGCTCAAATGCATTCAGTGAAAAATAGCAGTGACTACTTTACTCACTCTAATAGTCTCTTTAACACCTATTTCCTGTATGAAACACAATTCCTGAGAAAACTGAGCAGTAATGATTCAAAGTAATACAATGCTACAGAAATTATTAGCTTTTCAAAACTGACTTGTCCCCACAAATTAACTGTGTATGTATATATAGATTCATAAATCATAAATGCTTATTATGCAATAAAATGTGAAAGATTCCAGATTCACAGTTAAGAAACAAAGTTACTTCTTTTCTTTAATTAGAGTTTTTGAGAGTAGGTATAAATTACATATTGCAGGGCTTTGTTACTTGAACAAAATCACACATTAGCAGGGAAGAAATTGGTTTTAAAGAAATATTGCTTAAAAATAATAATTATTGAACAAAAACAGAACTAAAGTAAGACTGAAAAGAATGACAGTTAGCAATATCAGCTGGGAAAGTGACTAGGATAATTTCCTCTAGCATGAGACAGAATTATGACCTGTTCCTGAAGATAAATGCTATCCTTAGAGGATTTGAGGAATTCATTCATACCGTTTGGTTTTTATTTTTCTCTAGAGGCTGGTGTATTCTCTAAGGCAGCATAAGTAAATTATTAAAACCGAGTTTTTTTCATAAGCACGTTTTAAAATCACTTTTATCCGGTATTTCTATTAATGTAACCAGCTGCTGGGTTACCGGCACAGTGTAAATGCTTAATAAGAGTTCAGAACTTGGCTAAAAGCAACAAAAAGTGATGACCAACTTTCAGTTCAGGCAACAACTAACTTCAGAGAAATCAGTGACAGAATAATGAACTAATCAGTCTGTGAAGAATCAGTTTATATGATGAAAGTTTCAGATTTACATATTAAGTGCAGGAAAATTATAGGGTAATTTCAATAATATGTTATGAGAACAGCATAATGATTTGGGGAGCAAATATTCAAACTTCTTGTCAAGATATTTGGGTTTGATTCACAAGTGTTACACTGTTTCTGAGTAATTGTAATATAGAAAATAATATATTCTGATATCCTATTTGAGACTGGGAGGAAGAATACAATGTAATTGCAATGAATATTGACAACAAACAATAATGAAAATTGTGTGCTTTTTGTAGTGAAAGGTGGGAAACAATTTTCTGACCTTCTATTTCACTTTCTCTGGAGACGTCTAGTTTGGACATGCTTAATATTAGTATACAATGTAGTTATGGTAGGCAAGAAACCGTGTAGTGTACAGGAGTGATTCACCAGGCTCCACAATCAAATATAACCATGCTGTTGAGGCTGTGACAATGTATGAGTGTCAGGTCTTGCACAAAAGCTGCATATTGGATCTTAACATAATTCTGGAGTAGTTTCCTGAATTGTTAGATTCCTATATGGGGACAGTTACGCCTTCGGTTTCATAAGTTAAGAAAAGAATTTTAGATGGAAAGTTACACCCATGCCTTTCATCTGTAAACAGATTTGGCTGCCAATAGTAGTCAAACATTAGTTTCTAGCAAAAAATTTCAGTTTTTCCAGATGTTTCTTCTTAAGAGGAGGTTTAGACATATTAAATAGAATTAACGACTCTTATCTATTCATAGAGATATAGAGGACAAGAGGAAGAAAAGTCAACTTTATCCAAATTAGAGTGATTTCAGAGAGAAGTTAACGTGTTAACTGACAAAAAAGAGGGAAAAGAAACTAAAAAGAAAACTTAAAATATTCTAATAATGGAATGCCATGTTATCCTGGAAGAATGTAAGGTTTTTAGGATACATTAAATTTTTTATTAAATTCTACAATGTAATACATTTTTCCTATTGTTGTAGCAATACAACATTTTTGCAGCACAGATTAAAATAAGGCACTCATTATACTAGGCCTTTATTCAATGTTAATTAGCCATTACAGTGCTGATGCATTAAAAACAACAAACAAACATGCTTTTTAGAATCTTTGTCTCCACATGGACTACATGCCTCCTGTCTGTCTAAAACAGGAATGGGGGACTGATTTATGAGATTGACAAACTTGTTTTGTTCTATTTTTCTTCTTGAAACTCCAAAAATTTCACGCAGTGATTCTGGATGAAATGAATTCTCTATTTGAGCAGTCACAGTCCTAATACAGAGCCCATGGATGCCTCAAATTTGAGAAATCTTATCAGTGAAGTGTATTTCTGTGGCAATTCCTTCACCTGGATCAGTCCAAAACATAAAAGCCACTGCAGCTGGGAAAGCTGTCTATATTCTTTGAAGCAGAGGGAGCAAAGGGTGTAAACTGATTGCTGAACAATCACATACATCAGTTCTGAGTGATAGACAAATGACTACAGGCAGAAGTTGCCTCCTCTTTTCCCACCCACATCCAACATCTCATTCTTAGACAGCCTAAAACAGGTTACAAAGGTTAATTCTTTCACCTGCAGCAGAGATGAGCCTGTTTTTGTACTGGATAACTCATCAAAATAGAATAACAGACCTCTTCCCACACCATTCTTCACCATGTAACATTTTCCACCCACAGAGCAATCTAATTCAAACTATAGCTTTCGTCAAGAATCCTTGGTATTTGGCTACAAGGACAGAAAAGGAATGCCATGAAATTTATGAAGTTTCTTTTGAACATACTGATGAAGCAAATGTTTACCAATTCCCTTTCAAAAAGGTATACTTCAATGACAACAGTCTGCATTGGTATTCGGTACCTACATTTTGGATAACATACTATAAACCAGAAGCCCTGAGAGACATCTTGTCCAGAATTATAAATGTTCTTTAGCTAGCATTTACAACACGTAAGAACGTGAACTATTCCTTTTTTGATCTTTTCACTGTCTCCAAGATCATTCTCATATTTCTGTCAATGTAAATTTTATTGACAAAAATGAATTCACAAAACTGTGGAGAGAAAATGGACTTTAAATGACTTTTCCCGGGACTCTATGAGGATCTGAATACATGAATCAGAGAATACATGATAATTCCTATCATTGCAATACATCATTGCACTTGGCTTATCATTTCCTTTTCAAGCTTTTTTTTTTATGTTGTTGTTTCTTCAGGATGCAGACACATCACGTTTTGCTGCAGTGCCTTCCAGGGTCAGAGTACTGTAGCACGACTTACAGCAAACAAGACACTTTTTACTTGCTCTTCTTGAATAATTGCCTTCAAGCTCCTGCTGAGCTGAAGAACGCTAATACAAGTGATTTGAAAATGAGAAGACATATCCAGATTTCCTTAAAGCTTACAACTACATCTGAAAATTTCACACATGAGCTAAAATCTCAACACACGCATATATGTGCATAAACACATGTATTATTAAATAGCTTTCTGAGTGCAGAAAATTACTGTTGTGTAAGTGAGAAAGGAATATAAGCTAAATAATTCCAGCGCATCCTATCAGAAGAAGTATTTTACTATATCACAAGTCACAACCATTTATTTTTATTTATGTATAACACTGAGTAATGTTTTGGGTTTGTAATGTTTGTCATGATCGATTCTGTTAATTTTATTTGCTGCGTGAAAAGGTGAGAGGATCAATTAACAAAAACATAGAAAGTCATCTGCACAAATTTACTTCCATTTTTACTGTATTAACCAACCATTTTTATGCTGATAGTATGCAGCCTCCACATTGACTTGTCCAGCTCTGCTCTGTATTGTAAAGAACATTTTGTTTGGTACTTGAATTTATAGATGACTGTCAACAGTAGGCAATGCTGATTCCCTAGGAAACCTGTGAAACACCAGCTGTAACAATGCAGTTTGCTGCTGTGATTTGTAAAACAATGCAGATAGCAGCAAATATTTTATGTTCTTCATTTGCTAAGTGCCCTTACCATTGCTAGACTTTCAGTTGTCAGAAGGATGAGGTACACTGAGCACAGCGTCAGCATCTTGGTTTACTGGAGCAGAGAGCTGCTGCATAGAAACTACTCATGGTTCATAGCTACCGTCTCCTATTGCTGGACACATGCCTACCACCGAAGGAAAACACAGCTCCTGGGTAAGAGATGCAATTTATGGGTGAGATACAAAGATGGTGAAGTAATTAGCAGTGATTTCAGCATATTCTAGACAGAGTAGGAAGATTTAATGTCAGCTTTACACCACACACTCAGTGTCTGATTGTTTACCAGTCAGGAAACATATCTGGAAACAATGTTTCGTACTAGATATTGAACATTTGGTACAACTCAAAAAAGAAACACATGGTTATTTTTTCATTATTGTCAGATTTTTCAATTAAGTAAGCTTTGGAAGTCCTCTACCTTGAAAACTTAAAGCTAACTTTCATATTATTTTTTTCCCCAAAATCACCCTTCCAGATATCATTCACTGGCTGCATTCTAGGCTAGAGTAGAAGAGTCTTATAAAAATAGAACCTGACAAATTATCTGGAGAACCTCTGAGATTACACATTGAGGTATTTTGAAGACACAATAGGTAAAAAAAATGGAACACAAGAGATTCCTCCTGAATATCAGGAAACACTTTTTTACTCTGTGGATGATGGAGAACTGGCACAAGCTGCCCAGATGTTGCAGAGTCTCCTCTTTGGAGATTTCCAAAAGGCACTTGGACTTGGTCATGTGCACCCTGCTCTGGGTGTCCCTTCTTGGGCAGGGACTGGGCCAGTTGGACCCAGAGGCCCCTTCCAGCATCAAAACATCAGCTACTCTATGATTCTGTGAGTGCTTTTCTATATGACTCTTACATGTATCAGGCAGTTACAGGGTTTACCAATGCGGGAGTAATAATTTACATCATCAGTATACATAATCAGTACATCTGTATACATACCATATTATGTCCTAACAACTGACTTCAACAGAAGTAAGTGGCTTGTGGAGAGAGAAACTTAGGAAAAAAATCTTAGACACAAACCTCATATGCCAAGTAATGAGATACAAACTGAAAGGATTGAGACCTTTTCATAAGGCTTCAGGGAGACTAGGCTTTACAAGTATGAAAAAAATGTAGCAAGAAACCTGCATATCTCCCTACCCCTTCCCCTGGATACAAATATTCAGTTAGACACAGAAACTCAAAGTGTGTATGAAGAAAAAAGGTGCAAACAACAACAGATCTACTGACAATATTGAATGAAATTAAAATGTCTATCCACATGGAATTGTTTGTGGTGAAGAAGCTTCTCTCTCCTGAATTTATAAATAGGATATTTGCATTGATACCTTCTTTTGGAATAATTTAAGAAACTAATAACTTGTTTTGTCAGGTTTGTAATTATTTCCAGAATTGACGTCAGTCCCAGTTTTAGCCAGCAGTAACACAGTAATGTGCCCCAAACAACAGATATCTTCCCAGAATCTTAAACCAATCTGTTTCACTTACACTGACACATGATGTCATTTCTTCAGCATATGGATTTTAAATCCATTTTGAAAACAAACAATCAAAAAAAAAAAAAATCAGGTAGTAACTTATCGCACTATAGATCTAGAGGAAGTCTTCTGTATTTGTGTTCATTTTTTTTTTTTTTTTTTTTTTTTTTTGTTCTAATTTGAAGGTTAAAAAGTGTATGGCAGGCAAGAAAATATTTGCTAGTCTAAAGAGGAGAACCAACAAGAAAAAATGATGGGTTAAACAGGTCACATTATACTCACACTTCTACTTGTAGTTCAGAAGGAAAACTATTCAGTCAGCATCATTGCATCACAGGACTGTATGAATCAGTGACAGGGGAATAAGGCCAGATATCTCTCCATTTCTAAATAGATTTTTGTTTTTCTCTTTTAAATCAAATAACTACTGTTTTCACCATATCTATATAGGTAGATGTGTAGAGGCAATAGAGTGTGTGCATTAAATGACAATCTAAATGGTTGTCCTATGACTTTCCTGAGGACTATTTTCATTATCTGTCTTTTCAATTCCCTCCATGTTTCATGGAAAAATTTCCACAGTTTTCTCTGATAAACTCTATGTTCATAATATGAAAGCCCAATGTTATTTAGTCTAAAATAGGTACAGACATTTTCCTTTCTAGACTAGCTACACAGACACCAGCAGAATACAGCGCTAGAGCAATACAACACTAGTGATAGGGGTAGGCACCAAGTGTTGTTTTCAAATTTATTTAAATTCACATCTCAGCAGAAAGAATGGGATGCGTTGCATCTGTTTGGAGACCACTCAGGAACAGAGCAGTAACAGTTTTTAACCAGCTACAAGAAACAACTGGGTGGAGACACTCACATCTTTGCCAGCCGGAGCACCACAACATCTAGATCGGGGGTTGAATTCCTGCCTGCCTTCTCACTATGGAGAACAATACCAGGAAGTTTATCAAGCCAGCCAAAACATCTGGCTTGACTTCTTGATATTTTTATGATAAACTAGGGAGGAGAGAAATAACATTTGGCAAATACTAAAGCTTTTCTGTTGTTTTCCCAGTAACATTTTCCTCTTGATTTAATCAAACTATAATTCTACATTAGTAGAATATATTCACAGCGTATCTCTTTATCATATGTGCAAAACCAGCAGGAAAAAAAAACAAAAACAAAACTCAATGCTGAATTCTAAGATTTCAAAATACAATAAGTGTTGTCTGAAGTGAGTTGTTACGTTTCTTCATTAACCACTTTTCTCTATAAATTTAGGAAATGTGGTGCTCTTATATTTATTTCTATTTTTTAAACTTAATCTTTAATCTTTATTCTAGGGTTTTCAATTCCTACTTGTTTCTTCTAAAGGTAAGGAGACAAAGAAGTAAATCTATGAGATGTAATTTCAGATTTTTGGTTTTATTATAGATCTACCTCTGTGTTGTTTTTTTTTTTTGGATAGGAAACAAAGAAACAAATAAACCACAAGGAATTCCAGGCAGTTGGAAGCCTACTATACCTTACAGTCTATTAAAGACTGCATTGAATAAACTGCAGAGGTAGAATACACTACAGTGAAGTTGTGGATTTAATCACTGAGTTGCCAAATTTATCAATTAATGTATTTATGACTTTCAGCATAAGCTTCGCTGCTTCCTGAATCTGTTCACTTCACATGGAATTAATAAGACAGAGCTAGAAAACTGAACTCATTACTGAGAACAGAAGACAATACATAACAGTCCCACTGCAGTTTACAACAAGAATATTTTAAAAGGACATTATTTATTTCCTTAGAAACTGAAGAAGGTAAAAAATAATTCCCAAGCTTGCATCCCTCCTCCCCCCCCACCCCCACCCCCCCTTTTTTTTTCTGAGTAGATTTCATTTTAATCTATACATGTAAATTCAATACAGAACTATACAAGTATTGGAGTAGTGACAAGTACACACCTCGCTGGTAAACACATGTAAAGAATTTGTAATATCTACCAGCTGACTGTCCTTGCAGATCTTCAAGTTTTGGGTCTCTGGGATAATGGAGATCACTTTTCAGTAATAAATTTCTCCTTTGAAGTATATTTACATCTACCACAACTTGTAACAAGATTCCTAAATTGAAGCTTTTCTATGGAACATAATTTTTCCTTTCTGAGGGGGAGAACGAGACAGAATATTTAAAAAATTTTAGCAGGAGAGCCAACTGCCTAAATATTTTAGACAGAAATCACACTAGATCATGGATTCAGCTGCTCCTAGGACTGGGGAGGACCATAAACCAGCAGGGAGGCTCAGTTTGCCTGGTTGGCAGACTGGATGTCAGTGAAAGTGATGTGTTCCTGCAAAATGATTTAATTTCACTGAATTTTCCAGGGAAAACCAGTCTGTCAGAACTTTTTTTCAAATTCTATTGTTTATACAGTAAGTTATTAAGTTTGTTAGCAAATGCCTTCCATACTCTTGCAGAATTCACGGCCACACCAAAATGAGCGTATATGTTGCTACTGAATAACCCAAGTTATGAAGTCTGCAATATCTGCAGTCCTGGAAATGCAATTCCTCCTATCAAACAAACCCTAGAAAGGGGGAAGGAGGTAAACAACTCCATCTGTGCCCTGTGTCCTGAGGGTTGTTCTTGACTTGTCTGTGGCTGAGTGAAAGAGTACTACTACAACAAGGAGTGCACTGAGTCCCAGAATTAGTTTAAGATAAAAAATATGTGAGTTTAACAAGGACAAAATTACTCTGCTACTGTTATTACAGCTTCTACAAAGCTTCAATTTATTTCTTCCTGTTTTTCTCCTCTATCCACAATTGTATTGTATTTCTATCATGTTCCCTCATTAAAAAAAAAAAAAAAAAAAAAAAAAAAGAGCCATTTTATTTATATAGCATATATATGGCCCTAAACATAAGCTCTGAGACTCAATAACAAAATCAGGAAGCAGAAGTCGCAGGAGCTATGATGGTAATCTGGATAAAAAAATCAAGCACCACATTAGGGATTAACATTAAGGAGCAAAGAAGAAAAAGATGAATTTATTGCAGATTGTCACTATTAGAAATGAATCAGCCAAACAAAACTATGCTTTAAATAGTATCCTTAAGACAACCTAAAATTTTCCCAAAGGTAAGGAATAAATGTTCCAGTTAAAAAGCATGAGGTTGATTTCCTGAATTCTACAATTAAACTTAACTGAATATCTTCCAAGAAAGAGCCCTGAAAAAAAAGGATTTTTTGTTTTTGCTTGTTGTTATGGTGGTTAGGTTTTTTGTTTGTTTTGGTTTTTGTTTATTTTTCATTAGAACACAGAAGAAATTTACCTGATCAGGAGGATATACAATCAGTCCATAATATATGATTGGAAGAGGTATCAGCAATTACAACGTGCCAGTGATGTATAATTTTTTAATTTTGTGCTGGAAAGTTTTTACATGAAACGCATCTTTAGGGGCACCATGAAAAGCAACCCATTGCCCTTCTTGACTTCTGCTTTCAAAACTGTTACTTAACAAGTTAACATCTAGCGTATTGTGCCATCTGATGATCTGTATGACAAACACAGCAGTTTCTACAAAATTACAAATACAGTTCTACAAATAAACAAAAAGGAACAAAACCCCCAGAATGCAGGTAATGAAAATTCTGTTGTCTTTTTACCACAGTTGTTACACATTAAGAAGTACAGTAAAGGATCATATGAGGAAAATGCTAAAGTTCACAAGGAGGCCAAAAATTTTTATTTCACCTTTGTTCTTGCAAATTCTATTTCTATTCTTACTACTTATCACTTTAAATATTATTAGTTCGGGAAAAAAAAATGTTAACAAGGTTCACAACTTTTTAAATTAAATGTAGTTTGTGTTTCACTTGAACCTCATTTGCCTTGAACATTCATACTGTTTTAATTGTATCATGTACAGAGATTCCCAGATGTTAAGTCTGCATTTCATTATGTATAGAGTTTACGAGGCAGAAGTATGCACAAATAGCTAAACAGTTTGAACATAATTTGGAGCACTCAAAGAATGATTGCAAGAAGTACAGTTTGGGGCAGACTCACAAACATGAACATTGCATATAACTAAACTGACCAAGGTACTAGTGAGAAATGTATGAATGCTCTTGAGCATGCACGCTACATTAACGCCAGCATGGTTTCACTGTTAACAGTGTTTCGGACTTTCTCATGATTCTCTACATTTGACAGAAATGTACTATGTGGTACAAGGGCAAAGGAGTACACTGAACAGTTTATTGTGCTAATTTTCCATGCTGCAAACCATGAAACTAATGCTGTATATTCTGAGCGTGTCAGCAGGTTGCATGGGGGCAAAGTTTGTGCTACTTCTGTGCATGTCAAATGAAATAGTGTCATGAGAATACTTGACAAAAGAGAATGAGAGCTGGAATGACTTCACTTCTCTCAGCCAGAGCAGAACATTATCAGCAACGCAGACAACTGCAACTGTTCATTGTTCTGAATCTTTTGAATAACCAAGTTTCAAACAAACTGAAGAAAATTAGATTTTTATGTTAGTGTTCTTGAGGAACTTATATCTTACATTTGAATTTTAATGATCTAAATGAAATCAAATTGAATTAGCATAGAATAAAATACAGTAATTACATTTGCAAAGCTTTCTATGTATCCAAGAAAACTAGCTGATGTTTGTACAAACTCAAGCTAGTGGAGATGATGGTTTTCTTGCAGTTTATGTGATATTGGGAATAGAGCTTGTAAAACCTAACTGGATTTAATGTTTACCTCAAGTATTTTAATACGTCAAGTCCCTTGTGAGAGACTTCCATTTAAGAATACACTGAAACACATCTGTTAAGTCTGGAAATAGTTCAGTTCCCTGACAAGATACATTTAAAGCAATTGCTTGAATTTGAAGTGAGAAGATCCCCAAGTACAGTCCATCCAGTTGCATATACAGTAATATTTTAATACATTGTAATATGTTACTGAAAGTTACACTGAGCACATACCGAACAAGAAAGGTCTAAATCAGGATCCAGAATTCATTTAGGTTTTGACATCATAGCACTTCAAAAAGTACAGAGGAAACACTGCCTCTGTACAGTCAAACGGTAAAAGCTCTTACTGAGAGAGGCACTCATGATTTTACTGAAAAAGTTTAAGGTCCTGCTCCAGCCCTTGCCCCAGTTTCCCTGTGATTTTGTAGGCCTGTCTTGGGAGCTGTGCAGGTTGATCTATAAAACACATCCCTTAGGCTGATGGAGACAAGTCAAGGGTGCCACCAAAAGCTGTGCATTCAGCAAATCCCACATAACCCGGAGAAGCTCCAGGCCTGACCTGAAGCTGGCTGTCTAAGGATGACTTTATTTACTTTTTTTCTAAACTTACATGACCAGTTTGAGCATTTGTCCGCTTGTCAGTTTCAGCTAGATTTAAGTAAAATAGGTGGTGGCTGCATCAAGAAATAGGATCAATTTCTCATGGCCAAAGTGCAGCTGAAACAGAATAACCCCTGAAAACCAGACTGGTCCTGAAGTTATCAGATCAAAGTGTGAAGAAGTGGCAAAAAGTACAGACAGAATAGTTATGAAACACACAGATAAAATGTTGTTTGACTGCAGAACAGCTTTCAGAAAGAGGTGAAAAGCGGTGAGAAGAAAACCCACATTTACCGTGTTTGGTCCTTCCTGTGAAATCATGAGTCTCACTGGACATTGTTTTCCAGGCAATATTTCTGTTCTAAAAGAAAAGAGATAAATAGTTTCCATAGTTTTCTTTTAATTAAACTTATTACACCTTGTGCAAAATTTTTCATCAACTCCTGTTCCTTTACAGGAAGCGAACATCAGAATAAAAGAAGAAAAAGATAGAAAAAGCATAGTATTGATAGCAAAAGTAAAACAAAATCATAGAAACATAGACGCATAGAATGGTTTGGGGTGGAAAGGACCTTAAACCCACCCAGTTCCAACCCCCTGCCATAGGCAGCACTGCCATTTACAAGCTCAGGCTGCCCAGGGCCCCTTACAACCTGGCCTTGAACACCTCCAGGGATGAGGTGTCCACAGCTCCTCTGGGTGACCTGTTCCAGCACCTCACCACCCTCAAAGAAAAGTTTCCTCCTGGCATCTAATCTGAATCTTTCCTCTTTTTGTTTTAAACCATTCCCCCTTGTCCTGTCACTATCTACCCGTGTAGAAAGTTGATTTCTCTCTTATTGGAAGGCCTCAGAGGTTTGCCCTGAGCCTTCTCTTCTGCAGGATGAACAAGCTGAACCACTGAATCATGTCTTCAAAGGAAAAGTGCTCCAGACCTCTGATTATCTTTGTGGCCCTTCTGTAGACCTTCTTCAACAACTCCATGACTTTTGTGTGCTGGGAGCCCCAGGCCTGAATGCAGTCCTCCAGATGGTGCCTCACAAGAGCAGAATAGAGGGGGATAATCACCTCCCTCTCCCTGCTGGTCACCCCTCTTTTGGTGCAGCCCAGGATACTCCAGCCTTTCTAGACTGCCTCATGTCCAGCTTTTCTTTCATCAAGACCCCCAAGTGTTTCTCAGCAGGGGTGGTCTCAATAATTTCTTCTCCCAGTCTTACACCTAACTGGGATATCTAAATGCAACATCTTGCATCTTGGCCCTGCTGAAACTCATAACGTTAACACAGGCCCCAAATACTTGCTATTTCATACTATACTGTCTCAATTTACACTGTCTATATTTCAAATATGAAAGTTAAGCATGATTTAACACTAAAGGATACAGTAGAATATCTTCAGAAGCATTTCTTTTTCCTCACTGAAATATACCTGAGTATCATAAATTTGAAAATATAACCAAGCATCCTGCAGATTTTAATTACAAAGATTTCTTTTTTTAAATTGGGATATGCATAATTGGACATAATTTCTAGGCTGAACGTTAACTCATTCATAACAGTAATTAATAAGGATTACAAAAAAGTTTACCAATAGATGCAAAAATCTCTCTTGTCTTGAGCAGTTTCAGAAGGAAGAAAGAGAGCTCAGAACATTGTTTGCAGATGAGAAACAAGCTCTACCCCAGTTCATGTTTCTATTCAGGTAGAAATGAGAAAAATGACTTTGAGAAAAGGTCATCTATACAATCCCTATGAAATCCAAACTAAGGCAAAAATTTACAGCACAATTCATCCAAAGCTCAGGGCAAACTTTAGAAGGAAATAATACAGATTAGGACTGATAAAGATATATATATCAAAAGCTATTCTGAACAAGGCTAAAGCCTTTTTAGTCTCAGTCAGCAATCTTTCATTTATTCTTCCAAAAGGTCTCTTGGGTTAATGTGTTTTGATTTTCACTGAAAAAAGTCTATTTATTTCTGAAGATGTTTTTTGTTTGTTTGATTGATTGATTGATTTGTTTGTTTGTTTATAACAGTGTAAAAATTTAACCACAGATTGTTATTTTCAAATTCTAGAAAAGTATTTCTAATTCCATTTTTTTTCCTTTTCCTCATATGAAAAAAAAAAAAAAAAGAGAGAAGAAGAACAATGGGTTATAGGTCACTTGAAAGTCATTTGGGGGAACAAAAAGGAGGACTAGGGGGATTTTATTATTATTGCTTGTGGTGTGCTTAATTTCTTTATTTTTTCTTTCTTAGCAAATGCAATTACACATTGCATTTGAGATTACGGAGATTGACAGTCTGGTAATGATATTGCTTTTTCCACCCCGATCCCTATTACTGTAAAGTTTTAATATATTAATATATTTAATTGTATTCTTTTAGGAATTAGGGAAGTTGTAGTATTTTTTATCACTTCTGTATTTTAAGGATTCAGTCTAGAAATTGGTGAAGTGCCTGGATAGCAATTAGGGGTCAAAATTATTTCCTTTTAATCTGTTTCAATTACCTGAACCACGAGAGCAATGATCATTCAATAATTAAGAGAAAGGTGTGAAGGAAAATACCTAGACAGGTATTTTTAGACAAGGACAGAAAGCAACATTTGGCACAAACAAACTTGAAAGGCCACGTGGAAAGAAAAGGGAGGAACTTAACATGAAAGTTCATTTCATTTGTGACCAAAGAAAGAAGACCTAATTGTAATTTTTTTATTTTTTTTTCCATAAAACTGAACATTCTCTATACAACCTTATGCATTCTTCTTCAGGAGACTCCTAATTCGTAAGGACCCTATGTGAGTAGTCTTGGGATACTAAGAGCAATGAATTAGAAGCAAAATCAAGATTACAGTTACTTTATTCAGGAATCAGAACTATAAGCCAAAAGCCATGATGTATTATCAGTGATAAGAATGAAGACTTTGACCTCATGCTTTGTGCATGGTTAAAGAACAGAGAACACCTGGACTCCAGGAAACAGGGACTTGTAAAGGGAATTGTACCTCCCACTCTGAAGCCAATAAAAATCTGATCAGCATAACAAAAATCCTTACTCAACCAACTAACCATCCCATTACAAGTGTGCACAAGAAACACAACATTATGAAAAGCATGAAGGTAAAATCTGATGTTTCATCAACTTCAGTAAAAGTAAAGAACATTTTTTCTCTGTTATACAGAAGCATTTTTTCTCTGTTATACAGAAGCAAACCACTGGCTTTAATGAAAGAATAATTTCTTAAGGACTTCAAAAAGTACTTCCGTCTGTTTACGTGTTTTCCACATAAGAAGATCATAAATATGCACTTAACTGCTCCCTATTCCTCCAGTAACTTCCTAAGCAGTAAATTATACTGCATCTATAACCTCTAAAAGCGTAAACCAGCTTCTAAACAGGGAAATCAATGAGTGCCGCTAAGTACCAGGTGTGTCATCCTTTGTGAAACTGCTCATGGAACATTGGACTTTGGACCATTCATCATGGCTACTTGGTTTTCTATACACAGAAACAGAATTCCTCCAAGGAACAGCTTTACTTTTTTTCAGTGCACTGGCAATTACTTTAAAATAAACCCTACATACATCCCTGAAGGCTCTTGGACAACAAGAGTAGAAGTGTTATCTTTCACCATTTATTCTGATTTTATTCAATATTGCTATCCACTATGGTGATGAAAGGCAGGAGAAAAGGTCTATTCATTTATTGCAATAGGCAAAAATTTACACAGGATCCTCCACACATATAGCTAAATGCACAGTATCTCTACAGGTACAACAAATATGCCAAGGCGGTTTTTTGTTGTTGTTTTTCTTTTTGTTTCTTTGTTTGTTTTGTTTTTCCAAAACACAATGCTACCTTTTTAATGCACTCCAGAGAAAGAAAATGAAAGACTCCAGATGACAAATGCTAAGTGCTCATAGCTTAGCAAATATGCTGAACAAATATCACAACCCTACAAAGCCGTTAAGTACAGGAACTCATTCCACTGAAGCCCAGAACAGGAAGGCAAATAAGGAACTAGCTCTATACTCATGATAAAATGGTTAAAGGCAACAAAACTGTAGCTGAATTGAATGGGAAGAGACATTTATTTTGGTGCAGTGTTACACATTGCTTTATATTACAGTCAAATATTTCACTTCAGGATAATTATCAGTGCTGTGACATAAATGAGATCATCACTTGCTCTTGCATTCATGAGCTTAAGTAAAGGTGAGAAGGTTGTCTTGAAGTTATATGGAAGGCTACAGATAGGGAAAAGATTTGAATATCTGACTCTCTGCCAAAGGTGAACTATATAAAAAATAAGGAGCCTGCCAAATTCATTGAATTTAGACACTCTGTCATAAAGTGGAATTTGGGCATTAGCCAAGGATACTTGTTTGAAAGTAGAAAATATTTACTTTTCCAGGAGCCTAACAGTCTCATTTTCTCAGTAGGGAATCTCAAAAGAGATTTGTTATTATTTGCATAAAATGGCACACTTAAGTAACATGTTATAGAAAATTTATTTTAGCAATTTTAGCAAAATACGTGCACCTCCTTGATAAGCAAATATAATGTTTTGACAGACAATCTATAGTTCTGTTCTTAAACATCATAAGATGATTTGCAGAGGCTGCCTCTGCACTTGTCACCCAACTAATCTGAAATTTGGCCACATACTCAAAATGCCTTTTAGTAGGTTTCAGATAAAACTCTGCAAGATATTGAGAGCTTGATAAAGTAGTACTTTGGCTCTCTATAATGAATGATATACATTTGCAGAAAAATCTTTGGGAAACAACTTGGGTGAAAAAAGTACTGGTAAAGCACTCATTTCTGGTAGTCAAAGAAGTATGTATGGTATTGGTAAAGCGTATTTTCCTTCAGAATAAGGACTACAACCTTACAGAAAATGTCTGTACGCAGAAAATAACAGCAAAAAGGAATGACAATATAACCTTCTCAGAAGCTGAGAGTGTGATCTGTCTTAGAAAGTGGTGTTAGAGTGTTCATATCCCTGAAAGGCAGACATAGATATTTACAAAGGCATAATCGTCCTTTAATTATGGAGCAGGATGCCAAACGCAAATCCTCATCCATGTTTAGTGAGGTGATTCGGAGCGCAGGTAAAAGAGACAGAAGATAATTCCTCTGCTGTAAGTGACCACAGTCTACATATGGGAATGGATAGATATTCTTGAACAGAATAACATGTGAAGAAATTTCTGAAGGGGAAAATGAAAGCTAGAAAACAGAATTACACAATTCCCTGGAGTAATAGCAGTAAGTTTCTTAGACTAAGTTAGAAGGAACGTCTTTAGGGTCACAAATGAATCTGTTTTGGTTTGATTTGGTTTGGTTTAGTTTTCCTGAAGAGGTTCTAGGACAGTTTGTTGAAAGGAGCCCAAAGAAAACAATCAGGCAGACTTACATGAGGAGCGTCTCCTGCACAGTGGGATACTTTTCACTGTCTATGGGACTCAGTCACTCTGTTCATACCCAAAAACAGACTGGCCCATGCTCAGAGAGAGCACATACTATAATTAGAAGCCCCACAGAGGGTGGGACAGCAGCAAGCAGTCAGATTGCCTTCTCTGATCCATTTCTCTCTTTGTGCCTCTCTTCAGGGAGTAATATATCTGTTGCCCATGGGCATGGAGCACTGTTCATCTGGATGTGACTATATATTACACATGAATAAAGA
The DNA here is from genome assembly GCA_030625065.1 of Alectoris magna. Taxonomy (NCBI): domain Eukaryota; kingdom Metazoa; phylum Chordata; class Aves; order Galliformes; family Phasianidae; genus Alectoris; species Alectoris magna. The sequence goes on along the minus strand of CM060562.1, from coordinate 80,314,401 downwards.
CTTCTAAAAGGGTTGCTGCACATTGCAGTGATGTTTTTTAACATTTTATCTGCCTTTGTGGGGCTTCATTTGAATGTGTCCAGGCCAGAACAGGCTTTGCTATATATATGTGTATATATATGTATAGGTGAAGATCCTGGTGCAATACTCCATGTTCCTGATGTTGAGGTCACAGTTATCTGTTTGCTCCAAGCATACCATAAACAAAGAACATGGTGGGCCATTCGGAAATTTGCAAGTCAGAACTAAAATTAAGGTGCAATGCTATCTAAAACATGTTACTACTCTGTGACTGCTGTTGCTGCTGCCAGTGGACCCAGCTATAAAGTGCAAAATGCAAAACTGGGACTCAGGAGTTAAAAGTTTTAAATCTTTAAAAATATCTATGTATAAGTGAAAAAAAAAAAAAAACAACAACAACAAAAAAACCCACAACAAAAAACCCCGCCCAAACAATTTAATTTCTATAGTTTTCTGGCAGAATTGCATACAATACCAGCCATCGTAATCAGTGGTCAAGTAAGGTTCAGAAAATCAACACAGATTTCCCTGCACAGACAACTGAGAAGATACAGATATGCTCCTCTCACAACCACTTACTCTTGCCAAGAGCTCTGGAAAGTGGTGTACTCAGGCACTCCGATGAAGGCCAGTGTTTACTGGAATCTGCTTTGAATTGCAAGAGGATACATATATTATTAGGTCTCAGAACATTCATTGGCTTCATCTGGGGAAATAGTTTCCATATTCTCTATGCAGGCTGTAGCCCCCAAAGGAAACACTGCAAAGAAAACCATTTAAATGAATAGGAGCAGCATTCACCATGAAGGGAGCCAATATAGTCACAAATTGGACAATAAAATTACAGAAAGTGAGCTGCTAACTTAGAATGGTTCCAATCCAGATCTCCTGTTGTGTAATTTCCTGAGGAAGATTTTGTCCCAAAGTCACTGTTAAAAGTGATACTGTATTTAGCTTCCTCTAGTAAAATAATAAAACCAAATCAAAGAGCAGAATCATAAATCCACATTCTTTCCTAGCACTTCTACTTCAGTTTGTGCAAAGCTCTTGCTCTCTCAAAGACAGTTGTGCTGGTGAATCCACAGGTAGTCTTCTCCTGAGTTCCAGCTAAACACAACTGGGTCAGGCAGGGGGCTTCAACAGCCTGTTTTTGCTAAATGACAGCAGGAACATCTGTCAACAACTGGCAAACTTCTGAGCCCTGCCTCATAAAAATAGATTTTTCCTCAACTTTGTGTATTCTTGTCATCATGTGATAAATTGTGGAGTATTCTTCCATCAAAAGTTTTCAGAATTAACCAGTCTTTATTAGATCTGAGAAAGAGGCAGCGTACTAAGTTGTTTATATAATAATAATCCTTTTTTTCATTGTTTTTTTAGTTTATGACAGATTTGACCCCACAGGCTGTGATAAGATGGTCCTGACTTCAATGACCAGATCTTGTTTTTTGCAGACTTTCTGATGTTCGCTTCAGAAATTAAGCATGTGAGAACAGTAACGTGGCAAAGTCTGAATCAGAGTGCTGTCTATGGGTTCAGATAGGACAAATGGATTTTCATATTTTAAAAGAAAAAGGGAAATACAGAGCCTTGAACAAATTCCTTTCCCAATTATCTGTATGCCTACACTCTAAAATTTGTTGATGTTGTGGACAGAAGATATTCTTCTTTACTTTAGTTTGATTTTTATCGTAGAATTGTAGAATGGCTAATAGGGACCTCATAAATCATCCAGTTCCAACTCCCTGCTATGGGCAGGGATGCCTCCCACCAGCTCAGGTGCCCAGGACCCCATCCAACCTGGCCTTGACTCCTTCAGGGATGGGGCACCCACAGCTCTCTGGGCGGCTGTGCCAGGGCCTCAACATCTTCTCAGTGAAAAATTTCCCTCTAACATCTGAATCTCACCTCTTTTATTTTTTTAAACCATTCCCTTTTGTCCCTTCACTATCAGACCATGTAAAATGTCTGTATCTTTCCTGTATATATGCTCCCTTCAAACACTGGGATGTCACAGTGAGACCTTCCCAGATCCTTCTTTTCTCCAGGCTGAACGAGTGCAGCTCCCTCCGCCTTTCTTCATAACAGAGGTGTTCCAGACCTCTGATTATCTTCATGGCCTTCCTCAAGACCCACTCCAACAGCTCTGCATCTTTATGGTGCTGGGGCCCCCAACCCTGGACACAGTACACAAAATGAGGCCTTAGAAAGGCAGAATAGGGAAAGAAAATCACTTCTTTCTCCCTGCTGGCCATTCCTCTTTTGATGCAGCCCAGTATACAGTATCACTGATGCAACAGAGGATGAAATATTTTGCAGTTGGCATAAGTGGTTGTTATAAAATTAGCTCTGTAGCAGAGAAGTCAGTATAAGAGTATCATTCTTCGTGTAAATTGAACACCTCCAGATGTTCTTAGAAGGCACTTGTGCAACCAAAAAAATATTTAGAGGTAAGGTAAGACCAGAGAGTGACAATTATTCAAAGACCTCAAGTAAATTTGACAGTATGTTTTGAAGTTCTATAGTATTGTTCTCATCATGGAAAGAAATTTCTGCAGTATTTTTTTTTCTAACTTTGCACTGTGGGTCCATCTGGTATGCTTATTGGAACTAAATTCTTTCTTTTTCCCTAGTTCAGTGCAACCAAGACACATAGCCATTCCAAATGTTATACTGGTTGGTTAACAGTAACACTTAATTATAGAATCCAAGAGCAGGAGAAATTTCTCCATGAATAATACTTTACATACTGAATTTACAAGTCATCCCTATCACAGTTTGCATTGGAAAAGTCAGGTACATTAACACTTCTAGCAAGCCACAGAATTGCAGTGAGGCAATTTGAATATACAGGATAGCGAAGTAGTTAGATACATTCTGTAGAAGAAGTGTCAACATGCATGTATAAGCAAAAAAATATGTATATTCCTTTCTACTCCTCTCTCCCTTCTTTCCCTTACCCCACACCTTCTTCTGCTTTTGGAGCTTTTAGTTGTTTATTTTTTTTGGTTGTCAATTTTGTTTTTCCATAGGACACAGATAAGTTTTCTAAATTAATCCATCTGGTCTGTGTCTCTTTCTTACTCTCACACACAAATGTATGTGGGTTAGGTCCAGCATTTCTTCTCAGTATTAGTAGAGGGTATGCAATGAGAAAAATTGTCTGTAAAAAGAACAATAAATTAGATTTTTTTTTCCCCAATCCATCAATTATTGCCCTCACGGAACATGTAGGATAGTGATTGGTAATGATACAATCTGACCCAAATTTCTGACAGTGTGTGCCAAACATCAATGGCATGATTTTCAGAAGTAGAGAACTGTCTCCAAGACTCACAAACATATTCAATGAATATGCAATATTTTTTAGCAATGGGCAAAAGTCACAATGTCTAGATCTGTATTAAGATACCACCAAAGTAAGAATTCAGTTTGGATCATGCCCAAATTTTGGCAGATATTTGGAAATGAGCTCCCATCAGAAAATAATATGACGTCAGAGAAAAAAAAAACAAAAACAAAACACCTGCTCTTAGGAACTTCACATGTTTTTCCTGCCAGGACTCACCAAGTCAAACAGCTCTTAATCATCTGCAAGGCATAAGAAGACTTTCTTGAGGACACTCCTTGAATCTCAGATTGAAGACAGAGTGTAGAGGCTGTCTTCTTTCTCTGCCATCTCTGAAATCCACATGGAAACAAAATCAGTGGCAGGTGACAAGAAAAATTCTCACAACTCTCAGGCAGCCCCCAGGAAAAGTTAAATAAATGCTAATGAAAAGGTGACTATGATGAGAAAGTATGAAGCTGTTAATGCGTGAAATTCATCAGTGGGCCAATCTCATGAAACACTCTCGACATTGATTTGTTAGAGGAAGTCCATGGGTCCCAAATTCCCAGTAAGCTGCTTCGCAGTCTCTTGTAGCCTCGAACTGTCCTTAAAAAGAGCATCTACCTTCAACCAGGCATTACTGAAGGAGGCTCACAGAAAATGGTCTTTCTTTGTTTCACACACAAAGTTTTCTTATGACCACTCACATGCCTAGAACACAGGTCAAGTCTTACTAATGAAGAATGAATAAACATACTGGTGCAAGTATCTCTGTGCACATTTGTATTTGTACATACACACCCTGTTTCCACTGTACACACATCAATATTCATTATGGTTACAGAAAGACAGTGAGAGATGTTCTCACAGAGCAACAATACTTATTACTATATATAATACATGACAAGAAAAAGGAGATATAAGGATAATATTGTTTAGATTATAAACATTTTGAAACAGGAAATACGATTTTCTGTACATTCATATAGTTACTAGCAAAATAGAAACAGTCTTCTTTATCATTTTCAGGCATTAAAACTATGACTATAATTACATCTATTGTAATTGTACGTCACTGATCTTATCTCCTTTTTCTGAGTATTCCCAAGCCAATTATAAAGCAAATTATTCAAATTATTATTAAAAAAAAAAATCCCTAATATTTCTATTTTTTTTCCTTTTTCTTTTCCTTTTCCTTTTTTCCTTTTCCTTTTCCTTTTCCTTTTTCTTTCTCTTTTTCTTTTTCTTTCTCTTTCTCTTTTTCTTTTTCTTTCTCTTTCTCTTTCTCTTTCTCTTTCTCTTTCTCTTTCTCTTTCTCTTTCTCTTTCTCTTTCTCTTTCTCTTTTTTAACCACAGTGCATCTGGAAAATCTTATTTATGGCTAAGTAACAACCCTTCCACAACTGAACAGTCATGTCACATAGCATATGTTGTGCATGATTTAGACACATCCAGAAAGAGTCCAGAAATATTCTGTATAAATACATGTTTTAAAGCGTATCTTCAGGTGTTTGTTGATAGAATTAGAGAGTCATTACCACTGAAGTCATACCTGCAGCTCTTGTAAACGTATCCAATCTATATTAACCAGGTCACGTATAAGGAACGGAGTATCTGATGATGACACAGGATTTTGCATAGGCTATGACTAAGCTATCATCTAGAACAAGCTTTTAAGATTAATATCACCCAAAGTCTGTACTGCCATACCTATACAAAGATTACCCCTTAGGCTCCATGGTAAAAATTTTAGCTACAATGCCTCTATATCCTTAGGGACAAATTCTTATCATATGAATGAACAAAATTCAAAAGGAATGTGTCAGTAATGATAAAATACAGATCACATTTATCCACAAGATTTTGTCCAGAGTGCAGCTCTTAATGGAAAAGAGAAAAAAAAAAATCATCATTAAGTTTAAATATTTCATTGTATTTATATTTTGTTTTGAAAACAGATGAATTACACCATATGGACTGAATAAGTATTATTTTCAAATTTGATCCTTCTTAGTTATTTGGGAGTGAGAAAGCATCATTAATTAATTATAAACTTTGAATTCCGTACCTTGTAGCTGAAAGCAATACCAGGACCAGAAAACTTTTCCATTGAGAAATCCACTAAAAATGCTGTTACCATTCTTTCTTAGGTCTGGAAAGATTCTAAAATTTACTATTATTATTTTGAAGCACTCTCATCTACCAAAGAGTAAGTTTATGTGGAAAAGTACACATGCATGAAAAGTAGATTTTGTGATGGAAACATTGACTCAGTTTCAGCTATAATGCAGCCAGAGACACCATTAAAATCATAAAAAACATCACTTGAGATGTCCTGTCTGCATACACACATTGATTTTTAAATACCAATTCACCATCAACAAAATGACAGGTTCAAACAGCTTATACCACCAATTCCTAGCAACATACCTAATTAATTCACTTATCAAGAAGACTTTAATCCTGCTTCCAGCGCTTATGAATCATTGTAAAATCCATGATTTATGAGATGAATTGTATAATTCCCGGTATAGCTTCTGTACTATGAAAATATATCTCTGAGGTTGGATGCAGTACAGGTTTACTCATTCAGTTTAATCAAGCTGTAAAGCTTAGAGACTCTATAGAGCCAGCTCCAGCTCAGATCTCCTAGAGAACCTCTTAGCTTAAAGACCCAAGGTGGTGGCAACATTCTGTACTATGAAAATATATCTCTGAGGTTGGATGCAGTACAGGTTGACTCATTCAGTTTAATCAAGCTGTAAAGCTTAGAGACTCTATAGAGCCAGCTCCAGCTCAGATCTCCTAGAGAACCTCTTAGCTTAAAGACCCAAGGTGGTGGCAACATTTGTGTTCAACCTAAATTTACTTCGTGTAGTACTGTGTGATTTCAAAATGGAAAAACATGACTTTGCCAAACCAAGAAATGCCAATGGCTAACCTTTGCTCTCCTTAGTATGTTAACTTCAGGAAAAGGCTGTAGAATGCTGCATGTTGCCCAGAGTCCTACTCCTCCACACATCAGTCCTCTCTGGAATGATCTTTGAAGATTGTGAAATAAGAGAAGAAGTAACTACAGTCCTGAATCTGTGCTTTGCTGAAAAGGCAGCACATAATGCAAAACAAAAATATTCCAAGTTCTTCTTGAATCAAAAATTACCAAAACTTAAGAAAATGGTACAAAAATACACCATCTTCAGTAACAAGACTTTGATTAGAGATTAGAAGAAAACTTTTGTTTTTCCAAAGCAAGACTTTGAAAAGCAAAAGTGAGACTGACAAGCAAATGCTGAAAAGTGGATGCTTGTGCCTTTCTTTGAAAAGCAGATTTTCAGCAGGCAGATAGAACCCCCCTCACCATGGCCTGGTGCAGTCAGTGTCATGTAACAGGGATAAGTCTGACCCACAACACACTAACCTCAAAGAGATTTTGGCCACAGCTACCTTTTTTTTTTTTCAATCCATTTCTTCTGATCATTGCGAACAGAAGCATTGCACAGTTTCACTATAACTTGCTCACTACTGACAAGCTAATCCTCTAGAGCAGGATGCCTCTCCTCTGAGCACACACCCAGACGATGCTTGCCATCAGCAGAAGGAGCCCTGCAGAGCTCATCACAGTGTGGTATGAACTTTGGTATTAACAGCCATCTAGCAATTGTATTCACTTAGGTTTCAGCGGAGAAAAGGTGATGTCAGTATTATTATTATTATGCTGTTAAGGATCTTCAAAAATTCTAGACATTTTCATTCATTATTGTTTGCAGAAAAGCTGGGAACTGAAGAGCCCTGCATAGAGGGTGAATGGCAATCGTTGATGCTAGTACAGTTGGTTGATATTTATGTTGCTTGACAATGACTAAGATTTGTCTTCTGAATAAAAACACAAAGATATTTGCAGGTCAGGATATAAAGAATTATTGCACCTAAAAAGCAGACAGTTTGGGCAATATAAGAACAGGTAGCTCATCCTTACTCATTAAAAAATCCAGGTTTTGTCACAGAAGTTTCTGTCAATTTCAGCTAACAGGGAACATGCCACTTAAAGTAAGGAAAATTTTAAGATGCAGGAAAAAAACTGGTGTGTCTTTATCAATAGTTATTTTTCTAATGGGTTCAAAGTTTGAGCTGTCATAGGAAGGCATGAAAGCATCTACCTCTTACCAGCTAGGGATGTTTACTGTTAAGTATGGCTCAATAGTTCCTCCAGATAAAAGTCTAGTAAGTAATGGAGTGACTTCAATCACAGTGAATGACAGGGCCTTGTCAGCTCCCTGTCACAGTTCCCTGGATAGCATTCACAACTCTTACACAGATTTCTAAAAATTAGGCATGAATGAACTACTGAAGTAAGTTCAGTCTTTTTTCTTCTTGTAGAGTGGTGGGGTTATGGCAAAAAAAAATCTTAAATTTACTGATCTAAACAATTTGATTTATATATATGTATATATATACATATATATATAAACAAACAAATGCATATATATAATCTCTCAGGGACAATTTTTTAAGACAGATATGTGCAGTCTCATTAGTGCAGTTTTATCATCTATGCATACTATATATTGTCTTCAAATGTTGTCAAATTGCCTTTGAGTACTATAATCTGAAAAAAAGAAAAGGAAATCACATATTTGACTAATGAAATATTTGATTTTCATACTTTTCCATAACTGTCTACTGTTTTAAATTAGACACAGTAAATTTTATTTCCTAATAATTTTGCTTTGTCATATTTGAGCATACGTTATATCTATTTGGAGGAAAAATACTTACTAGATACATGATTTGTAAAGAAGGAACAATGAAAATTTGCAAAATGCAATGAAAGACTGGTGTAAAATCTTATTGTGTAATGAATTGCACAAAAGCTTAGAAAACTACTTCCACAGGCAGCTGTAGCTGTCAGCTTTATTCATGGTTTTCTCACTGTGCAGACTAGAAATAATCTCCTGCCTGGTAAATGCAAATGATCTGGATTAAGGTTTTGGGGCAAGGAAGGGCAAGAGGAAATAACGAATGATTGTCACATGCAAAAGTTTGGGCTGATGCCAAGTGTTGTGTAGGTTTAGGATTACAGTGTGGTTCCCTGCTTTTCAGTAAACCCTCTTGTCCTTTTGTTTGTATTTGCACTTGTTCAGAGGAGTGCTTCCTTCAGGGCACAGACACATTCCTGCCTGAAACACCACCTTATCAGAATAAAAGTACACTGAGAAATAGAGATCATAGAATGCCTTCAGCTGGAAGAAATCTCAAATATCAACCCACTCAAACGCCTCTGCAGTGGGCAAGGTTGCCCCCCACCAGATGAGGCTGTCCAGGGCCACATTCCACCTGGCCTTGGATGCCTCCAGGGATGGGGTAACCTTCTTTGGGCATCTGTGCCAGTGCCTCACCACCCTCTGAGTGAAGGATTTCTTCCTAACATCTAACCCAAACCTCTCCTTTTTCAGTTTAAATCAATTCTCCCTTGTCCTATCACTATCTGCCTTTTTAAAAACTTTGTCTCCCTCCTGCTTGTAATCTCCTTTCAAGTACCGGAAGGCCACAGTGAGGTCTCCCTGAAACCTTCCCTTCCTCAAGCAAAACAATCCCAACTCCCTCAGCCTTTCATTACAGGAGAGATACTCCAGCTCTCTTATCCTCTTTGTGGCCCTCCTCTGGACCCAGTACAACAGCTCTGCATCCTTCCTGTGTTGGGCTCCCAGGCCTGGATGTAATATTCCAGATGGGGCCTCATGAGGGCAGAGTAGAGGGGGACAATCACTTCCCTTGCCCTGCTGGCCACCTCTCTTTTGGTGTAGCCCAGGATACTGTCAGCCTTCTGCAAGAACACACTACTGACTCATGTCTAACTTTTCATTCATCAGGACCCCCAAGTCCTTCTTGGCGGAGCTGTTCCCTGCGAGTTCATCTCCTAGAGGGATTTTACATATAACTTCTATTGCTTAAGAAAGCCACAGATCTCCAGGTATATTTCACAGTTCTGGATATTTCATAAACGCTGCCTATCTCACTGGGTCTTCAAAAGTGTGTGTTCTACTAATTCCAGCATATGAATCCACATATTGTTAAAGCTGTATTTTTGGACTTAATTAAATGTTTTGGAGAAATTTTTGTCAGCGCTATACTTCATATCTCAGACTAAATATTTATGTATGTTTCATTTTATTTTATAACATTGTTACCACTATTGTGTATTTTTGTTACATATTAAAATGTTTTAAAATTTTAATTGAGAACACAATGTCTACAATTATATTAGATAGATAGATATGAGAACTTGAAAAGTTAATCCCTTATCAATAGGAGATGCATAAACACTTTGACTACTGAATTCACAAATCAACAATACGAAGACTAATCACTAAAATATTGAAGTTCAGACACGAATTATGATATTGATGTAATCGTGCACACTACAAAGTTTGAATATCCAAATGCTTCAATTGTAATAAAAAAGTTATGCATACCTGATTATTGCTATATTTTTCAAAGTGTTTTTATATGTTGAAGGATTGCTATTTGCCAAATATGTGCTATTTTCATGCTGAAAGTGATCAACATTTTGGATTCTTCCAGTGACACAAAATGTTCTCTTATCTAGTAATCAAACACATTGCCTGTACTGACAAGAGAGCTTTTGAGGAAAAAAACGTGGTATGATTTTGTACATGGCAATGCTTTTCCCTTGCTTTATAAATGTCCTTATTTATAAAATCCTACTGACACAGAAATGAGGTTCTAAATAGAGTAGACTCTATTTTCTGTCTTCCATCAAAACAGATTTCATCGAGTAATATTCAGTTTCACTGGGCTAAATACAGATCAGTCTGAATCCACATTCTTTCTCATTGATGCTTTACTATTTTCATGGCACTTTTCAACAACTCATTGCATCAGGGAGAGTAACAGCTTGTAATGGCACCTCTAAATCTAAACTTAACTGCACACCCATGCTCATTATGCTCCAAGGAGATATGCATGGTTACCATTTTGTTTGTGGTATCCTCCAATAAGACTAACTCAAAAAAGTTAGAAAAATAGCCTGGGCAAGCATGTAGGTGTTTTTGGACTTTCTTTAGCCAACATAAACAAATCTATTCCCGTGTTGCCAAAGATATGGGCTACTCTTCCAGCACCATCAAAACAGGAAATTTTCTCATTTCAATTTTCTTTTTGATAAATTCAGTAATCCAGTGAATTTCCCTATTGTTGTAAGCAACCATGTTTGATTTTCTGTCATATTTTTCAATCCAAGAGTAACACACAAGCTGAGTAACTATCCAGAATAACTCAGGAGTCTGGACAGGCTTTTAAATTCAGATTGAAAAGTACATAACCTACGTCTGTTTTGGTACAGTTCATTCCATCAAAGATTTTAGAAAGCATGTCTGAAGACACAAAAACATACTCTATTTTCACACTGAACAAAACTTCCATTGTTGATAGGTATTACTCATCAGATATTTCTAATTATGGCAACAAGAATGCATATTTCAGCTAATTTTGAACTCCTGTATAGATATGAAGCTGCAATAGTTTAATAGCTAAGCCTAGATTATTCTAGAAAATATTTTGACATTCATTTCTTGAGTTCAGAAACATCTAGATCTATTTTTTACTTTCATGTTCAAAGAATTGGGTATTAATACTCTCTTTGGACATATTCATAGATAACTCAGCTTTTGCAGAAATGGCTGTATTATTTTAGGTTTGGAATTTTGTTCTGAATAACATTTTTTTTTTTCAAAATGTGTATTTTATTTTAATAAATAAATAAATAAATAAAGTGTCCTAAATTCATTGGATTTTATTTACATACCAACAGGCTACAATTGCTGAGAGAAGAGATGTTTGCTTTTTTGTTTGTCTGGTTTTTTAGGTAGATTTTCATTTTCTTATGTAAATCATCACACACAAGAATATTTTCTGCATTTGCTGTGAGAGAATTTTCTTCTCCAAAAGTGAGGAAATAAATATACAAGCTTGTAGCTAAGATTTGGTTCTGACTAATATGGAGACAACCACTGAGAATTTAAAGGTTGAAGGTAAGAAGACAAAAGGTCACAGAAAAGGAAGACCACATATTTAGAAAACAGTATTTTAAAAGAAGAATTGAGGGGATTGAGTTTCTTTAATAAGGGTAAGAGAAGGGTAAGAAGGAGAAAATTTCCTGAAATGTCATATGCTACCTAGATGTACTGCAAAATCTCCTGACTTGAAAAGCAACTAGGTGACGATCATTCTGGAATGGTCCAGGTTTTCTGTATGATTCTTCTGGTCAGAAGGCAGGACTGGATCACAAGTCATCAGCTCTGGCCAAGAAGTGTACCATATCCTCTTCCCAGACAATTAGTTGCTGCCCAGATTCTGCCCCACTAAGTGCATGATGCTTATGACAGTAGTTGTCAGGACTAAGGTAGGAGTCCCCAGTTTGGATTTTTTGCTTCCCACAGATACCACCTCCACTGTTAGATCATAGATTGTATCATCATTTGTGATCCTTTTCTGCTTTACAGACATACGATGAAACACCTTCAGAATCACATTGACCTACCTGCCCTAGCCAGATAAATATTTCTTCTAAGTGTGAGATCTGAAGTTCACTATTCACACTTGATTAGAGAGTTTTCAGTAGCTCTGATTCTTTCCAAAACTAACTCAGAAATTTTTGCCTATGATGTCATTCAGAAGGTTTTTACTATTTATTTCACTCCTTTTTGTTTGAATGTATGCTACACATTTCTATTGTGCCCCTCCATTACCAAACAAGCACAAGTACTACTTGGAGGAAGTAAAATTTTCCAGAGTGTGAGATGTGAATGCCTGCCAGAACCCTACATCAAATATGAAAAATTAATTGGTGTTGCTTAATCCACTCCCAATTCATGTATTTTCTCAATGATTTAATCCCTTCTGACTGCGCATGGTTAAAGCATCCAGATTCTTTTCTTTTAACACGTATATGTACTAACTGAAGAATACTTCTATTCACACCTTCTTTTCTTGTTGAAATATGCTGTTTGTTTTCATAGAGTCAGAAGTGTCCCCAGGTGACAAAGGAACATCCCTTCTGGCTTCTTTCAGGACTGCGAATAAATCAGACCACCCAGAATCAGAATCTTAAAGAAAAAAGATCTCTTCACTGAAGAGAAGATTATTACAGGCTCCTTTCCAAGTAGGAAGTGACCTTTAAAAATAATCTTTAACAAACCATTTATGCATCACTAACTTAAACAAACATTATAGCTTTAGCTAAACCAGAGGGTATACTTCCTTCCTGACGATTTTTAGACAATTATCCATTGCAACAGGGGGGAAGTGGAAGATCCTCAAAGGAAGTAAGCAACAGATGCAACACGTTTGAAAAGTTATTATAATTTATGTAAACATTACCCCTTCATAAACTAAGCCTTAACCAAATAAGGGGCATCAAGCATATTAATAATTAACATTTTTATTGAGCAAAGCCGGACATGTCACATTATGGACACTTTTTCAAAACAGAACATAGGATTCTTCACAGTCCTAAAGTCCCTTTGCTCCCAGTAAATTCACTGGCAACTAAGGAATTCCCTGAGAAGATTGCAATTCAGTGTGCAGAACATGGACTCTCCAAGCATTCCAGAGTGGGAGTACTTCAAAGCCCTTTCATTTACACTGAAGACTACAGTTCTTTTTCCCTTCAGTAGCTACTTTATGCAATCTTTAAAAGAAAATGGCAAATTAAAAGAACTGAGCAAAAATTGTTTACCTTTTCTAACTTTTCAATTGGTTGGAAATCTGTAGAAGCAAATGTGAAAATGTCAAGATATAAGTGTTCTGTTTTGGTACCTAGACAGTATTTCTAAGGGATCCATGAAAGGTTACTGAAATGGGATTTTTATTGGCAGACTGAAGTTCAATGTAAGGACTTCCGTCCACCAATGGAACACTTTTTTTAGACCTTTACATGCCCACAAATGTTGAAATGGTGTGTCAAAAACACAAGTAAGTCCACAATGAACACAGAACCTCAGCTCAGTCTGTCAGATGTGCCAGTTGGTCTACTAACAGCCACATGTTTACAATAGCTTGAAGAGAGACTTCTTTGTGTCTGTGCATAAAGACAGTGGATCAGGAACATCAACAGCACCCTGAAAGCAGGTTTACAGAAAAAAAGAAGACCTGGAGTGCTCTATCCCAACCAGCCTATTTTCCATTCAATTTTCAATGTGATTCCCAGGTGCATCTTTATCATGTCAAGTAAGTGCTGAACTCAAGTGCATCAGACTGCTTGTGCTTTGAGTACATGTTATGGCAATCCTGATGCTATTCTTTGTGGTCTGATAATTTTCATGGCAGACAAGCCTGGCTTTGGTGAGTTTCTGAGGCATACTGTGTAGTGTGCTGGTAACTGTCTCTAAGGGGTAAGAGGATCCTAGCCGAGGAACTGGAAGGACTTATTGAAAGGTCTTTAAACTAGGTATGAAGGGGGAAGGGGACAAAATGACGGCCACTGCGGTTGAGTGGGTAGTTTGAGGCTCAATACAGAGCTTGGTGGGTGAAGAAGGTGGAGTTCAAAGGGATGGAGAGGGGCAGGGGGATGCTGTTTCCCTTAAGTGTCTGTACACGAATGCGCGCAGCACGGGAAATAAACAGGAAGAGTTGGAGATCTGCGTGCAGTCGCAAGGCCGTGATCTCATTGCGATCACAGAGACGTGGTGGGACAGCTTGCATGACTGGAATGTTGTCATGGAGGGCTATGCGCTTTTTAGGAAAGATTGGCTGGCAAGGTGGGGTGGTGGATTTGCTCTTTATGTGAGAGAGCAGCTAGAATGTATTGAACTCCACCTGGGGGAGAGTGATGTAGCAGTGGAGAGTTTGTGGGTGAGAATCAAGGGGCAGGCTGGTAAGGGTGACAATGTTGTGGGTGTGTACTACAGGCCCCCTGATCAGGAGGAGGAGGTTGATGAGGCCTTCCATAAGCAACTGGAAGTAGCATCACGATCCCAGGCGCTGGTGCTTATGGGGGACTTCAATTATCCAGATATTTGCTAGATGAACAACATGGCCAGGCACCCATGGTCCATATGGTTCTTGCAATGTGTTGAAGACAACTTTCTGATGCAGGTGGTGAAGGAACCGACGAGGGGAGGGGTGTTACTGGACCTTATTCTCACTAACAAGGAAGGACTTGTTAAGGAAGTAAAGGTCAAGGGCAGCTTGGGTTGTAGTCACCATGAGATGGTGGAGTTCAAGATCTTGAGTGGAAGAAGCAAAGCAAAAAGTAGGATTGCTACCCTGGACTTTAGGAGAGCCAACTTTGATCTCTTCCGGGACCTACTTGGAGCTATCCCATGGACTAGGGTGCTAGAAGGTAAGGGGGCCTGTGAGAGCTGGTCAGCATTTAAACAGCTCGTCTTCCAAGCTCAGGATCAGTGCGTCCCTGTAAGCAAGAAATCAGGAAAGGGTGGCAGGAGACCTGTGTCGATGAGAAAGGAGCTCATGCACAAACTCAAAGAGAAGAAGGAGGTCCATGAAATGTGGAAAAAGGGTCTGACCACTTGGGAAGAATATAGAAATGTTGTCAGGGCCTGCAGGGATGCGACGAGGAAGGCTAAAGCCCACCTGGAACTGGATCTGGCAAAAGTGATAAGGATAATAAAAAAGGCTTTTTAAAGAATGTTAATAGTAAAAGGAATACTAGGGAGAATGTGTGTCCCCTACTAAGCGATGGGGGTGTTCTGGTAACAGGGGATGCTGAGAGGGCGGAGATGCCAAACACCTTCTTTGCTTCTGTCTTCAGTGGAGAAGCTCTCCCTCAGAAATCCCAGACCCTGGAGGTTAGTGAGAGGGTCTGGGGAGTGGAAGACTTCCCTTTAGTCAGGGAAGAGGTGGTCCGTGAGAGCCTAGGCAACACCACTGTTCATAAATCCATGGGACCTGATGGGGTGCACCCACGGGTGCTGAGGGAGCTGGCAGAGGTGATTGCTGAACTGCTCTCTATCATCTTTGAGAGGTCTTGGAGAATGGGGGAGGTGCCTGAAGACTGGAGGATAGCCAATGTCACTCCAGTCTTCAAAAAGGGCAAGAAGGAAGATCCGGGTAATTACAGGCCAGTCAGCCTCACCTCTGTCCCTGGAAAGGTAGTGAACAGCTTGTGCTGGATGCCATCTCCAGACAATTGGAAAGAAAGGAGGTTATCAGGAGTAGTCAGCATTGGTTCACCAAGGGAAGGTCATGCTCAACCAACCTGGTAGCCTTCTATGATGTTGTCACTGGCTGGGTGGATGGGGGGAGAGCAGTGGATGTAGTCTACCTTGATTTCAGCAAGGTATTTGATACTGTCTCCCACGATATCCTTATAACAAAGCTGAGGAAGTGTGGGATAGACGAGTGGACAGTGAGGAGGGTTGAGAACTGGCTGACTGGCAGGGCACAGAAGGTCATCACTGGTGGTTCATAGTCTGGTTGGAGACCTGTAGTTAGCAGTGTTGCCCAGGGTCCGGTCTTGTTCAACATCTTCATCAATGACCTTGACAAGGGGATAGTGACCACCCTCAGCAAGTTTGCTGATTATACAAAGTTGGGAGGATTGTCTGACACACCTGAAGGCTGTGCTGCCATTCAGAGAGACCTGGACAGGCTGGAGAGCTGGGCGGTAAGAAACCAGATGAGATTTAACAAAAGCAAGTGTAGAGTCTTGCACCTAGGGAGGAATAATTGCGTGCACCAGTACAGGTTGGGGGATGACCTGCTGGAGAGGAGCTCTGCAGAGAGGGACTGGTTGTCCTGGTGGATGACAGGTTGGCCATGAGCCAGCAGTGTGCCCTCTTGGCCAAAAAGGCCAATAGCATTCTGGGGTGCATTAAAAAGAGCGTGGCCAGCAGGTCGAGGGAGGTGATCCTCCCCCTCTACTCTGTCCTGGTAACTCTTCAGTAGCATTGCAAAGCCCTGTGGAATGAAAAGAAAGAATGGTCTGTTTTCTTCTTGTAGCATTACCTACTGTGAACATCTCCATGTTGATCCATGAATTTCTCTGCAAATTAATATACTAGATTCTGATTATTTCTTTAGCACAACAAAGATCTTGTTTTTACTACAAAACCAAATCAATCTTAAGTCAAAAGAATGTCCCACACCACCTCTATCCATGTGTAGAAAACTTTCATGCATGTACAGAAAAGAATCTGTAGCTAGCATCTGTAGCTAAAGAATCTGGATCAGGTCCTGGGTAACCTGATGTAGATGTGGATGTCCCTGCTCATTGCAGGGGAGTTGGACCAGATGACCTTTAAATGTCCCTTACAACTCTAAGGATTCTGTGATTCTGTAATTGTAAATTAAATGGAGCCAAACCTGTATTCTAAACAATGGGTACAGAACAGTCCATGTTGGATTCATTACATTCTCTTCCTCTGCAAAAGTGGGACTAATGGAAAAGGTCTATAAGATTGATCCAGGAAGCTGCATGACAAGAAATGAGTAGTGTGCCAAGAGGCATGGGCCAACCTCACAGCTGAGCAAAAGGGACAGTCATATTCCAGTGCCCAGGAACATTCCCAGACACTTCAATTTACCAGAATAAAGCTTATATTTATTTTGCATCTGCATATCTGTATTTATTTTAAAACCAAATCCCATTTTGTATAATGTCAATTTTAAATCTCAAGTCCATCCATCAAATGTGTAACTAACAACAAATACACAGGATCCATTTCTTCTTTTTTTCTTTTTGAATGCAGTGGAACAGCGGTTGCTCTGAGTGCAGCCCCAAACCACATTTCTGCCTTGTTTTCTATCTGTTTCTCATTTGATTGATTTCACTGAGCTGTGTTTTCAAAGCTATTAATGACTTCTACTTTCTGCGTGTGTCTCTTTATCAAAGTAAAAAGCAATCACAAAGCATTCTTATATATGAAACTACATCCACATGCGTTTGAAAAATATATTAAGTTCTTGATAATGTAACAGAAACAGGCAGCCAGGAAAAACAAGTTGATCCTGTGTGTCTGTATAGTTCTGCCTAAGAAAATGGTGCATCAGGCATTTGCATGGTAGTAGACATTACTGAATACGAGAGGAGAATTTGCCTTTCTCATTCACAAATAAATTGAAGGTCTGATGTCCCAATAAAGAGAAAGTCATAAGGAATTATTAGCCTGGGCACTAGTGGAATATTTGGTTTGGTTATTGACTCACGTTATATTTAACTTCTATCTTGTGAGAGATGTTCAATGATGATATCATGGCATGGCATGTCTATGCTGTTCACTACACATTAAGACTTTGAAGTTTCTCACTTGTCTGCAAATGTGCCGATTGTAGTCCAAGATATTGGTATCAATTTGGTATGGCTCACTAGATTAAAAGGTTCTGACTCATGAGTAAGCAAATACCACAGAGCCACAAAATCATAATTTCCAGATGCTTGGAGCGCTTGTGAAAGACCTGAGAGATCCCAATTCTGTGAGTCAGATTTTCACATCAGAACAAGTGCCACCACAATTGGCATAGTTAGGTCAATTGTCCATAAAGCAAATGGCTGGCAACTTCACAGCCTTTACTAACTTGAGTTACAGAGCATATAGGATGCAAATAAATTAAGAGCACTAAGGGAGAGTTAGGGTTGCAATTTTTTTTTTACCTCTTCTTTGAGACCTCAGTTTTTTTCATTGCATGTTTGAAACTATCCCCAATTGCAAATGTTTACCTGCTTCGTCAAATAAAATCAATGCAATTCAGACAAGATTTTTATAGATAGTTTATTTCATTTTTATTAGAGAGAACATATTTGCATATGACAGTAATTTCTGTTTTCTCCTCTAAATTAAAACCTCAGAAGTAAAATGTGAGTGCAGGTTTTTTTTTTTTTTAATTCTGAAGCTAACTTTGCTACTAATTCTCCTACTGTTCAGGGAATATGCATCGTTTCCCTTTACGCCTATCAAAGCAAGGGACAGCCAATGGTCATTCGGCAAAGACTGCAGTCATGACAGTTCAAAAAGGAAAAATACCTACGGTCTTGAGGGATGACCCTTCCTTTAGGAAGAGTTTGTGGCTTAATGTTTCCAAATCAGCCAGATCTTACACCTGTACTAAACAAGTGAGCTGCTGCATTTCCATACAGAGTCCAAGCAGACTAGTTAATGAACATAATAACTGGCTTACAGGGTAATTTTCACATGTCATAGTGTTGCAGCTTTTATGGGTGAAAAGAGTTAGCTTATGAAATAGGTTGGAAATCCTACTGGGATCTTAAAAAAATTTTGATAGTTTTGCCTCCCATCCTTATCACTCAGTAATGGGAAAAGCTATAAACTGTACTGTTCTACAGAGTTCATTATCTTCTCACTTTTGGTGTCCACTATAATTACAAAATTCTTTATTAAACTGCTAATATGGTAGAAACTTACTATTTCAGATTCTAAGAATGCCTTGCCAGTGGCACAAAAATTATCTTGAAAACCTGCCTCTCCTCTATTAAAACATCTGCAGTGCAATGCCTTCCTGTTGTTGTCACTAGATGATTGTGGCTGTCCTTGGAAACTCTGACACAAGCCAAGGATGAATGTGGAAACAAACTAAAAACTTTCTCTTCTTCTGTATATTAACTACAGAAGTACCTAATGGCTTTCAGACTACTTCTTTTCTTATCAAATTTCTTCACTCATTCAAATAAATATGAACTTAAACTTGATGACAACAGACATCCTGGCAGAACTTAGGCTGGTTATGAACATAACAGCATATATAACTCACTAAAAGTGGAATGTAATCGTGAATAAAGCCTGACAGGTTCTTGATTGTTGTTTTTTTTTTAGCATGGGTGAAAACCTATGTCCTAACAACAATGATTTCTGGTGCCTTTTTTTATACTATTATACTTTTTTTTTTTTTTTTGGCTTGTTTTCCATACCCTTTACAATGCTATCTGAATTGTAGAACTGTAATAATTGTGAATTTGAAATTGTGAAATATCCAGAGAAATGAGTAACTGAGCTAAATTTATATTTTGATAAACTAAATATAAATATAAAATAAAATATAATGGTCAATGCTACTAAACATGCTCATTAAGGTACAGTAAAGCTGTAGCTATTTCCAATCTGATTCAATGTTTACAGCACTGGTTTTATCAGACAATAGTGTGTGCCAAAAATATTTAATTCAGGATGCAAATGTTAATTTACGTCTTTCTTGTCACAATTCTAACCTAATCTTTCGGGTTTTTTTTGCTGGTATGCATGAAGGAGGAAAAACAAATATGCGGAATTTGCTGTTAACTAAATATTCCAAAATAATTTGTAATCATAAGTTAGGAGTCAAGGCTTAGCTATACTTGCTGCATTCATTCTAGAAACTAGATGAGAAAAACTTTGAAAAGAAGATAACTTTTACCCTTGGTTGTACAAGATGATGTACTTTTAATGAAAAACTTCTGTTTTCTAGTTTTAAGTTTCTTAAGCGTCTCATAGCTTGGTAAAACAGAAACTGCTTCACTTAGAGTTGTACGTGATGGTAACACTGAGGATTTTAAGGGGCACAGATAAAATATTTCCAAACGTCCACAAGTGCAGTGGCATAGCTATCTGCCTCAGCTCATTGGATTCTCATTTAGATGTTGTTCCTTTTTAGTTACTGAAATAAGGTGTATTTTAAATTCTGACCATGAACAAATTTCTAGGACAAATGACGGTTAAACCTATTTTATCTTGCTGCTGGGGAGACGTAAGAACAAGGCAGCTGAAACAGCTCAGTTTGCAAACTCAGTAACCCCTTTTGCTCAGTTATGAGCCATTGTTTGAACCACACAGTGTGAAGTTCAATCTGATAGGTTCAGCCAATTTGGAGATGAGAAAGTCGCTACAAGAATACACCAAAAACACATAATTTCTTCTTTTTGTATTGAGACAGACAGTATAGCTCAAACATAGTATATAGTCCTGGGTGGCCTCACTCTGAGCAGAAAAAGAAGAAAACCGGAGAGGTGAAGTTAGCAGACAAGTGCAAGGAGGTATCTCATGGAAGAAAACACTTCTGAGAAAGTATCTGGTAGAAGATCAGTAAATAATTTTAAACACTGATGGGGGCCTGCTCTGGTAGAGCAGACAAATGGGAAGATAAGAAAGTGTTATTGGTTCCTCCAAACATAAACCTCCAAGAGTTTTCACCTGTTGCTTTCTTCTCTATGATGTTGTGAATAAAATAAACACACACCCCAAGGGATCTTCCTGCAGTAGGAAATCCAGCAGAGAGTACCGGAAAAAGCTCAGAAAAAGACAAGAGGAATTTTGAAGACTCAAAGTGTTGCAAGAACCTAGAGGCCAGCTAATGGTTTTCCCTATATCCTTTCTTTCTCCTCTGCATACAGTATTGGTGATAGGAAATAGGGTTAAAGAAGAGTCTGTAAGGAAACCACTGTAATCAGTTTGTGAACCCAGTGAGATAACTTCATATTGCAATATTTTCTACTCTGAAGTCTGAAAAAATACCAGGTATTCAGAAAAGAGAATGTTCTGGATATGCTCCAATTGAATTCTTGAGAACTTTCCATAATTAACTCTGTGCTTGCACTACCAGACTTACAGTTTGACTTCTTTCCAGGCAGCAGCCTGCCCAAATGAGAGCCAGCTACTTGTCACATCATTGGCCATCTAGTCACCGTTACTAAACTTGGGCTCGATATATTCTCTGAAGCCATATTCACAATACCCACAGGTTGCACCAAAATCAATCCTAACCACTCAGGAACTGAGTCTAGATCCTTTGTCCTGCTGTTTTCACAGTCTTTGCAGCAGCACACAATTTTTCATGTGTGTTTTTAAGCTAAGGAGACTTGGAGCAAAGCAGATCCTGTATAAACACAAGGCAAAGGATACAAATACAAAACAGAGAACACAGAAACTCGTACCTTAAGCTCCATTTCACTGGGTGCCCTGTTGCACACATTCATCCTTGTTGCGTACAAAATAGAAAATACAGTCACTAAAATCATCTACACGAGTAATTATTCATCTGCTCTTTACCCCTCACAATCCTTCATTTGCACATCTCTGCTAATCCTACTATGCGTCTCATTATGCTAGGCTCTGTCCTTTCCCATCTTTTCTTTAGACAGTAGATTATTACCATAATGAAGCCAGTTCTGTCATAGCTCATTTGGGGTGAAAAAAAAATCACCTTTTCTAATGCTTCCTGGAAACTCTTCCTCACTGAACTTCTGAGGAATCTTTTTGGTAACAGACAGATTTAATAACCATGAAAAAACTGTCACTCTGAAAATTAACAGCTTGGTCAGTGAAAAGGTATGAGGGAAGCATGTGTTTTCTTCCTTAAGTCCCTGAAATTCTCTTATTACCTACTCGTAGCAGCAACTCTCTTATGCCTGAACCCAATGAGAGGAACTGGAGTTCAGATTCTCATGTCAGGAACCAGACTTCTTAAAATTAAGTGAATGTTGACTTCCAAAGAGTTGAGAGTAGACACTGTCTACTGTCACCAAAGTAAGGCATAAGAATGAAAACTGACACAACACATTTGTGTCATATGCAAATAGTCCACTGCTAAATAAGGGGTAAACTATTTTTCTTGTAAGAAAACTGTTAATATCAAAGTTGTTTTTAGGGCCAAGTAACTCCTGATGGAATTGTGGACATCATTACTTTAAAAATATTGTCCCCATACACTGAAACTGATGTAAAATCCTATAGAAGTTTAGTCTGTATTTATAGTAATTACTACATTTTTTTTTGCTGTTGAAGTAAATCAGTCTGTATTTGTGGATTATAGAAGAAAAATACCAAATACTAACGTTAATCTAGTTGCCTTCAGTCTTCAAGAGTAATCCTTTTGACATCCAAAAATTAAAAGCTGACAATCCAAGTTCTCAACACATAAAGGCTAGAGGGATGCTCCACAGAGCACCTCTTTCCCCATAATTTGTTCAGACATAGGTCTCCTGATGGGATGATCTCAGATGGGATGAGCTACCCCACAACGGTGTCTGTTCCTCTGTCTTCGCTCCATGAGTGACTGGAGTGGAAACTTGAGATACTTCATTTTGGGGGAGGAGGATCCCACAACATTTAACCTTCAGGTTTGAAAAGGTAGCCAGTTAAATGTCTTTTACAAATAGATTCACATTAATGTCTGTCTACAGACATTCTGCTGTAAAGAAATGACCTGCACATTTTACAAAATACTGATTTTTCAGAAAGTAGAGTAGAAATCTTATCCACTCAGATTCAAGTTTTCTTTCTTTTTTTCTCTCTTCAATTTCATCTACTTTTATTTCTTCATTCTACTTTACTTATTAAATACATATATATTTTGGGAAGTGTGAGGAAAGGGAAGCGTCATTGAAAATTATGCAACATCAAACTATAATGTACTATGTGCTTTATTAGAATTCATGGAATACATGACTACTCAAGCAGAGAGATCAAAATAGAGAGCTGCGCCCTTTTCTTCTCTCTGGTTCACAGAGAACATTTCAGTGAATAGGTTTACAGAAATGCTCCTGAATTATATAATCCAATGAGAACTTGAATATACTCACCTGATCCTTGTTTTTGCTCTATAGTTTACAGTATACTTTTGATAGTTTAAATTTCTTGCCTATAGTAAGGTTAATTGCTTTTCTCTCTTAAAATTGATTTTGTTCTTGTTTTCGACAGCTTTTACTATAAGAAAAAAGAACCTGATATTTTTCCTTATTCTACTTAAAGTAACATTTGTGACTTTGAAGCTTTGTCTTTATAGAGTGTTTCTTTATTCCTTGTGGTTTTGCTCTTGAGCCCTCCTTGCATTACACTAATGCTCCTTGGCAATGTCTTTACTCTCTACACACTAATCTGACAAAATACCATTACATCTATTATTATTTATTCTCATTATTCTATTAATTTACTCCATTCTTTTTGGACTAAAGAAGGAGAGAGTATAACAGAGTGAGAAAGGCCACAGTCTTGAGGAATAGAAATTGAAGGGTGAAACCAGTGCTGCCATTGTTTCCTCACTGAGGCTGAAATACACACACACTTGTCCTGAGCAACCTACTCAGTTTAATTTTTGCCGTCATTTCCCCGTATGTCAGCTGAGGATAATGCATTTTGCCTCAGTGAGAATTTGGATGATTTTCATACAAACCTTATGTAATAACTAGGATTACTTTAATGAAAACATTTTAAGGATATTTCTAGCAAACAAGTAATCAATAGCTAGAGGTTTCAAATATACTGGACAACGCTTTTCTGAACTCCAGTATCATAGCAACTATCAGAATGGTTGAATGAATTGAATTTTGGTTCAACAGATGAGCAAAAATAAAATGTTTTCAGTAAAATAAAATATTTAAATCTGATTTATTTTATTTCAAGTTTTTTCTTTTTCTTTCTTTTTTTTTTTTTTTATTCTGAGAAGATACACAGATAAAACTGAAAAAGATATTTTGACCAAAAAAACAACCTTTTTTTTTTTTTTTTTTTTTTTGTGCAGAAATTAAGCTTTCAACAACTTCTTCCTGTCTTGCATATAACTTCTGACATTCCAAATCCAAAGATTTAAGAAAACACAATTTTATTAAAAAAAAATTGTAACCAGTCATGTTGATCCAAAAGAGGCTTAAGATTACATTAATTCCTGGAACAATAAAATCTGGGAAAGGTTTTCTTTTTATTTGTCTGACTGAGTCACTTTTTGAATGATTGCTGAAATGCTGCTGGATTACAGTAATTAATGCTACATGATAGGGCAATTAATGTGTTTCTATTATTTAAATCCAAGTAAGCAACATATACTTGTTAATATACAACATAAAAATGCAGGCAAATGAAAGCGGTTGTGTCACAGCTCACTGGACACACAAAAACTTTACCAGTCTGAACATTTCTGCTCCACCCTTCAGACTTTCATAGAAAGCACACTTTGGGTTGCTAAAAGTAAAATACTGACAAAGACTCCTTTGGATCCCCAGGACAGCTTTACACACCACCCAATGATGGCAACACCCAAAACCACATTTCGACGAGGATGGGAGGAGCAGTTTTGGGGGTTCTCTTCTGTATACTCATCTTCAGCCAGCCCAGTACAGCAGCCCCTCCAGGCTTTTGAGAGAACTCAACACTTCCCAGCAGTATCTGTCTGCATGACATGTCACATCAGGGAGGTCACCTGTACCCTGCAGACAACCAGATCTGGGCTCGCATGAAGACAGCTGTTGAAAAGATGCTATGCATGGCAGTGAATGAGCTCATCACCATTGGATGAAGTGCATTTGTTTCTGCCAGTATTTATATGATTCATGAATTGCTTATTTTTTTTTACTGTTGGAAAAAGTGTTAAATAAGCAAAGACTGTCATCTGACTGCATCCAGAACATTCCTGTTTTAGAAACCCTACTGGATTTCCTGAGCTTGTGGAACAGAGATTTTAAATGTGTGAGGTAGCCTGCAGAATGGGAAAAATAAAAGGAGGATGCAGACTGGTGCATGATATTGCACAGGGTGATAGTCTCTTTAGGTAGAGCTGTCATGGGAAATGAGATGTGAATGGTGCTTTACTAACCAGCAACTTTGCAGGAGAAGCAACAGTGGCATTATGCAAAGATTTTAATTCCTTCAAAAGTTTTATTCCTACGTCTGTTGCTTTATTATTATTATCATTTACTTATAAACGTAAATCAGTACACTTACAGACAAATTCATCGTTTGATGCATTTATAAATAAATAGTTTAGGAATAAATCTACTGATTGTTTTTCCTTGCTGCTGATTTATTGATGGCAAGAGTCAGAAATAGCACAGGGCCTGGAGATCTAAATAGATAAACCATAAAGCACAGGAAAATCAAAGATAAAGAAAACCCCTGAAATCCCTGTACACTACACAGGGAACATCAGCCTTTCAGAAATAAGGGAGTTTAGCTAAACTAAACTTATCTGGTAGTTGGTGACTGAGGCTTTTGCACATTTTGTGATCAGAGATTGTATTTTTTCTGGCAACTTTCCAGCAGGAGGGACAGAGATTCATTTCTCTCCAAGACAGCCTGCAGTCCTTTTCATTCCCCAGTGGAAGATGCTCCATTTTAGGGAGCATGAACATTATCCCAAAGGGCAGATTAATGGAAACCTAGGTTTGTTTGCAAAATCAGTCCTCTTCACCTCTGAAGGAAGTAGGCGCACCTCTACTCCACAGAGCTTGCTTTTGTTTTCTAGTATTAGGGTTAGACACTGTTGTAGTCCACAACTCTGAAAACCAAGGGATTCCACACTAAAAGAGCTTTTAATACTTGTTAGTACCAAACCTAAACTCCAACAGAGGTTTAGAAATGGATGGGTTTTGGCATTCACTGGCTTTCTCACTATGGTAGCCTTATTAGGGTTGTGTGCAGTTGCTGTCCCTGTGAGAGCCAGGCTGCTGTAAAAGTGTTGGAGAATCTCTTCACTGTGTTGCATTGCACAGTATGGAAGTTACTACTGATCTTATGAAACATTTTACTTATGTTGAAATATGAACATGCCAGTGGCAATTATAACCCCTAATAATAAGCTAAATAACTGTCCAGCACCCCAGACAAGTGAAACAAGAGATAAATGTCCTAGAATTTCATTTCACCAGTGCTTGTTAACACGTCCTCTGTATTTTAACCGATTTATTTCCAGATGACTTCAGAAGGACAATTTACCAAAGCAAGCACTTACTTGCTTGATTTTTCCAGTGGCAATATCACTGTCCAGAAGAAACTGAGAAAACTGACAGGGAAGAATAGCAACATATCACAGTCTCATTCACTTACGGATTAACTGTATTAATATGTAATTAAATGTTAGTTTCTGTCCATCCTCAAGCCAAAAAGGTTATCTCTTGGCAGCAAGGTTATGTTCTGATTGACCTTTAAAAAAATAGAGATTTTCTGTCATTGTGTCTGTGACAATCAGCAATTATTAAAGCTCTGATATAAAATATCCAAAAATACTTTAACCCAACCCTCTCTGAAGATGAAGATGATCTGCAAAAGTAGGAAGCTTTTCCATCTGCTTACCTGTATCAGGAAACTGTGTGTCCGGGTAACCTGTACCAAGACCACAAAAGAGAGCAACTCTGTGTCCTTTCCCTAGGTTCTTTCCTGAGCCCACGTATTTTACATTTTAACTGATCTAAAAATACATGCAAAATTATGCTGAGTTTTCTCAAACCAAGGCTTTAAAATGTCCTAATTCATCATGTGAGAGCCTGCAAATGCTGAAATAATTATGCCCTTGCTATGTCCACTTTTGTTTTTTGTTTTTTGTTTTTTAAAGAGGAGTTTCAGTTACACACATTTCCTGTATCTTTCCTTGTTGGTCAATTAATATAATGCATGGACACATTCTAAAATAAATAAATAAATAAAAAATAAGTAAATAAATAAATGAATGAATAAATAAGTGGTTTTTGTTGATCAGCTAATTCTTCTTTTCTATCCATACCCCATAATATTAAAATCCTTCCTACCTCAAAGAGGGGATATACAGAAAGACAGGTGGGAGCAACATGCATAAGAAAGTAAAATACAGGACAGGGCATGTTATCGAAGAAGCTGTGAACAGAGGCAGAAGACACAGGGATACAGCTGGCTCTGGTCTTGGGCCTTTTTGTGAAGACTGTTGAAGATTTTGACAGATGATTGATAAAAAGTGCGAGGCAAACACAGGGAGTTCAAAGGGCAGCCAACATTTCTTTCCTTCTTCTTCTGTGGGATGGTCAGTCATAAATCCCAGTAATCAAAACTGATAAATTGCTCTGAAAAGATGGCTAACAAAAAGGGAAAAGAAGAACAGTATATTTGAGGGAGGTAAATATGAAAGCAGCAAAAAGCTCAGAGAAGCAGAGAAGTAGAATGTCAGAGCAGTGAGGTGAGGGCACGTCAGGACTACAGCATTAGAAAATGAAATTTGCACACACCCACTAAGAGTGAGACAACATATAAAAAAAAGTAAATGGCTCAAACATAAAACAGATGATGATATGAGCAGCTTTCCTTCTTCTGGAAAAAGAAAGCTTTTCCTTGAAGAGAGCCATGAAGCAAGTAAAATAGAATAAATATGCCAATACTTTTTTATAAAAATTGAAAGCACGTGTTTTGTTAAAACATAGATTTTAAACAAAGGTTAACTTATAGGAATCTTTCCATTGAAGGGGAAGCTATGGGCCAGCTGTATATCAGGTGATAGAAAGGGCTGAGAGCAATTCGCATTTCCCACTGAGGTCTGTGCTGGGGACAACTTTTCCCTGTGACCCCGCAAATCCTTGCAGAGCTGCTTGGCTCTGCATGGAGACATGGTCCTGTCACCAGCACCTGGAGCAACCATAGGGAAGGGAAAACTGCAGTACTTCTGGGTTTTGTTAAAAGCACTGCAGTTCTCACGTACTCCGTATTTCACCAATGCGACATACCCTGAGCAATCCAGCTAGGTATGTGCCATAGTGGAGAAAGCTGAGGTTCCGGATCACCCACTGCCCACTGATTGCTTAAGCACAGGGTTAAAGGAAGTTTTGTTGCCAAGGCTTGGTGCTTGTGGCAGAACAATCTCTCAGGCTCTGTGAAGAGACCTGGAGTACTGTGTTTCTTCTGGTGAAACTCAGGTCATCTCTTTGGCCTGGAAACAAAACCACATCACTTTTACCAGAAAAAAAAACACAGCTCTAGGTCCAACTGAGAACAGGTCTGGTGGTGCCTGCTGTGGTATGGATGGGAACTGTGTACCCTGGACAACCATGTGCCTCCAAAAAATAAGATTGATGTAAGGAGTCAAGTTACCATAAGCTCTTTTCACTTCTGTGAGGTTGAGCAAAATGTAGTCAAATCTGCTTTCAGGAGTCAGCAGACACAGCTGCACATCTCAAGACAAGAGTCTTTAATGCATTTTCCGTAGAATCCACAAAGAGCAGGGAGAAAGGGCTCTTGTAAAACTCTCAACTTGGGTGATAAATTTAAAACGTGCCTACAGACAAATGCCGAGATTGCCACGAGCCCTGTTGTGAGGCTGCAGGGAAGTGATTTGCACCAGGAAGTTCAGACCTAAATGCAGTCCTTTATGGGCACGTGAAAGTTTCTGAAAGTGCCAATTAAGAAATTTATTGCCTTATAAAATCCTAGCCAATGCCAAATTCAAATCTTGTGCAAACGCAGTACAACATATTCATTAAAAATCTATTGTGCCACCCTGTAGTATATTTTGTCCCTTGCTCCACTTAAACCTTCCTTCCAAACTAATCTGAATGTGTCCTCACTCGGCCTAAGATAAAATATCCTTCAAGCTCAGCATTGGCCCAAATTACGTCTAGTCTTTAATTTTCCACTGGTTTCAGACGCAAGGCATTATGTGTCTCCATTTCTCTGTTACTTCAATATTTATGGCATCCAATGCTGGATGTCTCAAAGTTGCTTAATGTTCAATTCCACTCCCATAAAACTGGAGCCCCTCCTTTGGCAAAACAGACAGCCTGTCCACTGCTCCTCCCACTATTCCATTTAGATGGGGATCGCTGCACAACTACTGAGGGAGCCAGTCATTTTAATGCTCAACGAAACTTTCAATTCAGCTCTGCACAGGGTGCTTAAAAGCTGTTTATATTACTTTATGATTTAAGAAGAGAGCAACGTGTTTTCTTTCCCGCTGATGCTTATTAATGATGTCAGTTTATCACTCCACCAGTTTACTCTTCGGCTGACAACTCCGAGCTACGTTTTGGCGTCTCAGAGGGCAGGCAGGACGCTCCAGCCAACTCAGTACTCAGAGGCAGTTTAATCACTTGCTCAGGAAACTGTTATTCTTCATTTGTAACTCATCTTCTTTATAATTTAGTAATTTGGCTGATTTGCAACTGAACCTTCGTCATTATATTTGTTCCTATTCTATATTTCCAAACAGAAAACAGAGACACGCTCCAATATGGGTTGCTGGTATCACAAGTCTTGTGCGCTTAAACCGCGGTTAAGTTTTTTTTCTATGAAACATTTGAATACCCTGATTTCATAGCTTTTAATTGCTTTGGTTATCCTTCTCTGCTTTGTACAGAAAGTTGAGATGTTGACTTGTATACCAACTGCAGAAAGTGCTGAGTAGGAGGGATCTGAAATTATTCAAAGTCATCTTATGTGTGTGGTATTTCTTTAGCTTGTGCCTGAAAGACCTGAAAGGTTTTGTACCCCACCTGAGATCAGCTGCCAGGCTGCAGCACTGTGGCTGTCACTGCATCGCAAAGGAGACTCTCTCCTCCAGACTGCTCTGAGGCCCAGAGCAAACCCAGCTGGATAACCAGAACAAAACTCTGTTCCATGCAGGACTGGAGGGTACAGAAAATATTAAGGTGAGGTGAACATTATTAGAGAAGTTAAGCATGGAATTGTCCTTAAAATGAGGACTGGGAAAATTCGTGTTTTCACTTGTAAGTCTCAGAGGACAAGTTTCTTTAGAAAAGTATATTGTTTGATATTTTTATGTGTCACTGAGAAATGAAAGAACTGAAAGGATATGATTTTCCTGAGGAGAAGAGGCAAGAAAAAGACTGATTTACAAGGAATCAGTACAGCCTGATCTTTAAAGTAAAAGATTTGGCATTGCTGAATGAGAGTTGAGTCCGTAATTATAGGAGAAGGAAGGGAAAGTGATCTAAAAGTGTATTTACATCACATTAAAAATGGTATCATTTTCCTTACTGCTTTTTGCAAATCACAGAGACAGAAGTTTAAGACATTTCAATTTGAACATTTTATTCCTACAAAGAGCTTTTGAAAGAGTAACTCCTTTTGGAAAAATAAAAAAAAACAGAAGTGGCAGTGTCTGGACCCATGAAGACCTTGACACTGATGTGTGTTAGCACCAGTGTGCACAACTACTCCCTGATACAGGCAGGACCCTGTGCAATTTCTCATGGTCACCTACTTTGAGATGTTAGTCAGAAACCTCACTGTTTTCCTGCAGTTGCTCTTTACTATTAATAGTAATGGCAAAAGACCTCTCACAGTCATTAAAAACAAATTTAGACACTTTTGCTCATCTTTACATTTTCAGAAATGCAGAAGAAATTTTATATCCATGAAACAAAGTTCAAAAGATTCCATCCCAGCAGCCAAAGTGAGATAACTGCAGCAGCTCAATACATCTACACGTTGCTATAATTTTATATTGTTTCATCCAGCACTGTGAAAGGAATTCTTACAGTCTCGCTGACCTACTGGCACAGCAGTCAGCTCTCTTTCTTTTTTTGCTGGGAGTTTGCTTGCTCCTTTTCAAAAATCTGAACAGTATTGTTAACCAGCTGTAGAGGTTTCATTCTGTTTCTCCTTAGCCTGCTTCATGTAGATGGTCTTTTTGTAAATGGTCTTTTTCCTCACAGATATGGAAGGTTTAGATCACAAGTATAAAAAGCAGTCCTTTTTACCATAGTGAAATGGTACTAAATTAGTACACTATTAAAGAAAACACATTTGCAAACACACACACACACACAAAAAAAAAAAAAAGCAAGAATCCTATATTTCCACAATAGCAGCTTAGCAGAGCAAGTTCTGGGAAATTTACACATCTGCTTTTTTCCTGGTATTTTAACATTTCTGTTCAAATTTCATCCAGGTAGGGAGAGAAAAAAAAGTCAGCAGAACTTTTGGAATATGAACTAAACTAATATAGCAGAGGGCTCAGAAGACCAGACTGATGATTATAGTAAATGAAAAAAAAAAAAAGAAAGAAAGAAAGAAAAAAAAGAACAGATTAGTTTCTTTGAATTCTTTCTTTTTGATGTTGTTTTTGTAGTTTCTTTTTGGAGTGTTTTTTGGTTTGTTTGTTAGTTGTTGTTTTTTTTTGCTCCTATGCACAGTTCTTCATATTCAATACACAGGAGAGGCTATGCACAGCATTCCCACTATTTTTTGTTTATCAGCCACAGCTTTTTTCATTTCACAGATCATTACAGATTTGATAGAGTGATTACACAGAGACAAATGGCCGTATCCTACTCCATTCTCCGTATGTCATCTGGATAAAATATTTTTCTTGTTTAGGCTGAAAGGTGCATAGTTCAAAAGGACCTGTGAGTGATGGCAATGCATGTGTTCTTTTGGTAGGATGTTTACCATTAAGTATTATATTGTTTACTGTTATTTAAGTTGTAATCAGTGTTGAGTCCTTTCTAAGTTAAACACTAGCAGTAATTATTCCCATTAGTACACATTTTACAAACAAGAACAAACAAACAAAAGAAAACTTCGTTAAATCATGTAATGATTATAACTGATTTATATCCTTCAGCTGTGAAATATTTTCAGTTGAGTGTAGTTACTGCCTTTTCATTTTTACAGGCAATTTTACATTCAAAGATGAATTAGAAATATTCAGAATAGTCACTCAAATTTTCAAGAAAGAGGGAAAGGAAGACCTGGGGAACTCACCTCTGTCTCTAGGTAGGTCATGGAGCAGATCCTCCTAGAAGACATGTTATAGCACATAAGGAACAAGTGGATGATCTGTGACAGCCAGCATGGCTTCACTGAGGGCAGATTGTGTCTGACCAATCTTGTGGCCTTCTATGATGGAGTGATGGTATCAGTGGACAAAGAAAGGGAAAATGATGTCATTTATCTGGACTTGCACAAGGCTTTTGACATTGTCCCACACAACATCCTCATCTCCAAACTGAAGGCTGGACTATTAGATGGATAAACTGTTGTTTAAATTGACACACCCAGAGGCTTACTGTGGTAGGGCACTGACACAGGTTGTCCAGAGAAGCTGTGAATGCCCCATTCCTGGATGTGTTCAAGGCCAGGTTGGGTGGGACTCAAGACAGGCTGATCTAGTGGCTGGCAATCCTGTCTGCAGCAAGGAAGTTGAAACTAGATCATCTTTACGGCCCCTTCCAAACTCATCCATTCTATGATTCTATGGTTTTTGTCAGATGAGAAATGAGGTTCTGGGGAAAAAAAGTTCCAAACTGACCTCCAATTGTGCATCATAATAGATCTCATGGACCAAGTCAACTCCAGCTGCCCAGACTGAGTCCAAGCTAGGTGCTTAATATGGCTCCTGTCTGTCGCAGGGCTCTAATTTCTGAGGAAACCAGGCACTAGGGACCAGCATGTACTCAAGCCTCACGCCAGGATAGAGGTAGGGGACAGCCAAGGTAGATACTTGAGAGCTCACTTGGGAGCCCAGACCTAGCCACTGTTGGCAGCACAACAGATTAACGCATTTACTTATGCCATTATGTTCTTTTTTCTCCTGTCTCCAGGAGTTCAACAGTGTCTGGGATCTTATGGATTATTTTCACTGAGTCAGGAATCACAATTTTCCTTGATACAATCCTGCCCATTGAAGTAAATGAACATTAACTGCTATTTGCCAATAAAAACATGGAGGGGAATTGCTGTTAAAAAAAAATAATAAAAAAATAATAAAAATAATAAAACCATTTACTGCATACTTTCCATGAAAATGTATGTGCTGTGAAAAAATGAGGTGTCTGGCAATCTGCTCCTCCATCACTGTCCTCACAAAGGCAAAATGGAAATCAAACAGCATTGTCTGCAGGAGGCTTTATGGCTAGGTTAAGGCCCTGTTTCAGGCTAACAGGAGGAAAGATGGATTCAGATCTTGGAGATTGGCACAATGATGTGGTAACAAGGGATTCATTGTCTGCTTCTGCTGAGAAAGAAAAGAGGTAAGGATTTATCCCGTGGCTTAGCAGTTGCTTTAGAGAAAGACTGTATTTGGAATGTTGGGTTGTTTTGAAGACTATTTGTGCCCAGTAGGAGGGCAGTCCTTAGAGGTGGTGGCATAAAAGTTACTTCTTGTCATGGATCTTAAGTCTGTAGAAAGCTCCCTAAGGCATAAAAAAATGGTTCAGGATCCAAATTTGCAAACTAAGACTAAGCCTTAGTCTAAGACTAGCCCTTAGATGGAAGATGACAATGATGGCTATGGAAGTAGCTGGGTAGAAGATCTGAATCACAGACAGAGCAAAAATATGCTTTTTTGTGAGTAAATTATGTCAGTAAAGAAAGCTTTCTTAACTTGACACTAACATAAAGAAGACAGATCTCAACACAGATTCAGGATATGTACAGCAACTGAACATTTGGTTTTGTAATTTCAATCTTAGAATTTTATTTTTTTTGTTGTGGCTTTAATCTTCTTATCTATATTCATACCTTGAGACTTTACAGAAAAGAAGAAATTTACAGTATTTACCAATTCAACACAAGAATAAACTTAATTGTTTTCTTTCAAGAACATCATAATAATTTTAGATAAATCGGTGGTCTTTTTTTTTTTCAAACAAAAGTTACCATCTTTTAAAAAATGAAGATCCTGTTTTGAGTTGTTTATAGCATTCAAAGCCTAAAAAAGATAAATTATTCTGTATTTGTGACTGTTGTGTGTCTATGGCGTGAAAATTTTGGTGAATTCAGCAATTTAAATACAGCAGTATGTCTGAGTATTAATGAAATATTTAAATTAACAAATAAGAAAATATATCTGTTTTCTTCATAACAGTACCAGACAAATATCTAATTTACTGCAAGATGTTATAACTCTAAACACTAGTACATCAGTACTTTTTTTACTTTTTTTTTTTTAATGAAAGGTTTCGCAGAGAGCAAACTGTTGTTTATTTATTTAAATCAGGAGAAAAGGCCTTCTGTATACAGCATGCCAAAGAGAAATGAAGACCAGGATGAAATCAAGAGAATATTTTCCCTGTCTTAAATAAGCAAATGTAGTATTTTGAAGGTGTTTATTATGGAAATTATAACCACCAGTGATATAAGCAATGTCCTAAGATGAGTGTTCAAACTGTTTGTTTTTATTTCAGGAGAACTACTTGCAAACTACTTTTTATCTCTTTATTTGTACTTGGTTACAGTTCAGAAGGCTAGGAAAAATTACAGCTCTCTACAGAGAACAATTTGCCATAAACAAAATTTGGAAAAAGGAAATGAAAATGATTTAATTTACAATAATTCACTTTAAAATGGAGAAGGGCCTCCATCAAAACCCTCCTTTCTGTTCTCTCAGTTTTGAGGATTAACAGCACCAGAAAAAAAAAAAACAACCTTCCTGTGAGACTGAAAGAGAGCAATTTACTCATACAGCCTCACAGAATCAAATTTGTTTTCCTCATTCTCAACTGAGGGAAACCTGGGCACAGGTCAGAATTTGAGGTACAGCATCATCTTCTTTAAAAAAAAAAAAATTAAATTAAATTAAAAAGGGCTGAGAAGATTGAAAATTCCCATTTGTTATTTCGATTACTTTCAGTGTATGCAGTATGGGTAGGACTCATTGTTCTAACTATTGAGAAAATATGTTATTAGTGAAATTATAAAAACTCCAAGTACGCAGTGCCTGGTGTGGAGCATACTACAATGAAGCTCATACAGAGAACAATTATGTGTGCTGACCTCCAGCTGGAAAGCTGGAAAAATTACGTTCGGGCAAATATTTTCATTTGTTTGTCTTTGATCTTTTAATTTTCCTAAATGTAAATGCTGCTCATGCCCTATCATTTGTCCCTTTACTAATGACAATTGCCTATTTTGAGCTTCTGTAACCAGACTGCTACCTCTGCAAAGTCAGGTTCAATTACAGAAGAGAATGCACTACATTTTCTGAAATTTCCTAGCCCTGTGAAGGATAAGACATCTCTTCTCAAAGCTCTACTCTCCTACCATCAGTTTGCAGGAGAGAAGAAGTCAAAAACATCAGCAGAGAGTGGTTGGAATGCCAGAAATGGTGAATGCCATCTTCATTTCATTACTGAGATTAGCTGGAGTCACCAAAAGGAAAAAGACAGCAAGTAACAGAAATGAGCTCCTGGGGTTCTCTGATGTTTTTGAAGGCAAAGGAGCAGAACTATGTATATGGACAGAAATGGGGTAAGGCTTTTGCACCAGTAAGCAGCAATTAACTACACAGAGCTTTCAGAAAAATCAAAGCAGTGACAATATTGGGATTTCTTGCTTCACAGGGGACCTGAAGCCAATATCCTGGGCAATGGCTAGAGATGCAAACTCGGTTAGCAGTACTCCCCACAGCAGCTGTTGTCTTCACACCCATCAGACGCTTCTGCTGAGAAGGAAAAGCCCATTAAAGCCTTCATCAAACACACCAATGTTGTTGAAAATGTACAATTTGGTGATGTTATAGGTGTTGTTGTATCAGTACATTTCATTGTTCTATAGAAGTGTACTTTATGGGGGTGCTCCATCCCTGGAGGTATTCAAGGCCAGGCTGGATGTGGTTCTGGGCAGCCTGGTCTAGTGCTTGTTGACACTGCCCACAGCCCGAGGGTTGAAACTAGATGGTCATTACGGTCCTTTTCAATTCAGGCCATTCTATGATTCTCTGATTTATACTGGTGCAGATGCAGCTATATTAGCATTATACATAATATATATTATGTATGCATTATATATAAGTTCCATGGTAAATAAAAACTATATTCCTTCAGCTAATAAGCATTGCCAATCCAAAATTTATTCACTGAAAGTGAATAAATAGATTTGAGAAGGCTCTAGTTGATGACATAGCAGAGTTACTTGTGTAACAGCCACTGAATCGGATGTGAAGTGAGAATTTCAAATGAAAAATAAACAGAAGAAAAAGATTTTCATTCCGAAACATGATCATGTTTTTATGTAGACATCTCTTATAAATAAAATTCAGAAATCATGTGGAGAAAGCCAAGACCTTTCTAATACTGCATCTGCAAAATTGTTTCGAAACAGAAAATTTTCCAGATATATCCCTGAGGTGTCAACAGCTCTTTATAGTCTTTTTTGTTTTAACAAAAAAAAAAAAAAAAAAAAAAAAAAAAAAAAAGTTGTTAAAATTGGAGAGAAGTTTAACTGACATCACAACAGGATCTTTTACTGGGACAAGGGAAGAGAAACTCCTCAGCTGCCAGTCTGGATGAGGAGACAAATTTTGTCTGTGTATGAAACCAGTGTTCCAGTGCCTTTAATCCTGGGAAGCTGATAGTGCTTTAACCCCTGCTCATCTACCAGCTAGTTCATCATTGCTCTGACTCTCTCCCTACTGAAATCAGACAAGTTTTTAACTGAGTTTCATGCCAGCTTCCCTCTCCCCTCAAAACTTCAGAACAGTCATATCTTAATATAATCACTGTTCTGCCAGGGTAGAGGTTTGTTGTTATCATCTTTGACAAAAGAAGTGTTCTGTTGGACCTTAAACTGTCTGTATAAAGAAGTGAACTCTTACTAAGGTAAATAATTTGTTAAGTTAAAAGCTTTTTTTGAGCAACAGACAGACTTTGTTCTGCATGGTGCCTGGTACAGTGAGAGCCAGTTCCCCGTATGAATATTATTATCACTTCAGCATGCACTCATAATAAACATTAATTAGATGTTATAATTGTCCCCTATGTCTATACTATTCTGACTCATTCTCTTCTGGAATATTTAACAAATGTAGTAGCATAATATTTTCACTCAGAAAAGAAGAGTCCTAAGAACCCAGTACTGCACCATTATACTTAATTTTTGACACAGTAGACAGTGAAAGCTACAGAAAGCACCACATTCTCACTGAATCATCCTGCTCTTCATAGATGTGATTCATTGATCATAATTACTAGCTAGCTACCAACTGTTACCTTATCGCTCTTGTTGGTGTGTCACATAAAAGATGTGGAAATGTCCCTGAGCAAAGTTTCCTTCAGGAAGGCTGAAAATTTTAAATTCCATCATATTTTAACAGAGGCAAAACTATTTGTTCCAAATTAGTTTTCAACAGTTCAGAAAAGTCTCAAATCAAGAGAGACCTTGTGGAGAACACTTCTTCAAGTTTCATATCTCTTCTTTTAGCAAAGCTCAATTATTCAGCTGCCAAAGTACACAGGCAATAAACTCAATACAAGAAGCTTAGTCACGGGATGGCTCAGAGAGTAATAAATCACAGACAGTAATGGAGGGAGCTGAAAAAGGCCCACATGTATTGATCTTTTGCTTCCTTAGAGTGTTATCAGAATTGAGTCATCAATTCAAGACTAGTGAATGCAACCACATTAAGGGATTACCAACAACAGAAGTTGGCTTCTGTAAATCTTAAAATGAAAGCAAATAAAACCTCAAGGACCCATCTAAAATACATTTGTTTCTATTTTTGTGCTTTTATGTTCCCTACAAGACTGGCAGAAAGAAAAAAAAAAGATCATTGGACCAAAACAAAGCACCCAGTAGATACCTCCTCTTTAGTGTTGATTTAAATAACGTAGACAAAATTCTACCCATTCATGTGCATTAAAGATCAGGGTTTGCTCTGAATCACAGAGAGATAAACTAGGATTTAATATTGCATGTTTGTATTTTTGTATTGGAGTGAAGATATGCAATAGGCAGGCCCCTATCACCTCTTCACAGCCCAGTAATCAAGAGGAGGGAGCTGATGATGACCCCACAGAGACCACTATCCCAAAGGGAAGAGCACAGAGCATCACAGATGACTTTGTGGACTTAGAGAAGAAGGATATTGGGGAATCTCTCAAAAAAAACGCTACAGATAAGGTGGCAGGAGGGAACAGTTAAGTATTCTCAGTATTTCCAATATTCAACATTTCCTCATCATGTATTAGACATTCAGAAGATGTAACCATCAACACTAATAGATTACCAGGTATTTCTCATTTTATATTAAGTAGGATTCCAATTTCATTTTAATTTTAAGTTTTTCCTCTTCTCTTTTATTCCCAAGGAAGATCTAATGCCACAAGCAGAAGTTTCCTCAAGTTTGGGCAAGTTTGTTGTTAGTGCATTGGACAGCGAACTCATAATTCCATTTCTACGTTACCTTAAACAAATCTCCTCCCAAAACACCCTAAGTATTGTATCAGATGAACAGTGGCAACTAAATAGGATTCTGTGTTGTTTCCTTGCTGCTGACAGCTGACTTAATGCTAGCAGTTCGCAGTAAGCTGCAGAATACAGAGCTTTGGAATTTATTCTCCCCCCTTCCAAATGTATACATTTATACAACTGACACCTAGTTTATTGGCATTTAACACACATATTTTAAGGTCCAGTCTATATGGAGCCAAAGAGAGAGAAAAATTCTTGTGGATTACAAAGTAGTATATAAGAAAGGAATACAATAAAAAATGTATGTGAGCTGCAGTTTGTTCTTGAATTTTTCATTTTATTTTGACGTAGCATCTTTCAATGCCTGAAAAAAAATCTAGTAGTTGTTTCAGTATATACATATATATATATATATCTATGTATAGTGACCCATGTGCAGTACTTTTTTGAAAGCATCTCAATGAAATCAGTCTCAATGCAAGCATCTCAATGCCCTGCTGCTTGCATCAGTGTGACAGAAATTTAAATATATTCTCCAAATATTCCTCACTTAAATTTATTAAATGGGGACAAAAATAAATATATTGAAATAAATGCTTCAGCATCATAGCTTAGCTGTATACAAAATACACAAAAGTGAGAATAGACATAAATGTAGTTACATTACCATTTTTCTTTTATGCCTTTAGTTGGGATCTAACCTATACCCAGATCAAGAAAATGTAGAAAGGCATTTATGACTTTAAAAGGGCACTCTCAACTTGAAATACTGTCACTTAATATTCAGACATAGAGAAAGTAATGCCTCCTATTTATTTCCATGGAAACATCAAGAGATACAAAGAACAAAAGAACACTATTTGGTAGAGCAGATTCTCAGCTACAAAACACCTTTTTCAACATAGTCACCACCATTAGCTGTGCATTTTCAAGACCAGTGAACAAAAGCCTACATGTCACACTCATAAAAACCTGCACAGGGGAGGTGACCCACTGTCACCACCACTGAAATTTACCACCCATCTATCTCCACCGTGTGCCCACATCCACTGCTTGGGCTCTATAAGCTTTCAGCAAGCATCAGTGTATTGTTCTTACATATTATGTCACACGCACACACACACACACAGAAAAACCACCAGCAGCAGCAGAGAACATAACTCATTCCAACTACTTTGGTAAAGACAGCAATCAGCCAGTGCCATTTAAGTGTTATTCATAAAGCAGATTCTGTAATCTCCATATGCAAGGCTTTGGCAATCAATCTCAGTGGTGCAGTCATATACTGATTCCAGTGGCCTTATGCAGGCTATGCCCCTTGACTCTTGTGAATCCGTTTGAACGCCTTGCAGCAATCCCATCTCCAAAACTCTCTTCTCTGCTGCTGCTCCATTTCTGCTCCTAGTCTTGACGTGGGTCTCTCAGAATCCACATGACACAGAGGACTTCACATTGTTTTTTGCACCGTGATGTATATTCCCTTTCACTTTTTGGTAACTCTCCAACGTGAAAGCAATTGGAGATTAGATAGAAAATTTTGATGTTTCTCATAGTTCACATTCAAGCAAATCAGTACAGCAAACTGGAGGAAAAATTTCTACCTAATCTTTGTGTTTGCAACCCAGGCAGAAATCTCTGTAATGCTTTGCACAGTAATACTGTCTAGGTTCACTCTGCTGCAGTGTTTTACAAAAATAAAATTATGGTATAAATCACTAACAAATAAGAACAATGGCTATAAATTCACAGAATCACAGAATCACAGAATCATCAAGGTTGGAAAAGACCTAGAAGATCATCCAGTCCAATCATTACCAATACTTCCCAGCTAAATCATACCCCTCAACGCAACATCCAAACGTTTCTTGAACACTCCCATGGTCGGTGATTCCACCACCTCCCTGGGCAGTGCATTCCAATGCCTGACTACCCTTACCGAGAAGTAATACTTCCTAATGTCCAGCCTGAACCTCCCCTGGCGCAGCTTGAAACCATTCCCTCTAGTTCTATCACTGATTACACGAGAGAAGAGGCTGACCCCCCAGCTCACCACAACCTCCTTTCAGGAAGTTATAGAGAGCTATAAGGTCTCCCCTGAGCCTCCTCTTCTCCAGGCTGAACAATCCCAGCTCCCTCAACAGCTCCTCATAAGGCCTGTGCTCCAGACCCCTCACCAGCTTCGTAGCCCTCCTCTGAACACGTTCCAGGGCCTCAATGTCTTTCTTGCAGTGAGGGGCCCAAAACTGAACACAGTACTCGAGGTGCGGCCGCACCAATGCCGAGTACGGGGGGACAATTACCTCCCTGTTCCTGCTAGTAACACTGTTTTTGATGCAAGCCAGGATGCCATTGGCCTTCTTGGCCACCCGGGCACACTGTCGGCTCATGTTCAGCCGAGCATCATTCAGTACCCCCAGGTCTGTTTCCTCAACACAGTCCTCCAGCCACTCCGCCCCAAGCCTATAGCGCTGCCTGGGGTTGTTGTGGCCAAAGTGCAGGACCTGGCATTTGGTCCTGTTGAACCTCATCCCATTGGCTTCGACCCAGCTCACCAGTCTATCTAGATCCCTCTGCAGGGCCTTGCTACCCTCAGGCAGATCGACACTCCCTGCCAATTTGGTGTCATCCGCGAACTTACTGAGGGCGCATTCAATGCCTTCATCCAAGTCATCAATAAAGATGCTGAAGAGGACAGGCCCCAGCACTGACCCCTGGGGAACACCACTCATGACTGGTCTCCAACTGGATTTGACTCCATTTACCACCACTCTCTGGGCCCGGCCTTCCAGCCAGCTCCTTACCCAGCTGAGAGTGTACCCACCCAAGCCACGGGCTGCCAGCTTTTGCAGGAGAATAGCATGGGAGACAGTGTCAAAGGCTTTGCTGAAGTCTAAGTAGACCACATCAACCGCCTTTCCTTCATCCATCAGACGGGTCACAGGATCGTAGAAGGAGAACAGATTGGTCAAGCAGGACCTGCCCTTCACAAACCCATGCTGGCTAGGTCCGATCTCCTGGTCATCCCACACCTGCCGCATGATCTCCCTCAAGACAATCCGTTCCATTACCTTCCCTGGCCCCGAGGTCAGGCTAACAGGCCTGTAGTTCCCCGGATCCTCCTTACAAACTTTCTTGTAAATGGGAGTCACGTTGGCAAGCCTCCAGTCTTCTGGGACCTCACCCGTTAACAAGGAGCGCTGAAAGATAACGGAAAGCGGCTCAGTGATCACCTCCGCCAGTTCCTTCAGCACTCTCAGGTGAATCTCATCCGGACCCATGGACTTGTGGCAGTCCAGTTGGAGTAGTAATTCCCTGACCGCTTCTTCAAGAATCACAGGGGGCTCAGTCTGCTCCCCAGCCGAGACTACCAAGCCAGAGCGTGGGGAGCCCTGGGAATAACTGTGATGACTTTTAAAGGCAGACGTAAAGAAGGCATTCAGAACCTCTGCCTTTTCCTTATCCTCTGTGATCACATTCCCAGCCTTGTCCAGTAAAGACTGGAGATTCCCCTTTGCCCTCCTCTTACAGTTGATGTATTTATAAAAGAGTTTCTTGTTTGTTTTTACCCCAGCGGCCAGCTTAGATTCAAGCTGGGCTTTTGCCTCTCTGATTTTCCTTCTACACGTCTTAACAGCCTCTTTGTAGTCATTCTGAGTTGCTCTTCCCTCCTTCCACAGGTGATAGATTCTCTTTTTCTCCCGCAAACTTAAGAACAGCTCCCTGTTCACCCACGCCGGTCTTCTTCCCCGCCGGCTCATTTTGCGGCTCAGGGGGACTGCCCACTCCTGCGCCTAAATCCTACCCTAATTGCATGCCTTGTGGATGAGAATCAGCAATGCCTGTAGAGATACGGATGCTCTTTAAGTTCCTGCTGACCAGGACTGAATGCTGCAATGAAACTGAGGCACAGCAAATCTCATACTGTTCTTCCCATGAAAAACAGTAACATGCACAGGAAAGATACAGCACCTCAGAAAGTGGTTTTCAGATTACTGTAGTCTATCACACACATGATCTTAGCTTTGCCCAGCTATGTGACAGTACAACTTCTAGTGGTATGTAAGCTAAGTGACCTTATTAAACCTGGTCTTATTCTTATTGCTAGAGTCCTACATCTGCTTAAGGAGATTCAGATACACATTCAGAAGCACAAGAACTTACTTAAAACAAGTAAGAAGATATCTATTCCACAGAAGGTGTATAATAAAATCATTTCTAGTGATAGAAACAGAATCTATGACATCCCAGGCTTCTGTACACTGCATTATGTGCCCTAAAGGTCTGGATTACACAGACACATCTCTGCCTGCACTGTTATCTTATCTGTGCTGGAGCCTGGATATGATGTGATTACTAATGTCATACAGTTACTTCTAGAAGGTGTGGATGAAATGTGGCTCATGTTTCCTGGCATCCTGCAGAATGATGTCTTCCTAGGAAACAGTATGTGGTACATTACGTGAAAAATACATCTCCCTGAGTAAGAAAAATAGAAGGCTCCATTAGAAGAATTTCCCTTTACTGCAGATGAAGTGCTCATTTAACCCAAGAGACACTTAAAGGCAGTCTGGAAACACAAAAGGCCACTGAACCCTGAGGATGAGGTCAACACATTTGTAGTAGACTTGGCAGAATTTTTTGTCAGTGTTACTTTATCTATAAACCTGTGTTTGTCCATTTTGGCTTATTTGTTACCAAAGAATTTAGTTTTATAGGTGAACTTGCATGTTCTGATACTATAATAGCACCTTTTTATGTATAAGGGGCTATTCATTTTCCATCAAGAAAGGCTACATACATAGCAACTACCGAGAGCTATAATAAGCTGGTAATAGCTTCAACTTGTTGCTAAGAGTCTGTTGCTTACAGTTACCTTCTCCTGTAGTAGAAATCTGAAAGCAGCAAGGCCAAGGGTAATCCTTCTGCCCTCACGTCACTGAAGGGTGGATTCATTCTACCGCTAAATTCTTAGCAGATGCTGATGAAATTTGCTGAGGACTGTTTTCTTAAAAATTTTGCAACTGTCCATCTGTTAAAGGCACTTCCCCTCATTAAGACTATTTACATGCAAACTTTTAAACTGCAGCTGCTTTTGCCATGACACCATCAAAATATTTGGAATTATTTTATTTTTTTAATGGTGGAAAATGTATTTTCCATTTACACTTGGCATTGTATTACTGAGAATTTCTTCTGGTAAAAATCAAGTTGAATTTGTTGTAGTGGCACTAGCGTAGCTAACAAAGTTTGGCCCAGCACTGTACCCCTAATTATCTTAATATGTTTCAGAATCCTTTTATGAACTGAAGAAAGGCCTCTCTTTTTGTTTGGGTAAAAGGGGAAAGAAGAACCTTGCATATACATCTGCTTTGCTATTCATATGCTCATTATTAAATTATTGCTTCCTCCCTTTAGATGCAAACCTTAAGATAAGTAAGTTTCTAAGACCTGAGCCACGTATTTCCCATTCCCACCATTAATCTGTTCC
Organism: Alectoris magna; assembly: GCA_030625065.1. Taxonomy (NCBI): domain Eukaryota; kingdom Metazoa; phylum Chordata; class Aves; order Galliformes; family Phasianidae; genus Alectoris; species Alectoris magna. The sequence goes on along the minus strand of CM060562.1, from coordinate 80,270,717 downwards.
AAATGATTATTATCTGATCCACTCTATCATAAGCAGTATCTAGATCAATCCTAACAATTTATTTCAGTTGATATGAACTTCTTAAGCTTTCTATACAGACTATTTGTGAGAATTTGTGTCAAAAAATACCCACCATTTGTTGAGCACTTTTAGCTGCTTGACAGAAATTCAAAGATTATCATACATTAAGTCCTACAAGGCCCCATCCAACCTGGCCTTGAGCACCTCCCGGGATGGGGCATCCACAGCTTCTCTGTGCAGCCTGTGCCAGTGCCTCACCACTCTGAGTAAAGAACTTTCTCCTAGCATCTAAATCTCTCCTCCTTTTATTCAAGGCCATTCCCCCGTGTCCTGAGGCCTCAATTTCAGGAACTCCTCTCTTACACAGCATGATCCCCCACTGTGCTGCAGAACATACTTGTACTGGAGCTGATCGCTTTGTAAAATTGGTTACATATTAATTATATTTTCAAATAAAAAAAAAACCATAGTAACTTTTCAGAGTATTTCTACAAACCGGAGCATATGCAACTGGAAAATCCCACCCTTGGTTTGTCTATGGTGTTACTTTAGCATAATAATTAAAAATGAGGTAATGAAAGTCAAATTGTTCCAGAAGGAGAGAAAGATGGAACAACCAGACTTTCTGGTATTCCGTGGCCCTGAGAGGACAATAAACTAAAAGGTTTCCTAACCTTTCACCAGAGAAGTCCAGCGAGATACAAGATAAGACAATGTTGTAGAAATAACATTTCTCAGGAACCTTTATTATTTTAATATTCAGGAAGTAGGTGCATGTGTTTTTTCCAAAAAATTCTTAACCTATTACATTTTCTTCCTGCTTCACAAGTAGTCATACAAGTAAGTGAAGGAAACACCTCTTAAAAAGAAAATTGAAAGTTGAGCCTATCTAAATGCTATGTTAAGCTTCAAAGTATGAAGAGAATGGAGCTAGAAGACTTAAGCAGACATCCATGGATGCATAAAAACCTGACCTCTCTGTGGAAGGCATGTGAGATTCCCTACCAGCACCTCAGACTCAGCACAACACTAAATTATCTGCAACAGCCAGACAAGAGAGAAAAGGATATTTCCAGGGTCTGCAACTTTAGTAAGTAGTTTTGCAGGAGGTGCATAATGTTTTTTAGTTATGCATTATTACAGTTTAATAGTGAGTAGACTAAACCTGAAGGTGAATGACTCAGTGAAGAAGTCAGAACGATGGTTTCCTTCAGGAAAGGGCCTACGTGTATACTTTATAGCTTTCAGTGTTTTTATTTCTACCCTATACATTATTTAGAACACCTACAGGAAAACAAAGCTTTAAGAGCTCATTTAATCAAGCAAACAATATTTTACCAGATATAATTGAACTGCATCATACATCTGATGTGTCACTTCACTTAACATCAAGAAAATGAGTTATGTATGACAACAAACAGATTCTGGAGTTCATCTGGGGGGATAAAGTTAGTGATTGTAAAACCAATCTAATTCTGGTTTTAGAATAGAGTTAGCAAAAGTCCTTGTTGAAATAGAATATTTCCCTCTGTGAGGGCACACACATTATCTACCAGTGTTTTGCTTATCCCTATTTCTCTTTTCCACATACTTTTTAGTTGTTTGTTTTGCTCTGAAAAGGAGATATCCTTTGACACAGTAATACCATTTTCAGCTCCATATTCCTGCTCTAGCAGGACCTTACAGAAGCAACCCAATGAGCTGGCTGTGCAGCTGCAGACAACGCACCTCAGAAAGTTAGATTATGACATTAACAGATAATAAACAGTATCTGCAGTTGCACACAATACAAAAGATAGCTCATCTAGCATAGAAAGGTGTTGTGCCCGAGCAACAATACGAAACATCTGAAACGAAGTTATTGAGCAGCCTTCATGTGCAAGAGGAAAAATATCTACACAGCTACGTGAGGTAGGGTCTAAAACAAGCCTGCTTTTTTTGTTGCATAGAACTTTCTCTGTAAGATACTGACAACACTCAAGCTCCACCGGTTTTAAAGCGACTCAGATGTTTCAAGGGGCATAACTCCTATTTAGGAAATCATCTGCTGCAGAGGTGTTGCATGTTCAGAAGCTAACAGGGTTAAACTATTCATTCTTACTGATACACCTGGGTGCAGGCTGCCCTTCATGTCAATGGCTAATACATGGTGGTCATGAAAGGTCAAAGTGACTCGTACCTTCCATAAGATCTGCACATTCAGAAGTCATTCCACATATGAGCAACTCCTCCCAGGCTGTTTTGTTTTCATGCTAATCAGGGTGACTAATTGCTGTATTTCAAATCTCTACCAAAGTGCACCAGTGTGCTTAGGTCTGAATGAATAGAAACAGGGAATTAAAAAAGGAATGTGGAAGCTTTTAACTCCTAGACTAGAATTAAAATCTGGCCCAGTAAAGGATTGTTATTGAATAGGATGGATATTTGGTTATTATAGTGAAACAAGATGTGGTTCTTATTTTGGTTCTTAGGGTTCTTATTTTGGTTCTTAGGAAGTCCATCCTCACATGCTAGCATTCATCAGTTTAGCAGGAACTAATTGTGGTGTCCTCTCAGAGGAAGCCAAAACCCAAACAGGCATGGCAAGAGGGTGGAAACGGTGCACTCATCTGGCACAGAGAAGCACACAGGCTGCTGCATGCTCTGGCTTGAGAGATTTTTCAAAGACATAAATCTTGTGCATTTGGTTTGAAGTATAAATCAATTGCTATTTATGGAGTCTAAGGAATAATTGAATTTATTTCTGTAAATACAGAAACAGTATATTATAAATACTGTTGTAGGTATACATGGCTGTGTCCTAAACTTCCCTCACAGGTCTTCTAAATACCCTTTGGTTATGATGACATGGTACACTATTTCTTGGCCCAGAGAGTTGACATTTATAACTACACTAACATTTTTTCTCTTCACAGAAAGAAGTAATACTGGTAAGACATTTCTTTTCCAGTTTGATTTTTCTGGATTTTAAGAAAAATCTGTTTTCTTGTGCTGAAAATAAACATCCTTCAAGCTCTTCTTTCATATGAAAACACTATCCCAGCTGGTTCTGCTATATCCCACAGAATCCTTGGATGTTTCTCCTGAAGCCATCCTCAGTGGTTTACCCATAACCTTGCTATCATTTATCTGTTCTGCTTCAGGCAGGTACTGCAGCACCAGAACAGAGCAATCTATATGCCTAAGCCCACAACAATGCTGCTTCCAGCTGCCCTGCAAGACTTCCCTAGATCTCCCCGTTCTTTCCCAGACCCGCAGCCACAGAGATCACTCCAAGCTTCCAAATCACACTAGAGAACTACTGCTTCCTTGCCACTCTTTTCCGTAGCCTGGGTGGTATTTGGACAGAGAGGCATGCAAGCAGGACAGCCTCAGTCCTGAAAAATGTTGTTTTAATCAAGTACATGTTGTTTCTTTAAACTTCTCTTCACTCCCAAGTATGCTGAGGAGCAGCTTGCATTTTCTATCACTGCACTAGGGGAAATGATATTGCTCCACCTTTCCAAACAAGGGGAAAATGGCTAGTAAGTCCAGTTCTTCCAAAGAATTTCATGCTGTCCATCACTGAAGACCTCCTACAAGTTGCCACTATGGCCTTGTCTGGTGGTGCTATTTCATGGTAATTAAGAAATTGTCCTAAAACCATTACTTCTACATGCACAAGCTTCAAATTCAACATATATTAAAAAAATGTTCTTGCCGGAGGAAGCTAACATTTCTTGGGAATCGACTATCATCTACCTAGAGAAGAAGCAGCTCAGGGAAGACCTTATGACTTTCTATAACTCCATGAAACGATGTTGTGGTGAGGTGGGGATTGGCATCTTCTCCCAGGTAACGGAAATAGAGTACAAGGTAATGCCCTTAAGTCACATGAGGGGAGGGTTCAGGTTGGATATGATGAAAAATCCCTTCTCAGAAACAGTGATAAGGCATCGGAACAGGCTGCCCAGGGAAGCGATGGCATCACTGATCACTGTCCCTGAAGGTGTTCAAGAAACATGTGGATGTGGTACTGAGAGATGTGGTTAAGTTGGTGTGGTGGTGATGGACTAATAGTTGGACTAAATGATCTTAGAGTTCTTTTCCAACCCTGATCATTCCATGATTCTAGTTGAATAAGCATTTATAAGAAAACTTACTTGTTGTAAAACAACAGAAATTTTTATAACTTGTCCTAGCTCTGATAGTGTTGTGGGTTTCTTTTCTGCACAGAACGTGACTTTACTCTCCTAAGCAGTTTGAATATCACAGTAAATATTATAGTTGATTTTTTTTTTCTTTTTAAGAATTGTCCCTTCTTTAGTAGGAGATAAAAATGGAAATGAGCATGTGTTCATTTGGGATGTCATAAACTGCAGTCAGAAGAAAATCTACAGTTTTTTGAGAGAAAACTAATGCATTTGATATAAAGGTTTTCTGTATATAAGCAGTTGGATCAATAGCACTACCAATACATTTGTAGATTTTTTTTTTTTATAACTTTTTTGGCAGCCGATACATGTTTAGAGTGTGATTTTTTTTTTTTTTTTTAAACAGGATGGTCACCAGCAGCCTCAGGACTGTTACACTTAGCCTTGCACCGTATTGCTGTCAGAGAGTTTCCCATTTTCTGTCCTGTCTTTAATAGCTTTAAGTTTTTATCTTTATAGTAGAGAAAAAACAACTAGCTAAACAAATAATGCCATAGATACTGGCAGTCTAAGAAGCTGATGAGCATTAGGCTATAATATGCAGGTATAAAACTTCCCAAAAAACAAGCAGTTGCTGAGTAGATTGTTCTCCTATCAGTGTTGATCATGGCAAAAAGGGAACAACCAACAGGGATGTTTGTATTCCCTGGCGAAACCAGACAGTTCCCACAAAGAGAAGGATCAGAGGGTAAACAGCATGCTGCCCTAAGAACAGCCAGGAGAAAACACCTGTAAACATATACCGTCAACTACAGACCACACAAGAACCTGCCTTAGCTTTCTCTGTGCAACGTAGCATGGTCATGAGATTGGAGTTTGGTACACAAATTTTGTCATTGCTAGATCTAATGTCCAACCCTAAAAAAGAAGATATCTTTATCAGGTCCTTGAGATTACGTGATTTGAATTGTGCATCTATTACATCCTCTTAAAGCTGGGAAACTTCCAACACATTCTGTCACGTGAAACATTATAAAAGTCCTTCAGCTGTTCAAAAACTTATCAGTGACAGAAACCTGGCTAAATTAAAATAACTTGTTTAGATTTCTTGAAATCATTCCAAAGAATTTTCTTTAATGTATGATGTTATCTATAGATAGGATTCACAATTCAAGTTATTTGTGTCATGTGGGGTCTTCTTCTGCATCTCACAGCTCTCAGGGAATTACCCCTGGAAAAATCCACCTAGAGTAAAGAAGATTTTAATTAAATCACAGTGATTCAAGTTTCTAACCTGTGGATTAGAAAGGAGTGCAGAAAGAAGTAAAAAAAAAAAAAAAAAAGAATTAGAAATCCACCTCTTGTACATGGCAATCAAGACACTGCCTTTTACAGTCTACAGAAAGCAGATGGAATGTGGCATGCTGTGTAGCTGGATCACAAGCAGAGCACAAATAGTACAGCTGTGCATTTCAGACAGACAGATGTTGTGTTTAAAGCGTTCTAATCAACCAGGCCATTCTCAGAATAAGGAGATAGATATTGCATAAATTGGTTGCACAAGATTTCAGTCTTTTTCAGTTACCCATTCAGCTAAGTGGCTCATATGCCAATAATGCCAAGCATTTGTAAAGAATGTGGATTATTTGTCCAATTGTTGGAACATCTAAAGATATTTCTCAAGTGCTTGTAGCTATCCTCTATTGACCAGCAATTCCCAGTCAATTCATGACAATGTTTTTTTCCGAGTTACAGTGGGTAGATATTCAAATTAATATTAATGAAATTTATTCACAATTGTGCAATAAACTGTCAGAAAACTATTAAAATTAACGATAAGAGGAGTTGCTTCCAGGGCATATTTTTTGCAGGCATATTTTTTGCATAAAAAAATGGCTGTCCAAATTCTATTAAATGGTGGTGCAACCAATACTCTCTCTTCAAAGGCTTACAAGTAGAACATGGTAAATCATAAAAGCATTTCTAGTTGGAAATGTCTGATTGTTTTGTAATGAAACATCACAGACAAACCTCAGAACATTTGGCTTATACCCATTTAAGTAAAAAAAAAAAAAAAAGTGTTCACGCTTATTCCAGTCTGTAAAAAAAAATGGGATGCATATGCTTTGATAATCATACATCACGCAAGGCATCTTGTAAAGCTGGAAGTTCTGCTAAAGAAATATCTCATGGTGTTTCACCCCCTTCGCTTTTGAATTGTATTTCCTCTGATACTTTAGAAAAAGCATATGCTGCACATATGATATTTTTAACATTCACCAACTGCAGAAATACTACAGTTATATAAGTGATTAAATCCTTACAATATTTGAGCAAACCTGTCCAAACTGGGAGCCAGAAGCTCTTTGCTTTCAGAATGATCTTTTTTTAGGGGATGCTTGTCTGGACCATTTCTCAAAAGCATGAATCGAGATTGTTCCCCAGTTAATTTGCTCCCCAGCTGTGGCCATCAACAACTGCCATTCTATTTCACCAGCAGCCACAATACATACATCTTCATTTAAAACTTTAAAGTATAGCCAGTTTGGAAGGTACAGCCAGACTATGACACGTTTCAGGAAAAGAGTTTTTAACAAGAAATATATCCAGATCTAAAAATAATACAACTGTACCGTGGAAGTATGCTGCTACAATTGCTCATATCATCACAAGATTTCTTTTCCAGTCAAATGGTTCCCTAGCTTACCTATCCAAAAGGTTTATATACTTTCAAACAGAAGAAATAATCAAGACACTTGATCAAATTATCTTTCTTTGTGGAAGGAGAGAAGACATTTTCAGGGGAAAGCTTTTTTTCATTGATTAGAATAAAAACATCAAGCAGAACTGTAGAATAAAGTTTTGTTTATCTAATTTAACTTGAAGTACAAAGAAAATGATCTTACTGTCAGAACTTTCCATAAACACGAAGATTTGCAACTGCCTTAGCAATTAAGAATAGAAACTGTAAAAAAAAAAAAAAAAAAAAAAAAAGCAGTGTAAATTAAAATTAAGTGTAAACTAATGTAGCTCAGTTTAAATAAGGCACCATCAACTTATACTTGATAAGAATTTGACCTCAAAAGGAGCTGAAACTGTAAGAAACTACAAATAAAGGATCTAGAAGGCATGTATAGTACATAGACTAGGGAAAGTGTACACATTTATGCAAAAACATATTCGTTAAAGCTTTAAAATAAGCTGATAACAAAGGCAGACCTCACAAAAAAAAAAAAAAAAAAAAAAAAAAGGAGTACAGAAATCACCATTGAAATTAGAGGAATCCAACAACTTAGGACCATCAAGTTTTGAGCAGACAAGCTAAAGAAAGAGATGAAGGAAGGAAAGGGTCTAGGGTCCAAATTACTCCTCTCATAGTGAAGCTACCCTACGCAGAGATGCTGATGCCTTGAGTGCCTCAAGTGATGGTGGTTTCTCACAGAAGGGTGGTTATCACAGGGAGCCAAACACTGCAGCTGAGGGAAAAGAATGTACTCAGAACTTTCAGCAGATATCTTTGTTTCTGCAAGTATTAGGAAGATGTTGACTTCAGACAGATAGTCAGCCCCAAATTTTTCACTGAAAAGCTGATGAGACTCTTTTTTAGGTCTGTATCTGACATCCCTTTTTATTTGAAGTGATCCAGAAATTATCATTAGAGCTGATGATTGGCACATCTTTGTAAGCCAAAGGCCTAGAGCCTGCTTCTACTGATCAGGCTTCACACAGGACGATACAAAGTGGTACCCATTGTCGTGGTTTTATGATTTTTGGTTACCGGTATTCCACATCATAACATCAATGTAGTGCACTGTGAGTTCAAGTGTTAATGCTCCAGTTCTGGGTGCCTGTCTGGAAGAGAAGAACTACATTCCCCAGGGGGATTTGTGGTCAGAGAAGAGATATAACTCCTGACAAGGTTACCTGATTGGGCTTTTCATCTTTGCACTCTTCTCCATCACCTCTTCTCTCTGCTGCCCGTCCCAACTGCGCACATCACTTCAGGATCAGTGTAAGGCCTTCAGCTTTTCAGACAGTCTCATTCTCATTATATTTGATTTATTAGCTTCAATTCTAATTATATTGCATTAGAGTGTGTTATCTTGCATTCCAATACCATATTTAGTACATTAGTTTATTCCTCCTCAGATTGTTGCTGCTGTTTTTAATTATGTTAGGGTCCCCTGTTTCCCTTTTCCGGAGGCGTGAATTTTGTGAAATCCCTCCACCCCATTAGTCATGGAACAGGGCTGAACCAGCCTTTAAACCATTGACATCTATGATAACTGAGTCTGTACTGCACCCAGGGCCGGTATCAGGTGTGTCAAAACACAAGAGTATTACTCAGTACGCTCAGTATTTCTAACACACAGTTACTACCAAATAATATCACTGTGGGAAAACGTAGGCCAATTTTGAGAAAAGAAAATCTCTAATTATTTTTAAAACTGACAAAATATCTCTTGAATAAGATTCTTCTAGAATTTTCATTACATGTTTTGTCCTATTTGAGGAATAAAGCAAGTAGGAGAATATCAAAGTTTCCTCTGGGACAGAAGTTCTAAACTTAATTCTACTAGAGTAGACAAAAAACAGAGTTGTCACAAAGAAGAAAGATATACCTTTTCCATGCATACATACATTTCAGCTCTCCTGTCTCTCTGTCTTCCAATATTTTTTTCTACTCTAAATGGCACCAGTCTTTCCCTTCTTAACCTTTATGTCAGTCTATGTCTTCAGGGTTCTCAAACTCAAGAAAAAAAATTGCATTTGTATACCAAAGTAAATTAAGATATCCAGTAACACCAAGCTGACAGATGATAATGAACTGTAATTATTTGAGTAAGCTACAAAAAGAAACTTCTACCAAGCCAGAAAGCCCAAACTACATAAGTAGCTCTGAAAATAATGCCTCCCATTTATTTTCCTGAATACCAGATCAGAGACAAAAAGCACAATAACACTATTATATAGAACAAATTCTCAGCTACAAAACCTTCTTTTTCAACATCACCATCATTAGCTCTGCATTTTCACCATCAGTGAACATGCACTGCATGCTCATAAACATCTGCACCAGCAGAGGTGACCTACAGACACTGTTGCCACTGCTGAAACGCACCTCTCGCAGCCTCACTGAGCTCACATCCACTGTTTGGCCTCCATAAACAATCAGCAAGCGTTGATGAATGCCAATGAGCAACCTTTTCCCTCCTCCCCCCAACATCACACACACGCACACACAGGAGAACTCAACTCCACTCCTTTGTTTCATCCACACTTCTATATCTGACACCACTGTGTCAGACTGCCCCTCTCCTGCCATCTGTTACATTTTATTGCTGTGGAACTTTCCCACCAATATTCTGTCACACCTCTACTACCATACCACCAACATCTCCGCCTGACATTGTGAGCCAACATAATAAAATAGGAAGCATTACTTTTAGAACAGCTCTCATACCATCAGAAATTGATTCAGTGTTTATCTCCCAGTCACAGTGCTTTCACCTCAGCCATTTGTATCTACTCCCCGATGATCTCTGGTCATTCTTTGGTGTTACCTTTTCTGCATCCCTGAAAAGAGATTTTTTTTAGTTTATTCCAGAAGTCCTACATAGTGACAACCACACAGATTCTTTTTCTTAGTTTAGAGCCTCATTGTTTCAAACGCTAAAGGTGAGAGTACACGGAAGAGAACTAAAGATAAAGAGAAAAAAAAAACAAACCTGTCCTGTAAGGGTATAGGTGAAAAAATCCCATCTCCAATTTGAGGTCCCAGAAGAACGCACCTGGGCTTTTTGAGGTGCATCAAATGCAACTTGATGCATACTCCTTGACCCTTCTCAGTCCCTTGGAACCACAAAGTTCTTGTCTCCTTAATTCTTTCTTCCCAAACCTTCAAAGCCAATGCCTGTATTTTAATGCCTTTCCTTTTTTGTTTTCCAGCTCAGAACTACTACCTTTACATCTCCTCCCTTCTCACAGCACCTCTTCTTTCCCATTAAGAGATGGGACTTTTCTTCTCATCAACCCACCTTCATCTCTGAGAACCTCAGGCTTCTCTGGATACCTACCTTCCTCCAGCTACTGCAACGTGCCTACTTGTTTTAGCTCCCTACTTATCCCATGACTTCAGCCACCACTAACATAGCTGATACTTAAGATCTCTCTGTTCTCCTCCCTGCCCTGGCTGCCACAGCCAACCAAAACTGGCAACCCTGAGGTCACCTCTGACTTCTTGTTGGCTCTCCTCACAGGAGTAAAGTCTTGGCTCTTTTTCCCAGTAGAAGTGACACACATGCAGTCACCCTGAAGTGCCAGGGGGTACTGGTGGATGGCAAGCTGGACATAAGGCAGCAGTGTGCCTTAGCAGCCCAGAAAGCCAACTGTATCCTGGGCTACACCCAAAGAAGCATGGCCAGCCAGGAGTGGGAGTTGATCTTGGCTGTCTACTCTGCACTGGTGTAACCTCACCTGGAATACTGCATCCCAAGGTGAAGTCCTCACTACAGGAGAGACATGGACCTGTTGGAACACATCCAGAGGAGGGCCACAAAAATGATTCAAGAGAAGGTCTTGGGGAGACCTGAGGGTAGCCTCTCAGTATCTAAAGGGAGGGTGGGGGGTTGGGGGGAGAAGGGCTATAAGAAAGAAGCAGACAGACTCTTCAAATGGGTTTGTTGTCATAGGACAAGGGGAAATGGTTTCAAACTAAAAAGAGGGGATATTTACATTGCATATAAGGAAGAAGGTTTGGTTTTTAAGATGAGAGTGATGAGACAATGGAACAAATTACCTTGAGGTGTGGTGAATGCCCCATCCCAGGAGACATTCAAGGTCAGGCTCAGTGGGGATCTGAGCAACACGATCTAGCTGTAGGTGCTCCCTGTTCATTGCAGGGCAATCGGAGTAGATGACCTTTAATTGTCCCTTCCAATTTAAATGATTTTATGAGAGAATGTTGGGAGCTCTACAGGGAGAATATATTAGGGTACAAAATAGCACAACTCAAAACAGTTCCCTGTTTACAGTTAAGGCCTTACTCTGTACCAATTTATATGAGGACAAAAAAAGTTTTGAGTCAGTTCAATTATTTTAAGTTAATATGGAATTCATACACAGAAAAGTCAAGGCTGTGAATTATTTTAAGCAAGAACACTACCCAGCACATTGTACAATATGCTATAACAGTTCTCATACCCTTGGTATGTTCACATACTACCAGTTACATCCTGAGCAGAATGAGCTTTAGATGATCAAAATTGCTTTTCCCTGCCAGATCTGACTTCACAAGCTTCTGATGAAATGCTAAATGTATCACTGATAAAGTATTCTCATTACACATAGATACTTGGGAGCTATTTCTGTTGTAGTGTTTTCCTTCTAAAGCCTTATTCTCTGACTGAGAAAACCATTTGCCCAGCATGGTTTTGGGCAAAGAAAATCTCATGGGTATACACTATAATTTCTCAAACAGAGCATAAACCAGTAGAAATGTCCTCACTGCTTTTTTGTTGGCTTTTTTTGTTAGTAAATACTCAGCGCAATTCACATGAACTGCACGAAGTAAGCTACTGTTCAGAGCCAGCCTTCAGCATTCCATAGTCTGTAAATACTGTTTTAAGTTACAATCAGTTTGCCATCTCACTTGATAGTTCAAAACATGACCTTTTGTACAAAAATGTCTGTGATGCAAGTTGAACAGCTTCCATAAGAAAACAATTTTCTCTACACCCTTCTGTTTTATTTTGTTAGTAACTCAATTAAGACAATTAGAGCAAGGTGTTAAATACACATACTGCTGCCATCTGACTACCATTTGAGATCAAAGAGACGGCTTGCTGTAGTGCCAGGCTGGAACAATGCTACTATGTCTCTCCATTGTCAGGTCAGGAGTCCTCAGACTGTGAAGGCACTCCCACCAGGTGATACTCAGTAACCAGACAAATCAAAAGCTCTGTTTTGTTCATTAAGGAAGGCAGCAGACAAGGCAGTCTTTACATGCCCTGTTGAAATACCTACAAGACAAATGCAGAATTAAGCATTCTCAACTGGTCATTAAATGACATTTCGAAGACTTGTTTTGTCTATCCATGCTCATCATTTTAGCTGCAATTGAAATAAATGAATGAATGGAATAGAAAGTATTTTCCATATTGAAGCCCAGTAGATTATATTATAACATTCATAATCTAAGTGGGTCTCAAATTAACTTGTTTATAATTTTTTCTTTTATGTACATGTATATCCATATGTGAAAATTTTGTGCCTTTACTGGTACACAGATGTAATAAAGATCTTACAGCACTGTTAAATGTGCAGAATTAAAGATTTTTTTTTGCTGGTTCAGCTATTCTGATCTAGACCTTCAATATGTATTTCAGGAAACTTCACAGAAAATAATTTTTAAGGCTAGCTAATTTGAGAGGACTAGTCTTCTGTGGCATGGTATCGCTTCCACTATGTAGTTATCACAGAATCACAGAATTGTAGGGGTTGGAAGGGACCTCCAGAGATCATCGAGTCCAACCCCCCTGCCAAAGCAGGTTCCCTATATGCAGTACAACACAGAAGACTTCAGCATCCTGCAGTATAAAATGCACTCATGAGACCTGATATAAAAGCAACACACTTTACTGGGAATATCTATAACACCACTACAAACAGATAGAGTTTGTATTTTGTTCTCCTCAGTAGAACAGCATTAAAATCAATGACTGTTTAAATTGAACAAGTGGATATTTTTTATCTGAATAATCCTATTCACAAACAGCTGAGATTAACCATGACTTTGGCATTTTAGAGCAGTTAAACTGACTGATCATGCAAACCTTTGAGTGATAAAATCCTTATCTGGAAAGGGAAAAAAAAAAAAAAGGGAACCTTGGGATAACTGATTGCTCAGAGTATATTTTAAAGGGTCCCAGAAAGAAAGACTGAGATTTGGAGCTTTACCATTCTTCATTGTATTTGAAAGAGAGAATAAGTCCTCTCTATGGCTGTACAGAATTTATGGACCCACACAAAGAAAGCAAGTCACAAGAATCCCCGAGACTGAACAGATAGAGCCATTTCTGTGACCAACAGCAATCCAGACTCGCTGTTTTGTATACCCACCCTTTTCAGTGACCAGAAAACAAACAAACAAACAAACCACAATTGAACCACGGAAAATTACTGAATTATTTAATAATGTAAAGCAAATTCTTCTGCAAATGAAATTATGATTTAGGTTTCCAAGGCCCATGTTTGTCCAAGACTGGAGTTATATGGAAAAAGGGTCTATATGGGTTTACCTGAAATATGGGTTTACCTGAAATATCAGTGCTGTGGGAAGGGCAACCAGGCAGAATCTCACTGTGCCCAGGAAAGTGAAGAAATGCCATCTCACAGTTGACCAGAAGTCACTATACTGACCAGGCTCTACAAAATTATTAAAAATTAAAAACAGCAGTTTGGGGGACTGTAATTTGAGACTCCAGCTTTCTGATCACACTAGATTAAGTCAGCTGCATTTAAACAAAAGAGATGAAGAAAAGGAGTTTAAAGATATCAAGGATTTTACTAATTATTTTTTTAATAATTTACTAATACAGCAGGAATAAAATGGAAGAAGATGCTGTGCATATTAATAGGATTTAAAGTGCAGTTTATTCCCAATTCACAATTTACTTAATTGTTTAGACTGCCAAATTTTGCCTGCAAACTCTTATCAAAGGGAAGTAGACTAACGTTGGAATATTTGCTTCTTTATGAACTAAACAGAGTTTTGGAATGTCTGGTTACTGACCATCACCTGGTGGAATAACTGTTTTAGGAAATATGATGCTTGCTTATAAATGTAGTTGCCAAGGAGAGTATTTACCTCGTGAAAAATTCTGAGCATGAAAATAAGTCATTTTTGAACAAGAGGGAATTATTAAGCAAACATGGAAGATTAAGTTAATTAAGTGTAATGAGAGCAGGCAAAGGTTCACTGGAAAAATGAATCAAGAAAAAGAAAATATCACCATTAAAAAGAAAAAATTCAGAACTCAGCCCTCAATATCAACACACGCACTTCTTAAAGAAAATCAAACTGAAGATTTATGGGGAAAAAGTACAAAAGGAAAATTGTTTGAAGTGGGAGAGTAAGACAAAAGAAGTCAAAAGACACACTTCTAGCTGAGAAGGTGCTTTGGGAATTGAAGAATTAGGAAAGGTGATGAAAACAGAAAATGAAGAACTCCAGTGAGGAATGCAGAGCTCATTGTAAAGTAAGAAGATTTGACAACACAGTATCACTGAGTTCATTCATGTTCTTAAAGCTTGCTCAGTATTTCACTAGGAGTAATCATTATAATAAACACAGACAAGTTAAACAACAATTTCCAAGCTAGTTTGAAAAGCCTTCTATTCACTTCACACTTGGTTATTAGTTGCTTTGTAATCAACCTTGTTTTTCTCATAGTAAGGTTACAGCACAATCAGGAACTTCCAATTCTCACCGTAGAGATGGCAAAATGAATTAAGATCCTTAACAAGAAGGACAGATTTGTACTATGAGTTGAAATATGCTAAGTACTAGTAGAGGGACATCCAGCATTGAATGACACTTCTTCATGAAAACATTCTGCATGACCTACTTTCCAATTGTATCTCAGCTTGGTGCCAGCACCACTCCTCAGCAGAATATAGGCGTTCAACAGCTTTGAGACAAAGCAAGTTTGACAGCTGAAAACAAAGTCTGAATGCTAGTTCAGTTTGTTTCCAACCACGAGACAGCATATGAAGACAACTAAGAGTCATTATTCTGACGTAATAAAAGAGACGGTTAAAGTGTTCGCATACACTGCTTTGCAAAAATACTTAAAAAATAACAGAATCGAAGCTTGTCAATTACTCTGATAGCTATGTGCATAATTAGTTAAATAACCATATAAATCCACGTACGCAAGTTCATAAATTCATTCATGTATACTGCTCTTATGTAAGGACACATCTTGCAGTGTATGCAGAAAGTAGAAAGACAGAAACACAAATCCAGCCTCCCAAGACTTAATGTATGATGCCTTCAAGCCAAAGGTTTTATTTGCTTCTGTATTCACTCATGAATATTTAAATAGAACTTAAATAAGTTTTTGCTTTCCTTTCCTTGTCTCAATGAAAAGAACTTTTATTCCTAAAAAAATTCTTTGTTTAAAAAGACAAAGTGGATAGTATTTTTAAGGCCTTAAACATTTTTCCAAATGTTTGGTACATTGTTCAACGCATTTTCATCCCACATTTTTTCCTCTAAAATAATCAAATGGACCTAAAAAATATTCAGGTAAGATAAACTTAAAACCCTGATTTCTTTTCAATTTGACTAAGATGTCCAGTGAATAGATAAATTATGTCTGATACCATTGTGCAGCATAGATAATTAAATAATATCTAATAATAATATATTATTATTTTTATTATATTATAAATAATAATATCTAAGTTCATTTAAAACAAAAACAAAAACACAAAACAAACAGCATTTACAAGGGCCTGCTCTTATAATGCCTCATATTTTATCAATCCACAACATCAGAGGCAGATACTGGTGGTATGATAGTAAAGGTTGAACTTTCCCATTATTGTTCAGTTACATTTTGTTGTCTTGAAACTGATAAGAGGAGGACACTCTGACATGGAGCCACAGACGAAGAAAAGGTGTGTCCCTGAATTCCTCCATGCAGAAAAAAAAGGCACCCACTGACATTCATTGATGCTTGCTAAGCATTAGTGGAGCCCAAACAGTGGATGTGAGTTCAGTAAGGCCATGACTGGTGCCTTCCAGGAGAAGTGACAGGAACAGTGGATCACTTCCACTGGTGCAGATGCTTATAAGTGTGGCATATAGGCTTTTGTTCATTGCTGATGAAAAGGTATTGTTAACGGCGGTGACTACATTGAAGAAGTGTTTTATAGCTGAGAATATACTCTATCAAGTAACATTCTTCTTTGTAACTCTTGTAGTCTCCACGGAAGTAATTCAGAGGCATTACTTTCTGTACAATCTACATATAAAGTTCCACAACATCCCTATTTCTTTTTTTTTTTTTTCTGAGCTCCTAAATGCTTAAAATTACCTAGGAACCAGACATCCACTAGTTGTGTTGGATAAATGTATTATAAAACCAACTTTAAAAGTTAAAAAAATAACAACTCACAGAATTTTCTTCATTCAGTTACATTTTAAAGCCATTTTAAATTGCACATGTTCTCTTATTACAAACTGTTTTGCTTATTAAGAAACAAAATTGATTCCAACAGGTTCTTGGCAATACCAGGTAAAGCATTTGCAGATAAGCCAACAGCCACACACAAAAAGAAGAGCTAAATTCACCCCACTGGTGAAGGAGTTCTCTGATGATACAGCACTCCCCAGGAAGCAGTATAGGCCCAAGAGATACACTCCCTTCAGTTGCTCTCCTTACATAAGCACAGGGTGGCTCCACCCTGTGTCCATCCTTTCTGGCCAGGTTGGAAGCACAGGTTCAAACAATGTGCCTATACTCTCTGGGACAGTCACACCTCTTCACCAGGTGCTCAATCACCAGTTCAAGCCCTGACTTAACAGCTCCACTACACTAACATATATGTGATGCAAAGTTACATATTTAAGCACAGTTAGAAAAATAATGTGAATATTTGACCTTTCAACTTCAAAAATCAAAAATACTTCCGAAGTATTTAAAACAAGTAAATAAATAAAGTATACTTATTTATATTTATAAAATCTTGTGGCATTAGCTCCTGACCGTCACAAGTGTTTAGCATTTTATTTGCTGGTTAGTAGTAGGCACTAGCCATTAGTATGCCATGTATTTAACTCTACTTATAAATAACTACTACTGTGAGGAAAAACTGTCCCACGAATAACACTTTTATCAGGAGAGAGCAGACCTCTCTAAATTGCTAAGTGTTCATCCAGGCCTCAAGAATAACTTCATTGTTTCCAGGTATGAAACTGTAAAACCACACCTAGGAATACCCCATGAAGAGATATAGTTTATCCCCTGGCTATAACTAGGTTGTTTTGTCCTACTTGATAGTTTATGTCTGAAAGAGTGACATTCTTCAGGAATGGTTGCAGGTCAATGACCAGTTCAAAGGCATTTTGATAAATCCTTCCAAATGTTGTATTATAGAGGCTGGTGAACAATTAACCTAACCAACTGGCACGGTAGCATCACAAGTAATCAGAACTTTCTTCTTTGGTACAAAAAGTACCATCCCTCAGGACGGTTTCTATCTTCTCGTATTTTTCTTCTTTCTTGCTTGGCAGCAAAAAGTATCAAAAAACCAGTATTTCCATCTGATCTGTTTTCCATAACTCCATTCCCTGAACTGATGCTTCATGATTATAAAAAAAAAAAATGAATCTTTTCAATGAGATTTATTTCCATTGCAGTCAGATTCATCAATTTGTAAATTTAGACAGTTCCTATAAACAATCATTCATTCCTTCATCTTACATGATTTTTATTAAAATTTTCCTAGTCTTGTTAACTGACTCTCCTCATATTTCTGTGGTTTGTTCATTTCCAGGAAGAGAGAATTATTTGTTTTTCTGATTTTCTGTGGGTTGTTCCCCAGAGTCCCTCTTTAAAACTGTCCCAAAGTTTGATGCTTTGTCCTGCACAACACAAAGCTTTATAAATCTCTTCAGTCACTACCCCAATCTTTTTCTAAAGTCACTTGAGAATCGCTTTTACTTTTCTGCAATGGGATTTGGGTAGGGCTCTCCTTTCAAAGCCAGTAGTGGATCTGTCTGCTCTTTTTTCGCAGTTGTTACAGTTCAGTTTGAAATGTACCAGTCACAGATTTCTCAATATTACTTTCATTTAACCACGTAGTTAAAAAGTCTTGGCCTTATTCCCACTATGGCTGTGTTCTTACTGAGTAGCTATATACATTTTAAAAGGCCAATTCAGTTGAGAAGATATCATAATGAATGTTAAGTCTGAAATGACACTTCCCCAATTTCCTGTATTATTTTCTATTCTCTACCAAAAAGAAAGAAAAAAAAAAAAATATCTGTTACAAACAATTTGGTTAATATACGTTGAGATCTCACAAAGGATTTGTCACAAAAACCCTTTAGAAAAGAGATTTTCAGATACAGCAAGGTGTGTTCAGATATGTACTTTGTCCGGCTTGTACCCTGTTGCCCTGACTTTCAACTCAGTGCCATAGCTACAGCATCATAATATCCCACCATGACTGAATGCTTATTAAATGGGGGGATATTATATAACTGCAGAAAGTGCCAGTATTATGTGGTAATAATTAGTGATATTGCAATTTTTTAGGACTCTGATAAGAAAAAAAGAGCTTGAAAAGCTAGAACAGGATGGAGTTAAGTAAGGGAAAATCATATAACAAAGGCTGAAAATGTGTGACAAAACATGTACTTTCATTTTTGTAAGCAAACAAACTACATAAACACACATACAAGTGATTGTTTTTCATTCTGGCTTTTCATTCTATCTCCATTTCCAGTAGTCCCAGTTAAAGTTCTACTATGTCAATGTGGCTTCTTCATGTGTTACCAGCATTAAAGATGAGCTTGCTCTCATTAATCTCAAATATGGATTTTGCTAGCCCTATCACAGATTTGAAATCGGTGTCATGCTCTCTTGTCAGTCTCACGCACGTTTTAAGAAACACACATATAAATTGTGATTCAAGATTACCAAAGGCCCTCCTGCCTGGGTGAACTCTCCTAATGATTTTATTTATGAGATATCCCAGTAGCTACCAGCAAGAATGAATGGTTATTTTTGAAAGGAGTCTTAAGGAAGTTAAGTTTTTGGAGCCTTGGTTAAAACTCAATTAAAACTTTTTTATTATGTGCAAGGAAAAAGTTGAAAATTACCTCTGTTCACACATGGTTCAGCCTGGAAAAACTCATTAGCAGTGCTAATGATTAGTCCAGAAACAAAATAAAACCTAACATGTACACATTGTCAGGTAACATACATGTTAAAATACAAATACCTGCTCTTGTAGATTCCCCTCTCTGAACATTAACCTCCATTTCCCACTGATTTTCCATTTGAATTATCAAATGAGCCATTTGGTCAGCTCAGTGACAGTAAGGAGCCACAAATAAAACATCCGCTAATTCAGTGGGAAAGTTTTATGTATCCTGCAGTTCTTTATCTTTAGGAAAACAATCTTATATCCTGGTGTTATGGAGTCTGGCACAGTACAATAATGTTATTTTCATCAGTGTAGACACAGTAAATAACGCTCTGACCCAGCTGGGGAGGTGCAGCCATACACATATACTACACATATATTAACTTGTGGTATTGCCTTGAGAACTGCTCTTAGGCTTGTAATAATGATACCATTATGGTCACATAAGTGGTTACCTTTTCTTACTCAGAGGATCTTCTCTTTGCATTTAAGATGTAGGATGTTTGCTAAAGTTGGTGAAGATTTTGCCATTGTTTTAATCCTATTGACATTATGAGACAATATTTTCTGGGAGCATCAACAAGACTCTCACTTCTCACATTCATTTAGAAAAAGTAGGTCGGTCCCAATTATTGACCATTTACTAAAGCTGAAATTTTAAATGCCAGAAGCTCTCTTTAAAATTTCTAGCCAAGTATTTTAGGAGGCAAGAAAATTTCCTTTTTGCTGATGTATTAAATCCAAACTACGCTTAAGCTGTTGAGAGGAAAGAAGAGAAAAGCGTGGAAGCTAATAACATCAGTGGTACTGTGTGCAGTGTGTACCTTGCACAGAATACAGCCACACCTTTAGCAAGGTGATGCCAAGAGCTTTTCTACCTTCTTACTACCTTGGTAGTGGCTATGCCAAAGAGTGGTGGAGGACCTGCCAACTAAGAAGAAGATGATACTTAATTCTACTGTCAAAAGAAATCAGAAAAGTTACATGGAAACATCTGATGGACTCACTTGTGAGCTATCCTTACCAAGGGGCAGAGCAGTCACCATTGTGTTGAAGGTAAGATACCCTTGAGTCAAGTGAAACAGCAGAACTAATCTCAGCATCAGCAGGGCAGCCTTCTCTCCCTCTGCTCTTAATTGGCAGCATTTAAACTCTTTTCTCGGAGGAGACAGTCTTCTCAGTGAACACATGTGCCTACACAAACATTCATCCTGTAGTAAAAGATGGCAGAGAACAGAGAGAAGGTACCATCCCTTCTTTTTCCAGCAAGTAAAGTAGCAATCTTCTGTTGAGCACCGCCCAACAGAAGTCACGAGGTGCAATTCATCCTCTGCCTATGGTAATAGCAAAAACCACAACAGAAACAATGGCATTCAAAAAAGCAGAGCTGGTTTCTCAGGACAGGGTGCATAAGTAAACTACAGAAAATGCTGCAACTCTATTCATTTCAGACACATACTGTCACTGGGAGAGAATAAGGAGTTTAGGTTCCACTTCTGAACCAGTCACGTTACAGGAATTGCTGTCTGGTATGATTACCTCCCTTGTTACTCCATCTACAAAAATAAAGCACAATAAAGCAGGTGAAAGAAAAGCAGGAAAATACACCTATGTGTCTCTCTTTCCCTGTAGTGGGCAAGGAGAAGGCCAAACTTTGAGAGGCATGTTCCCCTGTCCTTCAGGGCTGAAAAGGACCTTCTGTTGTCCCAGGACCCTCCAAATATTACTGAGTGGGATGCACTCATCAAGGAAATCTTTGCAGAATTTGCACAAGTAAGTGCCATCATTAGGAGAAAACAGAATTACAGAATCAGACAGAAGGAAGTATCGTGAAAGTCAGAGACATGTGCACTTCCATAAAACTGAAATAGAATCCAGAATTCGCTGTGGGAAAATTAACTGAAGCAAAATGAGAGGCTTATTTATGTATTTTCAAATGAAGAAAATTCATCATAATGATTACGCATAAAAATTAATAAGTGGTTCTGGAAACCAACATTACTGCAGCAGTTGCTGTGTTCTTCAGGTATTTTCTGTGAGAAAGCCATATCTGTTTATCTACAGCAAAATTGGCAAGTCTTTAAATGAAGTTTTGCCAAAAACTTTTGTTAACCATAACACACGAGAATGTAAGAACATATGCCATGCCTTCTGGGCATGATTATAATCTAACTTATGGCAACATAAATCATGAGTTACTTCAGAGAAGCTGAAAAGATTCAGTCAGAAAGAAAATCAAAGCCAGAGTGCTCTGAGCTGATTGGGATGGGATACAGGTGTGAGGGTGTAACAGCTCTGTAACTTTCCCTAAGATAACTTTTATTGAGAGGACAAAGTTGCCAAGAACCTGGCTGTTCTGTTGAGAAAAAAAAAAAAAAAAAAAAAAAAAAAGGAAGACAACGGCACAAATGTGAAGAGGCAGCACTCTGTGAATTTTGCATCTTCCTGTTAATTTTTCTTCCTGCACTAAATGCCTTGTCACTTTTAACCTGCTAGTCATGCACCCAGTTAACCAAGTGGGGCCATGTGTTTAGCAGGCTGTTTTCCTTCCATTACATCTAAGAACTGGACTTCAGAACTAACACAATTTAAAGACTGGCACCATATGTTTGGCTTAGGACCTCTCTCTCTCAATCCTCTATGGTTGAAATTATGAATAAAGTAGGAAAAAGTACTTAACGCTGAATCACCCTCATCTCCAAACCAACATTTCTTTATGAATGACTGAAATTCTCCTGAAGCATGCAATGCTGGGATGGAAAATAATCACACTCACGAATTTCCATGTAGTCTTGTGAGAACAGCTTAGCTAAAACCTTGGCCAAGATGAACTAACTCAAAGGTATTTGTGTGTGATAAAAGTAAAATGAAAATCTGAATGTATTTTCCTTCCCTTTCACTGCCACCCCTTTGGCAACCACCCAGAACACCCTGTGCTGTTGGTCAGGACTTCAATAAGATGGCAGAATGGTATAAATTATAGTGCCCTTCCCCCATGAACAGGGAAGGTTAAAAGCAAAGAGAGTGAGCTGTAAGTCTAGCTGACATCTTTGCTAACCCTGGGAGCCACCAAGGATGGGCATGTTAGGATTTGTGGGAGCACAGACTCCCATGCTCTGCTGTCACCACTCATCCACAGCACGGCAAGTTCTCATTCTGAAGGGAAACAGGGTTAACTTCTCTTTTCCTAGCCTTTCAAAACTCAGGGAACAAACCTGAATGATTCTGGATGAAAAGAGTCCATCAAACCACAGCAAATAAACAGTTTTTTCTCTACAGAATCTGTTCATGCACTGTTTTTTCCAAGAGGCATTTCATGCTAGCCACTGCAGCCTATCTTCTCCCTGCTGTAATGAATGTCAGCTTGTGCTGGCCGGAGGCCACCACTCCACAAGATCCCTCTCCATGGCGCTGGGGACCAGACCAGAGACACAATTACTTCAAGATGCAAAGCGCTGAGAGGTGCCACCAGATGCAAACACACTCTGTCAAAAAAACATCCTCCAACAATAATTTTACCTTGACAGGCTTTAAACAAGACTAAGTATTCTGTGCCCTCCAACAGCCTAGTGTGAGCATAAAACCGTGTCATGTATGAGATAATTTGACAAAAATGCAATGCTCGGCTCAGACTGGCTGTGGATCAATCCTACCCCGGCAGGTGAAAGAGCCAGGCATGGAGCTAGGCCTTGTGGAGCCGCAGCTGAGACAGAAGTTTGGCGACAAGCACAGTATCACACCGACAGGGTGAAAACATTTTGACAGATGAGCTTTACACCAGAAAATTCAATTCCTGTCAAAATCAAAACATCTCAAGGGAATGTGTTATTTTTTAAGACATTTTTCTGCAAGTGCCAAAATCTTTTCAACTCTCTCTTTTTTCTTTTCTTTTTTTCTTTTTTTTTTTCATTTTAACGGCAACAAAATATTTTGTTTAGATACAGCAAAAACTTTTTTTTTCTGTTTTCATCAGCTGATTTTATGACATTTTTCATGACACCACATAGTAAAATGCGAATTTATTGTAGCCGATAATTTTATATTATGATATGTCAACATAATCATAAAATGCTGTCAAAACATTATAATGTTTCCTCAGTTTTCATTTCATAAAGACTTCAAGACTTTCATTTTACTTTAACTCAGGATGCAATAAATGAAGTAGTATCATAATTTATCACTGGGTAAGGATTCTATTTAGTGAACTGTTGATACACAATACTGCTCCTCAATTTTATATTACTGCACTTCAGAGAGTAACACAAAAACCCTCCTCTACCTGATAGAGACTCAAAAAGGATCTTTTTGTTGATAAAACTAAATGAGAACTAAACAAAAAAAAAATTATTTATCTTTTTTTGTTCGGTTGATGGTGGTTTTTTTTGTTTTTTTGTCTGAATAGACCCTGCTGAGTTTGATGTAAGCAAGGTGGTAGCATGGAAGAATTCAGCATTTTAGGGATATTGATAAGAAGTAACTGATGAAAAGTTTTTTTTCCAATTTTAATTCTAGCCCAGTGACTGCTGCAACACTCATAGCTCTGGGCTTTCAGTCTCTAAGGCTGTTATTCTTTTCTACTTCTGATATGGGCTCAGATGTGAAAGATCTTAAAGTGGAAAGTGATAGTGAAACTAGATTGAGGAGTAAAGTAAGCTTTGAAAATGAATAACTGGAGAACATTCAGGTGACTAGCATGTAAATTTTTAAGCTTTAGTTAATATAAAACTAACATTTCCCTTTTTAAATTTTGCATATTATATACAAAATGTCTTGAGGTGATTATTTGTTTTTAATATTTGAAATCATAGAATTTTAAACAAACAAACAAACAAATAAACAAACCTTGAGATGAATTAACTGGTGAGGCCACACCTGGATTACTGTGTTCATTTTGGGACCCCTCACTACAGGAAAGACATCAAAGCCCTGAAGAAGAGTGTCCAGAGAAGGGCAATAAAGCTGTGAGGGCTCTGGAGCACAAGTTTTATGAGAGGGGACTGGGATTGTTCAGTCTGAAGAAGAAGAGGCTCAGAGGAGACATTATTGCTCTCTACAACTCCCTGAAAGGAGGTTGTGGTGAGGTGGGTGTCAGTCTCCTCACCCATGTAACCTCCTCACCCATGCAATAGGACTAGAGGGAATGGCCTCGTGTTGCAGCAGGAGAGGTTCAGGTTTGATGCTAGGAATACTTTATTCTCCAAAAGAGTGGTGAGGTGCTGGAATGGGCTGCCCAGGGAGGTAGTGGTATCACTGTCACTGGAAATGACCAAGAAACTTGTAGATGTGTACTAAGGAACACAGTTAGTGGACATGGTGGTGGTGGGCTGGACTATATGATCTTAGAGGTCTTTTCTAACTTGAATGATTTTATGATTCTGTGATTCTGCAAATTAATAGATTCACATCTTTACTTTTAGGAAGAAATCTGCTGAGGACACTGATTAATTACCAAGTTAATGTCTTTCTATACAGTAAACACAGACAACCAGCTCAAACCACTTTGTTCCTACTTTGTCCTTACAAGTTAACACATCACATCTCTATCCATATGTTTTAAGGTAATGGGATTCTTTTTCCAACTTTTCTTTTAAAGGAATGTTTATTCATAAATTTGTATGTGTGCATATTTTTAACATCACAAAACAATTTCTAGCTCAATGACCTCAATTTTTACCCTAAAGAAGTGAAAATTGTCTTTTCCCTTTGTCACACTTGCCAGACAAGTAGGAAGCAAAGAAGTAGATGTTTGTCAGACATTCTGTTACCTAAAGTAAGTACTACTTAGAGTTACTTCAGTGTCCTTGAAATTTCTAAACCAAAAAAAGTAAACTGTGCAGGCATGGTTTGAAGACACAAGGTTTAAATGCTGCTTAATTCCTCTTTCAATTTTGAGAAATGAGGACGAGGATTTTAAGAGAAAGTCCTTCTCATGTCAGAATTGCTGATGTGTCATGATACAGAAAAAAATAATATGTTGCACATCCTTGAAACACAGTACTGATCTTTAAGTTTAGATGTCATAGTCCTGGAGTTTGTATCTTGTTATACGGCAGGTACACTCCATTTAATGCAAATGTACCAGATGCTTTTCTTTGCAAATGAGAGGATTACAAGCCACAAGGAAGATGTTGTGCAGGGTCTTACTTACCTGTTAAGTTCATCACACATTTTCCTGTGTCCCTCACTTGAAATCTGTCAGATAAGCTTGACCAGTTTGTGACTGAAGGGGGAAACACCTCCCGTAAGTAACCTGCTCTATTAATCTTTTTGATCTTCAGTACAAAAGACAGAAGTAAAAAAATTATAATGTAAAAAGAGGTTTTTGGTTATTTTTGTCAGGCCTTGGGCCAGCATGCTATCTGCTCAAGGAATATTTCACCATCCTCTAGAACAAGGACTAAAATGGACAAACTTTCCCACAGATTCTGCCAATTTGTTTCAATTCTGCCTGTTAACAGACTGTTCAACAACAGTCCTGCTATTGCCAGCACCCAGTTTCTTGTGAGCAGACAATCTCAGCCCAGCTAAATTTATGTAAAGAATTTGTACTGAAATGTAAATTTCAACTTCATTTCCCTCTGTGTTTTTCTCACATATCTATGCAAACCCTGCCAGCTTCACCATCAGCGCAGCAAAACCGTGTGGCTTTAAACAAATAGGAATCTCTTGATATCAGGGACAAGCAGTCTAATCAACTATTAGTATTTCAGTGTCATGCAGCCATGGGAAGACTTGGCAGTGCTCACATCTTGCTTGAGCTGAGCAGAAACTTAGCCTAAACGTGACTGAGTCAAAGATAATGGGGAAAGGTGATTTCTACCTGAAAGGGAATAAATCACACTATTTTTCATTTTCTGCTTTGGGAATCCAGAAACAGCAATCAATCTTATTGAGACCCTGTTTGAGTGTTGCCAGAGGCTTGCAGTGTTTCTCATATGAAGTAAATTGTTATAAATTTAGGAAAAATAGTGATAAATTTAAAACTTATCTAATCTTTCTTGTTTGCATTTAAAAGTTGGAGTTTTTTGTTGTTTGTTTTTTTTTTTTTTAATCGTAATGAGCATCTGACTTTGCCAGGAATGGCCAGACTATGTGCACTATCCACTTTATTTCAATCTGTCTATGACAACGACCACAATGACCTTTTGTCTGTATAATTCATTGTAAGAAAATATTTTTGCATGACAATATTGCTAAGGAGAAAAAATAACACTGAAAGCAGAAGCGTAATGGGTGGTTCTATGTAGATGTGATAGTGGAATACAGATTTAAGTAACCATGGTTTTAAATAGAAAATCTATTTCATCTTCCCACTTCCACTCTTAGGAAAAAGCACGATGTATCTAAAATAACACCTCACTCAGTGACCTACACTTTATTTCACTACTAGAAAATAATGGAAAAAATTACCAGTTGTTAAATAGAAGGTGCTATTTCCTCTATGCTATGCAGTCATTTGTTAATCCAGCAGGCCAGATTTGCACCTATGTAATAGCTCAGTTGCCAAATTCTCATTTCCATCAGGATCCAAGTAGCAGCTTCCTGGCCAGGTCCAGTCACCTGACACTTCCCCCTGGCCCATTGCCCTTCTCTGGGAGCCAACAGGAACCTTCCCCATAAACCTCTCTTCCTGTGCCTACAACAAGCCAGCAGCTGTGAGTTTGAGCTGCAGTGAGCACCTCCATGTGGGAGGAAGGCATAGCGATGAAGGGCTTTTGGTCTTCCATGTGAGCATGACCAACATAGAGCAAACCACAGTGCGATCCAGGACACCTCTGTTATGGTTTAAGCACCTTCCTGCACTCAGCACATGTGCACTGGGACAACTTGCTGCAGTCACATGTAGGCTGGAAGAGTTTGAAGCTTCTCAGACTAAAGCTGCTGACCATCTCTACACTGAGAGAGCCATGGAGATGCTGTTAAGTTCTCTTGGGTTTCCATTTAGGCCCTATTCCCAACACACCTGGCACAGGCCCAGCATACAGTGCCACTTAGCATCACACAAGAAGCTTAATTACTTTAACTACAGGTTATGAGAAAAGCAAACAGGATCACGGATATAGCCAGTTGCAGCCAAAACATGTTCTGCATCCATCAACAACTACGTGCTTCGGGACAGGTGAAGAGAGCAGCTTGCTTGGTGACTCATCCTGGCCAAAGTCTTCATAGCGTGTCAGTGTATTTTCTGTGTGCTTTCAGTCCTAATGGGTATGTTTACTTCCAGAGTACATTCTTTTTCTTTTCATATGCTTTGAGAGCCATCCTCAATCTCATCAGAAGACTTAAGCGGAGAACAGCATGTGTCTAGATGTCTCCATGGGTCTGCTTTCTTCATATCACTCACACAAAACACAGTGCAGTGCAGATACAAGTGGCAGATATAGATCAGCCCCTGTAGACAAACGGCTTTTTAGAGTGGGAAAGAGTTGGAGAGAAAGACTCACTGTTAGGGAGGTAGTCTGCACAGGATTTTCTATTTAGCATTTGATTGCTTTTCATAGGATTTTTTCTTGCAGTGCCATACAGATTAGACATGCCAAAACACTGGCTGAGGTTTTTTTCTAAACATAAATCCTACAGAGTGCAGTGAAAATGTCAGTAATGAACCTGATCTGTTCCACATGTGCATGCTGCAGTGTAACCCTAAGTGATTTTGATAAAACTTCACGAATTCTGCTTCCTTAAAGGCACTGAGGGATGGACTTCCCTCTCAAGGACTTCTATTTGCTTTGAAGACCTTCATTGCCTAATTTAATAACCATACGGGGGGCAGGGAAAAGGGGTTGGAAAGAAGAGAGAATGAAGATGTCACAATTTCCCTGCTGTTTTCAGGTCGTATTTTTTTGTGCTATATCCATCTGAAAACAGAAAATGTGGGAGTGGAATAAAATGTTCCGAGTAACTAAAATGTCATTGTGACTGATGTCTCACGCTGGTTTCCCAAAATGCTGAGAATGAGTTGTGGGACAAAACTGAAGGATCACTTCAACCCCCACAACCACATTCAGCACTACTGCCAATGCGAAAAATATTTGCCATTCTGCAGAAGAACTTCTTGACTTAGTCAGGAGTGACTATCACCACAGCTTTCTAAATAGGTGTAAGACATCAGCAGTATCTGATTTCAGACCTGTACATAAATATACAGATACATTGGTAACTGGAAGGAAAGGAGTCATTTTCAGTCTAGAAAAGGCATACTCAGTGACTGAAGATCAGGATGCTTCTTGTACTCTCAGGAGATTAAAAAGGTGGATTTCCCAAATAAAGGGCTCCTCATTTACAGACAGCTTTCTCAACTAAGATAATATATTTAAGAACTTCACATGTAACTTGTTACTGTCTTTTAAGGCAATTTTAAATTGGGAGATATCATTTTAACTTTGAATTTTCTCCAACCTTAATCAAAATTCCTTGTGTTTTCTGCAAGGGACGTGAAGACTGAAATCCTGCTTTTACATCTTCAGGTGCATGCATTCTGCCTCATATAAAAAGAGAAACAAATTATGGTTTAATGACAGATGAATGCTAGGATAAATAATTTCTTTCACAAAATACAGTTCAGGAAAAAAAAAAGCAGAAACAAACAAACCAAAACAAAAAAACACAACAGAAAGAGGTCTTCAAAAACCAATGTTCAGCTCCAGCCATAACCCTGTAGTGATCCAAAGGAATCATGAGGGAAACTGAGGCAGCAGCAGACTCACTCACTCTCTACAGCTCAGGTGATACAATGGAAGATGAACAGTGCCAGGATTTTACCCTGCAGGAGCTGGCTGGGCTCAACACCAACGTGATCAGCATATTAAAACACAAGACTATGATACTGATTAATGATACAGGAGACTGCATAAAAATTATATTTAAAAGGATTTCTGAAGGATCCTTAGTATGATTCATTATATTTTTATGATAATAGTGAAGTAAATTTATTGTCAATATCTGTATTACAGCCAGAAAAAAAAACAATTTTTCATTGAAACAATCACAGCCAAATTACAGTTCATATTTCTTAGATGGGAACATGTACTTTCACTGAAATGTGCCTTGAGATTTTTATTCATTTTTCTAGCTAAAAATCAAGGAAAGAAAAATGAGATTTGAGTTACTTGACAAGATATGGCTTTTCAGAAAACCAATTTTTATTCTAATAAGGAAAGAAGAATAAAAGAGCCAAGACACTACTGGATCACTCAAAAAAAGAGTATTGAATTCAAATTAGTTAAGAATGGAAGTGATAAGATTAAGATGAAAAAGATAATCTAAAAAAAAAAAAAAAAAAAAATACATTATTCCTGGTGTCATGCCATTGTTTTTCAACACACTAAATGTAATACTTCAGATTTTTCCTTACATCTAATCAGACTTCATAACAGTGCCTAAATGCATTCTCTGAATATACTGCCCTTTATTTTTCCCTTCTTCATGAAGGCTAATCATTATGTTTCTATGCAATAATTGCTAAACTCTTTGTGTCTATGACTAAAAATATTTGTCTGAGCCATGACATCCACTCCATTCACTGGCATAATCAACTCAGTAGTTTTTGTATGGTTTGCTCCTTATTTTCTTTATTCAATAGGCACAAAGTAAGTAACTGGAGTTCGGGTTGGGCAATTAGTGGGAAAAAATATGCACATCCAGTCTTTTGAAATAAGAAAAGTGACCAAAAGTACTGCTATATGAGATCAAAAAATGGTAGAAAGAAAGGTTTATGGCATTTATTCCACGATACTTTGTATCTTCACAGTGCAGTTTGCTATATCCACAAGCCATTTTGTAAGCAGATGTGCAGCATCCTCCCTTATTCTTCGGTATATAACTCCAGAGGAACAAAAATCAAAGCTGTGATGTACACTGAAGGGAGAACAGGAGAAACCTGTGTTGCACTGTCCCCAGAAAGGCAAAGTGGTGTTGCATCTAAGAGATGATGTTGCATCCTTCAACAGATGATGTCAACATCAAGTCAAAAGGACCTGAGGTCTCTTTCAGGTTTTGTTCTATTGCATTGCCAATTCAGGATTACTGTAGTAAAGCAGAAGCAAAGCTATACTCTTCCTTCTAGCTCTTAGTCTTCACATTTTTGAGGCTCATTTATTTTGTTTCCACAGATGCAGACAGATTATCATTTCATTATATCTTCAAGTCATGTCCATTGTTAATTAAAATTCATTGCACTATTTGAAGTGTACCAGTTGTCTACCGGATTTGTCTTCTCTCAGTGCAATATCTGGAAAAGAAAATAAAAGGAAAAAAAAAAAAAAGAACAATAATATTTCTAGAAATAACAGACAAAGTGCAGTTAAAAGCCTTTATTCTGTTCCAGCTTAGAAAGATTTCCTCTTTTCATTTTTCTGTGTTTTAGGTAATACTAATCTTAACATGCTAACTTTGGCAAATTGATTTTAAAAGTCAGGTGGAATCTCCTTCTGTAAGATTAGTGCTATGACAAAAGGCACTCTGCCCTGCCCACAATCACTGCACTTACTAAAACACTGTTTAATGAATCCTGAACTGTTTTCACCAAAATTTGGTTACTCCTTCAAGTCATTACATTGATCTACTGATCAACCAGCTGGAAACAGCCTTTCACAATTTTGAGGGAGGAAAGGAGCCATAACTTTATACCAAATATTTAATAATATCACAAAATACTTGTTTGCAATATTGGTTTTGATTTGTACCAGATTTTTGGAACCTTCTTAGTTGTTAAGATGAAATTAAAAGAAATACTGATCTTTGCTCAAAAAATTCAGCATGTGGATTCAGCATGTGGAAATCCTGCAACTGAAGTTTTTGAGAGCTTTTACCACTTCCAGTTTTGTGTTTCTGTGGAAAGAAGCTCAAATTGTAGACATATTAAATAAATATGCCTTTTATAAATGTATGTGATATATATTGTCCTTTTTCCCCAACTACCAAATACACCAGACAGAACTACATCTGAACTATATGGATCAGTCATAAAATTGCGTAGTTCTTGTTCTGCTCTCTCTTTAATGACAACACTGTTATTTTTCTATCTCAGTTTTGATTAGTGGATAGGGCAAATAAAAAGTTATTTTCTGTGCTGTTTGTGTATGTGTTTGTACATGTTTGTGTGTATTGTTTTGGGGGCACTGAAGGACAGACTGTTCCTTCACTAACGATCTCCGTACCTAAAAGATGAACTAATTTTTATGTTTGAGCAGCAAAGAAATCAGGCTTCTTTTATAAAAGTGGACCCTGGAAGTAAATCCTTATCTCAAAAACAAGGTCTGAAAATCGATCCAGAGTCCAAAAAGGCTTATCATGTAAATTGATAATATTGCCCCATTATATTTTCCCATGAAGTCCTAGATTAATCTTTGTGAGTATCTGCTATTCAAAAACAATTTTGTTTGGATATTTATCCGGATTCCCTCTAAATTCAGCAAAAGATGATAAATACCTCACAGTTTATTGACCGTGGGTTGGTCATAGACATTTATACTTTAGGCTACTAAAGATAGCACGATCAATTCCCTCCCTGTGCACCACCATCCCATTCAGTTCTCTTTTCCAGTGAGTTGTTCTCTTCTCCTTTGAAATGAGGGATTTTTTAAATTTTTCCTTCTTGATTTAGCAGACACGTTTCTTCCTTCTCACTAAGACTGACTCTGGTATACCAAGTCAAGGAGAAAAACAAAATCGTTAACAAGTCCAGAGCACTATCAGCCTCTGCATGGATGTTCAAAGGCGAAGGTGAAGTTATCTCTCCTTTTGCACACTCTCCATTAACCTACCTCGCCTCCAAGGAAAAAATGAGAACAGATCTAGAAAATTTGTCCTGATGATGCTTTGCTGGTTGCGTACATGTTTCTTCTCTGCACCATTCTGCACCCATCCAGTCTAGATGAGCCCATGCCGCTCCTCTTCAACAAATGTGCAAGCAATCTTGAAGACCATAGTTTAAGACCATTAAAACTAGTTTGAACAGAAAATTTAATTGTATATATAAAATATATGTTTTATATGTAAGTAATAAATTTATACAATACACACACATACAAAGGGTAGTATTGGTTGAAATATGCAAATCCCATGGCTGATGAAACCCAGTTCCTTACAATCTGTTTGTCTTGCAATGCCTTTCTCTGTATGCTATGCCCTAGTAAGACACAGCCAGGGAAAATGCTTCAATTATAACCAAAACCTTTCTCTTTACAAAGCCTCCTAGTTCTCTGGTCCAAAAAAAAGCCTTGGTTAGGTATTTAGCATATTCTTTTATCCACTTATATCTAACACAGTTAACTCAGAACAGTTGTTCAAAATCATATACTATAAACAGAGTCCTTCCACTTCATGTGCGTGAAGTTAAAGTGCACTTCGCCCACTTAAAAATAATTTCGTTAGCCTCTACAGGATTCTGGTAGAGAACTTTTATGCTGTTGCCTCATAGAAAAATAAAAGAAAATTTATAATACTTAAATCCCATAACTTCCCCTGTGTTTAGCACTTTGGCCAGTGGATCTGTACATACTCTAACGATCATCAATTTGCACACACAAAAAAACCCTGCAGCTCTGAGGTGTTCAGTGACATTTTCTATTCTGGCCTCATCACTCTCACTTGTTCACCTTCTGCTCTCTGCTATGTAAGCAAATGGAAAGAGTGAAAATACTGCCATTGGAAATTCACTAACTGAGTTTTAGTAATTTCATTCCAAGTGTATTGGAATGTCTAATGAACTCTGAAGCAAAGTTCATTGTCTTTCAGCTGCTTGACATATTTCTCATCCAATTTAACATTCATAAACACAAAGAAAAATAAATTCTTGATGTTATATTTGCATGTGAAATCCTGGCTGTGCTCTGAGATTGTTGTTTAAGAAACACCAAATTCTCATTAGTGGAGAATAAAAGTATGAGTAAAATCACTGCTTGTAGAGTAAATAAAACTAAAAAATGAACTAAATACATGTGGACACCCACCCACACATAAAGACAAATAAACAATGATGCTGAACTTTCTGGTGGGAAAAATGTATAACATTTCTGCTAAAATTACTGATGTGAAAAATCATTTTCACAAATTGATTAAGCATTATTTACATTTTAAATCATTTGTTTTATTAGGTTTGCAATTATCATACACCTAAGAAAGCAAAATCATTAAACAAAGGTCTTTTTTTGTGTGTGTGTGTGTGTAGATGAAAGGGGAACAAGCACATTTGAACTGCTTGTATAAAACACAGAAGTTATTTAACAGCTGTGAGAAGGTAGACATTACTTTATGAGTGGTCCTTTGTTTTTTTTTATGTTACAAGTTTCACTATACTACTGGATTTCCACCAGTTTAAAGAATCTCTTAATGTGAGTAGGAAGGTAAGAGCTTCTAACATTCTTCTGGCTGACAGGGTCCAAACTGTTAAGAGGAGTATCCCATAGGTGGAGGAAACTGCCCATAAATGAGGGGCTCGCTCTTCATAGATGTCCTGTTCCACTGTCCATTGGATTTCATTGCTCCTTAAGACAGCTTAAAGATATTAACTTTGAGATCCTGATTTGGTAAATCATCCAAAATGAGATTTCTAGAACAAGAAGAAATGTAAATTTATCTGTGTATATGGAGAGGGCTAACCCATTGGATTGTACGTAATTCTGTAGCAAGGCCAAGACGGTGAAAAGTGACCAGGAGTTGACATAATAATCTCTGAAGGAGAACATTTTCCATACAATGTGCTACTGTACCATAGAAGATAAGGGCAAGGAACAAAATCAATAAAAGCACAAACTGCACAGAAGCAGGGCAAAAGATATCTGTCACATTCCCTATTTGCACTAACATGCAAAGCAGGGTGCCGTTATGTTGGGTGTAATTAATGACTTCTACGCCTTTTTCAAAAGTGGAACCTCAAAAGTAAATCTCTGAGGGATCATTTTTGGAATATTTATGTTTCTTTTATGAACACAGTTTTGTGTGGAGGTTTCTCAAACATGAAATAATATGCAACATATTTTACTTCCGTAATGTGGTGTATAAATGCACATGCATAAATACCCTAGCATAGTATGATCCTGTGAGATGCAGGGCTTCCTGTGATTGTGATAATACAATTTCAAAAACACTCTAAGTACGCTATATAACAAAGCCTGTGAATGGCACCACACCAGAACAAAATTTGTTCTGACTCATCTACCAGAGGTAATCACTCTATACTTGTTAAAGGAGAATGCTTACAGACTACCTGGAGAAAAGTAGAAAGACAATTAAATAATGAGTGGAAACCCAGCTGGAATCATGGCTTCTGCTTCTGGGAAGGAGTCATCCACTGGCACCAGTGCAAGAACAGATGGGCTTCGCTGCAGCCAGGGGGTGATCAGGCAGATCTGCCTCTAATCTGTGGTGAAATCCCCAGAGGAACATAATCCTTTAGGCCTCCTGGGAACGTATATCATTCAATAAAACCACCCTGAATCATTCATAAAGCCAAGTGGCTGTTGAAATCTACTGAATGCACATGGCAATTTTCTATCCAAGAGATTTCTAATGAGAAATGTTTCAATGGAATTAAAAGCAAATTCTTCCTGAGACCCTTTTTTTTTTTTTTTTTTCCTGCAAAGCCAGGCTTATTCTAGCTCACTTTCCTTCAGGGCGTTCAACATGTGTATGGCGCTTAGCTTTCTCCTGAAGGAGGTACAGGGTGAAGATTTCAGTTTCTTGAGACTGAGGAGGTCAGAGCACCCAAATTCATCCCTTTCAAGACACTTGCCTAGCTTCACATGGTGCTATTTCCTGCACATAACAAGGGAGCCCTGCTCAGCTAAGCACAAATCTTTCAAACAAGAGACTGTGGTATCTGATTTTCAAGTGTGCAGAAATATCTAATGAACTGCTGACCTCAAACACACACACCCTAAGCCCCAGCTGCCTTCCTGCCTGGTAGGAGCAGCTCTTTGTGCATAACTCCCTAAGGCACTGAGCTTTCTCTCACTGAAGTCAGAACACAAGCAATATCTCTCAGCTATCTTCACATCTCCCTGCTAGGATCTTTCTGCAGTTAGGTGATTCTGAGTAGTAACAAAATGAATGTGGGAGATAACTGGCATGATAGAAGTATGGTCCCAAGGAAAAACTTAAGAAAAAAGAGGGATTCTAACCATCCAAACTGCAAAGATTTCTAGGATGTCAGGAGGACATTGATGCCATTTCTCTTGGAGCATGCACCAGAACAATGATGCTGGGTTAAATAATCCATTCATCCCAGGTGTTTCTCTGCTGACAAGACAATACAGCTCTCCTGCCCCTGACTGCAGAGGCAGGCTCAACATCTGCAGTGGGGTCGAAACAAGTTTGGTTTATTGTTCTGCTCCAGGCTGTGGCAAGCATACCCAGGGAGGCTGGAGAGGGACACTCAGGAAGACTTGATTGCACCACGATTGCACCAGACTTTGCTTATCTGTTCCTGTCTCTACTGCTATCCTTGTTTTTGCCATCTCTATCCTCTTACAACTAAACAATCATAATTAGTTCTGCCACGTTGATCTCAGTTTTGCTACATCTGTAGCCGAATTTGGTGTTTCTGGTATCATTACCTAGGCATTCCTGGTATTGTGTGATATTTCTGGTACAGTTCAGTAGATATTCCACTCCAACTACCTGTGAAATCCAGCCATTTCTTACATAATTTGCCGTTAAACATTTGTAAAATCCAGCCATCCTTCACGGCACTATCTGTATCCTTTGTCAGGTTCCCACATTGTTATCTGTCACATCCAGCAATTCCAACTATGCCATGTCCAGTAGCTTCTCATGTTCCATTCAGTTGCCTTCATCTCAGGCCAGGATGTTGTCACCTGCTGCAGCCCTGACACTGTCAATATGTCCCTTGGCCCATAAGCAGTGCCATACATATGCTGAATGGATCAGCCAAACAACAAAGAGTATAAATTAGTTGGGCATGAGGGAAGAACGGATAAGTTAAAGTGTAGAGCATCTATGTAGTGTATTTCCACATGCAAATAAACAGCCTGAGGGAGAGAGATATTGTCTTTTCTTGCATATTTTGAGAGCAAGATTCATCTAATTAATCATGAGATATCTATCCATTAAAAGCATCTTCATTTTTCTTCTGCATTCTATGAAAAAAAAGGCAGGTGGCTCCAGAGGGTAATTAAGACATCAGTGTATGTGCAAGTTTCCTTACCCTGTTGTTGAGTTCTCTTCACCAACAATGGAAAGAGGCCCAATAGGCAGCTCATACTAGTTTTCTGACTTTCAGATGGGCAAAGGACATCCATGCAAAAGATAATAATAATATTGTTTTTTATTAAAAAAAAGAACTATTTTTATTCTTCTGCTTATTTATTCAAGTTTGTACTGCTATGAACTCCTGGTATTAGAGCAAATAGCAGTGCTAGTATAGTCTACTTCAGAGTGTACACACAGTTCCAGAACATTTTGGGGAAGCACGCAGAAAATAACTAATGGCACGTAAGGAAAGTAGGAGGAATGTTTCTTTCAGCCTGGCTCACAGGGAAGTTCTGAAATAGGGGAAATGTGTATCTGATCTTGGAGCAGACAAAAGAGCTAGATCAACTAGATCAACTAGCAGAGGGTCGACTTTTTCACTGATGCAGAGGAATTTTCTTCCCTGAATGATCAGCAATCACCTTTTCTTTGCAAGCTGCAGGTGTCCTCTGTAAAGCAATGTTGCCTCCTGTGCCATCATTTGGTTTTCACTGTGAAAATGCCAGGAGGCTTTAAAAAGAGACAGAACTGGAAACAATATCTTGGGCAGTAATATCTGTGTTCCTAGCTTCTAAAACTGGGTACTAAGAGAACCAGGAAGGAAACAGTGGTTGTTTTCTATCTTTAATTAACAGAGCTATGGTCTTCTTGCAGTTTCATAGTTGTGGTCATCGTACTGAGTGCAGCCTTGGGGAAAGACAGTGGAAATAAGGCAGACAAAACAAAAAACAAAAAAAAACAAAAAACAAAACAAAACAAAAAAACCAAAACCAAATAACCAGTTAGAAATACCAGAATAAAAATTTGTGGTTTGCATCAGGACAGCCCACTCCATCCACATCAAACAATTTAAGTGTTAATCTATTTAATCTGAATTTAGGATTTTTGTTAATGACTTATAACATCAACAGTTTTTACCGTTCAGACATTTAAGTTCAGAATTTTTTCCTCTGAGGCAAATATTCTAACTCACAAGGGAAAAATTCAATCTTTTTTTTCCTTTCATTTCCATTTAAATACAAGTTGAAAGATGGGAAAGTATTTTTAAGAGATCTAACCTGTTTATTCCAGGGATGGTAAGGAAAATTTCAAACAGTTTTTAAAATATTCTTCACTGCTTTGGCAACCATTGATTTCTTCTCTTTCCATTTGTTGTGCAGCATAAGAAGACTAGTGTCACAGCTACAAGGTGAAGATAAAAGGTTCTTGGATACAGAGATCATCATCCACTTACGAGGCTGAGGTATCCAGCATTAAGGGACATATCTCAAATCCAGCCTTATTCATTCACAAAGAGAAGAGAATCACAGTACCATAATGTGGAATGACTGTGCCATTCAGGTACAAATTTAGAAGCTATTTTCTGATTGATGCATCTCAGTGTGTATGGCACTAAAGCACTGTGACATGAGAAAAGAAGCACATGAACCAGAATAAAATCTGTTCTTCACAAGAAGCCAGTAAGTATTTCTTTCGCCCTTAGAAATTTTAAGTAGAGTGAATTCACACTGATTTGCATCAATTATGTTCATATATGTATTTATACAGCAGTGATTTCACATTTATTCTGGTTACAAAATTTTGATGGAAGCAACCACTGATTTTTATTTTTTATTTTTTAACTGCAGGCAGCTATCTTTGAAGAACTATAATGGAGTGAGCCACAAAAGAGCAATAACAGGCCTTTCAAAGATCTCACACACCTGTATACTTATAAAACAAACTTCATACAAATGATTATGATCTTATTTACCCTGCTACCAGGAGAATTTTATGTATTTCAGTAAACTCACTAATGTTTAGTGGCAGATTTACATAAGATTATCATATATTCTATATTATTAACCTTACCATCAATGTGCTTTTCCTATTGCCACACAGTTTAGTTTTTAACCGGAAACTTAGCTGTTTATCTAGACTTACAAATACATACATACATTTGTGTATGTGTGTATGTTGCATACCACCATTTTGCTTTTGAAAGACATATATGGCATAATAACAAAGGATACTATTATCAACATTTGTGCAAGTTTCTCATTGATAGTGATATACAGAAGTGGTCTATTTATGCTGATGGCAGGACTAACTGTGATTATGCACACAGACATTCATGAAGGTTATGTTTTATTGAAAAGTCTGCATAAAGAACTAATTTTTCTCAACCTTAATTATGAAGTAGGTAAATATTATCATTATTTTGCACATAGTGGAAATGAGACATTAAATTGCTTATTCAAGGGTGTTCTGAAAGGAAATGGGTAGATTGAAGCATTACTTAAATTTGCTGTGAACTCAGCTGTTATATCATGCTGTTTAGATTGGGTTTGATGTGATTATTTGCCCTGGAAAACTCTCCAGCAGATCAGCAGGAAGCTTTTAAACAGAAGAAAGGTTTCTCATTTTCAGACTATGGGGCTACAAACATGAACATTTAGCTAAAAAAAAAAGTAGCCATTGTGGCATTCTTGTCTTGTCCTTAGAGGACGCACATTTGTTTATTTTCTTTGTGAAACAGTCTCCTCCTATATAGCGTTACCCCTGCTGAAACTTCTGTCTTTCCTTCTACTTCACATGCATCAGTCTGAAACTAAAGTTTTCTTATGAGAGTTAGCCACTCAGCCTGCACCTGTGGAATAAACTCTGCATTCAAAATCCATCTGAAACATTATCCCACAGCTCTGAACATCTCAATATCATGACAACAACAGCCTCTTGATACCACTTAGAGAACTCTTCACCTTCAGGATATATCCATTCATATCTGAAACCAAGTGGATTTTTATCTTCAACTGGGAAAAGTGAGGTGAATGCTACTGAGCCCGCATCTCTTTCAGATCACCCCTAGATCTTCACTCAGAGCTGTTACAGTTCGTACGAATCACCAGTGCAAAACACAACCTTGGTTTCTGCTGACTCTTGGCAGCTATAGTACGTCTCATGTGGGGCTCTTGGATGACTGCACTTTTTGTGTACTTGTGTCTGGGTTCTGTCAGCAGATGAACTGTTCTTCCCAGGAAGAGCTAGTTTCTGCCTCTGCCCTCTGACATCTTTTTTTCTTCTTTTTTTTCTGAAGGCCTATATATCAGGGAAATTCACTAGTTTTCAAGGGTTTTTCCCTTCTGGCATTTCTTTCTGTAATTTTTCAGGAAAGAGCAACTCTCATGTGTACCTCTAGCTGTTTTTCACTATCTGGGACACATCTCCTTCATCTAGAAGCCAGGACCTGACCAAAACCTTCCAACCTCAAATTTGCCATAGCAGGAACAGATCCAACACATGCCAGAACAGCCAAACAGTGAATCTGAGAGACTACTTTCCCAATTACTGTGGTTCTACTTGCCCACATTCATACAAAGTTTTTAGAAGTTCCTTGCCTTCACTCAGTGAAAGACATAAGGGTCCTGATGGGCAACAGGTTGGCCATAAGCCAGCAGCGTGCCCTTGTGACAAAGACAGCAAATGCAGTCCCGGGGTGTATTAAAAAAAGTGTGGCCAGCATGTCAAGGGAGGTGATCCTACCTCTCTACTCTGGTTTGGTGAGGCTACACTAGAATATTGTGTCTGCCTCTGGGCTCCCCAGTTCAAAAAAGACAGGGATCTCCAAGAAGGAGCCCAGTGGAGGGTCACAAAGATGGAGGTCCTGAAGCATCTCCCATATGTGGAAAGGCTGAGTAACCTGGGTCTATTCAGCCTGGGGAAAAGAAGACTTAGAGAGGATCTGATTCATGTTTATAAATATCTAAAGGGAGGTGGACGGCAAATGGATGAGACTGGTCTGTTCTTGGTGGTGCATAGTGATAGGACAAGGAGCAATGGCCAAAAACTTGAACATAGGAAGTTCCATACAGACATGCGGAAGAACTTCTTTATGCTAAGGATGTCAGAACACTGGAACAGGTTGCCCAGAGAGGTTTTGGAGTCTCCTTCTATGGAGATACTCAAACACATCTGGGTGCCTACCTGTGCAACATATTGTAGGTAACTTACTTCTTAAGCAGGTGGTTTGAATTCTGAGGTTCCTTCTCACTCCTGTTATTCTGTGATTCTGTGACTCACTCACTCAAAACACTGACTTATCTGCTACACTTTGCTAATACATACTTTTCAGTAAAATGCTTCATTTGAAGTCTGTTTTACTTAGGTCATCTTGCGCCTACATTAATCACAACTGTGAGACATATGGGTTCCCAGTGCCTCCTGAAGCAACAAATCTGGTCTCACTCATGAGATCCCAGGCAGAACACAGAGCAAGCCACAAATCACTGCCAGACATGGCAAACTCACCTCCAAGAAACTGTTTGGTTTGCTCACTACAAACTTCTTCACTCTGCTTCTTAATCCCATGGATTTTCACTCTGATTCATTTTCCTGAAT
This sequence comes from Alectoris magna, assembly GCA_030625065.1. NCBI lineage: Eukaryota > Metazoa > Chordata > Aves > Galliformes > Phasianidae > Alectoris > Alectoris magna. Next base: position 80,230,032 of record CM060562.1, on the reverse strand, counting down.
AGAGATTTAGGTGGGATATGCCCACACTGCACAAAACAGCTTAGTTAAAAGTAAACACATGTGTGTAACCAGTCAGCTTCACTCACTTTCTTCTTATTACATTGCTATAATGGATAAGAACATCAAAAATAAAGACAGAGCAAGAAAGAGGTTTTGGTCTCCTGAGAGAAACTGTTGATAAAAGTTAAAAATCGAGGACTATGAAAAAAAGATGTGCTACTATACGTGCTGATAAAGCACATGGAAGATTTATTGGGGGCAAGCTGCACAAACTGAATAAGAGGGCTTTTGTCTGGACTGACAACTAATTGACACGAATTAGATTACAAGATATCTGCCTGAAAACCTCTACAACCAGACCTGCTAACAAAAATACCATTCGAGGAAAACAGTGTCGACAATCAGGAAAAATAAAAATAGAAATTATGCTTTACTTTGTGTCTGACAGTTTAAAAAAAAAAAAGCCAACATGGCTCAGTCTGAGAGGAAGCCAATCCAAAAAATGCAGCAAACTATTTTGTCATGGGAAAACATGAGACTTATTTGCAACTGTTGTATGATCATGGCTGGCCAAATTCCCCTCTCCATGCAAAGAGTTGCATTTACAGAAAGTAGGACAGTTTTTTACCCTTACAAAAAACTGGGTTAGGCGCGGGCATGGTGTTAATGTCTGTGAGCATGGGGTGGCACTGCTCTTCCCACGCCTACACACTGCAAAGCACAGAGTGGCTCTATGGAGGGGCAAAAGCATCATTTGCTGCCCCTGAAAACCTGGAGTTGAGAGTTCATATCTGAAAAAAGGCATATTCCATTCTATTTATAACTTAGTATACTCATATTCATATTGTGATAGTAGGAGATAATTTAAAAGGAAATCTTACCCATGAAAATTGCCAGTATTGTAATTTATACCAAAAGCATATATTTTGCTTAAAATTGGTGATGGGATTATTTCTTTTGGTATGTTTTATGTATTTCATAAACTTGAATTTCAAAAGTCTTCAAGTGCTTTAAAAGTATTTTTCCACTTCAATGTTCAACTGTGTTTTTTTTTCTAGAATTTCATGAGAACTGATTTTATGAGCTCAAAAAAGTTCATAAAATTTTGTTTGATTGAGAATATTATAATACACAGAGTACTGTGGTTCAGAAGCAGCAAAGTGCTCAAGTTCTAGGGCAGTTTTAAAGGTATGCATTGGCTTGGATTTGAGTATGTGCTAAAATGTTTACCTGAAGTGTGTCTATAAAACAAGTCATATCATTCCTTGCTCTTTTCCTAAAGATACTTTTTCCAGATATTTTTCAGAATTGTTTGAGACTCCTGTTGTAGAAGAAACAAATAAACAAACAAAAGACCATGAAACTGTAGTAGACAATCTAATTATTTCCTAAGAGGCCATCTGAAAAACTGAAACGAATAAGCCACATAGCACAAGCACTGACCTTCTCTTCATCTGCTCTTCTGCCCAATATGTTTCACACGTAGTTCTTCCAGAGAGGTGGAAGAAACTTCCGTTGAATTTCACCAAATCAGTCAGATTGACTACTTACTTCAATAGGATAGAGCATTTTTCAGACTGAAGTCTGCTTTCTCTCAAAGAAGCAAGATAAATTCATTTTTACTGTCATCTACCTTACTATTAGATACACAGGCAAGAAAGGTTTATACAGCATTTTCTTTTTTGACACTGCTTTTAAAACTGTTCCTGGTTTTGAGCATGTGACATTTGGATAATTGCCTCTTATGTGTTTTTTGTGTTGTTTTGTTTTTGTTTTGCTTTTGTAAATTAGAAATCTATTGCCCAGAGATACAGTAACATTATTAGCAACATAGGAAATACAGTTTTGCTAATCTTGTTCAACAAATTTGGCCTTGGCGTGCTAATTTCAGCTAAAGCATGAATAAATACACTTCACCTATTTTTGGAATTCTGTTGTATTAAAAGCAAATTTTATACCAGGGCTCAACCAAAACCGTACAGACGGAATCCTAGAACACTCCTCTCCTGTGGCGCAAGTTCCCCCTAATAATACTCCATTCAGGGAGAGGGAGTGTGGAGCAGAATAGCTGTTTCATGCAACCTCTGATATTCTCACACTTAAAAGCTTAGTTGAAGCACCTCAGCAGTGCAAAGAGAGAAGAAATTAGTTGGGAAGAAAATAAAATCAAAAACCAAGATTATTCATGTATTTCCAATCATGATTTATCAACATTTACCCATGTGCAGTTGTTCAGACTCACTTTGGGCAGTCTGGTGGGTACAGAGTCCATGATGTTATGTTATCAGATCAGTCTGCAGCCTCACTCTGCAGGCAGAGCTAGCCTTTCCATGTGCCTTTACCACTACTCTCTCCCTTGCGGGCAGAAGTAATGGCAGTTGTGGCTGCTGAATGAAAAGAGCACTGATAGTTGAAGACTGTAGGAATTCATGGTTAAACATTTCTTTCATGTTCACTCTCCTGAGATTATAGTTAAACAGTCATGACATAAGAAAAAAGCTGTTAGTTGAAATGTTGTGCTAAAGAATGAGAAGTAAAGAATTTTCTCGTAAGGCAAAATAAAGGTACAGTGGAATTATAACTCGGGATCCAAGTGCTTTACACAGTGAAAGACTATCATTGGGAAGGGGTTGAGATATGGATCTACAAAGAAATAAGCAACTGATATGTATATATAATGATGCACTGAGAACCTCCCTCCCCCTTCCACCACACAGTGATGGAAATAATATTTTTTCTTTAATAGATAATACTGAATATGTATTCTGGTACCTAGGGAAGAAGTATACATACTTCTAGTCCTACGACTTATACACCAGCTCTGCACAGGGCTGAGGATTAGACATGTAAGTAAGTACTAGGATCATCAATTTGCAGAATTACAGAATGGTTTCTGTTGGAAAGGATCTTAGAGATCATCTAGTTCCAGCCTCCTGTCGTGGTCAGGGATGCCTTCTACTAGATCAGTTTGCTCAAAAACCCACCCAACCTGACCATAAACAGTTCCGGAGATGAGGCATACACTGCTTTTCCAGGCAACCTGATCCAGTGCCTCATCACTGTCATAGTGAAGAACGGATGGCTTACCAGCAATGGATGAGAATGGCTCTGCATCTAATCTCACCTCCCCAATGCCAGATGCAGCTGGGCTGACAGAATAGCTGCTGTGGAGGAGTGCCAACCTATCAGCCTAGGTGTTTCTATAAGCAGTCTTTGTCACATAGCTAGGGCTGAAACCCTACAAGAAACTCGCAAGTTCTGCATGAGTACTGTCCCACTGCAGTTATTGATATATCTGCAGCACAGGAGGTGCACCTGGACAACCACAAAGGTTCAAGATCCAGGTTAGTCATGTCTGTACAGTAGCTATATTCAGAGAAGACAAATATGTGGTTAAGCTGTTAGTCTGGGACTTGCAAACTCCAAATTATTCCACAGACTTCTCATTTGAACTTCAGCAATTCACTTTGTCCTCTACTTCCCCAGTATACACTAATAGAAAATTTTATTTTCTTACCTGGCTATCTTGTCTTTTCAGAGTACAGTATCTTTAGAATGCAGAAGTTCTTGCAGTGTAAGCACAAGGTACTCTTATATACAGAAGAATGATTTTCACGCAATACTGTGTAATAAATGTGTAATTATTTCTGAAACCTAAAAGACTGAAATGAAAGAACTAAGATGATACAAGTTGAAGGTCAAGATCTTTTCCAGAAAAGTAAATGTTCCAGAAGATATATAATTTACTTTTTGTTAAACTAAATATTATCTCTTATTTTTGAGAGGGTTAAATGTGGGTTCTTAAAATTCAAAATATTTACAGAGAGACCATTTGACAAAGTAGTGAATTATGTGTATACAGAACTTCTTCTAACGTTATCGTTCGTTAATATCTCTCCTATGTTAGCATCTGGAAACATGCAGTCAAAATCAGGGCTTGGTGATACAGTGTACAAAGACGTCATGGCAAGGACAATGCTTATATGTCAAATGGGAAACAGTACTGTCTCTGTGCAGTTTATCAAGGCCGTTCAGAAGTTATGATAACTAGCAGAATGCAGTTCTTATTCATGGATTCAAATAGTTTTTTATTGCAGTTTCAGCAGTCTGGGGCCGGGGCTTACAGCTGAGCAATCCCCTTCTGTTCAGCAGAGGACACTGGAGACAGAGGCACAAAATTATGTTCAAGGCAGTTACTCTTAAAAATGAGGCAGAAATTCCCCTCACACCATGACTTTGACTGGGTGTAAATATTTCCACCAGCCTGTAACTGTAAATATGAAGTACAAAAAGGATCTTACAAAGCATTTTAGCACATTCCCAAATGAAAAAATACATATATCTCCTCCTGCTTTTTTGACTCTATCACTATGAAGCTATTAGATCACTTCCTCTGAAAACTACTCCTCTCTGAATGCTAGTGTTAGCCCAAATGCAAATAGTCAAGCTCTTCATTACAGGCCTTTTCATTTGCACTGTTTGTGCACAAGAGCATCTAGATGTCACGGCAGAGCTGGATGTAGCATCCCAAGCTCCTGGAATTCTTTTTACCTCAAATTGCACATCTTTATATCTAGCCACTTGAGGTCATCCATACAGCTGTTCAAAAGAGGCTATTCACTTTCAAATGCTTATGGTTGCTTTAATACTGACAGAGAATTTCACATATTCCACACACAGAGCTTGCAGCGTTCCCCACACCTACATTATAAAAATGATATCTTTCTTCAAAGCTGTGGATTAGATGTCATGGGCTTGCAAATCACTCAGAGGAATATAAATGGGGAAATACTAAAACACATCAACAGCACTGGCTTCAGTACTGGGTTCCTGCTTCCTTTCCTTCCACATGGAAACGTGAGGAGGGAAGAGAGAGCACTGTCGAGGCTGGGAAAAGGGACAACTCTGTCCATTGAAATCCAATCCACTTCTGTACCAACAATATTGAGCTAGGACAATATTAATAAATTATTTCAGTCGAGTCCAACCTCATCCAGGTTCCTCTCAAATTAAACACCCAGAGTAGGACACAGTGCTTTTTTCTTTACAGAATGCTTTGTCTACACAAATATGCCTACTGTCCTCTAAGTAAGTCTGAATTAATAGTGTAGAGGAAAGAATCTGATTTACAGTACTCGTGTAACTTGCTTTTCTCACATCTAGTAGATCTTAATAAAATGCAGACATCCCAATGGACAGATAGGACCTATTGATCTCTCCAGGGACTGGAAAGGCTGCACTTAAGGATGTCGGCCTCCACCTGGACATAGAGCCATTGACCACAACCTTCTGGCTGCAACCTTCCAACCAATTGCTTATCCAACAAACAGTCCATCCCTCAAATCCTTCAAATCGTTAGGCAAGGGCTATGCCTGCATCATAGGTGATTATTTTTAACTATTCTGTTAGAACATTTTTCAGACTATTTTGCAGATCTGAAGTACAACTGTGTACAAGTTGGTATAGGTTGGCAGATAGCTGCTTGACCCTTCCCCTCCACATTTAGGCACTGACAACAGACTTCTTCAAGAGATGAGTCCTTCTAGTATGCTTAATATATGAGCATCAGTAGCTCCCTCTTTGCAACCGTTTTTCCCCTGTAGAAGTTCCTATTACCCATTGATCCCATTAATATGGGATCAATGACCGTCAAACCTCCTGAAGATTGCTGTGAATACTGTTGTTTTGTCTGTTTTGTCCTGTTACAGAAATATATTTATAAAATTACTAGAATCTTAATAAGCATGTTTGTTGTCAAACTGTGTTTTTCATCACTATCATCAAATTTTTCATTGTCAAAAAGATTTTATAAAACACCTAAACCTTCCTCTGTTCAGGACTAATGCAGAGACCTGCTTGATTTTGTCAAGATATTGACTAAATAATTACACCAAGAAAGTACAGTCTATTGGAAAGCATACAAGATTAGCTTGCCTGCTCACTGTTCTTTGTTTTTTCTAACTAACTGCTTCCATCATATGGGTTGTTCTTTTTCATCTCATGTGAATGATGGCAACTTTGTAGGCAAGAGAAAAGGCAGGTAACAAAAATTACAAAGAACAACTATTACTCTAGATGTAGAATATGTCAGCAAATATGTCTCTTTGTAGATATCTGTATAAACAAATCCATATTTGCATGAACACTTTAGAGAGGAGGAAGAGGAGGCACGGGCAAAGGCAACACTGCTGCTTCTAACTGGAATAAGTCTGAAGGTTGTTAGAAAAATTTTAGCCACATTTGTTCTGCTTTCCTTTGAAGCAGCATCTGCTTAAGTCATACTGGATTATTTCATTTCTTAATCAAGCTTCCAAAAGTGCTTCTAGATGCATACAGCACGGTCTTTTTGGAGACAATCAGTTAAATCCCTCTGGTCGAGATCTGTGACACTGAACAAAGGTATGAATCAGGAGTTGTTCCATAAACTTTACTGATAGTGACAATGAAAGAGTTGGAGCAAAAAACCCAGCTTTCATAACCTATTTGGCGGGATTAAGACCTGCCAAAGCTTTGTGTTGGTAACAAATTACTGCAGCTTCAAACTCTTAAAATTCCTAAATTCAGATCTGGAAATAGCAAGGATGAACGAACAAGGATTCCCAAGAGATAAATATGCTTTGCAGACTATAACAACACAGTTTGCCTTAAAGAAATGAATTCTCACAGGTAGGGCCCAGAAATTCTCCTTCTTCAGGAATTCATCCTGCACTACAGAACACACACAGTCTATGTCCGGCTTCCCAGAGTGCAGTGACATACTCTGCACTATGTTGTCAGACAAATATGACTATCTACAAAAGGTGGGGCAATCCCTGGATATCTAAATGACGTAAAAATATATAAGAACTGTTACAAAATGTAAAAGGAAAATGTTTAAAATGTATGACATTGGCCCAGTCTTCTGCAATACACCTCAGTGTATTTTTGTCACCTTGGTAGAAACATTAGTGCAGTGTGCTAGTTACCCTTGGGCAGCATGAGAGCAGAAGAGTGACACCAAATTCCATGACTGATTTCCCTTGAGGTAGGAAAGGAAGCATTGAGGAAGCCCTTACAGAAAGCCTAGGCCTGTACTGGGGACTATGATGCCTCTTCCAGAAATAACTTTGGGTTGTCTTCAAGCCTACAGAAGTGTTTGTCACACAGATGAGAATTTCCTTGATCTTCTGTTCCTGCATGGCTGGTAAGTGGGGCAGAGTCTGTGCTGGATTTGTTCATTCCGATATCACAGGGTGAACACTCATATGAATAAATGTGATTACATGCATACAACTCTTCAAAACTATTTACAGTTCATTTGAAAGCCTCTTTAGAGCTAATAGATTTATATAGGCTTTTCATGAATGAAAATAACTCGAACAGGAAAAGATTTCTCTCACCATGACCTCTTAAATATAACCTACAGCTTGGGAGCAATGTGTCTGGTTGCATTGTCAGAGATTTCTACTGACGTATCTTTTTGTGTTCTTCAAGTGAGATGTAAAAACCATGTGGAAGTCTTAAAAGCTCACATTGCATTACTCAATTTATGTTCTTCCACATACATTAATTTTTAGTACAGTGCAAATATTTGTACTGGCACACTATCCCCCTGCTCTGGAGAATTTAACTGGATTTGCAAATTGTAACAATATCTCTCTGTTAATTTAATCCTTTTGCAGTATGTATACTGGAGAGTATGATTCCTCAGTAAGAAAAGATAAAGAGAAATTCAGCCTGGAAATTAGATAAAGGATCTCTAATCATTGCAGAAATTGAATTTTGAGAAAAACAAGCAAAGAGACAAAAGCCTTCTTGTAGCTTTTTTGATTGATTTCACTCAGCTACCTGTAGAGGGTATTATACGCATATTGACATTGTCCTCAACAGCACAGGTCTAGACCCAATGGCCCAAAGAGATACCTCCTGCATCTGTGTGCCAGTAAAAATTCCATCAAGTTAACAATAACAACAAAATTGCAAGGATGAAATTATGCCTGCTTCTTTTTTTCCCACTATATATAAACACTTTTCCTCACAAATACCTATGGTGAGACTGAGAGTTTTACCTGTCATAATTTCAGTGAAAATCCAATTTAAAGTGCATTCTGTAAGACGAGATTTTTTTCTCTGAACAAGGAATAAATAGCAAGTGTTTGTTAAACCTTTTTATTATATGTTGTGCAAATTTTTGCCCTCGCATTTTATTTCTATTTTGGTACTTTCTGTTTAACCCAGGGACGATCTCAAACCAGCCAAGCATACATAAAGGTTAAAAGACATTTGAAAGGGTATCCTGTTCATGCTTATAATCTCCTCTTACAACTCTCAAGCGCTGACTAATAGGCTCTCACATATTGCTTTCAGGTATCATTGATCTCTGCGTATCCCTTTCAAGTTTCTGAAAAGTGCACAGGCAAGAAAATGAAAGTGTCAGAAGGGAACCCAACTAAGGAGAACCCTGCAAACAGTGTTGTTCAAATATTTGTTTTTCTCATCTTGAGGCCTCCAGCTATGTTTGATTTAAGGCATGAAAAAGCAATCAGTCTAGGTGGTAGAAACTTTTTTACTGAGCAAACAACCACAAGGATTAGAACCCTAAAAGTGTCCACATTGCATCATACTTGGTGGCAGCTAAAAACTCCCCACTAGCTCAAATGAGTTGCCAAATCAACTGAGGAATCTCACAGTTTTGTGACACTATATTAACAGCTCTGATAAATAAATAGGCTCCATTAGAAAGCAAATGCCAATTTCTAGAGATAAGTCATTATTGAGAGAAGACCTACATTTGCAAATATTATCCATTGACTTATTTTTATGAGGAACCAGCTCTGCACACAAATGTTTTGTGCAAATAAGTGCTATTGAGACAGATATATTCAGATCTTGTTTGAAGTGTTATTGAAGTGCCCTTTTAGAGCATAAATAAAGAGCTTTGCACACAGTGGGCATGTGGAAAAGGTAAACGTACCTGTTCTGCCAGAGCAATGAGTCCTGAGGGTCTGCAAGACATGCTTAATTGTACTAATCTAAGGAGAAGAATCAAGAGTAGCCTATACCAAAAGATCTTTAAAGGATTTATCTGCACAACTCATACAGAAAAAATGAATGGGATGCATGGGAAAAATCCTGTAAAAATTAATTGTAAACTACGTGAAAGTTTACTTGTTTCATGAGAAGAGGCAATCCAGTAGGATGACACTGAAATGCAATGGCCCACAGCGTCAAAGAAATGTAGTTTATTCTATTTTTATTTGGTAAAGGTGAGAAAGATGCCAGAGGTGTGATACACCAAGAGCCTGCAGTCACAGGGCCAGCAGCCTTTCACTTTCCAGCAAAACTAAAAACTAACAAGATGAGCTTGTTAAAGATCGGAATTCCCAAGTTTCATCTTGTCTTTCTGCACACTTTGCCATCTCCCACACCAGTGGTATATAGCACAATTACTTAAAGAATGTTCTTAATTATTTCTCAGATATTTTCACCAAGAATTTGTGTATTTGTCTCTCAGATACTTCCTTGTGTCATATGCTCACTGTAGGGGTGTGGGAATTACCATATAGGACAGACATTTTTCCTCTGAGAAAGCTGCAGGTAAAATGAAAAGGTAGAGTCTTTTAAAGAAGGTATTTGTAGGAAAATCGTGTTTTCTCCAACAAAAATCAAACAAATGGGGAAAAAAAAAAAACCACCACACCAACACCACCAACAAAAACAAAAAAAACAAAATCCAGTATTGTGCTAGAAACTCAGCATTTAGGTTGGGGCTGTTATTAATCAAAGATTCCCCATAAAATTGATTCCAGATCATCTGTATGCTTGTTTGCTGCAGGCCCAGTTCATCAATCAAGGTACCTCTCCCACAATCCCAATATCACTGTGTATCTGTAAGGCTGCGATAACTTTTCAGAAGTCTTCTCATCCAAAAATGTAGCTATTCCTGCATACAAATAGGTGGGTTTTGTTACTTTTTTACTCAGGTAATAATGTGGCTCCTATCAACTCAATGGTTCCTAGGCAGTAACATTTTATACTTCCAGTATATTTTCAAATTATGAAGAAGTAACCTGTAGAAATGCTGATGGGTCACTGGTTTTCCAAATTGAAACTCTTACTGACAATATTTTAAAGCTGTGCAGCATTTTTTAGGCAAAGCCTTGCCATTCCCAGCCTCCCTTCCTCCTTGCAACCCCCCCCCCCCCCAATTATTTGGCTATATCCTTAATTATCCTAAGAAATTCAATTGAATTCCTTGAAGAAAGCCATCTAGCCCTCTTTTCTGCATGAAGAAAGCAAACCAAAATTGTTTGAAATATTACAAACTGTAATAGCAAGATATTTCTTAAGAGTCAGAAAAGCAGGAAAGTGTCTGGTCCAGCAGCATTAAACTCCAACAATGGAAAATTTTTGCAATACAGTTAACTGTTCGTTAAAATTTTTCCTCTTCTTTAGGGCAAGCTGAAATGATGCTTTATCTCAAAGGTTGGGGTTTTTTTTCTGTTTTTTTTTTTTTGTTTGTTTGTTTGTTTGTTTTTGTCAGTGGAAGTTATGGCCCAGAAAGGCTGTGGTATCTGAGAAGTAAAAAAAAACATATTTCAATATGGTGAAACTTTCACCAAGGAAATCAGACAGGAATGCACTGAAATTTAAGAATATCAGACTCTTGAAGGATGAGCAGCACAATCCACTGATTGCTAAATAATATTCTCAGTCATCTCAGTAACATTTGACTCTTAAAAAGCTGCAGTGATTTGGTTGCAGAAGATACACAAGAAAATCAACCTAGTTGGTGGTCCTAGCTTATACAGGCTGTTGCTTTAATGCAGTCAAATAGAATAAATTCTGGTGATTTACTGTTGGAATAGATTTCACTCTCCAGGCAAGATGCCATGAATCTGGGGTCAGGGCTTTGTAGGCTGCACTAAACATATCTTTTTCAACCAATAGGCATGTCTGACTGTTAAGGCAGTAATCATTAGGTTTTCACTGGCCCTATCCTACCTGTTGTTTACTGCAAGCCTCTGCATGTTAAGAATGTAAAAACAGTAACTGTCAATTAAAAAATCACAAAGAACTTGTTTACCTTTGATCAGATGTGCATTACTGGCACTGAAAAATCAAAACCATGCGAGTGTGAGCAGAAAATATGCCATTACACTCAAGGATTTAAAATAGTCTGTCTATTTAGTATTTCACATTGCAAACTCTAGTATCTTAAAATGTTGGGACATACTTCTGCAGTCTGAGTATTCTCCGTGCTCAAAGGCAGACTTGGCACAATGAATAAGTTGCCTCTGGAGCTCTGTTCTGAGCCTGCTATAGCCCTGCTTGTTTTCCTGTGGTGAGAGAGCTCCTTGGGAAGGGCAGATACTTCCCAGGATGTCTCCATAAGGGTCAGAAAGATAGATTAAAGAAAGCTGTCATTTAGAAGAAATGACCATTATCTCATACTGATCAGATTTATGGTCATCGTAGAAAGGAAAAAAAAAAAAGAAAAACAGAAATCCCTGCCAGCAAGAAACAAATTAATAGCCTTCAGAGTCACCAAACCAGATCTCCTGGGATAGCGCATTAACTCAGCACTGCCCTCTGAATAACTTTGCTGCCAAGATTAGATAAAGCAGCTATCACCATAACAGGCAGCTATGCATAAACTGCTCTTGCTGAGCACATCGAAACTACCTGGACTGTAGTTTCTGACTTTCAGCTGGCACTTTCTACCTCTGTAATTATGCTCACTAATTCTATATATTAATAGCGAATTTACTATAATAACAGGGAGTAAGATGCTAGCCAGATTTCCAGTTACAATCCTTGTTTGTTAGAAAGTCGATGTGATTAGATTCCAATTACTGCAAAGCTAAATGCAGAGCACTGGTAGCCTCCTGTAAAACAGAGCAGTAGCAAATGACTTAAACCAAGAGAGGCGCAAGAGTCACACTGTAGTACTTTGCTCAAATACATGTGATCGATAATTGGATTCCTCAGTTGTTCAGCTACTCTGCCACAGATACTTAAATCCATTCAGTATCAATTGTTCTGTGTCTCAAAATAGCTAATATCACACATCTTATCTTCCTGGAAACAGAAAAAGAATAGAGGAATGGGGAGCTTAGAGAGAAAAATATTCGTTCATGTAAAAAATGTCAACATATTATAGTATGTGAGTTCAGTATATTACTCACTATACTGTCATAATTCCTTAATGTGTGTGAAAGAGCCACAAGAACCCACCATCATCTCTTCGCTTTTGGCTTTTCATAGGAGGTGTCACAATGAAATGCTCCTAATAATCCCCCTGCTCACTGAGGTGAGGAAAGCTGCAGCCAGAGGTAGAACTAGAGCTGGTTCTCCAAGGAAAGACACCCCACGCTGCTATGCCTACAACTTAGCAAACGCACAGTGTTACACACAAGCACTGCAAAGTAGCTCAGTTCCGTACTATTCCTGGTACTGTGTTGGTGTGTGTTGGCAGCTCAGGCTAAATATTTTTCATACCAGTGCTTTCATCACAGAAGATATGTTATAGTTTAGGAATTCTCTAGGAACATATTGGTACCAAAATACCACAGATTAAAAAATAAAAAATAATAAAAAAATACAAGTAGAAGGTTGATGAATTAATGTTGCACATAGTCAAAACATGATAAGATGAAGATGGCATCTATTTCAATGGTTGACTTTTTTTTCTTCAAAACATAATAAGCCCACAACTAATCATTTATACAAGAATTTAGCTTTTTTTTCCTGTTGTTCCTAGACGAAAAGCTACCAACAAACCTAATTTCCTGATTATTATCTGAGAAACATTTTCAGATACACTTTTTGTCTTTAAATAAGCATTTTGTGGCGTTTTCTATTCCCTCTCCCAGTGCAAGTGACCAACACATTCTGATGTGAGTGATATAATCCAGTACAGCGTGAAAACTGTTTTCTGTTAATAATCACAACCTTCGCTTTTTCAAAGCATCTCATGCAGTGAAAATTTGACAAAGAACAGCTTTCATGCATCATCATCATACCAAACATGAGAAGAAAAACACAATTAACTGAAAAGGCAGAGAAAAGACCAGCAAAATTTTCACTTTTTGCTTACTTATTTGTGCAATTATCTGCATAGGAGTATTTATTTTCTCTCCTTTGGGTAACATCTACCACCACAACATAGAAAGTACAGACAAAAGAAATGTTGTCTTCATGGAGAAAATAGGCATATGCAAGACAAACAAGAAATCCAAGAAAATGTTACCAAAATCTTAAATGATTTAACATAAAAGAAATCAATAATATTAAAAAGTTGTTTTAGAGAACAATTAATGCTGTAAGTATTTTTTTTAAGTAGTGTGAAATAGAGTTACTTTCGGGAATGAAGAAATAAAGAAAGCAATAAGATGAGCAGGTGACAAAAATAGGGCTAAAAAGAAAGTAAAATGAGTAATGTTTATGATTTTGTATAATTATTCCCTCAGAAAGGTTTTAGGTTTCTTGGAAGAAAAACTACTGGAGTAGAGATCAGAATATGTAATATTAGCCTTAGTAAGAGAAGCTAAATAAGTATTCGAAGAGTGAAATACTTTACAGGTTTGACCTTTACATTTGTACAGCTGTTAGCATTTAAGATTGAAGTTACTCATGTGCAGTAAAAATATTCTAATGAACTCAAATCTTCACTCAATAAACTACTGGAAACAACTCCTAGTTGTTTTAATATAGGTCCTCTCTTTGAATGGAGTTTTATGACATCAATCAAGTCACTGTGGACCTTTTAAAATATTTGACTTAATTTGGTGAAATCAGTTTTATGAAAATATTCTTACAATATTTGAGGTAGCATAGACGATATTAGTAGCAACCTGGAGAGTAGCCATCCCACTGACTGCTTTCTCCTGTTGGATATTTTATGCTGTGATTCCAAAGAAGGAATACCAGCAGAAGTTGAGAAACCTTCAGGACAGGGAGTAAAGAGTGAAAGGTGTGAATCTACACAACCTCGTAGCATTATAGAATCTATTCTTGTTAATAATACAAGGCTCATCCAAAAGTAATACCTCCAAGTTTATTATATTAACCCACAATTTCACAGTCAAATGATGGTGGTACATCAGTAGAGGTTGAACCTTCCCATCAATACTCCATTAAATTTATTGTTGTGTGGCAAGTGGTAGCAGAGAGGCAGTCTGACATGGATGTGCATGTGAAGCAAAGGTGTGTCACTGAATTCCTCCATGCAGAAAAAAAAACAGCACCCACTGACATTCATCAATGCTTGCTGAATGTTTATGGAGACCAAACACTGGACGTGTGCACAGTGAGACAGTGAATGGTGCTTTACAGCACTGGTGACAGTGACAGGGGCCACCTCTACTGGTGTTGGTGTTTATGAGCGCCGCATGCAGGCACATGTTCATCTCTGCACAGAAAATGCACAGCTAATGGTGGTGACTATGTTGAAAAATAGTGTTTCATAGCTGACAATTTTCTCTATCAAACAGTGTTATTGTACTCTTTGCAGCAGTTGTAGTGTTCATGGAAATAAATAGGAGGCATTACATTCAAAGTGACCTTCATAGAAGTAGAATATATACTCAGCTTTTATATTTATAAAATATATATTTTTATATTTACAAATAGTAAAATATACTATTTGTTGGCCTATACATATACAACATTTAAAGAAAAACATTTCAGGGTAATTTGTATATTTATATTCTTTCAAATTTTTTAAATTCATTAATAATCCATCATTCTTGGGAAAGACAATAGAATTAACTCCTACATGAAAATTTCATCTTTTCAAGAGGAACAATCTCCTTATTATTTCCTTTGCTAAAAGAGTGCATGTTTTTTTATACTTTTCAGATGGAATTCATAGGACAGACTTTATATCCAGCATATAAACTGAAGGCATTTATTTTACAATGACTGCAGTGTAAGATTTTAGCTCTCTGACACCTCGGTCTTATTTCCACAAACGGATGTCCCAGTCATTGTTACCTGTGTACTCTTGCAAAACAAAGATGAAATAGGTGAAAGTAGAGGAAGAATTGATGTAGAGGTTTATTCGAAGAAACAGCTGCAGGAAATCATGAGTTTTCACCTCACAAAGATTGAGCGTTTAAAAAAGAAAGATTACTCTATAAAAGGAGCAAAGGTTAACAAGCTTTTACTTAACTCGTAAATATCTGAAGGCAAGCAAGATACACCTCCCACACAATAGATTTTAACTCTTTCTTGTAGCATCCCTCCCTAGTTTGGTACACTGGATTTGATTAAAGAAAAACCAGACATATTGTAAGTCAGTAAAAATGTCATTTTTCAGCACTTTATATGTAAATACATATTTACAGAAATATTTATAAAAGTAATAAAATAAAGCCTTCCCTAATCATTTGAACAGCAGCGTAACAAAGAACTGTAATAGAATGTGGAAAGAAGGTGTGGAATCCTCTGAAGTACCAAGCTTTCATTAAATTTCACCTGATGTTCCATTATGGTTCCCTTCTATCTCACTCTGCATGCTTCCATGGAAACAAAAATAAACAAATCATTAATTTTACCATACTTTCCAACACATATCACACGCAGTTGTTCCCTTGGATGTTCTATTACTCCAGTCAGAGCACTGCAGACCTTTTCCAGTTATATACCAACTCCCAGTATATATCTATGTAGGTCTCTTTCTACAGCTCTGGATCCACTTTGTGTTTTCCAGCAGGATTTACCTTTTGGCATTCAGTTGTTTTGGGGGATCAATTACATTGGTTTCTATTGGACCCTTTGAATCCACACCATTCTACTTT
Organism: Alectoris magna; assembly: GCA_030625065.1. NCBI lineage: Eukaryota > Metazoa > Chordata > Aves > Galliformes > Phasianidae > Alectoris > Alectoris magna. The sequence continues at coordinate 80,214,250 of CM060562.1, read as the reverse complement.
TCTATTATTCTATTGCACTCTCAGCTCCACATTAACCTAAAACAATAGGGACCAAACTCTCCACTTCCAGTTATCTATCTCCATCTTCTCCACATCTGCGTTGGTATTGTAGGAAGGTATTGTAGGAAAAGAATAAGAGTACTGTATTTGTTTTTCTAAAGTGTAACTCTAGCATGTAACATTTTTTGTTCTATTAATTAGAAGGAAGTGAAAATTTCTAAAAACCTATTGGAGGTGCCTGACTACAGAAAGAAAAAAACAGCCAAACCCCTGCTCTTCAGGTCTCTTAAAAGTCACAGATATATCCTGTACAGCGAACATGTTTGATCATCTTTCAGTGACCAACTTTCAGAAAAGCCCTGCTGGGCACTTTGCTCCTGAAACAATACCAGAAAATGCTTCTTAGAATACATATGGATTTATAGATACTAAGTAGAATGTAGCTGCTCATTTTCTGCTTCTGAGCTGGAACAAGCTTACAACCCTGGAGCTCTAAGTAAGTGTTTGGAAATCAAAATATTCCTGTCAAAATGCGACATTATTATGCCTGACTTTCTAGAAAACTGGACTTCAAAAGCCAGCAAGATTAAAAGGAGGATGAGAAAGGCTTTTCCCAATGCAAAAGATGTGCAATAGGTGTGAATCACTGAGCTCTACAGTTGTTTCCTGAAAGTTCATCCATAGCCAAGCTTCACATGTAACTGAGCAATTGCTCTCTGTTTCAGCAGACCCTATGAGCAACATGGGCACTTATGGTCAATTCAAAGCCAATAATAGCAACAGAGCACAAGTCAGAGCACAGGTAATTAAAAAGGAACTTAAAAGCCCTCTTTTCAGCAACACTGAGTTTGTCACCCCTAAAATAAAGATAAAAATTTTATCTGAACACTTCCGTATTTTTTCTATATTTTTGCGCTACATTTTATGGCATAAAGCCTAAAATACTGCAGAAATGGTTCCTTGGAATAACATTCCTTTGAGAATAAAAAGGTGCTTCTCCTTTTGAACTATGTGAATGTCCCATTAAGATGCACTTTTTTTAGTGCAGAGAATTCTGAACATCCAGTCCCTATACATTACACGCTGTGCTGGGATTTCTGTGCCTCGTCTCCAGAGCATACAGCATGACAAAGTTCAATCATATGAATTCTGGGTTGCCAAGGAATGTAAGATGGGTTAAAGGACAGACCAAGTAGGTTCTTTGGTCTCTATTTCTAGTGAATTTCCAGTGCCTTTCCAGCAGATGTCTTTGCAGATGATCTACTACTTGTGATCAAAAAATTATAGGACCACTTGAGTAATGAGAGGCGACCCAGAATCTTAAGAGAATGACAAATTGTCTCTACTGGGAGAAAGTAGGATAGATAGCTTATATACATATAAGCAGAGGAGCACGTGAATTATAACAGACTGTCTGGAAGTCAGATGGATCTGTGGTTTTCCTGCCACATTCTTTGTTCAATGAGAATTTCTTCCTCTTCTTGGTGTGGACAGGTGTAGAAGTCCTTAAGGTTGTTAAGAAGTCATGTTTGCAGCTCTGCCTGCAAGGAAAGTTTTCAAGCATAATACATGATCTCAGGTTGGATATTTTCCCCAAACACTTATTTGTCAGTAAAAATAATATCTCGACATTTTTTTCTTTGTTTGGGAGTTGAGGAGATAAAAGACTTTGGGACTACTCTGAGCCAGTGAGACACACTCAGTATCCATCTGCTTGTGGTGTGGCCACTGTTCAAATGGGGAAGTCTTCAAATGAAAGCCTCTCTAAAGGCAAAATGCTTAGAAGTTTAACAGACTGCCAGTGGACAACAAAGTAAGAGCTACTGAAAAATAAGCTAATTCTGGGATTAGCAAGAAAAGAACAGAAAACTAAGGGTGGATCAAAGGAATTTCTGTCAGACTGGATTCAAAAAGTAAAGAGCTCTAATCTGAGTCACAGCAGCAGTTGTACAGTTCTGCAGTGAGAGGAATTGTAGGCTAGGTGAATACTAGACTGGAAGCGAAAAATCGTTCAGATGCGGGTGAACACATGTATACAGGTGGAAATAAAATCTGGAGACTTAGCTCAAGGAGACTGCTAGTTTGCATAAATAGAGGGAAGAAATGTGGAGAGGGAAAGAGGAGCTGGAAATGGAGCGTCACAGCCAGGTCTGTGTAAGCATCTTCTGACAGCAAACCCAGCCTCCATTCTTTTACTAAACTCTCTTCTCAGGGGGAAATAATAATAATAATAAATCAGAAAAACAGGATCCAGACACTGAAAAAGAAAGTATTTAGAAAGTATTTTCTCATCTTCAGAATGTGACATCTTCTGTCTGCTGTGTTTGCCAGTCCATCTGCAAAGCACAACCTCTTGTAACAGGCTGCCACTACTTCTTTCATATCTGAAGGTCCCTCAACACACAGATGTGGCAAGCAAGCCAGGTTTTGGGGATCAGAAACATCTCAGGAAGCAGCTGCTGATTATTTTTTTAGTGGTTGTTTTGTGGTGGTTTTGTTTTCTCTCAGAAAAACAGGCTTAATAGTAAAAGAAGTAAACAAACAACTCAGCACAAAAAAAGTTTACTTTCTTCTAAAATGCAATTCTGGACCAGCCTATGTCAGATCAGTTTCACTTTTAATTATAAATTAACTTTAAACTTTCTTTGAATTATTAACAAATGAATAATAGGAACACTCTGCAGCTTACTCCTCCACTGAAGGGGCAGGTGAATTGGATCATATTTTCACCAGCAAATGAAAGAAGCAGTAAAAATACAGGCAAAGACAGTATTGATGCAAGATCAATATTACTGCTTCAGAAGTTCATTTCATTTCACAGTTGTTTCAATCCTTATTCAATCTTATGATTTTAATTATTATAATTCTGAAAGTCCACTTCGTGTGCTCTATAGAAAGCTTGGAGTGAGCCAGCACCTTCTCTGTTAAAACTATCGTGGAGATAGTGTGCAATTGCTTCTGCATATCAGAGAAGAAGGATTTGATGAAGAGTACAGTTGTCTTCTTCATATCAAAAGTGTCTATTTCTTTATCAGATATTAGATTCCAATTGCCAATTCAAATTTTTCCTCAAAGTACTTTTTACCACTACACGTTTCTTTGCTAGTGATCTTCTTTTTTGACTTTTGTTTTTCTTCAGTGAAGAGGAAGGAGCAGTGAAGTGACAAAACAAAGATGTCATTTGTATATGACACATATGTTACAAGAACTTGAAGAACTCTTTAGTTCAAAGCCAAGCATTCAGAAGTCAAAAAAGGCCAGAATGAAAATTGCCTGGGCAAACTTAATCAGGCAATATGGTCTCTCCCTACATGAATGCACACAATCATTTTTCTGTTAGACTCATATTGTCACTTGGCTACTGTGCTGCTCTCATTAATGTGTTCTATGCACGACCTGCTTATAACTCCTTGGAAGGAAACTCCTTCTGGGGCTTTTCTGTTGATTCTTCTTGCTTCTTTACTCCACGGTCTAGGTTTTTCCGGTCTTTTTGTTCACACTAAACACATTCTTCTTCTACACAGTGTGTAACAAGGGTGAAGTTTAGATACTTTCATTTTCAGTTCCGCTAACCAAACTGGGACCAACAACTTATGACTAGACCTCACAGGAGGTATTATTTTCAAGAGGAGTGTGACTTTCATGCACCAGACCCAAGGAATATGCCCAACTGTTGTAGAAAAATTTCGTGTGCACAGTGTGGTACTAGGAGCTAGGAGGAGGCTGATCATGATGAGTAGGGACAGGTTGTTGAGATCTACAAAGTCTCCTAGCTGCATATAAATGAAATATTTCAGAGGTGGATTAGGGCAGATATTTATGAGGTGTGTTCCAAAGACAAGTTTTAAGCCTTGTTATCAAAGTATAGAACTGTGAAGATTTCCAAAATGAAACACTGTAACTATTACCTTACTTTCAGACATGGTTGATTTATTTCCAAGTATAAAATATGAAACACAACCTGAGGCAAAATTTTGGCCTGGAAAACTTCAGTCCTAACTCGGAAAGATTAAAAGCAACTTTAAAAGCAAGGTTAAAAAGAGTTTGATTATAAGAAAGATCAAGCAAGCTTAACCGTAGATAATACAACTATCTGACTTGCCAAATGCAGAGATCTTCTTACAACTTCTTTAGTGGCAGGTAGATAATTCTTTTCTTATTTGTTTCAAAGTGTGGTGTTTATAAAATAAAATTACATCCAAATCAAACAGATATTTCATAAAAGCAGGTGACTTCGGCATGTTTTTCTAATTCCTAATCAACTCTGCATTAACTATGAAAATCCAAAATCAGATAGGTGTGTCCAGTTATCAGGATGTCACAGATTTCCAGAATTTAGTTCGCAGATCACAAAATATTGTCTATTTCTACATTGCTACAAGGGTCATCAAAGCTCTGCAAAAGTAAGGGAGACCTAATCTGTGCCCTAAAGACAGTGCTGTGTAGGTCATCCACAGTTATCTTGCCAGCAGGTGAAGTTCCTACCTTACAAACCCATCTCAGTACATCATTCTAATAGAAAGGGAGAAGGCTGCTTGACCTGCCACTATATTTCAGTATCAGTATTTATATCATCTGTGTAGGTAACAAGCCATTTGAAAATCTGGCACCTCAGCTGGAAAACCAAGTTTGGCTGACTACATTATGTGAATTTAAACTCACAGAAATTTCATTTGTCAACGTCTGCTTCTATTTTTCTTTGCCCTAGCAGATTTTCTTGCTGTTTTCCCATTCAGCATATGGAGTTTACTGAAATACCAGGGTGGGGATTTGTTGGTCATAAGTAAGTTGCATATCAGCCAGATCGGAGTATTGTGCATGCTGCTTGCTAGATAATGGCTTGCTCTCTTCCATGTTTTTATAGATCAAGCAGGCTTTCCTTTCTGATAACAGTTAACTTCTGCAGGAACCAAGTAATCCTTTGGTCATTTTTAGCAGCAAGGTCCTGTGGTCATAGGCATCTATTGCCATTTCTTCTTGCTTACGTAATTTTCAAAAGGAAAAATGTTGTCCTGGAGTCTCAGCGCACTAGATTTTACCATTTCATGGCCGTCACTCAGAAAGTCCTCATACAGCTCTGTAAAAACCCCACAGGGGCAGAGCCAGTCTGTAACATAACACTGAGAAAGAGAAAGGTCTAAACTGAAAAGCCTTTACAGCATAAAACTTGTACACTTGAAGTGTCCCCTGTGGGGAAGAGAGCAATGAACAAGGGATGCCTTAAGATAAAGCAGAATGCTGTTGAGTCAAACATTGGTGACTGTACTTTAAAAACACACAAGGAAATGCCTGAATTTATTTCATATTATTCCTGCTTTAAAGACATCTGTCTTTAAAAACAGACTTCTGTAGGCACAAGATAAAAATACTTCCATTTTCAAACAGCTATGCACCCTACTCAGGAATGAAGAAAATGCACTTAGTTGGTGATGACCTACATCTTCCAAATAGGAATTTGTAAAGAAAAGTGCAGGCCAAAACAAATACAGGTTTAGATTTTTTGCCCCCACTTGCCCATAGATTATCAGAGTCCTCTTTTGCTTACTCAGCTAACAAATTAAAGTCAAAAGAGAAATTTTGTAAATAACTGTTTTATCACTGACACCTACCTCAGCAGTGTTGGCTCAGACAGGAGCTCTCCCAGGCTCTAGTGCAATGCTTAGTCTTATGCTACAAAATGGAGGTATACCTCTAAGAGAGCCTGCTCTGATTAGTTTACTGCCAACATTCATGAACCACAGCCACAGAGCTCAACACATCCTCCAAGGTAAATTGAACCTACTGGGGCAGTACAGACCTACCTAAATGGAAAGCAAAATTATTGCATTTTTTTGAGGAAACAAACTTCTCAGCTTCACACATTGTATACTTAATATTCTGTAGCAATAAATTCTAGAAGATGTCAAAATTGTCAGAAGTTTTTCATCTGTGTCACCCTACATGTCCTCAGGATGATACAGTAGAAAATGATTGCACAGATTGTGTGTGTCCTAGGAGGGAAATTTTCTTTGGCCACTCCCCTGCCAAGTATAGATGTAACAAAAATATTGCTTATTACAAATATTTCTACTGAGACAGTTTCCCAGACTGCCAAAAGATTTGTAGCATTTTTCCCCTTGAGGCTGGTTCATGTACAAAAACATCTTAATGCAAGCAAGATAGATGAAATGCTTTTTCTATAACAAACGTATATTAAAAACGCCTCATATTCATAAAAGCATACATACTAATTTTCCAAGAGGAAGAGTTGATTGGCACGTGCCATTTATCTTAACAGTGAGTGCTAATGGCATCAGTCTTTTGCAGAATACAAATGAAGCAACCTCGCACAATACAATACTTATGCAATTAATAAGATCACCTTAAAGAACATAATATTTTCACCTAGCTCATAATCAATGCATTTTCTTTAAAACACATTTTTTTATATGTAGAAACAAGCTGAAGTATATATACATGCTCCTTGATAAACCTAGGAGGAAAGAACATCTTTAAGAAGAAGTTGTAGTTTTGCAAAGAGAAAACAATAAACAGCCTCAGAAGTGCATAAATTTGTCATCAGTGTGCGTTTTACTCTACAATGAAATGTCTGAATTATGTAAATCAGAGTGGAACGATACTGTAACACATCCCTAGGGCACAAATCACGCCATCAGCTGTTTCACAACCAACTCTTCTGTAAGACAGCATGGACCACATGGCTTTACCCACTTAATATGGAAGTCTAGTATGATGCAAGAAGCAAACAGTGCCTTTATATTCTCCTTTTTCCTCAGTGGCAGCCTATGCCTTTGCCTTTCCCAAGAGTATGCTCACTCTATTCTCCCTGTTCTGTTGGGTACCAATGCCCACCCGTAACCTTGTCTCCAGATCTAAGAGCACACATCAAGAGAGGCATATAGTGCAAGTGAAATTTTTATCTTAGCCTCATCAATTCAATATTTACGCAAGACAAAACACATGCAAGAGCATCACCAAGAACATACCAATGAACATTATCTCTGGTGTACAAACAAGTATGTTTATACTACTGAATTTGTGTGAAATTTCAACATATTGTGTTGAGATTCTGAAGTTGTGGAAATTTTCCTCAGAAGACTGCATTTAACACCTTTAGAGCCATGTGTTCAAAAATAAGAAAGATGTTACTTTATCCAACAACATAACTTTGAAGTAAAGTTCCATATTTTTAAATGCAGAGCTCTGATTTTTTTTCTAATTCCATTATGACTTTGCCAGGGTACCAAATTCAATATTTCACAAATCTCTCTCTCTACCTATGTGTTTCTCACATTTGACTTGTATGGTATCTTTGTATTGGATCAGGAACAAAGGTTCAAATCTGAATCCTGCTTGAACTTCTGCAGTTCAAGTGCCTAGCTTATGTTTTGCTGTTGATCTGTGTTGCAGAATCAATCACAAGAGCACAACTAAAAACAGACAGCCCAATTCCCTCACATGCCTGCTTTATAATGTACAATAAATGCGCCCAAACAATGTATGTTGGATATGCTGTTGATACATATATTTTTTAAAATCCTTATTTTATTCCCCCCCCCCTTTTTTTTTTTAAATCTCAGGGAATTCCTGTCATTGCTCAGATTGCTCTGAATGAAAAATTATCACAGATGTAAGAACAGCCTGAGTACACATTGCCTTTGATAGCTGATTTTATATGAAGTATGTGACAAACATACTGCCTACAGTAAGTACAATTGCTTACCCCCTAACAAGAACAAGATGGGTTTACACTTTGACAGAAGGGAAATAAAGAACTTGAGTCAGCTCCTGAAGCAGGTAAACTGTTTTAACAATCTCACTCAAAAAGGGAGACAATACAAACATACTCTGCGGAGAGGTCCAATTATTTTGACAGAGGGAAAGAAAACCCTAACTGAAATCCTCCTTTACTTATAGAAGTCTGTATTATTTAATTTTGGCTCATATCTATAAAGGCCAATCTCTGGCAAACAGGAGGGGAAAGCATTGGGTTTGTCTGGTTCTGTGCTCTGAAACTCTTGACATTTGTGACGTAGAATGATTGTGACACCCTGAGCATTTTTTGGCAGGTGTTGACAGTTCTATAGTAACTGGAAACTTAGTAAGAAATCCAAAACTTACATAAACATAGTCACACAAGTCAGACTTCTTATTCACTCAGTAGCATTATGACTGGAACCGTTCATTGAATCTGATTCTTTTTTTTTGCTTTGAAAGTAGCCAGATGAGTTTAGGCTCCCTGAAGTTGTTGCAAGACAGAAAGATGAGACTGTATGATGAGGTGGAAGGGGGCATTACACAACCAGAGTTTAAAATTACTTCTAGCCTTCCTCACTGAGTTTAATTGGATCCTGAGAGCAAAATATTTGTAAGGTAGTTAATTCTTCCTGTGGCATAAGGCAACTCTTCCTATATTCTTATTTTATAACTACTACATTGTGCTGGAAGCAGCAACTAAAAGAGCTTTTACCATTCTTTACTTGACATAAACTGCCAGAAAGCAGCTGCAAAGTTTGTAGCCAATAAAAAGAAGGATCTCTACAAATGATTAGCCGTTTTCAGTAGTCTGAAAACGATTTTACGAGGGGTGACTTTTATGTCCTTTACCACTCTTTGTCCTACCCACTTTGGAAAAATAAACAAAACAGGCATAGCAGATCATTCTGATTACCCTTCAGATTCTCAGGTATCAATAGCCATACACATACCCCACTGCCTTAGTCACAGGAACAAAACAGTGTTTCTGCTTGCTGTGTGAATGAAAACTCCAGCCAGCACCTCTCTTTTTGAATTGAGACTGTGACAGTGCTTTTCAATCTTGGGACACCATCCTCCTGTTCTTGAAAAATGGTTTCACTATTGGCTGCCTCTCACCTCTAGTTTTGTTCCTTTTTTACTTGTTCAGTCTGCAGACACTTGCCTCTGGTAACAGTAATCTAAGAGCAATTGTGTCTTCCTTGTCCCTCACTTAAATAGGAAAGCTAAAATAGTACTTCTTTTTACTCTGGTAAGTGCCAGAAAATAGTCTTGTCCCTATCACTGTGTTACAATCTTGCTTCAATAAAGCATCTAAGAAATTCATTTGAGGGACAAAGACTAAGCTTTTTTTTTTAAGCTTGTTTTTATTCAAGGAAATTTTTCACAGATTTCTCCAAAGCCATTACCCCAACACTGGCGCTCATAATTTCAGTACAGGCTGACTCATTCCCAGTTACATATTTGTTTATATGCTGTCACACACCTCTTCAGAGAAAAGGAGGTAGGACTCCCAGCAAGCTTTTCATAGAAACTGTCATCTCTGCTGAGTTTCTCATATCCCTAAGAATATTGTCCCAGTAATCTTCTTAAAGGTTTGATATTGCCTACCTTGTGAATCAAAGCAGTGTCAGCCTGATGGAGTTGTCCTTCTCTGAATGAATGAATGTTGCCTAAAGCTGTAAATTAACCTTTGTTCCAGGACATGCTGTATAATGACTTGTTGATTCAAGTATTTACAAAGTGCAATCTGTAGAGATGTTAACTAGTGTCCTTGTGTTTCTGGTTCCTTCTGGAGTCAAGCTGTTACTGTAATGTTGTGATAGACATCTCTAGGAAAAGCTATCAACTATTTTTTCAATAACATATGTAAGGTTGTTCACTTCCCACAGTGGGGTAAGCATTTTAAAACATTTCATATGCTTCTTGGAAAGAACACTAGTCTATATTACTTTCATTTAAAACCAGGAATCTTAAGCTTGGGAGAAGAATGAATAAAGACAACAAATTTTTCTCACAAGTATGTTAGCATGACATTGAAATGACTTTTATGAGTACTTTGTAGTGTTTGCCCTCTTGTCCTTCACCCAGAATAAGGATCATACAGAATCAGGTGTCGGTTTTGTTTGGGATCTGGCTTGGTTTTGAAACACGCAGATCTGTTGCTAGGTATTTCTGCATGACAGAGTGCACATTTAAAGAAGTGCATCATATGCATGGAGATGAAGTGGCAAACTCTAGAATTCATTAGGGGAAATCTCTTAAAGGGCAAAAGAATAAAGGAAAACAAAACCTACACTGACATTGGCATGAGAAGACACAGCAGCTACCAAAATTAACATCAAACTACCAGTACATCAGATCCAACATTATCTCCAAAAGCTGCTGTAGGAGACACTTTACAGGAAAAGCATTCAAACTTCACTGTTATCTGAGATATGTTTCCCCTCTGCTCTGGTAACGCTGTCATTGGATTCTGAATGTTGCCACACAGCACATTCCCATTGTTATCTGTCTATGGACTGGCTATCCAAATACTTGACCTTCACACACAAACAGAAGTTTCACTGATGGCTTCTTAACTATCATCTCTACCAATTATTCTAAATGCCCTGAAGTCAAAACTGTCCTTATCACAGCACTAGCACTTCCCATCCACCAGCCCACAGGATGGTGTCAGTGGCTCTCACATGCCTGTCTCCAGCACTGCTCCAGCCCTCTGGGAAGGAAGCAGTGCCTTGGACTGTCCTGTGACTTTGCTACCTATGGTCACTAATGTGATCTCTGTTTTATGCAATGTCTGAAGAGGAGAGACTTCAAAAAAATAAAATAAAATAAAACCTGCTGGTTTCATTCTATTCAGTATTTTATGAAAAACTTCCAAAAATGGAATCAAATCAATCTTGTACTGACAGGTACAATGCCTCTTCCCAAATCAGTACAAAGGTGAATCAATACTCTGAAGCAGTAGCCATTTGCTCATATCCATATCTCAGTTCATTATCATTTCCCAGTCCTCAAATCTGTGTACTTCAGCTTGATCTTACATACCTACCAGCAGGTGCTGAGATAAAGTTCTATGCCGATCAGCTGTATAACACATACGAAAATATTTTCCCTCTTCTTTGGCTGATATGAGAAAGCATCTTCTTTCTAGTTTATGATTCTGTCCATCAAGCATTCTGGACAAAGAGATGACCCAGACGAAAAAGCACTGCAGCCTTTCCTTCTCCTGGCTTTCAGCAGAAGTGACCCAAGAAGCAAGGTCTATCCTGTAGCATTCCGACAACAAAAGCATTTTGTAAGACTTCTTGTAGAAGGAGTGTGCAAACAAAGTCTTGAAGTGCAAAACACCACAAACGTATTTTATAAACAGTATGTTGTAAAATCTTTTCTAAACACAAGGAAGGTACCAAACAGACCCTTACAAAAACAAGCGAACAAAATATTCAGAAATCAAATACTTATAGAAAAGGAGAAATCAAAAACAATACAGATCAATGACTTACACATGTACACAACCATATAAGAGAAGTAGTGCATTAAAAAAATACGATGAGCTTGTTCATTTATCTAGTGATTTTTAGTAACGTACTTATACAAACAAACATACAGAACCTAAACTGTAATAGGAATTCCATTTTAATTGTCTATATATGCAGTTAGAAATGCAAGTTTGAAAAAGAAACTAATTAACTTGTTCTGCAAAAAGTAATGTCAGGTAAAGATTATATTTCACGTGTTTATGTCATAATGAATGACTTTTTTGCCCTGCTAGTTTCTCCAGGTAGAAGTGTAGATGTAATTGTAAGCACCATTCTTGTAAGTGTAAGATCAAATACTTTCATTTGTTCTTTAATATTCCAGACTACATCAGAAAGCAGGCATAAAAATTCACCTCCACTTTATAGACAAATTAGAGGAGAGGAGAAATGCTTCCCTTCCAGTCATATGACAGAGCAATGTGAGGGTTGGGAACAGAAGCTCTGTTTCCTGAATAGATGTCTTGTTCTCTCTCTATTGCACTATGCAACATCTCTGAGATTCATTACTATCACTGTTGCAGAACATGTGCTAGCAGGATGAAGATCTAGTTTCTAAGACAGAACACTGAAACTTGCCACAAATTTCACATAGAATGGCCTCTCAAAAACAAAGGTGAAAGTATTTCTTAAGAATTAGAAAAAATATATTTCCTCTCTGAAAAATGAACTCTTAATTTGAAGCTGCTACGTATTTCTCTAAGAAAAAAAAAGAGAATAAATATTTTCCTGAACATAGTCTTTATTTGTTAGTTGTGTCGGGCTTAGTTAAAAACTTTCAGCTCATTGCTCAAGAACCGTTTAGATATTGTACTAAGGGACATGGTTTAGTGGGTAAATACTGGTGGTAGGTGGGCAGTTGGGCTAGATGGTCTTGGAGGTCTTTTCCAACATCTGTAATTCTATGATTGTCTGAAAGAAGTTATCAAAACTGTTGAGGACTTCCAAGTAACCCTTTTTAAATACAAGTGGCATACTTCCATTTCCAAGCTTACTGAAGTGTTTACCTGATACAGTCACAGTATTTTTTTTACTATATTCTTTTTTGTGTTGCTTTCCTTTCCTTCAAAAACAGTGAACAACAAACTCCTTCACCATATTACAGGATATACAGGACAAAACAGAGATACAGATGAAGATAGTCACTGAGGAATTTTTTAGATTTATGTTACTGATTGATATCTGCAAGATAAAAAACATTCTCCAAATGACTGGTTTTAGAATTAGGTAAGAAAGAAATAAAGATGTTTTTCTGGCTGCAAAATAAGCAGGCAGGAAAAGCTCTGGCTTTGTGCAGATGAAGTGCTTGAACTGGCAACTCCTTACAATACTTCTGGAACAAACCTGAGCTGCAGAGAAGACTCCCTGCAATTAAAGGCATTACACACTCTAATAAATAGAGCTGCATATATCATCACTAGTGACTGTCATTGAAAAAGTGTCAACAGTGGAAAAGAAAGGGTTCATCACCATGGAGCGAAAAGAATTTAACAGCTGGCAAACATTTAGTGACTCAACTTCTGAAGGGGTTAAGCGAGAGGATTTCTAAGTTTTAACAGATTTCTAAGTTTAAAATCTACAACCTCTTTTGTGTTTATTTTTATTAACGTATTTTTTTTTAACTCCATCGGTTCAGGTTTATTGGTCATTAAGGTGGACATCTTCCAGGACTGACCACACAAGTTCAGTTACTCACACTCTCAGGATGATTAACAAACTAACAAGGTTGCCCAATTACATATCACTGTGCACCACACTTGTGCTACAGTAAGTACTATAGTTCTCACAGCAGATGCAGAAATTCAACTTATCACTGAATGGAAACAGAAAGTCACATTGCTAAAAGGCAATAGGACTGGAAGTGCCCCTTCCATTGCCACCTACAAGCGGGGAGATAAAGTATCTTCACCCTCCCTTTACATCTGCAGCCCTTCTTGCTTCCCTAGTTGGCCAGAAGTGTCAAACAGAGGCAAAGGTCAGAGCCTCTCCCTCCTTACAGCCTAAAAGCCCCATTCCCATGAAGTTCATCTTGAGATCTCCGAATATCAAATAATCTCAGTGCTGGTAAATGCTCTCTAAAATTCTGTTAATGTGAGCCTCTAAAATTTATCTCATGGGATCTCTGATGGATGTATACAAACATCTCCAACACTCTGTTGATCCTCAAAAGGATTTTGCTACTGTAATAGTCTTAATATTATAATAATAAATAGGTAGTTTCAAAATTTTCAGCTTATATATTACAATAGGAAGATTTTTCCTCTTTCAATGTGATTGATGAATATCTTTTTTTGTGTTATACAATTATGGTGACATTTAGAAGTGCCCACACAACCAAACACAAAGAGTAGAGCTGTCCTGTGTTTGAATCTCCTATCAAGGCAACACATCTATCCCAGAGAATGAAAAATCTTCAGTAGCCCTGGGTATGGGTTTCTTGCTCCGTATTGCAAGTAGACATGAACATATCAACAGCAGCAGTTTGGTGCTGCAGAATTTTTGCTGTTGTATTTCCTTGCCCATGAGGTTCAAACAGCTAGTTAAGGATGCAGATGTGGGTTAGTGCCAAGGGAGTAAATCAGTTCAACAGAGAAGGGAGAGACACTGGGATATTCAGTAGAATCAACATCATTCAGTGCTGCTCTCCTCTTGAGGGATACAAACACACATGCTTTTCCTGCGCTAGCTGAACCATAACTTTATGTTATACTCCAGGATAACACTTTAACATTTCCCCTCAGTTGCCTTGTGAAATATTTGAACTCTTCAACAATTACTCAGTTAAAAAAATATGACACAGTAAATTCAAACTTGAAGCTTATTTATCCAGTCATGTTTTGGGCTATGAATAAAACATATAACATAGCATAACATGTTTGCTGTCTTAAGCGTTAACTTGTTTTTGAACAATGTATCAAGCCACCATTTGAGCTTAATCTGAACTTCTGAATACCATTTTAATACAGACATAGCTCATCATCACTTTCAATAGAAAAGAAAATCCCAACCCCGAAGATCCTGAGATGGATCTATTGCACCAGTTATATACATACACATTTTATTTCCTTCTCTAAATTCAGGTTGATCTATGAGACAGGGCTAGCTTGGTAACTATGACCTTATTATACATCAAGATGACATTTTCATCTTCAGAATGACATCATATTAGATTTACTTGTCTGCTTTCAAGAAATATATTTCTATGGCTCTTGGTGGTTTTCTTTGTATTTAAAGTACTTAGTCAAGCAATATTTAATCAAATATGAATTAATTATCTCTCTACTTTGTATCTAAATATTCTGACAAATTAGACATGACGAAACACTTGCAGAACTGTTTCTATTTGCATTTTACTCAGACGTTAAGGCTGAGAAATCTGAAGCTTAGTTAACGTATGAAGATGAATCAGAGATGTATTTGCATATGCAGAAGCCAGCTTTCATACGTACCCTTACTGAGAATTTGTCACTATTGTTTTTCTGCTAAAATACTGAAAATGTGTAATCATTTACGAGCTTCAAATGGCCATCCTTGAGGAACCAGGCATTATTACTCTGGCTCCCATTGCAAGAGTGGGATACAACCATAATAACCAGTTGTTGCTCAGATCACTGCTGCAATGAAAACTGGGATCATATTTATTTGTTTTCAGTGAATTTACAAATCACTTGCAAATCTAACTAGATTAGCTGTTAACAAGTGTTCCACATAAATCTCATGCAATATGAAAAAGGGTTGTTTGTTTTCTTTTTTTGTTTTGTTAATCTTCAACTTCCTTCTTTCTTTTATGAAATGATGCCAAATATCTGTTTGTTTAGCTGCTTGAATGATTCTTTAAATTCTGCTTTTAGTAAACTTTGCACATGGAAATAGTCAAACACTGAAGATGATTGTATCTGTGTCACCTCATATTATCTGTGTAATACATATATCATTATATCTTTCACATTCTACTTAACTTGAAAATAAAGCATCTTTATCTACAAACTTTGCTTCATTACTCCCCCTCTCCAAGTAATCTTTTCCTTAGCTTTTACTGTCAATGTCCAAAATGAAAGAGAAATAATGGAATGCCTCCTACTCAGTACAAAAGGTTTCTTCTCTCAGATGTCTAATCCTATTCCCAGGTTATTTGTCGGTAGGTCAAAAGGATAAAAAATGGAATTTACTCAACATAGTCCATCAAAATTTCAGTACAGTCAACAGATCAAAGGACATGTCAGGTCCATCAACAATAATCCCATCCTTCTTTCACCTGTCATTCACTTTTCAAATCAAGAATTATATGTTAACTGTAGTTTTATAAGTAGTTAAATTCATTTTCTCCCACAAAAGGTCTGTTATAACAATTCTGAGTTGACAGTTTCGTCTAGGGTCTTTCAACTATACCAAAATTCATTTCTAAAAGACAGGGGGAGGGTGGAGGTGGGGAAAACATGAAGAACTACTATTATATCATATTACGGGGACCAGCTGCAACACAGAAAGAAAGGATGGGGATAGGATCACCAAACTGTTTTTCATTTTTGCTGCAATTAAAAACAGAATGAAACTAGTGCTGCTGAGAAAAGAGGTGGGAAGGCAAAGAGGACACTAATAATACTGAGGATTTTTGGTGCCACTTAAAAATAACTAAAATGAAGATCCGAAAGCAGAGTTTGGGTGGGACTAAGAGAGGGAATGTTAGTAAGAAACAAGAAAACTGTACAAGATGAATAAGGACGGTAAACAGGTACTTCATATCCCTTGCAGAAAGGGGAATTCTCAGGGATTACCTGTATGAAGAACACTGTTGCTTCCCAGGATATATCTTGCTATTCAGGAGGTGGGTAAGAGCACAAGCAGACCTTTCTGTCCCTTTGCCTTTCCCACAGCACTTCCTTGACTGTGGGGCTCAGAATTGGCCCAGATGGAAGCAGCGGGATTCAACAACAAACATGACCTGAACTGAACCTCTGTTGTGACATATGCAGGTACAGCAGATAAATAAGAATGTACTGCCTCTGTAAAGGAGCTACTGTTGATCTATGTGACTTGAACACACAACAGAAGCACCCACAACGCTTCTTGCACTCTAGCCCCAACAGGGAATGGAACATTCCTGCCTTTGCCTTTCTAGAAATCTCTGAAGAGAAAAAAATAAAAAAATAAAAATAAATAAATAAATGAAAGATCAGTTCTTGTCAGTGAGGTTAAAAATGACTCCAGCATGTGCTGGCTTTTTCTCTCCAACACATCTTCTAGACATCCCTACAATTTGGGAGAAATAGCCAAGAGGGGTATGAATGAAAGGAACTAAACTCTGCTACTTCTTATTTAGGTAAGTGGCTTCAGCAAGAGAAGTTGGCATCCTGTTAGGCTAATATGTCCCTCCCTGGAAAAGACTACCCAGGACGAAAGACTGGAACTAGTCTCCTTTCACTGCTGTCAGGTATTTATGAAAGTCTGAGATACAATGAGGGGAGTTCAGCCCACAGAATTGCCCAAAATCAAGGTATCCTGCTGAAGACAAAAAAGCAGCATAGAGATGGAAGGTAAGGATACAGGTAAGGATAACACACAGCATGGAAGGCAGAGGTAGCTTAGTATTCACAGAACTTCCTGTCTTAATCTCACAACTGTTTACATCCATAATGGTTCCTGAGTTACTTTTTGGAAGCATTTGCTCAATGTCGACAAAACCAGGATCTCAGTTCCTCATTCTCTATCATGAAGAGCAGTTACACAAAGCTTGGCTTAGGGATGCTGGCAGAAAGTCCTCCTTACACAAAACAGTGGTGCTTTGAAGTGATTCTTCATTTCTCCTACTGGAATCCTGGCCAGAGAGAAATGTGGGGAGATGATGCCAGCTGTCCCACCATGATTCTAGTGGACAGAAATACGGAGCAAACTGCTCTGAGCCTGAGAAATTCACTTGGAGAATCTGCTCATCTCTTGCTGAATACCATTCTGTCAAAACCTCTGTTGCTGGCAAATTTCCGACACTTAGCATAGCAGTTCATAGAAGAATGGAGAAATTCAAAATTGGGATTGTATAAGCAAGATGAAAGGCAAGCTGCTGACACTTAGCAGTTGGCAAAAGGATAAAGATGACCTACTTGCCAGATCTGTAGGAGGGAATCGTAATTTATCAACCTGAATAGAAGACTGACTAATGACTTCCTTTATATTTCAGAGTTTTAAGATTACGGCACTGGCTCTTGGAAAGCAACATCACGAGAACCTGGGATCAGCTCTCACTGCCCATATGCCACAAATGCATGTCATCTCACCATTCCAAGAAAAGGCAGCTACTTGTGCTGTGCAAAAGCACAACTCTCAGGAGGGCAGTTTGTTTTCATCTGAAGAGATGAAAAGCCTATCATTTCTCTTGGTAGTTAGCGTCTGTTGCTGCCATCTCACTGAAAAGTTACATGCTCGATTTCCTGAATTCATCCACCTCTGGCTTGCAAATATCTTTCTAATGATTTTGCCTTATAAAGAGCTTTTTAATGCCTGCCCTTTTCAGGACAAGCTTATGCACACCTCTTAAGGCTGTAGTGTCCATCATTTACACCGCAGTATTTTCCAGTCCTTCTCCCACTTTTTTAAACTTTTTTTTCAAATTCACTTCCTTGTTCTTACTGCTCTTTTTAAAAAAAAAAAAAAAATTATTTACTGTCAGTTTGGAAGCCACATTATTGTATCTTTTGTCTGTCTCATCCTGAAACCTATTACAGCACTGTGGGCTGCCAAATCATTTCCTTATTTGTCTGTATATATTGCCTTCCATGGTCTTAAAGGAAGAACATTCAAAGGCATTTTTTATGTGAGTACACATCAATAAATTTTCAAGATTATTCTGCCTGAAGCCTTATCAACCTACCAGTCTGATAGTCACGTTTATGCTAAGCAAAGCAAAATTAGCAGATCACTGTAAGAGCTTAAAACTTGTAAGTTCTTAGTTGTACACCTTGAAAAAGAAAACATAACAATACAGCTGAGAAAAACATGTAGACAGTAGTAAGAAATTGAGTAGATAATATTTTTTTAACACAGAAAAAAAATGATAAATTTAAATATTATTAAATATTATTAAGATCAGAGTTAAATTTACTCATTTTTTCTTTTCAAATTTCTAATTAACTCAGCCCTTAAATAGAAGATGAAAAGGCATATGGAAAAGCAAATTAATGGAAAGAACTCTCTTCTCTTCGGAGAAAACCCTCTAATGAAGTCTAAAAGCAGTATATTTCTTTTCAGCTATAGTACAATTTTAAGTCATCAATCTGATCTTTCATTTGTTCTAATTGCCAGCATTAACTGACTTTTTGGAACTGCTGACTTCACTGAAAACCCTTCAGTAAAACACTCCCTTGGTTTTATAAGCAAATGGAATCTGAATCCACATCTGGACCAGAGCAGCAATTAACAAAAGTCTTGTAAACAAGTGTGAGACAAGGGTCTAAATCCACATGTAGGAAGTAGATAAAGTATACAAAACAGAAAGTGAGGAATCCTTCATGTGTATATGTTATGATACTTTCTTATAATGTCATGTTCTTTGCAAATGCCTCTTCCACACTACATCTCACAGACTGTAAAGTAACACTGAGCAGTAACTGAAAATGAATTGGGTTTGTTTAGTCTGCAGAAGAGAAGCCTGAAGGAAGACCTGATAACAGTCTTCAAGTACAGAGAGGGTTGCTGCACAAAGCAAAGGAATAATATATTCTTCGTGTCCTTGGAGAGAGGACAAGAAGAAATGCACACGAATTACAGTAAGAAAAATTCAGTTTGGATATCAGGAAAAACCCTTTTATCTGTAAGAATCTCTAGGTGTGGGAATAGATTACTCTGGGTGATTGTGAAATCTGTCAAGGGGAGCTGCAAAGGAGAGGTTAGAAACTTGTTTGCCAAGAGGGGCAAAGGTATAGCTGAATTCTTGAGGCTGACTATAGACTACAGAGCCTTTTCGAACTTTTGCCAGATCAATTTTCAAATTTGAAATATATATTTATTCATGAATGTGCATAAAGTGAGTGCAGTAAAAGTATATATTAAAAATTATAATGTATTAGAAAGGCATGATATTACTGTAACACCTGCCTCTTACTATTAGTTGCTATTGTAGAATAGTGTAATAGCCAAGGGTCATAATTACATTATAACTAATGTTTTTCATGAACATATTTGACAATGCTAAAGCAGTAAAGGCACCAGAACCCTTGGTTTCATACCATTTACTTGCATATACTCACTTATGAAGTCTAATGCCTCCCATAGTCTACTCTCTCTTGACAAAGCTCAAAAGTTCATAATGAGGAGAAAAAAAAAAAAAAAAAGAAAAAAAAAAAAGCATTGCAGATATCCAGACCAAATAACTTGTGAATGAGCCCCTCTCCCACAACCCGAGAACAGAAATATCTATGGAGCTAAGCCACATTTCCACATGAGTCAACTTTTAAAGCTACATGCTTGATTTTGCAGTCTGTACTGAGGTATCATTGTCCAAATAATGAATACAAAATCCTCTGATGCAAAAGCTTTGCTAGAAGACTGTAAAATCAGTCACTTATTGTTCATTTTGTAGCATTGTAGTGAAAAATTAAACCATTTTTCATTTCTCCTCAAAACCCTCGGCTTGTCTTACTGCTACATTTGTACTGGCACTATTGAAATTTTCAGGACTTTTTCTCAGGAGCAATATATCACACTGACCAGCAGCCACCAAGCAACTTTATCTCCTTCTCTGTTTCATTCCAAAGTCTTTGCATTTGAACAGAATTTCTATAAAGTGTCACAGAACCAAAAGTAATGCATGCATAGGCATACTAATACCTTTTATTTGAGGTTCTCAATTAGCTTTCTTTGATGACAATTTGCTCCTGGCATTAGTATAAGCAAGTATGGTTCCAGTTTGGCGAATGGCAGTTTTGTAAGAACAAGAACCGCATTATACGGACAAACATTTGGTATTATTCAAATCTTATGTAATTTAGAAATAACCTTAAGTTAAAATTGCTTTTGATGCCTTAGCTGGTCACTCCCATAGTATGATGTAACTTTTCCTTGCAGAAAAGTACACTGAAAAAGTAGAAGCAAAGAGAACCAATTAATGGCTGCATACAGTCTTCACCATGTGAAGATCAAATTTAACAAAACTGAAAGTCTTATATATTCCTATACTAAAACATATACCTGCTACAATGTGACTGGTTATATTATCCCCATATTCTTCCCACTGAAACTTTTTACAATATCAGAAAATACATACTTGAGAAGAATTTGGTTTAGTTTCTAACATCAAAACAAAATCTAACTGCAGGAAACACATTTAGCAACGCAGCCTCATCTAGCATTTCAAGAAACCTTCCTACTTCAACTTCTCTGAGCACAGCTGTTTATGCAGATTTCCTCACTCCTCATTTAGAACACTGAATCTGTAAACAGAGTTGGTAGTAGGCAATTTTTAAGCTGTGCATTTATTTTTAAGCTGTACATTTCAAATGGCTCATACACCTTGCTGTGTAGCCACTCAGTGCTATCAAATGCTATCATAAACCAACTTTCCCTTCTCCTTCCTACTTTCTTTCTTTCTTTTTTTTTTTTTTAAACCTTGAACCATTTTCGCTACTTACATTCAGTATGTGAGTTTCGTTATACATGCAGGGGGTAGCTCAGTTTTGGCATCCCTAGTTAAGTGATTATGAATATCAGTTCAAATTTTGAGTAGCTTCAAAAAGTTTCAATTCTTTGTGAGCCCATACCTCCACGAAATAGATTTTTGGCTGGGTAACTGACCTTCATGCATTTGTCTTTGTTTTTTAACCTTTGGGTCTTTGATACTGTTGTCTGTGCTTTTGCCAATTTTTAAAACAATAAAAAAAAATTGGATGGTCCAAAAATTAAACAAAAAAAAGATATTCACAAACTATGCCTGGCTTGTGCTGTGTACCATGTGAGTCTAGCACAAGTTTGAACTTATAATCTGAAGCATAAAACCATCGCACTAAGTAAGGAAAAAAAATGTGCTCACTGTTTTCAACCAAGTGTGGATGGACTTGCATATAGAAGCATTTCCTGAGTACAGCTACATAAATAGGCCAGCCTTAGTGTTGCTATAGAGGAATAGTCCTGGCTGATTTCAGCTGGAAAAGTATTGGAATAATTATTGCAAACTGTTCTGGAGGTGATTTTCTTGCCAGGACGGATATCGCCAAGAAATTAAACTATATATTCAAGGATTTTTTTTTTCTTTTTTCTATTTTCACACGGAATCACACAGTACGGTTATTTGGAAGAAAACTCTGGAAATCATCTTGTCCAACCCCATTGCTCAAGATCACCCAGAGCACATTGAACAGGATCACCTTCAGATGGCACTTTGAACACCTCCAGGAAAGGAGACTCCAATCAGGAGCCATGAATTTGTGGGTGTTAAGTTTGCCTAAGTGATCTCTAACCAAATTCTCCTCAAACAAAGGAAAGTCTTCCTTTCCCCAGCCTTTCTCTTTTGTCTCTGGGGCCTGAGGTTCCTGAGGCAGCAGGATACCCCACTCCTTTCAGCAGCTGGCCAACATTTTCCCTAGCCTCCCTTTTGCTATTAATGTGTTTGAAGAAGCCCTTCTTGTAGTCCTCTATGTTCCTTGCCAGATTTAATTCCAGATGGTACTTAGCCTTCCATGTCACATCCCTGTAAACTCCAATAATATTCTTACATGCTTCCCAAACTGCCTGTTCTTTTTTTTTCCCCATTCTGTACACTTCCTTCTTCTGATTTTTGCCAGGATCTCCTTGCTAATCTGTGCAGACCTCCTGCATCCCTTACTTGACTTCTTACTCAGAGGGATGCACTGATCCTGAGCTTCCTGTTTATTCCTCATGCTGTATGCAGTGGTGTTTAAAAATTTCAGAGAGGTAACCAAGCACACAGGTTTCCTAGGAGGGGTATAAGTGGCTCCTCCATAGCCATGTTCCATACATGCTTCCCCAGCTGTACATACCCATTGGATGCATCTCAACTCAAGCTGCATTTTGCTGACTACGCTCTCTAAAACTCTTCATTTCTCCTATTTTTCCTACTTTCTTTCTTTTTGTTTTCATTTAGAAGAGTACAGATGTTTTCAACTTGTACTCCATATTCTCTGTCCTGCAGCAATTGTACAGCCTGAAGTAAACTATCATAACATAGAAAGTGAGTTACTGTTACTCTGTAAAGAAAAAGAAAGAAAGAAAGATTTTCACAAATCTGAGAACTGCAGCAAAAAGGACAAATCTGTACTCAGAAAAGACACAACAAAATAACAAAAACTTCTTTAAAATAGTGGTAATACCATCATTATTGATCTGCTGGCTAAAATTCTGTATACTAGGTGAGCTACCAGCGGTCAGTGACAACACATAAAAAAGTTGTTATGCTCATTAGTTTTTTGATAAAAATATGTTCTCTCTCTTAAGAATGTTACCGTTGTTCTTCTCTTTCTGTCCTAAAATGTACGAATTTCATGCTGCTGAGCAGCTGTTCTTTTCCAGCCTCCCAAAAACTGGCTATGTTTTTCCATTGAGTGAAATAAACTATACATAAACTGACGTACATAGATATGGTTTGTATCTCTCTGGGAATTAGATCTTGAAAACTGATTGCAAGATGTGCTTTTAGTGCCATAAACACCCACCAGTTTTCCCTAAATTACTCAATCTTAGAACTATGGCACATTGTTTTCAGGAAAAAAAATGCTTATTGAGCGTATTTTACATTTCTTTAAACTGATTATATGCGATCCTCAGCTGGATAGTTAGGAGGAGGCAGAATGTGTTACCTCATTTGTGAAACAAGATGGATTATTAATGATAGAACCAAGTAGAATATATTACATTCTTCAATCCCACCAAATATACATACACAAGGGATAGAACACATTAGGAGATGTGTGGGGAAAAAAAAATATATAATTCCATTATTAATTCAACAAACCTAAGTAATAACATTTTTCTGGCTGATGTTTTCAAATTGCACACCTTGAAGACAAGAGGGGTCTCTTTTTTTCCAGGTACTGAACAAGTACATTATCTCAAAAGAGCATATTCTGCATCCTTCTGTAAAAGAAGATGAGGCCTACAGTACTTCCCACCATCTATAGACTAACACACAATAGCACAAACCAATTGATGAATTCCTGGTTTTTACATTAACAAACCTCACTGCTGAAGCTAACTTTCCCCTCCTCAGGCACAATATTTGCCAAAGTGGAACATAACACACAGAAAGCTAGCCCATTAACTCACGCATACTTTGGTTTGGGGTACTGAAGTAGTTAGTCTAGTTCCATCTTTGGAGGGACTCCTCTCCAGGGCATACGGATGCTGTCTTCTCAGCAGCCTGCCTTGTTCAGCTGCTGAACTAAGAAACGAGTAAGCATTTTCCAGCTTAGTCAGCTCATTCCTGTAGATAACAATCAAGCTCAGAGGTCACCAGTGTTTGGGAGGGTCTCTCCTCCTGGCATGCAAGACTAGCCTGAGACTGTTGACAGAGTTTAAGTGCTGTAACACATGCTGTGGTGCTGAGCTGAAAGGAAAGCTAATCAAATGGGCTAGCAACACAGACAGGAAAGTGTGAATTTTACACTAGAGCGATCAATCTCTCCTTCTTACTTTTCTCCGTATTACTTCAGAGTTCCAAAAGGATTAACCAGACCTTTACCTATGGACTCTCCTCTGTGGCTACACTCATATTTAGAGTTATATTTTTACTTTGCCCTATACTTCTCAAAGGATAATCTCTGATTGACCCTTGACCTTGAGGTAGGGAAAGTAGTTGGAAAACATGTGCTGGCACCCTCTCTTGTGGTAGCACATCCTGCATGAGGAAAGCTATCACAGATCAGGATTTTAGAAACTGTGACTTCACAGCTGGAAAATGCACCAAGAATATCCAAGAACAGCATTTCCAGAGCAAAGGACTTGCACCACCTGACCAGCCCCCAGAACAATCATAGATTCACATGGTGAGCACTCTAACCACCTTAAACATCCTCCTCCCACTACCTTATTCCTGGATCTCAACCCTTCACTCTTTTCCCCCTCCCCCCTCATCAAACACTCTTACCATCTCCATGATGCTTCACTCTGTTTATATCCTCTTCTAACACTTGCCTTCTGTCTCTGCCTTTGGCAAAGTGCCCACAGCTGCAGCTCCAAACCCCTTTGATCACAAAGGTCCAGCCCACTGCCCCAAGGAGTTTCAGATCAGTAGTTGCCTGTTAGGATTTAATGACCACCTTATCAGGCAGGTCTTGCCAAGCCAACCTTCACTGACAGAAAGACATTCCTGATGTAGCAGTTTTCACAGCAGTAACTTCCTAATGACTTCATGATCTGAGTTTACTGAGTTCATTCATTCAAATGTCCACATTTGGAATAAGCTATCCAGGTTTCTTTCAGTATCCAAACTGGATTCTTATCTTGTACTATTTGACCATCATGAGGTCTACCCTTTTCACTTCTTGCTTCTTAAAACTAGTGAATGACAATATAAGACAACTGCCTAATAAGGCATGAGAGCAGGGGAACACAACAGCAAATAATTCTGTTTAAAGAGTGAATATTGATAGTATGTAAATTCATGTCAAATATTCACCTCAGTTTTAGCAAGAATGACATCTTGCATCTGCAAAGCCTTTGAACACCCTTTACCTAGAAGCATGAAATGAAATCTCCGTCTCAGGTATACTTACCCGCTCTTCATTGGATTTTATCTTATTGCTCTGTGTGATGTATCTAGAATTAAAAGATGGATGTGCTATTTCTTTCAAACAAAGTTTTATTTGTTCTAAAAATAAAAAGCAGTCTGCTCTACTTCATATTATCTCCGTCAACTGAATGAAATTTTCTGGCTTGCTTATTCGCTAGGACTTTAGGTCAAATTTGGCATATATTTATAAAGAGTGTTTATCAGCATAGGAACTTGCCATATTGGGAACTGATTTATCTGTTGAGCAGGGCACCTTTGTGAAGCTTTCTGCCCTAAGCAAAGCAATGACTTAGTTTTTGACCTATTATCTTTCAGGTAATGTTGTACATAGCAGATTTCTCCTGGTTACCTAATAACCTAATTACAGCGGTTACTGACAGAATGTAGCAGATTAACTTTTAGCTAATCAACTTCTTACTAGAGATACTAGTTTTGATGGTAGAGCTGGAGAATACTGACAAAAGAAGACAGCATTAAAAATCACCATTGAGATTTTTTTATGTTATGTTCCTAACAACAGTTGAACTGTGGACAAACAACTGATTTGTCTGTTTAGCTTCCTGCTTAGCTTTTACTCTTTCTAATCCTGAATGATGTCCTATCAGCCTTGGTCAATAGCCCATCTTAGCTCAAGAGCTCAGCTTCTCAAGTCAAGATTCGTGCTCTGTATTTTGATGTTTCGTTTTGGCAAACTATATGTTTATTTAGTTTCCAGGCAGGCACGCAGGGTTGAGATAATAAGACCAAAGAACCAATTTTCCTCAGGAGAGTTGAGCTATCATTTACAGATGTGCTCTGGGCTTTTTTGATCTCACAAATTCAAAATCCATTCTTGTGAAGAGCAAAATAAAAAACACTGAGTATGATTCTGCTGCTGTCAACATTTTCTTCCTTTACTTTTGCAACACAGACACAAGCAGAAAAAACAATGGCATAGCTTTAGATTTGGGATTAAGGCAACTATGAGGCACCGTGGACATGGCTTGGGCTTGCAATTTCTGGAATTTGTGGCTATATGAGAATTAAAATTTTTGTTTGGAAAGGCTGACAACAACTACGGTATATTTAGTTAAAACACCAGAATGAACCTATTTCTCAATTAAATGCTTAGACTGACATTCCTTAAAATGAAAACCACATGTCTTTGTAATTCTAATATATCCAAATCAGGGCCTGTTTCAATGAATAAAATCAAATTTCACAGCCAGTAAAAGTAATCCAATTAATAACAGTCCAATTGCAGTTTTACATACCTGTCTTTTATGAATAAGAAGACACCTTCAACTGCTCAGAACTGGAAGAAGGGTGCTGCATACTCTGCAGGTTTATCAGCAAGGTGGTCTCTCAAAGGACACCTTTCTGACTGTCCTGATGTAGAACAGAAGTAATCCCAACCACAGGTTTTGGGGACAGCACCCTATGGAGATGCTACTCATAACTGCTTTTCATCTTCTATTTGTAGCTTGGATCTGTATCAACCAGAGAATAGAATCCTTTCCAAATTTACAGTTCTTCAGGGGAATAAAAATGGTTTACAGTTACAGGAAAATATTCTTCTATAGAGACTACTTTCAGCTGAAGAAAGGACAGGATAAATGATGTCATCAGTTTTGTCCTTATAATACCTGTAAAATCATACACTGCTCAAG
The DNA here is from genome assembly GCA_030625065.1 of Alectoris magna. Taxonomy (NCBI): domain Eukaryota; kingdom Metazoa; phylum Chordata; class Aves; order Galliformes; family Phasianidae; genus Alectoris; species Alectoris magna. The sequence goes on along the minus strand of CM060562.1, from coordinate 80,187,572 downwards.
CATGTTTGTCCCAGAATGGATGAAAGCCATATTTTAATACAGTATGGAAGAGTGTAACTGACTCATTCACAGCACAGGTTTGATGAAAGCTATTGTTTATCAATTGCACCTTTTTGGAAAAAAAAAAAAAAATACAGCTGATGTTCCTTTTGGCTGAGCTTATCAAGATATTTCTGAATTAATTGCATCAATAGGCACCAATACTTCCATGATAAAAGTGTTGGCTGCTGCTGTGGATGTACTGATAACTATCAACGGCCAAACACTGCCCCTTCAGTACATCTTGGGCTTCTTTTTGGGGCTGTGGCAATTTAAGGTTAACACACAAACATTTGTGTGTTTTTCTGCATGCTAGATATTGAGTCATTAGTTACTCCAGGGACAACAAACAGAACTGACTCAAGTAGCTTAGTTCACGTGGCCTTGCTTGTATTTTCTTAGGAATTTTTCCTGGAAAGTACAGGCTTCCTAATGCTTTTCAACTTCTATCTTTCTGATGGATTTGCTCCCAGAATAAGCTGTCATTTTCAGATGGCTGGGTGGAAAATTTTCTGTGAACCTGCACTCGTTTTACTGAGGTATCTGGCCCGTGAAGACTTTTCAGTAGATCATCTGTTTGGGAATTCTTTGTTTTCTCAGAGCTGAAAAGAACAATTATTTCTGTTATTCATTTTTGTTGCCTCACCTACCAGCTAAAGACCTGTTCTAGCCTCTTATCGCAGACTTAACAGTGCCTTATACTGAATACAGAACAAGATGATTCTCTGACAAGAAATTCTATCTTCCCTGAGCCAATAGAAAGCATTTGCCTGTCTATATAATAATTGTTTCGTATTTCATGATGTCTTGACACAAATACATATTTTTGAATTTATTTCCATTCATTGTGGAACCCATTCAGTTACAAAGAGGTTACAGGACCATGTTTCCTGGTTCAACATGTTGCAGTGCAACAGTTACACACAGAATCACAGAATCACAGAATGGTAGGTGTTGGAAGGGACCTCCAGAGATCATCAAGTCCAACCCCCCCCCCAAAGCAGGTTCCCTACACCAGGTAGCACAGGTAGGCGTCCAGGCGGGTCTTGAATATCTCCAGAGAAGGAGACTCCACAACCCCCCTGGGCAGCCTGTTCCAGTGCTCCGTCACCCTCACCATGCGCACATTCGTGCGGAACTTCCTATGCTCCAGTTTCTGGCTGTTTCCCCTTGCCCTGTCTCCACACACTGCTGAAAAGAGTCTGGCCTCACCACTTCACTCCCCACAACTTAGATATTTATAGACCTGGATCAAGTCCCCTCTCAGTCTTCTTTTCTCAAGGCTAAACAGACCCAGTTCACTTAGCCTTTCTTCACAGGGGAGATGCTCCAGGCCCTTCACCATCTTTGTGGCCCTCTGCTGGACTCTTTCCAAGAGATCCCCATCTTTTTTGTACTGGGGAGCCCAGAACTGGACACAGTACTCCAGATGAGGCCTTACCAGGGCAGAGTAGAGGGGAAGGATCACCTCCCTCGACCTGCTGGCCACACTCTTTTTAATGCACCCCAGAATGCCACACAATATTATCTACTCAACTGGTATCTTTTCAAAAGCACTGTCCATGCTTTTTATAGATCTAGAGCTTTAAATTCAATCATATACTTTCAAGTACACATACTATGTGTACACACTAAATGAGACAGTGAAATAGCATTCCCATTCCTGTAATACATAACATTATTTTTCTCTTAATTGGAGAAAGCTTTTGATTCATCTGCTGGTTGTTTCCCCACAGCGTTGTTTTTGGTTGTTTATTTATTTATTTATTTATTTATTTTAAATACACATGTCACATTATTCAGAGCCATGTTTTTTATTATTTCATTATGAATGGTCAGATCTGAGAATCTGTGAAAGCCCTTTGAAATATGAAGCTTAAATACCCTTGAAAGCATGGATGTTAAAAATAATAGTGTGTGTCAACATTTGGGAAAGATGTTCTTCCGAAGGAGAACAGCCCGGCTTTGACTTGGTCTGCAGAATCATTTTGCAGTGCTAGCACTGACAATAACTCATGATAGCAAGTGCTTTCATTTTAATCTTCCTTTGTTCTTGTTTCTAAGAATAATGAATATGTACCACACTCATGAAAACTACTTGGATTAATGGAAACGAGACCCATCAAATTCTAAATGTAGTCAGTGTAATAAGCTGGCAAGGAAAATCTGTTTTACTGTATTATGCACAAATGTTCACTGATGACAAAACATACATGCCAAATAAATATTGATGACAAAAAAATACATGCCAGCTAAGTGACACCATAATGTGTTCCATTTGTGCCACTATACTCAAAAGATAACATTCATCACCATCTTTTTTTCACAGTCATAGGACAGAGGATATCTTGAACACTTAGGTAAATCATAATCATAAATATATTGCCTCTGTATTTTACCTTTTCTCTCCTTTTATTATTTTTTTCTGTTAGTTTGTTTTTCTAGAACACACTTATTACAGAAGGAAACATTTATACATTTATTTCTTCTTTCTTTTCTTTTTTCTTTTTTTTTTTGGCTGCCATTCTATTCAACTGTTACCACGCTTTCTGCAGCTGATAATCCGAATCACTGTTTGTCACCGAACATTTGACTTTCATTGCTCTCCTATCTAAAACACTTCTTAATATACTCCAGCTATCTAATCAGAGAGTTGATTGTTCCATGCCCTATGAATCAGGTGACTTATCATACATCAAGAATAAATAATTGAGAATAGGGAGGATTCAAAATCAGCAGCCCATGAGCAATTGGTAAGAAAAAAAATGTCTAACTTATTCAGTGACACATTGCAATTAATATTTTTTCATGTTTGATACATTTGCAATTTTTTGCGAGTATAAACAAGTGTAAAGAACATTAATTTGTAATATAAAATTGTTCCAGAGGGGATGCTATCTACTGATGTTCAAAACATGTGCAGGAACATAAAAGGAAATGTGCATAAGGTTCAGGTAGAGAATACTTCTAGTAGTGAAAATATATTTTTTGTTATTTTTATTCCTTTTAATTTGTGATATATACATATATGCATTCTTTTTCTGCCGTGCCAGGTGCACAGCAACAAAGGTGTTAGCTTCCTAATTTACCAAAATAGACAAGGTATTTCCTGAACTGGCAGCAAACCAGTTTAAGAAAATTCCTGTGACTGGGTGTACAGCAGCAGGGCAGGATGTCTGCTCCCCTCTACATGGCTGTCAGTAACCTCTTAACTGAGTGACTGATATTGTTATCACGCCAAAAGTCTCCAATCTCAATCAACTGAATCTGTATGAGCATACCAGCAAGGTGACTGGTTGAGGAATAATGCAAGGACTCCAAATTTGGAAGCAGAAAATATGCAGATTTAAAACAAACAAGGTACTGCACTACTGTGTTAGCATTTGTCCTATCCAAAGGTGCAGTCGGGTAGCCGTAGAAATGAGGAAGGTAAAATTGTCAAGATATTCAGTCTCCCACTAAAATGTTAGATGCTAAGGGAAGAGTCTACTATCACTAGGACTGCAACACATCAAAGCTGTTCCAGGACCTTTAATAAACTTCATAAATGGGAGGTATGTGTGCCAAACGCAAGGCTGAAGATGATACCAGCAAGGGCAAGACTCTGACATGTTTGAGAAAGTGTACAAGAAAATGTGATGCTGATCTCCATGAGAGATTAAAACCATCTCAGTGTCTCTCTCCTGTCTGATTCTAAGTAAGTTTTTGCATTTGAGAAGAGGTCTGATATATTGCCCACATTTACTTGCAAAGATTTGCACTGGTAAATAAGAGGTGAGCTTAGCACTTCTCAGTTCACTGTTTTCTTTCCAGGCATACAATATTTCTCCATGCCTCTAGGGTTTTTCAATTCCTATTCTATAGGACTGACAAAACACTGAGAACACATTAGGAAAATTTAAAAATTCTGTCAATTTTGCAGGAAAAAAAATATAATTTGATGATGATACTTTGCTTAGCACTGCAGTTTCAACATTTCTGTGTAATCATAGATGGAAGAGACAAGGAAAACATCAATGCAAGAGTCACAAAAAAGACATATCATGTTGGTTAACAATACCAAAGCAGGCAGAGGTAATTAATGTCTGTATTTTATCCTTTCATTTTCTTCTTCATTTCTTTCTTTTCTAAATTTTAATATTTTTCTATCCCATCTCTAACTGTCCTTGTGTGTTCCTTGTTGCCATCTTGCAATCAGACACAGTTTATAACAAGGAAGAGCACAGAAAATAAAAATTGCAAATATAACCAATATTAATGCTTAGATTATAAATTGCCCAAGAGCAATTTTAATTACTTGAAGACTTAAAATGAGTACTTTCAATGCTTGCCTGAGAGAGTTAGAAGAGTTATATACAGAAAAGTGATGCAAATTGTACATTATTAGCATTCAGTTTTTATTATGATCTCTTTATAAATCAGTTAGAATGAACACTGGAAATTTTGATCCAAAAGAAGAGTGTTAAATTTTCTTTTACCATCATACAGGCCACTTTGAAAAGAAGCAAAGTAACAAAATACCTTAAATTATCTCCCATGCATGGTTATGAAGACAAGATATGAGTCAGAAGGAAAGGAAAGACAAATACATGGGGAATTCATGAAATATAATCCGAACTCTGTAGCTGACCTTGGTAGGCTAGACTTAACATTCCTGATCTGGAAAACACGTACATACCTGAGACACTACTTCAAACACCAGGTGTTTTTACACTTGCAAGTGTTCCTGGCTGCTTCCTTGCATAAGTTTTTCTATTCAGGAACAGTATTCCCTTTTTTAAACGGATCTGTGAAGAGTTGATCAAGTTCAACTCCATGTGTATTGAACTCATTATAATTGTAGATACCTAATGGCAGAATCATTTGGTCACACACATAAAAAATTCAAACATCTATTAATGTGGAAGGTTATCTACCAAGGAAACTCAGTGGATACTGTGAACTATTTGACAAAATATTCTAATTAACGTAACAAGGAAATTAATGAGCACTGTGCACTTGTGGAGTTTCCTTTACTTCTCAGTGAGCTGGCACAGGAACACCAATTGCACATATTCTCCAAGTTCCGCACATCAAGCATCTGAAGCTGCAAAGAGCCTTCCAACCCAACTAGCACAGCTACTGAGAGCTTTTTAAGCCTTAGATCTAACAACAACATCATAGAATTACAACAGACTCCAGGAATTTGTGGAAAACTGCAGGTTCTGCTTTTCTTTTGCAGCAGTTTAGAACTGGTGGGCACAGCAAATGGCCACAGAGAAGCCATTAGCTGTGGGAAATCCTATACAAAGTCCTGGGCAAGCAGAATATGATGAAGGATGGAAAGATTCTTTTTCCCAATATTTAGCTTGGAAGTAGTTTGGGGGCAGAAGCATATTTTGCACACATTATGTGATCTCATTTTAGCCTCCTCTCCTTTAAGTAACAAGATCCAAGTGTGAATTAAAAACAAAACAAAACAAAACAAAAATTAAAAAAACGTTAAAAAAGGTTCTGAATCACCCTTAATTATGGAAGGAAAAGTGTGAAAAAGTGTAAACTGTTGTAATTACCTGAAAACAGTTGGGAAACGTCCATCACCCAGACTTTGAAAAGGATGTTATCTATCTGCAACCCTGATGTTCATCTCAGACTACTTTCTAAAGGAATCCAGTAGCAGAAATGTTGTCCTCGGTCTATGATGTATTCTGCAAAACAAACAAACCAACAAACAAAAAAACCCTCTCTTTTGCAGTGTTTAGCAAGTTGAAAGGCAGTACTAAAATGCATTTCAGCACATAGAGTGATATTTTAAATGATATCTACTTGAGGTGCTAACTTCCTTTCATAGTCCTGAGGAAAAAGCTGTATATCTAAATATACATTCTACCCCACTCTATATTTTTTGTTTTCATATGGTTTACATGAACCAGTATTCCACAGACCAGAATCCACTCCTTTTTTTTCTTAATTTACTACAAATATATCTATCTGTAACCAAGTTCAAACTGAAACATGAATTTTTGAAATCCAGATTGTAGATAATCAATTAGAAAGTTCGTAAACGTCGTCTTTTTATCACATGTCCGAGAGGCAAACAACATTCATGTGACTGAGAAATCTAAGACTCATTGATATTTTGTCCTTTAAAAGTATCTCTCCTGTTTAGAATGAATGCAGCTTTTGAAGATCATGAATTCTTTTAGTGCTCAGTGATTTCAAATACTACATGAATCCTGTGGCCATGTAGAAGATAAAGACACATATATACATACTTCAGAATATACTTTAAAAACAGTTTTGAGCACCTCACTGTAAAAATCTTGGGTTAGTTAACCAGATAATTATTTTACAGATGAAAAATAAAGTATGCTAAGAACATTCCACAGAACAACTAAGCTCACACAACAGCTCACACATATTAAGCCAAGACTGGGGAGAAGGTTCATAGAAAAGAATGACAACATTTATTAGGATGTAGTAGGTCAGTCACACAGACCCTCTTCCTGCAAGCTGAGGGCTATTCATTACAATACAGGGGCCATTGCTGTGGGACTGTCTAGATTTGACTGCCTCAAAAGACTGTGTTGTCAATCCTTCCTAAAGAGATCATTGTCCCTCTAAGGTAATATGATAAATTTTAAATTAATGTGGTAGATAAGTAAGTATACTGTACTGTTTTGGGTCAGAAAAAGAATGCAATTTTCCTTTTATAGAAAGAATGATTAAACTACGTGCTGTATTTTCTACAATTATTTAGTTAAAAATCATTATTTCTTTGTGACTAAAATCTGTGACACTGAGAAGTACCTTCTTCTGAAGTAATCCTCTTTGTTTTCCCCTCACCTGTAAAATCCGTCTGGCATTTATGTATAAACATGTCCCAGCTAACCGATTCTTACTGTTTTATAAAGTACTACAATTCATAGTTACACGTGCCTTTGCTTAGATTAGTGTGTCATGAAGCTAGAAAGCACTGTAGGGAAAAGGATTATTTTTTATTTAACTTTTTGGCAGCAATGAGTTTAAACATTGTGACTCAGAGCACCATGGGATCAATAAAAACACATTTGTCTCTCCAGTTCCTTAAAATGAACTCTTATACTACTTTCTGCATTTCCTGTTTGCAAGAGAGGGAAGAGATTCCTAAGCAGCAATGGGGAAAAAAAAATCTTGAAACTTTTTAAAACTTCTTTGTAATTATAGATTGAAAAGCTTTTGCAGCTTTTAAAGAGATGTAAGAAGATAACCCAGTTTGAGTTGATACTGACATAGGCCTGGAGCTTGAATGAATTGCTCAGAAACTATTATATATAAGATGTTTTTGCAGAAGAGAAAATTACAACTCTGACAAACACATTGCTAAGAAGAAAAACAGACTAGCTGCTGACTATTACGATCTTCTCATAAATGATAAAAATTAGGGTAATTTTACTTGAATCTGGAAATGACCCTTAAGCCACTTATGCCTGAAACACAACAAAGAGGATGAGAATTAGCAGGTGTTACAGTGAAATACAGTGATGAGGCATCCCTGTCCTCAGAAATCTGCTGTGAAACTGAAGTTTTGTGTTCTGACCTTTTATCCAAAACTTCTTTCTCAAATCATATGTGAAGATATGACAGCTGTATGATATTGAAAGCATAGTTTCCAAAGTAAAAGTACCAGAGAGTCCACTTATGGCAGAATTGAGGGGCAGAAGTGTTGGATTATGCCCATGGGATGTGATCACCACTGATAACAGACCGTACCTTAATTTGGCATATGGGTTGAATCAATTTACACACAAGTCTAAACCTTGAAAGGCAGAAACCTGTGGGATAGCAGAGGATATCCTTTCTGATGTAATATGAATTTCCAAAGAGTAGGAGTAAGTGTGGCAATTAAAAATGATATATCTGCCTCTAGCTGAATGTATGGACTTGTTATGATTCAATGATTTAATCTGCCCTTTCACCAACACTGCACTTGATTGACCCTTTGGATTCTGGATGTTGGCCTGAGTCTGATGAGAGAAAATGTTGTGGAACTTGCCTCACAAATGTCAGCTCCTTCCCAGCTCCTTTCCACCCTCCACAAACTGAATTAACTCAGAAGATGTACTTAGTTACTCAGCAGTTTTGTTGTTTTAGCTTCTAACCACCCTCTTCAAGATTCAGCAGAGTCCATCAGGGGAGGTTTTGCAAAATAGCTTATGTAGCCTTGAAAGGAAAGTGCAGAGCCCAGCATTGTAGAAATACTCATGACTCAACAAAGCAACAATAACTTAATCACTTGTGGTTAGAGCTGAACAAGTACATTGTAATGAATTATTGATTTATTTCACTTTTCTGCCTACAAGATAACCTGAAGAAGATTAGTCTGTAAACAGATCTGCTTCTTTCTAGAACTGTTATTATTATCTTTTTTTTTTTTTGCATGCAAATGCTCATCTTATAATTTGCAAGGAGGAGTTATGTGGGTGTTCAATATTTGACAGTCTAGCTGTAAAGACTAAATGAGATACCAGTAACTCACATACAATGGTTTCTTTTACCAGTCTGGATGAGTCTACAGGCTCTTCCAAAACAAATATGAACATATGCAAATGGAATAACATGAGATTATTAAAATCCATTTACTTAAAATGTAAACTGTTCGAAGATGTTAAAGGGGAGTGAAAACTGAGTAAAATTCCATAAAATTATTTTTTTCAGTATTTTACCTCCATTTAACCAGTCCTAATTAATCTTTTGTGGTGTAAAAATATTCATATAAAAAAAAAAAAAAAAAGGATATAAAGAAAAGGAAAAAAAGGAAAGAAAGAAAGAAAAACAGAAAAAAAATAGGAAAGAAAGAAAAAAGGAAGAAAGAAATAGAAAGGTATTGCTGACAAAAGGCCTTTGTGAAAAGTAAGAAATATTCAAATTTAAAAACACACCCAACTCTGTTCTGGGATTCTGGAAAGCAACTTTCTAAGGTTTGGCAAGAGAATACATTGATTTCTGTCAAATTTCCAAAGAAGTAAACAAGGCAGAAAAAAAGATTATGTCACAAGGAAAAGAAAGAAAAAGAAAAAAAAAAAAAAAGGAAAAGTAAAAAGAAAAAGAAAAAGGAGAAAAAAGAAAAGCAATAGTCTGCATAGTCTCAAGGGATGGAAAGATGTCAGATGTACAGAACAGAAAAAGGCTTGAGACCCAGACAAGGTTGAAGGAGTAAAGGACAGATTGGATCCTAAGTTTATGCTGTTGTAACTAGAAACAAAATCTGGCCCAGCAGTTTGTGGAAGTCTGCCAAGAAAATTCTTGGCATCTTGACTTAAAGATGTAGGTGGTTAACAGGAAGATTAAGGTCAAATAAGGAGAACCTCACTTGGCCTTGGTTCCATCAGATAAGGTAGCCCACCAGGCAAAAGGCAGTCAGATTTCAAGATTTAAAGGACTACTCTTCATTGGAGTTTAAGACTCCAACAAGCAGAATGCTACATTTCTAGAATAAAATGAGTTATTCCAAATACAGGCATTTAATCATTTTCTATTAATGTGCCAAGATACTGAATTAAAATAACTGTTCTCATGGTAAGCTGAGTTCTCTCTCCTTTCCTCTGCCAAGCGCATATATATCACATAGATGAAGCTTGAAAGAGAAGTGTTTAAGTTATATCATCCTCATTGTTTGATTTCGCTTGCAATCTGTGCAATGTGCAATGGGACTGAGGTGCTGAGAATATATTGGTGGGTTGATCAAGAACCACTCCACAGGTGTGAGTACGCAGTATGAGTAGCACAGATAAATGAGATTTCATGGATCTTTTCTCCAAGACTTCTACAACACATACGATGGATTCTCATTCTTCTATTTAAAAATTAATAAATAGTGTAGGGAAAAGAAAAAAAAAAAAAAGAAAAGAAAAGAAAAGAAAAAAAAAAGAAAGAAGAAGAAATAAAAGAAATAAAGAGAAGCAAAGAAGAAAATAATGTATATAGATCAAAGGACTAATAGAAAATCTCACTAAAAAGCAAGATTTGTATTTCACATAGATCAGCAAGTCAAATTAAAGCCTAAGCTCTCCTGTAATCCTATTAACCTGAGTTAAAACTACTGACTTCACATCTGGATTTGCTTCAAATGGACATTAGGACACTGCTAAGTTTCATAGCTATTTCATGAGTCAATTCTACCCCCCCAAAAAATGTCTCTGGGGAAAATATGATACAGTATGGAATTACTGTCCTACAGAATGTACTCTGGCTTCCAGTCACCAAAACTTCAGAGAAGGAAATATACTACTATAATTTTCCTTTCATGGATGCCAGAGTACAGATCACCAGCAGATAGTCAGCTGCTTTTTTGTTACTCCTATTAAGCACCTTGCCCAAGAATGCTTTGAATTAACACCAGCCTTGGGATGATGAGAGGTTAGCCTCTACTGAATTATTTCCTTTCTGTGTCTTGAAATAACCAAAGAGGGAGTCCTTACAAAACATTTATCTGGCAAACTAGGATTTCTGTGGACAAAGCGATATAGAAATAGTCACCTATGGGCCTTGTACTTAACTGCAGTGCACATTTATTTCAGCAGGATGCAGCCACCCCAGCTGATGGTTGATTCACTCTCTCTTTTAGTTATAAGCTCATCCAGAAGCAGTCTAAGCTTAGAATGCACTGAGTTCTATCCTGCAATACAAGGGTCATACACAAATGATGCTGCTCTCTGTGATGCTGTAAAGCCAGCAATCATTTCCAGAACCTCACCCCTTGCAGCGAATTATCTATCTGCTTATTCAAACCTCCTCAAACAATGCCTGTCCAAAGTACTATTTAAGAATCTCAACTATCAAACACATCAACAAATGTGTAGACCTCATTGTACTCTACAACTTCCTGAAGGGAGGTTGTGGTGAGGAGGGTTTGGCCTCTTCTCCCAGGCAACAAACAGGACCCAAGGAAGTGGCCACAAGTTGAACCAGAGAAGGTTTAGATTAAACATAAGGAAAAACTTTTTCTCTCACAGAGTGGTCAGGCACTGGAATGGCCTGCCCAGGGAGGTGGTGGAGTCACCGTCCCTGGCAGTGTTCAAGAGGCATCTGGATGAGGAGCTACGAGATATGGTTTAGTGGCTTGTGGTAGCAATGGTAATAGGAGGACGGCTGGATTAGATGATCTTGTAGGTCCTTTCCAACCTTGTGATTCTGTGATTCTGTGAAATCACAACCCTCTGCCCATAATTTTAGGTAATTAAACAGGAGCCTGCTCATCTTTACAATCCCTTCAGCTGAATAATTTTCTTGCTAACTAACCCTGCCTCCTAGGTGAACTGGTGAGGACAGGCACTGAAGTGTCTGTGCAGTTCTGCATTAAGAGCAGGCTTGCATCTCCCCAGCTAGGAGCATGGTGCCAATAGCACATGATGGTCACATACTTCGGAGAGATGCTTCCCCTCCGTAGCCCATCCTCTGTGGATAAAACATTCTTTGTATCACTGCATATACTTTTTCTGCAACATAATAAAGAGATCACTTCAAGAAGTTACAATTGTGTCACATGTTAATGCTTCCTCTTCACAGAAGATAAAGCAGAGAACTCAAGTGCTGCACACAGTGACAAAGCCCAGATACTTATTTGCCAAGACAGTAACATTTTTATTATGAAATCACTTCATTTTGGGAACTTTATTTTCATATATCGCACTATGCAGGCGGTAGATGTCCTTGCCTCTGTTTGTTTGGGGGAAGGGGTTCTATGGAATGGCTGATTCTGTAGTATTATTAGTGCCTACTGTCTGTCATGCAAGGACTCTTTCATTTAATATCAGCATAATTCAAAAGGAAGTTTATGCGCAGACTGAACAGTTTCTGTTGAAATGTTCAACACCTGAAGGGGAATGAAACATTCCCTGGGTAAATACAAGATCACTAGCACAAAGTATCACAGAAAAAGAGAAAATGTGGGGAAAACAGAAAGTTCAGTACTAAACCTTCACTACTACATTTCTTTATGCACAAATTATGTGTGGGGTTTATTTGTTTGGGGTTTTGTTTGTTTGTTTGTTTGTTTTTAGGTAATTTACAAAGAAACCTCTTTGTTCAGCATTAATTTTAATAGCTCATAATATTTGGATAAAAAGGAGGGTTTGGGTTGTTTTTCTTTTCCTTTTTTTCTTTTTTTTTTTCCCAACTGAACTGCAGAACTGTACACAAGCAGACTTTCCAGAAGTAAATATTTGAACACTTCTGTAAGCATCAATTCATTTTTAAATATCTCCCAGTACAGGAATGAGGCATTACTTTCTTTTAAGTAAGCAACATATTTTAGATTCTGATTCTACAATCCACCACCACCACCAAGAAAAGTTATCATTTAACAAATACTTCAATTGAAAACCAGTAGAATAAAGGGGGAAGGGGAGGGGAAAGGAGAGGGGAAGGGGGGGGGGGGAAGGGGAGCGAAAAGGGGAGGGGAAAGGGAAAGGGAAAGGGAAGGGGCAGGGAAGGGGAGGGGAGGGGAGGGGAGGGGAGAGGAGAGGAGAGGAGAGGAGAGGAGAGGAGAGGAGAGGAGAGGAGAGGAGAGGAGAGGAGAGGAGAGGAGAGGAGAGGAGAGGAGAGGAGAGGAGAGGAGAGGAGAGGAGAGGAGAGGAGAGGAGAGGAGAGGAGAGGAGAGGAGAGGAGAGGAGAGGAGAGGAGAGAAGAGGAGAGAAGAGGAGAGAAGAGGAGAGAAGAGGAGAGAAGAGGAGAGAAGAGAGAAGCTTCAAGCTTTGGTTCTTCAAAAAAGAAGTAATGAGGAATGAAATTCCCATGTGTTCTGATCTTTGCTTTCCAAAGGAAAGAAATCCTTTTTTTTTTTTTTTTTTTTTTTTTTTTCCTTAATCTATTTGAAAAATAACTTTATGTGATCATCAGGCTTTGCTAGGCATTCAAAATCCTCCAGAAAAGACTGAATTCTGAGTCTGAATCAATAATTAAACATTCTCTTTTGAAAGATAAACATCATCTCCATAAACTTTTCATTGGTCTAAACATCTGCTTAGACTCATGAACAGCTTTTCAGCCAAGTTCAGCAACAGGTTAATTGAATAAGTACATCCATCAGTTCCTTGCTTCTTTCAGGCAATAAAAGAATTCTGTAATCAGTGTGATCTACCAGAAAGAAAAAAAGAAGAAAAAAAGAAAGAAAGAAAGAAAAAAAAAAAAAAAAAAAAAAAAAAAAAAGAATAACTAAACATGCACAGAAAAAAAAAAAATCACAATAAAAATTATAAATAAAAATAATAACCTGTATGCTCTCGTATCCCTTCCAGGGTTTGAAAGTAGGTACCACTCAGATGTGTTAGAGACCATGCCAGAAGACTTCTTTTGCTGCTTATAGGAGAAGAACATTGTCTAGACTTTGAGATTTTTAGTATCTAGAGGCTTTTAGGGGCTCTGGAAATAGAGATCAAGCAACATCAGACTGCCATCACACTCTCTTTCATTCTCCATCAGGAAGTGGACAGCTAGAAACCAATCAAGTTGTGTTACATTTTGTAAGAAAGGTATAGAAAAGAGCCTTTCAAGAGTCAGAGACAGTATCTGGATATCCCCCTGACAGAACAAGGGGAAATGGCTTTAAACTGGAAGAGGGTAGATTTAGAGTAGGTATCAGGAAGAAATTCTTTACTGTGGGGGTGGTGAGACACTGGAACAGGTTGCCCATTGAGGCTGTGGATGCCCACTCCCTGAAGGCATTCAAGGCCAGGCTGGATGGGGTTTTGAGCAGTTTGGTCTAGAGGGAGGTGTCCCTGCCTGTAGCAGGAGGGTTGGAAGTTGATGACTTTAAAGGCCCCTTCCAACTCAAACCCTTCTATGAGTCTATGATTCTGTGATGATTCTATGATTTCTGATATATGTAATTTAGAGTAGATCCCATGGATCACTCAACTTTTTCAAAGAATCTGGAACCTAGGCATTGCCTGAGCATGTATGTGCCAAGTTTGATACATCTTGCTGACATCTCTCTATGGCATTTCTAGGAAAATAGAATAGTGGTTTCTGTGAAATTTAGTTTGAAGGCTTCAGTCTTTGTTTTAAATTCAAGAGCATTGCTCAGACCTGTACTCAGAACCACTCAGTCCTCTTCTTGCTAGACTGTCTACAAGTTAGACCATGAGCTCCAAGATGTTGAGACCTAAGAAGCTGAGAAACTGAGTGTTCACTTACATTCACAGCACAGTTGCCCTCCTGTTAAAGAAGATGAGACAAAGCAGAACGAGTAATACAGATGTGAATACAACAAAGAAAAAATGATATGTAAGGGGAAACTGACTGCACCTTTGACATTGAATAAGATAATGGAAAGTGAAAACACTTTGTTTCTTTAGTTAATCATGATTCATTGAATGACAGGGTTTATAAGGGGCTTATCGGGTTACTTGTCCTAACATTTTCTACAACCATGGGATGGAAAACAATGAGACAGCAGGAAAAACATCTGATCTGACCTTCATAAACCTGTCAAGCAGGTCCATCAGTTCCAGTATTTCTTTTCTGATCTTGCATAATCTCAGTCTGTACACGTTGTTTGTTCAAAATCATAAGAACCGAGCCCTGGGAAATGCTGAGTCTGTCCAAGAATCAAGGAATTCAGAAGAAATTGAGGTTCAGATGTGATCTTTGCAGTCCCCAACTCCTAAGGATAGAGTCAAAATTATAAATTTATCCTACTTAAAGCAAATGTTATTTTCAGGCTGGATATGTAATAGAGCATGGTACAACAAAAAAAAAAAGAACTTCTGAGAGACTGCATACTATTTATTCAATTTCATGCTCTACCCTTGGACTAAAATCTTAGCTTTCTGAAGATGGCAATTTCTCAGCCAGAAGTTTTGGTCCTAAGAAACATGAATGAAAGTTTAATTGCTGGAACAAATGTGCATTCTAGCCCCAAGACCACAAATGAGAGCAAGGCCAAGATACAGAACAGCAGATTCCAAATTACCGTGTATTTAAATTCAGTTTTTTTTTTATGAATTGTTTTTAGCTGCACTTTTAATTTGGGAATGGCTACTCCCATCCTTGACACAATTAAGTAAATGCCACCAGTAAGGTGAAACCGATGGCAGCTTAAAGGCTAATCCTTCTGATGCCTGTTTGTTTGTTTTCCCATAGAATTTCAGGGACAGGTATTTAGGATTCAGTGGGCTTTTGTGTACGTTGCCTGTAATTTTCAATACTTTTGGCTAATCTTACCTTATGGCCTCATGCTGAATGATGAAGCTGATGTTGGGCACTTATAAGTAATGACCTTCTTTAACTTTCTTATATAATTTATATATATATATAAAATTTTAAATATACTATATAATTTTTAAAAAGCAAATGAGTGCATGATGATTCTTCAGTTTTCTTTTTGTTGTAGTTTTTGCTGTTGTTGTTTGGTTGGTTTTGTTTACTTTTAATGCAGAATCATAGAAAACAAATAACAAACACAGATTAATGCAGAAGAGTTTTTTTAGATCCTCAGGGACCAGCTACTTCGAGTAGAGGAGGTAGAACTGGGATTTATTTAGGTGAGATGATTTTTACTTTACCATTGTATTTGATGAACAACTTGTACAACAAATATGTTTCCTCACTGAATTTGCTCTCATTTGATATGTCACTGCACCACCTCCATCCTAATATAGGTTATCAAATATTCTGCATGGAGAATCAGTGAATCTTCTCCTGGAAGAGAATTCTATACAGAAAGAACTCAGATGACCGTGTACTGACTTAATATGTTTCATGTGCTCTAATACCACAATAATGGAACATATTTTGCCTTTTTAGCTTACTGATTGTCTCAGAGTTCACAGCAGCATGGCAGAGATATCAATTCAATGTCTAAAACATAGCACAGTTAATAATTTGTCACAAAAGAGTTACTTTTCCTGAAAGTAGTTATTCTATATAAACTGTTATTTTGCCTCAAATGTATCAAAAAATGTCATACTCATATTCAGAAACTACTTACAAAATAATTTTGCACTTGCTTTTGGAATTATTTGCTAGCTGAAATTTGACCTTTTCCATTGGAAAATGGAACCATATGGTACTATATAAGTCACATATCTGAAGGAATAAGCTTTTTGCCCTTTTCAGAATAAACTCTCAACTATCGTAATTACAACTTTCATTTTCTAAGTATGTGATAGCTACTTGACCTTTGCTAGATTTGTAAAAATTCTTCCCGGTAGATTTGTTTTTGGCAAATGCTCTAAAATAAACAAACAAGAATGGTGCAAACACTGCCAAAGTGAATGTGTTTCAAAGAAGAAAAGGAGATATATAATTTTTTAATTGTGTCCTGCAAGCATTTATCTTCACTCACCTGACACAGAATGATTTGCCCTGCCTTGCATATCCAGCTGTAAATTATTTGTGCATTTTGATACATGCTCTTGTTTGGTATCATGCCTTTAAGTAGAGAAAATGTTGCCAGACATTCAGAAAGAGCACTTTTTGTTCCCATACACATCCTATAGTTTAACCAGCACGTACTCTCCAACAGAGAGGTTGCTTCTCTCTAAGCCCATGAGATGTAACTGCAAATAGCAGCCGTATTTTAGCAGTTAGTTCCCCGGGCAGATCTGGGAAGAGTTGGAGAAAAGCATTTGCAGAGGGAAGCCTTAGCCTGTGGCTATCTTTCTTATTGAAAACAAACATTTGCATAAGATTTGAGAGAGGAGAGAAGTCTGTTCAGGAGAGCAGACTTTGACCTCTTCAGGGAACTGCTTGGCAGGGTGATATGGGAAAGGCCCTGGAGGGAAGAGGGGACCAAGAAAGCTGATCAGTATTCAAGGACCATATTCTCCAAGCCTAGAAGCAGTGCGTCCTGAGAAAAAGGAAGGCAGTCAAGAATTCCAGGAGGTCTCTGTGGATCAACAAGGACCTCCTGGACTTACTTAAGCACAAGAAGAAGGTTTGTAGAGAGGAAGAAGGAATAGGTTATCTGGGAAGACTACGAAGATGTTGTCCCAGCAGCCAGGGATCGGGTTAGGAAAGCTAAAACACAGATAGAATTAAATCCAGCCAGGAACATAAAGGGGAATAAATTCTACAGGAGTGTCAGTGATCAAAAGGAAGGCCAGGGAAGATGTGGGTCGTCTCC
This sequence comes from Alectoris magna, assembly GCA_030625065.1. Classification (NCBI taxonomy): domain Eukaryota; kingdom Metazoa; phylum Chordata; class Aves; order Galliformes; family Phasianidae; genus Alectoris; species Alectoris magna. The sequence continues at coordinate 80,170,447 of CM060562.1, read as the reverse complement.
AGAAGGAAACTGGAGACCTAGTCATGAGGGATATGGAGAAAGTTGAGGTACTCAGTGACTCATTTGTTTGCCGCAGTCTTCACTGGCAAGGGGTCTAGCCACACCGCCCAGGCTGCAGAAAGCACAGGTAAGAACTGGGAGAAGGAAGATCTGCCTGTTGTAAGAGAAGATCGGGTTCAAGACCATCTAATAAACCTGAAGGCGAACAAGTCCACGGGACCTGACCACATCCATCCACAGGTTCTCAGAAAACAGGTGGATGAAATTGCCAAGCCAGTATCCATCGCATTTGAAAGGTCATGGCAGTGTGGTTGAAAGTTCTCACTGACTGGAAAAGGGGAAACATAACCCCCATTTTCAAGGAGGGAAAAAAAGAAGATCCAGCAACTACAGACCAATCAATCTCATATCTGCCTAGCAAAATCATGGAGCAAATCCACCTGAAGGCCCTACTAAGGCACATGGAAAATTAAGGCAAGTTGATTGCTGGTAATCAACATGGCATCAACAAGAACAAGTTATGCCTGAAAAACTTGGTAGCCTTTTAGAATGGAGTTACAGTGCTGGTGGATAAAGAAAGAGCAATTGATGCCATCTACCTGTTGCCTCTGTTCTGGCAACCCAGGTACCGGTCCGCCCGGAGTGCAGTGGCTTGACAGCCCTTGGACCTAGCGCCCGACCCTACCGGTCCCGCACCCCGTCCCAGACCATTCGCACACTATTTAAGACATCAACATGATGAGTGGCAAATGGTGTTTATTGCAAGCAACACACTCTTTTTATATCTTTTCTGATATCACAAAGTTACTTTTCCTGCCCAATGGATGTGTGACACGGACTGTCCTTTCCACATTTGGTCTTCCTTCCTCCTATTCCTTATCCTCAGGAAATGTGTTGTCATGGTCTCTCAAGGTTAAGAGACCCCCTGCAGGCATTATCACTGTCCGATGACAGTGATGATTACTACACCCTGCAGGCCTTATCACTGTCCGATGACTAATTCAGCCATCCTAGGCACTTAGTGAACAAGCTTACTACAATCTACCTGGACTTGTGCAAAGCATTTGATGCTGTCCCACATGACATCCAGGTTGCCAAACTGGAGAAAAAATCATTTGGTAGATGGACCACTCACTAATTAAGAATTAATTACAGATGGTTGCACTCAGAGATTTATGGCCAATAGTTCAATGTCCAACTGGAGACCATTGATGAGTGGCATTCCTCAGGGTTTGGGGCTGGGATCAGTGTAACTTAACATCTTTGTAGGCAACATGGACAGTGGGATCAAGTGCACCCTCATCAAGTTTGCAGATGACACCAAGGTGAGTGGTACTGTTGACATCCAAGAGGGATGGGATGCTATTCAGAAGGACCTGCACCAATATGAGAATTCTGCATATACCAACTTCATGAAGTTCAACAAGGATAAGTGCAAGGTCCTGCACCTGAATTGCAGCAATCTCAAGCACAGATACAGTTTGGGTGAAGTGTGGCTTGAGAGCAGCCCGGAGGAGAAGGATTTGGGAGGGCCGATTGGTGAATGATTCAATATGAGCCAGCAATTCGCACTTGCAGCCCAGAAGGCCAACCGGATCCTGGGTTGTGTCAAAAGAAGCATGATCAGCGTGTTGAGGGGGGTGATTCTATCCCTGTACTTTGCTCTCATGAGACCTCACCTGGAGTACTGCATCCAGATCTGGGGCCTCCAACACAAGAAGGACATGGAGTTGTTGGAGAGGGTCCAGAGGAGGGCCATGAGGATAATCAGAGGGCTGGAGCACCTCCCCTACAAGAACAGGCTGAGAGAGATGCGGCTCTTCAGTCTAGAGAAAAGAAGTCTGGGAGACCTCATAGCAGCCTTCCATTACCTGAAGGGGGCGTACTGGAAAGCTGGGGAGGGACTTTTTATAAGGGCAGGCAGTGATTGGACAAGGGGAAACAGTTTTAAACTGGAAGAGGGTAGATTTAGACTAGGTATTAGGGAGAAATTCTTTACTGTGAGGGTGGTGAGACACTGAAACTGGTTGCCCAGCGAGTTTGTGGTTGCTCCCTCCCTGGAAGAATTCAAGGCCAAGCTGGATGGGGCTTTGAGCAACCTGGTCTAGAGGGAGATGTCCCTGTCTACAGCAGGGGGGACAGAACTAGATGGATCTTTGCTCCAACCCAAACCATTCTATGATTGTATGATTCTATGGGTTGTCCTCATCAGAGCACAACATGATTCAGCTGTGTTGTAGCTGACTTGGCTCAACAAATACATCCTAGAACATCTACTGTGCATGAGTAGATGCCATGCTAATGCTTCAAGATTCCTCTTAGATGGCCCCAAATATCACCTCTGTTCATCACTTCTTCATTTTATTTCTTACTTATTTACAAAAAAATAAAAATAAAAATAAATTAAAAAAAAAAATTAGAGAAGAAACAAAATTTCCCAAACTGTGGAAAAGTGTTTTTTACATTTCTTTTTTAAAGGGGAGGGGAAAATAACTCAGATATAGGGTTTTTACTGTCTAAATAGAACAACCTTATTTTTTCTGGATATCAGTATCTGAAGAAAAACCTTCATATTTTCTTAAATCCTCAGACTTTCAGAACACCACTACATCAGCAGGAATCTCTGCTTTTTCATTTATGTCATATACGACAGAGGTGTTATACATCTGTTATCAATGTATAATTAATACCAGTATTATGAAAGTGAATTAGTATAATTTCCAAGCTGAAATGTATACCACCTGGTACACTGCAGCTAACTGAGGAGATACAGTTATGATAATGTTACTACCAAATGGCCTTATGTTTGTCAGTTGTAAAGTTGACTCCAAATTTCACACAAATTATTTCCTTGAAATAGACCAACTGAAGATTTGCTTCATTTTTCTGGGTTCATGAAAGCTATCAGCTGTTTCATGCAAATGACTCTGCTGTCTCCCAGATAGAAGGTTCGTATATTCAGTTTCCAGATGTTTATAGAGCAGTGCAATAAGAGAACACACATAAAAGGGCTCTTCTCCTGTTGTAAGCTCCTACTTCCAGTGATCAGTGGGACTGCCTGACATTAGGCTTGCATCTAATGGCTACATGAAACATCCACAAATGGACCTAATCTTCATTAATCTGTCCAGTTCCTTTCCAGATCCGTCTAGCATTTGGCCTTCACCATGTCCCATAAGGATTCCTACAGTTCAGTTACGCATCATAAAGATTTTCTTCTGTTTGTTTTAAAATTTCTGCAGGACAATTTCAGTGAGGCCCACTAGATCATCTGTGAAAATGAATTCTGATCACCTCCCCTTTGCTCACATTTTCTACATCACTGATGATCTAACAAGATTTCGACACACCCCTCCCCAGCTCTGCTTGCTGCAGTTCACAAGATTCTAATTTCATTTACTTTCAGATGCCTGTTTTATTTTCTTCTATACAAAAAGATTGCCTTTGTATTCTGTCTGATTCATACACTTGTTTTTAATCGAGAGATTTTCCAAAATAATTCAGTCCAAATGAGGTTAAGAGAACAGTTTCAATGTCAGAATAACTCTTGCAAAATCTCCAATGTGATATGTTCCAAAACTGTACTGAAGTTTCTTCCAGCACTTCACATCAGTTCCCTAGATACTGAAAACCACAACCTTTACAACAGAAGTTTTGGAGAGAAAGATTTGGTGTTGCATAGGATATCCTAGAAGGTCTGCATCACCTTAGCAGACAGAAAGAAGAATTCATGTGCCTAGGCTCTCTTCTTTCACACCTGAAATGAAGTTTCTGAACTGTAGTTAATTTTGTCTTCTAATTTGGGAGTAGCATGAAGAGTCTGCAAGGAACAGAAGTAGTCTACCTAGATACTCAATGTTATCAATTAGAACGTTAACTCTTATGACTAAAAGAAGGAGTGCATGGGTTTTCAGGATATGATTAGCACAGGAAAAAGAAAATAACCAAAAATATGGGCAGGGAATACCTCAGAGATTTACTTCTTAAGGTACATTTTCCACTCAATGTCTGAATGGAAAATGATCTGAACCAAATATTTATTTGGCACATAATTTCTGCGTTTACATGACTGAAGAAAGGAATGAAACTTTTTCTCCTAAAATTTTATTGAAATAACCCTGCCTTAATCCCAGCCTGATGTTCCCGATGTTCAGTTAAGGGCAAAGATACACCAACCCTGTTGGTCTTTTCAGGATTCCGGTATCTCATACCTTATTCCCTGTGGTCTCACTTGGCAATCATGATGTATTTTGCTGTCTTTGAGTTTTCTTTAAAAGCATTCCCTATCACACTCCCTGCATTTCACTTACTTTCTTTCTACTCTGTAATGCCATTCTTTACTTCAGATAGAAAAAGATGAAGTCGGTACATCAGGCCCTCACTGTCTGTCCGAGTAATATGGTATTGCTGAGCCAAGTATCGTTATGGCTCATCAGGATGTGTACTATTCTGCCAAGTCACATCTAGAGCATCAGTCTCTACTGCTGTTTTGGGGAGTGTTATTTTCTGTGTTTCCCCCCTCATTTTGTAGTTGCATTTAATTTGGTTTTCCCTCAAGAGTGCTAGAACTGTATTTAACCAAATTTGAGTATTTCTCATCAGTGCTTTTAAGATTAAATCAAATTAAGTGTATGATTTTATTTATGATTTACATAAAATAGAATCATAGAATCGTCATGGAATCATAGAACTATGGAATCACAGATTCATAGAATGGCTTGGGTTGGAAAGGAACTCAAAGATCACTTATTTCCAACCCACTGCCATGGACAGTGTTACCAACCACCAGCTCAGGTTGCACAGGACCCCATCCTACCTGGCCTTAAACACCTCCAAGTATGGAGCCTCCACAACTTGTCCTGGGTAACTTGTTCCAGCACTTCAACACCTTCAGAGTAAAAAATTTTCCCCTGACATCTAATCTAAATTTCCCCTCTACATTCAGGTATTACTAAAGTAAGTATCCCAAGTTCTATATTTTAATTAAAAGAGGCAGAAAAACTATAATAATATGTATAAAACTAATTAGAGTTTGTAGATACGAGCCTCAGGAGGGACAGAGTAAAATCAGAATATGGTCATGGAGAAGTTAAATTTGTCTCAGGTTCAAATATGTCTACAGTCATGTCTGTAACATGTCTACTTTTCTAAAAATGTATTCCATTTATTTCATTTCTGCCTTCTAATTCCTGGGGAGAAAAAAATCAGCCTTCCCAGTTAAACCTTTGACACTCCAAGAATACTCAACAGTGTAGAAATAAAACAATGAAGTAATTCCCCACCACTGTTACACTGCCATTCAAGAAGAGATATAGTTGAGCATATTTCTGTAGAACAGTTCACCTGTCCTCTTTTCGACTGTATACCTCACTGGTGAAATACTCTATGATGAGTTACTGGTTAAAACTACTACATAACAGAAAAGCTTCATGATTTCTGTATGAGAGCAGTGACCTGCAGTACCATAAATGTGTTTGTTCACTGCTGCAAGAGAGAGACATTCACCAGACTGTGGTTTCTGATCCAAAGGACAGCAAGTGATAAAGAAGTGAAACAGATACACTAATAAATTACACTTAAGAGGCTCAGAGATATCTGCACAAATTCATCAAAGTGGTAAAAAGAATTTGAAGGTCAGTAGAACAAAGAAAGCATGTGTGGAGGAACTAAACACAGTTGTGGTTTTGCACAGCTGACTGCTCTAACAGTCCTGCTTTGGATCACGGGAAGAAAAGTGATGCCAGAGGAGGTGATTCTGGGAAGCATCCAGGAAATGACCACAGCATCAACAAGCATTTTAAAGAAAGGGAGAAATTTCTGATTTGGCTTGGGAATTTGTGCTTTTTCTCAAAGTGAAGGAAAGGGGAAAAAACTCTTTAGAAGGTGAGAAGAAAAGAGAGTGCTTTGGTTTATGGTGGCTCAGTGTTTGTGCTTCTGAATAACTCAATTTCCGCTACTAATTGAGGAAAAGAAATAGAATAGGCTACATTATTTCCCCATTAACTCTCCATTTCATTGGGACAGTTGATTCAATTTTGAATCTCACAGGAGATAGGCTGTGAGAAAAGATTTCATCTGAAGCTATGAAAACACTACAGGAGAAGACTCTCTTTCTTTCTATATATATATATATATGCGTGTGTGTGCGTATGTATATATATGTGGAGAAAGGAGTAGGAAAGGATGCAGAAAAGAGCAATGGAAACCAAGATTGAGAGATATTATAAGATGCCATTTTGAAAAAAGTAGATTCACCAGTTTTGTCAGAGGTTTCCCAACATCAGGAAAAATTCACATCAATCTCAACATAAGACTGGACTGGAAATGACCTTTCAAAGACAATGTCTTCTGTCACAGATGAGCCAAGAAAGGCTTTATTGTTGCATCCCTTTCAGTTTTCACCCTACTTACAAAACAGAATCTTAAAAAAAATCAAAGGTAGATCCAGGGTGTTTTCCTCTTTATCCACGTACACTTACGAAAAATAATGAAGTTGTGGATAATGACTACCCCGTTTCTGTACCAATAAACTGCAGAACTGGCAATGTAAGTATTCAAGTAGTAGTGTGCGCAACATATGCAAAGATATGTGAGGAGGAACATTATTGTAGAGGAAAAAGTTTACAAATATAGTGTGCTTACCACAGCTGAAAGAGTTTGGACTGAGATGAGAGTGAAAAGAGTGAAAAAGGAACAGTCATAAGGAACAGTTATGCATCTCCAGGGCAGGATTAGAAGGCAGAACAGGAAGCATTTATGCATAAAAAAAGGAAAGTTGTAAAAAAGCCCAGACATTGATCATGAAGATCTCATTTATGCTGACATTTACTGGAACACAAGTGACAAGTAAAAGCATGTTCTCAAAACACTCAAAGCTCTTTCCATATGAGCTTTCTACAAAGGCAACCAAACTGCAGTTTCTAAGTAAAGCTGAATTCTAGGCTTTATCTACAAGAGAGCAAGTAAAGTTTTCTGAGCAAGCTTTGAGTTAAGGAATTTAGAAGCTGGAAGTGCTACATGTTGCATCAATACAGCGGTTCTAAAAGCCCAAATGAGTTTATTGCCCAGGTGCGATAATAGCATCTTCATTTTTAGACCTTGTCATAGGTTTAATTGCAATAGATGCCCGTAGCTGAGTGTTAATGTCATCACCATAAACATGAGGGATAATTAAGATGAGAAGAAAAGCAAAAAGAACACTTCAAAAACTTTTGTAGTAAATAGGTTAAGAAGAAATTCAAAAAGTGTGAAGCAGAGTTTGATTAGTAGACAAAGTGTAGCTGAAATTACAGTATTCACTTACTTATCCTTGATAAATTCACTGTCCCACTGAATATCCTCAGCTTAGAGCAGACACAAAACATCTTTGAAGGGAAAAATGAAATGGAAAAATTCAAGTGTTTCTGAAGAGTAGCACTGAAAGAGCAGGTCAAAGGGAATAGTCACTGACGCTGTTCCTGTAAATACTTCCTACCTAGGTTAGACCTGACAATTTCAACTGATAACTCTGCAACTCATTTAGCAGCAAAGTTCACTGCTTTATTTAGCTAGTGATTGTCTCTTTAAGTTCAAGCATTTTATTGTGGTGAGGTTATCCAGACTTCTAAATGCTCTCCTAAGCAGATGCAGTCCAAAATCTTGGAACAGGGGCAATAAAACAGTACACCATTCTATCCACATAATTAAGGTAAAACAAAACTCCTTTTTACAGACTTCAGTTTTCAGTTCATGGACAACTCTTTTCCGTTTGCCCTTCTGTGTCTTTTCTTGTATTATAGCAAGTGTTTGCAGAGGACTAACATGTACTAACAATGATATTTACATATTTAGAAATATTTATCAAGTAGAAAGTAAGCCCCACCTTGGAAAAATCTGATGATAGCAGAAGGAGGGAAAAAAAAAAAAAAAAAAAAAGAAGTGACTTGTTCTTATTCAAGTCCTAAGGACAGTACCTCACTGTTAAGCAAAGTGGTTGAAAAGTTCTGTAGAGCAGGAAGAGGAGCTGGGGCAGTGCACTGCCTTCATTCAATGTTTCCTCGGTAAAAAGAATGGCAAGAAATAGCATGGCCGAAAGAACTCTTTCTCTGAGACAACTCTTGTTACTGCAATGCTGAAAACAATAAAAGGTTAATGTTATGACTTAAAAAATTTACCAGGGTTTAGAATTTTTTCCAATAATGCAAAGAGGGTCATTAAGGGGTTCAAGCAGAAATACAAATTAAGATCCTGTACTAATGACAATTATATAAATAACTTAGACCATGTATTTCATCTCATCAGTTACACTACTTGATCTTTGCACACAGTTCTTTGGGAAAAAAACAAAAACAAAAACAAAAACAAACCAAAAAAAACCCTCATATTTAAATATCTCTGGCAATAATTTATTTCAGGAAAAGAAATGCAATAAATAGACAAATACATGCATAGATACATATTATGTACATGCAAATGAAAGCTTACAAACTTAACTCATATCTGAAGGAATTTGGACAAATACAGATCAGTGTGCTAAAAAAAAGCTATTGATCAAAGTAGATAAAAGGTTATTGACCTAAGCATGCAAGAAGATAAATTACTTCTCAAGGTCAATTTTTTATGTGTAGAAAATTAGTGTCATTACAGGATGCATCTGGATTAAAAGAAAAAAAAAAGTGATAAAAACATTTAAAGGAATAGAAGAGAATAATCTGACTCTACAATGTACATAGCTGTGCAAAGTACGTATTTCATCTCTCTTTATAATCAATAAAAAAGAACACACATATAAAGGAAAGGTTAAACAAAGCAGGGTATCCACAGGTTGCATGCGCACATGCATGCAAGCACTTCATATGGAGCCAGTTTCACAAAACTAAGGATTTTTCTACTAAACTAAACTAGCCCAGATAACTCAAGATTAATCAGTGCTTCTGATACTCATGTATAGTAAGCTCGGAACACAGGGAAACTTTCAAAGAAATGACAAACTGCATGCCATTTACCGAAATAGCATCACAAGGTTCAGGGTCATTTGGCATCAGTCTCAAGCGAAGTGATGGGACAGTTGACACAGGATTGTATTCACAACAAGCTAAAGCAAAACAAAAGTTTGGAAGATAATCAGTACCGATCACAGTGATTTTATGGAAAAAAAAATTGTCCAAAAAACCAAAACAAACCAAAATGACATAATTGATTGATAAGACATAGGTATACTTTTTATATTTAGACTTTTGTAAAACATAAAGCATTTTCTGTTACCAAACAGAAACACCTCATCAGTGACGTAAGTTAACAAATAGCTAAATCGTATGTTTAAGAAAAAAAAAAAAAGTAATAATTTATCATTTCATTGGAGTATTCAACATAATCAACAATAAGTTAATATTACATATTACAAATTGTTGGTGAACGTGACTGATGGGGTAAGAAGTCTAACAAAATATTAAATTATTCAGAGATCTGAATGACTATGTAGGATGTTTTGCTTCTTTTATACAGAGTAAAACAACCATATGTCACAGAATCATTGTTGGAGGTCATGTTTGGAGGTTATCAACTCATTTCTTGGCCAATGCACTGTAGTCTACAATGCAAGGACAAGTCAGCTGTGGGTTTGTCTGACCACTCATTCTCTTTCTACAAGAAAATCTTAAGCTCAAACACCAGTTTAATGTTGTCCTTTACACTTTCAATTTTCCCATTAAAATGCCTATGAATATTTAACTTCCAGAGTCTGGATAAAGTTATCGAACAATATGAGCCCCAGTGTTTATCTATTGCATTTATTCACTCATCATAGTACTCAACAAAACCCAGTAGCCTGGCCTGTTTTAAGCCACACAAGAGTCCTTCATTCAGCCCACATGACCCTCACCTTCTAAATGAACATGTTGAAAGAGGCAGTATAAAAAAATCTCACTGAAGTCAAGACATTCCATCTACTACTCCCTGCTCATCCAGACTGAAGGTATTTGATCATAGAAGGCATCCCTCAAACTGTCTTCTTGTCTTTGATGTACTTGGAAATGAATTAAAAAAGGACGCAGCCCATGACATTTCTATGGACTGAGATGAGATTCTCTCCCCTATAGTTCTTGCATTGGCTGTAAGAAAGAAGAGGACAGACTCTTTATCAGGGTCTGTTGCAACAAGACATGGGAAATAATTTCAAATTAAGGAGGGGAGATTTAGACTGGATATAAGGAAGAAGTTTACAACAAGGGTGATGAGTGTTATAGTAGGCGACAGCGAGGATTCGGGATGTGACGTGGTAGGACTCTCCCCTTGCTCGGTGTCAAAGGGTTAATATATGCATAAGAGGTGTAGACGAAGGAGGATAGGTATATAGGTAAATCGCACGACGCAATAAATGCCATTTTTCTGCTCACCATACTGGTATTCACGTGCAGTTCTTTGGCCCGGGTAGATTTTACCCAATAGTCCAGCACAGGCACAGAGCTAAAAGAACGTGGGTTGCCAGGTGCACGGCAACAGATGAGGAACAGGTTGCCCAGAGAAGTGGTTGATGCCCCGTTCACGGAGACACGCAAAGTCAGGACGGAGTGGGCTCTGGGCAACCTGATCTAGCTGTAGCTTTTGCTGTTCATTGCAGAAGAGTTGGACTGGATGACCTTTAAAGGTCCCTTCCAACTCAAAAGATTCTATGAAGAAAGCACAAATCAAGCAAGGTGATAGAATGACTCCTTTTGCCCTTTCACTCTAAGAATCTTAAATTTTACAGTGATAACAAAATTACTCTGAGCATGCTAAACAGAACAGCCAGTAAATCTGTATCAGAATATAAAATGTAAATTTTCTGACACTTCTTTCTGAATATTTCTACACAAAGTGGTTTAAAATAGAAGACCTTTCCACTAAATAAATTAGAAACAGATCGTTTTTCTTGTGGTAAGACACTAATACAATGACCAAAGTATTTAATGTAATACATAATTTGATAAAAATATTTCTGCCTCCAAGTCAATCTGCAGCTGTAGACAAAAACAGAAACAGTGCTGTGTTGTATTACTGTAGTAATAAAAAAGTCACTCGGATGTTTATGTAACAAGGTTTAGGATTGAGAATTAATATTTCCCAGTGATCAAGCAGACACCCACTCGCATTAAAGTACAACGAGTGCTTAAAAATTTAATTAACCCTTATTTGAATAAAAAATCACACAGTTTTCATAGGAAAAAAAAAACCGAAAACGCCACAGAAGTAGTACTTTTGTTGCCACTGAAATGAACAAGCAAGTTTCTGTGCAACAATAACGTTACTTCCTTGATCCACCAATAATGCTTCACATATTTCCCAGACAAAAGTACTAGTGGCTGGTAAATCAAGCTTGGTAAACATTGGTCCAAATCACAACATCAAATATAGAAAAAAACTGAATGTATTCAAGATTTCTCCTACTTCAGTGATGTCAAAATTTCAAGCTGCGAGTGCAATCTCAAAGGAGAGTGGTGTAAAATCCCCAGAAAGTCTCTGGTAAGAAAATATCCCAGGGAATATCCAAAACCTATCCCAAAACTTTTTCGCTCACACCAGACAGTGTTCAACTGGCCATCCAGTGTATGTGTAGCTTCTGGATAGTAGGCAAAATAGGCGGCAAATGTAAGGTACACAAAAAAAAAACCTGGAGAAAACTGCTGTATTGCAATTCCTGGAGAGAGGAATTAAGAGGGAATTTAAATAAAAAAAAAAGGAGGATAAATGAGGGAAGCATAAAATGGAGGGGGAGATGAAGACAGTGAGGTTAAATCACAGTGTTTAAAGCTGTAAGAAACAAGGTTTTGTTAACTTTGCTGTTGAAAGAACTCCTTGTTTTTTAAAAGAGCAGCAATGCCCACATTCACCCAAATGCCAGGTTACCTTTTGAATCGTTAAGCCGCAAATGGCCCTCTTCTTGCTTGGCATTGTTGTGAGGCTAAAATAAAGGGGGAAGCTTTGAACAGACGGACAAACGTGTCTCTGTCCCCTCACATTATTCACAAAGGAAGAGAACAAGACTATAGCTAGATTAGAGAACAGAGGAAGAGGCCAAATTCAGTCCCATTAGCCAGCAGGACTGTGGGAATGATGCAAGGATAGTAAGACATACATCCATTTAGAGCCTTTTAGAGACCACAATGCTGCTTTAAGGCCACTGATCTGATTTACATGCTCAGTACAGCCCCCATTCAAAGAGTGTGAGCGAAATTTGATCCAGACTGCTTTGTTTTTCCTGCTTGCCTTCTACCGTTGAAATTTCTTTTGCAGTAAATTACCATAGATAAACAAGATGTGTCTTAAAAATTAGCATCTGATTGCCCTCAAATTAAACCCATGCTTTTGCCGCAGAGAGCTCAGTCCAAGATCATGACAGTCCTGTCACAGTTTTACCGGAGTATTTCATTAGAAAGATGACAAATAACTTACTTAGAATCATTTTTTTAGTATCAATCCCTTAGTAGCATGAGAATTGATAGGTAATTGTATACTGAAATCCCACAGAAATAATAGGTAGGTGAATTTCTCAGTATTCATTTTCCCAATGGGTTATTTACTTTAGTTTAACTAATATTAAACACACAAATCCAGGTGGTGAAAACTGGCATTGCTCCACTGCAAAATGTTTCTTTGCTTCTTTGTAACTTAAACAAGAATTAGGAAGAGAGGTTCAGTGCTGTGGGTGGTGTGCAGATACTGCTGTGAAAAGTAAGCCTTCCAACTGATTTAACATGGTCTTGACTGTTCTAGAGAAAAGCTCTGAGCAAGTGAAACATGTCACTGGACTGCAACAAACTAAACACAGGTGTCCAGTGCTTAAACAATCCCATCTGGCCTTCAGCTGACAGATGCAAAGTACAAAGGTCTTCTGTAGGTCTTCACTTCTACCTGCTGTCCCTGGGAAACAGTTCAGGTACCTCTGGTGCACAGTGTGTGATGAGATACTCTGTGTGGAGGCAGCTGAAAGAAGACAAGCTGTAACAATTAGGATCCCGAAAGCACAATTCCCCTATTCCCACTCAGTTGTCTAAGTACACCTTTGGGAAAATAAATAAATAAATAAGATACTTATTCTGGAATAACACAAATAGATACTCCGGTGGAAAGAGTCCAAATCCTATTAAAAATAATAATAAAAAATAAAGATGATTCTGTAGAAGATGAATGACATAAAAATAAGAAGGACATATGCATACACTCACAAACTTCTTTAAGCCATGACGAGACAGTACTACATGTTTCCTAATCCTCTCTAATAGTCGAAGTAGTCAAAAGAATACCTGGACTGTATGTGAAAGACACCCTATGACAGAGACACGAGAAACCACTGACCTTTCATTTAATAAAGATTCAAAAATATTCAAAAATAAATCTCAAAAATATTATCAGTTGAATGCTTCACATTAATCTGAATGTGTTATTAAACATTGCCAGATTAGATGGAAATTCAAAGAATTGCAATAAATATTTTGAGAACAAAAAAGCTGTTAAAAATGTATTCTAATATGTCCAGAGTGAAGAGCAGTGGGCACATAAAACAAAAAGAATGAGAAAAAAATTTGAGAACTTACTGAAATTTTTAATAATTTAAAGAACTAGTGTCCATAAACATCTTGAATGTAAAATAAGATTAATCAAACTGATTGTTTGTTGTATGCGCATGATCCTCTGCAAGCTCTTCTCTCTCACCTCCTGAAGTCCCAGCTCCTAAATAATACGGCATGCCACAGCATCTGTTCCTACATAGGTTTAGGAAGCTGTAACATCTCCATAAGTCATCAGTAATTTGAAATATAATGCTGCAGTATTGACAGTCATACATTTTGCTTTGTTTCTCATTGCCTCTCAAATATTTTTATTTTGATAATTTATTCTGAACAGAAAGCCTCAATCATTTCCACCTTACAGGCCCAAGTGACTCAGATCTTTGATAACACTGCAGCAAATTTCACCTACGCTACACCAAGTTCACAAATTCTATTTATAGGCCAGAGTTTGCTGAAGGTACTAAAATAAATAGAATACTCCATTGTCCATGCTAGGTACTATTTAGAGCTTTCTGATGTCAGATAGTTGCTGATAAACTGAGTAAGCATATGTAGATTGGCATAGATTATAGACAAATACCATCTATGAAAATATAAATAAATATAAAAATAATTTAGTTACACAAAAATCCACAAAAAGAACCTGTGAATTTCTATCATCATTTTGAATTGGGTGTGGAGATAGACTTTTGTCTTGGTTTATAATATCTTGCACCAAAATGACAAATCCTGCTTAGCAAGTTGGTCTTATAGTTTATTTCTTCAGCTCTTTCCTCTTATTTCTACATTTAGTTGTGAATTTCTTCTTTACTTTATCCTTTTTGTCATCTCTTGTCTCTTTGAAGCAAGGATTCAAATCAAAAATAACAACAAAGGGAAATGGCTCTCCTTCTATATAATGGGCTCAAGGTGAAGAGGTAGCTTTCTGAGCTGCATTGCTGACAGACTGATTTGGAGCCCACAAAATTCAGTGGAAATCTTATTATTTTCTGTACTGCGTAGAGTCCCTCAGACTTAAGCATAAGAAATAAGCAGAAAATATCCCACAAGTTAGGATATGCAGCTTAATTAAGACTCAGTGAAGACTCATAGTTTGTTCTTCCATTCAAACTATTCCATATTTACATGTAAGGGTAAATAAAATAAAAGTTAACTAGTACTTGCAGAATATTTGTTGCATTTGTGCAAACCTGCCTCAATTTTCTTTGCAGAGAAGCAAAAGAAATAACAAAATATTTAGTTCTTTTGAAAATATGATTGTTGGCCAGACAATGTGTCAGTCATTTGAGAAAGTCCTCTAAGTGTAAGAATTAGCCACACATTTCCAGCTTGGTTTTATCGAGATTGTCCATATCTGCCACCAGTATTCTTTGTTTTCTTTAGGTCCTTGGAGCAGGAGAAAACACTGATTTCTTTTCAACTTAGAATCATAGAATCACCAAGGTTGGAAAAGACCTACAAGATCATCCAGTCCAACCGTTCACCTATCACCAATAGCTCCCACTAAACCATGTCTCTCAACACAACATCCAATCATTCCTTGAACACCCCCAGGGTCGGTGACTCCACCACCTCCCTGGGCAGGCCATTCCAGTGCCTGACCACCCTTTCTGAGAAGTAATATTTCCTAATGTCCACCCTGAATCTCCCCTGCTGCAGCTTGAAACCATTCCCTCTAATCCTACCACTAATGACATGAGAGAAGAGGCCGACCCCCAGCTCACCACAACCTCCCTTCAGGAAGTTATAGAGAGCAATAAGGTCTCCCCTGAGCCTCCTCTTCTCCAGGCTGAACATTCCCAGCTCCTTCAGCCTCTCCTCATATGGCCTGTGCTCCAGACCCCTCACCAGCTTAGTTGCCCTCCTTTGAACACGTTCCAGGGCCTCGATGTCTTTCTTGCAGTGAGGGGCCCAAAACTGGACGCAGTACTTGAGGTGCGGCCTCACCAGTGCTGAGTACAGGGGGAAAACCACCTCTCTGCTCCTGCTGGTAACACTGTTTCTGATGCAAGCCAGGATGCCATTGGCCTTCTTGGCCACCTGGGCACATTGTCGACTCGTGTTCAGCCAAGCATCAATTGATACCCCCAGGTCCATCTCCTCTAAAGCTGAGGTTTGAGGCCCATTTTACAGTTTTAAATAGCTAAGGAACTGCCTACTGGTAAAACAGTGTCAGGATTACTGCTATCAGTGAATGAGCTTGAATAAAGCACGCTGTGATTTCACATTCTAGCTTTGCTGCAAGACTTTATGTATAGCATCAGAACCTTCTCTTTCTTCCAGGAAAGTCTGATTCCACTAAGCCACACAATGCAGTAGGAGATATGAGAAAATATACTTCTCTGAAGAGAGGAAGGAAAAGCTAAAGTTCTCTTTCGAACTGCATATTTAACAGTTGTCTTATTAAATGGACAAGATGTACTTTAAGAAGTTGCATTGGGGCTTAAGAAAAATAAACCATCTAATTCAGCCTTCATATATAAAGCCATTTACTGCACATGCTCTGAAAATAGCCCAGCTAAACAGGATGAAGAGCTACTTAAATATGAATATTTCTAGTACTAGAATCCAAATCAAGAGAATAAGGCCTAAAACATGTCTGCACATGGTGTGTGCTGTGACCAAGAATATTTCTATTACCATGTCTGAACACAAAGCCCTGGTACCCAGAATGAAAAGTTTCTCAGCACTTTTTCTCTGCCTTCTCGATATTTCAATTTCACTGAACTTGCATAAAGCATTTTTTCTTTTTTTGACTGGGGGAGAGAATTGGGAGGGAGTTAATTTTTTAAACATTCAGGGGCTTTATTTTTAGTTAATTTTATTAATTCTGTTTTATTACTCTTGTATTTCTCATCATTCTATTTCAGCTGTTTCAGAACAAGAATAGGAATTCCTTTTTGCCTGCCTTTTTTTTTTTTTTTAACATGTCTTTATATGTCTTTGATCATAAATTTAATAAAATTAAAACACTCTACAAAGAAGGGTTCCCTCAAATCCTTCAAGTAATTTGTCCTACAGAAAGAACATTAACAAGAACATATAGAGTCTTTATCCATTAGACATCTGTGGGCTACTGACCCACAGGAAAACATGAGTACAGACTGCAGCATGATTTCCAAGAAGAATTCAAGATGCTTTATGTCCAATTTGGACAACTACCACAGAGGCATCAGTGTCAGCCGAAGACAAAGATACACAATCTGTAAGTGATAGATAGCATCATCACCTGAAGTAATAATTGATGTTCAGGTACTGCAATAGGACAGATTCAATTCCTCAAAGTCCTTCTTATCTTACAGCTTACACACAAGAACATGATGTGCAGCTGAGGACTTGGCGCTGACCGAAAAAGAAAAGAAGACTTCCAGCTGGATCCATGAAACACTTCCTTTCATCAAGGAGCAGAGTGTGGTTAGCGTCAAAAGAAGCATTCAAGTATACTAGCAGAGATCTGACATTCCCTTGTAACCAATATACGAGAAGCATCCACTGTGCAACAATACCCAGCTATCCAGTAAAATCTTGGGATAACAAATCTGTGGCCAAAATTTATGAAAGTAGAAGGAAAGAAAAAGTGTAGAAATTCCACAGTTCTGTACAGAAAAATGTTTAGAAAACCTCTAAAGAAACTATCAGTAGATGACCAGTTAAATCCTCATTTTTGTCCTAAAAAATGATGCTGCACTGTGGGATCAGATATATCCCAGAAAAAAAATGCAATGAAAACGATCGATCTTCAGCTGCACAAAGTTTAAAAAAAAAAAAAAAAAAAGCTGCAAATACAGACTAGAAGACTAACCTACGTGGGAGGCTTCTGAAAGACAGACTTTGTAAATGAGAATAACCAGTTAATCATCAAAGCACTGATGAAACGCAATCATTGTAATGGTTATCGTAGAAGACATCTTCAGTGGAAGGACTGCTGCTAGTCAAACTCTGCATGTGAAATGGGGATCAGAGTCTGTTCCAGCATATATGTTCCAGCCAAGTATTCATTGCAGTCTGAGGGCAGAACACATATAGAGAGGAAATGAAAGATGTGGAGAGGAAACACATGCAAGGCTGGTCACTAATCACATACTTGAAAGCCCCTTTAGGACTGGCTTATCACATCATACTGGGAAGACTATGCTTACTGGGGACATGAGCAGAGAGACTGTAAAACCTCTTTTTTTCTCATAACAGTGGAAAAAGTCAAGATTGCATGGGGGACGGGGAGATAAACGGTACAAATAGCTAAGAGAGTTGGCTTACATCCTTCTGAACTCTTGCCATAAACAATGTCTGGGAATGGCCTGAGGCTCCTCCAGGATAGAAGCTGTGCTTGTTCCAATGGCAGAAAACTGAAATTTCCAGCATTAGCTCTGTGTGAATTACAAGGTCAAGCCGCCCAAACCTGTGCTTTTCTGAACATCTGGAGGGAATAGAACTGAAATGCCCACATCTAATTTCATCACTGCTATTGTCTCAAATCCCCCGTGAGCTTCAGAGAAGGCTGACTCAGCAGATCCAACAGATGCCCTCCAAAATGGCCTGGGAAGAATGCTGGGTGGCCAACAAAGAACATAGTTTGTAACCTTTACAATACCCAGGCAGCCCAAATTTTTCCCCCTTTTTCAGCATGTCCCCTCACCATACAAAATCACTGATAACATCTAAATCAAGTGACACACTGATTTGCTTTTAAATATAGTGTTTGTAAATATCCTGAGTAAAAGAACAGCTTAAAAACTACGTTTTCAAAATACAGAGTGAATGTCCCCAGTAGTTACCATTTAGATGATGGGAAAATGATTTCTTAATACATCCTGCATTCCCTTTGTAAAAGTTACATCAATGCAATATATCCCATTTTTCAAAACAAATGGTATGCTTAAAACTCTAATTATACATCAGGAACACTGGAAACACTAATAACATTTGGATTTTATAATGATGAATTAATAAGTAAACAGGAAACCATTGTTTTGAAAGTCTCGTAAGGCAGATAAGGAATGAGAGAATTCTGGCCCACCATCTCTCTCTTCACATACTTCTATACATACCTAATAAATAAACCTGACATAGATATACATATGTTTGAGCACACACACACGAAAGGACTCGGTGAAACAACTTCCAGACTAGCTTAAATAACCAACACAAACAATTTCAATTGAATGAGATACTAGGATAATACAGTTAAGCTTTCAAAATTTAAAAATTATCCAAATAAGTTTGTGCAAAAAAAAAAAAAAACCCCACCAAAAAAAAAAGAAAAAACCCTTATATTTTTCTTCTCTCTGCTCCTTGCCAAGACAAAGTTTCATTCCAGTATCAAATCATACATCTGTTTTTCCCCACAGGGTCTCCATCTGTTCAATGCACAGGATGGACTGTTCTCAATGAAAAAACACTTAATGAAAACAGATAAAAGCATTCAAATGTTTAAATATGTAGGCTTACGGCTTATTTACTATGGCATTACTGAAAATGTGTTCTGAAGACAAAGTAACTTTTAGAAAAGCTTATTTCCATGGAGTTCATCAGCGTAATAAGTATTTTACATTAAGCAGTTATTATTTAAGCAACAATGAAAATCCCATACAACAAACAATTAATTAGAAAAAATAAAAACACGGGATTAAGCTCACAACCAAGTACAAAAGCAAACTTCTCTCCTTCAGCAGTCCCCAATCCCTGAACTTTAGCTATAACAAAGGAGGAAGAGAGGAAGAAGAGAGCAGCTGCCATCATTGTGCAGCCCTGATTCACCCTCCAAGCACTGGGCGCACTTGGAAAATTAAATGGAAAAAAGTGGAAAAGATGATTAGTGCTCCTACAGTTAAGAACTGCATCACAGAATCACAGAACTGTAGAGCCTGGAAAGGACCTCTAGAAATCATCACATCCAACTCCCCTGCAGAGCAGGCCCCCTACAACAGGATGTACATGTAGGTACCCAGGTGGGTCTTGAATATCTCCAGAGGAGAATCCACAACCTCCCTGGGCAGCCTGTTCCATTGTTCTGTCACCCTCACTGCGGAGAAGTTCCTTTGCATATTGGTGTGGACCTTCCTGTGCACCAGTTTATGGCTGTTTCCCCTTGTCCTGTCCCCACAGACCTCTGAAAAGAGGTTGTCCATGTCTCTTTGACTCCCGCGCTTAAGATACTCATAAATATTAATCAGATCTCCTCTGAGTCTTCTTTTATCAAGGCTGAACAGACCCAGTTCACTCAGCCTTTCTTCATAGAATCACAGAATCACAGAATTATCAAGGTTGGAAAAGACCTAGAAGATCATCCAGTCCAACCATTACCGATACTTCCCAGCTAAATCATACCCCTCAACGCAACATCCAAACGTTTCTTGAACACTCCCATGGTCGGTGACTCCACCACCTCCCTGGGCAGTGCATTCCAATGCCTGGCTACCCTTTCCGAGTAGTAACCCTAGTAGTAAGCGCCCTCAGTAAGTTCGCGGATGACACCAAATTGGCAGGGAGTGTCGATCTGCCTGAGGGTAGCAAGGCCCTGCAGAGGGATCTAGATAGACTGGTGAGCTGGGTCGAAGCCAATGGGATGAGGTTCAACAGGACCAAATGCCGGGTCCTGCACTTTGGCCACAACAACCCCAGGCAGCGCTATAGGCTTGGGGCGGAGTGGCTGGAGGACTGTGTTGAGGAAACAGACCTGGGGGTACTGATTGATGCTCGGCTGAACATGAGCTGACAGTGTGCCCGGGTGGCCAAGAAGGCCAACGGCATCCTGGCTTGCATCAAAAACAGTGTTACTAGCAGGAACAGGGAGGTAATTGCCCCCTGTACTCGGCATTGGTGCGGCCGCACCTCGAGTACTGTGTTCAGTTTTGGGCCCCTCACTGCAAGAAAGACATTGAGGCCCTGGAACTTGTTCATAGAGGAGATGCTCCAGGCCCTCTACCATCTTTGTGGCTGGGCTCTGTCCGAGAGATCCTTGTCCTTTTTGTACCAGTTAGCCCAGAACTGAATACAGTAATCCAGGTGAGACCTGACCAGTAACTACATAACTGTGCGTATATGCATACGCATCCACTCTAGAAGAACAACTCCTCTAGAAGGTATACAACGGCAGCATTCAGTGATTTTTCAACTGAAACAAGACTTCAAGCTGCCTTGTTTTCAAGCTTCTCAATCTTCCAACTCCCTTCCTCCTCATGATGCTAATATCCACCTCACACCAACTCCCTGCTCCTTTTCTCCTGCAGCCTGGTCTCCTCCCTTTCTGTATTCAAATGCCCTTGAATCAAGAGTTTCTGGTAGCCCTTAGTTATGGTGAGGCCCAATGAATTCCATACCACCTCATTATCCCCAGAGGAAAGGTCTTCAACTACACTCTGCTGCTGGGATGTGGGTGCTACAAGGGCACTGAAGAGATGGCAAGGGGTAGGAGCACATGCATTGCACACAACATCAGAGAAATTAACTTCAGAAGTCACAAGACTGACCATCCAAAAAGAGGATTTCAGACACATGCAATTATGGCTATATTTATAAAGAAACCACCTTCCACACCACAAAAACCCTCTGCTGTCCTTGCTCCCGGATTGGCAGAACAAAAATACACATTTTTAAAAGAGCAGTATGAAATCTATCTTATTACAGAAATCTCAGCTTTTTGTTTTACCCCACTGTCATTCCTAATTCTCTTCCCCCTTCCTGTCACCCTCTAGAAGTATTCAGACATTTCTTGTGGAAAGCTTAAAAAGAAATAAAAATAAAAATACAAGATAAAGAAAGAAAACAAACAATTTGAGAAGTTATAAGCAATTGAAAACAGCATTTCACAACTGAAGTTGTAAGGCAGCTTTAGCTATAGCTAACTGCAATGGGTTAGAGTGAGGAGCAGGATCAGGCATTCAGAGTCCCCGCTGTGGCAGCAAAGGTTAGCAGTGACTGTAGAGCATTTGGGAAATACATTAGTCAAGAAGTTCCATCTCTGTGGTCTGTGGAGCACTTGCCTGCAGTCCACAAAGAACAGTGTGGTTATATGATGCTGTATATTTTCATTTCCCACTACTAAATTGTATTAAATGATCAAGTTTCCTAATATTTGTTGTAACATACACAGGCCACTGCGGGAAGATGCATTATTGTAGCTGCTTGGAGGAAGAGAAAGTTGGTGTCATCACAAATGGAAAAAAATGTGTTCTCAGGATAAGCCTCCTCAGAAGATGTGGTTTGTTCATTGAAATAGTGGGGAACTTTGCATTAGACCATCAATTTCATTAGTATTTGCAGAATACTTTTAGATGAGATATTCTTTCCCAGACCTTGTGCCTCCTTGCATCTTGCAACAAGTTCTTTACTGCACCAGGGGAAAACCAGCAAAGATGCTTTTTGAACCCTAGACCTTACTGATTTTTGAGGGAGTGAGGCTGCTTTTATCTTTCAGTTATCTTTTCAGTTGCAACAGAAATAGAACCTCCAATATTGTCTTGCTCAAATTTATCCTAAAACATTTCTCCATGGAAAAAAAGAAACAAAGAAAGAAGGTCTCTCCTTTACCATTCAGTGTATTCACGTAGGTACTTTATTGTAAATGTTAGACAAGAGCACAAGATTAGTACCTATCTTGTCCATGTCCATGCGGAAAAGATGATGATGCAGAGCAGATCTGAAGAAGCAAAGTAGGCCAAAAATATGCAGTAAGTACTTCAGCTATCTCAGACGTATCAATGTTTACAAATATACATAGGTCATTTCAAAAGTAATACCTATTATTTATTTCCATGGAAAATACAATAGATACAAAGAACGCAATAACACTATTCGCTGTAGCAAATTCTGAGCTACAGAACATTTTTCCAGAGTCATCACCATTAACTGTGCATTTTCAGCAGAGATGAACAAGAGCCTGCATGCTACTCCTATAAACATCCGCATGGCTGTCCAGGACATGGATTATCATTCCTGTCACTGTCATCACTGCTGAAACACACCACCCACCACCTCACTGTGTTAACATCCACTGTTTGGTCTCCATAAACTTCCAGTTAACACTGATGAATGTTCATGAGTGTCATTTTTTCCCCCACATGGAGAAATGCAATGACAGACCTTTGACTCATACGTGCACCTAACTCAGATGTTGTTTGGTCATCTGTCGTTTGGCAACAAAGTGTAATGGAATATTGTTGGGAAGGTTCATCATCTGCTGCCATACCACAAACAACTACCTCTGACATTGTGGGCCAGCACAATAAAATAGGAGGTATTACTTTCAGAGCTGCCCTCCTACCACAAAGTTAAGAATCCAGAAGAAATGAGTTGCCACTGAGGGCAACCCTATTTCCTTCTGCTGCACGCTTCCAAATTTCTATGTAAATATTGATTTTTTTATTTTTATTTTTTAAACATCTGTGTGTCCTCTGCTAGCCTCTCTGTATTCAAAGGAGCACTTAGCTTGTAAACATGGAGAATGAGATTGGGGGGGGGAGGGGGGAGGGCGGGCATTGATATGATGCATCTTCTCAGATGCATATCTGCCACAGATAGCCAGAAGCAAAAAAAAAGGAGGAGAAAATAACCACGGATGAAGTACAGTTAATGAGCTTGACTACCAGCATTTTAATACTCGGTACCGTCCAAGTGGAAATGTGTATGTGTGTGTATATATATATACGCACACATATGTGTATATATACACACATGCACTTCTCAATGCAGGGGTTTTTTTATTTATAAATAATGCTTCAATACTTTAACAAAATGCATATAAATGCACACATTAATACATAAGCTAGTAAATTTCCGTAACCACTGTAATTTTAGATACATTATTATTAATCAAGAATTACATACAGTATCATAATTTACCTTGAAATTAAACTTGGAATCAAATTCCTACACCTGAATTCATCCCAGTACTTCAGTGTTAAACAAACGCTGCTTTAAGAGACAATTATAGAGGAGGTCATAGTACACGTACACATTTTTTATCACTGAAGAGAAAGAGGACCACCAGAAATGGGAAAATTATTAATTTTTATACCAGGGAGCTTTCTGGAAAAGAACCGTAAGAGACAGCTGCCAATTCTCTATCCAATAATTCAATAAAAATATTCTCATATTTTTATATGATATTTTCATACCTCAAAAATATCGGCTGTCAGTAGACAATAAGTTTATTAACATGCTTTTAATTTCAGGAAAAAAAAAAAAAACATTAGGAAGATTACCATGAACAATCAAACAGCCAAAATCTATCAACCCAGAAAAAAAAAAAAAAAGAGGGGGTGGGAGTGGGGAAGGAGGATAGTCAGCTAATCAAAAATCAATATCTAATATTGCTGTTTCAGGCAGGGATGTGTTATCCATTGAACTCAAAGCAAGGGTTCCTCAGTGGCTGACTGTTTCTCATTTTCAGCTAAGAACAATCTTAAGTAGCTTGTGGGAATTAAAACCAAAGATGACATGCTAGCTTGTTGCCATAAAATAACCATCTGCTTGCCAGCTTCAAAACAGAAATCCTTAAATATTTCAATGAACTGCATAGGAGCAGGCTGCTTTTTCTTCTCCACATGACAGCCAGGACAATTGGGAAGCAAGAAGCATATGTCAGAGGCAGCAGCTTTGACTCTAAGTTTGCCTTCAAACTGAAGATGACAAAGGCCAAACTGCAATCTTGATTGGGTACTCATAGGTAGGAAGTGTTACGCATCACTTGATTGCTTTTATTACTACTACTATAGTTAGCAGTTCCTTTGTCTGGTAGAAGATAGAGGTTGAAAGATTTCCCTTGAGTTCTGACCCTGAGACCTACAAAGACAGTTTATCTTACCTAATTTCAGTATCTGAAGCACAAAATAATCTGCTTTTGAGCAGTAGACACTATTTGCCTCCTCAGTCACGCTAAAAGGTCTTCCATCAACTACAGAGAATGCCACATATGCCTAGAGATATAATTCAGATGTTCTGGTTTGGGTAGGAGGAAACCAAAGTTAGGAATGCATAGTAAGTTTCCCCAGTTGTTTTCTACCCCTAATAAACTTGAAGTCTAACTGAAAGATGGAGAGAACAGTCACAACTGTTCTGCTGCTGTTGTTGGTTTTTGATTTGTTAGAGTAATTACAACCTCTGTAAGATGAGCTTACCTCTACCATGTATATCCCCTAGTGCCTCAAGAGGTTTAGGAATGGTCTCCTGCCTTTTTCCTTCAATGCTGGTTGCCCCACAACGTAGCCAGATGAAATGCTGTAACACGATGGAAAGTACAGCCGTAACAGTGGAGTGACACAACCCTAGGCTGCAGCCTAACAAGCCCAAACGCAGAAGCTATAGATACAGAAACAAAGGAGAGAAACAAACAAACAAAAGAAACCCAACACTTTCCTTTGGAACACCTTAGGTAAGCAGGGATTTCCAGCACTCCAGCAAGATACCCTCACCTCCACTGCCAACCCTTAAATGAGGTCTGGGAAGTGGTAGGTCCTGGCTCCACCCCTTCTGGTCACTCAGGTTTGTTGTATGCACCTGATCTCCCCTGGGTTGGCTCTGCCTTCCCACCAGGTGCTCAATCACTGGTTCAGGCCATGACTTAGCATTCCCACTACACATGACAACGTCCGAACAAATGCCTTATTTCAAAAAGATCATCTTTGATGCAAATAGCTAAAACCAGCCTTTAATTAGCTGGCCTTGGTTGCATAGTTTAGTGGAGAGCAAAGTACCATTAGTCATTCATTATTTCAGGTCAGGTTGTGTGTCTTTCTGAGATGGATCTTCTAGAAATTGCATGGCATGGCTCAGAAATCATCTGGTGAAATCAGATTATAGTACAGAAGATAGTACAGATGCTGGTTTTGCAATGTACTGTCAGAGTAAGCAAGGCTGGAAGGACTGACATCAAAAACTTCTCACTGTTTTTTGCCTATTTTTTCCTTTGTACTTTCTGTACAGGGATATCAACAGAGCCTATGGAGGTTTTTCCCTGGTCTTTCAAAGGACCAAAGGACCCCATCAATAACTGCAGTAAGGAAATTCAAGGCAAGATGGGTGTATTAGATCCCTGGAACTATAGTTATAATATTAGAGAAGTAATGTCTAAATTAGCTTGTTTTAAAGAGGAAGAAGAAATTATTCCAGTCTCAGCTCCAGTTCAGATCTCCTAAAGCAAACTTAATCAATTAATGCTAGAGAGAAATTGAATTGCAACTTCGTGTTCTACTCCATTTAAACTAACCAAACTTAGGCTAAAACAAAATAAAGTTTGTTTTTGTGGAGGGAAAGGGGGCCAGAATTCCATTAAAAGTATATCTACCACTGATAAAAACAGCAGTTTTAAACTATCCATTTCCAGATCTCTTTCAGTGGTTCTGTGGGAAGAAGCAGAAACCATGGAACTAGTTAGTCATCATAACTGTAAAGCTTTTTTAAACTAGTTCCAGTTGTTTATTATTGCTGATTTGATGAAAAGAAGCTAAAAAAAGGCTCACTGAGGCATGAGATTGGTATGATACTTTAAAATGCTTGCTGACTTTTGAAGACTAAATTTGCCATTGTATGAGAGATGCAGGCAGACAGACAGAGACTCTGAGAAGTAGCAACTGAAGAAAGAAATCAAAAGACAAAAACATGCCACTTTCAGTGTGAGAAGGCATAGGGAAGCTTCCTTATTTTGATCACTTCCTCTTCCCTTTTTCTTGCTGACACACACATATACGCATACACACCCTCACAGAATGCTCCTGAGCCTGTAAGCTTCTATGAAGATCTCTCTCTTCTTTAATACACTGAATTCTCTTTGGAATTAAAGGGATCAAAAATTAAAAATAAAAAAAAATCCAGTGCAACAGAGGAGGTATATCTAAAACAGGAATGACCAAGGAGGGATCATGAAATAAACAAGATTTAAAAATAAATAAATAAATAAAGCAGAAACAGTCCCAGATCAAAACCTTCACCAAACTGTTGATCTTGTAAGTCTAGATTTTCAGTTGCCTGTTAAATCACCTAAATTCTGCTTGGGCCCAGATATATCTTACACACCAGTATGTAAGGTCAGGATTTAAGGTTGACTAGAGGAAATATTGTACAAATAAAAGTCCTATCACAAAAGTATTCAAGTTATTCACTCACAAAAGAGGAAGAAACGAAACAAATATATTTCAGCAACAAATTCAAGATGAAGAAAGAGTACTAAAATTAGAGTAGTGCAGTAGCTTATTTAAATTTTGACTGTTCAGAAAACACTGTACATCTTAGCACTGTACAATACAGAAGAATTCTATGGAAGAATGGGATTCAGTCTCATATTTTATAGTTCTTCATATCTGAGACATTTTCCTGTTTTTTTCAGTGTCAGGAGGAAAGTGCTAAAGTATTACAGATAACAATAATGAGATTGTGACTCCTATTAATTTGATCTGGGTTTTTGAACCTAGTCCACCAGCACAGAACTCAGACATTCAGCAGAGTTTTAGACCAGTTAAAAGATTTGGTTCACCAAAATGCATACCATTCACTCTATAATAAGCTTAAAGAATTTCATATACAAGATTAGAACCTTAAAGAAAAGCAATTATGCCACCAGAAGGGAGGAAGATTCCTGCAATAGTAGGCAATTAGTCCTGTGAAAATTCTCAGAGATCAGGAGAATGTATCCTTTGAAGCTCCAGGGTCCATACTGACATTATGAGTTTCTGCTCCTACATGAAAAAAGCAACCAGGTATGGGTTGTTTGGAGGCTGCCCACCAGCTGGGTAGGAGTTCTCAGTAGCTCCAAGAACTGGACGGTGATCAACTTAAAAAAAAAGAAAAAGAAAAGCTCAAACAACAGTTCCTATCATTTTAAAAGAAACTTTTTTTTTCTGGATGGTAGCTTAATGCTCAGTATAAATGAAAGATACACTGGTGAATCACCTGAGGTTCATGACTTTTAGGTGAAGTTAAGCATCAAGAAATTACCAAAGTAGGGTGAGAAGGATGCCTGCCTACTACAAACTTTAACAAGGGCCACTGTTTGCACAGAATTGCAATCAGTCAACACTAAGTTTGCTTTCAGTCCTCCCTTGAGAGCATGAATAGATCCAAACAGCCGAAGTCTCAAATGGGTTATAAAGCTGACTACAGAAAACAGTGATACAATTCCAACCATGTGATGAACAATCACCTAGTGTTGTTTTTGCTGATTGTTATTTGCATTTTAGAAGCCATATAAATAGACATAAGGCAGACAGGAGGAAAATACCATCTTTCCCATCTCCAGTATCAGTGATCCTGACTGTGAATATAAATATCTTTGGAGTTATGAGAAACATTGATTTCATCTTTGAAAATTCACCTCTATAGAAAATATTAAAGAATTTTCCCTTGCAATTTACAGAAATTCTTTTAAAATAAAAATCAAAAAGTTTTTAGTTCAAGAGTCAACTTCTCACAAAATTCTTCATCTCATCTAACAATAATAAACAGAACACAAAATTGTTTCATCTATGATAAAATGGCAGGAGGTGAATTGAAGAATGTGATTTTGAACTCAGCATGAAAATACCCATCCAGATCATTCACATGCATCTGAAACTAAACTTAAGTTTACTGGTAGGCATGTAGGTTGCTCCAAAAGTAATACCTCCTATTTGTTTCCATGGACACTACAACAAAGAGCACAATAACATTGCTTGATAGAGGAAATTTTCTGCTACAAAACACTATTTTTCAACATAGTCATCACCATTAGCTGATTTATGTGGATGGAGGAATTCAGTGACACACCTTTGCCACATCCGTACTTCAATGTCAGACACCATTGTGTCAGACTGCTCTTCTGATGCCATCTGTCACAGCAATAAAATGCAACAGAGTATTGTCGGGAAGGTTCAGCCTCTGTTGCTGTACCACCAACATCCACATCTGGCATTGTGGGCCAACATAATAAAACAGAAAGCACAACTTTCACAGCAGCTGTTATAATTTAAACTTACTGGCATGTATAACCATGAGTTCTACTTGTGGAAATATCATTCAGCTTTATCAGTACATATAAAGCCTCAGCTTAACATGAGATGCAGTTTAGGAAGCCACATTTCTAGGAAGTTATGATTTATCTGAGAATAGTCTGGAGGAAGAAAGAGGAAAGAAAAAAAAAAAGAGGAATGAAAAAATGCAAAGTACAAAATGCTAAAACTATAGAGAAAAGAGATAAAAGACCAAAGAATGTAAACAAAGTGTAGAAGACAGCATATGACTATATGTATCAAAAACAACCTACAATAAAGGTAAATCTGTGTTTTCAACGGAGAGGATAAAAGTGACAGAAATGATACATAAAAGTAGTGTGAAAAATACAGTTAGATTTATTGAAAAGCTTTCTAAATTTAAGGACAGTGAAGCACTGGAAAAGACTGAACAGTCTAGGCCTTAAATGTTTGCATCTGTAAGTGTAAACATCTGTTAACTTGTTTAAAAGCCAACCTAATTCAATTAGCACAAATCCTTGTGTGGCATTTCACTGAGTTATTTAAACTAAAATCATGGACTCCCAGGACCGGAAGGGCTCTCAAGAGGTCACCCAGTCCATTCCCTGTCCCCAGGCAGGATCAGCTTCACTCACGTCATCTATAACAGATGTCTTTTTCTGTCCTGTATTTAAAAGACCACCAAGAATGGAGATCTTAAAACCTCTTTAGACAATGATTTTATTGCAAGAGTAGTTTTGCTAATATGTATAGTTCAATATTATGCAGGCACAGTGAAGTAGGAGCACACATTTTTGATATCAGAGTGATATAAAGCAATATATTAGGCTATGCTAATTACTTTTAATCATGTGAATATTTTTATTATCATCTCTGAACAAATTACCATGCATCATCTGACAGATGGTAATGAACGAAACACACACAAAACCTATTACAAATATGAAATAAAATACATTTTTGCTTAAACTGAATTTAAGCCTTTAACCACAATTTGCCAGGGATTAAAAAATGCATGTGATTAATTTCTTTGGCTCAGCTGGCAGCTGAGTAAAATTAGGATAACCGTATTTTTTTCTCTAAGCTCATAAGTAGTTTACATTATAACTTGATTTATGTATCACTGTTTGAGAATAAATTTATTCTATCTACGGTACTTTCTCTTTTTTGCATACTCATATGATAAAGTTTGTGAGCTTTAATCAATTTTTGATAATGATACCTAAGAAGTATATCCTACAGTACAGGCAATACTCCCAGCCACATTTTTTTTCCAAAAAAAACTTCCCACTCATTTGACACAAAGGGAGAATGAAAACACCAGCACCAGTGAGAAACATCTGTCCTTACAAATGGATTTACTAGTTATAGATATAAAAGTGCAAGATAAAGCTTCAAGACACTTTCATCTCAAGCATTCTTTCTTTCAGATTTAAACATGGCTCACTTGGCACTGCATTGTTGCAGCATAATATGCATGCTGCATATGATTACAGAACTAGGCTTTATATTTCTTCCTAAAGACTAAATGTTGGAAGATGGGCAACTTCTTTCATTATTTCAGATGGTGGACACTTTCGTCAATATGTAAATCCTACGAATTATGTAGGACCTAAATCTGCTGTGTAAAATAACAGTGAAAAAATCATTAGAGTGTTTCACTCTTTTTGAAATATCTAATAAATAATGTTAAGGATCTTACCTGCACATTAAAGATAGTTCTTAAAATTAAAAACAAACAAACTAACAAACAAAAACTATTTTTTTAATCTTACATTAAAACAAAGAACATGTTATAACTGCCTTAGCATTTTGTGTATTTGATCAAATGTTTTAGAGGGAAGGACAAGGAGAGGCTGGTTTCTAATGGACACAGTTTAGACAAGTGCATTATGTGCTCCTTAGCATTAACTGTAGTTTTTGAATCCACTATTCAAATTCAAACAAACAAAAAAATCCCAACAACAAACAAGAGAAGAGTAGGTTCAGACTGGACAGAATAAATATATAAAGATATCCTTACTGCTGTTAGGACTCACACTCACGGCAAGGAACTAATCCTACTGAGTAATAATAAAGCTGCTACTGTGTCCCCTTTGGTTGCCATCAATAGACATGTAATGGCATAGCAGCGACAAGATTCACAGCCCTTTGCAAACCAAGAAGCTAATGAAACCAGCTAGCTGAAGAGAGAAAGAGATCAAGATAAGCAGAATGTAAACTTCTAGGAAACCAGGATTTGCTAGTGCCAGTCTTCTTAGACTGATTAAGGTTCTTATTTTTGTCTCACTTATAACGAGCTAAAGGTTTCCTTATGATGAAACAGTTACCACAATTTTTGGCAAAGCATTTTATTTTGTGGAATTTGTCTGTTTGTATGTTGGTACTGCATCATTGTTTATGCATATTTAAAGCTGCCAAACAACTAGACAGACTCGTCTCAAAAGTGATTTTTACCAACTCAGAAAAGAAGTCAGGGAGAGAATTCTGCTTACAGCTGATTTAAATTCAGGCTGTCTCCCAGGTTCCAATCTTTATTTAACAGAGGACACTTGCAAATAGCTCCACAATATTCTTCAAGGAAGTCATCTCCATACCACATATAAGGAAAATAATGTAAAGAAAAGGACATTCATAAAAAATATCTGATTAAAGTAATTGGTGATAAAGGTGTCCCTTATCCAGAATCAGAAGTCTTTGGAAACTATTTTGGCTTTTTTAATATTATTTGTATTATATCAGAGACTTAGGGATAGCTTAGGGAGCTCTTTTTTAATCTGTTAAATGATTTGAATCTGACAGCAAATGACTAATGAACACTTGACAGAAAAATAATTTATACCAGATTCATGAGCTGAATGAAAAATACAAAGTTTGGATTGGTTCTTCAGAACTGAAGAGGATTTGAAGTTACTGAGCTCTGAAGCAAAACACATCAATATTGAGCTGTGTATTAATAATATGTACGAGGTCATGCAGGCGTAAGGCTGCTGTTATGAAATTTTAAGCCATAGATAAATGTTCCTAGGAAATTAATTATCTGAATATCTGGATACACATCTCATACTTAACTGAAAATCTGATTTAACAAACCTCTGTCACATGTATTGTCATGATTTACAGTGATTATTGGAAATTATCAGAATGGATGCAATCATTAAACTCTGCAAATCCCCAAAACAGGTGTTTCAACATCCCAACTGTATGGGGAACTATCAAGTACAAGAGCAAGGAAGTATACAAAGGAGACAGAATCTCTACCAGCTTAATTCATGTAGAAGAAAGACATGCTTTCAGACTTTTGGACTTCTGACCTGACAAGTAGGAAACATACAAGTTTAGTCACCACTATGCAGCTTCAGTATGGAAATACAGTTCTTGGTTCTTATTCTAGGCAGACCCAAAGTCATATCCTCCTTGTTTTCAAATAAGGTATCTTATCAATAAATCCCACATATGTTACTTCTGTGAATTTTATATTAAATAAAGCCGTTTTATGAAGATCAGTTTTTTGCCCTCACATTTCATGGAAATGCGGTAGGTTATTAGTAGTTGATTTGAGTAGGCCTAACAGATTTAAAAATCACAGTTTATGGTTGTACAAGGCCAGCAGAAGAAGCACAATAATTTATAATAGCAGGTAGGCACAAATTGGGATTTTTTTCAGCTAAATGGTTAACACATCCCTGGCCATTTTTATGCAGACATCTTAAGAATGCACACTAAGCTCCCCAGCTCAATGAAGAGACCCCTCTGAGACTGCATAGGACTCAGGGAAGAATGCTAATGACTAGTTGGCCAGGTTACACTGGTAGAAGCTACCATCAGCTCACTCCAAGTCCAAGTTTGATTCTCTACTGTGGGATCACATGATGTAGTAATTGCTAAACTGGCCTCGCCGCTTGCTGATGTTGAACAGAGATCTTGGCACTTCATATTTTATCTTCTCTCTCATAGTAAGGGCTTTCCATAAAACTAAATCTTGAACAGCTAATTTAACAGCTTGTGATTTGAAGCTAAACTACTATTATCATCTTTTATTTTATTTTTACACAATCTGTATCTACAATCAGCCGTCAAGCTAAATTTTATAAAAAATCTAATAGTTTTGCTTTAGTGAAACATAACAGATTTTGCTTTTAAGCTTATTTGACTACAAAAAGGGGTGTAAAACTCTAGAAAAAGTATATTTTCCCCATGCTTTATTGAAATATTTTAACAAAAAAAGTCTTCCTGTTTTGCTTCAGTGGAATAAATAGAAAATGCATACCATCAAAATAGCTATTCATTCCTATGAGTTATTATTAGGGTAGGCTATTCATTAATTTCTCATTTGTATGTGGATAATCAGCTATACGCCAAATTACTTCATGTATTCCCAGTTTTTCCAGTTCACGTAGAGTTCCAGGCCACTGGATCATCCACAGTCATCTGTCATTCCCCTTCCATATGATGATACACCGGAGGAAAAAACAGAATCAGCCTAAAAACAACTGTCTTGACAAGCATTAGGTGGAATGTTTGCTCTTACAAACAAGTTGGCTATTGCTTCAGTCAGTAGGTCACAGCTCTAATGCAGATTATTCATCTGAGCTTTCTCCGGAAGAATTAAGAAGTTCTTTACAAAGGAGTTCTATGTTCTTTCACAAAGCATTTCCTTTTGTTCCACAATGCCCTTGGGTTCCCTTTGCTATCAACAGCATTTCAGATTAGTCAAACAGAAAATAAATGTATCAGCCAGAACATCAGGTTCAAAACATTAACATATTCCTCTACTCTCTCAAGTTGTCCAAACCCTTAAACAGAATAAAATTGCATTAAATTTCTTGGATCATCCTGAAAGACATGAATGGTCAGAGTATTTTGAAAGGATATTTTTGGAAGCATCTGTAAGCATACAGGAAAACAATTTCCTTACTTTACTTTTTTTTTTTTTTTTTTAAAGCAAAACAGTATTTTACGAAGATAAAAAGATCATGAATAAATGACTTGGCTTTTAATTTATTTATTTATTCATTCATTCATTCATTCCCTGTGGCTTCACCTTCCTCTCCGAGACATCTGGTTCTGATGGTGTACATTCAGGTACATTCAGGTTGACAGACAAGAGAGAAATGCCTTTGGTTGTAAGAGTCATACCTATTGGCAAAGATTTAATTGTCCTCCTGTATCATAAGAAGAAAAAAAAAAAAAAGAGAGAGAAAAAAAAAGCCAGAAGACAGATCTTTAAACAGAGAAATAACCTGTAGTATTGCTTTTCTGTTTTACTACCTACAAAGCAGTTCACACACAAGTGGCCAGTGTCCTGTTATTACCTGGAATAAATTGCACATGTCTCAGACAGACACTGAGGGAGCAGGAATCACATTGCTCCCACCAGAATAGTCGCATTGTGTTTAATGGTTTTGTGGCTCAATTTTGTGACAAAAAAATATCAATATCTGTAACTACCTCCAGTAAGGAGTTCTCCAGAATTACCACACATGTAACAAAGTATTACATCACTGGTCAAGTTCACCCAATGCTCCCTAGCTCTTGCACTGGGGAAGTCCCTAAACAGTTTTTCCTGTTTCATCCAGCACATAATGTTTACGGTATTATAGCTCTCTATCCTCTCTCTCCACACTGAGGACATCAAGTCTTGGCTCACCCATCTTTCCCTCTCTATTCCAGCCATTACAGATATTTTTTTAACTGTTCAACTTGAGATGCAAAAGAAGTATTTCATAAGTAGAAATAACACTGATTTATATAACATTTTGTACTGATTAGTAATTCTTAGCACTGTTTGCTCTCCTCCCTGAGAAGGAATGGACTAATGCTGTTGTTGACACTGTTTTTGTTCCAAAATCCCATTCTCAGCAACCAATTCAAATTGGCCAGAAGAGCAACACAGGGCAGTAAAGATTTAGGTTGTTCCTCTTTCCACCTTGTTTTAAAATTAACTGGATCCAGCTTCACCTATGATTTTATTCCTCAGTATCAGCAGATGCTCCTGTGATGCTTTTCAATTGACTCTTATTACTTTAAATAATTTGGTGCCATCAACACACTTTGACAGTTTACTGTTTACCAAACCATTTACTAGTATGTTGAACACAATAGATCATAGCACAGATTTTTGTAAGGGTCCATGAATAAAATGTTTTTTGCAGCCTTTAAACAGCTTTTATCCTTATAAGGACATTGCTTCTTTTGTCACAGAGACTTAGATTCTTCAATTTTTAGGAACAGGTCTTGTCAACTGCATTAGGAAAAACATCTCTGCTATATTAAACAAGTCTCCTCTCCTTTGTTCTCAACTTCTACTATAAATTCTTTGAAGTAATATTTGAATATCCTGTCTACAAATACCGTATTTGACTTCATCTAATAGCCTACTTGCAAAGAGAGGTGACTTCCAACAACATAAGTCAGATCCAGAGCTTTACGTCCTCAAAACCAAGTCTTCAGCTTTTTGCTTAAAGTGGTAAGAAAACAACGGTTTCATTGGTATGAATTTACTCAAAGTAACAGGATGTTGGAAGTTGGTCCATTGTGGCTATTTTGACCGAATGAGCAGCTCTTGTACCACATTCTTTTTCATTTTGTCCTGCCAATTCTGTATCAATACAAAGATATAGAAATTAATTCACACTCAATGGCTGTTGATGGGTTATTGTAAACAGAAGTCTCAGTACAATGTAAAATGAGGATATGATTGATGTAGTGACAAGCAAAAGAATAGGCACCATTGAATAAGAATTTTTTAAGGAAGAATAAATGGAAACCAGTTTTACTTGGATTCTTTGATGACAATGTCATTTAAACATAGTCATCTGGATGTTAACAAAATTATAGTTTGGCAGCAAATAAATAAATAAAGTCATGCAAGACATAGGAATTCTTCTCATCTTGTGACTGAGAACCTGGCCAGCAAGGTTCTGAACAAGTTATTCATCCCATATGTAATACATACTATATTGTTTCTCTGCTTTATTTAAGTTGTCAATAAATCAGCATACTCCATAAGATCGGAATGGTTTGGGGCCTTACTTCTTGCTATTGCCTGTCCATGCATAACTGCTGCTGTTGCAATAAGCTTATCAGAGAGTGTGTGTCGGAATTAATCCAGATCACACTGTTCACATAATTAAAATCTCTGCACTGGAATGTCTTTTGTAAAAAGTTTCAGTTTCAGAAAAAGGTAATTTATATATTGATGAAAATAAAACACTTCCAAATAAACAGTCTCAGTTTTAGGTAAGCCCCTGAAAAGAAACCTGAAATGGCTTAAGGTCCCAAAACAATGTTTGCATCTGCACCAAGAGAGCATCTCACTTGTTTTCTGAGCAGGTCAAAGCATGAAATGCAGATTTGGATGACCTACTTTTGAGAAGTTACTCATACTGGGGTGTGTTCCGTAGTAGTCTTTTTTTTTTTTTTTTTTTTTTTTTTTAAGTAAACTCCAGCTAAACTGGAGTATACGAAGTGAATTATGTTAAATAGAAATTACTGCCATGATAATTAGTCCCTGTTTCCTCCTCACACTCTTAATCCTTGCATGATGCAGCTGAGAAGTGGGACACTAAAATGTGCTATCTTGGTCTGTGCAGCAGCTCCCAGAATAATATTCTATTGCATTAATATTGCATTAATCTCTCAATTTGGGGAGGGGCTGGGGGGAGAGGAAGGCCATTTTAATAATGTAATGGCTGTGATACGTTGTTTTCTCCAGAAAGGAACATATACACTGCTTTTCATTTCTTTTGTTATTGAGTCCTCTTTATTCTGTTCTTTATATTGTTTATCACTTTATTCTGGTATTGCAAGGTCTGGCTGGGTGGGCATTCTTTTCAAGACTGGGTTGGTCATTCTTCTCAATTTTTAGAGTTAAGAAAGGAGGAGCTAATTCAGATCCAAGAGTTAAACTTTTGAGTAGGTTCAAAAATGAGTTGTGTTCTGCCTTGCATTAGAAAGCTCAGTGAAGCCCACTTGTAGATACTAGGATATCATCAAGAACTAGGCTTAAAAGTCACACTGCTCTTTCTAACATGTGACAGTTCAGAATACTGATGCTTGAAATGCCAGGGCAGTTTCATTTCCCCATAGTTACTGTAAACATTTCCCTTTACGCAATGTTATGCTAAGCTATAAATAACATGCAGGCTATAAGAATTAGCATTTACCTTATTAAATTGATTAAATATTTTCCTAGATTCCCCATATTCTGAGTAAGTACTCTTAAAAACTACAAACTGTGACCCAATTACATTCAGCGATGTGAAATCTAACTCATCAGGTACATAAACCCCCAAAATATAATACAGGGGCCTGGGTGAGGTACCACAGGACCTCAGACCACATTTTGTTCAGGTGTGTCGTGCTAATATTTCCATGAATAAGTAGTCTGTGGTGTTTCTGTTTTAGACAAGTTACTGTAACCTCTCTTACTTATTTTTGCAAACTTTTCTGACAACTTAATCTGGTGATTGCATCTCTACTATCTGAAGTACTATCTGCATCTCTACTATCCTGCTTCGACGCATTGCTCAATATCACACAGTTACTCTCTGTGGCGCTATTCTCCCTCACCTCACATCGCCAGTTGCTTTTTTCTCCTTCAGCACTTCTTTGGCTGCAAGTCACTTGCAGAAGAAGTCTTGAAAGGATTTCTGGAGAAGTTAGAACTTCAGTTCCCTTCAGCATTGTTTCTAAACAGAAGAAAAACCCAAATATTCAAATTTCAAATTTGAATGATCATATTATGATTCCAAACAGTTGATTTCTACCCAAAACGGAAAGTGTTCTGCACTGTTGGCAAACTGAGCTTCCCCATTTCTCTGAGATGGTAGCACCAAGGGGAATGGAATTACTCATTTCTCTTGGACTTCTTAAATCTCTAAGTCACCTTTTCTAATTGCAAGACA
Organism: Alectoris magna; assembly: GCA_030625065.1. NCBI lineage: Eukaryota > Metazoa > Chordata > Aves > Galliformes > Phasianidae > Alectoris > Alectoris magna. The sequence goes on along the minus strand of CM060562.1, from coordinate 80,133,073 downwards.
ATTATCATTAATGGACAGTGAGGGGATCTTTGTCAGCTAAGGGGAATGATGGCTCTTGGGTCCACTGTTAGATCTGATGAGGGTATGATATTAGTAAAGGGACTCTCTTCTGGCCCACCACAGTCCCATCTTCCTGAAGATCTTTCTTTCAGCCACTGTACACACAAGCCTCTCAACCAACTTCCCATGGATTCCCAGATGCCTTTTACACACGGGCAACTATTTCAAGTTCTTCTTGTCCTGCTAAGGAGCTTTGAGCTGGCTTTACTGCATGTGATTACAGAGTTTGGGTGTTAGTAGTCTGAGCCTCTACAGGTTTCCTTCTGACCCTACCCCCCTTATTTTTTATTTCTGCTTCCCTGCACATTTCAGACTGTCATTGTTTACAAGAATTCTGAAAAAGTCAAAAATCGGTATAATAGCATTGAAAGGACTGATTATAGTTTCTCCTTTCTTTCTGCCTCCTTCCTTTATTTTCAGTCCAACTTATGTGTTGTTAGTTACGTGTGCTGTGTGGAGCAGAAATGAAACATCTAGCAGTAGTTTTAATGCAGTATTTTTAAACCCTATCTCAAACCAAGAAATAGTCTGCCCACTGAAGTCAGAGTACAGAAAAGTAGATATTTATCAAAAGGTGTACATATTCACACCATGAGTATCGTGTTCATTTTTGGGCCCCTCACTGCAAGAAAGATTTTGAGCCCCTGGAGCATTTCCAGTGAAGGGTAACAAAGCTGGTGAGGGAACTGGAGCACAAGTCTTATGAAGAGCAGCTGAGGGAACTGAGATTGTTCAGTCTGGAAAAGAGGAGGCTCATGGCGGACCTTATCTCTCTCTACCTGAAAGGTACAACTACCTGAAAGGAGGCTGTGATGAAGCGGGTGTTGGCCTTTTCTCCCAGTTAAGTAAACATAGGACTAGAGGGAATTACCTCACATTGCACCAGGGTAGGTTCAGATAGGGTATTAGGAAAAATTTCTTCTCATAAAGAGTGGTGATGTATTGGAACAGGCTGCCCAGGGAAGCGGTGGAGTCACCATCCATGGAGATGTTCAAGAAATGCATAGGTATGGCACTGAGATATAGAGTTAGTGGGTACGGTGATGATTTTATAGGTCTTTTCCAACATTGATTGCATTCTATGATTCCACAAAACTCATCAAATGTTTATGTTGATTTCTGAAAAGATGTTTTCTGATTCAAACTACACATTGTAGTGTGATGCTAGGCTCTGGGTCTCAGAATATCTCTCAGTTCAACCTTTGTGTGTTGAGAGATGGTGCACAACCTGGACTACTGGTCTTCTATGAATATGAAAGAGAAGAAGAAATCTACCTGCAGAGATCAGAGAAGAATATGCTTTCAGCGGTGTTAAGTTTTATTAAAATTGGGTAATGTAGAAATAATAGAGTCCTGCTTAAGTCAGAAAATGTTATACTTCTATTGGTAGCCCAGTTCATGACAATGTTACATGAGAAATCACTTGCAAAATAAAAGCAATTATAAATAAGAAAATGCTTTGAAAGGGAAGGAAGAGAATCAAAACCTAACAAATTATCCAAATTTATACACCCCTAATATTTTTTCTTACATTTGCCAGAGTCCAGTAAATATCTTTCCAACAGCTTTGAAGCATCATGTATTGAATATATCTTATCAACAATTTCAATATGTACTACTAGCAATAGCATCATGAATTACTCAAGCATGTACTTTTAGCACATACATGAGTTTAATCTGCTGTGGAAAAACATGTGTATTTTCCATCTCTGTATGCACTAATGAAAAAACATAGAACAAAACCTAGATACTTCAGATTGACTTAAAGGAACGGGATATACAGAATACAGTCTTATTTTCTTAGAACTGAATTTACAGAATGGCACTACGGACAAATTACATCACCATAGCATTATCAGGGGCACACAGAAGCATGCACATGAAAAATAATTCTGATGGCAAATGGCACCCTATGAAGCTAACACTACAAATGCCTATTTCCTATTAATTCCCTCTTCCACTTAGAGTCAGCACATCATACTTCAGAATAAAGCTTCAGAGACACTACTTTTCTGAGAAAAACAAAAAGGAGTGTGCTACATTGAAGAATGAGGGACATATTAGAGTGAAAAGGGTGTTGAAGAAAAGGGTAGTTTTATTTTCCACATAGCAGGTGCATAACATTTTGAGAGCAAAATTAGAAATCTGCTACAAGAGCAGTATGTAATACTATAGGCATTGTCTGCATGTCCATTGAAATACAGTGGTTTGTCACCTTGCCTTTGAAGTTAAAATCTTACGCTAATCAGGAAAAAAGAAAATGGGAGAATAAAGATAATCTCCAAGAAAAGATGGAGCAGAGATGTTGCACCGACCTACATCAACATTGCTCAAGCAAGAATACCATCACAGGTAACATGCTGAGATGCAAAAAGCTCCACATAGGTATCATCTGCTTTTTTGAATTGTTTCCATATCAGCGTCAAACTTTTATGTTGTTAGCTTTCATATGAACTCTGGAATTACTCAGTCTCAGGGCAAGGAATTGTCCAGAAGAAAAGAGTGTATAAGAAACAAAGATCATCTACCTAGCATTGCTCTGTAGCCTTCTGTCCACATTTTAAAAGTCTCATATTAATTCAACCACTTTTCAGAGTATATCACTAGCTGCTGGATGAAAATCTCACGGTTTTGATAAATAATGCATAAATTACAGTTTTGTCACAGCACAGATCTAGATAAAAAACATTAATGGTCTTCGCAAGATGATGTCAGGAAAGATTTAAAACCATCTTTGTCTTCTACGTTACCAGTGAAGAACTGAAGAAAATTCATACTAATGCCAGTACATTTAGTACTACCCTTATTCTAAACTACGTCATCATGTAGTCTACAGGTACAGAGAAGCTAGTAAAAAATGCTGTGTCTGTCACATTGCCATTTCTCCATTTCCTGGCAAAGAACTTGCTAGAAAAAAAAAAAAAAAATCTTCACTGGTACAATCAAAAAACCTCAACACTATTCTGCCCAAAGAAAGAGCCCACTTTTGAATACTGATGCTAACATTATTAAGCATCAGTGCTGGCTTTTGGAATTTATAAGTCTGGGTGTGTGGAAACAGAGCTTGTTTCATGTGATCATTCAAAAGCCCCACTAGAATAAGTCCCCAAACAATGGGGGCTGTGACCCGCAAGCAGTAGATTCACATATAACAAACATGGCAGCAAGCTTTAATAACAAGCCTTAAGTACACAATCACTTCATCTGGTACCCAGATCCAGGGCAGCAGAAGCTATCCAAGGTCAAAGGAGTAGTTTCTGCTCTGTGTGGTAATTTTATAATGCATACAAGACAAATTCTACAATAATTCTGGGAAACAGTAATTTATAATTTCTAGAAATCTCTTATATATGATACTTCTCACACACATTTTTAAGTTCCCACAATGGGTAGTAATATTCAATTTTCAATGGACACTGCCTGGGACATGGAAGTTAAATTGAGTGTACTAGCAATTACTGGATGATTATTTTTAAAAGTGATGATTTTTTTTTTCAATAATTGATGCCCTACACACCTCAAACAACAGCAACAACAACAAAAAAAACCACCAAAAAAAATCCCACCTTCTCATTAGAGTTTCATAGAAGCAAAATATAGTTCATGCTCTAAATATGCTAGAATCCTTTGCCTATTGCAATTTTACTGCTCATTGAGTTCCGGAGGTTTTATATTCCCAAGCCATAAAAAATTTTATACACACGCAAACACATAAAAAAGCCCTGCATACATCGTTAAATTTTCAGTACCAATAAAAATAAAGCATGAACATTTGAAGCCATGACCAAAACCCAGCTTTCAAGGCTTCCTAGCTTACAGCAAAGGGGTAGCTCAACAACAAAAGCTATTTAAAACAGGAAAATAGGTCTTATGCATTACTAAGCATTTAAATACAACAAAATAGGGAATCCCAATCATTCCAAGATGTGATTAAGGGTGGCAGATAAGGTGAGCTAATCCTCAGATATCATAGATGTTTGTGCAGAAGATTTGTTTGCCATTAGACAACGCAGAACAGAAAGTTCTTTGCTACTGTTGCTATTGCATTGCTGCCCACCTTGCATTAATTTCCAGTCAGTCTTCTTCACACTTCACTCCTTCATCACAAATGTCAGACTGTTTAGTGGTCCCTACATCATAGTTTCAAATTGTTAGATGTGAAACAGAAGACACCATTCAAAAAGTAAGGACTACTTTCTTCCTTAGTTTTTCCATCAGGAGCTCACGGCATGAGTGGTGTTTGCTGTTAGTAAGTAAAGGAAAATAAACAGAGAGAGTAGCAATCTCTCTATTACCATCAACTGCATATTAATGGAAAATACATGGCATATGATACAAACACTTTCTCTTGATGGTTCAGATAAACTTCTATCATATTTCATGATCTGTCAGTGATAGCCAAAAGTTAGATCACTCTTTGCATATCCTCTAAGCCTATATCAATTAACTACATTTCTAACAGTGGATTATGCAGCAAAAGTGGAGAAAAGTAGACATCCTACTTGCTTAAATTCATTAGTAGGACTATATTCATCCCTGATAACACTGGTTTTTGCCAGTAGAACTGATCTGCAAGGACTCTGCTGTAGAAGATATAGAAAGAAAATATAGATGGCCTAGAGCTTGCCCTACATACTGGTAAAAGGACTAGAAACTCCAGGATGAGCAAATAGTGCATCTCCATGAGAGAAGCCTTTCTAGAACACACCTGGCAAGAAGCAAGCTCCTTTTTAATGTACTGGAAGCACTCCCTCACAGATGAACCTATGTTGGCACAGCTCAGCACAGAGCAATTTCTCTGTCTTGTGACAAGTATATCAGGGCCTTTTATTTTGCTAATGAGCTCTGTCTGTTTTAGTAACTCTATCTGATGTGCTGAAATGGAAATTCTGCTGCTCAATTACTGTTAATTTTTACTTGGAACAACTCTCTAAGCACTTTTGATCCAGGTGGAAAGCAGTAACTCCTCCAAAGGGTGACCTCAATCTATCAGGAAACCAGCTTATATTTAGTCTGTGATTGTTAGATGTGCAAATGGTATGGTAAGTTGAGCTTGCAGTTTCCCAATGAATCAATCAGAAGATTATGCAATGGAAAAGCAGCATAATGTTAAGGCATTCACTTGGCAACAAGACTACCAAACTAAAATGTAAAGAAATATCAAGAAAGGAATCCTTATCATGCTGTCATCCTGTTTCAGAAGAAAGAAATAATTTGAAAGCCCAGATATTAAAAAGTATAGGCACACATAGCAGGCAGTATCCATTTGAGGTAAAATATTTAGCTAATATAGCAGCAGTGAAGCAATTCGCAACTATTGAATTCTGTGCAACAGAAGTTCAGGGGCAAGATGTCAACTTCAGTATATCTCTAATCTTTATTAAACTACATGACTGCTGTGTTTGGAACACCAGTACTATGATACAATACATAGTGTGCTGAGTTCACACACAACCACAAACCCCACTTCCTGTTGCTGCTGTCAGCTCTCAGTTCCTTGATCACTTCTGCAAGGCAAACCACAATAAAAAGTTGTTTTTTTGTCCTGTCTCAAGAGGAGAAAGCATGGCACAAATGGCTTAATTCCATTAACTCTTCAAGAGTAACCAGATTCCTATCTTTGCATTCAAGTCTTATGTGATAAAAAGCATTGGTATAGTGCCTTCTGTGATGATAGCAGTGGAGGGAACTCCTCAAGGCTCTGAGTGGTGGACAATCTCTGATGGGTCTTTCTGAGGCTCCAAGATTATTTTCTGTAGAGAGCAGAAATCCTCTACAGAAGAGGAGTACATGGAAAGAAACACATACCAAGACTACTATCCCACCCCATTTGCATGTATTTCCTTACCCAGTGACAGGCAAGAATCCCATAAGAATACTGGTTTGCCATAACAGGAGTGGAGCACAACAGCTCTCAAGCTCATTAAAGTTCTGCTCTTCTCACACAGGCAGTATTGTTGACAAATAACAGTCAACTGCCAGAGGAGAATACCAAAGATTTACATCAGTGTTGCTTGTTTTCCTCACTTTCTGCACCATGAGGTGGATTGGGTAATCAGCTTCCCACAACAGTAGCAAGCTATTCATTAAGACAATTTAAATACAGGTTGTGCACCAGCCAGACTATGTAGGAGCTCTACAAGTACCACTGTTTATAACGCCTGAGTCATGGGCTAAAATAAGCCTCAAGGAAGGAAGCTACAAATGCTTTATGGTAAATACCCCACATATACATTTGGATGAGGAAAAAAAAAAAAAAAAAAAAAAGTAAGAAAAAAAGAAAACCTGCTCATCTAAGCTGAACAACTAGTTGGCACCAGTATGATCCTTGAAGTAGTGCCATTTGTTCCCCAACAGGAAAATGCCTCAAGGACAAACCTTTCCTGACTTCAGAATAAAAGGAGGCGGCTATACTCCACTTTCTGATGCTTATTCTTCAGCATTCAAGAGTTGCTGGAAATCAGCATTTTACTCTGATTTTCACATTTGCTCAACATGGTTTATTATGATACTAAGGGACATGGTTTAGTGAGGAAACATTGGTGGTAGGTGGATGGCTGGACTAGATGATTTTGGAGGTCTTTTCCAACCTTGGTGAGAACATAGTTTTTTTCCACATCTGCTGTATGTCATCATCTGTAAACATATGGGTCCACAGAGCAGCCTAGGCTCACTCAGCCACATAAACCCTGTTTCTAAGAAGTTGAATACTAAATTCTCAAAGGGAAAAAAAAAAAATCACATCAGTAATCTACAGCAGCCCTTAAGGTCTGTGGAATTTGTTCCTACTGACAGTGTGAATTCAGGAATTCACCTTACAGACCACAGTTTTGTGATCCACAACTCACAGTTCTCCTCTCAAAGTTCCATGGGCTTCCCTGAGCTACTGTCCATAAAATAAAATAAAATAAAATATTTAAATAAAAAAAAAAGGAAGAATGAAAAAAAAAAAAAGTATGTTTCACAATTATTACTGTCACCATTATTTTAATAAATCAGTGCACGGAACCACGTCCTCCTAAAACCTACAAAACTATTTGTAAATTACAAACCATTCATATCCTCCAACACTAACAAAAATGAAAAGGGACAGTAAAATGGATAATGAAAAGAAGTGTAGAGCTCTCTTCTGCCACACATTACACTTAAACCCAGCTGAAGGTGAGATACAGTGCTATCTTAGGGTTGGAAATCCTCTGGGCAGGTTTTGGGTCTGTTATAGTATATCCACTGGTGCAAATCACCTTCCCATCAGAGAAGTCACATTGTTCATGTCCCAGCAGAGTCTAAGAAGAAATTAATATTCCTGTAGCAAAGACCACAAAGATAATATAGTTTCAATGCAAAGGCAGGTAGACTAATGTGACAGTCTGTGAGCATGAGAATTATCCTCTTGAAAGGAGGATGCCCCATTATTCGATTATTTTAGTGGGTAAACCCATCTCCAATTTCATGCAACAAAGCAAGTGCACTCTGTATATTCTCAGAGAAAGAGAAAAGAATATAGAGAAAAGTATCTACTAAGAAATCTAGGATTCAAAAACACATTAAAAAAAAAAAAAAAAGGAACATAAGGCATTCTCTGCTTCTGTATGCAATATAACCCTTCACTAATACAACTTGTATGACCTGTAGGCATTTCTTAAATTTTCATGAACTGACATACTGTTCTGACATTAACACATATCAGGTCACATTGTTAGGCTCTCATATAAATGGCTAAAAACTAGCCATATTTGTCAAGCTGCATACAAAACAATTCCATTGCTATGAAGTAATTCAGACGCGAATTGGAAAAGGCGCAGGATTAATCTGCACTTAAGAGCTTTTCTCAAGGAAGTTCACAGAGACGTCACAGCTTTGCTGTATTTCCAATAGGTTACAGAGTTCTGTTCTTGCTACAGGAATGGTCGCTTCTGTTTGACAAGTGGTTTATTTATAGTAAAGGAATATTTTCTAATTCCAGTTACTGCTTCTAAAAATCTATCCTTTATCTCACTGAAGTGTGCAAAGGCAGAAGAACATTGCATTTCATTTTAAAAATGAAAAATACATTGGCTAAAGCTCCTGGAAACATTTAAAAGAGGAAAGTAAAAAGATAAGTGAAACAACGTAAGAGATTTAAAGAATGCATAATTTATCTAATCATAACAAAAACATTTTAAATAACATAAAAAACTATTCATGTAAATTTACAAATGGTATTTTCACCCCTTTATTTGTTTTTCCTCACTGTGTTAGATTTTTCGTAGGTCCCACAATACCATAAAGGTATGTTCCATCACAGGCTGCCAACCATGCAAGCAGTATGCTCAGAACTGAATTCAAATTTCTTCTCTTACCCATAGAACATCACTGCTTGAATCATATCCCTCGGCTTCTACTTACTTTCTCCAAATCTAAACATTGCTACAGCAAAGTCAGAAACCAAGTGATCCGTGCATGCTGCTGACAAGCTGGTGCAGACTGTAGGGAATACACGACTCAGCCTGTATGTCCTAGTTCAAGGATTTTGTCTGTGCAGGCTTACTAGCCTAGAGCTCTTACATAGACATTTTATTGTCTCAGTGAACAAAAACAAACAAGGAGAACACTGCAGACTTCCTAAAGAACAACAACAGTTTCATTACTAGCATCTTCCAGCTTAGGAAGTCAGAAAAGCCTGTAAATTCCTCAAGCAAATCTTTTGTGTAAGAGAATTTGGAAACTCATTCACTTTTTAAGTGGATAAAATCCTTTCCTTAAAAAACAAAACAAAACCTTCCGTTGTAAAATCAAACTTCCACTGCAAACAGAGAGAATAAGATGTGCCTCAGACAGAAACTGCCTCTTACTGGGAGCAATAACTACCAGAATGATCATCATGCTATGTCTTCACATGGTCACTTCAATGAAAGCTAAACCAACAGATTTACGGGGAATTCCAGAGAAGCAATATGCCTGGGACATTCCTGTGAGCACAGGGCTCTGAAGAACAGTTGCCAGATTTAGCAAGAATTGAGCATCCATAGATGGCTGTAGCACTAATAGGTCCTCCAGTCCTGAGTGCTACATACCCGATCCATCTGCCTCCAGCACATCTAATAGTCAGCCTGAACCCTCTCCAAAGCATTCTGTTGAGCACAATTAATGTGGGTTTTGCTTTGAGTTCTTTTAAGTTTAGCCTACAGTTTCAATGCTAAAGATGTTTCAACCACTGAAAAAAGAAACGTCATTTCTCAACTACTAGACTGAAACAGACATGAGAAGGAAAGATGTGTGGTTTGAAAAAGAGCAGATGTCACCCTAGATGCAAGCCTTGAATAGCAAAAATGCATTGAACTACAGCCCATGCTAGCATCAACCAAAGAGAAGTTACAGAAGAGCATGAAGTATGCATAGAGATTCAGGAGAATATTGTTAAATTGTAGCATTTGCGATAACATCCCTTCCTTTCCAGTGTAGCGTGCAACTCTATGGAGAAATATAAGTTCTTCTGTATACAGCGTAAAGCCGCACAAAGCCTCAGGACACCTAACCTCTGAAAATCAAACCAATTTTTAGGTATCAAAGTCTGAAAATGTTGGTTTCAACCAATCAGATATTTGGCATTACTTGAATGTGGCAAATAATAAGTATGTATTTTTCCCCACTGTTTCAGGATTAATTCTCTAGGAATTATATGTTCTTCATCTCCTCACTCCTGAAAGTGCAGATAATAGCCATGGTACTGGCAGGATTCCTAAATGGGCTCCTGTGCTCATTTCAGTCTTTACTAAAATTGACGTTTACTGGCAAAACTCCTTTCCAAGGATTCATGACTTCACGTTTGGTGAGTTTATAAGTGAAGAGATCAAGAAATCCATGAATAAAACAAATCTCCTAAAACCTTGCCAAATATACTATGGGATTCCCTAAAGGCTTACTTGTGAAAAAGAGAATCATTTATTTTTCCCCACCAAGAGCCAAAACAACAGAAAGAATAACACTGGAAATTCTAAAAACAGATGACAAAGAAGTAAAACTTGTTTGAAGTTAGCATTACCAGTGATAGTTCTAGCATATAAACGAAACTGATATTTAAATTGCTTCACAGAATTCATCTCAGTGAATGTTTCTTGACAAAATAAGCAAGTAAATAAATAGCACCAAAGAATGTGGGGATAAGTAAAGAAATAACAAGTAACCACATATCCAGACTCTAAGAAAAAGCTGGGAATAATAATAAAAATGAAGCAATAAAAGAGTGCCGGATATAGGGAGAAATAGTCCTTAGTATCAGAGTACAATTTTGGCACATGTCATTATTTAATTTGTATCTCTGTAACTGAACATTAAGGCACAAATTATGACATCTCTATCTACAAATTCTGACATTCAGAAAAGTAATTCTAAAGTACCATTCATAATATTTGTATAAATTTGGACCTTTTTAGCATGTAATATATAAAATCTCTAATTTGCTTCAGTAACAATTAATAAACTGCCATTAGGGAAAGAGATCTTTGTAGGACTTTAAGCAAATTCTACTGAAGTTGGTTTAAAGTTTTTAATGATGTTTGAAGTTCTGTCAAATTTAATAATGGTACTGGTTTAGCTTTCCATTTTGTGGGTTCTCTTTACTTCAAAGTAAAAAGTTTTGACTTATTACTAATAGGCTCTTAATTATGTTTTGTGAAACCATTCAATATAGCATTAAAAATGGTATTTATTACTCATTTGTCCCAACCAAAGACCCTCTTTACACCAAAACCTGCAAGCAGAATTCAGCTTGACAGCACAGCTCAAGATATTAGTTTCAACATTTGATAAGAAAACACTCTACAAATGTATGTTTTATTTAGACTAATTCACACAAAGATACAAAATGCCCGAAAGAAATTACAGGCAGGAATATTAAAAAAAATAAGAAGATAAATAAGCACAATGTATATATTTTTTAGTACGAATGGTTTCAAACTTCCATGGGTTTTTAAGTTTAATTGCTTATTAGCAGCAGTCCCGACCCTGGCTAACTGAATAAACATTGTCCTTTTACCATGATATGCCCCAGTGTAAACATTTCCTTGAAAATCCCCAGCCTCAGATCTCACATGCTGCAAGCTGATGTCTGCTCACATATGATGCCACTGGAGGTAGGGTTCTTACCTCCAGTACTAAAGCTTGGCTTCTGGATAATGCACAGGGGGAAGTGGGAAGGATGAGAACTTCTGGTCCCAAAGTACACCAAATGGAATTGCATAGGGTCCCAGTTTCTTTCAAAATTGGAATTAATTTTTCATTTTTCCTTTCTGCCTGTCCCTGAGCTTGTGTTACTAAGGGACTCTTCACAGCCTAATAGAGTACATTTTACACTGATCTCAAAGGAATAAAGCCCATCAGCTTTCCTTCCCATCCCTTCCCCCCTCTTTCCTATACCCCAGCTATATGAGCAGTTGACCCCAAGAGTTCTGGGAGTTTTGCCCTTGATCAAATCAGTGGGGTATGACCACAACTCTCACTGTCTCCTCTGCCATTACAAAGGAATAATCGCACTGTAGTCATGGTGACAATGCTAAAACAAGCCACAGCATCACAGCAATAGGACATATACTTGTAGCCTGACACATCCCATAAATCAACCTGATCCCTAAACTTGTCCACCTTTCACTTGCTATACTGCTTCCTGAAATAAGTTTGAAATTAGCATTACAACTTTAATTGGACAAAATCCAGAAGTGATCAGGGAGAAGGAGCTTTCCTTTAGGCAATCCATGTATAAGAGCCAAGCACGATGACCAGCAAATCTTGTAGGAATGTAGATGTGTGCTCACTCATCAGCCAGTTAGCTTGCCTGCCATAGCATAAAAGTTCAAAAGAACAATAAAAATCTCAGATCTCCCACTGAACAGATACCAACACTTGGCTTTCTCAACAGTCTGAAATATGCAGAGTCTCAATTCAGTACTGGAAGGTCTAATTAAGGTACCTACTATACAACATCACAGTACGGTTGCAATCAACAAAACAAAAAAGTATCACAAAATACTGATGCAGTCTCTCAGGTTTTTACCACATCTTGCCTGTCAAAGATTTCTAAGTGAACAAAAGCAACACAAAGAAATATTCCTCCAAAGGAAAGCACTCACTCTATTGAACAGGAGACACAGACAAAGGCAAGGACTGCAGCACGACACAGTGACCCACAACACATTCTGTGAATATCAAGAGCTTCACATTGCCAGCCTGCTCCATTTACAGTGCTTTCTTCTGGAACCGCTGTTTGTATCTTTACAAGGGGTCAAATAGAAAAGCTGTAGTATTATTTCGTTATTACTATTTATTTTAAATTTAAAAAAAAAAGCACACTACAACTTTCAGGAGACTCGTTTATGTATTTGCCCATCCAGGATCAAGAAAAAAGTATGACCCCTGCAGAAACAGATACAGTGCTTGATGCTACTCAGCATCCGTGCAAGACTTGCACTTCAAAATTTTCTTGTTTCATTTCTTCTGTGGTGCAGATTTTATTTTCTTGTATGTTTAACAGTTTAGGTGATTTTTGCAAGGTATTTAATCTGTTCTTTGATGGTGGAGGAAGGCAGCAAATGGCAAGCAAACCTTGCCATTTGTGAAATATACGGATAATGAGCTGGTCTCCACATCATCGAGATGGTAGATAGGGAAAAGACACAGACAATGCTAAGGGGAATAAACAACATATAGTGTAGTCTATTCCAGCACCTACAGCAGTGTCCTTCTGTGGCTTGAATTTAACCTTTCCACGCTTCTTTCACCCAACCTTCTCAGAGTCATTACCCATTTGAAACTTCTCCTACACTTTACATATCAGATTTTAAGGCATTAATACTCCCATCAAGATGGGGAACGAAAAAGTCAGCATGGGAATCGATGCATTATTACTCAGGGTGACTCATTTTAGACAACATGGTTACATTAAGCGACTATTTTAAGATACTATGATTCAATTTGATTTGAATTGCTTCTTGTTGAACTTGCAACCTTTCACTCCACCCTCTCTCTCTTGGGCCTCCTTCTACTGAAGTCACTTGGATCTCTGCCACAGCATATACAGCTTGCAAGCAACGGTGTAGAAAGCAATACAGAAAGGTTGTGTGATGGAATAATTTGGCATTCTTTTCAAGAAGAAATATAATAATTACCAATTTGGCATTTGAGTTTCTAGTGCCCTTTTACTCCACCTTCTCAGATCTTGGATCAAATGCAAAGTTAACCTTGATTCAAATAGTATTGTTTATAGAGCCGTAACTTTTACTGGAAGTCATGTCTCAGGTCCAGAATATTAGATATGTCAGACTCAGAAATGAAGTTCACTAGCATATGTGAAAAACAGCCAATTTTTTAATCCATACAGGATTAATTGTCTCTTAGCCTGTGTCACATTAGTAATCATTTCCTTTCAAATACTCTCATAAATTTTATTTGAACATAACAGAAATCAAGGGCAGGAGCACCACAGGATCTCAGAATTGTATTATGTGGATTCAACTTCTGCATCTAATAATAATTAATTTTAAGGCAGACATCCCATTCCTTAGATTCCTAGTAATATTTTCCATTAACATTCAAGGAAGGCAGGGAAGGAAATGGAAAGAAAATTGCATAAAGTTAGAACCTTACTCATTTCTGTAGTTCATGATCTTTCTCATCTTTGATTTGCACTAATATCAGCTTAAGCGATATCAAGGAATTAGGATGCACATAGATGCAATGAAGATTCTTCCCAGGAGCAGTAACCAGAATATCCAGAGGAGAATAAATATCATACATGAAATGATAAATGCATGGACAAAGAAAAATGAGAATTTCCCAGCCTTCTTACCAGTTCAGACATAAAAATTTAGCGAGAGATGTGAATATACTCCATACGCAGGACTATTTATCCATTAGAAATTTAATACGGAGTAGAAAGGAAAGTGTGGTGCAAAGGTGTACTCTGCAGTTGCCTCAGTGAAATTATAATCATGTAAAATGAATACGAACACTTCTTTAGACACCTGCTGTCCCTCTCCTCAGAGAGGGAGGTCTGGCTTGAAATGGGCCACTTCACATACAAATTTCTTTTTATTTTTTTAAGTGGAGAAGACTGACTCAGGTTTTCCTGTCTCACTAGCCACACCTCTCTTACTTGGCAAATGTAAATAACATCATTTTAGAAAGACAGAAGCAAATCAGGAAAAGTCATTATGCAGTCTGATAACTTTAAACGACAGCATACAATTTAAACAGCTAAACATCACTGGGTCATACACCGAGTGCAAACAGTTTAGCAAAGATGTTTGTCTTTAGTGCAACCCGCAACATGATTAATTTAGAGAAAGCCAGTGAGATGAAAGACACCCACACGAGAAAAATTATGGACTGAGAACATACATGACTATCTACAGGGATAAGGGATATCACAGAAGAACATGTTATGGAAGAGTGTTCACTATGGAGCTTTTATGACCTCATATTACCTAGCTTAGTTCCAGATCCTCTTGACACCAGTTACATTAAAAGCTTGAAGTGATAGCCAGTTGGACCTCTACAAAGCTTCTAGGAACCATAAACTTATCTCTGTCTCAAAATATGTATGAAGCAGAAATTTAATAGCAAATAATTATTTTAGACTCAGATGTCCCAGCAGGATCGTTTCCTTTTAGCTCTTCAGCAATTCCATTTAGCTATAACTTCACGCCTTCCACATCCAAGAAGAATGGTTCTGATACTTTGTTCTGATTTCCTGGATAACATAAGCCCATCATTTCAGTTCACCTGGGAACCAAACTACATGTGCTGAATTCTTCTCCTGGACAAACCTTCCAAACAGACTCATAAGACCCTCATTAAGTAAGGCGTCTCCGGATTGTGCATTCGTGTTCTGCAACCTGCACTTCCTCAAATTCATCTAATATTGTTACTAAACTGCCTTAGAAAACCAGACCATTAGTTTACAGACATTTATCCCAGCACCCCTGAACTGCGAGAGGATTCAATCAGCACCTCATATTATACAAAAAGGGAAAACCCCGTGTTCCTAACCAGCACTCTGGTTTAAAAGGAGTAGGACTACATGAAAGAAAAACAAACACCGAAAGCCATTGATAGAGACTCCAGTATATCCTATCTGGACTCAGTGTGTGCTTTTCACCACCAAAATTAGTAACTATAAGAATCCAAAATTTTCATTTAGACATATTTCTTCATCCTGCTGACATGCAAAATAATGCCACATTTGGCTGCAATTGCTATACACACATACTAGTAAAAAATTAAGGCCTGAGACATCATTTTTTTTTCAGTGCAGTATCTAAAAATTTGAATTGCAGAATTAGCACTAAGAATCAGGAAAAAGCTTATCTCTGCCACTGGAAACTGCAAGGAACAGTTCATCATTACCACAGATGTTATTACTACTTAGCAAGTAATGGATGGAAAACAACAATTTGGGGCACATTTTCCTTAATAAAATCCATTTGTTTTCTCAGTACTTCAGGCTATCTCCTTCACCTGCTTAGGCCTAAAGCTACCAGAATAATATTTTTCAGACCTAAAACTAATGGAACTGATTGGGTTTTGGTGTAATGGGTAGGGCTGGGATTGAGGAATACATGTACTTCTTAGAATTGTTCCAAGGTGGTCTGCGGAACTGCCTAGGATATTTGATGTACCATGAAAGCTAAAAAGCTAATTCATCCTTTCTGAGAGCTGCTGACTTCAAGGCCATAGCCATTCTCAGCTGGATTACTTTCATTTTTCATCAAGCAGGAACATTTTTCTATTATAGTTTTTTCTACCACAACACAATGTAGGGCCTGATCCTTGGAAGTAGTGGTTAATTGCTGCAATGGGAGAGTTTAATTCTAAAGAAATAATTAACTCTATTTGGCATAGTAGAACTAGAAGTTTTGGTCGCAGTCTCTCAGGTCTTTTGCTAGGCAGATACTCCATTTTGAAGACTGAGCTGCATAAACCTTCCTGGCATCACTGAGCAGGGATATTCATTTGGCCACATATCCTGCTGCTAAAGTCTCATCAAGCATTCATTCTAGCAAACAAGAGGTATCAATTACTTCATTGACAATCTGGCTCAGATACTAATTATAGAAATTTCAGAGCACTAAATGAAATTTAATACATACTTTTTTTCCTCATTTTTTAGCTTCTTGCCCATCAGAAGTGGATCTTTTTTTCCACTATATTTGCAGTTTTCTAATCACTTACCCATACATTTCAAAAAGATTTTCTAGTGGTTTTATATTTCTTGAAATGATCACCTTAGCTAAAAAACATGGTAAGAATTCTGGTTGCTTAAAAATCATTTTCCTCTTGTAATTCTTTTTTACTTTTCATTATCCTTGTCAATTTATTTAATGTTGATAACATGCTATATTTTCACATAGCCTGGAACAGCAATCACAACAAAACATTACTGTTTGTCTTCCTAATTCACCTTGAACTACTATCTCCCATCAACCTGAAGGAAAATTAGAACTTCCCTCCACACCTACATAAATCTTCTCAACAATTCCTCTTCAACTAACTTAAGAAACATCAGTTTCCCCATTTCTGCCTCTTTATCAGGAGTATAATGATAGGACAACAAGGTCGCTTCCAACCTAAACCATTCTGTGATTTCACAGAACATTCATACTTCTTTACCTACAGGTGAAAGACGATTAGTTTATAGAGCCCAGCATTTAACTCACCTTGAGCGCTAAAGACAAAGGAAAACTTTTTAATATCCATGTTTTCAGAGGTGAAGTTAACTAGATATTAAATTCTCTAAGTACACATAGTTATAGAGATATTAAGTTCTCTAAATCAACAGAAAACAGACGGAGGCACATATTATAGGACCCTGTAGTAAAAAGACTCACAGAAGTAATCCACAAGGACCCAGGAAGTAGATGGAAAGGAAGATAAGAGCAGAGAGGGCAGCCAGCTGTCAGAGGTGAAGGTAGAAAACTATAATTAGCTATTTGAGGCTTCATCAGGTGATGCCACCAAATTTAAAGGGCTAGCACTAGAAAATTCATGCTCAAGAACTGTTTCTGTAAGATAATATTTTTATAGTAACAAGCTAGTATGAACTAAAAGCAGTACAGAAATTGTTGTGAGAGAAATGCAGAACTGTATCTGCATGTCATTAAATACAATATAAATGTTAGTGATAATTCACAGGAAGTACAAAGGCAGAAAGGAGACACAGCAGCAGGTTTCATAGGTTGCTTTGGTTATGAATACTTCTTTAAGATCTCATTGGTTTCCATTGGTTTTATTACGCTTATGCTTAAGATGCTTCCAAATGCAGGATAAGTACTTGATATCCCTCCCCATTTTTCTATTAACAAGAAGGATGGATTTGCCCTGTCTGACACAGTTCTTATCATCAGAAATGACTGAAGATATGGTAGGCGGGCAGTTAAAAAGGGCTTTACAGAACCCTGGAGTGCAGTTGCACCGCTAGTAGGACTTCTAGCATTCTTCCTGGGTGTAATTCACTCTGGCCCTCACTGATCTCTGTTCTACACGTGGATGGCAGAAACAAACTCCCTAGCAAACACCTTTACCAGCAGAGCCAGCCACAATGAAGCCTGAAGAGGTGCTACAGCCAGAAAAAAAACTTTATGCTGCCTTCGGTTGCCACTACAATATCTTCCAGATCTATATTGGTAAAACAACCATGCTGAACTGAGAGTTTTTGTAAAAGAGAGGCACATTTTAAGAAGTAGGCATAGGATGCTGATTCTTACAATTCTTTTGCCTTTGTTAGTGAGTGCAATGACAGTAATTATCTGCAATTACAAGAACCCAGAAGAAAAAAAAAACATTTGGCCCAGAGCTGTTCCCACTCAAACTCTGCCACTGAACATGCTCTAGGCATCTGGCTAAGGCAGTCTAATGCAGCAAAAAAAGGCTATTGGCTTTATGTTCTAATTTAAACTTCTTGTTTATCTTCTATGCAGTCATTAAAGCACCTTTTTTTCATTTTTTAAATCAGGTAGAAAATCATCATCTTCACACTAGTGTAAAGGATGAAATATCAGAAATATCAGCGTCTACCTAAGTAATTTTTAATGAATTGAATTCTTGGTCCAACAATAAATAAACTTCTCCCTTTGGCACAATAATACAATCTAATGTTTTATTTTTGGATTCATTTCAAAAGCTGTCTCTGCCTTTGCGAGCTTAACCTTTCATGTACAATTCTCTGTTTTAAAAATAAACTTTAAACATAATGGTAATTTCTTTCCTAATTTCCGCCTGGGGGAAGATTTCTTACTGTAAAAGACCTGGAGCTAAACTGAGAAATCCTTGCCAATCCATAATTTCATTTGCTTTTATCTTGCAGGAATGTAACTGTTGTGTTTCTTGTCATGGTTTGTTGTACACAGCCTCTGAGATGCTCTATCATCTACTCTTTACTCTCACACATTTATTTTTTACCAGCTGGACCATGCCACACTTTCACTGTGTTAGGACTTCAGAAAAGTGTAAGAACAGCACTAGTGTTGTAACATTCCTCTAAAGAATACCTAGCACGTGTCCTTGGTTTATACAGGTTTTAAATCTAGGAAGCTTGGGCTCCCTTTTTCATTACATAAAAATTCAATGATAAATACTTGTGAATATAAATTTTGTGCATTAAATTACACCAGTCATAAATGGCTTTACAAAAATACAACATAATTTAAGCCTATCCACTCTCATGAACCTTCTTAATTAGTCACATCACAGTCATTAACAAACGCCTTTGTCTCCTTGTCTTCCTTTCATGATATACAGCTATTTCTGGTTTTGTTCACCCACTGCCAGACTCTGATCTCAGTAACTTTGGTACAATTCCAGTGTAACTCCAGAGTGGCCCCCAGTGTCTGGATGGAAGTCTGATACTCTGGTTTGATCCAGATAAAACAGTAGTAATGCTTGCTGGCAGAAGGAAACATTTTTGGGGATTTGACAAGGACCACGACCAGACTTCAGACTGAGGGCAAACATGCATATCCATCTGTTGTCAAGACAATGCATCGTCTCAGGGCCTGTTGGGTTTGGCTGCAATGGGTCTGCTGTCCATCCCTGGCCTGGGCTCATGGGCTCCATTCTCAGGATCCTGCGCTCCAGCTTTCATTTCATGTCTGCTGGAGCAGGACTGCTGCCAGACCGAGAACTCTGTGCAAGGACTCTGTGGACCAGCTTCTTCCTCTTTGGCACAGGCCTTGTCATGCCCTTGGGCAATCAGTCCTTTCAGACAGAGCTCTGCTGTGGGCTCCAACAGGCAGGCTGTGCTCTGTAGAGGACAGGAACTTCTCCAGGATGTTGTAAAACATTGTGATCAATACGTATCCTCCCATTTGAGCTGTTTAATTATTTCAGTTGCATCCATGATGAATATGTGTGTATTCATGCATTTAGTATAATGAATTATAGCATGACAAACATTAAATCTGTACATTAACATCAAGCTGTATCTTTGTGAACCATCTGACTCACTGATGGCAGATTCCCATCAGTGGCTACTGAGGCTGAAAGATACAAAAACAGTTGCATCTGACAATGCACCTTGTTCTTTATAGAAGGAACTACTTCCAGAAAAGACTGTCTCATGTACATTTCTATGAAAAACTGGGATATTTAACAAAAGCAAATGGACTGTTCCTGCATCTGATTCAACGTTTATTGAAAAAAATAAAGAAAATCTGTTATGTTCAGTCCCGTCTTTTCAACCTCATACAGTTCTTCTACAGCAAACCTCTATTTATGGCACCTAAAAGACCAGTGACATTTTTCCTAGGTGACCCCTAGCATACTTCTCACGTATATTATGGCCTTTCCCCTCTGACGTTTTCCCAAATAAATTGTGTTCCACAGAAGACTTTTAAAACTTCTCACTTACCTGCCGAGACTTACTCCTATTCAAACACCAAATCAGTCTAATGGTACAAGCATGTATAGCCTGCAGTACTTGCCTGCTGCTGGGCTGTTACGTTACGAGCCTGACTCGGTTCAGTTGACGGAAGTCCAATTCAACTTGAAGTGGAAATCACTGGTAATACTGTTGTTTATCATCTGCTTTGATTTCCCAATATCCATAACAGGAACTTCACTTTTGTTCTCCACATACTGGATGGCTTGGATGCTGGTTATGTCTTCCACAGAAACTGAAGTCCTCACAGACTAAAGTAAAATGACTTGCCATCATGACACTATGACAGCCTCTTGGCTTTGCAATTTACCCCACTTCTTTGAGCTGTAATACCTTGTAGCTACTCATTTTCATGGCAAATATTGCTTACAGGAGAGGCAAAAGCAAGACACAGGCTGCTATTTATTCCTTACAAATGAGATACTGTTTAGATGATGTTACTTCTGTAGGAGATATATGTGAAGACTTCTGTTATACTTGTCCTTGAATTGTGCTTTCATAGCACTTGGGAAAAGAGATGGGTACTTAAAAAATGCCTGTAGAAGCCACAAATCCACAGAGTAAATGACACACAGGTGGACATACAGAGCAGTACACCCACCTTGCCCTGCATGTCTCCCCCATGTCTTCTCCCACAGCTTGGACAGACGGAGCCAGCTTGTCTCCACAGGTGTAAATTCCCCCTTAGACACCAATGAGATTCTGACAAGAGCTGAGTCAAGCGTGTAGGGGGAAGATAGATAACATACCCACGCAGCTAATCTGGCAGCCCAACTCCTGATCTGCATTGTTCTGATTATTGCCTGCCAGGATCAAATGCTCACTGCATCCATTAAAAGTTCCTCTTTTTTTTCTGTCCCAGTTCAGGAAATCATCTCTAATTATATGAACATTAATACATATACTCAGGTATCATTAAAGCTGCCTGAGTAGGGCTGGAGGTGGTTATGGTTGTACCCAAGCAGATGTGTGGAGGTGTGATGATGTGCAATAGCTAGGTACATAAATTCAGCCTGAAGGTGGGGAGAGCATGATATCATAAGAATTGAAACTAGACTTTCATTCCAGCAAACAAAGTTCAAATTCACTCAAAAAAGAAAGTAAAATGAAATTTAAAAATCTGCAGCATAGCAAAAGAGGAACCATCTATGTGAAGCAGAAATTAAGATTCTGCACAACGTGAATCATTGCTTGTGTAAGCAAGCACTACTTACTTAAGGCTTATAGAATCTCAAGATAAATATTTGAAAAACTTCAGAGGCCTACGTTTATCTCAATTTATTTCAGCTACCCCGAAGTCCAGTGCCCAGCCTCAGCATGCAGCTAGGCTGCACAGAAAAGCAGAAAACTCCAGGAGAAATCCTGAACCAGAATATGTATTTCTACCTATGGTCACTGTAGTTGTGATTGGAACACATTTCCAGTTATAACACTCTCTCCTGATACCTTCACACATTCAGAACATATTACCCAATGTGCGGTTTATTATTGGTCATTTTATTCCCATAAAAGTCGAGCAAATTCAATTTCTTTCCAGTGTAACACCTGCATCGGTTTCAACCTAGCTCTATATTCACATGGAATCAAGCAGAATCCTTTTCCCCTTTGCTTTCTGCCCTAAATCAGGCAAACATTAGCATGAGAGAAGGCAGGTTATTGTTAAATAGTCTGCTACCTTGCCACTGAACTGAGTAATGAGGGTAGCCTTGCCTGAAGGCTGACTTTGTACACTTTAATCGAGAATAGAGGTCAACGGTGAAAAAAATTAAAGTTCCTATTTTTCCATAGCATGTAATTTATCTTATAATTTAATCAAGACTAAGACACTGCTTTATCTTAGCATGTAATTTGTCATAAAAAGGCCAAATTTCCTCTAGGGTTTGGGTGACTGGAAACTGTCAGAGTGTCAGGAGATTTTTAAAACCATCTAACACTTTTGAAAACACCACCAAATACATTCAGGCTTGTAATTTCAAAATCAGGCCCAAACTATTAATGCCTAAAAACAAAGTCAGAGGTGGTTAGTCACAGTACCAAGTCAGCAAAGAAGAAAATGTAGAATGAATGAATGAAAGGAAGGAATGGAAAAACAGGGCTGAAGCCAAAATAGTAACCAACAAATGTGCATAAAGGAGAAAGGAAATCAAGTTTATCCCTTTGTCAGACAAAATCACAAACTTGCTGTCACTCCCTGTAATTACCTCCATCGATCCAGCCCTTCCTGTCTGCTTCCAGACAGAGAACCAGAGGTCCTGTGCCATCTTCTCACACTGCTCTCAGGGGCAAAGGGACAAGAAAAGTTCTGTGTCCGGATATCCCGGGCTCTTATGTAGGTGTCTACAAGTATGGGCCATATTTTCATCATCATTATTTAGCATACATTTTTGGAACCGCTCAGGTCAGGATGGCCAGGGCCACAATTGCAGCTTAACTCTCATTGTAGATACATTATGTTGCAGCTAATTGGAAGATGTTATGCAAACTTCAGGAAGAGAACTGAAAATGCTAGGAGACGGCACAGTGCCACCTCAAGCTAATGCTTGAGGGGCTTGTTTTTAGCTCCAGGGCCAATCTTGCTGCAGTGGCAATGAGTTGTATCATGATGTGCTGTGGGTAAAAGCAAGGCATCGGTAATCACAGCTTTCACTCTGAAATCCAAGTTGCCCCTCTGAAGTCACCTAGGGAACCCCCAGTACAGTCTCACAGCTGGCAAGAACAGTCCTTCAGCAAAACAAGTAACATATGTCATCTGCTTATGCTCCTATTCTCTGTGGACATGTAGGACTACAAGCGAAGCATGAAGGCACAATGGAATCCATTGGGAAGGCAGCATAACCGGAAGGGAGTTTAATCTTGAGTATGAGAGAGCTCCAGGCACAGAATAGGAATACAAAGCACTCTGCAGTGAGGAATGAATGTACAAGTGTTTGCCCCCGTCCACTGCGTTCCTGGGGCAGGCAATACCAATAAAGTGGAGGTACGGTAATCTTTAAAGTATGAGCTTGCCATAGCTCCCAGACTTTCCCTCAGCTAATGCTGTTCAGCACCAATGAAGACCTACTGATTTCCAGACTGTTTCTCCACATTCCCTTTGTAGGCCAAGAGGGCCAAGCTGTTCTTTGTGCCACCAAGTTGTGAATAAGTCTCAATCTTGAGTTTCATGGGATCCTCTACTTCCAACTCACAATTTCACCTCAAAAAGCTGTGTGCATGTTTTGGGGGGGGGGGAGGGGGATGGTGAATATAAGAAAACAAAGGGTTTTTCCCCCATGAAACTTTGCTGTTGGTTAAGTGTATGATGAGCATTTTTCACATCTCAGTGAAGCCAGTTCACAGGCTTTACAGCAAACTAAGTCAGAAGCTATTAGAGAAGGTATCAGAAGGAGAGTCACTAACCGTGACATTGCCAGAAGTTTCAAGTGAGTGTATTGAAGCCTGGGTCTTGCTGTTATGAAGGCTTCTGAAGATAAAAGAAATAATAATGTCATGTATGTCCAGATATGAGAGCACAGTTAAATACTGCTTGAACAAAACCCTCTTCAGACCTTAAGTTTTACACTGAATGGACTTCATAAGAGCTCACCTAAAGACATGATTTCTGAAATATCTGTAGAATATGTACCATTTTTTACACTTATTTCTCAGACTCTCCAACATATTGCCTGAGCTGGCTAATACAGGGGATACATTTTGCTAATCTTCCAGGGACAAATTTGATAGGTCTGGTGCTATTTGGACTTTCAGGTCACAGCCATTAGTAAGGGCTTTGCTGCACAGAGCTGTACTGCTAACTTGAATCCACGGAAAACTGTTATGAAATGGAGCATCACCTGTATTGCATCTCCAGAAGTTCTGCATAAACAGGAGCAGTTTCTCTCTTTGTCTTCTTCCAATACATTGATGACTTTTCTGTGCTTGTGTAACCAGATCTGTGTGAAATGATGGGTAGCAGCAGCCTGGAGAAATGGGGGGAAAAACAGCTTTTATTCTCTTGCATAAAATGTCAAAACATGGATCAGACTGGCTGAACATCCAGAAATTCTTTCCATCCCATCCTTGGATTTGCCAGCCGTTCTAGGATGTCTTTTTTAAAAAATGAAGACAACTTACGAAATTGTCTAGCTTGAGTAAAGACAGATATTGTTTCCAATAGGAGGGGTGAGTTTATTTTGGAGTTTTAAATTATCTGTTTTTAATGTCTTATATTCAGGGATCCCTTTTCGTTCCAAAATAGTCAATGATGCTTTATATCATACAAAAAGGTCCCTAAAAAGTGTCTTCTTTGTTTGTTTAAATGAGACATTATCTTATTCTTAGCATTTAATATAATCCTTTTGGTGTTCAATAGATCTTGTCCAAGTTGCTGATCACGTAAAATTCCAAAATATTTAAAAAGAAGCCAGAAGCAGTGCAAGAATTAATAAACAAAATACAACTGCCCAGCTTTATGGCAAAGCAAAGTGCCCATTTGGGTACTCTTTTTCTTGCGTAGACAAAATGAGGAGAAAAAATGTAAGCTGATTATCCTTACCAAGAACAACTGGTGGAATTGCAACTTTCATCACAAATGGTCCTTCAGTGACAAAACTGAGAGGGAGAAACACAATGTAGAATTTTAGAAGATTTACCAAAGCAACCCTCTTCAGGATTTCTTTTGTTGTTGCTGTAACCATTTAAGACTGGTAATTATGATTACTTACTTGGTGTTGTGTGTAGCAGCTACAGAAAGTTATAACAAAATTCTGTCAGGAGTTTTCTGTGATCTTTTTGTATCTGCATTCAGCAAAACTTCAGGAATAAGCAGGAGAGCATTTGGAGTGTCCATGCTGTATATGCTTAGCAAAGACAAAGCTTGAATGGTTAGAAACATGGCCAATGAGAATAAAAACTGCTGTATATATATACATATCTGCTGCACATACATGCTATGCTGAATGCGCAAAAAATATTTGCCATCTGGAGAAGTCATAGATGGAAAGTGTTTGTGTGCTGAAATGGTCATAAAATAGGAAACCTGACATTATTTTTCCTACCTTTGGCAGTGGAGTTCGTCAATGCGTCTTTTGTTGAGAATGTTTTAGTGTCAAGAAGACACCCTACCTTTGAGGCCTTCAGCTTCACAAAGTTTCAGAGGCAGGCAGTGCACATCTGAGAGCTGCCATTCTTTTGGGTACTAACAAAAAGACATCTGTGACCCAGAGCAAAGCGCAGTCCTTCTGAGCAGTCTAACAAGCCCCCAGACTAATCCTCCTGGATAAATCAAGCTTGTCCTTTATCTTCAGCATACTGGCAAGCAGGAGGAAACATCTCCCACTTCTTTGCCAGCCTAGCCAGGGGCTTTGGGCAAGGGCAGACGGCTCAGCTAGATTACTGCTGTGAGACAAGAGTATCTGGAGAATGGGCAATACTCATGAAGGAAGTGCAGGAGAACAAATGTCACAAATCTAGCATTTTTAGAGTCATCAGAACAGAAAAATGAGTGATACAAGTTTATGGTACTTATTTTTGTTAGGTTACTTGTTGCGGGTCTGTAACTACCTTCTTCTGTAACAGGAAATGTAGTGCATGTAGATGTAGATAGTATGCAGCGTATCATATAGTGCATTATTTTATGTTATTCACTGAATCCTCAGCTGCAGTTCAGGGCCTGAGGATAGTAAGTCATCCATGTAAATGAAGCAATAGGTGTTTTTATTCAGTTCCTCCCAAGGAAACAAACAAGGTGGCTTCTTCAACAAGATTATTTTCTGTCAGAAGACAGATTTAAAAAGGAAAGGTTTCCCTCAAATGACCTTCGACTAAAGATGTAACCCACTACCTCCTGCCCATCAGCTTTGTAGCAGCAGGTTTCTATACGAGTAATCAAGGCCAGATCCAGCTGCTGACACCTATAGAGAATGATGCCAGGTCATTACAGTACACTATTTTGTGCATAGACTGTCTAACCTGAGTACTTGAAATAAGCTTACATTTCTGAGATTTAGTATTACCAGCTTTTCCATAGGAAAGGTGATATTTCAACTGGCAATTTTCAATTGCAAATAAAATATTACAGCTGGAAAAATATACATACTGGAATTCACAAAATTCCTGCGAAAACAAGAGAGGAAGTCTTCTCCTAATTTGAAGTTGTATGTGGAAAAGACATTAGATATTGTCATAATCTGAATTGAAGCCCGATATCTTTACCCTGTGATTAATGTGGAAAAAACAGTGACTAACGGGTAAAAATAATGTCTATACGAGCAGTCTTCAGCTTTTTATTTCAGCTTCTCAGATTGTGGAACTTTAGGTACCAAAGTGGAGCACATATCTGGAAAATCCAGCCTAAAAAAATGCTACTGTTTAAAGAGAATATCCTAGGGAAACATATAAAGTCTGCTTTCTCTTTTTTTTCTTTTTTTTTTTTCCCCCCACCTTTCTTCCTAGCAGGATTGCGAGGTTAGTGAGATTATAAAGAAACTGAGCATAGCTAGAATAAATCCTAGATAAAGATCCAGATTTTGAGATGATAAGTCTAATCCAAACCTGCTCAAGTCAATCTACGAGGCAGGTGATGGTCAAATGTCTCACTCAGTGAAAAGCAGGAAGGAAGTCCACAGATTCATATACTGCTCTGACTGTACTTTCTAACAAATCTCAGAAGAAATGCAAGACATTCTGATCTCATGTAAGGGAGTACGTGCTCTGTACGGCATGAGCATTGCAAATAGGACCTGGAGTCCAACTGGTAATCCATCACTCAAAACCAATTGACTTCAACAGGTTTGGGGCACATGTTTGGATCCTGTGGACTACAACAGCTCAACAGTGGTGAAATTAAATGCATGCTTCTCTGGGGTCTAGAAGAACACAAAAATATTATGGCAACCAAACAGAAATAATTGTGCACAAAATACACTGAGATCTGGATTGCAAGGCTGCTTGCAAACCTCTTTTTTTCTCTCACAATAGAAACTATGGGCATCTTGGAGAGGATAAAATTACTAAGAGTCTGCAAATAATTGTGCCCTGGAACACTGGAGGCCAAACACTAATGGAGAAGAAGTGGAGGAAGCCAAAGGCACTGTGCTTTTACCACAACTGGTTTTAATTGCTCCAATTACAAAACAAGAAACAAACCAAGGTCCTGCTGAGGCCAATGATAAATCACTGGACTTGGCTCCACAGATATACTTTTCTCACCATTTACTTCTCCCTGCTTTCCAGAAAATGGGCATTCCTTTTAGCAATATTCTAATTCCTCGTCAACATGCTACTATTACTTACTTATCATATCTAGACAATTCTGTAATCATGTATGGTTCAATTTGCAGCATCAAATATTGGCCTCAGTGTTACTTTCAGTTCTGTGTTTATTATCTTTCAGATATCTCACTGCTTATACTTACAGTTCAGTTTTTCACACTTTCTTGGTGACATGACACACTGCCATTATCAGCTGTATCACACTTTCCGCTAGGCTAACAGGATGAGACAGACTGGGAACATGACCAGTTCAGGTAAAATACAAACTGCCACTCATTAACAGAAGCAATGGAAAGTAGACACAAAAAGACAGTCTCTATCAAGCCTGTTAGAAAAGGAACAAGACTATGGATGCCACACAGTCAAGAACAGCTCTCAGAGTTAGACTTACATCAATAAAAACCTGGCTATTGCTTAAACCTGCTTTCTACTCTCACTGCTAAAGTCAATGTCATTTGAAGAAAGCTCCCAGATCTTGCAAAGAGCTGGAGTGAGATGTTCTTGCAATACTTTCTATCCTTTTGTCTTGCTGTGTCAGGACACAGGACTCTGCATCCTGTTGTTGTGTTTGTTTGTTTTTAAATACGTAATTGGTTATTAATTGTTGGGGAATGACAGATGAGATGTGTACTGTGCATGTCGGGAGAAGTGAACAACTTCAATAGAGAAGTGAATTGTTCCAAGAAGCACTGATCTTAAAACTCTGCTTGAACATCTAAGGAGGAGGCAAACCAAATTCATCGAGTGACCAGGCTCTGTCAGCATTCTTGGGAGTTCAAATAGAAACCTTTCCCCTCCTACCAGATATCCTAATCCCTCACTTATACCCATCCTCAGCACACACCATTTCCAATTAGATTTGGATACAAAAGACTAATCTATCAGCTTTGTAAAGCAGTAGGTCTCCTCTTACGTGGTCTAAGTGGGTAGGTGTGACACAGTTGCTTCGCAGCTGCCTGACCAGCCAGGGAGGGCAGAGGACTCTGGGGGCGAGGAGCTAATGCAAACCAACTTTCTTCCACCCCACTCAAAGGGCTTGCTACAGGAAAATATGCTAGATATTTGTTTGCTTTGGCTGCAAGTGCACAATAAGGAACATTTTATGGACAGCTGATCCTGCCTTTGGGCAAGGGGATAATGCAGAGCATGCTAGTGGGCTCTTCCCACCCATTTTTTCTGATAAAGGGATTGTGCAGACTGACAGTATTAAAAGCAATGACACACAACTCCCATCCCCAGAAACAGCTTGAAAAGCCATTTACCACTTAATCCACTCCCTATCCCAACATGCTACAGCAGGTTTGAATATTTACAGCAATGGGCTTGGGTGCTGTCTGAGGAGGACCTGAGCTGCCTGGACACTGCACCAGCTACTCACAGCAGTGCAAGGAGAGGATCTGGTTTTCATGGGCTTTACACTGTCAGCAGCATTGCACAGGAAGTGTCCAAAGCTTTATTAACTTTCCTGACAACATTTCAGTTTTCTCAGTACACATTACGGAGGAAGAGAGGAACTCAGGAAGGAGAAAGAGGAGGTGAACCTCTATTCTATACTCTGTTGAGTAGACAATACTCACTCACGAATGAAGGGCTCTGTGACACCATGGGCTTTTGCTGGGAAATGAAAGCTCTCCACATGGTCTTTGTGACAGCTCAGCTCTGACAGCAGTCACCATTTTGAGGGTAATTGCCAAAAATCAGACATTTGAAAAGAAACTTGGGAAGTACCCACTGGGGAAAGAAATCCCCATGCCTTTCATGAAAAGTTAATAAATGTTGAAGAAAAAAAACTGAAGGTGTAGGAGTGGCTGTGAAAATCAACTTTCACATAAAGCATCAGTGCCAGATTATTCATGTGGTTTTCCTAATTGTGTGGTTGGTTGTTTTTTTTTTTTTCTTCTTATAAATAGATAGTAAAGTGTTTATGAATGAAAGGTAGACTGGAAAAAAAATCAATTTATACATAAAATTAAGTTTTGGTGCCAAAATGCTTGGACTTCATTTACAAGGAGAAAAATACTTTTCAAGCAGGCATCCTACTGCAAAAAAAACAAAAACAAAACTAAACAAAAACAACCAAAAAACCCCCACTAAAGATTAAAGAGGAAATAAATAGGATTAGTATATGAAGAGTAAATAGTGGGGAAGTTTGGGCCATAAGAGATTAGTAAGGAATATAAACTTGCTCTTGCTTTGCCTGAGACAAATGAGCCCAACTGTACCTAAAGTGTATCCAGGTAAATGGAAAGCAACAGAATAGTAAAGAAATTCCCAAGAGTTTTCACTCATAGCCCTCCTCTTGGGACCTTCCCCCTCAGAGACCTAGATGTCCAGATAAGCTGCTGAATCTGCAGATTTTTGTGATGAGTGGGGGAAGTTCCTGCAGACAGCTTCGTCCGTGCATGCTTCCTTCCTTCAAGCACCAGACAATCCGTGCAGATGACTTGGTTCTGTGCAGAAGCCTGAATTGCCAGCGTATAGGCGTTCACTAAGCTGTCTTCAGAATCACAGAATTAAAAACAGTGACTTAAAGCTTAAAATGCATCATCCAATTTTTCTGTGCATACAGCCACAAGCACATGCACATACACAAACATGTATGCTCTCAAGCAGACCAGAAAAATTTGCTATTTCAAAACAAATTTAACAAAACAGCTTCAGATAAATATTTGGACGTTGAAATGCCAAAATACTCAACAGAACTATCACTGTGGAAAACACATTTTTTATTTCTACTTCTGCTTCGTATATGAAAGAAAAAAAAAAAAAAGTTGAAGTACATTTAAAATGCTTAACTCTACTTCAGATAGAATAAACCATCTCAAACAAAACTTAAACAAAATTAGCATTGTAATTATCATTAAATCCTCTGTTTCAGTACTATTTTTCCCCGTCACTAACCCTGCCTTTTCATTTTCAAGTGTGTCCATCCAAACCAGTTCCTTTCCCCAACAACTTTTATGAGTTTTGTCTAGAATCCAAATAGGCTTTCCTGGTTGAGCTCTAGACTTACTTATCTCTACCACCCCTACTGTTGGCAGGGGCCAGCCATAATCAGGGGGACTCAGAAGCATCTAAGACCCTGAGCTCTGCAGCATTGCAGACCACCTCTGCTTCCCTTGGCTGCTGTCTTTCCCTGCATGTTAGGGGACATTCCAATTCCTTTGAAGGCCTTAGCTGGGTGCCAAAGGAAGAGGTTAGGTGTTCAGGTTGCTCTGGTCACTGTATCTGAAAGCAGGTGGAGCACCTGCCTGGGCAACCCAAGAGCAGAAAAATGAGGACAGCTGCTGGAGCACAGTGTGGGCCAGGCATGAAGGAGTAGAGTTTTGAGGGAAGAAAAGGACCTACTTCAGAAATCAGGAGACTGCTGAGAAAATGAACAGCCAGATGGAGGTCTGTCTCTGGGACTATGCCTGACACAATCTAGGACATGGTTGCTGAACTGAAAACAAGAAGATAAAGCTACAGGGCATCCCGTGTATCTGCAAGAACATAGACCAAAGAGGAGATGTGATGCAACCTTTGATTCTATCATCTCAGTCTCTGACTTTCTTCTTAGAACATAATCCTAGTTTCCCTTCAGTACAGGTCTTGGAATTTCAAAGACCATCACAAATTTCTGATATGCTCATTACAATAAAAGAGCCCAGGCAGGCTAACTAAAATCCCTGGCCAAGTTAGGTCTCATCAACAGCAGTGTACAAAATCCCACATCCCATACTCTCGCCAACAACCAGTTTCTTCCTACAGCTCCACTGAAATTTAGCTCTCCTTTGTAAGCAAAATATTGGCATAACTGAGCTCTATTGTAAGTAAAGATTCATAATTCATTTTCCCCAGTGCACGTCTAGCATGCTAGTTGTGCAGCATAGCTACTGAACAGGTCAAGGCCAGCTGCGTTGTCTCCCTTGGCCTGGACATGCTCATTCAAGGCATTGCTTCCCAGTGTCCTGCAAAGGCTGTTGGCACCAAGGATGGATTCTGCCTGCACAGCATGGGGGTCTCAGGAGAAAATAACCAATCAAGCTGCACTCTGTACTGCAGACATCCTTCAGACCAAAAGGGACGGGAAGGAAAACATCCCCCAGCCTGTACATTTCACATTTTTTACTCTTATCTGTCCACAACGACAACAACAAAAATAGAAATGACATTGATTCTACGCAATGGAGTAAAGAGTCTGAACCAAACCCTATTCCTGTCCTTTGGGGCAGTCAGTTCACACCAGTGTGAGAAGGACATTGTGGTCAACTGGCTATATCAATGATTAGCAAAGCAGTTGCTTCTCAGAAAATTAGTGGGTTTTGGTTAAATTTGCCAGGTTTTGTTTTTACTATGTTTAGAAGAAAATTAGATCTAAAATCATCGGTGCAAACTAAATATATACAATCCCAGACTTCATAAATGTGAATGTTTCTGTCTACTGCATAATCAAAGTAAGCAACTTCTGAAATACTTTTCAAAAAAGTTATCATTCTGGCCTTTCCTGGCATGTTATTTAAAGTACACCTACCAAATGGTCTCATTTAGAAATACATATGTCTTTCAGAAAGTAAATAAAGTTCTTTTTTAGAATATGTTCCTATATTTGTTGCCAAGCTCTTGGGGAAAAATATCCGCTAATGTTTATCACATCAGAGACAGAAGTCAAACCTTTGCCAGTGCACTCACTACATTATACATTATTTGGGACAGAGAAAGGGAATTATATCTCACAGAAGTACCTCGTATTAACCAGCAATTATACTGTGAAGATGTGCAGTTTGCATGAAGAAGATCACTGCAGGCCAGAGACCTTCCTGCTAGCATGATGCGAGAGCCTGGTGGGGAGGCAGAATGGAGTATTCCAGCCTTAATTCTGACTTTCCTGCCATCTGTGGGTCTGAACCACGTGTGGACTCACCCAGTTTCTGATGGGTGATTTACAGCCAAGCTGTAAACGCTGAGAATAGGCAAAGAAGATGGAAACAGACTGCCCAGTAACCACAGCACATGGCTCTTGTGGGCACCACTACAGTCACAGGCCTACAGCTGAGTTTCAAATTATTCTATTGAATTACAGAGAGAGCTGTAATTAGGCTCCCCTCCCCTCAACCTCATTATATACAGTGGTTTGCTGCCACTAAACCCACTTTCTGACAACTTTCGTCTATAAACTGCTTAGTATATCAAGATTTTTTCTGAATGTTGCAATTTGATATATTAAGGAGGTAATACAGCTTGAGTAAGACTGTGTGTCCCAGGATAACAATTTTCTGCTGTCAGTTCAGGGCTGAGGTTCTTTGGATTTACATTCATATACATTTTGGGGATTCACTGGCCAACTAGTGGAGGGAGCCCTGCAACATGGAGTTAATCTTTGCTTGCTAAGAAAATCCCTGAGCCTGATTCATTTTTTTTTCTGGTAGACAGCCCAATGAAAATAATAATAGTAATAATAATAATAAAAATTTGGTAAGACCATCATAGAAATAAAAAAAGCAATAAATCCTGCCAGGACACCCACACACTTTTCGGAAGCTCAGCTTCAAGAGGTGTAATGTACGAGCTCCATTTCCTCAGCATGTTTGTAACTCGTGGCTCTGGAGTCATACAATACCATTACACATTACTTAACAGTTGTTTAATTTCACCTCCTGAAGCAACTGCCATTCAGTAGAGGAGAAAAAAAATGTATCTGTTTCAGCACTGACTATATGGAAACGAGACTGATTTCAGATCTCAGTTATACAAATATACTGCATCAAGAACACAGCTTTTTAAGAGAGTAAACTATTTCAGCCATGAACAAAGGCAAGCTGAGATTTTGATACAATATTCTTGTCACGTGAACAAGCTTACAGAAATAAATAATATTTCATGAAAATTTACTCCTTTGGAAACATTTTTTGTGATGTCCCATTTTTTAGAGAAGCAAGAGCTTATTTTAAGCAAATGAGTTGACTTACAGTGAGAAATGTAAAGAAAAAGACAGAGCACATTGAAATCCCCATATGGAGAAACTCAAAGGAAAGGGACTTGCACACGGCTGTTTGCACAGTGCCTGGTACAATGGGTCCTAACCTGGTTATGCCCTTTAGTTGCTATTGCAGTGCAAACATTCAACAACAAAGAAGTAGCAAGTAGTGCTAGGGTCAGGCGCAGCTACCGAATCTGCATTGTGTGCATGCCTCTATGAGTGCTGGGGTGGATGCTGCAACCTCATCCATGGCAAAACTCTCCTGTTGGTCCCAGAAGCTTTAGCTCAGGAGCCTGTTGTACCAGCCAGAATTCCATCAGATCATTCCCATCATTCCGTCATTCCTGGATGTTCTTATTGCTGTAGGAAGGCATTTCTGAGAGGACAGAGGATTGTGACCCAATAAGAAAGGCTTAGAGCTTGAAAAGCAAGCTTTTGACAGTACAGAATATCTGCTGGACATCTTTCTGTTTCTTATACAAAGTATCGTCTGATCACTGAGGATCCGTTTGAAACAATACTTACATATGTACTGGTCAGTAATGTGTACTGTAACTAACCAAAATACAAGTAGTACATCAGGAGACCTGCAGCAGTCATGACTACTCCAAAATCACCAGAAAATGAGTATATCCTGATCAGTGTTAAGCCTCTCCAATACTGTGAGAGCACTTGCCAGAAAGACTGTCAGTAGTTCCTCGTCAGTACTCAAAGCCCTTTTTCCTCACTTCATATGAGAAGAAACCATCACTGGGGTGGCCAACAGTCTAGTCCTGCAAAGTCTCCGCTGCCTAATGAGTCGTCTTTATACAAATAACAGCAATAACACAATCCAAGACATACGCTGCATTCTTCATTCAGATACAAAATACAGATATTCTCCCTCAGCAAACGGCACGAGACAAGTGACATCTCTAAGACCCTGGAGACAAAAATGAGGCTGTCTTGGTTTTGGATGAAATTTGACAAGTTTCAAGTTCATGGGATTTCTGTGATTTTTGAATAAATTTAAGCAATGTGAAAGACATGAAGACACATGCTGGCTGCAAGAAAGCAGATGCTACTCCCCAAGTTCCTGGTACACAGGACAAATGTCTCTGCAAATCCCCCCAGGGGACTGCGACTTTGGCTCACACAGGCACAGAATGAATCTGGCAGATGAGAAAACCCAGCCTTGAATAATTGACATCATTGGTGGCAGAGGGCTGGGAAGAAATGAAAAGCATGTTGGAAAGCTAAAAAAAATGTGCAATTCAATTTTACAGTTCCATAAAAAAGGCAAGAGAGCATTTCACAGCTGGCAAGAAGTAAGGCCCAAGCTCTTAAGTTTCACTTCCACCACTGGCTGACATTTATAGTATTATTTATAAACAGCCTTTATGAAAATCAGTCAAGTCGTAGTTCACATCACTATCACAGAGCAAAGCATTATTGTGTACTCATTGTTTTCCATGTGAAAAAGCACAGAGCGAGGAGGATGAAATGTATGTGCTTCTCCAGTGTATACTTCAGCCCAAAGCCCAGTGTTTGCTTTGCAGAGTATGAACAACCTCCTACAACCCAGAAAGAATCTTTAAAGCTGAGTAAGAGCTCTACTCTCTTCTAGTTTGGATATTGATATTTTTAATAAGTACCTTGCAGCATACTGTTTTCCTCTTTAATCATAATTGTTGATCTGCTAAAGCTTTAATTCATCTAACTGTTACCCTGCACTTCTTGAGATGACCGAGGAACTTCTTGTACAAGCGTGCATGTATAACTCCCTGCATCATGAGGAACTAAGTTGAAAACTTAATCTCAAATATGTCTGAATACCATTTTGCAGGATACCCAGGAGCTCTGCTTACAGGGGTATATTCCACACCTGTTACTGAATCTCTGCTGAAAAACCATCTAGCATGGACATTATGTCAGTGGCTCTAATATTCCAGGCAACAGCTGAACTATTGCTAGGTTGAAGAACATGCACTACTGGTCGCTCCACTTCTGGTGCAACAATCAGGATGAAAAGACAACATAGAACCATGAAAAGAACAGCAAAATAGAAGGAGAGCAAGTGAAAATACTCAAGAACAAAAGGTTAAAAAAAAAAAAAAAAAAAAGACTGTGTCTTTACTTTTTTTCTCAGAGAATGAGTTGAATTAAGAACAGTTGAAATTATAGAAAGGTTACCTTGCAATTACTTTTCCAGGTCAGGAAGTGTTGCAGGAACTCCATGGATGCCCCGGATTAAGGGAATGACTCAATTACAGTGAAAGAGAAGGCCATGTGGCTACTGCAGATACAGGAATGCTCTTAAAGTACTCCTTAGCTAATGAAGGTAAATGAGAGAAGAGTGTTGTAGAGACATATACATCTCCATCAGGAACCTCTGACTTCCTGTTGCAGGCATCTCCCATCATCTTTGTACTTGTACTTTGTACATGTACTTGCATTGCATATCCTGACGGAACAGCCCAGCATGAAATGGTGGAACTTCACATGCACAAAACAATCATTCTGAGTAGCCAAAGGCTACGGCGGAGATGAATCTGTTCCTCATGTTTTAGTAGGCCTTTGAAGGGTTAGCATTTCTTGTCTAAAAGTGCAGATTTTGTTTTTTTTCCTCCTGCTCTTTATGTAAGGATTAGGGTCCCACACACAGAGCTGCTTTTAACATAC
This sequence comes from Alectoris magna, assembly GCA_030625065.1. Taxonomy (NCBI): domain Eukaryota; kingdom Metazoa; phylum Chordata; class Aves; order Galliformes; family Phasianidae; genus Alectoris; species Alectoris magna. The sequence goes on along the minus strand of CM060562.1, from coordinate 80,097,236 downwards.
TTCTACAGAACTTTAAGGTTTTCCTGCAAAACCACACTAGCTGTAATTACAGAATCCCAGAATGGATTGGGTTTTAACGGTCCTCTGGGCCCACCTGCTCCAATCCCTGCTCAAGCAGGGACACCTAGAATAGGCTGCCCAGGTATACGCTGAGGCAGCTTTTGAAGATCTCCAAGGAGAGATACCACTATCTCAGAGCAATGGCTCATAGCTATAGACTGTGCTCTATCTATGAGCATGTAGCCATTCGCATTGAATTTTACTAAAAGTAATAATATAAAGGGAGGAAGTTGTGGCAGTTTCAGGAAGGTATGACTGGATCCACACAAACGCTTGAGAACAAAGCTTATGCAACTGTTCTACAAAAATCTCAGCAGAGGTTTCACACTGTTTTCCCAAGAGTAGGTTGATAGTACTGAACTCAGTATTATCTACTTATTGCCTTTCAGGGATTCCACATACATTTACTAGAGGATGCAGGGTTGATTTAGGCGATGCTCATCTTCATTCCTGGGCAAAGAGGCTCCTGACGATTTTTCTTTTTAAAAGCAATAAAATAAAAATGTGTCGCTGCAGCCAAGAAAAAACTGCAGACTGCTGCTTATCTTTCAAAGTGACAGCTCCTCTGATAATGTTCATTTTAGCAGAGCACAAAGATTTGAGCCATTTCTGAGCTCCTAATTTAATCTATTAACATGGTCTCCCATTGATTTGGCTGGTCAGGTGATTAAGGGTCTCACACTCTCATTTTGATTTCCCTCTTCTGCAGTCCCCAGTGCTCCTCCCTCCTTAAAAAAATCCTACTAAAGCACAGCATTCAGCTGGCTCTATCTTCATCATATACCATGTTCCTCCTCTGTTTGGGAAGGGGGGGAGTCTCCACATTCCCAATACTCAGTTGGCATTCATTTCCCCTCCCCCCTCCCAAGAAAAAAAAAAAGCCATGGAGAAACTCCAAAGGTAAAAGAATCCATTCAGGCTTGGGTTTTGAGAGGCAAATGGCAAAAGACATTCGAATTCAGATGGTTTCCAGTCCTCCAATTTCCACTTGTGTCTTCAGGCATTGCAGGCACCTCTGCCAGACTGCCTAAAATACTTCAGAACTGAGCAAGCTAACAGAAGGAAGCACTGGGCCACGTCCTCCTGCCTTTCCTGGCAGCACCATGGAAGGACAGGGCGATAGGGATGCCGAGCGTGTCCTCCTCTGGCTGTATCGCTCAGCCTCAGCCGGCTGGGCTCTCAAAGGAGGCACTGTGCAAGTGCCCAGTGCTGGGTGAGGAGGCTGCTCCTGCGCCTGGATAAACGAGCAGTCTAGCAGCTTGTTTATTTGTTTGTTTTTCTAGGGGAATACAGGTTCACTCATCATTACAATAAGCACATTGAAGCAAGCACTTAGCCGGCGCTAAGTCTTCCAAGCCTGGAGTCGTGAATGAATGAGGCCAGTAAAAGCTGCATACTGCAGTCTTAGTTGATGTTTTTCAAATTTGGGCCAGACTGAGGCACCCTGGTTTAAAAAGTGTTGCCGTGAGCATTGTAAATTAATATTTTATATTCCCTTGAAGTGCCTTTGGAGGAAATTAGCCTTCATTACAGAAGCATCTCCCCTGTAAACACAGCAAATACCTCTGCTGACAAGGACAGCACTGTAGGGCAGGCAAGGAGAGCAAACATTGAGTCTCGGGAAGAATTGGACTGATTCAGCAGCTGCATCCAGCAGGCAGGCGAACCCCTGCTCCCAAGCTGCAATGCTCAGCCTTCTGCTACAAAAGGTCCCATATCTCTATTTGGGGACCAGCACCCCTAGCCCTACAGAGCTACTGAAACATCAAGGTTGCACCCAAGGAAGCAGGGTGCTTCACCATCCTGAGCTACCAGGCATCAGAAGGAAAATTTGGTCACACTGCCTAAACCACAAAGACAGCAAGAGTATTCAAGGCTTCAGAGCTTTGACACAGCCTCACAAGCACTACACTGGTTTTGGTGCTGGTGGAGAGATTTCTCCACAGCTCAGTAAGCCCATCTAAGTTGAGCAAAGCTTCTCAAAATGGATTGCGCTCCCATCAGAAAGCTGCCCAATGCTTCTCTTCCCAGCAAAGTGCTGCCCTCATCCTTTTTTGACGAGGGCAAGTTGGTATTTACCAGGAGCAAGCCAGAGCTATTTCAGACACGGAAGACAGAAGACACAAATCAATAGAAAAAAATAACTTCTTTTTATTTACAAAAAAAAATCCAAATATTGGATGCTGTAAACAAAATTCACAATCTGTTCCCTCTAGAGTCTGTTTTCCATCAGCTCTTTTTCTTTCTCTGACAACGCCTATAGTCAAAATGTTCCAAAAGAGCAATCCAAGGAGCAGTTTGCTGCAACAGGATGCCTTGCAGAAGGCAACAGTTGTAAGGAAATCTGAGGGAAAGCAAATCTGCACAGACTCCTACAGACTGCAGGAGCCTGCAGTGCTTCAGCCAAGCTGTCTTGAAATTTGCAGGCTTTTTTTTTTTTTTTTTTTTTTACTATTTATTTTGTTAGCAAACCGTTATTACAACAGCAAAACAGTACACTGATTTCCTTTCTCACAAGGGAAACTCCCTGCATAAAGAAAACCATACAAAAGAATATATTCAAATAGGAGCTGAATATGCAGTTGCAGTTTTTCCTTTTCTGTGCAGTTTTATCTAACACACTTCATTTTCTCCTTTTTAAAAAACAAAACAAAAAAAACAACAAAAAAAAAAAAACGCTTTTTTGAACTGGTAGGAGCTTCTGACACAATGCAAACCAAACAGTAAGAGGTGTTTCGAAGATTTGTGTGAAGGCCTTTGTGCAAGACAAAACAAAGATATTTTAAGTAAGTGCAATAAAACTAGAAAAATATCATCTTTTTGGTCTTCTAACTGCCCTTCTATTTTTGGAAGAAGTGTTCTTGCGCTGGGGGGACAGCTACATCTATGAAAAAAAAAAAGTCCAATTTCAAAGCTCTCAGTTGTTTCACGACAACTCCACTGAACCAAGTTTAGCTCCCTCTTGGTTAGCAATAAATTCAGCTGCGGCACAAACAGTTTTACTGTAATCAGGTCAATGTTTTTAATCAGTTCAGCTCTTTAAAAGGGGCACTGTCTCTTGCAGCAAGTTGTAGCCTTGCAGCTGATTGGATGAGAAAAATGAAGTCTACAAAGTGAGAATGCGGTTGTTAACTTTAAAAGTATCAGTGTAACGAAGGGCAGGAGGGGGAAAACAGTTTTAAAAAGTCAGACTTCATGAAGAGGAAGGTGTGCAAACCGCAGGAATAAACCAGCTTTGAAAAGGGGTTCTTATTTAACTCTTGGCCTGAGCTCACGCCTTCTTCCCACCTCTAACACCAGGCACCTTTTAAACTCCTGTCACAGATACAACAAAGCTCCACCAGTTCCACGACTTGCTCATTAACATATGCAAAACAGATCCAGAATACCTATATAATATATATAAAAACATATTATATATGTATCAAAATGCAAACGCTGAAAGGTGCAGTTTAGCTCAGAGCCCTGCTGCATGCACTATAAGGTAACTAGCTGCTGTCAATCATAAAAACACAATAAAATTTGAGCGGAGAGGAAGTCAATCAAAACTTTCTTCTAAGCAATGGAAAAAGGGTCCTTCGATGGAAAAAATACATTGTGTCATGTACTATCAGCATTCTGTGGTTGTGGCGCCGCTATAGATTCTCAGCCCCCTCAGAAGAGCGGATGACTCATTCATTTGCTGCAAATAGTTGCGGCGAGAGAAGACATACCACATTACCAGCTGATCCTATTTCCCCAGCCCTCCCCGTGCTTCCGCTAGGAACCTTCCCCGAGCTGCAGGCAGAGCAACGCTTCGGCCAGCACCTTCCAGCTCCGCCAGCAGACATGGGCCCCGGCCTGTAAAATGGGCCCTGCTCTGGCCTCAGAGAGGAGGAAGGCCTCAGGGGGGAGGAAGGGCTGACGGGGACAAGGTCTCCGAGCAAACACAGCGAAGGGCAACAAAACAGATTGTACATTTCCTGAAGAATTCACAGGGAAGGTGCTTCTGTAAACAAATCAGGTTCCCGCTAGATTGCCTTCAGAGTTAAAAGTACAAAGCGCGACAAAAATAGATGTACCTTAGTAGCTCCGTAGGGAAAACACAGCCGGGACACGAGTCCTGTCCTCTCTAGCCCCTGCCTCCACAAACATGAGACCATGCAAAGACGCACGGTTTTCTCTCAAAACCCTGAATTCCCTTTTCTTTCCCTCCCCCCACCCCCAACCCTCAGTTTAAAAAAAAAAAAAAAAAAAAAAAAAAAAAAAGAAATCGCAAAATATCAGAGTCAAGTGTCGTTTCGTTATCAGGGTTTCAAAGCCCAACAAAAATCTAACACCTTAAGGGATGGCACTGAAGTGAAAACAACAACAGAGGTTTCATTTTCCCCCTGCTGGTCTTTTGGGAGAGGAAATGAAAGCGAACAGGTATTGTTCCAATGTAAAGTGATTCCATTTAAATAAAGTACAGTACTGAACTTGTAAATGCAGTGTGACAACCAGATCAAAGATGTTTAATATTTGCATAAAAATATATATATATAATATATATATATAAAATATAATTTTAAGCAATCGTGCAACTCTTAAAAAGGGTTCATTTCACATTTACTAAATTCTAGTGGTCCTGGAATGCATCACGCATTCTATTAAAATACTCCTTTAAATATTAACAATTAGTGTTCAAATCTCCAACTAATACAATATCCTTTAGCTGTCAGGGGGTTTAAATAAACCTATCTTTGATCCACGTTCCACTGAATTACACATAATGGAGGTATGCAGTCACAACATTAGTGGGTTAAATGTCAAAATGGCATTACAGTACAAAACAGTTAAAAAAAAAAAATCAGCTAGTCATGTTTCTCTATTTGTGGAATTATTATGGCTCACAAGCAATCCACTGAATTACTGTAATCCTTGTTCTTGCAACCAAAGACATTATCTGAATCCCACCTTAATCCTGACTGGTTCATTTACTCCAAATTTCTTAGGTGTGGGTTAAAAATTCACTGCAAAGTGCCCACTGTCCTATGACATCCTGTTGCAAACTGGAAAACACATAGTACTTTATTTAAACATTCCTTAATTGCTACATTTTCCTAGACCACATTAATATATATTGTGTGTGTGTATATATATATATAGATATACACATATAACATGTACATATATACACACACAAACATATATACACACATACACACACGTACCTAGGATAAGAGCACACCGACATAACATTTACTCTATACAAGTATTTGCCAAGAAAAAAAATAGGGCATTTCCTCCACCACTTATTCACAAGCTTATGGTTGGTTTTGCTTTTAATCCTTGTGTCCCTGATAAAACAAAATGCATGGTTAAACCACAAAACTAGATTTTTCTCACTTCAAATTTTATGAAGGCATCAGGCACTTTTGATTACTATTGGTGTGTACAAATATAGCAACATCTTTTTTTTTGTTTTTTATATATATATATGTTTATATATATATTCTACTGTGTCTTCTTTGCTCAGATAACTTATTTGTGAAATCTTTGGTCCTTGAGCATACTTAGTTTGCCACAGCTGTTCTCCCTGCATTCTCACATTTTAAAAATGGGAGGCACGCACACACAGCTGGAAATAATGGACTTTGTCATCATACGTGTTTCCGTTTTTCTAACTGTACCAATCTACTACTGGTCATTTGGAGCAAGCTGTTTCTGATAAAGCATTCTCTATTCAAGCAAGCTATACATTCTACACTGTCAATCCATAGACGGCACTTGCTGCAAGCCCCAAATGCAGTAATTCCAATATACATTTTAATTCAGCTTATCTCTGCTTTATGCCTCTACTTTTAATTCCTGAATATATATATAGAATTGTTTTTTGAGATTTTTTTTTTTGTCGGTTTTTTGTTTCTTTCATATTCTCCCTTTTGCAGATCCCATTCTAGAGTAAGAATAAAAACAAAAGAAATAAGGCTTTCCCACCTTCTCTATGCCAAAGCTATGGGAGCAGATACTGCCAACCCATATTGTCATCAAGCATTCCTCCCTCACTTATCTCAGGGGAAGCTGGTTGCTTTTAATGACAGGCCTCTTGTGCTCTGAGTAGGATCCAATTATTTTGGGGTTCTTTCTGGATCATGCTCCCATTGTTTATTAGAAGAACCACAAGCTTTCACCAAGCTTGAAAGCCAGAGCAGATCATCATTGCACAAAACACCCCATTTCAAAGGGGCGCATTGCCCCTTTCTACGCATTAGAAAAGGTTCCCCCCACCGGGTCTACTAATTTTGATCCTTAATTACAGGGCAGCCAGGTAGAGTATGTGTGCTGCTGGCACGGGAACACCGTCTGCACCTGGGCAATATAGTAATTGCTGAAGTTGGCATCTGCTACGTATGGGGCTGGCTGGTAATAGCAGGTGACATTGGCCACATTGGGGATGATATTCTGCTCGGCTAGGACCCGGATGGCCAGCATGGTGATCAGATTCAGCGTCTGTCTCCTCTCATGTCCCATCAGGCACACTGTGCTCTCGTTCACCACACCGTGAAGGGTCATGAGATAGTCATACTTGCGGTCCTCTAATCCCACAAAGTGGTTCTGCAAGTAGGACTCCAGCTTTCTCTGCTGTTCTCCAATGTCTGAGAAGTCAATGAAAAACCTCGAGCACATGTATCTTTGCAGGGACTTAATCTCGGATTCAGAGGCAGCCCTAAAGCCCCTTACCAAAAGGTTGCAGTACTTCAGCAAACCGCCTCCTCTGATCTCTTCGGGGTTTCTGGTAGCAATGATCTTGTTGCAGAGGTGATCAAAAGCTTCTTGGAAATCCCCATAGACGCTCTCACCGATGATGGTCGGGTGAAACGTCTCAGTCATTGGATTCTCTGAGCATTCATAAAAAAGCAGCAGGGAGTCCAGCTTGATTTGAAAAGAATCAACACTGAATTCAAACTGCCGCCTCAGAGAGTCCACGAACTTCAGCTCCACATTCTTGCCACTGTTGTTGGACAAGGAGATGAGACTCCACCGGTCGGAATCATTGCATACTTTGACCATCTTCTGCACATAAGCTTCCTACAATTGGAAAGAGAATATGAGCAAACCCCTTTGCAGCAGCCGCTTCCCATCTCCACCCAGACCTAGCCGCGCATGAAAGAAGCCTGCAGGTAGGGACTGGAGGGGACACGGCATGGGAGCACTGTCACTGCACAGGGATGACACGGAGATGTCCTGTTGGGGCTGTCGTGCAAGAGAAGTCCTTGGCACCTCCGCTTCTTTCAAGCACTTCTAAATACATCTGCATGCAAACCCGAGGGTGCGCATGCCAAATAGCCGTGCACCCGCACACAAAAGGTCACTGCTATATCTTTTTTTTTTTAAAAACAGTTTCCACTTCCCTTCCCCTGAAATAATAATATTTAAAAAAAACAAAAAAAACAAAAAAAAAAACCAACCACTCAGCAAATGTTCCCTCTCTTCAACCCCGTTCTTTCAGTGCAGCTTCCGCACTGCCCCTCTGAAAAAAATCTCAAAGGCATTTGGCACGCAGCCTTAATGAACTGGAGCGGGCTGTCAGCGGAGAGGGAGCACCGCCGGGGCACTGAGACACAGCGAAGTGAGCAGAGCCAGCGGCAGCCTCCTGCTCGCCTCCCACCACCTCGAGTTAGGCACAGCAGGCACCGCACCACCGAGGCAGCTGGGCACGCCGGACGGGTCAACGCTCCCGGCAAACTAAATGGTTCCGAGGAAGGAGAGCCGAGGAGCACCGGCCACGGCACCTTCCTGCAAGGTCAGCTTTCAAAGGTGGGGGGCAGTGTCACCCGTGGGCGTCGGGTGGGCACGGACGCGGTGCCCCGCACGCCCTGCTCGCAGCGGCCGCTACACCTTGCGCGCTCCACACGCTCAATGAGCAGCTCTCTGGGCTTACCTTGAGGGTGAGCGGCGTGATCTTCTCCTTATTCACCCCCTCGGGCAAGAAATCCAAGAGGCAGTCCAAGACCACGTCTTTCACAGTCTGAAACTCGGCTTCCCCTTTGAGGTCGGCGCAGAAGATGAGGTCCAAGTCCTTGTAGCCCAGGCCGCTGTCCTGGTGCAGGACGTGGCTGGCGGCCGAGCCGTTGAGCCGCACGTCCCGCAGCCCGATGCCCTTCTCCTCCAGCCGGCTCCGCACCACCTTGACGATCTGCCGGGGCTGCATGGCCAGCGTGGGGAAGTTGCCGCGGCCGTGGATGGGGATGGTCTCGCTGAGGATGCGATCCAGCCGCTGCACTTGCTCCCAGCTCAGCACGTTGCAGTGCGCGCTCTCGCAGCCTCCCGCGTAACCCCCGCCGGCCTTCTCATCGTCCGCCATGGTGCGCGGCCTCCGCGGGCTGCCCGGCCCCGCTGCGGCTCCTCGCTGCCCTTCCTCCGCGCCTGGCAAGAGAGGAAAAGCGAGCGGTCAGCGCCGGCAGCCCCCCCGCCCCCAAGGCGCCGGGGGCACGAAACCCGCGGCTCCGGTTAAAAAGGGGAAAATATATATATATATATATAAAATAATAATAAAATGAACGCGGGAGAGACGGTGCGGGCAGGGGGAGCGCCCGACCTGCGGAGCCGCCGCTGCCCTCGCCCCCCGCCGGGGCTGAGGCCGCCCCGCGCCGTCGGTGAGGCCGCCCCACGCCACCCCGCTCGCCGCCGCCGTCTCCGGAGCTTTCGTAGTTCTGCCCGGGAAAGGTCCCCAGTAGTTTTTATACGGGGTTTCTCCGCTCTTCCGGGGCTCCGAGTCACGGCGCCCGCGTCCCGCCCCCTCCATCTGCATGGCCGGCCTCGCCGGTGCCCCCGGCACGCCCACCCCGTGCGCACCCACGGGCCGCCCCGCGGCTCGGCGCGGCTCGGGGACGGCGCGGTTTGGCAGCGCCGCGCTGCCGCTCTCCCGGCTGCGGCTCTGGTTGCTGGCCGAGGGGGCAGGCAACAAGTGTACCCCTTCCGCGGGCCGGCGGGGCAAGGTGCGCGCCCACGGCTGCCAGGCATTCCCTTTTTATTATTAGATTCCCAATTTTTAACCCCCTTCACCGCCCCCGCGGCGTTCCCTTACGCTCCAGGCGCAGCCGGCTCCGTGGCAGAGCGCCGGAATGCGGCTCGGAGCTGCGCGCTGCCCGCCGCGATTTTCGGAGCCTTTGGAAGGGGGAGATCCCTCGGAGCGCTTTAATGGGGCAGCGCCGCGCGGGGGGCGAAGCTGCCTGTAAAGTGCGGTGATTGCGGAGGAGGAAAAAATATTGAACACATATGTGTAATTTTAATTTTTTTTTTTTAATGCTCAAATCTTCAATTTCAATAATATGTTAATTTCCTGGTTTTCACCTGCTCAGGGCGCCCAAGGCGCGCACGTTATCCGATCCCGCTGCGCGCAGCCCCCGGCGCTGCAGGGCCGCGACGCGCCCTGCGCCCTCCGCGCAGCGCACGCGCAGGTTGCGCGTCGAGAAAGCGGCAGTGGGGGGGGCGGGGTGCGGGGGGGTACGTGCGGGCGTTGCGTCACCGCTCGGGGCTTCGTGACGCGCGGCGCATGGGGCCAATGGGGGCGCCCGACGCTGTGACGCGCTGCCGCCCCGAGCGGGCGCTCTGCCAACCTGGGGTGGGGGTCAAGGGGGAGGGATGAAGACAGCGACCCCCCCCTCAGCTTTAGGTCCCCTCATTTTAGCTCTCCCCGTCACACCGCGTCGGGGGTGGGGTTGGCGTCCGGCTGCTGTGCCCGCCTGGCACTGAAAGCCCCTAAGGGTGCGCCCGGTGCCGCTGACCCCTGGTACCACGGGGGAGGCCCAGCCGATCGCCCGCAGCCGCCGCTCGCAGCCGCGTGACAATGGCTCCCCCTGCCGGGCGGCGAGCGCTGCAAGAAGCACCGCCGTGCGGAAGCGCTTCGCTTCACGGCAGGATTTGGGGTGTTCTGGGAGTAAGGACTCGAAAAGTGTGAGTTGCAGACCGCGATCTCCTGTCCCCACCTAGGGAACTGCGCGGAGCCATTGCTGTACTGGAAAGCCCTGACCTGCTGGAAAATGAGAGGCCAGGAGAATGGTGCGGAGTTCTGTGCCAAGGCAGTTGTTACTAAAAAGGAGAAAGAAAAAAAAAAAAAAGAAAGAAAAAAAAAGCAGGAAGCTTTTAAAATCGGGATGTGTACACATGAACGCAGGCTGAAAACAGGAGTGCTGTATCTCATATCCGCTGGCAGGGCCTGCCAGCCATTAAAACAAACATGCTAAGAGGGGCAGTGGCAGCCTACTGAAGGCCTCTGGCCTCCCAGCACCCCAAGGCCCTGGAGCCACGGCCTCCCTGGGCCCGTGGGCCCAAAGGCAACCTCGTATTGAGGGAACCATGGGGGCCACAGCACCACCAGCCTGGGCAGGGCCCTGTACTTCACCCAGGAGAACCACAGAGCACAGCGGCACCTGTGTTCATCTGCCAGAGCGAGCGCTGCCCTTGGCCACAGGCCAGCTGGCAGTGTCACGAGGCCAGAGAACTGCCCCAGGAGGGATCCGAGCTGCCCCCTTATTCCAGTTTAAACTAGGCCAACCCTGAGATTTTGAGCGAGGACTGGCTAGTGAGAGGCAGCATTTAATTTGACTTCCCAGCATGTGGCAGTGAAACTTTAGTAGTATTAATTGTAGCAACGCCACAGAGCGTATTGGTGTGTTTACACTGGCTGGTAGGATTTAATGCTATTTTATGTGCATCTTATTTCTTTTCTCCTTCAGGTTGTTACCACTTGCAAACTTCAGAAGGAAGATAGGCAGAAGCTTATTCTGGAGAACACCGCTCTGGTGAAGGAATTGTAGGAGCAACACTTTTCAGTTTGGAAAGGTACATAGGATATTCATTGTCGTGCTTTTTTTTTTTTTTTTTTTTTCCTCCCCTAAATATAAAACTATGAATTATTTACATCAATGTCAGATTCTTTTTACATCTCTTCCCTTAATTAATGGACACTGGATAGAGGCTGTATTTTCTTTGTTAAGCTGCCTACATACTGTGGATAAAGTGGAAATAGATCTTTATGATTTTTTTTTTTTCTGAGAAATTCAGAAATATTTGTATGAGTTTCAGAAATCACTCTAATTGTAACTGATCCTGGTGATGCTCCAGCTAATAAAAGCATTAATTCAGCTCATGAACGTGCACTGTGCCTTTAATGACAAATAAGCATTTTTTGAAGGAAAAGGTTTTGTTACTTTTAATTACCAGTGTGAGAAGAAATTCTTTGACAGCATTTGGGTGGGATTATTCATGCAGGCAGTTTGCATTGCCCAAGTGGTTGATGGGAAGGTAAGATGTGCGGCATGAACTCTGCCTTCCTGTAAGTCCACACCAAATTGCTCAATTAATCCTTTCACCCCAGCAGTGTTCTCCTTCTTGCTCCAGAACAAAGGAAGATTAACAGTGCTGTGTTTCTGTGTGTGTTTGTTTGTGCTTGGCTGAAAGTCTTCAGTGTGAGCACTGCTGCACAGAACCAAGCAGATAAATTCCAGGTAAATTCTGAAGAATTGGAGAGTTCTCTATGTTTTCCTGATTGAACTCCATGCAGGTTGCCCATAACATCATCCTGGTTCCCTTTTGCCCACTACATGCTACCCAGAATAGAAACATGCATTCTTTGGATGGAGAAAAAAAAAAAAAAAAAAAAAAAAAAAAAGAAGAAAAAAACTGTTGACTGTTTTTGACAGACTCTGTGTCTGTCAGAGCTTCAACTCAGAAGCAGTTGCAGCAGGGAAGGAGATGGAGGCAGCTGCCTGGGGGCTTTGGTTTGGTGCATCCAAGTGCCTGTGTCCCCATCCTGCACATTCCCTCACTTGAAGGGTTTAAATGAAGGGAACAGGGTTTGCAGTCCATGATTGCTCTACCAACACAGCCAAGGCACAGATGGATGGACAGACAGTCGGGGGATTCACCCCTGAACAGCAGTGCCACTTCAGGCACAGAACTAGTGTTAATTCAGCCAGAGGTGTTTGCTTTCATTAAGAACATGACAAACATCAGTCTCATCACCCTGTATTAAAAGTGGCAGCCTACTGTCCAGGGATGATTTGGCAGAAACAAAGACATCCAGGGCGAATCAGGGAAGTCTAAAAGCCTTCTTAAGAAAAGTTTAGAAGGAAGATGCAACAAAACGTTATCCCTACCGTGTCACAGAAACTTTTGTAATATCATTTCATGTAGAGCCCAGGGGCACTTAAAACATTAAAAGTTGTTTTCTGCTTCCTAAAGGTGCAAAGATGGAGTTGGGCGGGAGTCACCTGCAAACTTAATTGTGTTGGCACCCAATTTCCTTGCTGGAAACAAGATTTTCCCTAGCTGTTCTCCATCCAGCCAACACACAGATTTCTCAGCTCACCTCCAGGAACATATTTCTGGAGAGTTCAGGCCACCATGTCCTCCTCTTCTCCCCACATCCCTAAGAGAGGCAGCCTCCATAGCACAGGTGGGCAGCCAGCAGCATGCAGAGATGCAGGGAGATGCCAAGAAGACATCAGCCACCAGGATGAGGAGTTCAGAGCACTCCCGACTTAGCTGGGAAAAGACTTTTCTTAGCAAAGTGACTAATCATACTTTCAAAGTAAGGTCTGATACCTAGGTGTCTATAATAGACATACCTGCAAGCCCTTCCAAACCTTTATTCATTCATCTTTTTCCCCAAAACTAGTCTAAGTAAAGCTTGAGCATGGGTGTGGGGGCAGAATTCAAAGGCTGGTTTGGTTTTGCTTCATTTTATTCTTAGAAGAGAATTCAAGCCTGATTTTAAATCTCTTTTCAAAGACTGTATAAAAGAATCTTCTAATACCTTAATGTTCCATATATTTTATTGCCAACATTTATTTCCATATGCGATACCAGTAAAAATTGTTACGTCTTATAATGGAGTGGCCTGTAGTAAGAATTAGTACTGGAGTTAGCATTGACTATTGTACACTCAACGCTAAAGCCCTTTGAATGAAATGAAAATCAGAGATCTCTAGGAAATAATCTTGTCTAAGATAAATAGAAGAAATATTTGTGCTTTGAAAGTACTGCAGTCCTACTAGTTTTGTTTTCCTTCTGCCAGTTTTTACTGGAAAGATGTTTTACTCATCCTGGGAAAAATGTCAACGTTTGGACTAAATGCTGTGTTGTTTTGAAAAGGTGCAGTTTAGAGCAGGCCAAATTAGCAGATTTTTCTGATGAGCCTGCCAGAAGCTTTTTGCAACTCTGCTGAGAAAGTGCGCGTTAAATGGAATAGCAATGTTCAACACGTGCATTGTTACAGCAGCTACAGGCCAAGTCAGAGATTGGGGCACCAAGCCGCTCATCTAACAGAAGTCTCCTGCTTCACCTAAAGAGCTCATAGCCTAAACAGAGCAATACCTTCTATCATAGCACCACCAGCATTTGCCCCCCAGAGGGAGAATCGTTTGGGTCACCTGTTGCTTGGAAATACTGGCCCTGGGAATCTGAATGCAATTAAAATGAGTTATCCAGGTACACCTGTTCAGCTGGGAACCAATGATAAGCTTTTCTTCTCTTCAGCTGGCCATGTTTTTCATTGCTATGGGAGAGCCTTGAAAGCTTCAGTCCTCTGCCCACATGGGAAAGGCAAAACCCCATGTTTCATGACTCACACATTCATGCAATCCCAGTTGCATATGACTGATACGATTATATGCTGATTTTACTTTTCCACCTTTTGTTTATCCTACAATGCATTAAGCTCTTGTGGGAATACTCCAGTGGATTTCACCATTCTGTATTTTCTTCAAGAGATATGGAGAAACGTGTCGTTTTCATTTTATACAAACCATTCTGCGTTTGGAGCAGTGAGGTGTTACGTGCTGCAAAACAAAAGCTGTCTTACCAGATAGTTTCACTGTCTTGTGTGTGTCTCCTGATGGAGGTTGGGTGCCTTTCAGTCTTGATAAAGGTTTATAAATGCAGGAAACTCCTGCACAAAATGTCTTTCGTTATCTAGTTATCTTCACTTTTACAAATGCGTATGATGTTTCTAGTTGTGGGGGCATGCTTATTGTATAGAATGGACTTGCTCACACTAATTTTCTTGGTGCACGTTGAAATTATATGTACTTCCAAGGAGGCAATTCTTGGCAGCTATCAAAAAGTGAGATACACGCGCTCAGTGTTCCTCCTGTTTAAACCTGCCAAATTTTCCAGGTGATATCCTATACCTTGCCCAAGCTGACTACTGCAGGCAGTGGGCTATTGTGGAAAGGAGGAGCCAAAAATGGTCTTTTTACAGCTGCACATACACCAACAACTAACACAGAACTGTTATCACCAGATTAGTGTAGCTTCTGGTCATTTGGAGTGCTATGAATGCTCCAGACCTTTGGGCTGGAAGCAGAGGATCAGAGTGTCTTGAAGACAGATGAAACCCAATATTTTAAGGCTGTGCAAGTAGGGCTGCACTCTAAACACTGAACAGTAACGGACCAAAAGGATGTGAGAGTCCTGATCCAAGGCATCAAGCAACTGGAAGTTACCACAATCTATTTGTGCATCCTAGGAGAGACAAAGAGGCTTTCTGGTAGCCCCAGTGTGCTACCATTTGCAAACCACAGTTTGTGTCCAAACACCTGAGCCAAAAATAACCTTCCTGTTGCCCATGGGATGCCACTGTGCTGGATCAGTGTGCCCTGCTAGCCTACCCAGATCCTAATGATGTCTTAGCATTTCCAAAGTTCACAGAATCCCATCAAGGCTGAGGTTGGCAGGTACTTCTGAGACCATCTGGCCCAACCCCTGTCCTAGTAGGGATACCCAAAGCAGGATGCCCAGGCTCACATCCAGGTGGGTTTTGAAGATCTCTTAGGATAGAAGCTCCAGCTGGGTGGCCCCCAGCCTAATTGCAGGTAGTCAGTAGGGATATGCTCTTAATCTGTTTTGTGTATTTCTCAGTGTCCAACCAAACTGTCACCCAAAAGCAAGAGGATACCCCATTTCTGTTTTGTTTCCTTCATCCTTTCTTTCTCCACCTCCTGACACAGATCATTTCCAGCTGTCCACGTGCTGATGATAGCAGCTGCAGCAAGAACCTGGTTCACTGCCGCTCTGTGCTCATAAACAGGAATGCAATGACGTACTTTACCAAAGCATCCACCCACAGCTCTCCTTTTTCTTTCATGGATCTCCTTTTCCTGCATGGGAAACCTTGCTGTTCCACACCCTGAACTTCTTTGGTGTGCTGAATTCAAAAACTGCCTGAGAAGGGCATTCAGTTGGAGCACAGAGAAAAGAGTCAATTCATCAATTACATTTAAAAGCAAAAGTAAGACTTTTTGTAATTATTATTATTTTTTTTTTCAAATAGAAAGGGAAGTATATCAGAAATTCCAAAAAATGGTAAAGGCATTTTTTCCCCAAGCATGATTTTTTCTCCAGGAACAAGGAAATGCTACAGATCAGCACCTGAAGTGGATTATTATGCATCACTGTGCCCAGCCTCCACTTCACAGAAGGGTCAGGGAGGAAATGGCTCCAGGCTCTTCCTGAGATCCTGTGGGATCCCAAGTGGAGCCAGCTGCATCAAGGGCCTCCATCTCACACAACTGCAGGCTGCCACTGATTTCAGTGCCAGGCAAGGCAGAGTCCCCAGGACTGCAGCCCCTGCTGAGCGTTACCTCAGCATTCTTATTACAATGCTCCCCATCATCAGTACCGTTTACTGCTGGGAGAGATGGGCAGCTGTACAGCAGCATCTGCAGCCCACTTTTTGTTCAGAGGGGCTACAAACCCTTGCTGCTGAGGATGGTAAGGTTGTTTTCCTGCAGAGCTATGCTGGAGTATAGCTATCTTCTCTGACCTCTCACTGCTGTGGAAGAGCTCAGAAATCAGCCAGACCTAACAGGTATGAACCTTTCCCAACTGGAAGGCACCAGAGCAGCTCCTGCCCCTGCTCTGGCAAAATTTGGAGCCCAGCAGCTAACTGCCCTTTCTCAGAGCAACCTTGGCCACTCAGCTCTGCTGAGCTCAGCAGTAGCCCAGCTGAGCTCTGAGCCATAAGCTGACTTTGTGCACGGATAAAAATAGTAAGGCACAAATAAATTTTACACTGAAATAAGGGTAACCCTCACATATCCATTCTTTTTCTCTGTGAAGCCCTCAGATATATAAGGGGCAGAGACAAATGCAAAAATAGCATTTTTTAACAGCCACAGCACCACATGGCCCATTTAGTTCTCATTTATTCCTGGACAGGCTTCTTGGGCATGGAAAGTTTCAGGTGGTCTCAGGCAAGAACACCCCAGAAAGTAACCTCAGCCCACCATGGCATTGTAGGAAGGAGCCGAAGTGGGACGGGAGCCTTTCCAGCTCTGATGTTTGAATGTTCCCCATCACAGTGGAAATCTTTAAGACAGCTCATCTGACATGATGCTGAGCCAAAATATGGAGAACAGTTTGTGAAATTTCATCCTTTTGAAACTGAGCCCTGAGCTTGCCTCCCACTCATACCCAAACCTAATCTTATCCTGAGCAACAGCCTCAGTGCACTCCCCTCTCCTCCTCTTGTCCTTCCCAGGCATTAAGCAGTTTTGTTGTGCACATGCCACTTAGCATATAAGAGCACAGAGGTGTCAACAGGCCTATGAGGTCACCTGGTAAATGACAGCAGAGCAAATGGTACATCAATATTACTAGTCCATTTCTTATTCCACTGCTGAGGACCAGTCTCACTTTTCCGGATTAACCCCCAGAGATTCTTATTTATCAGCATAACATTTGCTTCATTTACCACTGATTTCCAAACAACAGTTTGCCCAGGAGACCTGTTGTCCTAATGCAGTTTCAAAGAAAAATTTATATTTCCCATTCCAAGTTCTGCTCTCATTCGGACTAGAATAACAGAGCAGGGGTTTGGCTCTGAATGCATGGAACTTTAGGAAGAGACAGTCTGTGCTTGTGAACAGAAGGCTCAACAAACAGCACTGGATTGTTGCTGGAGTGGTATGCAGAAGTCCTCTGTTCAGGAGGGTATTGCCTACTGGTCTCTTCCCCACCATCCTGGGGTATCCTTTAAGTAGGAGCCCTGTATCTCTGGCCTGCCCACCGAGTGGCCTTCTTATTATTAGGAAGCTCCCCACATGAAGCGCTGTTCCACCAGCCATCAAACATGGCATTTCATTGCAAGGAACCAGCAGAGCACGATTCCGTCTGCTGATCACATCACACCGTGTGCCTGCTTGAGGCAGATAACACATTTCTGTAATTTTACAGCTCTGAAAAATGGCACCTTGATGGCTGTCAAGCAGCACATGCCTTTCATTAAGAACGTGCTTGTTCTATACATAATTTCAGCATTTGCCTTAGATTATGTCATCTGGATAAGTAAACTGGTCAAACTTTAAAGCAGCTGAACCCCAGCAGACAAAGTGGTTCTGTGTTCTTACTAATTGACGCCTGCAGCTTTTCATCACTCACTGCCTTCATCATCCTCACTTTGCTCCCATGATACCTTAGCATTTTATCGCAAACTGCACCACCCCTGGATGCACTCGTGGACCAAAGAGGTGCGGGCAGCCCCATCACATCCCCACAGCTTCTCTGCACAATGGATCCAGCTGCTGATTGCTTCCATGCTCACACACCAAGGCACGAGATTGTCCTGTGCCCCTGAAAACACCACACCCAGCCAATGCCCCGAGCTGAGTGTGAGCAGAACTGCTCCCTTCTAACAGTGAAAAGGAAGCAGTAGACTGAAAAATAGATGGGAAATGATTTTGCCATTCTGACTGTAACAAACTGTAATCCCGAGCTGATTTGTTTTTAAGAAGTTCTGGCTGTGCTCCAAAGGGCTGCAAGTCCCAGTGATGAGCTATCCATTTCCTCTAGTCTTTTTAACATGGCTGCAGCTGAACTTTTAAGCCAGATCATCCCAATTTACCAGGCATGAGATTATTGCTAGTGTGCAAAATGAGGTAGAGAATTAAAAATAGCCCTGCCGGTAGCTGTGAAGTCACTTGATCTAAGGCTTAGTTAGAGGTTTATGTGTCATTTGCAAGTACTTGAGTTCCAGAATAGGCTGTTTGATAAGTCTGTGCTGCAGGGAGCTGTGAAGCACAGATTTGACTTATTTGTTTTTCGCAAGTCAGCTTCGGGTGTAGAGGCATAGAGTAAAGAATAAAAATGAAAAAAAAAAGGCAGATTTTAGCATGAAGTAGCTGGGTGATTGGACAGCACGTGATGAAAGCAAGCAATACTTGTAGACACTCAGCTCAGCTCAGCTCGAAGCAGTTCTGTGCATGTGTTCAATGCTCTCATACAGTGCAGCACAGCAAACGTGTGGCCCACGAAGGCAGAAGTGTTTAAACTCACCTTTGTAGAAATGATGCAAGCAAAATTAAAAATATCTAATGTTCTACACATTTGGTTTTTTTGTGTGTGTGTGTGCATGTGTTTGGGTTTTCTTGTTTGGTTGGTTGGTTGGTTGTTTTCTTGTGTAAAATGCCTCCACTCTTAACAATTTTAGGTAGGGAATTCATTGAATAAGGAGAGATTTTAATCAGGCATCCAAAAGGAAGGAAGCAAAGTTCCAGGGTAAGATAATACATGTTCATCCTTCCAAAACAATACATCATTTTAAATTAAAAAAAAAAAAAAAAAAAAAAAAAAAAGATGCATTTCTCAAATTATTCCTTATTTTTTCCAGGCTGGATGTAATTCTTCCTTTTATCACTCGGCACACAACATACGTCCAAGTGCAGCTCATTCTTCAGTACCTACAAATGAAGTACAGGTTTGCTGTCCTGGAGTGCAGGCCAGACAGACTGCAGTCACACAACAGCAGAAACTGCTCACACCTCCCAATCCCCTCTTGTTCATTGTTTGCTTTTTGCATGGATGTGTTTTCATTCCCACAGAAAGAGGTGGGAATTTCAAGGCAAGCAGTGCAAAAGGAAATTTACTTCATGTATCTCTTGCGCTGCTGAAAAAAAGACTGTAATTCTGTGCACTTTAGAATATGTTAGCAATTTATCACAAGGCATGTGCAGCTTAGTCCTTCTGAACAGCTGACTCTTTCATTCTTCATGCTAGCTAACGTCTTGTTTTGGTTGCTGAGATGCCTGAGGTTTTAAAAAGTAGAACTTCCTATTAATCCCAAATAGTACAAATGCTACCGTTAAACACCCAGCAGGTTTGCTGCCACTACACCTGAAACATCCAGCATGGTTTCACTGTTTTAATACCACACAAAGACACAAACCACAAGGAGTTGTGCCGGTTGATGGTACCTGACAGACAAATATGGCATAGTGTCCTGAAGAAGAGCTCGATATTACATTAACATTTAGCATAGGTGATCCTACTTCTCATTCTTTAGTTTTAAGGGCTCCACTCAGCCCCCAAACTCCCCTTCCCTGAGCATCTTCCCAGCTTCGGATCAAAAAGGCAGAACAGGAGTCCTGCTGTGGTGTGACATGGGAGCTTGGGGGATCATTTCAGGTAGCTCAGCTGAAAATGCCTCCATTGTTTAGCAGCCTGCAGAGCAGCCAATCTCCTTCCCCCATGCCAATGGCCGCTCAATGAAATGTGTGCTTTTCATACGTAGGTCCGCAAATTTCATCTGATACGTAAATATCTAGAAAAATGAAGCCATTTATAAACACCTCCCCTCCTTCCTCTTCTCCCTCCCTGCCCTGCTCCTGAGATATGCCTTTTGGCAGGGTAAACCCCACCTGTCATAGGCTTAGTCCACATGGCTCCAGAGCAAACAATGAAATATTAAAGGTATAATGGTGGTGGGCAGTGAGAGGCAAAAGGAAAAATTAATGAATAAATAAATAGAAAAGAGAGAGAGAAGCAGTTTTAAACCTAATGGTGAATCTGTTGGTTTACAACTTGTCCAACATGAACCAGAACCCCTAAATACATTTCTGTTATCTGACCTTCAGTTACTGAGTGCCCTACCCTTGTGTTCATGGGCATTTTCCACAGGTGCTCAATTTCCATTATATTTAAGCCAACCCTTTGATTTCAAAACTTGACACCAAAGGAACTCTCCGGGGCTTCACAATTTGAGCAAGCTGTGCAATCACAGCAGCGGCTCTTTTGGTAGAGGTTTGCTGTCTCCGGATGAGTTTCATGTTGGTTAGGGCACTTCTCATCTGCAGCAAAGCAAGATTTTGTATGTAAACATTGCACTGGCTTTGCCTCCCCCATGTGTAGTCACACCAAGTGGGGACTTGGATTTCTGTCAGGACTCTTGCACACTAAACACATTACAGATGCTGCATCACTTCAGAGCCACCTGGAGCTCATCTGGTGGAGGGATACTGAGGAAGAAACTGAGGAAGAAGAGGACATTTGTGTGCCAGCCTCGTGCTCTGCTCTTCCACCTTTCTGCTTAAATTCTGCTTGTCAGACTTGGATGCAGGGTTGCCATTCATAACTGTAATCTGGTGCCAATCCTGTAAAAGCTTCCTTTTAACAGAGATAAGATAATGCAGTCTAACAGTTCTTTAATGAAATAGGATTAATTAGCAGGAAGCTGGCTGCTTAATTCACCGTTGACCTGTAAAACCTAGTAAGAATGAGGTCAGTGGACATAATAGAGCTATTTAGGAGTTTAGGGCAAACTCTAATAACAGAAATCATCTTCTAAAGCTCACTCTGATAGAATAAAATTTGGAGGTAAGGAAATACTGCTTATTAAGGGCAGATCTAATCTCCAAAATAGTGCACTCTGTATACTCAAAAGTTTATTCCTTCCAAAACAAACAATTGCAACATCTAAGCATTCAGTTGGTGGACACCAGACTTTGACATTCAAACCCATCAAGTTTTTGTATCCTTTCCCCCTAAGTCTGTTATATAAAGCTCACTTTTTCTATGACCTTAATAGCTCACAAGAGCTTCACATTATGAGAATCTTATTTCATGTTTCAGCACACAAGAATCAGTACTTCTCAGTACATATCCTGAGCAATAATCTTGATTAAATGAAGTTTGTTTAAGGATCAGAAAAAATAGTGAACATGTATTTCCATAGCTCCCCAGTTTCCCTCCAGCTTCTACCTACTTTTTCACTTGCTTTTTCTGACAGAGGCTGTTTACAAATTTACATGTGCATCTATAGCATTTTTGCCAAAGCAGTGTTCCTGTTTTCACCCAATAATCTCGTATTTCTTCCCCTTAAATTGTGTCTTGTCTGTTCCCCACAGTGCTGAAAGTCAGGATTATCAAGCAGGGTTCAGTTGATTGTAGTGTACATCATCTTCCAAAGTGGTAGGTCCAGAGACATTTACAGATCAGAAATACCACCTGAAGCCATTCTCAGCAGATAAATGCATCTATTTCTGAGTGCTGTGTCTATGTAAAAACCAGGCACAACGCCCAAGCTACAAAACAGTCAAAAAAAGTATTGATTTTGATGTACCAAACCTATTAGTGCTTCTGCTTGCAAAGCAGGGGGATGAACAATTACCCTTAGCTACCCAAATGGAAAGAAAAAGACTTTCCTCTTTAATTTTTTTTTCTTTTATTATTCCCTCCATCTTCAAAGCCTTCATGTAGTAACTGGCTATTGTCCCACCTCTGCTTGCCAAGGAAGCTTGAACATATTCCTTAAGATAGCCAAAAAGGTCGTTATAGTTTGAAAGAAAACATTTATTCTACCCAGGAGCTCAGCACACCATGTCCCCATTTCTCCAGCCTGCTGCCAATAAGGCGAAGTGAGATCTCTTTTCAAGCTCAATAACGAATAGTTTTGTGTGTCTACTACAAAAGATCAGGAAGCCAGAGCCACTTTTTTGTTTAACGCGTGGAGCCAGATTCTCAGCTGGTATATGCTGAAATTGCTCTATTGATGCGAAGAAAAATATTCTGATTAACATCAGCCAAATTTCTACTCCACATATTATGTTTGCAAAGTAAATGGCATGGATCATGGAAATTGTACTTACTTTTTCCATTTTGAGATATTCCTCCTCAGTATTCCCTGAGAAAACATTGTTGCCTTGCTAAGGTGCTAAGGATTCAGTTAACAAAAACAAAAATGTAGGGTCAAAATGCATCCACAATACTTCAAATCTTTTCCAGTACTATTCATCTCTATTACCTTTACAGTCACAGCACCAAAGGGATGAATAGTTCCTCATTTCTTCTCCTGTCTATTATTGTTTTAATATGTCAAAATTGTACATAAATGTGGAGGGACGAATGTGTGTGCACACGATGCACTCTGCATTGTGATACACACCTCTCTTTCTCTCTGGCTTCCAGAGCTCAGGCTACTGGAATTTCCATCAGCTGAGTATATCCAAGGGGCCAGATGATTCATCAGCAGCAAAGGAAAATATCTAAACTTTGTCCTTTAGGGAAAGTTATTAGGAGAAACTTTGCACATAGGAAAAAAAAAAAAAAAAAAAAAAGCAAGGAAAGCGTTTGCTAAGTTTTATTGAACTTTATTGAACCATCATCTTTCAGCATATCAGTTTAGAAACTACATATCTGCAACTCACATATTCAGAAATCTACTTTCATGCAGTATTTGGGGATGTGGATGCAACTTTGCAAAAAACTAGTGTTATTTGGTGGTAAATTATTAATGCTATGATTTTTTTTCTTTTTCTTTTTTTCTCAAGTACACATGCAATCACTGCAACATTTGCAGTGAGTAAACAAGTACTCCCACGCTGTGAGAGAAGATAGGGATATGTTCAAGGTGATAGGACAGCTAGTTTACTTTGAAACTCAGATTAAATAAGTGTTTTCACTGTTTAATAGATATCTGAGCTGGCAAAATGGGGGGAAGAGGGAGGGGAAGAGAGAAGGGAAGGGAAGGGAAGGGAAGGGAAGGGAAGGGAAGGGAAGGGAAGGGAAGGGAAGGGAAGGGAAGGGAAGGGAAGGGAAGGGAAGGGAAGGGAAGGGAAGGGAAGGGAAGGGAAGGGAAGGGAAGGGGAAGGGAATTTTTGCTTGCTATGAACTAAGCAGATCTTACATTTCTAGTTTGCTAAGTAAAAAACATCCAAGTGCCTGGAAGATCTGATCATGAAATAAAAAATTTAGCAGCCTACCCCAACACTCCTATGAATATTTTCTGGAAGAATGGAATTCAGGTTATTGCAGGGAAGAATCAGACTTGTTATTCTTCTGGAAAACACTTGATAACTGAACTTCTCTGTCACTACAGCTCGGCAAGAAAATCTGTTTCCATCTCTCTTCTGACATCCACCCTCTTCCCCACTGCACCCTCTGATGCCTCAGAAAAAAAATCAAGGTTTCAGAACGTGGCTAATATTTCGGATCTTGAACACTTCCATCCTGAATCTTTGAGAAAGACTGTGAATAGTCTTTCCAATGATTCCTGGCTGCTTCATTCAAGGACAGGGGAAAGAGAAGACAGAGGGACTATCCTATGCCATGGTTACAGCCTTTCCATGAGCAGAGAATCCCCTTCCAACAAATGGTTTGCTGAGGTGGATGCACTCTTGGGGCTTTCAGTTCTTACACAAATGCCTCTATCATCCTAGTATGAATCAATAAACTTGACAACAGCAAGAGGTCTCACTCTAGATTAACCCTCCCCAATACACCCCAATTGCTCAGCCTATAGCTGAATATACTGCCTCAGAGAGAATGCAGGACATGCAAGAAGAGAAACCAGCCCTAAATGAGAACCAGGAACTCAGGAGTGGCTGGAGGCTGCTGATGTACCTAATGCATGCAGTGCCTTCTATTCACATTGGTCACTTTCCCAGCTTCCCCTGACATCAGTAGGACTCAGACAGCACAGTGTTTTGTACATCCCAGCAAGTTCATCCACAGTGATGGCCAGGCTGAGCCTTGCATTTCCATCACCGAGGTCAAGATTAAATAACAAGCCACAACAGAGCTGGTAAACTGCATCACCTAATGGGAGATCTCCTGCTGGCCTCAACCTTGAACACTTTCATTTGTGCTCAAACAGCTGCACAGGCTCTCAGTTGCACAGGTCCATGACCACACTCAGCATAGAACACAGCTTCTATGGTGGATTAAGCCAAGAGCCACATGTTTGAAGGTCACTGATCCAGATCATTCCCTTCTTTTTCATTCCTCTATACAGGAGATACTATGTTTGTGGTCTCCATCAGCACCAAGAGTTTATTTTGCCCTTTTGTTCTTCCCCCTCTTTGCCCCATTCAGTTCTCATCCTCCTGCTGCTTCCTTATCTCCTGAGCTCAGCAGCCTGGAGCTCACACTTATTTCAGAAGTGGTGCTACAGCCATCAGCTGCAAGCATTTTTTTTTATGTCCTGAGCCTTGAACATCTGTCAACAAACATTGCGGGGGAGTGCTTGTTACCGTAACAGGTTGCATGGAAAAACACAGTACTGCTGTTCTCTCCTCCCTGCAGTCTTCCCCTGGTTTGATAAACCTGAACTGTCCTTCATTCTAAGGCCTATAAAATGGGTAAGCAGGAATCTTTGTCAAATCAAAATGAGGGGGAACATTTTAGGGAGTAGGCCACACAACTGATGGGACTGCATGCCAAAATAAACCCCTCTGTGTTGGCTAGTTTGAAGGGCAGAAATTCTAGCAGCAGGCTGCTGCTATCAAATCTACCAAGACATAACCTCATTTATTAGTCACCATGTTGCCACCGATGAGAAGATGAGTGGAAATAGTAAAGGAAAGCAAGTTTCTGAAGAGAAGGTCTTGACATAGCTATGTGATGATCCCTTGGGTGTGCACTGCCAGACTGTGGGGTCAGTTCTTGCCCAATACCTTGTACGTGAGAGAATGCAGTGAAGAAAAACTGCCTTAAAACATCAGCTAACATGCAACAGTCTTGCTTTATTCTCTCATTTACTGTCCCTCTTTAATTAAAGATATGAGGAGCAACAAAACAAAAAGCTGCACAAGTTATGGTAACCAGGAAAAAAAAAAACCCAAACATATATCAGACCTCATGGGTAGGAGCAACTCTGGATTTTAACTGGAAAGTATTTGACTAAGAATAGTTTATTTAACCTCTAGGACCTTTTATGAAGGTGTTTTGCTGCAGTGAAGGTAAAGTAAATATTGTTACTTTATTGAAACCATTTATTCTAGTGACTGTCTTTCCTTAGGGTGTAAGTGACTGATAGCCTCCCGGCATCACTTCTTCCACATGCACTCAGAGTTTGCACTTGTGCAGCATGTGTTTAGATCTAAGAAATTTCCCCAAAATCCAGGACCACTACAGCAGGTCTGCAGAATACTCTGTGCTTGCTTCTCTCCACTTACAGACATGATCCAAAGCACGCTGAAATCAGTGTGTGACTTTCCACCCACTCCACTGAGCTTTAGATCAGGAGACTCACACCTCTGCCTGTGACTCCCCTGTGAACTCAGCTATAACCATATCCAAAAGTGGAAATTGATACAGGCATTTGGAGCTTGCCTGATGCTGGCTTAAAGCACTCATTTTTGTCACATTGACATTCAGCTTGTTCCATATGCTCAGTTTAATGCAGACCTTGCCAGTGGTGGGGTTGTTACCGATAAATGTTTGCTGTCAGGAGCAGTATTATCCACAGGAGCTGGCTTTCTGAGCTACACAACATCAGCAGGATCAGAGGAGCTCAACAAAGATAAGGACTGCTGCTCCTCGAGGGTGCAACAAGACTGGGGGCTACGGGGAAGCAGCAATGGAGAAAGAAGGATAAAGGAGGAGGCAAAAATATTCATTCCCCTTCTTTCTTATTGCTTTCAGAACATCCTTTTCATAACTGGAATTCTGTTGTAACAATGAGGTCCACCCACTTACACTGCTGTGTGTCCCAGTGCCAGAGAAATGCAAGCATGAGTAGATGACGTATTTGTTTTGTGATATTTGTTGTGCCATAAATATGAAGACATGTTATTGTGTTCTGGGACCAAAGCTGTTCATTTGCTGTTGCTGCTGTATGAGGAAGAAGATGAAAACGGTGGGGAAAATCCAGAGGAAACACGTGATGATGTCATCCATGTGCTGTGCACAGGCACCGTTTCCTCTCTTTCCTGTACCAGAAAACAGGACTGTAATTTCAGGTACCAACTCAGACCCACAGCCCTGCTGAAGGTGATGTGTTAAGGCTGTGCTGATGCTTTCTGGCCTGTACCCAACATTGGCAGGAGCTTCTTCGACTCAGGTTGTTCAGCCCTGTGCAGAGGCTGGAGCCCCTTAGCATCCAGCTTCTGGGGCATGATGCTGTTCACGTTGCTGAGCAGCACAGAACTGGCAGCTTTCATGCTGTTCCTGGCAGGGTGAGCAGAGCCCTCCTTTACGCCTGCCTTCTCAGCATTGCCTCCTCAGGCAAAGCAGAAAATGTGGCCTCAATTTTTATTTATTTTCCCCACAAAGCCTTACATGATGGAAGGAATTTTAGAAAAAGTTAAATTGGAATGGCTCTGAAGGTTTGAATGCTATATCCCATCTTCTCATCCTCAGAAAGATGAGACATGAATTTTTATTTTGTATGCCAGTGTTAGTTTAATTCAGCAAAAGTTCTTTGGCTGAGTGAAAAATGCAAAATCAGACAGTTTTCTGCATGAGAAAAAGCGAATCATTGCTGCCTTGATAGCTCATTTCGTTTATTAAAACTGCTGGGCCAAGATTTATTTTTAATGAACTCTGATCAGTCACAGCCAGTGATTTCACAATTCATGTTAGTAATGTAGGCATTTGTTGCACTGCAAACAGCTCATTTGCTTATTTTCTGGAAGATTTTTTTTTCGTCTGCATTGAAATTGGTCACACAGGCTTTTATGGGATTTTTCAAGCTAAGTATTTTTGTTCCCATGGCTAGAGGCCATATGTCAGAACCCTTTATTGTCACTAAAGACAAAAAAAAAAACACAACAACAACAAAAAAAAACCATTTGCTTTTATTCTGCTAAGGCCTTTCCTTTTCTTCCTTTTTTTCTTTTTTTTTTTTTTTTAATGTTCACAAAAGTTTACAATGGCTTGACATCCTGTCTCACTAAACCATACTTCATCCTTCAGCTTTTTCTAATATGCATATGTGTGTAAGCAAAAAAAAACAACACACAGATGGGGAAAGGTAACTCATGAATCAAACTGCGTGCCAACAGAGACAGTTATAATGAAGGTTGTAGAACCATGTGTCTGCATTATATCTTATTTATTTGTTTATTAAAAAGGAGCTGTGAAGTAGAAATCAAAGAGGTCTGTCTTGAACAAAAAAAACTAAAATTCCCTCAAAGCTTTTCACTGGCATTGGAGCTCTTGGGCTGGCTATTAGAGTGGCAAACTGTTGTAATGAAGAATGCCAGCACAAAAATGAATCCTATTGCTCTGGGTTTTTTTCATGTTTTTTGTTTGTTTGCTTGCTTGCTTTTGTTTTTTTGTTAGTTTTGGGTTTTTTTTTCCTTCATAAGCATTTTATAGTTTGCAAAAGCAGTAGATGGCTTATCAGGAAATGCACTTCAGGGCAATTTCTGCATGCTTCAGGTGGTCTAAGCAAAGCTATAATCAGATGTAAATAGGTAGACTGTTGTGTATTTTGTTTAATGGTATGAGTAATCCCTTCCAAAAAATAATGATAAAAAAAGTCAAATAGAGACGTAATCGGCTTGGAGAGAGATGTACTGCAGTCATATCTTCGGCAGACTAATAAATTCTTCATCCATCTCAAACTTTGGAGTCTGGCAGAGGATTTTGTCAGATTTCTTGGTCACAAAGTGAGGCAGAACAGTCACATACTGGGGCTCAGGGCTGACACAAGGCCCTTGTCTGGCCAGCAGCACTACAACTTGAGTGTTGCAGCCAAGTCCTTCACTTTCACCCTGTGTTCCCCGGGATCCAAGAGAATGAAACCACTCACTGGAGAGCGTTTGCTTTGGTTGTCTGAAACAATTTTAAAGCAGCTGCTTGGCAATGACTGAAGAAAGAATGGAGAGATGGCTCCAGTCCAGGGGAGAGACAAGCCATGCAGTGCTGGCACCGGTAGCCCACTTGGGGCCTACTTCCAGTGACAATCCACATCCCAACGGGAGTGGGCAACTGCAGGGCCAATTTGGCCTCACCTCCTCTACCAGACACAGAGGGCTTCTCAAAGGGACACCACTGCTTAAAGACAATAGTTATAATACAAAACCTGCACAATTCACTGTTTCAAAAGGATGTTCCAGCCAAACCTCCCCTGCTTCTTTTGACTTGCCTCCTTCTATAATGATGCAGCAGCATCTTACCTGAGAAACCATAACAATCAGATCATGCAATATCAACAACTGCTGTATCTTTATCATTCTCTACATCTTTACCCCTTATTTACTGCCTCAGTGTCCATGCTGAGGAAGCGTTAATCTGCCTGCAGGCAGTAAATATCAAGAGCAGCAATGGTATCTAACCATAGAAAAGAAGGGAACTGGACTAACACGTGAGTTGTCCATCTGTTTGTCTGCTTGGAAGCTGGGTCTGTGCCACAGAATTTTAGCCAAGATGTGAATTTGGAGGATGCTGGAAGTTTAATCTCCTCTACCCCCTGAGTTCAATCAAGAACATGTTTGTTTCCCTGTAGACTTCAGCAATAATAATGTTAAGTGGTTCAGTGAGACAATGAGTAACCATCAGTAATTTGAGTAAACTCTCAGGGAATGTAGCTGCAGCCCTGGCCTCTCTGTGAGGAGCCTGGCTTCAACGAAGCCTCAAGCAGAGATTTGTCCCCTCTGCATCTGAAAAGAAGAGCTAGAGAGACATTCAAAGTGGAGTAAAGTGATGCCACTGAGCTGTTCTTGAGATACAGCCACCTTGTTGGTGGCCTTTGACATATTACAGCCTCCTATAAACGTGCTCAAATATGGGCTGTTCAGATCTCACTGAGATATCTGTCAGTTTTAGCTTGTGATGCAGGCTTTATACTAGCTAACATTTATACAATACTACCTGAACAGTTGGTTCCTACTACATTATATTAGAAAGAAAATAAAATGTACAAAAAAGAAAAAAAGTTGAAATACTTAAAATCCCATGAAACACAAATATTTGCACAGCAGAAACTTATTAAATAACTAGATCTATCTATCTAAAACACTAATATTTGCTTTTATATAGAACAACATAACACTTTAGGGATCTGGGGAAAAAAATAACAGTTCACAGCAAAATGTATAGCAATGCTTGTACTACAGAAAATAATGACAGTGTTCTCAGGTAACAAATCAAACACTCCTCTGTTTTGCTTTCTTACATTGGTGCATAAGGAGATCCTTTTACATGGGAATACCTGGATAAAACTCTGATTCATTCTTATTTTTCTCTTAAATGAAACATAACTCTCTGTCAGATATACAATTTTTTTTTTGCCTTTCTTTTTCCAAGCTGTTTCCTACTGACTCTTGAGGAAAAAACATCCATTCTTCTCTTAATTTCTGGAGTCTTTCAGAGACAAAGGTTTGTTTTTTAAAATATTAAAATAAACTCTATAAATTTCAGCCTGAGAATTTTCTGTGGATGCCAAATCTACAGCTGCAGCCAGTGTGACCAGATGTTCAGGGGCAAAAAAATGACAACTGCTTCTGCTTAACAGGATTCCAAGACTGTCACTACATCAGCACTCCAACACAGCCAAGGGATATATGGCTAGAGTAAAAGCCACTGCTTTTTTAGGCACTTCTTTGCTCCAAGAGTAGCCTGTTTAGTCTAACAGCATAGAACAGTTGAGAAGGAGCAATAAAAGTTGCGTCGTTTGAGACGCACATGCAGAACGTCATTGCTGAGTTAAGGGATAGCCCTCTTAAACCTCTTCTCACATGGGTAAGCTTCTAGTCACATAGGTAATCCCATTAACCTCCAGTAAGATACCAATTCTAAGGCAGAGAGCTTCCAGTGAATTCCAGACTGTTTGTACCCATGCTCATTTTTGGGAAACAGAAGGAAATAATTATATGGTTTGTTAAGGGAAGACAAGCCATCAGGTAGACAATAGCCTCTGAACTATTTGGACTTTGTTGTTGCTTTTCCCAAAGTTAATCATGACTGTGTCTGACCTGAACTAAGCCCTGCTTGGCTAATACTGTGTCTGACTCAACGAGAGAGAGGTCAGAAATGAGGAAGCACCCTGTGCTATGAGAACCTCATCAGTTTTGTGTTCCAGGGTTCATAGTTCTGCACTGACGGAGCTAAATCTTTAGGATACAGACAGAGGCTAAGTTGAAAACCCTAGTTCTCACTCAAATGCTCAGATTTAGTCAAGAACAGAAGAAGAGCTCATAAACTTTTCAACAAAACTCAGCTGAATTTTAAATATGTAACAAAACAATTTTGGATGGTTTGGAAAAGATTGATCTCAAATGTGAAAGTATTTTGTGTGAAACATGCTGATCTGTTTAAAATAGTGCAATAAATTCAGCACCAAAGTTGTTGAACAACTTAATAAACCTCACTTCCTCCTCTATCAGATGAACTGTTTACATGAGACAATTAGCCCATGACTCGGCAAGGAGAACAAAACAAGAGTCCAAAACTCTTCTCTCCTTCCCCCAGTTTTTCAAAGCATTGCCTGTGAGTCTCATTAAAATCCATAGGAACTGACACAAATGTTTTAGTGCTCCCCATTGCTTTTTTGTCTTCACTTTTGCTGTTTGACTTGTTGCTCTATTATTTGCCTCTTAATATCACAAGTGACATTAATTAAGGCTGTAGGCTCCCCTTGCCAAATTTAACAAAAAAGAACAGGCAGGCATTGAGTTCTCTTGCCTGATGGGGCACATTTTGTCATCCAGTGCCAAGCTTCAGGCCAATCCACTGTGAAAATCCTATCAAAAGAAGAGCAGTTTTGTAATGGAAATCTGAACACTTGGTGTTTTTTCCATATAGGATTATGATTATTTATTGTCCTACTCAGTTTTATTCTTAACTTTTATTTTTATAATGATCAGATAATTTATGTAGGACTACAGGGCAATATACATCATTTATTTCTGGCTTAACATTAAAAACCACATAGTCGAAACTCCTACTGTTTCTTGGGAGATTTTGTCAAGCATGGACTCAGGAAGGAGTGTAAGGATTGTCTTGAGGCACAGAGCTGAGCAGTTTTCATACTGTAAGTTGTATTCACCAACAGAGCTGGCTGAGAAAGATCTCACAAAGGCTTACCTTGCCAGAAGCTGCATGCTCCTTTTTCAAAAGGAAAGGGAGTTCCAAGGTGGCATTTTTGGTCAGAAAATGGAGAAAAAAAACACCTGGACCAGGGCAATAGCTGGGTACCATAGCCCAGAATTTCAGTACTGGAGACGGTTTTCTGCTCCCCACTGGGCACAGAAAAGGTTTTGGTATGGAAGCAGCATGCCTTCAGTCCAAGTCTTAGGTGCCTCTTTGCAAAGCAGCAAAGACAAAATTTAAATACATTAGGGAGATCCTGCTTTCCTCTTGCAATGGTCTTTTTGATGCCCTTGAGGCAGCACCTCTCCAGCATTTTCCCCTTGGCATAGCCTTCCAGTTTGTGACTAGGATCGGAGGGGCTGAATGTCTCACATCATTTTATTTCCAGAAATATACTGACACTGTAGAAAACAGAACTATGACATAATTCAGTCTTAATGAAAGTTCACACACTTTAGTAAATGCACAAATATTTTGACTGTAATTGATATAATTTCTTTTGGAACTGATACAGACAATTTCAGTGTGCAGAACAGCAGAGCCCCTTCTTAAGTGATTTTTGCTGCCATAAATGAACTCCCTTTTTTCTCTTTCCATTGCAAATATTAGACTAAATATTAGACTAAATATTTCTAAAATGCCCGAGAGATATTTCTGCCTGACAAATAATTTTAAAACAGCCAGAAAAATCTATGCAGTGTAGCTGGTTGAACAACATGGTAGTTTAGCTGTGAGGCTTCTGCATTTGTATTTAAGTATTTCAGGCAGGAGCAGTACAATATCTGGCCAAAGAGAGCCGGCTTCAGCAGAGCATGTATTGCTATAGCTGTATGTGTGGTATGTTAGCTAGACAGCAGGCCCAAGAGGCCTTTCTGAATATTTGTCTGACACTGATAGATAACGAATGCTGGGAATGTAAGGGACCGGCTCATCTCTGAAATAACACAACAGCCTCAAGCTGAAAAGTATTTCACCATCCCCAAATGAATTTTTATGTTTCATCACGCTATCTCCTAAGCTCGGTAGCCCTCTGTCAGACTAAACAGTAATACCAAACAATCTGCAGGAACAAACTGGGGAAAATTCTACCTTTATCTGAACATACCCAGCTCCCTTCTGTGTGCACACATCCAGTAACTGTGGGTGCAAACCTTGGGAATCAAAAGTGAGACCCAGCAGCCTCCTCCCCCCAGCACAGGGCAGCCCTGAGTAGTTTCACTTCCCTCTTCCACTGGCCTGTGGAGCCGTCAGGAGAAGCTGCTCGGCCAGGCCTCACTTCGCCCTGCACAGAGACACCGACAGAGGACGCGTTCAGTGTGGCTGCTGGCATGTGCAAACACACAGCTGGCCATAAAATGCTGTTCTTTACTTAGGCTCCCTTTCAGCCACAGAGAACTGTCCTTATCCTGGCCACACGCTGAACATAGACACTGGCATCCAAGCATGGAAGTGCAGTTACTTAACTTTCAAAAATTCAGTGCAGGGCCTTCTCTGTAAGTCCTAATCCCTATTTTAAAACAACTCATCCTTTCTTTGTTCTTTTTCTTGTCCCACCTAAGCTAATTCTGCTTAAATATTTGTTTTATTGGTTTACATTGCACAACATGGAAGATACCTGGAAGGACTACTATGTGAAATAAAACCAATAAAAATATTTTTGAAGAACAAATAAGAGCCTTCTCTATCTGCTAGGCTCTAGCAATCTAATTAGTACAATTCACTGCATCTGCACTCAGACACTTCAAAGCAATTTGTGAATAAGTAGATTCCTCTCTCTTTACAATATAATGACGCAAGAAATTGAATTTAATGGAAATTACTCTGTAAAAAGAACAGATTATACCCCATGAAGTTTACTCAGCAGTATTGTCACCACCAAGTCATACTAGTTTAACTTTGTGATTGGGTGTATGCTCCACCCCCAGCTGGAGACAGTGACAAACACAAGGATAAAGAGCATTGAGGTGCTTCATCTTTTATTTACTTGCATTTTAATATAGACATAAATGTATAGTACCTGGACAGTCGATCTCTTGACAATACTGCAGCAGCCAAAGAATACTCAGAAAAGACCCAATTATATTAAATTGTCTTTGTAAGTGTGCAAAGCCCAGTTGAAACAAAGGAATCTGAAAGCCTGGCATCTTTGGGAGAAGCTGCATGCTCCTGGTTGTATGCAAGTCTGTTTAGGAACAAACAAGCTGCAACTTCAAACCAGTGAAAAGATAATAGGGAGGCAGGAGTTCTGCAGAAATTCAGCAGAAATTGCTGCATTCCCATTCTCATGAAGGAAAGGAAGAATCTTCTCAAAATTCTACAGAAAATTAAGGCCAGTAGTCATAATTTTAATTACTACAAGTTAAGACAGCAAAAATAAATGCATTTTTCTACTTTCTGCTGGCAAAATATGTAATCTATAAAATGACTGTCCTGTCTTCTGAGACCTGTAATTCCACCATAACTAATAAATGCTAACTAATGAACATCCATCCAGTAGGAAGAGAAAAGCCAAGTCACCTCCAGCTCCTGAAGGTCCCAGCTCAATCCTATTTCCCATGACAAAGCACAGAAGGACCTCTGGCTATAAGGAAATCTGCCCTAGATGTGTAGAAATGACTGATGGAGATCTGGATGCAAAAAAAAAAGAAAAGAAAGAAACGCTAAATCCTGGGAATCAAAGTGCCTGCACACAGAAAGGGTCTGTTTCTTTGTTTTTGTGAGATACTTGCTGCAGAGAACAAATGCAGACAACTCTCAAGAGGTTTAGTGTATTTTTTTTGTTGTTAGCATCAGCCACTGCAATTTGTAGAGTGTCGTCGTTTTTGGCACAGGTCTGTGCTGCGGTATCGCATGGGTGAAAAATCTATCCAAGTCCAAGAGGGCTTACAGGAGAAGATTTCCGCTACAAAGAGCACGTACAACAAAGTACAGATTGCAGCTGCTCACGTGCAAACTTCTGAGCTCTGAGGGGCATCCATTTTGAATAAAATACCAATGTTTGTGCCTGCAAGCTGGCAGAAAGTAATTTTGTTTCTTTTCAGTGCTTCGTAGTAATTATGGAGAAATGTCTTGGCTTTGGATTTGCTTTTAAAAGCCAGTTGGTCTCTGCTCTTTGCTACTGTCCAGTTAGATTATCTTTTATTGCATGAGGGTATGTAACAATTTAAAAAACAAATGGTAATTCTTCTATTAACACGGGAAAAACAAACAAAAAAAGCAACAGAAACCCTGCATGTATTAAGCATCTCTTTCATCAATCCACCCTCTTGTCTTGGACCATAACCAATGAAATAATAAAATACATCAATCTTTTTCAAAAAACAGTGTAATTCTTGCAACATCTAGATGGCTTCTGGGATTTGAAGCTATTTATTACAGTTTCTGAAATGTTAAAACAATGTTTATGTAAATGAAAATATTTATCTAGGTTACTGCTGTCAAGTACCCAGTGAGAAACATTTTGCATTCATAGAGGACCTTGAGCAACAACAGCAACAGAAACAGCTAGCAGCCAGCAATTGGGACAGGCAAAAAGCACTACATAAATCTGAAAAAAAAAAACAATAGCCCGGATTCTTCCATAAGGGACCACATGGTGCTCCTACTTACACAGCATTAATTCCTTGGATTATAATTTTCAACTACAGAAATTAAACTGTAATAGTTTTCCTGACGAGTGTCAGTACTATTTTGTGCCATCCATAATGGGTTTTAAAGAAAGTTGCTATCTGGCCTTTAAGGCAGTGGTAAGGAAATTCTTTAGTGTTTCAATGTATCAGAATTATCCAAAAGCACAAAAAATAATAGGTATCAGCTTACCTTCCATGGGCTGCTATGGCATTATAGGCCTGCAGGTCATATGAAATAAAGTTGCTACTGTGCTCAGACCAAGCGATGACCATTAACCTTAAAAAGAATTTACTTAGATGGAAAGAATAAAGACTGTACATCTAAGTATTTTAAATAGACTAGCAAAACCTTTTGAAAAGTGGTGTTGTTCGGAATTAAAGTTGTTCTTATTCAATTTAATTTGTTTTACTTCCAAGTGACCTATCAAGCGATGACAAATCAGAATTTGTTTCTATTTTGCAAAGCTTGAAGAGGGCAGAGTTTGAGATCAAGTTATAGGTAGATAGGGTTTTAACACTGGTGTCCACTTTGGGCACGTACTCTTTGGCTGAAACAACTGAAAGCTATGAAGAGAAATAATGTACGCTTATTTGTTTATCAGATTGAGCTAATACAATTGGCATAAATCTTGGAAAATGGTGCTGTTATAATTTATTCTTGACTGAATAACTGATAATTCAAAATAGTGGTGAAGGAGCTTCAGTAGCTCACATACAAGAAAGAGAAGAAAAGAAAGCATAGAAGCAACATAGTCACGCTCCCTCCTTCCAGCACAGAACTGCTTTCTGTGCAGCACTGGCAAGGTCCTCTCCCTGTTTCCTCAAGGCAGGCTCCCACCTCTGTCAGTCAGCTGCCAAGCCAAAGGTTGCAGGTCCCCATGCATATGTGTAGCTGTATCAGTGCCCTGTACAGGCTTTGCCCTGACTACTCTGTCTTCTTCAGCCACTTCTGCTGACACCATCATTTGTGTGGTTACCTGGATGGGCCAGGCGGACTAAAAAATTCCATACCCAAAAAGAAATAAGTGTGTTGTCGACATCTTCAGTGCCTGCCCATGGTGCCTGGACTGCTCTGCCTAAACAGTCCCAGAACAGCTGGGCCCAAAACTACAACAGGCCTGTCAGGACATGTATCATCACAGGTGTTAGACCATGGATGGCATCGCTGCATCTAGTCAGATGATTGTAGGGAAAATAATGCTAAAGGTCAGAAAATAGAATTTCCCTTTGCAGCCAGCAGCAAAATGCACTTTTTTTTATTTTCCCCCCAAAAAGGTAGCATTTTACATAATACATACATATATGCAACTGTGTTTCCACATATACACACATATATATCACAGAATCACCAGGGATGGAAAAGATCTTTAAGATCATCCAGTCCAACCATCCACCTATCACCAATATTTCCCCATTAAACAATGTCCCTCAGTACAACATCTAAATGTTTCTTGAATACCTCCAGGGACAGTGACTCCACCACCTCTGTGGGCAGCCCATCCCACTGCCTGACCACTCTGTGGGAGAAGTATTTCCTAATGTCCAAACTGTCGCAAGTTGAGGCCATTCCCTCTAGTCCTATTGCTAGTTACATGGGAGAAAAGGTCAGCTCCCACCTCCCCACAGCCTCCCTATGCATGTACACCTGCCATTTTGTGCCTATGAATCCATTCATACGTGTCTGTGTATGCATACACAGAACATGTGGATTAACACTCAGATATAGGTTAACGTAGTAACCAAATTCACAGAGGTGCCAGAATGTCATATGAGCATTGTTAAGAGAGTTTTTGCATTTCCATTTCTACCTATGGTCAGGTTCTTCAACATCGTAAACCATTTTCTCCCCCTACAACAAGGGGAGAATATACACAGTCAGAATTGCCTAATGGGTGATGTAGCATAATGAGAAAGATGCCTAGAAGAAAATGAAAGTGTAAAGCTATTAAACATTCACTGCCAGAAGATGGCCACTTGATT
The DNA here is from genome assembly GCA_030625065.1 of Alectoris magna. Taxonomy (NCBI): domain Eukaryota; kingdom Metazoa; phylum Chordata; class Aves; order Galliformes; family Phasianidae; genus Alectoris; species Alectoris magna. The sequence goes on along the minus strand of CM060562.1, from coordinate 80,060,511 downwards.
AAATTATAGTTATGTTCAACTCTTTAAATAAACTCCATTTTTCTGAGAAAATAACAGATTTTGAAATAAAGTATTTAAACATAAAAGTTCTTCAGATGAGAAATGCATTTTCCAGTAATCAAACAATTCTGACCAAACACAGTCCTCACAACAAGGGTGGCCAATCACAGCAGCCAGCTGCCCAGAGAGGGTGTGGAGTCTCCATCCCTGGGGGGTTTTCAAAACTGGACTTCGTACAACCCTGAGCCATTTCCTGCCTAGGGCAGGAGTCTGGACTAGCCCACCTTACTTTTTTTTTTTGTGTGTGTGTGTGTGTGTGTGTGAATCTGAGATTTTAAACTGATTTTCACACTCAAAAAACATAGTTTATGCTAGCCATATGGCATGCTTTTAGGACTTACAACATGATGAGCTCTTTTATGCAGTCCTCAGTAAGAACTGGAGTACTTTTAAGCTTTCAAAGGATTCTAAAGGATTCCTGTCCTCAGTTATCATCTAATCTTGCCATTAGCCATGTCTAATTTAATACTTTCTGGCTAGCAACAGGCTGTAGGATGGGGACCTGTCTGAAGTGGTCCAAGCTTTTGTAACTCTCACAGTCTCACTGAAGTCCATTAAGTGGGAGCTAGCAGCAAGGCCCTCAGAAGGAAATTCAGCTACTTCAACATCTCACTGAGGAATGGACAGAAAAGCATATGTCACTTGGTCCCTGTCCTGCTCCCTCACAAATCTCTGGGCGTAGCCTGAGACAACAGATCTACCACCCAACCTTCTTCAGCCACAGTAGTATCATCACAATGATCAAATCATCAAAACTTTTCTAGAGTTTGGAACACCACAAGGAGTGTGTAGAAAGACCTTAAGGTCTGCAACAAAGACTGAGGATGTGGCCCAGCCACACCTGGACAAACACACACTCAGCTCAGGATTCCAAATAGCCCTTTCCATCCTCTCAGGAAGACATATCTTGACCCACAACTTCAGGCATGGCTGATTGTCTTCTGATTAACATACCCAGTGCATATTTCATGCATTGTTTGCACACAAGCTGTGCAGTAAACTGGGCAAACTTTAAAGATACAACAAAGTGACTATGCAATGTACCCATCAGGAGGATTTTTGAGAGCCACCTTGCTGATGAATGACTGAAAACTTGTGGTCCTACTTCAGCCACTCTTCACGTTTTTCTTGACACTGTTCTGTTTTTATCTCCTGCATTTGCTTCACTTCAGTATTTCCCATCTTTCATGTTCCACTTGTGCAAACAAACAAGACGTAATATTAACACTAAGTCATTTAACAAAATTGTGGCCCTGGCAAAAAGGGCCATTTTCAAAGAGTGCTGGCAGAAAAATAAACACGGAAGAAAACAAAGGAGGAGCACTACCTTTTTTCTCTGAGCTGCTGAACTTGTCTTTGATCTCACTGGAGATCATTTTTATCCCTAAGAGGCAATTAAACCTCAAAAGCAAAATGAAGGGAATGACACCACGAGGTTTAACTAGAAGCTGTGCATCTCAGAAGAAAAAAGAATCATACAGTTCAAAGTAGGAAAAGTCTTCTCACACCATGGTACTGAAGAGAGAATAATTCATAAGGGAAGCAGTGCAAAGGAATGAACAGGCCATCTCCAGCCCGTAACTGCTATTTGTTCTGTCCTTCTCCAACATGAGATCAAATGATTTGGTAACTGCCAAGAAAATTCTGGCTTGTGCATCACCATAAAAGCAGGAAATTTCAGTAATGAAAACATAATCTTGCAATAAAAAATAATTACAAAAAATCAGAAAAAATGCAGCTCTAAGGAAGGAATAAGGAATACACGGAATTGCAACACCTTCCTAGCACCTGTTAAATGCAGCAACAAAACCATGTAGTATGTGATATTTTCCCCTTAAGGGACCAATATATTTCAGATTTATTTTTTTTTATTGACAGTGACAGTTATAATATTTTTTTTATTATTATTATTTTTTTTCATATACTCATAACATTCTGGAAAAACAATTCACTTTGAGGACTAAAATTCTTTAAATCTTGTTCCAGCACAGAGACCTTTCTGGAAATTTGAGCAAGATGCTGTCAAGTATTTCTGAATTATATGTAGCTGTCTGTCAAAATACACATTTCAGTTTTTCTTATTTTCTTTTTTTTCCCATTCACAACTTAAAACTGATTTTTTAACATAGTTGTCTGCTATGCCTACAGACTTTTTATGAAGAAACAAATCAGCTCTTCATAAGTGATCTGAAAACTGGTTTTAAGTATAGCAGAGAAGTATTTTAGATATATTCAAAGTTAACAATGGTCATGACTGCCATGTGCAGTTAGTAACTTTAGAAGATTTCTATGTCAGAATATCCAATTTTCCAGAGGTTCATCAGTGCTGAGAGGCCACAGTGAAATATTTTTGTTCATGTATAAAACAAAGGGAGGTAAAATAAGCAAGCAGAAAAAAACAGCACGTCACACCTCACTTTTAAAGTAAAAAATGCAAGACTATCACAAAGTCACTTTTCAAAAACAATGTCATGTTCAAATATTGAGGCTTTCAGGCTGCGTCAGTACTGAAAAAATATTTTGCTGGTAACCTAGTCACAAAATAACATACAATTCATTGAAAGCAGGCTCTTGTTGATGTTAGTGAAATTAAAGATTCTTTAAGGAGCTTGTAAGATCTGGAGATCCTTTCCTTCTTCCTGCTGAACTGGAAATGTCAGTGGCCACAAGCACAGGATGTACATGGGCGCAAAGGCAGCCTTTTGTCAATAGTTGTGTCTGTGAAGTCATAGCAGGGCACAGAGGTGGCCTGGACAGCCCTCAGAGGTGTCCCGTGGGAGCCCCAAACACCACTATTCACAGCAAAATGATTCCCTGCTCTTAGTACAAACGCCTTGTGATTTTCAGCGACCACAAGTAGTCAAGTCGTTAAGTTTAAATTTTGTATCTAAGCCGGGACAGGTTCACCAAGATAAAATGAAATACCAGAGGGGAGAGAGAGAGAGCCATAGACATCTGGGAAAACTAGTCCTTGCAGAAGAAAAGAGCTCAAATTCCCCACGGACTGTCTGGCTTTCTGTTTTGAGTGCCATTCACTTAAATTGGTCGCCTGGTGTAGTCATATCTGCTATAATTGCAGCAGATTGCAATTGCAGAAACATCTCCTGCGTATAAACCCTTTTATTATGGCATATAAACACAACATTTCCAGTAATTTAGGAGCAGCTAAAATCTCCCATTCTTTGGAAGCTGCCTCCCCTGTAGTAGCTCATGCAACATCACTGGAGCAATACAAGACAGTAAAGTACAGTAGTTACTGTGTTAGAAGCTGATGTCACTACCTATAAGCTCCTACTTGCATTTATAAAACCCAGCTTGTTAAAATCCAAAAGAGAAATACATAAGAATGTGCTCAAAGTTCAATTAAAAAACATCCATAGAGTTTGCTTTTGTCTTTCTTGTTGAACTGCAGCGTCAATTTGACAGTTTCTGCCAAGCCTGCTAAAGATTTGCAATATATAACATTTTTCTTAGCATCCTTTGAAGCAATAACTTGTTTTTAAGAAAGGCTAGGTTCTTTTTCATGACATTCTTTCATAACAACTTTAAAGGCACTGTGATTTATGGGAAAAGAGGCCCAGCGTGAGCAGCTTGAAGCCACCAAATCACAGTGATCTCACTGTCACTAACTTTTGCAATAATGAGTGTTTTTCAGGAAGAACCCTCTACCGGAATCTTCTTTCATTATAAAGAGGTAAATTGCCAACTTTCATGGCTTTGGAAGAACCCTTGAGAGTCTGAAGTGAGTGCAGAAACCTTGAGGCAATTAAAAAGGGAAAAACTATGTTGATTCTTATGAAATCTTAAAGCTTAATGATTTCTTAGGATATGCTTCATGGGTTTTGATCTCACACAGCTGGCAGGACTGTACTCTTTCCCTAACTACAGTGCGGCATCTATTTCTCATTATTTAATTGCAATATTTTATGCTTCAATAATGATTCAGCCCTTGAAGCTACACAATTCTAAGAAGGATTTTTGGCTCCCCCTTCCCTCTCCTTACCACTGCAGACAAAATCTTGAAAATATGATGCCTAAAAACCAGAATGTGAAGATAAAAAAGAGATAACGTATTATGTATATTGAAGGAATCTCTCAGTACTTATATCATATAGTCTTGTGGAGATCCAGCTCGTTGCTTTTGGACCCATGAGGTGAGCGCAGTTGCTATTTAGCACTTAAAGGAGGAATTGAGTTGTTTTTCCTCTCATAGTGCCTTGAAAATGAAGGCACTGCTTGCCAAAAGTGCCACATATTGTTTATATTTTTATATCCCTTTATTATGTGTACTACTATATTGCCAGGAAGCCTGCAGTAATCACAAGCCTGTTCCACCAGCTACTGTGCACAGCACAAGAGAACCTGTTGCCTAATGACCCCTATGGCCTAACTGATAGACTGAGTTGATTTGTTCAATTAACAGCATTTTTCTCCAATCATCTTTGATAGAGTTTCATCCAAGGACAGCCCAGGACACTCATCTAGGGACACGATTTCACCAGAAGGAAGTGAACACCTCGTCCACCCCTGGAAGAAGACCTAGGGGTAGCTGAGCACTTGCTCCAGCCAGTACATGAGGATGGCAGAGGGCTCAGCTGACACCTGGGGCACGGCAGAATGGCATTTACAGATACTTTATGTACTCCTTGGACACACTTACCATCCTCCAAGGGTTATGTACACACACAAACAGGGTAATCCAGAATGCAACCAAGACATGATGACGTCTGTTAGCAATTAATGTCATGCCTTAGCATTTCTATAGCCAATAAGACACTCCCATTAATTTTGATAGGACAGTTCATGACAGTACAAAGGTAGCATACGTGTGGGTCCCAAGTGGAAAAGCCATGCCTTTTCTCCTCTCCACCCCCTTTGGAATAAATAGTACTCCGGAAGTATAGATAACAAAAAATAAAAAAATAAAAAATACACCCATAAAATAAGAAGACAAGAACCAGTTGTGTAATACACTGTTTCCAGTCCAGCCCCAATCAGGTTTAGCAGCTGCCAGCCACTCACAGGTTTTTCAAAGCAGCTCCAGGCCACGCACAGATGAAGCGCTCAAACCTGGAGAGCTGATAGCTCAGGAGCTGGTGGTAGGGGCTGTCATCTGCCCAGCCACGAGGTTATTTATTTATAGAAAAGCCTTTGAACCAGACCATTACAGTTCAGTGTAGTAATAACAAGTTATAGTGAATTCAAAGAGTGGTAGGGTGTAGCACAGCCATGCATTATATACCCTGTTGTAAATGGTCCCTGAGGGAAAAGGCCTGTAATTTAGAGAGATTTCAATGGCAAAGCCTGGGTCATTGTAAAAGATACTTTTTCTTAGTTATTTTTATGGAAAAGAGAAACTGGCCTGAAAACGTCAGGCAGTGTGTGTTTTCATTCAACCTTAGTTAGCTATGAAACCTCCTGGAGCTCAATCTCCCTACACCAAATATTTGTTTTAAGATTAATTGTTCACACAGGAACTAAACTGCAAATTGCTGAATGTGAAGCTTCTTTCAGAGGAAATTTCTGTTCCTTCTCAGGATTGTTTTCTCATGCGTTGTTGGCTCTTTCAAATGTCCTGTCACATTTGGGAAGCAGAATTCAAGCAGAATTAAGGAAATGGCTTTTCTGTTTGTTTGGGGGTTTTTTTGTTGTTTTTTTTTTTTTTTAAATTTATCCACCTGTGTCATTTTTTTTAGGATTAATATTACAGGAGAGCCTCAGAACTCTGTTCAGAGGTCCCTGTTGCAGCAGACTGCTTCAGTGCAAGCACTGAGCAGAAGTCCTGGCCCAGGGCAGTCTGTGGAGTACAGCACCCACCCCAGGTAGGTGCCCTGGTCAGGTTGAGAGGTACAGATAAACCAAGCCGCTCTCCTAAAAACAACAAAAGAATATAAGTAGGGAAGCAGAAGCTTAAACGGTGAAATCCTGGCTGCCTGGGAGTCAGTGGTTCAGCCCAGCTTTCTCGGGGCTGAACATTTTCCCCATAGTCTCTTCACCTAATCAGAGAGACATAGCATGTTCTCTTACTCAGCTAGAGATCGAGGAGGAAAGTCTGCCCTCCTTTAGCCTCCAGTTTTGTCAAACTGCTCATTCAAAGCCAACCAGCCACAACATCTAAGCTCTTGTGTCCATGCATTCAGTGTAGACCAGGATGTTCTGCTTTGTGTTGGCAAGCTAAGCTGCACCTCAGACTCCCCTCCAAGTCAAACATAGACATTCTCAATCTCATCTTAGTCCCTGTGCCTTCAGCTTACATTTCTCCAGCAATTCATTTTCACTCCCTCGCTTCTTTGCACAGAAGCTAATCATCACAGGTAGCTTCCCTTCTTTAGTCTGAGGCTGTAAGTACAGATATCTCCACGTGTATAGTCATCAAGTGGTGCTGTTGGCTGTTCACAAGCTCTGTTATGGGTGGGAGTCAGTGTATAGCTTCTAGCAGCACCAGCGAAAACATTATTTTACCAGTATTAGAGTTAAAATGTGACAGAAACAACCAACTAAAGCCAAACCCAAATATCAGAAACCAAAATGTACAAAAGTAAGATTTAATAAGATCATTGTGTGCTTCTAGGTTTTCATTGCTAAATAGGAAATTAAATATGAACATATGTAATACAAAATTGTTTCCCTGTCACTAAATGAATTCTTTTCAAAAGAACTTAAGATCTCATCTCCATCTGCCTAGTATTTATTGAAATTCTATCCAGAAATAAGGCCAAATTTTATCTGTGTGATCATTCTCAGTTCTCTTATCCAAATTTCCTGTTGATACAGAATACTCAAAACAATGAATTGGAACTTGTGTTTGAGAAAAGCAGGATTTCTTTCTGCTGTTCATGGATTATGTTGATAGACTGAATAAATTAATGAAATAAATAAAGGGAAGTATTGACAAAACTATCATTTTTATTTACACTTTCCTTTTTTACAAGAACTCCTTATGGCCCTTATTCTCCAGCTTTCAACAGACCTTTGACTCCCAAAAATAACATTCAAAATCAGAGTGTAGTGTAACATTGAGATTTTACCACGCAAACACCAAACTAATGAAAAAAAAAAAAATCCTGCCTTTAAAATATTTCTGCTGGCATGTTCTGAATATCAGTCAAATCAAGCATTACTCATGGAGTAATTTTTTCTTTAAATTTACAAACTTCCTTTTTTTAAAATAGTAGAACAACATTGAATATCACCAGTCCATTTGCCTACCCGTAACACTGGATAAAAGGAAAAGCATCAACAGTAAATATTAGGTGTTTAGAGGAAATAGGAGTGTAAGGCACATCCCATGGTATGCCTGATACTTATTTACTATAGATCACTTCTTCTTTGGTCTGTGAAGAAATCTAACTGAAATTGAGTACTAACATTAAATGAGAATTCAACTTTCTATTATTGAAACCAAAGGCAAAACCAACCAAATAAACAGAATCCAGGCAGCATTCAACAGGACGTTGTTTCAGATAATAAGCAGAAAGTGACAATTAACTGCTCCTCTTATGATGCTTAGTTAAACCCCTACGGTGTAGCATATTGGTTCTAGCATTCTCTTTCATAGCAAAAAGACTATTTAGATGTATTAAATGTATCAAAGCAATGAACCACTGATCCAATTTCACATTCACTAGCACCAATTAAATGAAAAACATGACAAAGCACTGTGACAACTTACACTGCAGCGTTAGGAGGTAAGAGAAAATGGGAGCTCAAAAATCACTGCCTCTGTGGGATCTAGTGGCAGAGTATGTAATGTGAATATGTGCTATGGACTAAAGGCCAGAGTAGCTAGGCTTACTATGTTCCAGGGCTTAATTTAGTTTGGAGCCTGCTTAAATCTTTTTCAAGTTCTAAATTAATAACCTTACCATCATGCAGCAATGTCTGGTGTTTTTCTAACATTCGCTTTAAAATCACAGGCCAGTCAGAGCTCAGCATGAGTTAAAGATCTTTACAAATGCACCCTCTGGATGAATTTCACACACAGATCTCTGCTGAAGTCTCCGCAAGCTCAACAGTACGATTTAACACTACACCAAATATGCTTTGCATATAGTTCTAGTAAAAACAACTCCATTTGCACAAACAGTCATTCAACAACACATTTTTCTACTTCATCTCCTGTTAACGTTGTTATTAAATAAATTTATGAGGTGGACAGAAAAAAAATGCTAGCAACCAGTGCTCTCCAGACCATAATGCAAGTTATTAACAAGAAAACCTTAAAATACATTTCCTCCACAGCCTTCTGCAATAAAAGCCAGAGAAAAAACACATGCAAAGTGACTTGATTTTGGCATAGCTAGATGTGGAGATTCTCTGCATGGAATTTAACTTAAAATTAAGTGATTAGCACAGTTGTAAGAGTTAAAATAAATTTAATTGCTGTGAGTGCCATCTTGCTCAGAGATCTGCATCCTAGAGATAAACATTATTTAAAGGATTCATCTTACACTCTAGAAACTCAAAAAAGTGTCAAAATCAGGCACGGTTCCTTGCCAAGATCATGACTGGAATAGACTCAAATGTAAAAACAAGTGCAGTTAAAACCATACAGCTATTTCCTGGATTTGTGGGTGAACATGCCAGCCTTTGCCTTTTTTACGTTCCTAACAGTTAAAGGATTTTCCGTACTTCCTTGCCTATCCTCCCTTTTGCAGATGAGGCTTGCAAGGAGCACGAAGTGTCAATAGAAACAGCAGTCCCAGCCCTGGCATCAGGGCAAGATTGGCCTGTGTATGGGAGAACACTTTGAACAGGATGATAAGGAAGTTTAATCATGCCTAATCAGCTGCACTCACCTACCCCACTGCAGCACAGAAATCCCAGAGAACCAGGTGCTCTGAGGCAACACAGAGCAGGGAAGCTTGTGCCTGTGATTGAATCAGGAATTGAAACCTGCTGTGGCTCATTCCTCTTCATTATCTGCACAGGGAGGTCTGCCTGAATGGGTTGGTTGTAGACAGTTAATCTTTAACTTCTGAAGTTAGGTGTGATGAATCCAATCTGAAGTCATTATGAAACACAAAACACGCAGGCTGTGCCTTCCAGTCCTGGGCTGGTAAGAGCATAGCACACTGACAGCAACACTCACCAGGAGAATCTAAGTGGGCCATTAAATTCAACGTGCAGCCTCAACACAATCATCTTACTTTTTTGGGGGTTAATAGTTTTTCTTAAGCTTTGACCCTGTTCCATAGATTTCTACAGGTCTCAGACTGTACTGCTACACTGTCCTAGGTAGCATGCTTCCAACCATCTTACCCACCCCATCTATGCTTCTAATTCTGTACATGCTTAGTGAGTATATGTAAAACCGCCCTTTTATTTTTCCTTAGGTCTAAAGACCAAAATTCACCAAAATCAAACTCCTAGCCTTCTGAGAATTTACTAGAGGCAATTCAATTTCCTTCAACAACTACAGTACCTGTTGCAATTACTGGTGATTGAAAGTGAAAATATATTTTAAAATATTAAATGTAATGTAGGCTTTACTTTATTCACAGATTGTAACAGGTAACAGCTGTTAATGGCCCTCACTTAAAATGCCATGACTTACACAATGACTGACTTCATTCACATTCAGGTTCCAGATCTCGTTATGCCTGCACTTGCAAGGTTGAAGAACATTTTCCCACTGAACAACTTTTGTCATTGGAGCATACACACATGTACCCATTGGGGTCAGATATAATCTTGTCATTTCACCCAAGTCTATAGACAGAAGTGGGAACCAAACACTGTTATTGTCAATGCCTTTGACTTAAAATACTAAAAACACTAATGTTAAAAAAAAAATTTAAAAATCCAGATTTTGAGTATTTTTGAAATACTTAAAGAGCATCCACATCGCTGTGGATACTTCACGAAAAACCCTGAGATGGCTTTAGAGGAAAGCAGAGAAAATACCTACCAGTTTGGGAAACCCAAACATCTTCTTGTTTTCAGATCATTCTACAACTCCTTGCAGCTAATCTAATCTACAGTTAACTAGCTGTATAATATACCCGAGCACTCTGAACTCCCACTGTGCAAAGCCCAACATTCATTGCTTCAGCATATCTCTTCACTAATGCTCCCGTTCCCACTAACACACATCATAGGCATAAAAGGGCACATGATGCAGAACACAGCATTCTCTAGGTGATGGTCTTTAACCCTGAAGTAACATTACAAGACTTAAATGCTGAGGGGGTTAGGGGAAAGGGGAATGTTTTGTATTGTTATTTTTTTTAGAGCATACTTCTAAATCATATTCAAGTAGCAATGGAAAATCTTAAACTGATCTGTTAGCTAAGAAAATTCCAGACACTTCATTGAGGGGAGACTATAAAGACACTGTTAATTCTCCAGTGAGACCTGTTATTCTGCAGCAAGTTGATTAGTCATCTGGCAGCTGCTCACTTTGGTCTAATCATCCACAGAATGCAATGGGCAGAAGAGCCAAAACATATCTCTTGTGCATGGCAGTCTTTCAAGTCTGAAAGTTGTTTCCAGAAATAACAAGAAAAGAAAATAAAATTAGACTTTGCACCATCACTATGATGGAAATTTTGAAATAAATAAATAAAGGAAAGAAAAGGAAGAAGAAAAATTATGGCTGAAGATTCACTGCCCACGAGTTTTCTTTCACCAAGTTTGGTCAATGATGTTCAACTTCCATGGGGCCCAGTGGGAAGGTGGCTGCCACTGAGAAGTCAGTGCCTGGGTGTTTACCATCAGGACAGTTCTCTGCCAAGGCAATCCTGCCAAGAAAGTGCAAGTTAAACCCTACAACTGGAAGCTGCAATAGAACAGTACAGCACAGTAGCTATATATGGAGAATCAGGCATGGGAATAGGGCATCCCAGTACACTGTATATGCTTCACTGCTCCACTGAGAGTTAGAAATAGACTCTTATGCATGGGCATCTGTGAAGCAAGATTTATTAAGTAGGAGAAAAATAACATTTTTTTTCATGTTATCTTTCTCTCATATGCATTAAATGCTGCCTCTATTTCCAATTCAAAGACTAATTTAAAAATACATCTTATTTTTCTATTATGCTTCACAAAGTCCACCCATAACTTTCCTGTAAGCTTACTTGATGCTTTTTATGTTATTATATTATATCCAACTTGATTTCAATGTTTCAGTTTCTTATATCTTAAAAAAAGATTGTAAAATGCCAAGTTGCATTAACAGGAAAAATCCAATTAAATCTTATGCCTAACTTCCAGATTCAAAATATATTTGACCCAGAAAATCATTTATTGGAAAAGAGAAAATTTGGTCTTATTTAGTGGGAACCACTCACAAACAACTTCAAAAATGAGACAGACCCTTTGCTTAAACTGGATACATCTCGGAAATTGGCTGATAACATTTTCACTAAGATGATTATACCTGCTTAGTGCAATCTAGTCAAATAAAATTGGTGGCTCTTTGACACTTTTACAGCAAGATGCGTGTGACCTTGTTATTTTAGACTTTGAGAGAAATACATACAATACATGGACACATTATTACGTGTGTATGTAATAACTGATTGCATTGTTTTACCTGTCTAGCTACCTTATTTTACGGTCAGCATTGCTACAGATAGATAGCCAAAGATCACTTCTTTCACAGATCCTTAGAAGAATTAATGTAATTTGCTCTGATGCTCAGCCAAGCTGATAAAAAGCAATTTGCTAACAAGTGAATCTCATGACTGGCCAGGCCGAGGTGCAGTATGAGCAAGCACCACATGCCTGAAAATTCAGAGGTGAAATTCCAAAGGGCAATAGACTGGAATCTTTTCCAGCTCTGGAAAAGAGATGCAATTTGCTCATCAAACCACGCTGGGCAAACCTAGCCTAACTTAGCAGCCTCCGCTTAATAAATACAGTGACTTAGACGCTCAATCCAGATCCTCTTTTGCTTTTGCAAATCCTAAATCATTTACATATCTTCACAGGTAACTATCATGGCAGCAAGTAACCCTATTGATGTCAGTGGCACTATATTCTGTAATAAAGTTACAGCTTCTGGAAATGCGCATAATCTCTAGCTGCGGTTTATTCAGGGATGGGAATGTGGTTTTGCTGCATGTTAATAATGCACGTAGTACAAACATGCCCTGATCATCCATTAAGTCTATGAGGCTTCTTCCAATTCATCACACAAATGATTGTTCAGAGGATAGCAGTAAAAGAGAACCTGTTTATGCCCAAAGACACAGTGAAAGAATCGTATCATGGAATCATAGAATGACCTGGGTTGAAAAGGACCTCAAAGATCATCTCGTTTCAACCTCCCTGCTATGTGCAGGGTCTCCAACCACCAGACCAGGCTGCCCAGAGCCACATCCAGCCTGGCCTTGAATGCCTCCAGGGATGGGGCATCCACAACCTCCTTGGGCAACCTGTTCCGGTGCATCACCACCCCCTGTGCGAAAAAAATAATAAGACAAAAAGACTGAAGGACTGCCTTTAATACTCTAAATAATTTAGGGTTTCTCACCTTCCAGTTATTAACAATTGGATTGATGTGAAAAACAAAACAAAACAACAACAACAAAAAAAACAGTGCCTGTAGAAAACAATTACTGGGGAAACAAAACAACAACAACAACAAAAAAGCCACTAAAGTTAGATTTGCTAATCTAAATGTAATGGATACGATCCTGATAAACTAATATTTCCTCTGTTACTACTCTCTCACAACTGTGAGAGAGTAGTAACTGTGAGGAATTTTAAGTTACTATTAAAAAGATCTGTAAAAAGCCTTATCATGTGGAAAAATGCTGATAAGGAATTAAATGTTCTCACTGTGAGCAGCCAAAGCATACTTCAAAATGCTGAAACTAGGATGTTCTCTGTAAACAGCTGGTTGTTAGCTTATTGGTCTGGTTTTCTGAGCTAATGATCTGCAGGTTTTTCTCACAGTTGGTACAGTGTTTTGTTGTACTATTCAGTGTTGGGCATCAGGCATCAAGGAAAAAATAAACTCCAGATGTAATTATGCTTTCCTTGTTTCTCATGTGCTCTTTGCCATCAAAGGTTACAATGCCATCATTCAAAGTGTGAGGAGGAGGTGCTGCTTATCCCTTAGTCATCTCACACATCCAACCTCTGGATTTCAGGCACTTAAGGCCTCTCAGATAAATATTACCCAGTATTTTAAATTCCTTTCTTTCTCTCCCATACAGCTCTTCACTGACACTGAAATCTCTATAAAGATTTCAACTGATGTCACTAGGCTTCTAGTCAGACCCAAATTATTTTCACTATCAAAAAAGAAGAGATGTACAAGGAGGGTCTCAGCTACATAAGCCAGCTCCAAAAGCCAGCATGTTCCCACATTAACATCCTCGATTAATCCTAGCTGTTCATTGTGCTGCAGCTTTGTGTTTAGCACACATTTGTGTAACCGGCAGTTCCTGTGCGAGAGCTGAAATGTCAGGAGCAGACATGTACCAACCTTAGGAGCCCAGAAAGCCTCAGCAGCCTCTGAAACAAAATAGGGTCACAAGCAGGAGCATAGCTGCACTGGAAGTAGCCTTACTCCATTGGTTGTTCCAGCTGAGTGCATGAATAAACTACAAACTAATAACTATAAACTACTAGTATGACCCCACTTTTCACTGCACTGCCGTATATCATCACCATGTTTATGATTGTATCCTGCAGCTGGAGGATGAGAGAAGGCTGGGAGGTTTCTTTTGGCTTTTTTTTTTTGGCTCTACAGAATTGTGCTGAGTGATGGGTACAAACCTACAGCCAGCCCTGTCCCTTTTTGTCCCTGAGATATTCTTTCTGGGGCAGGACACGTGCACATCCGCAGGCCTAAACGTAGCTGTCATTAGCAAGGTACCCGAGACTTGAGACTGACAAATATCTCCAGTCCCAGACACACAGGAGACAGCACACAGGAACACTGTGGGGCTTACAAAAAATTTTCAGATCCAGAAACCAGTGTTAAAAATATATGCTTATGAAACACCAGAGCTATAATCAAATGTATCGCAAGAACTAGAAAGTACAACCTAAGAACACAGTGAACTGAGACAACTGAGAGTTTAAAGCATCAGTAGAAAATTTCACTAGAGGTTTTTCAGTCAGAGGTATTGATGACATACTTGAATGACTCCTACATCTAGCTTACTGAGTACCTGAAGCTGCAGCTTCAGAGTGATCTGGCAGATCTCTTGAGAAAAGAAGACCAAACAACTTCACAGAATCACAGAATCACAGAATTATCGAGGTTGGAAAAGACCTAGAAGATCATCCAGTCCAACCATTACCAATACTTCCCAGCTAAATCATACCCCTCAAAGCAACATCCAAACGTTTCTTGAACACTCCCATGGTCGGTGACTCCACCACCTCCCTGGGCAGTGCATTCCAATGCCTGGCTACCCTTTCCAAGTAGTAATACTTCCTAATGTCCAGCCTGAACCTCCCCTGGCGCAGCTTGAAACCATTCCCTCTAGTTCTATCACTGATTACATGAGAGAAGAGGCCGACCCCCAGCTCACCACAACCTCCCTTCAGGAAGTTATAGAGAGCTATAACTTCTTACCCATATTGCCATGGAGACACCCACACAAACAGAGCACCTCCTTCTCCTCCTTCTTCCACAGTCTCCAGTGGTTCCCTGCTCCAGGGCCATACAGTGAGAGAAGGAGCACACCAGCAGTTCAGGTAATATCCAAATTCAATTGCTACTCCCGTCCTGAAACTTCTTCTGAAGTTTAAATCACGTCTGTGTGATCCAGTGTGCTCTTGCTATAATGATCTCGTAATTTTTTATTTGTGCATGACCCTGCCCTTTCCCCTTCTGGCTGAGAATAACAGCAGAAACATTGAAATGCCATATGAAGGGTTCTTGGCTTTTTTTCTTTTTTTCATGTGAAGTAGAAAATTCCAGACATCTCCTGAGTGAGCCTGTTTTTATAAGATTCTTAGCCCATTTTTGGAGAAGCAAGCAATTATTTTCTCAAGTAAACCATCAAGTATTTTGAGGGGCAGCCAGTTGTCCTTAACACCTAACACTTGAGTTTTCTTCCCCCTGTTTTTCCCTCTGAAATATTTTTGGGTGGAACTATTCCAGCCTGCCTCAGCAGACGCCCTAATGCCTCCTCCATTTCTGCATGCTATGGAAGAGTATCTGAACAGAGCTCTACATTTCACTCTGATGGAAAAGTTATAAGGCAGATCAAAGAGGCAAGTAAGAGAAAGTCATAATCCTACATATTTGCTGGAGTGGGATGTGTAAGAAGTTGTTCAAATAAATGAGAATTGTAGGAAAGCAGTGCTTTCTTAAATGCCTTCAGTAAAATGACTTGATGTGTTTTATCAAGGACTAAAGTTGTAAACAGGCTATTGATACTTGTCATTATCTACAGCTCTATTCTTGCAAAAGTGCGAGAATCTGCAGCATTACTTATGTGAAGCTCCAGATGTGTCAGACGGACTCTCACCCAGAAAAGGAGCACAGGTGTTTGCTGCTACAATATTAAAATATTTTATGAACAAAATGTCTCCCCAGAAGGCTGCAATCAGCACTCTACGGTCTCTAAGAGGCTTTCTCAGGCTTGGCAACTCCTTTTTTAAACAGGCAGTTTATCTTCTGATAAGAAGCAGAAAGACTTCATTTATAGTTGTTTAATGCTATTAGAGCCTGTAGTTTCCATAACAAGATAGGAAAAACAAGCCAAGTCTTCTGCGTAGGGCTTTTCTGATCTCCAGGATATAAGAACACATTGTTGGTATCTCGGTGCATGACTCACTAGGCTGCTTATGTCACACGGAATGTGCTGTTAGGCTTGGATAAGCGATAGAGAGACTTCACTGGTACGCTGACGTATCAGCTACCCATTATGAGATGGTAACCAGGAAAAGACTTACTGTAAAACATATAAAAAATTACTACTGGAGATAGAAAAGAAACACTCTATTTTCCATTCATAATGCGATGCTGTTAAGCTTGCAGGAAGCATGTGACTGTAGCACTGATCATGGGAAAACCAAAAGCAGGGCTTTCTTTGTCCCTCAGCTCATTCAGTCACCACTGGGTTCCTGGAGTGGCTGCACTAGCAGACATAAAACTCAGTTCAGCTGGTCACTGCAGAGGTGAGGAATCTGTTGCCTACAGAAGTAAAGTACAGACTTGAACACCCACCAGCCTATACTCTTTGGACCACTCATACAAAAGATAACATATAGAATAAGTTTGATTATACATGTGATTGTTTTCCTGACCTGTACGCAGACATGTAAATGGTATCAATCTGGATTGATGAAAATAAATATTAGTCCTGCTAAGTAGGCAATATATCTAATTCCTCTTACATTTGGGAAGGAAACCAGATATTGTCCAATCTTTGTTGATGGGAACTCTGTGTATCACATGATACATTGATTTTTATTTTTTTTTTTCCTGTGGAAAAAGAGTAAAGACAGTGTTTAAAGTTAAAAGTCTTCTCAATATTTTCTCCTTACAGTGCTTCTACTCTTTCTCAGAATGGAACAATTCATATCATTAACAACCAAGGCACTGCCCTGGTCTTACTGAGTTCAGCACTTAATGAAGGTAATAAATACTGATCGCCGAAGCTGGATCATGGTACATCCAGTTCTGCCTTCTCACTGCACTCCCCACAGGGCCAGTACCCCTAGGGTTTCCTCAAACCGAGACATGAACATACTCATTAGAGGACTGGACTACCAAAATGCAATGGAAATTCAGTGTCAAAGTCAGAATTTTTTCCCACATCCAGTGTTTCCCTAATCACAAATTCTCCATTAAAAACCCAGATCCTGGGATTTCCAAGGACCTCTTTCTCTTAAAAGCCCTTCTCTTTGGAAGAGAAGCTGGCAGAGTGAGTCCATTCCCATATTTCCTAGGATCTCAATTTTTCTGCAGATGGCTTTCTCTGCAAAACTCTGCTTTCATCTCCCAAAGTATAGCCACCGCATAGCACTAATCATTAGGAAGAATGCAAATTTTCATTTTCTCAGCTCAGAATAACTGGAAATAAGCCACATGTTGTGACCCGTGTGACACCTGTGTGAGGAGAAAGAAACATTTGTAAGAGAAACTGAAACCATGACAACTTTATTCCCGTAATTAGGACCAGTCGCATACTCTGGTTTTGCTATACAAACATCCAAACGTTTGAATTAGTGCTGTCAGTAGTATTTGGAATTTGCAGTTTAAAAATAATCCATGTACTCAGGAGCATGTCAGCTTTCACTGAGAAACAGCAAAAGAGCACCTGTTATAAAAGCCATCATTCCTTTCCACGTAATTCACAAAAGAAGGAGAAAATGGCTAAGCCTGACAAGAATTCATTATAAATTCTTTGTACCTGGCAATCTGATGAATGGGCGGGTAAATGAATGAGAAGAATATATCTTTTAGAGTCTTCCTAAGCAACATCCTTGAATATTCATAGTTTCATGTTCACAGATCACATACTTTCTCTTTCTTAACGGAAAGTCTTTCCTTGTCACAACTAGACTAAATAGAAATAGAAAAATTCACAGTTCGTGCAGATTACTTTGCAAATAATTATGAAAACATATCAAGAACATTTTGTTGATGCTACAGTGACTGGGGAATTGTGTGGAAGGTCTTCAGCTTGCTGCACGGTCAATTCTTGGGGAAGCCATGTTGCAAGTCTGGGGTAAAGCCCTTTCAGGAATACACTAGGGTGCACACTGTTCTCTGGCTGTACAGAAGCAGCGATTAACACTGAAGCACGGGGAGGTTTATCTGGGGGCAGGGTCAAAGGTTTCCCAAGGAAAGCATTCTTGAATGAGCAAGCAACCATTTCTGACCATCAGATTTGCTTACCTTCTTGCTAGTAAATAATCTTTGATCAAGTGGGAGAGGCATGGCTGCATCTCTTGAATTAGGGTGATTTAACTCCTCTTCCTGAGACAGCAACCAGTCTTATTTTTAGTAAGTATCTTTTGTTGTTGTTGTTGCTGTGTTCAAATCCATGTATGTGTATTGTCATCTGCAGTCACGAGGCTTAGGAAGGCTGATGGGCATACCTAATAGTCACTAATGCTGCCTGTATTTCCTTAATGCTCCACGGCTCTGGGAAAAATACCCTTCTTAGCCTCCCTCAGTGTTCCTATGTTTACAACAAGGCTCATTCAGATGCTGAATGAAAAGCAGAAAATTAGTAGTATTAATATCCTGCTTAGCGATTATGATGGTTTTCAGAACAGCTGCTCGTGACTCAGACATCATTGACACTGGTAAGCCATTTGCATTGACAGTATTGTCAATGTGGAGTGCCATGTCTTTAGCTTTTTTTTTTTACTGGGCACATCAGTGTGCATTCCTCTTGCCTGAAGAACATCAGAACACACAGGGACTGTGAGAGGTATTTTATTTAATACTCAGAAATAAGGTAAATGGGGATCAGTTTTCTATAGTGTTTTCATTGGTGAGGAAGCTCAATGCAATTTTTAAAATACCCAAATTTAGGAAAATATCTGAACGAATATCCTACAGAAGTAATCAGATTTTTCTTTTGAAAAAGCAAGCAAAGTAAGCAAAAATGGATGAACTGCAAGCTACAACCAGAAGTGACTCCCTGAAATGGCAGTGAGAAAGAATACATTGCTTATTCTCAGGACAGCTTTGTGCTATTGAATAAAGTAAACATAAGAAAACAGAAACACGTGAAAAAAAGCTACACACAAGACCAGTATGCACTTGAAGGGGCGTTTCAGTTAATGAATTGTCTAAACTCCCCTTGAAACCTCATTTCATGTTTAGAAAGGAGGAATACAATCTGTGGTTGGTGCAGAGTTGGCTACTGAGATGTCTGAAAACAAGAAGAGTCTGTTGAATGGGAGAAGTTTATAGAAATTATTTTATCCATTTGCAGGAGGTTAAATAGCAAGTTGAGGGCTGCTCTCTGCCGGTGCCAAAAGGTAAACAGGGGACTCACAGGAGTAATCGCAGCTCATCTACAACACAGGCATGAAAGTAAATGGGTAAAAACTGACTGTAAAGAAAGAGATGTAAGGAAGCAGAGACAAATTTTTTCCACCGGAGTGATACTCTAAAGAATTAATGAAAACTGGCAGGAAGCTAGTTTGGTTTTGAGCTTGAGACATTAATTACCATGATGAGAAGGTACTTTTAGTGTGACAGCAGAGAACAGTGTTTGAAAATGCAGGAGTTCTCCAGTAGTTTCCCTGTGTAATATTTGTTGAACTGTACTTGCAAAGCCTAAATAGAGCATTTGTAGAAAATTGAGAAAATAAAGCACTCTAGTGTGTTTCTTATGAATTAGACAGGTGCTTAAATAGTTGGACCCCACTGGAAGCCAGATTTGCTGCCATGCTTCTGCAGTCCTGAGATACTTTTGTGCTCCCCATGGATACCCTGCTTCCACTTCTACCTTTTAAAAAGTTATAAGTAAAGCGCAGAATTTTATCCATGCGTCATTTATTAACTCTTTCATAAACTGTTTTCTTTGCCAAATGCTGATATACCTATACAATTCCGAGTTATATAGGCATTCATACATAACTGAATAAATGAATATTTGAACACAGCTAAGGATTTGACAAAATCGTCTGGTGAAGACCAAAAAAAGCAAATGGTAATGTTTGGTGACAATTTTCCAACAATTATTCCACATGTTCTTTCCCAGTTTGGCCAGAACCCTACCTGAGAACAAATACAAGACCCAAGTCTCACGGAAATCTGTAAGCCACTCAACTAGAGGAAAAATAGACTGGAGCACAGGTCAGTCAAAAATAGCAGTGAAATATATATTGAGTTGTTATCATACATAAGGCACACAGTAGGAGTGGATTCTGCAGTTTGAGGAGACTTGGAGAAAAAGGACAGAAAATAATCATTGAAATAAAGAAAATCTCAAAACTGCATCAACTACTAAGATTTAAAGTATGCGTCTTAGAAAGCTTCAGAGAAGTTAAGTTTCTATTCCCTGTGATATGAAATAAAAACAGAGATTCATTCACCTGTATCAGAAGTGAAAAATTAAATCTTGTTATGCAATTTGATCTTGGAATTTACTGCTCCAGGATTTCAGTGGGCCAAAAATTTAGATAAAGCATAATCATATTTTTAGAATGAGTACTGTAGCAATTAATATTAATATTATAAAAGTTTAGGAAAGTATATGAAATAAAGGATATGAAATCATTTCTCAGAATTTATCCCAATCTTCAACATTTCCAAGCAGACGGAGGAACTCCCATCTATTTGATGAGGTTCTTGCTTTTTTTAATCATCCATATTTTATTTGAGCCACCTGGTCCTAGACATCTTCAGAAAATACATGAAAAGCTATTCTCTTATATTGGTAATTCTAACATTAAAACTTACATAGGAAATGGGAGAATACTTTAGGGAAATATATTAGCAGAAGAGAAGATGAATGGCAATTTTAAAGCTTATTAATTATTCTTGCTCCCCTGAAGGCAAGAAAATCCTTACTACATGCTCTGCACTGTACTGAGAAATATTCCCAAGCCTTTGCTATGTTCCAGCATTATGGATTAATGAGGATATGACATAGTTAGCTAAGAGCATCGCCCTATTAACCTTACAGGTTAACCAAGACAGTTAATACATCAGTCTTGATGGCATTACATGATGATTGTAGGTCAGGCTTTTTGCCAGCTCTTACCCTCCAAGTGCTCTTAAAAAGAGCAATAAGAAAAAGAGCAATAAGAGATAGATAGACAGGTAGAAATGGATACAAATTGAAGGGATGAGTGGGTTTAATTAAAAAATCTGTGTAAGAGCTGTCCACAAAAATGGTTCAGAAGACATTTAATTTCTTCTCTCCAGTTTCAAAGGCCTATAAATTAGGCAGGGCTGGAACTCTGAGTGGCCGTAGGTGTGTATTGTCCTTTGGGTTGTAGTTATAATAGAGAACCTATGGTGTGGGAAGTAGGTACCCTTCTGCAAGGGCAGCCAGAGGCTGAGCAGGCTACTTGAAGGCATCTCAGATGGCATCAGACATATGTTAAAAACAGAATCTTACTCCCAGGTCATACAGTGTCATTGATTTCAGCAGAACATTAATTCACAATGCCTGAGAATGCAGCTGAAACAATTATTCAGAAATATAGCACAGCATAATTAGAACTTGCCTTTTACACAAACTTCATAATTAAAAACAGGGTGGGAAGAGCAAACAGCAGTCTCTTGTTTTATTGGTTGTCTTCAGGGATGACACTTTAAAACTTTGGTCTTGGCTCTAAATGAATATCATATGCAGTTTATCAGCAATTAGGATACTTTCAGCTCTCTGAAGTCTTGCAGAGGAAAAGAAGAAAGGAAAAAAATGAAAATAGTTTAGGATCATGTTATTACTCTTATGAAACCTATATAAAAGAAACCTGCATGGATTTTATGTGTTGTATAACTCTGAAAATCCTGATTAAAACTAAAAAACACTGTCACAACATTTGCCAAAATAAAGGGTAACCAGCCAAACCTGTCATGTTCATAAGAGCTGATTTTCTTCCATGTGTTTTTAATAGTCATCCCAATAATCACTGCATTTATGACTGCTGCATGGAGATATATGGTAGTTTGAAGCTACACCAAAATACATCCTGCAGTCCACTGCCTTTAGTCTAGAAAAGTGTCATAACCTTCTAGTGAGAGGATCTTGCATATTCTTTTTCAATAACAAGAGTTGAAATCACAGTTTATCAAGTCAGACAAATACAAATTTTTACCTAACTCTAGTTTAAATGAGAGTTGAATAAATTCATGCACAATACCTCTCCCTGAATAGTTCTTGTTAGTGTTAGTGGTTTCGTACTTCCAGACCCATCTCTCCATTATGAAAGATTTATTTTCTTTCCTGTCGCTATGTGAAAACAGGACAGAAAAATTTGACTATCCAGGGTCAGTCTTGTGATGTCATGAAGTAAAAACAAAAGAGAAAAAATGTTGAAAATTCATAAGTGCATGTGGGCAATTGTATTAAAGGGAATCACAATTTTCTGATAATTCAAGACTATTTTTAGAACAGAAAATCAGCACAGAATCATGGAGTCGTAGAATCATAGAATGGCCTGAGTTGGAAGAGGCCTTAAAAACCACATAGACCCAACCCCTCTGCTGTGGGAGGGGCTGCCAGCTCAGGCTGCCCAGGGCTCCATCCAACCTGGCCTTGAGCACCTCCAGGGATGGGGCACCTACTGCTTCTATGGGCAGCTGTGCCAGCACCTCACCACCTCTGAGTAAAAAGTTTCGTCCTAATATCTAAGTTTCCTCTCTTTTAGTTTAAAGACATTCCCCCTTGTCCTATCACTATCTGCCTGTGCAAAAAGTTGGTCCCCCTCCTGCTTTTAAGCTCCCCTCAAGTATTGGAAGGCTGCAAGGAAGTGTCTCCGGCTAAACAAGTCCAGCTTTCTCAACCTTTCCTCATAGGAGAGGTGCTCCAGCCCTCTGATCAGTTTTGTGGCCCTCCTCTGGACCTGCTCCAACAGTTCTGCATACTTTCTCTACTGGGGGCTCCAGGCTTGTACACAATACTCCAGGTGGGGCCGCATGAGAGCAGAGTAAAGTGGGATGGTCACCTCTTCCTGCAGGCCACTTCCCTTTTGACGCAGCCCAGGCTACTGCTGGCCTTTCAAGTTGCAGGTTCATGCTACTGGCTCATGTCCAGCTTTTCTTCTACCACTGCCCCCAAGCCCTTCTCTGTACGGCTGTTCTGAAGGAGTTCTTCCACTGGTCTGTACACTTCTGTGATTGCCCCAGTCCAAGACACTTGCACTTGGCCTTGTTGAACCACATTAGGGTCTCATTGGCCCACTTTTCAAGCATGTCCAGGTTCTTCTGAATGGCATACCTTCCTTCTATTGCATCAGCTGCAACATTCAGCTTGGTGTCATCAGTAAACTTGCTGAGGATGCACTTGATCCTACTGTCTATATCATTGAGAAAGATGTTAAAGATTACCAGTCTCAAGACAGAACCCTGCAGGACACCATTTATGATCAGCCTCCACCTGGACATAGAATCACTCACCACAACACTTTGGCTGCCACCATTCAACCAATTCTTTATCCACCAAATAGTGTACCCTTCAAATGCATATCTACCCAATTAGAGATGAGGATATGGCATGGGTCCATCTCAAAGGCCTTGCAGAATTCCAGGTAGATTACATTAGTTGCCCTTCCTTCGTCCACCAATGCCATCCTTGATCAGGCATGACCTGCGCTTGGTTAAGCCATACTGGCTGTCTCAGATCACCTCCTCATCTCACACGTGCCTTAAACAGCTTCCAGAAGGATCTGCTTCATGATTCTCCCAGGCACGAAAGTGAGTCTCTCCAATCTGTACTTTCCTGATCTTGCAGTTTTTCGCTTTTTCCAGTCAATGGGGACTTCACCTAACAGCTGTGATTTTTCAGATACGACGGAGAGTGGCTCAGCAACCACATCAGCCAGTTCCTTCAGGATCCTGGGGTTCATGTCATCTGGTCCAATAGACTTGTACACATTCATCCTCATGAGGCAGTCTCAGACTTGCTCTGCTCTTACAGTGGGTGGGATTTTGTTCTCCCATCCTGCACATAGAGGTTCAAGGATGAGAGAGACATGGGAAATCAGTGAAGACAAGGCAAAGAATTGGTTGAGTACCTCAGCCTTTGTCATGTCTTCTGTATCCTGTTCTCCCTTCTCGTTTATCAGAGGCCTCTTCTGAACAGCGTATCTCTAGAATCCCTTCCTGTTATTTTTCACATCCCTCAACAAGTTTAGTTCCGGACAGATGACAAGATAAGGAATTTCAATGGTGTTGAAACAGAAAGGTCCTTGGCATGCATTTCTTTCTGTAACGTGAGATTTATTGTTAGAAGAATGAGAAATCATTTCATGATTCCTCCAAAGTGTCAGTAACATGAAGAAAACTGTTCCGTAATGATAGATAGATAACTAGATAGACAGGCATTTTTTTTTGTGCATGAGTGTGCATGCATGTTGACAACACTGAAGCAATCATGAGGACTCCTGATGACAGAATTGAATAAAAGATTATATAAGATACTAGTAACAGATGTTGTCTCCTGCGAGCATCTGCATAGTTTACCGTTTTCTCCACTTGACATTATAATTTGCAAAAGCAGAGCACAAAGCTCTACAAATTCTAAACAGATGCATCCAAGAAGTAGAACCAGCCAAGAACTGAGTCCCTATCAAGAAGTAAACTAATGAGAAAAGCAGACTTCTCCCTGTTTTCAACCTTTCAACATGCTTATCTGGAAATGGACTTTTCCCTCCCTGTTTTCTGCTCTCCCTACACACACACCCCCTTTCTCCTAATCCAGGAGCTGGAGCTCCTTTCTTGTTCAGTGCCTGTGTAGCATAACTGTTTGCCTATCCTCAAAGAAGCCAGCTGTACTGCAGGGAAATAAAAAGGCCCCATTAACCCAAACACATAATGAAGAGACTTTAGCAGATCATAGTGTTGCATCTCTAGCTTTCTGTCGTATCTGCTCCCATCTATGGGTGGATTTGATTGCTTTCACTAGTTGGCTACCCAGCATATAGCTGCCCTGCTGTCCTGGGGGCAGACTTGAAGGATTCTTGCCATGAGTATGCTGGCTCTACATCAACCAGCACAAATAACTTCCTTATCTTACTTTTGTCACTCCTAGTAACACTGATCAGAATATACTTTTTTTTTCTTGTCTTTATTTATGCCCAGGAAATTTTGCCAAAGTGTGAGGATACAGAGCAAGGTGGAGGGAGAGAGGGATAACTCTTCTTGCAGCACTGAGCCTCCATCTGCCTTGTAGAACAATGCTGCAGGAGCTCAAATCTTGCTGAACAGCCTGGCTCTAAATCTGCTGACCCTACCTCAGTAGCAGCATGCTTATCAGCATTCCCTTGAGAGAGCTAGACATTATAAACATAAATAAATCCACCTGGGGATTTCAGAAGCATCAGAAACTTGGGATTGGGCTTGTTATTCTTCTCAGGGAAGTCAGATTTGCCCGTGGTGTCATTATCAAAAAGCTAAACAGCCCCACACCCAGTTTACTAGCACTTTGCACTAGAAGAATGAAGCTCATTTATATACAGTGAAGCTAGACGTCATTTTGCCATTGTCAAATGAGCACATGTTGACAAAACTCGAACACTAATCATTTAAATACTAGTAACTAAAAGTATGATAGGAATGGCAAGCACTTGGCAAGGTTAAACATGCATACAGCATCCAGCAATAAAACTTCCCTTGCCGAACATACACAGGCTGTGGATCCAAGACTAAAGGTTTCCAGCCCCACCTTTTGCACTGGTCTCTGTGACTCATTTTTGGACAAGTCCTGTGCTCCCTTGTTTGCTTCCCTTGCAAGAAGTGGGCAAACACTACTGCCATCTTCAGAGTGCTGTAAGGAGATTCATTTACCTGCAGCAGTTTTGGTATAAGACCTTTATGAAAAACGTGTAACATATCCACCCAGGAGAGAAAGGATGGGAGAAACAAAGCCTGCCTCTCTCAAAGTGAAACTGGACCTCATTGCCTCATCACATCTGGGTAATAAAAGTGCTGAACTCCTCCAACCCGGCACAATTATGTAGCATAGCTGTTCTTCAGTCCACACAGTTTTAGATTACCCTCTCTAGCAAGCAATACTATTGCTTTTATCTTCCCACTTATCAACCAAATTTCTAAACTTTAAACAGCCTATCATTTCTAGTTGGGTAACAAAATAAACAGCATAATTTTACCACAGTAATAAAGCAAACATTGTGCAACATTACCATCTGAGTTTGTTAGTTTTCCAGATACCTTGTATTGTTTCAGTTAACCTAACTGAAACTTGGAATAATTAGGAAATGGAACAATAGGGGCTCCTGAGCTGTAGACAGGAGCAGGCTGGAAGGAGCAACAAATGGGGACAAAAGTTGGGTGCTGACTCTTGGTACTGGGGATCCATGACAGATGGAAGAGGTTGGGTACGGATGAACATAGGCAAGGAGAAGATGCCCTTGGTGCCAGGTTTTCCATGATTCCAATTTGGGCTCGTTTTGGGTTGGGTTTTCTGTTTTACAAGATTTCTGGGAGGAAAGGGAGAGCAACACCCATTTGTCTTTTGACTTTCCTATATTCCACTCTCATGAAAGGAACATCTTCAGCCTTGAACTAAACAAGAATCAAATTATATGTTACTGTATCTTTTGAAACAAAATGTTTAGGAAGATTGTCG
Organism: Alectoris magna; assembly: GCA_030625065.1. Taxonomy (NCBI): domain Eukaryota; kingdom Metazoa; phylum Chordata; class Aves; order Galliformes; family Phasianidae; genus Alectoris; species Alectoris magna. The sequence continues at coordinate 80,034,247 of CM060562.1, read as the reverse complement.
AGGAAACTAACTTGTATTTTTATATCAATTGGAGCTGGGCTGTCATAAGGCACTGAGAAACAGCTGAAGTTCTTGAGTGATGAAATTACGGAAAGGGCGGGGTGAAAGACCAAGAACATTCTGATAAATGAAAAGAGAGTAGAACAGAGTGGTTATTGATCGGAGAATGAGAAGACTCTCTTTTTTTTTTTTTTTTTTTCTAAAGAGAACTGAAGTCCCATATGGATAGGATGAGGGAAATTACTACCCTGAATGAATGCCATACACATCTGAGAGTTAAGAAACACACAAGGCTGAACTTCAACCTCTAAAAAGGGAGAATTATCTAAAATATACCTCAAAGAACTCACTGAAACTTAGATGATTTCTTAATGAAATATATTTATCGACCATCTTTACTTTAATTCATTTCTTGTTCTTTGTCTACCTCTATGTTCTATTTTTCAATGTTTCTAAGTCTCACTTTGAACGCAATACAGTGAGGGGTTTGCCATTCATTCCTACTTAATAACTTATGGCATTAAATCACTTGGAACAGATATTCTTTATATCAGCCAGACTAAATATCCCTGTTTCTTACTTCTATCATTGCCAATAGAATGGGTGGAAACAAGATGATTTTTCCTTCCTTTGTTCCCCCATATTGATTGGAATTGTAAGTTGAAATGGTATTGCCTCACTTCTCTGCATCCCACCCAGCAATCTCAATATTAAAGACGCATGCATCCTATCTCTCAGGGATACACCTCTTTGTTGCACTTCCTCTGCTGATGCCCATCAACTCTGGAGAGGTAGAAATTTAGAGCAGAATAATTTGCTGGAGGTAATTTAAGACAGTGTAAACAAAGCCTTTTCAGCCGGCTTCATGTCAACGTGTCAAAACAGGATTGTTTTACATTTGCTGCAGCAACTCTCAGCATGTTGTTTCTTCCCCAGAAATCTGGCCTCAATGAGTGCCAAGTCCCAGTCTCCAAGATGGATGAATGCTGCTCTTCCTTCCCAGCTGCCGCCAGCTCTGCACAGCAGGAGTTCCCCCCACGCTCCCAGGTGTACACGGGGTGTGACAGCACAGCTGCCTCCCCATTAAATCCAAATGATGACCTTCAGCCATCCTCCCAGGCTCCCTGGCACCCTCCCGCCAGGCCCAGCTCCACACTTCACTGTCTGGAACTACCCATCAAGGAACTCATTTTAACTCATATCTTTTAATCAATCCAGATAAATGTTGTCAGTGGAAAGTTGCTACTGCTCACAACCTCTGTGACTTTTAACGTATACCACATGTTCTTGCATTAAGGCTGGCGTGCTCTGAATTAGCATAGAAAAGACGGACTGCAAATCCATCCAACTGCTCTTAAAATCAAAAGAAATCTTTCCACTGAGTTTAACAAGAGCTGAGTTGAGGTCTTGTGACCCTGCTGCGGCAAAGTATTTACACACACGCCAAACTCTAAGCATGTGAAGAAGCTCCATGAATTCAATAGGCTTATGAGATGTTTAAGAACTTCTGTCAAGGCTTCAGCATTTTTTTTAAGCTGCTGTAACAGTGCCTCCGTTGTACAAAATAAAATCCGTGAGAAACTTTCCCTTGATCCAATGAAAGGAGGAATAGACCTTGAATATGTATATTATGTGTATGTATATTTCTATGTAATGTTTATGTTCACATACAAATACACGTATATACATATTTTAGCCTTTCTTCTGCCTGTCATGTTCCTGGAAGAAAAGCTTTCGTCTGATTTATATGATAAACTGCAAAATCCACTGCTTACGTCTGCATTCTTTTCACTGGAAAAAATCTTCCTTTCAAATGCCCTTGTCCCAGTGTCAATGGATGCTTTCCAAGCTGGGGCATTCTTATACAGTGGACGAATAAAAAGCCTGAAGAGCCTGAGAGATGAAAATATCATCCTTACTAAGGTAAAATAAGAAATAAAGACACTTAGAAAATATGTAAATTTTACCTCAAATACCATCAAAAGGAAAAATAATTTCCTTTCCTGCCTTAGGGCAATATTTACTTAAAGTGTAAAAAGTACTGTGGAAATAAATGTCCTCTTTGTTGTCTATAGAACCTTCAAATAAATCTCCATCCTATGATGGCCTTAAGAGGAAGTTTTAAGCCTTCTCCCTCCATTTTGTTTCCATCCTTTCTCTCTTTTTCTTGTTCCATCAAAAACTGTAATATGCAGGCTTCAACCTAAAAATTCCCCACTGAAATAGATCGAATTCATGCATATATATATGCTGATCAGCTGCAATTACGTGTGATTCAGAGAGGGGCAATGCAGCATTTCATCCATAATGTCTCCAAAAATGAAATGAGAATAATGAAAATTTACCTTGGAATGAGGGCAGGCAGGTAGCACCTTGAGAAAGACTGAAGCAATATGTCCCTACGTCTTCATCTTCTAAAGTAAAAGCCTGAATTGCTTCATTGCCTCACTAAAGAACAGAGTCCTCCAGACTCACTGCAACTCATTTTATAGCAGTATAGAAACAGATGGTTTGGTGGATATAATTCTCTATTTAACTAGCAAGTTCTTTTTGCTCTACTTTTATTTGGTTCTCCACAATATATACAAAAAATGCTATAAAAAAAATAACATCTGTGAACATCACTGCACATCCTCATCTCTGAAATACCCCATAACCTTCCATAGCCTTATTTATTGCTATTTAACCTCTTGTCAGGCTATATTCAAACTTCTAGCTCAACAGGAAATAATGTCATGATAACAAATGCCTATTTTTGTTGTTGCTGTTGATTTGTTGTTGTTGCTGTTGTTTTTATGGCGGCAGGCAGGCAGGCAAAGAAGCAAGCACTACAGTTTAAGAGTATTAATAAGATTATGACAACTCTTGGGCTTTGAGGGGTTTCTTGGAGGCCTCTTTCTCCTTCAACTGCTCCTGCAAAACACACGGAACGGCATCCAGCCAGCACAAACAGGCTCTGGAATATTAAAATCAGTAGAGAAGAGCACCATTTTATCCCAGCAGCCCTTCTGCTACAACCTCCCCAGGGTCTTACTCCCCAGGAAGGATGTCTGTGGATAACACAAGTGTCATGAACAGCAAATGTGACTTGTTTAAGGACGTTGGTTTGATCAATGGCAAAGCAACATCTGTACCACTAGCAGCTGAAAGGTACTTCCCACAGTAGTCCAAGAGCCCAGTGTTTTCTCTGTGCTGTGCAATCCCTCATCAGGGACTAGGGAAGCGCAAGTCTATTTCCAGCAGGCATCTGTGGCTGGTAGGGGGATTCCTGTGGTTGATGAAGTCTGGTAGTAAGACCCAACAGTCATGATGCACTACAGCACACTACTCATAGCTCTGCTGGTACTATAAAGTGTGGAGCTAGAGTGCTGGTCTATAACTTCTTAAGAGAGATTTATTATTCTCCCTCTAGTCTCCTTTCAAAGTATTTGAGATGGAAGTGCCATGGTTATTGTTTTGCATGGCCTACAAGTGTTTGATGGTGACAGGCTTTTAGGATAGAGGTGGAGAACTGTACGGAAAAACAGATTTACTGCAGCTTTGTTGATACTGAACTTTGGAAAGAGTCTCTATAGTATATTGTCACCTCAATCATGTATAGACAGTCAAGGAGAGGTAGCTGGAGGAAAATCAGAAAGCAAGTTAACAGCTACTGCTCTGAGGCCTCTGAGGCCTTGTGCTCATTCCCTAGCTCCTTCTGGACATCAACCTCTAGCCTAGATTAACCCTCCCTCTCCCGAATAAAAAAAAAAAACAAAACACTATTGTATTTAATGTTGTTTTATTTCTATGTCTGTACATATTTATTTATGGAGCAGATATGGAGGTAGCCTGGACCTCTCAACCCGTATTCTGGATGAGGTCAAGATTTATAATGTTAATGGTCTCATTCCTTCCTCCATGTGAGATCACAAGGAGCATCACAGAAACCCACTTACAGACATAAACTCTCTTTCCTATGTCAATGCTTTCTCAGTTTTTGATTATGTATAGGAGAATCAGTACCATCCTACATACCTGCATACATCTACATCTGAACCCTGTACATGGGACTAAACACACCCAAAATCTCATGTAGGACAATTTAGGTGCAAGCTTGATAGAAAGCTAGGCTATGTCTGAATTTCTTGTAGTTGTTGTACAAGCATATATGGGACAAAAAAACAGCAGAAAGTTATCACTGAGAGGTTACTTGATCATGCCCTCCATTGTAAATGTCAAGCAAAGTGATATCAAATTATATATATAGACAGGGTAAGCCCAGCACTGAAGCCAATTTAGGCTAGCATGCATCTTTGTTCTCAACTCACAGAAAGTACAGGCATCTTCAGTTATGGCTGATGGGAGTCTGATGAAGTAGATCCTCAGGGCTTTAGGCCTCATCTCCCAAATGAAAAGCACTACCTGTGAATGTTAAAATGCCAAAGGTGGATACATTCCAATCCTTTCTCTTGTCTTGAATAACTTCAGGATCCAATGTTCGGTCATAATCCTGTAGCCATACCCCAATCTTCAGCAGCTTTTGTCTACACTCCCAAAACCCACTAGGTTCTTACATGGCCCTCCAAAAAACATTCAAGCATGCATGTAGTAGGCACCTCATGTACTGTATCTGATAAATTTGAATGTTTGTTTCCAACAAACAATCTGATCTGGTTAACTAGTTCTCATAAATGCTGTCATTTCATAGAATCATAGAATCACCAAGGTTGGAAAAGACCCACAGGATCACCCAATCCAACCTTCCACCCATCACCAATAGTTTCCTAGTATGTACACAGTTTCTCCTAACCTAATGACTTTCAGGAGGAAACACTAATCTTGTACAGTCAGGATCTATAAAACATGATGCAGAAGATTTAGCCTATCTTCAGCAAGCTTAAAGCAGTTATACAGAGACCCACTATGGGGAGATTTCTAGCAAATTAAAGAATTGAAAGAAGTTATTTTCTGACCACAGACTACTCATTTCAAATGACAGTTATCATGGACTGATGCTATATTTAACTATCCATGTTCAGTACCAGGATTATCCTTATTTTTCTAGCATTTTTTATACCAAGCACTTACATGTTCTTTAATCATCAGCCTGAAAAAGAAAAGGGATCGCATCTCTAAAGTATCCTGTTTTTCTTGGCGAATTTGATAAATAGATAAAAAACCTGAAGCCATGAAAGAGCCATGGAGCAAAATGTTTATTACGAATGATGAGATTAATGTTCACGTCCTTCTTCTTTCTAACCTGCCTACTACTTCCCTCACCCACCTCCTGGCAAGTCAACATGCTGTGTGAGCAGTCAGTCTGCTTCTGTGACTCAGAATCTCAGAGCATTAAAGCCTTAAGTTTGGCAGATGCCCAGGACAAAGAAATTTTCACAAATCTCCCACAAAGAACACTCTAATCATAGTAAGCTCTAAAGCCTTGAATGCAATGTTTCTTCCATATATAAAATTCCCAATTTACTTAATGGACTCTTCTGAAACTTAGCAGTATAATATTGTAAATGTTCTTTTAAAAATCCCAAGTCCTTCCCCAGAACATGACCAGCATATATATATTCCATAAATGAAAAAATATAATTTACTATTCAATTCTGGCCTCTGCTGAGAATTCTTCCAACATATAGTTCATTGGAAAATAAGGAAAAAATACTATGTTTAAGTAGTCTTTCAGGGATAACCCATCTTGTAATTCCCACTGCAGCAACAGAGGAACATACTTGCAAGAAAAGACGTTGTTGATCTCCATATGGGTGACCTCATTGAAGGTTATTTGGAAGAAAATGGAAAAGCAAACTGATTTATTAATGGTGGAACTCTGTGAATTTCACACAAATTCAAATGATGTATTCTGTAACTGTAGCTAAAGAGCCTCCATTCCTGTAAGTTGTAAGTCATTCCCATGAGCATGTGTTCAGTTGTTTGCAGCACAACATGCACTCAATTATCCTGGTTTCTCATATGATATGTGACAATACTGCATCCTAGCAGCTACATTCAGTGCAAGGGAATTTACAAATAAATGCAATTCACCTATTTTTCATAGCTAAAGAGTGTGAAAAACACCTCCTTAAATCCAGTTTTACTGCATATATGTATATATATTTATGCTATGTCAGAACTGTAGAAAAGAGTCTTGATTTTGTTTATCTATAAATTTACATTTATATTCAATACTTATTGTTTAGATATCCAGGACATACTATAGACGTTATTCTCCTTATTCATCCTCATAGTTATGCCTGATACTTTACAGACAAAATATACCTAAGCTTACAGCTACAAACAGTGAGTTCGGAGGACTTTTCAGCTGATATAAGTGACCCTTTTTTTCTGAAAGCTTTAATATCCAGGGTACTGAACCTCAAAAATTGTTTCTAATTATTTTGGGCTTTATTTGTTCTTTGAATATTGTTCTTTGAGCAGAAGTCTCTCTTAGTCTTAAAAGAAAGACTGTTCTGTGACAGTGTTGTTAGTCCCCTGGAAAAGAAAAGCTATTGAAGGCAGAAATGTCAAAAGAAATGCAAATGCCTACAAAGAAGGACATGGCATTACAAACTCCACAAGTTATGCACTGTAGTCTCACAATGCAAACTACTGCAAATGAATACAGTAAATACAGCAAATGAATATAACAGATGAAGTTATTATTTCAGCTGCTTATTTACATTATTAGAAAGTCTTTTCCACATTCTCCAGCTCACACATCTGCCCCACAGCAATTCCTTCCTACACCATATATGCTGCAGTCCAAGGCAGGACTTGAGCTACCACAGTTCAACTCTCAGGCATCTAAACTTTCCAGCTTTTTGGATGGGTGAAACTCAAGTCAGTACAGCTCCCTCTCTCATTTCTTCATTGCATTTCTACAGTTTGCTCATGCTAAATAACTGCTTTTCTTTGTAATGGTTTTTTTTACATCAGTGGACAAAAATGCCTTTTAAATTTTATTTTTACTTTTTTTGAAGCATGGAAAAAGTTGTGTCTAGAACACTCCATGCAGACTTCTCCCTGAAATCTGGCACAGTCATTAAAAAAGCACACAATGCACAATTCAGTAAATGTGGGAAATACAAGTTTTGGTGAGTCTTGAGTCATCACTCACAACGTTAATGAATGAGACGTCCAAAACCCACCATGTCCAAATTCAAGACATATGAGCAAACCTTTCCCTTAAATGGTTCTGAATGGTTGCCAGTGGCCAACTCTCCACATCCTAGACAACAGACAAAACTTCAAGATACACTCAACTCTCTTGGTAGGAGTGGCATGCATACTTCTTGTGGGGTAATAAAATTACCACTCAGAAATTATTTTGTTCCCTTCATAAAAATGAATAGTTTTGTTTTTGAAAACAAAACCATTGCTATTTAAAACCCACCTGTCCTCCAGTTTCAGTCTATTATTTTTGACAAACACATCCTGTTAAGAAGCAAGAGAAGATAAAGGAACAATTCAAGAGCTAATGAAAATTAAGCCCTTTGGTTATACTTGTAGAAGAACGATAGCGATCTTTTCCCCCACCCAGCCTTAATAGCAGTCTTTCATAAACTTTCCATTAAAATCAAATGAAACATTGAGCATTGCTATGTTAATGAAATTCTTCACAACTCCATTTCTCTCAGCCCAGTGTTAGTATTAAGCATCTAGAAAGTTTATTTTAAAAATTAATTCAATGGTACTTGCCATTATGTAGCTACTATCTCATTTTCATTTAACCACTAAGACATAATGATCTTCTAAAACAAGCCCGTTTCAGAAGCTATAAAGATTATTTGCTAAAGTTTGATAATACTCACATGGCCATGAGCATTAATTTCAATGAATAGTCAATACTATCTACATTGCAATATCCTGTCATTAAATAGCCAGCTATTCATTTGCATTTTTATTAAGCATCTTTTACTATCTTATGTTCCCCTTTCAAACTAACATAATTTATGAGTATCTAAGTATGATCTATCTGTAGCATTTAAAATAGAATGTATTTCAAAATTGGTCAGATCACTCTTGAATTACCTCTCTTCGTATCCTGGATATATACATAGATTTTGAGATATTTTTTCTGTATCAAATAAGTCAATGGTATATACAAAAATGTTAGTTGTAAAAATATTTTTGTTATAATCCTTTCTTTAAATCAATTGAGCTGCTCCCTCAATATCATATTAGATTGTCATTTGAACAAATGCAGGCCTCAGAGAAGCAAATAAATCACATCTCAGTGATGTGAGATGGTTCTTGCCCTTATTTCATATCCTCTCTGTTGGGATCCTGGTTGCTGAAATGGAAGAGAGTCATAGATTAGTGCACAATTGCATGAGCCTCTGGAGGTCATCTGGTCATACTTCTAGACTGCAAAGGTCCTGCTATGCATTAGCTTTGACTTGCAGCCTTTAAATCACGGTTCAGTGTCATCTGTAGACTTTGTGAACTTTAAGTCCCGTTGTCCAAGTCATAGATGAGGATTCTAAATACTATCATCTGTCCCACCTACAACCCTTAGGAAAGTCGCCAGTACTCAGTAAGCAGCTGGATTTAGAATGACTAATCACAACACTTCAAGAGAAAAAAAAAAGCCAGTTTTAACCCGCCTTGTAGTCCACACACAGTCCATATTTCCATATTTTTTGTTTATTTGTGACTCCATTTTCAGTCAAAATACATTATTTTCAAATTTTCAAATGTTACGTATAGAGTTCCCATGCAAAACTTGATCGTGACTCTTTACTGGATTTTTATAAGCCCTGTCTTATCAGAGAGAAATAACACTCACTTCACTATCTGCCTTATTCATGTCATTGTTTCTGGCAGCACACAAATTTGTGAACAACTGTTTTCAAGTATGAAGCACAGGAAGCATCAAATTTCATCAAAAATCTCTGATGAGCTACTTGAGAGCTCACTAAGAATTGCAGCTACTCCCATTAAACCAGCCTGATGCATTAGTTTCACAAAAGCAAGGTAAAATATCCCACTAGTTTTATGATTTTGTTACTCTTTCTTATATGTTTCAATTTAAAAAAATAATAATATGTTTTGCTACTTATGTACATTCAATATAGTATAGATTTTATGAGGGCTGCTCTGAAAGTAATGCCTCCTATTTTATTGTGTTGACCCACAACATCTGGGGTGGATGTTGGTGGCACAGCAGTAGAAGTTGATCCTTCCCATCAGTATTCTTTTACATTTTGTTGTCATACTACAGATGGTTGCAGAAGGGCAGTCTGACAAAATGGTGTCTGACACAGAAGTGCGAATGGAGCAAAGGTGTGGAATTGAATTCCTCCACACAGGAAAAATTGCACCCACTGAAATTCGTCAACGCTTGCTGAACATTTATGGAGACCAAACAGTGGATATGAGGTGGTGGGAAGTGCATTTCAGTAGTGCTGACAGTGGCTGCAGATAGCTGTGAGCACAGCATACGGGCTCTTGTTCATCACTGGTGAAAATGCAGAGCTAATGGTGATAACTGTGTTGAAAAAAAGTGTTTTGTAGCTGAGAATTTGTCCTATTAGATAGATAGTGCTCTTTTGCTCTTTGTATTGGTTGTCGTTTCCATGGGAATAATTAGATATTTCTTTTGGGACAACCTTCATAGATGTAGCCCTCAATTCACCTTCACTCAGTGTGGCCCAGGCAAGCCATATGGTTGGACAGCCATACTTTACTCTTCAGAACAGTCTCTCACATGGTCTTACCTAGGATAGTTCCTTGAACAAGCACGAGCACATTCTTTTTTTCCACCACAGAATTCCACAGACTTGAGTTGCTCCTTTGCACAAAGTACATCCTCACACTTATCATCCTGTACCTGCCTCCCAGCTAGCCTGCATTCACCCACAGCAGCTCTGCAATCTTGAGAGCTATCCCACTGTAACTCTGTAATGCCAGAGAGATCACTGATCAGTGACTGTGCTTGATCTTCCACCTCCTCCTGTTTGTTTTCCAAGCTGAGCGTGCTTATGTTCAGGTGCTTGCAAAAGGCCCTCAGCAGCCTGTTTGAGCCTTTTTACAAGGAGGAAGCACAGTTATGCCTTCCTGATAAAGCACAACAGGACAGCCATGGGTGGGGTTATTTTTGTTGTTGTTGTTGTTTATATTTTTTTTAACTCACAGCTCCATGCTTTTTTCTAACCAACAGCTCCATGACTAGCACACTCACACAAGACTTGGGAACCCTGGGTCCTATGGTCTGTTCAGCCAAAAGGAGTTCAGCCCTCCTCCCTCACTGTCTGGGAGAACGCTCTAGCAGGCAGATGTACAGACTATGTGAGGCAGAAGAAATTGTGGTGCTTTTAGTACTTTCTACTGGAACTGGTCCACCTTCATAAAGGAATTCAAGATTTAGTAGGCCAAGAATGTTACTTTCCAGCCAAACCATTTTGGGCACTCTCTGGGAAATAGGAAAACTTGGGTTCCAAACCCTGCTCCAAGAGACTGTGTTTTGTTGGTTTTCTTTTTTAAATTAAGCAGTCATTTGATAAAACGCATGAAGACTCCAAGAGAAAGCACAAAGTATGTGTCTCTGCTGGAATATGCACTGCAATCAAACTGAAAACATCAACACCTTCAGGCACAATGGCCCCAGAGAGAGTCACCTCAGTACTTTCTTCAGCAGATTTTGCTATTTTTTAATCTCATTTGGATAGCAAACTCCTATCCAGAAAGTCAGATTCTCCTGCACAGCCAACCACACATTCACTTACTGAGTAGTACAGTTCAGCCTGAGCCTTCCAGCAGTGACACTAACTAGGTAATCAATAGATTTTCTGTCTGGAGATGTGGAATATACCTGTTCCCTTCAAATCACAGTATGTCCAGACTCATGTCCAAACAAATTCATTGCTGCCAAAACAAGAAGCAAAGCATTTTTGGAAAAATGTACTGAAAAAAAAAAAAAAAAAAAAAGGAGAGAGAAAGAGAAGGCTAAATTTCTTTTTAGAGTTGTGAATTACATAGGATGTGGTAAATTGTCTAGTCAGTGTTTGTCTACATGTGGTTTGAACGTTTTTTATGAAGATCCTGTGTTTAAATACATACATTTTTTGAATAAAGATTAAAATCCTAGGAGTTGTGATGCCAGTAGCAAATTACAGGGCGTTTTCTTCATCTACAAGATCACTAGCTTTTGCCATTGGTCTTGGGTACTGATTTACCCAGAAACGTGAAACGCAACAGTTGCCCTACCAGAAGCATATATTGTGTTTTCAGTACAGTTGAGGGCATAGTTCAAAGAAAAATACATATAGGAACACTTTCTCTGTTCCCACTGCAGCGAGTGTACTTAACTTTAAAAGTATAGGGTACTTTGTCCAAGGGCGTTTCAGGAATTGAAAGCTTTTCCAAAGTACAGAAACTTCAGAACTATTCAGCATTTTTTCATTTTTATTTTGAATTTTATACCTCAATATGGTTTATTGGAGAGTTGGGGGTTTGTTGGTTTTTTTTTTGTTTTGAAATGGCATGCTGATCTTTACCATTTCACCTTTTCAATAAATAAATAGATAGATAAACCCAAAACTATTTATAGGCAAGATGTTTTTCTTCATATAATATTAATCTCCTAAAAAAAGACGTGTTAAGTTGCATAGGTACTCTTGATGCCCATTATCTTAAGCTGAGAAAGGTCACTTCGTCTGCTTAAAGAAGTACAGACTTTGCAGTGAACTGTGGAAATCCTGGAGTGTCTTCCTAGGGTGAGTGATACTGTTTGGGTAGCTTCTGGCAGATGATGCACACAATTCACAACAGTCTTAGAGAATTCCTACACTATGTGATTTTGCTCTCAGAACTGAAACTATCTTAAAACTAGTCTCAGTATGGCATCTTGCTTTACTATCCTGTGAACTTTTTGATTTTTACAAATATAGAGGCAGTACAGGGTAGGGATATAAAAATCAAAACAAGCCAAATCAGTAATACTATATAGAAGCAGCAGAGCCATTTTCAGAAGCAGATATATTTCCCCTGGTTTTAAACAATTGGAATTAACCATAATAAGCTGATACCTCATGCCTTTTCCAACTGTACTCATTGTCAAATCTCTTACAAAAATTTATTCAAACCTGGAAGTGGGAATAGCACAGCTGTAGTAGAAGTTGAAACTGTGTAAACACCATGAAGTACACTAGCTAACACGTCTTTTTTCCCCTGAATTTGGTTTGTATTAATCTCAGCGTGACAGTCCGCATCAACAGTAGATCCTCCTCTGGCTTGAACCCTGCTGCTTTAGAACAGATTAACCTGACTGACTCGATTAGTCAAACTTCAACCTGCTGCCACCTCTACTGCTCTCAGTCCCACGCACTGATTTACGTATGTAGTGCGTTTAGTTTCTAAGCATGTTTTCTCTCCTGAATCAAAACAACTGAGTGAAGACAATGCTCCAAGTTTGCTGAATACCAGTAGCCACTTCAGGGATACAAACTCCCACTAATCCTAGCATTAATGGACTCCCCCATTGCTCAGCAAGGTATTTCTGTGCATGGCCCAGACAGTTTTCCATGCTATGAATACTTTTCTCACATAAATAACAAAAGAGAAGCATCTTCTTAGCTTACCCCAAACTTATCAAGGAGCGTTCCCCACCAAAGCCTCTATTGCAAAAGTTTTAGGACATACTTTTGGATCATTTTATGGCATGGATAAGAGTAGGTATGTTCCCCTGGCAGAATGAGTCAGGGAACTGAGCATCTCCACAACATGCAATGGTTGACACCACCTAGACTGAGAATAGCCCACTGCTATCAATCTAACTCTCTGCTGCACACATGCACCATTCTGTGCTTAGGAACAATATGGCCACAAGACAACCAAATATACTCAGGTGCGAAAAACAGCCACTCCAAACTCAGGCAAAAACACTGGCCACAGGCAATTTCTCGGAAGACACGTTAAAAGTACTCACAATTTCCAGGCGTTTGGGAATGCTGTTTCAAATGAAGGAGTTATGGAGAGCCCATTCCCACTTCGGAAGATAAGAGGCAAGTAGAGTCAGACAGGATATCCACAGCCTGTACCAGAAGGATTGAGAGGCAAACTGTAAGCCTTTCACTAAGAGTAGTGTAGTTCTGTGTTCTGAACAGAGAGGTCCAAAATGGAGCTCTTTTACAATCACTGTATTCCCTCCTCCAGACCTTGCTCCATCTCTTCTATAGGTTTACTTCTGAGTCCTAAATGTCTTCACACATTAGAACATAATTAATGGAAGTGAATGGATTACGAAATAATGTGATACATTCAGAGCAGATGTAGAAGTGAAGTGAAAGAAGAGTCCAAAGAATCACAGTAGATCATGAGAAACTGTTTTCTGACTCCTACAAGACCCAAGTTTTAGCAAAGTAAGTACTATGATACATGAATAAGGCCGCAGAGTAAATTCCTGAAGATTATCTACAAGAATCTTTGAATATCCTGAATAACACCAGGCTATGTGACTAAGCATCATTATCCTCAAGATCAGTTGCATAATGTGGGAGGAGAAATATAGAACTAATGGTAGATAAGGGAAACTTTATCCTTGATAAACATATTAACATATTTCAGGGTCAATTAACCTGCAGCAAATACCTACCTATCAGCTATCAGCTGTGAGAAGGGTGTTATCACTTTGTCATGTTAATTATTTGTTCCTATTTATTTACACAGATTAGTTCCTCTAAAAAATTGTTATTATTGACTATAGTGTCATGGTAGATAAGGCGCATGGAGGCAGGGCTCAGCCCACTTAAGGGAAGCCTTGCAGTAAGACCTGATGAGTCTCTTCAATCTGTTTAAGTGTATCTCTTTCTACTGTTATCATTCGGTTTGTACCTTTTCAAAGAAAAACTGCAATGACAGAAAGATAACTTGCAAATGGAAATGAATAGATAGAGATACTTGGAATGAGTAAACTGCAAATATGAAGTACAACAAGCAAGGGCATTCCAACCATTAGTGAATATGTACTTATTTAAGTGGTAGAAGGAAAAAAGACAGGTGGGGGGAAACTGAAGATTAAACATATAAAGCAGAGAAAATTCAGTTCCATGTTGCTGCTTCTGCTGCGTTGCTACCATGACTCACCTTGCAGTGTGCTTGTTCTGCAAGGACCACAGCTGAGAACGAGCTGCTATGTTCCACATCCTTGTGCTAAGCCCATGCACAGCAAAACTAAGACACAGAGGAGAAAACTAGTCATCTTTGTACTTAATTGTGATGAGTTGTTGTTTTGTATCAGTTGTTTTCTGTTGCTGAGTCATTTCAGTGTGACTTTAATTATTTTCAAATGAAAATAAAAATATTGTTTTAGTGTGCAAAGAAGACACTACACATTATGGTTGTTGCAAGATATCAGACTTACTCCTGCTGACAATTTTTGAGTTTTGCTGGACTTAGGACAGATATGAAATGAGCTCATTCTTTTTGTAGTCCACTGGATAGATAAGTACTTTACAGGCATTTAATGTAGGAATTGCTTAGGGCTGGACCAGAACAGATTCTTCAGAATCATCAGCATGCCAAAACTTAACTACTCTTTGCTTATCTGGTTGCTAAATGTTATCTACTCCCTTGCTGCTATTAGATCCAGGTATACATACTTTACTATTTCACCATTGTACTGAGTACATAAGGCAAAATATGTGTGGCAACTAGATGTCTGTGATCTGATTGGTTTAAAAGAATGATATCATATTAATTACTGTGAATCTAGGAAAAAAACTGCAGTTGACAACTCACACTACTCTACGCTGCAGGTCATGCCAGCTCCACTGCTAGTTATGCTACTGGACCAAAGCAACAGGCAGTGGTGGGAAGCTCTTGAGGAATATTTTTTTATATATATATAACAGTAAGGCCACATAGCAACAAAGTCAAACAAAGTGCTCCAGGTCTTGATGAGCTATTTGTAGATTTGGGTAGAAAAGATTGTCCCAGCACAAACGGTCACGTTAGAGGATGAGAGAACAGCTTTGCCTTGTGGTTAGAAAAACAAGATTGGGCTTTGCTGGGAAGAATTACAGAAGCAAAGAGGCATATCTTCATTAATTTTCTCTTGGCAGGGGTTATCACTGGAGGAATAACAAGAGTGAGATATGATAAGATGTATCTGTACCTTCCTGAACAGATTCAAAAACCACAGAGAATGAATGGGAAAGGCAGCATTTTAGAGCCATTTTCCTACAAATCTGTTAAGACTGACACTTTGCAAAATCACTTTCCACAAAAGTTGAAAGATTAGAAAAACATCTCAGTACATTATTGCCTGTTCTTTATTCTCTAGACCTGGCTGTCATCATGCTGGCAGTGGGGCTAACAGAATCAGATGAAGAGTAAGGTTTACTTCACTGAAAGCTGGAAGGTTATATGTCAAGTCTGAATTTCCAGGTGACAGTAAAGTTCATTCCCTATGGATATATGGATGTAACAGCCACAAAGAAAAACAAAAATCACCTTTAATTATAGCTATTAATGGAACCGTG
Source organism: Alectoris magna (assembly GCA_030625065.1). Classification (NCBI taxonomy): domain Eukaryota; kingdom Metazoa; phylum Chordata; class Aves; order Galliformes; family Phasianidae; genus Alectoris; species Alectoris magna. Next base: position 80,018,777 of record CM060562.1, on the reverse strand, counting down.
ACCATGGTACCAAAACCTGGCACTTTTGGAAACATTCATTTAGGATGTGGCTCAGAAATGAGCATCAGACAGGAGGATTTCTGCATAGGAGAGAATGCTGAATATTAGTAGCAAGGAAGAGGTTCAGATTTCTGCATAATACACCCTTTCACATGCTTATGCAAAAATATTGGAGAATGACTGAAAAAAACACAGACTTCAGCTATTTATTCTAATCCTGCCCAAACATAGGTACATGATCATCTGTGTCTGGAACATTCTTCAGGGATATTCACCCAATCCGATCATCAGAAATCCTCTGAAATGACAGTCCATCTGCATAATAGTTAAAAAGAAGTAATTCCTACTCTCCAGCTTAAACTCTTGGTGCAGATTAAATTATACATCTTCTCCAGCAGCTATGGAAAACAATCCATCATTGTTAATTTGCAACATAAATAGCTGCTTCCAAACAGGAAGCCCATGCCAGCACCTCACTCCTAAAACTGATTCATTCATTTTTCGTCATGTGTCATTCTTCAAATAATGTTTTTCATTCTTTAAGTTATCCAAACTGCCACTCCAATTCAAAAAGTACATTAGCCAAAAGTCTTCCAAATGAGGTTTTGGCAGTTACAAGCAGAAGAGAATAATACTCTCCTTGGGCTGACAGTTGACATCCAAACTAAAATTAATCCAGTCTAAAGTAAGGGTTGCCATTTTTGCAACAGTATCAGTTACTCAGCTCCAGATTTTTTATGAACCATTTTTTTGTTGTTGTTGCCAGACTGTATTTTTGCATCAAATTTCTTTCTGTAGAGCTTAGTACAATACATCTCGCATTTGAACTTCACCTTGCCAATTTCCCATTACCATCTCTGTAGGCGGCATCTTCCAGTAGATGTGTGGCATAACTTACGTGCTATCACTTATGACTGTAGAACTGTAGCAATACTACCTATTTGTCTTTTTTTGGACATCAGTGTTAAAAACTACAACTTGCCTACCATTAAAATAAGGAGACCAGACAGATATTGGATAGCAAGAAAAGGAGCAAAGCGTGGATTAAATATTCGAAAACAAAGCCAGTAAAAAAGTCTTGCCTGGACCTCGTTGTAGAGCACAATTTTCTATACCTTTTCCTTAGTTTTTTACCCTTTTTCCTTAGTTTTCTACTCCAGGTCTCACCTGGAGGGCTGCATTCCCATGTGGAATCCTCAGTACAGGAGAGACATGGACCTGTTGAAGCACGTCCAGAGGAGGGCCACAGAAATGATCCAAGGGATGGAATACCTTTCCTACAAGGACTGGCAGAGAGAACTGGGACTGTTCTGCAGGGAGAAGAGAAGGCTGTGAAGTGACCCGGTAGCAGCCTTTCAGTAGGTAAAGGAAAGAAGGGGACAGACTCTTTAGCAGGGTCTGGTCATAGAACAATGGGAAACGGCTTCAAGCTCAAAAAGGGTGGGTTTGATAAGATATAAGGGAAAAAATCTTTTACAGTGGGTGTGGTGAGGCACTGGAACAGGTTACCCAAAGGCATGGTGCATGTCCCATCCCTGGAGACTTTCAAGGTGAAGCTGGATCAGGCCCTGGGCAACCTGATCTAGCTGTGGTGTCCCTGTTCATTGCAGGGGAGTTGGACTAGATGGCCTTCAGAGGTCCCTTCTAACTCTATGGACTCTATGATTTTTACAGAACTATACCGCTGAACTCATTTGACAAGGAATAATTAACTCCTGGCATGTTTAAAGATAAGAACACTAAATGTAGCATTTCATTAGAGGACAATCCAATTTAAAAATTAAGTAATATTTTTCCTGTGCATGCTAAGTATGTCCATGGCTAGACAGAAAACGAAGTGCAGTCCACAATATGAAGAAGTTCTGTTACTTCTCGGCAGTAACGTTTGCCATTAATAAAGGTCTACTAAGTATTCCTTTTTTAGTATCAAATATTGTTGAAAACATGAGTGGTAAGAACTGTCTCTTAGATGAGAACTCTTCAAGAAATTTGCCATGGCCACAACTTCCTTTCTTTGTTACTCTGAGGTAAGAGCAACTAAAGGTTGAGAAGTAACGAACAAGCCTGACAATATGATCAGGAGCAGATATTAAGTTAACAGAAAGTAGTATAGCTTTACTGGTAGTAGCCAAACTGCCCTAAGTTGCTCTAGTTAAAGTTTTGGCCACAAAAGAGGCTATAGATAAAATGGTAATGCTTTATCAGATTTGTTCCACTCTAATCACTGAGAAAGAAACTGCATCCCCCCCACCCCCAAGGAAAAAACCAACAAAACAACAACAAAAAACCCAGAAAACAAAAACAAACAACAATAACAACAATAACAAAAACACAAGGAAGACCATTAAAAGGAAAAGGAACTATTAGTACATGCCAATTTGTAAATGGCAAGTGATTCACACATTAAGAAATAAGGGCAGAGAAACACTACAGTGTAATTATGAGAGCCTGCAAGTTTACAAACCCCAGGCTGTTCATTTCGGTTCAGTAGAACTTCTACCTTTGATTCCTTCTCACTGCCTAGAATGGGAACCTTTCAGCAGATATGGTTACTGTTGTCTCTCAGGAAACTCCAAATCACTGTAATCTGCTTTATTTTATAATATATCACTGTTCAAAGTTCACAGAAGTACAAAACAAATTGTTTCAGAGGGAAAAGAGAAACTTCAGGGGGAGAAGGGAGCAGTTCTTTATCATTAGCCTGGGGAGTTAAGGGAGATAGTGTAATGCTGATTGAGACTCGTGTCAGAGGTTAAAAAAAAAACAAAACCAAAACACTTCTATTTTTTAATTCTTTTAACAAATGTTTTCTGTTTTTCCAACTGAAAGACCACAAGGCAAAATTTGAAGTGAGAAAGAAGGAAAAAGCTTTCAGAGTTTTGGTTAAATCATATTAAAACAATGTATAAATGTACCATCAGGAAAAATGTTAGATTTATCTCTGCATTTCAGGGAAATCAAACCCCCAGAGGTCAAAGAGTTTGCTAAATGGGTGGGGGAGTGAGAGAACATTTTAAAAAATCATCCTCTAATTTGAAGCCAAGGTCAGTGATTTAAACTTTAATGCTCATCTTGAAACCAAACACACAATGAGCATAGGTGGAACCATCCCAACTAGCAATTACCCAGAGCCAGGCAAACAACGGCAGAAGTAACTATTGCTGTCAGTGAATTAATGTTTTCAAAACACAACATCAACCCTGCCAGTTTGCTAGCCTCTGTTCACTTCTGACGGTGATAACTCGCTAAGCCACAATACTCAGCCACATGTCTAGCATCTAGCTATATCAGGAAATTGCAATTGTTACACATTGTGATGCTACCAGGCAGTTTCATCTGCAGCCAAGACTTTAACATTCAGTTCCCTGTCACTTCAGGATTCAGTCTTCCAGTCCATGATCATAAACGAATGCCAGAGGAGCTAGCTACCACTTATGTGGGAAGCTCAGTACATCTTTACCAATGAACACTCATGACTTCAGCCTTGCAAATATGTGGGTGAAAAATCTCTCTTTGCAGAGTTAAGTAGTCTTGTAGGAAAGAGGAAGGGAGGAGGGGAAAGAAGCAGAACATTCTAAATGACTGCATTTCAGAGATCTGACTAAACCTTCCCCAACATGCAGTAGACCTCGTTTCTATGCAATTATATGGTTCACTACTCATTTTTTAACCCAAATTTAACTCTGCCCACACAATCTGGTTCTGTCTTAATGCTTATTACTGTAAAATATTGACCTCAACATGATGAGTCATAAGAAAGAGTTTCTCAAAAAGTTTACAATGTACTCTATATTATATAAAGAGTCCTATACTCTGTCAAGTTACAACAGACAACTACTTTGAGGTCTCTTTGTTTGCCTCATTTTTGTCTCACGCTTTGTATTTAAAATTGCAGTACTAGCCTATAACCTTCACCCTGGTAACTCTTTGTATGGCACTCACAATTCTTCTTAGGCATAGAGGAAAGTATGAGATAGATGATTGCAGTGTTTGAGAACAACACCATCTCTGTGACAGCAGCAGAAGACTAGTTTTCTTGGCTTGAACACCTAGAAAAAAATCAAAGACACTTATGGAAAGGAAGAAACAATACATTTCCTTTGTAGCTGTCAGCAAGTGAAAATGCTATGAGAATTTCACCACACTTCTTTTAAATAGGCTGCTTTAAAATAATGTCAATATAAATTGTATATTTTAGTGAACCCAATCCAACACTCAATGAGTTGAGGCATGTGAGGTGAGCTGTAACATCTATATGAAAGAAAGATTCATCTTTGTGGTATACTTGTCCAACACAAGCTCAAAGGCATTGCTTCTCTGTTATTCAGCAGAGTGTGATTCAAGGAGCAAATGCTCAGTGAGAAATTAGCAAGCAAAGAACTGGGGCATCTCTCAGTACCAGTCAGACCATAGACATGGATCTGAGGATATAACAGTCCAATATATTATGTGAGAAAATAAATTTATGCTTGAGCAATTAAAGTTATTAATATTCCAAAACAGCAGAGAGGGAACCTACACTCATTTTTCAAAAACACTTCCTAAAATACAGAGAAAAAGCCTATTACTTTTTACACAATCTCAGTCCCATTAACTACACTGGAGTTCCTTTTCTGACAAGCAGCGTTATCAGAAGGTAACTAAGATTTCTCTGATGCTCAAATGAGGGTATTTTTATCAAATAAATGGACAGTTTGCAATACTAATCTTGGTTTATATAAATCAAGTGAAGACTATTTTCTCACTAATTGGAATGTATTAAGCAGTTGATATTAGTCTAAAAAATCATATCAGACTGTACCCCTTATCAGTGATCAAGGAAGAGTGTTTTGTTGGCTTTATTCTTTTTTTAATTATCTAGATTATTCATTAATTCAAAGATAACAGATCCAAAGGACTGTGAGCACTTGCTAAACCTCTGAGTTCCACCAACTTCCTATTTCGAGTTCATCCCTTTTCAAAGTGCTATTGATGTCTTAAGTGTTGACAGAGAAAAATCAAAGTGATACAGTAACTTTCATGGAAGATTTGTTGTCTTTGCATTTATGAACATAACAAATGTAAGAACGATCCACAGGTAAAAAGTATAGACTTCTGTCCACTGGAAGATATAAAGGTACTGAACTGGAAGATACTAAGGATTTTAGCAGGTATTGCACGTTGACCCAGGCCACCTTGATTGCAACAAGGAAATCAATAGGGAATGGAGGAGGCCAAAGTTGAAGGTCTCTTGGTTATCAGTAAAGCAAATAAATGGCAGTCATCACATACAGAAGGGCAGCAGATACTCAAATCTCAATGTAGGTGTACTGAAGTATATTACTTTCTTAGTTGTAAATTCTTTTTTCTGGTCTAGGGTCATGCAACTGACTGAGAAAGTACTGCCACTTGCTTCAGAAGGCCAGTGAAGGTAGAATAAAACGAGAGTAGTTGTGACAAATTTGGAACACCAGTGAAATCAGTAGGTGTCCATTCCCAAAGGTTTTGGCTTTGTAGCAGAGTCTCACCATATCCGAGTGAGTATGGTAGCTTTAAACAACTGGGATGACCAGAATCAACCACTTAAATGCTGACCCTCTTTAATTTACTAGGTTAGGCAGAGCCTCAGAGTTCAACTACAGTCTGATTTTTTTATTGTTACAATACACTGTGGTGTTTGAAATCATGCATACATTGCTGGGGTTTTCTTGCTTTTGCTTCTTGTTTCTCGTTGTGAATCAATACAAATTGGCATAATCCTTGTCTATAAATTGATTAATAATGACGTGCCCAGGAAAGCACCAACCAACATGCCAAAGCATGGATTTATAAGGTGGTATTATAAAATTTTATATTTTGATCTGCAATTCCCATTCTGAGGAAGCAGAACTTGTACTTTGCTTTTTCTTTTTGACCACTCCTAAGCAGAGAGCTGACATTTTCATGGAACTATTCATCACAGTGCAAAAATCTCACTTCTGAGTATTAATGGTCATCCCAGAGCCCATCATTCTACATGAGAAATTAGTATAATTTCTTCTGCAGATGTGCAGCATTTTTAATTTATCTACATTGAATTTTATGTCATTTTACTGCCTAGCCTCACAGGATTTATTTTCAGTTCTTCACAGTCAACTGTCCTCTATGCTACAATTAATATTGTATTCTATTACCAAAAACTTTTTCATCTTAGCACTCACACCTTTTCTAGAACACTTATACATATATATATATGTATTTTACAGTGCAAATCCCAGGAGAGACCCTCCCAGACTCCATGGGTAACCCTCCAAGGCCAGGGATGTATGTGTTTTTGTACATATGCTAGAAGTCTGGAAAAAAAACCAAACAAACACAAACCAATGAATTCTGGTTTTGAAAGAGATTAGAGGCAAAATATGTAGAAGAAAGTTAAACTCTGCGATAGTGTGATGCCAGAGTACAAGCTGTCATGGTTCTGAGTGCACCAAGAGACTTTAATTGCCCCAACCAGCTTCCCTTGGGACAACAATCTTTACCCTCTGCCCATAGGCCTCGAGATTCAGCTAAGTTCAGGATCTTGCCCACAGTCCTATCCTGAAGTATATTGTGGCTAATCTTGTAGGTAGCCCTGTCCCCTGCTATTCCTGACTGGTCCTCTGTCATTGTCTTACCTTGTATGACTGTGACCAGAGTGTTGATGAAAGACATCACCCTCAACAGCTCCAAGTCGTAGATCAGCATTGCACTTGCAAATACCAGACTGAAATAAGACAGGAATGTAAGGTAGGCTGGCAAACAAAAGTGATATCATAATGCTGTATGAATAAGAGCATGGGAGAAAAAAAACGTTAAATGAGGAAGCCAGGGTAAAAATGTTAAATGAGGGAAACAGTAAACAATTTAACTTCACCCAGAAAGAATACAAGAATTTGTGTATTTCTAATTGCCTTGCTTTAGTAGGAAATTTAGTATTACTACTCAGAGAGAATAGTAGTAGGGCTTTAATCTGCTTTAGAAAGAGATCAAAGAAGTTGTCAGAGCAGAACAGAAAATAAGAATGAGAAAATTCAATTATAACCGTGTAGCCGGAAGAAATGTCACACTGAGGAATGATATAGTTTTAAATATCATGAATGACTACTTGTTAAACTTACTAGTCAGAAAACCCACAAGCGAAGGAGCAATTTGGCTCAATCTTGAGTGGATGAGATGTGGTTTTCAAGGTTACTTTTGAAGACTTGCTCTGTAATTATGACTACTATATATTCAAATTTAGCATTCTTTGCAAGAATGAAACAGATTTAATTTCAAAAAAGAGAACATAAAAATGAAGATGCTTGTTAAAAACAAATTAAAAGGAATGCAGAAGAATAAAATTCTTGCAGACAATCTTGAGATTTATAATACTAAGACGACTAAACTGGAGCTTCACTGTAAGTAATACCTTCAAACCAAAAAGGTGCAAAAAAGTCAGAACCAACGAAATAACAGAATAAAGAAAGGTGGTAAAAGTTAAAAAGTCTTACTTAAAAGAGCAGAAGTCTTATATGAAAAGGGAAATAAAGAGCATAAATTCAGATAAATCAAATGTAAAACCATAAATGACAGATTAATGAAGATTGAAATTGAAGATTAAAGTGGGCAAATAAGATCTTCCTTGCTCCCTTGTGGAAAATGTGCAGAGTCTGAGCATAGAAAAGATAAAAATTGTGACCCAAAACAAACAAACAAACAAAAAACCAAAAAAACACCTATAAACAAACAAATCATTAGCTGAATTCTTTTTATGCATTTTCATTCAAGAAGAATCTAGATTTGCCAACGCTTCCTTGATAAAAGGTAAGGTTTTCAACCACCAAATAGAACAAACTGATAAAATAAATGCAAAGGAATCACGTGAGCTCCACTCCACTTAACATCAAGTAGTATGGTAGACAAAGCGTGAAACTACCTTATCGTTACTGTAGTTGTAATCTACTTACTAAGCCTGCCTCACTGCCAAAGCAATAGTGTAACAAGTGAAAAGACTGTCCTTAAAAGGGAAATGAGAGAGGTTGCAAGTAACTTACAAAAGAAAGTGTGAGTTCTATGCAGGTGATACTGATAGAAACTACAGAAAATAATAAATCTGCTCAACACATGATGTCCTAGTTATACTGGAGCAGCTTTTGTAGTACAAAGTGAAGGCTCATATGTGTAACTATTTGGATTTGTTGAAAGTTCAACAGGTATATTGACAAAGTTTCTTGAATTTTCCTGAAATCTTTTTGACAAGTCACCTCTCCACCAAAGCATAAGAAACTAGCAAGTCCTTATATAAGGAAGAAAGGTTTCTTTTGTATTTATGATTAATTAATATAAAATAAATAAAATACAAAATGTATTAAAAATTAACTCAGAAGTCCATCAATTTTTTTGGAAGTAAACTGTTTAATACATTCACATTTGAACTGCTAGATGGTATAAACAGAGAATTTGGAGATGATACAAAATTATCTAGGATACTGAAAATAAAAGCTTTCTTTACATATGAGTTATGTGATATTTCTTGACTGTGCAAGAAAATGGCAGATGAAAGTCAGTATAAATAAGAACAAAGTAACATATATCTCATGACTAGGTCTAAATTAATTATTGCCACTGAAAGAGATCATAGAATCATAGAATTCTTTAGGTTGGAAAAGACCTTTAAGAACACCTAGCCCAACCACCAAATTAATGCTATCAAATTAAACCATGTCCCTTAGTACCACTTCCTCATGTCTCTTGAAGAGTCTAGGCATGGGGACTCTGTCACTGCCCTGGGCAGCCTTTTTCAATGCTCAGCCATCCTATCAGTAAAGAAATTCCTCCCTATATTCAAGCTAAACCTCCTCTGGCAGAGCTTGAAGCCACTTCCTCTTGTCCTGTCATTTGCCACCTAAGGAAAGAGACTGACACCCTCCTCACTGCTGTGTCTTTTCAGGTAGTTGTAGAGAGCAATGAGGTCACCCCTCAAACTCTTCTCCAAAATGAGTAACTCCAATTCCTTCAGCCAGTCTTCATATGTCTTATTTTCTACCTTCCAACAGCTTTGTAGTTATTCTCTGAAAGTGTTTCACTATCTCAATATATTTTATCATAGTGAAGGGACCAAAATTAAACAGTGCTAAGCCCCGAGGGACAATCACTTCCTAAGTTCTGCTAACCAAACAATTTCTGATGTGGGCCAGGACCTTTGGTCTTCTTGGCCACCTGGGCACATTGTTGGCTTATATTCAGACGTCTATTGACCAGCACCCCCAGTGCCTTTTCTGCCATGCAGCCTTCCAGCTACTCTTCATCAAGCCCATACTGCTGCATAGGGTTTCAATTCAGGTATCAACTCAGTGTTCAGACATGAAAAAGATGAATGGAATCTTGGAGACTCTTGCAGAGGGAAAAGAGAATACAGCAGAAATTCTCTATCTTACTACTGTAAAAATACAAATACCACGTGCAGATCTTCTACCTTCTCCAGAATGACAACACAATGTTGGAAAAGACATGGTAGAGTGATAAGGTTGGCAATCCCACAGATTCTGTGTGAGAAGTCATGAAACATATTAGGACTTCCTTCTAGGGAAGTGGTAGCGCTTCTCTACAAAAACATGAACAAGAAATCGTGATTGCACGTTTCTCACTGTGAAATAACACTGTGCAGAATGAGATGAGGAGATAGGCAAATTCAAAGGAACAAAAGGAATTTCACAGAGAGCTACCGTCTGCTGAGCATTTTTTTACACATAAATTTGTGGATATCAAAGGCTTAATGGGCACCAAAAATGACTAAACCAATAATGGAAAAAGAAAGAAAATGTCAAAGGTTATACACCCGTGCTCTGACATCCCATATAAGATGTTCCCTTTTTTACTGGACAAAATGAACACATACCTTGGGGAATGTACTGATATCTTGTTATTGCATGCTTTCTAATCATCCATTCACAGAATCACAGAATGACCCGGGTTGGAAGGGACCTCAAGGATCATGAAGTTCCAACCCCCCTGCCTGGCAGGGCCACCAAACTTCCACATTTACTAGATCAGGTTGCCCAGGGCCCCATCCAACCTGGCCTTGAACACCTCAAGGGACAGGGCATCCACAACCTCCCTGGGCAGCCTGTTCCAGGACCTCACTACTCTCCTAGTAAAGAACTTCCCCCTAACATCCAACCTAAATCTTCCCTCTTTCAACTTAAAACCATTTCCACTTCTCTTGCTATTATCAGCCCTTTCAAAGAGTTTACTCCCCTCCTGGTTATAGGTTCCCTTCAGGTATTGAAAGGCTGCAATGAGGTCACCCCGCAGCCTTCTTTTCTCCAGGCTGAACAAGCCCAGCTCCCTCAGCCTGTCTTCATAGAAAAGGTGCTCCAGCCCCCTAATCATCTTCGTGGCCCTCCTCTGGACCCTTTCCAACAGCTCTCTGTCTTTCTTGTACTGAGGGCTCCATACCTGGACACAGTACTCCAGATGGGGCCTCACAAGAGCAGAGTAGAGAGGGACAGTCACCTCCCTATCCCTGCTGGCCACCCCTCTCCTGATGGAGCCCAGGATACCATTTGCTTTCTGAGATGCAAGAGCGCACTGCTGGCTCATGTTAAGTTTCTCATTCATCAGGACCCCCAGGTCCATCTCTGCTGAGCTGCTCTCAAGAGCATTCCTACCCACCAAAACAGAAATCTGGAAAAAATGCACCTTTGTTCTTCTTGTATAATGACTGCACTGCTGCCCCCAAAATGTTGGCACAAAGACATTTAAAAAATGGCAACAGGTGAGTTAAAGTGTATGACAGCAATTCTTTTAAGATCTGCTATACTGAACACTCATGTGATTGCTATAGAACATTTCTGCAGTTTGACCTTTTGTGACTAATCTCAGCTTATAAATATTGTTCAATTGCAGAAAATCAATTTGATTTCTATTTTCCAGCCTTCAGATTAACAACAATTGCCAAGCTTAGCCACAAGGATGAGACTTTGAGACATTCAGCTTTCTCAGACCCTTCACCCCAGAACAGCTCTAAAAACCCTTTCTGAAACAATAATTTTATGATTAAGAGTAGATCAGATTGTATTCTCTCAAAAACTGTTAGCTTATTACTACTGAAGATACAGAATTTCCATAAGATACAAAATGTTTGCTTATTGTAAAGATACTTGCTTTTTTTGGGGGGGGGTTGGGGGGGGGGTTGAGGTTGTGAACTCAGTGGAAGGTGACAGATGCTCATGATTTCTCACTAAAAAGGTAAACAAGATTCAAGAGTTAAGTCAGTGTTCTATAAATACTTCAGAAAATGACATTTCCATTTTTATGGTATGCAAATAAAAAGGTCAAGGCTGAATGCTTGTTTTTGTTTCTCTGAAGTGTCTGTTCTGTCAGTGTTAGTTCACAGCAGCTGTGTTTCCGTCTATAATGTGTATTGCTGTAAAACAATAGTTACATGGTGGGACGTAGGTGGAACCCTGCTTTGAGGCTTTGCAGGGTGGCTGTGTTTCAAATCAGCCTTGCTGTCTACTGGAATTCACATCGCGGAAACAAACCTTAGAAATGAGAAAAAAAGTACAGATTCAGAGTTGTAGTTGGAAACATTTATATAAATTCTAAATAGAATTACCTCATGGAGACGTGCTACTGTCAGTGCTAACATCATCTTCAGTCCATTATATTTAGAAGGATCACAACCAAGTGGTCCCCAGTTCCAGTAGGGACTTCTCAATGCTTTCTCTTGGTGTCCTCACAGAGGGAGAAAGAAGCAAGGAAGCAAAAGAGTTTTGCAGCTGGAAAAGATCAAGGTGCTGAAAATGTGTATGACTGCCTATGGATGTCTTTGCAATATTTGTACAGTCTTCAAAACTGTGGTAAGAGCAACATCAGTCAGGTTATGAGCACAGTAAATGAAAATATTTAGTGGTATGACCAATTCTGAGAAGAGCAACCACTTTATGAGGAAATAACCATGGTCAAATCTTTTGAGTAGACAAAGAGTCCTGAAAGCACTTTTAGGCCCATTTTTCAATTCTAATTAAACACAGTAGGGCTGTCATTGATACCAAATAAGAGTTGCTGCTGGCTTAAATTTACTTCCACTCACATTTAAGAAGATATCTTTATCCTGTGGCCTGCATCCAAATACTCAGTATTAAATCCCCGGGTGTCACTTTTAACTGATAGCCTGCAATTAGTGCATGATGGCCCATTGATGCATTATGCAGTTCCTCCCTCTGAAAGAGTTTTCTCTTTCTTTAATTTGCCAAGATTAGAAGAATTATGTTCTAATCCACTGACTTCATCCAATTCATTTTGAAACATAATGTTTTTCAATTAAATCTCCCACTGGGAACTCATTCAGTGCCATCACACCAGCACAGCCAGGTTGCCTTGATTAATTACTAGCACTCTCCCTTCTTCAGAAATGGTCAGTGAGAGTTCAAATAACTGGAAAGCTTCAGTAAAGTTACTGAGTAAATCAATGTTTTATGTCATTCCAAACCTGAAACTTCAAAGAAATCCACAAAACTGAAGAAAGAAGGCAGAAGGTTACAGGGGACGAGGATTTAAAAATGAAAGTATGCAAGGTTTAGAGCTAATTCAATTCCCATGCTAATAAAGCCAGTTCACACAGGAAAGCCAGTTCATTCAGGTAATAGAATTCATCAAACAGAGGATGAGTTTAGGAATCAAATTACACTTCCAGTGCTAGAGATGCAAAACAGCTGCCAGATTTACAATTCCTAGTATAAAGGAGTTGTACCTTAAATATTCATAAGTTACCATAGAAGGGGAAACTCACTCATGGTAGAGATTAAACACAATGTTTTTCAGTCTCATGAGACCTACAGCAGGGACTATGGTAGAACAGCACCTATTCTAATTCCAGATTTGGAAACAGAACTTCACACATGGGCAAAACTTTGCAAATGTTTTGTTTTTTCCCAACTGAAATCCAGCTAGGTTATCATTTACCTACAGCATTACTGGTGTGAAAAGCTTAGGATTAATGATTAATGAAAGGAAACAATCTTAAAACAGCAATTCTCATGAGAAAAAAAAGAAGGTACTTCTTCTCAAATTTTATCTCATCTTTTTTGTTTGGTATGCAATTTGCAACCAAATTGGTTATGACTTGGAATAATTCTTTTCATTTATTTTAAAATATAAACTAAGATATAAACATAAACATCAATTTATTTATTTTTAATAATTCTTTAATTATTTAAACATATTTCCATCACAACCATTAGCTTAAAAAGTCTGCAGCGCCTTAAGACTGATTCCTGCTCAGTAGATTACAGGACCAACAAGTATTTTACTGCTCAGTGACAATAATCAAGATGTCAAGAATGTTGACTTGCTTCAATAAATATTGCTTTTATTACTACCTCTATTGTACGTATTTTAAATTCATTCTTAACTTGGCCTATTTTCCAAACCATTAAACTGTAACAGAGTAGACAAAGGCCTCTTGCCAGGATTTAGTTGAAATCTTCTTTACAACCAGCAGTAGGCATGGAGAAGGGCAGAGTGAATTTTTCACAGCCCTTGGATATAACTTTATTTCTGCTCTTATCAGTTAAGGCTGTGAATATTTATTAAGGTATGAAGATATCTTTCAGTGTACAATCCAAGAATGAGCCACATTTTATGTCTGACCTTCAGTAGCTTCTGAAGATGAACTGATACACCAAATGAACTTTTACCTCCAGCCATCTCACTATTGACACATCTTTGTTAGCTGCCCTATCTCAAAAAAAAAAAAAAAATCTTTTCTTTGACAGGATATGAGCAGAAATACAATGAGGAATGAAAAATAGCCATTAGCTGGGAGTCACTGGAAGATTCAAAAAAGAGAACAGATGTTTGAAGCAGCCCATCTACAAGCAGTATTACTTTTCAGTTCATTCTTTTACAGTACACTGGAGCTCAGACAAATGACCATAATGCAGTTTACCTCAACTAAGCAGTACTCAATGGCTACCTAAGAATACACATTTTACCAGCAGCAACGTAAGTTAATTAAAATTCTTAGGGCCTCAATGAAATCAGATAAATCCGAGTGAAATTACATTCTGTTTAACACAATTGCATGCATCACATTTTGCCATCACTAAACCCATGAGCATAAAACCATAGAATATTGACTCCTCAGAAGACAGCTGTACAACCTTGCTGAAAGTTTAGGTCTTCAGAAACTTCAGACAAACCCAAGTCTCTTCCATCTACCCCTTAAAACCCCACCAGCATTCTTCTTCCTTTTCCTAGATGCCCCACATCCATCTTTTAACAACTGTCCACTCCCCAAGCTCACCATTATTCATCCCTTATATATACTAAGTTACATCTTCCTAGCTTGTTGGGGCTGAGAAATAGCGTGTCATAGAATCACAGAATTATAGAATCATTTTAATTGGAAGGAACATTCAAAGATCACCTAGTTCCACCCCCTTGTGATGAACAGGGACATGCAAAGCTAGATCAGGTTGCACAGAGCCCCATCCAGCCTGGCCTTGAATGTGTCCAGGAACAGGACATCTATCACATATCTGGGCAACCTGTTCCAGAGCAATGGCCCTTGACCATTAGGAGTAAACAGGAGAGATACAAGGAATGAGAAGTTCTGGCTCAGCATAGCATAACAAGACTCCTGGACAGCCATAGAGCACCTTTTGTTTGTGCAGCAGACAGCAAGCAAATCTCTGACATCGCCTACAATATTCTTAGCAATGGGAGCAAACAATCTGCACTGCCTCTGGGCTCCAGCAGATCACATACACAACCCAGCCAGTTAAATATAGGCTTGCTCTTGAGGTGTAAAATGTACAAGTAATTACAGTCAGACTTTGATAAAAAGTTTTGTATATGTCCATTACTGTTATAGTGAACTGACCCAAAACTCTAAGCTCAGATACTTCCTGAAAGGAACTCTTCTTTGATGGAAGAGATGAAATTTGCAGTCTAATTTTGTAAATGCTTATTTACATTGTGTACAGTTACAGAGATGCACAAAGTTCAATAAAATTAAATACTTCAAAAAAAAAAACAACCAAACCTGATCCTTTTGTTTTTCTTAAGTGTCCTTGCTGTTTAGACATGGTGGTATGTTTCACTAAAAACAGCCTTTTCAAAAAAGCTTTAATTATCTTGAAATACATTTTCTGATGTATGATAAGGAGTGGATTATTTTGAAAATGGGATGTTGGCTTCATTTATGTCATAGACCCAGCTCGCTTTTAAACTGTTTTTGGTTTTGCTTCCTGAATGCTTAATAAGAGACAGCATTGTCCTCTTTAGAAGGACTTGATTTTGTGATTTATCAATAGTTAACTCCCACTGAGGTCAATACTATCACACAAGGCCAGACCCCAGCAATATCTTAAAGGGTATTGGAACAGTTCTGTCAAGGCCTTGCTGCATTAGAAACAAGATTAAGGCAAAAGTGGCTTTCAGAATGGGAAAATTTCCATCAAATTCTATGTCTCAGCTTTTTCAGCTGCATTCTGCCATTCTATCTTTGGGGAGTTATTTTCACCTCTGTCACAGGCAAAGTTAGGATGGATTTGTTCTTCTGTGCTAGCCTGAACAGCAAGGAAAGGTTTTCAGCTTTCTTGTATGCCACAGCAGAGCTCGTGGTTACTCTAATACAGCAAAATCACATGCTGATGTGCCATCACAAAAGCCTGGTGGATCACCATCCCTGAACTACATAAGCATCAGAAGCAGAGGAGTGATACTGCAAACTGCCCAGAAGCTCCTTGTTTCACATTATTCGTCACTTGCACTGCTTTCAGAAGATGTAAGTAATTCCGCTGCTCCACTCTGACAGACCAACAACCAGGCCTGGTTTTGAACAGCCTGGGAATGAGGTGGTAGTGCTGGACCACCAAACTGATCTCCCACAGAGATAATGAAAAGTGCTGTGCCATGATTCTTCTTGTAAGGACAGAACAAACAAAACCCACGGACATTAGTTCCAGCATTTGCTAATTTGATACCTCTGCGTTCTGCCACAACAAATCCAGGCCCTATGGGTTTCTGCTGTGCTTTCCTCATCCCAGTGACAGTTCTCACATACTGCCAGGCAACTATTCACAGCACCTTTATTGTTTCTGCTACAAGGGCAAGTTGCAGTGAGGTCATTGTCGGACCAGTATCCTCATTCCCAATTTAAAAACAAGATTGTTTCCAACAAGCTAGCTCAGCTTTATTAACAAAAATTTATTTTCATTAGGATCTTTCTAATTCTGATCTTCAGACTGGCAGCCAAGTAAATAACAAGTACTTATGGACTGTGGAATTGGTTACAAGCACTGTGTCACATCTCTAGTGTAGAAACATATAAAAAGAGCACAAATTACTTGGGCCTAAATATCTGCCACTGAATAAGCATTTCACACTGATAAAGGACAACACTGTAACAGCCACAGTCCCAGAAAGATGAGGAAGGTGAAAATAATAGATGTGAGCTCAGCACAGTGTCATATTTTACATCCACTGCTGAGGTGGAACAACATTCCTGAAGCACTCCTTCCTCCCACACCTGCAGCTCTGTGCTGTGTCAGTGCTCATGCAACTAAGGGTGACATTTTTCCCCTGTATAATTCAGCTGTTCTGTTTCAAATCCTACCATGGAAAGAAAGGGGAAAAACAAACAAACAAACAAACAAACAAAAAACCCAAGATATAAATATCAAAAATTTGGGATAAAGAACATAGAATGGAGATAGGAGATTACCACCCTGGGGCAGAGGCTGCTCAAGATACCTCATCACTGTGATCAGAAGATCATTTTCAGGTCTGAGGATTCTCTTCTTTGCTGTGGAAAGGCTTACACATGCCAACAGACATGACAGAGGCAGAACCCAACAAGCCCCAGCCCTTTGGAAGGAAACTGCAGCTAGTTCTGTACCTTGTGCTAATGTGACAGGCAGAGGGACCTGGGTTGCTTCACAGCAACGTATGATGAAAATACCATAACCCTTAAAGCTCAGAGGTTAGCCACATGTTGTGCAGGGCTGTAAGAAAAACATCACAGGGAACGGTCATACTTTGCTTGCTTGATGGGAGGCCCCTTAACTATCTGCACACAAAGAGCATGTAGCACACAGCTCTCTCCCCAGATGTGAGTGAAAGGAGATTAGTTGTGTCTAACTCACTGCCTCTCACCTTTCTGTACTGCTCTGGAGCTCAATGTGGATGTCAGATGCTGTCATCCTGTTTTAAACCCGTCTGGAAAGGTGCAAGCAGCTAGAAATCCAGCATTGCGTTCAAGGCAAGGCATTGCCAAACTGTCACCATCCTTTCTGCTTGCCAGGCCTCACACACCCAACTTGGTGGGATTTTTAATTGTAGAAAATTTCTACATTCCTCTCTGAATGGGAAAATGTGGACAATAGCTCACGCAGGCATTGCACTCCCACATTCCCCTACTCCATCACACAGTGACAAAAAACAACACAGATTTTCTAAGAGTTGTACAGAGCTGTACACAAACTCTTAAAGCATAAGCACTGAATAGTGAGGCAGAAGTGCAGACCTCTTAAATTTGCTTCTCAAGGACCTTTAATTTTCTCAAGTGTTTTATTATTAGTCAGGAGTTTGGTGATCCTCATTGTACTCATCACAACTCCTGTCTTTTGGCAGATGTAGCTCTTAACTTGTCCTTCAAGACAAGAGGGAGAGGAAGATGTATTGGATATATATATATACGTATATATATATATTTACACACATATACAATTTAGGTAGCACTCTGGAGAACATAGTGTAATGGCTGCAGCTAGCAGTAGCTTGAGGAGGAGGAGGAAGACAAGCACCCCTCATTACAGATGCCAGTCAAATTATAAAAACAGAAGAAGGTAGGATACAGACCAAGGCACAAAGGGAATGCAGTATATCAAAATAGCCTGGAGAGGTGATAGGCCAAACTCACAACCATCTGATACTGACAGTTTATATATATATACATATACAGACATATATATATAGACATATATATATATACAGACAGAGAATATACCTGTCTGAAGTAGATTTATCTTTCTCCTTTTATTTTTCTACTCCTTCATTTTGGTCATCTACTAAGCATCCATCAGACCTTGTACCTAGACTTTTTTAGTAAAAGCACCCAACAAATAGGAACCCTTAAGAGCAATGTTATGCTCACCCCTCTATCAACAGCTTTCCCCCAAATGCTTATGGAGAAGTCAAGCTCTTTACATGGTTTTCTGGTCAAAAAAAAAAAGAAAAAAGAAAAAAGAAAAAAGAAAAAAAGAAAACAAAAACAAAAACAAAAACAAAAGGACGTTGCTAATTTTAACTGTTCAGGAGAAGAGGGGAAATAAGGTCAGAGAATAACAAAGTCTATTTAGTGGCTGAAATGTCTTGTCTTATCATTATGAATACTTGGTTGTATATTACCAAATAGCTTTCACCTGCATCAATGGAGCACTAGATACTGCCTTAGCCACGGCCAGCATTTTAAAATGGAATTTTCAAATATCAGGATTTCTTACAAACACGTCTCTTTTTTTATTATTCTTTTTTTTTTTTTTAAATAGATTTCCTTATTCACAAAAAAACCTAAGCTGACAGCCCTACTGGCTATGACATTTCACATTGGTTGTCATGGTTAGTGGTTTTACAGAAGATCCAGGAAGAGGGGCTTAGTGTCTGTGAGCGTCAAACAGCTACAAACAGTAGGGTGTATGAATCTTAACAAAGTCATCATAACCAAGCATAACAAGTTCATGAAAAGAGGCTGCAGTCAGAAATGTCATCTTTCACACTTTCTGTTCATATCTGCAGTATCACAGAGGAGAGTTTCTTGTTATCATTTTTTTCCTGTTTCTGACTCTAATGAATAAAGAGGTTACATTAGAAATACATGCTCTTTTTTTTTTCCCGTTACCTGCCATTTTATAGTCTCACAATCCCAATTTATTATGTTTTTCAGAGGAAAAATAAAAAAGGTTTATCTTGGAAAAACAAAGAGAAAGGACATTTAAAAAAAAAAAAAAAGTGGTAGCAAATTTTCAGAAGTTGAATTCAAAAAGACTGAAAATATCGTGAAAAATAAATTCAGATTTGAAATAGAAATGTAATCATACCACTTAAAATATATGTCTCATCATTTGGTTGAGACATTGCAAATATAAGCCATAGTAAGTAAGTGTAACAGTTAGGCTGTTCTTTCACAAGAGTACTGCAGTATGCCCCAACATAAAAACTAAGACAGTCCACAAAGCTCAACCACTTGATTTCCTAAGTAACTGCCTTTTCTTTTAAAGACTTCAATTTGTTGGACCAGAAGGAAGTGGTAAGCCATAGGGCGATTGAAACCCACGAGCTGTCACCACAGTGGGAGCTGATGCATGGCCACTACAAAAACATAGAGAGTAAAGCAGAAAATGGGATAAACTGGGCAGATTGAGTACAAGATGCTTGTTCTTATTTGCCTGTGAATCATGCGAAATAGGTAATTTCATTGCGTGTGAAAAGAAGAAAAATAATGCTTAGGTGTAGCTTTCACGTATCCAAAGGACTGTGCAGCCATGAGCATGTAATTACCTCTTCACGTTCTTGGGAAATAATGTGATTGCATCTTAACTGCCCAGATGGGGCAGTTATTTCTGGTGACCACGGATTGCAGGCATTTAGAAGGTAAAAAAGGCATCTGAAATGATAACCATGCTGTGCTCAGTGGAGAACATTGGTGCCTTCTCTTCCTACAGCAATGCTTACTGACACTTCTTATCCAAGGAATAACCACAGAGCACACAAGCAAATTCTTCTGCATGCCTGCAGTGCACCAATATCCACTAGAAATTCATTCTGTGAAAACAGCAGTGAGCCCTCTAGAGTGGATGGCAAACTCTACTTTTCTCTTTGTGTGATACAGTAAAAAAAAATGGGTTTGTAAGGAGGAGACTTGACAGGTTAGATATATTAGGTCATAAAGCTAATCCCTTTGCCCAGTAGCTCTAGAAATGACTGCACTTTTATGAATGTCTGTAACTATGAAAAAACAGTGAAAGATAATAAATGCCGTGTTAGTCCTGATCAGTGACAGAAATTTATAACAGGCATTTCCAGGGCACTTACAGGCACTGCTAACACTTCTGCAGCAGAAGTGATGGAAATTTGGCAAATGCCGTGTATGACATGGAAAAGCTGTGCAGTTTTTCCTGTGCTAAATAGCTGTCTTGAAATTATGTAAACTTTCTTCAGTTAATAAATATGGATGAGGACAGTGATTTTTTTTTCATTTCTGGTGTGTCCAGGACTGTAGGACTGCCTCTGAACTGAATATCCATTTTTTTTCAAAGGTAGCCAGGACTTTTCTGCTTTACTTTAAAAAAAAAAAATAAAATCCCCATTTCTTTGAACTTCTGGCTTTTCTTTTCACAATCTCTCTGTCTATGAAGCAAGATTAAACTGCATAGCACAGAGAAGCCAAACTGAAAATCTTGATAATAACACCACTTTGTTATCAGGAGAGGTATCAATTTTATTTTTTTGCTGACAGCTAAAGAACCTCAAACAAGCACTAGGCATTTCTATCAGTATTCTGACATAACCAAGAATGATGTTTCTCTCCTTGGCCAGGTCTGACCTGTGAACATCATCTGGCCTCACCATCTGTTTCAGCAGCCTTGCAGCACTGAATAAAACCTAGATGCCTGAAGAAGTTACTGTTTCAGCTACTTCTTTTTCCCCAGGTGTAGGCACACACCTCAGAAATCAGGTCCTGAACTACTGCAGTACTAAGCTGGCATATTAAGACAAACCAAAATCACCAGACTGAAAATTGTCACGGCAAAGGATTTTCCCATTTCCATTGACATCTCTGGTATGGAAATACAACGCTTAATGTGCAATACTGTAATGCATGCCAGCAGCTTCTTTATAATTAACAAGCTTTTTTCATTTACACATGCTCTCTGCTCAGCCAGTGTTTCATGTCTTTCCTATGAAGATTTTATATTCTGCACAATGGCGGTTAAAATTAAAGAGAGGAGGAGGAAAAGGGAAAAGGGAAAAGGGGGAGAACAGAAGAAAATTAATTCATTTTGGCTCTACAGCCTTGTAACAACAACCCCATAGGCACTGCATCTTCAAACACACACTACATCCTAAAGCAAACAACTTTTACACAGCACCTGTATTATTTCATGCACTCTAAACTGTAAAGAAAGGTAAATATGTCTTCAATCAGAGGGGTCCCAGAAAATATTAAAGCCAATTTCTACTTAAGGTTCATTTGAGCGAGTGCCTTTGATCCAAGGACTAGGGTTTGATCCATGGCTCTGGTTTATTCAGCAACACGGGCACTGTATAATGTCTACCTTGATTTTCTGGGTGCCATGAAGTCCCAGTTGAAGGCTGCCCTTTATAAAATCTCCAGTCCTTCAGGTTACAGCTTGTTAAGCATGAAGACACTCACGTACACATAATGCTAAGATATCATTTTACAGCACAGAAGATCTTCTACTCTAGCACATGGCACAGGCACTCAGGCTAAGTTTATTCTCTCTTGTTCTGAGGCCATCTGGCACTAGTGAGGTCTATTATCATCCAAAAAAGGGTGCCCACATCCAAACGACATGTTGGGCATGGTGCCTGGCCCATGCTAATTCTCAAAGAATGTTCAGGAATTGTTTGGAAGAGGCCTGGGCTGACTGCCCAGGCAAAAACCATTCCAGGGACAGCTCTAGCAATTGAACAGGGTAGACAATGAAGCTAGTGCTTGGACCTGTCTTCTGGCACTGGCTAATTTCTAGTACAAGCAGAGCCTGCAATTGAAAGAAAGGCTGTTCTTTTCATGAAGCATATCTATCTGTCAAAGTGACATAAAGTATTTCATGTTCACTGTGTCTTTAGAGAAGTAAAAGCTTTTGGAATTCAAATCACAAACAATTTACTATATTCCAGGAACACCGTGCACAGGACATTCGAAAGTATGCTAATGAACCAACAAAGGAAATATCTGTAGTATCGTTCGCAAACAGTGGAAATGCATACTTACGTGAGTGTGTAAAATCTCTCACTGTACGTGCAGTGCACAGAGATCTGTGCAGTGGGCAGAGCTCTAGAGGGTCTCAGACAAGCCCAGGTATGAGGTGTGTGGAGAGGATCAGGTATGCACCAAACACACCGTAGAAAGCGCCCAGCTGAGTAATCTTTGACCAAATAGCTTTCAGGATGCTGGGCCATCACATCCATGGTGGTGAGCGCAGTTTTCACTCCTTGGTTTTCTCTTATTTTTGATGAGACCACTCACAAACAAAGAGAAAAAAAATCAACTAACAAACAGAACATGGAAGTTTAAACATTCTTGTTGCAAACTGTGCACTTTGTGGCCATTCTAAGCAAAGCAAGGAGAGGGGAAAAAAAATATATATCATTTTCTCCCACTTATCCAAGTTTAAATGCTAAGAAATTAGAATAAAAGTTTCTATAAACAAAAATTGTTTTTTTCAAATTCCAACAGGCATCACAACACAAGATGCATTTAAAAGCATTTCTTTCAATCCACTTTTTTAGAAAACAAATTGTGCTAGGAAAGTGCTAGATGCATTTCTTCTATAATAGCCACAGGCCTTCTGTAAAGTAATTTTCAGTGTAGTTGACTCTAACAGGTTCACTTATCAGCACACACACGTGCATCCACAGGACAGTCCTGCATGGCAACAGTAAATAGAAACTCAAGAGTATCGAGTGTCAGCATGCTGGTCCTGACACTGGCCTCAACTGCCTACAGCTGCTGCCAATCACGCCATATGGCTCTGGCTGTTTGTCAAGCTCCATCTTTGTAACTAAATTATTTATAAACAAATTTCTCTCTCTGACAATCAGAGACTTTCTTCTAACTTTCCAGCTGAAGCTATTCATGGTGAAGGCACAACAATGTTCCTAATACTATCACTATGGCTGCTGAAATCCCCCTGCTGCTTCCCTCTCTGCTATTTACAGAGATACAGTCAATCCCACTCTCAGCCTTGGGACCAACCAAATTCCTTTACAATATGTTGACAACGTGACAAAGTTATTTGCCCTATTAATGACAAATCTTCAATAAGTGGCACACATCTTTTGACATAAAGTGATCTCATCAATATGTCAGATTAGCTTGTCATAGTCTTCCTTTGGTAAATAGATTGCATTTATTGTTTGTCTTTTATTGTGGTATCTTCAGTGACTTTTCTTTCACTATTTATTCTAATGCTCTGCAAGTCACTCAGGTCATACTAACAAAAATGAAATTGCGATTTTTCCTGTTGTAGATACAGATATTACAACAAAGGTTAACAAAACCTCATGAGTTCACAAAGATAATCAGAGAATTAGAGAATTGTATGAGTCAGGAGGAATCTTTAAAGGTCTCCTGGTCCAACACCCCTGCAACGAACAGGGACACCTACAAGTAGATCAGGTTGCTGAGAGCCCTGTCCAGCCAGACCTTGAGTGTCTCCAGGGATGGGGCATCCACCACCACTCTGGGCAACCTGTTCCAGTGCCTCACCATCCTCACTGTAAAGGATTTTTTCCTTATATCCAACTTAAATCTACCCTCACTTAGCTTGAAACCATTTCCCCTTGTCCAATCAGAGTCTGTCCCCTTCTTTCTTGTCTTTTTCAAAAATGAAAATCATGAAAGTTCTTCACCATCCATCTTTCCTTGTCTGATTTTCAGGTATTTGTTTTAAGTGAAAGTCAGCAAAGAAGCTGATCCAATATTAAGGAAAAATACTGATTTTTTTTTATATATATATTTCAGTTTTGCACTAAATTAAATAACAGAATGAAGAGTTTTTAATTATAAAAACATTTTGTGTCACTGAATTTTCTGTAAGGAAAAACATACAAAATGCATTTTTATTTTATTTTTTTTATTGATAAGCTTGTTAACACAGAAGAATTTCAATGAGTAATATGCTACAACCCCATATTTGTATGCAAGTAGGCAGCGGTAAATACCACTGAATGAAAATCTACAGGAGTCTCAGAATACTACAACACTACACGCATCTGTCAAGAGCTTAAATAAACTGACTTTCTAAGGCTCCATTCATCTGCAGGTCTTAGTGAGTACGTGTTCCTCTGCCCCTAAAGCAGAAGTGGTCTTAGCAGATCATAAAAGTAAAGATATTTTTTCCTGTAATTGAAAACCGTGTAAGTAGATCCATGGATTTAATTCAAAGGACCTAACAAAATGAATATTCGGTAGAGAAACTTCAGCTGAAAACTACCTATTTGACAATGCTGTGAACAATAAAAAGAAAAATAGAAAGAAAAAAATGGACTGGAAGTTAGACTCTAAACAATTTTGCGGCCATGCATCCGCCCAGACTGGCTTGGAGATTTGCAAAGTAGCGCTGCAAGTATGCCTGGTATGGGTCAGCCCACCGTTACATTGCGTATCACGTGTGTGTATCACGTGAGATGCATCACGGGTCAGTCATCTGAGTCCATGTCTGTGGATGCTGCTTTCTAGTAAAACCGCAGGAAGAAATGCTGTTATAATTATGCCAGTTTTAAAAGAACTGAACTTTTTTCTTCTTTTTTTTTTTTCCCCACAGTTCTTTCAGATTTATGTTTTGCTGTCCTTGAAGAGTTGTGCGCCTATTATGACAGCTTCTGTGTTTGGGCTGTTCCAGTGTTCTATTTGAATTTGCATAATTCACAAGCCATGGCTGCCTGGCATTTGAGTTCATTTTTTCCCATAAGCAGCCCTCATCAACCCCATCAGAAGAAGGCCCTTTCTTACTTCCGCCACATCTCTGCAAATGGTTTCTCCTTTTTATACATGAACTCTTCTGATTTTCACAGAATCCTCATTATGTCTTTGTGCCATTTGCCTTCCTGCAAGCATCTATTTTTTGAGACTGCCAGAAACAGTCCTCACAATTCTGATCTCTCCTCTTAGTATTGTAGTCTTTCCTTATAAAAAATAATATAATAAATAAATTTTAAAAAACCACAAAACCGCCAAGCTGCACATAGCCCTAGGTGTCTGCACTGATTGACAGTGTAACAAACCTATCTGTCCTTCCATCTTTTTGGTACTTTCTTGCTTGCAGTTAGTTCCCTTCAGTTCTCTGCCCTCTACCTCTTCAGTGAGAGCTCAGATTTATGCACAAATCTATTCAACAGCCTGTGAAACTTGAACAGTAAACTCTTCAGGCTATGAACTATTTGCTTCTCTCACATTTGTCTATATTTGTTTTTGTAGAGTGCTAGGCACGTCTAAGTTTGAAATACTAAGTATGAGGGCCAATGCCATTAACTCCTTAGACCCCAAAGTTATGTGCAAGTTTAATGTTCAAGCTCCATATTCTCTACGACTCATGTTTCCCACTGTGCAAGAAGTATGGTGGAACCAGGGACTGGATTCATACCTCTCTTAATATAGGCATAATAAGCTTTTAAATGTCTGGGGGAATATGGCATATTGTAGCATAAATTCTTACAGTTTAAGCTACTTGAGAGATGCCAAACAAGAGCAATGTTTTGTACTGTTTTCAGATTCATTGCTGTGGATACACAGCGTCCAAGCTCACACTCTCCACACGCCCAGAACTTCCACAGAATGCTTTTGTCACTGTATGGACACAAGGAGAGTCTGCAGAGAAAACTGCTATAGGAAAGCTAACTTGGGAGCTGAATTTGTCCCTAGCAGAATCACAGAGGTTTTGTTGGATTGTTATAGTAATTTCTTAACAGTTTACCACACATAAAAAATATTTATGCTACCAATACTGCAATAATGCTTGGTAATTTAAAAGTAAAAATATGTCACAACAGCAGAATACCTACAGTTGCGTATGTTATACACATTATTAATCCCTCACCCTTCGAGTTAATGTGAGACACAGTACTCATTTAGGAAGAGCTCTCAGTAGGAGCCTCTGAAGTGTGCAGCATGCCAGGATTTCCCTGCCAAACCTGGCTCTGTGGAAGCACTGGCATCTCTTGATCTCATCAGTTATGGACTGAGACACCCCTATCTGCACTGCATCCCAGAACCTTCCACTGCTCCAGTAGTTCTCTTCTCCTTGGATCTACCTTGCACAAATCTTCATTCACTCATCCCTGACAAAACTACATATCAAATATCCCTTTCTTGTTCCTCTCTCCCGAGTCCCTCAGTCATTTGCACATCATCCCTTTCTCCTTTCATTGTTACTCTTTTTCACTTATAAATAGACGACTTTCTGTATCTGACCTCTGGTTTGCACAGTTTTCTCCACCCTATGGCTCAGGGGAGAATATTTTGGTCTTTCTGGTTTTGCAGTTCTCCCAAGAATGTAATTTCCTTGGGGAAAGGAAGAAGAAAAAGGAAAAAAAGAAACAAAATCTTCCCCTTTCATATCAAAATCATTCACCCACTTCTAAGTTTAGTTTCTCTTAGCAGAAGCTATCCTGTAATTAAAACATTGGGAGATGAGAATATTACAGAGCTTTCCAGTTCAAGTAAACATTATTGTTTAACGTGATAATCTTGTGTCTGCCAGTGTAGTAAACTGACTGGTTGAAAAACACTTAGGACCTTCCAGACTAAGGCTCACAGTGAGCACTTTACACCCTTTCACAGGTAGTATTTGCAACTCAGCCAAGACAACTGATAGATTACGATTGACCCATGTTGATGAGGATTAAATGATGATTCCTACCAGCAGATTATTTAACTTTCACAGCACTGAGCTACCCTCCAATAGGGGTTCTGTACACTTCCTTGGAAACTCTTCATTCACACTTACACTAAACATCAAGCAACAGCATCTTTGCATAACTGAGACATGAGAACTTCCTAGCTACACTTGCTACTCAAACTTCTCAGTTTGAGTAGCAATCCTAATCTGGGAAAAAGTGTTCGTACCGTTATATAGCATGTTCAGTATAACCAGTTCCAGCATCCACAATTACACATGCATTTTTGCTCATGTGAGACATCTTATGACCAGTCATCCCAGCCCTTACTCACTTCCATTTCACAAGCACGGCCTTCCAGCCCCAACCCCAACCTTAAATACAGCACCAGCAAAAGTGAGGGAGCTATGAACAACACTAGAACCTGGGGAAAGATAGCACCTTTTAGACAGTTTTTATGCCAGCTCAGATGCAAAAAGGAACTACCCCCAGATGTAGAAAAAATCCAAAACTTTTTTCATATGATATACATCTCTGACAGAACTAAAGAGGCTTTTTTGTTTGTTTGTTTGTTTCACATACAGTACACAAGGGAGTAAGTTATATTTTGTTTTCAATCTACCTATTCTAGAGTTTTTATGATTCTAGGATTTTATTTTAGCTTGACAATTGAAGTCAAACAGCTGATCTTTCTGCCAAATAGAATGAAGAGAACAACCTCACGGATATGAACTAACTTCGCGGGACAGAGTCCAAGCAGCTATTAACAGGTTTATCAGCATGGCACTTTCAAACACTTTATATTTCATCTACCTTACCATGCAGGACCTTATCTGTTTTAGCTGGGTGCCTCATCTCCCATCTCTAAGTTTTCTCTTTCTTCAGAATGAGTTTGTTTCTCTCATTCTTGGACTGAACATCAAGTCTTAGGAGAGGTGGTGGGAGAAGTAGTTTGTATATCTTCATATAAAACTTCTGGAGATAGGAGCATAGGGGTGTGCATTCCTCTAACAGAGGGAGGGTGATTGTAAGACACTGGCTGCTTTTTACTTGGATTTCTGCAGATAATCAATTTTGTGCTTTGCTTTCTGTGCAGGTGAAACATTTTTAGCTAATCAGGGTCATGACAGTCACCCAGTATTGCATGAATCTGATGCACAGAGTAGAACTTCAGTGGGAGCTTCCAAAAAGTAAGCTAGCTCTTCACCCTAAGAGAGCCTCTCCCTTGCTTTCATCAGTGTGCCCTGCAGCATGCCAGGAAGGAAGCATACTCTCCCACATTCATTCCTCCTGTGTGTATGCATAGCCTGCACTGACAGCCATCAGTGCCTTTTACAAACTCTTATCACATGTTCGGGGATAAAGGACTAGCCTTCTAGATCCAAGAAGTAATAGCACACTGCTCGGATTTTGAAATCCAGTGTCTTCTGCATATTCTCTTCTCCTGAAAATAAGTTGTCAGGTTTAAAAAAAAAAAAATTATGCATAAATAGCATATCAGAAGAGGACATTACATGCTCAGCCAACATGCACTAAAAACTCAGTCAATCCACCAACCAGTATGTTCCCACATCACATAAACTTGCTGCCGCTTGCCTGTATAAGATTATTTTCAGTGAAGCTATCCAAGGTCAGCTTGCACAGAAGAGATGTATTACACATGCTTGCACGATTACTCCTTGAACCACAACTAACACTAAAGAAAGTTGAGCTAAATATTGGTTAACATCTCCAGGTCCTCTTCCTCCACATGCCATGAATGGCTGCAGCCAGTGAGAAGGGACTGCCCTTTCTGGCTCAGCAAACTTTTACCTGTTCTCCAGGGAGCTGTGTGCACACTGCAAAATCATGCCAGTCTACAACCCAGCCTAAAACGAGAGCAGCTCCTGGGCAGCTGCCTGCAAAGACTGCAAAGTACCCAATCAATTTGCTAGGTATGCATGGGAAATTTCAGGTGGAACCAGTGAGAATAAGAGAAAGTGCCTGGAGGTGCAGGGTGGTTAGGCTCTATTGTCCTGGGTGCATTCAGTGACTCAAACTGTACACTGGAATGCAGTTTTATCACCACACAGAAGAAACAAACCTCTGTGGTTTTTTTTTTATATTAACAAAAATTGTTGTCTCTTTCAGCACAGCAGCATCTCAGCACAGTAATGGCATTCTGTGAGTTCAGGCTTACTTGCCTTCAGTTCGTCTTCCCCATATTTTCTCCATACTAGCCTTCTGGTATTGACTCCAGTCTCTCCCCACACACAAGTACTATACAACTCAGTTATTCACAAAGTAGCATGACAGCTGTTTTTCCTCATGCTTGGTGTTAATGCTAAGTCTTTGGGAAGGTGGGAGGAGGAGCAGTGCATTTTGCAAGCTAAGGACAGAGGCTTTGAATCAGAAAATCAATTCCACGCGTGGTAGGGCAACACGAGAGAGAAGAGAATTTTGTGTAGCACCTTGGTCTGTCAGCCACCTATTAGCTCAGGAAAACTCAGAACAAAGGCAAACAGCAAAAGCAAAGAAGAAACTTCTGGAAACTGCAAAAACTGATTCTGCAGAGGCTCTGGGAACAGTTAACTTCATAGTCTTGCCTGCAAGCTTGAAGATCCTTACTCCTTCTAAAGAGAAAATATATATAAAAAGAACATGAAGACTCTATGGTGTCATATGAAGTATGAGCTGGAGTATTCTCAATTAAAAGGTTGGAATTGTTAAAGGCTTGTGGTCTGCACTGATGTGCCACAGTTTTCTTAAACTGCAGAGTTTGTAATTATGAGTTTAAACTCTTGAGCAAAGAACTCAGATATACCAGAAAGCTAAAAAGCACTGTAGAAAACACCATAGGTTTTCACTAGCAGTACACTGGATTCTGAAATGTAGTCAATTCAAGACCAGGCTGGATGAGGACCTTGGCAGCCCAGGGCACGGTGTTTGAACCAGGTGGTTTTTGAGGTCCCTTCCAACCTAAGCCATTCTATGACTACAGAATTATTTGCACAGGTGAGTGGATTCCAGGCATTCCTTCTTCCCAGCTCTGAAGTGCAAAAAGAAGACAGCTGGGGAGTAACCAGTGCTTGGTGGGACAGTGCTCAAAGATAAAATGTGAGCTATTCTGCAAAACTCTGTCTATGTGGACAGCTGAACTATGCAAAACTAACATATCACACTCCTATCAGAATTAAAATTACTGCAAACTGTATATGTCTCACTATAAAACATTTCAGATGACTCATTTATTGCTTTTTTAGGCTTCCTAAAGCTAGAGCTGCTTTCTACAAAGGAACAACAGAAGAACCACTGCGCAGAGCAATTAAGATAAGGCAGGATATTTCCTGTCAAAGATAGCATAGCCGTTGCAGTTGGGAGCAGACATACAAGATCTTTCTGTAGCTAGTTTCTGTACTTTATGACAAAGAGATTTCCTTTGGTTTCACTACTTTCTTTTTTAAGTTCATGCTTCTTTGTTCCCATGTCTAATGTAAATTCAGAGATTCCTACGTGTGTCTACACATACAA
The DNA here is from genome assembly GCA_030625065.1 of Alectoris magna. Taxonomy (NCBI): domain Eukaryota; kingdom Metazoa; phylum Chordata; class Aves; order Galliformes; family Phasianidae; genus Alectoris; species Alectoris magna. The sequence goes on along the minus strand of CM060562.1, from coordinate 79,988,639 downwards.
TTCTATTCTTTATAGTCCTTCTTCACAGTGCTAGTTTTTAAAGTTTTTTAAAGGATTATAGGCTCAGCTGAATCCATCAGATGATATCTCATAGGTACAGACAGAAAAGAGAGCAGAACTTCATATCTGAAGTGCAATTCTTCTCCATGCAAACCGTACCATCTCAGTTTCAGCAACATCCAGTTGTATTAAAAGAATCTCATTCATTTTCAGACACAATTTATTCTTCTTCTTGCAACAAACAGATTAAAATTTGTTAGTACCTTCTTCACGTCACCTCTGTTCTGACAACAGATCATTAGACAGCCCACTAGACTGGAAGACTGGAAGAAGCCTTACTGTGGATGATAGAATATTTGCTTTCTTCTCTGTCAGTTTCTACTTTGAAATGTATTTTTCTCTATAGCGGTTTATACATGAGTTTTGTGCACTCTGTATGGGTCTATCCTCTTGTTTTTCATTGTTGTTTTTCACTTGTCTGTATTGAAACAAAATTTGGCGGATGCCTTGTCCTTGGAGACACTCAAGGCCAAGCTGGACAGGGATCTGGGCAACCAGTTTTAGCTGCAGGCGTCCTTGTTCATTGCAGAGGACTAGACTAGATCATCTGTAAAAGTCCATTCCAGCTCAAACAATTCTCTAATTTTATGAAATTTCCTCATAGCCGTTTTTGGAAAAGAGCAGGGAAAAAATTTCATGACCTAATTCAAAGCATTCCTGGGGCATGAAATGCTGCATGCCCAGAAGGGAGGCCACACTTGAAGGAAAGAGGGAAGATGTATTCCTCCCAGGTCTAACCAGGTTGCCACAGACAACCAGAAGGTGGCCCAGGAATGGATGTAAGTAGGACCAAAAATCCCACAGCCAGGCACAGGCCTCTCAGAAAAACAGCTGGGATCCTTCTGGGTGAGTCTCCATCCCAGATAGAACAGCAGTCACAATACAAACCATTAAAATGGATCACCTGGGGATTTACAGACTGAATCCAGTTTGCAGAATGACTCGCTCAGACCTTTATGCCTTTTCTTCATGGTCTCACCATTTCTTAGCAAGTTTTCTTCCATGAAGGAAGTCAGTGCTTGCCTTGCTGGGAGGAAATGGCAAAGGGTGAATAACTCAACACATGAGTTAAAGAAGGACCCCAAACTTGGGTCTGCTGGCTCTCAGACCCGAATATGTGGACAGCTCCAGTTTCACGCAGCAATGCCCCCAGCTGTGTGTTCACCTCCCCCAGGAGGTGACAAAAACGAAAATGAATAACACGAATTCCAAAATGATTCACAATTAAGTGTTTCGTTCATTCTGAAAAAAAAACAAAAAAACGAAAAAAAAAACACAGAGTTTTCAGAGCTTCTTTTCCCATGGCAAGAGGGAGAAGAGGTATTGCACCTTTCTCTTCCAATTCAGGGTGGAATTAAGCATTGGAACATTTCCCCAGAAACAGAACGCATGGGATTTTTATTTTCAACTCTGTTTCTCTATTTGCAGGTGAGAAAGAAGGTGAGAACAGGGCAGAAGGCAGAGATGGTGATGGAAACTGGAAAATAACTGAAAAGAATGGGGTTAGCACTGGGCATCCAGTCTGAACTATGGAAATTCAGATGAACTCTTAGAGACTAAAACGTTACAGATGTGTAAAACATATGCAATTACACAAGCAGAAAAGGCCTTTTGCTAGATTTTTTCCTTTTTTTCCTATCAGCATCAAAAAATGTGAGTTTTTCCCCTTGTCAGAGGCCTGAACTCCTGTTGTGATGAGCATTCTGCAGTGCAGTTCTGAAAAAGTTCCTTTTTTGTCACTGGCCCCATTACCTAATATTTTGCAGCCCTGCCCAATAAAGATTTATTCATCTCATATGTTCCTGGTTGTGACCTTATGTTCAGCCATTGTTGGACCGCTTTGTGCTCCATAGCTCTCATCTCAGCATTCCCAATCTGGGAAGTGCTGTGCCTGGGAAGACCAGCCTGGGAGCCAGGGTGGGCAGTAAATCCAGCCTTGAAGGCTGAGCCTTCCTAAATCAAGCACTCAGCCTCATATGTTTTGTTACTGCACTAATACCGCCCTTAGGAAAACCATGAATAAGCATCCAATATATTTCCAATATGTCACTTAGCTGACGCATGTTTTGCTTAGAGTCAGTTTAAATATTGCTTAACTTTCTTTTGAATCCCCTTTCCCTACGTTTACGATGAATGTCTCCGAGTTAATTTTCGTACTGCAAATAGGAGCCCACCATGAGGGCTTCTATGACTGAAGTCAGTGCTGCGCTTACCTCTCCAGCCCCCTGGAAATAAGTCCAGACTTATTTCACACATCAGTTTTCCACAGTCAAATCCTATCCTTCCACAAGCAGCTGTGTAATTCAGAAAAGTGAGTCCAAAGTTTTCTTTCAGACTATTACCCTCCTTTGCTACTGCTTGCTGGCCAGAAGTTGATGGTTTCTAGAACAGACCAAGAAAAAGTGAGAATCCCAAATCCCAAAACATGCTTCTCCTACTGCCTTCAGTATTCTTTCCCTCACTTCTACTCCTCAGCCCCAGTAATACACTTCCCTCCTGGTGAAACCCCATGGCAATTCCTGTGCTGAGAAATAATAGTAGTGTCACTTTTTCTGCTCAAAGGAGCTCTGAATGACAGAGGAGGGGTTCCTGTAAGTAGTGGGGAAGTTAAAAAAAAAAAATCACTGCTGCTGAGGCAACGTTTCAGAGCTGTGCACCTTTTAATAGTTATTTAACAATGATCAGGAGAACTTTGACCTTAATTACAAATAAATTCTCCCACTCATTCTTCTGACAGAGAAGGTTGAATTCTGACAGATTAACTGCCCTTTGCTACTCCTGCAGTTACTTATGTCTGATTTATCACTATCTGTCACGCTTTGTTCATATACTTAGTCAACAAAGTGACCTGGGCTTTAACCAGGAAAGGTGAGATACTTAGATGATAAAAAATAATGAAGGATATTTTTAGGACATTCTGGTGAACTCAGCTCTTGAACATTTTATCTTGTATTTATTAAGAGTTCATCTGATGGAATCCACTCATCTTCATTAATCAGTTTGATGACTGTGATATTTCTCCATATATTTTCATATGTATCATCCATAATGAGAATTAAGATACCAGTTATAAAAATAATGAGTTTGATGGTGAGGACTAATCTTTTTTTTTTTTAAATCAGAGTTTTGTTTACTCTGGACTTTTCAAGGGACCTTTCGCTCTCGGCTTAGGTAACAGAAAGTTGTGGCTGATGTGCTGCTGGTATGTGAAAAATACTTTTCACTGCTTTCAGGATTGCATTGAAAATAGAATCACTGTGTTTCTTCGAGAAGAAAAAGTTCACTATGACACTGAGCTTTTCCTTTAGTTTTTCCCAGTGAGAGAGAAATCAGCTGTGTCTGACCTAGAAACCTCAGGCCTCATTTTGAATAACTACAGAAAAACAGTTTTTAACAGGATTGCATTTCACTGTTCTAGACAAATGTGAATTCCTTTCTCTTCACATGGATTTCTCTAAACAGGGAAATCCAGTTCCCTTTGGATTCTTCCCCTCTGAGTAAAGGATGAGACTGAATCATCCATTTGTTTGTCTTTGATGACGAATATTACTCTCCACTTCCAAACAATGTCGGCAACAAAAACAGGGCATCTGGAGCTCAGTTCAGTTATGCTTACACCCTTCCAAAACATTACATAGAAAATATGCCTATGCCTAACTTTAAACAACTGAAGAACTCCACTGGCCTTAGCTTGAATATTTCTAACATGAACATTAGCTGGATTAAGATCATCATACTTATTAAAGCTGTGCCCCATTTGCAATAGTAATTTGGCACTGGTGCAGCTCTGCCGCTCCTGTCAGTGAAACAAGTTTAATAATTTATTAGTTTGGACATTCTCTTCTGGGAGCACTGTGGCACTCCTAAGTCAACCACTCAGGTTTCAGGCTCTACTTTCATGCAGGTGGGCGTCTTTGGCTGGGCCATGTGTCACAATCCCTCTGCAGAGAGCACTGCTATGCCACTTCCCTGTCAGACTTGCCTTTGGCAGCTGATAGTTCCACTTGTTTGCCTGTGAGAGCAAAACGCACCTTGTGATGGGAACTGTTTGAAAGCAAAGGCCACACTGCAGCAAGAGACAGCCCAGCCTGGAATCCTAAGTCTTCTTCATTCAGTGCTAAAAGTATTGCCTTGTCTGAAGCAGTGATATAAGCACAATGCTGCAACTCCTATTCACCTATCCAAACTAAAGGCAAACAATTCTGCAGCAGCCTGCAAAAATCTGCACACAGAAAATCTGAATATTCATGTACTGCAGTTACGGTTATCGAGTTCTCCTTGCCATCTTTTGTTCTGCTCTGCGGTGATATAGGAGTTCTGTTGAGCCAGGCTTCTCTTACAATAGGCAGGATGAAATTGTTTCCTTGGTTAGACAGCTCACCCTTGAGGTATGCTCAAAAATATCCTTTTTTTTTTTTTTTTTTTTTTTTTTTCTCCACATCTATACTGCAGTTTCCAATTAGAGAGGCAATATAAGCAGCAAGAAGCAGCAGGGGAGGGAATAAGATGTTCTTTCTGTTCAGACTGAAAATCCTATGCTGACAAAAAAGAGTTAGGATTCGGCAACTTGTAAAGTCTCTTTGCTTTTATTATGCATTCATGTGAGAGAATTCACATATACGTGCACTCCTTTCCTGGAGGGCTGGAACTGCTGCCCTCAGAACTTGAACTATTCAGAGAGCTGGAAACATTTGTCTGGTCCTCTGCAGTAACACTTTTATGGGGAAAAGCTTTTTTCTCCCAAGAATATTCTCATTTGGAAATGCGAGACAGCCTCCTCTCCATCTGATAGTGGTTTTCCATTAAATTCTGTCTGGGCAAAATAACTAAGCAAATCCCACTGCTATTTCTACTTGCTGCTGAATGTTTATTTTTTGAAATCATTGCTAATGCAATATGAGATGAGAAAAAAAAAATAGTTTTATAATTGGGAACAACATAAATGCGCTGTAAGAAATTATTTCCAAGTTGCTGTTCCTCATCAGCAAAGTCTGTGGTGGTCTGACAGTTATGAGGCATCACCAAGCAATGCACAACTCAGGTTAGATAATCCAGAAAAGCTCTGTCTCAGCTGGGATCCTGAACAAATCTTTCGGAACGTCCCCAGAAATATTCCCTTCCACTTGGCTTTTTTCAAGAATACAGTGCTGACTTGATTATTTTCAGGTGTGACATATTCTACTACATGTGCTTATGCTTGCTACAGATCGCAACACTTCAATAAAATATTGTTGTTTACCTGGGACTAGGGAGGCTGGGCAGTATCTGGCTCAGTCCAGACTGAAGGCTGAAGCAGGTTTGTGCTAAGTTTGAGCTCTTTGTGCCACCTTTTCACTCTCTGAATTTTTCCTTCAGTTTTGGCTTTGTAGCCTCAAAATAACTTCAGTCAAAATAGCTGAGCCTTGCCAGGTTTCAGGTCAAAAGTATGTCAAAGTACAGTTTTACATGATTTCCACTCAACAATAAATCCCTCCCTGCATCTGATACTCAGCCTAAGCTCACTTGAAATGTATTAGGTTTTTCAGTGAATATTTCACACAACTGCTCTGAAGAAAGTTGAAATATTGTACTCCTCTCAGAAGGCTTTATCCAAATCCCAGCTAATTTGACTACCAGGAGCAGCGGATCAAGGAAAAGATTTGTTGATCTGGAGAATCAGATTCTGAAACCATACACACAGGATGGGCCAGACAGAACAATAAAACCACATAGTAGTGATTTCTTTTTTCACTTACTTATTGAGGGCAAAGTTCCTGGCAGATATCTCATGAATCACATTTCTTCTTTTACAAACATTAATACAATGGACACCATTTTAGAGTCACAGCAACAAGCACTCTATTGAGACTGTTTAAAATAGTCAATTCTGCACCTTCAAAGTGCAAAGTCAATCCCAAAAGAGGGTTGAAACCTCCAGATGCTATCTGCTCATCTGCAACCAAGTATTCTGTCAGTGTCTGGACAAATAGCAGCGTACAGCTTACCTCGCCATTATATATATCCAATTCTCAAAACTCAAGCTACCAATCCTGCTCTAGCTATGAGGTATAAAAGTAAGGGTATTTCTGAACTGTCTTGATTTACTCACAACAGAGACTTAGGCACCTTAGAGTCTCAGCACCACAGCTCAGCTGCCACCTACCTTCAGATATGTCCAAAGCCCCTTCTTTTATGTCATGTTTCATGAAGAAAAGAAGAAATCAGATCATTTCTTTTCCTTTTCCCTTCCTTCATTTCCTTACCTTTTTTCTTCATATCTATTATTCAAAGGCCATGAAGAATAGCTCAATACTACCAGCTATTATTTTCCCTCTATTTGATAAGATACCTGTACTACAATGTTTTTATATATCATGAACAACAGATTTAAAAATTTGAAGAAATTGAATTGAAAACATTGCAAAACAGAAAACAAACTTTGCAACAGTCCATGTAAAATAATACCTCATGCTGCAAGCTCCCTTAAAGTCTATCTGCATGCTTAATCACTGGAGAAAAGAATGTCCTTCAAGGAAGAGGAAATTCAAGGTTTCCTATCACCCATTGTATTCTACAGGAAGATGGACACACCTGACAGCAACCAGATGGGAATTGCTGTGTTCTGTTCAGCTGCAGAGGACAATTTCCTGATCCTTACAGGCTTAACAAACAAGAAAGCTTGTTACACCGGTTGAAAGTGAGGCCCTGAAGGTCAGTTCTGCAGAACCACAAACATGCCACCAAGAAGAAAGTGTTATTAACCTCCATTAGGACCGGGTTATCCTGGCAGGTTTTGTTACTCAACTTTTCCAAATGTATGTTAGAAATGGGCAGACTCTGAGAAATACCACCCGAGTCCTGTTCTCTCTCTTTTTCTTTTTTCTTTAATGGTCAGTCAGATTGGTGTCCTGGAGAGAGAAAAAAAAATGCTCCATGACGACATCACTTTCAAACTTAATTTTTCACAGTACTTCTGTCCCAGAAGTACTTGGGACACTCATTTTTTTCCAGTCTTTCTCTAACTCTTGTTATCACTGCTGCTGACTCATCTCCTGATGCTAAAGGAAAAACAGTTTTATGGGAACACGAAGAGGTCACCACTGAATTAACTTTGACTGTTATAAATCGCTCTGCAAATCATTCTCCACACTGCTGTGAGACAGATTTTCATAATTTCTAGGTCAAAGCTCACACTGCAGGGCAAGAGGATGCTCAGAGTAGTGGAGAAGAGTGCAGGCTTACTTCTTGGGTGCAAAGACCACCTCTCACACAGCTGCAGCTGATTCCACAGCAATCTCATTCAGCTTTCCCCAGGGAGAAAAAATGTCTCTCTAACATCCCCTATAAATTCTTATGAGATGCCGTAAATCAGAACTGATTCCTCAAAAAGCTTCTGGAAAATATAAAAGCTCTACTCTTTCATTTCTGTACCTCTAAGATTTACACTGGGGTTCTTGTTGGTTGTCTTTTTTTTTTTCTTTTTTCTTTCTTTTTTTTTTTTTTTTTTGTAAAGAAATAAATAAAACTTTGAAATATTTTTTCCTCCTCCATAAAATCCTTTGTGCTTTTCACACATCTATGTTCACCAGTATACTTGAGGACAAGCTAAGCAACCCAAACAGACCACAATTTTAATGAATTTCACCTGAGCTTGCTGACAACGAATCTTTCACCTAGAGAATAAGAAATGAACAGTTTTAGCAGAAGGCATTTGTAAACACCTCTTGGAAAAAAAAGAAAAGAAAACACCTTAGACATTAATGCTGTCTACAAGTACTTCACTCTACATATTTATAATATGTAATTTATAATTTATAAAACATTGTGTGCAAATACATTCCATTAATCAATCAGGTTTTGTGCCTGTTCCATTTTCAGAGGCAGAACATTGCGTGATGAGAATTTAAATAGCCTATGCAGCTGAATGTAGCATTGACCAGTGACAAATCTTTAAGAGTTTCTGCTTTATTCAAGAATTTTCAAGATTATTAAAATGTGCGTCTGTGTTAAGATGGAAGAGATAGGTCAGCAAAAGACATAAAACTGAAAAATCACTTCTGGCTTTTAGGAACTACTCCCAAATAGTTTTCTCACCAAGATCTACACTGTACAAGCCACAAGGCATGTGTGAGCTAGCAGAATGTTTAGTTATTGCTTTTCCGGTGAAATTAAGGAGAATCTTATTGCCTGCTTGTTAAAATGACTCTTAAATTATTTCCAGGCAAAGCGACAGTCTAAGTAAAAGAATGTATGCTTCCTCCTGTTCTGAAACAGGTTTTCCTTGCAGTTCTCACACTCATCAGACAAGATACCCAATAACAAGGCTGAGCAACGTGTTCACTGTACTGTTGCACTAAAAGGGCACTGTGCCAACAAGGACAAAGGCTGTTGCACCTGCACATTGTACATGAGACCATCTTGTGGCAAATGTACCAGTTTCACATCACCCATTACATTAATACCTTCAAGCAAGTAAGGCTGAGGCAGGCTGCTCATGTTTGGTGTCCTCATGGACACCAGGCTTGCAGGTTTCAGGCAGGAGGTGGTTGCTAACCACTTACCATTACCACAGAGAAGGTTGTCATGGACAGAGAAGAAGCCAACTTTGGTTGCTAAAATAGTGGTGATAAAATACTGCTAATGTCCGATAATCCCTACGTCAACGGTGGACTTCACAATTGAATAAACATCCTTCTAAGTACTGCAGTTTGATTTGATTTGCTTTGTAAGCACGTACCTTCTTTATCCCTTCACATGGAAACAGCTTTCATAGGAAATTTAAGATACACAGAAGAGAAAGTTCAGTATAGACATGTGGTGTTCATCAAGGAGAACTTTCAAATCAGCAGGAGTTTTCCTTCACAGATTTGGGAATCATCACCATTATTATCTACTCATTTGGATCACTCCAGCACCCATGGTTGAAAGCCAGCAACTACCTTGCCTGACAGTTAGACCAACAAAACTTTCAGGACTTGAGTTTCCAGAGAATGATACAATCAAGGGACAAAATAATAGTCAAATGATGAGTGCTTGCTTATTTGTATTACCAGGCCTGAGTCCTGAGCTTGTTATTCAGTGCTATTAATGTGAAAAATCATCATAGCAATCAATCACAGTCAAAAAGTTTCCTTGTGATGCCAGCAAGAGTTGCTGTTGGCCACTCATTGTATGGAAGCATATGTTACACTCACCCTCTTCCATGAGGTGGGCACACATTTGCCTATTTACATTTTCTAGTGATAAACAGCTGCTTCTTTAAGCTTGGATGGTTTGTTTTGAATCTAGTAAGGATAGCATTAGATAGCATCTCTGCAAGAGGTCACTGTGCCTCTTGTGTCTTATTTGTAGAAAACACAAAGAAAAACGGCTGCTTTTTCTCATAGGTAATGTTACATGGGATTATCATATATTCTGGAAAGAATTTATAGCGTCACTGGCTCATAATTTTACTTCAGAGCACCTTTAGTTGTAATGGAAAAGAATAATTGTCCTTCTTATAAATGGATCTACCCCTGCTGATTTCTTCTGAAGCCTTTTTCTGCCTTGCCTGATGTTTTGGTTTAATTTTCTTGTTCCTTTTTTTCTGGCTGTGCTAGCTCCTGCCAGTTTTCTACTAGCTACTTTAAGTGCTCATACTCCTCAAAAGCTATACCTACTCTGTTTCTATTACATACAAATGTAGTTCGCACACAGTGTATATATACATGAATCTGGTAGAGGTTTTATATGGTGCAGTCAGCCATGGAATGCAGTTTGCAGTATGGGACATCTCAGAGGCCACTACAGAAATGGGGACATATTCTAGACAGCAGTTTCACTTGTTAGCAAGAGAGAAGCTTCCCATGGTTTTTCTGTATGAAACAAGTCATCTGGATGTGCCAGATGAAATACTGGCTCTGCCAGGAGGGCACTTGTTGCAGAGCTACAATTTCTCCATTTATCTCCTCACACAAAAGCTTTGCCCCTAAACTTACAGAATGTCATTTCAGGACATGGTGAACCCCTTTTCCCCAAGCCCAGGGAATGTCTTCTCTTCTTACATTACCAAGGCAATCCTTATGCTTGGAACAGTTTTCCTTTGTAGCACAACAGTAAGCCTCTATCCAAAGCTCCTTCAAAAGGCACCTACTCTATATGTATCCTGCACAGTATCCTGACTTCTAATCCAGAGGTCCCTGTCATAGAAATGTCTCTGAAGGTCATTCACAAAGGAAATTGCCAAGAGACTGCTCCTTCCAACTATCAAGAAACGTAAGATTCTTTTCTCCACCTCTGAGGGTTTTTCCTAGGCAACATGCTGAAGTTTGCTCTCAGCACAGTTAAACTTTGACCTAAAGCAGATTCAAGAAGTCCAAAGAAACTGAATTTGAAAATATAATAAAAGCTCCATACCTGCCTGGGGATTTCACAGAATACCCGCAGAAGATACTGCAAAAGTGTTCAAGTCTGATTTCTGCCATATCGTTCTCTCAATTTCCATTTATCTCACTCTGCTGCACTCATCATCCCGTAGGGATTCTCTTTGTGATATTACCTTAATATTAATTTTACAAGCTAATTTGGTAATGTGTGAGCATAGGAAAGATCCAAAAATCTGAACAGCTTTTGTTGCTTTTGGCTGCAAAATGGTATTCTGTTATCCTTATATCATACAGCTATACTGGATTCCTGTAGGAATTAGACTTTAAAGAAGCTTTGATATCAATGCATTTCCATTACAGATTTTTTGAGTATTTCCGAGCCCTTGTACATTACGCTAATAACTTATACTGTCTATCTGGTCATGAAGACTTTAACCCAGAATGTCAGTACCAGAGAACCTCATTAGGATTAATAGCACCACACATAATACCAGACATAGTCTCTTCTCTCTTTCAAGTTTTGATAGCTAAAAGATACAAGCAAAGTGACTGTGGCATGTCCCCAGGCATATGGGTGCCCCTTGTCTAGCTACTTTGCTAATGAATTGGATGAAAAATGGCAAAATAATCAGTCCGAGTTTAGGTTTCTATTCAAGCAATGTTCACTCCTGCAGAGACAAGTTTTTCCCCATGTCAGTAGTTGCTTGCCTCTTTGGAAGAAAATTCAAAACCTTTTTTCAGCATCTGAAATGAATTAACTCTGTGACTGAGCTGCTGCGGGATGTAATGCGTAATGTCTCTGTAGTTGTTCAGCAGTGTTCTCAACAACCTTCACACCATGTGTACGCTTCTATGTCGGCAGGAAACTAAACCACTGATCATAGAAAAGTAATTGCCATATACAGTCCAGCAGAGCAACATACACTTTCATCAGTTGATGTTTATATGGATCCCTCTCCATTCTTTCTGTCAGATTACAAGGCAGAAGAATCAAACCTGGATATTCTGGGGATGTGAACTTAGGAGCTTGGGGCTGTTTTGAAAATCCAGCAAGTCTGAAAAACTTTTACGCATCTGCTCTCTCTCATAGTGGAGCCATGGTTCAGTATGTCAATGCAGATTGGGGCTTGATCACGGATTGCAACAGTGTTAGTGGTTCTGGACACGATGCTTAAATTTCCAATCTTTTTGCTCCCTTACTCCATGCTGAGTATTCAGATTGCCTACTTCAGATTGTTTTTCAAGATTAATTGATAATGATTTCTACCATGTTCAGCTATTGCAGTGGTAAAGCATGAAGATTGTTAAAAAAAAAAAAAAAGAGAGAGAGAGAGAGAGAGAAAGAAAGATTTTTTTTTTTGTATTTCAACTGCAAGTAAATTAAATAAAATCAAACCTTTAGTTCAGAGGTGACCACAGCGTCTATACTGAAAAGGCAATAATATCTTCATGAAAAAAGAAACACGACTGATCTTATTAGAGTGTCCACCATTGCTAGCCCTTTCAACTTCATCGTGGATTTTAATGTTGTGCTCTAGAAGGAACAGCATCCTATGGTGAAGGCTTTAACCACAAGTAACTCTACTAAAAATTCTGATACTGATACACCGCATGTCATTAAAAGCACATGTCAAAAGAGAAATTATTGGATTATTCCTTTCAGATAAATTGTAATGCTGCAGTTTCTTGAAAAATGTCTGTGTTTGGCTAGTCTCATATTCCCCTTTTCAAGGCTGGACATGTTATTTCTCCAGATTCTGTAAGGATTTCTTTTTTTTTTTCCCAAATGTCACGAGAAATGTTGCTAAGCCTTTCGTTCTCTTTCATTTTTACACCATTTATTATTTCTAAAACAATGGATGACCAAAACTTGGACTTATCAAGTACTATAATTCAGTTTCCTTCTATGAGAAATCATTTAAAGGTAAATTGTGAACTTGGCTAATGCACTTAATTTGGTTGATGTTGGTTCATCATGTTGGTTGATGATGCCAGTTTTTTTAACAACTCTCTTATAAACATCTCTTACATGTTTTGCTTGAACTTGTACTATTAAAAAAAAAAAATGGATAAAATAACATTTCTGAAACAAATTACCTTCATTTGTTTCTAATGAAAAAGGAAAATGGAAAAGTATCAAATGGAAGGGAGGGTAGATTTTTGACTAACTGACACAAGTAGTGTTTAGAAGAGGTGAGATGCTGATTCTGACGGATCCTCAGAAATAAACAGTGAAAGTAGATACTTTTCTACTGATTTAAATGAAAATTATCCTTTCTTGCAAGTGGAAAATTAGGCTCTGATGTTGCATATGCATCTGGCTAGGACAGCTTCAGATTAAGCTTCCTTCTCATGAGTTGTAGCACATGCTGACTTGTTGCACAACAAAAAATAAAGGCGATGCTCTTTTAGGTGCATATATACTAGTGTAGATAAAAACTATCCTTTCAAAAGGACATTAAACTGATAGAACAGGCCTGGAAAGTGCATTCATTTGCAGTTTTTCAGGGCAGTCACAAAAGCTGTGACAGTGTAAAAACAAAAACAAAAAAAAAGAAATTATGATGGTAACAAATAAATTTAGAGACCTTACTAGCCAAACTGTACACAACTGTATTTGAATGACTAAGCTGGGAACAAAGGACACATGGGGAGTTCATGTGAGCTTGGGTGGTTATTTTTTGGTAGGGTAGATGAAAGAAGAGGAGGATGATTTTTCCAGCACATTTGCAAAAAATGTCAGGAGAAGTTATGTAGTAGAAACCAAATAAAGAAAATACTGTTTTTCTAAGCCTCCTGAAAAAGGTAACTTTCACTGTGGGGAGACAGGAAGAACAAGCAGTGTCTGGAGTATGAGGATGGTTTCTACAGTATATAGGAAGTACATTTTATAAATAAGCTTTAAAAGGTAGATTGATGCACCAGACTTTTCAGAAGGGAAACATCAGAAACATATCATTTTTCCTACTGAGCCATTGTCTTTAAATACAGTGTTTGCTCCCAGGTAATAAATATATGCTACACCAAGAGCTCACCTGCAATCCATCACATGACAGTGGGGAAACAAAACCCTCCCGGCACATTCTCAGATATCAAACTGATGTAATTAAGAACTTTATGCAGAACTTCAAATACAGACCATCCACCATTTGTTTGCATATCTTAGTTTGGATTAAGTTTTAGCAGGGCATGTCCAGAATACCTCCTTCATTATCTTAATGGAGAAACAGCCTCTGAAAGATTTAGAGAAGTGAGCTGGGTCATCGGAAAGTTCAGGTCAGCACTGACGCATTTTCCTGGGGCTCTTCTCTGCACACCAGCTCCACACCAGGAATCCAGTTTCAGTTCAAGGACCAGGTCCTAACCTGCAAAGCACCTCCAAGAGGTTGGCTTGTGTCACCTGCTCAAGAAATTGCCTGTGTTCGAACCCAATCAAACTTTGCTTGAGAGTACTTGGCTGCTAGCTGGGGCCAAGCCACCATGGGAGGTAATCTGATTTAGTAATCATGATCATTACTGAAAGTAGTAACTATTTACCACATACACTCTTCAGTTCTAAAAGATAAAATGCCATGATGTGGTGTTGCTCAGATCCCAGATGATAAAGAAAATCATCTTGAAAATCAGCTAGGTCTTTTAGGCTTAAATTGGCACCCACCATCCTCTTGCTATAAAATAGAAAATAACCGGAGAAAAGTCCTCAGTTTCAGAAAAGAGTATGTAATGAGCAACTGAAGGCTGCAGTTTTATCCTAGAGCTGAAATATAGACATATCTGGAACTCAGTGATAATTTGAAAAACAAAACAAAACAAAAAAGTAACAGAAACAAGTAGATCTTGCATTGTCTTCTATCAGACTGTTTCAAAGGGCATTATATCATCCAAAAGCATTTCAAATGTCTCTTTTACTTCAAAAATATCACCTTCAACACACTTGCAATTGGGATGTTTTCATTTTAACCATGCTTATGCAGACGTTATCATTGGAGAGAGAGGAATCCTGAGTCACCACTATCATTCAGCCCCACTTGATGCATCTCAGACATGAGAAGTTGTTAAAACAGGTGAAAGCTGTTCCCAATAACAGTGAGAAAAAAAAACAACACACAATCTGCAACCTATGAGATACTGTGTACTTACCTGCTGTGCACTCCTAGTTATCACTGATTGCACGTGCGCAGTATTTTGTGGGATCGGATCAAACAGCAAAACTAGAAACATTGATTATGAGTCCAAATACTGACTACTTTTTTTTTGCTCTATGCATCCAGCTAATTTCCTCTATGCGCTTCAATTAGCCAAGCCAAACAGCCATTGCCAGATACCCACAAACGTGTTTTCTGTCTAATTGAGCAAGTATTACTTGAAATTCATTCTTGATTATAAATCTGAACTGAGGCTCCCAGACTTGCTTCCATACAAATTCATGTGAAAAGCAGTCTCCAATGAGCATCAAATTATACAGTTCTGATTTGCACCTGTCAATTTACATTTCTTTTAATTTAGGTATAATATAGCCTGGGAGTTTGTTCCCACATACAAAATGGAAGGAGGAAGTGCAAAAGCAATAGTTCATCTTTCTTGCCAGATGCAATTTTTATAAAGTAAACAGTGTTTATTTGCTTTAGACAGCATGTAAAAAGCAAGAGAATTCTCTAAAGGAGATGCAATGTCTTTTTTTTTGGCCTCACAGTGGTAACTAGACAGTAGGTGAGTTTTCAATCACAAGAGCAACTCTTCAGGTGTTCCTGAAAAGTTTATCCCTTTTTCACCAAATCTAATGGTCCCTGGACATACAAAACCTAAAGAACGGTCTCCAAAGTCACAGAACTATCAATTGCAGGTTTCTCAGAAGGAAGCAGACACTGAGACGATGAGAGCTTTTTATCAGATGGCTCCCACAAACAGCGCATCTTCCTCAGGCCTCACAATCCATGCAGTAATGCCTCAACTGTAAAACATGGTAGATCTCTTGAGTAAGAGGGTTGCCCTAGCAGAAGCTATAATTTTACCAACTTGTGCTGAAAAATACATTTAAACACACTCTTGCCCTTGCAGGAACCAAGCCGGTTTCCAAAAGCAATTTGACCTGTCTGTACTGCTTAAAAAGACACTACTGGGTTCCAGTAACCCTGTTGTCAGCCCTCATCCACTAATCTAAGTGCTGAGAGCCATTTAAATACATTTGTAGGTGTTCATTAGGGTTTTTATTAAAAGCAAAACAGGAAAAGTGGCAGTAGGACTCTTTGAGGAAACGTGCTGTTTGAAGTACTTCATGCTGAGAAGGCGTACACATACAGGAACCATTTCAATTCAGGTAAAACAGGAATGTGTTTCTACTCCAAATCCATGATATTCATTAGCTGCAGTCAAACATAAGTCATGACTGTGCAAGGAAAACAATTCAACCTTGGACAATTTGCAAAGTATTTCAAAAGACCAAGAATTCAGCATCTAGAAGGAATTTATTTACACCAGATGTCATAGATGAATTTCAGTCTTGCAAGTGAAGATGGATGTTCTCCAAGTGTTCAAATGTCAGTGTTTTTTGAGGTGTAACCAAAGTGTGGGAATCACAGTAAAAAAAAAAAATAGAGAAAGAAAAAAAGAAAGAAAAACCACAATCATCTACTGCACATCTTTTTCTGGACTTCTAAATCATGACTATGAAAAACTCTTTTACATTTAAAAGTGTCTTCTAAGTGAAAATAGCAAGCTGAAACCAGAAGCTTAAATGTTAACCATTTTTATCATGTTAAGAAATACTTTATTAGCATTGCATCTACAGCATTATATCTATCTACATCTATAAGCATTAGATATGTGGGAATGGTATGCAATAAATACATGAGACACCTCAGAACCCCGTTGTCTGAGACACCTTCTACTAACCATAGGAAGAACTCCACATCTTGCATTAGTTTGCCACAGATACCGTTAGTCCAAAATATTTTAAAACTGAAGAAAAGCTTTGGCACAGTAAAAGCTCTGCTCAACATGAGCATCTCTTAGCTGATAGCACTGGTGCATAGATCCTTCATCAAGAAGAGCTGCTCTGCTAAAATTAAAGCTACAAAGGATAAAGGGTAATGTAAAGATGATGAAAAACATTTCTTTTCCTGCTCCTTTTTTTCCTCTCCTTTAGCTATCTGGAGAGAAACTTGATTGTCTCAAAGGGTAAAATCTTCTCTATCTTATTTATCAAAGAAAATGAATGGAACCACATGTAGCCAGTGCACTGTGTTCTCCCTTGACAGCCCTGAACTAGAAACAGTTCAAGCAATCAGCTCCATTTAGTAGCTGCTGAGAGCATACTTTTACTTCCCTCCTTTGCAAGAAAATGCAAACTATAGCTTTATTCCCTGCCCTGTAAACCATATGAGTTTTGTTAAACATAAGAGCCTGGTTCAGTTCTGATAGGACCCATGGGAATTTTTCAATTTGCTTTAGCAGGAATTGGACAGTAGAAAAATCATTGGATCCCAGGCACAACAATCACTTTTCTAATTGACTAGCTAAGATTTTTACACACACACACACACACACCCCAAATATAAAGCTCTAGAACTCTTCAAAAATACACTGGATAAGAAAGAACAAGTTCCTGAAGGGGTATTTACAGTAAAATTACATTAGCTACATTGTGTGCTTACTAAGCTGTTTTTCTGCAGGAGTCTAAATACAAAACCAGAAAAGAAAGAAAAGAAAGAAAAGAAAGAAAGAAAGAAAGAAAGAAAGAAAGAAAGAAAGAAAGAAAGAAAGAAAGAAAGAAAGAAAGAAAGAAAGAAAGAAAGAAAGAAAGAAAGAAAGAAAGCCCACAGGTCTTTATTTACCATTAAAATGAACACAAGATGGTGAAAGTGGACCATGTCTTAAATTACAACTGCAGTTTGTTATAAAGTCACTAGGCTAACCTCAGCAAACTGCTGACTGCTCATAAAAATGTTCTATTTAGTAACTTTTGCTGATACTCTGTAACAGATATTTGCTGCATTTTCTCTTCCTTTTACTTTATTGCTAAGGATATTTATGCAGAAACTGAAAGCTTGCTTCTTAGAAGATCATCTGCTCCCTCTGGGACTTCCGCCCCGTTACCACAAACAGATGATAAAGACCTGAGGTGGAGTATCAGCTGAGAGAGCTGACAAACCCTGCTGAAGGAAAAGACTTTGCAGCAAAAGGCATATTCAGAACAGAATATTTCCTCAGAAAGATTCATGCTCTGGACAGTGGCCTAATTTAGCCTTCAGTTTACTGATTTATCAGCTCCATCTATGTGTCTATGTATGAGCATACACACGAATTCTGTATCTGCCCTACATGTCATTATTTCTTCTTATTATCTTATTATTATTATACTAAGAACAAGGAAATATTTAGCTTATCGCCATTATTATTAATCCAGCCACAGTGTAGAAAAAAAAACAGCCTACTCAGATCTAGCTCAGATTAGTTGTATAGTGGATTTTCCCTTTGTCAGTTTCATGGATCACCACCTCAACACCACCATCTTCGACTGAAACACATTCAACAGCCACATCCATTTATACTCTTTTGGTTTTACCCACTACTGCTAACCAGAGGCTTGACAATAAAATGAATAACACCTGATTACAAAAATACGTCAGTAGCAATCTCCTTAGGACACCTCACTATTGCCTTCTTAGTGCTGTGAAAATAATGGGAGCTTTAAGATCTTACATGATTAATGCATTGCCATAAATTGTCACCTTACAGAAATGTTCATCTAATTTTAAAAGCTACTAAATTTTCCATCAAAATAGAGGGACGTGTAATAAACAAACTAAAATGCATATTTTAAAACAAAGAATTCTCTCTGACTTTGTTTACCATTGGAAAATTGAAATAAGACAACACAGTGACCCAATGTAAAGCATTCTCAGATGGAAGTCTACTATTACACTATTTTCAATAGCAACTGCATAATTATCTCATGACATAGGCCCTTGGAAGAGTTTTTACTATAAATACTCAGACCTAGGCTTTCAGATAGCAGGGACTGCTTCATAGAACATCCTGGGGCAGTTATGTTATGAGTAACATCTGTGTTACTGATGAAAATACACCTAACTTTACAAACAAGCCAAAAGAGAATCACAAAATCATAGGATTTGGAAGAGACCTCTGGAGATCATCTAGTCCAAGCTCCAACTGATGTCTCATTTTCTAAAGCACGTTGTGATTAATCACAGATACTTGACCCACAGATTTTATTCTTTAAGCTTGAAAACCGCATGCTGCGGCCACTAGTTTAGTACAACAGCCCAGTTGCCTGAACAGAACAATGAAGTCCCAGAAATTCAGAATCCCAGCAGTGAAAAAGCACTATTAAAAGCAAGAAAAGCAGATAGGTAAAGGCCAGACTAAACCTTATTGCTTTTTATCTCTACTTGGCATCATTTTCTGTTAAAATCAGCTACATTTTATCAATGACAGAAATTGATAAAAATACACAGACAACCACTGGAACTCCCCACACATTCAGTGCCCCAAAGGGTAGTTACTACTTTGGCCAATGTGGTGATAAAGAAACCTTCAGCAAAGGAGGCTCCTTAAGCCTGATTTCTTTTTCCAAAGAGAAGATTTAGGAAGCAACCTTTTTTTTTTTTTTTTTTTTGTGTGTGTGTGTGTGTGTGTGACAAGTTCTGCTGATCCCATTTGTTATTCCACCTCTTTCAAAGGAGCTGAAGCCTACTGATGAGCACTGCAAGCTGAGGCCCAGTACAGACCATGAGCAGCCCCAGCTAGCCGTAATGCCTAGGAAACGGAGCCATGGGAGTAAGAGCATCACCTCCCATTCATCTGCAGCTCAGCAGTAACTTGTGGGGACCTTCATCCCACACTGGAAAGCAGTGATTATTTCTGCCTGGAAGCAAGCATTAAGGCTCCAGCAAGCCTCATCCTTTCTCATCTGACATAATATTCTGAGGTGGCAAACGAGCTCCAAGTATGGTTAATTTGTGCAGAAACAAATGACTACTCCAGCAGGGCCCCACAGACCGAGGAAAGGTCAGTCAGTACACTCTAGGTGAGGGGAAAGATAAATGAATTTTTTTAAAAAAATTGTTTTTCACACTTCCCAAACTGCACTATAGTTTTTCTGCTTTCTTCCTCCATCAGTATAATCAGCCTAGTTATGGTCTTTTATTGAGCTCAGCTCTGGCAAAGGGGAAAGTGCTGCTCCTGGGAAGACTTATCTGTCTGATTTTATAGCATAGGCTTTGGGATGAAGTGAGCGAGTCATGGTAGTTTATGTTTTTTAATTAATCTGCCTGGAAACGCCGAGCAATCCAGTGCTTGGGGGAGTTACATCTTGTCTTTATCTTTTCATTTTAACAGTTTTTACCAGCTGGACAATTGCCTCAGACACATCTCTAAGTGAAACTGGTGGAAGTTCACAAAACTAAAGTAGAAAGCATTCCAACAACATAGCGCTTAGCATGTCATTACTTACTCATAGGGTATTTGTGGGAAAATAATGGAAATCCAGCAAGAGATATAAAGTTACACATATGTGATGTGGAGGCCTGAGCACTGGGGTTCAGACAGGAATGTAACCCCTTGGGAGACCATCAGAAGCCTATTCTGAAAGGAACACTGTGGCTGAGCTCTGCTACATGTGATGACAAATTTCAGAGTCATCAAAGAATCTGACTCAGTTCTCACCACAGTTGTCATGCTGGGTGGGATGCAGCAAAACAGATTAGCATTTGAAAATGAGTTGCTACATATGCAAGTGGGCAGCAGATTAGAGTTATCACCTAAGTTTCATCTTTGGAAGGGGATTTTTGTCCCAAAAATTACATCTGCATAATGCCCAAAATGTAAACTGAACGAGGCTTGCCATATGAAAATTGTGCAATTGCACTCCTAGTACTCTCCCATGGATGGGTTACCATACCCTAGAATTAAGCAACAGCAATAAGCTAATGACAGATACACCAAACCACCAGTCACTAGGTCATACTGTCTTCTTCCATCATTTCAATATATGATCTTCTTTCAGGAGGTCTAATAGTTCAAATCTCCAAGGAAAACATAAGAAGAGGTGTTGGTGAGTCAGTGCATGACTTTTCTTTCTGAGTAATGGCTCTGTTCAGCGGTTCTTTCAAAAGGAAGAATTTTTCTGCTGATGTCAACAGAAGTTGACCATCATATCCTAAGGCAGAGATGGTGAAATCTCTTGGTCTTTGTGGCTATAATTGTTAACAGTCCAGTTCCCTTTCTGGTGGCTTCAGGACAGCACTCTGCCACTGAGCAGTTTGCCATGGCTGCCTGAGCAGGAGAATGACCTGTACATGAAGTCCAGTGTCTCTTTGAAGGAAAGTCCTTGCAAATTTTATAAACAAGCTTACTGCTATTTAGTGATGCACTAGACAGGGAAAAGAAGGCAACTGCTGCACACTAATTCAAGGAAAGGAGGTAATGGAAAGAAAGTGCAGAAAGCTTAGAACAAAAAGAAAAAGAAGAAAAAAAAAAGGAAGTGGTTGTATAGCATTGCTTCTTGAAGCCTCTTTAAGCAAAAATACAGCTAAGAGTCTGACTCATATCTCACAAAAACTAAGAAGATACTTTCAAATAAGCATACTAATCAAAGGATACAATTGAACTGTATTGTCTGGCTCTGAGACTAGATGTTTTACCATGTCTTACATCATTCTCCTTTACTTTACACCCACAAAAGACTATCTCAGTCCAAACTGATTATTAGGAATACTCCGGGGCCATAATGTGCATGAACAACATCAGTTCACTACCTGGACACACACTAGTTGCCCCTGACCAAAACATTGCCTGGAAGCATGCTAGCAACTGAATGCTCACAGGGCAGTGCCCTAACTTGTGCCCTGCCCCAGTACTCCCTTCACATGCTCATATGGATAAAAGCAGAACAAAAATGAATAATATCCTTTTGAAGACTGAGCATGGTACTCCTTACTTCTCATTGTTAAATGTTAAGGTGTACTGCTCTCTGCTGCTCAGGTGCTTCCAGTCCATTCATTCAGAATCTATGTTAATGTGGAATAAGATTAGTAAAACTAAATGACATCTTCACACCTTCAATATTTCAATAATAAAATTCTACTCAGCACATGGAGGAAAAAATGTCAACAAGGCGCCCTTGGCCAAAAGACCCCTTAGGGACAAAGATGAAGCATAGTCTCCTCTTTCCACCAAACTACATAGCCAGGAACAAACAGCATGATTACATCCACAGAGCTAAGCTTACAGGTCAGCATCTTCAACCAGCTGCTTGAGTGACTTGAGAAAGAAAAACAAATAACACAGATGGAGTACTTCTAGAGGTGATATACACTATCTCACAGTGATAAGCTCTGTTTTGAATTTTCACCTTTCAATATTTCTATGGGAATAGGAAGGCAAGCACTGCAAAGAAAAAACATGACTGGAGTTTTCATTTCCATGGCACTTTGTAAATGCCGCTGTTCCATACGGTAACATTTCATAAACTGCTTTGAAAGGAAAGCTTTTAAAGCAAATGCAGTGGCCACATTCTAAACAGAGGAAGCAAGAAGTTTTCAAGGTGTATTTTAGGTTTACAGCTCCACACTAAACTCTGGCACAACTTGTAGGTTTTTTCTGTTTGTTTTCTTTTTTTGCTTTTTTTTTATTATTATTATTATTATTATTATTTAAACAGAACTATCAGTTTGGAGATTTTTGGTTGTTGACTTGATTTTACCCTTCATGTAATTCTAAAGATCTCTCTTGACACAGTGATTTTATTTTTCTATTCCTTTGAAAAAAGGAAGCTTTGAAAAGCTTGATTGTTACAGAAAATGACAGGCATTAAACTTGACAGTTTTGGGAAAAGAATTAAAGACTTATGTCAAGATTGAGTAGATTCTCAGGATAGATGGAGTCTCTGCTACCATCCATAATTTACCATGACCTGATGCTTTGGCGCTATTCTGATGTTTGTATTTGCTCAGCTGTGTTTGATCTCTTATCACAGCTGGCTATCAGCCTGCTACAGCTGCTCCTTCTTGACCTTTCACTTGAAATACGACTCCCTCCCAAAGCCCTTCACAACATATAGGGCTGAGCTGAACTTCCCCAATGGATGAAAAATTATGAGGGCTGCTCCAAAAGTAACACTTCCTATTTTACTATGTTGGCTCATGATGGCCCACACCACCTAGATATTGGTGATGTGACAGTAGAGGCCGAACCTTCCTGCCAATATTCTGTTTTCTTGCCATGTGACAGATGGCAGCAGAAGGGCAGTCTGAAAAAAATGGCACGTGACGTGGAAATGTTTATGAAGAAAAAGTGTGAAAACAACTTCCTCCATGCGGAAAAAAAAAAAAAAAATGGCACCCATTGACATTCACTGACACTTTCTGAACATTTATGGAGACCAAACAGTGCATGTGAGCACAGTGAGTTGGTGGGTGGTGTGTTTCAGTAGTGGTGACAGAGACATGAAAGACTCCTGTTGTTATCCTAGCACTAAGAGGATCAATTTCCTATTCTGCAAATGAAACTTTCCAATTTCCTAATATTCTACTTGCTGACTCTACGCAACACCCAAGGCAGGAGGAAATGAAGCATACCCATTACAAATTAGCTTTCCTCTACCCAAACTGGTTAGAATGTGAGGGGTCATTCATATCATTATGGTGTTGCTCGGAGAGCAGTAGAGCAGATGACAGAGGTCATTGGGACAAAGCAGAGCTCCACTTCTGGCAGAGTTACAACTTTTTTTTCCCTTCAGCTTCTCCTGAGCCTCTTCAGGTTCTGTAGGTGGAACTCACCAGCACACTCACTGTATCCCTGATCTCTAATCAGATGCAGCAAAAATCAAGAAAAGTAGTTCAATAATTTCTATTTTGGGGGTGGTTGTTGTTGTTGTTGCTTTTTGTGTGTTTGTGTGTGTGTGTGTGGTTTTTTGTCTGTTCTTTAATGAGACTCAATGTACAATTTAGGTTGTACAAGTACAAAGTACAAAGTAAGTACATCTTACAACATTTTAGCTCATGACCTGAATGCCTATGTGTGTATTTATGGGGGAGTAAGCAGGCAAGGAATGAACATCTTTTCACCCCCAATGCTGAAGAGCAGTAGAAGTACCAGTTATTAATTCTGGAGACTTTAAGGTTAATCCTGTTTATGCATTTACTAATAGGGCTTGTTTCCACACTTAGAACTTTCTCCAGGGCTGTAAGTAGTGTTGAAGATGGATTTTCTACAGATACTGGAAAGAGACCTGGGCTTCCTGTGTAGCACATCTCATCCCTAAGCATTGTCTGAGCAGCTCCAGCATAATGATTCCCTGACCAGGCATAGTGATGTGGGCAGTCATGAAACTTACCTCTGCCATTCTCCCTGTAGCCTACATTTTGCCAGCTTCATCTAGGGTGAGACAGCATTCCACAAAGTACCGGTCATTAGATGTTCAGACTACAATTTTTCTGCCTTTGAAACCAAAAGACGAGCAATGACTACCTGGAGAAATCCAGGAAACTGGGAAACAACAAGGGATAAAGATGATATTGACACAGGGTTTATAAGAATGTGGTATTTCCGATCAGGTGACTCATTAATGACAGCTTGAGAGGATGGAGGAAGAGGAATTTGGACTGCAGTGCTGCTGGGAACATTTCCTTCTTCCTTCTCCTCATACTGGCTATCTCTTCCCTTTCTTCCTGCCAAGGAAGCTTGTTTCTCCCTGACAACTGCAGGGCAGCTCACAGCTGATGCCTTCAGAGCTGTGCTTTTTTTACTCATCAAGCTTAAATCAGCTCTGCTCTTTTAATTATATCTGAAAGTTCCCCTCAATAAGACAATGCAACCAATGGAAACACTGATTTCTCTCTTGGGGAGAGGAGAATGAGAAGTAGTCTGCTCAAAAAACATAGCAATTTCTACCTGAGCCTTACCAATAGCTGGAATCAAAAGTCAAGTCAGTGTGCTGAACATGCTATAGCATTTCCAGTTTTGTACTTCAGAGGTAATTGAAACAGGTCAGTAGAGCCCTGCCTGTTCCAGGTTCTTTGGTACAGAAGGCTCCTAAGGTGAGTCAGTGGCCAGTCTAGCCACAAGCCAGCAACTCATAAACCACACCAGGAATTTTGGCATAAGCACCAGAGAACACACACATGTGCACATTCCTATGTTGTAACCAGGCCACCGTTAATTAAGAAACAGATGTTAGAGGTTAAACATCTCCCTTGATTTCAAAAGCAGAAATTGCTCTGACTTGTAGCAGCCTCTGCCATCAGAACAACCATATTGAAGAGTCCCCGTTAACTTACCCAAATGACACAAGACCACTCATCTGAGGAACAAGATGCAGATCCCAGTCACTTTCCACTGGGAAGCCCAAGACTTGCTACACACTTGCAGGGGAAGGCTGAGGCTATAGCAGCATCTTTGTCACCAGAGCTTTTTCTCACCAGAGCTTTTTGCCACCAGGTCAGTCCATGGGCAAAGGGGATATCTGCAGTCACACAAAGAAGCCACATCAGCAGTCCAGGGTCAGCAAGAGACATGGGAGATATTCCATTCCATTTCATAGCTGGCAAGACGTTGTCATACATATCTGTGCAGGCTTCTGCAGAAAACTGAAATGCAAATATCACAGTTTGTACTTTCTCCTTGACTCCGCTTTTCCAGGGACATCCAGCTACCAAACTGGGAGAAGAAAATTACTTCATTCCAGCATTAGGGAAGCGTAATTTTAGGGACTACAGCAGAGAGATCACTGAATCCAAGCATCAACCTATATAAAGATGTATTGTTTCTATTGATCAAATTGACAGTAAGCTGGTCTTGCTATTTAAAGATTTCTCTGAATATTAGATGGATAATGAACTTGTGTCTTTTCAGTGACTGCACTGATGACCGGGAGATAAGAAGCCACTGTCATTCCACATTTCTTACAGTTTCCAAAATTTTTCAAGATCACAACAGAAATTTTTGCTAAGAACGGAAGAAAAATTAAAATCCTGACAGTAGATCTGACAGTAGCACAGCATAAGAAGCAATGACAGATACTGCTTATCAAAAATCATATTTTCACAGCCTGGATGTAAGTCTTGAAAATTTTAAAGGAGAACTGTATTTCTGAGTAAAGAAAATAGCTGGAAAGGTGTTGTCAAATTAGTCACTTTATCCAATATTTGTACTTATACAGGAATGTGAATACTAAAAAAAATAACTTTACTTAAGAAAGAGAAAAACTTCAATAACTTACTTGGTTTGTTGTTTTTTTGGGGGGGAGGAGTTGTTCTGTTTTGTTTTTAATTCTACAGAAAAGTGAATGCAAAAACCATGTGCCGCTAAGAACATTACAAGTTTCCTGGCATTAATTTGGCTGGTACCAAAAACAAGCTTAGAAATGCCGCTATTGCAAGAGTCTTGGATTGAGAGCAATTCATTTCTGCAAGACAGTAACAACTCTCCAGCACAACAGATAAGGAAAGGTTGTTTGCTTTACATGTGGACCTATAGGTTCTTGTCCAACTGCTGGGCTGGAAATACAAAGCCATTAGTTTTCTCCAGTCAAAGAGACCATAACATTCCAAAGAAGTCTCACAAGAGTTTTGCCTCAGAAAGAGAATCCTCCAGCAGAGTAGAGTGGATAATTAGGAATTCCCTTTGCCAACATGCACAACATCATTTTATTCTTTAGCTAACGTGGTCTGCTTTCCTATTGCCAATATGTACAGACAGTCAGATAACATGAAGTAGTAGAGATAAGGTTTTTTTTTTCAATTAAACAATGCTTGACCTACTTTTTTTTCTGAAGCCAATAAAGTAATGGTGGCCAGGACCATGTCTGAGCCCTGTTGAACCCCTCATCATTTAGTTTTTAGAAGATACTGATTGCACAAGAGAACGACATCACAAAAATTCTCATAAACAGGCTGCAAATAAATTCCAGCTCCTATAAAAACAACCAACATAATGGCTGCTTTAATTCTTCCCACACATTTCCCTATTATTTGTTCTTCAAATTTTCTATTCCAATTCAGATTTTACACAAAACATCAGCAATAACGGGCTCATAGATATTCTGCTCCTTCTTAAAGAAAGATGCACGACAGGTTTCCAACCTCCTTGAACTTTGGGCAAAGGCTCAGATTTTCTACATCCCACCATTATGTCTGAGCAATTCCTCCCTCATGGACTGACTTGTGCATGGAGAAAAGACTTTGACTGTGAGAGCGCACGAGGGTAAGAAATGCAGCTGCTCAGAGAAAAGTACTGGGCAGTGTTTTTCCTAAAAGAGGTATCTGGGAAGAAGAGCGGTGCTGAACATAGTCCATTAGGCCTTCATAATAACTACAGATTTCTCATAGTTCTTCCTGTTACAAAGTAGCTTGGTCCACTGGAGAAAAAGACATCAATTTAAATCTCTTCAAAACTGACATGATAGTTTCTTATGAAATAATACCTGGGCTATGCACTTTGTATATCTCCTTGCTTGAAGCCTGTGAATTAGGCAGTGCTGTTATCTCCATGCTATTAATATTGTTTTATTTTATTTTTTAAATAGCACAGGCACCACTGGCAATGAATGGAGTTTGCTCCTAGTTCCAGCATAGCCATAGCATCACAGACTTCAGCTTGGCAAAAATTAAGTGATTACGTCTAAAGCACACCTCAAACTCCTGGAGGAAACCTGAGGGTAGAGCAGGGGGTTAAATTCAGTTCATCCAAGTCTTAGAAAAATTCTACAGCCATCAGACCTTCTTGTTTCCTTGAGTTTAAAAGCTGGTTTAATTGAGATGAGATTGAGATGAGATCCCTCCATTTTGTTTTCAGTATCCACATAGGAGATGGTATACATTTGACTAAATCAACTTTCTCAATTGATTTTAACTAGGATAACTCCTTGAAAAGCAAAAGACTATCTTCAGAGTCCATCCCAATAAACTTAACTCCAAAAAGAGTGGGTAGAGAGATCTGTCCTATTACTGACCGTAATAGCTTGTTTTAGCTGCAGATGAAGTTAATTCTTTTTCAATTATGTGTGTTTCAGCAACATTGTAACTTAGGTTATTGCTTGTAGTTGAGGTGAAGGAAGTGTCCAGGGTTGGTTTTTTTTTTTTTGTAGCCCTGCAGCAAATAGTGTCAGTTATATAAAAACCTCCTCTATAAGGTATGCTGCATTACCTTGTTTACCACAGGCTTGCAGTATGCACATGAACAGTCTCAGTAACTCAGATGCTCATTTCCAGCTTATGATGCCAGCGCACTGGCAGAGAGTAGATCTCCCATAGTGTATGTAATGGTGCCACCTGTCACCCTGTCAGTCACGTAACTGCTGATAACTGACAAATATATTAGGTGCTACCCTCATTTTACAGGTGGAGAGTAGAGGGGTTTTTTTTAAAGAAGTGTCACTCAGAATGACAGGAACCGCCAGGGAGCACATCAAGTCCAATACAGACTCTTCAGCATGTCACTCCTCAGTGACCATTTGTATTCTTTTCCTACTTATTCTCTGCAGTTAATTGTTAGTGTCGCAAATCCACTTTCAGAATCCAGTGAGGCTCCAAAATTTCCGTCTGCTGGGCAAGGTGCCCTTCCTGCTAAAACAAACAAACAAACAAACAAACAAACAAAAAACAAAAACAAAAAAAAACCCTAACTAACCAGAAAAACAAGTAATTATGCATTTGCTAATTAACCACAATTCTCCAAGCCAGCTAGCCATTAGTATGCAAACAGCATGCAGCTGGCTTGTCCACAGCCTTACGAACAGATACAATAACAAGGGCACACAGTTTGGTAGTCCACATTTTGTCCTCAGGAACATACCTACAGATATTTAGCTCAAAACAAATTTCAGACACAGGCTGAGTACGTTAGGACAGCACAGCTTCACAGAGCTGATTTTATTGTTCACTTAAATTATTTAAAAATATAAATACATACAGACAAAAATCAGCAGATGATAGATAGCTCCAACCACATACCTGTTCATCTGCAGTCAAGCAAAAAAATGATAAGATCCCTACTGTGCCGAACACATAGATTTAAGTATCACATTAAATTTGACCACTGTAGCAATACTCATTATATCTCCATGAGCAACAGAACCACTCAAAATGGTATTGTCAAAAACAGATGCAATTCCAAACAGCACAACACTGCATAAATAATAATTTCCTAAAATTAGGTCTTTTTTCTTATTAGAAAGAATGTATTTACCATCATGAGATTCACTCATTTTCTTTGAAAGATAATAACTGACCAGTAGTGAGAAATAATCATTAGCAATTAATGCTTAAAAAAAACCTAACCAATCTAAAATCTAAAATTTTGTTTTATAAGCTTATAACTTTCCACCAGTTCCAACTTTGGAATTTAAAAAAGAAAAGTATTTTTAATGGTGTGCAGGGTACATAGAGCGTTGAGCCCCAGATACACACATCTCATACATGTTCCTGCTGCTGTTAAACATTTCACAATCATTTGATCTCTAATATGTTTCCTTCCAGAAAGCAATGGTGGCCCCCGAAAAAGCACAGGCAACCTCATGCTTCAGTAGCACTACGAGATGTATGCAGTAGTAACCACAGGATGTTTTAGAGTGAACAGTGATACCAGTGACAGACACATTGAGCAAAGCACCTATAGTTTGTGTGAAAATGTCCCACAACATGCTGAGTTGTCCTCTCTACTTCCTTTTCTCCCCAGTGGGACTGGGATCTCAGGGAGTACACAGCCGCTCCAAGCTAAGACTGCACTGCTCAATCCATTTCTGTTCTCCAGATTTAATTGGTTGATTCACTTCAGACCACATCTCTGTACTTCAGAAACACCACAGCATGGTGGTACATCAACAGAAATCAGCAGAAACAAGCCAGTAGTTGTTAAGAGCTACAGCCAGCCTCTGAACTCACAGTAATTCAACAATCCACCACAAACAACTGCAACATTTTCTACTTTCACGTTTTCTTAAGTTAATAGAGAGAGAGAAATTTCCCCAAGAGGTACTGGAGCTCCACAAAACATTATTTGCCCTTATTTTAATAGCATCATTTTTGCCGATGGAAAGTACTCAGGATGCATTAAAACATGTTTTTCTAACAAAGCAAAGTCCAAATCTTGTTTTCTGTACCAACGTGGATTTTCCGATAGTAGAAAATAAAACTTCCCCTTAGACTAGAGAAAATTTCAGCCTTTCTTTTAATCACACAACAGTGGTACATAAACATATAGATAGGCCCTCACTATGCTTTAGTTTGTGGGTAACATAAAGATTCCTCAATGACCTCAGTTTGATCTGGTTTAAAGCCTGGTACATGCTGAAAAGCCTCCCAGGCTCTCTAACCCTAGCTACCAGGCATGCACCTACCTCCAAAATAGAGAAGAATTCACAAAAACCTACCCGATGCTTTTCTGGGGCTGCTATCTTCAATTTGACCTCTCTATTGCAGAGGCTGCAAGACTTACAAGATTGCCTGGGTACAAGCTGAGGTAGGCAATGATTTATTTCTAAAACAGAATAACTGTAGGGTACTTACCCTGTAGTTGCCTGAGGCTGCTATCCAGAATTAGTATTCTCCCCAGAGGAAGCCATGAGCTTACAAATGATGTCCAGGAACAGGTAAGGTTAGTTACTGGGCATGGAGCTCCCTTGGCAGGAAAGGAAATTCTTTTGGCACCTACAGACCCTGGATCAGTCTGGGGTTGCTGCAGAGAATTTAAAATCTCTCTGGAGGAAGACAGATGCCTACAAACCATTCCCCGGAGGAAGTAAGGGTAGAAATTTTCTCCAAAATAGGC
Organism: Alectoris magna; assembly: GCA_030625065.1. NCBI lineage: Eukaryota > Metazoa > Chordata > Aves > Galliformes > Phasianidae > Alectoris > Alectoris magna. Next base: position 79,958,448 of record CM060562.1, on the reverse strand, counting down.
AAAAATTCTCAGGTATCTACCCTGCAGGAGCTTGGTACTTTTACCTCAATTTCAGCTCTCTCAGGAGGAGGCCACAATACTCCCAGCAATGTAGAATTCTAAGCCAGAACTACAGCAAACCTCCCTACAACACAAACAAAGCTTCTTAAGTATCTACCCTGGAGAAGTCTCATGCTGCAACCTCTGTATTTCAGGTGTTCTCAGGCATACATATCTTCTGGCCACTGTTTTCAGATACTCATGCAGACAGGATGCTGCATACACACACACACACACACACACACACACAAATACAACTGCTGTGACAGAAGAGAAGCTATTTCCAGACTATGAGAATTATGTTCCCTAAGCTTGTAGCTTGAGCAAAAATTGGGTTTGCTAGGCTATTTCTAATCTTGTGGAAGAAAATCACTGAGAAACTCTGTATGGCTCATACACAACAGTGTTTCTCATCTCATTCTTAACTTACAGGTTCTTTGACAAAGCTACATATCTGACAGTCTATTATTTGTTTCAAATATCATTAAATTAGAATACTCCCATCCTTGCCAGTTTTTTCAAATAGTCAGCTACAGCTAAAAGTAGCTTAAATGTAGCTAAGATTAATAAATACATAAATTAAATAATGCATAAGAATCCAATTTTCTGGCATGTACATTTCAAAAACTGTTAGAGTACTTTGCAACTCATAAAGTGATAGGAATATTTCTATTACCTGTATATCTGCCTCTATTCTGTTTTCCTTTAACTGTATCATCCCAGGATTGCATTAGAGTTATTTTCTTTTTTTTTAAACCACTTTGTGTTGCAGGGTGTTGGATGACCTATTTATTTTTTAAGCGACAAAATAATAATGACATTTCAGTTATACCATGAGAGGGAAAGTCATTCAGTTACGCATTGCCTAGTTTATACTTGCAATACTGTGAAGTTCTTCTAGCAAATGGTTCTGCTGTCAACATAAACTATGTTTACATTAGAGAAGTTCAGCGTTCTGGTTACAGACAGCTGATCTAATGAGACTACAAAGCCATTAAATTTTTTCTTACAAGTTAATGGCTGCACTGCTTTTAAATAGAAATTTCTGTTCTAATGGGTTGTTCACAGTTCATTCTCTCATATTATAAGATTAAATATTTCATCCTAACATGGAAAAAATACAAAATATATTTTGTACATTTTGTGCATCTTTACAAATAAAGGCACAGGAGGTTATGTTATTCAAAGTGAAAAATACTAAGAAACAAGCAAACTTATAGAGAAGTTTCTTGCAATAGCAAGGACCGACACAGAGGATCACTGCATGAATGTTATCTTACTTGATTGAAAGGCAAAGAAAGCTATCACAGAATCATAGAATTGCAAGGGTTGGAAGAAACCTCAAGAGATCACCAAGTCCAACTCCCCTGCTACAGCAGGTTCCCTACAGTAAGTTACACAGATAGATAGGCATCCAGACAGGTCTTAAATATCTCCATAGAAGGAGACTCTACAACCTCCCTGGGCAATCTGTTTCAAGCACTCTGTCACTCTTACTGTAAATAAGTTCTTCCATATGTTTGCATGGAGCTTCCTATGTTCAGGTTTTAGGCCATTACTCCTTCTCCTGTCACTACTCATCACCATAAAGAGCCTGGCCTCATTCATTTTCCTCCCTATAGATATTTATAAACATTAATCAGATCCCCCCTTAGTCTTCTTTTGCCCAGGCTGAACAGAGACAGGTTACTTGACTTTTCCTCAGATGGGAGATGCTCCAGGCCCTTTATCATCTTTGTTGCCCTCCACTGGACTTCTTCTAGGAGATCCCTGTCTTTTTTAAACTGGAAGGACCAGAACCAAATACCGTATTCTAAATGCAGACTTAATGGGGTAAAGTAGAGGGGGAGGACAACCTCTCTCAACCTGCTGGCCATGCTCCTTTCAATGCATCTCAGGATACCGCTGGCCCTCTCAGCCATGAGGGCATACTGCTGGCTCATGGCCAATTCTGCTGTCCACCAGAACATCCACATTCTTCTTCACAGAACTGCTTTCCTGCAGGTCATCACTTAACCTGTACTGAAGCAGGTGATCATTCCTTCTCAGGTACAAGACTACACTTGCTCTCTGGCCTGTCCAGGGCTTGTTGAATGGCAGCACAGACTTCCAGTGTATCAGCCAGTCCTCCCAGCTTTGTAACATTAGCAAACTTGCTGAGGGTGGACTCTATCCCTTCATTGAGGTCATTGACGAAGATTTTAATGGTCCAGACTTGGCTCTGACCCTTGACCCCCATCACTAGTTACAGTTGCTGATACTTAATATACAGTTACTACTATTCCTTAGAATAAATAAATAAATAAACAAATGAATCTCAATAGTAAGCGTGTCATTTTAACACAATTGCCTGATGCCCCAGACTTCACAGCCAACAAAGCCCACTGATACCAGTGGAACCAGAAAAAGCAGGACAAGCACAGCTTGTGCACCACAATAAAAACTGATGATTGAGCCAAAACAGTGTGTGATCTTCCACAGGAAAAATGATGCCTTTTACATAGATGCAAACTTCGACCCGAATTTCTAGCCTCTGAGTTGTTTGACCTGTGTTTTAAAAATACGCCGACTGCCACAACAACGTGAACAATTCTACTTAAATAAACACCCACAAGCACCTCTGAAATGACAAAGTTTTGAAACGTCCAGAGATATTCTGATTAACGAGTTCTGATTGCAGTCTCTATGAGATTCAGTTATGTTAAGCTAGTTCAGTCAGTAATTGTGGTGACAAACCAGGTCTTAGCCCTTGCAGGATTTGCAATGACTCCTGATGTTTTTCTTGTTACCACCAGGCTTTTTGAGAGAATGGGTAAAATTCTCCAAGCATCACCACTTTGGCTTCTGCAAGACTTTGGAGAGAGTAGTGCTGAATTCTTGCGGAGATGGATGTCCATATGGTACACAACATGGTACTGTAGCCATATACAGTTGCTGCAGGGTGGAATCATGGCCCTGACAGAATCTCACCTAGTTTTCATAGGTTCATTGCACAATCAGCCCTGAGCATTTTCATAAGCAACTCAGCTGCTCTTTTCTCACCGTGGCACCATTTTGGAGTTTAAAACTTGGCATGAGAAAGGAGAAAAGTGACCAAAGGGGAAGAAAAGGAGAGAGAAGAAAGATAAAAGAACGATTCCTTACCTTACAGTAACTCTGTAACTTCAAGGTGCACTGTTAACTAGGATTCTGTCCTTTGGGGCTCATTCAGCTCAGATAAGTACGATCAGGATGGTTCGGCAAATGTCCTGCCCCATATAAGTACCTTATCTACCTTTGTTTCTTTATCATTCAAGGAGTCCTGAAGCATAGGAACTTAATACCAGGAAAAAGAATTTTTTTCTTTTTACTAATTTTGTCTAAAAAATAGACAAAGCTTCTAAAAAATCATGGTTGTTTTAGGTTAGCCCTTCTGTATTCTTTCAGGGATTACTCACACAGATCCCACCTACCAGTTATTATAACACACAGTTCCAAGCACACTAAGGTTTCCTCAGACATGATATTCTGAGATAGATAGGCATTCAATCTAGAAAGACGGGCCACATGAGTAGTGCTCAGAATATGAGCTGTGTCACATACTGTTACTTTGGTAATTTCAGGAATGTAGCAGTTTTTCAAAACAGGCAAAAGATGTTCTACAAACACATATCCATTTCTGAGCATGTTTGTCCTGTCTAACAAGTTTGATTTGCCAAATGTTCTACAGACTGAGAAGCCACAAGTTTCAGACTGGTTCTGCCTCTAAAAATGGAGCTCTTCCTCGTCCTTGTTGCAGTGTGCTGCTGCCTGTCAGTGCTACTTTATCTCCAGATAAAGGGACATTCGCCAATTAGGCAGACAGGTTTTATGTCTTGGATCCTGCTGGAAAAACTACATGGTTGAAAGAAGTCTATCAACACCCCTGAAAACATCTTAGCAAAGTTCTCATTTATGACAGATATTTTTAAATGGAATCAGATCTAGATTTTGCTGCAAAGACTTTCTGAGCACGTTAGAATACAGAGGTACTCAAATCTAAATGGGAACAAATTCAAAATAATAGGAGTGAATAAATAGGATCTACTGATTGAAAAAAAAAAATACTTCAAGTGACAGAAAAAGTCCAATAAATCAAATCGTTTACTGCTTGAAAGAGAATTTTGCAGTCTTATTGGCACTTACTCTTTCAATGCCCAGTTAACCATTACTTCATCAAAATTACAAGAAGAGGAATTACTGGTGTGCTCAACTAGCTTGCAAATTTCCCAGAACTCTTTTTTATTAATGTTAATGTGCAGTTGGAACATTCTATACTTGAGTTAGTGACTCACAATATTAGATACAGCCCTACAGCAATCAAAAGTGTCACAAATATCTCATAGTACACTTTAGTAGCAATGTCCTGTAAAATATCCTTTGCATCTGGAATTCATCATTTCCTAAGCAAGCTAATAAAAATGATAAGTTTAGAGATGCCTGCAGCAATGCAGGCTGTACACAAGCCCTTCTTCCACATGTCACTTCACAGTGCTGCTATTAGCATTCATGAGCAGTAAATCTGGCTGGTGGGAGCTAAGCATTGGCTGTCAGCTCGTCATGTTCAATCAGTCACTGCTGATATGAGCTTGTGAATAATGCAGTATATAGCGAGCACTTCTGCAGATAATGACAAAACATCAAAACAACAGTAAGGTCATTATTGAGTGTAAAGCATGAGACTCATTTCACAGTATGTTTTATTTAATAATACTGACAGCAAAAAGGGCCTTTTAAACCCAATAAAAATAACTGTGATGTGGTACCATCTAGACATGAGGCATTAGAGAAGTCCGGTTTTGCAGCTGAGATAGAAAGGGAGAGAAGCTCCATTCACTAACCACCCATGGAGAGGCAGATCCCCAGGGCTCTCCTGTGGACACCAGATCTCCAGTGTCCCTGGGATCACCGGACATTCCAGCACCAAGGACACCACTGAAGGAGGCTGCTGTCCCCAAGACAAACCCTCACAAGCTGCTCTTGCTGGTGAGCATATAGAGAACTAGGGTTCTAGTTCATAGCCATTGCTTGTGAAGAATGCTAACAAGACTGAGATATTTTTGCTGAGGAAAAAAGAACGTACTATCTCCAGTTCCATGCAACATTACCAGCTCTTGAACACTCATCTATCTGGAAATGTGATTAGAAGATCATAGAATGGCTTGAGTTCAAAGGAGCTTAAATATCTAGTTCTAACCCTCCTGTTATAGGCAGGGACACCTCCCACTAGACCAGGTTGCTCAAGGCCACATACAATCTGGCCCTGAACACTCTAAGGGATGGGGCATCTACAATTCCCCTTGGCAATCTGCCCCAGTACATTCACAGGAAAGAACTCATTCTTAATATATAATTTAAATCTACTCGCTTAGGACAAGATGTTAGGTATACATCTGCCAATCATATAGCTTTCCCCAGGCTCTACTAGTTTTTATTTGTATGGGAATATTATTTTTCCTTCAGCACTCATTTCATGATCATTGTCAACAGTAATGATAACCTGCGAAGTAATTTATCATTTCATGCATTCACCCACCTGCAGAGCACACATTCTGTGTACACACAGAAACTTTCCTAATAGTGCCAAATCCGATATGAAAAAAAAAGGGGGATTCTTAAATTATGTAACAGAAGAAAGGAAGAAAGTTTAAAGTAATCTAAGGACTGTATGCTGTGAAGGAAAAGTGTAAGAACAGATTAACATCTCCAGCTGCAAAATGGTGATTATCCTTAAGTGTTTGAATTTTGGATGGGTAATTAACTGAGAAAATGATTATATGTACATGGCCTGAAGTGTTCTTAGACTTACTTTAACATGAAAGGTAATAACCACAAGGAATAAGTGTTCTCAAAGAAAACTAAACACATTAATCAAGTCTTTCCATGTGGGAGGACAAATTCTCTCCCATAAATTATGAAGTTGTTCTTAGATCTTTTTTCCTCAAGCAGAAGAAATTCTACAGTGATTTCATGTAGAGATTTTGATGGCTTGGTACTGTATGAGCTTCCTCAAGATTAATCTGACCCCAATCCAAGCAATGTTGTTTCTGCACTTACTTGCATAGAATATAGTAGCAAGAAAAGAAAGTTACGTTGCATAGCTCCATTGAACATCATCATCCTTTCATCAGTCAATTGACAAGGCACTGAAAATAAACCAGGGTTAGTAAATACAGAAATGCAGTTTATGAAAATAAACGTTGTAAGTGGGCATGACTCAGTATTTACACTTTTTCAGAAATGCAAACTTTTATCATAGAAATGACAGACAGGACATTACCTTCTTTATGGAAACAGAATAGCTCCAAAAGTTCGGTTTTATTGCCAGATCCAAATTTGCCTACTAGTGCCCAGAGCTACTGATGAAAATACTAGGTTCATCGTTCCACGGGTATGACCTGTACTCCTTTTCTGGAACTGTCCCTGTCCACTCCATGTTTCTTAGAAACACAGCCAATAGAGGATGCTGTTTGCTTGAGATCACGGTTGGGGATGAACAAACATGATCAAAAGATGATGTCGATCCATCCAGAAATAAAAGCTTAGAAGGAACATTACACCAGACATTCAAACTCTTTCATATGCTCTTCACAGTAAGTGGCTGCAGACCCCCACCTGTTCCCCACTGAGAGAGTAGGGAAATAAATATCTATAACACGCTACAGCTTCCAGCTGCTACTCTAGAACTGCTACTCTGTGACCTGATGCTTCTATAGTAGACACACATTTTATGAAGTAGTAACTCCAGGCACCAGACAGAGAGTAAGGTTGTTTTCAAAAGCAGCTACCATCAGTCTCTGCACATACCACAAAAAGCACTTTAATCCCTACTCTACATGACTGCTTCAGGCTTCATAAAAAATGTTTTGGTTATACTGAATGAACACAAGGATCTTCAGCACTCCTGCTGAGAGACCAGAGGTGAGAGATGTGAGATGCAGCACAGAGAAAAGCAGCAAGGAGGGAGAAATGAGAGTCCTTCAAAACCTGCAGGATATTTTCTATCATCTCCAAAACACATTTCTGAAAACAAAACAAGGAAGAAGCATGTCATGCAACAACATGACAAGAAACTGTAAGAGAAAAGACACTGCACAGGAAAGAGAGAGAAAAAAACGAGGCAGGAAGAAGGAGGAGGGAACACAGCAAAACTCATTTTTCAAAGACATGCAAGAAGCTGAGATTCCAGAGGTGATGTTCATGGTCAGGTTAAAACAAAAATAGATGTAAAATGTATTCACACTCTGTTCATCTACAATAATCAAAATTATGCCAGCCTTCTTCCTGTAGTTATTAACACCAGTATACAGGGTCTTACTGCTGTGCAAGGCTCAAACAGTTACCCACATCTTGACCACTTGACCATATAGAGCTATCCTCTGCGGACTTATACAGCTATGAAAAACATCTCTAAGAATTAAACCAGTACCAGTGGTCAGGCATCAACACAGCAAGAAGCCCTTGCTCTGGGCTAGATTGGCTGAACTAGTTTGCATTCCAGTTTGCAGACCAAGAATACACTACTTGTTGGTGGTCTGTGAACAGCTGACTGTTTAAAGCTTTTTGGCTCTCCTCCTAATTTCCTCTTGCTAAACTGCCTTATAAAGCAGTTATGTGATGGCAAGGATTTTTGCTTGTGGCATTTCATAAGTGTTTATCCTCAGCCTTCTTGTTTTTCACATCACTTCCATGTGTCAGCAAGTGGTATCTTCAAAAAACATCTTGTGTAGTCAGGATTAGCAGAGGAAAAAGTCTTACAGCACTGTGAACTGGGAAGGCAAGGGGCAAATGTGATCCACCTGCTGGCATGATAAAATTCCAGCTGAAACATTATGCCTTGGAGGCAACCTTGGAGTCTTTGACAGAAAATTCTGATTTCTCAGTCTTGTTGGTGTGCATCAGTACTGCTGGCACAGAGGGAATCAGACTCTTCACAGGATCCATCCATGCTCCAGCCCCAGGTTCTCCCTCACCATGCACAGAGGTTCACATCCAAGACTTGGTAGGTGTTGTTGAACCAGAGGTTTGCTAAATCTCGTCACGAGAATAAAGAGTACAAATGATATGATTTGGCACAGAGGGGAACTATGTCTTGTAACTACTCCTCGTGGATATCTGACTTGGATAAATCAGGCAATAAATAAATATTAATAAATATAAATATTATAATTAATAAATAGAACTAATAAATAAAATTATAATCAAATAATTATATATAAAATATGAATAATAAATATAATAAATAATAAATATAAGTATTACTGTCATAATGGAGGAAAAAAGAACTAGGCTGAAAAGTACGGACACAGGAGATGATCTTAATGGGAAGATGCAAGTTCAAACATACTGGAGATACCTGGAATGAGAGGGCAAGGTATCTGAAGGCAGAAAGGAAATTTTCTTCAGTCCAAGATGGAGAAGTTCCTTTCACAGTAGTTTTTACCTTTTACTCAAAATTATTATGTTCTGTGCACGTTGTTAAGCTACTATTACTCAAAAGCTTGCCTTGTTCATGGGTCAAGGTTACATGCAGCTGTACAGTAAGTGATCTAAATGTCCTCTCTTTGCTGCATCACGGCTATTTTCTCATCCACTTTGAGATCCAGTACAAGCCGATTGCATAATGTGAGGCTGATACAGTACACTGATGGTAAAAACCAAGACTCTGGCAAGAAATACAAGCGCTGTGCACTGGCTGGCATTTGCCGTAGTCTCTAACCAGAGCAGTCTCAAAATGAAACATGTTTCTCCAGTACCTGCTCAGATATGCTCTCGCTTTTCTAAAATAAACAAACAAACAAATAAATACATAAATATCATTTTATTTCCCTCGTTTAGATTTTTATTGTTTTCTCATCTTCTTCATGATATTTAAAAGGAGAAAGTGAAGCCGGCCACAGTGACATTGGCTGAGCTAACCATCACAGCTAGGAAGAACAAAAACTTCAGGAACCCATCACCACAAGAAAGGAAGCTAAAATAAAAATATCACAATGAAGTTTGATTGATTGGGACTAAATCAATCAAATTTTGTGTTAAAAAAAAAAAAAAAGAGATTTCTTTCTCATTGTTTTCACAAAAAGGTCACCAGAAAGTCAACTATTACATCCTACAAGTCTAAACTTCAAAAGACTACACAATTTCTTACCAAAACAGTATTATACAGTATGTTTTTCTTGGGGGAGATACACTTAATCTGAAATACAGCTACAAATCCACATCAAGAGGTTTGCCAGTTCAGGGCCCTTTTCATAGCATGGCGCATTTTCTCCTCCTGCAGATGATTTGGCACACAACAAGGCGTTAAGGAGGTGTCTAGCAATCAATATTCTGCAATTAATTTTCTGTAACTGAGAGAGCTGGGAGCAGCACATGAAGAAGGTCAGGGCTAAAGAGATTGCACAGTTACTATTAACTACGTAAAATAGAGCAGATGCATTATGCTATTTGCGTCAAGCTGCTTTCCTTTTCCATATGCACTTGCACGTTCATACCGCTTTTGTACATTTCCACTAAAAGCCAGGTACTTATGTTCTATACTCATGCATCAGATTTCCAAGATAAAAGCACCTGGCTCTCTCTACACCCACCAGATTTTCCAAATCACGGTCGCTCTTTTTTAAGAACATAATGGGTTTTCAAAGTGAGTGTTTTACATAAATTCACACAGGCATAGTAGTGTTAGTATGTTATTTTCATTGAGATAATACCAAGTTCTAACTGCTTTGAATGGCACTTCAAGTGCATAGCTGCATATTAAAAGCTACTCGCAGAAATAAATTGAAACAATCAAAATAATTCCTGATTATGCTTAAAGAAAAGCAATTTCGGAGTAGTAGAAATTGGTAGGCCAGCCAAATATTGTTACTCAGCCATGACACATTAGATTTATGTTTTGATGCCTATTAGTTCTCTAATCGTTTTCCCCTCAAGCATTGATTTACGGAGATTTGATAGATCTCTAGGGTTGTTATCAATTACTCAAAAATGATCTGTCCTTAAAAATTTTTCATTGTTCTCGATAAGTGGTGAGTCTAAATGCTTAGCTGCATGATTCATGCACATCAACTCTTATTAAAGCTCTTCACAGAAAAGTACTAAAAATTCATTGCAGTAATAACAGCATTTAATGCAGAAGCTTTTCTCTTAATAGCCATCCTTATACAAAGGTGTCTGTTTCATGCATATGTCTGCACAGGCAGAAAGTTCTTCCTTTTTAGGATGCTGGTTATGATTTCAGGCAAACCACTAAGCAGGAGGATATTTGCATGAGAAACTGAAGAAATGATTTGGACTGGTACCCAGATCACTTTATCCTGAAGTGGGCTTAGTTATGCCTGCCTTAATCCAGCACGTTTTTAAAACTTTGGTGATTAAATCTGCCAAGCAAAGTCATGGTAAGACTTCATCGTTGCTGTTATAGTGGTTTTCTTATCATTTAACTTCAGTCCTCCATGCTCCAGTTCTCTTCCTTTTTCACCACAGGCATCAGCAAGAGGTGCTTCTTTTCACACCATTCAGTATATTCCTGTTGCCTTAGAAGACCTTTCACCATCCTTTTCTTGAGGTTAAACAATTTTAATATTAACAGTCTTTCCTCAGTTGTGAAATCTTCTACACCTGAAATGATTCTTGATAGTAAACATGTCCATCTCAGCCAGAGAAACTCTGCAGGAAAGCAAGTCCAGCAGCATTCACAGGTATCGTTTTACTACAAAGGCATAGCAGGAGGTGCTACAAAAGCCCAATGTGCTGTCTGAATGCAACGGGCATTCCTTGTGCAAGCGCCTAATGCAAGACACCATAAGTTCATGAAAAATCATACATACAGAATTAAGAACGGAAGCCATATTTTCAGTGGGAGAGTTCACTCAAGAAAAAGTGTGTCTATGAATAAAACAGTGACAACAAGCTGCACACTAGGACTTACTTAGTATACAAACAGGTTAAAGGGTTACTGGGATTCTGTGCATGTCAACAAGTCAGCTAAGAAGATCGAGGAAACACTGCACAAACCCCCAAACACTGGGTTCTCCCGGTGGGGTGCTGCATCAATCTACTGTACCCAAATATACATATTTCAAAGAGAACTAAAAACAAAACCTGCAGTGTTTCAAACGAACTGCTAAAATAACTAAAACATGAAGAAACGGCCCCACAGAGAAGCATTAAAGAAATCCAGCATATTTAGTTTAGAAAGTTACTCAGTTATATTCTTTGGGATTCTAAACAAATCCAAATTTTGCAGAAAAAGCAATATTGAGACAAATGATGGAAGCTAAAACTGAGCAAATAAGATTCAAAGTCTATTCAATTCACTAGTGTTGAAGACAAGACTTCTCAGAGTATTTCCCAGAACCTACAGATATTTCAGTTGACTTTTGGAAAATAGACTATGAGCAGTGCCAAAGAGCTGCACTGATATCAAGATTTGATTAAGTTATTGTGGCAATTTTCAAACTAGCTGAGTTTTTAAATTCTTAATTCATTGGGTTGTTGTCAATCTGCAACTTTTAGATACAGCATTTTGTTTATCCGGATCAAAAAAGGAAAGCCAGAATAAAATGAAGACTTAGATTGGAGGAATCACCGATACTGTCAAGTTGGAAGGTCAATTTGATTCTTTGTCAGTCTCAAGGAAAGTGGGAGAGGATGCCCCTGGGATGGGGAAGTATATGTGTACAGACTGAATCATCATAGAATCACAGAATTACTCAGATTGGAAAAGACCTTAAAGATCATCAAATCCAACCACAACCTAACCATACTACCCTAACGACCCTCTGCTAAGTTGTGACCCTGTGCAATGAGAGGCTGAGAGAGCAGCCCCTCTGAAATGGACTTGGGGGTTCTGGCAACAGCAAGTTGAACGTGAGCCAGCAGTGTGCCCTGGCGGCCCAAAGGGTCAATCATGCCCTGGGGTGCACAAGGGTGCACCCAGCACCCACTGGGTGATGGGAGGGGTTGTCCTGATCTGTTCTGTGCGGCCCCATTTCAAGCACTGGGTACAGTTCTGGATGTCACAGTAAAAAAAAGGACATAAAACTATTATACAGTGTTCAAATGACGGTTACAGAAATGGTGAAGAGTGTGAAGGCAAAGTGTAAGAGGAGCAGCTGAGGTCCCTGGGTTGGCTCAGCCCAGAGCAGAGGAGCTGGTGGAGGCCTCAGGGTGGTTTCAGCTCCTCTCAGGGAGTGGAGGGGCAGGGCTGAGCTCTGCTCTCTGTGACAGCGACAGGGCCTGAGGGAATGGCACGGACCTGTCAGGGGAGGGGCAGATGGGGATCAGGGACAGGTTCTGCACCAGAGGGCGGTGGGCATGGAACAGGCTGCCCAGAGCAGTGGGCAAAGCTCTAAGACGCCAGAGTTCAAGGAGCATTTGAACACCACTCTCAGACATAGGGCTTGCATTTGGGTGGAGCAGTATGGATCCAGGAGGCATACTCAGTGATCCTTGTGTGTCTCTTCCAATTATGGATATTCTACGAGTTATGCATCTATTTCACATGCAAATACACTGAGCAGATAGAGAATAATTAATAAAACAAGGGCAAAAGAATAATGGGATCCAACTCCAACCTTCATCTAAATCACAAACAAAACTTAAACATGAGACTTGCTGGCAGCAAATAAAGCTTCACTTGTGCTCCTTTCATTCCCTCACTGCAGTCTTCTGTGCTTCTCAATTTCTTCTTGGACTAGAACTACTTGCCACCACTCACAGCAGCATCTCTGACCTCCTGTGAAGTACTCCACAGTATGTGAGAAAGCCCCTCCCTGTACCGCAGATTTGCAGTCAGGCCCACAAGAAAATACAATCCAGCACAGACCTCCCTTTCAACTACTCCTTTCTGCAAAAAGCATGGCCAGACACCATTTCCAAGACAGAAATATGCTGCTGTGCTTCCCACAACAATATTGACACATGCTCCCCTAGTATCAGCTCATAAAAACCTGGATCTCCTTTCTCCAAAATTATGTCAGTTCACTCAAGAGTCAAGACGCAGGAATCAGACATTCTATCTCTAGGTTTGCTACTAGAGATAGCTGAAAGATTCTTTTCCACGGCTTGCAGGATTCCTCTATTGATTCACATTATCTCACTCAAATGCCATTTACATCTCTTAACTTGATTTTACATATATTTAATTCAGTTATTGAAACCACTAGTTGCTGAAAATGTATGATAGTGTAGTAAAGGGTATCAGGCAAAGGGATGCCAGGTGGGTGTACTTCTGAAATGGCTGTGACTGTCCAGTGTCCTAGATAATCATTATCAAAATACTGTTAGAACAACAAATTGCTTCCCAGGATGAGTGCAACTGCATTTTTACAGACCTCTGCAGAAGCACAGAATAGATAGTAAACTTTAATCCACTTTCCAAATTGTGTAAAAATGAACAAATGCTTAATATGAGGAGGATAAAAAACAAAAACCAAAAACTGCTTGCATTGAGATTTAATAAAGATGCTACAAAAAGAGAACTGAAGGGCGATGATGGCTTCACAATGACTCCAAGCTAGAAACATATTAGATGCAACATTACAGAAGTCCCAGAGACAGACATGAAATCAGGCATCGTGAATATTACAAAGCATACGTAAATAAAACATAATCAGTGAGAATCTGGTACTAGATCAGATTGTTGTTTACAAGCAGATGAACTTTACAGAGGGAATGTTTAAAAAGTGAGTTTACAGCTAACGTAGACACTATGAAATTGCCAAAAGAAGAGATAAAGGGAGAGGGATGTAAGTAGTGGAAGGAGAAACATCTTAAGTATGCTGCTATGTAACAGCAGTATTTAAATCAACCATGAAGTAGCAGGGGGTGAGGGAGGGAAATCTTGGGAATTCTCCAAAAGCTGTTTAAATCCACAAGCAAAAAACCATGTATAAAAGACTTTTTTGAACATTATAATAAAGATGTTGAAGAAATTGCACAGTAATATTTCATCAAGCTACACAAAATGGCCGACTCATGCAACGTCCCAGTTTTCAGAGATAAACAGATGGCATAAGTAAGAGAAATGGAAAATGCAGTAGCTGAAATGAAAGCACAAGGAGTTTATGCAAACTCTTCCAAACACTGGAGACCCAAGCCAACGTGACAAACGAGCTTACATGCAAACACAAGTCACAAATTAAACGGGGGCAGAGACAATACATGGAGGTGGAGGTGGCAAGCAAGCAAGCAAAAACAGACAGGCGTGGAAAATAAACTGGCACCCATTCAGTACCAAATGTACAAGAGACAAAGAGAACACAAGGAGAAATCCAGTGACGTTGCACAGAAACCTCAATGACATAGGTCTTACACAGAGTCATTCTGTAAAGAGTTTCAGGAAAAAGAAACATCAGTGACTTATAGAGTTCTCATCAAGATATTTTAGAAATGCAAAACCAAAAAGTAAACGTCAGCCAGCCCCCCAAAAAACAAGACAGCAGCAAATAAATTAAAAAGACAAAATGAGAAAAATGAAATTTGTAGTAGTATAAATCAGAATTGTAAAAGATGGTAAAGGGATCTTCATAATAAACAACTATCAGACATGGGAAAGGGTAAAAAGATTGAAATTTCGTACACGGTGGAGAAGTCACAGCTTTCAGCTAAAACAAAGTGCATATATTAACTTGCACAAAACAATAAGAGACGTATATAAGATAAAACCAAGATAGTGTTGAGTCAGTCACTAATTCAGAAGTGCAACATTTGTCAGTCATTGACAAGAATTACTGCAGGTCCTCATCCTGAGCACTATCAGTGCAGTAGCCATATGGAGGTGCTGGGCTAATACATCCTGAAAGACCTCCAAGGATTCACCTTCTGAGACAACAAACGGAGTAAGTTTCTACAAGACACTAACTCAGCTCCCTGCAAATTGTTTATCAAAAGGAAATGGAAGCCAGCTACCACATCCTGAAAAGAAAAAGCTGTGAATGAAGAGGCAACCAGCGTTCAGCATGAGGTCAGGCAGGCAGGGAGAGCAGGTGTACTACTCCAGCAAAAGGCAGTGAGCTGCTGGCTTGCACCTCAGCTTCATCACCAACAGATAATCCAGAAATACTTGAAAAGAACATTTGAGGAGAACTGCCTGCTATTACAGCTATCTTTAAAAAAAATATATCAAAAAGAAAGAAGGTACTTCACTAAGGAAACTGAGAGGTACCAAGCTAATTGGTGAAATGGAGCGCCCAGGCTGTACGAAAGTGCCTCAACTGATGAAGAACGTTGAACTCTTAAACAGAAAGTGCCAGCCATTCCACTTAAATGAAAGTTTTAGGCTGGCACCAGAAGGAGACAGGAAAATAAAACAGACATATTCACGCATTCGCATTTATCATTGTGACAGGCTGACCCAGGAGTGGGAGGAAGCATTGTCTGTCCTCATAAAGACACAAAACATGGAGACAAACTGAGCCAACTTGAAAGCATTATGTAAAAGGCAGAGCGCATCACTGAGAACAGAAGTACTGTGAAAAGAGCCACTGTGAGAAAAAAGTCCTATTCCTGAAAAGCTGGAATTTCAGAAACTGAAATTAAGCACCATTACACTGCCAGCAGTAGAATCTAAAGAGGTATTATTGAAAATTAGAAATATTTAGACAAGAGTAGGAGTCAAAAAGCTAATTCCACAGCCTCCCGGATGTCAGCATGTTGCTTGAGACAGACATCCAACCCTGATGTAGTGATAGCGCTTTTAATGAGTTAAAGAAATATTACCTGTTCATTCATTCCAGAATGAACTTTGATTAATTGGCTCTCAATAAATAAAAATCATCAGCTTTTATTTTTTGATAAATCTTTAAACTGCAATGAGTTTGCACTCCCTCGTGCTACCCACTGCATCTGCTGTAGCCACTATGAGCTATTAGTAATGTCTGCAGAATGAAAAACATGGAATAGTTCCTTTCTGCTCCAGATGTCAGAACTGACAGCAGACAAAATAGTGACATCACCAATGGCTTTTACCTCTTCCCATCACAGAGTCATTGAATCGTTGAATGGCCTGGGTTGAAAAGGACCTCAAAGATCATCTAGTTTCAACCCTCCTGCTATGGGCAGGGTCACCGACTACTAGACCAGGCTGCCCGGAGCCACCTCCAGCCACATCCACTCATCACCATTCCTGAAAATATGAGTACAAATAATAATGCAAAGCATAACTCAACTGTGCTTCTACTTAAGATAGGCAAGTTTTTCCTTCATTTGAAGTGGGAAGAGACTCTTCCTAGGCCAGCACAATATCCTTAACCAGAGAGGATGTGTCTTTCTATTATTTCTCATCTGTAATTTCACTTACAGTGAGAAGGACAACTAGCAGCTATCAGTGTGTCACAAATAATGCAAGCTACCTGTAGTGGCTCTAAGGATGCTCATTACACAGCCATGGCATTTCCAGTTACAGCTCAGCTTACAGCAGGCAGAGATTACAACTAGAAATTTTATTGTAGATTTTTGTGTGCACACTACTACGTATGCTCATGCACAAAAATAATGCAACTGAGATAGAGCAACACAGTATGGAGACAGACTCCATTGCACCCAAGATAGGAGCCTCTCAATAGACCAGTATGCCTTTTGATTTCCCTGCCTCAGTCCAGCAGGAATCAGCAAGCACCTCCTGCATTTCAGATTGAAAGCATCTGAGCTTTCAGAAGAACATTAACAGACACAAATTGACGAAGCTAATTTGAAATACTCGGCACTGCAGACACTGTACCGAGGCTATCAGCTCTGGAGTGACAGGCAGAAAGGTACCTCTGAGAGGCAGTACACAGCACCTGCGACACAGCAGGTTTTTGCTCCTGAAGGCACAATCCCAAGAGAGATTAAATTCAGCTTCAGAGAAGTGACTCAAACTAAAGTGGTAATTTCCGTTTCTGAACAATGTAAAAGATGTTTATTGACAGTATGCAGGTAAGACTTTCACACTGAAACATTGGGAATTTCTGGGAGCTGTTTATGTCCACTCTTCAGTTAAGAAAAATAAGTATATAATAAAATCACATACATGTTTTGTCTTTGCCACTTATGGTGAAATCCTTGCAACCTCTTCAGCAGTTGGTACTTTTAACATACCTAGCAGCCCTCACAGAATAAAGTTTGCACTGCAAAACGTTACTTAAAGCTTCGGTGGAAAAAAATTTGTGATGATTTATCAATAGTGTGCTTTTAGTTATTGCTGCTCCATATGAAGTTGCAAAAGAAGAGGAAGAAAAGGACCGAATAAATCCTCGAAATGGTTCTTCTAGGAATGTGGAGATTGGAATTTGTGAGATGAGAATGAATGTGGGACAGCATAAACAATTGCAGCTTGCAATTCCTATTGAGTTTTCAGAAACCCAGCCAAAACTTCCTTTCTGTTGCCATCAGCAAAAAGAGAGCCCTAGCAGCGCAGTTCCCACCTCTGTCCATTTGTACCACTGCCCAGCCCTCACAGCTCTTCTGAAACTTCACATGGATACAGTGACATCACGTGCCTCAAAATGTAACAGCATACTATTAATTTAAAAAACAAATTAAGCTTATGATTTTTCACCTGCATCATTTTGCCTTTCCCCCCCCTCCCCCCCTTCTCTCTCTGATGCTGCTCCCACCCCCAGGCTGAGCTTCACTTTTGGGAATCATTTTGATTGTGTGCTGCAAAACCCAGGAAATTCAGGTCAGACCTGAAGAGGCTGAGGGACTCAGAAGACATTTCTGCACCAGATACTTCCACACGGTCACCAAGAAACTGCAGACAGTTTTCACCTCTCCCTCAGCCATCTCAGAGGCCACTGTTGCTCCTCCAAGCTGTGGGCATGCGCCTGACGTTGTTGGGCCTTCCTCCAAAGAAACCATTGCCACTGCATATGGTTAAGCCATCGTGCTTAAGGTGCAAACATCACGCTAGAACTTCCTGGTAACGACCACCATCAGGTTGCCAGTGGCACACTAAGCACTTATTTGATGGAAATATTTGTTCACAAGACTAGTCATTGCCTGTGAACATAGAATTAAACTAAAAGAGAGATGCAACTCAACCACCTTGTGGAGAGCGCACAGATCCTTCAGGGCAGGAAACAGCAGAGCTTACCCCCAACTGGCAGCCTCTGGTCACAAGGCTGCTTGCCTCAGAAAGCTCAAGAAAGGGAGGAACAAGCCCTGCTTCAGTGGGATTTGCCTAGAATGGCAGCAGATTCTCCATTCCAGGAGGCACTCAAGGCCAGATTGGATGGGACCCCGAACAGCTTCATCTGGTGGGTGGCAGCTCTGTCCATGGCAGGGGGTTGGAACTGGGTTCCCTTCCAACCTAAGCCATTCTGTGATTCTGTGCTCTTATGATTTGTGTATAGCTGAGCTCAGAAAAGCTACAAGCTCTTTGTGTGATTGGGATGGACAGCTGGAAGAAGAGACTCCCAGATTTTCCCCCAGGACACAGCATGACATTTAGTGCTGAACCTGACTCACCAGTTTGTAACTCACACACTGATGACCTCCTTCTGGAAGGTAACAGCTCCCTATTACTGTACCTCACAGATAGAGTGAGGCTTACTCATTAATATTTCCAGAGTACAGAGATAATGTTCAGATGTAAAGGTTCACTACTAATTTATGTATATTAAAGAAAGTGCACTATTATAGTGTCCATGCTATCAAATATAGAAAATGCACAGTACATAAAGATGGAGATGACAGATAACATGCCAACTCCGTTTGCTGAAGTGGTGCAATATAATTCAATCCTACAAATGCAAACAAATCAAAGAGTTATGGTTATGCACACATGCATGCACACACATTCTCCGTCAGCCCTGATGTTGTTGGCCATTTGTACAATGCATTTACAAAGATGGGATCCTGGAAGCCCCACCGTGTTCACAGCTTGACGGCTTAATTTTATCTTCACAGCATGCTTATATGTGGGCAGAGTGTCTTGTAAACAACTTAAAATATAAACACTAGGAAAAGGACTGGGATTCTGTACATTTTCCCTTCCTTTGCAATGAAGACAGCATCTAAATGCAGGCTAAACAATTTGCACAAGCAAAACAAGACACCTTTGTACTTAATGCAGTCTTTGCATTTTCTTTTTTTTTTGCTAGGCTATTACCTGTTGTTCTGAGCGTTGTGACACTAGATGGCATGAGTGTAGTTCTCATACTCAAGTGCTGTGCTTGCCATCGATGACATTTAGCAATAGTTAGGGTCTGCATCAGAACGAACTGACAGCCAGAAAATAACCGTAAAAGCTCGGCCACCCTGCAAGCCAGTAACAGCTGATGAATCGTTATGTCTGGAGAGAGCTAAGCTGGAGCAAGTTACTGGTATTTGCAGTGCGGTTCTCACGACCTCTTCACTCGGTGTACAGAGATTATGAACAGACTCACAGAGCAGAAGTACCTCCTGTGCTTAAAACAAGGGGTGCCTGGCATTCTCCCACCTACAAGAGCATAACCTGTGAAATAGGCAGCTCTCTCCTTGCAGTCAGGGTTTACTGACACCCTCCTGCAGAATTACAGGATGGTGAAATGATTAGGTTAAGACTCAATTACTTCAAAGCCATTTTAGTCTGAGGAGATGTAGATATTTAAATGATTCACCACTGATAGAACTTAGTTGGGAATCCGGTGCATTTGGATTGTTGCATTCTCCATGCCTTCCTGGAAAAAACTTCTGAGGAACAGGAAGAAAAAAAACCTGCAGGAAGCACAGAAAAACATAAAAGAAGCATTTGGGGTCAATTTTTCTTGCTTACTTTATTATTTGAGAGTGAAAAGTTACTTTTTCTTCTAAGGCAGCTGACTCTTGGCACTCCAGTTGCTTGCATGTTGTTATTGCAGAGAAAACATAGTGCACTTACTGAAGTGTGCTCTTTTTGCTTGCTTGCTTGCTTACCTGGTTTTGATACACGTAATATAACCTATGCAAACAAAATTAAACAAGCATGGAGAGTTGGGTGGAGAGTATGAGGTTCAGCAAGGGCAAATGTAGAGTCCTACGCCTGGGGAAGAATAATCACAAAGATCAATGCAGGTCAGGGACTCTGCAGAGAAGGACCTGGGTGTCCCAGTGTTCTCCTAACAAAGCTGCCTGAAGGAGATGCTCTGGGATAACACTTAGACTTTTGACGATTTGATGGTGTTACCATGAAAACATTAACCAAGAAATTCTCATCCTGTTCTCTTAACACTGAGACACACACACAAAACAACAAAAAAACAACACCAAAAAACAACCCATAATCAACAAATCACCTTCACATGCTAAATTCCTATCAGTGCAAGCTGAGGGACAAATGGACTGGAACAGGGTGCCCCAAGAGGTGGTGGATGACTCTGAAGACATCCAAGGTCAGGCTGGACAGGGTTCTGAGCAACCTGGTTTACCTGTAGTTCCTGTTCTTGTAGGGGAAGTTGGACTAAATGACCTTTAAAGGTCCCTTCCAACTCAAAGATTCTATGATTTGAAGTGTCTGAGCTCTGACCAGAGCTGTGGAGATCCAGCCAAGGCAGCACCACAGCCTGGACAGAATTCAACTGACTTCTGATCAGGAGCCTGCTCCAGGACCTTCACACTCCTTTAGCTCCACTGTTTAACTCTTCACTGACTGTAACAAGTGCTCAGACAAAAAGCACCTCCTCCAAGCCCTAATTTCAGCTTCCAGCTGAAATCTACGTACATTATATCAAAACAGAGATGTCAGCGTTTCTGTCACTCAAGAGGAAACAAAACACATTTTAAGCAACATCTTAATAAAGTTAGGTAAATTTTTGAGAGGTTACCAAATGACCATGTTCGACCTGTCAAAAGTTTTAGTTCCAGCTAACCTTTATCCGAAGTCCTCACAAAATTTTGCTCAAATTCTTTCCTCTTTTTTTTTTTTTTTTTTTTTTTTTCAACTGACAAGAAGGAAAAAATAAAAGACAGGCAACATTAAAAAAAACCCAGCATTTGGTATGTGCTTTCAGAGGGGGAGGGGAAGAAAAATCAGGAGTCTTTGCTGGAAGAACGAAGATAGTGAACCTGAGAAACAGCTTTGTCTCCAGGAGATTGTTGCTTTTCTCACCCAACTCCCTTCCCCAAAACAAGGTCTTTGAAGCTCCTGGAGCTGAAGCAGAAGGGCAACACAAATCCCTGAAGGTATCCAAGAGCAGCCTTGTGCCTTAGAATACAGAACAGCGCAGAAAACCACTGCTTGGAAAGCAGGAACTTTTTAGTTAGCTTGTCTGATGCCTATCCACCGCAGAAGAAAAATCTCACACAAGCCATCTGAAGCACTCTCTGAACTCAGAGAACTGCTTTGCTGTATTGTTACTATCAACATTTTCATACAGAACATGTATTACGGTCATGCAAATTTGCTGGCCTTCTACAATTAAACGCTTTCTCGAAGTTAAATACCTAAAATGACATTCCAAGAATAAATCCAGGAGTGTAAGCATTCCAGGCTACTTTAACCTACAAAGCAGGTAATGAGGAAGGAAAAAAAAAGAAAAGTTTTGAGTTTCTGAGGCTAAGAACTCGAATGTACCTTCAGATCCAGCCCATAACATCCCTCCAAGAACATTCATAGAGATACTAAATACACTGCTCTCATTGGGCTTAGAAATTTGCAGGCATACGACTAACCTTAATGAAGTTTCAGGTTTCACAGTACTAATCAGTGGTCACAAAGATTTCTGTATTCCACAGCACAGCAGGCAAGCTCTGCTGGGTCCCTTCCCTCTGAGCATTTCTGAGGTTTGTCACAGCTAGAAGCTCAACAGGAGACACTCACCTTTTGGTACCTCATCCACATCTCACCAGGGTGAAGGGCACTGTACTGCGTAGATGAAACAATTTGATTAACAGGCTCTTTAATGGAGTTCTACAGACTTGTGGTCAAGTACAATGCATGGTATCCACCCTGAGACCGTTTGACACCTTCGTTAACCAGCTTCCTGTTACTGCAAAGGTCATCATAATGCTATCACCTCAACCTTGCTTATTCTCTGATGTTATCATAAAAGTTAAATGCTGAGAGGTAACGTTGCTTCATTTTGAAATCAATCTTTTACCTTCTTACTCTGAAAAAAGATCTAGTAATCCAGTAACCCGTTCTGACTTAAACTGTTCACATCAGAATAAGCATCTCTTTCAGCAACAAAAAAGTTCAGATGGTTAAGCAGCTGAAGTACACGACTGCAGTACTGGAACAGCCAGTGAAATCTTTGAGTTGAGCACTGCTGAGAGAACATGAAGCTTCTCTATTCTAACTACTTAAATGAGGGAGAAAGAACAACCATTTGAACGTCAAAACTTTAAAGCACAGCATAACTTCCCTGTAGCAAAAAACTTTGCTGAAGCCTTTGTAAATAAATTTTGAAGTTTTATTTATCTTTCAATTCTTTCAAAAGTGTCTGATGTTTAAGACAATAAACGACGGAGAAGAAGAAGTGCTTATGTTCAAAAAAGCTGTTTCAAAGTTCTGATTTTGAAATATATTTCCCTATGAGTAAAGACTAGGAGTGGGGATTGTTCAGTCAGGGGAAGAGAAGGTTCAGGGTTAATGAAGCGTATAAATAGTCAAAGGGGCAAAGGGGAAGAAAATAGAGACAGACTCTTCTCAGTTGAGCCGGTTTGGGCGGGACAGGTTGGACTAGGTAATCTTCAGAGGTTTATTTCAGCCTCGATGATGACGCAGTTAAGACTGACATGACATTAATCTCAGGAAGTGATACTGTTTTAGATCAAAGCAAAGTATGTAAATGAAGAAAATTTCAAGTCCTACCACTTCCACAGAAAACATATTTACATCTGTTGATGCAATTGTCTTGTTCTGGATTTTTGTTTGGGCCTTCATGTGTGCAAAAGCATACAGAGCGAGTTAGAAAACACTGTTTATGTTTCCACTAAACTTTGACAGATTTAGCAGCATTCCAGGCATTTTACACTCTTAAATTCAAAGTTTTAAGGAAATAAAAATAGAATCTAAGCTTACTCAGCTTAGAATCAGTGACAGTGAACAAACTACTGCAGTAAACACAGACTTTAAAAGCAGTCAAGCTCATCAGCACCATGGGAACAGGAAATTCTCTGATAACAACTGAAGAATGACATTTAAAACAACATATCCTAAACAATTTTGAAGAAAATAATTGAAATGCATATAAAGCAACTTCCATGTGATTTAACAAACGGGGTTCAAGCTTGGAAAAGCCTAGTGCTTCCATAGCTGTTTCTCAAAATACGTAAGTTTTCTTTCAATCTCAAAGGATTGATTCAGCAGACACTGAGGCCCTGTGCATTGAATCAAGCAAAGCACTTCATAGAATCATAGAATGGCCTGGGTTGAAAAGGACCTCAAAGATCATCTAGGTTCAACCCCCCTGCTACGTGCAGGGTCACCAACCACCAGACCAGGCTGCCCAGAGCCACATCCAGCCCAGCCTTGAATGCCTCCAGGGATGGGGCATCCACAACCTCCTCGGGCAACCTGTTCCAGTGCATCAGGACCCTCTGTGTGAAAAACTTCCTCCTAATATCTAACCTAAACCTCCCCTGTCTCAGTTTAAAACCATCTCCCCTTGTCCTTTAATTGTCCACCCTCTTATACAGTCGTTCTTCCTCCTGTTTATATGCTCCTTTCAAATACTGGAAGGCCACAATGAGGTCTCCCTGGACCCTTCTCTTCTCCAAAGACATAATGAAATTATCAGTATATTAAATTCTACTGGTGATTCTTTCAAAATACAATTAAAATCTACAACTTACTTTTTCTGCGTAGCTCCAAAATGCCTACAGTTTTTTCAAACATAGAACAAGTACTTCCATATTACTCTATACTTACCTAAAGTATTGATTATATATACACAGCATGTAAAAGTATACTAACTTTAGGTAAATCAAGATTTTATGGTTTATTGCATTTGTTTACAACTTTTGTGGAGGATTTTTTGGTGTAGCTTAACCTGAAACCATTAGACATATCTACACAGCTTTTTTCAGGACTCAACTCTTATCACACAGTGATCAATTCTCTACATTCATCATTTGCAGCTCTCTCAATTCCAGTTTTCCAGAGTTTGTGAGTATTGACACTATTGAAAAAGTAGAAGTTCAAACACACCTATACAAACTGACAAACTAAACAGAATATTGTAGATAAGGCTATCCTTTTTTCTTTTCTTTTACATACATATATAAATTTTTTAAACCAGGCACGGAGAACTTCAGAAAACACAATACTGAAAGCCACCTATGATAATCTTCGCAGGTTAGGCATTCACAAATTCCACAATCAAGCATTCATCCCCACAGCTTTAGCTTTAACAATGAATGTACAGATCTTGCATTTCCTCAGCACTTCAAGTGAATCGTACCATTAGGAATTCTAAAACTGTACCATATTTACCAGAATAAGACTACAGATGAGCTAATTAAGTGCCACCATGTTGTATTCAACTGTGTACTTCACAATGGAACTGACTGCTCAAAGGCCAGTCTCACAACAGTGAAAAGAACATGCATAACCAAACTGAGAGCAGGCAATGGTCGGGCACTTAAGTACAGCATACAGGTTCATTGTGGAGCATGACAGTAAAACATACTGGTCACAGCAGTCAGAAAACCGGTACATACTTACATAAGTTAAGGAAAACTGCACTATCAAACTGTACTTTTACATCAAGTTCAAGCGTCAACTTTTTGCTATATTCCCAGTTTGCCAGAAAGCTCTGAAGAACATAACCCCCCAAATAAACTTTAAAGATGTATAATTCTGCACAATCAATTCCACATTAAATCACAAAATAAGCACTCGCTTTTCAGCCACCTGTAAGTTCAGCAAAAAACCATTACAATTTAAATTAGCAAACGCACTTCCAACCTACAGCTTCATGTGACACTACTAATTAAACAGGGCTTGTTAAAGAAATTCTCTCAAAACATACATACAAATATGTTGTGGGTGAAAGACACAGTGAACAAATTACTTTCATTATCTCTACCAAATACCTACCGATTATGTGCAATTTTTAATGCTGATGTTAAAAGTTACATGATTTATATTTTACCAGTCTCATTCTGCTTGTAATAAGGATTTCAGAAGTGCATGTATAATAGGGGCGGTTAACAGTACAAATTAGTGCTTGTTCCACATAGGTGTGGCCATAGGTCCCTGCGGAGCCCTTTCAACAGTCACAAATTCATCTGGGTTGTCAAAAGCTTCGTAGTGGATTAACAAATCTTGAATAGCACACTCCTCAATCTGGAACAAAAAAAGAACATGTATTTCAGTGCTAGATTTGCATATACACCAGTAATAGTTATGAACAGGCTGTGGTGGCCTTGACTACACCTGCTGTACTGTACTGTTCTGCTCATCAGAAAGTAGCAGTACCCAAGGTCTCCTTCACACCACTGAAAGAAGCCTTATGCTTGCAGACCCTAGCCCTCATAGGAGACCGTGATATCTGCTGGAAGGGCAACACAGAAGGGCACAAGTACTCCAGAAGTTTTGCTCTGGTGATTTCCTCGCACAGATGATCAAGGAACTGATGAAGGGAGATACTGTCGGATGTCAAGGAAGATAAGGTCAAGGGCAGCCTCGGCTACTCTGACCTTGAGATCTTGCACCATCTCATGAGAGGGGAACAAGACAAATATCAGAATCATAACCCGACAGGATGAACTCACACTGTTAAGACAGTGTTATAGGAGCTGGCCAGTATCACTGCAAGGCCACTGTAAAAAATATTTTTAAAGACCGTGGTGACAGAAGGAGGTTCCTGAGGACTAGAAGGAAGCAAAATGTCATCTTCAAGAAGAGCAAGAAGGAGCATCTGGGAACTAATTGCTAGTCACCTTCACCTTTATCCCTGGAAACCTGATGAAATAAATCCTTCTGGAGGTTATTTCTAAACACATGCAGGACAGGAAGGCTATCAGTAGTCAGCGTACACATTACAAAGGGGAAATTATGCATAATGAACCCAACAGCATTCTCATCACAGAAGGGTGGTTTGGTGGTTGAAGACAAAGTGGTGGACATTGTTTACCTCTTCAAGCCTTTCAACATTGTCTCCCACATCCTCACAGACAAGTTGAAGCATGAAGAATTTAAGTGAGATGGTCTGAAAACTACCTGAATTGGTAGTTTTGGAGGATTGTGAACTAAGATGTCCTAAGACCATGTTAGTGCAGAGCTGCTAGTATTAATACCACGATCAAGACAAGGGTCAGTACTGCTTAGCATCTACATTAATGACCCGTATAACGTGACATAACACACCCTCGGCAAGGTTGTAGATGACAAAATCAGGGGAAGTGGTTGGCACTCCAGTGAGTTGTTCTGCCATTCTGAAGGTATCCAGTCTGTCTGGGGCATTAGCTGAGAGGAACCTCATCAAGTTCAAGAAAGGAAAATGTAAAGTCCAGCTCATGAGAAGAGTGAAGCACAAACACATACACCAGCCAACTGAATGGAAAGTAGCTTGGCAGAAAAGGACTTGGGGTCCTGATAGGCAAGTCGACTCTAAGCCACCAATGTGCTTTTGCATCAAAGAAGAGCTCCTCTATAAGGGACAGCGCTGTCAGTAGATTGAGAGGAATGATTCTTGCCCTTGACTGGTGAGAAACGGAGTTTCGGGCCCAGTTATGGACTCCCCAGTAGTACAAGAGAGAGGGCCCAGTGAAAAGACTGGGACAAAAAGACAAAAAGGATTAAAAGCCTGGGGTCTCTGATGTGCAAGGAGAAGCTAAGAGAGCTGCAGTTGCTTAGCAAGGAAAAGATTCAGGGAGATATTCTCAATGTTTATAAACAGCTGATCAGAGAATGTGAAGAAGATTGAGCTAGATGCCTCAGTAATGTCCAGCAGCAGAACAAGAGGCAATGGACAGAGACTGAAATACAGAAAATTTCATTTCAACATAAAAACCTTTTCTTCACTGTGGGTGGTTGGACACTGGAACAGGCTTTACAAAAAGGCCTCCATTAAGCCATGGATTCAATAGTCAATCTAATATAGATCTACCTTATCAAACTGGAACAAGATGTTATTATTAAATGATATTTAACACCATTTTACAAGTGACGCTAAGTATAATGATGCATAATCAATACTAAAAACTGATCTCCGAAACAGCCAGTTAACTCCTGGTGTTAATACCCAGCTGCAGAAACTTAGCACTTTACCTGGATCAAAGCCAAGGGTTTTTCTCTGCTCCTAATAAGAGCAGCTTCTTGCTGGCGCTCTTCTTCTACAATAGATGCAAACATGACAGGTGCCATGACAGAAGAGTTAGTTGGTGATGTTGCCAACCAAGGACTGCAAAAAAGCAGAAGACATTATGAGGCAAAATTTAGAACAAGGTCAGCACAACGGAGAGAAAACAAATTCTGGAATCTAAGTGAGTCAAACTTACTTATGGCTCTCCAGCTGAGGCGAATCCCAAATGTGGCCTTCCGGACCTGGGCTACTTTGAGCCATGCATCTGGAAAAAGGAAGAAAAGAGAGTGGAAGTCACTAACAAAGGATTTTCCTCAATCACAATTAATTACAAATTCAAAGTAGCTAATTACAGATTTGTACTCTTTTTTTTTTTTCTTTCTTTCCTTTTTTTTTTTTCTTTTTTTTTTTTTTTTTCCTCAAAAGATAGGGCATTATGAAGTAATGCTGAGTTTGTCTTTAAACATGATACTGTGACACGACGAGATACTGATACTCATTTCTGAATGCCAGAACTTAATGGATTTTCAGTTTGAGCACTAACTCTGGCATTTCCTAACATTTGAGCACTTGAACAAAAACATTTTAAAAAATAACACACACACACGCACATATATATATTTAAACCTGTAAAATATTCAATCGAGTTACGCACTGACAGCATGCACTGTAGATCTGTTTGGAATTCACATGGAAAGAACATGGCTTCAAGACAGAAAAATCTTGCACTTAAATTAAATATTTCATGTAAAAAGAGCCAGTACTACAACAGCACTAGCAGATTATTTCCCCAAGTATAAGCCCAGAAAATATGGACTTCCAGTGTACGTCCTGCAACCACCTCATGTTCATACGAACAGCATGCAACCAGAATTAACCGAATCAGAAAAAAAATCCTGAAATAACAGTAAAGAATTGCCAAGAAGGAAGACATTTTATTCCATTCTAAGATGTTAATCTGTCTACAAAAATAAGTCAAATTAGGTATATTCTATGCCTTAAGACACAGTATATTTGACAAAATAATCCTACTTCAGTAAGACGAGAGACCTATTCTTGTTATTTAATCTCTTTGGCAACTTTTGCAATTTCCAGAACTCTAAAAAACTTTTATAGCATACTATGAAACACTAACAGACTTTTTTGAATTATTCTATGGCATTGCAAAAATTCTAATGGCATTGGTATTTCAATAAATCAGTCTCAATTTTCTTTATGGCTTTGGTAATCCTCTGTAAGTGGCCACAAACTCTTGGAAAGGGGGGAACATCTACAGAAAACTATCTAATAAGAGAATTCCAGTAACTACTAAGTTCTCTGCCTGGAATTTTTTCCCCACAACACAACTCCAAGGACAACAAGAACCATGATTCCTACAGCTAAGCAATAAAGGCAAGATCTCAAAAAACCTGAAAAGGAACATCCATTACCAAAAACGACATTTCAGTGAACCATGCCCAGCTTTATGTCACAAAACATAATCTTGCCCACCAAACAGCCAACTAGTCAAAGAGCAGAACAAACATAAATGTTAACATCTGCCAAGGCATAACAGTGGACGTTCAAAATAAGCTCTCTGCAGTGTCACTCCCATGAATCAAGCCCAGCAGATGCACCTTTTGCCAACTCATACTGCTTCTCTGTTTCCACTGGAAAAGTACAATTCACATGAGTCAAGATGAGACTTCACCTCCATTTTAAATAATGTTGATCATATCAGACACTAACAAGAAAGCCAGTGCAAAAGTGCACTGGGAAGAAGTCAAGAAGGTGTGAGGTACGGTACTTTCCAAACTGGCTGTTTCTGGGTAACTGCTATTCCAGAACTTCTGAAAGATCTGACCCATGAATCAACAGCTCTGTGACAAGAGTGATCAAATCTGCTTTACCATTCTCCACGCTGATCATCCTTAGAGCTGCCAGTTCCTTTTGCTTGGCATTACTAATTTGCAATGCTTTTTCCATAAGGATCAAAGAATACTTGGGGAAAAAAGGTAGAAAAAAAGTCTGCTTTTCTTTAAATCTTTGGTAAGAAAGAAACAAATGGCAGCTTAGAAAATCCCATTTTATTTTACAAAAGTATCAGGTCATAACAGGTAGGTATGATAAATATGGAAATTTTGTAAGGAGCTAAGTGCCACAAAACTTTTTTTTTTTTTTTTAATAAATGAATTTCCCATACCTCTAATTTCTAGCTTACTTCCTACTCACATTGCAGCCACATTATTCATAACTTTTGAGAGTAAGTTAGCTAAAAGAAATATCGTAAGTTACTATTAATGGATGGATTAAGCAGCAACGTTGAAACTGACAAACAAAATTAGGAAATTCTATTAACTTTGCAAAGAATAAACAGTGTGACCGTGGAACAAAGCAATGGGAAAGAAAATTCAGTACAAAGAAAAAGATTGAAGGGCAACTACTTAAGCTAGGCATTTTTCTGTTTGAAGAGAACAAGTAGAATCCAAGGTGTACTGATCACGACAATGAATCAGAAGTATGTCACTGGAAAAAAAAAAAAAATAACTCAAAAGAATGTTAAGCAACTTGGTTCAATTTAGAACAACCAATTTTGTCACCATATACCACACTGGATGAAGCTTATTTGGAAGACCTTTAATTTTCATCTCTTAGGTTCACAGAAGATGAATTTAAATTATCACACATGCAGACAATAACAATTTTTCATTGCTACTTGAGAAAGCTAAACATTATACCCATCTTCAAGAAGGACGTGGGGAACTGCAGACTGATCAGTGTCACCTCAATCCTTATAAAGGTTGCAGAACAAATCCTTCTCTAAGTCATTTCTGGATTTACCACTACTGGCAGATTTTGCCTGAACAACCTAACTACCTTCTGCGATAGAATGACTGTCTCTGCAGACAGAGAGCAAAGAATGTCACTTTATTTGCCTTTTGCAAACCAAGTCCTTATACTCAGCCTGTACATACAGCATATCCTTATAATCAGTCTTAAAAATATGGAAAAGATATTTGGACTACAAGATGGATGGTTCTGGATGAACTGTATGAAGCCCAACCGGAAACCAACTATTGGTGATGGTCCTAAGGACTGATATAATGTTTTATGCCTTCACCAATTATTTGGTGGTTGGACAGAGCGTACTCTCAGAAAGGCCACAAATAGATGGGGACAGGCTGGGTTGCCATTCAGAAGGACCTCAAGAAGCTGGAAAATAGGAAAACAAGGCAAATGTGAAGTCATATATTTGAAAAACAGTATCCCCAGAAAGCAGTACAGGACAAGGATAACTACCTAGAAAGTAGCCTTGTGGAAAAGGACTGATGTAGTCCTGGTAGGCAGCAAGTCTAAGATGAATCAGTACGTGCCCTTGCAGCAAAGGCCAAAAGCATAATAGTCTGTACTAGCAAAAGCACAGCCATACAGTCAAAAGAAATTATTCTTCCCCACTGTGTTGTATTTATGAGACTACATACAGAGTATCGTATTTGTGCCCCTCAATACAAGAAAGATGTTGGCATGCTGGAAAACGTCCTGTACAGCACCACCAAAATTAGGGACACGTGACAGAAAGAAGAGCTGAAAAAAACTGTATGCTTGCAAAGAGGAGGTCTCATTGTTGCCTTCAGCTATATAACTGGAAGTTTGAAAAAAGATGCAGCAAATATTTGCTTAGTGGCATGTATGGAGCAAGAAGTGATAGACACAAACTGCTAAATGGGAAATTGAGTTAGATATAGAAAAAAAAAAATCTACTGTAAGGATAATCATACCCTTGAACATGTTGCCTAGAAAGGTTGAGGTATCTACACCCTTGGAAATGAACAACATGATTTAGCCAGAGCTATGCTGAGCAGGAGGCCAGCTGACAGCATCTAAATTATTCTACGATTTCAACAATGGGAGCACTTTTGTCTGAAGTCTAGATAAATCAGACTCCAGTTTTTATTTCAAATAATCAAGACTGTAAGAGAACAAAAAAACAGGAAAGAACCAGAAAAGAAAGGACAGACAACAGGAGAAGGCATCAGTTTTCTGCTTGCTCGTTCATTTAACTAAGAGCATGTCTGTACATCTTACTGAATGACATTATTCTGATGTCATCTCTATACTTCATCTCTTTCTCAGTCTCTTCTTGCAACGCTCACCTTACTGCACATTTGACAATAACCTGCACCCCTCCAGCTATTTGAAAGATACTCTCTTCTCCTCACCCATAGTCCAAAGAACTCACAGCACCGCTAGAAATGAATCCAAACAGATTGTTTCATTTAACCTGCTTGAGTATAGACAAAACGATTGTTTTCCAGAGCAGGAAGGAAAAACAAAAACAATACACTCACAGACTTTCCCTAACTGCAGCGAACAGTTCCAGTGTCACAGCACACTCTAGCGTTCAATTAAAAGACAAGTTTAAGTACCTGTGTCATCTACCTCCATTTAAGTAATGCTTTAAAATGTAGGAAACAACACAGACATTTTGAAGCTGTTTGTACATAGGTACATTTGTGTTTCTTGCTAGCAAGATACTTACGCCAAATGCTAAATCAATTGCAGATATTTCAACACGCTAGATTAATTCCTCAGCTGGCATCAAAATAAATAGGAGAACTGGAACAGAGGGGAAATGAGAAACAAAGATATACAGAAAAATGGAAAAAAAAAAAAAAGCCTAAAAACACAGAACTTGGAAAGATGGAAGTCTAGAAAATTAAAGACTGATGCAGAGAAGTAAGTGCATGGAAACAAACAGGCCAAGTATCATCAGTACTGAACTAGCCTGATTAACTCAGTTGGCTGAACTTGCCATGACTCCTGCCCAGACACTGTGATGTCCTAGCACTTAACTTCCCGATGTTTCTTGAGAATTTCTTCACTTGAAGCCATTTCAGGTCTACTGCCTCAAAGATCTAATAAATGCTCTAAGAAAAAGAACACAAACACTGGTCTCCTGCAGAACCTCTTGGGTTTTGCTGTGCCATTTGACTCATGTACTAGCTATTAGCTCAATATTAGCCATGCCAAAACCAGGCCATTCCCATGCAAAGCCAGAGAGATGTGTTTCCACTAAGACTTTTTACTGCTCCCCAGGGTAATGCAATAAAGACAATCTGGGCAGCCACAAAAAAAAAGTCAAGTCACGTCAGGCCTATGTTTTTAGCTTGAACTGTGAGCTATACACACACAGCTGTGCAGCGTAACTCCCAAGACTAAGCTGTCCCTGGAAACAATGCAGCCACATCCACTTGGCCCAGTTTTTGAGCTGATGTGCCTCTGGACCCAATCCAGTTCACATCTCCACATTCATGACATTTTTCATCTGCAGAAACTGGAAGATGACAATGTATGGAAGCATGTTTATACACCCCTTCCTATGTTAAAAAAAAAAAAAAAAAAAAAAAAGAAGAAGTTTAATTACTTCACATTTCATCCAGAAATAAAAAAGAAAGCTGACACAGTAGTTGTGCAAGTTTCTTCAGTGTCCCATCAGTAGGCCTGACATTCAGAGACAAGGATTGCTTGTGCTTTACAAACATTCAATTTCCTTTCCTTAAAAAGGAAGAGGAAAGGGTGTGGATAATGAATCTTCACTGAAACAGCTCTTGAAGGCTGCTGGCAAAAGTCAGAGCTTGCTGTGACAGGAGCTGACAGTCAAAGAATAAAACTAGCTCAAAGTAGAAACCTTAATCCTTACTTCAGATGGATGAACCTCAATTCTTTATACCTAACAGAAAGAAATAAGCATCTTTAGAGACAATTCAAAACAATCTGAAATAGCTCTGGAAGTGCCCTTTTTTCTGACTGATGATAGACAATCTAGCCATCTAGCCTCCCACTAGCTTAATATATCATTTTCAGGCAGCTAACATATTATGCCTGGATTCAGCTCAAAGAATCCAGTTCAGAGCCTGCAGACAGGCCAGACTGAACGGACTAGACATAGCAAAGCAAAAGGAAATTAAGTGACTTTATGGAGATCAGAGACCACGTGACAAAACTATTAAGAGCATCCAGTGCACGTTCCCTTATCACCAGCTCACACTCTCTCTCATGTGATCAAAAGTTTTGCTACTTCGCTAGAAACTAAATGAATAATACCGGTTATTTCTGCACATTTGCATAAGTGCATCTCCACTCACCACAGTTGCCTCAGCTTTATTTCTGTTTCTGAAGGAAACTTGTCACACTTTCCAAATCCCTCTTCTCTCCTCTAACACCATCCCCCACACATATCTCTTTATTTCTCCACTCATTTTTGCTCTTTAACTACCAATATGGCACATACTACTTCCATTATAGAGAATCATCACTTTCTATACAATTGAGCAACCAAGAGGGAGGCCCAGCAGAACCGTCTTTTCTTTCTTGTACAGCCAATTTTTGGAGTGGGACAGAACAGAGGTTCTTCAAAAAATAAAAAAAGGAGAGAGTTGTAATGTGTACCTGGGACCTCCATTCACCAAAAGGCTCTGAAAACTCTTCTCCCTTTAGTCAAGCTGTCGGTGACACAGTTAATTTGTAAAAAAGAGCTGTGAGAAGGTGCAGGGGGACTGCCCCTCCTCACTGATTCTAACCCTGACTTCTACATCGGAGCTCATCCATCTCCCACCCTTAGATTTGTCTGTAGTCGCTGACTGTGGCTCATGCTGGTCACCAGCATAGAGCCTGCTGTGCTCACCTCACTCTGGCACAGTGGGGGTGCGCCCTGCCAGCCTTACTGACACCTTACTCCTCCAGTATGGCAGAGCAGCCAGACTTTGTGGCTTCTAGATGGCAGGTAGGAAAGTCAGTAAGATTTTCAAGCCCTCTGTCTCTTAAATATATTTTAAATGCCTTGTGTTTAAAATTCCTGATGACAGAGCAAAGAGATGCAGGTGGATGACAACTCGGTCATAAATACTTTCAGAAGTTAGGCTGAGATTTCTTTCCTCTCAGCTTAGATAGTAATTCTAATCCCAAAACACAGATTTTATTGGAGATAGCAGAATGCAGGGACAAAACAATTCAACCGAAGAACAATGTACGTCTAATTATACACTAATTTACACAGACCTCAAAACAGTCATTTTTGTCCTTAGAATTATAGTATCCTACTAATTATAATACACAAACATAAATGATACATCAATGTTTCAGTAAGCCTTTTGGATTGTTTAGGTGCAATTTTTCATGGAATGAATCAGCTTGTAAACCAACTGAGATTAGGGACTGCTCTGTGTTTGAATAAAAGGATTTTATTCACCCACGAGTTACAGAAAAATACTCTTAAGCAAAACTCTGTTTTATGCATGCCATATCTGAATACTAGAAAATATTTATTTTTTTTTATCTTCTGCAGAAATTGGATGTTTTCAATTTTTATACATACATATACGTACATAGATACACAAGCATTTTGTTAGTGGACTGAAGTGTTTGTGTTCACGCGTGTATATATACATGCCCACATATACAAATACTTATAACTGTAAACATAATACTAGCGGTGGCATTATATTCCTTAAGTCTAATTCATTTGCTATTTATAATAGTATTCCATTCATAAACTCCTATTAATATTAAAACACTACTAGGAGAATACTTTAAGGATTTAAAAAGAAAGAAAAAAAAACAATTTCATCCTTTCAAATTCCAGCAGAAATGTAAATAGGTTATTATGGTTCTGGCATACGAGTTGTTATTCGCAATTAGGAAAAGACTGCTCTCCTACCTTGTGGTGCTCTGGACTGGTGAATCCTCAGCGCCTTTATATCCAGCTCTCTTGACAGTAGTACCAGGTAAATTATTTGCACTCATATATTTTTCTTCCTCCATTACCAGATCACGGAATGATTTTGGCAAAGCAGAATGCGATGAAGATGACCTTTTGAATAAATAAGTCATTAAAAACAAACGTATATACATACAAATCCCTTTTAGACCTCATCCCTTCAAATATATCACTTTGGGTCAAAAAGTAAAACACCAGATACATTTTAGACTTTGACAAAAATCGGCATACACAGCTGCTGAGCAGAACCAAGTCAGTGAATGAGTCATTCGTAGCTATTGGAGGTTCTAAAAATCCCTTAATCAACAGTGAAATTTGCAAAAGTCATATGCTTAATTTTCTTTTACTTGCTTAAGTAAAATATACACTGGTACTGAACTACAGCCTGCATATTATCTTTCAAAAAGAAAACAGAATGAAAATACATCCATTTAGAATAATAAATGGTATGAACATTCTCTGATCCATAACTTATGTACAGAAATCAAGGAGTTGCCCTCAGTTTTGTTCTTCCCCATCAAGACTTTAGATTTAATTCCCCATAAATTTACCTACATTTAACTTTACTAACCATAACGGTCCCACCTCATTTCAAAGGTCTATTTACAGTATGCCAAACATTAGAAATACATACTAGAACAACAGGTCTGTTTGTCATGTATTCAGAAGGTAACAGATCAACTATAAATACTACTGAAGGAGAACAAGCTACCTATACAATGTTCACTAATTGTGCAACTACAGCAAGGAGAGGTGTATTTGAAGTCAAAAATGCTCAATCTACATCAATGTAGTACAAAAATTAACAAGTATCATGGAAATAAAATGTTACAACAAAAGTATCTGAATGCTATATATGGCATCTGAGTCATACACTAGAATACCCAGTATTAAGGGTTTTTGTTTGTTTTTCTTACTGCATGAGCCGCACCATAGGCATATAAAGTAGAATGGGAACCACTAGATGGAACTTGGAGTCATTCTACGCATCTTCCATTACAACTATCAGCTGACTTACAAGAACCACAGAAAGTGTTTTACCAGAACTTCCCCAAGCTTATTATACCAAGTAGGCAAATAGCTCTCTTGGGATCTGCCTTCTGCTGCTAACAGTTTAAATACCCTATCTGTCTTCATGAAAATTCTGTACTGAAATCAGATTCACCAGCAACTCAGAACCAAAACAAAAACAAACCCACACCATCATCAACAACAACAAAAACCAATGCAATTGTGTCATTCTTAAAGACTCAGATACTATCCAAAACAATGGGGATAGCATAAAATGGTTTAGCTTAAACTACTACAAATTTTCTTGACAGTAATAACTCTAAGCTTGCCTGACACGCTGTCACATACCTATTTAATATGTAGCATTTAAATATAATTTAAACACTAAACACTAAAAAAATGAAAGAGAAGGAAGTTTTTATCTGTAACTGCAAAACATCCAAGTGTCAGGTTCCAAGACAGCTGCTGATGTTTCATAATAAGCTAAAATATCAACAAACTGAATACCTAAACATAAAAAAAAAAAAAAAAAAATCCACATCATGTATATGAATTCTCAACAAAGAATTCAAATTTATACTTCCATTCTTGAAAAGCCACAGGCTCTCCCAAGTTTACAAAACAAAAACCAAACACAACAAAAACAAAAAGCCCTACCACTCAAGATCAAAGTCTGGAGAACTAATAAAGTCAATGCATACCAAATACCTAGCTTCTTGTAATTCATATTCTCCAAGTATTTTTTTCTTGCTTGTCTTCTTTTTTATTTGTTGGGTTTTTCCCCCCTCCTTATTTCTACCATTCTTCACAGGAGGTAGCATAGCTTCAGACCACTCCCCAACTACGAAACTGGAGGATGCTTTTGGTGGAAAAATTGGGCATGGTGTACAATATACTGTGCATTAGTCAAACAAAAATGAGTCGGAAGGTCCCACACCCTTCTGGCAAGTGTTCTCACTGCACATCCAAGATGAATATCTTATTTAATTGGAATGCAAGTTCTATGGCTTTGACTGTATTGAATGCATGGAAACCTCCATCTATTGCCAGAAGCACTCTAACAGTCTTTTGAGAATTTACAGACTAGACCTTTGCAAATATGATATTAGAGGAGTAACACTCTTCTATTTTACATAGAAAAAACTGCTTTGAACAACTGATGACTTGCCTTCTGAAGTTTAAAGTTTCTTCAACAAATGTTTTTGTTTTTTTTTTTTTTACAGCAGCTGGGCATAATTTGAAATGTTTATTTATCTCCCACTAGCTCTTTTCTAGAACTTTGGAGCTACTGGCAGTTTCCAGATCAGCAGCCACAACATTGCTGAGGAACATACAGAATCATGCAATGGCAACCACACAAGCAACAGCCTGGATTCCATCTTCCTGATATATACACCATTGGCACTTCCACTTAAGATTGACTGGGTAACACAGTAGAGCCCAGCTACTTTCAAGAACCGTTCAATGAAAACAACCTAAGTATACTAAAAAAAAAAAAAATAACAATAATAATAATTAAAAAAAAATAATAATCAGTCTATATTTGCTTTTTAACTGTAAGGAAAAGTTCACAGGCATTTGGTAGCTTAGAAGTAAATAACACCCAATAGGTAAAGAATTAGCTATAAGAGAACAGATCAATAGTTTGAATAGTCAGCACAGCCTAATGAGATGTCCAACTAAGGAAATTATGCTCTGTATTTTTATACATATTTTATCAGCTTCTCTTACTATCTTATTTTCTGCATTCAGAAGAAAATAATTGTGTGCAATAGATGCCTCTAGATTAAGTTGATCAGTACAAATACGTCTAATGAGTCACCTATCTTACACTACAAATTAGGACTCAAAGAACAAAAAACACTTCTGAAGATATTCAGTTAACTAGATAAACTCCTCAAAATGTCCTCCCAAGCCTACCTCAGGTTTTGTAGTATCTATCAGTTGTGTATGAAGGAGAGAAGAGAGACATGCCCATACAGTAACCATCCTATGTTATCTCACTGCCCCTTCCCTTGGTACCCAAAATAATCTGCTATTAAATGAAGCTTTACAATGTTTACATAACTCAAAGTGACTGATGACATTTAAGATAACTTGTTGAAACTTCCCATGAAACACCTACAGCAGCAATCACTATTATCAGAGCAAGCCAAGGCAAGGGATGTTTGGTGAAGTTCTTTTGAGGACTTCAGGCAAGAGCCACTGATATAGAGGAAAGGTCCCTGCCCTTAATGGATACATGAGGAGAAGAACTGACTCATGCAGATCCCAGTCCATATAATTAACTGCAACATTGATCTCACCTTTAAATTGGAGCAAGACACACATGAACTGATATGTAAATGGGCATGAGTGACCTGTGTACACTGTCACTGTAGATGTTCGGTTACACATCGTTTACTCATAACGTTAGTAATAAGATTAAAACCAGTGGCTAAAATACTGTTGTAGCGACATAATCCTGTAAATGTAAGCTGGACACTGAAGTACACAGAATATATATATATATTTTTTTTTAATAATCAACTCACAATAAACAGAAGCCTACAAAGATTTCTTGCCCCTGCTTTCATAAATCTTTGGTGAAATCCTAGCCATCATAGATATTTATTCTTTAAGTAAATAAATATATTAAATTCACATAGCTCATTGCTACTTGTTCAGTTACGCTTCTAAGATTTCATCCTGTACCAACTCAAATTGTGAAAAAGAAATCTTAGAATGAGGCAAGCTGCAATCATTCACTGCTGTAAACCTGGATTATAAATAATTAGGGTTTTATTTAAACATTTTAATTGTGTGAAACATGCACTAAAAGTCATTTTAAACACATTAAGCTCCAAAAGAATCCTTAGCACTAGTATTTATCACTAACTTACTCTACTCCAAAACCATTTTAGCCCTTTCCTCCAGGAAGGGCTAACATTTTTTTTTTTCTTTTTGACAAAGAAAAGCAGCATTCCTAGTGGTTATTAATAATCTCTTCCTGACTGTTTCAAAGCTTTGTTCTACCTTCTTTTTCTTTATATCACTTGGATACCACCTGCAAATACCACATCACACACAGGCAAAAACCAGATGGGACAGTGCCTACTGACTCACCTGTAGTAGAACTTTAAACAACTGCTAAACTGTAACTACTGCATGCCCCCATCCCCAATGGACTTACTACCGAATAGATACACACACCGTTATTCTTTTTAATGAACAGAAGCTAGGTCTCTTATTGAAGAAATTGCTTCTAAAAAATTATTTAAGGAAGAAACATCCAAAACTGAGAAGTGATTTTTAAAATGCAACATACCATGCATTTCCCAACTTTGCGACTTTCGTAGGTGTGGGTGGTATGGTTATTAGTGGAGTAGGCTCTGTGGTGGTAGTTACTGACCCATTATCTTTTGCTGCCAGTGCAATCATTTTTCTTTGCTTCTGAGAAAGCTTAATTCCATGAGAAGCCATTCTGCTGTGAATCGATATTGCAAAGAGACATGTGAGATCAGCGTCCTTTCAGATGACTTGCCTTTAACCTTGTACACTAAACGGAGATATATTCCTTTCCTAGACCAAAATACTGTTTAAATGCAGTGACTATAAGCCAGGGGTAGGCTGGATGGCTGAGGAGCGAAAAGAGGATCAAAAAGAATCAAGTGACAGAAAGAAACCACAAAACTATTCCTTACTGATTCCTACAAATGAAAATATGCAGAGTAGGAGAAAAGTCTCTAAGAGAGGTCTACCATCAGATGAAGACTACTTTTTAGTTTTGTGATTTTTTTTTTTTTTTTAAGAGACTGTCTGAAACTTGCTTCCTGAAGCCAAGAATATTCTTGCATAAAAAACCTTGTGTTTTTTTTTTCCTCTATTTAGTGATTTCTATTTTAAGCTATTTGGATTCTTCATTCTCAGCTATTTGGTTTACCGCTTCAGAATCTACCTGGAGAACAAGCCTTTACAAGGAAAATAAAACAAACAAACCAATTTTTTTCTTCAAATCTACCCTAAGCATTTATTACTGACTAGATAACATATTTCTCTGTTCCGAAAAGCAGAAATTGATCAAAACATTCCAGGACTATTTTGCTGGCTCTCTTTTACAAGAACATTACACTTTAAACGCGCTGAAGTTATCTCCAGTTCTCTTCCACATGTCACCACTTAACAAGCATCTGGTTTAATTCACTGCCTCCTAAGAATGTCTATTTCTTTCACTATATTCAAGAGGTACTTTGCAAAGCAAGAACCACCCTTGCTTCTGACTGAGCAAGAACTACGAATATCAACACATCAGGTGCCAGGGGAGGTCAGAGAATACAAGACAAGAAACAAACTTCAGGATTGAGTATACTATGGTCCAGAAGTAATTTCTTAAGTGCTATGGACAAGAAAGAGTTAATTCTTTTTGGTTGAAAATAACGCAGTTCAGAAAGCAGATCAACTATTTAACATACTAGTTTCTAGTGTGCCAGACATGCCTTTGCAGTAGTTGACCAAAGAAGACTACAGTAAAATAAAGGGATGAATTTTGAATCCCTAAATAAAAAGCACTATAATGAAGTAAACAAAGTTCTTCAAGAACATCTTTTCTCCTGTTCCTTTTTCAAGTATGAAATGCCAGAACCACTGAGTAAATTCATAATGGCCTGATCTCTCACACTTTTCTTTTATAGATTTTGTTGGATTTTTGTTTTTTGTTTGTTTGTTTTTTACTAACCTTGAATTTGTCTTTGGCATAGTTCCACATTTCTGCATATTTTCTTCTATTTCCATGATAGTTCTTAGATCCATAGCAGGAGGGCTGGCAGGGCTAAATGAAAAATAAAAAGTTACCTTTCAAGGCACTCATTTTCACTTACGTTCCATACTGCCAACCTTCTCTGAAACTCTCTAAATCACACATAAGATCAGTAATCAGACTTATAGTTTATGTCTGTTTCCTCCATCATGGCAAATCACAAATACAATGTTTCTGAAAAAAATCTCATACATATATACATATTTAAGAACATGCTATAAAAATACTCAATATGCTACTGAAAAAATGTGAACTACGATTGCTTTTAAAAAAATTAGATGCCTAAATCCAGGATTCTTAGCAGTCAACTGTCCATTTTAAGTATAAAAAGGCACTGCTCACAGCTCTTTCATGAAGACTGAATTAGATCTTTCTTTGAAGAGCCTGTTTAACATTACTTCACATTGCAATGAAATTCAAAAGCTCTCTCCAAACACCAGCTACATTGTCAAACATTGGAAAACTGTTTCTTTTTTGTAAATGATCTTCATTAAACATCTGTAGAAACGAATGCAAATTAAATCCAGACATTTCTAAAATCTATGTAGAACTAAATATCAAAACCTAGGTATTTGAAGACACTTGTAAACAAAGCTTTGTTACAATGAGATTCAAAGACAAACTCTGAAATCACACAGAAGAAAGACTTCATGCATCTCTCCCTACAGAAAACCAACTGTCATAGACTAAGAAGTATTAATCAGTGTGAGGTCACACCAAAACCCGTCATCACTGCTTTTCAATAGTACTTCAACCAAATGTACTATTAACCCTTAAAACACTATCCAACAGTGCTGCCTGCCTTTTTTTGGATATCAAGTGCCAGCAATACCGGAAAAATCCATAAAGGTACAGGGATATTACAACAAATACCTACGGTTTTGTTTGCTCCTTCTCACTGTAATCTTCTAAAAAATGTTCCATAAGAATTGTAAGATATCAGATGAAGGTGGAACTTCTTTCCATCACATCTAACTACCAAAGAGTCTCCGCACAAACTATGCTTGCACAAATAAGTGGCAAGACAAAACAGAATCTTAATGGATTCTGCTGTCTAAACTACACATTTCAGAGTTGGGACTTCCAATTTCTATAGATTAACTGTATTCACAAAGCACATCAGCCACAAAGCAATAGAGGATAAGAAAACTCTGGAAAATTATCACTGTGTGATTCCTTAAGTCCTTAACCTCTTCTCTGTTCAACTTTTACTGGCAATGAGGCAAGACGAACCTTCAGTCTTTTATGGTACTATTATTCCTCTTTCACATGCGGATACTGCTACAGATAAAAATTAATAGTCAATTATTTTATTACTGCATCAGTTAAAGCTGCAGTGCTGATTTTTCACAGACCACTGTAGTCTAAAAGAGTGGCTTAAAAATGTCAAAGCGCTTCCAACAGCCTCAAGCATCATCTGATTCTACAGAAAACTACCAAGTATTTTACAGAAGGATAATAAAAGCAGGCCTCTAAAAAAGGTAGCACAAGTCCAGACTGACAGCACTTAAAAAAAAGTATCTATCAACAGTGTGTCTCAAAGAACAGTTTTTAAAAGAACCAATTTAATAAAATCAACAAAATTTTTAATCAATGAGTCAAATGTGAAAAGCAACTAACTCTGTAGCCTGAACAGAATGTTACTAGCACTCACTAGCATATGAGGAAGAAATACTGACTATAAACTAGGTAGGCACCACAATATTTACTCCACCTGAAACTGCTTGCTACCCAATTGGGAGAGGTTGCAGAGCTGTTTTTGGTACTAGGAATGGACTGTGGAACAGACTGTGTCAATGCTGATGATCCTTTGTATGACTTCATCTCCTTGTTCTGCTGAGAGGCTTTCGT
Organism: Alectoris magna; assembly: GCA_030625065.1. Taxonomy (NCBI): domain Eukaryota; kingdom Metazoa; phylum Chordata; class Aves; order Galliformes; family Phasianidae; genus Alectoris; species Alectoris magna. The sequence continues at coordinate 79,915,784 of CM060562.1, read as the reverse complement.
AACCAGACTGCATGCTTTATCTTTCATCTGAGAAAAAAATAAATAAATAAATAAATAAAACACACAAAGCCAGAAAACACTGTATAAATATCCTTACATCCTTCCCCACAGAAAAACAACACCATAAGCAACTTGGAATGACACGCATAAGAGAAAAGATCTTAAAAAAAATACCATAAAAGCAGGCAAAATATTAGTGAATCTCTGCTAAGTTTTATTTGTATCTTTTAATTCATACTTCGCCCTGAATGATCTAAGTCCAAATATGTATCTTGATAATTGAAAAGTTACTCCAAGATGTTTCATTTCTAAAGCTGCAAGACAGGCAGAATTATTTCAAAATTATTTCTTTGCCTGTTATGCCAAAGTCTCTCAATTTTAAGGACAACAGCTTCTCAGAAACACTTCAAAAATACAAACTGTCTTTTGATGGATTAGATAAATGACAAAAAAAAATGCTAGAAATAAAGAGATCCAACCTCAGTCCTCTCTGGATGAAAAACTTTTGTGAAGTCGGGGGACTGCAAGTCTCTGGGGCTACTCACTCCTGCATAACTACCTTCAGAGTCAGATGTTAGGAGCTCTGGAAGCGATTCTACAGAGTTAGTTTTATCCAGTTTTATGGAGCCTAGGAAATAAGAACAGAGTAAAACTAACATCTCATCAAAGCAGGACTAAACTTTTTTTTTTTTTTTTAAAAAGCAAAGCAAAAATTATTAACCACATATTTTAGGTACAAAATAACCAGATTACCCCAGTATATTAGACAAGAATAACTTCAAGCAGACCTTTTTTTAAAAAAAAAAAAAAGGTAAGATAAGTATTGCTTCCAGTTTTCTCTCCCTGTCTTGTGACATACAGTCTCATGAAAAAAAAAAATAGACACTTTTCTGTTTAAAAGTCTTCCTCAGTATTTTCAACAAACGGTGAGTAAAATATTTGATATTCCAGATAAAGGTATGTGAGTAGAAATATTCCACTATGTGGAAAAGTGCCTCTCATGCTTCTACAGAAGGCTGTGGCTGTGGGCACAAGCTTAACGTCATAACCATTCTTTCAAAAAACTCAGTCTTCAGAATTCACTGTTCAAAATCAGCAGCAGACTTCGTAAGTTTTAATTACTGAAGTATAAAAATTGCACTGTACTGCAAATTAAACTTTATGTTCTGTTACTATAACTGCAAGGAACATCTTTCCCACTGACCTGTAGAGGCTGGACTCTGAATAATGTCTGAGAGGTTATATCCACCAGAGCTGTCAGAGCGTTTCCGTGGCTTCTTTTTTGCTTTAGTTTTTGCCCTTTTGAAAAGAGCTTCCCTATTAAAAGTAAAAACAGTAAAAGATGAACTAAAGTATCAAGAAAATCGAGTCTCAGAACTATCAATGTCAAGTGTTTCAGCCAGCAGCTGTACTTACACTTAAATAGCAAAAACTACTCCCACCAGCTGTCAATAGCTTGCTTGTTCCTTCCCTGACACTTCCCTGCTTACCTCAAATACTTATTAAATTATGGGGGAGGGGGGGGGGAGGGAAGGGAGGGAATCAAGAGAAACAGGAAAAAATTCCCTCTCACGTGGACTTTGGTTCTGATCTGTTCCATTGCACAAACTCTTGTGCTTAGGCAGTAGAGGACAGCAGCTGCCCAGAATGGCACGGCCACATAGGTCAGATTAAACTTGCTACACATTCCAGTATGTATCAGTCAAAAAGTGTCAGAAAGTAAAGTAACTCTTCCCCCCACACAGATACTGACAACAAAGTAACATTACTGCTACAATAGAGCAGACATACGGCCGTGTTACCAGAATTTCACTTGTTCCTACCTACGATATAAGGAACAATGGAACCAAAGAGTATTTCTATTTCAACAATTCAGAATTAAATCAATAACATCTCCAAATTCAATCCTACATCAATATTGTAACCTTTAAAATATATACATATATGTTTAAGCTTTGCATTTCCATATCCCCTAAAGCCTATCACATAGTCCGTACAAAGACTGGAACACCGAATGGCTTGAGCTCTAATACAAGACAGTCTCTCAGTTCCCTTGACCTACTATTTCTTATCTAAACTAGCTGACTTTAGTACAACTTCATATTACTAAGTCATTATATCAAATTAATTTTTTCACAGTTGTGCAGACTTTACAGTCGATTTCTCCAGCTGAAAAGCTGTACTAAAAAAAAAATAATAATAAAAAAAAAAATGTAGTTATAAATTTACTCATCAGAAAAGCAGCATGTTGTTAGCCTGACAAACCCCATTGGTGTCACTTCGCCATCTTTAGATAAACGCTGTAAAAGAGGATAACAGAACTGCAGAAAACCACCAAGGCCAAATTACCTGATCTACAGTTGCTTGGATTTTCTAACAGTTCTCAGCCATAGGAAATATGCTTTAGTATTCTCCAGCCAGAAAGTATCCACTTTAAATTGACACATAAAAAACTCACAATTCAAAACTTGTTATTTCTCATGACATACTGATAAGATTAAGAAATGCAGATAAAAAGTATTTTTCAGACAGATCTGAAGTACAGTAAAAACTGCAAGTTTACCTCTCAGTTTCTAATTCAAGGAAGTTCAATGAACTTCATAGTTGGTTGCATACACAGGTGCAGTCATGTGATGCACAACATCTAAACATTATTTTCAATGCTCATTTTGCTACCTTTGCTCACACTACTTATAGGAATGGTTCCGTTCACAATTGAAAGAGACCCATAAATATTCATTTCCAACTGTCTGACTGCTTCAGGGCTAACCAAAAGTTAAAGCACATTAACAACGGTATTATCCAAATGCCTCATGAAGACTGAGGAGCGTGGGACATCAATTACCTCCCTAGGAAGCCTGTTTCAGCGCTTGATCACCCACATGGTAAAGAAATGTTTCCTAATTCCCATTCTAACCCTCTTCTGGCGCAGCTCTGTGCTGTTTCCATCCTGTTATCAGTTCCCAGGAGCAGAGCCCAGCACCTTCCCCCTGCTTCCCCCTCCTCAGGGAGCTGTAGAGAGCAGTGAGGCTGCTTCTCAGACTTTTCTTCTCTACATTGGACAACCCAATGTCCTTAGCCTCTCCTCATAGCACAAGCTTTCCAGCCCTTCTATCAGCTTTGTTGCCTTCCTCTGGGTGCTTTCAAGAACCTTCACATCCTTTGGTTGTTTTTTGTTGTTGTTGGTTTTTTGATAGAGTCCAGAACCATACACTTATTCAAGTTGAGGCTACACCAAGACTAAACGGAGCACGAGAATCACCTCTTCTGACTGGCTGACTGCGATTAATTTAATGCACTCTAAATTGCAGTTTGCTGCCCTGGCAGCCAGGTGACACTGATGGCTCATGCTGAGGAGCTGCTGTCACCAGCACTCCTCCCAGGTCCCTTTGCATGATGCTGCTCTACAGCCACTCTTCACCCAGTCTGTCTCTGTGCATCCAGCATTTGTCCGTTAGTAAGCTGGAGGAAACAGGAGATGTGAAGGGGCTTCTCACTGCAACGTACTATACTTCAGGGAACTGAGAGCAGTCCTTGAAATCATCATTTATGCTGTTTTTTAATATTTCAATTCTGATTCCCAAAGGGGGCCAGGTACTGTCCAAAGACAATTAAACACCACATATAACTCACTTAGAAATGTTGATGAAAAACAGATACTTACTGAGAATTCTGTTCTGTATTCATTTCTTCCCTTATAAAAACAAAGTTCTCTCCCTCTTCAGGCTCAAAACAACTTAAGTCAGGTCCATCTGGATATGGCGTAATTACTCTCCTGACCATAGCAGGAATCTGTAGTTGCAAAAGTTATTACACCACTGCTCTTATATCATTTGCTAGCAAATATCTGATCTCTTGAAAAAGGGTCAAAATGAGAGTTACTTAAAACACTTTTACAGATTAAGTAATTGATTATTTAGATTATTTAAACAGGTTATAAACTTCTGTTACATTTCTAAGTAGGCTAAGGCTAATGGTGGTGACTGTGTTGAAGAACACTGTTTTGTAGTTGAGAATCTGCTCTGTCAACCAGTGCTATTGCATTCCATGTGGCTGTTATAGTTTCCATGGAAAGAAACAGGAGGCATTAGTTTCAGACTGACCTACATATGTTCCCAGCTGCTTATAACTGCTGACAGAAAATGCTTCAGGGTTACGCAAACTCACATGCTTCATTCTTTAACTGTGTAACAGTACAATGTTTCTTGGTTTTCCCTTTATGCATGGAATTTCAACTTCCACATTATTTTTCTCATTGCTTTTAAGATTTCTTGACAACACTTCATTTTTCACTGGAACGTCGCCTTTGCTTTCTTTTCCTTCTAAGTAACAGATACACTTTTAAACAGATTTTTCTTGTTTATTTTTCTTCCACAGACAAAAACTGTTAATTAACAAGTACATTTAATATATTAAATGTGCAATTTAATTACTTTAAAAAGGAATACTATTGGCTAGTGAATAAGAAAATATGAGCTCCATGGAATGGTAATAACAGGAGCTAGGTTTTTTGAGTCAGATGTTCTCCTGTCAGCCTGTCATCTAAAAACCGTGCAGGTATATACATCTTACTCACCTGATCTCATTTTAAACCTAACCTTACACTGAGGTTGTATGACTCACCATTTTCCTGTAATAAACAGAAAGATCCTTTACAACTTCATCACTTAAGACATCCAGAGTCCTAAAAATAAATAAATATAAATCATGTTAATGAAAGATCGAAATGAATTTTCTACACAAACCTCACGTTGAGGCATATGTAGGCCCAGAAATAGAAGGACGAAAATGAACTCAAGCCATAAATGAGTTAATGCATTTGTTGTAAGGCAGGATTAAAAATATACACTTTCCAAATAGTCCACTTTTACTTAACAATCAGTTCATAGCTGTGGCTTTATCTTATCTACTCCTGCATACTTCCAAGTCATCCTGACAGGTACCAAACACTCCAAGTCTACATAAATTCTTCTGTAAAAATCAGCCATGATAATACAAGATTTTACTCAACTAAATCCTGCCTTGTCTACTTTTGTTTCTAAGTAAGAACACTGCATGTCTTTCCTGGACTTAAAATCCAACAAATCTTAATTAAGAACAACACTGAACACAATGTTAATAAATTTTTACTCTCCTCTGCAAAATCAAAGTTTAAAACGTATACAGGTATGAAGATGAGAAGAAGAAAATTGACACTATCAATAAATTATTATATCTGAGATACGCATAGAACATCTTTTTGGCACGGAACTGAAGTGCTGGCATTCTGAACTGGTTAACTGGTTAACAAAGGTCTCTAAAAACTCCTGTTGATAAAAGGCTAGGAAAGCAGAAAAGAATGGTGATGGAGATGAATTTTTTTATAAGCCTTTGCTAGAAAAGAAGATCAATGAGCTTGCCCTGAGAAGATATTATTTACTCTGGAAGTAACCCAAAGTCCTATATGAAAGCAGCGACAGAGAACACCCTCAACGTCACAGGAGTCTAGCTGAATATTTATGGAAAGCAAGAGTAAATTATCTGTTGAGCCTTTGCTGCAGACAGTTAAAGCAAATACATTATCAGAAGGCAGGCCCATCCTTTGAAAAAATCCATCATTTTTTCAACGTGATTTAGTGGGTGGCAGGGGAGTTAGAAACAGACAATCTTTAAGGTCCCTTCCAACTTAAGCCATTCTATGATTCATTCTATAGTTCACAGAAAACGCACCAGCTATAATTAACCTACTCAACATAAACTCAGTTAGCACAGTAAATATCACATGTATAAAAACAAAACAACAAAAAAAAAAAAAGAAAAAAATACGCACACAATTTTATGCATCTTTAAAAACAATGTGAAAAACAATGAACAAGATCAGGCTTAATGTCAAAGACCACTAAATTCAAGAGAAGTTTAACCCTTAATTCAAGCTTTTCATGCCAGACTGGAAAACAGGCTGTTGTAGCACAGAACTTGTATAGTATGTACATTTATGCAACTACTTTCTCCCTCCATGTTTGGCAAAAATGATCTTCCCTTTAACACAGCAGCACTCAGTTGCACTTTAGCTGCTCCTATTACTTCCAACAAATTTGCCTTTCTGGAATATTTGACTTTAACAACTATACATATGCTCATCTGCATCCTCCTTACCTTGTTTCAAGCAAAGCTGCCATATTGAGTCCTATGAACTGCAGGCAGGACAGTTTTAACTGCTCAGCATTATACATTGCTGAGAACTCCAGCAACTCAGCAGCATTCTTTAAAGTTACTGCAGAGAGAAAACACAACAAACTGGTAACACAATACAATCTCATGTAGCAATGTTTAAGACTTACTGCATAGCATTAACTACAACAAGCTCCACATAACTACACAGCAGCATGAACACAACGGCTCTTCACAGAAATAGAAAGGTCCTACCTACAGATACTTCAATTTCAGTTTATTGAAACTCATCAGATCAAAACAAAGAGGAAAAATAAAGTTAATAATTGCAAGTTTCGTAAACAGCATACAAGTCTTCTTAAACCTTCAAATCTTTCTATAGCCAAGAGAAAGAAAAAAAGTGTGTGTGTGGGGGGGGAATCAAGAAATGACAAGTAAGATTTGTATGCTGACTTTGCATAGGAAGCTGAGCAACAGTATATAGTGCTTTCTAGAAAAGGCAGACCTTTGTATCCACGTAGAAACAGCACGGTGTCAAACAAACAACAGAATTACTAGCAGAACTCAATACAAGGACAGAAATAGAAACACTGAATTAATTGTGTCCTATCTTAATGGCAGGAAGTTTTAATTTAATGAACAGAAAACAAAAATTGGTAGAAATAAAGGTTTGATAAAATTTTGGTTTATTTTTATTTTTTATAAAAGAGGATGTAATGAAGAAAAGGAAGCATAATGAAAGGAAGATTATGGTAATCTAAAACCCCCCCCTGACTAAAAAAAGCAATTGTAAACAGCTGTGCAATTAACAGCAGAAGGTAACCAGTGCAAAGGAATACACAAGTAGTTCTGTGCAGAGATATAGAAGAAAAGGCAATAACATTAACATCTACAAAAAGTATATTTTAATTTCTAGAACATTGTAATAGAAATGGCAGAACTCACGTTTTTCTGCAATGGCTACTTCACATATCTCTTTGAGCCTGGATATAAGAAGTTGGTCTGCTACCACAAGAACATTGCATATGAATTCCACATTTTGAGAATCTGGAAAACAAAGCATCACATAAGCACCGTGGGCAAGTCATTTAAGCAATTGTTAGGCACAGATCTTCAGCAAGATTTTTACAGGGGACAAATGTACCGGCTCTGCAAATTCTGATGGAATTTCACAGCACAAGAAATAGCTTATAGAAGAGTACAAAAAGTGATTTGGCATATTTATTTTTAAAGAGAGGGAAGAGGAAAACTGAATTCGACAAGCAGAAAAGAAGTACAAAAATCCGCAGGGTAAACAGCCTCAAAATCTGAAGTCATGCCAATTTGGATTTTCTAGACGAAGACATAATGCAAGCATGATAACTATGGAAATTACTTAAAAAATATATGTAAAACTTTCAAGAACTACTGTTGAGCTGAAAATACATTACTGGTACCTTTTATTGCAAGAGCTTCATCCGTATACAGGTAATCTACTATTATCTGCAGTACATCAGAATGTATTGGCATTTCCAGAGCAGAACAAGAAGAAGCCTAAAATGCAAAAGGAAGGGAAATAAAGAAGTTGACTACTTAGAATAAAATAAATAATTAAGACAGTGATTGTATTTAGCAAATTGTTCAAGCTGAGGTTCACATTTTTAGCGTTAAAAAAATTATTTGAGCATTTGGACAACAGCCGCCCTACTTTTAGGAACTGATTGCAGCAGAAAATAAAAGTCTCACCAAACTTCTGAATAAATAGCCATGAAACAGTTCAGTGTTTCTTCAATTTGATGATCTTCTCTAAAAACTGTCCTTAAAAATAATATTTGCCCAGAATTGTTTAAAAGCAGAGCACTGAACTCCTTTCCTCTCAATACAGAAGGTCTAGTGAAATTACAAGTTCCCATTTAAGAATAAAACTGAAAGGTTAATTTAGCCTTTACTGTTGATCCCACAGAAAATACGGTCACCAGCAATCCCTACATTTGAAGAATCATCCTAACCATTAAGGCAAGCATCAATCACTGAAGTAACTGTAATCATTCAAATGTACACAGCATCACTGCTTAACTTCAATGTATTTCAGCTGGTACTGCAGCAAAGCCTGACTGTAAAAGATTGATCTCTGTTAAAAGCACATTACAGTACTGGTACATCACCCAACTTAGCTTTAAAATTTCTTACAGAAATTGACATTTTCATATAACATACAGAGTTCTTGATTCAGAAAATATTTACTTATGAATGTTTGCTTATGAATATTGTACAACTGAGATTTACTTACAAATAGACTGACAATCTACATGTAGCAAATACAGCTATAACTAATATAAACAGACACTCAACAATTTAATTTTTATTTCAATTACTCAGCTTTGTGTTTCAGATACATTTTCTTGTGGATGACTGAGGAAAAGGCAGTAGAGTAACTGCATTGGAAAAGTTTTGTTACTCAGCAACAATAGCTGCCAGTATTTTGCCAAGCCCTTCAATTTGCATCTTGCCAAAAAAAGCTATGTGAAGTTGAGAAAACTTGCGAACAACATTTTAACTTTCAGTCTCTAAAAAACACTTAGCCATTTACATCTTTCCCCTTGTTCATTAATCATTATTAATGGTATTCTGATTCTGAAACAGAGGCATCTAAATGAATTCTCAATGTCAAAGAACATAGAATTATAGAAACATCAGGGTTGGAAAAGATCTCCAAGATCATCTAACATCTAAGATGCTGGTGCACAGCCAGCAAACAGGAACTGAGATAAACAGAAGATCTACGCCTTTTGAAATAGCAGCTGAAGACTAACTGAAATAGCCTTAGCAGTGAAAGTCAAATAGAGACACTACACATTAACTTTCGATGTACTGTACCTTTCGCGCAGTACCTATGAGTGCAGCATTTTATTTAAATTGTAAGATCTTTTACAGAAAATAAATGGTAATACATCCAAAGGCATCAGTATCCTCCAAGAACAAGCCAGCATCAATCCATGAACTAGCTCAAAATAAATTGCTGAAAAAATAATTTTATCTCCTTTGGTATTCAATCTTTGATTTTTTATTCTCATACAATACAGAATCTCAGTAGTACAATTATAGAGTAACTAAAAATAGTTCTTTTCTTACAAACAGGATCCAGGAATTTAACCTTCTTTCTTCTCCAATATTTAGGGTCCATTATTCCAGGAAAAATTAAAAAGCTGTCCCTTACTTGCTGTCATAAAAATGTACCACTATCCATTTTTGTTTATCGGTAAGCTTACCTCAATCCACGAGCTGCTTAACATGCTGTGAAAATAATCTGTAAAGAAAAGCATTTCAGTTCAAGATCCAATAAAAATCCAGTTAAAAAAAAGACAAATATTACGAATTATATATAAATGTATATACACACACATACCAAGTCTTGCACAAAGTACACACTTATGACAAGGGAATTCCTTTCCATCTGAAGACTTCAATGTCACATCGCAGAGGTATGAACTAGAAGATATTGAATAGGATCAGAACCGTGACTGTTTGTTAGACCTGTAAGTTGTAGACTCTACAAATACATGCTTACTTCAGCAAGTGAGGACTTCCATCAAATACACACTTGAATCTTAATGTAAAACCAACTAACAAAAACATAATAGTAAAGGCAAGATAATTTTAACAGAAGTATTTTTCTGTCCAAAGTACTGTTTCTCAAAGGGCAGGCACTCCATCTCAGATTTTTCTTTCAAAAACTCATCAATTATTGTTTCAAACAGCTGTGACCAGAAAAATTATGGCTAATTTTAGCCAACCTAAAGGTGTCCATGTTATTTGTTATTTCTGTTAAATTAATAGCTACTACAATCTTCAACAAATCATTTTAAGAGCAAAGGAATTCAAAACCTGTGAAAAATTTACTTTTATGCATCGTATCTTTGACTATTCAAGCGTTTGTGTATAGATATCCCAATCAGATCAATGGAATTAAAGAACAGACAGCCCTTCGATGAAAGTATAAAGAATTTCTTCTACTGAAAGATATTCCTGATCTTTTTTTTCCATTAGAAAAAAATTACACATTTTCTTATTTGCACTCAATGTAGTCCTAATGTAACAGCAAGCTTACTTGCAAGAGGTTTAACTGCTTTTGACTGAACTACCCTGAGAATTTCCCCTGGCATTAGCATTCTAGTTAATCTGCAAAACAAATTGATGTACAGCAAGAAGAAGTAACAATATACTATATATAACCCATCTCAGACTACTGATTCATAGATCACTACATGAAGATCTACAAAGAAAATTCATAAATATCAATTGTGAAAGGAGTAAGCGTACACCAGAAGCTAAAATACAGCTGATAAAACTTAGCCCACACTTAACAGCCAATGAGATGCAGAAAAGAAAGAACAAGATAGCAGATGTGAAGAAAGTTGTGTGAAAGTGTGTGAAAAAGTTTACCATTTTTTCTGATTAAACTTCAGTTTGTTCCCATTCTTCCTGTTGACAACATTAATTTTTCCATTTTCTAACCTGACTCCATCCAATCTGCAAATCATTAACATGAGTAATAAATAGTACAATCAGTACAGAGTTCAAACCATTAAGAAAAAGTTTCAAGAAGTAATATCACTTCAGTCCATTCACCCTATAAAATTGAAAAATAATTCCATCTGTCATGGAAAACTACAAAAGGCCAGTTGCAAAATATACCTGAAATTCATTCTACATCTTTGGTAACTTTTTAGTTCAATGAAAGCTCTACTGCTGTACTGAAGGCTTAAGTCCAACACAACAGAAGCAAAAATCTAGAAGTTACAGATTCTACTACCAGTGAGTTAGTTATCTGAGCAAAGACAGTGCTGTGGAAGAGATATATTTCAGCACAGGCTTTTTAACATACTAAGTTAGGAAGGCTCGTGAATTGGAATAGTAAAAATACAGGAGCACTGCTCTTAGATTATGAGGCAACGTACTTCCAACTCAGAAGTGTTTCGTCATGGCAAACTTACTTGGAAAGTTTATTTTTAGCAGTAGATTCACATATTTTCTGATTAATTTTAGTATCTGTGAAAAACACACTGAAGACACCTGCCCTGAAGTAGTTCCTTATCTTCACCGAAACAAAAAGATAAATGTGGGAAAAAAAATGACTAATACAATTCTACATATTCTAAGTATTTGCTCATTTCCATTAGTTTCACCATGTAACATTAAGAGCATATCACTTTCACAGGAATTTAAATGTTTAGTATAAAGCAACACCAGTTTTTAAAGCTTTTTATACTTGAAAAAGGCAGATTTAGTAAACCAAACTGATCTTTCTTCCCTTTTAATAAAAAGCTAACACAAACAAAAACTCTCTGTGAAGAACTTGCCAGAAAATAAATTTGTTTACTTTCACCTACCTTCCACTTAAATTGCTGAGTCCAAATTTTTTTGCAGCACTTTGCAACATTTTTATGAGGTTAGCTTCTTCACCTACGATTTTGCCTTTTTTAGATTTGTTCTTTTGCTTTTCATTTAGAACTTGCACTTGATTATTTCTGTAAATTTCAAATGCAGACTTCCTATTAACGTCTTCATTAAAGCTCATTTTGTTCAGGTTAGAAATTAAGGTATCTTGATACTCTTCTGATTTTTCTTTATGTAGGATTTTTGGTTTGTAACCATGAGTCAGAATATCACAAGTATCAGTGTATATGAACTGCAGAAGGTATGCAAACAGATCTGGATGAACTTTCTCTATTACATACAGATCACATCCAACGGCATCTTCATCTTTACGGTAGACATCTGGAGTTTCTAGCTGACTATCACTGGAAACAAACAGCTTCTTGAAGAAGTCAGAGCGTACTGCCAAGATGTATTTGTGCACAGCGTAAGTTCTGGTGCCAATCTGAAGAGTCACATCATGGATGCTGTCCATTTCATCTGTTTCATCTAAGAGCTTGCCAAAATCCTCTCCAAAACTTGATAGTGACACACTCGGAATTTCATAAAGACTAGAAAAAAAATTACACCCATAAAAAAAATCCTCTATTTACAAACTCCGTGAAAATTTAAACAGCATGTTTAGTGATGAGGGTAAGGCAGCCTCCTTTTTCCTCTTACACTGCTGAACTACTCAAAGTTTTGTGTTCTGTTTTTTACAAGAAAGAGCTAATATTATGCTACTTAGACAATTAAACCACATGCATAAGATCGGTCATATCAAATACATATTGGAAAAACAGACACAGCACTTTTGCCGTTATAATTAAGCCCACAATACGTATTTTTTCAGATCTTATCTTCATTTCATTTTTCCAAGAAGAAAGCACAAACGTCTGCTATATTTCATATCCCAATTAAAAGCAACAAGAAAAAAAAAGTGATATTTACTCCTATATCAGATATACTGGAAACTATTAAAAGAACATCATTCAGTGGGCTTCTATTTTACATTCAACATTTTTTTCCCCAAAGATCCACTTTCCACTTTCATTTAGAAGTTGATTACCGATGACTACTGAGGGAATGAGTTTCTACAGCATTTATACTCAGACTGTATTAAGAAATGGATTACAAATGCTTGCCTTAAACACTTCATCTGAAATATCAATGCTACCTATCCTGATTAATCAAAGACACCTCTGTTTATTGTTAGTAATAAGCTGTGCTATGCAATTGCTATTGTCTGGCAGTATGGATAACTATATACATTATGACTTCTATATGTGTTGAAAAATACGCTTTTCTGAAAAGCAGAATAATTTGTTATCACATGCACAAACACACATGAAAAATGACAGCTGTTGATATACCTTGTTTTAGGGTCTGACTGTAAAACAGCAAAATTGCATCCATAAGGATCTGTGGCAATACTAACAGCTCGGTGGACAAAAGCAAGTTTCTGAAGTCGAATTCTTTCATACACATTGTTTGTATCATATGAACAAGACATTTCAGTGGAAGCATTTGGAAGGCTTGATACTAGCTCTGCCAAAAACAGACGAAAAAAACAAAAAGGTCAAGCTAATTAAATTGAACTGATTAAAAAAAAATGGAAAGATTTATGACTTTAAGTCCACTGATGCAGTCACTAATAAAGTTTAGATTACACTGAAGATTTCAGCTCACTTAGCACCACTCAGAATTTCAAAAGAAAAAAAAAAAAGAAAAAACCCACACAGAAGCTCTCATTCATTCCAAACCACTCACAAATGTCGACTAAACATTCACCTAGTCAATAGGTCTGGATTCTGAAGTTTCCTAAAACATACTAAAGCTGCAAAAATAACACCAATGAGCGGAAAGAACAGCATGCCTATAGATACATACCAGCATCAGAACAAGGAACAAGAAAATGAGATACAGTCAGGAGCTACCGTACAATACATCAAATAAAAGCAAGTAGTGACAAAGCTAACCTAGTATGCAACTCTGCCATAATCGGGAGGAAAGTTTTTTGCTGTCAAAGATTAAGTCCATTTCAGCATAAAAATTAAGATGTAATCTAGATATCAAAAGCAGAACTGCAACACAAAGTTGTAAAACACAAACACAGCCCAGATTGGTAGTAAATCCACTTCAATCTATAGATGTTTATGGCACTCCTACAAACAGAGCCAACACTTTAAATTAAAAACCTGTCCTATGGTAGAGAGGGATCTTCTTCACCAAAAAACAATCCATCAGCAATGTGAGCTAAGTTAATACGGAAGAAATTGCTCTGGATACCATATTTTGCCCATGTCTGGGAAACAAAGTAAGATTTCCCTAACTAAGTAGTACAAGCAAGTACATACTTCTCTTTCTGTTCAATACCAGTTTTCTGGGATTGGTCATTTAATACGTGACAAAGTTGCTATGCTGGGCATTTGTGCTACTACTGCTCTACAGAAGTAGTTTTCTTCCTGGAAATCTCTGATGTTAACCAAAAAGGAAAGAAAACACTACTGGTCAGTGTGCCAAACATTAGCCACAGAGAAAACTCACTACATAATACTATTAGATGAAGCAGTAGAAAACAAGTATTGTAAAGGTCTGATTAATCTTTTATATTCAAGTACTTCAAAAATAATGAAGTCACTACCAACCTTTCTTCTCTAGCATTTTTCTTCCATCTTCTAGCCACTTGCCAGTAAAGGCTTCACCATCCTGTGTGACAAACATCATTTCATTCCTATTTAAAGCAACATCAGACATGAAGACCTGTCGGCCGTATACCCAACGACATTGCTTCATGGAATTATTGGATGACTTCCAGCAAAAAATCTGTAATATCAGTAAAAGTACTTTTCAGAGAAATCGTATGAATGCAGTGCTGTATTTTTTAAACACAAGAACGTGCCATTTCAAAGTCACATATAAAAGGAGAAGGACATTCTTCTAAATCTTACCCTAGAACATTATAAGCATCAATTAAAGAAGACCCCACATGTAAAGTGGGGAAAATTATGATACTGAAATCCATTTGCTCATAATGAGCATCTGAAAAGCTTCTCCGAATATTCAAACATCTTTGTAAGTGTCATCTATAGGGCAGTTTTTACTTACATTTCAATAAGGACAGCAAAAGGTATCAAAGCCAAGTCAAGCAACAAGCCTGATCCAGTTGATTTACAAATTCGTACAACTGACTGATTTATGAGTTAGGTCAAATTCAAAACAAGCACACTAAAAACCATAAACCATATACCGCTGATCACCTGACAAAAATCCTAAGTTCCTTTGTACCAGCCAAGGTTCTACAGATGCAGGCCATAGCCAAACATAAACACGACAACATACAACATAAATGTGAATACATATACACAAGCATACAGATATATCTATTCTTTCATATATACAAACATACACATAATATATGGTACACATCAGTAAGATTCTCTCTAAGTCTTCTATTCTCTTGGCTGAACAAACTACAATCAAGCTAGACCAGGAGTTGCTGACTAAGGAAACACTTCTGTTTCCTCAGTCAGATCCTCTCAGAGATCACATCTCTCTCCTTACTCAGTAATTTACAGAGTCTAAAGCACAAATCCCAGTATTTGCCAGCATCCAGCATGGAAAGATATGCAGTGTAGGTTGACACAATGCCACTAATGTAAGTAGTGTTTTAGTGCTAAAGTAGTACCCCAAAGATGCTGAAGAGACACTACCAATACCACAGATATTAGAGAATAAACCTCACATGAACAATACTCAAGCAGAAGTTTATGACCTTTGAGGCAGCCAATGACCTAACAGACAGATAAGATTTGCTCAATCAAATGCAAGGAAAGAAAGGGAAATACCCACACTGATCTCTATTTTGACACACAGATAGTTTTTAACATTCTTTAAGGCAGCATTTCAATAACAAAACCTTTTTGTAAGCACCACTAGGTGGCACTGAAGGCTAAGGTCTCCCAGTGAATAGACGTAAGCTAGGAAAGGCTGGCACGGTATTCTGAAAGAGCCTGAGAACTGCTCCTCTGTGAGAGGAGGAGGAGAATAAGGGAAGAAACAATGAATCCACCATGATATTGCAGATATAAGACAACACTGTTTACATATAGCTACAAATCCTAAATTTAGGATTTCACCAAGCTTAGATGCAACTTTGAGACTGTTTCTGGAGGGCACAAAGGTGACGAGGGAGGTGAGGTAAGAGCAGATAGAAGAAAAGGCAAGAACCACATATGCCCTAACTACTTCTGTAAGCAAAAGTAAAGCAGTTTCAATCTTCGATGAAAAGCTATTAGATGTTCCCAGATTTAAAAATCAACTAGTGTAGATCAGTTTGGTAGTTTTCCCATAGCTTTTTTATTTATTTTAGAAGAACACATCACTAGCAGCGCTACACAAAGGAATTGTGTGTTCTTTAGGCCTGATTTTGTACTGTCAACTTATGTTCATAGTAAAACAGTAAACTACAGTTATTTATTATTGCAGCACGCATTTTATCTTCCTTTCCAAGGTAAGTCCTATTCTGACTTCTTTAACTAGAGGTTCACCAAGGGAGCACAAATGGTTTTGTTCTTATTATTCAGTAAGCAGTTTGCTATAAGATTGGTACTTTAGAAACATAACTTACTCTTCCAGCTTCATCCAGTGCTAAAATGCAGATCTTCTGACCCCCATTTTCTTTCAGATGCTGGGTGTCTACCTTGTATTCCAAATAGCCCCCATTAACTAAAACTTTTTTAAGGTTCAGCTGTCTGAAAGAACACAAAAGGTTATAGTAGTATTTTTCCCATCACAAATAATGCTTCTAAGACCAAACTATCTCTCTAAACTATTGTTTAGAGAAGTAGTTTAAAAAAAAAAAAAAAAAAAAAAAAAAAAAAGCATAGCTGAAGCAGTGACACTGACAAGCTACTTAAATTTAGTTATCCTCTGCTGGTATAACTAACATAACTGCTAATCGTATTTTATTAGTAGACTACATAGATCATTTTATTTTTTAAAAAGTCACAGCATATTCACATTTTCTTCTCACAATTAAAAAAATTGCTTTGATCTGCAGAACTACATAAAATTTAGTTTCAGTTTTGTTCAGCAGTTTGTAGAAAAAGACCTTTTATCCTTTTATTCCAGGAGTTTCTCAACCTCCCTCCAATCTAACTGTTTAAAGCCATGCAAAATAACAGTTTACAGTTTCTTAGTGTAAGAATGGTTATTCAATGATAGAGAACAGAAGTATAGATAATAACCCCTAAGCTAATGAATATTGGTAGTATTTCAAGTGTAGCTGAAAAGATAACCGGAAGCTGTTGAAAAACGTTCACTACCTCTTCTGAACTGCTCATGAAAATTATCAGAGAGAATGAGATTAATTAATTTAATAGTAATTTATGAGTCAGAGGCCCAGTTTCTTCAATAGGTTTTACACTCATGTTTCAGCACATGGACCAGGTGGTATCACAAGGTCCCTATTCCAACCTAAATTACTCTATGCAGCATGCTATATCCACATGTTCTTTATGAAATTCATAGCTACAGCAACCAACTCAAAAACAGAACAAAGTAGAACATCTCTACCAAGATGCATTTAAAAAAACTGAAATCAGAAAATGAACAAAAAATACCAGTTTCAAAATTTTTAAGCCTGCAGCATGAAATATTTCTTCTTACTGTTTTGTTTTAAACATCCTTAGTAAGCAATGAATGGTATTTAGTCCCATCTAATAACAAAACAAACACACAAAGGGTTGCTGCAGTTCACATGACAGAACTGTAAGTGAAGAAAACTCAGAGTAGTGCTATACTCATGCTACTTTATACACAAGACTGTGTATAATAATAATTCTACTGCAAGTAGAGGACTACAGTGAAATCTTCACCTCAAACTTCATAACAAATTAGAAAAGTAACACATACTTTGAAGCAATCTTTTTGCACTGATAGTCTGCAAGTAAATAAATATCCCCTCTTTCAGTAACACACACTGTAGCACCATCACTTGCAGACACCAACGACACAGAAACATCTTTATGGTGTAGAGCAGAAACTTGTCGAGGTGCAGTTACACACTTGTCTCCATTAGGATCCAGCAGATAACCTAGAAAATACAACCCACCCCAAAAAAGTATTATTTAACATTCCACACAATTCAATTAAAGAACATATTGCTAACCTACTTTGAAGAACCTCTAAATTCTTTAAGATTTTCTAGGTAGGTAGATAATTCACCTTCAAAACATTAAGACAGGTAGCAGATGCACCACACATACTTGTTAGTTTACCATGAACTCCCGAAAATATTCAAGATCTGACACAAAAATTAAAAGAAGTAAGGCACATTGTAACAGGGCCAGCTATTTAATAGCGTTAGGCTATGCAGTAGCATTGCCTTTCATCTCAAAGAAAGAACTATCTGATTGCATTACAGTTCGTAACACTAGAAGTATTACAGCATCAACTACTTCAGTCACTGGAAGGTGCTAAACAAGCTCGTCATAGAAATCACTGTAAGCGCACATAAGCACTAAGGCAGGGGGCTAAGGTGAAACAAAAGCTGGAGTTGTAAATGTAAGGGCTCAAAAACTTAAAGATCAGGTCATTACTGCTCAGCTGCATTGAGAATCTGTAAAAATGCACATAGCATAACCCTGTTTTGTTGCGCACTTACATCTGCAACACAAAGGCCTGCAATCCTGTCCTAACAGCACAGCACTATGTCCAAGCTTCCTATAGAGGCACAAGGTTTATTTTCACAGTTCCCAGCTGACACAACTACACCACTTACGATCCAAGCCACTGTCTCCATATGGTACTGCATTAGGTCTTGTGCATATTAGAAGAATCTCAATAGCACAAGTAACCACAAAGAAATGTATAAGATAGATGCATACACACACAGAGAAGAATAAATATGCATTAGTAAGTTGCTTCTCTGACAAGGATTTTTTTTCTCACATACCTTGTCACTCTTAAATTGGAACACAAAAATGTATAAACCAGATTTCAGAACTGATGCAAACTAACTGTAAGTACTACAGCTACTTAAGTTTTGTCTGCATAAAGAACTGTCGAATTACAAATCCAAATCACAATTGCAGTGTATGTTTATTAAAAAAGACAAATGCAACTAAAGTATCCCATTCATACAATGAATTAGGAAGTTCACTAGTTGGTAGCATGTTTTTATTAGGTTCTCATGTCAGAATAATACTGAATTAAGTAAAGATGATGGTAATTTAAAAAAAAAAAATCTACATACAGGAAAAGATTTCACTTCAAAAAGTTAGTATATAAAAAATTATCAGTAATTTATTTACATTGGACAAATGAGATAGTTCGTAATTTATTGAAGACACTATCAGCAAGACCTCGTGTAATTTGCAACACAAATAGTAACATTCTGTATCCTTAATGTTTTCAATAACAGAACCACACAAGAAACATAGAAGCTAAGAAAGATTAGCTCCCATCATCTCAAAGTGTAAACGTTATGAAAAATATTCTTTTAATAAAAAAAAAAAAGTGAGGAGGGATGAAATCATCAAGATTGGCAAAAAAAAAAAAAAAAGAAAAGAGAGAAAGCTTTAACCAGGCTTCTGTTGTAGGAAGCAGATGATAGCTTTAGTACGTGTAACACCTTCTAATGGCTGTTTTACTTTTAGAACACTTCTACCTTACCTAGTTGGCCTCCATTCAGCCCCATGGTATACACTGCTTCCTTAGTCCATAGCACTGTATGGAATCTGCCTGCAGCCACTCCAATCACCATTCTACCTTTCAGGTTTTTTGCCTGAACCTAAGCACAAATCCAAAGTACATCTTAATATTAAGCAGCAAAGGGTGAATTTCACATGTACAAACTTCTGACAACATTTAACTTCTAAAGTCATTAAGAGTACAGTATTGGTATCAATCCACGTACAGTCCATTAAATCGGGATTATTTCAGAAGTTTGTCAAGTGGGACACTTGTGTATTTATGACAAAAAAAAAAAAAGGCTTTTTTGGTTGTCTTTTTTTATTATTAATTTTTTGCACTATTTAATCAGAACTAAAATCAAATCTTCTTGGATGGCCTTCAATTGTAAGATGCAAGGATTGCAAAGCGCCTGTGTAACACATAAAAAGAAGACTAGAGTGCTGCAAAGGTGTCATTTAAAGTGTTTCAGTTGGTGTGCCCTAATGCTCTAGACACCCTGTAAAACAATATACTACTAATTCCAGACTTCATATTTAACTCGATCTTGACCATCAAGAACTATCTGGAAAATCAAAAGAAATACAGTTATCACGAAGGGCATCCCATTGTTCCTCAAAACAATATCCTACTGCACTTTGACAAATGAGTCTTTCCTACTTTAATAACACTGGTAGTACAATTTTGTATTTTTTTTTCTTTTTTTTTCTTTTTTATTCCAGATGAAACTTGTTTTCAATGGTAAAATAGTTCTTATCTCCCTTTAAAAAAAAAAAAATCAGAATAAATTATCAATTGAACATGGAAAAAAAACTCAAGTTGCTGATGCTGATACCCCCCTCCTGAAGCCTCACTAGTTCTTATTGACTATTTCTTATCCCTGTTTCTATTCTTTCCAAAGCATTACAACTCCGAAATCAATAGCACTTCCAGCAAGGGATACAACCATCATACTCTTAGATCCATCATCCAGTGATCCAAAATGCGTCAAGGTCATTAGTCTCTAGTAATACATACCTATTGTTATTACTTCATTTCAGTTACAGAACAGTTTGGAGAAAAAAGTTTTTGGAAACTGCAGCTTATATCATACTTATTGCTACAATCTTTTGTATAGTTCAGGTTACAAACTGAGATGTAAATCAGGACACAAATAAGAATTTAAGATTGAGATGTAAGATAACAAAAGAGTCAAGATTTTATCTGAATTCAGATTTCACTTCAATGTCCAAAAAAGTTTAAAATTTACTTGCACAATCTTCACATTTCACTTTCTGTTAAAAAAAAAAAAATTAAAAATTAAAACAACAAACACAGCCAAGCTTTTAGTTGATGTTATTCTTACCTGTCTAGGAACACTGCAGTTAGCAGGAGGAGGAAGAATACCTAATTGATGGAAAGTATTTAGGCCAAACGTGTAAACACATCCATCTTCTGTTAAAACAACAGTATGATCTTTAGCTGCTGCTATCTGGGAGCACTGGTGGCTACTCAAGCCTTCCACAAGTCTTGGAACCTAAATAAGCACAGAAGTATTATATTTACCAACGGCCATATGTATAACAGAAAATCGTAACAAAATATTGAAACTACAGATGAAAATGTATATGAACGAACAACGTATCCATGAACAAATTTACCATATCCGATCCAATTAGACATCAAAAACACATCCTCTGCTATCAGTGCAGGCCTGCTCTAAAATCAGGGTGGAAACTGTACCTCGAAGACAACTACACAACTATTAACTTTTACCTTTTTTGTTTTTCTTTTAAAATCATAATGGTTTCTCCCATCCATCCAAATACAGGAGAATATAAAGAAAGTTACAGAGAATAAGGAAGGAGTTCTGTATCTTTGACTCTTTATGCCCTCTAATGGGAATTCTCCTTTTCATGAGTGAGTATCATCCCCATTTCAAAACAGGAGTTTCCACAGCCTCTGCAAGAAAAAATCTGACTCCCTAGAATTGTGTTCTTTAAAAAAAAAAAAGGGCAAAAAAGTGAGCTTTGATCTTCATAATAGCATTCAGAACACAATATCAAGTTCTACCAGATACTCAGCATTAAGAATATTAATATATAATTAAGAATAACAACAAAACTGAATACTGTGCTGTAAGCTTAGTGCACATTACCAAGTACACAAGGTAAGATATTTAAGTCTGAACTGAATGGCCATTGTATCTGCTTTTTCAAATTTCATTTTTGTATATTGCAACAATGTTCTGTTCAAATGAACTCACTCAACAGCTGTGCAAGTCTAACATGAAATAATCCTTCCATCACCTTTCATGATGCTATTCAGTGAGGAAAGAGGAGGTTGTTTATTTAAAATAAACAGCAAAGTGACTGAATAAGTTTTAAGAGTACACTCACAGGAACTCTAATTCAGTTTTCAGACTTCCTGTTTGATAAAAAAGAAACATAATGCTAGGCTACACACAAGATAGCATTAAGTTACCAGGCATGTTTGCTCATCACCATGTCCTAGGCGCCCTCCTTGTCCATGTCCACATGTATAAATTTGACCTTTGTGGGAAAGGAACACTGAATGGAATTTGCAGAGCACCACCTGAAAGAATAAGGGTGGGAAGAGAATAGAGGACAATTGCATTTTCTTGGATAATCTAAGAACGTCCACCAAAACCACTTAGTGAACAAGCTCAGCTTTAGTAAAGATAACTTATTACAATACAGGCAGAACTTGTGAACATGAAACTATACGCAATGCTGCAACAGAATCTTCATCCCAAGGTTTAAGTAACCTAAGCAAAGAAGAACGCAAATGTTCGGCACTGTTTCTATGAGCAACTTTTTAGAATGTTTTTATGATTATGACATTTGAACATTAAAATACAAAATACTAAAATCAAGATAAATTATTACTGAAAAGGTAAAAACAGCAAAGAAGCATGATTACAGACACGTGTAACAGCCTACGCTGTTGGTCCTCTCAATTATACTGCAAAATCTGCCCTAAAGTTAGTTCAATCAGCCAACAGGAGGTTTTTTTGTTTTCACTATAACCACCACTAAGAATTTTATAAAGAAACGAAGAATTCAACTGAAAGTGAAATGCACCTGTCACATGCACCTCCCTGATCTTTGCTTATACAGCGAAGAAACAGCTCTCTCCATACAGACACAATGACTAAGCTGGTCAATGTACAGAGATCCCAGAAACGATTAAGCTACAACAGGCCAGTTCAGAAAAGAATTTCTCTGATTTTCTATAATATACAGGTACAAGACAATAGGATTTGGGCATGCTTTTAGTTATTCCACTTCTTCGCCAGCATGGCGAAGCTAAAATCTAAATGAGGCAAAAGTTACAATTTATCTGATCATGAAAATATGAGTAAGATACCAGTATAAAAGCAGATGTACTACCAAATCAAATCACAAGTAACACAAAACACTTGCTTTAAATTTTGTATGTACATTACTTTAGTATGTACATACTTTAGTATGTACAACTACTTCAATAGTTTTGTTTATAAAAATATGTTCAAGCAATGGCCTCATGGGCTAACAAAGATCGCTATAAGGGTAAAAATACTGCCTCAGAATTGCTGAAGGAAACTGCAACACATGGTTAGCACTAAATGCTAGATCAAGCTTTTATTGTAAACTTTGAATTACTCTCAAACTGAAGTCACAAGAAGTTAAAAGGAACAAACTACCATTTATAGGAGGTGTGCTCTAACAGCACACGCTACTTTCAATACAAGAATTTGAAACAAACGTGTCATAAAAATTCATTGTCCCACTTCTGTTCA
The DNA here is from genome assembly GCA_030625065.1 of Alectoris magna. Taxonomy (NCBI): domain Eukaryota; kingdom Metazoa; phylum Chordata; class Aves; order Galliformes; family Phasianidae; genus Alectoris; species Alectoris magna. Next base: position 79,892,764 of record CM060562.1, on the reverse strand, counting down.
CTACGGGAGTTGCACAAGATGGTTAGAAACTCATAACAGTTACAGGAACACTCTGTTTCTGAATTCTTTAATTATCATCAAGCCATTTAATCAATATTAATCATCAACGGCAATCAAAAAACATTCTCCCCACTGAAACAGAATTATAGTTTCACTGGATGTGACTGGGAGGTAAAGCAGCAAGAAAATAATACAGCAGGCCTTGTTTAATATTTCTCAGCTATTCTAAGCTGCTTGCCAGATCAGTGGAAACAGCTTGAGAAATTACCAGAAAGAAAAAATAAAAATACAAATCAGACCCAACATTTTTTTCTATGTCAATTTGCAAAACTTGATTACATTACTGATTGTTGTTTCCCTCCACAAATCCTTCCACATTCACTGAGAAAGGTGTCTATGTAATACTTTCAAAATACCTGTTTGATATACACGCTGTTACGAGGAAAGAGGTCCACCAATTCAGGATGATGTTTACTCTGTTGACCTCCATGACCCAACGTAAAATTTATATTGTTTCCCCATGTGTAGACTTCTGTGAGATCTGCAATGAAAAAAAGTATTCTCTCTGCAGCTTGTAAATACAGCAATTTCATACGCACCAAATTTGAGAACTCCTACAGTTTCTATTAAAAATTTGAAGGGGAAAGTTGCTTTTTCACCTTGAACTGAACTTGAAATATGTTCTAATGAGCAGGTATCATGTCAGAGGTTTTTTTTTTTTATGACAACTATGTATCCAAGATAAGCAACATTACTCACATTTACATTCCTTTTGTGTAAGATGCAAACTCTTCACAGCAGAGTTACCCTCAGAAAAACCCTGCATGAAAGCCACAAGCACGTTCACTATTCCTTACCTGTTTGGGTTTTTTTTTAATTACCTTTTGGTTACACTGATATTTGAATACTGTTTTCTGATGAGTAGGAAACTATAATAAATGTACATTTGAGCATCTGATCCAACTATTATAAGGATTAAAAGAGTTTACTATATTAAAATGTAAAATTAATACATGAAACTCAGGATTGGCATGATCAATTTTTGATCACTTTAAATTGACTTAATTGACTGGAAATAAGATGGAAAGAATATCTTTCACTGTGCAACTCTGGAGACAAGAAGACAAGGGTACAAAAAGTATAAAACAGCATTAAAAAAAAAAAAAAAGGTTGGAAAAACTGTTTCTGTCAAAGAAAACGTGTGCTCAATTATTCATGCTTTTTTCTTATGTGCACCCTTCCCATTTGGAAATGTCGTATTTAGAGTGACTGTAGCTAACTTATACCAGGTTATTTTACCTTAAAAGTATAGATTCAAGAATACACTCCCCCACTTTTCACAGAAGATATGGAAGTGATGTAGACCACTCTACTGAATTCAAAGACATTGTCTTTGGTAACTTGACAGTGCCATTTGGAAACCACCTAGTTCAAGTCCTGCTCAAGCATGATCAGTTAGAGCTTACTGCCCGAGATCATGTCCTTTCAGGTTTCAAACATTTCCAAGGACAGACTCCGCAAAATCTCTGGGCAACCTATTAAATCACTTGCCTTTGTTTGATGTTTTTTTGTTTGTTAGTTCTTTCCTTCAAACTGCTAAACCAGTCATTATTTGTTCATTTTTGTTACGTACACAAATCCTGTGTCAACTGCCAACATTCTGCACCTGCTGTTTCATGGACAATAGTGACCCAATATCCTAAGAAATATGATAGTCCATACCCTTCTAATTAGAAACACTGTCTACACTGGTACATACATTAAGATGCTGAAATAGATCTTGTAAAATACAATTTATTTCCTACCAGTTTTCTTGAACACCACATGGACTGGTCTGTCTTTCATCACAAGATCCAAGGCTGATAAGCCTTCTTTATCCTGAATGTACAGACTAACGCCATGCTGAAAGAGAAGGGGAAAAATTAAAAATAACTCTACTGCTTGAAAAAGCCATGTAATCATTTAAGAAGCTACATACAACTATAACTGATCTTTAAAATTGAGGAAAAAAAAAATCTTCTAAATCTTTCTAGTCAGTTGGGAATAGATCTGGGAAAAAAAAAAAAAAGCCACATTAATCACGTAATTTTGTTCAACTACACATATTTCATGTTAATTCATTAACCGGAATTTTATTGTACTGGTTGTAAGATGTTGTAAGATGTAATAAGATGTAATCGGATAAACACAGGAGAAACTCACTTCAAGGTAAAGCACTATCATCTAGGAAGGGTGACTATTAATTAAAAAAAAAAAAAATGCATTTACCAGCTTTGAAGGATACATTTTCTTATACTACCCAATTAAAAAAAAAAAAAAAAGTTTTGACAAGCTACAGACAGGATTAAAAATAAAATCCCACCTACTATGGCTTTGAAAACAAGCAGGGAACAGTAGATCACAAATGCTGAGAAAATAGTAGTAAGGAAGTTTCAAAAGCAACAAGCATTAATAGGTCATGATTTCCCTCTTTTCATAAACCTCCAGGGACGGTGACTCCACCACCCCCCTGGGCAGACTGTTCCAATGCCTATATCCCGCCTGAATTTTCCCCAGTGCAATCGAATGCCATAATGCCACTACCTCTTGTCCTAGCACTAGTTACACAACAGAAGAAGCAGGCAGATCCCCCCCCACCTTGTCACAACCTCCCTTGCAGAGAGTGATAAGGTCTCCCCTGACCCTCTTCTTCTTCAGACTAAATAATCCCAATTCTCTCCACCGCTCCTCATAAGATTTGTGCACCAGACCCATCACCAGGTTCATGGCTCCTCTTTGGGCATGTTCCAGGTGTCCCAGATGTCTTCCCAGCAGCGAGAGGGCCAAAATTGAACAAAGTACTTGGGATGCAGTCTCACCAGTGCCTAGTACAGTTGGATGATCACCTCCCCGCTCCTGCTGACTATACTATTTCTGATAATGCAAGGATGCCATTGGCCTTCTCGGCCACCTGGACACACTGCTGGCTCATGTTCAGCCAGCTGGCAACTAAGACCCCCAGACCCTTTTCCTCCACGCAGCTTGCCAGTCCCTCTGCCCCAAATCTGTAGCAATGCCTGAGGCTGTTGTGACTGAAGAATAGGACCCAGCACTTGGTCTTGCTGAAGTTCATATAACTGGCCTTAGCTTACCAATCCAGACTATTCAGATCCCTCTGAAGGGCCTTCCTATCCCTAGGCAGATTGATACTTCTCAGCTAGGTGTCATCTGCAAATTTACTGAGTGCACTCAATGCCCTCATCCAGGTCATCAATAAAGCTATTGAACAGGACAGAGCCCAGTACCAACCCCTGGGAAACACCACTTGTGACCAGTCACCAGCTGGATTTAACTCCATTCTCCACCACTCTCTGGGCCTGCCTATCCAGCCAGTTTTTTTACTCAGCAAGAAGTGTACCTGTCCAAGCCACAGGCAGCCAGCTTCCCTAGGAGAATACTGTGGGAGACAGAGTCAAAGGCTTTACTAAAGTCTACGTAGATTACAGTCACAGTCTTCCCTTCATCCACTAGGTGGATCATCTGCTCATAGAAGGAGATCAAGTTGATCAAGCAGGACCTGCCTCTCATGAATCCACACTGGCTGGGCCTGATTTCCTGGCTGTCTTACACATGCCACATAATCACAGTCAAAACAACCTGTTCCATGACCTTCCCCTATATTGAGGTCAGGCTGACAGACCCGTAGTTCCCAAAGTCTTCCTTCTGACCCTTCTTGTAGATGAGTGTAGATATTCTATATACATACATACACAGTGCTCTCAATTAAAAATAATAATAATAATAAAGTGCTACCAACATTGGTTTTAAGGACATAAACAGCAATAACTGAACATCCTGAGTTAGAGGGGATCCACAAGGACCACTGAGTCCAAACCCGGGTTCTGCACAGGACCACCTAAAATTCAAATCCCATGTCTGAGAGCACTGCCCAAACTCTTCTTGAACTCCAGTAGCTTGGGGCTGTAACCACTGCCCCGGGGAGTCTATTCCAGTGCCCAACCATTCCCTTGGTAAAGAGCCTTCTCCAAACATCATTTCACAACAACAGGTAACACAATATTTTTCCTTCCGGTTGCTGCATAAGTCATTTATAAGCATAACAAGCTGCAGCTAGCACTGCAGAGTCTGGAGAAGAGGAAGGAATCTGAGGGGAGACTTCATTGCTCTCTACAACTACCTGAAAGAAGATTGCAGCAAGGTGACAAGTGGTAAGACAGAAAGAGAGACTCTCAAATTGAGCCACATGAGGCTTAGATCATGTATCAGGAAGAGTACTTTCACTGAGAGGGTGGTCAAACATTAAAACTGGCAGCCCAGAGAAGTGGTGGAGTCCCCAGCCCTGAAGGTAACTTAAGTGTGGATGATGACTGAGATATATAGGAGGAGTGGCCAAGAGACCTAGGATGCTTAACTCAGAGAAAGTTCAGGGAGCAGATCTTATCAACCTGTATAAAAAAATACACAATTGCAGGCAGTGGAAGAGGGGTTATCAGTGGTATCCAGTGACAGGTATAGCTGCAATGGGTACAAACTGAAACACAAGAAGTTCCATTTAATAAACATTTTTATTGAACTGGTGTTAAAACATTGCAGCACAAACGTGTGGACTAGACAATTGCTCCAAGGTCTCTTTCTAGCTCAGCTATTTCATAACTATGTTCTATAATCCCTTCCTGTCATTGCTGTAATACTTTAAGAACACATGCTTTTAATAACACTGCACAGCAGAGAGACTTCAGTTAAGAAACTAGAAGGTAGAGCACTCTCCATGACACATTTTTCTTCTAAGAGGAATACCAACAGAGCCACCTATCATAAAAACCTCACACAGTCATGCAACTGATAAAAAAGTAAAATATATTTGGGAAAAACACTAACAGCCTCCTGTAAGCACATATCAAAGACACAGAGACACATACACTAGAGGGTTCAATACCTTTTCAAACATCACATATACAGCTTCCAGTTTTATACAGAACAGAACCACCTACAATTCTCATAAAAACACTTAGTTTTGGAAAGGTTAAAGAAAACCTTCTCACTACATAGAAGTACAGCACATGAAATGCATATGTATCAGTTATGATATCAGTTATCCCTTCTTGAAAGCAGAGAGTTTAATGCTTACAAATTGCTAGTCACTGCAATGTTAGAAAGCTGAACTCAAAATGGAAAAGTCTGTGCCTTAAAGTTTGCTTTAAGTTATCCTGAACCACAAATATTTATTTTCTTACATGGCTAAAAGGAGCCTAAACATCTCAATCAAATGCAGATCTTCCTGTTGCTGTACTCTGGATTGGAGGAACAGAGGAAGGAGGAAGTAAAAATAAAAAACAACTTGCTAAGAGGAGGGGAATAAGCAACAATAACGAGGAAGGAACAAAGGGAACAGAGTGGAAGCTCTGGTTAAAATACAAATGAAAGGAGAATATGTTTAATAAAACACTGCATTATCTTGAACTGCTTCTCTCACAAACATAAGATCCACCCAAGCTTACATTTTATGATCTCTAAAAAGTACTAATTGGTATAATAGACTGAAGAGTCTATTTTTGCAGTATCTTTTGTCTAACACCACGTTCATTTTATACTTCTAAGATCCTAACCCCGATACTGTTCACACAAACCAGTCTTTCAGGGAAGTCCACAACTGACTGGGTATCAGTCACTTACTCAGTGCCTATTTCTTAGTGGGCAAAGACAGACATCTTTTAGGAATACAAAGACAAATTTCAAGTAAATGAGTGCACTATGATCTAAATACAGCACTAAGATAACCTTCAAGAGGCTTTCAGTCATGTTTAAAAACCGCTCGCTTTAGAGTGACTGAGACCACTCTAAAACTTACAGATACCAAGAAAAACTGCAGTTGCAAACACTCACCTTCAGTAGCGACAGAACACAGTCAATGTATCCATAAAATATACTTCTGTGCAAAGCTGTCCATCCAGACTCTTTGTCTTTTGCCAAGAGATCCACTCCTTTGGTCTCAGCCAACCAGTCCAGCACACCTTTTTTGCCACAGGATGAAGCAAGATGTAGAACATTTCTACCAAAGGCATCCTTTATAGTTGCAGCATTGTAGCAGTAAGAAGAAAGAAAGGCTTTGATCTGGCCTTCACTTCCTCTGGTTACTACAGAAATAACATCCAAAGCATGCTGTAGAGATCGACACTTCGAAGTGCAGTCTGGCGTGAGAGAATTCATCTTCACTTTGGAAGCTGCTCCTCTCCTTAAGGGGAACAACCATTAAGAATATCAAGGCACTCCAAGTCAGTATGCAACACTGTGCCTTCAAAAATTTGTAATTCCAAGGATGTAAATCCAGTTTTATTGAGCTGCCATCAGAAATCTTTGTAATGTTATGTTTGGCACTTGATCCAAATAAATACTAAATACTTAAAAATATATATTTTAAGAAGTCTTATTTCACCATCATATATAACAAATATCGCTGTCCATAGAAAATTCTGAAGTGAACTGACTACCTTATGTGTGGAGAGGGGGATTCCCCCTCCACACTCTTTTATTCTTCTAAAACTCCATAATTGCAAGGGAGACCTGAAAAAAGAACAAAACAGTAGTCAATAAAAAAAACTTTCCCCCCCATCAACCGCACAAAGTTAAATGAGTATCATACTAGAGCTTACAAGTGCAAGAGTGAAGTAGCATGCGTTAACTGACTTGTCTAATGTCATTTGAGCTTACTGTCAGGCATTCAGCCAGTCTAAAAAGCCATGAATCCCCTTCCCACCCCAGCCTTGGAAGGTAACTCCTCCCCTTCTTTGACACAAATCTTTGAGGCTACATGATGAACCAGGAAAAAAAAAATAAACTAAAGAACAACAACAACAACTTCCTTTCCCAACCACTGCAGGACCCCCATAGCTTCTTATCTTATTAATATCAGGAAGCAAGGACTGAAGGAAAAAAATAACCAAAACAAAAGAAACCCAAGCAGGTGTTGAATACATCTTGGCTCTGTCAGTCTTGCCCTGGAGGAGGAGGACGACCACCACAGTTTCCCTTTGCCACTGCAATAAAGGATTAAGCTTAGGGTTCTCTTCCTGGCCCCAGAGCGCACCCCTACTAAGTCTCTTCTGCAGAATGAACAGCAAGGTTCCCTTCTACCACTTCCAGAGCTACTGACAAATGTGAGATGAAGGACAGCAAGAGGGGCAAGAAAAGCAACTTGTATACACAAGTGAATTCAGACTGCTGTCTGCCTGCAAGGCAAAGGTGTAAAGCTTCTGGAACTGGTAGGAAGAAATGAAATTGTGGATTGGACAGGGAGCACATCCGTGCATATTTAAATATGTGTACTTTAATGTACAAGTATTATAAACATGCTTTATACACTTTAGCATATCCACCTTTGGCATGTATTTCATGAAAAGTAAGCAAGACATGACAGAAGAATTAATAGTCTATTAAAAATGTGCAGTTATATTAAAGTGTTACTGTAAACAAACACCAGACAGAATAAAAATAACATATAAAATCATCTAAAATAGAAAAAGTGAGCTATATACATCACTGATGCACTGCATAGTGCATACTGGTATTCAGTCCTGAAGAACTTCACCACGGTTCCTTTCACACATCAGTATCAAACTGAGTCAAGTACTATTAAATCTCATGTCAAACTCCTTGATGGTTTTGCTCACTCTTAAAACTGCACTTTAAAACAGTTCAAACCCTGTGTAAAATATGTCAAAAAAAGTTAGGCAACAATACCATGAAAGACAGATAAATAAAACTTAGTCCTCAGAAAAAAATAATCTGTTCTCTTCTCAGCTCAGCAATCAATATATACCTAACCACACTCACACCAAACTCCTTGCTCTCCCCTTAAAAAGCATACTGCTATTGTTTCTCAGGCACCTAACACACAACCACATTTTACAGTGTCACAACCTACAAAGATTCATCACAGAAAAATTACATTGGCTAGAAAAGAAAACAGAAGTCCTGTTCCTCCTATTTCAAGAATTATCAACAATTGCCACAAGATTTAGAGCAAACACTAGTAATGGAAGTAATGGAATCTAAACTTTCAAGAGAAAAAAGAACCAATGCACAACACTAATCCAAAGATATTAATTTAAACATCCTATGAAAAGCCTCTGACAGTTATTGTTCCACCGCATTCAGAAAAGGTTCAATACTTGGAATGGAAATCTACAGATCACAATTGCTCACTATGTACCTTCAAATCAATTTCAAAGATTAGGGAAAAAACAGTTCTCATTCACTATAATTGAGTCCTTCATCCCTGTCCACGAGTAACACTTAGAAATATCTCAGAGTCCAAACGTGACCACAACCATTTAGCTTACATTTGCCATAGCGAGTTTAAGTTCACCCTGTTTTCCAACAAGCATACAAATCTCGGCAGTAAGAGAAAGTTTAACCCATACATGTATGGACTTCTCCTTCCACCTTTAAAACCTTACACTATGAAGTGAGCCAATGTCACAGACTTGAAAAGAAGTTTTAGTTTCAAGCACATGGCCTGACGCTGCCCCAAGGAATTAAAGTGTGACAGATAACTGCTATTGGCAGCCCAGATTCCCAGGGCATCAAACTCTTCTAAATGGTAACTATTCCAAGATATACTGGGGTATCTATAGGAAAAACTATCAGTACTCCACTAGGTGATAAAACTATGCTGTGAAGTAGTATGAGTTTTATTTTATGCCTTGTGAAAAACATCTTTAAGACACTGCTATTAGTGCTACAAAGAAAGAAAAGTAAAAATCAACAAGCATAGAGAAAAAATATGCAGAGAAGTCAAAGAAAACTGACTAATCTCCCAGGTAAACTGATATGAAGTGGCACTGCCACTCGAGGCAGCAGCCCTGCCATGCCCCACAGCATACCGTCCATCCCTTGGGCTGATACTCATCTGTTTACAACACTGAATTGCATGGGTAAATGATTCAGAAGGAAGAACAAATTTGTACCAAAAAAAAAAACCAAACCAAAAACAACCAAAAAAAAGAAACTACACCACGACAAACACTATAAGACATGAGCACACAAATAAGAAAAGCTGCTTCATTAAAGCACCTGAGCTCTAGTCTAAGAGACCAAACACCCAAATACAGTCCTGACTACCACACAGTAATTCCATTATGATGATACTGCAACTATGTGAATTACTTCTTTATAAGTCACCCTAACCCTGCCCTCCTTATTGTAACATACAACAATAGATACTACATTAGGACACTGACATATACACCTCGAGTTTCGAGACACAAGGCTGCTTGCTGTTCAAGTTTACAACCCTCTTCAACAAACACTGAGACATCAGCAACACAGTCATGTTGTTACAACATCTGAAACGAGTAAATAATCTTATCTGACCACTTTTACATATGAAGTAGGTCCGTAAATGATATCTTAAAACTTTAAAATTGTGATGCTCATGTCTGTGTGAAAACCCTGTAAGTGGTGTTAAAAATGCTTAATTCTAGTACAGGATGTGCCAGTTGAATCAGCAGCACCCAAAGGAAGCTCAAAACATGAAGACCATCAGCATTTTTTTAAACTTGGAACTTCAGTGGCTAGAATAAATGTTGCCTTTGGTTATGCGTTTGCTTTTTATTTGCAGCTATTTTTGTAGACCTCTCGTCACTAACTATATTCATGTTATAACACTAGTGTTTTCCTAATGCTGTAATTATTGAAAGACAAAAAGGTAAATAACATCATCAGCCTTTAAACATTTTTGTTATGGAATGGGTTGGAATTCAAATTAACATATATGCTTATAGTCCAAGAAAATTTAAGAGGTTACAACCAAGCTCGAGGCAGTTTCTAAGCAGTAAACAAAGTCTTTGTGGTTTATGGCCCCCTGGAAGTGAGTAGGTAGAGCCCTCCCACCCAGCTCTTGCCCAGATAGGGCAAAGCAGCAGCACACCATGGCTGTCAGACCTCCTCCTGGATAGCACATCCACCCAACCACTTCAGAGCTTCTCCAGCACAGGTCTCAAAAGAGACCTACTGCTACAACTCCTGTCCTATACCAAAGCATTAGCAGCTCATTTTAGGAAAGCCCTGTCCATCCTAACATGTCACTACAAGCGCTCTGAAACAGAGTATCTACTCTCCCAATGAACAAGAACACAGTTATCTGACCTCCTACTATGTATAAGGTCTCCGGCCAGAGTGAAGCCATCAGACCTTAAGGAATCAGAACTCCTACAGCTGGAAAAGTAGCAGTCACTTGTGCTTGTCTCAAATTTGTTTCTTTAAAGTGGTCTCCACAAATTGCCAAAAACATGCCATTTATAAAGAAGTCTAAGACCGTAACCAAAACACCTCTCTCGAGAATGAAACTAAGATTATAGGCATCAGAGGGCAGTTAGATGAAATCTTGAGATTCTGATCAATCTTTGGGTATGACAAACATAGCAGAGAGAAACAATCTTCCATTTGGGAGTTCTAGAAATCTTGCAGGGTATCAAAGCTGCTTACAGAGGTCTTCTAGTAGGTTAGTGGTCTTTTAGTCCAAAGGTTCAATTTACCTCTTTTGTTATCCAAGATGCTTCCCAGAATAAACAAGTATATATGATCAATTACATTCAGGCAACAAGAAATCTCGTAACAATTATGTAGAAACAGGAGAAGTGCTAGTAAAGAGGCAGCCCCTACTGCAAGTGTTTCTCAGTCGCTGTCTTTCAGAAGCCAGATGCATCAATGGCAAAGCACACACAGCAAAGTTTTTGCGATGCCTTGAACACCAGCTGTAAGCACAGAGAGATCACAAGCTAGTGGACACAGGAAAATGCCAGACTGCTCATTTCCACATGTGTCAGACCACATTCTCAACCAACACATTCCTGAATTTCCTTCTTTTTGCACAGTTTGTTTGCTCCTGCCTTAAAAGTACAGGGGTGCTGATAGAAGAGAAGGGTAACAAATCCTATCGTACGCTGGATGCCAGAAACAGACATCGGAGCTGGCAACCTGGGAGGCACGCATTTAATACTAGAATTCATGTGGCCTTTCAGATTCTTCCTGAGAAAAGCCTACCCTCAGTACTGTACCTATCAAAATCTGGCTAAAATGGATGTGAACATCACGCCAAGACAGTGGACAGTAACTGCAGTTGTATTTTTCTGGTCTTAAGAGCACAGGAGACAATGCTCCTGGCACAGAAATGAAAGAGAGAACTAGGAGAAGTGATGAGAATTCACTGCTACTTTCGCACAGACTGCTGGTTTAGCATCTTCCATGTGCGATGCATTACAGTAACTCAACCGATAAACTAGTGACACTGCTTTGAAACCCAGCTCCTGGCTGTCTTGGTACGAATGTATTTCTCAATATCTTATTTGATCATTACATTAGCATAACCTGTCCTGATCGCATTCACTGTTTCAGAAGTATTTATTTAACTGGTGTTGATTCCTTCCTAAATTTCAACTACACCTAGGATGTAGTTGGTGAAAAAAAAAAAAAAACTCCCTAATATTTGGCTCTCCTACAACAAAAGTAGGAGTTTCTATTTTCCACTAAACAACAACAACAACAAAGTTTTCTTGTCAACTCTAATATATATATATATATATATATATATATTAATAGTGTAAATGATATGGATTTAAAGACACCAAATTGATTTACTTTTCCATTTGACAGTAAGTTGCTAGAAGCTTACATGAAGATTAGCAACAGGCAACGTCATACACTACAATGAGGCAAATCCAGCCTTATAAGGGCGCCGCAAGTTCTTAAAGATAACCAGCATGTTTGTGGAGTTTTTTTTGTTTTCATTTTTGAACAAGCATGCTGACATTCAACAGTGTTCTCCAAGTTGGTCCATTCAGACTCGTTTCATAACATCACAAAGGATGTGCAGCCATAACAGCATGGTAATGCTAAAAATATCTGCTCCCAAACCAAACTTTCCAAACAGACCACTTGATTATTAAGCTAATACAAATTAAAAATAACACAGCTTTAGTTCCATAAGCCATAGATTTTGTTTGCTAGTGTTACTGATATTCTAGGGTTTTCTGTTGACTGAAGTCTTACCTAAAGACAGCTTCCACTAATAAATACTAAAGTAGTTTGGAATCTGACAAGAGAGACTAGCAAACTGAAGCTAAATGGTAATACAATAATTGTAGCACTGACACCAAACAGCGTAGCCTGAAGGATGCATTGCAAGAAGCCACTGAACACAGATGAACTTCTAGATAAATACCACTAAACACACCTTTCAGCTACAAGCCTTTAAAGAATAAGATCATTAATTCCTATTCATGAGATTACATATCCATAGAGTGTTTAACCTATACATTAACCCTCTGCGTATTTTATAAGCCCTTGAACAATATTATCTGAATATAAATATATTTTATAGGGGAAAATGTGATAGAGTATACAAGCAAAAAAAAAGGGGGGGGGGGGAATCTAAATTACATAGTATATTGAGTGATGTGGAACCCTAAAAACATGGCTCTTTCTTAACTACTTTGCAGAGGCATTGCATACTTGTTTACAAGTCACAGAAATTAAGAGATCTTCTGTTCTCCATACACAAAGCATCAGATAGAACTGTGCCTCTAGTTCAGACATCAACTTTTAAGAGAAGCAGAGAAACAGAAGAGAACTGTGAAAAGAGGAACCAGGATTCAAAAGGTTTACAAAACAACCTGTGAGTAGAGGCTGAGCAAAATGCACCTATTTTATTTCTCAGCTGTGTTTTCTGCAGACCACATGGAGTCTTCAAACAAGAAGGTAACTGCATCATGAAAAATCCATCTGTTACCCCTGACAGCAGGATAAGTAGTCATTCCTTCAGGTTTCATGACAGATTATTTATCAGGAAGTACTTTCAAATGATAAGCTGAATGCAAATAATGCTACCCACAGATATTCTCAGAAATGACTTGACAAGCAACCCAGCAAGTTTCAGATACGTGCCTACAAGTAAAATGATGGACAAAATCCACCCTGATTTATAAAGCAATGGGATCCACTACGCCTGCTATGTTCCCTCTGCCATGACAGAACCAAGGTGCTTCCTTTACCAGGCTGGGGCCTCTGTGCCACCACCCAGAAGCCCCACAACAAATGGCCTTTAGAGGTTCTCAGACTCTGCAACTTCCATCTTCAGAGTGATGACAGCAAAATCCTTACAGTGCTAACACTCTGAATTGAAGGCAAACACATTTGTCAAACAAACACCAAAGTATCACTGACTGCTAAACACAGCTACAACACTTCAGAGCAAGTTTATTTGTCAGAAGGAACAAGGTATCTATCTTAACAGCACATTTACAACAAACTCTGAAATACTGTGCTTTGCTTCCAGAATCATAGAATAGCTTATGCTGGAAGCTTATGCAACTGGAGATCACCCAGTTGCAACCCCCCGCTGTGGACAGGCTTTCTGGAAATACTGAAAACTGCCTATCTTTAGTAACACTATCAAAAAATGGAAACATACAGGAAGTGGTAACAGAGAAGAATAATGCATGTAGTTATGGATATTTCCACAACATACTGGGACCCTGCTTTAGATGTGCAGCTTATCTGTCTCATAACAAAAGAGCAACAGAGAGAAAACACTTCCTAGAATTTCCTATACTTAAAGCTATGTCACATAAATACATCAAGTCTCCAGAAGAGCTGACTTTACCGAAAGAATTTAAGACCTCGGGTAAAGCATGGTTAAACAGAACCCATCCGGGTGCCTTAATATTTATTTCTGTAAACCATAAGTTGCGATCAGTCTCCATGCAAACCGAGAGCTCCACTGACCACGTCAGCAAAGGGAGGGCCAGGTGCCAAAGATCGGGCAGCTGGCCCTAACAGGGCGGCACGGAAATATCCTCTCGAGCCAACGACGCGATGCCAGCACCCCGGTGCTGCTGCTCGGAGGCAGAACCGCTGCCGGCACCGCCAAAGGGTAGGCTGACAGCAAGCAGGCAGCCCGGGAACCTCCAGCTAGGGAATTCAGAGGCTGCTGCCAGCGCCCGAGGCTCCCTACCCGTTAACCCACGCTCTACCCCTTCAGCCACCGCCCGGCAGAGCCGAGCCGCGCCGCCCCCCTTCCCCCAGCCCGGCTCCCTCTGGACACATCAGCAGGTCGCGGCCCGCCCCTCACCAGTCGCTAGATGAATGGGCTCGGACGGGCAGGGCGGGACGCGCGCTGGGCACCGCAAGGGCTCATCCTCAGTGAAAACAGAACAGGAGCGAGGCCAGGCCACAAGAGCTACCGCTGCACCTCAAGCAGCGCCGGCGGCGACGATCCTGTGCCAGCAGAGCAGGGCACAGGGACACCGCACCCCCGAAGAAGCGAACAGCCGATTGGCCGCGGCGCCGCCGCACCTCGGGTGCCGATTGGTTGCGACTGTCGGCCAGGCTCCGCCCCTCACGGCGGAGCCTGGATGAATGACACGCCGAGGAGTGGGGGCGGGAGAAGTTGGAGGGGGCGGGGCCTCCTGGGGGATGCGAGAGTTCAACCAAGATGGCAGCCGTGGGTGTTTGGTGGGTGTGACGAGGTGGTGTGCCGAGGAGGAGCAGGTGGAAGGGAAAGCAGCCGAGTTCAAGTCAGTCTTCGTGAGGAAAGGAAAATTGTGGCCACAGAGCTAGACGTGCTGGCTGCAATGCACCGTCTCTGACCATGAGAAAAATTCCTGGCAGGGCAGCACCTTGCTCCACGACTCAAACAGCAGTCACTCAGTAACCAACCCTCAGACCTTTAGAAAACAACGAAGTGGGGAGAAAGCACCTAAGGGCTTGATTGAGACAGATTGCCTTAAGTCTGTAACTTTTGCCATGACACAGCAAGCATGCTACATGATACAGCTTGACTTTTGTGAGGCTTTTCACCTCACAATCTTGGTTTGTGCAAAAGGGTTTGAGAAAGTCTCATCCAGAGAGATTACTCATATCTCTGGTGCTCAAATAACTCAAGTACTACTTTATTGCATGTCTTGGATGATGTAATAGGAAGGGCACATTACGTATTAATCTGAAACAGGATTCAAGGTTAGCGTTCTAGGGTGGGAAGCTAGGAACCAAGATAGACAATACCTGAAGCAAAACACAATTAAAAAAAAAAAAAAAAATCACAGATGACTTGCAAAATAGAAAGGGAAGACAGGCTGTATGAATACTTTTGCCAATTTACATGATTATTCAAAACCACAATTTTATCCCAGAAGTGGTGTAAACATTAATGAGTTTAAAACACCTAGCTATTTTTTAATCTCAAAACATTTGAAGTTGAAAACAATGTGTATATTCAGCAGCAGCAGTTTTATTTGAGGAAAATGAAAATAGTAGAAGTTTCATGCTGGTGAATCACAGGCATTTTTATCCATGTCATCTGACCAAGTTAATGGGAACTCCACAGGCTGCTTTCTGTATTTCACTGTACCAAAGGTTCAGTTTTCCAGCAGTCCGTCCCCTTGGTAACTAACCTTGTATGCTGTGTGAAATTTATTGATGTGTTATTTTCCTAGTGGTAGCTTTTTCTCTGCTTCAATCATGAGCATGTTTCAGAGGTGGCCTTGCTACAAGTATGCTGCCAGCTGGCCTGTGAACAGTAATGACCATCTGGGGAGATAAGGAGGTCCAAATACAGCTGAAGTCAGCCATAAACAGTGCTTTGTTGTACAATAACGAATTCAAGCTAATAGATGAGGCAGGCATCCTTTGGAGAGGTAAACAGAACAGTGGAAAGATCAAGAGCCTTGAAGGAGAACAAGGTCCAAGACAACAGTAATATATTCTATATGGGAAAAAATAATTTTTAGCAAGCTGGAGTGCCCTTCAGGGGCTTTCTCTTTCATACAGCTCAGAGTACAACTGTGAAGAATATAAGAATAGGATCTGATACAGTCTACTGGGTCAGACAAAAAACAACAATAAACAACAATAAACAACAGCCTTTTGACAATAAACAACAGCCTTTTAGCAAGTTGGTTTTTTGTGTGTTTTTGTTTTGTTTTTAAGAAAAACAGGATATTACCTACTTTATCTATTATTTATTGTTGAGGTTTTTCTAATTGTTCCCAGCTCACAGGCCAGTAATGGAAATTCCTGCTATTTTGTGTCAGTTCTTCAAAAGCAGCCAACTAGTGAACGCTGTTCAGAGGCTGAGCATGATGATATAGTTTGATTCGCAGAGATCTTTTGAGGTGATAAGGTAACTAATTATAAAACAAAACAAACAAACAGTTTAAATAGAACCTGTTTAAATTAATGGTTTTCTTGTTTATCAAGACACTAAAGAGTCTTTTCTAAATGGATGGTGCAACAGCCAGATTTGTGAATACTTGAAGCATGTAGTACGTGCCTGAGTGTTAAAAACTATTTTTTTTCCTCTCCAGTCTGTGGTGAAAAGGTCTGAATTACCACAAATCAACACGTAATTGTCACAGGAAAAAAATGTGTCTTTGACCATCACTGTGACCTTTTATAGCAGTTTTAGACTTGCAGTCAAAAATCCCTCCAAAAAAAAAAAAATGGAAAGGACAACATTTAAAAAGGAAAACCACTGTACTTATTTACTTCAAGAATTTGAGGAGGAATATCAATTTTGAGAGGCTCAATTAACTTATAGAGTATATTTTTTTTTGTGTTAGTATGTATCTCAATTCATTGATAGTTGAGGGAGTTATAGGTTGACTGTACTCCAAATGTGTATGCTTGCTTAAGGTTAGGGAAGATTAGGCTGCAAGGTGGACATTATCCCATTAAGCATCATCCTAGCAGGCTATGAATCCTTTTAACTCTTCCAGAGAAGTCTGCAGAAATACTGACATAAAGTTCTGTTGTTTGTCTACTGTCCCAAGCTTAAGGCTGATGGAATAGTTAGGGGAGAAGGTATAAGTCACAGTAAGGAAAAAGAGTGTTCTGTACTTTGTGCTATCACTGTAACAATCTCACAACAGATTATTAAAATTGATTCTGAATGTTGAAAAAAAGATGGCAATTACTTTTATCAGCCAGTAATCTAAAAGTTCAGTCTATATCAAAAAGGAAATAATTTC
Source organism: Alectoris magna (assembly GCA_030625065.1). Taxonomy (NCBI): domain Eukaryota; kingdom Metazoa; phylum Chordata; class Aves; order Galliformes; family Phasianidae; genus Alectoris; species Alectoris magna. The sequence continues at coordinate 79,875,740 of CM060562.1, read as the reverse complement.
TCTTTTTCCTTTTCAGCTACATTTAAGTGTCTGGTGATGGATTTCTGCTTTCACATTTCTATTTTTACGCCTCAGCTGGCCTAATTATTACCAGTGTCCTCTGGAGCCTTTAGTAATAATTCTTATTGGCAGCAGTAATACTCTCTGCTGAAGAAAAAATTAATCAACTCCAGGCTTATCTTCTTCTATACTAAATAAATTCCTCATGATCTTTCCATTTCAGGAACTTGAAAAGAGCAGAAGAGTATAAAATATTTGGGAATGTGTATTAGAGAGACAACAGTGGAAGATAAGGCCTCTTAGCAGGGAAGATTTTTGCTTTGCCATGCAAAAAACCAAACTACTTATTTATCAGATAGCCACACACTCAAGAGTTTTTTTTTTTTCTTTTTATACACCACTAATGCATCTCTAAATTTATAAAGCATATATACATCTTGCATTAAGAAACTCTAACAAGAAGAGAGACAGGTATACTAAAATCCCTAATTCCACCTGAGAAAAGTGTGGAGAAGTCTGAGGATAAAATAGAACTGAAAGAAGGATGGTAACATACGGACCACTCCCCGAGGTCTAGTCAGACTACTTCAGAGTTCCTGTGAAAGTAAAGCAGAAAATGAAGATGCAGTGAGCATCCAAGAACTTTCACTCAGCAAGCAAAGCAGGTTCTTCATCTGGCAAGGCTATGAACTTCTACGTAGCTGTGGCATATCAGATACGCTGACATCTTTAAGATCTCCAGTTTGTCTAATTAGACTTTGAGAGCATTCCTGATATTCAAAGTCTATTTTCTGTTCCTATGCTAATCCACAGACCCAGAAATAAGAGTTAGTTACAAATGATAAAAGCTGTATGCAACAACTAAGCACTGTCCGTAGCTTTGTACAGAACTGCAGAGAATGTACAGAGAATAAAATCTCCACAGCTAGCATGGACCTTTGCACTTACCTTGCAGTGCCATCTACAGTCTAAAAACTCTTCTGGCATTCAGATGACACCACAGATTCTGTTTGCTTAGTAGCTCACAGCATTAGCAGAGTAATTTTGTAATAAAAACTCAAGAGCTTGTTCTGTGTCTGAAGACTCCAGACAGTTTTCTTGAGCTAATTTCAGCTGTGCCAGTGACTCACTGAGTATTGTGAGTCACTCCCAGCACTGTCTGCCTCCACGAAGAATCAGAGATAATAGCCTCCTCAGATAGGACTGTTCAAAACAGGAATTTAAGTTACCTGCTTTAAATTGTCCTTTGTATAAGCCTGTGTCTGGCCATCGACTCCACTGCAAAATAGGGTGGATTATGATTTTGGTTGTCTAAATTGTGTTGAAACCTAAATAGAATGATAAAATTACAAATGAAGATGCAAGTGAAACTACAAAACGCACGTGTGGAGTTTCTTTTTCTGGCAATTTTAAAACTAAGTTATGCCAGACTGGGAGCAGGACCTTAAAAATTTTAAAGGTTTGGAATTTCATGAGAGGAAAACCAACATACACAGCTATCATCTAAACCCACTTCAAACACATTGCACGTACATAAATTATATTCTCAACAATAATCAGGAAATACGTAGAATAAATCTTTATGGAGTTTTGGTTATAGATTTTAACTTCGATTCTAGCAACTTTGAATCATCTGACTTTCTGCCGATGATTCTAGCTACAAAACCCAAACAGCAGTCTATCTTTGAACTGCCATTTTGCAATGCATAAACATATACTGTATTTTTCTATGACCACAGAACCACAGCCATAGTTACCAACAGTTTATGAGTATTTTTCCATTAAAAAAGAAAATATTTCCCATATACCACTTCAAGTTCATTGGAAATAAAATCAGGTGAAGTGGTTGATTAGTAATCATTATGGAAATGATCCTTCGCTTAATTTATTCTGGTTTTACAAATGTAATGCATAGTTTTATATGAATTTCATACACGATGCTGATTTGTAAGCTTTGATAAAGTTACTCCAAGTCAATGAACTTGTTTCTGATTATTTAATTTTTATTTATTTATTTATTTATTTATTTGCTTCCAAGTACAAAGACCGGATTTCTGTCTCCTCTACTACAATTGGTTGGTGCAGGGTGAATGCCTACTTATTGTGCTAACAATAGAATGGTGTTTTAGTAGAACTGTAAGCCAAAAGACTGTATATGTTTGTGAAACATTGTGGATTGAATGACCCTAATGGTTTTGAACTGGAAGAGGGTAGATTTAGACTAGATATTAGGCAGAAATTCTTTACTGTGAAGGTGCCAAGACACTGGAACAGGTTGCCCAGCAAGGCTGTAGATGCCCCCTCCCTGGAGACATTCACGGCCAGGCTGGATGGGGCTTTGAGCAACCTGGTCCAAAGGGAGGTGTCCCTGCCTATAGCAGGGGCTTGGAACTACATGATCTTAAAGGTCCCTTTCTAACCCAAACCCTTCTATGATTCTATGAATATAGCAACCTTGTTCTTGAGCCTCAGATTAAGACCTATAAAAAAAGGAAGTCCAAGGAGTACAATTGTTGCATATCTCACTGCACTCATGGTTGTATCACATTTTCATACATATATTCTCCTCAAGAATCAAGCCAGCTCCTATAGCTACACACACTCTGAACTGTGTGCAGCAGGGTGGCCATGTGTGCTATGAACACTTATTTTCTGACCAAGGAGTACTTCTGCTGAGATGATGAATAAACATTATTGATAAATACGTTCATGATTGGTAGGATGGATTTTTACAGTCTAGTGGACACACTACAGCATGGTAACATAAACATAAGCAAAGTGAGCCTACACGGAAACCAGAAAAAAAATACCCTTTTTGTGATGTCTTTTCTTATAATTTTTGAAGTACCCTGCTAGTTGCCTAGTTCCTATTAGCAACAGTAACGCAGAAGACATTCTCCAGTCAAAATACCAGTTGCCCACAAAACACCAATGCGTGGTCCTTATGCTATTTTATTTTATTATTTTACACTTTCCAGACTATCTTAACACTTCTTGGAAAATGGCAGTCTCCCTTGATGGTTTCATTACACAGTAAGTGTTTGGCCACTAGATGCCACTGTCGAAACATGTTTGCTTCCCTTTCGTCCTCTGGTTACTCAGGAAAACCAAATTTAAAAAAAAAAAACAAAAAAAAAAAAAACGATATTTTTATTAGTAGCTTTTTGGAAAGCCCTATTCTTAAGACATAATTCAAAATTCAGTTGAGTAAACTAAATCTTCTGGTGAATATGGTATAGCTTCATGAAGCGGAACCAGAGAGTGTTATCTTCAGGCTACTGCAAGTTCACTTCGTATTTAGGCGTTTTAAATAGTTGTGGTACTATTTAGAGCCAAAGTGAATTTGTTTAATCTATTCAAACCTGTTTCAACCAATTCAAATATTACAGATTCAAAAATAGGGAGAGAAAGTAACATGAGATTGCTATTTAATTGGCCAGGAAAATGTTCATCATGTTAGTTCTTCCCCAGTTTTGCTGAAGTCCACTTGTCAGGGAACATATGCTGTCCTCACTTGTGTTAGAAAATCCCATTCCTTCTCATATGATAGAGATCTGATAACCGACAGCCAGGATAAAAAGAAAGGAGCCCAGCAGCTGGACTATTCTTCCCCCTTCTTTTCCTAACACAGAAGAAAATAGGAGTTCTCTCATTACCCTGCCAGTATTATGTGGAGGAGGACCCATCCCATCCAGATATTTTATGGAGACAAGAACAAATGTGCAATTCTATTTCTAGATGCTGGAAACTGAAAATGTCCCTTAGTCATGTAGAGATCTTCTTCTGAATCAGAATGTGTCAACAGTCCCTCTTTCGTTTCGTCTAGTGGTTAACTGAAAAGCTATCCTTGTGCTAAGTATTACTCAGCTCTCAACAAGGTATGCTGCAGTCAGCGGGACCATTTCCAGCCTTGGGGATGTCTGGCAGAGCAGGGATGCTGACCTGAAGTTCAGACTGAAAAAATAGGGACAGTGTGCTGCAATTCTGATGCCATTCTGTGCAAACATGGTGCTGCTTTCATTTGGCATCACTTGAAATAGAAGTAAAACTACTTGTGCTCCTAATCTCTCAGTGGCAGTTTAGCGAATGTTCAGTACTTCAAAAACTGAAATAGAAAGTGAGTTATTTCAAAAAGATGCTAAAAATGCAGACATTGATTCATTCTTCATTTTTAAAAGCCTGCTTTTTCAGAAGACTTTTAAATACATCTGCATATTCCCTAACTATACCCTTCCCTAACAGTTGTTGCTTAAGTCTGTGGTCAGCAGTAAACTGCTTCTAGAACAAGCAATGGCTACATCTTGAAAAACAGTTTAGCCAGCTTGCTGCTTTTTAAAAACCTTAAAAATGGGATTACATGCAGGATCAAATTCAGGTTTTGATAAACCAGTAAGTACTTGCTCACTAGAGTGTAGTGTGCTTACACTAAATCCTGAAGTACAAGCGAATTTCAAAAAACCTTTTAATCTGAATCAGACCAAATCTCACAAACTTAATTAGCACAACAGAGCAAACCACAGCACAGGCGTAGGAATGACCATCTAGGGCAGAGAATAGGATGGAGAGGCAGGGATTTTGTAGGGCAGCTCTGACAATTAACAAAACTTAAGCTAAAGCAGTCTGCCACACAGCTCATAGCACCTTTTGGCACCCTTCCTATCACCAGTGACAGTGGAATACTAACATAATGCCACCCAGACCACAAATGGATTTCTTAGCAGAGGTAAGTAACTTCAGGAGTATAATACTTCAAAGTCACCATGGTGGTCAGGGAGCTCCAAGTCAACTTGCCATACTAAATTCCATTTTAACCTCTCTGCATAGAGACAGAGCCAATAGGATAGAAACCAGTAAGAGTACAGGCTCCTTGTCCTGCAAAAGAGCATAGGAAATTATTAGGTAAAGAAAGGTTCCCAGGTGAAAGTATATGTTTTTAAAATGAAAGACCAGAAGCAGCTCCCAGCTGTAAGTGCTGGGTATCAGTTCATTCACCCACATGTCTTTAAGAAAACCTCAGGGAGTTCCTGCTGCTCCCACTCGTGGCCCCACTTTGTCCTAATGATTGCTTTATCTCAACGAAGGGGCTGGAGACAGTGGGAAGTGTTATTTTAGCCCCTTCTTTTCTCTCCTAATTGCAATGCACTCCGAGCGTTCTCATTTGTTTGCCAGGTAGTCTTCCTTGCTCTCTCAGCTCTATTTTTGTAGAGAATAATATGAAGGAAGAAATAAGTATCATTTTTCATGCCAAACCTCATTAAGTAAATTTGGTTCATCTCCTCTCCCCCAACAGGAAAAAAAAAAAAAAAAAAAAAAAAGGTAGAAAAGGGAAGGAAAAGTGTAACTCAGGAATCAGTTTCTTTCACATACTTCAGTAGCACCTTAATGAGCTGACCTGTGAGAAATTATTTTTGTCTACCTTAGTGAAGTGTTCTCAGCAATGTCTCACCTCAGCACTGTCTTATGTCCTGGCTCAGCTACACAGAAACACAACAAAACCTTTATTATGTTCTTACAAGTGCAGGCACATTTTATACTAAGTGGCATTATGCTGCCCTTCCACCAAAGCACACAGAAATAATACTGGGGCAAAAGATATCCAAAGGAGGTATTTGGAGCTCAGAGTTGCACTAACAAATTTTCAAGTAACTGGTGTTGCAGAGCTGCAAAATGGATGAGACAACATGAGATTTTTGTAATAAATAGGCTCAAATATATGGGGCTTGATGATAAGGTAGTGTGTAATGATTTGCCGGCTACTTCATAGGATAGTGCTGTTACAAGCTCTCCTCAGGGTCCTCTTCTTTCTGCATCCTGCTTTTCTATGACTTCAAGCTTTGTGCTCAGCCTTTTCCAGTCTGGGAGGATTACTGACAGCTGTTTTTGCAGCTCCTCCCAACAAATGGCCTTGCATTGCCAGTGCAGGCAGTATCTTCACACAACTGCGTTCTTCGTCATCACACGGAGCCCAATACCAAAGTAGGCATGACTTTATGCAAGGACAGGAAAATAAAATTATAAAGGTTGCTTCATCTGAGAAGTAGGAAGCAGATACTCCACTCTCTCACAGAGTTCTTCCCTCAGCAGCTAGCAAATCTCTGATCTGGGACTCAGATGTTCCTCACATAAAAATGGCATGTACTGCTGAACTTTCAGATGCCTCAGCACCTACAGATATTTTAAATTCACAAAAAGTCATGTCTGGATGGTATAAGATTTAAGCATAGTTTCTCTCTCACTCTGGGATTTGATTATATCCTGTCTTGCTCTTTATATTGCTTGTACCTTCTAATTTATACCTCTGTAAAACATTGCCGTTTGGGTAAGGTGACACTGTACACATACCCATAAGTGGCTGCATGGGAAACAAAGTAGGAGAAAATTAGATCTTTCATTCCCGTCTGTCCTGCAGGAGAAAAAGAAGAAAACAATCTAGAGAGAAAAGGAGAATAGGAATTGCCAGCCAACTAAGACTGTGTGGCAAATAAGCAAAACTATTATTCTCTCATCAGTCAAGGAATCAGAAGCAACCTGCAGTGCACCCAGACACTTCATTTATGACTGCTTCTCAGAGATCCCCAAATGCATGTACTTCAAAAAGGAAAATCCATGCATCTGTTATGAGGATTTTTCTTCCCGAAAGCTTATGACCAATGTGATCCTGCTACCTTCAGAGTGCTAGGTCACTTTGACAGACAGCAGTGATTCATCCTATCACAAGCTCACATGGTATTGATCAATGTCTGTGTATGGTCAGCAAGCACAGCAATGCCTATTCTAATATAGCTGAAACAGTAGGCATCTACCTAATGCACCTGAAAAGCTGCTAAAGAGCTAAATACTTCTCTCAGCATGAGAAAGAACAGTCCCAGTGCATCTTTCACACTGCAAGAAGAGTGCTGAAAAGGTTTGAGCAAGGAGCTGGATTGCTGGCAGCTGCCCACAGGGCCTGCACAGAAGGGAGGAGAGGAGAGGAAAGGGGACATGAGCAGCTGCTGGGAAAAGCTGTGGTCTGAGACTCTCTCACAAGACTAACTGGTCTTTTGCACAAGCCTATAACTCTCGTCTTACATCAAAATGTAAGGTCAACTGTGTTTACAAATCTATTGATTGCTGTGAAAAATTAATACTTCATGCATCTGTTATATTGTCTGGGGTTGCTTTTCATGGTAAGTCAAAGTAAACATTGGACATCTCCAGGATGCTCTCTGCATCACCACAAGAGCTTTTTAACAGCTGAATATCTTTGTAAATGTGATGTGCATCAGAGAGCCATGGAAGTTGTAGACACACTCAGAGCTAAGCAGTGCTATCTGGTGAGCATCTTTAGTCAGGCTGCCAAATACAGAAGTGGAAGGGAGAAATTTGTAAGGAAGAGAGATGGGTTAAAAGAGCTCAGCATCAACCTGACTCTGCTTGCGTGGAAATCAGCGTCCCTTCTTCCAGAGGAACAAAGCAGAGCAGAGGGTTTAGAAGCAGCACCCGTAGTCTTTTCTTGCTCATTGACCATTCTCCTAAAGTAAGGTTGTTTTGGGAGGTGAGAAGTAAGCACTGCTTTTCCCCAAGGACTTGGACATGTTACTCTTACACTGAGTAACAGACAAGTTAGACATGTTTTAGTTGAGATAAAGGTTTGAACTTTCTGTCTCTGTACAGTGGGCATCCAGTATGGTGTGCAATTCCATTCATAGAATATAGCTAGGAACTGAAACATACATATAGATACTTGAAATTTAAATCAAGCAACTTTTGTAATTTTAAATTCATTTTGACCTAATAGAGTTATTCCCTTCCTGTAATTAAGTCTATCATAACTGTAATAGGGGCTAAGTCTGATACAGTAGTTAAAAAGAACATAAAAACTGCCACATAAAAAGAAAAAAGTATTCAAAAGGTATCAATTTTCAATAAGAAATAAGAATAAGACATTAAGCTGTCAAAATAAATCTGTTCCTTATTTTCAAAATATTGTGCTTATGCAAAGAACAATTTGTAAGCAAATTATATATTCTAGAATTTGCATTTAACGTTGTACCTGAAGTAATTTCCTCCCACTGAAACAAAAAAAAACAAACATTTTTTCTTCCATTCTGCTTCACATAATACACCTCAGGGATATTAGTGAGGAAAAGTTTACCACAGAGTGGCACCTCTGTAGTGGCTGAGACAATGGGCTAAGATACCCACAAGAAAAGGCCTTTCGTTACAGGTCTCCTTCCTTCTATGTAGGATTCAGACATGTGACTCCATTCTCCTTTACAGAGAGGAGGAATAGATTCATGAGAGAGAAGCTTCATTGTAATAAAAAATAATGTAAGTGAACCTATGTAAATATAACACAGGTTAGTTTCCCTAAACCAGAAATGTTTTATTACTGCAGGTAAAAAAGCCAACCACTCAGATACAGTTGTGGTTTAACCCAGCAGATGGCTGAGCACCACAGTCATTCAGAACTCATGGTTTGAGATAAAATGATTTACTAATTTAGAGAAAAGGAAAAGGATAATGGTTATTACTATACATATACATATAAATACATAAGTGTACAAAACAAGTGATGCACAAGCATCTGCTCACCAGCCCCTGACTGATGCCCAGCTAGTACCTGAGCAGCAGAGAGCCAGATGAGCTCCCACCCCCTTCAAAACTCCATCTTCATGACACCACATGGCATGGAATATCCCTTTGGCCAGGTTAAGTCAGCTGTCCTAATTCTGTTCCATCCCAGCTCCTTGGGCCCTTCACTGCAAACAGCCTTGGCTCTGTACAACACTCCTTAGCAGCAACTGTAAACATGGTTGTGCTATCATCGTTTTCCTCCTAGAACCAAAATATGCATCACACCAGATACTCTGAAGAAAACTATTCTATCCCAGCTGAAACCAAAACAGATACAGAAAGTCAACTGTAGGCTTCACAAACTAAAACTATTCCTCTCAAAACCCATTTGACAACCTTCGCTCAAAAAGTTTCAGCTTTAGTAAACATAATGCAAACACACAACAAAAAGATTTCTTCAAATCTACTCCAAACTTTGAGATAATGCTATATTTTTCAAATATTTAAATGAAAAGCGTGTTCTCCACTCACCTGAAGGCCTATACAACACACTGAAGATTTACCTAGTGTATGGAAACTGTTAATCACAGCCTGAACCTCTGATTAACCCTCTGAGGCAGGTAATGGCTCAGCTGCGGGAGCACAGGTGAAGGTAATTCAACTGTGCTCCCGGAAGGGGTGGAGCTTAACTCCACCTCTCCTAGATCCCATTTAAGGGCTGACTACCACTAAGGCAGCATCTCTTTTGAGATTGCTCCTGTGTGGAGTTCCCTGTGGCGAGCATCCATCCTTGCCGTGAAGCCTCAGAGTGGGTGAGTTGTTCCCTATAACCTCTGGATATTCATTTGTTACCACCTTGTACAATAACAACCATACATTTGGCGAGCCAGCCAGGAGAGAGAATGTCTTTTCTGTGGAGAATGTATAAATGGGTCAAGGGGGAGAACATCACCCCCTTAGACAAGATGATTCCGGGGCAGATCCCAGGGTTTATGGGTTCTCCCTATTATCAAATGGCTACTATAATTGAAAAATGGGGTCCCTTGAGGGTTATGGGGAATTTTTCTCCATTCCGCATGACGGAATACTTTGAAGGGCTAAGTAACGACATCCTGATTACGAAAGAACGGCGATTAGCTGCTTCTACAGTGGCATGGCCACTATTAACTGCTTTAAATCAAGCAGAAATTAGATCAAATGTATTGGAAAGTGAAAATCAATTATTAAAGGACCGTATTGGAAAATTGGAGCAAGAGCTTAGTATACTGACGGGAAAAAGACCCCTATTACACTCCCCAGTCTCTCAGGTCCGTAATATTTTGATAAATGATGATTCTGTATCCGAAACAATGGACCAGGCTAAACAAGGGGATGAAAATACTAAAACTGACTTGGAAGAACCTGTTATGACGGACGCATTACAACTCCGTCCTATTATAACACAAAAAACAAAAAAGGTCCAAGATAGACCAGCAGGGGTGCCTCCTGATCAATGGCCCCCTGCTGAAACTCATTTTCATGTCACGGCCCGACCATACACGGCCACGGAATTAATGGACTTGGTGCAGCGGTTTCGACAAAAACCCAGAGAAAGTGTGCCAACTTGGTTGCTACGCCTATGGGATTCAGGGGCGGAGAGCGTTACGGTCAGTGGGCCTGAATTATCGAAATTGGCCACTGTAACTGTCCACCCTGCCCTTAGGCAAAGATTATATGGCGGAACCCAGTTCCCAGAAGAAAACCATTCTATTCTGGATTGGTTGATGGCTGCATGCCGTATGGTCTGGCCAAATAAGTCAGATATACCGTTAAATGCAGGATTATGGTCCTCTATGGAGGACCTTCAGAATTATATCAGGGAGCTAGGAATGAGAGAGGCCATTTATGAAGATACTTTTGATAGCCCTGATATGGTTAGATTCTCAGGAGGAATGAGGGATCTAATCTTACAACAGGCCCCTTCTCATATGTATGGCACTTTAGTGTCTATACTGAACCCTTTAGTAGCATCGGAGGCTGCAGTTCAACAGGCGGCTCAGCTAGTAGCAGATCTAGGAGAAACAGAGCGCCTGCGAACTAAACGCAATATTCGAGTGTTAGAAGAAGCTGAAGTTATGCCGGTGGTTAAAACTAAGGGGCCGGCTCCACGAGCTTCTCAGTCGGGACCCATAAGGGTATCCCGAAAGCAAATGTTCAATGATCTTATTAGGGCTGGCGTTCAATTTGCGAAAATTGATCGGCAGCCCAACCACATCCTCCTTCAATTGTGGAAACAGTTGAAGGATGATCAAAAATTTCAAAATTACCCTAGCAAATCAAGGGTAAGAATTATAGGAAGAAAACCATCAATAACATGGAATTTAGCAGACTTTATTGTTCCTAGTAAGAGAAAGAAGCCACCTCAGGTGTCTCGAGCCACAATGCCCGAACCACCAGAGGTAAAAGACTTGAACCTGGCTCAGTATATAGCATGACGAGGGACGTCAGTCCCCCTAGGGCCTCCAGACGGGACCGGAGGCCCTATGTAGAATTAACGATATTCTGGTCCCGAAAAAATATTCAAAGAGTTATGGCCCTAGTCGATACAGGGGCAGAAACATCAATAATTTATGGGGATCCAGCCAAATTTCATGGCAATAGAGCGATGATTGGAGGTTTTGGGGGACAGACTATTCCAGTCACCCAAACCTGGTTAAAATTGGGGGTTGGGCGTCTCCCACCTCGGGAATACAAGGTATCTATTGCCCCAGTCCAGGAATATATTCTGGGCATAGATATCCTATGGGGTCTGGCTCTCCACACGACTGTGGGAGAGTTCAGGCTCCGACAAAGGTGTATTAGTGTCCGGGCGGTACAGGCAATACTAAGAGGCCATGCAAAGCATGAGCCTATTTGTCTGCCAAAACCGCGCCGGATTACTAATGTAAAGCAGTACAGACTCCCGGGTGGGCAAGAGGAAATATCGAGAACAGTGCAGGAATTGGAGAAAGTGGGTATCATAAGACCTGCACATAGCCCATATAATTCCCCCATATGGCCAGTGCGGAAGTCGGATGGAACATGGAGAATGACAGTTGATTACAGAGAACTGAACAAGGTCACGCCGCCTATTCATGCAGCCGTACCCAATATTGCCTCCCTAATGGACACACTGAGTAGAGAAATCAAAACATATCATTGTGTCTTGGATTTGGCAAATGCATTCTTCAGTATTCCGATTGCTGAAGAATCGCAAGATCAGTTTGCATTCACGTGGGAAGGCAGGCAGTGGACCTTTCAGGTCCTGCCTCAAGGGTACGTGCATTCGCCAACATACTGTCATAACCTAGTGGCGCATGACCTGGCTAAATGGGAAAAACCAGATAATGTCAATTTATATCATTATATTGACGATCTCCTGTTAACATCCGACTCATTAGAAACAGTGGGGCAAGCAGCAGATTTGTTAACCACCTATCTGCAGGGAAGAGGATGGGCTATAAATCCTCAGAAGGTGCAAGGCCCGGGCCTCTCTGTGAAATTCCTGGGGGTAGTTTGGTCTGGGAAAACCAAAGTACTACCCAGTGCTGTAATAGATAAGGTTCAGGCGTTTCCAGTCCCTACGACACCAAAGCAGCTGCAGGAATTTTTGGGTATATTGGGGTACTGGCGCTCCTTTATACCTCATTTAGCGCAGCTGCTAAGACCATTGTATAGACTCACGAAAAAGGGGCAATTATGGGATTGGGGGAAAATAGAACAAGACGCTTTCCAACAGGCAAAACTGGCAGTTAAACAAGCCCAGGCATTGGGTATATTTGATCCTACCCTCCCAGCTGAATTAGATGTTCATGTTACTCAGGATGGTTTTGGCTGGGGCCTGTGGCAACGCCAGAGTTCTATTCGGACCCCCATTGGATTCTGGTCTCAGGTTTGGCACGGAGCAGAAGAAAGATATAGTATGATCGAAAAACAGTTATTGGCTGCCTATTCAGCATTACAGGCAGTAGAACCAATAACTCAAACAGCAGAGATCTTAGTCAAAACCACTCTGCCAATCCAGGGGTGGGTAAGAGATCTGACCCACCTTCCTAAGACGGGGGTGGCCCAAGCACAAACGGTAGCACGATGGGTCGCCTATCTCAGCCAAAGAAGTAGTCTGTCTTCGTCACCGCTGAAAGAAGAACTACAGAAAATCCTAGGCCCAGTGACATATCATAGTGATGCACCAAGAGAAACATTGGTCGCTCCACCAGAGAAGAGTCCCGTTCAGGAAGGAAAATATCCTATTCCTGAAGATGCGTGGTACACGGATGGATCCAGCAAGGGCAACCCAAGCAAGTGGAGAGCAATAGCATATCATCCCTCTACTGAGACAATCTGGTTTGATGAGGGGGACGGTCAGAGCAGCCAATGGGCAGAATTGCGAGCCGTGTGGATGGTTATAACCAAGGAACCCGGTGATGGTACTCTGAACATCTGTACAGATAGTTGGGCTGTATATCGGGGGCTTACTCTTTGGATTGCACAGTGGGCTACCCAGGAATGGACTATTCACGCCCGACCAATCTGGGGTAAAGACATGTGGTTAGACATATGGAATGCAGTTAAACATAGGACTGTATGTGTCTACCATGTCTCTGGTCACCAACCCCTACAGTCACCGGGAAATGATGAAGCCGACACACTGGCCCGAATTCGATGGATTGAGAGTTCGCAGTCCGAGAACATTGCCCGTTGGTTACACCAGAAACTGCGACATGCTGGACAGAAGATAATGTGGGCAGCTGCTAAAGCATGGGGACTGCCCGTACAACTATCTGACATCACCCAGGCATGTCGAGATTGCGACGCTTGCTCGAGGATGAGACCGAGATCGTTGCCCGAAACAACAGCCCATATTGCTAGAGGGTACAGTCCTCTGCAGCGATGGCAGGTTGATTACATCGGGCCCCTCCCTCGGTCTGAGGGGGCGAGGTATGCCCTGACCTGCGTCGATACAGTAAGTGGGCTACTGCAGGCCTATCCAGTACCAAAGGCAAATCAGGCATATACAATTAAGGCACTCATGAAACTGATGTCTGCCTATGGGACGCCTCAAGTGATCGAGAGCGACCAGGGGACTCATTTTACTGGTGCAACAATACAGCATTGGGCAGAAGAGAACAACATTGAATGGCGATTCCACCTGCCATATAATCCAACTGGGGCAGGCCTCATTGAACGTTATAATGGTATTCTCAAGGCTGCCCTGAAGACAGACTCTCAGTCCCTGCAGGGGTGGACAAAGAGACTCTATGAAACTCTGCGGGACTTGAATGAAAGACCTCGGGATGGCAGGCCTAGTGCCCTAAAAATGCTACAAACAATATGGGCCTCCCCGCTTAGGATCCAAGTTACGGGCACTGATAATCAGGTAAGACCCCAGATTGGTAATGAAAATAATCTTCTGCTCCCTGCCCCTGAGAATTTAGAACCAGGAATCCATAAGGTAAAGTGGCCCTGGAAGGTGCAAGTAGAACACAAGTGGTGTGGTTTACTGGCACCTTGGGGGAGATTATTGGAGGTAGGAGGCTCAGTAGCCCCCTCGGTGATAGGTACATGGCCTACGGATATTGTGGTCAATACTCCAATCTTTATTGCTAAAGGGACGCCCATCATGTCCCTGTGGCAGACCAAGACACCCCCTTTGGTGCCAGATATAGTTATACAACCACAAATAACTGGCCAAAGGGTGTGGTATAGGCGACCGGGGCATGCTCCGGTACAAGCTGAAGTATTGACCCAGGATAGAAATACGGCCTGTATCCTACCCTGGAGGGCAGATCTTCCCCTCCTGGTACCTTTGAAACATCTGTATTACTCCCCCTGAGTCTTTGAGCTTCCAGAATCATCGGAAGGAATGGGACTGATGAAACAGATGGACGTGCACCTCATGATTGCTTGCCTCCAACAACATCAATCGAGCACTGGCCCATGGAAGACCGTGAACTTGCATCAATCATCGCTCGAATTATGTCAATATATATTGCGACGGGAAATTGTATAAGCGTTGTGTTGGATCCCTGTAATAAGGGAAAACTCACCTAATCATTGGTTCATGCTGTGAAGGGGTGGAGTGTATGGAAACTGTTAATCACAGCCTGAACCTCTGATTAACCCTCTGAGGCAGGTAATGGCTCAGCTGCGGGAGCACAGGTGAAGGTAATTCAACTGTGCTCCCGGAAGGGGTGGAGCTTAACTCCACCTCTCCTAGATCCCATTTAAGGGCTGACTACCACTAAGGCAGCATCTCTTTTGAGATTGCTCCTGTGTGGAGTTCCCTGTGGCGAGCATCCATCCTTGCCGTGAAGCCTCAGAGTGGGTGAGTTGTTCCCTATAACCTCTGGATATTCATTTGTTACCACCTTGTATAATAACAACCATACACCTAGACATAACTAGCTCTATTTCCTTCTGAAGCACAACATTTTACCCTTTAGCACACTCAGTATTAATTCCTACAGATTTTTTTATTTTAAGATTAAATAGTTCAAGCATTTTTTTTTTTCCCCAAAGATGAAGCTGCCATTAAAAAATCATTCCAGGATACATTTTCCCCATTCCTGTCTCATCAATAAAAGCATTGCCTGAATAACAAATAAACCTTCTTAAAGGCTACAATCACAAGGTAACACATGAGATTTATTAAGTATAGCCCAGTTTATAACTACTTTTTTCTTCATTATAGGCTGAAAAGTAAAATTTGGGCTGTAACAAGAAGTGCTAATTCCATTCTTTTTCCTATCCCTAAGGGAAATATTTTAATATTATAGGTAGCATATTCAATTCTTAAGTAGTGCTATTCTACTCACTGTGAATCTGCAACCAGTATGTATCTGCCTTGTAGAGACACTGAATCTGAGTATTGGGGAAGAAAGTACCTCTAACTAACAACTAGTTAGAAGTCCTAAAAAGCATCCTGATTCAAAAATGTAGATGCTTACGTGGAAGTAAAATCAAACTTCTAGAACCACGAAGTTAACATTTACTAAAGCAATGTGGTTTTTTTCCTCCTTGTTTTCTATGTGAATTGATATTCACACAAAACAACCATCTGAAGTCATGTTATGAGGGCTTACTTATTAGTATATTATCAGTTATCCTGAAGGAAGCAAACAAGGGACCTTAACCAAAGAAGAAAGTATGCATAACAATCAGAAAGATCAACACAGTAGAATGGTTATACAGGAGGCATGGTGACAAAGGGACTAGCATGATAGGCCTCTCACTGCAAGAAAGACATCAAGGCCCTGGAACGTGTTCAAAGAAGGGCAACAAAGCTGGTGAGGGGTCTGGAGCACAGGCCATATGAGGAGAGGCTGAAGGAGCTGGGCATGTTCAGCCTGGAGAAGAGGAGGCTCAGGGGAGACCTGATTGCTCTCTATAACTTCATGAAGGGAAGTTGTGGTGAGCTGGGGGTCGGCCTCTTCTCTCATGTCATTAGTGATAGGACTAGAGGAAATGGTTTCAAGCTGCATCAGGGGAGATTCAGGCTGGACATTAGGAAATATTACTCCTTAGAAAGGGTGGTCAGGCACTGGAACGGGCTGCCCAGGGAGGTGACGGAGTCACCGACCCTGGAGGTGTTCAAGGAATGATTGGATGTTGTGTTGAGGGACATGGTTTAGTGGGAGCTATTGGTGATAGGTGAATGGTTGGACTGGATGATCTTGTAGGTCTTTTCCAACCTTGGTGGTTCTATGATTCTATAATAAAAAGGTGTTCCAAAGAAAAAGATCTCACCCATCTCTGAAGATCTAGGCTCACAAGGAAAACTCCACAAGGGAGAGATCTCCTACCAGAAAGCCTTCCCTACTGGCAGTCAATCCTTAAATGAGGTCTAAGAGAGGTACAGCCAGGCTCCACCCCTTCTGGTCACACAGCTGAATTGCCTTCACCTGTGCTCCCAGGGCTGACTATGCCCTTTCCCCATGTGCTTGATCAGTGGTTAAGGCTGTGACTCAACAGTTACCATACAGTATGAGAAGAGTTAACATGCTCTCCAGAAAGCAGAAAAATGGGAAATAACATCATGATTGTCCTACATTTCATGTTCCATATCTTCACCACTGTAAATAGCAACTATAAAACATGGGAATTATTTTTTCTCATTTGAATTGGAAAACTATTTAATTCCAAGCATGCTAAGTAATTGTGTAATCAGATGAATACATCTACATGGAGCTTCTGCCCCTATTAAAAACATCTGCAATGTCACATTATTTGTGGTATTCATGACTTCAGTGTTGTCTGTCTCATGCATGTTTGGTTAAGATGCCAGTTCAAGTCTTTCTTGAGAAATTTTCAACATATGCTTTCCTCCTCTTCTTACACGGACTCATTTTCTACACTGGTCAACACCTTTTAAAAATCATCACTCCATATCCTAGACAAATATGTAAATAGGTAATGTCTCATTGCCGGGCTCCACATAGCCAGGGTTTATTGTCTTTCAGAAAGATTTAAGAGACCCCTAATGAAATGAGGAGAGTTAAGGCAAAGCACAAAAACTTCAGTAACCCACCCAGTTTTTGGAAACTGTTACTGCTTAGCAAGGCACCAAAGTGCCTTGAAACTGGGGCCAACAATTTTGGCAGTCACACTGTGCTCCTGGAAGGTGGCAACATGCTGTCTCTGAAAGGGAGTAGGATTTTCAGAGCATCCCTGAAAATGCCAGACCCTCTGTCCAGACTACAAGATAAAAGTAATTAAGACACCTCTGTGCGTGAGTAAAAGGTGGAACTGTCAAGCTGTGATCTGAAATATTCTCCTGGGACAGCCTGCAAATACACAAGCTAAGCAGTCAGCCATGCACATCCCCGTACATGAAGGAGCTAACAGTACAATTGAACATCCTAATAGAAAGCTGACATGCACTCGAGGCTCCCATTCAACCCAAGAGCTGGACTCACTCACAGTCTTTAATTTCAAAGAGAACTTCCAGAGCCTGAAGGAAGTGAGATATTGCACTTAAGACATATTAAGCTCTGATGGCCAGTAACTCGTTCTACCAGGCCCCAAAGGCTGACTACCCTTTTGAACTCAAGGAGTAGCAGTACTAACAGAGCAATCCTGATGTGCTGCTTCTCATGTAGCCAGGCAGTAGAAAGCTTGCAGTATGGCCTCTGTGAAACCACCCTTATCAGACAGTGGATGGAAGAGTCATAGTTACCTTCCTGGGGTGGGCTCTTGCAGCTACTGCTACATCATCCAAAGCCAAGCAGTACTGGGGACATGAGCTTTAGATGCCACCTTATAGCTGTCAAATTGCTTAAGGAGCTGCATGCTTCTCAGGCTGTCTGTGAAGCCTCAGTGTTAATCAATGGATCTGACAAAAGATTGCAGGCTGGATTTGTTCACTATCACAAACGCACTAAAATAGTTGAGACTTGTCTTGAAAGGCCGAGGATGATATCACCAACATTTTTTCTCCTTGCTGTAATGAAGGAAAATTTTTGGCTCAGCTGATTGTGAATGACGTTAACAAAGGTTAAAGATTTTTATGGATTCCAGAAGACCCAAATTGGACTCTCTGTCTACTTCTGATGCTTTTATTACCTTTTGTTAGGAGAAAGGAGTTTCAGAACGATGGTAAGTATCTGGAAAATCATACAGATGTATGTATGGACAGTTTTGAAAATGCATGTCTCATGAGAATGATAGATTTGCTTAGGAAATACAGCATGTGATTGTATCTTAAATATTTTCCAAAGCATACATCTTGAACATATTCTTAAAGATCAGTTAAAGAGCAGCTTCTCGATTATTTTCCAAAACCATTTTCTCCATTAACATTCAATCACACTGCTCTCAAAAAGTAAAGAGACATCATCTGAGGATGTTCATTTATGTTAACTTGTGCATTACCGTTCAACATGCCAAAATACCCTCTGTACAGATGGCAAATCAATTAACAGGCATGGTTTTGGTAGTCTTGCTAGAATATAGGCACAATTGGTTTCAATTTTTGGTGGTGCTGTGTGGAGACAGGAGTTGGACTTGATGATCCTTGTAGGTCCCCTCCAGCTCAGAATGTTTTGTGATTCTGTTCCTTGGAAAGAGGGAAATAAATAGAATCTCAATGTCAGTCTCTCAGTGTCAGTCCCTTCTGAAAACAAAAGTTGGAAGCATAAATGAAGCAGCCTGTATCTTTACTGCAGGATTCAGGGTAAGGCTAGAGAGATGTGAATCAGTTCAAAATAGGTCAACTGAGATACCTGTAGCTCTAGCCACAGCCTCAAATTTATCAGCAACTGGCAGTATGTGGATTATATAGTTTTCCATTGGGTGGCTCCACTCAGTTGACGGTAGGTAAAGGTGTTATTTCCTGAAGGAAAAGCAAAAGAATACAAGTTTTTGAAACAGGTCTAGACAACACCAGAGCTGCTAGCAGCGTTAAATGAAATCTTGTCCAAGGCTAGTCTTTATTCCCCTGTATTTTTCCAGCTATTGAATTTACCTTTTTTCTCCTGCAACTCTGAATTGTGACCTGGCAACTTGAGACTGTCAAAGCAAAGGCATTATCCACACTGATACTGGATGCTGGAGAAAATGCCGACTTACTGGAGATTCAGCTGTCATAGAATATATGAAAGCTACCTTTATTTTATGTAGAAGTATAGTATGTTATCATATTTTTAATTTTTTTTTTTTTTTTTCGTTTCAGTTGGATCACAGTGAAGAACAAATCCTGGTCCTTTTTCCTGCCTCATCTGGTTCTGTTTCCTGGCTTGCAGCAGTTGTTTGAAGAAATAGTGAAAGTGTGAAAAAGTGAGCAGGCTGCTCTTCTACGATAAATGTAGCGAGCTATCTCCACATATTTTTGCAAATACTAAGAATTGGCTCTTCATAGTAAAGTTAATATCAAACACCGAAACTGTTTGCCATTCAAGACAACACTGGCAGCCTAGTATCAGCTCCAGTTTAAACAAACCCAAGACCTCTGCACCCAGTGTGATCAGTTCCCAGTTCTGGTAATAACTATAATCTACCTATTTATATTAAAAGCAATAAAACATTTCCAGCACTGAAAACTCCAATGTGATCTTTTTCTCAGTATGATCTAAAGAAGATTTAACCACATTAACAGGTGCTTTCTGGCCATTTTCCCTTGCACCACATTAATTTTAAAATGGCACATTTATTTACTTGGTATCATCACTCTGATCTTCAGAATATTTTACCTAGTTGTAAAAGAAACAACTTTTGCCAGCCTGGATCTAATTTTGTGCCATTAATTCTCCCCAGTCAGGAAAGCAGGAATTCTTTTGCTACATCCATCGCCTGCACCACCACTTCAGGAGGCTCAGCCCAGCCAACACTGTTTTAATGCCAACTCTGCTGTCTCTTAAGTGATGCGCCCTTTTTTTCCTTTTCAACACCACATAACAAAAATATTTTTAAATCGGTACTTCAGAAAAGGGTGTGACTTATAGAAGCACATTTCTCCCACTTATGGGAACTCCTTGTATGATAATGTTGCCTTGAGATTAGCTGCAGATGGAAGATGTTTTCTCAGCTCTTTTACCCTTCTGACGTATGAATAGTAGGAGAAACAACATGGAGAATGATAGGTTTAGTCTGTGCTGCAGGCTGTGACTGTTCTACTCCAAATGTGAGTTGGAGGAGTCACAATTATTTTCTGTTCTCCTCAATCTCCAAAAAATGAATTGTACATATACATGGTTCATCCTAATGCTAGTACAACCCTTCAGTGCATTCCATGTCTATACTGTGTCTCTGTGGAGGTAATCTGCACACAAAGAACAGTTCATGTTTGCAAGCAATCTATAGTCTTTCCTCAGCAGTGTGTGCTGGCTACTGTAAGAGGCAAGATGCTGGACAAGGTAGATTCTTACTCCAAATCTGTAAGATTTTGGCTCTTTATTCAGGACTGATTTTTTTACACTCTATATTCAAGAGTAACAAACTTAATGAAGCAGACTTCAAACCATTTATGACATCAAGCTCACAATTATAACTGAATTTCTAATGTAAAATGCACGATAGCCATAAAAGATATTAAAATTGCTCAGTAAGCACAGTAAAATTGATTGTTACTGTCTAGCTAGTGATGACACCCATCATGCTTCATTATAACATTAAATACTATAGTGTATTTTTAAGTATGCAAATTTGGATAGAGAAAGCTGATGGCTTTTGATCCTGATGATTATTTTATTACAAAGAGGGTGCCCAAGCGAACTCTTCCTCTATGTGATTGCAAAGGACATTCTGATTCTTGGCCACTGTGTCACAGCAGCACAGGGAAAGTCAAAGATATGCATTCCTCTCAAAACACTCAATTCTTGCATTAACTACCACTACCTTTGTCTTTCTATCACTCACCATACTGGACTTCTCATCTCTGACTGCAAATACACTAAGGTTTGTCATCTTCGAGTCCCCTAGAAATCAGCAGCAGATGAAAGCTGGAGTCCAGCACTTTGACTCAAAAGAGGTGCTTCCCTCACATACTTTAACTACAACAAAAATGCAAATTGGCCCAAGAAATGGGATTTTGATCTTAGTGAATGCTAGGAGCAATTGTGTGCAGCAAAGCAGTCACTGTGAGGTGCTAATCCAGCAGATAGCTGGAACTAGATGATCTTTAAGATCCCTTAGAACCCAAGCCATACTAAGACTGGTAATTTGCCCCGACAATTTCCCAGGGCTGCAAACAGACAGCTAGTTTGCTGCTTCTTTAGAGGACATCCCAAGTGGACGCAACCAATACACCAACTTCCCAGCTGAAGTCTGCCTGTATAAACTGTCCTGCAGTGTGATTCAGATAAATAAGTAAATGGAAGACAGTTCTTCCAGTCTTACAAAAAGGACTAAGATTGAAAGGCTTATTTTGCGCAAAGAAGAGTTCTAAATGTAATGCTTTAGTCTGACCTACATAAAACTTATAAGGAACTTAGTCTAGGTCACCTAGACCTTAAATTGTTAAAACCTTAAATTGTATCAAAAAAGAAAAAAAAAGAACAGTGAAAAAAAAATTACCATTTTCAAATACATATAGCAATCTATCAAAGGAAGCTTGAAAGTAAAAGGCATGCATTCCTGAGCAAGAATAAAGCAGGAATGAAAATTCACCCTGACCTGTTCCAGCATGTTGAATCCTCACCTGTATTTGGATGAACTCGGAAGCAGCCACTCACATCCTTCACATCAGAGCATGCTAAGCTGGAGCAAAGGCAGAGGGACTCACACACAGAAGCAGCACCTGGAGCTCAGCAAGTTCTCCTGCCAGGTCTTTCCCTAGAGTATGCTTGACCCCAGCTCCACCTTCACTGACTGAAAGTCTCCGTAGATTCCTTCTCATTTGAGAAAAGGGTCTTGATAGTAATCCACTACTGGGATTGAAGATGGAGTAATGCATAACAACATGTAAGAAATTACGAACACGGCTTTATCTTGCATAGCAATTAATGGCTGAACGATTTCCACATGGATGCACAGATAATCACAAGGTTTATCCTGCGTTCATCATACAGACAGCAAAAGCCAGAATAGGTCAGTGGGTCATAAGGGCAAGGTTGTTTTGTGGCTGGAACAAAGTGCCAATTAAAAAAGTATTTGAAGACTGAATTCTTTATTGTTTCAATTTATATAAAAATCAATAACTTCCATAAAAATGTAGGTGTACCTAAAAGAAGACAAACAGAACATAAATGTTTATGTGTGTGAGCATGTGAATACTGAATAAAGCATTCACACCAGAATTCAATGTAGCAGTTGGTAGCTTAAGTATTTTTATGGCACCACTCTGATGATGTTTCTTCAAATGTAGCTGAGTCCTGCGGGAAACAGAAGGTGTACTTTGGAGGACCTGCTGGATCACTCCATGTGAGGAAGCAGATGGAGTCGCAGCTTGTTCTTCCATTTTTGTGGGAAGATATTTTTGGTAAAAGAGAAGAGTTCTGGTCCCTGTGCTATTGCTCACTTTGTGTACAGTCTTCAGTGCATCATAAATACTCCTCCAAGGCAACTTCCTATGAGATGCTAAGTATCTTAGAGGCAATGTAGAAACATATCACAGAGGAAACATAAATTTCCCTGTCAGTTATCACTGGTTCTCCCTACAACTGTGTTACTTTAGTCAGGAATCGCATTTTTAGACTAAAGGAGCTGAAATATTGGAGTAGTGCTCATCACTGTCACACAAAGCAAACTGCCCATATCTGCAGAAAGAAGGTCAGAGGTCTTCTTCATAACTACTAATGGCCAACACAACTTCCAGCCACAGCCAGAAGCACCAGAACCACTGGGGGACCACCAAAAGCTTCCTTCACAGAAGCTTCTCAGACAACACAGAATGCTAACAGCCACAGGAACAATTTCCTTATGGTAAATCATCTTTCACTTCGAGTTCTCTAGCCAACATCATTTCTTTTCAAATATTGTATTTTAACTCAGAATTAAGTTTTGCATAAATTTTATTCAAAAGCTAGGAGATGACATTCTATGGGCTGGCCAATGCAAATTCCCAAATCAGTCATACATACTGATACATACATACCCAAACTGACCTGAAAATACATAATTTTTTCTTGCTTTTTCTCTTTCCTAGCAGATTACAAACATGTCCAGGATATCCACCCAATGTAATGTAGTTTATTCATCAGACAGCAGTGTTTCCATTTTGGAGTACACATCTGAGAAAAGCTGTTCTATTTAAATGGGAAGAGAATGGAGCAGATTAATGAGTGTTTTTCTTCTTGCAAGCTTAAACAAGCTTAGCAGGTGCAATTCAGTCCTGGCTAATAGGAAAATACTTGCCATTTATTATTTGCATTACTGCAGCACATCCAAATATGGAACAAGGAGTTCCCTGCACAGGGAGCCAGCCATCTATACAGGGCAAGAGATGCATATATATATAGACAGTCACTAAGTGCCAAGAGGACAATTTTGGTCAGCATAGTAAGATCAGTATTTTTGTTTTTAATTCTATTAAAACTGACATTGTATCTTAACATTTTAACAAACAAATAAACAAACAAACAAACAAAATACAGATGTGGGCACATTCAGCATGTTTTCTAGGCTTGATCTCAGATTTTTTGTTAGAATTTTCAGTTACCTATTTTGTAAGCCTATCTTCTTTTGGAAGCTCCTTCTTGCTGATCACTGAACTTCACTGTTGTCTAACAGGCCAACTTTATTTCTTTCTTCAACACTTCCAAAGAATTCTAATAGTCTTGGAAAGCATGTCTTTCATTTACAAAATGTGGGCTATCATCACCTACATCCTTTTCTAAGCATTATCTTACAATGGCTGTTTGGACCTGGAACTGGTATTCTCTTTACAAAGCAAACACTCCTGCAATACAGTGCCACTGCTTTCATAATTCTACATCAAGGCAGTAACTTTCCAAACTTCTGCAACTGCTCACAGCCCTGACATCTTACATGTATTACTATAAATTCTGCCATCCGTATTTTATTTTCTCTATAATCTCCTCCTAAAAAGTACCCTAGTCTGTTGCCCTAGGCTTATACCACCACTGTCATGTTGAGCAGTGGAGAGAAACCCTACAGACAGCAGTATTGCAGCTGATTATTCTGTTGATTATAGATGATTGCAAGGGTACATTTGGATTGTA
Source organism: Alectoris magna (assembly GCA_030625065.1). Lineage (NCBI taxonomy): Eukaryota > Metazoa > Chordata > Aves > Galliformes > Phasianidae > Alectoris > Alectoris magna. The sequence goes on along the minus strand of CM060562.1, from coordinate 79,851,552 downwards.
AGGCCCTACATGGAGTACAGCGTTCAGGCCTGGAGCCCCTAGCACAGGAAGAACGTGGAGATGTTGGAGTGGGTCCAGAGGAGGAAACAAAGATGGTCAGAGGGCAGAAGCACCTCTCCTATGAAGAAAGGAATTGGGTTTGTTTAGCTAGGAGAAGAGAAGGTTCCAGGGAGATCTCACTGTGGTCTTCCAGTACCTGAAGGGAGCTTACAAGCAGGAGGAAGATGGACTTTTTATACAGTATGATAGCGATAAGACAAGGGGGGATGGTTTTAAACAAAAAGAGGGGAGACTCAGGTTAGACGTTAGGAAGAAATTCTTTACTCAGAGGGTAGTGCAGCACTGGCACAGGCTGCCCAGAGAGGTTGTGGATGCCCCATCCCTGGAGGCATTCAAGACTTGGTTGGATGGGGTCCTGGCCAGCCTCATCTGGTGGGGTGCAGCCTTGCACAAAGCAAGTCACTCTCCCACACTACAGCATTTACACAGCCTGAACCACTCAGCAAGCTCCTATTTTACTAAGTTGGCCCACCGCATCAGATGCAGATGCTGGTGGTATGGCAGCAGAGGCTGAACATTCCTGTCCGTATTTCTTTACATTTTGTTGCTGTGCTACAGATCAACACTTACTGAATATTTCCAGAGGCCAAACAGTGGATGTGAGCACACTGATGCAGCTTGTGGCGTGTTTCAGGTGACAGTGGGTCACCTCCGCTGGTGCAGATATTTATGAGTGCAGTATGCAGGCTCTTGTTCATCACTGGTGAAAATGCATGGCTAATGAGGGTGACTATATTGAAACTTAAGTGTTTTGTAGCTGAGAATTTGCTCTATCAAGAAGCGTTACTATGGTCTTCATATCTGTCGTAGTTTCCATGGAAATAAACAGGAGGCATTACTTTCGGAGCGACCTATGAAAGTAGACATTTAAGTTTTTTCCTCACCGTGGCGAAGTTTAAACCTCAGAATTAAGCCCTCAAGCTGCTGCTCCTGTTTGCTCGTTTTAGTACCTCTGGAGGTCCTGGCAGGTTTATTCTCGTTTTGTTTCGGAGATCCTCTGGGGTGTTTTGCCTCGACGGGATGGGACTGAGAGAGACGCCGAGCTTCCCCCTCCCCACTCTGCTCTAACACTCCATGCTATGCGCAATGCCTTCAGCAGGGCAAATCACTGAAAACAATCAAAAATAAAAAAATAAAAACGAAATCGTCCTAGGTGGGAAACGCTCTACCGGGGAGCTGTGCCGCCGGATCTCCCCTCGGAGGGCGGACGGGAGCCGAACGGAGCCGCGCGGAGCCGCCCCGTCGACGACAGAGCCGAGGCAGCCCCGCATGGAGCAGCCCAGCTCGGCGGCAAGGTAAGGCTCCGGCCGCACCAACGCACCCGGGGGGATCAGAGCTGCGCAGCGTAGGTCGGGACCCGCCCTCCCGCCGGGCTCCCAGGCAAGGCCGTCCGGTGGCGGCAGCGGGACCGGGGCGCGGGCACGGCGGGCGGGACGCGGGCGGCTGCGGGACGGACGGTAGAGGGCTCGGCTCCCCCCGGGCGTGGCGGCGGTTGGTTTCTCCTGGCAGCGGAGGCAGGGCCAGGCGCGGGGAGGTGGGCGCGGAGTTAGCGGCGGCGGCGCGGAGTTGGTTCCGGGCGCGGGGCGGGAGCGGCGGCAGGAGGTGAGCGGCGGAGCTGCGGGACGGGGCCGCGGGACGGCTCCGCGGGCGGCACTCCGCGGAGCAGAGCGGGCAGCCCGGGACAGGAGGCGGCGAGCGGCTCGCGCCTTTCGCTCCTCTTTGTGCTCCGCGCGCCGCGACCGCGGAGGAACTCTGTCGGTGGGGCCACGTGTGGCGGGCGGGGGGCGAGGCGCGGAACCGCGCTGCCCTCTCGCTTTGCCCCCGTGCCGCGGGTCTCCCTGCGGGAAGCGGAGCGCGGCCGCGTGCTCTCGGCGGGGAAAGTTTGGTCCCGGGCCGATCCGCCGCCTGCCCGCGGGGCGGGCGCGATGCCGGGGCGCGAGGCCGAGCGGCGCGGCGCGCTGTGCCTGGGGCTGCTGTTGCACGCCCTACTGGGCTGCGGCTCGGCGCAGCCGCCCGCCGCCTGTCCGGCCCCCTGCGAGTGTTCGGAGGCGGCCAAGACGGTGAAGTGCGTGAACAAGAACCTGACGGAGGTGCCGCCCGACCTGCCGCCCTACGTACGCAACCTCTTCATCACCGGCAACCGCCTGGGCCGCCTGCCCGCCGGCGCGCTGTCCGCCCCGCGCCTGGCCGAGCTGGGAAGCCTCAACCTCAGTGGCAACCACCTGCGGGCCGTGGAGGCCGGCGCCCTGGCCGCCCTGCCTTCCCTGCGGCAGCTGGACCTCGGCGGCAACCCGCTGTCGGAGCTCAGCCCGCTGGCCTTCGGGCGGGCCGGCCCGCTGGAGGAGCTGGCCCTGCGCGGGGCCCTGCGGGAGCAGGGCGCGCTCCTTGGCCTGGCCGCCCTACTGCAGGCAGGGGCCCTCCGCAACCTCAGCCGCCTGGAGCTGGCCGACAACGGGCTGCTGCTGCTGCCCGCCGGCATGCTGGGCGCACTGCCCGCCCTGCGGCACCTAGACCTCAGTAACAACTCGCTGGTGGGGCTGCGGAACGTCTCCTTCCAGGGGCTGGTTCGTCTGCAGAGCCTCAACCTCAGCGACAACTCGCTGGGTGTGCTGCGGAACGGCACCCTGGCCCAGTGGCGTGGGCTGCCCGCCCTGCGGCGCATCAGCCTCAGCCGCAACACCTGGGTGTGCGACTGTGCCATCGAGGACATGGTGGCCTGGCTGAAGGAGAGCGACCAGGTGGAGGGCAAGGAGGCCCTGAGCTGTGCCTTCCCCGAGAAGATGGCGGGCAGAGCCCTGCTGAAGCTAAACACGTCAGAGCTCAACTGCTCCACACCTGTGGACGTGCCCTCCCAGCTACAGACTTCCTACGTCTTCTTAGGGATAGTCTTGGCTCTCATCGGGGCAATTTTCCTCCTGGTTTTGTACTTGAACCGAAAAGGAATCAAAAAGTGGATGCACAACATCAGAGATGCCTGCAGGGATCACATGGAGGGATATCACTACAGGTATGAGATCAACGCCGACCCCAGGTTAACAAACCTCAGCTCCAACTCGGACGTCTGACAGCGCTGCGGCAGTGGCCGTGCACCATAGCTATGCATGACACATAGACTGACGCTTCGCCCTCGTGCTCGCTTCCCTCTCCCCAGAGAAATCTCGAACATGCTCACAGCATGAAGGGGATATGCCTCTGTGCGTTGCTCATTGCCATCCTTCCTTTGTTCTGAGACACCGGACAGCTGCGCATGATGTTGCACTGTATGCAAGAAACAAGCTGCTACTTCTCCTCTTCCTTACCAGTTCTCATGGTGGGAAATTTTTTCAAGATCTCAAAAGAGAAAAGGATACTGTGCTACAAAGCCACCGGAGTTTATAACAGATACTTATACACACACACACACAATTATCATTCAACGAAATCTGCCTCAACTTTTTGGGAAGAACGTTAGATCTTCTGTGCCAGTTTTAAATCTTGTATATCTGAATTGTGATGACAATGTTTCCATTTCATAGACTTAACTTGGGATTTAAAAAAACAAAGAAACTGCTTTTAACAAATCCTCTGTTACAAAGAAGGAAATCAGATAGTGAGCATGCACAAGTACTTCATAGTTTAAGCTGTTTGGACACTTACAGTCTCAGTGAATCACTTACTATTTTGTACTGTAATTTTTGATTGCAGTTTACCTGAAAATGGTGGGTTTTTTTTTTCTATATAAACTGCAGCTAAACTCCATTTGAACTGTTAAATTCAATAAACAGTCTTGCAAGAACTTGTGTGGAAGTTTCCTGTTTAATGAGAAATGTATGGACATCTAAGAATAACTTTATGGGCTCTGGAGTAATAGCCCTTCAGCCCTCCGAATAACATTTTGTATGTGTGTAGCTTTGAGACATAAATGTTGATGATGGTGTTGTGATGTACACTTTAAGAATTACACTGATTACGATGAGAGTGGTTCCACTTGGCACAAAAGCCCTGCTCTGCTCTCTTGAGACAACTGCAAAACGTCAGGACGGATACAAGGGTCTGTGTAGCTGGGAACGTACGAGCTGAATTTACATTAGGTCTTCTCTACCATATTGAAAAACATTCAGATTAAACTGTGGAGTTGGTAAGCTGAATTGTACCTGAATGGAATTGTTTTTTTTTTATAGAAGACATACTTGCAGATTCTGATCGAAATTGTATGCAGCTCAGTCGTGTAGTCGGTGAGCTTGAGACTTGTAAATCAGTGCAGCACTTAGTAAATTGAGTGCTTACTGTTTCATTTAAAACTCTCAATGCAGTCCTTTGGTGATTACATTGAGTAACTTGATGGAACTTACTTACATTTATCGTAAAACTTCTAGCAGGTACATTCAAGAATTGTATTATTTCTCACGCTTATTACTTGCTTGGGAATGCATTGTCATGTAAATATATGAAGCATGCAAAGGAAAACTTGAAAAATGCATCATCTAATAAGTAATTCTGGTGGCTTATCAAAAGGTTAACAAGAACCTTTCAAACGCGACTGATAATTAATGCACTTTTTCTAATGCATTCATAGGTTCTTGACAAAAAATGTACGCTGAGTGTGAAAGTGTAATGTAAGTTGGTACCTTTCAGTACAGTGGTGGAGCTTTTCTCATGGTCACTGTTACTGGAAGCTCTCAAGAATCTCTAAAATATTATGAGTTAGCAGCTAATTTCCTTCATTTTCAAAAGTTACAGTTTTTCTCATAGATACACACCTTTTGGTAAGAGCTCATAAATATAAAACAGTCCTCAAAGTATCAGAAAAAATGTAATTATTCTGGGCAGCAGTATCACTCAAATGCATTTTTCTCTCCTTGTAACTTCAGACACTGTCAGAGCAAGTAGCACAAGTTGGTTCGGGCTAATTTTCTATTGCTTTAAATGGGCTTTATTCAATACCAGCTATTTTTTAAATGTGCTTTTATACACTCGCCCTCAAAAGTAATAAAGAATATTAAGTACAAGTAATATTTTGATAAATCGATGTATTCTACAACTGATGTGAGTTAGTGATAGCCTGTTTGTGCTGCTGTAATTTAAATGTTTGAGCAATACCTGAATAACAATTCTTAAGATTCTTAAATTGCTGGCCTGAATGTTAGCTGCACATATTTTAAGGATAGTGTAAAAAGCCCAGCGTGGTTAATTATTACTGTGCAACTATGCAAACTGTTCATAATTAGCATTCATATAATAGTCCATGTAACAAGGCAGAGTTTACAATAGCTGTGCTGTGTGTCGTGTATTTTGGAGGTTGTCAGCTTACACTCATCTATACAGTACCAAGAGGAGAGGAGCGTCATCCTTGCTCCTGTAATATTATGGATAAAATATGTGCAACCAAGCCATTTCTTGGGCAGCGTCCTGGTTTTGGTAACATGCTTTCAAGTAACTGCAGTAGAAGCCTGTTATTTATAGTGTGTTAATGTAATAAACATGCATTTATGGAACTATGTAAGGTTAGGCAATGACTTGAATCACAGTCTGTCACCACTGGACTGAGTGTTTGTATAGCGAGCAAGTGTAACTGTTGTACCACACTTCTTATTCTAAAGATAATTATTATTTTTGTATCATAGAATGTCTTTGTAATAGAGTTTTATTAGAGACTTGGTGATGGCTACTTTAAGATATTTCTTTCCTGCTTACTTACATGTACATTTAATTAGGATGTAACAGTAAGCATGTGTCAATATTGTGTTGGATAACGTTCTCCTGCAGTGTTTGGCTGACAGTGAATGCTTTGGTGTTTTGTACAATGCATTTGTTCTTAAATCCCCTTCTATAAACAGTGCTTGAAATCTGTTATCCCTTCCTATTACAAAATAGGTTTGGTGGTACTCGGAAGGCATTTAAAAAATAGCTCCCAAAGTGCTTCAGAGCTTGGTTTAAAAGTATATATTTTAAAAAACATCAATTTAAGGGTTCTTCTGAAGCACATTTTATAATCCTGTTCTGCTTTGACACCTAAAACGTCAATTGATTACTATTTCCAGAGCAGCTTAATTAGCCAGGCTGTTTTATTCATACATTCTTCAATAAAACACGTGCAGTACTAAATGCCTCTAAAATGTGTTTTGTATACATAAAACCCCAGAGTTCTGCGTGGTGCAGCTGTCATTGATGTTTCATGGAAAACGTAAAGCAGAGGGCAAATCTGCAGGGAAGGCAACACAAGTAAGAAGCAAAAATGAGGGATTATCCAAGGGTCAGCTGCCCTCTTAAAACTAGTTGTGGTTGTAATGAGCCCAAAACTTCCTCAGAGGAATAGTGCAAGGGCTTGTAGTTCTAATGCATTTTGTTTAAATATTTTCACTAAGCACTGTTGCCAGTTAAACAAGAAAATTTCCTAAGTCTTCCTTCACCCAGGGTAGCTCAGTGGTAGCTCAGCTGATGTATTTTACTCTCGGCAAGCCAAAATATTCCAAATATTTTTTTACATGCAAGAAGTAAATTGAAGCTGTGTGTAAGTACTCTAAATCTTTTTGTTCTGGGTGATTTACCTTTCAGGAACTGGTGGCATTCCCCAGCGACACGCTGTCTGGTGAAGCAGCTTGCTCAGACCCGTGTTTGGTTGTTGACTGAGATGTCGCTAAAGACAGGCATGACAAAATATTCACAGTACAACCACACTAAGATCCCAACTCATTATTTTACCAGCATTTTTCCCTGTGGTATACTCTGCTTTTTATGCATCTACATAATTAATTTCTTCGTTGCCTCATTTTCCCAAGAAATCCGTTAAAAGGGGAATGATAAATCTGCACAGGTAGAGAAATCATTCTGACTGCACCTGTATCTGTGGTTTAGCATTTTCATTTCCCTTTACATCTTAGCATGAAAAAGAGCCTTTGTCAAAGTGGACAAAGTGAAAATCTGATATGAACTTTAGCCGCTGAATGTTGAAGAAGAACCATTCATTCTGAGCATATGATGAAGGAAAATAGCATTTGGCAAGAAAAGCATTTCAGTTTCAAGCTTCCAAATGGCATTTATATTTTTAAGAGAAAGTTGAAGGGAGAAGCTTATAAGGGAAAAAGTTATCAGCACTGAAAATCTCAACACTATTGCCAGGAAAAATCACTGACTGATTTTGTCTTTTATGTTGAGGTCATATTTTATGGATATGGCTCTAATTTCCCCTGTTGCTATAAATAGAAATTTTGCTATCAGGCAAAGTCACGTCCTATAATATTTGTAATGCAAGTGTTTCTTGTGTGCATTTTTTGTGGGGTATAATAGACGGTGGAATTCAATTTGGTGTCTGCTGATTTAATAACAGCTAGATCAGGCCCGCTACGTAATGCTCTGTTTTTGTAAACGTGCTGTTTACTAGTTGCAAAGCCCTTGACTTGAAATCAAACAGCGAAAGCCCACCAAGGCAGAGGGAAAGGCAGTCCACTTAGGGAGTATGACATTTATTAGATATTCCATACATGCTCAGAGAAGAGATGTAAATCTTGCAGGAGCCGAGGGTCCTTTGCTGATGCAGAAGTAAGTGCATTACGGTGACTTCTTGAGTCAATCGAGCAGAAGCAGGAAACTGGTGCCTTGTACCAGTACAATAAACATAACAGCACTCCTCTCCCAGCTTGGAAAAAAAAAAAGAAAGAAAGAAAGAAAGAAAGAAAGAAAGAAAAAGATCACAGGCTTTTCAAAGTAAAAATACAGATTTGCAGTATGTGTACATCTTTAAAAATGAATTTTGCTTTCTCAACAGTGTTACAATTTTCATGTTGTCACATCCTTGGAAAATCTTGTTATGCCAGAAGTCATCTGTAGTGTAGGCAAAGTTTGAAATCAGGTTCATGTTCCCAGTCTTATCCTAAATAGAAATAGGGAACTATTAAAATAATTTAAATGATGCTCTAGGCACTATTTGTATTTCAGTAATCTACTACTTATTATATTTTTCAAAGTGTTCATTGGATAGCTTTTCCTTTCTGATGGCAGAATAACAAAATAACAGAACATATTTGTTTTCTAGTAATTATGCATGAAAGCATCCGAATAAATTAGCAAATGTTTCAGTGCGTAGAGTGATGAAAATGTTAGGAATCCATCTAGCATTCTAGAATATTGCACTACTCTGGAAATTTTAGATATGCAAGATACTGCTGTGAATTTCTCAAATTGAAGCTGTATTTCATAATTAAAAATGATACTTCAGTAAAAAAAAAAATGTATGCCGGATTACTCATAAATGATATGTGTTCACTGTGCTAATTTAATTATTGTAAATCCTTGTAGATATTGAGATCCTTTCTGTCATTTTCTTTGTCGCTCAAACTGATTATTGTACTGTGAATTTGCATGACACAGTAGTGGAAAAGCAACTTCCATCTAGATAGCACAATTATTTTCTTCAGAAAGAAATTTAATCAGCTAATTTAAGGGATTGTGGTTTAATCACTTTATATTTTGGACATAATTTGATAGCTTTTTTTGTTGAAATATGCCGTATTGACTTGCAAGATGGGTGCAGATGCTAAATTTAACAGTGGTGGACTTCTGTTTTTCTTAATGACTGGATCAAACTGTATTTTGAAGTCTTCAAATATGTATTTATGTAGTGAAATACAGAAGCAGTCTTACTGACAGCATGGATTTTATGAGTGAGTGTGATGGAATTATTAAAGGAAAGCGTTGCTGAAACGAAATGAAGGGTAAGAACAGCATTCTGGAGGCAAACTGTCTTGTTCTTTCAACTTCCTTTATTGCAAATATTTAGATTGTGACTATATGGAAATTCAAAAGAATGGACATTTCTTTTTATCTTAGCTATTGCAAACCTCTGAAGTTTTAATAGGATGGAACAACTTTATGGAGCTGTCCCAGGAGCATTCCTGGTGACTTGGTTACCTATGTATCTAAGCTGTTTGCTGTTACTGTTTTTTCATATTGTCAGAGACACCCAACAGGGTTGGATGTTTAGCTTGACAAGGAATTGGCTGATCTATCCCACATTTTATCTTCATATGGCTGATCTGTCTCAGTATCAGTCCACGGCCTACTTATCTACTCCATGTGTTCCAGTGTAAATTTTTCTGTGGCATGGCCTGTACCTTTGCATGTGATTATATGGTATCTGCATGCAATCATGGGCATTTATGTAATAAAGAATCCATTTGTCAAATTGGCATTATCAAATATCACACAGATGTTTTCATAGAATCACAGAATGGCTCGGGTTGGCAGGGACTGTAAAGGTCACCCAGTTCCAGCCCCCTGCCATGGGCAGGGCTGCCCTCCACTGGCTCAGGCTGTCCAGGGCCCACCCAACCTGGCCTTTAGTACCTTCAGGGATGGGGCATCCACAGCTCTGGGCAGCCTGTCCCAGCATCTCACTGCCCTTGAGTAAAGAACTTCTTTTTAACATCTAACCTGATTCTTCCCACTTTTAGTTTATATTCATTCCCCCTTATCCTATCACTACTAGGCTGTGTAAAAAAGCACTCCCCCTCTGGCTTGTAAGCTCCCTTCAAGTACTGAAATACTGCAATGAGGTTTCCTTAGGGCCTTCTCTTTCCGAAGCTAAACAAGCCTAACTCTCTTAGCCTTTCTTTGTAGGAGAGGTGTTCCAGCTCTCTATCCACCTCATTTTGTGTATAAACATATATAATGTAAATGTAGGAGACTGAAGAGTAAGAAAGCCTGAGTTCCACCAGCCACTTTCTGGTGCCTGACTTTTCCCACACACTGCACAGGGGAGTCAGGCACCCACATGAAGCCCTTGAGGAACTCTGGGTCTCATACCTTGCCTTGCTGTGCACCTCGTGCTGATGTTGATAGCCATGCAGGTTGGTGCTGAGCAGACCAGGCTTTCTAAAGATACCAAGATTTTCAAAGGGAGTAGGATCTGCTTTCAAAGTACTTTGAAGGGCTCATATTCAAAGCTGCTGAACACCTTTAGGAAAGTTGCACCACTGGTTGTTTTAAGGTAAATTGAACTAAATGTAGGAAAAAAATGTTTAGTGTGTAAAGGCAAGTGTCTGGTATATACTTGAGTGACACTGTAAATACTTTCCAAATTCGCCAGCCTCTCTGATGTTGTTTTAGTTCAGTGAGGTCTCCACAATGCTTCTGTTCAGAATATACTCTCGTCCTGATGACAATCAGAGAATTGGGTCCAACTCCCAGCTCTACGCAGCACCACACAAAATTCAACCCGATGTCTGACAGCATTGTCCAAACACTCCTTGAACTCCAGCAGCTTAGGGCTGTGCCCACTGCCCTGGGCAGCCTCTTCCATGTCCACCACTCTCAGGTGCAGACCCTTTCCCTAACCCCCAGCTGCCCCTCTCCTGACAGCTCCATGCCCTTCCCTCGGTCCCTGATGCTGTCACAGGGAGCAGAGCTCAGCGCTGCCCCTCCGCTCTCTGTGAGGAGCTGCAGGCTTCTATGAGGTCTTAATCATCTGTAAGCTAAATGTTGTTTTTTTCAGTCACATCTGTGCTGTGCCAAACTTGATCACTTCACCTTGGTAAGCAAAGACAAAATTGCCACGAATGAAGTTAAGTGAAATCAAATCTTGAAGGTTCATCACTAATCAAATTAACATAGAAGGTGATGTCTGTTACTATATTTTCACACAGGTTTTCCCTTGTCCTGTTTGCCCTTTTCCATTCAGTTTTCCAGCACACCAGAAGCTCCCATGGCAGCCCAGAGACACAATCTGATTCTGATTTCTCCTACTGAAAAAGGATATTTTAGTTTGAGAAGACAATCGGGGGGGGGGGGGAGGGGGGGGGAGGTGGAAATAAAAAAGAAAACACACACACACCTTGCAGAAACAGTGCTTGAACTTTTCTGACATCCAGGATAGCAAAATGGCACTGAAAATAGCTCCATTATCTTAGCCTTCATTTGTCAGAAATCCTACATACGCAGAAAGAAAAGGAGTGCTGAATTTGCAGTACGGATTTATGTGCTATATAAGTGGATCAGGAGACCTGGCACAACAGCTCGCTGAAGCATGGCTCCAGGCTCTCCTCACAGCCCTCACACACCTCGAGAACCTCAAGAAGGGCTCAGGTGGGTGTGGGATAGGCCATGGTGATCTGTATTGCTGCAAAGGTATGTTTTTTTTTTTTCCAGGCACGTTAAGAAACAAATTCAAGTGCTTGTAGGTGTTAACACAGAAGCAAACTAGCTGGCATAAGCCTGGTAGTAGCTGGCATAAGCCTGGTTTCATAACTCATCTGTAAATACAAAAAATGTTCTAAATTTGAATTTACAAGGAACAGATATCTTTCTGCAGACTTGAGCGTAAATTCGGCAGGATTTCCAATTTAATCCAGGATATGATGACACTGAAATGTATTACAAACAGAAGAATGACTTGTCTCTCCTGTAGCTCTGCAGGCTGTGGAGCACATGCTGTACAGAACAGCACAAGGTATTGCACACCGCAGGTTTCCAGGGAGACAGTCACAATCCAGTAGGGGTTACTGTTGTTCTTAATAAAGCACTGTAGATTTTGTGGTTTTAGAAAATTTTCTGATCAAAATCACACGGATACCAGATAGCATTTGATAAATGACACCGAGTAACATGATTCAACCTATTTCAAACAAGCACATACAATGCTGCAATGTGTGAGCTTACAGCAGATGATGAAGGGGTTTCCAACAGCTAGAACTGCCATTTTAACCACTAAGAAATGTCTTCAAATGGAGTATTGCTACAGACTGACCCTATCACCTAGGGGTTGATACAGCAGGCAAGGGAGGGTCTTTGACAGAACAAATTGCATAAGAGAGAAGCGTGGTTGAGCCAAAAGCCTTGTGTAACATCAGCTGTTTCTTCACACATGGGGAAGTGATGTGGCAACAGCAAGGATACTGAATCAGAGGAAGACACTATTTCTTTCAGAAGTTTCGAGTTATTTAGGTTTATTCTGATTTTTTTTTTTTTTTTTGGTTGCTGGAGCTGTAGCCATATCACACATCAGCATATAACCTAGCTCAGTGGCAAATATCAGTGCCAAGATGTGCTATACATTCCCTTTCCATTACCATTGTGCTACACTCCGTGCCTTGCAGGCATGCCTCAAGCAGTTGCTGTCCTCTCCTTCCTTCCCAAGGGGACCGTGAGCTGTCCCAGGGACAGCCTCTGCTGTATGTTCTGGAAAGAAGCTGTATGCCAAGTTCAAGCACCTTGTACTTAACAAAGAAGGCTGATTAGTTGTGTGATATTCCCTAATTCCTGGAGGAATAAGTTCCTTTGGAAAGCCTGATGCTTTTTTGAGAATGTTTTGTCTCCTGTGCAAAAAGCCTTTTGTCTGCATCAGGTGAAAAAGTTCAGTGATACACATTCTTCTCATCTTCAATTTAGTCCTAAATGTTCAGCTTTCCAAAGGAATATGGTAGTCTTAAAGTTTTCTTTTGCATTACAAAATAGAACATAAGCTGCTCATAAATTTGGCGAGGCCCATAGGAAAATAGTTGTTTAGAAACAGTGAAAAAGTATGGAACGCTAAGCTTTGTGCTGTGCTGGGCCATACCCAGAGCTGCCATCTCCCGCAGACTGTGTGCCACTCTCCTCCCACCAAAACCACGCCCTACCTGCCGAACACTTACTTCAGGATGGAGGAGACAGGAAGCCTCTAACTCAAAGCTGCCAGCCATCCACTTCTCCCCTCATGTTGGTGCTGTAGTGCCATTGCACACAGAGGGTTTATTCCCAGTTGTGATTGCAGCTTACCAGAGTAGTTCCTGCTGCCCAAACCTGCCCTGAGATACCATCTGGTATCTCAGCCACACAAACTTCATCTCCTGCCCTCCTGCACATGCAGTATTTGAACCTCAGGGCTGCTCCTATGTCCTTCTGCATCAGCTAAAATTCAGTATGTGCCAATTCAAGCTTTGCAGCCTCTTGAGGCATATGAGGAGAGCAAGGGTAGACTGGAGACGTGCAGGCAACTTCATCACCTCAGGAACTGCTCTCACTTTCTTTAAAATAAAAGGGAAAAATCATCCCCATCCCACGTCCTTTTGTTCTTCATATCTTCATCTCATAAGGACACAAATAAAACTAATATTTTGTACATTTTCAAATTCTATATAGAATCATTAACACTGGAAAAGATCTCTAAAATCACCTAATCCAACGCCAGCACCTACCATACCCACGAACTGTATCCCTCAGTGCCACATCCACATGGTTCTTGAATACCTCCAGGATGGTGACTCCACCACCTCCCCAGGCAGCCTGTGCCACTGCCTCACCACTCTTTCTGAGAATAGCAACACAAGTATACACACACACTTACATGACGCATTTTAAAATGTATTAATTTTTACTGGTTTTATGTATGCATGAAAACACGTGTTCCCTATCCTCAGGTGGGGCTGGACATGCAGTCCTTGGGAGAAATTAATATTTCAGTTTTATGTTCAGGCTTTTGTGGTGTGTTTTTTTTTGTTTGTTTGGTTGGTTTTTTTTTAATGAAAAAAAAAAAAATCTCAAGCCTTAAAGCTCATTATTGCAGTAAAGTTCTGTATAACAGTTTCTGAGAACAGGAATGGTAGTGCAGGTTCACATGGCAATTTTTAGCATCTATTATATCTTGTGAGTAGCTTTAGAATTTGTAACTTGTAAAACAGTCAGAGAGAAGCCTATCCTAGGTGACTAGTTTAGCACAAAACACTCCCTTGCCTCCTCTTGGTTTTTATTGCTTCTTCAGCACCGAGATGCTGCCAATATTTTGACATTTTTTCCTCCTAAAAATCTGTGTAGCTCTGTCTGACTGTGCGCCTTCAGAGAAAAAGAGCAAGGGATGGGGATATTCTTGCATTTTCTTGTCAAAACAAAGACAGGATAATTACCAGGAAACAATACAATTTGCCAGTAGGAGAGCAGGTATTCCTGATATGAGTATCTATGCTTGAAGGAAGAGTATCAGCAGGGTTACTGCTTTATTTGGGCATAGCATTTTGTAGTTGGAAAGGCTGAGTTTTACTTTTCAAGGGTGACAGAGAAGCAAAGTACCCATCTCCAAACGTGATTTCAAGATGCACCATTGCTCTTACCCTGCATTAGCCCGGTGCTGGGAGGTAGAGGATCGAACTCTGCATGAACACTTCACAGCTCTCCAGAGCCATCCAAGCCTGCCCCACAAATAGAGTGGGACATCCTTCATCTGGGGCCAGCATGCTGGCTCTGTGATGCCAGTGACCCATTACAGCCAGAAATCCTGGCTCTGTAGGTATCTTGGACAGCAAATAGAGCAACTGTGGGGGAGGATCAGGTCTCCATGCTTATTCTGAAATGACAAAAACATCAGATTCCTCACAGGGCCTGGGGCACTTCAGCAAGGAGAATGGGAGCTTCAGAGGTATCTTCCTGAACCCCTGGGGGCAAATCACACTTGGCAAAGATGACTTAAGTCTGCTCAGGGACGCAGATCTCTAGTGATAACAGGAAAAGCGTTCAGCAGTGTAATTTTTATATAGCTGCTTTTTGCAGCCCCTTCAGTTCATAAATTGACAGTTTTTGGGTGGCACAAACTAACACAGTACAGGATTGCCTCAGAGGAAAAAAAAAAAAAAGCACCATGCTTACTCTGATTTCATTTGTAGCTTCATTTTTTGAAAGCTAATACAGCAAAGTGACTTATCAAAAATACTTCGAGAAGTGCGCTGTCATCTTTCATTGTGAACTCTCAGGGGCAGAGAGTAGCTTTGTTCTGTATTTCTATATTGCTGGGCACATTGGGCTGTTGCTGTCTTTCAGAAGCATCCAAATGCTTCTGCAAAAGAAATAATGGTAGCACTATGCAAAGCAATACACCTCACTTCTGCGTTGCTCTCTCGTCATGTTTTAACATAACCAAGACTAATGCAATATGATGGAAAGCACAGCACTGACAGCAAAGCAGCAAGGTCCCAGGTCATAACAAGTGAGGATTTACTCAAATACAACAGGTACAAACACAGAAACAAAGAAAAGAAACTGCTTGCTTTCAGAAGTGCTCATGTAGGCAGGAGTACCCAGCAAGATGCCATCACCTCCAGTGCCAGCCCTTAAATGAGGTCTGGGAAGGTGTAGATCCTGGCTCCACCCCTTTCGGTCACTCAGGTATGTTGCTTGCACCTGAGCTCCCCTGGGTTTGCCCTGCCTTCCCACCAGGTGCTCAATCACTGGTTCAAACCATGACTTCACATTTACTCTACACCAAAGCATTTGAGATAGTGTAACAAATTCTCTAACATCTGTGCTTCCTCCTTCAGTACTTAGCAGGAAGAAAATAGGACCTTCTCTATGCAAAGTATCCGACATTATAATAGGGCTTTGCTGGGAAATGAATTTTTAAATGAACTGTATTGAGACAGACCTTCTTTAGACAGCTAAATGCTGCTTTTTAAATTGGGGAAAGCCTACAGTTTAATGTGGAAATACCCAAGCAGGCTTTAACACGTTGCTTTGTGTACAAGAAGTTTGGTTGTGGTGATAAAGAACTTCTTGAGAGGGAATTTACTAGAGAGACTGACTCTTGTAAGAGCAGCAACAGCTGCAAGATGCCTTTTTTGTTGTTGTTCTAACAACAGTTCTTCAAGATAATGCTAAAAAAATTAATAGAGGATAGAACCCTCACATACAAATATTTAAAGTAGATCCCATTTAGTGACCAACAATGCTGTTGTGAAAAAGAATTAAGAGAAAGAGAATGTGAGCATCCCAGATGCCTTCAACTGCACCAGAAGTACACTTTCTGCCAGAGTCCATGCTTCTCAGAACACCATTGTCCCTGCTGAGGGCTTCTTGTTAAGGACCAACACCGCCATGCCATCCTTCCTGGAGACTGAATCCCAGAATCCCAGCAGGGCTGAGGCTGGCAGGGACCTCTAGGTCCAGCTGGCCCAGCCCCTGCCCAAGCAGGGACACCAAGGGCAGGGTGCCCAGGCCCATGTCCAGGTGGCTTCTAAAGATCTCCAAGAAGACTCCACTCTGGAGACAGCACGCCTGGGCAGATGTGCCCAGCCCCTCTGCTGTCTCTTAATCTATCTTCTGCTCAGATCTAAGTTCCCATTGAAGAAGACAGCAGTGAAGAGGGGTAATGAGATTATTTTTTTTATAAATAAATAGATAAAAATATCAAGACAAGAAGACCTTGAAGAAACCTCTGAGAGATGCTATGGTACGGTATGTCTCAAGGGCTGTAGATAGTTTGCTGCATTGTATTTGTATCAAAGTAACAAAAATACAAACAGTGAGCTGTTTATCTTTCATTTATTTACTTTCATATGCTTCCAAATGTGCTAATTTTATGAAAAGACATCTGTTAGCTGTAGCAGATATTAATCCTCTACAGGAGCTGAGCACTTCAGAGCACACAGTGGCACTTGCAAGCAGGCTTTGGAGTGAGGCAGTTATATACCTGGTCCTCCTCGTCCCTTTTTCCAGCCAGCTACCTCGCATTACCCTCCTCAAAGGAGTTGAAATTCCCAAGGTCTGCTTCTTGCTGTGGAGCTGTAATAAGCTCCGGTGGGAGCTGGGCATGAAAGCAGAGCTCAGGAAGGCACATCCAATTCCTAAAGCAGGATACGTCCCTAAGAAAATTCATGCTCCTGGCCAGGGCTTGTCCCAAACATCAAAACAACACAGACACCAATGATTGCGTTGTTCTTACATGTAAACAAGCCTTAACATACAGCATCAGGAGATGAGCTGGTTTTGCTAAGTCATTCATAATCATGCTTGGTAAATTTTGAATCTGCTCCAAAGGAAAATAGGTAGGCACACTCTCTTTGGATACTGCAGCTCAATAAGATCTGTTCATGATCATATCACATCAATGGGCCTTTTTAATTTGGGAGGGGGGAAGACTTGGAGAGAACAGGTGACTTGCATAATTTTCTGTTCCATGAGAGCAGAACTTAATTTGTCCCATAATTCTTCTGACTCATCACTAGAAAATGTTTAATACAGTGAGCCACTAGGCCCAATTGCTAGCGCCTTCTTAGTAAAATGAGAAGAGTATGCTCCACTGATGGTGTGATTTCTGTCATTTTTTATGCATTTATTATCACGCAAGGGCCCCAGTGAATTCTAATATGCATCTTCTTGCACTACAGCAAAATATCCTTAAAAGTTCCTTCACCAAGGTGAATATGATTTGCTCACTGAATTATGACATAAATTTGCTTTCCATACGTATGTTTTAAACTTATACATAATACTTAATTATATACATGCAATTTCACCTTCAGGAAAGACTGAAATAATTTCAGGACATTGTGACTTAAAGGACATCTAATGCCATTTGGGGAATTTTTGCCTGTGGGCTCAGGACGTAAGCAAACTGTAATTCAAGTGATTGCACACCCCTGCTTTTGAAGTTCTCTGGAAAATTCAGCCCTGGAACTTGAGTCTTGCCCAAGCCTAGTCCTATAGACACAGTTTTTTTGGCAAACTTTTGGAGGAATGGGCTGAACACTTCAGCAGAAGGACAGTGCTCTGGGATCATGTGGAGTAGAGGTGGAGGAGGGAACACTTACAGTTTGTTGAGGTCATGAAGATATCAACTGCCAAAGTGTCAGAAGTCCAACAACCTTGCCTGGTCTGTGTGCAGGCCTGTCAGTTAAAACCATAAAGTGGTTGGAATGGGATGGTGATTGCTCCCAGACTGGCTCCATGTGGTGTCCGAGGTTTGGAAAGGCAGGGCTTTGTCCTTCTGCAACATGTCCTCAGGAAAGGATTTCTCTTCCTCGTCTTCATCCTCATGCAGAACAGGAAGCATTTGGGTTAGTTGAACAGCTCCACAGGACTGCCGCATCATACACTATGTGGCTTTGGGGAATGGGAATTCTTCAGTGAGGGCTTTTCCAGATTCCTATGGCCCATGTGAATACTTTACTGCTATACACTCTCATCTTGGAGCACTGTCAGACAAGAAGTCTCAAACAATTTTCACCTTCATTTCCAAAGTACTATACGAAAACCTTTCCTGAGTGGTGAAATATTCAATGGACAGTTCATGTCTAATAAGACATGTATCCTTGTTGCATTCTTCAACAGGTAACATTTCTGAAGTATTTACTCACTTAAACTGTGAAGGCTGAGTTGTTATTTATACACATATGGAGCTGTTATTACTCATTTACGAGTATTTTCATACAATTTCTTTTTTCATAAGCTACACTTTATCATTAAAAAAAAAAAGAAAAAACAAAAAGATTAGAAAAGCTAATTGTGAAATGAGATAAATTTCTCCTTCCCTCTTCTTCAGAGCTTCTAGAGCACTGTTAGCACAAGTTAGATCTCAATGTTCGGTGCAGTAATACAACCACAATACGCATTTCCATGACTCCTTTGACTCCTTTTAAGCTCCTGCATAATTAGCTTACATGAATTAGTTAATGAATTAGCTTTCATTAATACCTTTCCTCTACAGTTACGGAGATGGTATTCAAATGCAGGTAGAGGCAGCAGGATGGCCTGGGGTTCCCTAGCAGTAATTCTAAGAAACAGGAGCAGTCCTCATTAATAGGATGTTAACTCTGAAGTGTAACAAAGACTGTTAACATTTGAACAGGAATATCAAATTACTTTTTACCTGTCACCTTCAGAACAGTATCACCAGACATTTGAACTTTCACCTTTCCCTGCCATCCCTGCTCTGTGATAGAAGATGTATTAATACTGTATTTAAAATATTTCCTTTCTTATGCCTTTCTGCTGATGCACGTAGGAAATATTGCCAACACCTGTGGAAGCCCTCTACAATATCAACTGTTTTTATAATATCAGACTAAAGCAGCAGCAGTGGGAAGGAATGGGATCTAGGGGCTGTGCTGCACAGCGAGGTCCCACATGGTGCCGAGCTCTGACAGCTGGGGTCATGTGGAGTCAGGCCAGAGCACCCACCATTGTTTGCCAGGGGGAGGAGTTGGGAGCTGAGGTGGGCAGCACCTGTAAGCTCAGAGTTCAGTTCTTTTGTTCAATAAAGGACTGTGGTGTCAGTCTCAGCGTAGGCTGATACAGAAAGCTAAAAAGAAAAAAACACGTGGAGAAAAAAAAATTCTGTCTATTTCTGACCAATGCACAGTGTGCCCATCTATTTTGCTGTAAAGCCACTACAATTTTTGTGTATGTAAAGAGAGAGAGTGAACGACAAACCTTCAGGGAGCAGGAAGAGGTTCACTAGTTAATAAAATTCTTTCCTTTTTAAATGGAGTCACTACAGCTAGAAGACCCTTAGGATGAAAATGAGGGTTCTCTGTAAAGACTCCTCATGTAGATCAGAAGAAACAAGATTAAAAAAAAATAAAAATACAGTGACAGAAAGATCACTTCATTTGCAAATATAATAGTCTCTAAGGGAGATGCTCTCACAGCAGAAGACATTACTCTCCTTACTTCTCATTACTTCATGCTTAGTGTAGGGACATTATGATCACAGAGAGAGCAAATGAGGAAGCAGGCAGCTAACCTACAGCACTCTGAAAGTTACGCATCAAGTTAGGCCTCCTGGGGAAACAGCACAATACCTTGAGGTGCAACATAAAACATTTATAACCTTCCTTTTAAAAGACCTCCAGAAAGGAAATTTCAGCTTTTCCTTTTTTTCTTTCTTTTTTTTGGGGGGGGGTGAGAAGGTATTTTTTTCTTGTTTTTTTTCTTTCTTTTTTTTTTCCTTTTTTTCTTTTTGCATAATTCTTCACTGGGAGAAGTACTTCATGAAGAAAGGGAAAAGCAGAGAAATTTAACAGCAAGCACTTGTGTTAAGGTTTTTTGTTTGTTAGCAACTTCCTTAGCCGTTCCTACACGCTAAAATATTTTGAAGCAATAAAACATCATGAAACAGTAGTTCACAGTTAAAACATGAATGGAAGACACACTGCTGAAAATGTTTTAAAACCTTGGTGCCCTTCTCTGAGTAGTCCAGCCACAGGACAGACCAGGCCTTGTGTTTCAAGAGCAGGTCTCAATGACATGCAATCAAGCGGCTGGAATATCTAATATACTTAAGTAGCCATGAAATGATTTCATTTATTTGCCAGTACTATCTGGCTAGTGCTTTATCAGTTAAATAACATATACAGCACATGAATTTCCTCACTTAGTGCTGAAATTTGTGACACATGATACAACATTATCTTTGTTGATTTTTTCTAGGAAAATTTAATCAAATCTAGTGACATAATGCAGAAGCAAAATGAAACCTAATGGAAAAAGGAATTCTTTCATTTAAATCCACCTCTTAATCTGGTATCCTGATGAGAGAATTTCATATCCCATCCCAATTTATGCTGAATTTTACCATCTGGAGACACATATTTAAAAGGAATAGTCTTAAAAGAGAAATCTCATTTTAATTACATTTTAATCCACCCACAGAGATGTTGCATTTTATTGACTTGATTAGTCGATGGCCATTCCTCTTGTGAAATCACAAACACAGATTTCTCAGGAGCAAACTGAGTGTTACTGGCAATTTTTGTTATGCAAATAGGTAGATGTGGATCTTGAGCAAAACACACCGAAAATTTTCCCTCTCTCTCTGGCCTGCACTCATTAGAACAAGTTATCCTTACTCTGCAGTACATTTGTGTATCCTACCTCCATGAAGAGGAGAGGGGTCACAACAAGGAGATGTTCTCACCACCAGTTGTCTTGGTTTCATACCAGAAATCATTTTTAATGAGCCTGTTCACTTGTTTCAGGGCAATCCCCACAATATCACATCACTCTGAGCAAGAACACCTGGGAGCCCGCAGTAAGGCTGTGTGTGGAGAGCAGACCAAAAATAGGCCTGTAGAAGATCCCATGATAAATTGCTAGCGAGAGTGAGTCACCTCTGGAACAGGAACCTGCACTCTTTGTTATGCTGTTTGCATCACTTGTAAGTGAAAGATCAGTAAACTCGGCTGTAAAAAAAATATGGCTAGTTTGAATATGTACAAAAGAAGCAATTTGTGCATTTCCAAATGCAGATTATGATGGGAACTAAAAGCACATCAAACTCCGGGTACAAAATCCTGCCAGGTTTTATTTATTCTGACCAGTCACTGTCCCCCTGTGCATTTCTGACAAGGCAGCAGCACTGCCTGGGGTGCTGCACACAAACTGCTCTGGGGTGGAAAATAACACAGAAGATATTTCTTATACTCATAAATACAAATTATAATAGTAGGTACCACAGGCAATTTAAGTCAGAAAAGTCTCAACTAGAAGTTCCAAAGATTTAATTCTGCTTTCCCTGTAACGTAGGCTGAACAGTCACAATTCACCCTTTTCTTCTGCAGCCTTTTAGACCCAGAAATGCACATTTTATTTCCTGATCCCAGTGTACAACAGTCCTACAACCTGTCCCACAGAAGATGCTGACTATTCCCCCTGCTCCACATTTCTTTCACTCTTCTGGTAGCACATGGAGTGAATTAGCCCTGTGTCCTTTTGCATTCTCTGGTACTTTTCTGTACTCTTTTCAGGGGTGAGGTGAGCCTGCTGCCAGAGCATGAGGTCCGGGTTTTGTTTATCAGGAAAAAAATGGGGGAAAAATGTGAATTTATAATTCTCAGGACATAATGTGTGTTTTATTATAATCTCTTACAGTCAAGCCAACAAAACAGTCTTCAGAAATAAGGTAAACCACTTTTCCTTATGGCATAGCTCATTTCCCAGCAGTGTCAGAAATGCCCAATAAAAGATTTACTGTGGAGTTACTGAGCAGGATGTGGTATACAAAACAATTAAGCCACCTTGATAATAGGCAGTTCTTCCGCTCCATCTCAGACTAGACAAATCTATGGGCAGATCTCACAGAGAAAAGAACAAGCATGATTTTATCCTGTCCACGCTTCTGACTAGAGAAATAGAGTTTGGAGACGTTATGTCTTTTTTCCAGTCTCTAAATTTGGGTGTAATACTGCAGTCCCTTTCCATAAATAGTGGCCTGGCAGCAGAGAAAATTCAGAGCTGCTTAGGGCAGCCTGATCCTCAGTTACTGCTCCATGTTTTGCTGGGTGAAGTGTTCTCTCTTCCGTGGGTTATTTTGAAGGTACTTCACTATTAATCTGTTTTATATCAGGTATTATCTTCCTCAGAAGGACAGTGAACTAGACTTATTTGATGTTGGAGAAAGAAATCACAAACTCAGGTTAATAATGAGAAATGTATGAATCCCTAATGTAGTCTCAGCTCCTTGCTGAGTCTGAGGATCAAGGTCTAGCCACCCTTTTCCTGTGGCTTTATGAACAGACTGTTGATTCAAAGAGCAACCACTTCAAAGGTGATACAAAAGGAAAAACAAAGCACCCATAGGGTAAAAAGTCCAATATAGCTGGTACAAGTCAGAAAAAGCAAAAGTAAAATAAATACCTTGCTAGGGATTCCAATAGTAGGGATTTAAAAAGCTTGATCCGACTAAGCTTGAAAATATTGTGTCTGCTATTACTTTTTGAGGTCTTTAAGTCATTCATATATTAAATTTTGAAGTAGTAAAGTTAAAGGAGGGCAGACACAAGGGAATTCTTTAAGTTGCTTGGGGAATTTGAGAGAACATCTGAACACTCCTGGGAGCCCAGTGCTCTGTAATGAATGTAACTGCTGAATTATTCATCAAAAGAGCATACACTCCCATAAAGAGTAAGCAATAGCCGAGGAAGTGACCAGAAGAGTATTTTCTAGGAAGTCTGGAGAAATTTGATCAGAATTTAATTGTTCAAATAATCTGAGCCAGATACAGTCGCTTTTTTTGTCTGAATCAGCCACCTTATTAGAACAACACACTCAACTCCAAGTTCTTTCCTGCACTCGTATGGGTTGTAACTTCCATCCCTTGCACTTGAAGATGGGTGATACATAGCCAGCTCCCCTTCATCTCATTTTTTTAGCCAAACAGTAGCATTTTGAGCAAGTGGCCAGCTCTGCAGTCCCAGTAGGCTTTCCACGAGGCAAGGCACACCTGATGGACCTTGCTGAGAGTGCCAATGCTTTTCAGTAGGATCTTCCAAACCCCTTACAGGTGGCTGGCACAGAAGAAGAAATGTGTGGTATCCTGATCTGTCTCCAGAAGGTAGGGCAGCAGCAGAGGGGAGAGAGCAGAGCAGAGGTACAGAAGAAAATACAGTAGGTACATGAGGAATAGCAAGCATTGCTGGAGATGTGCATAACTAACATTTTGCAGCGAGTGAATGGTAGGAAAGAGGTGACCGGAGGCACCATAGCTTACATTACTCTCTTTCTAGGATGTAATTGCCTATAATACCAGAGGAAGAAATGTATCATAGGAAGTAATGTTGAAAAGTTGTTTGGCTTTCTGATTAATTATTTTAATAATGCACGACCTGAGGTAAATTATTCTGAGAATCCAGCAAAAATGCCTATAAATTGCCTATCAGCAGCCAAAAAATGGAGAGGCAATTTCTATTTGCATTCAATCAGCCTTCTTGCAGCAATCGTGCCTGCCTTTCTGTGCAAGCTATGTACCCAGAAGGGACTTGGGAGCTAGTATTTATTCAACCGCTTTTGGCATCCTTGTTGTTCTGGCTATTCTAGATTTCCCACCACACCGCTGGAATGGGCACCTTCAGAGGGAAGCTCTGAGCAACAGAACCATTCCTCTCTGTAGATATATTTCAATTACTAAAGGCTTTTGTCTAGTGGTCTGTACTTGCTCCCAGGCCGTGCCAGGGTCTGGGGTGGCCACTGTCCATCTTGCTTGGGGTGGATTCTGCTACAGCACATTGACCAAACGCACCATGCACCATCATTTCGCCATGTCTCATCCAGCAGCAAGACCTAGCAGCTGATGTGTTTGGCATCTTTTTTTCAGTGGAAAGTGCCTGAAATATTGTGACACCCAGTCCTGTGGGTACTGATCACAACACAGCCAGTAGGTGCCAGGCCTGGACAACACCGTGTTAAGTAGGAGGGGAGGCACGAAGACTGACCAAAAATTTTTCTCCATATATAATGTCGTAGCAGGATAAGTGCTGAGGAATAAGCAGGTGCTGCCCATGTCACAGACCCCAGTTTTAGAAGAGGACAGCAATCCAGCAGAGTTTCTGCAGACATGGTGTCTCTTCATCACCTAAATGTGAAGTAGTGTTTCCACTGTTGATTGAAGCAAAGGCTTCTCATGAAAACCTCCAGCTTATGCTTGTTGCTAAATATAGATGTTTCTCTAATGTGGAGTTACATCTTCTTTGCTTCTTTCCTGTGTGGTTGTCCTTTGGTCTCACACCCTTAGTTCCTGGGCAGCCTGCTGCTACTGCTGAAGGAATGTTCAGCTCCGTCCCTAGGCTTCCCCGTCAGTTTTATGCAATACCCACAGTGCTGTATGCTTGCCACTGCAGTACATGCTCTAACCTCTAGCCTCTGAAGCAGTGGTGGGGTGTTTGCCCATAGCCAGGGCCAAGCACTGTGCTTGCCTACTAGCACGGAGGGTTTGAGATGTGTGAATTCTTGGTGAATAGACACATTTTTCTCCATCTCTGAGTCAGCTCATAAGCTCCAAAAATGAGATATTTTCTCTTTCTTTGTTTCTCATCAGGCATATTTTCTGCTTGGTACATAAGTTGTTTTCAAGAACCACTTTGAAGCACCTCACTATCTCACTATAGGTAGCCTACATTTCCCTCCTGCAGCCAAGTATGTAGGTAGTTGCTTCACTCTCCCTCCAGGACAAGATTTTATCTCCTTCTCTGTGTTCTAAATTCAGGCAGAGGTAGAGATCTTGACTACTTCAAGCCATTTTCTACATTCTAACAGCCAGTAAGACAGATATTTTTTCACTCTTCACTGTTTCTATGTGTCCATGAAGTTTGAGTCCCGGGTTCCACACTTCCGAATACACAGTAGGAAGAAAAATCACCCTCTTCAAGAAATTGTCTACTTTGCGACAGAAAGCACGCACTTTAATGTCAGGCTGTGCAACAACTACTTGTGGTTTGCAAACTTAATTCATAAAATGATTCACCAAAGCATGTGTCTACAAATTTTTCTTTCTAGCAACAAAAAATATATCAATTGCACTGCCAAATCAAATACCAGAATAACAAGAAATTGCCAAAACAAGCATTCTAATTGAGCTCAGCAACCACATGCAAAGTATCTACAGTTCCAATTACACATTTTTTCTTCACTTTGATAAAAATTTGGATTACCTGATCTGTTTTTTATTAATTTTTCAATACAATACAAAAACTGTCTCCAATGATGTAAGGTAAATCCTATCAATGATTTACATTCAGTGGCTATAATGTTTGAAAGTAATCATCCACTGGGGCATTTATTAGCCCTGACCAAGTGAATACAGTGTCAGATATCATTGAAGGCCTTTAGGATTGAGGCACCAACCCTACAAACTCTGACCATGCTTGCCAGCCAAACTATATATCTCCAGGATATAGCTAAACCAGGTCATAACACTTTGCTTGAAGTAAATGCATTTAGGTTTATTCATGCTTTGGATCATTGTCACTCTGGCTGCAGGGAAAGTGTGACAGTCAGTCAGCTCTGTACTGGTGGAAGAGCTTTATACAATTGTAATATACGGTCTTTTTTCTTTACACATTAACTCTAGAGTTTCTCTATAAAACTGTAATTATATATTCTCTAAAATGTTATAAAACTTAGACATTAAAAAAAAAATAGATTGATGTGCTTTTTCAGTGAGGAATTTCAGCAAGCAGCAAGCAGGTACTTCTCAGCAGATCTTTTATACCTATCAGTGATGTGCAGAAAGGAAAACTTTTGCTTCAAATATTTTAATTATATTTGCGTATATATATGTATATATACATATAAAGACTATTTTTTTTCCTGTATTATGGTTTGAAGAGACCCATCAAATGGGGTGATTCTGCTCTAGCATCCCAATGCATTCCATTCATTCATATCTATGAGAGTCAGATTTTTTTGTGCAACTAAGAAAAGAAAATTGCCTCATTTAACACCTTTTCATAGTGGCCTAAGCAACAATAAATTATGGTTAGAAGAAATACTGCCAAGGGAGGAGAAAAATGAAAGACTGAGTATTAAATCTGATCCATATGTCCAAGTCAATGTTGCTACCTCATGCAGCAATACTATTTTATTGGCACTATCCGCCCCCTTCTATGATCTGCCATATTGAACCACACACCATCTGACAAGCGTAACTGAGTCATATTTAGCATGCTTGGTCTCACAACAGCAAGCAGGACAATTATTGGTCTGGGCCACATTCAGAGCGCTCAATGACTCCTTTAAGGCATTGTTGTCACCTTTCTGCACATCTGCTTTCAAGGTGGGAAACCAGTCCCACAGCAGAACCACCACCAACTTGTCTCCACCTATCTGTGTGCTCAGCACCTGAGCAGAAGCAGAAGAAAGGTTTCTTACCCAGCTGTTGCTGTGGGAGCTCCTTGTCGGGCCCCTCAGAGCCATTTCAACACTTTATCTTCTCGCTGCAGTGCCCTGCGTCCTGCTTGCTCCCAGGAGGATGCTGAGTTCGTGAGGCTCCTGCCAGCAGTACAGCAAGCAGAGCTGTCGCACGCTTTACTGCCACATCAGTGGTACCAGCTGCTGGAGAAGAGTCAGGGAAATTTTGCCTGCACAAAAAATAAAACCTCTTCTCAGCAAAATAGAAAAAACAGCTGTGTTTTTTTGCTGCAGCAAAGATGTGTTGCATAGGTAGAGAAGTCTGGATGACTCTAACTCGGGTGCAAATATGGCTGGGCTTTTCTTGCTTAGGCTCTTCTTAGCTCAAAATCATTCCATGACTAAAATGTGCACATATAGACCCAGCAAACCCTTCTACCCTAGGAGTGACATCTAGGTAAAGAGCCTGATATCTCTTTTCCTCTGGATCTAATTTGCCCTTTATCTTGGAGCTACAACATCTCACAAAGAAGAATACGATTTCTGTTTTCGCTCTGGGTCTAATTTACCACTCCAAGATTACCTGGAGTAAAAAGGTCCCTTTCAGTCCAAACCACTCTAAGATTCTGTGACATGCAACAAGCAATTTTGTTTCCTTACAAACTACACTTTCCACATGCACTGATGGAGCTGAAAGAAAATGTGGAGAGTATCCGAAATTCTAGAATGGGAGAATGGAGAGGAAAGAAGCATTTGTTTTTATTCGTTTTAGGTAGGAAATCGATACAGTTAGATTATGATAGAAAGGCCAGTATTATGAACTAATAAAACCCAGGCAGTTATTATGTGACAGTTGCTGAAGGTAATTAATGTACTGGGTAACTTCTCACCATATTTTAAATAAATGAGCCTATTAAACTCGTATAAAGAAACTTTTGCAGACTGTAACTGATTAAAGTTTTATTATATTGCCATAAAGACCAGAAATGCCTTAAAATCCATTGGAAAAAAATTGCTAAGAATGAATAAAAGCTACAAAGATACATCTGGGAAGGCAAAATAGCATTTAGCACTACCCAAAACCAACAGATTCATGCTGCTTTCTTCAGCAGCAGACAGAAACTGTCTGCCAGGTGGGTTCTCAGCTGTCTCATACTGCAGCTGAGCTTTGCAGCCTTTCCCTCAGTGGAGGAGCTTATTTGGGTGTTTCACAGAAGAAGAGTAGCCAGGCAGAAGCAGTTTGCAGGCATGCAGCATTTCTGAGACCTCTACCTTTATAGTTCAATGTATCTGAAGATACAGATGAAAAACAGATGAAAAAGTACAAATGAAAGATGAAAAAGTACAAACTGACACAAGAAAAAGATCATGTGAGCTCAATCTTCCTTTGGAAAACAAACTATAAATGCAGAATGAACTTTGGCCTCCATTATACACTTCATAAAACAAAAACAAACAAACAAAAAAAGCAGTTCAAAGCAAATTGTAGTATTTTCAGCGTCACAGACAGAAGCAGAGCTTTTAGTATGGAAAAGGATTTACTTCAACAAAGCAAATTTTGAAACACTAAGGTGCTATTACTCTATGTCAGAAGAAAAAAGTTCAGTAGAAAAAAAAGAAGTCACATTTATTTTTGTTGCGTGTCTCAGATAATTCCACTGACCCCAGCAGAACCGTATCTCAACCATTGATGTTTTCTTGTTTTGTTAGAAGACCAAAGAGATTCACTAGCTCTGTCTTTGACTTCCCACACAGGGAGGCCAGTTGAGGCACCAGCTTGAGACCATGCATACTGGCACCCAGTGTTTGTCATATTTTCAGGTCCTTTGGTGAGATAAAATCTCTGTACATTTTGATTTGGGGTGAGATGGTAATTTTGCCCAGTAGCAGATAGACAATTACTGTGTAGACTTAACAGCTGTTTTCAAACATGTTTCCAAATTTGTAACTTGGTTCACATGTCAAGCTGTTATCAGATTGCTGTGCTGAGCATTATCAGTACAGCATGCTTTAAATATCTAGACTGAGACAGCTAGAGAAAATGATCAGCAAATGGCATGAAGCAGATGTACAGTAGCTATAGAAACCACAGCTTACACAAAACAAATAAGCACGGACCATTACCTACAATTTGGTTCACGTTCCTCCAAGTGCGTCATAACATCTGTTGTAAGGAATCTTGGAGGGAGCACTGAGAAAATATGTTGAATACAAATACTGCTGAACGAAGAATAAAGCCATTTCCAACTTAATGGTGCTAAGAAGGTATTTAAATGTACTAATAAAGAAACTAATGAGGGATGCTGTTGGTGCCAAAGCAAAACACTAGAGAAAATTAGCTACAGCAACCTGGCTATTGGAGGAACATAGATTACATCATGCTAGCACAGGATTTAGGGCTACAGCAAAGCAGTGTTGTAATTGCTTTAAACATCAATTAAGACAAAACAAAAAAACTTGTAGTATTCTAATTACTTCATGACATAAGACTGCCCTCTGTGAAGATTCTGGTTTTCCTACTGTGAACCTGCCTCTCTCTTTGAAAAGGGGATTTGCAATGAGGATTAGATTTCAGAAAGCAGAGGTTATGTTTGCCACAGTAAGGCCTCCAAGGGTCTACCAAGACCCTGTTATATTTCAAGAAAGAGAAACTGGAAAGAAAATAGAAGAAGGAGATATAAAATAAGGCATTTGAAGTAACGAGATGTCATGTCTCTATCCTAAGGAACAGGCAAAAGTCTTTCTTCTAATTCTCCAAATTTGGGATCTTCTTGCTCTAACCATAGACCCAGCTGCCTGATGCCCTGAAGAGCACTCTGATGCTAGGAAGGTGATTTTAGACACTCAGTCAAGATTTTGAGTTTGAAAGCTAGCTAAGTGCATGAGTAAACAAAGAGAGAAGTAATGTGGGAGCCATGGATGGTCATGAGGCTTTGCCCATATACACAACCCTTAGAGTTGGAAGAGACCTTTAAAGGCCATCTATAATCCATATATTCCATATATTCTATATAGAATCATAGAATCACCAAGGTTGGAAAAGACCCACAGGATCACCCAGTCCAACCATCCACCCATCACCAATAGTTCTCACTCAACACAATGTCCAAACATTCCTTGAACACCTCCAGGGTCGGTGACTCCACCCCCGCCCTGGGCAGCCCCTCTAATCCCTCTAGTCCTATCACCAGTTACATGAGAGAAGAGGCCAACCCCCAGCTCACAACAACCTTCCTTCAGGTAGTTATAGAGAGCAATAAGGTCTCCCCTGAGCCTCCTCCAGACTGAATAATCCCAGCTCCTTCAGCCGCTCCTCACAATGCCAGCTTTTCTGGCCTTCTTTGAACACGTTCCAGGGCCTCAATGTCCTTCTTGCAGTGAGGGGCCCAAAACTGGACACAGCATTTGAGGTGCGGCCTCACCAGAGCTGAGAACAGGGGGACAATCGCTTTCCTGTTCCTGCTGGCAACACTGTTACTGATGCAATCCAGGATGCCATTGGCCTTTTTGGATGCCTGAGCACACTGCTGGCTCATATTCAGCAGAGCATCAATCAATACCCCAGGTCCATTTCCTCTACACAGTCTTCCAGCCACTCTGCCCCAAGCCTGTACCACTGCCTGAGGTTGTTGTGGCCAAAATGCAGGACCCAGCACGTGACGTTGTTGAACCTCATCCCATTGGCTTCAGCCCAGCTATCCAGCCTGTCCAGATCCCTCTGTAGGATCTGCTCCCAGGCAGATCCACACTTCCAGCCAACTTGGTGTCATCTGCAGACTTACTGAGGGGGCACTCAATGCCCTCATCCAGGTCATCAATAAAGATATTGAAGAGGACAGGCCCCAGCACCAACCCATGGGAACACCACTCATGACCGGTCGCCAGACGGATTTAACTCCATTCACCACCACTCTCTGGGCCCGGCCCTCCAGCCAGTTCCTTACCCAGCCATGAGTGTACCTGTCCAAGCCACGGGCTGCCAGCTTCTGCAGGAGAATACTGTGGGAGACATAAATATAGAACCTTTCTCAAGAATAGGTTGGGTGAATGAAGCAGGAATGCTCATTGATCAGCAGTGGCACTAAATACTTGGTCTGAAAATGCCTAAATTACTTGCTGAAAAAGCTTATTGCACCTGTGTTTGGTCGACATGTTTTGTTGACTCTGAGCCCTTAGCTGCATTCAACCCACTGCTGGTATCTCTGCCCAGTTTTAAAGAGGATCCTTTGCAGAAGATCAGAGGAAAGCTAGGAGAGACGAGTGGACATACATGTGCTAAATCCTGTCTTCACGCATCAGCCAGCAAAATGAGAAATAAATATCACTGGCTTAACTAGTTTCATATCAAAATGCATCATGCAGACAGCTCTACTGCATTGTCTGTTGCATCTTCTGTACTAAATCATCTCTTGAAGTCAATCATCAAATCTCAAGTGTTTATTCAAAGGCCAACCTCAGATTCCAGACTGCGTCATTTTAGTTTGTAATATTGTCAGGGTTGTGATGAATAGCACTAATTTTCCTTGCATTTTCTAGGAGTTCGGTCTAGTAACACCTTGTTAAAATGTCTTATGACAGCACCCAGAGGCATCATTGCACTAAGTGATAGACAAATAAACAGAAAAGAGACACTCCTTGTCCTCAAGTTTTAACAGAGAAAAGGAGTGCAGAAAGGAAGGGCTGCTGAGCATATTTTACAGATAAAAAAACTGACATACAGGGACTTACTGAAGACATCAGGATTTCAAAACACTGAATTTTCAAGTACAGCTAAATGAGTGTTCCTGCTCTGCCTATCTCCAGGAAGTCTGTCCTCAGTCTGTCAAGAGTGCATAATAATAAACTAAGAAGAACTATAGGTTTTTTTTAGGATTTGTGACAAGGAGGCGTTTCCAAAGGCTGCAACAAAATTTAAGATTTCCCAGATCATATCATAAGTATACAGGAGACAGAGGTAAGTGTAATGACTCAGCATAATGCAAGTATGCGAGATGCAAATGAAAGAAACGATCAACCTCAAGGAGCCATATTTTCTCAGAATTATCACCCATAATAGTTGTTACAAACCTGTTATTTTGTTTGTTTGTTTTGTCTGTTGGGCTATTTTTACATTGCAGTCTCAAATTCAGCATCTGAAGATTTGATTAGTATGAGGAAAGCAGAGAATGTCAAGTTAGAAACCTAGTATATGCGATGTTGGGTGTTTTTTTTGTTTGCTTTCCCTAAGGATTATTGAATATATTCCTCAACTAAGTCACTCAATGCCTTTAATGACATTTTCCCCTTACATTATTCATTTTTATTTTCATAATTTATGGAAGGAAAATTTTCCACCAAAGTTTAAATAAAATATATGCAATTCAGTTCTTTTCATTATTCATTGAGCTCTAGCTTGCACTTTCTTTTTCACAAAAACAGTTCATCAAAAACAAAAAAGCTTGAGAAGAAGGAGGGCACTGATATGACAGACATAGCAAGGAACTGCAGAAAAAAATCCCACAGGTTCTTGCATTTTACCACTTGGAAGGTAAGGAAACAAGAATGCATATATAAGCTAATTGGAATTTGACACAAAAGGAAAATTCTGATTGGTCACTCTTAAAGAAGTCATGGGGTTCCTTCTCTGAAAACTTCCATGAGTTTTGTGATGCCTGGTTTTGTTTTTTTGAGAAGACCTGAAGACAGAATAAGAAGATGCTTGAAAATTTTGTCCATAGGTTTTTTACAAAAGTGAGTTTCTAGCCTACAAGGCAAGAGTCAAGAAATAGAGATTACCAAAAAATTTGCCTGCAGAAACCAGAATGTTTCAAAGGAACCCAACATGCGATGGTCATGATTAAATGAAATGAATTTTACAACAACATCCTGGCTTCTGGGGAACATCTCACTATATAATACAACAAGCAAACCCAACATCTATGTTGGTGCACGTGCAGAATGCTCCACAAGGTTCTGCTGGCTTTCCCCACAATCTGGACATGCTTGTTGTGTGCTGCTAATCATTTCAGCCACAGGTACTTCTACCTGAATGGTACTGGAGGGACTACACCTACCAGGAACCCACTAAATGAAAATTAACTTATAGTGTGGATGGCGTGGAAGAGAATGACTGAAAACATTCCCAGGGCTGCCCCTGCGGAGGTGAAAATAAACAACACTATTCAGTGAGAGGGTGTTACGAATGCCCCACTGAGAGAACAGGACACAC
The DNA here is from genome assembly GCA_030625065.1 of Alectoris magna. Lineage (NCBI taxonomy): Eukaryota > Metazoa > Chordata > Aves > Galliformes > Phasianidae > Alectoris > Alectoris magna. The sequence continues at coordinate 79,818,947 of CM060562.1, read as the reverse complement.
CAAAATGTGCAGGCTTTCTCATCCTTTGAAAATTATTTGGTAATAATTTGGTTTTGTAAATGCTTGTATTCATTTATGGTCAGAAGTTGGAAATGGTGAGGCATCTGAATGCAGGCTATTTCCAGACTTAAACAGCATTTGAACATCCTCATGATAAAATAAGCTTTCTTCCTGCATTTAAATTAAATTTCCTGCATTTCAGTTTGTACCTGTTGCTTTTTGTCTTGTCACTGGCATAGTGAACAGAGCCTGGCTCCATCATTTTCACATTTTCTATCAGGTATTTGCACACATTGCTAGTGTGTAATTTATGAGAAATTCTTTTATCCAGACTGCATAGTCCCAGCTCTCTCAGCCCCTTCACATGTCAGATTTTCCAGGTCCTTCATCATCTTCATGGATCTTCACTGGACTCCCTCCTGTATGTCTATGTCTCTCTTGTAATGGGGAACCCAGACCTGGTCTCAGTACCCCAGATCTCACTGTGCTGATTAAAGAAGAACAATCACCTCTCTTGATCCCTTGATGCTCCTCCTAAGGCAACCCAGGAGGCTGATAGCCATTCTTGCTGCAAGTGTGTGTTATGCACTTATGGTCTACTAGCTGTCCATCAGAACCCCCAAGAATTTTCCTGTCAAGTTCCTTTACAAGCCGGTTGGCCAAAGTTTGTAATGAGACACTGGATTATTAGTGGCCGTGATTTCGCATTTCACCTTGCTGAGCTTAATGAGATTCTTCTCAGTTTGTCTCTCCAACTCATTAAGGACATTCCAAGTGGCAGCCTCTAAACTAAGAGGCAGCTTCACAAGACATCAAGCCTATAACTCCTACCTAGCTTCTCAGTGAGAGCTAAAAGCTTAAATACTTCAGTGGATCTGTTGTCAACTCCTTGCTTTTTCATGAGCAGCCTGACAGGAAAAAGCATATCAATCATTCAGAGCTGCTCCTGGGATGTTAGAGATCCAGGCCCAAGGTCCTACGCTGCCTCACAGAGTAGGTTTTAAGCACTGTTGTAGGCTTCTGATAGGACTGTTCCAGTTCATGTAACGTTAACACGTTACAGGTCTCCTTGATCCCAGAGGTACAAATCAATCACTAAGTTTGGACTAATTCTTCTACAGCCGTATCAGTATAGTTTTATCTTCATTTTTCTTCTCAGAAGAGCAGGAAGCATATCAGATCACACCCTTTGAACTCAGTCTGACTTTGCAGAGGATTGTTGTCAGGGGCAGGTGATTTCTTTTCCCAATGTTTCTGCCCTGTGCCTACATAGAAATAAGAGCAGCACAGAGTGTATATTCACAAGGAGGTAGAACCTTGTAAAATCTTTCTGTACTTCTTCTTTATTCCTTAGTTTGGCCCTAAACTTAGCCACTAGAAGCGAGTGCGATCAAAACAACTTATTTTTGATCATGTAATGAGAAACAGATAAACATTAAAAAGGGAGTAATTCCTCAGGATGCACAATACAGGAAGGACTTTTACAATTAAAAAAAAAAAAAAAAAAAAAAGTTTTTCTCCTCAGAATAATGCTTTCTTAGGAAAACATCATCTAGCATTCCAACTTTGGTATAAATAGTGTCCATTATCATTAACGTGCACTATTTTTGTCTGCTACCTACTTAAAGTGAGTCTGACAGAGGAAAAATATGGCCACTAGGCAGTGAGAGACCAATTCTAGTTAAAAAAAAATTGCCTGTCAAAAATCAAATAAAAAGGAGGAAAAATTTAAATTCCACAACAACAGTTCTTAAAAAAATATAGCCATGTTAAAATATGGAAGTGAATATGAAATGAGTATATCAAATTAGTTCCACATCATTCTTTATGAAATTTTATCCTATGTAGGAAACTGGAGAGTTGGTTTATTTATATGTAGGCTACTCTGAAAGTAATGCCTCCTATTTATTTTCATGGGAACTACAACAAAGAGGACAACAACACAATTTGGTAGGGAAAATTCTCAGCTAAAACTACTGTTTTTCAACACAGTCACCACCATTAGCTGCACATTCACCAGCAATGAACAAGAGCCTCTATGCCATGCTCCTCAAAATCTCCACCAGCAGAGGAGACCCAGTGTTGCTGTTCCCTCTGCTGAAATGCACCACCCACCACCTCACAGTGCTCACACACACCGTTTGGTCTCCATAAACATTCATCAAGTTTCAATGAATGTCACTGGGTGCCATTTTTTCCACAGGGAGGAATTCATTGACACACCTTTGCTGCATTTCCATGTCAGAGGCCGTGTTGACAGACTGCCCCTCTGCTGCAACAAAACAACTGAATACTGTCGTGAAGGTTCAGACTCCAACTGCCATACCATCAACATTTGCCTCTGACATCATGGGCCAACAGGATAAAATGCAAGGCATTACATTACATTCAGAGTAGCCTTTGTACATAGTAATAACTCTCTCTTAACGATTCAAATCCAAGATACATTTACATCAGTTATCTGGATTTTCTAGGCTCTACTTCATTCTCTTCTCTAAGGACCTCAAGGAACATTGGGGCTTAATTGATATTTCTTTCAAAATGAACTTTATGTTGGTGTTCATTATCTGCACTTTAATGTCACTAACAATGCTTTTGCAGAGAAATCCGCACAAGTTGGTCTGCCAAAGCCATTTTAATGATGTAAAATTGTTCTTCGCACCACACACTGCACACTTTCATATATTTGGCTTCATTGCTGCTATTTGCATACTTGATACTTTACATATTGTTAGAACAACTAGTAACCCAGCCCAGATATAACTGTGTTGCTGTCCCACTGATTTACATTAGGGTACAAAAGGAACCACAGACTCTTGTTGCCTCCAGCTCTGCTTTTTATAACAAAGTTACCACACTGCAGATTTAGGACTTGATCGTGTCACTTGGCCCATGTTCAATTACCTTCATAGGCCCAGCTGGTGACAAGAAAGCAGGTACAACACCCAGGGGAAAAAAAAAACAACAACAAAAAATAAACAACAACAACAACAAAAAACCTAACAAAAAGTTTTCATGTGACCCTATACTTAGCTCAGATTTTTGAGCCTTTTGAAGGAAAACATATTAACAGTTTTCAGACTACAAATGGTGCGAGAACAAAGCTTCTAAAATCCATTTTTATATTTCTATGAAATGTTATAGTATCTAATGGTGTTTGTGATACACTATTACTCAAATGAAAACAATGTTTAAAAAGTACTTGTCCGTGGAAAGAAGGAGAGATACTTCCCGAGGTACTGACACTTAGTTTATCATCTTGAACTCATCTTGAGTTCACTCTGTTCTGCTTCTCACTAACTCATATATTTCCCATGGAAGATTTATGTTTTAAACACATTTACAGGCCAGAAAAGTTAAGCCAGTGTGTTCTGTAACACGTACCTTATGTGTTTTCAGTCTGGTTTCCCAGGGGAGTGCAGCTTATGCGATCTCGCTGTCTCAGCCCCTCCATCTTTCTTGTGCTGCCTACAGCCTGGTCTGGCAGAAAGGTAAGATATCAGTGACAAATAATTTCCTACAAATTTCACAAAAGACTGAGACAGGGCAGATGAGAAAGATCTAAATTAACACCCTGCACAGAGGGAAAGGCTACGGAGTGATTCTGTTATTGTCAGCAACCCGCTGGGAATAAATCTATCATACATGTGCAGTGCCAACATACGCATGGAGAAGGGGCTGTAACTAAGACATAAGTGTATCATGAACATGAGAAGGTGGGCTCTCTCTGGTCATTCTTTCACTACTCTTTGTCTAAGGGAAGAGGTAAAACAGAGACAACGGGAAGCCAGGCTAGGATTGGAGGTGATGTCATGGCAGGGAGGACACTGAGTAGGTGCAGTGAAGGAATGAGGCACAGCAGAAAGGAAATCCATATGAAGGTTTCTGCATTAGTTCTGCTGGTTCTAAGGCAGTTTGCCTAGAATTATAATGGGAAGTTACTCTTGTGTTTGCTGTTTTAATACAATATTCTTGAGTATGTCAGGGCAGTGGAGGAAGAACCCAAAGCTATGGAATCTGTTAGCATGAATTTTGCTGGAAATGCTCAGTATGGAACAAATATTAGATTCAAGCCTCTTGAGGGGAAACAGAGCCACATTTGAAAATGTATTTTATATGTGCTCTTTATTTATTATACTGTAGTTTCCTAGGCACATTTCCCTCCCAGGAAAAAAAAAAAAATCAACAAAAACCATTATATTTACTATGTGGAACAAAAAGAAATGAGAGTAAAATCTGCAGATAGCGTATCATTCCAGAACCACAGAGACTGAAAAGATTCAACATTCCTATTAACAACAGCAAATAAAGAGTGATTGATTATATTAAGCCCAATAACTTGGGTTCTGCTAAAGTATATCTTTCATCCAATTGTAATCTAAAGTTATCTAAAAATTAAGAATCCATTACCAACCCTGGCAATTTGTTTCCCATTGATTACTAGTAATGAATGTTCTTCATTTCTCATTCGAATTTAACAAGCCTGAGCTTGCAGCCATTCCTTCTTTTTATGCCTGTGTCTGTCAGGATAAAGAACCTTTAGGGCCTTTACTTCCTCTCCTCAAAGTACACTGTAATCATATCTCTTCCAAGTTTCCTTTTAATAAACTAAGCGAACTGAGCCTGTAACTTCAACTCTCTTCCTCTTAAAACATTTCATGTCCCTCTTCTGACCAGCCTCCAACTTCTCAACGTGCTGCAAACAAAGTGTGAGCAACAAATATGGGACTCATCTCACCAGACTGCAAACCTGTGAAAGGATCCCTTTGCAGTCACCTGCTAGAAGGTAATTCCACTTGTGTCAGCTCACATATCTATTTCCAGATGAGACGAATCTTTTCTAAACTACTGATGTGAAATCTCAGTCTGTTATCCTGATGGCTGGGCTCACCAACGCGGTGTACCAAAGTAAAATTGCATCCAACTAGGTCTACTATTTCTTTGCTTGCATAACCAAAGAGTGCCTTAATCCTTCCTGCTTCAGCACAACTTTGGAATTTCATGTTGAATCATCTGCTCACCATAACCCCTAAATCCTATTCAGAGCAGTGCATTCAGAACTCTGTACTTGACCTATGTTCTTTACTTAGGTCAAGTTATTGAGTTGGTTATTGCCATTCAAAGCATTTTCAAAAGACTCATCTGTATTGCAGTATGGAACATGGTAATAGGTATAACTGCTACTCACAGAATGGGAAGGAAAATGAACAACAAAGTTTGAATCCAAAAGTAGCTAAAAAGTTTGTTCATTTCCAAACACAAGGTAGTATGGTCCCTCCGATACACAGTTTCATCCTTTCATTTCTGTCACAGCTTCCAACTACTTCATTCCTTTGTTAAAGTCTGAGAGAGTTGATGTGTTCCTGTCACTGTCTCTGTCCACCTTTGGAGCAAAGAATTAATACTTTACATTGGCTCTGCATGCTAACATTTTTAAACAGCTTCTGCAGCTGTTGTGGGAGCTGCCAAGACAAGACCGAGCAAGCAGAGCAAGCAGAGGCACCAGGAGTAGAATTTGTCTGTGTATGTGCTATACTACACCTACAGCTCATATACTCAGATATGTATGTTCTCGCAATAGCGCCTCATATTTATGGAAGAGTGTTAGCTTACAACCATTAGGGGAAAAAAAAATAAAAAATAAAAAATAAAAATAAAAAAAAAAAACGCAAAAAACTCCTCCAATTATTATACCATTTTCCTGTTAAAATATACTCCCTGTTATATCCCAGAACTCTGCTCAAACCAACACCTTGGTTCTTTAGTCTAGTGTGCTTACTCTTAAACTGTCAGCCTGTGTATATATACATTAAGCTGTGACACAACTCTTCACCTGACCTAGATAGAATTATCAAGGAATCCCAAAGGCCACATTTCTTAAGTTAAGTAGAAACATTTATCTAAAATTACCTGCTTTTCTTCATGGTAGTGAAGAGAAGGCTATAAAACCAAGGCATTAAAACAATATTTAAAAACATAGGTTACACATATCACAAGTGTAGGTGAATGTTTCTGTATCCTATTGATTCAGTTGGCCCCAAAGCCTTAGCTCTATTTTACCTCAAACTTGTACCAGACAAATGGTTATATTTACATAAGGTAGAATTAGACATAGTTTGTACAGGCAGGCACCCACTTACATTGTGGGGCATCAATAAAAATTCTTTCTTTGACCTAAACTTACATAATAGATACAGTTTTCTACAGAGAAAACCCCAGTGAGAGTGAAAATACAAAAGGTCTGGAAAGGTGAAAGTCTGCTTTTTCTGACATTTGGAAAAGATTCAGACTCATCAGGCCTGAGGCCAAGCAGGATTATGAAGTTTGGGATTTTATTTTAAGTGCCAGGTACCTCTCCCATAACAGAAACTCAGCCTTTTCAATATAGAACTATAAACACTTGATAAAACACTACATAGGGGGCCAAATAGTGTGCTTGGGGTCAAGCTGGTAAGCCTTGCTTATTTTCTTCCAGTTGGCTCAGTAAGTAAATAAAAGTCTCCAAATTATTTTGAATAGTTCTGGATATACCGGCATTTCTATAGAAGAATAAGAGTATTTAATCTCATCCCAGATTAACACACAAACTAATTCTTAAGACTGTTAACTCTTTAAAATATGTATATTTTTAATGGAACTGTAGCTTTACTGAATCCTATACAGTGTTCTCTTCTTGTTTGTGTAGTTTTCCTACTTAATACTCCCGAGAGCTATTAAACAAAATGCTTCTCCTCCCTCTCCTTCAGATATTACTTGGTGTCTGAGCAACACAAACGCCAGATCACTTCAACAAGACATTTCCTTGCTTAATAGTTCTCCTCCAGGTGCTCATCTTCCCTCCAGCTTCTCATCATATCACAGTCCAGAGCTTCAGACACCTTTAGGGCTTAGAACTGACAGCACTAGAGTACTTCCTACAACCTTATATGTGCACAGAAGCTTAACAACCAATGTGCAAGATTTGCAGCTGATTAGCCAGTCCAATCAGTACTAATAGGAACAAGGAGGCCCTGGTCAGATTCTGATGAAAAACACATGGTTGCAGTGAAAAGGCATGGTTCCTACTCCTTGTCATCTTCATCCTGGACACCTATGGTACTGGAGGCAGTCTCTGTGGGGTACAGTCAACTAAGACCTCATCACTGCTTTTCATGGTTGGGCTCTGTGGTAAGCTTTCCCTGTTCCTTTTGTTTCTTCTGTGTTTTTTTGTTTTTTGTTTTTTAAACAAAAGTCCCCAAACTGAATTTTTATCTTTACAGTCAACACACTCCACCAGATGTTAATACCACTAATAATAATTTTGTACGTGGACATGCCTCAGCATCTTTTGTGCATCAGTGTCTCCCAGCATGTTATCTTTCCTAGCAAACATTAGTGAATGCCAAGAGAAAAGTGTAACAAGAGAAACCTGGAGAAATATTTCTCCAGAATACCTTCTTGGGCACAATAATTTATGATTTGTGAATTTCCCTGCACCAGATATTCCCAAGTGGTGTGTCTGCAAGTAGTAGTCCTTGTTGAATTTTTCTGCCACAGACTTTTCTGATTGTTTTTTAGGCCCAATTTTTTCAGCCCTACAGTACACCCTATGCAAACTTTTGGTGCATCACTTTTGTACAGAATTCGTTTCCAAGTATATTGTGACCAGGACTCCCTTTTGATTTGTTTGAACCTGAAATTTCTCATCTTCTCCTAATGCTCCTTGTTCTTGTATTGAAAGGGACCATAAACCACAGTTTACAGCCTTCTCCATGTATTTCTTGACCTACAAGAAGTACACAGCCTGTGTAAGGAGAGGGGTAGTTCTGCTCCAGTAACCCTCCAAACAGGCCCATTCATGAAGGGAAATTCAATAGAGAGAAGAAGGTTCAGCATTTTAGGCTAAGATTAGAAATGTGCAGTTTACTCCAGCACAATTGCAGGGCCACACAAAGCCTCACGCTGAATGTTGCACCACTAAGCATGGGACAGAGTATAGATGTACGTGGACACCCATGTGAATGTACATAGTAGGGTTTAAATACTCATCATCTCCTTTTCCATCTTATAGAGAACCCCAGTTTTGCAGTCCTTTCGGTTGTTTTCTTTTTCCAAGAATAAAGAACAAGGCCTCAGAAGTTGGATTTGACAAGCAAGGACCTCCATAACCTGCCTATAACTCAGAGGATCAATCAGCTGAAAATTCAGACAGTAACTGGCATAATATGTAGACCACTTGTGTGAGCATCTGCACGTGTAAGTTCTTGACATGTATCTTCAAAGGAGACAGTGTGCATGGAAGTGTGTAATTTTGACAAGGAAACCTTGTGTACATGGGAAAGGAAGATTGTGTATTTCAGAGGACTGCCATCTGCACACAGGGCCAAATTGGAAGTGTTTAATATTCTCACTTGCAGACATATAAAAAGCTAAACAAGCCAAATACTCCAAGAGAGACAACACTTCCCAAAAAAAAAAAAAAAAAAAAAAGGATTAAAAAGAGTTTAATTATAAATAGACTGTAAAATGTAATTTTTGTCATGGCATAGTGGCTAAGCAATAAAAGGTGATGAAGTTACACTATAACATCTCATAATTGCATCTCAAGTGCTCTAAGTGCAAAACTTGTACAACAGATGAGTTAAAATGTGAGTTTTGCTTCCAATTTGGCTTTTGTTGGTTTAAGCCTCCCCCGTAGCAACCCTTAAATCTATATTTTCTGGTTTAATTAACAAAAGAAATAATATAGCACCTTCTACATCTCAGCATGGAAATGAGTTTTGCAAACTGCTGTTATTAGTAGTTTTGCTAAGTTTGTACCACATCTTGTGAGTAAAAATAGCACACTGAGCTCTGCAAACCGCCAGAATAGAAATAGGCAAAGAAACACTTGCTATCACTTAATCTTGTCCAAGAAAAATGGATTAAAGCCTTGTCCAAAGGATGTCAGCACATACTCAGCACACCATGGTTTCTCAGAATCAGGTCCCTACATTTTTGCCAAGTTGATGGATATTTTAATCAAGGAGATTTACACTGAAGAGAGCAGCTGAGTATAAAACACTCTCATTTGTGCAGTAAACAGACCCCCAGGAGGGTGCATGTGTTTAAAAATTAGAGTACTAAGCAGATCCCATAAGCAGCAAGTAAATGGAAAATGTTAAGATCTGCAACATCAACGTTGTTATGAGGTGAGCTAACATTTTGTTGTCTGCTCATCCCCTACATTGTCTCAGATTTTTGGTTGGCTCCATTTCCCACTCTGAGCTATGTTTCTAGTCCAGCTGTAAGACATCCTAAACATCTTAAATGACATGCTAACCAGCTAACAGCAGGCTACACATCAACCTCTTTCTTGGACAGTGACATCAAATTCCCCAGGAGACTTCCCAAATGCAAAAAGACTGCTGGATGCCAAATAGCAAACCTGAAATTGTATCTCACTGTGAGATACAACAGGTTTCTACCTCCAATGATCATTCGGTGGTCACAGGCATCCTGTCTTTTCCTGCCTGGAAGGGTGAATATAGTATCCACAGTTTCCCTGCTGCAAGGGAGAAGGTCCAAGGTTCCATGCTTTCAGCTAGTGGGGGTTATAGCACTTGAGAAGCATAGTGTGGAAAATAGAAAAGACATAAAAGAAAACTATGAGCCAGTTGTTTATATAAGCAATTGCTGAAGTCACTGTGATGTTCTTTGTATGCATTTCTAATGCACTCATTACCATAATAGCATGAAAACAATTCCTTTTCTTCCTCTATTTTTACTGTTATAGTTATAATTTATTTTAAAAAGGAGTTATATCAGCCTATTTCATGTAAGATATTATCCCTGCTTACAAATGTTACCTATTTGGGCAAGTGAAGTTTGTAATTTAGAAAAGTTTGATCTTCAGGGGATCATAATTCCACCCACAACATTGCTACATACAGACAACACAGCAGTCATTTCTACAAAGAGAAACTCTACCCTGTGGCAGATCAACACAAAATGAGTTGACTGAAATCCCCAAGTAAACACTGTCTGAGGTTTCCACCAAATTGAACATTTGGAACCAGTAACCACGCATCCATATAGCACCTTTCCTACACAAAGAAGCTTGTGCAGGGAAGGGCTTTTCCATCCAAGATGGGATACATGTGTCAGTGAAAAGGGAAGAATATGTTTTACCTGAACAATATGCCTAGACTAGGGAAAGGATTCCAGTACAGTCAGGAACACCTTTCCCACTGCTACCTAAGGAAATCAAGTCTAGATTAAGACATGATAAGACTTCTAACATGAAGTAGTTCAATACTGATCATTAAAATACATTCAAGAGAGACAAAGTGGTAAGACATTTTGAGTGTGATTCCTTATGAGGAATTGATTCCTTATGAGTCTCTCCTCTGTTCATTCTACTCAATATTTTCATTATTATCCTAGGAGTCATTAATAACTTCAAATTGTAGAGCTGAAACACAGTTAATGACCAGCTATCGGGGTGGCAAAAGTTGTGAGAGATAAGACCAGACTTTGAAACGATTTGGCAATGTAGTTGTGCAAAATCAACAAGATGAATTCATCCCATCTTCGCCTCAAATGCAATGTGAAGGCATTATTCCTGGCAAGCTATTACAGAGCAAATCAATGGGTATAACAGTCAGCTAGACAGTTGTGTGCCAGTGAGAGAGTTTATAGGGGTTACAAAACTGGTATGAATGTGGCAATCTAGCAGAAAGAAGGCAAGTTTAATTTTGGGAACATAAACGGAGCATGGAATAAGATGGAGGTGTTTCTTCAGTTATACAGAATGCTGGCAAAGTGTTACTTGGAGAACCATGTCCAGGATTCTAAGCCAGAAAAAAATACAAGGAAATCCAAGCAATAAGTGGTTTGGAAAAGGAGACCTATAGGGAAAAAAATACACAGATAGATCAGAAAGGACTGGTATTGTTCAGTATGGAAAATGAAAAGACTATGAAAGGAACTGAAATATTCTGTCATCAAAAAGTTGTTACAAATTGCTCTTTCCAACTTTGCAATACTTAGGGCTTCTTAGTGACGAGAGTAGTGAGAAGGCAGTATGGTCACCACAGGAGATATCATTTCAGAAGGATCAGATTATATTGATATTAGTAACAGCAATATTAGAACGGACACCTGGGCACTCTGACATCTCCCCTGATGACTGCCCCAGTTGTTCTGGGTCCATTAGCATTCCCCAAATTGTTCCCAAGTGGGGTCTGGCATTTCACATGGGCCAAGGAACACTCTCAACAGACAGGTTCAGTGGGAGCATCCTCTGTGGCAAGGCAGGAAAGCTTCAAAGTGTGTTTCTGTAGACCATTTGTCCCAGGGCCAGAGAATTGGACAAGGAAAAATAGTTTCAAACTAAAAAGGGAGATTTAGACTGGATACAAGGAGAAAGATTTTTACAGTAAGAGTAGCGAAGCACTGGAATGGGTTGCCCAGAAGTGGTGGATGCCCTCTCCCTGGAGACACTCAAGGCCAGGCTGGACGGGGCTCTGAGCAACCTGATCTAGCTGTAGGTGTCCCTGTCCATTGCAGGGCAAGTTGGACTAGGTGACCTGAAAGCATGTTTTCTAACTCAGATGATTCTATGAACTGCCAGAGGCACATTTAACTTATTAGTACTGTAGTTTACCAGTAGAAGTCTGTCCAAAGATAACCCTACACACTTAGGAAATGCTGCAAGACCTTACCTAATCCTACATGCCTGAAGTTCTGAGTTACATCTAGTAATGACCTTTTTGGGACATGGAGAAAAAATTCAGCTATGGTACAATCCTAATTAAATCTATTCTCCAGAATCCGTATAAAAAGTCAGTGAGACAGACTGTCAAAGAAACACACATAAAAAAAGGGGAAAAAAAACTTTTTGTCTCTTCCCTGGATGGTTTGTCTTGTAGATAACTCAACAGAAATAGAAAAAGTAGCCTAATATAAATCAAGCCAACATCTCAGCTGGAGATAAACAACTTTCATCAACTTGAAGATGCAGAACTCAATTTATAGTTATATGGCATCACAGGAATAGGCATTAGCAAACATTGCAAATATATTGCCCTTCCATCACTCAGGAACTCGGAGGGGGCCAGAGGCTCCATGCTGCAGCCTCCTTGCACCAGCTGTAGTCCTAACATCATCACACTTTGCAGACACAGAAAATGTCTATAACACAGTCACTGCGTCGTGATGGATGGCAGCTTAGCTTCAGTAACAAGGAGCTCAGCGTGGGCTGCAGCACCTCCCAGAATTGTTGGTTTGCATAGTCTGCGTAAGTGCAGTGTTGCCCAGGCTGGATCCTTGATGTTGAGCAAGGTGGTTAATTTCATCCTCGCTCAGAGAGGTCTCCGCTGTGCCTCTGGGGTGGACCTGGCTGAAGGTGGCTAACTGTGTAGCTGGAAAACAGTTTCTCTGATTCCTACAGGGCTTTTGTTGATGAAGGTTCAGCAGCAAGAGACTCCTTTCGGATACACATTGAGAAATACTTTAGTACTCAGTCAAAATACCTCACCAGCACCACCCTTTCCACACACAGATAAGTTCTTCACTTCTTTCTGCACATCCTGGGGAAGGAGATGAATGAATGAGATGTAGACCTTCAGGTGTCAGGAAGGCATCCCTGGGTTACCCAGAAAGAGGAGGATGGGGTTATTAACCATCCATAACAATGGGCAGAAAAATCTTCAGCATGCTGTAAGAAAAGAAGCAAAGATTTTTGCAGCAAAGGCACAACAAAAGGAGAAATCTTGTGAAAAGTGAATTTTTTTCTGCTTGTTAACCTCCCTCCCCTGCCCCTTGCCATTTTTAGGTTCAGTTCAAGCATGTTCTACTAAGATAACTACTTTGAATAAAAAGAATGGGTGTGAAGTGAAGTGAAATCTAGTGAAGGCACTAGATTTAGCAGGAATAAAAAGTCAGGTGAAGAAGATTCCCCCAAATTCATAGAATCATATCATAGAATGGCCTAGGACAATGATCATCTAGTTTCAACCCCCCTGCTATGTGCAGGGTCGCCAACCGCCAGACCAGGCTGCCCAGAGCCACATCCAACCTGGCCTTGAATGCCTCCAGGTATGGGGCATCCACAACCTCCTTGGGCAACTTGTTCCAGTGCATCACCACCCTTTGTGTGAAAAACTTCCTCCTGATACCTAACCTAAACCTCCCCTGTCTCAGTTTAAAACTGTTCCCCCTTGTCCTATCAAAATTCCTGGAATCTAGCAGGAGAGCAATAGAGGTGGTTCAGTAAAATGCATTTTCTGAATCCAGGATAAAATTTAAAAATAAAGAGGAGAGAATTTCAGGTACCCATGGCAAGGATGCTTTAGAATAAATCCAGATATTCAAACCAGCTTCTGAACAGGAATATGACTTTGAGGAATGCTCAAAGAACCTTGCCCATTGGCAAGCCTCAGTCTATTTCCTTATTCTTTCACACCATTTGGTCTCTGTCACTTGGGACAGAGATGGTGGGTATGTAATTTTTTCCTACTCTTCCTGAGTGGTCTGCTGCATGGCTTGAAATCGGTGCTTATTTAGCAAGTATGGGAATAAACTGACCCCCTCAGCCCTGTAATATAGGAGGAACATGCAGTAAGCCACAGGATGGTGTCACCTCTGAGTCATCAAATCCAGACCCCTGCTATCTCCAGCAATCACACCACATAAACCCATTCATAAATCTATCTTGTTCCAACTTTAAAACGCTATGGATGTTTGCCCAATTTCTAAGCAAGGTTAGTTATCTCCAGAAGGATGCAAAATTTCTCCAAAAATCCCATCTTAGCTTTAGCACATTTGGTTTTCAGGCATGGAGACCCTTGATCCGAGCTGTTCACTCTGCACAGCACTAACCTCAGCTCCACTACACTATCACAGTATTTCTAACCTCATCCAAACTTTGCTCTGCCAGTCTGAGCAAGACGACCTCTTTCCAATCAGCCCAAAGATGACAGAAACCCTCTGACCCTCTGAGCAACCCTCCTCTGCACCCACAGCTGCTGGAGTTCACCACTTGTGTTGCTTCTTTTCCAAATGGGCTGACCAGAGTTGCCATCAGTTTCCCACAGAGTCCGTAAGGGCTGCTTGAACAGCGGGGTTAACACTTGTTTATCTACAGAACAAATATCTAACCTGGAAGGTTTTAGTTTTTTTTTGTTGTTGTTGTTTTTTCCCCCTCACAGCACCTGATAGAATGTAACTGACCATCACACATTTCTTCTTCCCTTTCCTAAGATAAATCTCTAGCTTGTAACAGCAAATACTACCAGTCCCTATTAAACTTCCTCCCACTTCTGTAATTCCAAACTGGAAGTTGGGCCAAGCTCTCTAATTTGATGTTCTCATTTGCAGTGATGGTACTTTTAGGCTTTTCATTAACAGCAGCTTTCTTTACCACACAGTTTCATTTATCTGATGAATTCATGGACAAAGCACTAAACACTCAGACTTAGTCATATGTGATATATTTTTAAATCCAAGATACAATACTGCATTTTCATGTTTAAGAACAGATATCTTGGACTGCTACAGTACAATCCATCTTACCTTAAACTGTCTTATTCTATTTTTTCCTTGCCCATACAGCTGATTATTTTAATAAATATCTTGCTTTCTGATACATGCAGAGTTTGTGAGTGACAGCAGCATGTAAACCTTCACTTTGAAAAAACAGACAAGTTCAGTAACTTCCCAAACCTTTCTACTCTACATCGATTGGGGGATATTTTTAGCCTGTATATTGAGCTGTTCAGTAGCAACAGAGTTACTGTTTTATTGGGGTTATATTTATAAATGTAGGACCAAGCATAGCCTTTGTAATAAGCAAGCTGCTATCTGAATAAAAAATGAGTTAGAGCTTGCTTACGGTCTGAGCTGTGCCTTTATGCCCAAGGTTAGGCACCTAGACCCATATTTAGATCCCTAAATAAGTGTGGCCTGAAGCACTGTATAATTTCATCTGCTGTCTATTCCACTGCAAGTCCAAGTTATTAGGTTTTCCGTCCTTTCCCTTGGCAGAAGATTTCATTTTGACGAGAGCTGAAGATTGCCAGGGCTGTCATGCTCTGGGGCTCCTTAGAAAACATTCTGTGGCTCTTTACCTTTCATTCCCATCTGGAGACAGGGTAAGTAAGAGGGAGGTGGCATGACATCGTGCCATGACGACGGGCAGCTCCTCGCTGCTTTGGGGCTGGATGACTCATGGCCACAGAGCAGAGAAAGGCTAAAGCATGTGACCCTCAGAATTAAACCTCTGCTGGCAGACCCAAACTGGTTCAGGATGAGAAGCAACAAAGCAGCCTTTCTAGCTGTAGGTGTCCCCGTTCATTGCAGGGGAGTTGGACCATATGACCTTGAAGGTCTTTTCCGACTGAAGTGATTGTATGATTCAGAGTGCTTGCTCACAGCTCTCCATTCTTTATTGTCATAGAGGTTTGCTCAGTTTCTTTGGATTAGTCTCTGGTTAGTGTTTAACAGTTGCAATGCGGTAGGCCTTGAGGGCTGCATGTTATAGACCACTTCCTTGCCATGTCTCCACAAAAAAAACTTCTGATGGAACCTTTCTCAAGCAGGATTCCCAACATGAAGAACTTGTCCTGTAAGGGTAGCCTCCAGCCAAATGACAAGCTTGCCTTCTGAGCTAATGAGTGATCTCTGAGCTAATGAGTGAAATTGGTTCCACGAGTCTCTTGTGCTAATTTGCTCCTTCTCTCTTGAGCAGCATTTTGACACTGAGCTCAGCCAGAGCCGGGTGGGTGCTGGGAACAGCAACACATTCCTTCTGCTCCTAGTTACAAGGTGCCCCAAATCTGATGCTCAAAAATATCACTGTGAGGTGCTTTGGGCTTCACTCTAAAGGGAAAGAAGTGAAGCGTAGGAGCGCACAGAAAGTAAAAGTGGCAGCAGAAATCACTGGGTGGCATTTGGCAGCAAGCTAAATGTCAACTATTTTGTGCGTCACTAAAGGAGTGTCCAGAGCCCAGGGAGTCAGAAGAAAAAGCAGTGTAAGCAGCAGGACAGGGGAGAGTCTGTAAGAGATGCAGTGAAATCCTGGAAGATTGATGCTCTTCATTACAAAGAAACAACTGCCTCTCAGTGACAACTCTCCAAGATTACTTTTAGCCTCGGCTGTTCTTGTGAGATGAAGCTGCCCTCCTGCATTGCCAACCAGAAAGCCAGCAGGAATTCCCCTCCAGTGCACTGGAATAAAATCAGTCAAATGGTTTCCGAGATACTGCAAACAACACATTTGATGCAAAGTGGCGACAGCCCATGCAAGCAGTGAGGGCTGCCCTCAACCACTCATTAATTCAGTGGAGCCGCGGGAACTGGAAAAGCCCGAAGACCCACAGGAGATCTGCATGAGCCATATGGAGGGCAGAAGGAGACAAGAGGCGAGAAAGCCTGACATGCCATTTTGCATTATGGTTGTCCTGCACAAGCTGTGCTGAGCACATCACATTTCAGTCACAGCATTAAAAAAGAACAAAGGTGAGAAGAGTTAGGGGAAGGCTGTATTTCCCAGCAAAAAGAGAAAAAAAAAAGTCACAAGAATTAGAAGCTGGCAAAAATCCCCTCTGCAGTGCGATCGGAGGGATTTTTGAGTATCTAACATGACCAGATTGTGACAATATATTATCAGCCACGGTCAGTGTTCTCAGGCCCATACTGCTCAGAGCTGATCTCACTTCTGTGAGCTGCTTTCAACAGTGGAGCCTTGGGAGGAGCAGCACACTCTGCACAGAAGGACTATTAGCTTTCTACTGTTTTTACTGATATTTCCTCTTTATTCTTCAATTACAAAATAAATAGTATTATGAATATTTTAACTAAATATACCTTTGAAAAAGAGGAGAATACACACACAGACATACATATATAACATTCACATTGAGTTTTTCAGTCTTGTATATTGGTCTATAATATAGCTGACTATTAAACTAAAACTCAGTATATTGAACAGAATTAATTCCATCTCCATGTCAAAGTTAGTTAGCCTGCAAATTTAGTTACAGAAGCACTATGGGCTTATATGAGCAGCAAAAAATGAACAAAACAATAACATGCTGGAAAGCTCAAAATTTCTCCAGCAAAAGCGTGATGTAGACACCTGTAAGGACTTCCTCATTTTGCCCATCTTGTGTACCAAATCTTGTTATGCTTTATTCAGACCGAATTTGTGTTTGTGTATCAAATAACATGAACACCAAGAGATTAGAACATTAACTGTCTTGCTTTCAAATCAGAGCAGATGCACCACTACTGTCTCTAAGAAATTAATTACATGCATCTCATACTTTGTTGTTTCTCTTCCCACTTCCCCACTGCCCATGATGCTAAGCAAGAACATAAGTTCACTCGTGTTCTTGTGAAGCACCAGCACAAGAGACCTTGATCTCAACTACTGCAGTGCAAATAGATACACTGGTATGTTCTCCATTGGCTTCTCCATTTGATGCTTTGCATAAATGTGTGTAAAAGAAAGACATGTCACTTATATATGTTACAGTACACAGATCTACGAAAACCACACAGACGACTGGGCAGGGCTTGAGGATTCACTGTTGCAGGAGGTGGGCAGGGAAGAAAGACCCAGCTCAGAACTGAGCCCAGTATTAACTCAGCAAAGAATGTGAAATCACATAGCCACGCGTCACCTTCCAGAAGAGGTGAGGACATCAGAATAATAAAGATGCATCAGGAGCTTATCACAAATATTAATGTAGCATTGCAGCAATACCAGGGATTTCATGACAAGCAAAGTGTACCAAACAGCCAGCAGCCTCTGAGGAGGGGTTTGTCAAGCAAATTAAACCACAGCAGCACAAACTTTAGAGGAGGGATACAGCACCTCTCTCTCTGAGGTGTAAGTTAACAGATTGGGCAGGATAAGCCTGTGTATTGCAATTTGATGTGTATGTTAGAAACCCATGGAATTTACCATAACAGTGCCTTGTCTAGTGCCCACTGAAAAGTCAGGCTTTGAATCCAGAACACCAAGACAGGAACGTCAGCCTCAGGAAGTGTTTGGCTTGCAATCATTTTTATTCAATGTTTTCCATGTGGAAGTGTGATGCAGATTCGTGTAAGAGAAGGAATAGAGAAATTAAATAGTATTTCTGAACTATTCTAGAGATTGACCTCTTCTTAACTCCACTCTCCCCCTCTAGGTAAATTTAATTCTTTCTCCCAAGTAAGACATTCCGTTCTGACAGTAACCAAATAGCTTCGCCTAAATAACCTAAAAAAAAGTCTAAATATTTTAATATTTTATTTATTTATTTATTTATTTATTTTTAAGAAGATTCCTTTAGAACAATCAGAAATGTTGTCAAACCTAGAAATTCACTGGCGTGTTAAAGAGATCCCAGTCCAAGAAGCAGGTTCTATGGAAAGACACAGGTATCCTGGAACTAGGTTTTCTTTATGGTTTATGGCACAGCATAGCAGGCATCTTACAAAATAAGCTGGAAAGACATAAACATTTTTTAATGGAATTTTTGATGGAAAGTTTTAAAGCTGCCTGTAGCTCACCCATAAGCCTGGGTTTTATATATATGCAAAATTTAGCTCAAGCGATTTTAATGCCTGGTTTACCTGTTTCATCTACGGAGTGTCAGAAAATACCTTATTTTGAATCTACCATCAATGATCTATAAGAGTGAAAAACTGCTGTTCAGCTGCCCTAAGATAATGTGCTACTAACTGGGCATCTATAAGCCACTGCCGTACCTGGTTACTTACCAGTAGCAAAATCACCTGAGCAGAGGCAACTATGCTTAGTAGTAAATTTCTGTCCTCTTGTACAATTTCAACAACAGTGCAACCAGTTTTTCATTACCTCCTTACAATTGGAAAGGGACACTTACTAGTTTGGCAAACGTATTCTAGAGACTTCGAAGAACTAACAACTACTGGAACAGGCTGCCCGGGGAGGTGGTATCTCAGGCAATGGCTGATTGGTCACAGCCACATTCATAAGAGACTCATTAGAAAGTAAGTGTAGATTTCCTTACATGACTTAACTCCAGCATTCGTAAGTCATGTAGGCACTTTTCTTAGACCATGGGTGGGATTAATGTATCTCACTTAAGTCTCAAAAATTTAGCTGTCAGACTTTCAGCTGGCTATTCTGCCTGCTTTTATAGGAAGGAGGGAGAAGCAGGCACATCCAGAGAGAAATTCGTCTTATCTGGAGGTAGGTAGCAGAAATAGGTCAGAGAGATTGCATGTGTGGGTTGCTCTTCAGCAACACAGTGAAAGCCTAGAGTGATCAGTGGGGAATTAGACAACTAAGCCTTAAATATCTATACCTTGATGGAAATAAATGAACAGAGTACTTCTCGGCTGATGATAAATAGCCACTACAATGAAAGTTGTGCTTGTGGTCGTAGTTTCATGACTTAGCTTGTAAAACATGCCCTGCACCAGAGCCCCATCTCCCCAGATGCTCCTCAGAGTGTTATGGTGTGTAAGTAGGTCAACGCTCCTGTTAATGTTATACCACTCCAGTGATAAACCTTTTGTTTCTGCAAATACAATGTCCAAGTGCTACTTCTCCTGCATCTGTTCAGCCGTGATAGCGTGAGCATGACTTGCAGTGTAATATTTGTCCTTTTTAAATAGATCCATTAATTTATTCCCAGTGCAGAAGCCCTTTGTACAGATTCACTGCTGGAAGAAAATAATAGTTGTGTAGAGGACAAATGCTTCTAAAAGGGCAGCTTGTGTTCATCCACACATTGCCCACAATACCTGTAACTCCTTTTCTATTTCATAATATAAGAATGGATATTACCTTGTACAAAATAAATGCAAACTGCAAGGATTTAAGGGAATTTTTAGTGTAGTTTTCATAGTATTTTTTCAGACTAGATTATGTTTTTGTGTTTTGTAACTTAATTAAAGCAGGAGAGTGAGACAAACAATCTAAAGTCTTGAAGAATCAACATATAAGAGACAAATCATGTTAAGCCGGTGTCTGCATCTAAGTGCTCCACATGTTTGGATACAGTGATCCCAGTTATGGCTTTGTCTTTATTTCCTACTCTGACTTGAAAACAATAGTAAATATATATATATATATATATATGTATATATATATATATACACACACACACATTTAGCAAAGTAATAGAATTGCATTAATGGTGCTCTACTCAATCATTTTCATGATAAGAAATGTACTTTAATAAGCAGCAATATGTAGCCCATCCACAAAGGAAAACTTGATACTGTAGCTACCAGTCTTCTGTCTTATTTTCACCTTGTTGTATCTTAGGATAAAGTTTCTTCTTTGCAAAGTAAAATCTTCTGGAGAAGAGATCTGTTATGTGATCACAATTCGGAAGTTTTTACAAAGATCTTGGCTGGGGTTAAAAGAGACTCACATTTATAGAAATATGTGAAGAAAGTACAGACGTATTTGTTTTAGTGGGCTCAGTGTAGGATGCTAAAATAGTTTAAGTCCAATGCATTTGCAGATATGTCTCCTCTGTGGATTAAAATGTTTTATATTTCAGTTTCTTTGTTTAAACATTGTATACTTCGTGAGTGTAACCAAAAAGCATAGCCATAGCCAGTGAATGCTTGTATAGCAGTTGGAATATAGCAGCTGACAAATAGTTGACTGATAGTACTTTAAAATCATATTAAATATATTATTAAACGTTCCTTAGGTCACTACTGACCAGCATTGTAGATTTCTAAACTGTTCTTCCCTTCCCTTCCTTTCCCTTCCTTTCCCTTCCTTTCCCTTCCCTTCTTTTCTTTTCTTTTCTTTTCTTTTCTTTTCTTTTCTTTTCTTTTCTTTTCTTTTCTTTTCTTTTCTTTTCTTTTCTTTTCTTTTCTTTCCTTTCCTTTCCTTTCCTTTTCTTTCCTTTTCTTTTCCTTTTCTTTTCCTTTTCTTTTCCTTTTCTTTTCCTTTTCTTTTCCTTTTCTTTTCTTTTCCTTTTCAGACAGCCTCTTTCTCTTATGTTACGTGAAGTGTGGGCATATCGCATACATAAAGACTGTGCACAGCAGCTACCACTAACTCCCTACTGTGTGTCACTACACGTTTATAGATTTAACTCAACCAATAACATTTCTCCCTCAGGTTGCTGGTTTTTAAACTCATATTCAGAAAATCCATGTTGGCCCAGTAAAATCTGGTGACCTTAGCTAACTTGGCTGCCTAAGCACCTTTAACGGAGAATTTGAAGCTAGATGTGACTTTTCCTTTGCTTTTAAATTGTAAATCTTATCTCAGTTGCTTAATTTAAAATACAAAGAAAATATTAACATTTTGCTGTCTGATGAGATCAGGGACAGTATCAGTAGAATTTAAGATTTGAATTTTTTCTAGACTTTTTTGAGAATATGGATATAGATCCAAGCACAGTAGATGATGCTTTACATCATACGAGACATCAGCTGTGTGATACATTAACAACTGGATATGATTTGGGTTTTAGTGATATTTTTATATTTTGAAGGATATATAGTGACAGCACATATATGGAGGGGGATCCAATGTTCACTTGACCATTATACACCAAGTAAGTGCTCCTCACAGAAATACAATTGGGTGAATTATTATTCTCTAATAAAGATTTACTTAGACCTAAGTATTTTTTCTCATATGTTGCTCTTTTAAAAATTGAAGAGTCTGAAATTGATGAAAAGATTTATAGCGTACAAGGCAAATGTGGTTTTTGTACTGTTACATTTATTGTGTCTGTCGCACATACAAGAAAAGCAAGATCTGAAAGATTATCTTGGTATATATAAATAACACAACCAGTTTTGAAGTTCATGACTGCAGTGGTTTTCAAGCCTGTGAAATTCAGAATAAATACCAAAGTGCCCAGACATCCCACAGACCTAGAGAATCAACAGTACTTTTTTCAAACAACTTTTATGCATTCAGGTCGTGCAAAGATACCTCCACAGGGCAGGACTGGGACTGTGTATCAACAGCCAGAGCAGGGGAATTTAGGCAGACCCTGAACAAACCTATAATTACAGGCAAGCTGTATCTTTGACCTCTCTGTTTCACTCTGTGTATTTCAAGCTCCTGGATGTCAGAGCAGAAGCCCAGGACCTCTGGCCAGCCAAGCATAACCTACCACAGATCTCTCCTTGTGTTTCTGACAAGCTGAGTCTCTCCTCCATTCTCCTCAAACTGAGCTAAACCATGGGTTGGATTCCATGCCAACACAGGGAGTTTAAATACTTCACTGAGGACTGTCAATGGCAGTTGTGATTGAACGTGAAAGCCAAAGTGAAGGTTGATACAAAATATTTCAGATCTCTTTTGCACATGGTCTTTAAAAATCATCCAGACCTTCCTTCACCTTCCTAGTCTGATCTCAAATTTGAAGTGACGGATGGTGTTGTTCAGATGACAAATGCAGCAGTGAGCTAAGAAAAAATAATCATTAGATCTATGATAAATAAATGATTTGAATGAAAACACAATATGAATGAAAGAAATAAACAGAAGACAGTCCATCAACCTCAGGGACAACAGTAATGACAATCTTGGTTGTTACTGTTGTTAACTTATGAGAATGCAGTGTGCTTAAACAATACATCATTATTATCTTTCTGTGATACACTTAAGCAAGCCATCATGCAGGAAAGGAATCCATCAGCAAAGAAAAGATGGGAAACAGCAACTAGCAAATCTATCTTCAGTGTTTCAGATCAAACATGATAGAAAACTCATGAGTAGAGCAGAACTGGCTAAATATAGATATGTGTTCTGAAACTCTTGTTGCTCGGATGAGAACTGCTTCAGTTCTCTGACTGAGTGCAACAGTGTATTTTGGATGATGCAGGTGACTGGAGAAATCAAAAAGCACCTTTAGTCTCAACTGGGAATGGACCACACGTTTGTAGAGATCGTGTCACATATCTGTCTCCCTTAGGGAAGGGAGCTTGAGGAACATTTCCCAAGAACAGAAATGGAATTATATTTTTCTATCAGTCATAAAACCTGAGACATAAAGTTAGATTAATAAAATGAAGGACGGATGAGAAATTGAAGGATGAATCAATAATTCACACATGTCTATTACACTGCTGTCAAGTTCTTGCATGAAGAGAGGGCTATATTGGATTTTCAAAGGCAAATGAGCTGTTTGCTGCCCACAGCCATGGCTAACGTTCCCTCTGGCTGGGCTATTGGCCAGGACTGGATACCGAACTCTCTTCTCCATAAAGGAGATCTCCATCACTTCCTTGGAGGAATAACTTCCTCTTTTACCAATGACAGCAAGCCACACTCTTCTATTTTAAAGCAAGTCCCCCTTGTCCTATCACTGCACTCCCTGATAAAGTGCCTACCCCCATCTTTCTTGTCGGCACCCTTCAGGTAATGGAAGTCTACAATGAGATCTCCCCGCAGCCGTCTCTTTTCCAAGCTGAACAACCCCAACTCATTTAGCCTGTCTTCACAGGAGAGGTGCTCCAGACCTCTGATCCATGGCCCTCCTCTGGACCAAAGGCACTTGTAATGCTTTCTAGTTCCATCATCCTATAAAAACAGCAGTCATATTTTGAGTAGCAATAGGAGTAGTACTAAAAATGGAGACATCTAATGTGGCACACCAGTGCACGCATGCTGAGCCCTGGACAATATATGTGTTAGAGTTAGAGTAGGTGGAAGGAGGGACAAGCTGTACAAACTCTCAGACAGCCAGATTCTGTTTAGGTTTCTGGAAAGAGTCAGATGGGTGTCTGCACAGTCTCTGCCATATCGATGAAGGACACCTGCTCTGATAAGGTCTTTTAGCAGCCACTTCAATAGCTTTGCTATTCGGCTGATGCTGTGTGCCAGCCTTACAGTAAACAACAAGTTGCCTCTTAACACTCTCCAGTGGACTGAAAACTGTAAGACATTCACAAAGAGCTAAAGAAGAGGGTGAGAAATTCAGCTCTGATATTGCTAAATTAGGATCCTCCAAAAGTTGTTAGTGTAATCAGTCCAGACTTTCATTTATGGGGGAAAAAAAAAATGTGCAGGTGTACATTTTCCATGATTTCTACTAATGTTCTGCAAGTGTCAAATAATGATCGCACTGGAAGGCAAATTATGTCCTCTGTAACACTTCAGTTACTTCAGTGGACAAAACCATAACAAAATAGCATTTGTTTTTGACTGGGGCTTGAAGAAGAAGAGTTTTTAGCTGATGAAATGGGATTTAAAATTTGTTTCAGAGCTTCAGTCTTACAGATTCCTCACAGTGTATGGGAAAAATCTACTTCTCTTATAGCCATTTCTTCATGAAGAACTTGATTCCAGTTTTGTAGCTATCCCATATATCTATAGATAGGAGTCACTTGGAATTCGTGCTCTGCAACACACATCTGTTATTTTAATGGCCTACTTTTCAGGTGCAAACCTGAAGCTGAATTTTCTGGTAATAGGCTTAGTTTTCCCAAATGGTATTATGATAGATAGAATTTTTTATAGATTTAACAATACCTTTCTGAGTACAGTCAAGCAAATTTACATTTTCACTTATAGAAAGATTCGCTGAAGAACCACAGTAAGTGGAGATCTTGATGTACTGAACTTATCACTGAAATACAATAAGCCAATTAAATTATGCTCCAGAATTGACCAAATGTAGCACTGAAACTGACATGTTTAGATGAACTAATTAATTATAATATCATGATATTAATACATAAGGTGATATATTAGTATACTCCCTAACCTTCAGCAAAACAGTCTGCCAGGATATATTTGCTCACTGAATGGTGTACTTAAAGTAGCTTTTTATAAAGAAGATAAAATATGACAAAATTACACAGCTTACATGACAGAACTGTGTTTCACAATGCTGTTCTTCAACACAATTCTGTTCAATTCTGAATTGGTGTCAGAACCAGAAAGCCCAGGTAGTGCTTTTGACTCCACAACTGCACTTGATAGGAAGTTGCCATCTTACTTCTCTCTGATGTTTTTTTGTGAGTTGCCACGTTTCCCCAGTCTTAATGAAAGGCTGCCAGTCTTACCCCAAGAATACATCCCTCTTGATCTCCACAAATGCAATTGCTCTTTATTCTGAGATGTTAGCAAGAACTACATTGTTTTTTGTAGAACAGAAAAACATTTTAAAGAGAAATGGGGGGTTCATGAAACTAGGCTTAACCCATAGCTGTATACGTTTAATATTGTTATCCAGGCAAAAATCTGTTCAATCAGCATTCTGTCTGGGCAGTAGCTTCTAGAGCTGCGTACTAAGAAAAGCAGTAAAATGTATTCCAA
This sequence comes from Alectoris magna, assembly GCA_030625065.1. Lineage (NCBI taxonomy): Eukaryota > Metazoa > Chordata > Aves > Galliformes > Phasianidae > Alectoris > Alectoris magna. The sequence continues at coordinate 79,793,698 of CM060562.1, read as the reverse complement.
CACTGAATCTTTTAAAATTGCCTTTCTGGCCAGTGAGGTAATACTATACTGTCATGTTGTATTATTCCTTGGCTTTAAAAAGAGAGAAAGAAGTCAGAAGTAATCCCCAGGCTGCAGGTGACTTTTTCAACTGGCACCTGTACTAAATTCTTCCCAAATCTCTTACCAGATGTGCAAAGGTAAGCAAAGTCCCAGGAGAGAACATTTGTAAGAGTTCATTTGTTAATTCATAAGAAGTATTCTCCAGGAAAAATAAATAAATAAATAGATAGATAATTTTGTGCAATATATTTTACAATTCTTTGGACTGCATTTTTCACATCTTAGAAGGCTGCAAATTCAGTGTTACTATGCAATGTACTACAAGTTTCTGTTGGTTAATTCCAAACACTTAGCGCCCATGAAGTTAGAACTAAATTCTGCAGTCTTTGTTCTTAAAGGGGACTTGCATTTGCCACTGTCTAAAATTATTTCCCACTCATACCCACAAGTGTATTTACCATCGTGTTTCCTTTTTCTATCACAAAGACACTAATTCAGGGCAGGGTGTGCAGCTGAGCTAGCCACTCCATGGAATATTGGTGAGTGCTGACATTTTAAAGTGTCAGAGCAAAAGCAGTTCCTTGACAACTGCTCATGAAACTCAACACTTTGTTCTCAGTGCTACAGTTCAGGAACACTTCAGCTATTTTAATCCCTGTGTGTCAGGGTTGCTTTGGCAGCAGCTCGTTCTGCTTGGATCTCCCCAGCATACCTGCTATAATTGTTCCTGAGTGTATCTTGCAGTCCACTCCTTGATCTCCACTGTCCCTGAGGCAGTTCTCCTCTTCTTGGCCCAACAAAAGTCTTCTCCCCTCCTGTGCTCAGCAGCCACTTCTTTCAGTCCCTTCTGTGTCCCCATTCAGGCTCTTCCCTTCCTCTTGAGGATCTTCTCCCAGAGCAGATCATGATGTGTGTGTGACTTTGCTAAAGATCTCTGTCCTCTGGGTGTTTCCTCAGAAAATTGAGCTTCTCATAATCTTGTGAAAGTTAATTAATGTTTACAGAGTGCTTTGTCCTTAACTAGCAAAACGCAAGTGCCAAGCACTATGAAACAGGGAGCAATCCTGCCCTGGTGAGGCACAAAGCAACTGTTAGATCTTTTCCAGACATGAAATATCATGCATCTCTTTTAGGTAGTGAATAGAAGTGTTTTTTTGAAAACTCCTGCTTCTCCTATGGGAAACCAAAAACAAGAAACAACCCAAAGGTCTTATCTAGGCTACCAGCACCAAGGCCAGGAAAGGTCTCCATTGAAGAAGAGCTGCTAATTGGAAGTGTTTCCCTTGCAGTGAATTGCCAGGGGGGGAGAGCTTGTTCTTCCTCAGAGCAGACCCAGGCTGTGTGGAGGCATGCTGGACTTGTGTCCAGAAATCTGGGCCTGCAACTCCTGCCTGGAGCATGAGGTTCTGGTTGTGAAATGCTAGGCCTGAGCCTATCTGGGCCATCCTCTACAGCCAGAGGATGCCTGTCTAGACCATCCTCTACAGCCAGAGGAGCTGCCCACAGAGAGCTACCTAGTTAGCTGTCCTCTGCTTACAATTTTTCCCCAGCAGGAAAACCATGTACTCATATAAAAAACAACTCACAGCAGATTTATTTATGTGCTGCCTACCTGTTTCTGCAGGTACCTCACTTCAGCTCCCTGCTCAGTTGCCTCCTAATCCTGCAAGGAACTTCACATCTGCTAAAGCAGCACTGCCATTTCCCCATGCTCCCCTGGAGCTGTTACCAGAATTATTTCAGCCTTATCATCTGCCATCTGCTTGGCATTGGCAGAGGGGAAAACAGCCCCTCACTAGTTCCTTCATTGTGAAGGAAGATTGGTTTCAGCAGCCAGTCCCAGGGGTGGCTGGAGGACTACAAATCTTTATTATGGATAGCTATAGCACTGCAGCCGGCTATAAGGGAATTGTGCTTCCAAAAGGAGTGGGAGATCAGGCTTGATTCTACCTTCCAAGTTTTATATTTATTCCTTTGGAACCTCTGCTCTTGGCAGGCTGGACTTCCTCCATCCCATTCTAAACATCCTCTTTCTCCCCTCAAATTTTGTAGAAACACCTGAAGTAGAATGCGGTTTCCAGCAGACAGCGGGGCAGCCCAGTAGTCAGGGCTGAAGTAATCCCCAGCAGCTCTGTAGATTAACCAAGCAGTATTCAGAGAGCGCAAGAAAAGCCAAATTATGCTGTTGCTGATATGCTCTATCACAAGAGTCCATTGCAATTAAGTCAGAACATTTTCAGCTTTTGTGCTAGCATTTACACAGCTAGCCTGTATCACACCTGCAGCCACTCAGATAACACATTCTAGGAGCTGTGCAATGCCTGGGCAGGCAAGCAGGTGTAAGTGACCTTGTGCTCTGAAAACTCCCAGCCACACTACTCTGTTCAAAGTGGTAGTGTTTTGTAGGAAGCAGCGAGAAGCTGTGGACAAACCCACAACAGCCACCAAGCATCAAAGGCTTTTTCCTTGGGAAGGCAGCACTAGTGGTGGCAGCTGTGTTTGCTCAAATGCTTGGAGAAAGCTGGCACTAGTTTTGGACAGAAGCCCAGAGAGAATCATTTTAATGAGTTGTAACTCGAAATACTTCTGATCTGTGAATGAAAGAACATCATTTACAGGGAGTAATTGTTGCTGTTGCTTTCTTTTTTCCCCCCCCTCTCCAAGAGAGGTGTTTGTTACACTAGAATCTGCCAAAACCCCACAACCTTCCAACCTCTGCAGCTCTGTGTCCTCATTATCTGAGGGAGATTTGCTGAAGTACCTCCTAATGAACTGAAGCATGTCAGCCTAAGGTTCTCTCAAAAATTGCACTCAATCATCTCTGCCATTCTTTCAGTTTTAAACTTGGCTCTTAGCCTGGAGTCTTCTTCCTTCTTCCTCTCACATTTTCTGAACTCTCAGTTCAACAGATTTAAGAAAACGTTATGCTCTGAAGCAAAAGCTACTGGGTGAAAATCATCTTTGGGTTCATCATATAGCCAGCTATACACAGAGCTGTCAGCCACAACACAAGGGCTTGTACGTTCCCTCTTATTGCATGAATTCGGTCATGTGGTCTTGAAGCTTGGCAAGACTGATTTTCTGTAAACATTTGTGGCACTGATACTCACAGCTGGAGGTTGTCAGCTCAGGGCTACAGCCTGGTATCAACTGCAGGTCTTGAAGGGACTGGCCTCATGAGCTGGGTAAGCCATCCCTTTCTGTTCTTCATGTTCCAACCCAAAACCATATGCTCTGAAAGGAGCATAGAAGAAAAACATTTATTTTTCTTCACTGATTAGGAAAGTTATTTTCCTTAGCATTTGGACAGGACAGGGCCTTTTCTTTGCTTCAAGGAAGAGTATCATGAGCATGATGAGGAGGAGGGAAGAGCCCAGACAACATGTATAGTCCAGTGGCTTCCATAACAAGGATCTGACAGTAGGTATCCCTGTGCTTGATAGAGGATTTCCCTGTGGTGCCTGTGCCAAATATGATCTCAAATGAGAGCTTGGGGAATTCTGATACATGTTTCTCTGAACATGCAACATCTGTATTTCTACAGTCACTGCCACAACACGTAAGTTGACTGTGATGTCAGCATCCATAAGATAAATGCAGAGCTATGGACAAACCCAGAGTCCTCCTAATCAAAATTTACCTCTATTCTAAGGATACTTGGATGAAACAAGACTTCTAGCACTGGGCCTGTCTGTGTGCTGTTGGGTGCATGTAAAGTCTCTCTAGACATGAGAAGTACCAACACGCTGCTACAGGAGAATACAAAGAATATGAATTCTTAGTGGATGAAATAACATCACTACATTATCTCTTCTCATTTTCAAACTTCTCAGATATCAGTATCTACTGAAGATTACATTGTACTTGCTATTCCTGCCTTGCTACTCTTTCACAGTAGCATCTCCAAAAAATCCATTTCATGTACATTTTAGCAATTGTTACACAGTGTAGATCATCCTTAATACACATCTGTTCTCTTATTTCTCCACTTTTATTTGTGCTTCCAGGAGAGCTGTATGTATTCAACAACCGGTAGAGCAATACATGACAAAGAAACTATACACAGTGTATAGACCAACACAAAAAATAACACAGATTTATTTTTGCCTCTACCTTTAAACAAGGTTTTGCCTAGAATAGATAAATGTTCGTTTAGCTGCATTGCCAAGAAGATACATTGCATCCAATCTTTCTCTGCTGTACCAAGGAGTGCATTCATTTCTGATTCTAGATGGCAACAATCTTAGTCCTCAATCAGGCTTATTAATTTACTAGTTTCTTTTGTTCACATACAGTATACAACATATAGCACCTTTACCTAGATTTGTCATTTTTCCCTGTATGAGACATACGTACTGCACATTTTTGAGCTCTTAGCAGTTTTAATGACACACATTCTGGTGCAATACAGGGTTACTTACTGATCCAGAGACTTTTCTAATAGCAAACAACTATTTCTTTACCCTACACACACACAGGAAAATAGAATTGAAATAAATGACTGACCAAGTAGATCTACAAACTATTTGGACAAGCAGACAGCTGAAAAGAAAAGTAAACAAAAACAAACAAACAAAAAAAATGTATAAGTTCTTGATCTAGAATGTACTTTTATTTTTAAATGCTGAAACCATTAAGTCATTGGCCACGTTCTATCTGATAGAATGGGATCTGGCAAGGATCTTTACCTTTGAATTTCAGCAGATGCAGACACTGTTTACTTACAATGAAAACTAAGAACCAAAGCTTTGCCTACCTTATGAAGCTTTTGATAAAAGACTTTGGCCTTTGAATAAAAACATTACTTGTGCATACATAAGTTTATGTTTGACTTTCTGCATGCAGAAACCTGAACCTGATGGTGCTCTTCACATACAAAAGGGGTTAACAGTCTGACATGAGATAAAATAAAGCCATATGAATACAAAGACCCAGATAGCTCCTATTTGAAAAAGCAGAGCTGTAGGAATCCTGTTTTTAAGGGTAGTTTTATTCTCAGTTGTTAAAAGTCACTGAGACTAGAGGAGGGCAAATTCATCTGGGAACCATCTCGCTGGTAATCTATACTATAAAGATGAAAAACAGTGTGATTTGCATTCAGATTCAATCCCCATTGAACAGCTAGACATATTCTTTGGTCTTTGCTACAGGAATCTTATGGACATCTAATGCAGATCTGACCTCAATTAGTTTATTATCCTTTTCAGTGAAGCATGGCCCGTGTTCAACTGTGCTAGCTGTACAGTGCCCTATTTGAGACTCTTTGCTATACGTTACCATGGAACATAATCCATAACTAGGCATGTGTAACTAATGTCCCGCCTGATGATGATGCAAAGATTTTGTGTCAGATATAAAGAAGGGTTTTCCTTCATCACCTGAGACATCTCTGGTAACAAACGGTGATACTGATATCCTGACCCCTTTTTTTCAGGCTTATATATACTTTATGGCTTATTGGGAATTACTTCTTAGAGAACTTTTAAATGTTGGCAGGCAGCCACTCCTCTTCTCATATTGGGAAAAAAAATAAAAAATAAAAAAGGCCACTCTCTTTCTTCCTGCGGAAGGGGAAAATTCTTTTACTCTGTCTGAAACTATGCTCCCTCTCTTCCCCCTCTCACACTGATGTCTCTAAAAGCGACTAACTTTAGCATCCATATAACACTGTCCACAGAGAACTCACAAATTCTGAATAAAGCCACTAATGTGGGGAAAGCAGGACGCGTTTTAGGTCAAATGTTCTTTTGTTTTACGGTAAAGCAGATTTGATTGATAACACATCATCTTTGGTCACTGAAAGTGAAGTGCACCTCGAGGAGGGGTTAAAGAAAAATGAAACAGAAACACTGATTTCAACTGCAAGGTACTCAGCTCCATGAACTGAGCAGGCATGGAATGAGCAGCAACAGCCTCCATCCTACAACACCACCTCAAACTACAGAACCTGATGAGATAGTAAGCAAAGCCGCTGTGCACCAAGAAGGATTTGACTCTCAGGACTTCTCTGGCACCAAAAATGTGTAAAGACACTAAAAGTAACTGTCAAAATAAAAGAGATCTATGAGAGCATTTCATAACATGCATAAGCATATCATCTACTTTCAGATCCTAAGTAATTATTTAGGATTAAATACATAGCATAGGGGAATGCAAAAAGAAAGCCAGCTCCCTCAAAGGAGAGTGATTCCAGAGCAGCCACCCCTCTCTCCAAACTCACAGGATGTGGTTGAAGAGTTTGGGAGCCAAGAGAATCTTTTAGGGATAAAAGTTAATTTCCTTGTATAAGAATCTCCTTGGACAGATAGGGATATTATATTCAAGTATTTTGCCCACTGGGAATTTTTGAAAGGTGCCTTTTTTCTGTGTCTTTTTCTGCACAAAATTAAAAGCCAGAAGATAGTCATTGGCAAGGCCTTGAAGCGAAACAAGATTATGGCACATAAGCATTAGGCAAACATCTCCCTCGGAATTACTTCTGAAGGAATTACTTCTAAAGAAAAAAAACAAACTTTGTGATCTTTTCTTCCTGCAATACCTCTGCTCTAGTGTTGCTCTAGTGGTGGGAAGAGTTGCATTTTCATCAGACAGGTGAGAGTTTATGAATGATTACTTGGAATTTTCCAGAACTAAACTTTCATTAGACTCTTTAGAGACTCCACAGCTACTGCTACAATTCCTGTTGTTATCCTACCGAACTCTCAGGACACAGAAGTAAGGTTATGCTGAAAATCAGAGGCGAAATCTGTTTTATCATTTCAGAATTAAATTGCTCCTCAGCTGGAAGGATGAGTTGTTTCTATTTGTTGATTTGTTTAGGAAAAGCATGCAGGAAAGAAACAGTGTTTGCAGCAATAATAAAAGCATCTCATACCACCGCAGAACTGCCCTTACTGTTCCTGCTCCGCAAATGGGCAGAGTGGAGTCACTCTTCCCCTGCAGCACATCAGAAAACTCCTGGCAGATGGCAAAGATCTCTGTACCCTTTATAGCAGTAATGCCACACTATGGTCAGCCCCTCAGGCTGTTAGAAAAATGACAACTTCTCCTTGTTCTTTCTGTGACTTTTGGCCTCTTCTTTGTTTCTCATTCCACTTTGCATTTTTGCCCATTACCACAGGAAACCCCACTGACTGAAAAATTGTGCCAACAGGGTGTAGATTATTGCAATATCTGTTAACAAGACAGGAAATATATATAATAAATGTGTTTATGCTCACAGGTAGCGTAGATTGTAAAAAATTTAAAAGTTTAACTTTTCTGCTGTGTAACCTAATGCAAGAGCTATTTTTACCTAAAGAAACTGAAAGCCAGATTCTACTTTACACTGACATAAGTTAAAAAAAAAAAAAAAAAAAAAAAAACCAATAATTTGCCCTGTAGTTGAAGCTGGTGGTATAGCATCAATTCTATACACTAATAAAAACAGCACAACCTATCACAATCATTCAAGCTCTGTCTATAACCATTTTTTCCACCAGTTTCCTTAATTTTTATCTATATTTGGACAGTATATTTATCCCACTGAATTTAGTTGCAGTTTCCATCAGGGCCAGGACTCTACAGTTCCACCCGGGTCTTATTGAGGGCCCCATTTCTTCCCCCCAGCATGGTGACCTTCCCCACCCTTCTCCATTGGGTGATCTCAAGCAAAAGATCTGGCTTACTTTTTTTCCACTTTTCTCTGACATTTTTCCCTCTATATAATCACAGCAGATTTTCAAGTGATACAGAATGATTACTTAAAGTTCCTTGCCTTGGAAGACTTTCTTCTGAGAAGAAATCATTTTTCTTCATCACAGCATCCAACAGTGTAGAATGTGTCCTTTGAACCATTGCTGGGAATGTGCCGTAGGCACCAAAAGTAAAGAGGTGAGCAAGCAGCAAAAATCACAGCATCACTTCCAAACCTTCAGTAAGAAATGATTCATATCCATCTAAAGCTCACTTGTTACCACCTGTCTCTCTGATGGGTTTTTTCCTCCTTTGTTAAGTGTGATATAAAGGCTTGAATCAATATAAGAACTCAACAGCTGAGCTACATTAAAACTCCTTTCTCTTTTCATGTCTCTTGACACAGTACTGGCACACAGCAATGAGAGGAGCACATCTATCCTACATGACACAAATTACACCCTTACTGTCACAGTAGCTCCTGTATGATATGCATTATGCCTGTACATTTCTAGGCTCAGCCCTGAGTTTTGTGCAAGCTACGAGTCCCAGGTTGCTCACACAGCCTCCATGCTGCACAGCAGGAACCTGACATTACCCAATGGATTTGTTTGCACCGTACAGCCACGGCTGAGGGTCTGATGTGGCTCAAGCCCTACCTTTGTAGGCCATGTGGACTTTCAATCAAACTTCAAATCAAGCTGGATTTTCTTCAGCCCTTCAGGAGTTCTCACAAGGTTTTCTGAGTCTTGATGCCCATAACCTACTAAGCTGTCACTGGAAGCTCCTGCCAACTTATGTTAGTGTTATGCTACAAAGCTGCTCACCTATTTCTAGTCAGGTATTTGGAAGCTTTTCTGCCCACAGCCCCAAGGTGAGTGAACGATTACCCAACAACTGGCATGATTTTGTAGAGAAAGGAAAAAAAAACAGGTGTCAGACAGCAGAGCTGAGATCTGGCTGAGAAACAAGCTTAAAAAAGAGTCTGAAAAGAAAAAGAAAAAAAGGAAAAAAAAGTCAGTGCAAAGCAGCTCAGGAACAATCTTATATCCATCTTATATCAGCAGGTCATTTTTATGAACTCTTTTGAGAGGTCTTTGAAGTTCAAGCCAGTAGGAACAATCAGTGGTTCACAGTCCCCTGCCTTCTCCCACTCTACGGAAGGAAATCCCAACACCAAGAGCTGCTGACACAGCTGATCATCTTGAAGAAGAACTTTCTGGGCTGATAATCAGCCTCTGAAGGGCCAGGATTCTGTAAACCCATCTTGCCAGGGTCTGTGAAGGAAGTCCTGTGGAATGGCCCTATCACAATCAGGAGCTGAGCCCCCTGATGAAACACCTGTACTGCTGCTGAATCAACCAGCGTCATGCATACACTTGCAGTAATGGAAATCTAGCTGTAGCAGGCTCAGTAGATATATTTAGGACTGTTCTCATCTCCCCCAGGTGCAGTAACAGCACCTGCCTCAAAGAAAGTCTCATATCCAGCTCTGACAGGTATGATTTCTAAAAAAACTGTAGAAACACTAGGAGCCCAAGTTTTAAAGAGACAGCTATTCATTATGGCTCAGGTGCGGACACCTTCTCTTGTCTCCCTTCTTCTCTCTTGTCTCCCTTCTTCCCTCCTGTCCATGCAGGCCCAGCTTGACTCCATCCTTCTCTCCAAGTACCAATCCAAGGAGACATTCCCAAGCCTGCCAGCTGTAACCTCAGCAGGTCTGCTAGTAGTGCTCACCATCACTAGCAATTCCCCTAACCTACACAGAGTTTTTTCCCAAAGTGGGACTGCAAAGCCAGTGACTGACTGTTGTTTTGGGTTTAAGGAGAATGGTATGCAAATGTGCTTCTACCCACTTTCCAGCAGAACAAAGATTGGTCATTGCCCCGCACAGGGACCAAGGACTAGGGCATCCAAACATGGGTCCAATCTTTCTGCTAGTCTAACTCCAGGATCTTCAAAGTCTCTGGCCCCTGCTCTTTGCACAGATTTCCAGCCTCAGAGGTACAAGACAAACTTAGGTGACTGCCAAAATGAACTTCAGCCAAAAGGAGCTCCAGCTGGTCCCAGACCAACTTGGATGGTGGCTGAAAGCATATTATTAAATATACAGTCTCTTTCCTGGATCTTTCTACAGCATAACATCACATGAAATGGGTCTTCTGCAAATGTGGCCAGAGTAAAATTCATACCTTTGGATACCTGCTCCGGTTTCCAGGGAAGGACCTAGATAAGGAGGAGTTTCTTAAGCTGCTTATCACTCACTATAGACTAGAAATAGGTACGACAGAGATGTACCATTAACAGGTTGTCTCATGCAGCAGGATCTGATCAGCAACCAAGCTGGCAGCAGCACAATGTCATACTGCTCACAATCTAACCCACAGATAGCTTTACTCCTGGGTAGGATACAAAGATAAAACAGCACACTCATGCAAGGACACAGAGAAGAGCAACAGCAAAGCTACAAAAGCATAAAACAAGGAAAGGCACTGTCAAGATTAAAGACCAAAAAAAAAATCTAACATTCCTTACTTGCTTCAGTATCTCACTTGTGACTGGAAGCTGGCTAACCGGTTTTACAGCTCCATGCAGACACCTCTCAGAGAGCTGTTACAAGCTTTTTCTTTTGCTAGGATAGGCAGCTGATACCAGGCAAGCTCTCTGGGCAGTCTGCATCTTGGAGATTTCCAACAGCTGTGGAAGACCAAACACCCACACATGCCACGTGCAGGTGAAAAGCTGATAGATCTGTAACAATTGTCCTCTAACTCTGAAATAGAACCCAAGCTGAGGGTGGGAAATGGGAGTCTCTGTATAAAGCTACTTTTTCTGTGATCTACTCTTTTGTGACAGTGGGATTTAACTTATAGAGCAGAGAAAGAAGTGAGAAAAAACAAGGTGTGGGAAGTTCATATCTCAAGTCTTGTACTGAACACGTATGTTCTGGGATAGTGCAGAAGCCAGCATACACCAGTGAATATTTTAAGACTGGCACATTCAGGTAGGTAGGTGCAGAGCAGTGATGCAGGATGCTCAGCAGGGCTGGTCCTTGTGCTCTCATGTGGGGACCACCTCATCACTGACAAAGGGTGGCCAGCAGGATGAGAGCATTCTGCTAAAGACAGCTCTGAGCATGTATAGGAGGTTCCCTCTGCTGCTAGGCAGTTGGTAGAAGGTTGTATATTTCAGATTTTAAAGCATGGCTTAGGGATGAAAAAGGCAGTAGAAGCAGAGGTTGTCTTAGCAATGCAGGCTGCTTGTATTTCTGCTGCAAAATTATTGCAACAAGGAGCAAAGCAGAAAGGAGACCAGATGACTGCTACTTACATTGTACAAGGAGAGCTCGAAACTCACCATAGAAGGGTTCTCCAGTAGTATTCCACCTTTACATGTCACAAGAGAGGCTGGCATCTACAGTGAAGAAGGATCAGAAGGAAACTTCTTACAGATCACTAAGGGCAGCAGAGAGGGGAACCAGGGCTTGCCATCAGAAACTAGATCAACTCCATACTCCTGAGTGCAGAGCATAGGCTGAAGCTAAATGCAGGAAGGCAGGTGTTGAGGACAGAGTGCTACTTTCGGTGCTTCACTTTTTGCTCCTGAAGTCATGAAAAAGCAAATCTTAATTACATGACAGCTGTGAAGGCTTAAAAAGCATCTGTGAAACTCAGAAGAAGAAACATGAAATGACTTCTCTGTAGATTTGCTTGCAGCAGCTCCCATATGGTAGGAGGACTACTTGAGGAGATTTTCCAACTCTCTCCTATGATGCATGGATTATTCCATAACATAGAATCTGAATTAAGGTTGGAAAAAGTTTGAGTAAGGATTTTTTTCTGGTTCCTTTGTTTAAATCCCAACTTTTTAACTTTTATTTATTTATTTATTTTCTGACAGTTGCTCTTCTATCTTCATGAAAAGCTTTACTGAATTATGCCAGGTGGCTAATTAAAAATTAGGTTATAGAAAATAACTACCCGTAACAGTACATAGAACTACTCAGACAACAGATTCGAGAAAAAATCTTGAAGCGTTTGAAAAGTTTTTTTAGCAAGGTAACCAGAAACAGAGTTTGTGTGCAAAATTAATAAGCTATTGTAGATTATGAATTCCACAGGGACTCATAGCTACAGCTGGTATTAGAAAACCGGCCCTAGGATACCAGCTCTCTCTTTCTTTGTTTCACTTGGGAGGTTTAGTATATTAAGAATATTTTGAACTCCACACGCAAACAGAACAAGAAACAAAACCAAATCAATACCCCTAACAAAAGTCTTCCCTCTATGGTGACAGAAGTTATGTAAGGGGTTTGAATAATATAATTCTTGAATGGGAGGACTGAAAGTGTCGGAATCTTACATTAGATGGAATAAGTAATAAACGTGATTTTTAATGTTTTTTTTTTCTGAAATTATCTGCAAGTTGAAGAATGAGAAACATGCAGCTCAAACTCATAAAGCTTAGAAACTGTTCCAGCCCCATTTCTAAGCCTGCCAATAAGTGACCACAGCCATTCTTTGGCCAAAAGATACGAACTCCAAAAAAACTTTAACACTCTATGAGCTCTCTGTTTAAATTGGGAGGTTATGCCCAGGATTATATCTCAGAGAATCATTTGAGTTGAAAGGGACCCTCAAAAGCCACCTAATCCAACCGTACTGCAATGATCAGGGACATCCACAGTTAGGTCCAGTTGCTCAGGGCCCCATCCAGCCTGACCCTGAGTGTCTCCTGGGATGGGGCATAGGCATGTTTAGAAATCCCAATATACATTGTTTTCAATATTCAGGCAGTGCAAGGCAGGTCCCCCAGCATGTGGTGGACTTTCAGTACAGACCTGATGCTGCCTTCTACCCTTTTCACCACCAGCGATGGTTTCCTTGACCCAGAGACAGTTCCTGTGCCCTACAACAAGAAACTCACATTCTTATCTGGACCCAGGGAGGAAAGTCAGGTGTGAAATTTAGGTGGACAGGACCAAACAAGCAATTCACATTGTCTGATCACCCCTGCGTAAGAAGAGGATCGTGTGGAGAGCTCCAAGCTGGGTTAAATTAATTCCACCTCTGAAATTGTGTGTGCTGTTGCTGTGTGGTTTCAACCCTGTTTTCTGGATTGTTTTGTTGCTCAAGCAAAAACAATGGTCCTCTTTAGCAAAAGGACGTTGTCAGTGGTGGGATGGAGAATAGCAGTTGAAAACACAGTGAAGAGGCAGAGCGCTGCGTCTTGGCTCACACACTGGATCAAGTGAGGTAAATTCATTGTACCGTTTGTGTTGCTCTTTTTAGTTGAATCCATTTCCAAACAACAGCTGGTGCGCAGCAAGTTTTCGCTATTGAATCACTTTTTCTCCTCTTGGTCATTAATAATTTTCCTAAAAAGGAAACAGGCCTCTGGATGCCCCTGGATGCTCCTTGCAGGCAGCGCAGTGCTGATGGCTCCCACCCACCACTGCCTTCCTGTGTGTCTGCACAGGGAGCTGGGACCCTCCTTACACCTGCTCATGGTGCTGCTGCTCTGCCAGAGCTTCACAGAAAGGCAAAAGCAACATGCATTTAAATGCTGGTCCAAATTGCCTGGTGTCTGCTTGGGTTTCTTGGGGGAAAGTGAACCACTCAGAGTGTTCTTTAGGGCCACTGTTTTGCACCACCCCAAGTGTTCTCTCCATTATATTATGCAGGAGAGTGTCATCAGCTTGAAAAGTTGTAGTGGGGCTGTAAAGGTCAGAGTCTGATGCTAAGGGTATGTCAGACCATTAACAAAACTTGGACAAAAGCATCATATGGAAAACTAATCCCCCAACAGAACTGAATCTTATCATCATCCTGATGCCCTGGAGGAAGGGTACCATTCTCCAGCATCCGTGTGATCCCAGTCCTAGAGAAACTGAACCTACCCACTGTACTCCCCTGGTGATGCCACTCATCCTGGCAGTGCAGGGAGGCTGCTGTGGGCTGGGTGGCATTGCCATCAGACCCTCACCTCAATGCAGAGTGAAATATTTCATAGAATCATAGAATGGCCTGGGTTGAAAAGGACCTCAAAGATCATCCAGTTTCAACCCTCCTGCCATGTGCAGGGTCACCAACAACCAGACCAGGCTGCCCAGAGCCACATCCAGCCTGGCCTTGAGTACCTCCAGGGATGGGGCATCCACAACCTCCTTGGGCAACCTGTTCCAGTGCATCACCAATCCTCTGTGTGAAAAACTTCCTCCTAATATCCAAACTAAACCTCCTAAACCTTTCAATAATAACTCTGAAACAAACCCCACCAAGGAGTGACTGTGTGCTCAAAAATGCTCACCTAATGCCAGTTTATGTGCCTGAGGGCATCTGAGCCCCATTGTCAGAGCTGTCAGGGGTGACACAGGGAAAGCGGTTGCCCTTCTGGAACAGAAACTGGAAGTCAGACAGCAAAGCAAGGGCAGCTCCAATGGCTCTAGACACACGTGTTCAGGCACCTGAATTGTTCCCAGAGGACCTGCAGACATGCCCTTCATTTGCTGCACTGTTCAAGCAGCATGGTCTGTAACAAAAATAGACGCAGAGGACACATAAAACAGAAGTTAAAACTACTATCTAAGAATCATTTTCACCTGAACACTACATGGTTTCTGGACTGGGAAGAAAGTCACCAACTTTGCTGTCATTGTTAATACTCCTTGTTATGGCTGCTAGTGCTTTCCAGCTCTACAGACTTCCCTCTGACTCTTGAGGCACTTTCAGGCTAGTTAATCTTGTCCTCTTGAAGAACAGATAGCTGTCATCATACTTGGCATGTGGGTTGTCAGCAATGTTAAACTCAGCAGCTGTTATCCCATATAATTCTGGAACTGGACCAAATAAATAAATCCAACTTCCCCAGTTTTCATGCTAGGCAGGCAATTCCTGAATACTACCATGTTCTTGGAAAGAAGACAGAGAACAGTGACAATGCCTCCCACCCTCCCTTTTTTTCAGAAAATGGTTGCAGATCTCAGTGGCTAATATGATAAACTCCTGCGGGGATTTCGCATCACTTCTTCCTCCCAAGCTGAGTCATGACTTCATCAGGTCTGGCTTCACCAAAACCTTTCCAACTTTTCATCTCCCACTTGCCAGAGCAGAGGTTTACAATAAAAAGATATGCTTGGAGTCAAGCATGGTCCAGCCACAGGAAGCCTTGCTTCAGCAAATAGCTTCGGTGTCCTGCTGGTAGAGAAAGGTGGAACATACAGGGTATTCCTCTAGTTTCTGTTTGCTTTCTGTAGCAACAATTTTGTTGTAGTTATTTTGGAATGGCAAAGCGTCATCCAAATCTCAATTATCTAAAAAGAAATGTTGTTTGCATGCATAGGTGCTGTGAACAGGCTCACTGCTGGATGGCTCTTCACAACAAGCCTACAGGAGCATTAAGGAGCAACACTTGTGACAGAGGATGCATAAACCCAGCAAGTGCATATCAAGTCAGTGAAAGTGAAGTGAGAAAAACATTAAAAGCTGCTCAGTGATCCAGCATAGGCACTGTGAGGTCAGGAAAACCTTTTCTTTCACTTTTAGAGTATCCTCCATGGAGTGCAATGTATTGCACATCCTGGGTGTAGAATGACTTTGCCTTCCAGTTGCTGTTCAGCTTAGTGATGGACATTAGAAAACACAAGCTGTAAGGAAGATCCTGGCAGGAGCAGTTGAACAAGCTGGTGACTGTCTCTGAATGCCACTTATTGTCTAATAAGTAAAAATGAAGATCAAAAGATATATGTTAAAACGCCGATCTGTTAATGGAGGCAATATGGAAAATGATATGTGTGAGCTGTTCACCTGCCTCTGCTTCATAGCAGTATGGGAGCAGTGACAGTTAGGGCTGCTTCAGCATCCCTGCTTCAGTTCACTAGCATGGGACTCAGTGTCCTCAATGGGGATTTTCAAGAGGTCTGACATGTATGTGGAAAGCACAGGATTTCTCAAGAAATTTCAAATGAAAGGGACTCTGGTGTGCCACTTGTCACCCTACCTCTCCTGCTCTTCTAAAAAACTGCTTTAAGGTCATTCCTCATTGCTCAAAGGTGCAGAGAAACCCAAGCCCTATGCTTTCATTTCATCTCTCTCCTCATTAGATCTCTCTCCTCTATTCTCCTTTACCCTTGGGTGACCTTTTAGACCTTAGAATGACAGAATCATTCCCAACTGCAAGCACACACTGCTGGCTCATGTTAAGTTTTTCCTCTGCCAGGACTGCCAAGTTGTTCTCTGCAGGGCTACACTCAAGAAATTCTCCCCGTCTGTAAACATAGCTGGCATTGCCCTGACCCAAGTTCAATACATTGCACTTTGCCTTATTGAGCCTTATCAGGTTTACGTGGGCCCAACATTCAAACTTGTCAAGGTCCCTTTGGATGGCATCCCTTCCTTCTTTTGTATCAACTGCACCACTCAGATTGGCACTGTCTTCAAACTTGCTGAAGGTGCACTTGATCCCATCATCTATGTCATTGGTAAAGATATTAAAGGGTACCAGTCCCAAGATGGACTCCTGGGGAATGCAACTCATCACCAGCCTCCACCTGGACACAGAGCCATTGACCACAACACTTTGGCCATAACCATCCAACCAAGTCCTTGTCCACCGAATAGTCCACCCTTCAAACCCACATCTCTCCTATTTAGAGAGAAGGATATGGTGTGGAACCATGTCAAAGGCCTTGCACAAGTCTAGATATAAGATATCAGTTGCACATCCTTTGTCTACTTTGCTGTTGTTGTCACTCCACATATTCTTAGACAAGACATAAGAATATATCTTGGACACAATGCTGTTGTCATGAAGAGGGAATGTTCCATGCAGACTTCTGTTCCTCTGTAGACCTGTTTCACCCTTTAGTGACCTACGTGGTTGTATCAGCACAATCAGAAGCTAAGAAGGTAGAAAGCCTTGAGGCTTTGGTGGACAAGGCTTTTGGTCAGATACTACCTGGAGATTTCATGCAGTGGACCCCTTGCCTTCACAGTTGACTTGTTTCAACATTAAATTCCCTCGTGCCTCAGTTTTACCAAGTACAGTACCTATGAAGCAGAGATTATATAGGCTGGCAACTTCATGATTTTTAACTGCTGCTTTTGAAATACGTTGGTAGGTCCCAGCAGATTCATCTTTCCTTCTTCACTTTAAAATGTAAACAAGTAATCGAATGGGGAAAAAAACCCTCCTAGATATCTGTGGATGGAAAAAGAAACTACTGGTTCTCCAAACATGTTCAGGAGATGGTAGTAAAAAGGCACTGCTCTTTTTCTGTTTGAAGAATGTTTTTTATTTCCTTACTTTTTAATAAATCAAGCAAGGAGCAGAGGAAACTGCCGATTTTCTGCACTTCTCAGGCTTGTGCTACAATTCTGTGATTCTGTGTGCTATTAAAAAGAATTGTGATAAAGTAAGTCCTAATTTGTTTGCCAGTTCTACAACACTCACAAAAATGTTGTGACTTTTTCTCCAAGCTAAGCAATTCAAGTGATTATGAGATCCCTTGAGAGATCACTTGCAGAGTTGTTTAAATAGCAATCCAGTGTTAGCTCTTTGCAGAGAACCATTACATCTGCTGGCTCTTTCTTTAATATTACAGAAGAACAAAAAAGCTTCCTAATGGCACACTTGCAAATCTCAAACAGGATTTTTTTTGAGCACTGTGTGTTGACCACCATTCATGAGAAACAGGTATCCTTATATGCAAAACTTGCTCACAATTCTTCTCTCATGGTGTTATCCTAAACAGCATCATCAGAAGCTGATTCCAGTAAATCTCACCTGAAACATGGAGAGTGATGGTAGCCAGCACCATGAGAGCCCCATCACTGCTGTTTCGGGGGTCCTGTTTGCAGAACCAGAAGCTGCTCCAACAGTTGTGGCTGGGGAACTGAAAAGCAGTGGCATGGTGTCCACCATGCTCTCTGATTTTGCTCTTACAGCATGAAGTTACTTCTAGTTACGAAACAAAAAGAAAGAATTCTACTCGCCTACAGCACAGTAACCACTGGATGCAATCAGATGGCTTTATGCTATGCCACAGAGCTTGTATGGCAAGGTTCAATCCCAGTGACATGTGTCTTAGCACATATGTAGGAAGACATCCATATGCAAGCACAGAAGATGCTTGTAAATGTCTGTGACTGTAGGAAAGAGATTGGGCACAAAACCAAGTATAACTCTAGCATGCACAGTTTTATTCCTAAAGCACACACTTAGTCTCCATGAACTTGCATCTCCCCCATCTTACAAGTAGAAAGGTCCCCTGCCTCCTATTCCAGCTTTGTCTCTGGTACCCAGACTGTTTCTCTGGATGAGTAGCACCAGAAACCACCTGCTAATGGAAGCACACTGGACACAGGGTCATAAAGGGAAGATGCTGACTCCCTGCTGGCAATTTTGTCATGCCTCAGGCAGTTTCCTCTATACGTTTCCACTGAGCTGGAATCACAAACTATGTGAGTGCCAAGTGGCTATGAACACTTGCAGTGATTATAGCACTTGCTTCATTTCACTTAAGCTGTACTTATGGACCTGGCTTGTCCCATCACCAATGCCCAGGGGTAAGAGGAAAACACTTGCTGCAATTACGCAGAGCTTCTGTGCAAGCTGCTGGTGTCCTCCCAGTGCTGCAGCTGTCCCTTGCAGGCTGGTGAGTGCAAGGGACAGCTTGAAAGTTCTTTGTTCCACCTCTGTGTAATGCAAAACTGCAGACTGAAAGCACCGTGTGTGCCTGATGAGAAAATGATGAAAGAAACCTTGAGTCCTTTTTATCAGAATCTTCTGCAATGCGTTGGGGAGGTTATCCATTGAATCGGTCCCTTAGAGGAAAAGCTGAGCTTTTGTGAATGGTAGAAGAGAAAGGGGACTTTTTAAATTACAGTAAGCAAACATTCCTTCTAGTCTGTCCTGCAGAAGACCCAAAAAGTCGAGCCCTTTATTTTTGCAGTGAAAGTTTCCCTAGGTAGCATAGGTATTTAAAACATAAACAGGAGGGTACAGCTGGAAATTTCCAAATGAATGCTTTCTTTTTTTCCACTTTCTGTCTTGTCTGCATGCATCTTGAGCAGCCCACGTTCCTGTTTGCCTACCATCAGGGTGATATCCTGGGAGGATTTCAGCTATTTCTTCACCTCATACCTGTGGTTCAACAGGAACATTCCCAAGACTTCAGGAGGCACTTTACTCTCGACATTGTACATCCCCTCGGCTGCCTATAGATGGAAAGAGATCCATAACTAATATAGCTGGTGTCACAAAGCTCCACCAGCACAGCAGTCAATACGAAATGCAGCACTAATTACGAACAGCACCAATCTGCTCAAATTACTGTTCTAATGCTAGCTTTGGGAAAAGGTATTTTTATGCATAAGCTTTTCTGCAAAAGAAATATTACTGGAAAGGTAACAACCAGTCTCTTGCTTATGAGAATGAGCTCTGCTGTGCTCTTGTTATAGCTGCTTTCAAGAAGGAAAATGATATATGTATCTTCATACTCCGAAGTTAACAAAAAGAAAACAATAAGTGGCCATGGTGATATTCAGAGAGAGAAAATTCCCAGATCCTGCTATTTTACAGAGCCATTGTTTTTTTGTTTTAGCAAGCAGAGAAATCTATTTGATCACTTTTCAGTACATGTGTAATGTACCCAAATGTAAGGTTAGAAAGATCCTCATTTGCACTGAAGCAAGAATTGTTCATGGGGGTCTCTCTATTTCATGCCGTTTTAAAAAAAAAACCACAGAAAAACAAGCTTCTCCAGGATGCAGAGAGAAGTATTTTCCTAACACGAATCATTGAGGACTGATATCAGAATATCTCTGTGCCAAGATCCTAAACATGCAAACCCTGATACATGGTTATAGTTGTGCATAGATATGGTGCTTGACATATGCAGAAGTAGAAACAGGGTAATACTCTCTTCTACCAAAAGCAAGGCATGGTTTTCTACTTTTCTTCAAGAGGGTCTGGCTTTCATCCACAGTTCCCACTCTGAAAGTCCCTCAGCCTAATGAATGCCTATCCAGGGCAGCAGCTTGGGCCAGAGAGAGGAGGTGGCTCTATCACTTGTCAGCAGACCCAAGTGAAATATGAAGGGAATAAGTTGGTCCCTTGCAATCTGAAAACTGTGTAAATTTCCTTGGTGGGAAAGGGAGAGGGAAATAGAAAAGATGAAATGGAAGACTTCTTAGGTTCAGGGAAATCTTTTCCATCATTTTTTCACCACATAATGGGCTGTTTGTCATAGGTACTGGCACCATTCTTTTCAGCAAACTGTTGGCTAGGATTTATTCTTTCTCTCACAAAAGCCTCCCACCTGGGGTGGAGGAAGTGTTTTCAACTCATATCGTTCACCAGAATAGCTCCTTATTTCTCACTATGTCATTTCTATTGTAGGTACATGTTTTCCCTCTGCACTTGAGAACTATTCAATATTAAAACCCATCATGAGTTATAAACTGGAATCTCACTAACAGATTGTTCTCATTTTTACTCATCCTACTATTTACTTCCTAAAAGCTGGTTAAATTACCATTCAATGCAGATGAATTTTCAAAAGGACATTAATTCTGTATTCATTTTCTAACAACAGGCAATCAGCTAAGTCACTTCTTTTTTCTTTATCTTTCATGCATTACCTGAACTGCAGTTTCAGGTAGCTACTCATCCTTTGCTATAGGGACCAGTAGCATGGCAGGCAAGGTGATGAGCTGCAATGCCAAATGTACACTTTCATCTTGCTCCACACTCATGCTAAAACCCACTCCCTGCTGACCTAGCTTAAAATAGATGCCTGTCCACTAAAACTGTTAAGTGTTCACATACAGTGGAAACTTTATATCTATTTGCTCTGAAAGAGATGATAGTTACAAGAAGCACAGGAAAACAAAAAACACACACAAAAAAAAAAAAACCAGAGTCCTCAGAATAAAAATGGCAGTTAAAAGAAACCGTAAAAAATCACCTTTCAAAATGCATAGAAATGCAATAATCATAGAATCACCAAGGTTGGAGAAGACCTCCAAGATCACCCAGTCCAACTGTCCTCCTATCATCTATATTCCCCACTAAACCATGTCCCTCAGTACAACATCTGTTTCTTGAACACCTCCCAGGACAGTGACTCCATCATCTCCCTGGGTAGCCTGTTCCAGTGCCTGACCACTCTTTCAAAGAATTATTTCCTAATGTTCAACCTGAATCTTCCCTGGTACAACTTGAGGCCATTCCCTCTATTCCTATCACTAGTTACATGTAAGTAGAGGCCAACACCCACCTTACTGCTACCTCCCCTCAGGTAGAGGTAGAGAACAGTAAGGTCCCCTCTGAGCTTCCTTTTCTCCAGATTAAACATTCCCAGTTTCCTCAGACACTCCTCATAAGACTTGTGCTCCAGACCCCTCGCTCATGATGCTTTTTAATATTACTTCTGCTTTGTTCATGTTATTCATTACCTAAGCAATCCATGCTGAAAATGAAACCTCCGTATCCACAGTCATGTGAGTAATAAACTGAGGTGCCAAAAACAACACTTAGCTGAGCCCAAACACTGGAGTGGTAAAGTTCAATTAGCAGTTACCTGGCAGCTCAATTAGCAGTTATCTTCAATTAGCATCACCTGGGCTGTTACAGCCCAACGACTGCAGTACAGTTCAGGAGTAGCTGGCTGGAATATTCAGCTCCGTGCTGTTATTATGAGCAACGGAAGCTGTGCTAAAGTCATTTTTCTTGTTCTTCAAGATGTAACAAAAGTGAGTGTTTTAACTAATGAAACGTGGTAAGTGCTGAAGCTTCCATTAATATTATCAATGTTTTTAATTTGTAAGATGATGAAACATAAAGGTTTCTATAGCAGCTGCTGATTTCAGCTCTGAGGAACAGTGAACTTTTATATACTATTATTCAAATGACTGTATTCTAAAATGCTGTTCTTAGGAGTTTTTATAGGTTTAAATAGAATTTTCTTTAAATTAAGCAACTTAATTCTTTGAATTTGACATACTTTGACGGATTGAGTAATATCTGCACTTCTGTAAGCACTTCTATTTGCTGCTTGGAACCTGTTTCGTTAGGGAATCAAGGCTAAGATTCAAACAAACCCAGGTTTGTTCAGAGCAGCACCTGTTCAGAGGTATGAGCATCCAAAGAAAGTAGTGTTCAACCAGCCGGTCTGTCGCTATGAAAGCAGCTTCATCTGAGCATACCTCCTCCTGGATCCCTCATTTCCAGGAAAGCAACTATATAGAAACTTTAAGAAGTGAGTGAGATAGCTTTGTTTTTTCATTTGACAGGCCATTATTCAGTGAGAATATTTTTAGAAAGCATTCTGCATTTAACAGGCAAATGATTCTGAATAAACATTGCTGTCAGCTTACCCAGAAGACCTCATGAAATATGAGCTGATTTCAACCCTCTCAGTTGTGTTAAACTACTGTTCTCCAGGGGGAACTGATTTCAAATGAGTAGGAGGGAAAGAGCTTCCTCCTCTCCTTCCACTGGAAAGAAGCACAGAAAACATCTTCCAACCCTGAACAACATACATGTAGAAAAATGCATTTTTCCTCTTGCTGAGTAAAGCAAGTCAATCAACAGAGTCAGCAAGGGAATTTGTGTTGCCATTTTCAGCCTTTTACCATTTCACTTTCTCCGGGTTTCTTTTTGTTCGGTTGGTTGGTTGATTTTTTTCTTTTTGGTGTTTGGTTTTTTGTTTTTTTTTTTCAGCCTTCAATGATGAGGGAAAAAGGAGGAGTGAGAAAGATAAAGGTGCATGCACATCCCAGGCCATGCCAAGATCTAGAGAGAACACTCATCCTATTCAGAGCTGGGAAAATCTGCACTGGCAAAATCTGAATTCTTTGTGGAATAACATAGAGTTGCCTACACATCAGCCAGGAGGCTGAGCCATGCACAGACCCCTCCCTTCACATCCTTGCTTGGGTGCTGGAAGTGGCATTGCTGTGTCGTATCAATGCTGAGCCTCTAGTAAAGTACTCGTGTCAGTGGTCACAAAGGATGCCCTTATTCACAAAACTCAGGGGGTAATGTGTGTCTCATGGAAGTCCTTGACAACAGACTGATGTCAGACACAAGGTATAGCAAAGAAAGAACTACAGAATCAGCGACTAATTGATGCCAGTGACTTACCAGATAAAGTATTGCAACACATTCCTGCACAACCAGCAATGCTCTGGTACAATAACAGTGTTGTGATATATGAATTGAGATTGACTTACTCAGTAGATGTAATGTGGCTGTCAAAGAAAGGCCATGTGACAGGTAGGGATGTTGTTAGAAGTTCAGATTTGTTTATACCCTTTGCCGATGGTATGAAATCCTTAATGATCGCAAACTTCACTGTAGAACAGCAGCAGAAGGCCACCAAACCATTGGACTACTCTTTCTCCTCAAGCCATTCTGCCAACATCAAGATGCTGAGCTTTGTTGTTTCAACTGCATATTTCAATTTCTTCACTAAATATTTCACTGTTTCTTAGTGCAGCGATACATATTAGGGCTTCTAGGCATGTCTTTTTCCACTTGGGATCCACCTCTGAGTCCTCTCCATGTCCTGGCCACAGCTGAAACAACAAATGCTGCTTTACAATATTGGATTTCCAAAATCTAGTGCTTCAGAACTTACTTCTAACCCCTTCTCTTTGACAAGCTGGATCACATCCTTACTCAGCCATGCACCTTCGCATAAAATGGAATTTGCCCCCTCTTATAGTCCAATTTATGCGGCTCTGTGATCAGAGAGGATCCAAGGTAGTAAAATATTCAGCTGATCAGCAGCTTGAATCCAAATTACTCAATAAAATATAATAAAATAGAATCATAGAATCATAGAATCACAAGGTTGGAAAGGACCTACAAGATCATCTAGTCCAACCGTCCTCCCATTACCATAGCTACTGAAAAACCACTAAACCATATCTCTTAGCTCCTTATCCAGACGCCTCTTGAACACTGCCAGGGATGGCAACTCCACCACCTCCCTGGGTAGGTCGTTCCAGTGCCTGACCACTCTCTGAGAGAAAAAGTTTTTCCTTATGTCTAATCTAAACCTCCTCTGGTACAACTTGAGGCCATTTCCTCGGGTCCTGTTTGTTGCCTGGGAGAAGAGGCCAAGCCCCTCCTCATCACATCCTCCCTTCAGGAAGTTGTAGATTGCTATGAGGTCTCCCCTGAGCCTCCTCTTCTCCAGGCTAAACAATCCCAGTTCCCTGAGCCGTTCCTCATAAGACTTGTGCTCCAGACCCCTCACCAGTTTCGTTGCCCTTCTCTGGATACGTTCCAGGGCTTCGATGTCTTTCTTGTAGTGAGGAGCCCAAAACTGAACACAATACTCGAGATGCGGCCTCACCAGAGCTGAGTACAGAGGGATGATTACCTCTCTGCTCCTACTGGCCATGCTGTTTCTAATACAGGCCAGGATGCCATTGGCCTTCTTGGCCACCTGGGCACACTGTCGGCTCATGTTCAGCTGAGCATCAACCAACACCCCCAGGTCCCTTTCCTCCTCACAGTCATCCAGCCACTCATCCCCAAGCCTATAGCTCTGCATGGGGTTATTGTGGCCGAAGTGCAGGACCCGGCACTTAGCCTTTTAGAAGGTAAAGAGTAAACTCTTTTAGAAGGTAAAGAGTATTTTAATTACAGACCAGGAGTGGTCACACTTCTTGGGTGTTTGTTCAGAAAGAACAACACTCACCAGCTAGTTACTGAATATTGGTTCCATGGTTTCAAATAGCTGTGCCTGGCATGATGCATAGCCCTGTAGCTGATTCGCTAGATAAACATTTCTAAAACTATCCTGTAGTGTGTTTCTTGTATCCCCAAGCTACATCTGAGAGCTGCCAAGATCTACTTCTTCTCTAACTCCAGGCTTTTCTTTTTCATTTATTTATTTGAGGGACGATCAACATATTTTGATCTAATCCTGTTCTGTTAAAGCATCCATTTGTAGGACTGGGAAAGGTTTAGATATGAAATGCACTGAATATTTTACATTTACATATGCTGGACATACCTAACTGCCTTATACAACTGGCAAAATACAGTATGATGTCAAAAACAACTGGGCTTTCCTTTCTCTCAACATAGTGTAGGTGTGGAGAGCTTAATCTCATGCTAACAGAATATGTGTCGCTATTTAGTGTGCATGTTAACAGCAGTGGGTTTGCTTGCTGTAGCATAATTCTTGGCTGTCCTATACAGGACAGAAAAGCTCACTGGCACTACAAAATGTTTGCTAATCAAATTATTGGCTTGCTTACTGCACCAGCAGGAGTGGCCTACACAGCTGTCTACAGAACTTCTGCTCTTTATGATAAGAGCTGATATAAGCAGGACACTGGGAATTTGGTAGAGAGACATGAGTATGACACCCCTGTGTGTATTGACACAGCATTGCCTAAACTACTAAAATACAGTCACACGTGAAGAAGGTGAAGGTGCTAAACCTGAGGTTCAGCCAATAGAGAGGACACCTGATATCTACGTGGAACAGGTTTGATCACCACTGGCTCAGGTATAGGAGGGAGAATTGTAGCTGGAGAACACTGAGGTGCAAACAGTATTAAAGTGTGGTGACTTGGCTGTAATTCTGTGTCTTCTACAGAGATTTGTCTGGTGTCCCCGTCCTTGCTCCTTCACACTCCTTTCAATGGCCTCCATCTCTTGAAATGTCTCTGCAATGAGCAAGGCCTGGCCTTTCAGCCAGCAGCCTGCTTGACACTTAGTGGTAACTGATAATCCCCAGGAGTCTTCCTTATCTACTTTTAACATGCAAAAGATACATTTAACTAATTCTAATAAATCTTCTACCTTGGTAGGGTACACATGCTATAGTATGATACTGTCCTTTTGAGCCTTAGAGTGTCTCCTAGATACAAACTCACTATTATATTGAATACTTCTTTCATTTTAAAAAACTCACCACATACTAATGAGTCTCAGCCACATCCCATTTCTAGTATAGTAACTGTAATCCTTGAATTTACACATGGAGGAATTCAGGTAACTGTTCCCTGCTTCCATGACTTCCTACCCTTACCATTACCTTTGCTTTCTCTCTTTTGCAAGACTGAGATACATGAGGAGGAAAGAAGAAAAGCGACCAAGAGCAAAGTAGCTATAAATCCCAATGCTTTTTTTTTTTTTTTTCAGTAGATTCAGTCACTCATCTTAGCATTTTTGCACCAAGAAGCCATGGTATCTTAGGTATTTCTACCCCATCAGCCCTGCTGATCTGCAGCTGACAGGGTTACCTTGATGTGCAGGCTAGATCTTGTCCAGTGAGAAGACAAAGCTGAAACACATTCAATTCATGCTTCATGGAAATTAAACTTGCCAAACATCTTAATGAAGGCCAAATTTAGACAAAAAGCAAAAAGTGTTTTTTTTCTCACCTTAATTTTGTATTGAAGTGCACAGACAAATAGCTTCTAGAAACCATTCGGTAGAGGTAAAGATAGATCCTTCATTGCTAATTTTAGTGGGATCATCACGGTTTTTGTAGTCTCTCTCACCCACTAGCTGTTAGGAACACAAATTCCCCACTTAGCACTCTCCCTGCTGACAGCTCCATTTACATGGAGATTTGCAGTCATCAAGGACCTCAACATTTTTACCTCCCCAGAAGTGGATGCTGGCACCAGAATCAAACCCCAGCTTAATGCCACAGCTGCAGACCTCAGCACCATGTTAGAGCCATATTCAGCTGCCCACTAATGTTGCTTTGATTTCCAAGCTTTTCTAGGGCAGGTAGTTATTCATCATGTGCTTCTTCAACCTTAACTCCTTCAGCTCCACAGAAGAAGAGTGATGCAAATTAACTTTGGTCATTGCTGGGTGAACTTATTCTCTCACAGGGTGAAAAGGTAAAAGTGAAATCTCTCAGCTGCAAAGTGAGTTTTTCCAGCAGGACCAGTTGGTTATTCAAGAAGCAGCAGCGATTTTGGTGTCTGTGATAAAAACTCAGTCACACTTAAATAGCACTTCACATTCAAGACCAAATACCTTTTTATTAACCTGGAGGGGTGATCATTCCAGGTCAGTGTTGAAACCAGCCAGCGTTCTGTAAATAGGCTCTCCTGTGACCCATACCAAAGCTTTCCGAGGATTAAAATGATTCAGTGTTTGGCGCTATCAGGCTACACTCACAAATATTCATTTAATCCTTTCCTCTCCATTTCCTTGTTGTGTGAAGGAAAAGACAAATGTAAGAACATTGAATTAGGATGTTTTGAGATCACGGATCTGGGCAAGTGCAGTTTCTCACTTAAGCTTCTCTGCCTCTTGATTACACATAAGCCATTCAGCTGCTCAGTATATCATATCTGGTCCTAAAGTCTAGGCTCACAGCTCCCCAAACTCTAATAGACCCTGGGAGAAATACAAGCACAACTTTACACTCCATCTCAGCGGTTTCCAGAAACCAAGAAACTGTTGCAATAAAGAGAGGAAAAATTAGTTTAAAAGGAGAAAATAAATTGAATCTGTCAAACCAAATAGCAAGTGGGCTGGCTGGTTAGGTAAATAATTTTTATTGGCTTTTTCCAACTAATCTGCCTGCAGGATTTATTGGTCTTCTACTGTATCTTCAAACAAAGCAGCTGACTACAGTTCCAGTTTATGCTTTATCCATTAATAATTTTGTAGGTCTTGAAGAGCATTTATATTATTTATTAATTTTATCTAACTGTAATTACAATCATTGCAGCTGTTTAATAAGAAGATACTCCAGGCCAGCTTGCTAGAACTCAAATTGCATTTCATCATTCTCACAGGGATGGCTTTTAGAACATTTAGTTCCCAACCTCAGCGCTTTCCCCTGACCAGCAAATGTTACGAAGAAGGGATAACTAAGACTGGGTTGTATTTGTACCCCCTGCAAAAGAGAAATACTCTTGTGTCTTTTTATTCTGTTAACATAATTAGGTCAGAGTGTAACCATTTAAAGCTGTGTTATCCAGATTTGCACAGACTTCCACACACACTACTCATCAAGGAGAGAGGAGGCAGGAAGCCATTCCATATGAACCACCTTTCTGGTTTTGGCAGCAATGCTGAGATTAAAACTTCCATTTTCAATGTGATAGATACATCTGCATCTCCATGTCTATGGTAATGAGTCAACAAGTACATCTTTATGCAGCCCACTTCTGAGTTGCTCCATGGATGTGAAAACGATAGGCTTGTGTACTCTTTTTTCTCTTAGTTTTCTCATGTGGATCTGTCATTTTGCTGAAGAACAGACAATACTTTTGTCTCGGTACTCAAGGTCATTTTTTTCATACTGAAGTTTTGACCTTTCAAAGTAGCACGTGCAAAGTCCACCCACACAGAAGAGGGCACTGAATGAAATCTCTTCTGTTATTATTGAATCTTGAGCTTCAGTATTTTGAAGCTAAGTGGGCAGTAGAAAGATTTCTCTATCTACATATGCTACAGGAAGCTTTTTGATGAGTTGACACTTTTCAGAATAGAAATGATACAATGGAAGGCTAAACAGCAGGGGAAATTCATATTGTATTTTGGCTGCTTTTCTTGCAGGTTGGCCTCTCTGGTGGAAAAGAAATCTGACTTACTTAGCTTATCACAGAATTGTTGAGGTTGGGATTTGCTTCTGGATGTCATCTGGTCCATCTAAACACAGAGAATCTACTTCAAAGGTGATCTAGGAGAATCTCTACATACCAGGCTCAGTACTGCATGCATATATCTGAGAGAGAGAATTTTCCACTAATAAATGTCATATTAATCTGTATAAGGTAACCAGACAGCACTGATACAAGATTACATTACTCTATACAAGCTAAAAGAATACATCCCTTTGCTGTTGGTGAATAAGCTGGCCTTCTGACCCTTGCTGATGTGAGATCCTGAAGGATTTTTTTTTTTTTATATCAGCTGAACTCCCACATTCTCCAGCTATTTAAGTCCAACATCAGCCTACAGAGTTTCTAATCCTTCAGCAGCAAATTGTTCTCTGTATTATGCCCCCCCACGATATTTCTAATTACTCAGATAGATATTTTCATGCCTTAAGACAAACACAATGAGTAAAGTGTAAATTTAAAACTTAGGCCTTTAATATCCAAACCACGAATCTGGCCACATCATGCATCTGGATTTCCCTCACACAGAACCTGGAGTGTCAGGAGGTTACTCTGCTCCATGCTGGGCAGAGGCATGGAAACCCTGGACTATGAAGGTGGGAGATGCTTTTAGATTGCAGTAGCTATGGACTGACACCTAGAAAGGTCTTGAAAATTATTGTGTTGAATGTGTTGATTTAGACATTTTGAAAATGATGGAGAATAACAGATAAGGCCAAGGAAAGAGATTAGTATGGAAAGAAACAGATAACAGAAGTGATGGGTCCACAGTGTCTGGCCTGGCTACTCATAACGAGGTGCATGAACTTTGTTGCTTGGTCTGAAGTCCTGAGTAAGGTTCAGAATGTTCGTGCGAGGCCACAGCTCAAACAGATGGGGAAAGCTGGAGAGCAGGGGTGCAAATCCTGGAAGAGAGCAGAAAACAAATATTTCCAGACTCAAATAGCACTGTTTACAGGAACCTGTAGTCCGTCATCTTTTGCCCTCTATAAACCTCAGAATTGTTAGCTCAAGAGCAGATGAGCTGCAATAAGAGGTGTACGTGCAGATCACTGTTGTATGTCAAACAGCATAAACACAAGTCCTGGAATCTTTTGTGTCTTAAGTTTATCTTATGCTACAGAGCAGCTGACACCATTGTGCAAATGGGCATCCACAGCTTCTGAGGGCTGGCATACTAAGGACTGCAGGCTGGGCACTGCTGCAGGACAGAGAGCTTATGAGAAGAAAGGGAAGGACAGCATAGGTGGGGTGGAAAATTAATTATTTGGAGGAAGGAATGTGTTACAAAAGGCTTTGTTGTTATTGTTTGCTTTAACATTTTTACATTTCAAGAAACCAAGGCCAAAGAAAGAAAGAAAGAAAGAAAGGAAGGAAGGAAGGAAGGAAGAAAGGAAGGAAGGAAGGAAGGAAGGAAGGAAGGAAGGAAGGAAAGAAAGAAAGAAAGAAAGAAAGAAAGAAAGAAAGAAAGAAAGAAAGAAAGAAAGAAAGAAAGAAAGAAAGAAAGAAAGAAAGAAAGAAAGAAAGAAAGAAAGAAAGAAAGAAAGAAAGAAAGAAAGAAAGAAAAGCAAAATAAAAGAATCATTACGGATGCCAGTATTAAAACTGGAGAAAAGAGATAGATAGCAGCATTTAAGATAAAGCATATATAAAAACTGTAACAAAGGTACCCAATTTCTATAACATTTGTCATGTTATAGATAGAGTCATAAACACTCTACAAAGAACTAAGAACTTGAACAGAACACAGTAGTGCTCACAACTGCTTGGCTCTCTCTCATGTCTGTTTTAAAGCCTGTTTCAACAACATTTAAGTCATCCTAATGAAATCAACAGCACAAAGGGCATAGTCCTTTATGCAAAACACTACTTTTCCACATTAGCACACTGCATGAAATTTGAGAATATTAAAAATAAATACAGATGTATGACATATATTAACGCAAATTATAATAATATAACTGTATAAGTCCTATACGTGCTTAAGTAATTATTTTACTAAATGCAAACAAAAAGCTATTGTTTTCTAGTTAAAATGAAGCAGCAGCTTATAAATTGGTGATAATCTGAAGGCAGCAATAAAATGGTAACTTAAAGCACTCAAATTCCATGCTTATGGAGAGAAAATGCTGGATGTGCAGGAGAGAAATCCCAGGACATAGCTTGCAAGAGACAGTGAGAAGAGGGAGAACAGGGAGCTGCTTATCTGGGAAATGAAATAGCAGCTGACGCAGCTGTGAACAGACTTATATTGTTTTATTCCAATGTACAAATGAAGTGCTTAGCAAACATTTCCTGAGATTTGTGGCTCTGTCCCTAGAGCATCACACACAGGATATATCCACCACCTTCCCTGTGCATCTCAAGGTTATTAACAGAATGAAGCTGTAGACATGGACTTCCTACTGCCAGAGCCTGTTCAGTCTTGTGGGCCAAACCGTCCAGAGTCAGAGTCAGACCTCTAATTTTTCACCCAGGAAGAGCCATTCTACATCAGTGCCTTTCTCCGTAGCTGGAGCTGTGAGCCATCCCACAGCCACCCACCCCTATGGCACCCTGTGCAGGGCTGCAGCTCAGCTCTGGTCTCAGCCTCTGGCTGCAGCACTGCTGCCATCTCAGGGACTCACGTCAGGAGAGGACACTTCTAATTTATTTGCTCATTAGACTTTTCCCATCTGTGCCTGCTGCTAACACCATAAAGAGAGGTCAAGAGCCTCCACAGAACCAACTGGCCCTCACAGAAGGCCAGCAGGCACGTAATGTGGTGGGTTTTAGAACATGAAGTGCAACATTGTTGGTGCCCGACCTGCAGGCAAGGCCATTCCTGAAGTTTGACAGCCATGAGCATAGCTGAAAACCAAGGTGAATGAAGGACCATGGTCAATCTCTTCAGGAAGTGCTCAATGCCAATGGGCATTCAATAGTGGCAGATTCCTGTCTTCATCATGGCTTCTTTGTCTTCGGCTTGGTTGCTGCTCTCATTCCTCATGCTTGTCCCCACCTTTCCTTCTCACTGGCTGTCAAACCTCTCATTGAGCAGCTTTCCCACCTGCAGGTTTTCCTGCTGTCTCTCCCACAACACTGTGATCTTCTCTTTCTTTTCTTGTTCTTCCTTTTCCCCTTCTTTGCTGTCAGAGGCAGAACATCTTGCAGTACAAGATTTTCCTCTTCTCTTCCTCTTCTGCCAGTGCTGTTGCTGCAGAGCCCTCATTCCCTTGCTCCACATGAATTTTCCCCATTAACCACATTCTGTGTGCTCCCATCTCACCATACCTCACAGCCTCAATTTAAATTAGAGATGGACCCAACCTTGCACTGCTTAGAAGATCCACAAGTTCTGTTTTGTTAAATAAAACATTTAAAAGGATCTGCAACAGCATTTTATCAAACACACTTGCAAACAGTCTGCCTTTCCCTTCCCTTTGCTAAACTCTCACCGTTTCCTCCTCTTTATCTGACTTCTTTACTGTTAACCTCACATCCGTCCCTTGACTGTTAATGAATAAACTTTTCATCTTTGTGGCCTGTCATCTCACATATTGTGGTCTCTGATCTGCCTCTCTCCTCAGAGAAAATCAAACTCAGAAAAAGCATGCTTTTGAGTCCTGTACTTCCATGTGCCGTTTTACTACATTTCTTTCCTGGATCATGAAATTCACTGAACCCTCAGCTGTTACCCTAGCCTATGATTATAATTTCCAGATTTGGTCTGGACCTCTCCCAAGCCGCTTTTTATTTCTCCACAAACTGCTTTCAAAGTTTTAAGCCTCTCCATGGCTGTTTGCCAGTGCCAGACATTCCCTTGGTCCTGCTGCTCTGGCACTGTAGTGTGCGGCTTCCCCCCAGCCAGGCTGCTTCTGGCACACACACGTGGAGCATGTTCTGTGGTGCCTGTGTCTCTCCTTGCTCTCCTCCCTCTTCCCGTTGGTTCTGGCTGAACTTCCTGCTTTTCTCCTTCTCTCTCCTCCTTCCTGAGTCACCCAAGCCTCACAGGAGGCTGCACCTTTCATTCAAAGACCTCCAACTCTCTGTAACCCTCTCTATTATCTATCACTGCCAATGAGCAGAGGGGAAGTCAGGAGATACCAGTTTAATGCAAAGCAGGCAGCAATGTGAAATACGTGAAAACTGCTCCCTGCTCAGTCTGTCCTTCTTTGGCCTCTGGATGTTGATTAGAGTCTGCGTGTCCCAGCAGCTAGAGTGCAATGGGTACTTCTCACTGTTGTGGTTGAGTAATAACTCCTGGCATGAGAGGTGAGGCAGCCTTGGGGGGCAGAGTTAGGGCAGTACTGTACCCTGTTGCTACTGAAGGGAAAATTAGCAAGAATCCGAAATGCTGTTTGGAAAGCAGGACACACACAGTGAAAATGCATGCTCTGTCTATTTTTCCTGTAGATGAAATCTAACATTAGAATGGGAGAGCAAACTGTTGATGTGGAGTACAAGCAAAAGCAACAGCAGTCCATGGTCTCTGATATTATGCTACAGCATTGCATCAGTGACAGGGAAGGATTAATCTATGGGAGAGAGCATATTCAATGAGTCCTGCAGCACCAGCAGGGCTCTTCTTTGGTGCTTAAAGGGGAGAGCTGACATTTGTTTGGGACACGAGTGTGGCAAGCATCATCCTGTTCCTCAGGCATGGCTCCCAGTTCATCGCAGAGCGGACAATGTGGAGATGAGTGTTTTTCTCTGTGTTATGCAATGGATCCTTTTATTGCCAGGATTTGGGCAAGAATCCTTGGCATTGGCCCAAAGGGTCTTCTGCTCTTTTTCACTCAAATACTGATCAACAGGACAGAAGGTTCTTTAAAAAGAAAAAGAAAAAGAAAGAAAAGGCAAATATTTTCCAGGAATATCTGTGCAACATGCTCTTTCCTCTCTTCCATGAATGAAAAAAAAACAACCCAGGGACTCATAGAACTAAAAAATGAAGATTGACTTATTTAAGTCTGTAGGAGGCATCTGTTCCAAGATGAAAGGAGGGAGTGGGCACTGTCTGAAGTTTAGGTAATATCCATTAATGTTACAGATAAAAGATGGCTCTAGAAGGAAGTAAAGGGGTTCAGTGTGATGTTCAGCTTCTTGGCTGGGCAATATAGAATCATCCCCTTTTTTCCATTAAATAAAACTTGAAAGACTGCAGCATTTCCCACCAGCTCTCCCCCTGCCCCATCTTAACGTGCAATCTTTCTGTGGTTTTGCAACCATTTCAACCTCATTCTTGCTGAGACCACGGCCTCAGGGTCACACTGCAGGTCCAGGGACCATGCTAGACAAACCCCAGCAGTGCCTTCTCTGATGGTTTCTTCTCCCAGTATCACTGCTTCTCCAGCTTCCAATGCTCATATGCAAACCCAGACCTTCTCTCCAGATGGCCTGAAGCTCTTCCACAGTTTTGTATTTGCTTTTCTGTGGGCAGAGGTGACCTAGCACAGAGTGACAGCACGGCTGAAGAAGCTGCAGGCACTCGGCAGTGGCTGCTCCCTTAAAGCAGGAGATGCTCACAGCTGCCCTGAAGCCACTCCTGCAGACACATCCTTGCGTTGTGGAGTCTGCAGTGATACAGCCACCTGCTTTCAGAAATGAGCTTAGAGAATTAGTTAAATTTATTTTAAAAGAAGCACACCAGGTAAACCCACCAGCTTTGGTAAGTCTTAACGATGTTAGTATTTTCCTTTTATTCCCCTGGCTTATTAGTGGAAAAAATAATAATAATAATAATAAAAAAATGACACAATTTGCTGAGCATATCACAGCCAGATATGTTCAGCCTAAAGCCCACAGGGGTGGTATGGGGAATTTCAGCCTGGATGGAAATTTGCCAAAGCTAAAAGTGCCTGGAAGCAGGGCTTTTTTAATGGAAAACAGAATTTTAAGCTGCATAACTCAAGGTACAGCTACAATTATGCTATCCAGAAACAGCTTCTTCTCTATTCATGCCAGGAGCAGTGTTTTGGGCATTCTTTGTTCAGACATAGGTACTTCTATACGTGGCTCAGAATCAGATCTACTGCTGTGATCAGCCCTCCAAACCAGGCAGCATCTGTGGGCAGACAGAGGACAGAGGAGGGAAGGTAAACTTTCTTCCTTCAGGACTTTCCCCTCCTGCAAGTGAAGGCATCCTGGAGAGGGGCTGGGGAAGCCCAGGGGAGGGGCAGACCCTCATCTGACGCAGGGCAGCATCAGCACTTTCCTAATTGGCTGGAGTTACTGCTGCGACTCTCGAGCTGCTCGATTCCCTGAGGTGCAGGTGGTATTTGTGCGGATGCAGATTTTAACCTTTTTAATCTTTACTTTGTTTCCATTTTCAAAAGGCCACCAGATTATTTGTATGATTAGTCAATTTGACTAGAACAAAGAACAGGCACATACAAAACGAGAAGGAAAAACAAGGAGTTATCCCAGGACTGTGTCTGACATCCTGCAGCACAATATACAACAACAGAACAGAAGGAAAGAAGGTGCAAGAAAGCATTGCTTTCTGATAAGATTGCTACATTCTGCAGCACTGAATTTTCCTTTGCAGAGGAAAGAAAAGCAGTAGCAGAGCTGAACACTTTCTTGCTTCTTAACCTTCCTCTGCCTATTTGGTGGTAATTTCAAGAATGCAACCTGCTGTGGGGTTGATTCCTTGATACCAGGTTGAACATCGCTCCCTGTTCTCATTGCCGTCATTACTATGACAGGTTTACAAAGGGCAGAGATGAGGACAGGCTTTCCTGTAAGGCCTCAGAGTTTCTCAGTCTCTTCCTGTGTGAAAGATCTCCTTGCAAGTTTAGATATGGATGTTACTCTCAAAGATTTCTCAGCCTTTTTCGGCACTTTTACATTTTTCACCTTCTTCCTGGGGTAAGAACTGTATAGGTCTCCCACAACCAAACACTTGTTTGCCGTGGTATGCCTCTAACAAAGTAGCTTCCCCTACATACCAGCTTTACACAGCTGGGAGGAGGTATGAGATCACCACCACCACTACTCATGGCCAGTGGGTAAGTTTCCCTGGCATTTACCCACATGCTGGCAACAATCCTGCAACTTCACTTTCTTTTCTAAAACCAACAACTTTCAATACTAAAGTGTTAGGCTGCTAAAAAGGAAGCATATCCCTCAAAAGAAAAGGATGCTTGAATGTGAGGCTTCCAGAGAAGCGGTGAGTTTATTAAACACAGTGCTTTCAGGTGCATCCAAAGGAAGGTCCTCGTAGAAACTTCTGCAGAAACTGTCTTTTTTTTTTTTCCTTACAAATCAAATAATCCCTACTGAAATTTTACAAATGAAAATATGAAACCACAGGCTGTCAAAACAGGGGACTGGGAATGCATAACCCTAAATCAGTTCAATTTGACTGATAAGTGGAACAGCAGGATTTCTCCCCTTCCTTATTTTGTACAACTCAGAGCTCTGCACAGTAATTTAAATGCAGAGCTACATCTACATTCTACATCTGCCAGGATGTAGAATGATGGAGACAGATAACAAAGTGATGTAGTG
Source organism: Alectoris magna (assembly GCA_030625065.1). Lineage (NCBI taxonomy): Eukaryota > Metazoa > Chordata > Aves > Galliformes > Phasianidae > Alectoris > Alectoris magna. The sequence goes on along the minus strand of CM060562.1, from coordinate 79,757,864 downwards.
TTGATTCACTGGAGGTTTTTCTCAATTCTGAACACACAGCAAAAGGGCCCTGTTGAGTAATGGCAGCAAACATTCCTCCATCCGTATTCATTTAATTGTAAAGCTGACAGCTTTGTTTGCACGTACTGTAGTGCAAAGCCAGAATATTTGTGATCCCAAAAACTTTCAGTCTCTTACACTGAGCAGAAAGGAGAAACAGAGCTCCAGATTCCTATTGGCCTTTTATCTCCAGTGTTCAGCGGTGAGTGAGTTTGGGCACTGGCTTTAGAAAAAAAAAAAAAAAGAAGAAGAAGAACTTGCAGATCTTGTTGACTTTTTAAACTTTCTATTAACTGCTACAAACTGGACAACAGCTGAACATTCTTAAAATGAAATAGTAACAGTAGTAAATGGGCTTTTTGTTTTTCATCACCTCTCACTGAACTCACAGCACAAATTTAGAAGCAGGACTGTCACATATGGCATAATATGTGTAACACACAGCAAGGAAACCAGAGTTTTACTCCCTAATTTTTCAGCTAATTGTGCTATATACACAGCAATGAGTGCTGCTTTAGCATGTCCCAAAGATGATACATAAACTTTGGCTGAAGACATGGTGATAGCCCCTGTAATTTCTTTCTTTTTTTGGCTGTTGATCAGATTTCCAGTGGGAATCGGTGATTTCCTTAAACACAGAGCATATAGGAATGGTTTTACTCAGTCAGAAAATGTCCACCCAGCTCAGAGTCTTGTACCCAAGAGGTGAGCGAAGGAAAATGCCTGGAATATATGAATAGAAAAAGATAGGAAAGTGCATCCAAAAATATTCCCTCAGCCCCCCAGACTTCCATGCCTTGAAGATCTGGGACTGCCATACTCAGTGTGTGTTTGGTGTACCTCTTCTGTGATCATGGCTCATTTTCAGTGTAAACTTCTTATATTTCCTCTACTCTTTGATTGATACAGAACCAACTCCTTTGTTTTCTCTTGCTCCTCCTAGCACCATCTGGTTCCTGCTCATTCTTCACTGGAATAGAAAACAGTCCATCCTTTTGCACTCATCCTCCATCAGGCCTCCTGCATTTGAACAGACCCCTGCTGTATTGCTCTTGCTGTTTCCCCAGTTGACAATCCCCATTCACTTAGCTGTTCCTCATGCAGAGGCTGTGTCCTTTGTCTTTTGAACTGTCCCAGGCCTCTAAACCCTTTCTGAGCTGGGAGTGGGGATCAGAGCAGCAGTGAGCATTAACAACGCACCTGAACCAGGGACCGGTGCCAGTGGCACTTCAAGTTCTCACTTCTTTGTCCCTTATACAAACCATACATATGATTTAGGACATATTCTGAAGTCTTCCGTTCCATGGTTCTCCCCTTATATGTGTCCCTGAATCACAGTGTGCAAAGCAGGCAGCATTTCAGCTTGAATTCTCAGTGCCTCTTCCTCCAACACACACACGCTCAGTCCTCAGATGACATGATTGGGATGAAGATCCTGCCTTGCTTTCCTGCTCAGGGCATGGCACTGCCAGGCTGAGGTCCTGCTGCTGCCCTGGAAGTTGTATTTCCATGAGTCAGCTCCTCAGCCAAGCAGAGTAGCACCCTCCTCCAAGACCGTCATGCTGCTTTGGCTGCAGTGGGAAGTTGGAACTCCTATAAGTGGCAGTGCCCTGTTGTCGTCCTCCCACAAAGCGCCTGTAAAGCATTTTAAGTAAGAAATGAATGATGGTGCTGGTGTTCTGCGTGAGCAGGTCTGTGGGCTTAGCACTCCCATAAATCACCTGCTCACACAGTGAGGGCAGTGCTGAGGAGTGCCCTCACTCCTCAGGAGTGAGGAGGGAGGGAGCTTAGCAGGCTGGGGACAGAATGAGGTTTTCTGAAGTGTTAAGGAGGACAAAATCCCTTTGGGGAAAGGAAGGAAAAGAAGATAAAAACAGGAGGAATAATTATAGACTCTACATTTCCTTGATAAAGGAAGAGATTTTCAATATTTTGGCTATACTTGTGCTAATTAGAAACATATTGGTAGCGGAGAATTGAAGCAGGTTTGTAACAAACCAGTCAATGTAGGCATCATAGCATGAAATCATGTTACAAGCCCCAAAATGTGTTTTGCTAACCATCCATTAAATCTTAATCTGAAGTTTTGCAAGCCATTAAGATTTTCAGATAAACTTTCCAATACAGCCAAGCAAATCAGGAGCAATGCAGTTGCTCTGCTCACAGAAAAAACCTAGGCAAAGCAATCAGCTCAGAGATGAATATAAGCTTCCCCTCCTTTTACAAGTCTCATATTTCTCATATTAATCATTTTATTTTAGCATGAATTTGATTCTTACAAAATATGTCAGGCTGGAAGAGACAGAAACAAAGCTCGGAAACAGTAGAGCACTGGTTTCCCCTTCATGGGGTCAATTTATTTTAAATTATTTTAACCCCTCTCAATGTGCATTTGGCTTGACTTGAAGTTCCAATGCTGCGCATTGAAGTAACTCAGTTTTCCACTTCCTTAAACTCTGTTCTCCCTTCTGAGATCTCTGATGGTACCTTAATGCAGATGGATCGGACAGATGGCAAAAATGTAATGTCAGTTTTTACCAGCTCTCAAGTCCAGAAGTATTCTGGCCTTTGGGTAAAAATTGAGCCACTGAGATATAGATAATCTGCCTTTGCTTTTGTAGAGGACCAACAGAGTGGAGTACTACCAGATTACAAGTGCTACTGAATGAATAATGCTTTGGAGGTGCCTATTGCCTATGTCTGGATGTGCTAGTGACAGTTTTCCAAGCCCTTCACATCTGCACTTCTGCAGAGCAGAGGTCTAACTTTTTAGGCAATCATTTTTTAAAGCATTTGCTAAGGATCTGTTTCACACCCACCTCCAATGCCTTCAGTTAGCAAAGTGAGAACCTGACATGTAAATGACAACGAAGCCGAGCTACGGCTGAAGTCGTTTCTTTAATTCACTGACATTTCTGGGACAGTGAAACTAAAAATGTCTGAACACTCAGAAGAAGAGCTTTTGTTTCATACACTAATAGCTCCCCTTGTTCTGCTTATGCAATTGTCATCATTTATTCTGATTCCCAGCCCAGCAGTTTGGGGTATCAAGCAGATACCAAGGATAGGGAGGCTTGTAGTAGCTGCCCTTTTCTCTGCCCCTCAAATAAAAAGAACCATATGCATTACCTGCAGCCCATTCAGTGCTCACCTCCCCAAACCAAGCAAGCATTTCTGTGGAGGCACTCATTTCTGTTGATGGCATGCTAACAGGGCCATTAGCAGAGAGGAGATCTGAGGCACAGAATGGGCAAGTTGATCTACTCCAGCAGCAGCTTCCTCCTCACTATCTGCAGCACTCCTGGTCCTCATCCACTGCTGTACATGGACATAATCTGGCCAGTCATTATGGATTGCGTCCTGCAGCCACAGAATCATAGAATCACTGAGCTTAGAAAAGACTAGTCAATCTTCCAGTACTTGAAAGGAGCTCACAGGCAGGAGAGGGACTGACTTTTTACACAGATCAGTAGTGATAGGACAAGGGGAAACAGATTTAAACTGAAAGAGAGGAGGTTTAGGTTAGGTGTTAGGAAGAAATTCTTCACTCAGAGGGCGGTGAGGTGCTGGCACAGCTGCCCAGAGAGGCAGTGGATGTCCCATACCTGGAGGTGCCCAAGGCCAGGTTGGTTGGGGCCCTGAGCAGTCTGATCTAGGGGTTGGCAACCCTACCAACAGCAGGGGATGGGGGTGGAACTAGATGATCCTTGAGGCCCCTTCCAAACTAAACCATTCTATGATTCTATGATACCAGTTCAAATGTAAGCCTATTGTCACCATGCCACTAAGTCATGTCCCTCAGTGCCACATCTACACTTCTCTTGAAAACCTCCCCAGATGGTGAACCTACCACTTCCCTGGCAGCCTTTTTCTGCAAAGCTAACTAAAGAAGCCACTTGTATTGGAAAAGCAAGACTCCAAGCTACAGCTGTGAGAATCTTTCCCCCAGCTAAGCTGCAGGCCATACATGAAAATGCATGAAGTTCCAAAACTTCCATGCAAAATGAGAATATTGTAGGAAGTGCTTCCAGAAATGTAAGTATGTGAAGGGAAGAAAGAAAAAAAAAAGAAAAAGAAAAAAAGAGAAAGAAAGAAAAAAAAAAGATTTAAAAAAAAAAAAAGTCCCAGATTTGCTGTGAGCCCAGAGCAAGCCAGAGGTTGGCCACACCACGGGGCAGGGCTAACTCGGTGCCACCTGGCCCCTTAAACTTCTTTGATTGCATGGTGGGAGTCAGGTATTTGTTATATCACCTACTCCTGCTCCCACTCACAAAAAATCCTATTGATTTATCACCACTTTCAGATCCTTTTAAAAGTAAGTTAGAAATCCTTAGTTCAGTACATGAGAGAGATCTGGTAAAGGTGACATGTACAACAAGCAAGATGCATACTGTGCCACAAATACTAAAGGATCCAGCTGACTTCCAATTGAAGGAGTTCTGTTACTTCATTTAGGACATCATATTGCATTCACGCATGCATGACCAACAACTCCAATGACCTGGCGAGAAAGGCTTTATGAAAGTATGATCCCAGCTGCACCAGGAGACTGTGGTGGGGAATCAGAGGTAGAGGATTACTGCTGTGGAGGATTCAGGATGTGGAGCCTGGGTTACGAGTCTACTCCTACTTACACTGCTGAAGCACCTGGCCCTTATGCTGCTCCATCACTGGGTGAGGGGGAGCTTGCAGACATCCTTCAGGGAATGCACATGGAACTAATGTGGAGTGTGTGTATGTTTAGAAGGAGACCTGGAAAAACATAATTCGTGCTCTCAGTTGAGATGAAAGTGAACTGAACCAGTGTAAGTGCTCACCTTATCTAGTGCAGGTTAAGTGAATGTCTGGCTAATAGGGGTCAGTTTTCCATTCAGCATATTTGCAAAATTACAGTTAAAAGCACTCAACTTATTACCTGCTTTTGCAAACTCTCTCAACAGCCCTGAGATGAGGAGTTGTAAGCCGTGTACCATTTTCTACCTGTTCACTTTTGGCCAAAACAGAACTGGTTACATCCCCTGCCTGGGTCAGTGTATGCTAGGTGACATTCTCTGATCAGTCAACACCTGGGGAATGTGCTTGTCAGATTACACACAACACCATGTTTGTGAATGATATTTAAAGATGCAAAATAACAAGTTGATTCTGCTGTGGGAAAATGTTAAACTTTTAATTGGAATACTGGAAATAGTTGCTTGAAAACAAGAATATAGAGAAAAAAAGTATGAACAAATAAAAGAACCTTGCAAGGTATGCTGTTAAAAATTGTCTACAGCTTTTGTCTTCCCCTCGTAAAAAGCAGCTGCTTTTTTTCAAGTGCAAGGAGTGACAGGCAGCAGGTGAAGACCCAGGGGCCTCTGCTCCCTTTCCTCTTCATTCCCAAGCCTGCCTTACTTACCTTTTCCTTAGGAGTGCAAGCTTTGTTAGTCACTCAGACCAAGCACAAGAGCACTGTGCAGTAAGTGGAGAGCAAGGTAGAGTTTGGTACACACGTATATATGAAGTATAGTTGTTTCTGACTGGAAAACTTTTTATTTATCCACTAGGTTAGCAATGATGAAAAACCCGATGTTAAGACCAGGATCTGCACTTCAAGTTTAATGCATAGATATTCACATTGAAGATAATGTGATCTATGATAAAGAATTCAAATGAATTTTTAAAGAATAAATCATGCCAGAAATCTGAGTTCTGTGCTTGATGGAATTATGAAAATAAATGGAAAAAAGGAATAAGGTAGATGGATTATTTTGATTTTGCAAAGCATGTGAAAAAGTGGTATGCAATCTACAAAAAGATTATGTCAGGATAGGCTGGAAAGTGAACAAATGGTTTGCAAAGAGATGAAGGAACTGTAACAAGGGATAACAAATAGTTTTCAGAATAAAATCTTGGGAGCTGTGTGATGAGATACAGAAAAAAATGACTGTTAGTTATGATAATATTTCCAAGAAAACACAAGTCTTTAAAAGTCCAGATTTTGATCCTCTTAGGGACCAAAACCAAAGAAAATCTCAGGAGACACCTATGAATCAATCTTAAAGCAAAATCATCACATTGCAAATCCAATGGGATGAGAACTGTTTCTGGAAAAGCAAATGTAGTCCAGTCAGAAAGTCAGTTTAATTTTCTAGGTCATCCAGACACCTGCAAATAATAGCAATGTTTTGTGAAGAATTTCCACTGATGATTTGGGAAACATATGACATGTATATGTGGTGCAAAAATGGGAGGCCAAGAGAATGATGAAATACTGAATTATTATATGATGAAATACTGAATTATTATATGATGAGGAATAGAAAGATTAGAGCATAGATATTAACCAAATGAAATCCACCTGGAAGAAGAAAAATATGTTATTTAAAGCAGGCAAGAGAAGAAATTATAAGCCATACATAGAGCTAGGAGCACAGTGAAATAAAGGAGTAAGGGACTGGTGTGAGCTATGGCCATGCATGCAGGTATGCACAGCTTGGGGTCAACCAGAGTCTTGCATGGCAGCTGCACAGCTCTGAAACTCAGTGTTTGAATGATGTCCACAAGCACCATTAAGTCCTGGAAAGAGCAACTGATGCAAGTCCTTGGAGGAATTACATTAAAACTTCATTAAAGGAGACAAAACTTAAGGCGACATCCATTGCGTAGCAGAGGCTCTCTGCTTCTATCAACCATGCATCTAAGCAAGTTTACATCTTCAAGGCATAGGCTAATTTTGCTTCTTTTGGTTACTACTATTATATCAATGCTATAAATACTTCCCTGATACTCACCTGAGAGGTGTTTTAATACTTTTACTTGAAATTCTTGTCCACAACCAGAGAATGCAGAAAAATAAATCAGTAAAAGGAATGACATCTTCCCAAAATTCAAGACGGGTTTAATCTGAGAAGAGGACAAGCTTCTCACTCTATTTTTATTTTAGTCAGAAACATCTGCTGACCCTTAATTGTGATGCTGATAACAACAGACAAGCATGACCTGTTGAACACAATTGGCCCTATGGTAATTTCCAGGTCCTGCAATTAGTAATATGTCAAACAATAAGACATGAGTGCATAAAGGGGAGATGCAAAAAATACTTCCATACAGTAGGTGACTGCCTGTAGGGTGATTTGATTTACTGAATTGAGAAGATGGCACTTGTCAAAACCTGTTCACAGTTAGAAAAATTTCTACCCAGATCATCAAAAAAATGTCCTATTTGAGAAAAAGAAAGCCCCTAAGGCAAGGATATAAAAATAATTGATATTATTCACTAGCATTGCTATCGTGGGGTTTGGATTTAAGTGAGAGCCTCAACAGTACTGAGAAGCAGTATTCAGTTTTTGGAGACAGTGCGTTTCACCCTCATAAATGCATGGATGGGAGGAAAGGAGAGTGGAGAGTTTCAGCAGGAGCGGAACAGAGGAAGATACCTGTTAACAAAGGAAAAGTGTATTCCCAGTACACTAATGTTCTTGCCCAGTGTTTCTCAAGTAAATAAAAAACATTGGTGCAGCCTTGGAAAATTCCCAAAGTAGATCTTTTAACAAAAACAATCACTATTATTCACTGGTGGAAACTAAGGCTATGTGTTTCTGCTACCAAATACCGTGTGCCTTGGAACGTTTTTCAGTTCTTGATGCTCCTTAGCATAGCACATCGCTTCCAAACCAGGGTGGCTGTATCCAACCTATTGGACCATGCTGGCTCCCCAAACATGGCATATGGCATTCATATATTTATAAATATATAAAATATGCTTGTTTCTTAGATAGACTCAGCTGATGTGAAATAGTTTGATAGTTTTTCCAGTTATATCAAATGCAATTACTAGCATGAAAGTTAAACTACATTAGTTCTTCTGTGACAAATGACATATTTTTATGTTTAAACACTGCCTGATTCTTTTATTTATTCTCCTCCCAAGTCTTCATAAATTTCTGTAAGGTCAAACAGTTCCTAGGCTTCCACTACTAATGTATAGGAGTTCGATAATTAAATTATCTACAGGATGATTCATATGAACCAAACACTTGTAAATCCTACTCTTAATGCCAATATATATAACAAGACCTTATGCATTTTCTGGAGATATATAGTTATAGACATGACATAAATATGATGGCAGCATTCACAATAAGGCAGAGAATGTAAGTCTAATATTTTGTAGATCCAAGGGACACATTAAATAATCTTGGCTTATTTCTCAAACAGCTGTTAATAAGAAGCGCTTAACTTGTTAATTAAAAATTTGCCACTAATTACATCTGCAGCTTCCCACCCAGCATGACTGAAATTGCAACTGGTAATTAATAATTTGAATGTGAAAATGAGTGCCATGGTCATTCTGGAACACAGAAGGGTGCAGTACCCTGCTCCTGACGCTGCTGCAGTTGGCCTCAGTGGAAATGGTGAATGACTCCATGATTCTTGGCAAATCCATTCCCATCTGGCAACACACAGGACTCAATAACAGCAGATCCAATTACTGCTGCTGTTTCCGCTGACCAGGCACTCTCGCCATCACTTGCACCTGCCTCAGGAAGCTATTTAAAATGCGCAGAAGTACTACCCTGTTTTCAAACAAAGTGCAATGCAAGAAAATGTTATCTTGCTCAAGTTAAAGAATTTGCATATGGGTAATTCTACTGGAGTGAAGGAATGGCTTTCAGATTCAGCTGAAGCGATATGGTCAGGAGAGGCCATTGAAGAAGACAGAACTGACTGACAAATACACACTAGGCAGTAGTCATGTTATGTATTTCCCATGGGATCACATTCTCAATCATGAAATCTGTCAGGTGGGGAAGTGCTGGCTTAAAAAAATACAATAAAATTGCCAAGAAAGATGATCCAAAGATCAATGCTGTCAGCCTTTTGGATGATATCAAGGATGGGAGCTGGGAGAAGAGGAGTTAATTTGAGGATAAAGGGAAACAGCTGCGAAATACAAAGACTGCTGTTATTCATGGAGGTTTGGTTTTGTTCGTTTGTTTTTAAATGTTTCCGTTTCTCTAAAGATGAAGTAAGACACAAAAAAGAACAGAAAGAGCAACATCAAAGACAGAAATCTTCATTTTAGACAGTTTTTCCTTTCAGAGAAAGATTCACTGTTGGAAGAAGACAAGCCTGGGACTCGGGCCATCATCCTTTCTGAGTCCAGGAAGGCTCTTGTCAGCTCTGGAACACAAAGGACTTATCAGATGCACCTTTGGAAATGAGAAACCAAAAGCAGAGAAGCAGATTTGGTGCTTGGACAGCAAAAGGAACTGGAGCCTCACAGCTGCTAAACTGTCTTGAAACTTTCTCTCCCTGCTTGGTGACTATCTCACAGGTCCTTCTCTGTCTCAGAGGCATGCCTTAAATGGGCTTTAAGAAGGCATGGGAGACCCCATAATACATTAGACCAGGCAACCACAATGTCAGTGCTCACTCTTTATGCTCACTCATACTGAGTTTCCTTTTGCTTAATTCACTGGTTAACACGGCGTTTAGTCATTTTTGTCTCTACAGTCCTTTTTATTAGCCACAATTTTAATACAGAACTCAAGTACAGTAAAAGGAATTTTTTAATTTGGATTAATTAGTTCTTATCTATTTAACTTTCTACGAAATTCATAAACTGCTTTATAAAATAGGCAGAGCTGCTTTCAATAAGGAAAGCAAGTCCTCGTCCAGCTAATGACCCAATTGATATTCACAAGGAGCCTGCCTAAGTCTTGGATTATTAGTATTTTCCAAAGAAGCAGGACTGAGAGGAGCTAAAAATCTCTCAGATCTTTTTTTCATTTGTTCCAGAATCAGTGTTTTTTGTTTGTTCCCTTGTGCTGGCCACCACCTTTCCTTCTCTCTGTCAGGTGACAGAGCACTCCCAAAATCCTGTGCTAAAGCAGGAAATTTTCTAGATAAAAGGCATCCTCAAAAAGCTCAGCCACTTGAAGAATTTTGACTTGCAGGTAGGGTTATTAGATTGTCAGAGAGGGGGGTAAATAATTACAGAGGAATTATAAGAGAAACCTGACCACACCTTCTAAGAAGGTGCAGGTAGAATATGTTACCAAGTTACACAGCAGTGTAACAGGCCAGATGGGAACTACTACTGAAAGTCCAAATCTCAAGAGTCAAGTAAAGGCATAACCATAAGATGAGCTCTCTTACAACCAGGGTACTGTGTGGTCCCTCAGAATTGATTTTTTGGCTAATGCCGTTTCATCACAGGGAAGTTATCTTGCTTGATACCGTTCTCTTTAATTGTTGAAACTATTGCTGTAGTGCTGTTATGGGAATTTTTGTTTTAAAAAGGTAGTGATGAGTCACCTGGTCAATTTAGCACAAATGGGAATTCACTATAGGCTTTCTGAATGGGTAATGCCTTCCTAAACTCAGAGCTCAATTAAGCAACTAAAGAGTTATTTCCTTTAGGAGAACTTAGACACTGCTGGAAGTAAGAAGTAAGGAAATTCCAGCCCAGAAATTGTATTGCTGATCCAAAGTTTAACAGAGAACTGTGATCAGTTGGGAGTCATTTGTTTTTATGTACTGAAAATAAAAAAATAACTTTCAGTGCAATCTTCAGAGGCAAGACCAGCCTACCCCTTGCAGAGCATGCGTTTCAACACCCAGTCCCACCATGAGGGAGATCTTCCTCAGGCTATCAGGGTGAACTAAGCCTCTGGTCAGAAGTGGGGAGTGGGATCTACCACTCGTGTCCTCGCCGTTCTCCAGGGGCACTGAAAGGCAAACAACAAATGGTGCCCACTTGCTGCTCCAGTCATGGTAGGAGCTGCTGCTAGGGCTGTTTTGAGGCTGCCCAAAGGTCATGTCAGCAGAGCTCTGCCCCAGTTATTTGGGTTGTTGCTGTGAAGGGAAGGTGAAGTTTCAGGCACCCTGCCTGCCTCACATGGGTCTGCTGTCCCAAACAAGTTGATTTGCCTTCTAAATAGGCTACACTGAAGTTGTGGACGCCTGTGTGAAGTACTTTAAAAAGAGTTAGACTTCAATCACAATTCTGAAAGTCATATTTATATAGTATTCTCCCACCAGATCTTGGAAGCTTTATCAGACTTAACACTTTCTCAGTGTTAGGGACCTACATGCAAAATTAACCTTCTTCTGCTTCTTATTTTCTGTCACTTGGATGAAATCACACAGTTCATAAAACGTATTGGCTATAGCTATTTCCAAACAGGGCACAGCAGGCTTCTAGAAGAATCTGCTCTGGAGATGCAAGAAGAGAATTAGCAGTGGGTTTACCATACTAGCAAAAACAGTACCTTGTGGCTGAAAGGCCAACCTTAAAATGCTGCCCTTGTTCCACTAAGAAGGCAGCTGGACATCAAAAGAAGCAAAGAACAAGACTGGAAAAGCAATTAATCCTTGACAGTTACATTTTAGGAACAGCATATTCCCTGGTGTCACTACCTTTGCATATAAGTTGATGTAAAAAAAGATTCAGTATTATTATTATACCTCATCACTCTTGGCAAATGCTAAAATACAGTCTCATAGGAGCTACAGAACATGTGCCTTGTTCCATTTTGAAGAAGGGACTTTGAGTGTCTCCGTTGTGAATGTTAGACCAAGGAACAACTTTTGGAATAACATCAGGTGTAATGGAAATGGAAACTTTAGTTAGAAAGAATGAAGAAACTAAAATAGCTTGTAAGAATAAGGGGGCTATTTTTACACTTCAGTGCACATGGAGTGCCCATTAATTTTAATAGGAGCTTTACACAGCAATTATTAATGGAAGAACGTGCCCTGTTGTATTCTTATACGGGACTCTGGCCATATTCTATGACATTGCTAAGGAAAGCTAAAAGTACTGTCGACCTAGGGGTAATGGGATGCGATTGTAGTAGAGAAAAGGCTTTTAAAATCTGAACAAGAATAATTAGGAAGCGGGTCTGGGACTGAGGTCAGATGTGAGGAAGTCTCTGACAAGACACTGGCATTAAGGAGACAAGGTCAGAGAAGTAGACTGCTGTTGCAAGCTAGTGTGGAAAGCTCTAACAAATTCTTGAGATACCAGACTAATACACCTGAAGAGACCACACAGCTATTGAAACACTTCAGTAACTTAGGCTATTATCATCATTATCCACACATCAACCTGTGTGGATGGCTGCATTCCTTTGGCTTTGAGCCTACTGGAAATGTTCAGAAAGCTCTAAATAGAGCTGATGGCTGCAGTGATACTAACCTAATCTCCATACAGGTCCAGTGGGGGATCAGCAGGGTATCAGGATGCCAAACTCTGACCTCCTCCTCTGAAGCCAGGAGTTGCTCCTAACTGTCACCTTGGGCACCCTTATGTTTGCTATGTCCCTGAGTGTTAATATTACAGCTACTGTTGCCATGATGGCATGAACTATGGGTTCATAGAGCTACATGCAAGAAGTCATGATGAAAAGGCAAAGATATTTAATAAGTGTAGACAAGATGATGTGAAGTACAAGTGAGATAATTTGAGGTAGCACATCAGGAAGTGTTTAGAACACGCTGCTAGCCTTACTGTTATCAATTGTCATTCCTACAGTTCATGAAATGTCAACACTTGCATAATGTTAAAAACTTGTTTTCACTTCATGGAGATATTTGTCATTAAATTAAATGCTAAAACCATCCATGTGGTCTTTCTCCATAACCTTCCTAGAACAAAAAATAGGAAGGAACATAAAAAGTAAATTATTTCTAAAATCTTATCCCTTTTATGCCTGATAACAATGGCTTTTCTGATTCAGAGAGATGTTAAGATTTATTGAGTGACATCTGGTTAATTAAATGCCTATTTCCTATGGTGTGTTAAAGGATTCATAACACAGAAAGTCAACATTGAGAGAGTAATTAAAGTGCACCTAAAGAGCACAACTAACCGTGTAGTTCACTGTAATTAGAAACAAAATAGGAACAATATGTTTAGAGAATTACCTCCTTTATTAGGTTGCCATCAACAGAAACCTGTTTATGTATTTGAAATCTCATTTTGCAAGCTTCCATTTTACTTTTGCCCATCTGTGCAACCTAATACCTCAGCATGGATGGCTATCTCAGGAGTAAGCAGAGCTCAGTACTGCTTTGCAGACATACACTATTTCAGAGCCACTGGAGTTATTTGGGAGCAGAGGATTTTTTTTCTAAAGTTTCAGTACATTTTCTTTGCCAACACTGGATACAGAACATTCAGAAAGTCAAGCCCTTGATAAAGGCCTGTTAGAAAATATAGGGCTAACATTTCCACAGACTTCTCCAGGTTGAGAGACCTCATTGTGGCCTTCCAGTATTTGAAGCGAGCTTATAAACAGGAGGGAGATAGACTTTTCGCATGGTCTGATGGTAATAGAACAAGAGGGTATGGTTTTAAACATAAAGAGATAAGGTTTACATTGGATTTTAGGAAGACATTTTTCACTTAGAGTGTGGTGAGGCACTGGCACAGCTGCCCATAGAGGCTGTGGATGCCCCATCCCCAAAGGCTCTCAAGGCCAGACTGGATGGAGCCCTGGGCAGTCTGAGCCAGTGGAGGGTAGCTCTGCCCATGGCAGGGGACTGAAACTGGATCTGTAAGGTCCCTTCTGTCCAAGTCATTCTATCATTTTACGATTTCACCAAAATATGAAGTGGCTTGTAATGTGCAAAATATGGCCAGTGGTTAAATAACGTCTCAAAGTTTAGATAAATACTATCTAGGATAAAAAGAAATAATAATAAAAGCACCTAAATGCTGAAATCCCTGAAGCAGTCTCAAGGAAAAAATGTGAGCTGCTTTGGTTTTCTTTTCATCAATGAAGATAAACTTATTAAAGATGTTTGCTTTGAACCTTCTATTTGGCTATAATTCTCTTTAGCTTGTCACACTGGTTACAAAAGGAACAATTACAACATCTAATATTATGGCTTGAAGGAATGAAAAGCAGCAGCAAGTAAATATTTATATATACAAGCTTCATATTTATTACCTTGAATGAGAAGCATTGTCTTTTATTTACCAGGAACAAAATTATGAGGGAAAAAAAAATGGTAACAATATCTGTCTGGTATACAGTTGTGGTCAGGAGCAGCATGGGACTGCCAGCAAGAGCTCCCTTCTGGTCTAACTACCACAGGCAGAACGAAGACTTCAGGGCAGAAACACCTGAATCATTAACTGCTGAGCTCTGGGAAGCATATGGAAGATGAGAAATGAGGCAAATACAAACCTCCCAAAAGCCTAGACCTATCTACCCGCAATGTCTACTGCATAAAGAAAAAATCTGAAGCTGTAAACAGGTAAAATAGAACATTTTCCCCATTCCAGCTTATGCCACTATGGCATATGGTTGCTCAGAGGATCTCTAAGGATTCAGACACCATGTTTTGCTTCAGGAGGGCATCCATGCCTTCATTTTCAACCTTTAATCCCTTGTCAGATGGACTCTTTCTCTCTCCAGTGGGATTTTTAGACATCTTGGTGATGATTCCTCCATTTATCTCCTGCAGGGTCTATCCACTGTTTCAAACTGTTAGGGTCCTGAACTCATTCTTCCATGTTGTCTCACTCCTTGATATACACCAGTTTCAGGACTTCCCCCAGTCTCTCATTCCTGCCAGAAGTTTTACCACTCACAGGATGTTCCTAATTTTTAAGAACTGTTATGAAATGGTATTTTAAACACACAAACATAACAAATGAACAACAAAAGGAAAAAAAGGTAAAGAACAAAAAAAACAGCAGTATTTTGTATCAGAACAGAATAAACGCCATGAATTTGCTCACAAACATCAGATTTGCAGAGTCTATTTGCAGACATTAAGTTATGGCCATTTGTTTGCTCTTTAGACATTTGAACTCTACCTCCTCCTACTCCTCATTTAAACCTCGTTGTTTCCTTGTTGTGCTACTCACTCTAAATCAAGCTCCAAGTTGGCCTACCCTACTAACTTCAAAGAGCTCTTTTAAATAAATTAGTCTCACAATAACTCTCTTTATAAATCATTTGTATTTCTACTTCAGGTAAAAGATAATATATGCAGCCCATTAACACTCTTTACAAAACCATTGTGTTTCTTTTTAAACTGAACAGACCATAGAATACGTTTAGTTTCCCTCCTAACTCTTGCATTCTAATAACTTACTTAGCACACTATTACCATATCGTGCATTACTTTTATATTACCTTTTTTTGCAATTTTGTTTTCAAAATTGCCATTCTGCCCTTTTCTCATTTCTCAGAAATGCTTGGCACTCTCCTAGGAATTTATTCAAGTGCACATTAAAGCTGATCCAAGCACCCATACAGAAAAATGCATATGAAACCAATAAGGTTTACTGTCAATCTTTCAACATATTTTCAAGCACAGCAGACTCTCTCACCTCCTTGCAAACCCATCACAAAACAAGCAGCTTACAGGTTTATCTTGCCCTGAATTCCATTCTGCCCTATTGCTCCACTGGTTCTACTTATATGCATCCCAAATTTTACACCTGCAACTTTGTTAATATATACTCTATATGAAAGATCTCCAGAGGCTTTTAGTAGCTCTTTCATATCTATTCTCTATTATAATATCACTTCTACCATCAGCACTCTGTCTCTGCTCTTTTCCACATCAGAGCACTATGAGAAACAAACTCCATACAGCAGGCATAAGACTGTAGAAACTATTACCCTGCATAACTTCAGGCTGATCTAGAACAGTGAGTATCAGAGAGAGAGAATTCAAAAAAAGCAATGAAGTCCTCATACACTGCAACAGTATTATTAACTAACGCAACAGTTCCCGTGCTCAGATCTGCTTAAATCATACTGTGCTCAGACAACATAGCAACTCAAAGCAGCCGGAGCTGGAGCACTCAGAGGATTTCTCCCAGTGCAGCACTTTCACTCTGATGGCCAGCTGAAACCCATCCAACTTAAAGCAGCAGAAAATCCACCACTTACCTAAGGATGTTTGACTGGTCAGCTGCATTCCTACATCTTTTTTTTTTTTTTTTGTCTGAAATTACCTAGGTGTTACTTCTAACCATTCTCTACCTTGGCCTGGTAAATTACAGAGCTTTCTGTCACGAGAAGCCTTCCCAAGGAATGAGGAGCTATGTTATTCTGTGCTCTGTGGCCTCCAGCTCACTCCTACATCCTCCGCTAAGGCTTTTCTTGAACAGCCAGCAGCACTGTGGTATATGAATACTTCTCACTTCTACAGGGAAGAGCCCTGTAGTCAAGTACAGATTTATTAGACATCAAAACAAGTCATTAACCAGGAGATTGGTTCAGAGTGCTATCTCAGTCTGCTCCTGGAGTGCAGCCTGACTGCTACTTTTGTAGCAGATGACAAGAAGAGAGAAACTTTTGCTGAACAATCGAGTTGAATGAGTTTGGCCCAAGATTCCAGAAATATTTTGCTAATCCAGTTTTGTCTAATGTAAATACTGATACATTTTAGCTATAGCTGTCTGCCTGCCCTAACTGGTAGACTAAATTATGATCACTCATACCTGTCTCTGACTGCTGCACTTCGAGTTGCGCGGCAGTGTAAACGCCAGAGTCTGGAAAGGTGCCTTGCTCAGGGTATATAGGGAGCACATGCATGAAGATACAGATTCATTCCTCTTTGCAGGTTCAGCATTTCAGCTACCCAGATACTTTGCAAAAGGCACACAGGGTTCCTATGCTAGTTTTGCCTTCAAGTAAGGTACATTTAATTGTAAGTAAACTCCCGAATCAAGGGTGACTCAGATGACTGTAGATGCACACTGATGTTTACAGCAATAGTATCTGAAAAACCAAACATTTAACTTCAAAGTTTTATTTTTATTCAGTGTTAGGTGTTGAACGCCAAACATGAAATTTGGGTGTTTGTTTCCCCCTGTATTATCTCTCAGTTTTCTTTCTCTATCACTGAATGCATATTGGTTTCTACTTTTTTCAGACACTCGGTGAAACAGAGGAAGACAACCTTCTCAAGCTTGAACATCCATTTTAAGAGTGTTAGAATTGCAATCAATCTCTTCTTTAATTTTTCCACTCCCTTATGATTATCCAAAAGTTGCAGGAGTACTGAAGATATAAGAATTGGGGGGGGGGGGGGGGGGGGGAAGGCTGTTATAAAAGAGGAAACCCCTCCAAATGTAACTCATTTCACTCAATGAAAATGCGTGTGCAGTTTTGGACTGCATAATTTGAGGCTGAGATAAATGAAAATAATATTGATTTTAAATATCTGATGAAAAAACACCACCTGGAAGTTATTTACATAATAAAAGCTATTCTACAGTTCTTCAGAACATTATGTTCTCCTTTTTGAGTGAGTTTCCAAATCTATAATGGAACTATATCCTTGTAGAAGGCATAATCAGAAACAAATATTCAGAAGTCATCCTCACATTCTTCATTGTAATCTGGATTTCAAAAAAAAAAAAAAAAAGCAATCCCAGCAAAAGGAACAAAAGAGTCACAAAAACATCAATTTGAAAAGAGAAACATAAATATGTATGCATGGTTACCAAAGGGAGCACAGAGCTCCCTTGGAACTCTCCCTTGAAGCTGTTACATTTCACGTACCTCAAACTTTGTCATCGCATTCTATTCAAATCCTTACATTTTCAAACCATGACCACTTCTAAATGAATTATCTTGTATTTCAGTCCCCTACTAAAGTAAATATTAAGTAAATACTAAAGTAAAAGTCCCAGTTTACCAAAATACTACAGATGAAAAGTGGAGGTGTCTACAAAGATTCAACTGAGAGTACTATTACATCAGAAGTTAGCAGTATAGGCAAAATGCCTGTGTATAATTCTAAGGCACAAAATTCAGTAGTTGAAGCAGATTGGCTTTCTTTGCTTTTTGTAGGGAGTTATCGCTCACAGAGGTGCAAGGGACATTGCAGCCGGTATCTCCTGTGTCAAGAGAGAAAATTTTACATGCCTTTCCATGAAAATACAACATCTGTTCAGTACAAATGGCAGATATTGAACAAATAAATCAACTGGATTTAGTTGATTTAAAAATCAAAGTACAGGAAATAAATCATTGTAGCACCATAAGTGAAGACTATTCTGGTTACAAATCCCAACGATTTAGCTTTCTAGGAAGCAACTACATGAATCAAGCTGTATTATGAGAAAAGCATACCAGGCTTGAGGAAAGTAATGAGTTAACCTGAAAGGTCTTTAATGAGGAGGCTAAACAGTCTGTGTGATAAATTGTTGCTCCACCATGAGCTAGAAATAGTACAAATAAATCCAGGAGGAGTTCAATGTGTACAGTGTTCTTAATACTCAAAAAAGAATACACCTTGTATGCTTTAAAATTCTTTTTTAACCTGTGGAACACTTTCATCCACAATCTAAAGGACAGCTATCTATATATGCATTCCTTTTTTTTTTTTTTTTTTTTTTTTGCTGAAGGCACAGAAATAGATGGGAGCCTTGCTTTCTGGTACTCTTCATATATAGATGGCATGTGGTCACAGCATTATTCATTCATAATTCTGGGTAAATAATTTGAATTGTGAGCTTGCAGAGTTGTATATCAACTTGCTGCTCTGGCCAACCTCAGGCCAGTAAAATCCCCACTAATCACAGTCGTATCCATTAAAAGAATGCTATGATGGGTCACCAGGACAGGATTGCTTATTCCACACTCCTATGGCCACATCCATTGCTCCTCCCATTCACTGAAAGACTTCCATTGAACTTAAGTGGATTTTAGATGACAAAGACCAGTAGAAATTATGTTGTATGCACACCTCTATATGCTAAGGGCAAAAACAGCACAGCACCAGCTGATAGATTGCTTCCCATTTGACTGTAAGCCTCTCTCTCTCACTCTCTCCATCTACCTAGCAGAATGTAATAACATCTCTATAATTTGTCTAAATCAAATTAAGTAAACCAATAAGTTAATTGATACATTTTGGGAGGAGAGGGTACCTTTCTGATTACAAATTCTGGTCTTCATAACAAGATGTGACTGTAATCCAGTTATCCCTGACTCATAACTATCAATGCCATAGGGTGACACAAGCAAGTGCCTTCTAGAGGGACCCACAAGCTTGACGGAAGATCTGGGGCCATGGTAATCCCCAGCAGACAGGTGTGTTGTGTAACTCTAGCTGGCTACAGCACATTAAAAACAAGCATCTTACTTCCACCTGGAGCTGATTCAGCTCAAGGCATTTGTAAAGTCTTTCGCTGCCTGAAAGAGGATACTAAAACCCTTTTGCCAGCATACATCATTTTAGACTAAGAAGAGGTGACCTCAGATGTAAAGAAGAAGTGAACATGTGTCTACTTGCTGAAGATAAGAACACACACCAATCCTAAATGAGATGGATAAATTGGTAAAAACAATGTAAATGCTTGCATGAAGCCAAACTAACATTCACTGCTATATCTGAAGGGGAATAAAAGATCCCTCCTTTTTCTGTACATACTGCTATTGATGAATATTAAAATATTTATATGTTAAATTCCTATTCCCCCCCATAAGGCACTATAAAGCAATATATATGCAAAATACAAGAACAAAAATAGATTTGCCTACACATCAGCATTTCAAACACTCATTAACGCCAGGACAAACAAAACACTGTGTTCTGGTTCTCTTTACATCATCTGTCATTCGGATATGCAGGGTATAATGAGGCAGAACCTTAATGTTTGTGGGGGAGAAAAGTTAGTTTTTATCTTTCATTTGCAACAAACATTAAACAAAGCCCATATGAGGGTTGGAAAATAAGCACCCTGGCAGAAAGCCTGAGGCCTGGATAATCAGGACATCGATCCTGAGGACACAGCTGTCCCTAGGAAGTTACTTTCTCCATAGAGTCACCAGCACTTTCTACTCCTTTCAAGGCTGCTCTTAAACCATCTCCTTACTCTATTGTTTGCACAGTTTGGCTTCAGACCAAGATGCTGGGGAGGTCTATTGTTCCTTGAGGACTAATCTGCAGGGGTTTGTGTGAATACTTCAGAGCCAGAAAAACTTCATTTCTTGTGCCAGGACTTTACAACATTAAACAGGCATTCCGTTCTTCCACTATGACCACAAATGTATAGACTGAGGCCAGAGGTGATCACCAATCAGTGATCAATTTAGTCAGTATAGCTTTGGGACTTGCAGTGTTAATATTCAGATGTACATGGACAGTACAGCAAAGACAATGTACATTTCACACAGACTACCCCTTGACACCACCAGCAGTTTGGTTTTGCATGTGTTCAAGCACAGCTTTTGCTAAATGCTTTTCCTAGAAACCAGGGAGGTTGATCCCTTCAAGTGCATAGCTAAAATAATTAGTAGGTTTATCTAGTTACCAATTATAACTCTGAGAAATCCAGTACAAGAGAGACATGGAGCTGCCAAAGAGCATCCGGTGATAGGGCTTCTTTGGAGTACTTCTCCAACGAGAGAACTAGGGCTGTTCAACCTGGACAAGGCATTGAGAGGATCTCAAAGTCAGTAAATACCTGAAGGGAAGGCGTAAAGAGCAAGGGTTTTTCCAGAACCAAAGGCAATGGAACAAACTGGAGCAGAGCAGGTTCTTTTTGAGCACCTGGCAGCACTGCTGTGTTGTGCAGGTGATGGAGCACTGATGTAGCTTGCCCAGATATGTTGTGAGGTCTCCTTCTTGGAAGCCTTTAAAAGTCACCTGGATGTGGTTCTGGGCACTTAGTACAGCACTGGTAACTAAGGTTATTTCACCCTGTATGAGAAAAATACATGAAGTATGTTTATGAAAAGTGAAATTAACCAGACACTTCATTTCTCAAGTGTCCTCCGTATTTTGACTAATGGCAGGTGGAAAAACTTAAAAAGCAATAACAATGTATACACAATTTCAAGTTACTCTTTGTGAAGAAGTTTCTGATCAGATAAGATGGGATTGGGTGATAAAGCATTCTGGAAACACTGACTCTAACCTTAAATGTGTATTTTGAGAGAACAAGCACCTGCTAAATAATCCATTTACTGCTGTCCGCATACGAGGTAATTCCCAGAAGATCTCTTTATGATGAAGTACTCTTTTGGAAAGTTATGACATTTTCCTTTTTTGCATGCGTTAGAATAAACTATATAAGGAAAAAATAACAAAAAAAAATAGAGGCTGTTTTATTCCAAGAGAAATGAACAATACTGGGATGTAGGTTTTCAACTGCAAAAGCAACCAACTGAAGAGAACTGTCTGCAGCATATTATGGTAATTCAAAGCAATTTAGTTTTAAAATATGTAATTAAATCACCTTTTCTCACTTTTCAGAGGTACATGAAGTACTTTAAGTGAGGTTCTTCGCTTATTGGATTCCTTTATTGTGTTGTAAGAGTGAAATTTTTAACACTGCCTCTTGATATCAGGAAAAATTAGAACAGAATAATTAGCCCGATAAAAATTTCAGGTCAGTAATAAATGCATTGGAAAAATCTCATTTTTCCTTTTCTTCCTTTACCAAGATCTTGAGCAGCATTTAAATGTTTCCGCAGCTTCCCCTGTTTTCTGCATCTCATCTATTTAAGAAACAGAACCTCTATTGAAATCTGAATGCCATCTGAAATGTTCAGCAACATACAATCAACTTAAAAGTGCCATTGAGGCATTCTCACTCAGAAGGTGCCAGGCAGATGTATATAAATCTGGAAGTCGAGCATACATACCTACTGCTTTTGATCTGTAGCCTTTCCTGCCTACTTGTAAATAGTTAACAAGGTAAAATGCACCAAAAGTTGTATCCTTCTACTAAGATCTTCACTGTTCCCTAAGTGCCAGCAGCAGATGGTGTTTAACTGAAGATTGTGTAATTTTTAACTTGCAGGAAAGGCCATATAACAGTACAGTCATCAAAACATCCTGTCTCCCCTAAGCACCATATGAAGTAAAAGTCCTGTATTGATAAAACAAGCAACTCCAGTGGTAGCCAAAAAGTGATATTCCTGCATGTCAGGGAAGATTCATGAGTGTAAGGGGCAGCTGTGTTCAGTTGGTGCGCTGCCATTTTCCTAGGGGGTTCAGACAGAGTAGTAAGATTTGTCTCTGCTTTGGAACTTTTTATTTAGAAAATATGACAACTTTTACATAGACCCACGAGCTCAGAGGCCAGCAATCAGTATTTCTTTCTTGTGCATACCCTGTAAAGAATGAAAGCCTTTAATTCAACCTGCCTCCATCTCATCTACATTAAGACTCTAGGGAAACTCCAGTCCGCAAGCATACTTGGCAGCTCAAACCCAACTAGACACTACTCACTGAATATTTTTCTCTTTTCCACACAAACAGAACTTCAAAGAATCCCAAGGACCTGAGATTTCACTGCCTTCATCATAGTCTGCAGAAAGTTCCCCCCATATCACTGGCATCAGTCTTTAACTCCTGTGAAAAAATCAAGGTGTGCCCAAGAGCAACCAGAGTTCTCCTTCAGGATTACCCTTTCAGGGACTGCAGCATGGGAAGCTGACATCATTCATCTTCACCAGCAATTACAGAATGCAGAATCGTAGCCCTTAAGCCACATGCTATTGAAAAGCAAAGAAAGCAAACCCTTTCTTATTCCAGATGTTTTCAAAGATTTGCTAAAGAAGTCTACATTTCCTAAGGTATCATCTTTCCTCTAGCATTACTTCTACACCAGGTTCCACATACAAAACAACATGTGCTCACATATGGATTGGTGACATCTCAATTGCCTCTTGGACAGATATTCCCCCATCTGATTCTTTTTGCCTCTCCAGCACCTCAGGCTTTGCATATGTGTTGATTATCTCAATTTAGGACCCATCTGCTTTAGCCCCTCAATCCACACCACCCCAAAGGCCATGTTCACTGGCAAGTTCAGTTCTAATGACATTTTTTGTATTCTTTGAATACTGAATTGTATAAGTTAGAAGAACTCATGAACGTTCTGCTGGCAGAGTGTAAGTCCATCTCTTTATGGTCAGAAAACGCTTACATTTCATTATTAAAAAACAATGAAACATATCCACTACTACTTTCCCCAGAAAAACAGCCTTTGCTGGCAAAGACAGTTCAATATTCCAGTTGATTTCTACACTAATTCCCTTGTGCTGGGAGCAGCTAAGGGAGTCCTTATAGAATCATAGAATGACCAAGGTTGGAAAAGACCTACAAGATCATCAGTCCAACCGTTCACCTATCACCAATAGCTCCCACTAAACCATGTCCCTCAACACAACATCCAATCATTCCTTGAACACCTCCAGGGTCGGTGACTCCACCACCTCCCTGGGCAGCCCATTCCAGTGCCTGACAACCCTTTCTGAGAAGCAACACTTCCTAATGTCCAGTCTGAACCTCCCCCGCCGCAGCTTGAAAACATTGCCTCTAGTCCTATCACTAATGACACAAGAGAAGAGGCCGACCCCCAGTTCACTACAACCTCCCTTCAGGAAGTTATAGAGAGCAATAAGTTCTCCCCTGCACCTCCTCTTCTCCAGGCTGAACATGCCCAGCTCCTTCAGCCTCTTGTCATATGGCCTGTGCTCCAGACCCCTCACCAGCTTTGCTGCCCTTCTTTGAACACGTTCCAGGGCCTCAATGTCCTTCTTGCAGTGAGGGGCCCAAAACTGGACACAGTAATCGAGGTGCAGCCTCCTTTTTCCCATTAAGTATATCTACTGCCAGGATAGAACTAAAGAGGAGAGAGGTGACTCACTAACAGAAAAGGTGAGCCAAGAAAGTACAGGAAGAGGTGGTCTTTGCAGTCAGATGCACAGGTGACTCACCCCATATTTATTTGAATACCGTATTTCTAGTTGAAATAGTTCCCAAAGTATTTTTCTTTCAGGATATGAGCTACACACAAACACTGGGGCAGAACTGTCTGGATGTGTGCATGTAGGCTCTGGGGAAGTACGTGGGTGTGGAAGCCATCCCTGCAGCAGCACTCCTCAGGCGACTCCCATTGGAAAGGACCCACTTGCACCCAATGGCCCCTGCTAACAGGAGTTACAGCAACCAGAAATAGACTGTAATTAGTGCAGAAATAAAAATGCCAACATCTGATTGGCATAACAAGGCCACTGAAATATTCACGGCTAATTAGTACAAATTCTAGGTGGCAGTAAGAATACTGTCAAACAGCCAAAGAAAAAAGCACCCTAGTTTAAAATACTCTTTTTTTTTTTTTCTCCTAAACTCTGAAAGAAGCAATATGATTTGCAAAGACTTGTGTTTATCTGAAAAGGGGTTGGGGGCGGGGGGGGGGGGAAAATACATGTTATTCCTCTGGAAACTTCAAACAATTTCATTCTCTTTTTCTCTGTATCTCTTCCACAGATAAATGAGGCCTTGCATGAATAAGAATCATGGTTGTCCTTTTGCTGTGCAGCATCTCAGTACCCCTTCGGCAGACTCCGGCAATATACACCACTTAATGGTAACCCAGGCACAACACTAAGTATTAGTCCATTCAGTAGCTTTTATAATAGTACAGTTTTATGTCTGAAGTCTGTAGCTGCTTAAATATGCAAATTGAAAGCCTGTTTTAATAAAAGGATTCTCCTCTTCCAGCCATTTAAGGCCACAACCACAAAACTCACATGCCATAATTAGAATTTGTTCTCTAGGAACTTTGAATATAACAGTCTGGGTCAAACTAAGGGCAAGCTTGTGGTCTACCTGGGATAAGGCTCTACATAAGCTTGTTTATGCCAGAATGAATGGAGTGCAATATGACAAAACAACAATGGTGCTGTTGTCACTTGGCTAGAACCAGACAATAAAGCTATTGCAGAACTCAGTATGGTGGAGCTGACAATATAGCTCACCTTAAATTCTAAGGTATTAAATACGCAAGTCAGGACTCCCAGTGAGCTATATCATATCTTTCTAATCCCCAAGAAAAGGAAGTAGAGAGTACTATACACCTGTATTCATATGTATGCACAATCCCAGATACACATATCTACACCCTATAAAAGCAGCAGCCAGAAGATAGTTAGGATGCCGCTTATGTTTGTGGAAGCTCTCCTCTCAGCCCTCCTCCTGGGTCATCGCTCCAGCTATCTGTCAAATGCCACTTCTACACCGCTTATTTAAACATGTAAACTATGATTTGTATGTAAATATATTTCAATTCTGTAAACCTAAGTATTCTAGCTCTCTGTCAACTGCTCCTTCCACTGATACATACACAGAAACTCATGTTTAAAGGTTGTGTTTCCTCACTATTTTTAACAAACTTTCAGAACGACTTCTGGCCCTTACAAGGTACTTGTTAACATATGATAGGCAGTCACAACATGCTAACCAGTAAATACATCATGCTTAGGGGATATATTTTCTTCCATTCATAGGTATAATTAGAGGTAGTAAAATCAAACTTCATAACATTTTAGAAAAAAAAGAAAAATATGAGAATGACATTTTCAGCTGAATCAGATATTAAAAAAAAAAAAAGACAGATACAAAGAACACAGTAACGCTATTTGATAGAGCAAATTCTCAACTACAAAACACTATTTTTCAACACAGTCACCAGCACTAACAATGCATTATTACCAGCAACGAAAAAGAGCCTGCATGCCATCCTGGTAGATATCTGCACCAGCAGAGGTAATCCACTGTCACTTTTGCCACTGCAGAAACATGCCACCCACCAACTCACTGTGCTCACACCCACTATTTGGTCTCCATAAATGTTTAGCAAGCATCAATGAGTGTCAGTGGTGGGTGCAGGTCCCCCCTCCCGCCCCCACACATACACACAGAGGAATTCAATGCCACACCTTTGCTTTACCCACACTTCCATGTCAGGTGCAATTTTGTCAGACTGCCCCTCGGCTACCATCTGTCACATGGCAACAACATGAAATGGAATACAGGTGGGAAGGCTCAACCTCTACTGCCATGCTATCAACATCTGCTGCTGACATCATGGGCCAATAGAATAAAATAGGAGGCATTGCTTTCAGTGTAGCCCTCATAGTTTAGCTGAGGTTGGAAAATGCCAGATTTACCGTATGAGGCAGGGAAAACTAATTACCCAGGAAGAAAGAAGGAAGGAGAGAAGAAGGAAGGCTGTAAAAAAAGAGGTGGGCTCTAACTTGTGCAGAAACAGGAATTGGACATGGAGTCAGGACAACTGCAGTTTTGTTATACTTGACATAAACCTTCAAAGAAAAAAAAAAAACCAACTGTTGCTGAAATATTTCTATTTATGTGTCACTAAAGTATTAGGTGCAAAAACACTGAAACTACTTCCTTTGATTTCTCACGGATTAATTTGCTGTGCTAAATTTTAGAAGAAAGTAGAGTAAGAGGAGATATATTAAAACAACGTTTTAAAAGCCCCATGCTGTATTGCATTTATTCTTGAAGTATTGCAGCCGAACTTCTGATAGCAGTAGAAGATAACAGATATAAATAGCTACTAATGTATTTAAGGGAAATAGATTAAACAACAAAAAAAAAAAAGGAACTAAAAACTAAAATCCTCCTTCAAGGAGAGAAAAGCGTGGTCAAATTCTTCAGTATCAAAACCAGGAACACTTCTAGGAAACAATTTTGTAGTAGCAAGCCAAAAATGACACTTGACTGGGTAAAAACACTTCTGCCAATCACAAAAAAATATCTAAGTTAGTAAAAACACTGGGCACAGAGGGACCACGTATTTTATGTTGGTTTGTTAGGAATTACTTCAAAATTAGGATAGAAGTGTCTGATATTCTAACACTTCTGGAGACTGCCACCCTTTGTTACAAAAGGTGAGCAAAGCCCTGCTCACACAACTGGCCAATGCTGGAAACGCCTTTTGGATGAGAGGCCAAGAGACGAGAGTCACAAAGGTGGGCACTGTGCTCCTCACTGAAGATCTGACAGGTCAGAAAGGCTGCAATGGTCAGGACAATTTGGTAGAGCATCGTGGATGCTGAGAGCTAGCAGGGTGCCTTACACTTTGCTGAAAGCCTCTGCAATTCCCCAGAGCACCAGCTGGGTGTTAAAGAAAGAACAGGACAAATTGCTGCTCAGGAAGGAACATGATGGAAATGTCTACATAACAGTGTTTAACTTTTTTTTTCCCCCCTCCAATAGAGGGGCTATTAAAAAAACGATGCTTGTACCTCACTGAAAGTTCCAACTCCACATCAGAGTTTCAGCTCTGTTTTCTGTTCAATTAGGGCTATTAAAATCATCTCAACACTTTAGAAGATGTTTTACAGAATACATAAGTTTAAGCTCAGCAGAGAAAAGAAGCTGCTTTTTCTTTGTGAGCCTTATGGATTTGATACTAAAAAAAAAAAAAAAGGCAGTGTGTCCTGCTCAAATACTCCCTGTTGCAATGCCAGATGGGAATCTGGCACTGGAAACTGAAGCTGGCAGTAGGCAGAAGCCCTGATTTGTAGTGTGAAAGGCTAGATAATACTCCAAAATAACTGTCAATCACTGATGGAGATGGAACCATTTCAGTAAAATGAAGTCTAAGTAGCACATCTGAATAATTTATTGTGGCAGCATAATCTGCAGATTTCAGCTGTGATTACAATATAAGACTCTATTAAAGACTAAAAAGTACAGAGAATGAAGCTCAGAATAAATCAGAATCATAAAGCTACTGTCAGCAAGAGGAGAGAAAAAGTTCTTGATAGAAATTGGTAAGAGCTGCATGCTGCAGAATTTGTTTTAGGAGTTGATGAGAGTTTGGTCTGACTGACCAGTCAAAAACCTAACCAGTTGTTTCTAGGCAGATGCTGAAATTCGTTATGAAGTTAGTTCAAGATGAGGCATCAGTGTTTCTGACAACCTAACTGAACAGGAATATAACTTTCAACCTTGTTTCTCCAACATTCAATATTTAGACATCACCACAAAAACACCTGGGTACTTCCGAGGAAAGATGTCACCTCTACAGACAGTCCTATGCAACAACACCAAATGCTCACTAACATAACACCTACTCCTTACTTCTAAACACTACTGTATTTTCAGTATTAGGTTAGACACTAAACAAAACACTGAAAATATTTGGTTTATAAATGAAGCATGATCAATTAGTTGGACTTCTTTCTCTGTCATTACAGAGGAGAGATCATTTTCACTTCAGCAACTACTTTGAGGGACAAGACCTAACTTATCCTGGACTGCCTTTTATGAATCAGACTGCCATACACAGCATATTGATTTTTACTTACGGTCTTGGAGGCACAAGTTCTTTCAAATCCACTCCTAAAAATAATTCTTTGGAGACCTCAGCTGTCTCCTGCCTCCCACTCAATGGGGTCTCAGTCAATGACAGCAGCTTCTGGGCACTTTATGATGAGAACAACAACAACAAAAAAAAAAAATGCTTGCTGCACAAGCCCTGAGAAACATAAGGCAGAAGGAAGAATGGAAAAAGCAGTGGTCCAGATTAAAACCTGATGGATAGAAACGCAGCCATGATGTTTGCACAGATGTCTCCCAGAGGAGCTTGTCTTTGGTTTCCCCCTGTTAAGGTTGTGATGAATGACGAAGGAACACAGATTGTGCTTTAGATTCAGCAAGGAGAGGATGAAAACTTACTTTAAAATTAAAGCTGAACCTAAAAATGTGCTTTCCTCGGCAGAAAGTGATAACTAAATTAAACTTCCCACTGAGAACAGTTCTAAGTATAGAGAAGGGAGCTGCAAACAAAGTGGGCTCCTGCAATTATATTCACATCTGATGGCTATTGTTGAATCTCCAAACATTTCTGAGAAAATAGACAGAAACAGATCCCGATATAGACAAAGGCAGATGAAAGATAATGCAGCACAATTTGGCACCATTCAAATCGCCTTGCTGGGTTTCTTAACATACCATGTTTACTAACCATGTGAAGATGCATGCAAAACAAAAAGAAAAAAATTCAAAAAGAACTTCTTGCTATAATTCACAGCAATAAAAACATATCTGTATAAAATTATGCTTGAAGTAAATAGTCAATACTTAGGGGAGGCCCATACATGTATTTGGAAATGTTCTTTACTACTACTCATTTCTGACTCCATTTCCAGTTCCCTCTCCTGCACACCATGAAGACATAAAAGCCTTCTTTGCAGGCACCTACAGTACAGGCAGCACTTTTGCATTTTCCACATTTAAGGACATAATGCACTGCTGGCATTGACCAGTGGTGCAACTAGCCCTGTGATGGCCATAGAAGCTCTTAATGGCAGCCCATGAGACTTGACAATGCTAGCATCTTTTTAGATATTTCTCAGCATAAAAGTGTCTAATTCCATTTTCAACCTGCAGACACCTCCAGCACATTCACTGGTGACACAACCCAGAGCTCAGCACCTGCCTTCAGAGAAGTCCTGAACAGCTGCTTTCAACTGATCTGTTTGTTTCAGCCAGTGCCTCTGTCCAGGATAGCTGGTGGCTTTGGAATGCTTGGCACCTTCACAGTTCTGTAAAACCTTTGCCAACACACCCCTGAGCTTTCTCCTCCCCTCACTGAGGAGGGGGCTTCCCAGTATTTTGCTTTAGAAAAAAAGAGTTTCCATTAATCAAACACTATTTGTCAAAACTGGCAGCGGTTATATAGCAATGAGAGTCCTTGGAAAGTACAGCAGTCAGCGCTGTGAAGTGGCATTTATCAACAAGAATTACTATATTTCTATCCCTCTGCTTAGGCAAAGAAAATAGATGAGACAATAGTTGGCAAACCAAATCCTTATGATATATTTCACTCCACCATCAGGAGAGTGTTTATTTTGGCTTGACTTGCCTCACAGCACAAGTAAAACTTGCTCTAGTGTGCAGCAGTTGGTAATTTATCTATCATCAAAGATATTTATAGAGCACTAGTTACCAGAGTATTCCGGATCTCTCTACTGACACATTAGAAGAGAGGGAGTAAGGCTTGTTACAGGGATTTATAAAGTGTTTTTTCCTCTGGTAAGAAGCCGATTTTATAAAGCTTCTTTTAGAAAGAATGGTACTAAGAAAATGTGATTAAAGGAAAAGTTGCAGCCTGGATGCACAAATGAGTGAAGAAGAGATGATGTCATAAGCTGAACAAAAATTACTCCTTATGAAGTAAAAAAAAAAATGTAAATATAGTTCAGGAACCAAGAATTGCTTTGATAAGCAGAGAAGTCATTTCATATTACCTCAGTTATTTCACAACTCTTCCAGATCATTACTTTCCCGACTAAAGTAACGAGGAACCAAGTTTATACATAATAAAAAGCCTTCCTGCTCAGCCAAACTGTGGTTTCAGCAGCAGCACTATTTGTAAGGCAGGCTTTCCTACAACCATGATGCAGGATAAGGTTAAAGGGATTGAAGTCTGATGAGGGACATGAAGAGTTTGTTTTTTTTTTTTTTTTTTTTTTTACAATTTCCCCTTTAGATGCCTTCTACCTATCATCCCTATATTCACTTCCTTGGAAAGATCTGAAAGACAGACAAGCCTGTCAGACTGCACTGGGCTGGAAAAACTCTGCTTTTAGACTTCTTATCTTCAGGCACAATGAGTCAAGTGAAGAAATGGGTGCCTATCTATTTTATGCTGTGATTTATGCACTAGAAAACACTACTCTGAGTTCAAACTGGCATTAGCAAAAATGGCTAAAAATGTCCACTCCAAACAAGTGAATAATACTGCATGTCAGCTATCCTAACATGCAGAAACCTGGCATGGAAGAAAGATAAATGAAATCTTTGAGTTAGACAACAAGAGCCATATCTACACCATCATGCCCGTGCAGGGTGGGGTTTAAGCACTGGGTGATGGGTGAAGATCTGCCACCTGCCAGACCTACTAGTGCATGCAGTCTATCCAAACAGCTGAAGATATTGCAAGCAGCCCCATCCCCACTCCTATGGGAACTGAGAAGTCTTCCTGGCAGCATTCTAAAAGTAGAAGAGATCTATTATACATTTAGAAATAAATATATTTACAACAAGCCCTTAAAAATTAAAACCCACCTGTTGCTGCAGGACTTGAACTCAAATACTCTTCATATGCATTTTAACTCAGTGCAAGTGAGAGAGAGTTTTAATAAAACAGCTATTTGACTATCTCTATTTTTCATGGCTGTGCAGCAAGATGGGTCTTGTTGTAAAGCACATTGTCCCACAACCACTAGGCGTGAAAAAAAAACTAAGGGTTTACAATCACAGAATCATTTGAGTTGGAAGTTATCTTTAAAGGTTATCTAGTCCAACTCCCCCGCAATAAACAAGGACATCTACAGCTAGATTGGGTTGCTCAGAGCCCCATCCAGTCTGACCTCAAGCATATCCAAGGACAGAACATCCACCACCTCTTGGGACAGCCTGTGCCAATACCTCACCACCCTTATTGTAAAAAAAAAAAAAAAAAAAAAAAAAAAAAAAACACATTTTCCTCATATCCTCTTTTATTTATAAATCTCTCCTCTTTTATTTTGAAATCATTTTCCCTTGTCCTTTCACAACAGATCCTGCTAAAGAGTCTGTCCTTTCTTTCTTATAAGCCTCCCTTTAGATACTGAAAGGCTGCTAAAAGCTATCCCTAGAACCTTCTCACATCCCTGGCTCTCTCAGCCTGTCCTCACAGGGAGAGGTGTTCCATCCCTTGGATCATTTTTTGGCCCTCCTCTGGACACACTCCAACAAGTCCATGTCTCTCCTGCACTGAGGAATCCACATCTGAATACAGTATTCCAAGTGAACTCTCACCAGGAGAGAGAAGGGGGCAGGATCACCTCCCTTGACCTGCTGGCCATGATTCTTTTGAGGCCCAGAATACGGTTATCTTTATGGGCTGTGAGGGCACACATCTGGCTCGTACCCAGCACTTCATCCACCAGTACTCATGCTCTTTTTGGTTTGAATGCTTGGGGATGAGGGGTGCCGGAGAGAAAGGACCCAAACACCCAAGGAAGGGATGGTGAAAGATAGCATTATATGGATTTGTAAATCCAAACACAAAAGCCAGCAGCATTTGGCTATCTTGACTGGGAAGCTTCCTATAGTAAATCAGCTCTGGTCTTCCTGCTGCTCAAGGACAACCTCATACATATTTGTTATGATGACAAGGGTTTCCAGAAAAGTGGCAGCAAAAGAAATGAGTAGCAACATAGCAGGTTGTATCTCAGTTAAGTGTAAATGAATTTTCATTAGCAGAAGTGGAGAGAAAAGAGCATATCTACCCTAATGATTTTTCTTCAGCTGAGAACCTCAAAAGCCCAGCACAAATAATGGGGAATATCTGACTTTTTTATAAAAAGGCTCCAAGTATTTTTATGCTAGCATGTGACAGTCAACCTAAACATTGGGTTAGCACTAGCTTTCCTATAGAAAGACAGGTGTAACACAAGCAGCGCTTGATTTGAAAAAACTGCATATTTGAACTACTTGCTCTTAAGAAGTTTCCTCACACATGATCTTTGTTAATAGAAATCATAAGATAAACTGAAGTTATGTTGTACCTTAGTGTTGGTCAGACACTTCCCATGATTTCCTTCTTTTACTTGCAAGAATTTTATATGGGAAGAAAAAAAAAAAAAGGAATAACTGACTTAGAAACTCCCCACAGGAAACACTGCAAGTACAGCTCTTGGAACCAAGTCAGAAAGGACTGAGAAGGGCAGTGCTAATCCTGAGATTAAAAGAAATGAGTTATGAGAGCAAGTTAGAAAACTATGTTCGTAAGTAGAGATTTAATAGAAGTGACCAAAATCATAAATAACTGAGATAAGAGAAGCTTCCTTTTTAACTTCAGTGCAGAAGATTGGATAAGGAGCATCCGAATTGAAGTTAAAGAAAAAATAAATTTAAAGTAAGCATTAAAAAACCACTTTCCATCTCTGATAGCAGTAAGCAGGTGAAGTGACCTGCTGCTCAAAGTCGTGAGATGCTGACCTTGGGATTGCCGGGGAAAGAAGCTGGAGAGGGAAGTGCCGTAAAAATAAGCAAACCACGCTGAGTGCAAAAGCTGTTACTTGCAGGTTCCCACGTGTTCCGCTTTCACAAATGTTTCTCCTTCAAATACCACACACCCACACTCATAAATCCAACATTCTACACTGAGCTTTTTTGAAAGTGTAAAAATATTAAGTATTTATTAGATCAAGAAAGTGACAGGTTCCCGTAAGGACCAAAGATCTAAGTAACCTTTCATTTCAGATGCAGCATCTAAACACCCTTCTAGTGCTTTAGATGCATGAGAAAACAGATACTGCTGATGTCTGAACACATAGCACACATCATCATGCTTGCTGAACAGGAATCATAATTGAATAGAAAACGGTTTAGAAATAACTAATCCTTTTACCTCCCATTATGTCCACGTTAAAGAGGAATTTTCCTTTGAGCTGAGAACAGTCTATGACAAACTCTGTGCTGTCAGCACTACATACAAGTCTGGAAATCTCATACATTAGCACCTGTTGGGTGTGCTGGGAGCCTCACACATTCTGTATAAAAACGCAGGTAATTCTCCTCCTTCCATATCATGAAGGCAGGTTTGCAATCCTACTGAAACAAGAACTGCACTAAAGTCACATAAAATCAATGACTTCCTTGGATTTAGGATCAGAGCTTTTCCTGAGCAAAAGCTTTTTTTCTTCCCCCACTTTTCCTCTACTTTTTCTTTACTGCATTGCAGTAATCTATAACTTTGCATTTGAAGTACAACAGAAGGACCTGAGCAACAGGGGAATGAGCAAGCCAGAACTGGTCCCACAGCTGGGCTAATCCTCAGAGAGCCTAGTATAATTGGGGCAAAACATATATGGAAACAAAAAGGTTATCGTACCAGATGTCTTGTTCTGCTCACAAAGAAGCAAAATTGCTCCTGACAAGTCCTTGGCAATAACAGGTAAAGTATTCACAAGCAGGCCAACAGTCACTTACAGAAGGAAGAATAGCACTCACCCCACTGGTACAAGGGCTCTCTAGTGATACAGCAATCTTCCCCCAGAAAGCAGTCTAGGCCCAAGAGATGCCTTCCTTTCAGTGGCTGCCCTTATATGAGCACAGAGTAGCTCCACCCTGAGTCCATCCCTTCTGATCGGGTTGGGAGCACAGGTGCAAACAATGTGCCTGTGTTCCCTGGGCCTGTCACACCCCTTCACCAGGTGCTCAATCACCAGTTCAAGCCCTGACCTAACAGGTACCCTACAGCCTCCATTACACTGCAACTGGGATTTCAACCATATCTTGGTGAAGGGGAATCTCAGAAACACCAAGAGTAGTTTCCCAAATATACGTGATTCTCATTGCATAGATAAAGTAGTTTGAAGGCTGAAATGGCAACGAAGGCCCTGAACAGACGTAATATAAGCAGT
Source organism: Alectoris magna (assembly GCA_030625065.1). Classification (NCBI taxonomy): domain Eukaryota; kingdom Metazoa; phylum Chordata; class Aves; order Galliformes; family Phasianidae; genus Alectoris; species Alectoris magna. Next base: position 79,723,605 of record CM060562.1, on the reverse strand, counting down.
CCATGCTCCTGAACATTTGCTATGCTTAGATCAAATCGCACGTGTACACTTTAAAGGAATGTAAGAATAGAAATGTATCCTATGTCCTCCTAAGTGAAATGCTTTCTTCATAATTTTTTAAGTTATTGTCTATTGCAACAGAGTTTTCCACTATAGTAAGAGGGTTGAATTTTGGCATTGCAGAGAAACTGAATAGGTGCTACTTGTATAAGTTTTTCTTTTCAGTAGGATCCCAAGAATTAGCCAGTCTGCTGGTATAATGTGCACCAGATGGCCAGCAAACACACCTTTAACATCTTTGATTTTTAGAACATTTTTTTTTTCTCACAATTGACTTATGCATTAGCTCTTGAAAACGAAATGTGCGTTGAGACTGATCTCATAAATCCCAAGCAATCTTGGCTAGAGGTTTTTAAGAAAAGCATTTTATTGGGGATTTTCCCTTGTAGTATAACTTCAAAGATTGCTTGCCTAATCTGCTTTGAACTGTTCAGGCAGAGAGCAAGAATTTTGCCACCATGGGAAGCACTTCTAGGAGCTGCTCTACCACAGCAGCTCCTTTGCTCTTCTTCCATGCTCCATCCCACCAGCTCCATCCAGGCTCTTCACAAAGATAAGGCAAGCCACTTTCCCTTACGAGACATGTCTACATGTTGCAGAAACTAAAGTAAGTGTCTGTCAGCCAGCAGCATGCACATACACTGATGGGATTAAAGCATGGTCATGATTTTCTTACATGTGTCAACATGAACCATTCCTCAAGACACAGTAGGAATAAACTCTGCCCAATAACAGGCAGAACTGTTGTAATGCAATTCTTCAAGCACTGAATTTTTAAATGTGGGAACTTCTTAAGATTTTCTAATTGTCTGAAGTTATTTTTTTTAGTTTGTTTTTCTCTTTTTTTGGGGGAAGAGGCTGCATACATGCTATTATAGAGATGGTTTTATTAAAACTGGCTCCTTGTCTCTGGCATTATTGCAATAATAAACGTAGGTAAGAGTAGAGAGGTGAAAACAGAACAGCTTATGTTGTGGATGCTGGCAAACACCACATAAGTAAGTCTTTATTTTCCATTTGTTTCTTTCACAGTGACCTCAAAAAGTTTGAAATACATTTAGTCAAAGTCATCAGACTGGCCTAGGAATAAGCAAGAGTTTTAGAGCAAGATTAAATCAGCCATCTCCCAAACAAGAGACAGATTTGTACTTAGGTTTGGGGTTACTTTGCATTCCTTTCTAATTATACATCCAAAAATGATGCCTTTTTCAACAAATGTCTATCCACAGCCTTGATTTAATTATGCAGATAAAAAAATGGTTCGGAAGCAGAGTCATTCTGTTTATCCTTTGATCCACTATTAGAAGAATCTTTATATACAGTACTTTGATCATATATTTGAAATTAAATTCAGGACAGATGGCATCTGAAAAAAGATTTCCATTGTATTTTCTTGAATCAGTCAAGATATCATCTATTAAATTTTTTTCTCCCATATAAAAGATTTTAAGACCTACTTATTGAAAGTAACTCAGAGAGTTTCTGCAGTTAGCATTAAGGAGAAGGTAAGGTATCAGGCCCAAGGTGCTGGCTCAGCACTTTTCGGCACTCTTTGAATGACTCCTCAGAGATGCCTTCATCCTCCCACATGCAGAAACACTCATGAATTTGTGCTGCCATTCACTGTCCTTATCACTCTTTGGGAGAAATGTGTAAAGGAGGAAAAGTGCTGATCTACAAGTATGACCTTGTACAGAAAGGAATGATGGCGGGGCAGCATCCTGCTCCCCATCAACACATTCTGCTGACTGCATTTAAGGGGGAAATTGGCTGGCATGCTCCCATTTTTCTTAGGGAGACTTCCGTTTAAAGAATGACAGATGAGAAGCTCATGAAAGAGTACATTGCTTCAAAGCATAGTCTGTTTCTTTATGGTTTCCAAAAGAGAATTACTGGCCCATGATTGCCCAGGTCATTATTACTGAGGGGTTTTTTTTATTACTTTGGCTTTCTTTTTAAATGAATAAATATTTGGCATTTGCCAGTCCCTTAGGGTATAATGTTAAAGACTGCCAATTTACTGGGAACACACTTAAAGGTTGGATTAGCACAGTCCAGAAAATCGGTGGCTTTTCCATACATCAAATTAAATGGTTTGACAAACACATCTTCTCTAGACTTCTTCAGCCTTTTACAGTGGGTCAGTTCTTCATCCCATAATAAAAAAGGCTGAGGAAGCGTCCTCCCAGCATCCTCTGGTGAAAACAGAGGCGAGAAAATTACCTTACTCCTGTGCAGGAGTCACATCCACTCTGACTTCAGTTCACCCTCAGATGAAGCTGACCCCATCCTTCATTTCTGATTCCAATTTTGAGAAAAAGAGCCACCCACTGGAGTGAACAGGAGAAACTGTAGCAAACTCTCAGTGCAGCTCTTAAGATCTGCAGATTTTACTATCATGCCAAGGTATTTAAAAAAATAAAGAAAATCACTCTTAGCACGGAGAACATGGTTATTATGTACTATTGCATGAGATCTATTTTAGAGGAAATTAAGAATGCTTTAATTATGCTTTAATTTGATAGACCTCACTGAAGTGACAGCCGAATTGATTGTGCATTGAGTTGCATTGAGACAGTGAAATGCATACTGTTAGCAGCTCAGTCTCTATACAGCCAGTGGGGTAAAAGGTACTTCTTGGTAGCTAAAAGCCTACATTACCCCTCCTCCCTGCTATTTGATGCCGATGTCCATGGAAAAGTTTGCTTCCTGCTTTCTGGCTCCTCAGTGACTGCTGGTGGCCATCTGGTTCTGATCAAAACCCACAAGTGTACAGGACACAGACCTTCCTCTCCCGTTTCACATTTTCTGAGCTTGTTTTCATTTTCAGCCCTCTTTGGAGTGATTCCAATGAAGACTGGATGCTTCCAGTCTTCAGAATGTTTCCCAAAAGAAGGGTTGTGCTCTCTAAGAGTCATCTGTACCCATAGTGCTTCATTACTCGCACTGAAATGATGGCAGGAATAAAAAGAGCATTAGGCCATCCCTGAGCTGGTGCACCTCTAGTGGTACTTTAAAATTGAAAGCCTAAATGAGAACAAATCAAATATAAATCTTGATGGATGCTTACTAATATTTTCTTTTACCATCTGTATGAAACCACTTGGAGCACTTCTCTCCAGGATGGGAAAGTGAGCGAGCAGCTGGGTGGGACTTGGGCTGTTAGCCAAGGCTGACCCACCACAAAAAGACTTGCCTTGAGTAACCATAGTTTGCATCTCCCATGTCTGAGGGACTTTCCTTCAAGCTCAGTATTTCAGAAAGAAGTCCGAAGCCCAGTCTGACCTCTCCTCTCCTTCTGTTCCAGTTCAGGCAAGCATTTCAGCCAACCACTGAGATGTGCTTTAAGTTTTAACAGAGTTGTTATTAAGAAAAGCACTTGAGCAGGATTGGGGCATTAGACACCTTAATTTTCACACTGATTCGATTTTCTCTCTGGTGGCTGCTGGAAAGCCTCCAAAAGTGTGCCACATTACTTAGATTTTTTCTCAGAGGCCTAAATCCAGCCATGTTTTCAGCCAACACATAGCACACTCCATCTCAGCACATAATTCTCATCCAAGCATTGCAAAAATTTCAGACTTACACAAGGCAGAGCCTGTTCCTTTCCTACCAGATAGCATAGTACCATACCTTGAGAAACTGTAACTTGTGAGCCCCCAAATACTCACCTTCCAAATTCCCATTTGAAACATATTTCCTAATTCCAGGCAAAAGATGGCAGTTTAGAGCACTGCCACACTACCCTCTCAGATCCAGTTGAGGTATCTGTGAAGTGAGGCAGAAGGCAGACAGGCTCATGAAGAAACAGCAGTGAGACATAATTAACCACTGAACAGCTGCTAATGAGAACCATTTATTGGAAGATTTAAGGCTTGTTTTCATGAGCAAAAATTTTCCTCCAGAGCTCTCAGTAACTGCTGGTGTTCTTAGGGACCTGGACTCCCAGATCTCCAGTTTGGGGTCTGTAGTTACAAAATTAAAAAAAAAAAAAAAAAAAAAAAAAAGTAGGTTTTAATTCAATACAGTACTCTGCAATTAATTAGGAATCTCATTAAGGGAAGCAAGGTTTTGCTCTGTAATAAAATTTTGCAGGGAGCATACAATGTGACAGGCAGGGACTTCTTAATGGGAACATGATCTTATTTGCCCTGAAACTCAGAAAGCTGCTCCTTGCAGACACACATTGACAGCTGAAATTTGTATGTATCTGTTTCTGCTGTGAATAATCCTGCACCTGCAGATTTTTAGAATGTAGGATAGCAATTCACTCAGTCTTTCCCTAAGTCTGAAGCCCAGTGTCCTCTTAACGTTTGGAAATGCTTGTAGAAAGGCTGTCGTTGCCAAACCTGACAGGTTTGTGCTGCAAACTACAAGAACAGTTTAGTTGTCCAATACAATCATCAGTGGGAAAAGGTGCATGGTGCACGAGAGTAACTGTCATTTTAAATCATCTTCGTATTGCAGTTATAGATTACTAATATACATTTAATTACAGTGATTACAAGCCCTTAAAAATTATCAGCAGGTCTTTGGGAATATCACTCCCTTTATTTCACTCTTTGATTTACTGTTCCTGTTACTGTTCCTAAATAGAGGACAATTACCATTTACAACCAGCTGCTCCTGAAACACGCTAGAGAAAAGGGATTTGTGTCTAAAGCTCGCTATCAGTTGTTCCTCTTTTTAAATTTAATTTAATTTTTTATACAAACAAGATCCATATGCTTTCCATTTTAGGCCACAGAACAAATGGGTTGTATAGACTCCAAAACTGGTACCTGGACTCTGCAAGATGCGATCCACCAGGACAGTTACTGACAGAGGTATGGGTATGGCACACACCCTTTGCATTTACAAGGAAGCTGAGGGGAGCAGCACCTGTGAGAACCAGGGACTTCCCTCCACACTTTCAGCTGAGCCAAGGCCTGTCCAAGATGGTCAGTGGAAGATGGGGCCTTGCTCTGACACATCTGTGCTCCTTCAGTTGAGCAAAAGGGGCACCAGCAGGTAAGGCAAGGGAAATGGGAATTAAATGAAATGTTGCTGTGTCAGAGAGAACAAAAAAGGAGGTATTTATTTGTCTTTGTTATTAGTGAGTCTTCTGGTCTGCTCTGCTGTGATAAAGCAGACAGTAATAACGTATATTTTTTCATCAGTTCTTTATTTAATCAAAAGGAAGAGATTTAGGGCCAGATCCAAAACAGATGTGAAGCTTTACTGCGGGAATTTCCACAATTCAAGGTGACACAGGAGCACTGCAGCTTTGCTTGGGACAAGAGCTGGGCATGATGCAGACTGGCTCAGCATAGTGAGACACAGCCAACAGGGCAATGCAAAGAGCAATGTGAGCCTCATGTGGGCCATGGGCTGAAGGAAAAGCACACTGGAAACCACTGGAGAGATTACAGAATCATAGAATATCCTGAGCTGGAAGGGACCCATAAGGACCATCATGTATCACTCCTGGCTCCTCACAGAACCACCCAAAAAGCAGATCATATGACTGAGAGCATTCTCCAAATGCTTCTTGAACTCCAGCAAGCTCAGTGCTATGACCACTGCTCTGGGGAGCCTGTTCCAGTGCCTGCCCACCCTTTGGTGAAGAACCTTTTCCTAACACCTGATGTGAAAAGTAGATGTAGAAATGACTGCTGGAAGAACACACCTGAAGAACCAGAGAATGTCACCAACTTACTGGGGAGGAGAGGCAGCAGCTGACAGGGTGTGCAAGTGTGAAGAGCTATTTCTGGCAGAGTTGGTCCCTTGCTTGGCCTGCTTAAATTAACCTGAGCTTTGCAGCATCACATCACCTGGTGCTCATTTTCATCCCCTCAACATTAGGTAGAGTACGTCATAAAGCTCTGCAAACCTGGAATATTTATTAGGAAAAGATGATTCATTAGGAAAAGAACATTTTATCTTTACCCTAATAACAATCCTAACAGAAAAAGCTAGCAAAAATTCTTATTGCAACTTTAAACTTCAGTCAGCATAGAGGAGCAGAAAGAAAGCTGAAATAACTGTGGATAAGATCTGACAGGGAAAAAAAAGGGCTGCAGTACAAGGAACACAGCTATCAGTCCCCTCAGGGTAAAAGGCAATGCCTTTCATGAAGTTTTGTTGACAAAAACAGGAACACTGTGAGCAAAACACAGTGGTAATGAATCAAGCTTAATGCAGCATTATAAATTTCAGTGCTTTGTAAGAATTAGAGATAGCTAGCAGACATCAGGACTGTGACAAGTGTCTGTACTGCTCCTGTTAAAGATACTTTCGGTAGAGGACAGATAAAAGCACACTGTGGAATACTGTGCTTTAAACAATGGATCAAAATCCATCACTGCTTTGAGGCAGAACAGTATTGCTCCCTTTCGCTTCCAGTTGACATTGATCAGCTAATCACTGGGCATTTGATTGAATTTATTCCTTTGTTAAATGCATAGGAAATTGCTCAGACAACCCAAATGGACTTTATTAGCAGAGCCTTAGTGGCCCAGCTCTGTATCAGAGAAGAGAGGAAGATACAAGGCATCATTTTCTTACAAATCCTGCTGTAGTCATAAAAGGTAATCATACAGCAGAAAGATGATTTGACTCCTCCTCTAATTTTTAATACTCCCCAAAAACTTGAGCCCTTTTGCAAGTGTGTATCTAAAAGATAAGCTAGCAAAGCTACCACTAAGCAAAAAGAACTAACCATTTCAAGATGGTTTTTAATCTCAAATTCATAAAAATGAGACTATGGTTCCATGATCAATAGTGCTTATCAAAGTGCTACCAGCTACTCAGTGGTACAGGCATCACCTGGAGCAGACACAGGCAGATGGTCGTACTTCTGTTGAATAACCTCCATGGCCAGTGTGGCATTTCATCCAGCTCGGTGCAATCATGACTAGTTGTAGAGTACAGCTGAAACCTGGTCTTCCGTAAAGCTTCTTAGCACGTTATCCCAGCTGAGTTTTCTGAAACAGATCTGAGACCTCAGGGTGAGTTGACACCATGTCAGATCACTGCATCATTTGGGGTCCAGTATCAGCTACCCTGCAGCCAGCCTAACCGTGCCTGGTCCAAGCAAGTCCCCTAGCAGTCCCTGGAAGGTTAATTCACTTCCTGAAAATTTTTAGAAAGGATGTCGAATCCAGCCTTTTCACATCAACAGCAGTCAAGGCTAAACCAAAAGTTAAAGAGGTTTCTGATATACTGTTACTAAAATCCAGCCTGGAGAAGAAGAGTGTCAGGGGTTTTTATCAACGTCTATAAGTACCTGAAGGGAAGATGTAAAGGGAATGGATTCAAATACTTTTCAATGGTTCCCAGTGTCAGGACCAGAGGTAATGGGCATAAACAGGAGCAAAACAGGTTCCTTCTGAACACCTGACAGCACTGCTGTGTTGTGTGGGTGATGGAGCACTGGCATAGGTTGCCCAGAGAAGCTGTGGGGTCTCCTCCTTGGAGATCTTCAAAAGTTGCCCGGATGTTGTCCTGGACATCCTGCTCCAGGTATCCCTGCTTGAGCAAGGGTAGGTCCAGGTAGACCCAGAGGTCTCTGCCAACCAAAACCATCTTGTGATAAAACAGTGAAGACTTACAGTGAACACGATTTACTACCTATTACTACTGCATGCAACTTGTAGGTGTATAATCAATGACAACAGGGGCTTAATAGCCAGGACGGAAACATGAGCCATGATGTCCTCTGTACGCTCACACTGTGGCCCCAAGGCTGGAAGCATTGAACTACACATCTCAGGCTGAGGTCTTACAAGTTTTCACCATGGTTTCACACCCACTTGCTTGAGCACACTGTTACAGGCAGCCTATGGCCACAAGGGAACCTGTGGCAGTCACCTGAGACTAAATTGTAAAATTTAATGTTCAATTACAATGTTTTAGGTTAAAAGTATTCCTGCATTCAATGGCCTTTCATGGAGTTATGCTTTTGGATTGGTACCAAGCATTTGAACTTTCCTTGGCCTTTTCATCACTGGATGATGCAATTTTGCCTGGCAGATATATTTCACAATACTTGTGAGCATTTGGGGAGAGATTCAGTTAGCTCAGTGCCTCAGAATCACATACTTGTAATTCTAACCCTAATTTTAAGGGCAAAATAGAGACATTAATGATGCATAAAGCCTGTGCCATTGTGATTTTCATCACTCTCTCTTGATGGTCTAAGCTCCCTAGCAAGTACCTTGCAACACTTTAACGCTGAACACAACAGCCCTCTGCATTTTGCCTTACTTCCCACATTGTCCTTTTTTCATCAGCTTTCCATCTGGCTCTAGGGAGAGCAAGGATCAATAATACAGGCATAATATCAAAAAAGTCTCCAGTGGAGCCGTAGGTGTGTTCTGTTCATGTCATGCCCTAAGCAGCAGCACATAGGTCTCAGTGCTGGCACACTCCACATTGTGCATCAGGTGATGTCAGCACCCAGACGCTTGCACCCTGCTTTCAATAACTGTATTATTTGCAAGGAGTCTGGGAGAGGTAATGGTGTGTAGTAGCATTCACATGTTTACTTTCAGTTGTTGGTTCCTTAAGGGTAGATTAAAATTATTCTCAGAGTCAAGAATATTTCTTTATTGTTGCAAGGCCTAAGGAGATACTGGAACGTGAAAATAAGACAGATATTACTTTTTCTTGAGCACTGGGCTCATCTGGAAGACGGTAAATAAGTCTGAAGATGGGAAGCCGCAGTCTGCTACACAACTGTGAGATTGCGTGGATCTCACGGATAGTATTTTGGCCAATAACATTACTAGTGTTTTTCTCTTATGATATTCAACCAGGTACATTTTGCAGTTTACCAGTTTTTTATCCAGCCCCACAAATCACTAAGGAGAGGCTTATACTCCTGTATACAGACACCCCACTGCTGCCGAGATCTCGAGAATAGCATTTTCAACCAACATTATTTTTTAATAATATTTAAAAATGGCTAAAAGTCTGTTTCTCTCACCTCTTGTTTCACAGCAGGAAAGATAGCATGCAGTTCTATAACAGCTATCTAATGCCATGACAAAACCAGTATCCAGATGTACTGAGGTTATTTTTTCATCTCTCCAGTTTTCTATGAGATGTTATCTTCTATCATTATCTTCTTAAATTCTTAGCAACATAAAGTTCTGTTTGCAGCTTATTCAGCTTTATTTCCAGTGCTTAATATGATTTGATAAAATTAACTGTTTCAAAAAACACACAGTAAGATTCCAAATTGGGTAATCAGAGGCATGATTTAAGGTGAAATGAATAATAAATTTATATCAAGTACTTTTTCATAACTAAAAGTGGATTGGGAAGAGAATAATCTGTTAGGTCTTGGTCAGCCCTGAGCATCTCTACTTTCAGAGGAGATTGGCAAGTATGGAGAACTCCTTGCATGGAAGGTTTAATCCATAGTGCCACAGATTTCCCTTCAAGACTTCCTCAGGTTCCGCAGAATGGGCTTGGAAGGGAAAGGAATCTGGCCTCAAGAGCCACTTTCCAATTAAAATTGGCTGATAACTTACAAAAATAATGGGATCCAACTTATTCCTAAGAGTAACACCTGCAGTTACTGAAAGGATATTGCTTGAGAAGTTGTTATCTAAAAAAAGAGATACTAAGATTGGTAGGAGCCTGAAAGAAAACAATACAATGGCAGTAGCCAACTCAGGAGAGGTTAAATCCTCTCTTCCAGGACTCCATTTAATTTGAAGAAGGCAGAAATGATAGACAAGTTCAAAGGACCAATACTGTAGCAATATTAAGGAAGACCCAATAGCCAACAGAGATACTGTCTTGTTAGCTGCATCCAGCATGGAATAGAGGAGTAAAAATGAAAAAAGACCACTATGTTTGAAGTCAATGAGACAAATGGAGAAGCTTTTATGACGTTCAAAACTGCATCTCTCTTATAACCACCCACATCATCATGTAATCATCTCAGTTTAGTGGGTTTTTCTGTCAGAAAAGACAGAGGGTGGGGCAAATAGTTCCTTCTTTTTGTAAATCTGATACTATCCACTAGCATGGGCAGAGTCTTGAAATACAGTGGAAGGCATTTGATTTCCAAAATCTCTGTTACAGTTGCAGTGAAATTACAGGGAAGAGGGGGCAGAACTGCCCGTATGCATATGAATACCTAGCAAAATTGAAATTCTTTAAAATGTGTTTCTAAAATGTACAGCAATTACCTATGTTCATCAGCACTCAGGCATTTAAAGAGTTGCTGAACACATTTCCCACAGCTGCATCTTTCTCCTGTGTTCCCCAGCACAAATTCATTAAACAAACAACAGGAAAACATTTCCAAAATGTACATACAACATGGGGAAACACGTTATTCCAGCTTCTGGGGATGCTTCCCAAGATAAATACCACCCATCTCTTGTTCCTCATCTCTGAATTTTTCAGATGACAGAGAACATGACCTAGTAGATGTTGACTTTGCCCTGAGAGCTGGCTTGGATCTGGAGGACATCCCGGGTCCTCTCAAACCTGCATGTGTCACCAGATTTGGAGAGGAGAGGATGGGGCAGAGGAGACTTTGTGCCTTGGAATGGGTTGGAGGAAGGTGAAGACAGATAGGATTCCCTAATCCTGCCTAACTGAGCACTGTCCTCTTCATCTGAGGCCAGTGTGCCTTCTTCATATGGTTGTTCTGCCATACATCTCTGTCCAGTGCAATTGCCTCTCAGATGTACTTGTTTGAACGAAAATAAAAAATGCCTTTAACTGAAGGACAGCCATTTTTATTTTCTTTGCATTAACAGGTATTAACATATCGAAGAGTACTTTCTAGGAAAGGGTCTGTCCTTGGGCCCTATTCTGGGCTGGGAGTTGTGCCTGGGACCCCCCAGCTGCACTGCCAACACCATGTTCCTGTCATATACCACTCCAGCTGGATTTCAGAAAGCTACACACGATTCAAATAATGCTTTTGTTTTACAAATGTCACGCAGAGGAAGGAGAAAATGGCAGTCACACAGCAGACTTTTATTCTCCTGAGCCATAGTTCAAAGTTTTATCCAACTAACACCCTCCTGCGAGCTGTTGCTCTAAGTCTGCATTGTGCCAGAGCCACCAACCCTTGAAATCCCATATCCACAGTGAAAAACAATCTGCAGCCCAGAGATGCCCTCGAGCTTTAAACCATGCAAGCTGAGCTCCTGACTCACCTGCTGGGAAACCTGCCAGTGCCTGACTTGCAGCACTACATCTTGCTGGGAGATTCACCATCTGCCTGGGATATTACTGAATTCCTAATAATGTTTTAATGTGGTTTTTTTTGTTTTTTGTTTTTTGTTTTTTTTCCCAGAATACTAGCTTTGTTTTTTTTGTTGCTGTTTTTTTGTTTGCTTGTTTGTTTGAAGTGTTTCTTTTCGTTTCAGACAAATCACTTCTGCTAGATAGATCATCATCAAGAGAAATGAAGACAATGATTTGCCAGCAGGTTTCTTTGGTAGGTACTTTCTATGGATGAGGAGGGAAATGGACCTTTTAATTCTAGAAGAAATTTGGTTGCAGAAACTTGTCTTCCTACACATTTAAGTGGTCACTGCATCCTCCTCCTGCTCTTATGGAATATTTTGTCCATAATTTAACTTCAGACTCCCAGATAGTCCAGGCTGATCTTTCTGTTTTTATAATCAAAGACTTCTGGAACATTTTCCCTATTTTCATGTCCTTAACTTTCAGTTTCAGTTTCGGTGTTGCACATCAGTTCCGATAACCTATTTTTCGCTTATATTGGGTGGGGTTTTTTTTTCATGTTTTTATGCTTCATCGCTTTATAGTTTTTCAAGAAAACAGCTAATTTTCTTTTTAAAGGGTTCTGGGATCCTTCATAGGAGTCCAAACAAGAGGGACTTTCTCTCTTCCTTGTGGTGCAAAAAATATTGTACATTGTTTTTAGTCTTTTTCAGTGTGTAAGTCCCAAAACAAAAACAGAGTTATTTTCCTTAGCAGACTTACAAGCCTAACATCAGTGTTCCTGTGGAACAGCTCTCCCTGAAACAGCTTTATGTAATCCCCAGCCTCAAAAAGCTCTCTTGCAATTACTCTGAATCTTTTGTGAGAAACTTAGGAACTTTTAGTGCATCATCGAGCAGTTAACATCTGTGATTTCCTACTGAGTTCTGAGTTTAAATCAATTAGCAGTAATTGGGACTGTTTACAGTGGGCTTTCATGTGGAACAAGCATATGCTGGAATTTTAAATGAAATATTTAAGTTCCCACACCAAATAACCATAGTGAAAATTTTAAAAAACACATAGACCGTGTGCTGTTAAATTATCTGGTAACTCACTGCTCTCAACAGAACCCACTTCTGGCCTCTGAAACAAAACTGGAGTCATCAGGTTTGAAGAAACAAGTGATTAGAATTTTAGTTTAATGTTCTCCATTTCTCAACACCTAACTGTTTATGCTGCATTAAATCACACAAACTGGAATTAATTAAATGTAACAAAACATCTAATTATTGCATGGAGCGGTCTTGAAAATTTTCTCCAGCCTATTAAGGTAATAAACCTACAACATCGAATTACACTCAGAAGTGCTATATGCAGTTTCGGGAAGGGATCAATGCTCCCGATGACAGTAGTCAGCTGTGCAGAATTATACTGCTCAGTTTTAAATAAAACTGCTGATCTTTCAGTATGGAGAAAGTACCAAAGCACAAAGTTAGCTGGGAATTTGCTGGGTCGCTTCCCTGCCCACCCGGCAGTGAATCCCCCAATTACTCCCCATCCAGTGCACCAGGAGGAGGGAAGGAGAAAGACGGTCTCAAACCTTCCATGGTTTGGAAGCTTTCCAACCCTTCAAATAAGAATGAAAAGCAGGTTGATTTATCAGAGCCTGCAGGTTATCGTTATTTAAGTAGATTTGCCAGTGCTAGCAGTTCCGAGAGCTGTCTTCACAGATTAAGCTGCAAGTAGGTGCCAACCCATTGCAGATGCTGCGGCACCTGCAGGGCTGGGAGCTGGGTTTATCCCTGTTGAGTAAGTGGGAACAGGGAGCTACTGAGCAGCTGTGACGCAGACAAGCAGAGAGAAACATCATTTGCACTAGCAGTGCTGAGGAGCTCTTTCACCTTTACACTGAAGTGAAAGCAAGATGTGGTTCCTTGATTTAAAAATGAACATTGCATATTGGAACTGAAGCGGAAAGGATTAGTACAAATTCTAATTTCTGTACTGTTTTGTTGCCAAGGAAATCTATAGCAAATACAACCGTTATTGGAGAAAGCCAGTTCAGCAGAGCAATGCTTTTGAAAAATTGAAAGTTGAAGGGAGACACAATTATATTTCGTTCAGGTCAATAGGCACTTTCATTCAAGGGGACAATTATTGAACATCAAAAAAGAAGATGCAAAGCCATCATTACTCTGTAATGAACCAAGCCTAGAGGTGGTTTAGCAACTATAACCCGAGAACAACACCATCAGCCACTTTCCAGTGACTTTTTAAAGCTGAATAAACATTTACATGGAGAAAAGCAATGGATAGTGGGCATGCACACTGCTTCTTTGTGGATATTGAGCTGAATTTTCAAAGAATGATTTCTGCCCCTATTACTCCCTTTGCAGGAGCCGTCCCCAGAACCAGGACTAGCCAGGAGGGTCTGGAACATCCCCAGGGCCTGTGACACCATTGCCAAAGGAGCAGGCACAAACACTGACAGTGGGACCACCAGGCCTTTCCTGGTGACACCCCAAGACATCTTCAGACCTTCTTGTCACAGTTGTATTTACTCCTCTTCCAAAGACAGAAACTTCTGTATCATCACAGCTTTGCCAGCTGCCTTTTCCCCCACAACTTCATCAAATGGTGACTTGAATTCAGCCCTACCTGCTCTGTATACTATTGCTCCTGTTCCTCCCACTCCCCTTTGGCCCTCACCTCCACACCCAATTGTGGGCCTCTACCATCTGAGTATTTCAGACTGAGCAAATGGAGCCACTCTGTCCTGTTGAGCACAATCTTCTTGAGGCAGTGGTGGACTCACACTGAGGGCTAACTAACGCAGCTCCTCCACACTGCTCTTACACTTGTCTTCCTCAAAGGAATGAGGAAGCAAATATGATGAAAAAACTTCATGGGTTGAGATAAGGTCAAGGAGATTGCTCACCAATTACCATCATGAGCAGAACAGACTCAGCATAACAGAGATTAATGTAATTTAATTTATTGCCTATTGCTAATAGGCCGAAGTAGTGAAAGGCTAAAAGCAAACTACAGACACCTCCCACCCTCTTCTATCTAATTCCTCAGATCAGTGCAGGGGAACAGGGAATGGGGACTGCAGCCAGTCCACAATGTTTCATTTCTGCCACTCCTCCATGGTCACTTGGCCCCTGCTCCACATGGGTCCCTCCCATGGGATGCCAACCTTCCCCAACTGATCCCACATGGGCTTCTCACAGGCTGCAGCTCTCCCAGCACAGCCCCAACACGGTTCCATACCACAGGGCCCACCCTTCAGGCACTGCTCCACACAGCTCCCCATGGCTACAGCTCCAGCCTAGGATGCTCCTCCGGGGGTATCCATGGGCTGCAGCTCCTTCATACCTCATCCACTGCTGCACCATAGGCTCCTCCATGGCTGCACATGGAGATCTGCTCCATGTAATGCCCAGGGGCTGTTACTTGGTGAGCCTCTCCTGTAGCAATTTGGAGCAGTCAGGTTCCTCACTGCTGCTGGGCTCTCTCCAGACCACACTCCTGGGGCAGAAACTGCTTGAGGATGAAATTGTCCTCCAGAGGGCTGTGTACCTGGCACATTAGGGCCAAGTGATAGCAACTATTTATTTTACCCTCCATAACTGAAGCCATTTTAAATCTTGCCTACACCATGCAGTATGTGGGTGGGAGCTGTTTGTATAATTATCCTTCCATAACCTAATCCTGCAGAACGTGGTTCTTGTTTGCATCGGATCTCCTTCACACTGCTCTGACATTGCAGAAAGGCACAGGCAGGCAAATCCACTTTAAGAATCTTTGATCCAGCAAGTAGAGAAAAACAAAGGAAAATGAGGCTTGCAGTCTTACAGAGGCTTGACTGCTTGTTTTTTCTTTAACTGTGGGAGCCCTTCTTTGCTCTTTCTTTATGACCAATTGGTTTCCATCCTAGCTGATCTCATATCACTCTCCATGGTCTTTCTGTGTGTAAGGGAGTGAAAGGCTGGGTCCTGAGATAATAATGGTCAAATTATGTCTTTCTTGATCACAAGGGAACTTTGCTGTAATGTTTGTTACCCGATTAAGCATGTTGCAGGGATCTGGGCAGACAGTTTGTCTTGCCAGAGGCCTGTGGTGCACCAAAATAGATAACACAAGTCCTTTGGTTCCTCCTTGAACTCTGGCCAGGTTTTAGGGGGGAAATCAACAGGAGAAAGAAGAAACCAGATGTTTTGCCTGACTGTTATGCAGATTTGTTTATTCGGTGATATAAAAGCTGGACCTGTTTTCAGTGACTTTGGAGACCTCACCTACAAGATGGAGGCACCGCTGTAGGACTTCCCAGTTTCTGAGACAGGTTCTCCAGATCCTTGCTGCTACCAGGGCTCCCTGGTGACTGTGGATCTGGGTGATGGCAAAGCATTAGGATAAATGGTGGTGTATTTTTCTTAATCGCTATCATTAGCTTTACATAGTAACGATGAGACGCATTACCTTGCTTATTTTCTTTATTGTTAAGCTAATCTTTTAACTATAGACACCACTTTATTTATCTATTATTTTGAAATAGACAGTAAAATAAGCTTATCCCTTTTGTTGGTGTTTGTGTCCTTCCCATTGACCCCATCAACTGGAAAAACAGGGAGGTGATGCAAATTTGGAAACTGGTCCTTCCTAAACTTTTCACAGTCAAATTCTTCCACTATGTTTTCCATTTCAAACAATAAAGTCTCTCTAATTCGTCTGTAATTATAGGGGTGACAACACACTGGGACAACTGATGTTTATTTTTTTTCTTCTGATACCTGATCCAATTTTGATGTAACAGAAATGTTCCAAACACCATTGATATTCAGTCTTCACTGTCTTAACATTGATAGAGTGATATTGCCGTGGTTCACAATAATTTGCAAGTCTTTAAATTTCATTGAACAACACAGGGCTCATATTAAACAGTTTCAAGTGTATCTGAGAGATGTAAGGTGGCAGAACTGGTAATTACCTTGTTTCTCATTAACGATGACTTAGTACTCCAGGGACCTGTATAAGAATAAATATTCTATCTCCTGTTTATTAACCTTTATTCTTTAAAATGGTGAATGAGTGCTGATAAAGCTATCGCTATTGCGACTGCCTCAGGAACTGATGATGTTTCCCAGCTCCTAATATGATTTGGAGTCACCTTACCAAAAATAAACAGAACTTGACTCTATTATGCTCCAGACTGTCTGTACTTCTAACACAGGCATTCAACCTAAATATACAGGCAGTATCAGATGGTGTCTCACCGTCTACTATGAATGAAATCTACTATATAACTCTTGCATAGTTTTATTTATGCCAAACTGTAGTGAAACAAGTGCAGAAACACACAGAGCTCCTCTGTTTCCTTGGCCAAGGTTTATTTTGGAAGGCGAGATCTTCTTGGTAAGGAATACAAGGTTTGCTGTGTTGTACGGGAACTGCCATCTGTCTTGTTTCCAACAGTAGCCAGAGCAAGCTGCTTCAAAAGTAAGTTCCCTAAATCCTAAATCTGGCTTTAACAGAGCAACTTAATTGCTTAAGCCCAAGATAAATGTCCCGAAGCCATGGAGTTTCTACTGCTTCAATAACGGATCATTTCAGATCTGACAATTTCCCCTAATGCCAACACTAATGAAGTATAATCGTTCTGACTGCAGAGCCCTAGAAGAAACAGAACAAACAACGAGGAAATAGAATAAACATTGATTTAATAACAGAACAGCACTGTGTCTTGATGGAGAAAAGGCAGCTGCGGTCAAGAAAATAAGTGAAATATCCAGGTGCTAACATGACATTTTAGCCAAATTTGATAGTACATCCACTAACTATAGGAGACAGAGTGACTGGAATGGAGGGGACTACACATTCAGTGGGCTCGGTTACAATCTTCAGAGTAAATTAGCTTGGCAGCACTTATTGTATATCAATACTCTGGGGCTTTGTGACTGTACAGCAAAAAGATGAACCTTTGTCATTCTGTCATATTTGTATTTGCTTAAAAATTCAAAATTAAACCTTTGAATTAAAATTAAAAAAAAAAAATAAAAAAAAATTAGCAAATAGATTGGCCATCCTGTAAGAATTCCAAAGGTACCAAAGAGCTTTAGGGCTCAGTTCAAGCTTCACACTATGAATGCCTGTCGTGGACACTGAGATTATTTTAGTAATTGCCTGCCTAATAAGCTATGCCCACAGATTGCAGATAGCGGGTGCTCTGAACCGCACATTAAGTTTCCAAACACTGCATGTAGGAATGAGAAGAATGTTGTTCTCAAGTGCACAGCCTCTACTGCAGTAATGGATCTGGGCAATAGTGAGTTTTCAGTGTCACTGAAAAATCTCTAGAGGAAGAAATCTAGCATTTATATAGCCTCTTTATTTTTTGCTGTAAAGAAGCCTGGGAATGATGACAACCACTTTTGATAAGAACTGGAACATATACTTAAAAGTCAGCTACAGTGATTGCATTGTTACCTTTTAACTTCTCTGCCTGATGGTCACACTGACAGGTCTGACACTTTATTTAGTGGTGATTGGTAGTAAAATCTTCTCAGTTAGACACTTGTCACCTACCTTGCCTTGTTATTTTCCTGCGCATCTTCTCCAGGGGCTGATTCATTTCAGTAGCATTTGTTGCAAGCAGAACGCACTGGAGCACAAAGTCACCCGTGAAAATTGTACATTGTATTGAGTTTGGCATGGAACACTCAACTTCCCTCATTTACTTACTAACTGAAGACCATAACACCGCAAATGAATAGACGATCACTCCACTATCTCAGGACCAGCTTGAGAAACCTAACCAATTACCCACTTCTCTTCCCACTGCAGTCTTATTACGTACAACAGATGCACATCTGAAAATTTCTAAGTATGATTTCAAATGAAAATATTACAGTAGAAAATATGTAGCAAGAGAAGAAAGTCCATGCCTCATCTTTCCTAAATGAGCGTCCTAGTTTAGACTGAGAAAATTAATTTTCTTCATAACGACTGGTATGGTGCTGCATTTTGGATTTGTGATGAATATAGAGCAGATTTCTTTTGTTTAGTAGGCAGGACTGTGTAGTAGAGGTAGTACAGCTGGGTCAGATCTGGAGATGGCAGCAATAATTTTCTTCGCTACTTACTGAATAAAAGAGGGAGTATGATGCTAACAAACATTCCAACATGATTGCTGGTAAACTACTTGCATTCCCAGCAAAACAAGAGCTGCTTGCAAGCAAAGGAAGAGCTAGGAAAGGATAACCTCACCCTGAACAAGGGAGGTTTGCTCTTTCAGAGAGGAATAAAAAAACACAATGACTCAAGTGCACTGGGGAAACATTCCAGTGTCTCCCCAGCACTCTCATAGTCTATGCAGTCATCTCTCTCAGATGGGATGGTGACCCCAGCTCCTCACTCCTGGGATGTATCCTCCCCAGATGACTATTAGCCAAGGAATGTGTTAATTTTGACAAACTACTTCAGCTCATGCTGGGTTAAAGCAAAACTCAAGTATTTTGTTACAGCATCCAAAATGGACAACAGAGTAAAGGCTTTTCAAGGCCTAAGGAAGAAGACCATAGTGAGCCTGCTTACAAGAGAAACGAAAAGGTCCTTTTCACTCCACATCCCACTCAGATGCTCTCCTGACATGTCAGAGATTCCGTTTCTTCATGTGTCACGTGTTGTAGGCTGCACTTGTTAGAGAAAAGCCTTTCCTCCACAGAGCTCACCTACTTCTATAATGAATTCCATTTTCAGGGGCTCTGAGCATATTTAATTTTTCCTCTTGAAGCTTTCTTTCCTTCCATTTGAAACTTGCTTGCTTCAAAGTCACTCAGAAGATGATCTTGACACTTCCACAGTTAAATTAAGAAAGTCGCACTTCTCTAGAGATATGAATGTCACTTTGTCAGCCCAGCTGTCATCCCCTGCACTTTACTTGCCAACCAGCACCTTCTTGACTGGTGCCACTTCACCTGCTTAACCTCTCCTTCCCTGCTTTGGCGACTCAATGGCTTTCGATGGGAAGGTGCCTCTCAGTACTGAAATTTATATTGAAAATCAGTGAGAACATTCACAAACGTTCTTGGCACACACATAATGCAACAAGTGAAGTCAGTCATGATTGTCTCTTGAATGAGATGGCAGTGCCGGGATTAAGGCAACTGAAAGAGACAGAGGTGAAAATCTTTTTCCCAAATATGCCAGGAAAATATCACAAAACACTGACAACAGATAAAAGATATTTTCCTGGAAAATGACATATTTTCAACCCGCCCGAACTCTCTAGAATGAAAGGCAAGCCCGGTAAAAACAAGAATCAAAGGGAAAAGTTCCATTCATTTTGTGCTTACATTTGAATAAGGGTCAATTTGATTTCAATACTCTGCTCTTGGGATGATCTGTTTCTTTTAGGGCTTGCACCGCCTTTCTGGCTGAGGTGATAAGTGAGTGACAGCAGCGCTGACAGCTCCATTAGCTGCAGAAAGAGGACGGGTGAACGTCATGTTGCACCATCTTTGGATAGTGAGCTGAATTTCTGAACACAACCCAGATTCCTGCAGGACAAGCCACAGCGT
This sequence comes from Alectoris magna, assembly GCA_030625065.1. Taxonomy (NCBI): domain Eukaryota; kingdom Metazoa; phylum Chordata; class Aves; order Galliformes; family Phasianidae; genus Alectoris; species Alectoris magna. Next base: position 79,703,782 of record CM060562.1, on the reverse strand, counting down.
GACGAGTTAGTGGTAGATGAAGCAACACATCCTGAGGCCTTCTCTTATATCGAGGCCTTTTACTAACATACCTACTATATATAGTGCAAAGAAGGCAGAAAGAGGTAGGTGTTATGGCTTTGGGCTCAGCCTCCTGAAAGCAGATGCCAGCTGCCTGCCCAAGGCACCCAAACAAGATGCTGAACAGGATGTTTTGGATGCACTCATTCACCTGGTGTTTGTGGGTTTAGGCTGTGCTTATTAAAAAGGTGAGCAGAGAGGGTAGCTATCTCGGTTTTTACTCAAGGATATTTCTATCAATTCATTACAATCCCAAACTGGAGTCCTAGGCGAAGCAGGCTGTGTTCTGAAGCCTTGGCATGCTCCAAGGATGATAACAGATCCAGGTGCATTAAGATGTGATGATGAACTTCATTCATATCAGGGCAACCATGTCGGATTTGGTGCTTGCCCAGATGTGGGAAGCTCTCAGTTTGGAAATTATGGGTATTCAGTGCATTCAAATCAACATTGTTTTTCCCCCAGTAAAACATGTATGTGAATCACAGCAAGCTATCCTGGCATGGACTGTTGCTATGGATTGCCTAGAACTTTGGCACTTGTTCTTTTTTATCTCATCTTGTTTAGCTGTTGTAGAAACCTATTTCTTCCAAGCTTTTCCAGGAAAAAAAAAAAAAAAAAATGCTTAACAATAAAGAGAATTGCTCCCTCATCTCATGCTTTGCATGTGAAAAAAAACACACCTGTAAATAAAAAGAATCTAACAAAAAGAAAAGAAAAAAAAAAAAGGGGGGAAACACACACATTCTTGTTCCTATTCTGAAGTGGTATTGAAAATGGGATTTACTGAAAAAAAAGAAAAAAAAGAACAAGAAAATCAACGTTTTCCAAGAGAGAGTTAGGCCATTTTCTTTATGTTTTCCATGGGAAGAATTTAAAGCTCTGTTATTAGGTACTTAATATATGGCTGAAGTCAAGAAGGGAACAGAAGAAGCTTCCTATTACGTGGAAGCACAGAGGCATACAATAGGCATAGGGACAATACTGTTTGGCATATTCCTAACTCAAATCCTTGTAGGATTCTTTACATTCTTTCGCACAACACAGTGACCAAAAAAAAAAATCCCTCAGCTCCTGTACTCTCCCTGCATTAACACAATTTATAATGCATTCGACAAAAATGTTACTTCCATTAAGTTTATAACTGAAGTCCGCCAAAGACTTAGAAGGGCCTCCATTGTGAACTGGCGAAAATGAATTTAATGGGGAAGTAGGAGGTGCTACTGGTTACCTTTCAACAATTCTCTTATTAGATGTACTAAATATATTTCTCAAGCAGATGGAGAGCTGAGAAAGAAGAGGGAAAAAATTAGACGTTGATCTAAGAAAGGCAGATACAAGAGGTGACCTGTAGCACTATAGAGTGGAAAAAAAAAATCAGAAACTGTATGGCATTAATGAGACAGATTGATTTAATTAGCTGGTGTAACCTCATTTATTACATTAATCAGAGGAGACGTTCCCACTTACAGTGGTGCTTGAAGGTCAGAGTTGGATGTAACACCCGAACCAAGTGTCCAGCCACAGGGATCTAATTTACTTAGACTGGGAAAAAAGTCACTGATAGGCAGTTATGAAAAGCCTCTGACAATGACCAAGAGCCTCCAAGTGAATAGCACGGTGCTTTATGTTGGAATTGGATCAATTCAGCTTACTAATAATCTGAATTTTCTGGATTTTCAAGGTTTAAGGGAATTAAACATCAACAACAAAAACTTACTCAGATAGCGTTAGAGATAACATTGAAGTTGGAGTTTTGTGCAATTACATTGTTTTACGACAGCAGATCAGTTCCTGCCAGTCTTTTTTTCCTCTACTGCCTCTTCCTCTTCGTTATTCAGGAAGGAACTTAAATAATGATAAGGCTCTGAAAGAATTCTCAGTAGCAAAAAGCTTCTCAAGGGCTCATTTACGGTCTCAGCCACACTGGGGTAAGGCTCAAGTTCCTCAAAGTGACAAGGGGATGCATGCCAGCCTAATTTGGCCTTAAATTAGCAGGTTTTTGTCAGCTGGGAGCTCAGATATCTTCCAGCATTCAGTGCTGCCCCTCTAACACTGAGCATTTTTGCTCTAATTGGAATTTCCCTGCTTTTAGTGTGCTTTTTCCCTGCTTTTTTTTTTTCATTTAAAAAAAAAAAAAAAAAAAAGGCTTCTAATATCATTTCCTCTTTTGTTTCCTGATTTATCAAGAGCTTGTGAAAAGTGCCTTGCAAGTGTTTATAGTTGTTTCAGGTTTTAAATGGTGCACGGGGAGCTGTTATACTTTCCTAAGTATCTCTTGCTTTAATTGAAGCTCCTATTTAAATAAAAAGCATAACAGGACCCACGTTGGTTAATTCCATCACCCTCTGTTCCTTCAGGAAGAGTGAGGAAGGCATCCCCAGAGCCTCCCTGCTTATGCACTGTGTCAGGAGCACAGCTGAGCCCCTGCTCCAATGAATCTTCATCCACAGGACCTACAGATAGCCTGGAACACCACGAAGCAGGGCTTTGCAACCCCTAAACCCTCAGCACACTGAAGGGGCAGGGAAGCATCCATTACCAATATCCACACAAGTGGTAGTCAGACAGGTTTGGGATCAGCTGCTGTGCCAGATGCTTATGCATGCCTTGGAGTTGAACACCAGTGCTGGAAATGAGAGCCCGCACACAACTCTTTCAGTAAGTGTATTTCAAGTATGTTTAAACTTCCTTTACAGTGGCCACACAGCAGATCCAGTCTGAAAGATGCTTCCTGCTACGGAGAAGGGTCTTATATTGTTTTGGCTCCATTACACGCAGAACAGAAAGAGCTGAAGTCTTAATACAGTTCTTCTATTCCTTGTCTCTTGGTCCCTGTCACACTTGCTTGTTATCTTTTAAAGTTTCCTCTGAAGTAATTTAAAAATGTGCTATTATTACTCTTTTTATCGTTAGTGCAGTAATTATAGGCCATTTCTCACACCAAGTGGCCAAAAGTGTTTGCTCACAGAAGCTGCCATTCCTTTCAGAGGCAGGAGGGAGACTGCAGGCAGTGTTCCTACTGATACAAGAGATCCAGGCTGCACATGCATCAGAGTACTTGTGTGGCACACCGATCACACAAAAGGAAAGAGTCCAGTGAGTAGGCCAGCAGGTTTTTAGGGAGAACACAAGTAGACCCCAGGTCTCACCATAGACTTTAACCTCTTACTTTCTCGCCTGTTAATGACATTTTTGCTTTAGGATCCTGCCTTAGTCTTCAGGTTCTGTTTCTTCTGTAGAGTACTCAGGTAGCAAGGGAACGTAATTAAATACATGACATTTTTTCTTATACTAATTGTACGAGGGAGAGAATATCTCTGCCTGTCCTTCTGCTAAACCTTCCTGTATCACATACTCTTTCCAGTGACCCATGTTCTAGGTAGGACGTGCAGCACAGGCAGTGTGTACAGCAATACTCTAACATTAAATAAAAATAGTTCAAGGAAAGTCACCCTTTAGTCCTCAGTCAGCGGCAATGAGGAAAGACAATTCCAGGTCTTAGCAGCTGCCTTAAAAACAAATGATACCCCTGGCAATTTATCCGAGCATCTGGAGTGCGGCTATGAGTTGGTAATGTTGTATCCACCTCAGAGAAGGGAATTCTTGTAGAATCCCTTGTAAAAGCAGGGTCGTTCCTCCCTGTGCAAGGCAAACATTAGATTTGGGTGCCCAAGGCTGAGGTCCACCGTTAATGCTAATCCTTGCCCCTTTCATCAATGCAGGAAATTCCAAATCCGTCATCAAAGCAACACATGGAATGAATAATTGGAGTTTTTTGCTTTTCTAATAGATGGATTAGAACAAAACAAGCCGTGTGCATCTCAAAAAGACTGGATACTATATTAATGCCAACTCTGTGAGAGTATAAATAAGCTGATGCAGTTTAATAGTAAGCATAATTTCCTAGACCAGCAACTGCAACAAACATCCCAGCATCTCGCAAAATATGAGAAAGTATCAGCTGCCATTCAGCGGTGTAGAAATAACACAGTAGTGAAACTAATAAATAAATACAAACAGGTTTAGGGCGTTGTCCTATGAAATACTGTCCTCTGGGTTAAAGATATGAAGATTTAGGTTTTAATAATTCTGGCATACAAGGAACCCTTCCTCTCCCCTGTGTAAGCACTTCAGTTCTTGTTCTTAGCTACATAAATCACAGTCAGGGTAAATGCATTACACGTTAAGGGAAGGAAATATCATCATCTCCTAGCAGATTCCGGGAGCAACAGCTTTGCACACACGTACCAAAACACCATGCAACTTAGAATGGAATAAGATACAGCATTTTACAAACAGTCTAGACAAAATTCTTGCTTATCTATGAAATCCTTGATTGCTTACCCTCAAAAAATATTGAATGTTGTTTCTCCCGAAAGCATTTCCTGAATGACTTCACTGTGCTTTTCTCCCATTTTTAAGTGCACATCAGTGATAGGCAAGAAAGCACAGAACTCAGTGCCCAAACCCAAGAGTGCTAGCCACAAGACCCATGGATAGCCAGTAGTACCAGGCAAAACCTGTACTCCCAAGAAACAGAAAAAAACCTCCGATCTAATCTGATTAGGAAGAGTTGACAGAGCCCATACATGGTGCTGACATGTAACATCTCTCTCGTGACAGCAGATGCACCTGAAAGCGGGTGGCAAAGAGATATTACAATGTTGACCATACTGTCCGCATTTCATGATCACAAACCGGTTTCCAGCTGACAAGGCTCATTTTTCTGTGCAGCACCCTTGTCTTCAAGCCTTTGCCGAACAGTTATAACTTCATCAGAGCATCCGGGAATACATTTAACAAAATTGCCTTTTGCAGAAGAGAGATAGTACCAAAGCAATACAATTCTGAAAAAAACAACAGCACAGACAGAAGGAGACAAGTTATCTGGAAAATAGAGAGAAGACTGGCATTCAATTTTCTAGTAAAATCCCTCACAGTGCATTATAGCATGCCCATTATTATTATTTTTAGGAATTACAGTAAAATAAAATTACCAGAATTCCACACTGTGTGCAACACGATTTAATTAGAAGGATAAAAAGCCAAAACTGTGCTTTGTTATCAATGGACTAAGTATGAAGACTGCTTCTATGTGACCTTCCATTTCAAATTCTTCATGAAATCAGATGTACAAGATATTCCTATTTGAAGGAGTGAGCGCAATCCCTGACGCTACATACGAGGCCGTGTCTAAACATGAGATAAACTCACAACTCCTTAATGCTTTCCTCCAAATAAACAAAAGCCTTTTCATACATCTCATCAGAAACTTAAAACCACACTTGGATTATGCGATAAAACACTTCAAGGCAGAAAATACCAAAAGTAAATTTGCATTTTGTGCATTACCATATAATCTTTAATTAAGGGTTCATGTTAAACTAATAAATCAAAATAATCTAGTTTAACTTTTGCAGCTGTGGATGATCTGTGCACAGTTGTTGTGCACGCATTAGGGTAATACAGCCCATGATATGTCTTAATATACAAAATACATAACTACTCAGAATTGTTACTGGAAACTGAGCTCAAGCAAGACAAAATAGTTAACAGTTTGTGGCGGTAAGCACAAGTGGAATGCAGTGACATTGGCCGGTCTATGTGGTCTGCAATAAAATGTGCCTGATAACTGACTTGGTCTCTTCATCTCAGCTCAATGAGGCTGTAAGTCAAGACTTCAACTGTTCTCTTCAAGATAGCCAAAAGCTGGACCCAATGTAGCTAGCAGACATTTCAAAACTCTTGGACTCAAAGACTATGTCAAACCACTTTATTACCCAGGCACAGTGGAGAGTTATGATCCCAGCGTGAGGTTTATGCACCCAAGAGAAGTTTGTCATTGTCATTTGGTTCGGTTGTGGTTGGACTTGATGATCTTTAAGGTCTTTTCCAACCTGAGCAATTCTACGATTCTATTCTGTGATTGTGGCCCCTCCACCTATGGAGGAATCCAACACAGAAACTCTGTGCCATGACAAACCCAACTTTCTCCTTCAAGGCATGCTTCTTCTAACGGATACACCAAGCAGGGCGCATATTTAAACAAGCAACTGCTCCCCTGTTTAGCCCCACCAAATGACGACAGGTCTTCTGTGCTTGCCCTGTGCGTGGGAAAGGGTGAACCACACCCTTAAAGTTTATACACTGTCAGGAATCACCCAAGTCCTGTCTTATATTCTATCTGTCAGACTCTTGATAGCTACAAAGATATTAAGGCAAAAATATCAAGCATCTAGCTCTTTCAGAACAGTGATGTTTTCTATGAATGACTACAGGAATTTGACCAATGTCTTTCTCTCACTATTATACGTTGATCCCAGTTTACCAACAGAGTGCGTATCAAACATCAGATTCATTATCAGATTCATCTCAGGAGAGAGGAAATTTAACGTCAGGTTTTTGCATAAGTATTTGATAATAGGAATGACATTCTCTTTGTACCAAACATAAACACAAAAGATTCCAGAATTCACTGTCTACAGACTATTAAAAAAAAAGTCCAAATATCCAATGGATCAGCGACACAGAACTAAGAACAGAATATTTTTACCTACAAATAAAAATACGTAATACATATACATAAGTAACTTCCTCAGATGGGGACTAATTTACTAGAGCATCTACTTCACGTTTATGGTCTGGAACCCCTAGTGGTTGTCAATGACAGCTGAAGGGCTTTTCCTGCACGGTAGACAAAGACTGGCACAGGGCTCGAGATGGTGGCATTGAGATCCTGACTCCTGCTGAGGTCTGAATGGAAGCCCCAGAGCAAATCTCTCAGTGGGAACCAAGAAGAGAATTAATGGGTCAGAGGGCGTTGTAGGTTTTTCTATGAACCAAGCTTATTAAACATTTTCACAGAGACCATGGCACAGTGACACGGTCCACTAGAAATGTTTTAAGAACATTTGCTGATGCAGCGGTCAGAAAAATCATTAATAAAGATGAGGATCAGGACAACTTGAGAAAGGATCAAACATCCAGAGCAAAGAGTCATGCACATATGAAGTAATTGGATTTTCTGCCAGAGAATAATGGCATTCCTTAGGTCACCACAGTCGGTAACAGAAGTGGAGTAGAGCTGTAGTGTTTGCTATGAATGACCAGTGTGATGCAAAGGTGGAAAAAACAGAAGCTCTGACATATAACGCAAAGTGCTTCCAAAGGAATTACGGAGTAGATGTCAGTCTGCTAAGACCCCCACCTGGCACGGTTTGTTTATGTCTTCACAAAGAAGATTACTTCAAACCAGAATAGACAATCTGGTAAAACACAGTATCTATTTAAGCGAATGAAGCTATTAATAAAATGAACACTGAGGGAAGACAGGATTGTTCCCCAAACACAGAAATATGTTTAAAGAGTCCAAGAAGAAAACTAACTTCTACATTAAAGAATGCTGCTGGCACAACAACAAAAAAAATGGGTACAAATTTACCAGAGATACACCAGAAATCAGATTTCTATCAGATAAGTGAGGCTCTGGATCAGGTTTCCAGTAAGTATAGCAGAACCAAAAAAACAAAAACAAAAAATACAAACAAAAAAACCCAAACTGATTGAATTTATGTGGGATCAGGATATGAAAGTAGATGTACAAGACATAGCCCTATGGACGAGTGCCAGCAGTAACAGGAGACTGGCTTCCAGGGATAGAAGTCTTGCAGGTTCTGAATTCCATCTCTTTAGAAGATGCTTTAAAACGATGTTCTGCGGGTCAAGTAAAAATTAATACTAATTATGGAATATATGTCTAGTACATCAAGAGACAAAAATCTGCACAACAAAGTAAATAGCCTGTGTAAGGTCTTTCTTATTTAGTAGTACTCTGGTAACTACAACAACAAATTTCCATTGGTTTTTACTTTAAAGAAAAATTTTCTATATTAAATGAAAGCTAATATGCTCAAGTGCAAATGGTGACTTTTGTAGAGCAAGTGTCAAAATCTAGACAATGATGAGGGTGCAGACTGGAATGCATACTGCACCAAATCCAGAGATAATAAGAGAAAATGTAAAATGCATCAGTGTTACTCTATGAAAAAATATTTAGTTTGTGTGATCATTTAAAAAAAAAAAAATAGGTAAGGAAATGTTTCACTTTATAAAGTACAATGCCAATTCCAAAATCCCCAACCACCAAGATGTTTCTTTACCTGCTTGCAGCAACATAAAAGCATCTTGCAGCACAGGAAATAATTTCCTTCAGGCCTGCTGTTAATCTCTTATCCCAATGCACCTGTCAGAGCCCTCTGCCATGCTGTGCTCCCTCATGCCTTATTTGCTTACCTAGCACCAACCTACCAGACCTGTCCCAGCTGTCCTTGTGGATGGGAGCACAGTGCTCTTCACATACTCAAGATAATCTGCAACATTTGAGCCGTTTTTGTTCATCTCAACTGCAAAATATGACATTTATAATTACCCTGAATCAATTAAAACAACAGCTCACCTGTTCTTCTCAATAGCAATCAATTAAAAAGGTGCTCTTAATTTAGTATATTTTCATTTTGGGTCACGTGTTTGACAATATTTGTTCCAGCAATTTTACAAAACCCTTTTTTTCCTTTATGGCAGCAAAGCACAAGCTGTAAATTGTTCCCTACCTTCATTTTCTCTCAAAGCTCAAACAAAGGACTGCTCTTGCCCTCCTAACAGATCCATGAAACCAAAGCCCAGTGAAGAGCAAGTCTGGTAATCTGAGAAAACAAACAACGCTAACTATACAATCGGATCATTACAGATCTGAAATCATAACTTAGTCATTGACAGAAACTTCTGACAAAATTTACAAAGAAATTGAGAGAAGAGCCGCTACATCATGAATACACTCAATGATCCAACAAGTCTAGGAATGTATTGCGCAAAGCTGATAGAGCAGTAGCTGAATTCATAGAATTGTTTGAGTTGTAAGAGTCCCGTAAAGGTCATCTATCCAACTCCCCTGCAACAAACAGGGATGCCTACAGCTAGGTCCTAAGCTAGGTTGCTTAGAGTCCTGTCCAACCTGACCTTGAGTGTCTGCAGGGACAGGGCATTCACCACATCACTGGGCAACCTGTGCCAGTGTTTCATTACCCTTACTGTAAAAATACATATATATTTTATATCCAGTCTAAATCTCCCCTATTTTAGTTTGAAACCATTTCCTCTCATGCTCTCACAACAGATCCTGCTAAAGTGCCTGCCCCCTTCCTTTTCATAGCCCCTCTCCCCCCCCCCACTTCAGATACTGAAAGGCTGATCTCAGGTCTTAACGATGCCTTCTCTTCTCCAGGCGGAACAGCCCCAGCTCGCTCAGCCTGTTTTTGTAGGTGTTTCAGCCCTTGGATCGTTTTCCTGGTCATCTTCTGTATGCACTCCAACAGGTTTTCTCCATTCTTCTACAGCTAGTCCTTCCACTCCATTTCCACATGGATTGAGCCTTCCCATGATGACAACAACTAACTCCACGTCTGTTCAGACACATCCCAGGACTTTCTCAGACATATCTGGCCCCACTTCTAGATACACACCAACACAACTCTATTCCAAAGTGAGAGTGACAGTGAAAACTGAACAAAAGACCCTTTGTCTCCCTACTGCACAGTCTGTATTATTGCTGGCTGATGAAACCATGACAGGAATGGCAGACATATCTTATTCCTTATATCTTAGTCTGTCTCCAACAGGTGTAATTCAACATATGTCCATAGGGACTTTTTCACACTGGCAGTGTAGAGCAAATAACCTTGTCACTGGCAGGAGAACCACAACCCTCCCAACCCTCAGTGATACAGGCAGACCACTAAGAAGAGGCATGCTAGCAGAAGCCAGCCAGCCAATTAGGGTGTAATTAACATGTGTAAATAATTAAGGTGTAGAGTCTCTTTTCCAACCCACTAGCTGTTGGAGCTCTCACTAAGAAAACACAGAACTCTCCATAGCCTCCTCTGTTACCACAGAAAAAGACACATAATAAAATTCTTCACATCCTTGAAGAAGTGATTAAAATCATACCAGTTAAAATTAAATTTTATATTTTAAAATAAACTGTTTTCTAATGTTTACAATGAGAAATCAATAGGCATTTATTTATATCATCATTGAATGCAAGCAGATAGAAGGAGCATCTATTACTGAGGATGTAAGACAATGACTAATGCAATCCACGTCTAAGGCAACTGGATGGGGACAAAGCAAGAGCCATTGGACACGATTTGCAGTTAGAAAAGTCCTCATGGTTATGATTAAAAGAATGCCACCTAACTGTCCTGAACTATAACACCACAAGATCTGAACACAGCAACTGCTGTCTACAATAAGAGAAATATCACAATTGCCTGTCACAGTAAGATACTGGAAGACACAACGTTGCTAATGAGAGGTTAGCACATGGACCAACAAAATTCCTGATATTCTGTGAAAACTGCTAAAAGATCCCTGGCATCTGCCATGAGGCAGTTCAGCCCATTTTGAAAGAAACTGAAGAAGCCTAGTAAAGACAGGGTTGTGCAATGTTTCTGTCACTCGTCCATCTGAGGACACTGCAATGCTTCAACAAAAGTGATACACAGATAGCAAGAAAACATGGAGGGGAACTGAAAGGAACGATGCAAATAAGCTAATGCAGTACCTCAAACAAGAAATCTGATTTACAATGGAATAGAGTTGGCTAGGAGAGAAATTAAAGAATACAAAAATCTAAAACTGAAACTATAGTGATGGACGACCATTGGAGGACCTTGGAGGACCAACAATGAAGGCAGCAAAACAGAAAGTTACTGAAACACACTTGCATTTAAATCCAAAACTAAGTGCAAAAAATGTGTAAATTTTAATTAAAGCTGCTCCTTATATCTACAAAGTTTTGCACATAAAAATAAAAGTGGAATGGAGACAAGGCAAAACTTGCCCTTATGCTCACAGCGCAGGACCAGCAAAGCCCCCTGTATCAATCCTTTTGTCAACGTTATTCAGTGCATCCTAGCCAACACTGGAGGTGATTTAAACTAAACTAGAAAGTCACTCTAATTTCTGAGGTAAAATTTGGACTTAATCTGGTATGACAGCTTAGCTATCCCAGTTCATTGTAATGGTCAAGCTTGTTTAAAGAAGGCAACAAGCTGTACCCTGGACCCATTAATGACAGGAACAAGACTGTTGTCTATTGGTGCTAATGGAGAACACCCCTTGTCTGACACATAGGAGGTGTTTTGTGCACCACACCAATAGCAATCTTTATAACTTGACAGCGTGTAAGAATTAAAGCTGACATTTTAAATAGCTTCTTGTTGCCATACACTGTTTGGAAGCTGTGCATTAGTAGAGGAGGCACATCTATCTCCATTAACGTGAGTGGGTACTTCTTAACATCATAGCTGATTTATTATTATGGCTTTAAGACTGAGGCTGTACTTGACACTACAGAAAGCAAAATAAAGATATTCTCTGCTATGAAAAAAAATGCCGTGTAACAGATACAAAACAATGGGGAAACTGAGGAAGCAATAAATAAGTTCAAATATTTTCTTAAAAAAAATCCCAAAAAACAAAATAGCTGCCTGCCAGCTCCTGTCTGGAGCAGTTTCCCATCTGCATGGTGTTTGCCTACATCCTTTAAAGGTAAGCAAGCTACTTATGTACTCAAACCCTACGGCCAGCTGAGCCCACCTGTCCCTGCTGTGTTCCCTCCCAGCTTCCTGCTCAACAGCAGTCTGTTCACTGAGGGAAAGGTGCAGGCTGAGAGGGAAATAAAAAGACCCAGCCTTGGTGCTACGCAAGCACTCCTCAGCAGCAACCAGAACAGCAGTGCATTATCTGCACTGTTGGAGGCACAAATCCAACCCACACCGTGGCAGCTACAAAGGTTGTTAACTCCATCCCAGTCAGACCCTGTACACCAATGCATAAGGTAAGAAAAAAAAAAAAAAAAAAGGGAAGCTTTAAGTATATGCCAGCAGGAGGCAAGCTCCTAAAAGGCTCAGTGTTAACAGTGTACATGCTGGGCTTGGTGCTCCCTCAGGAATTGCTTCCCGAGCCAGCTGCAGCACTGCCACAGCAGGAGCATGGCAGGATGGGGTTGATGCATGTTTCTAGTACTTCATCTCCAGAAGGTTTTTCTTTTTCCTTGTCCCCAAATACTCCCAATGAAGTGTCTACGTACATCATTCTGCAACCAAGTACAATACTAGCATCAGATTTACTCTGTATAGCCACAGTAGCAAATGAAGCAGGATGTGACAGACTTAACCCCAAAAGCACATATTTTGTGACTTAAGATAGCTCTATATTTGCAAAACCATAACAGGGGTCATTTCAACAGATTGGGAAAGATTTTAAAGTTGGAGTATTTCTGTGCAATTACTCAGTTATATTACGGGTTGTCAAAGAAATCAAACTCACTGCAAAAACGAAAATGGTAACAGATTCTGTGTCCAATGAAAAAACACTGTCACTCCTGTGAAAGGCAGGTAAGCACACAGAGCAGAGATGGACAATTCAGGGAAGCTGTACTACCTTGCTACAATAATCTTTCATTTCTGGCAGTTTCTGCAAAGCCAGCCCTCATGTGGATATCCTTTTTGAAGATGAAGGAATAATTATTCCAAACAATCATAAAAACCTCGATTCTTCGAAACATTATCAGTTTCACAAAATACTGCATAGGGTATAGTAACATGAATAGGGTCTTTCTTCACTCACAAGAACATTCGCCATCTGGATGAGGAGCTATGAGATACGGCTTAGTGGCTTCTGGTAGGAAGGGTCATGGGAGGATGGTTGGACTAGATGATCTTGTAGGTCCTTTCTAACCTTGTGATTCTATGATTAATGCAGGAATAATAAACATGACAAACATACAAGTTTTTGTAAAACTAGATTTTGTATTTTAAAGTTGACCTTCTAACTTTACTAGAGCAAGGAAAGGACAGAACACACTTCAACATCCATAACATTAAATATTTTAGATCCCCTCTTTGTTGCCAGTTTATTTAGGACTACCAGTACTGTCTGATAAAGGTAGTATTGACTACTTATAACTCAGCCCAGCTTGATGTGAGGAGTCACTCTTACAGTAACATCTAAGAACGTACTGGATGTAAAAGCTAACTCTGTCTTTGGCTTTGAACCTCTTCCAGATAGAATAATGCGCGCTATAGTTCATTTTACTTCGTATTGCCAGGCAATTTTCTTATAGGTGTCACAGCATTGGAAGGTTTCTGTATATGCCCGATGGAAGGGAATTTGAAAAAAGTTTTCCACATAGGTTCTTCACATCTTCAGAAAGGCAACCTGTAAAAGGAAGCAAAAACAGAACTGTGGTTAATCTCAGCACTGCGGGTTAACACCAACAAAAAAAAAAGATGTTTAATTGAAATTACATATTATAATAATCTTTTCACTTAAAAGCAAACCCACTCGTGTGATGAGAGAGAAGATGCTATATTAGAAATCAGTTACTTTTCCAGCACTTTTTTTGCCTAACATTTGTCTCTCCAAAGATACTAACTTTTAAAGTAGTTAGCTGACTGGAGACACAATTATACGTCAGGATTCTTATCTGACAAGGAGATTGTTTCAGATATTGAAGTGGGAACAAGCACCACATCTTGCAGATCACAAGGACTGAAAAAAAGATGGGGCAGATACCACCATGTGAGGACAAAGAAAAAAAGACCACATGTTAACACAACCGACTCCTGAAAACCACAAAAACACATAAGAATAGAGACACTTCTTTTTTTCTTCCAAGAGCTTTTCAACTGCACTCAATTAAGTGAAGAAATTAGTTATCACTTTGGATTTTCTGAACCAACAGCCAATAACTGGTCTACTTGATACTGTAAGCAAGCAATACAGGAAGCATGATCAGCCAGAAAGACCCGAATTAAAGCATAAAATATCACCAAGCATTTAGAACAGAGGGTAAACAAAGAAAAAAGCAAAACTATCCTATGGCCAAAGGGTGTTTAACGGAGAGCTCTATGTCTACTATAGAGGATGTAAAAAATTAAGCAAGTCTGAACATACGTAAGAGGATTCTCAGAAAATCATTCATACAAAGGATTCACATTTAAAATAACACGACTACAAGGTGCTAATGGGATATGGCAACAGAAATTCTTGGCTAGAATGGTAAGAATCAAATCACATCACTTCCCAAATAACTTTTTCTACTCCAACAATCCCAGCAGTACCCTTTGAGAAAGCTGCAGTGTTACTACATAGAAGGGTTTATTTACAGAGACAGGACAACAGAGAGCCACAAAAGCCTCCATATTTCTGAATCACTCTGTTCTTCCAAAGCGGAACAAAAATTCAGAGAAAAGGATTTTCATGTACAACATACATTTCCAGAAACGCCTGGAGGCAAAGCTGGCCAGTATGCAGCCAGCTGGTCAGAGTGGAAGTCAGATTTTCCTGGGAAACTCAGCATCACATTGACACATTTCCATTGAGCATTTTCATTCAGTTTAATCAGCACTTTCAACAGGAAGCTGCTCCAGCACATACATTTCTGTCAGCTCAATCAAGGGTTGTTGTAAAGGCTTGAAACTGCTCACCCTGTATGGTAATTTATCATCTACTACGCAAAGATTCCCAACCTCAAAGACACAAAACTTAAGCAGAACCAATGTGCCTATCACCTTGCTCACGATCTAGTCACTCAGATGAATAGAGACAGATATACAACTAAATGTACATTCTTACCTAGGCAGAGAAATTATAAGTAACACTGACTAGGAAAGAAATCCTGGCCCAAATTGAGTCATAGGCAAAACTCACACTGAGTTTGACAGGGCCATAAATTTACCCTTGCATTGCAAAGAATATGTCCTCATTTCAATTGAAACAACATCAATAGCACAATGATGCTTTGGTTGTTGCTGAGTGATGGAAGCATGCCTGGGGCCGAGGCAGCCGCTCGGCCGGGAAGAGCCGAATGAGCAAAAGGCTGTGTTAAGATATTAAGCATTTCTTTTTTTCAAGAACTACTATTTTCTTTTTTTCCAAGACTACAGGCTCTTTCTGTACATGTTTCTGAGGTACCATTAGAATGGATATACTTATTTAATTTGACTACTTGGTTTATTTTATAATGTATGAAATGCACTTATTCATTCCCCTGAGAATATTATTTGCAACAAAATGTTTTTCTGAACCTCTAGGCTCTCGTACTGCCCAATAAAATGAAAAATGTCAAAAGGAATCATTTTTCAGTGTCCGCATTTACATTTAATATCAATGTGAACGAAACAAAGCACATCAGCTCATTCGTAAAGTTGACAGAGCTGACAAAAAACAGGCTAACGCATGGAAATAACAAGCACTTCAAAAAACACCTGAGATACATGAAGATGTTCAAGGACAATAACTACTCAAAGTGAATAACTTACAAAGTTCCTCTATAACCAAAGTTCAACATGAAGCATGTAAAATAACTCCCTTTATTGTATCCAGATGCACTTGGATTGCTATATTCTAGATAACACAGTCTGGCACTGTACACTGGTTTCAAAATTACAAACCTATGAGTTGGCCAAGTGGGAGGGAGTGCTTCTCCCCCTGCTCTTCACTTAGCAGGATATTTTCTTTGCAAAAATGGACAACTACCAGTCTACTTACAGTCTTTTAGTGAAGCTCACAGATGCAGTATTTCACTGCTACCACTGCACCCTAGAAGAAAAATCATGTACCCAACAGCTACCCGATCTACAAATTGAGGTGTATCACTTAGTTAAGAATAAAAGTCAGTTCCCTAATTCAAGGATCTTGATATTGCCCATATCTTGACATATTGCTTCCTTTTTCAATTGGTCAAGATAGCTAATTGCAAACCACTGTTAGGACCTGGCTTCTGTACTTCAGCATATGACAGGCAACCTTATTTTTTCCATTTTCTCTCCAGTACAACTTAAGATGATCATCTTATTCAGCCATGGTACCAAATGCTTTGCAGCACTCCACCTTGTTATTTTCCATAGCGCCAGAAATTGCTGCACAATAAATGAACGTAAACTCCACATTTTAAAGAGATATCTATGCAGTGGGAGCTATAGGGCACCACAGCCACACAAAGGATGCATCTCACAAAGTCGCTTTTTTTTTTTTTTTTAACAACTTTGTTAAAAACTTTCAGAACGAGGGCAATTTAAGAAATTCAAGCTAGGATATTCAGTTCTAGGAACTGTGCTCTCTCAGCTTTCCCAGGAAAATGCAAAATATCAAGCTTAAGCATTGTCCATACTATGTGAAAACGATGCTGAAAATTTGGGAAAAGCAACTTGACAGCATGGTCTTACATGGTCAAACAGTACACCAGGCTGAAAGCTACTGAAACAGAGGCTGACAACATTCTTTTCTAAGTAAGTAGAAGGTAGATACGGGGCTATGGGTTTCAGTCATTCTGAATCTCTCTCATAACATTTAACTTCATGGAGCATTTCATCATTTTCCTGACTTCACGTGATAAAATCCTCACAGAAAACAACAGTGGGGCGAAGACATTCAGTACTGAATAGGGCATTCAGTCACAGAATCATACCCTGAGGAGTAACAGGTAAAAGAAAAAAGTTACAACTTCACAAAATATTTGAAAAGCTCTGGAGTCATGATGAGCTAGGGAGATAAAAGAGGACGGTTCCAGATGGCAGAAACTGCTGGAAAGAAATCTGCTCTACCCAAAATGGTAACACTGGGCAAATGGGCAAAGCAGATGACTGGTGTAAGAGAAGCAGAAGCGTGACTAGAGGCAGTGAAACAATAAATTTTAAAGAAATGCAATCTGCAAATCCAGTGCATACAATCTGTTTTGCGGAGCTGACAATAGACAGAGGATATGCAGCAACAGAAGTTATTTTCTCAGTTAAGAAAAGTAGTTCAATCTCAACCAAGTTTAAAACTGTTCTTGCTTGTATTCCCTTTAGAGGAAAGAAACCAAGTGAACTGTGCATAAAAAAAGATCCCTCTGTATGCCTCTGAAAGTTGAGGACACAGAATTTCTAACACCTATGTCTCCTCCAGTAATTAAACAAAAGTAGGTATAAGATACTCAACAGTATTTCTCTTCGGTATACGAGAGGGAACTGTACGTATGTCACTCCAAAATAAATGCTTCCTATTTATTGCCATGAGAAACTACAACGGATATAAAGAGCACAATAGCACTACTGAACAAACTCTCAGCTAAAAAACAGTTTTTCAACGTAATTACCTCCTTCAACCATGTATTTTCATCAGCAATGAACAAGAGTCTGCAATGCCACACTTGTAACTATCTGCACCAGTGGAGGTGACCCACTGTTGCTACTGCTAAAACACACCACCCACCACCTCACTGTGCTCACATTCAAACTTTCATCTCCACAAACACTACACAAGCATCAACAAATATCAATGGGTGCCATTTTTTTTTTTCCTGCATGAAGGAATTCAATGCCACACCTTTGCTTCATCCACAGTCCCATGTCAGGCACCATCGTGTCAGACTGCCCCACTGCTGCCATCTGGCACACAGCAACAACATGGAACAGAAAATTGGTGGGAAGGTTCAGCCTCTGCCGCCATCCCACCAACATTGACCTCTGACATTGTGGGCCAACATAATAAAATAGGAGACATTACTTTCAGAGCAGCACTTGCACCTCCATCTACTCCTACATAATTATAACGGAAAACAGTGAGAAGAAAGTATTTACATATGCTTCAGTTTCACAAGATAATTACCTGCTACACCTATGATCCCTTCCTGAAATATGACTGTTCTGTTTTTGCTTTTCCGCTGCACACCAAGGAATAAAAGGCTACCACGAGGCTCCAGTCTGAGCATGAAATGTGTAAAACACATTTTTATGTTAATTGTTTCTTTTGATCATTGGGCTCATTTTTAAACACTACCACACATGATTCATAAACACTGCAGTTTGTTTTAGAAGAAAACAACTTACAGAGCTCCCTTAAATCTTACCAACAGCAGGCAGATAATGTGGACATAAACTCCCATGCTCTGGTTCTGCACAGGTGCTAGCATGAAATCAAGTGTGACTGAATGACTGCAGAGAAAATTCTGATTAAGTGCCAGTGAAGCTATGGTCTGTAATCAAAATCAAATGCTATATTCATTACCACTCAAAATTGACAAGGTAACAGGTAATGCCATTCACATATGCACAGGAACTGAAAATCTTTCCCGAGAGGAAGTGGGCAGATCTGTTCCTAGATCCAGATTCACTGGTGGAAGCAATTAACTTCACAGGTTCAGTATCCCTCTGCTGCAGTTCTTCTCACCCTGCAGAATGCCTTTTCAAGCTTTCTATTCAGTGTTTGGTAAAGTCAGACTGGTAAGCTAAACTCTGGTCTATGCTAACCTCAGTGTTTTATCCTAGAAACAAGAAAGAGAGGGCCGACAGAGACAATTCTGCTGGCAGACCGCAGGGGAGAGACTAAGCTCTATTTGGAACAACAGTGAAAAGCTGAGAATAGCATTTTCTTCCACAGGTGCAGCTGGATTTGGAAGATAACACACACTCAAAGCCTCAGACCAAAGCCTAATTCACAGACAGATTTGTACTGCCACAAAAGCTAGCGCTAAATGTTATGGTTTAAGCCTCAATTATTACAGCTAATGGAACTGCTTGGGTGGCTGCAATTACAGTTACAATCAAGATGCCCTGTATACAGAATACACGCCTACCTTGAAACAAGAATCAGAAAGAGTGAAATAAACACATTTGTACATACAACTGGGTCTATGTGTCTTACAAAAACCCTGTATTTAATAATACACCTGTACAACCACAACAATAACATGCATAAACGTGTAGAGAAAGCCATTATTCTGCCCAATTCATCTTAGCGCTGTAAAAGATGGATCAAAGAGTGGGAGGATTAAAGCACCCACATCATGCCCTGGCCACAGCTCTATAAACATCTGGTTTCTGGTAAACTCAACTCAAAATAAGTTTGGTGTTTAAATGACAGGGCATGAAGCAGAGACTTGAAAAGGAGATTTGAGAGCATATTAATTGCTATATTTGCACCCTCTCCTACTAAATCCAAGATCAATAAAAAGGCAGCTGTCTTTTCTAGACTGAATGCTACCAAGTTGTTACATATTATCCCTACATATCTGAGGCTGCTCCTGGGAACAGCAAAGGCATTTTTAAACTCAAATCTAGGAGGAAAAAATAGAAGAGCACCGCAGGAGCAAGAGATACCACTACCTTGACGGTGTAGGGCTTAGTTACTTCAAGATGGCCTCTAGCAGACTGCAAGCTCCCCACATATACTCTATCTACCAAGTCGCCCTCAATTACACTGATGTTTCATTCTCTTTTTTTCAACACTGCAGGCTCTGGGGGTGAGAGCTGAGCATTACATTACTGCATGCCTGCTTCTCTTATGCCACCCAGGTTGCGTATGCAGATGACTACTCTGAATCTCCTCCACAGCCATTTATCACAACCTCTCAGATAGTTTCAGGTCCTCTCAGATAGGGAAATGGCTTTAAATGCCACATAATGAGATGTCTGGTTTTGAGCATGCATCTGAGCATGAAGCGTTTTATACAGTTCCCCTTCCCTAGCATTTCTGATTCAGCAATCTGAAGAACCAGGCTGTCCTCACAGCAGCAGAACCCACATGAGTAAGCTGGTAATACTTTACAATGAAAACAATTTCAAATGAAAGTATCAATAGAAGGATATGACTCTCTGTAGAAGGCCATGAAAAAGTATTACAGATTGACTGAACAGATACAGTTGGACATACTGAGTTTCAAATATCTCATCAAATAAGAAGCTGTAAAATCTAGTGCCAGTATAAAAGTCCTTATGACTTGATATTATGCCAGGATTTTACTGGAGACTGACACTACATAAAACATAGCTAGAATGCTCTCACAGCCAAAACATGGCAGCACTGTGCTGCACAGAACTATGTGGTCATGGCAATAGGGCCAACAGAAGCAGAGGTTGTGAGACTGTTATCCTAACAAGTTCAAATCCTGCAAATTGGGTTGTAGGGAAACATGGAAACGCAGTTTTCCAGTCTGACCCACTGACATCTACGGGGCCCAGATTTGGGCATGAAGGACAATTTGAGAAGGATTCTCATCTCTTTTACTCCATGGGAGTTCTAGGTTTTTATAGAATCATCAAGGTTGGAAAAGACCTCCAAGATTATCTAGTCCAGCCACCCACCTACCACCAGTATTTCCCCACTAAATCATGTCCCTTAGCACAACATCTGCATGTTTTCTGAGCACCTCCTGGGATGGTTCCGCCACCTCCCTGGAGGGTCTGTTCCAATGCCTCACCACTCCTTCCAAGAATAAATTTTTCCTAATATCCAGCCTGAACCTTCCCTGGCACAACTTGAGGCCATTTCCTGTAGTCCTATTGCTAGTCCTATTCCTTCAGCATATATCTGATACCTTTTTAAGGTAGCAGAAGCAGTTTCAAGCAGCTCTAAGCAATGGTGGCAACAAAAGCTAAGGAAAACTTGGCTTCACAGAATCCCAGAATGGCTGAGGTGGGGAGAGATCTCCGGGTCTACCTGGCCCAATCAAGGTCACCCAGAATAGGGTGCCCAGGTCCACATCCAGGAGGCTCCTGAAGAGCTCCAAAGGGGACACTTTTTCAGCCTCTGAACAACCTGTGCCAGAGTTCAGTTACCTACACAGCACTGAAGTGCTTCCTGGTGTTCTGAGGGAAACTCCTGTATTCTGGTTTGTGCTCATTGCTTCAGTATACCTATCATCTAAAAAGCCAAATTTCCCAGTACTGCTAAGAAGGGCAATTCAACTCCTGTATGGTATGAAAAGCACATGGTATGAGTCTCCACTGTGGAAAGAAACTTATTAGGAGAATGTCACCTTGAGAAGTCACTTTCTTCTCCTGTCTAAAATGGAAAAAAAGCTAAAAGATAATCAGAACCACCACACAGAAAGGGAATTGGATTCATTAAATTCAATTTTTCATGGAATTAATTGTAACCAAAGTGGGGATTTATTTTTTAAATATGATTTCTCAGTCTCATAATACCCCTTCAAGATTTACAAAATAAGCAAGCACTCTTTCACCTAATCCCTCCTAAAAGTATTAATTTCTTATATGAATAACAACCTGATTTGTGACAGAGATAAATGAGGAAAAAACACAAGAGATGCCTGTGATGTTGACAGCTGCACGCTGAAACTTGCCCAAGGGAGGGCAATCTTAAGAGGGAAATCTATGAGCAGCTGAAAAAAGAGCAGAAAATAAATCTCTGTACGTTTTAGTGTATATGAAGACAATCTTTTGTGGATCAAGTAGTTCTCCGCATGAAAATATTTTATGCGCATTCCTGCGTTAAGCGTTCCATGTTCTTCATCTTCTTTTTTTTCTTTACATCTCAATATGAGAAGATCTGAAAATTCATGGCTTTGTCTTTTGCCAAGCCTTCTTCAGTAGCCTGTATTACTTTCATTTCTGCTGCAGACATTACTACTTTCAGTACCCAGCATTATTACAGATGCAGAAACAGCAATATTATTTACCTTTGTTAGCCTTAATTATAGTTTCTCTCTTGAATGCAAACCAAAGAAGAGGATGGAACTTAGTATTAATATTGCATTGCAGTTACTGATTCAAACCCAACCAGGATACAAAACCCACAGAATTTAGGATTTTGTCAACAACACATTATGTTCACTTTTTACTACAGTAATTACTATGCTGAAAAAAATAAATCTTCAGCTAAGTAGGCAATCCAACCAGCAGCACATGCTTTTCTTGTAAGCGTTGTACATGTTTGTTTAAGCACCCTCATGTACGGGCAGTTGGGAGACACAAGTTAACATAAACAAGGCACTGCAAGCTGCTGTATAAATTTACATCATACCAGCTGTATCCTAAAACTAGACATGTGAAGAGATCAATCCTTGGCAAATCAAACAAGAGCATATGATGCAGGCCCTAAAAACATTTCAGCCCCACCAAAAGATACACAGAATGCTGATTCAGGGACGGCTGTGTTCGCCAGTGTTCCCAAGACCTGCCCCCCAATGCATCCTGCCCCATTCCACACCTCTAAACATGCAGCAGTTGTTTGCTTCAGGTCAGATTTCTGGAAGTTACTTCAATCCAAGGGTCTGCTGGGCTTTTGCAGTTCTCTGTGAAACACAAAGGTTTCTTTGCACTCCTCAGAACCCGTGTAAAGTGGCTATTATTGTCCATACGAAAGCATAGATGCATCTTCCCCACAAAGGGAAAGGAGTAGCGCACTTTCTGCTACAGTATTCAGCAACTGCAGCTCTTACAGTATTTAAGCAATGAAAAAAAGTACGTAAAAAAAAAAAGTGTAGGCCATTTACATCTCTTAAATGAAAGGTCTAGACAGAGAGATGCGTGGAATTATTTTCATGACCTATAACCACACATATGGTACCTAATTCCAGAGGGACCAAACAGAACCAACAAAGTGGGCATCATTTGAAATACAACTGTAAAATATAACCCAAGTGGTGAGCTGTAAAAAAAGTCTAACAATGTCCTTAGTCACAATGACTTAAAATCTGATATTGTGACTTGCTTCTCCAAAAGCGAACCTTAATGGTCTACATAACAGCCGCAGAAACCTTACATCTGAATCACAGTATCATCAAATCACCTCTCTCAAGTGAGCTGACAGGGTATGGAGCTTTCCAAGTGTGAGAATCGAGATCAGCTCACGTATGACTTTGAATAAATGCTGGTTTACCCAGATGGACAACATTCTGGCCATTTGCATGGCTGTTGCTCTGAACCAGATGCCCTTTGGTGGTACCCTCTGAACATAATTTCAGTGTTCTATCTACTGTATTCCAATTCTATTATGCCTTTCAGAGAAGGAAGTGCTCACAAACGTGAAGGAGAAAGACTAGTTTTATTTCATTACTGCACAGTAATATGCTTGGCTGGATTCTCAGTTGGCATTTGTCTCCTCTCATCCTCTCCTTGTCCTGTCCCCTTTAGCCACAAAGTGCCATGGATGGAACTCACTAAAACAGGAAAGTGACTTTCACATTCTGCGTCTTCTAAATGAAAGGAAGAAAATAGTCTTTTTTTGGTTCCAGTTCTTCCTTCACCATAAACTTGCACTTCCTACTTTATTCCCTACTATCAAAACATTCACCAAATTAACTCAGACATTCTCTCTCCTCGCAGTCTTCCTATTTTAACCACTACCCCTAACATTTTCCTTCTTGCATCTATCAGTTCCTCTCCTCTAAACCCATATAATACACCTTCAGTGAGGATTCACCTCCAATTTGTGCTGTGGCTCAGACATTACAGGAGCAGACAAGTGCATGTGCAGTCTTGATCATATTGTTTCTTGAAAAGGGAGGGGAAAAAAAACCCAAACAGAACAAACCACAACTATTTGCATTCGTGTTCCAGCAGCAGGTAAAATCTGCAAGCCAGAATTCCTTTCAGAGCCAGGCTGGAGATTCCTGTTTGTTCTTTTTGTTTCCTGACTTTGTTATTGCCTTTTTTCCTAAATAGGAGAAAAACTGTGGGTCAGGATTAATTAGATCTTAAAAGTACCATGGTGAAAAGTTAAACAAGGAACTTAACTGGGAGCACAGGGAAAAAGAGGAGAAAACTGGATCTCTTGCTAAAAACTGAAATGTAGACAAGTACTCACACAAAATAAAATATTCACAGTTGGTGTGGTGCATTATCAAGGCTATCATACAAGTATCAACTGAAAAAAAAAAAACCAAAGTGATTTGGGCTTCTTCATGCTACCCACAATCTCACTATAAGCAATACAATCATGTGCAGGATAGAGGACAGGCAAGACACCAAAACTATTAATGCTGTATGGCAATGTACTTTTGAATTCTAATTTAATGAAAATATTTCCTTCTCTCTTTGTCCAAACTCAGTTACCTCATAAGAGGACCCTACACCAAGGTGCATCAGAAAACTAGACAATTACAGTTGATGCAATAAACTATGGAGTAGCATCAGAGGTCGCTTACCCTATCTTTAAACTGCCAGAAAAAAGTCTAATGAAAACTATTGTGGCAAAGTGCTTTAAAAGTAAAGAGATAACAAAGAAACAAAGCCAACCACTTCTTAACACTCTACCTGCTGATTGCCTGGTGAGAGAAATCCCAGTTTATTCCTGCTTTAGTCTCCAAACTGTTTCATTTATATCCCCAAAGAAAATTTGCCAAAGCCTGTAAGCTAAGTAAAGGTCTATTATCTTTAACTCCTGCAATGTTTTAGATTTAGATGCCAAAGAAATCAGTGCATAGACCTAAATTGAGTTTTTAAGAGTCTCCCCTAGCAAAGGCTATGTGAGCAGAGCACTCTGTGATGCAGTGATGAAGCTGCTGGGATATCTTAACACTTGTACAGCAACTGCCAAAGCACCCAACAGGGCTATCTCCTGCATGAACAGCTATTTCTTCAGAGACCAAAATCAAATGCTGCTGGAAATATCATTTCAAGAACCAAGATGATGCAGAGAGCAGGGGGAGAGAGCATGATAAAGAATGGATGCATTAAAGAGGTATTTAACAAGAGGTATTTGGTTGTATGCTCACATTTACATGGAACAAATACAGTCCAAACAGTCGATCTACAATAAAACAAAAGAATGCAGTAGAGAAGGTTAAAGGAGAATGTGACACTGTTGAGTAATACTTTGAAACTAGATAGTTTGAACAGGTGTCTTCACTGGGTTATCTTTCGAAAACATTCCAGGAAGCTTCAGAAAGTATCTGCTTAAATTCTTTTTTCTTCCTGGCAGTTAAAATTGGAAAGAGAATAAATGCTTCCCTGCATAAAGTATGAGAATTAATTAGTTTGTGCATATAAAGGGGTGTAAAAGTATCAACTACTATTTTTATTTTTAATAGCTTATTGGGACTACTGCATTCCTACCCCAGAGTTCAGATTTTGGCAAGAGATTAGGACTGAATTAAAAAGGGAACAGGTGCTTAGAAGACAATATGGTGGCAATAAAAACACTAGCCAAGAAAATGAAAGGAAAATTTAAATGTGACATTCATTCGTGCCTTGTGACTTACAGAGACATACAAACACAATCATAAAATACAAATAACAATGAGATATCTTGGAGAACATCTCTGCCAGATTCCTTCCTTCCTTTCATGACAGTCTGAGCAGAGATGTCCTTCAGTTTCTGCTTGTCTCCTTCTCTGTAGATTCTCATGATTGCTTGTTAAAAGACTACATAATCAATAAGAAAGTTTCATTTATTTAATGCTGGGTGGGAAATGAAACTTTTTCGAAGCCTCAAAATGGAGTTTAACATCAGTAGATATTATCTACTAAATTATTCCAGGCATTTCTACAGTGGGGATCTCTGACCTCAAAGACCCCCACAGCCATTACCGGGTCAGAATTAATTCTGTTTCTAGGGATCAAGCACATTCTTTTGCCAGCTGCTGTCAGAAGAAAAGCTGAAACTACCCATGTTGTGAATCAAACTCAAAAAAAAAAAAAAAAACAAAAAAACCAACAACCACCACTTTTTCTTTTCAGGAAAACAAAAAGTTACTAACCTTGAAGTTTCATAATAAAATACATCACCATCTTCAGTCACCTTCCTCTCACCAAAAAGCAAGATAATTAAAAATAAAACTTTCAACAAACTTGAATTCTGCAAGCTACACGTTTGCATTAATATGCTCTAAAAATTCCATACAACAGCAAAATTAAACAAAGCAATGATTTTTGAAAGGCAAGGATTTACGGGGGAATGTTTTGCAAGATGTATGGTATTTATTATTATACTGCCATTCTCCAGTACTGAAGACTAGGATAGCAAGCTATAGAAACTCACAGCACTGTTGACTCTCCAGCTTGAGCTTTGAAGGAGAGTATCATAAGAACTTCAAATAGTTGTCTAGACTATACTGAGGTCCCTCATGTCTTTCACCATTAAAAAGTTTTCCTGTAGCCTGTGGAACTACTGACTGAAGAATGTAGTAACATAATTAGTGAATGCTAAATGTTTCTGTTTCTGGTATTAAATGACTTCTGCATTTTTAGAAGGTTTAATGCAATTATCTTTTGCTTTGGTCTTCCTAAGATGCATCCCTTTTAAGTATTTATTGTCAGTAGGCACCCACAAGAGAACAAGCCTATTAAATTAGCAAGACATTAAGGTTGTTTTTTAAATGACAGACAGCAAAGGATTCTCTCTTTGAAAAGAATACTGAAGAAAACTATTTTGACCTGATACAAATTCACACATCCTTTAGATTCTAATGACTTTATCAGTAATAACAGCAACATTTAGAAGCTGAACTTGGTCCTGTATCATTGATTCTGCATATACATTTGAACAACTTTGAACAAGCCAATTTAACTCAATTGTCTAAGGCAATTATTTATGTGGTGAAGTGCTTATGAGACTCAAATCTAGATTCACAAATGGCTTACGCATCTCTATCACTAACAGAGATCAGATAGAATCAGATAACTCCGCACACTTACTCTCCATTGAGACAGAACCTGAGAACTTTGATGAATCCACCAATCGATCATTTTTGAAACCATTGGATAAAAATGAATTGGTCTTCCAAAATGAGGAGTCATGCAAGGAACTGAACAGATTTTAAGGTGGAGCTTGACTATCTGATGATACATGACATGTTACCTGCAATAGCAGGGGACTACACTTGATACAAGAGAGTTCCTAGTGGTCCTTGCTGTAAACCACACCAACTACTGTAGATCTCTAGGATAAAATCTGATCACAAAAACTAGGATAATTACAGCCTTTTCATCAGATTCTCATGCCAGCCTGTTGACATAGCACTTACACTGGGAAATTCAAGTTAATGCTCAGCAAGCAGATACAAGATGGATGACATTCTCTCATACGGGAATAATAATTTCCACTGTAGGGGTGGGACTGACCTTAAAGGACAATAATCTTTGACATAACCTACCATAAATTGGAAGACTTTGAGCCTCAGGAACCCTAATATCCTTCTCTTCTCAGTAAGCCATCACTACCAAAATCAGAAAACAAAAATACACAGGCATTTAATAGTTCACAAACAGATCTCTCACTCCAAGCACAGTCGCAAATGCTCTTGCAAACCTCCCTTCCCTGCTGCATTGGCCCAACTGTTGGGACAGCTGTATAGTCCCCAGATAATGTAGAATAAGCAGGGGGAAGAGACAAGATGACGTGAACAAGAGGCCAGGAAAGATGGAAGGGCCACCTGAGATCAAATCTAATAATTTGCTGCTGAATATGAAACATTTCCGTAGATATCGCAGCAAGTGGTGCTAATGTACAGGCCATTAAAATACACAAAATAAAACTATAAGCAATATCATGAGAACGAACACTGAATAAACATGGTATTAAAATATCTGGAAAGGCACCCTGAAGCATCATGTAGACAAATTTTATAGTCATTCAGGCTTTATCCAAATACATACAACAAACAATACAGAAGGAAGCTTTCTCTATTATATCATATT
Source organism: Alectoris magna (assembly GCA_030625065.1). Classification (NCBI taxonomy): domain Eukaryota; kingdom Metazoa; phylum Chordata; class Aves; order Galliformes; family Phasianidae; genus Alectoris; species Alectoris magna. The sequence goes on along the minus strand of CM060562.1, from coordinate 79,676,234 downwards.
CTGCTACATATGGAAGTTATTTTTATATCTAAGCCAGTATGGAAGATAGGTAAATGATCCTGTTTGTCTTCCCAGATCTCTAAGCAATGGCATTTGCTCTCTCCAAAGATATCTGCTATCTGTTCTAAATGGTAAGGAGTGCATGCCTTTCAGGAGGTAAAAACCACAAAAAAAAAAAATCATGCATTTGCACATATTTAATCAAAGACGAGAAATCCACCTCCCAAGAAAAGCTTCAGAGTTAGATTTCTGAAGGTGAGTGCAAATTCTTCAACACCTCTGTGCAGCCTCTCTCTTCCTTCATCACTCTTACTTACCTACTTCATTTCAAAAAGGAGTGCAACAGCTCTTAAACAGAGGACTGCGTGTTCACCATATCTCACAACTGATGTTTGCATTGCAATGGAACCGAAGGCTTCATAAAGAACGAAATTACAGTTACTAACAGCTGCTTCCTTTCATAGATAATTTACACTGCTCACAAACAAACTACTCCTCAGGTATAATCTTTTACAGCCTCTCTTTCCCGTCTACTTTTGCAATGCTTTGATTAAAATTTGAAAATAATCTCCCAGAATAGTGCACCATGCTTTTAATTTTTCAGCCAAGTGCTGCATGCAGCTTTTGTCTGTAATAGTAACAGATTGCCCAAGGACACACACAGTGAGTCATGGGAAGAGTCAGGATTTCCTGGCTCTTAATCCTGTCTCAGACGAGGTCTCTCACATTACCAGTTTCAGGGGGCCAGCAGGTGCAGGGAAGAGAGGGGAAGAGAAAGAAAGGGAAAGTGGGATACTGTTGTTAAAATAAGCAACATTGAAAACCAGAAAAACAAATAATAAAAACACCACAACCTCTTTCCCTACTCAGTTTCAGATGACGGATGTAGCAGTAATCACAAAATCTGCTGAAGAGCTTAAATCTGTTTTATAAAAAAAGTAATGGATGAAATAGAGGAAAAATACCAAGAGGCAGCAAAATAGCATTAAAAAAAATGAGGCTTTTTAAAACAGAAATAAAATAAACTATTTGCTTAACAAGCAAGGAACCAGAGGGGAAAGGAATTTACGTGCTGTCAAGATGAGGGGATGCAGGAAACTCATTCCTCTGAGGTAAGCGAACAGCAATAATAGCATGTAACCAGCCCAGAATGGTGGAAATATCTGGGGTGGTTGATATGAGTAACCTGTCTCATGGCTTTCTTGAGCACAGTTCAAAACCATTCTGCAGGCTACACTAGTCTGTTTAGCTGTGGAAGCCAGTCCCCTCAAGATCACCTAACAACTACCAAGAGATGAGGAACATTCAAGAGACAAATATAGATCATGCAGAGGCGATGCATCAGCAGCCTGCAAATAATTAATACCCATCCTAATAATGCCACCTACTCCAAACGACTGTGCAACAGTTTACAAGACCCACAACGTCACAAAGGAATAGGAAAATCATTTTTCATCCCCACAGAAGTAGATCACCCATCATATTCTGAAAAAGAATCCAAGCAAAAAAACAAATGAGTTTTGAGGCAAGTTGTATTTATTTATCACAGCAATGCACAGCTCACATGTGGACTTTGGCAGCACCCTGGCTAACTGGCTGAAATGAGAGCCGTTTCAAAATAAAATGGATGTTTAAACAGTTGTGATGGTAAAGACATAACTGAGATATACCTGTATGGAATATTTAGGGGCTGCTCGTCTCATGGGTGGGACAATAAGATTATGCAAAGACTGCTACCTCAAAATACAGGTAACTCAAAATTCATGCATTGTATTACTATCTGTACTTACAGAAAAAGGTCCTGTAACTCATGTACTCTTCATCTTAACCCACAACGAAGACATCTAGAGCAACATCCATCAGGTACAGTCACAGCCATACATTGTGGGAATGCAGACGGTGTAATTGGGTCCCTGTTCTCCTAATTAAACAAAAGTGCAACAACAGCTACTGCAATAAACAGGAAACTAATTGAGCAGAGGATGAGAAGCAAGTACTTTGAATTTTGGATGGTCCAGTGTAAAGCCAGGAGTTGGACTTGATGACCCTTGTGTGTTCCTTCCTTCAAATTCAGGACATTCTATGATTTTAAGTGAGCCAGGAGGTCTTCCTATCAAGATTCTGTGAGAGGCACAAGCAGTAAGAACAGCAACAGCCTGAACATCACCAGGAGTGCTGCTGACAAAGGAAACACAGAAAAGGCTGAAGTACTGAACACCTTTGCCTCAGTTTTTACTAATAAGACTGGCTTTTAAGAATTGCAAAGCCCTTGAGATCAGTGGGAAAGTCTGCAACAAGATGACTTAGCACTGGTGAAGGAGGACTGGTTTGCAGAACCCTTAAACAATGTTGACATAGATCTGCATTAGAAAAAGCACCAGTAGCAGTCTGAGGGAGGAGATTCTTCCCCTCAACTCAACTCTGGTAAGGTCACATCTGGAATGCAGTATCTAATTTCAAGCTCCCCAGCACAAGAAAGGCCATGAGAATGATGAAAGGCCTGGAGCACCTCTCCCATGGGGGAAGGCCAAGGGAGCTGGGTCAGCTCAGCCCAGACAAGACATCTCAGGGTGGATCTCATCAACATCTTTAAATACCTGAAGGGAAGAAATAAGTGAAGAAGAGAGCTAAACTTCCCTCCCCCCCCTCCCTCAACATTGAAGATGGCTGAATGCAGTTACAGTTGCCAAGTAAGGTTGCAGATACTCCATCCTCACAATATCTGAAAGGTAACTTTTCTGGGGGTACCTGCTCTAGCTGACCCTACTTTAGCAGGTGCTTGGAGATGATATCAAAAAGATCACTTCCAACCTCAATGAATCATATATATTTCTGATGCATATTTTTTTAAAATCAAACAAGCTCATGTAAAATACTGGTAATTAAAGCATCCTTCAAGACAAAGCTTTCCAATAGTTATGAAACTCCAAAACTGATTTTTTTCCACTTCAGTCTAGGCTGTTTTTGGATGGATTTAGACTGACTGCAAATTCCACTTTCCTTCACCAGTTAGCTGCCTAAGCTTCCTTTTATATATCAGCTTTTTCCCTCACTCGAAATATACTTTAGCCAAACAGGGAATACTGAGCTAAGTATTATCTAGTAGCTTTTAGTTTACTCCCCCTTTCATATCCTCTTTTCTTTTATTACAACAGTGTGTCCTTGAACTCATAGTTCCATGCAATCCATATTATTCTCTTCAAGCTTCCCTCCCCCCTTTTCTTCAGCTTTTTTTTCAGCAATTCTTTCCAGTTTCAGATGAAAATAACAATTAGACTTTATTATGAGACCTTTTCTTGTAGTGATAAAAATCTTATTATTCAAAACAAAGCTAACGCTATTCCTTTAAGTGAGATTTTCATGTTCTTTTTTTTTTTTTTAATCTTCTTTTTTGAAAACACTAATGACCTTCAGAGATAATCAGTTTTCCAGCTTCTTTCTTTCTATTCCTATTCTTATTTTTAATCCAATTTTACTATCAAGGACAAGTATATATGAACAAATTATTCAATAGTCATAGCTCCCTTGAGCTATCATTCTGGATTATTGAAGTGCAATTATTATAACACATTGATCTTTTCTAAGACTCTCAAAATACTGCTTAAAACTCCTTCCTTAGAGCAAGACCACTAAAAAATGCTATTAAAACCTAATTTACCTGCATTATAAAAATGAATAAATTTAGCACTTTGTAATATTCAGTGAATGAAAACCAGCATAAGATAGCAGAAATGTAGACAGATGATAATTAAGAATATAGGTAGAACTAGACAAGATCTAAAGTTGAGGATCATAGCGTGATCTCAGTGAAATAACTGGAAGTTTTGAGAAACTTTATCTATTTCATAAGTTAAACACCAAGTACTAGCAAAGACTGAAACCTCACATTCCTGCATGAAAGACTTCAGTTCTGTTGAGTCTGCAGTGGTGGGGGGGAACAGAAGAACGGTTTGCCTCAGACATTCCCTCGGACTTCTGTAAAGTTATAAGGTTTTTAGCACGAGATCATTTGAACAAATATTTTTATTCACTTTGACCATTTGCTACATTTCACCTATTTGTACCCCACACTTTATACAAATCTTACTGCAGTACATAAACTCAAAAGTCTAGGTACATACTGATCCCCCAAATCCTTATATTCCTCGGTAAGATAAATTAAATGAGCCCAGTTGTCTGAAAACATGAGGATTACTTTTTTTTAACACAGCTGGTCCTATCTACCTCCAATTATTTTAAACAATTTATTTTTTTTCTGTAACTGACTTTTTAAAACAGGCTTTCTAGTCTTTCAGACTCAGAAATAATTTTAAATACCTTTTTATCACATATGTATTATATACAGTTGCAGATACATATTCACTGTATATTCCGCAAAGTCCAGGTAAAGAAAAAAATGCTCTGCACTTTTCCCTTTGCTTTATTTCTGACTGATCTTCTCTTCCCAGCCGTAAAATACAAACAAAGCTCATTTAAAAGACAGACAGATAGAAAGACAGGAGAGAAAAGCACAGACCTTGAACACAAGGAATGAAATTAAATTTGTTAACTGCTAGAAGCATGAACCATTAATGAAATAGAACTGGGAAATTTTCCCCTTATGAGGAACACTTATTCAATGTTAATTAAATTCTTTTATTCAAAATCTATACTTACCCAAGCATAAAAATATTACATCATATCAATAACTTCAGTGTGTGAGGAAGCACTATACTATAAACATCTTTTTTTTCCCCCATCTAGTGGAGTGAAGACTTTTAATCGTTTATATTGTTTGAATTGCTGAAAGAAACATAAGGAGGAAAAAAAAAAGCAACAATAAAACCTCTGCATGAAGAACCAGCGACCAGAGTTATTAATTTATCTAACAAACAGTCACCAAAGACTAGCTCCAAGCATTTTCTTACAAAGTTCACATCCAAAAGTGTTAATGAGGAACTTTCAGAGAGCACACAATAATTATTTCTCTACAATATATTCAGCTGGCTGCTTCATTCATTTGCAGCCCAGTTCTGCACCACTGAAGTGAAGAAAAGTTTTGACATTAACCTCAACAGATTGAGGTTCTTGCTTAGAATGTTGAACTTCAGGTGCATTCATGTAACACAAAACAAATTAATTAAAGGAAATTTGCAACTATTATGGGATCATCTCCAGTAGTTTTAAGCTTACAAATGAGAAACAGCCTCCTTTACCTCTAGATGGACACTCACAAGAGACACACAATGTTCAAAATCACTAAATATTTATTTCAGAGAGCACTGTAGGTAATCTAAAGTACACCAGGAATTCGTACTAGGATGGCCAAAAATGGACTCAGAAATAACTTGCATGAACAGAGAAGAATATGAGACTAAGATCATGCCTTTACATGAAATTCTTCTTGCAACTTACAATTTCTTCAAAACAATTACCTTTCCGTAAAAAATAAAGATTATGGATTGTTTTGGGAACTACTTCAGAAAATTTAAGCTGACACTCAGTTGTTCTGCAAACCATCCGAATGTATGTTTGGAAAGGAATATAAACAAGCAGCTAAATTTCCCACAAGTAGTATCTGCACTTCAGTAAAGTATCATTACTCTAACCAGTATTATACTGTTATAAGAAAGCTGCTCTTGACTTCTGCATTGTTTTGTGTTAGGAACGTATGCTCTACCCTGCCTTGACTGGAAAGGTTTACATAAAATGGTTACGTTTCAGAAGGGTTTTCTTCAGCTTCCAAGCTACACTTACATACCTCCTATCCCCACATACCAAATGGCCATTTTCAAATCTTGTCAAATTGCGGCTTCACCAATACCTTGGTTCCTCCTAGAGAGTTCAGAGCAGCAGTACATTGCTAGAACAGTTCCAGTTCCCCAATAGCATCAGCACTTGAGCAGAGAAATTTATGCAAAATTCTTATACATTTATGCAAAATTCTTATTCACTTACACAGATAAATTGCAACCCTTGGGGGTTAGCTGTATGGGATGTCAGATGGATTTTATTTGCTGTCGAATTTCTTCTTAAAATTCCACATTATTAAAATGAAAAACTTATTACATTGTTCACTGCTGCCAATATTACGTCTGGGTTTTAGAAAGAACACTATGCGAGAGGGCAAGAATGGGTAGAAAATAAAAGTAGAAAATAAGAGTAGAGGAGGAAAGCAAAAACTTACAGAAAAGAACACATTAAATTCTACAGGCAGGATTTAGTTACACACTAGATATCACCTTAAAATAGAAAAAGTAGTCACTAATGGAATATATCCCCAAGATAACCACGCAGAATAGACACCTGATTAATTAAACTAGTCACTAGCTACCGCTCTGTAAAAATATAGCTAAAAATGTATCTTCCTCCTACAGAAGTACAGAATGTAACCTGAATTCAGAATGCTTCTGTGTTCAGCAGAAAGTTGATTCTACATTGTTCCAAAGGAAAACAGAAAGCCAGGCTGTTCACCTCCCAGCTTATTTTTCTACCTTATCTAGATAGATGCAAATACAACTAGACAATCCTAAGTACTAAAAGTTAAGTTTCTAACCAGTACGAAGGCATAAGTCAATTACAGGGTTGTCTCCTCATGAGTGGTATAGAAACAGTACCTAATCAAATGACTAAGTGACGTGGAAATACCACTGTAGAAAGCCTAAGTGGTCAACAAAGAGGAAAACAAAGCAGTCCTAGAAATTAATAAGTTCTTAAAGTGCGGCAGATGACAAATACACTTTGTAAGAAAACACCATGAAGAGTAAGCAGCAGGCTCTTTGGTAAGTTAAAATAGAAATCTGTTAGCTAATCATGCCCCATTACACAATGATCACTATCTTCTTTGATACAGTACAACATCTAAATAGAAACAAAAAAATGTGTCAAAGACTGGAGCACCAAGAGCAGGAGAAATTCTATCTAAAACTGAATGACACAGGCAACTGGTTATTGGTATAAAAAAAAAAACTAGAGTTAGTGGCAGTAATTACAGAAAGCGAGAATATCTGAACCACACAATGTCCAGCCTTTTTCAAGCTTGTATTTCGGAATGCCAGGTATTCTGGAAAAACTTGCAAGCGGACTGAGCAGCCAAACTAGTCAGTAAGATTAAAACAACATTTTCATTTGTACAAGTTTGCAGAAAAGATTCTTTTTCATGTAGCCAATGTGCTTAATACTCACTTTTCTTCCTATTTTCCTGATAAATTCAAGCTCACTAAAAGCAACAGAAAGAATACAGTTCCCTGACCTGCTTAATCAACTCATAATGCCAAAGCTCATAAAAATAATGAAAACTGGCAACTGCCGTGTTAAAATAATCTCTTTCTCTACAGAATATATTTTTATGATTTACATTAACGATGTGGAAAATATTTTTATATTTATTTTCCATAAGGCAGAATCACTTCCTATTTCACCTGTCAAGCTGCTGGAAGACAGGTAAAGAAACATTAAGCAGAATGCCTGGCACAAGTCCAACCACCAATCACATTCTGCCCACCCAACACTCCCTGTGATCTCACTTGGCTATTGCCTCTTCAGATTCCTGCAAGTTTTCCTACATACTCTTAAATGGTTGCCAGGTTACATCTCAAGGCAATAACAGCTTGCTGTCAAAGGCTAACTGATTTCAGTAGGCTGTGTTAATACCTACATCTCCTTTTGCCCTTCTCTTTCTTCTTCCTGTAGAGTATTCCAGATCTTATTTTAGGAGCACTATGAAAAGCTACTCATACGAAGAACAATTTCCTTGAATTCAAAAGTAGTGGAGCTACAGTACAAACAAATGTTTGCAGAATGGTTTTTCTTACCGGTCAAACCAGCAAGAAACTTAAAAGAAGATGAAAATAATCCTATTCTTTTTGTGGTCTGTCAAATTTTGCTGGCTTACGTCAATGGGAACTGCTTATCTCTTCCATTTTCCTTCATGTCTTTCCCCTTATATAAATCTCCTATACCTACGTTTCTTCCCATACTAGCTTTCCTAAACTCTAAACCTAAAGTTTTCCTCCCTAACAAGCAAGAGCTTTCAAGCACTACCATCTGTCACCAGCCATCAACCACAGATCAAAGACCCACGATTTAAGCACAGATTCAGAGCCCGGTGCTCTCTTTACTGACACTGCAACAGAATGATGGGCTTCTATTCCTGAGAAGGCGAACCGTATGTTTCTCACTGGAAGCATTACTGACTTCACCAAAAGATCCATTCCAGACTCATTTTCAATTGACAATAAAAAAAAAAGAGCTTAACAATCCTCTTCCCTTCCATCCACCATGTACTTCATCACAGTCAAGTCACTGATGCAGTTATTAGGCTCTGGCTTTGCAGACATCTGTATATTTGTCCATTTGTCTCCTTGAAGACATCATTACCATTTCCCGCTCTTTAACACATAACACTCTTGCTCAGAGCGCCTTGGCAAGATGCCCTGCCTGCTAACATAATACATAAATACATAAAAAGGATTCAGTGACATCCTCTTTCAGAATCCCTCAAAATTTTGTTATCTGTGCTAATATACCTATTATGCCTACAGCTGCAATCTCAGTACCTTTGATTCCACCTGTTTTTAAAGCACTTGTAAGTCTACTAAGAAGTATCCTTATAAATACATCTCTCTCCTGCAGATTTTCACAAACTTAAGTAGCTTCAAAACTTTCATCTAGACTCATAAGGAAATGAATAGTGTGTGTCATAGTTTTCCATGACAATATCCATTCAAAGCATAACAATGTGAAACCTTATAGAAAAATTTCCATTACAGAATCACCGCTGTCCAGTGACTCAGTATGATTTCCAAAGTAACAGTTAACTGCCAGGCTCTATGCAGCTGATAACTGTATTTCTGCACCTTGTTGGCTAGGAGATTGGAACTTAAGTCAATTCATTAATAATGAATTGGACACAGCTAAGACTAACTCAGGTAAACTGAAGTTTTAGAGGGAAACAACCCAAAAGAAAGAGATCGCCTATAAACCATGCCAAACACATGCAGCTACATTCAGCCTTACATGGGGCCATGAATTACAAGCTTGCTTTTAAGTCAGGAAGATGACAATCTCAGTTAAGACACAGAAACAGGTGTGCTAAAATGCATCAGACATCCCGTATGAAGGCTTTTTAGGTACATATTTAGGTGCATAAACATGGGTATTTGACAGGTCTCTTTTCATAACGCATTCATGATAAACACTCTGGGAGTGTTGTGGGTTCATTAAGAACATAAACTCTCACTCTGTGTCTAATAGCATGTTGGAGACAAGTACTGGATAATTAGGACATCAGAGAACAGCTACACTTTTAGATTTCAAAATGATTTGGGAAAATCAGACCTTTCACAACAGAAGCAAACAGGAAATTAAATGAGTGATATCAATCAGGCCTTTTCAATCCAAATTATTTTCATCTTCATCCCTTTCAAGCAGCTGATAACACGGGCTGTACCATGCTATCTAAATTGGATTCCTGTAATCAATTTCTCATTCCTGTCTAAACAACTAATAACATATCTGAACACTAAGAAAACGGCAGTGAAACGTATTATCAAGTGCTGATAGCATTGGCTTGGAAGGGACCCTCAAGTCTAGTCCAACCCCCCTGCAATGAACAGGGACTCATAAGCTAGATCAGGCTGCTTAGAGCCCCATGCAGCCTGACACTGAATGTCTCCAGGAACGGGGCACATCCAGTGCACCTCCGGGCAACCTGTTCCAGTGCTTCGCTATTCTTACTGTTGAAAACATTTTCCTTACATCCAGTCTAAATCTTCCCTCTTTTAATGTGAAACCATTCCCCCTTGTCCTATCACAGCAAGCCCTGCTAAATAGCCTGTCCTCTTCTTTTTTATAGCCTCATTTCAAACATTGAAAGGCTGCTCTCAGGCCTCCCAAGTACCTTTCCCAGGCTGAACAGCCCCAGCTCTCTCACCCTGTCCTCATAGGGATGGAACACCTCTCCTTGGATCATTTTTGTAGCCCTCCTCTGGTTGCACTCCAATAGGTCCATGTCTCTCCTGTAATGAGGACTCCACATCCGGATGCTATATTCTGTCTGAGGTCTCATCAGCACAGAGCGGAGGGGCAGGATCACCTCCCTTGACCTGCTGGCCACACTTCTTTAGATGCAGCACAGGGTACGGGTTGGCTTTCCGAGCTGCAAGGACACATTTGCTGACTCATGTCCAGCTTCCCCATCCACCTACCAGTACCCCCAAGTCCTTTTTGGAAGGGCTGTGCTCAATCCTCTCATCCTCCAGCTTCTACTGACAGCAGGGGCTGCCTCGAACCAGGTACAAGACCTTGCACTTGGAAATGTATGCAAGTGAATACTCAGCTTTCAAAGAGGTCCACACAGGTTTTTGTTGTTGGAGTCTAGGCTGGGAGAAATGAGTGAAAATGAGTTAATTTCTCAAGCAGATCTCCCCTTGCAAGCTAAACAGAACTGTATTTCCAAAAAAGGCAATTGCCTGTGTACCACATATACACAGCTTCCCACTAAAGGCTCGTGTTTTTGTAATTGCAAGAAACAGATGACAAATTTTGAATCTCAGTTTAGTCCCAACTCTCCATCACCAAGCACTGACATGATCACAAAATTCTGTACTTTCACCAGTAAACTCAGTGTTTTAGTTTTGGTTTAGATGTGATTGAATTTTTTTGGTTTCAGGCTAATTGAAATGGGCAACTCCCTTCCATTAAAGGCAGTGTAGCCATACCAGATCTTAGGTAAGCGGGATAATACCTTCACACCAGCACCGCTGCAGCAGCGCCAGAAATCAGAAAGCCATAGTGCAGAAATGACTGCCCGTCCTGAAGATTAGTCACATCAGGGACATATAGGGGAGATACAAGACACTGCTCAACATGCTCCTGTGTATGGAGAATGCCTGTATTGAACACTTCTCAGGTAAGAGACACTGAGTTAATGAAGTTTATGGAGAATCAATAGTAAGAAATATTTTGGTTATGATTCAACAAAGACTTCAAACTGGTACATAATTACAATACAAGCAAAAAAAAACCAGATCAACTTGAGGTCCTGAGAGAGCTTGTCAAAAAAAGACACAGTATTAAAGAAACACCGTTGACCTCACAAGAGATACTTGTAAAAAGGTAGCTCTTGGTGAACACAGATTAGCCTGGCTAGCATGATAGAATTCACCTTAATAAAACACAACTAGAAGATGAGAAAAACCAGACAATCGTAAGACAATTTCTTGACTGAATCTAGACATTTCTATCATTCTGTAAAGTAGTATTTAAATTTGGCTTTGAAATACTCATTCTTTTACTATTGCTTGCTTCTGTCAGCATCTCCTCAAAATCGCCATCGCTTTTTCTAATTATTCTGCAGTCTTCAAACAGATTTATTATGACATTTAGCAAGCAATCAAAACCTAATATACAGACATTATAACTTCTTTCATTTTCAAGACAATTAAATATTTGTATGTATATTTAGAAAGAAAACATCTACATCGAGTACTTTAAGGCTTGGGTACTTGTTTCCTATTTACAGAAATACTGTTTAAAATTGGTCTTTATTAAATTTCCACATAATAATCACAATAAAACACTTACTTGCAGATGTAATGCAAAATGAAATCCAAACATTTAGGAGAAAGCATGTGTTGTTTTTTTTGTTTGTTTTTTTTTTCCCAGTCCTTTCCATTGAAAATTGTTTCTAAAGAAACTTATTATAACAGCATTCCAAACAAAATTAAGCCATCCTATGTCATCCTGGCAACCAAGCGGAATTGATCCAAATAGGAAAAGTCACCAGCAAGCACTTTGATCCAAATCTGCATATCCAAAAAGCACATTAAACTAGGGGAAACAGGAGCACCAAAAGAGGCTGACACTCAGCTTGGTTTACTCTCTAGAGTTTACATTTTGCAAAGGGAAACAAAAGTTTCCCCATTTCATTTTTCTGTATAACTGTCAGCGTTCACTCAAAAATTTGGGAGATGTAAGCAGTCACCGAGAGTCAGAAAAAAATGAAGAAACAGCTGTCTGCAGAAATCCTAAGGGATCTGGGATTCTAGCCATTGTGTGCAAAATTATACAGAATGTACATCTCCAAATCTATAAGTCATCTTGCAGGAGATGAGTAAGCAAGTCATACAGAGCTTAATTTAAAAAATGTTTGAAAAGAAAATATTTCAATGCACAAATGAATTTATTCCTCGTTTCTGGGACAGGTGAATTTCCTTCTGTCTTGATGTTGTCATCTTTTATGTTGCTACTTCCCAAATCATTTTGACCCAGAGTATCTCCTTATTCCTTCTTTGCTACTGTTTGACAGTACTCCAGAGGAGTGGAGTCCAACTTAAAAGAATCTGTAACATCTGCAGCTTCAAATACTCTAAAAAGGCAACAAAAGGAGGAGCTGAGCAGATTTTCCTAAACTGAAGCGACAGTTAGTTTCAAAAAGGACTGTCAGAATGTACAGGTGCATCTGCAATTATTCTGTTCCCGAAACATCCTTATTTTGCCCTAAACAAGTTTGAAAGTGTTTTTTCAAGCTTACAGATAAACGTAAGTCTCAACACTTAGAAAACACTGAATGTCAGTCATTAGTTCACACCATACGTACACCTCAGAGACAGCAGTGATTTTGTATTTCACCTTCCATTATTTATTTATTTATCTCTACCACTGAGTATTTTAGAATGTTTTCTGCACCAAATCATTTCAAATGACAGAACTCAACGGTTTGCTCTATGGAAACTTTTACTCCTTTTCTGGAAGTAAAACAATTGCAAATGAACTTTTCCTACAGACACCTCTAAGAATGCTTAGTGCAACAACAGAATGAACACTTCTCTTTTTTTCTCTTTTTCAATATTGGCTTTACTTCTCTTAACCGAAGCAGGCAGTGCGCTATGAACTCATGGTGACACTGGGCGCAGCAGTGAAGAATATCAACAACTACTTCAAACATATTTTAAACTGCTTTGCCATCATTAAAGCCCAACCTTCTTTCAATTTCATGCAACTGTAACAATAAAAATAAAACTGATATATTCAACTCCAAGAACCCTCACTGCAGTCTACAGCCTTATGAATGTAGCCTCGGTGTGGGAAGTGAAATGCCTGATTTCCCACAATAACACCAGTGAGAGAGAATGTGCTGAGCAGCCCCATGTATCATCGTAAGAATTCAATATCCAAGACATTTTCTGCTCGCTGTGCTTGAATTCAGAGAAAAGATAAGGTTAGCAAAACAGAGCAAAGATTACATGTCACTTTAAAGCATTTCCCTGTGTTAACTGCTTTTTGTTGTAAACTTTAAAGCACCAACACATCTTCCCAGACTACACTGAGAAGCAGCAGACGAACAGTTCAGTGATGAAGCACATGATAACTCAAGTGGGTGCTAGCTACAAGCGTCTGCGAGTATTCTGTATAATACATAAAGTCAAGTCCAATGATTCCTAAAGCCAAGAGATGTCATCTCAGGTGGGTGGAGAATGAGATCAAGAACTGAGCAAGGTAGCACAGCTTTCTGTATAAAGTAAAGGATATGAAGAGAGACAAAACAACATTTAAAGCAAAAGCAAGCTAAGAAAATTTTGAATCACTTCAAGTAGCCCAGTTACTCATTCACTTCTTACTGCTTTCTGCACAGTTAAATAAATAGGATAAATATGAGGTACCTCAGCCAATCTTCATTTCTGGTTCTAAGTACCCTAGTCAGGTTTCAAGCCCAAGTCAGGATGGCAAATTCAAGTTCTCTTAGAAAACTTAGGAGCAGTCATTGAACAACAAGAACTTGTCTACCATTTAGGTCCTTCAAGAGTTTCCGGGCTCAAGCTTGCTAAGATTTGACTCTCTACAGTCTACCAGAAAACGTTACTGTCACTGGACAGGCAAAACGAGAGAAGAGACAAAGGCATTCTAGGATCTAGAATCAACAGCCTGTTCTACTGGAAACAGGCAGACAAAAAGCTGGCTGCAGTGACTGCCCTACCCCTTTAAAATCAGGGAACTGTGAACAGCCTGCTGCTGCTTCTTTCTTCCAGGCTGCTCCAGTGATGTACATTACAGTGAAAAGTCTTCACAGGATCAAAATGGAATGAAAAGGGATTTCAAATATTATGTTACTAAGCAGTAGCACAGTGTTTGAAAATAAAATGTAATTCATGTCTCCGCACAGATATGGAGTCTGTTAAGCTTGTCCTGGAAAGCATTTCTGGAGCACAAAGCAGAACAGAGTTTATTACAGAAATGATTAGCAACTAAACACATTTACTTTGTGTGGGTTTTACAACCTAAACAACACCTACTGCACATGTATACCAACTAAAGATTTTGGCTTGTCAAAACTGCAACACTGAAATACTATCAAGAGATGGAGTAAATACAGCCTCAAACAACACATGGGTAGTTAATTTTTGCCTACTCAGCTATAAGCAGCTGGTAGTACATTCAGCTATGTATTATTAACTTTACTAATGGGATCTCAGGAGTTCAGCTGTAACTTTCAAATCACAACAAAGACAGCTGTCTGTCAGATTCATTTTAAAATACTGCATCAGAACATGCCTGAGTGGAAACCAGTGATCTATTCAGCTCAATAGCAAGTGTCAAAGAGTGGGAATATTAGGAGCAGAAAGCTCAGGCACACCCCTAGGTCTGCCACATGTAGGTAACAAGCAAATCAACAGTGATTTTCAGTTCAAATACAAGTATTACTTTAAAACAGAATATACATGTACATGACACAAGTATCACACACACAAAAAAAGCTGAGTTCATAGGCTGCACGAAGATGAATTTAGATGCCTCTGTTGTAAGACTTGTACATGTTCAGAAATATACTAAGATCATACAAACCACAATTTAACATGCCTGAAAGAATGTATTTTTGAGGAAAATTTGTGACTGGTGAGAACTTCAGCAGTAACAAAAAAATAGGATGAAATTCTGAATGCTTTGCTGCTAATTTTATATGCTGGCTTACATATCTAGTCCCATTGCTCAGGTTGGTTTTCACCACTGTAAATCTTTGTTTTTAGCTGAGGACTTTACAGATAATTTATTTTTGAAGACAAGAAGATTTTATATAGTGGTACACTTCAAGAGAGTTGAATAATTCAAGCCATTCCAGTTTAAGTTTGCAAATTTATTTCTTTAAACATTGAATTTAAACAGTGACTTGGTTTTTAATAAAAGAATGGTACTGCTTGCCCTGGTCTATATGTAATAAAAAAAAAAAAAAGAAAAACTGAGCACGAAAATAAATTTGCTACTGTTATATTTGTTATATTTAACGTAATGAAAAGTTACTCAACTCCAGAAGACAAACCATTAGCCTGAAAGCATTTACGGGCCCTATGGATCTATCTTCTTCCTAGGAATAACCATTATACTGAAACAGCAGCTGTTCCTTACCTGAAAAGAGTTCATGCGCTGAAGTGAAGGGGGTAGAGAAGCAGTACTCAAACTCAGCATCAGCAGTAATTCCAGACATGTTTCTGATGGAAACTTTAAAGGATGAACTCCAAAATCATTTTCCCAGGCATCAGCAAGGCTAAAAAGTTAAAAATAAAGTAAAATGAAATAATGTATATATCTAAGAAAAAAAATTAAACACATACTAGAACATACCACAGAGTTGCAATGAAAGGTTTTCCTCACTTGTCACTCCTATCCTTATAGTTGAAGATAACTTTTAACAGAAATATGAGATGCATTTAAAGTACTTTATGCCTACCATCAATTTTACAAAGGGATGCATAATGTGAAGGGAAAACTTAATGTACATTGGAAGAATGCACTCACATTTCTTATCCAAGTTTGAATATTTCTGAACCAATTCTCAACTACCATTTCTAAGCATATGTTTTTACACATAGAGTATTCTACCTAGAGCATAATGCCTTCATTTTCTGTTTCTATTAAAATAAGTCCTTTCACTTCTGAAACCACCAGAGGCCAGATGACTTCTAAAACTGATGTTATGATGCTCTCACTGGAATTCTACCAACAGTCCACAACTGTTGTGGGTTGATGCTTACTAACCATGACAGATGAATATAGTATGTCTTCCTCAACCCAAAGCTAGAGCAAGCAGGTCACTTTGACACTGGAATTCTAAACCACAGAAAAGGAGAAGGGTGCCCGGGCTAGCCACCACCCCTTGGCAGTTTGGATGGCACCGCATCACTCAAGGTCTTCATAAATGGCTAAGATCAAAAAAGAACAGAGGCCAAGACCTTCTGCACAGCAACAGTCCTTGTAAATTACATCAGACACTTTCACCATGCCAGACAAGTCTGCAAAAGCCTGTTTCAAGCTACTACAAATGCTGTTTGCTAGGGCAAGAAAGCGAACTGTTCAGAATACACCCTGGAGTCTTTAAAGATGTGAGCAGCTAAGTCCCCAGATACACTGTCCGTATAAAAAGCATTCTGTAAAAATAATGAGTGAATGGCCAAGCCCAAGAGAGGCAACCCTGACTGGTCCAGAAATTCTGTCAATGTTGCAGGGGAGAACATCTAGCTCTACATCACAGGCACTGAGCTGCCAGCAACCAAGGACCGAGTTTCATTATCTTCTGTAACTTTTTTTCCCAAACACAATTAGAAATTTACCTTGGTAATCCCTACTGTGTCTTTGTTCTACATTTTTGACAAGCTTGTCTGGTGATACAGGCTAATTTAGGTAAATCTAGCAAACAGAGGCTTTCAGTTTTTCACAAATCAGCAAGTCTAAACAAAGCAGCACACGGGCACCTTCAAACACAGTTGAGAGTGTTTGGAGACTGGAGGTGACATTATGATAAGGTACTGAGGCTCAGAGAGGTGTTTCCACAGATCAACGCCCTCTCTGCAAATAAACTTTTCAGAACTCCAGGCCATATTGAAAACATTACAACCTAATTCACTACCCTGATCCTATTTTCATTTTTTGACTTTAGAATTTTTTTGGAGCTGCCTCCTCAGACTGAAGCTCTCAACTCATACAGCACTGATACTGCATTAGGGCATTTTAAGTCTGTTGACTTATCTGAGGGAAGAACTGTTGCTATAAAGACATCCAGCCCAATTAGATTGTAATTTTTGTTTATTAATAGCTCAATTATGAGCGTTTCCTGAAATGATCCCAATGTGTTTCCTTATTACAAACAAACCACACGTGTCCTAGCACTCACTGCTCCAGGAACACTAATGTTATGAAAGAGTCTTTATGAGAGCAGCATCTAACACAAGAGTTTATGGTAAGTTTGTGCTTTGTTAGGCCAGGTCTCTTTGTTCTTCTTTACCCCTATGATTCATGGGAGTATTTTTCTACAGTCTTCACTGCAGAGGACAGAGAAAAATGTCTACTTAAAACAAAACCAAAGCAAATCCTATTTTTCAATCTTAGCTGCAAGGAATCCTTCTGTACAAAGAGGATTGTCTCTCTTCCAGTACAGGAGAAACTATTTGCTTTCTATTTACTGAATGAGCCACACTGGTTAACTCTGCTTCTCAGAAGACTGAGCACCCATGGAGGACAGCTCTTACTAGACCAACCCCAAACGTCAACAATTTGAGTTTGCTGAAAGGTCCTTAGCCACGGATCCAAAATTGTGTTTTGCTCTCCTAATTTTAGAAACAGAGTAATAGATTTTGACATTAAGATAGCCCTCCCCAAAACTCTCTCTGATGATATGCCCTAAGGACAAAGATGAAGACAGCACCAGAAGGATTCAGATGGGCTCATGGTAACTTTGGATACATGTTGGACTGAGTACGTGCATGCTTTCTTCCCTTCCTTCCTTACATCCTTACTCAGCTGTGAATTCTTGCTTCTAAGCTTCTCATGAGAGAAAACAGACTGGGCCAAACACACACCTTTGGGGAGAATTTTCTTGCCACAGCACATTAAATCCACCTCTATAAGTTACCATCATTCAGTTGATCTCACAGACACAGAAATCCCTGCCCCTGTTCATTGAAGGGGGGTTGGACTACATGATCTTTAAAGGGTCTGTTCCAGCTCAAATGATTCTATGAAAAAGGGTTGGCGATCATGACATTGACCCATAAGGGCAAGAATCAGAGCTCTTCCCAGTGTTAATTCAAACTTGAGATGCTGCCCATACAAATTAAAGTAACATCTCAAACTCAGGTTTCAACCACAAGAGATGCATTAATCTAGTCCATGAAAAGGCAATAAACAAGCATAACATTAGAGCATGTAAGTAAGATTTTCATGTAACTTTCATTTTGAGAAAGACACGATCAATGCTAATCAAAGCAGTTAATATGCTTCAAGCAGACATTCTAGAACGGAAAGTAGCACAGAAATCAAACAGAGTAAAATTCACTCAAGGGGTAACCTATTTAGCTACTGTGCTAGATGCTGATATGAAATAACTATGTGCAACGTGCTAAACTTTCAAACTGGAATACCAGAAACAAAAAATAAAGATGAAAGGCTGAGACTGCCCTCCCCTCTGTCCCTTTAAATACTTTCTCCAAGAAACAAGTGTGAAGGAAAAGTTTATATCATGATATCACTGTCAGTCAAAGCAATACAGCCAGGAAAATAAAAGTCCTACAGAGGAATGAGCAATACATTAAAAAAAAAAAAACAAACCCACACAACCAAGTGTCAGAGTATTTTCAAAGCAGTTTAGATGATAAATGCAACATTTGCCTCTTGAAAAAAAAAAAAAAATCTTTTCTGAAACTCAAACAACTCATTCTGAAAGCAGAGATGAGCCAAACTTGAAAATGTGTATTCAGACAAGACTACAGATAGGACTAAAGATTAACCAGTTACTTCTCCAGCAAAAGTAATTGACCACAATGTTTTCAGATGCATGAATTTGATTCATCGAGTATTTCTCCAATGGTCATTATGGAATTGCTCCATGTCTACATAAGACAGAATAAGATGAGAAAATAATGTCCTTGGAAGCAAGGTTTACGACACCAAAATAACTAATAACATTTCTTTTACAATTCCTTGACTCTAGGTTCTAGCAAACAAACCCTGTTACCATTCAGGTCATGGCATACCAGCAAAACAAGAAAAATCTTGATATGTATTTAAAAGTCATTAGAAAAGTGACTGGTATCTACAAGTTTAGAATCTAAGTTTTTTTTTTTGAAAAACTGGACAAATTGTCTCACTAGACTGCATTATTTTTTTCCAGAAGTTCAGCTGCTCCTTCTTTCATTAATGCCACGCCAAGGTTATTTATCAGAAGTAATCATCCACTGTGCATGACATTCACTTCAAAACGCAACCATCTTAGCAAAATACCAAACAGTTTGCTTTTGAAGAGGATCAGGTAAGTCCTTTTTCACTTTCCAGAGCAACACTATCTCCATTTCTTATTTAGCAAGCTACTTCTCTTAGTAGATTAACTTTGGGTAGTCTACAGAGATCAAAAATGGAATATGATACAGCTTGAACTCAGAACTACTCAATGTCACTGTCAAGGCACTGGGCTAATTTCATCTGATTATTTACAATCCAAGTAAATATGCTCTGCAGTTAGGGCTCCAAATACTGCGGAACACCTGAAGAAGATGAGTACAAGGTGGCCGTGGCTTCAGTGTTTTGTTAAACAAAAGCCATGCTGAAGAATGTAATATAAAAGCTGATGGAGGCTCAGTCCTGACTCTCAGGGTTCACTGAATGCTGTTAAATGTTGCTCTTTCCAAAATCTGCAGCTCTGATATAAATGGCAGATGACTTTATTGAACCCAAGGACAAATTTGCTAAATTAAATAACTATTTGTAAAAATGATTTAATCTAAAAACAATTCTAAATTACAGCTGATGATATGTCTACATACTCAATATACCAGAAGGCTAAGTTATTTATACTTCTAATTATCCTTGCAATGATCTAAAAATGACAAAAATCAATGCATACTCATTAGCTTCTAAGCTCTTGCCAAAATTTAAATAATACAGAACAGTAAGAAGTGCAGTACTTTCAAAGCCCACAATACATTCCTTTGGAAAAAACTTTCTTTACAGAACCAAGACACTGTTATCCTCTTAAAAAAAACATCTGCAGTCTTGTTCAAATGTGGTTTACTTTTCTCCTTCAACAGCTGAGAGTGTCAAGTGATTTTTTTTTAACAGACTTTCCCTAGGATCTTCACTAGTTGTATGGTATCCCAAATTAACAGATATTAAATCTCTTGAAAGTGACAAGTCAAAAATAAAAATGTAACCCAGAGGTATCCTTACATGGGGATGAGCAAGAGCAGTGGAACATATCAAGGGGAATAAGAGGACACAGCATTAATCCAGGAACCCACACAATGAGGGTGGTTTTTTGTTGGTTTTTTTTTTTTTTTTTTTTTTTACATTTAGTGCGATGGACAACAGTGGCCAATAAGAAAAGCATTCTAACTCCATCTGTAAGCTGTGAACCTCACTTTTTTTTTTCAGCACATCACTATATAGAAAGGACAGTTTAACACTGAACTTCTGTAGCTCCAAACAGTCTTAAATACTCCCCTGTAAAGCAGTCTTACATAAATTATATGTATATTATTATATGATTATGTAACTTTATATAAATGAATATAGAGTGATGCACACAACATGTGAATACGCAAACAACCATTAGTAAAATTCTCCTGGCTTTGTTCTATTAAACTGAGCAGCCATGTATTTCTGGAGGTAGGTAAGAAAAGTTAGCTAGAAATCCAGAATAAAAAAGGTGGTTTAAAACATCCTATCCCACAAAACACAAGACCCCCTTAAACATTCAATGTGTTACCATTTGAAGGAGACAAGTTATTTCATACGAATAAGAAAGGCTTGTAATGCAAATTCGAATTTAATCTCAGAGTACCACCTGCTCATTGCCATAACATCTCTCAAAATGGCTGGCATAAGAAATATCAAATGTTCTTGTACTATTTCAAAGGGTATTTTAAGTAAAATTATCCTATCTGATCCCATAAATGTTACACCCGATATCTTCTCATTTGTAACTCCAATACGTAGCATGGATTAAGTACCTCAAAAGTACAACTTTTTAGCTACAAAAGTAGCTAAAAAGTACAACGGAAGACAGGTACTGAATGGCTTTGTTTATATGCAACAACTGCATAAGAATCTTCACTACATTCTATTCACGTATTTTAAATTACTTTAATACTTCTCAATGTATGTTGATTATTTTAAATTATTTAAGGAAAGTCAGAGAGAGAAGTAAAAGCTGCCTACCATAACCTGTAACGTACACGTCATATTCTCTTTTGTTTTGCACCAACACATTTTTATTAGACTCAATTGTCCATTATTTACTTACACGTAACTACGATGGCTCTGGTGCTGTTAAACAAAAATGTTATTAGCACAAATAAGGATTGTGTTTAGCTCACAGAATTCTTACTTTCTCAAAAAGGAAAAAAAAAAACAAAAATCAGAAAACCAAACTGCATTAGCACACTGTGCCAACACAGATATGGTTATTTACAGGTAGATTATTCCTCTGAAGGCTATCTTTCTGCATGGAAATCTTTAGAATTTAATTCTGTCCAGGAGTAGCTTGTCTTGGAGCATGCCCTTCCAAAGCAAATCTTGCACATTCCTCCAGACTAAAGAGTTTTGGGTGCCAACAGTTGTTTTTTTTTCTTTTTCTTTTTTTTCTTTTTAAACATTGTCTTCCCTCTTCCAACTGGCAGCTTGGCAATTTACAAAGCATTAATTTTCAGTTGCAAATCCTATCACCCATAAAATATTTTCATTTCACAGTAAAGCAGCACTAATTGTACAGTACCTGCAAAACACAAACAGAACTTCATCTGTAAGAATCTCTGAAATTATGCTTAAATATCACAGTGAAGAACTAGGTGCTCACCTATTCTGTCGCCTTTATGTTCCAGATTCGTAATACTTAAAAAAATATATTTGAAAAGCTAGATCAAACATCAATTGTAAGGCAGACTTATGTTCCATGGGACACACAGAAGTGTGGGACAGTAAATGCTTGCAAATACACTAAACTTAAAATTCATGACAGTTCTCATACTACACACACGCTCAGTCTATCATTACATCATCATCTTCATTAAGCTTCAGCAGCAGGTAAACAAAAATAGGCTGATCAGAAAATGAAGAGAAAAAGGAATTTTAATTTTGAGGGAATTAATCTTGGATATAATAAAAAGTCAAGCCTGCTGGCTACTTCCTATGACATGCCCTACCAGCAAAAACCAGAGTGCATAGCAACAGCACCTATTTCCAAAGAGCCAATCCATAACAGTAACTGAGTATGGGGAAATTTTTCATTATTCTACAAGATCCAGAGTTTGTGGTAGAAGATGAAGCTGTAAAAGCCCAAGCAACAAAAAAAAAAAAATAAAAAAAAAATCATCAGCTCTACCTTTCAACAGAGCATCTTACTGCAAACAATACGAGCTCATGGAGAAAAGTCGTCCTGCAGGACTTCTGACGCTCAAATGTATACAGGCTAAACCAGAATAATGTCAGGTTGGAAAGAACCCATAAGGATCAAGTTTAACTCCCAGCTCCACACAGCACCCAACATTAAAACCTTATGACTGAGAGCAGTGTCCAATTGCTCCTTTTACTCCAGCAGCTCAGGGCTGTGCCCACTGCCCTGGGCAGCCTGTTTCATGCCCACCAACATCTGGTGCAGAACCTGCCCCTAACCCCCACCAGGCCCTCCCCTGACAGCTCCATGTCGTTCCCTCGGGTGCTGTTGCCGCCACAGAGAACAGAGTTCAGCACTGCCCCTCTGCGACGAGCTGCAGCTGACATGAGACCTCTCCTCAGCTCTAGGCTGAGCAAACCCAGGGACCTCTGCCACTTCTCTTACATGTCGCCCTCAGACCCTTCACCACATTTGTAGCTCTCCTTTCCACACAGAGATAGTTTTATATCCTACAAACAGAATATAAAGCGCAAGAAAACATGGAAAATAATTCAATGTATTTACGATGTATCCCTTTGGACCACTTTTTAAAATTACCTATATCCTTTTTCTTAACTGAGAAGAACTCACTATTCTACGAAGTAGAATTTCAACACAGAATTTCTCATTTAAAAAAAAAAGAAAAGAAAAACAAGCAAAACACCAAACAAGAAAACACAGGAGCTTAAGTTCTTTCTGGGTGTTGGCTGAAGTCTGTTGTGACTCCTCTTGAATGCCCATATTATGCAGAATTGCTGGCTTTGCTCCAAAGTACAATGTAATTGCAGACTTCTCAGCAGCAAAGCAATGTGGTCCCTCTAGAAGCAGCAGCAAATTGCTCCTGTAAAAACTGCATGGACAAAGCTTTAGAATGTGCTGCTTCAGTTTAATGGCCATGTTAAGGCTTTAAGCTGCAGTTTCAGAACGCCTTACTGTAAGACAGGTGGTGAGAACTCAACTTTGCTGAAAACAATAAAAATACAGATTGCTGTAGCCACATCACTGATAAATGAACAATTTATCATACCGGAGGATGGCAGTACCAGTGGTTATCACCACCAAGACTAGCAACAGTTCTACTATGACTGCAGACTGAAGGTTTCTTGGTTGTAGTCACAAGTATGCCTACAGCTCAGAAAGCAGGGATAACTTTGTATGCTGCTTAGTATACTTTTCTTCATCTTTTACACCTCTTGATTCCTTCCTGGGATACACCTTAATCTAAACTACAACAGATTGTGTTTATTTCCCTTATCTATGTCAATAACTGTAGGCTACTATGTTTGGGATGGATTCAGAGGATACAGAGCAGCATGCTATTGACCTACTGTTATAAGCTAGACTAGTACCACATCACTTTATAAGGAGTATCAAATGCACGTACCAGAACAAGTGACATAAAAACACAGCCTGTGATCAACAGAACATTCAAATCCCCCCTCTCCCCCCCCCTTCTTCTTTCCTTTTAAACCTCCCAGCATTTCAACCATTGCTCTAAGCTGGGCAAACAGGAGTAAACCTTCTCGTGTCTTGAAGGGTTTATCTCTAAAATTGTCTGACTGGCTTACAAGTCAAGGGTGGTGGAAGGAGGGTGTGGGTAACTGACAAAGCAGATATAAAGCACTGCCACACACTTGACTCCCTCAGAGAATGAAATAGTATTTATCTCTGCTTATTTTTTTTCCATAAACCAACCCCAAGAACTTATACAATCTTACTAAATGACAGCTCTGCTGGTTACCTCTATTTGCCTTTAAAATTTAATGATGCCTCCGTAAAAGCAACAGGCCTCCTTGCATGGAGGAGGAGCAGCATTTCTCCATGTAGCTTTCCTCCCTCTAAAAAGGCTGAGACAACAGACTGTCTCTTCGCCTCTCTAGGCATTATGATGCTAGGCAAAAGCCCCGAAGAAAACACATCATTTCTCCGCTCTCTCTTGGGCTACATTTTTACCCAACTCTCATACAGGAATGATTTTACAGACTTTCCCCTTCCTCAGGTTGGGAGCTCCAAACAGGAAGAGTCAGCAGGAAGATGTATTCATTGATACTGGCACATCCTGAGTTTTGAATACCGGGATGCTAGCAATTACAGTATTCCCCGTAGGTGCTTTAACAGCTCTTCATGAAAATACAACTTTAATTTAAAATGATCCGAATGAGACAGCATACTATAGAAATAAAACACATGGCGTCAACCATCATATCACAAATACAAGGGTCCCTGTGTATAAGTATTACATTCAGTATGTGAGAATTATTTTGCGCTATGTGAAATGTGGAAACTTAACAAACAGGCAATCAAATACAAAACATACCATGCAAAGGTAGACAGAATACTAACATATATATTTTAACTAATTCAGTGTGAAAGATCTAAAAACCTAATACACAGTCTGTCCACACTCTTCAGTCCATTTAATTCTCCTACAGCTTCCTAGGAAGAAGCAGCAGGAAGATGCAAAACTGAGCTCCCAACGAAGGTACACATGAATAAAAATTGTTTCACATACAAAAAGTAGAGATTTGAGTGCTGAAAAATGAGATTAGGAAATCATATTAATTGTACAGAAGAACGAATTCTCCTACAGAACGAGGCAGATCATTTGCATCTTCCGGTTTCTTCCTCAGTATGGCATGTAGCTCCCTTTTAACAGTGACAGAAACTCTCTGCTGCTGGTTCATAGCATAGTGAAATGGCCTTAAAATTCAAGAGGTGCTGTAAACACGTTTTTCTTTTTATACCAATGCTTAATAGTAACTTTAGCCTACGGGCAAAGGGACGCATAGGAAAGAACCTTCATAGTTCCTTCTCTCCACGTTTTCAGCTATACTTTCCTTGTCAGTTTTAAAGTGCACTGTACCATCTGAAAAGCAGCTTTGCTTTGCTTCGCTTCACTAAACATAGAAAAGTTTTTGTCTTTAGTAAGGACTTAGATAAATAAATCCAAATCTCAGTGGACCTCGTTAAAGCAAGATCATAAATTTTTTACACTTCCTTATGAGTCTGGGAAAAAAAAAAGTCTACGTATCAGTCTGAGCTCATGCTGACTAATGTGGTCTCAGGGAAGGGACTATTGAAATTCATGTGTATAGTCATTAGAAATAGATTTATAGATGCAATTATGATAAATCAGCACAGGTTTATTAAGTAATGATTAATTGTTTAAAAAATTACTGCTAAAGCCAAAAATAGAAAGCATGCAGAATCGAAGTTTAAATGCTATAAAGCCAGTAACTCGTTGGTTCTGTGCATTGTGTGTGCTAGGAGATATTTAAATCACCCAGTTTTAGGCAACCAGTGACCTGACTGAGCAGGGATGGTATAGCTGATGGGAGACCGTCCCCAGCTGGTGATCCTGTTTGGATATCTAAACTGTTCATCACTCATTTCCTAAATTGACACAGTTCACAGCAGTATCTTTAAGCAACCAAAAACCCGCAGAAATTTACTTTCAACCATATGCTATAAGCTGCAGCAGTTAAGGACGTGACTATCAGGTGGCTCTGACATCCATGCTGCAAAGGCAGGACCAACAGCCAGTACAGTAACCTCAGCCGCCAATTCAAGCTTAACTGTGAATGAAAAGCATAGTTGGCTGAAGTGAGACTGCCCAAGTTCCTCATCTAGTCAGTGGAGGAAGCAGCAATATGTTTTGTCTCATGGGCAGGCTGCAAACCCATAAGTAATGTGGTACCCATCCCCCTTCTGGTAACATGTCACTTGTAATCGCCAGTAAAGATCAGGGAAATAGGCATTAGGGACTATGGTCCATATGCCACAGAGCTCTTACTCGGTCACTTACCAAGACAAAATTGCCTCTGTTCAGTCTTCCAGTCAAATGTTGTGAACTGCGCTCATGTTAGATGCAAGTATTTTCTTACCAGGCCTCTTCAATTGCCTGCCCATTCTCTTCCTCCACTGTTCCTCCTCCTCACCATCAAATCAACTAACAACCTTAACACCAGCATCTAGGAGCACACAGACAGAGCCATCAATGCCCTATCTTAACAGCCCTGATGTTAGGTATTTGTTCAGG
Organism: Alectoris magna; assembly: GCA_030625065.1. Lineage (NCBI taxonomy): Eukaryota > Metazoa > Chordata > Aves > Galliformes > Phasianidae > Alectoris > Alectoris magna. The sequence goes on along the minus strand of CM060562.1, from coordinate 79,649,802 downwards.
GCTCTAGACTACTAACAAGGAATAACAATTATTTTCTCAGAATAATCAACCAGGCAAGTGGCAAAGTTATTAAAAAAAAAAAATAATCAAGGTTGAATGAACAATACTCTGTATAATCAGTGACAGTACAGCATTGTTCTTACCCTGTACCTAACTAAACCCCTGGGTTCCACAGCCACAGCATAAAAGCACTTTCCTTGATGTTCTCATGCCAGTTATTCATACTAACTGTGCCACATGAACATGTGCATATGCTCCATAAACCTTAATTCCCTTTTTAAGACCTATTATACCTAGCAGGAGGCCATTTCCAAAGTTGAAATGGATTTTCAGAACACTATAAAGATTAAAATGCATTCTGGCCTCTGATTTTTAAGCCTTTGGGTAAAGGTAAATTATTTCCACAGTGCTGCTTATATTCCATATAGAAGTATACACAAATAACAGACACTCCAGAACATTATGTCTGAATCCAAAGGGAGAAGCTATCCCACTGTAGAAATAAATGCTGCAATCACTGTTCACAAAAATGCTCTCAGCTTACTGCTCTAAAGTTACTTTATTTTTTTTCCCCCACATTGTACTGACTTCAGGAGAGAAGCAAATCCATTATTTCACACTGTAATTACAAGAACCTGCAGCAAAGTAAGGAACACCACAAATCACAGAATAAGTCGATCCCGAAAACTTCAGAATGGCAAAACTTATTATTTCCACTCATTCAGTCCACACCTCTGCCAATATAAAGTCTAATTACTTAAGTTAAAATTTCCTGTATGCCATACTTCTGCCTTCCCTGGAACAGTGTACTTGTAGCATTGTTTTCTTTACTCACTGATGTGACTATGGCAAAATCTGTGCAGATGTCTCCTCTATGCAGGGTAGAAAACAACACTGGCGTTAAAATATTACATGCAGCTACCAGTCAAGTTTAAAAAGCTATTAAATACTAAATAAATAAAATCAGCAGTCAAGCACACAACTTCCTTTCCTAAAAATAACCCTCAAAACCAACTACAAATCTATAAAGAACAACATTCCACAAGCCCCTTTTCCCTGTCCTCAGTCAGGTCAGCTTTCTTATGTGCGTGGAAGTGCTGCTCCATAAAAAACCAACCCTTCACAAAACCGCCCCTTGTTTTTGTTTGTTTTTTTTTTACCTGCCTTTCCTTAGAACTAGTTTTATCCTTCAACCACTCAGAAGCTTGCGCCATTTGCTACTGTAGAGATTTAACAGTGTCAGTATAGTCCATAGCCATGCTGCTGGAGCCCCCCCACAGTACTTATACAGCTGTCCAGAATCCTGCTGCAGACCAGAGCTGGAGGTATCACAAACTATCAGCTGCTCTTCTGAGGTAGCACTGGGTGGGCTACACTGGGCATACGCACGTACCTTGACACAGTCAGGTAACTGAATACAGATGACTTGGGCTCTTTAATTTTTATGAGCTTTCTTAAAAAAAAAAATAAATGGATCTAGAGCAAAGAAGTCTAGTCTCAGCTTAGAAGCAAGAGGACCAAGAAAGGAAGCACAGCGGCTGAGATATGGACATGAACAAGAGTGGCACTGGAAGTAAAAAAACAGAAGGGGAGAGTATTTAAACAGAAGACTAAATGTAGGTTTAGCCAGTTTAAGTCTGTGCTGAAATGAAACTTGATGTTAAAGACAGAGCAAAATACAAATTTGATGAAAAGAAGTAGGCACAGAAGAACTAATTCACATCCACCAGTACAGTGAAAATAGAACCTTCTGAGTACATTAGTTCATTCAAAGAGGTGCTGCAACAGCAGAAGTAAAGCAGCCGCTGGTAACATACTGAAAACCCTTTGCAAATGAAGTTAATCAGGTAAAGAAGTAATCCAATGATACTGCTGAACTACTTGCTAAACTCGGCTCAGTCAAGACCATGGTAACTTGTCACTCTAAAGAGAGAAGCAAACAAGGTGAAGGAGAGCTGGGAAGTATTTTAGTAGGTCTGTGACAGAACTGGAGCACTGAACTAGAAGGTACCTCCAAGTCAGAAAGCCTATTTCTCTGCATGATAAGAAACTGTGTCAAAGTATTTGTTTTTGCAATTTTAACACACAACTATTGTTTGGGTTAGAAGTGACCTTAAAGATCATCTAATTCCAAACCGCCTGCTGCAGGGAGGGACAAAAGCCACCAGCTCAGGCCACCCAGGGTCCATCCAACCCGGCCTTGAGTGCCTCCAGAGATTCAGCACCCACAGCTCTTTGGGCAGCTGTGCCAGCACCTCACCACCTCCGTGGAAAGAACTTCTGCCTAACATCTAACCTACATCTCCCCACCTTTCAGTTTACAACTGTTATTCCTTGCCCTATCGCTGCACTCCCTACTGAAGAATCTCTCCCCCATCGTCTTTTCAAGCTGCATCTTAAAAGCAGTTATGTTTCTTGGAAATTATTCCTACTGAAAGGCTTTGCAGGAACCTCACTGCTCTGATATTAGAAATCTTCCAATCTTCAGATCAACTTCTTCATAATCAACTATATCAGTATGTTCTCTCCAGTTTCTTCTGAAGACAATCAATGAACATTTACAGCTACCTGGTACCCACTGCTACTTCATTTTCAGCAATTTGCTGAGTAAAGACTTGCATCATACATAATTGGTGATAAAAGAAACCCAGTTGGATAACTGTGAATAAAATTTAATGGTCCTACCCATACAAGAGAGCTGCAGAGGTGCTAAAAGCATCTGCAGAATTGCTACTACACTGGGAGACTGAAACAGTTTCTCATTAACTCTTTTCCCTTTACAGAAGCCACTGAATTTCAGCAGTTTCAGAAGGAACAAAATTCCATCTTCAATAAAACAAATGCAAACTGAGTTGAGAGATTCTTAGCCATCATGACATGCTTCAAAACTTACAGGCCTTAATATTATTAATGACATGCAGCCACTGCTGTTTGAAATACAACAGTGGAATATAATTTCACAGCAATAATATGCAAACAGATGGAAACAGGAAGTAACAACAAACAAATTTTTAGGTGGGACTACTACAATAAGTAAAGCTCACATCATAAGGATATTAGACTTAAAATGCACTGAATCATTAAATATGCGAAGGCTCATCTTCCAGTAACGCGTAAGCCTCTTTTTCAGAAGATGAATCTTCACAGTGCAGCATTAATTCCAACCAGCCAAAATCACTGGGGATTCTCTTTTTCTACCCCCAATTAAAAAAAAAAACAAAACTTCCCAGCTTCTGAAGGGAAGTCCAACATCTGGAAAAAAGTGTACAAACATATGGAAGTATTTCAACAGCTTTTTTTTTTTTTCCTGTAAGTCATGCAGTTGCTTCTATCACAAAAGATCAACTTTTGACAAAGAAGAGAAAATACAACATACAGTCGTACTGTCTTACTGCTTTGTGAGGACCACAGCACAACTGGGAAGTCAGCCAAAAAGAAAAAAAAATTGTACATAAAGTGCAGCTGCAGTGCCTGATACACCTCAGCAACATTTCCATACTGAAATAAAACCATTTTGGAAGGTTTAGAAAAAAAATCAGTTTCTACCAAGGGAAAAAAAAAATTGTGCTTAGTTTAAAAAATCAGCTTCTAAACAGTTCTGCTACTGACTTCACAATGAAGCCTTGATCAGTATCAACAGAACTGATCAACGTGAGCTTAGAGGCCCAAGTTAGTGCACTGGAGACATAGGTGTTCAGTTGAAACAAATGGCTGCAGTCATCTTCCCGAAGAGCAGACTTCAATGAGACACCATACAACTTTGCCTTCCCGAGGCATGCCAGCAAAATCACAACCCACAGAAGCACTCAGTGATGTCTGTGTTGCTGCCTCCAAGTGCACAGCTGACTCCATAAAAATCATTATCTATTCCTATCACTGCGAATTAAGGCTGAAGACGTACGCAGGTAGAGCATACAGTCTGGGAAGAACATAGACCAAATGCAATACTCTTAACCACACACAGAGGGGAAACAGGTACTGTTTCAGACTTCTGGGTAGATCTACCAGTTCGTTCTGCCTTCAGCAACATATTTGACCAAAAATCTAAAACTCTTCAGCAGTTTTATTGCCTGAAACAGTAACTTCCACCTAGACACCCTGCCTCACACATTCATATCCACAGCACTATCAATTAAACCTATAAATTGTACACAATCTCGTTTACAGCTTAAATCCAGTATTCAGAGGACAAGCACAAGAACTGCTCAATTCTGTTTATCCTTAATGCTACAGTATTCAAAACAAACAACCAGCAGCAATATTGCTACCACACACATTCAACAAACAAACATCAATATCCGGAGCATCTTCACAAATTAACTTCCTATGGTCTTGAGTCATACGCTACCAATTTGCTTTTGCCCTACTGATACACAAAGTATTTCAAGTAAAATTACCAGCCTAAATCATTAATCTAAGTATTGTTAGTTTACACAGTCTGTCATGGAGAAACATAAAGGAAACAACAAATACTAATTAGTTTAGAACAGACTTTAGAATTCACTAAATCAAGTTTTGATGTTTGTCTCCAATCTGCTCAAGAGGCTTTTCTAAGTTTCTTTTTTTCATTCTTGTCTCAGTATAGGATCCTTTCGAGGAGGAAAGAATCCTGTCATTTAAAAGATATCACAGGAATTGAGTATTTACAGTTCCTAAGTAAACCCAATAGTCCTTGTAAGTCTATCAGAAGCAAATTCTAACTGCATAAATGAAAAGCTGCTATAGTTTGACCTACAATTATAAAAGTATTTTAAATGTAACATCACTATGATATTAAAGCTGTCCCACTTCCAAAAAACTTTCAAAAAATACTAGAGATACACATCTTACAGCAGGACTTACGCAGATGCGACATCACAGTCCCTCCAGCAAACTGGACAGTAAATCTAAATATAATCAAGACCCCTGCGTGATATAGTACCAGTATAAAGTTTAGGGTCCCCATTCCTGTTTTGCCAGTATAAATGCAGAACTTTGTTCACCAAATCCCCCTAGATTTAGAGGCAATTCACTGACACTAGCATCAGCTTAAAACAAGTAAAAAAAAAAAAAAAAGAGTACAGTAATAGTGAAAATCTGGAACTTGCTCTTTTAAGAGACTGTGGAGGCAGACAGCACCATTAAGGTCAAAAAGTGTTTATACAAAAGATGGTCCTAAGATGCATGAACAGATACTAAAGGAAACAGGCAGGGCTGTATCCCCTTAACATCCTTAATAAAACAACAATATAAGCTGAGTAGTACAAGAATGTCCTGAGGCTCACATACTCTTCTAAATAACACCTCCTGATCTCAGAGAATAGAGGGAACACTGATTTAGCCCAGCATGGAATTCCTTATACTCTTATCTCATAAAAGCAGAATTAACTACTTGACAATGCAGCTGCTTCAAACTATACATTTTAAATTTGTTTCATATTGTCTTACTGCTTTTGATCACAATTTTTTTTCCAAACCAACTCACCAGTTTCTCTCATCACAAATTCTAGTATGACCAAAAGAGCTGAAGCAACTGTGATATGAATGAGAGAGAGATGAGAATTACCAAACCCATGCCTTACTGAATTAGCGTTTCATTAATAAATATGAAGAATAAGAAAAATAATGTAAGCCTGAATTGCATTTTCCCCTATCACATTACAGAACCACAAATCCCAATTCAAAAAGTGTATTAAATACGACAGAAAATCTTAATTCTTTCTTCCTAAAAAATTAGAACCCAATCAGTAACTCAGCAATTGTTTTTACATTCAATTTCTTCTTCGTACATTACCAGTTACTGTGTATACAGCATTTATCACTTCTAATGCACAGTTCAACAGCAGTACCTTGCAAGATGAGTGCTGAAACATAAGCATTTTTTATGCTATGCAACAAGAAAGGGAAACTATTCATCAAATTTTCACAAACAGTTGAATCAGGATTGAAAAATCCATCTTTATAAAATAAAACAATAACTAGTCAGAATCCTACCTCTTCTGACCTCAGGGCTAAATTTCAAAAACTGAGCCAAAAGGCACCCTAAGCAACAAGTCCAACTGTAATAACATGAGCAAAACCTGAGCAAAAGATCCAAGAGATCTCATTTGGTAGGCAAAGGTTTTATTCCAGTATCTTTTTCCAATTTTCTAATTTTTCTCTAACTTAGTTAATACTTCTAAGACCACTGAAACTTGGAAAAATTAGACATCAAAAACACTACAGCTCCAAAGAGTCGGGAAGACACACCTGTTTAAAAATCAATTAAGATTTTTTTAAGTAACAACCATAGAAAAACGCTGCATGTGGTAGGTCTAGTTTCAATAAACAAGGGTCTATATTTTTCTCCTCAGAGTTTAATACTCCCTCTCCCTAGCTATGAAAAAAAAGCACAGTCATCTCTTCCCACATAGTTCGGCAGGCTTATAGCTTCCATATATGTCTTCCTTGAAGTCTAAAGAGTATTTTTCTCTCCTGTCCCCAAACCCTTAACTGTCATCAGATCACATCTTTCAAAAAGCTCTGCTCCATCAGCTCTTTTAAGGCAAAGCACCCCATCCACAGTGTCAGTTCTCTTGATACCATGAAAGAATCAAAGAAGGGAACAGAAAAGAAAAAAAAAACATCCCAAATAAAACAGATTCTTCACAATCTGTTTGCAAACACAAACACTTGATCATTCCAGAGATAGCACAATAAGCAGCTTCCACTACAAACGTCACTGTAAAAAAAAAAAAAAAACAGAACAGCAAAAAATTAGTAATTTCTCTTGTCAGTCAGCTCTGGGTCTGCGTGCAACCTGTATATTTTCTACCAGAGCTACTGAAACATTAGGAAAAGGCTTTCTATTTCAGACATGTAAGAATCAGTGATATACTGTGGAATTTAAGAAACTTCAGACTGAATCAGGACATTTTGGTACATTTATGGGAGGCAAATTACTATACAGCCATATACGGAATGAAAACCACTTTGGGGGCAAATAAACAATTTGATATTCTGCAATCCATCAATAACAGAGCATCATAAACATCTCGTTATATACAGACTTTGATGTAATTAAAATCTGTAACAACAGCACTAGAACTAAAAAAACAACAAAAAAAAAACAAGTTCTGAGCCACGAACTCTTTTTTTTTTTTTTAAGCTTATTCTATCCCTCTACAACTAATTAAAAAAAAACAAGCAAACAAACCCTGGAAATTGCTTTTCAACTCTGAAATACTAAGCAGTGAATTCTTACCCAGGAGAAGGCTTCTGTAAAAGCTATAAATCATTCAGAGAGACTCTGGATGCATATAAGAAATAAAAAGCTATCACCGACTTTTTGAAAACTAAAGCTTTACCTAGCACACTACTATAAAAGGAAGTATAATTTCCTCTAACGGTACTTTTGCAAATATTTTCTGAGACCAACTATAGTCAAATTGCTGCGTAACCTTATTTGCTGTTTTCTTCACACATTTTCACAACATACTCACTCCAGCAGTATTTAACGTTATCACTCCCAGCAGTCAAGGCTGGTTGTATAATGTCTTATTTACCAAGAACCCATTACGTGAAAGGAAGACCTCTCCTGTCTCCACAGCAAATTTGTTGGTGGAGAAAAGGAGCCTTGCTGTGAGAAGAGTGGCAGGCACCAATAAATACCTCAGTAAGAACAGAACAGAAAATACACAAGGCGTCCTTCACTAAGAAATGACAGAGTACCGTTCCTCTGCACATACTTTCAACTAATTTGTTGTAGAAAGACTGCTTATACAGCTCCCACAAGGGCAGGAACTTAACTGTTAGCAAAGCTACTCAGGACTCACGCTATCACACACAGGAGACGTGTTTCTAGCCCTGTTTAATAGCTGAAAAAGTAAGATGCAAAGGTTATGTCAATACAACACTTAAAAGACAACCCTCAGAAAGATCAGTGGAATAGGGCTCTGCAAGGAAAAATGCCAAGGGCTGCACTATAAATAGCATGTCTGGATATATCTATCCATGTCTTAAGTTCACTCTACCTTATTAGCTGCTGAATCTTATTCCAATATACAGTGCTTGTTGGAAAAAATACCCAGAGCACAGCTGTTAATAATTCATTGCCAAGGCTCTACATGATATGTCCTCAGATCTGTTCTGTTCACTATTTCACTCACTATCCTGGAGAACAGAACAAAGAGAGATGCTTCCTTCATTCATGGGCAACACGAAGCTCAGAACAATATTTTAATCCCTTACAACAGGCCATGGGCTCCAAAACCTCTGTAGTATTTCAAAGGTAGATGCGTATGCAGAAACAAGCAATTTAAGTATTATAATTACTATTGGAAGGTGGTACTTGAAACACTATTCCAGAAACATTTTGTTCAGAATTCCGGAGATCAATATGAGAACTACACACAAACACACTGTGTTAAACAAGTTGCACTATTTTTTATATTTTCTCCTCTGTTGTGTTTACATTACTGTTCAGCACACAGACTTCATTCTTACTGTGCATTGAGGCACTACTTCAAGCCAACTGATAAATGCGGAAACGGATTGAAACATTATGTCATTTTTACTGCGCTTTACTAGAACAGCTAAGAATGGGAAATCACTACTAAGCCAAAAATATCTTTGGTTTCTGCACCTCCGAAGGAAAGAATACAGAGTCACTCATCAATCAGTACCATAACAGAACAACCAGCTCTCCTGTCCCCACAATATACATGCATTTTTCTAGGTAAGTACTACAGACTAAAAGATACACGTCATTGTATCAGTTTGAATATTTTTGTTTTTCCACCTCAAAGTCCAAAATCTTGTACTTACTTTGGTAAGGGCAGAACTGAGAGCTGTGACCACTTCACAGAAAAAGCAGCTCAGCAGAAGTTGCCTGTCAAAAACACAACCCTCCCTACCTTTCCACAGTGAGCAGGTGAATTTACTTACTGGCTACCCAAGTTATTTTAAAATTAATTGTTCCATCTAAGCCACTAATACATTTGAGTCACATTAAAAAAAATTCACCTCCAACATCTGCTTTACACATTTCATACCTCAAGGCTCTCATTCAAGTACCACAACAGCAACATCAGGCAAGAAAACCCAAACCTTTAATCAAATCAGTAGACACCAAAATCAATACTGTGCAAAAGAAAAAATATTGCTGCTAATACCTATGAATCAGTGCAATGTCAACTGTACACCCACATCTGATGTGGCACTTAAATACCTTCTTTTGAGTTAACATTACAGGAAATAAAACAGTAGTTTTAATCACACTAATTTAGACACACTTGTTTGCTATGCAGATTCAAAAGTTGCATATTTTTTCACTCTCAGTAATTCTTAACCATAAGACGTTATTTTAAAGGTAGAGTTCAAATCCTCTAGGCAGTCAGTGCTAGCAGGGCACACCACCTTCAGAAGTAGTTTTTCACACAAGAAACTTCAGGTAGTTTGAGGTGTAGCTACTCAGTCATCCATGCTATGCAGCTGACCACAGGTGCCCATGCTTGAGCAGAGCACTGGGCCAGATGGCCTCTGCTGGTCCCATTCCAGCCTCAATCATTCTGGGATTCAGTGATCTGACATTTACAGGCAATGCTGATGTAGACTGAATCAAACAAAAATAAACCATTCTTTTAAACCAACATGCACTTGTTCCATCACCAAAACAAGCCAAATGATTCTGTTCCATAAAGCACACTGGACTACCACACATGTAAAATGTGTCACATCACTAAGCAAGAGGCTTGCTCCAGCACATTATCTCTGGAACAAGAATGAATTAGCACAGTTAATAACAACTTGCACACAAATCTGTAGGGACATCTGCAGTTTTCTTCTGCTTTTTAAAATCCCCAACTGGAAGAAACAACGATGTACTTAAATGTCAAACAGTTTTGGAAACAAGCATGCAAGAAGATGCAAATGGTCAGACATGTTCAGGCTTAACCGTATTAAGTGGACCGTGTTTTAATTTCTTATACCACACTAACACCAAAACATACAAAAGATCCCAACATGCTTGAGAGAATGAAATTACAGCAAACCTCTATGGTCCTTTCTCTTCTGTTTTTACATTATAAGCCAAGGAGAGGACAGTAACTGCTAGAGGAGAACTAAAACCTGAGTTGTGCCTTAGGTTCACTATCAAATTCCACAGAAAAATAAGAGGTAAACTTCAAAAACAAGTGAACTGTAACCAGTCTGCCTGGGAAAACAGAATAACCAAATACAATCACATAGTAAAATTTTCCTGCTGAGAACACTACTCAAGAAAAGCACTTTTGAAAGCTAGGCAAGTGACTAAATAAATGTGAGTTTTATCTCAATTTATGTAGAAGTAAGTATGTCTTAAGGTAATTAAATCTCACAAAATTGAGAGTTACAACTCTCTATGACTTAAAAGCAGTAAACTGAGAATCTTTAAGATCAAGTAGCAGTTCTTCTAATATCCCCCATTCGAACAATAAGCAATTTAAAAGTAAATCCTTCAAGATGTATTTTTTCCTCACTAAATACATTTTAGATCACAGATTTCCAATGCCAACTTCTGAAGCTACTCCATTCATACAAGTAATCTTTTCTCTTATATGAGTAACAGTAATATTTTGCCCTGCAGCATCATCTTTTTATTTAAATAGTGCCACTTTAAATTTATTCCCTATGTTACAGGGTTCTTTTTCACCTACTCAATATTGGAATCTGTTTGAAAATTAAAACAGATAAACTTAGCAATATTCACTATTAATGCATCACATTTTTGCAAGGTGTACACTTCTCCTATGAAAACATTTAAATGCGTATGATGTGTATGCATATTTCCTTGTCTGTGCAAGACAACATTTCCATTGTACTTTTATGAGCTCTTGGGCTATAAATTAGTCACGTACTCACTCAATTTTGTGGGAACACCTTCCATATTTTAAATACATCCATACCTCTTCAAAACTCTCATCGAATCTCTAAAAGTTTAAAGGAAAAATAGCAACACCAAACTGCTATTTACGTGTGACCTACACAAAAATATCACTGTCTGTTTCACCACTGCAGAACTAGAAGTAAGAAATTGTATTAGAAATATTATTTTATCACCTGCAAACGCTAGAGTTTAACAGAAGTTAATTTCTAACAGTTAAAGGCTTTAATACACTAGGTAGGACATTTGTCATAATGTGTTTTCAAAGTCTGCTCAAATAAAATTTCTCCTTTCTAAGGGCTCTAGTAGACTTGGAAACAAAAAAAAGTTGGTATGGCATTCAACTCTACTACCTCCCTTATCTCTTCCCTTTAGGCCTCATTTGTGTTTGAGATACTGCCACCACTGGCTTGAATGGAAGTTACAGTTACACACACAAGCTAATTTGTTATCTCACTGAATTTCTGCATCATCTAACAAGGACTCTTCCTTCACAAATAAGTAATGCAAAACGTAGAGGTCCGATGTACTGTATAGCATTATCCATGTTCTTCTAGGTTACAAGAAGTATATTTTAAACAGTGGCACTGCTAAACACATTGTCCACATAAACAGAGATTATTCTAATACTAATTTATTGTGACCCACTAGAAAACATCTGAAGTAGCAAAGGTAGGTTGGGTTAAGACATTGCAGTCCTGTGCACAACTCCACCTCTTACAAAGCAAAGCATAATTTTAATGGTCAAGACTGAAGTTGGAACAGGCAGGTAAAATCTGATGAACTATGAGCAACCCACCTTCGCCCTTTTGATTTCAGCTGTACCAAAAATGCCCAAATTCTTTACTGGGGAAATCACAGAGAGGATTAGTCCCTTAAGTATCCTGACAAATGAGATTGGATTTTCATGTAAAACACAGAAATTGAAGTCAAAGAGGAAAACTTGGCTAAACTCAAACATAATTCAGCAGCCCATGCTCATCTTCTTTCAATTTTCCCTCCTCCCTCCATTACGCTGCCCAGAGCTACAGCCACAGAGCAGCATGTCTGAGACAGTACAGATAGACCTCACTCCTCCTCCTTGAAATCCATGGCACCACAACCTTTCCAGCATTTGTCAATAGAACTGGAGAAAAGACCAAGCTCTAAATGTACACAGTTCACAAAGGGAAAAAATAAATAAATGAAAGTCACTCTCCCATGTAAGGGAGATAACTTTATTTGTATCATTTGTGCTTAAGTCTCTTGTCTAAGTATTAATATTATGCTGCAAAAAATTTAACCACCAGATTTTCTTTAAGGGCAAACCAAACTACTTCATTTTGTTACCAAAAGGAAAAAAAAAAGTAAAACATGTAATTCTGAAAAGGTACATACACCTCTGAGATTCCTGGACTGTCCAAAGGACCTCAAACAAATATTTCTGACCTGAAAAGCAGACTGAATAAAAAAAATCACAATCTGAGATCAGAAAAGGCCGTACTTACTCCTTATTCCTGTTCTTAATGCATGGCTGGTAAAGAACTTTGACAGCATTCCACATCCCCGATGGTCCACAGCTAGGCATGAAATTATCACCAAACAACGTAAAGACACTGTGGGAGGAGGAACTTTCTGAGGACTCCACCAGCAACGTGTCAGAATTTAAAAGCCATATCTATAATTAAAGAAATAAATTATTTTACTGAGGATGACATCAATTTCTTCTACTCTAATCCTAAACCTGATGTACCATGAACAGCTGATACTAAAACAACAGTTTCTAAGGAAGTGTTAAAAAAAACAAACTGACATTTTATTTTCACTATTACATACGACAGTCCCTAGAGAAGAAAACCAGGAGTTCATACAGTCGTTCACTATTAAGACCTCTTTCCTTATAGTAGAACACATTGTTTTGAATGACTGCACGCTACAGGCAGGGAACTGAAAGACTGCCCACTAGAAGAGCAAATGAGTAAGAAATTTTACAGAACATACAGTTATGACTGGATAGAGCTAAGAAATGCAATGAGAAAAATAGCAATTAACATGGCCTAAGGTAAGGCTGGTAGGAGGTAAATGACATGCCCAGTGAGAGAAGCCACTGGAACAGGACACATAGTGTATGTCATCACTGAATGCGACAATCACAGTTTACCAGAGATCAAAGCTCAGAGTATCAGTGAAAATTTCACAAACAAGGATAGAGATGAATGGATAAAGACGTTTTTTTGAGAGAGGACAATCAATTTAGCTTACACACATCAATGACAGGCAACTGCACTTGACACTTAGCATGTAGCTGTTTATCAGTTTTGTTCTGGTAATTCAAAGTACATATTCATAAATTGAACTGCAAAATACACCACGCTAGCTAGGGCTGTTACACACAGTGCTTCAAGTTGCATGTTGAAGATGGTGGAGAAAATGGGGACAGAACAGCAGCATCCTAAACACAAAGGCCATTACCACCACAATTAGCTTTAATTAAATAGCACTCCTTCATTTTGAAATTAAGACTTCCTTTTGAAGAAAACCCCCTTTGGATGCTTTTTAGAGCATCCTTACAATTAGTTTATGGAACAGTTGTATCTACCAGAATTTTCCTGTATCTTTCTTCAGAAAAAGCAATTAATCCATTTAATTTGCAATGAGAACTACGTGAAAGATACTTTTATCAAAAGTGCTGATATGTGATTTCTGACAGCAACTTCCTACCACTTGTCCAAAGTCAGTCCTTTTCTCAATAGTGATACCACAGATCTGTATTAGTAATTTAGCCCACAGTCCAAAACAATCAACTGAATCTTTAGATGAGAGGAATAAATACTTTATATGCTTTTTTCCTCATAGCATTCTATAACTATCAACTATGAATGAATCATTTTCAAATCCTGCTTTTGCTGTGAATGAACAACCGCTCACTAAGCTGAGTGCAGTGACTCAAAGCAGCTTATACACGTTATTTGTGGCTAGCACAGCATTCAGATTTTCACCTGTGCTTTCAACCACTCTATTGACAATGCACAATCTTTCTTTCTACTATTTTGTATAAAAAAAACAGTGCCTGCTGAACCAAACTCCTTTGACGTTAACTCCAGTAAGAAAAGAACTTTCAAAGATAGATAAAGTTTAGAATTTATTCATAATGCAGACTGATGACCCTTTCACAAATGGCAGCTTCAGATGAAAGTATTTTCATGTGGCTTTTCCCTTTTTAAATTATCCTGCCTGGAAGTTTCAAAGATGTTGTCAGGAAACAAGCTGCAACAAATCTCATTTATACACACATTTAAACTACGTGGATTAAACGCGGTCTCCTTCATACCACGCATAGAATACAACCCTCTAAAAGAGCTGGTTAGCTAAGTCTCAACAAGGTAGTCATCACATCTTGATTGCTGCAACGCCCCTTTCTCTAGCCTTGACAAATGCAAACTTGTTCTGCTCACACCCTCAAAAACACAATCCAAGAATCAGTATCTGACTGACAAGTCTCTTCCATTTGCCCCATTTCTTTTCTTGGGTTATCTTCCCACTCACTGCTAAAATACAAGCTAACTTACCTAATCCTACTCCAAAGAGCAACTTTCATTAAGGTGTACCTTTTGGGGTTTTACTTAGTAAATCCCATCCAGGAGACGATACAGACAGAATAAGTAAAGATCTGCCTGAGCCACATTTTAGTCTGCTGTCACAGTCTTATTTATTCTCAGTCTTTAAAAAAAAAATAATAATAATTAAGTACATAGCTTTCAAAAACTTGGTTATCACCAATTTAAACAAACTCAAGTTATGATCTCCATAGATAGCGTAACTGTATAATGTTGAGCGATACACACAGAGAAAATAAGAACAATGAGTATATATAAACTCGTGGTTTAAAAAACTTTTTAAAAAGACTTAAGAAGGACCTCAACCTTAATTATTACATACACAGCCTAGGCTGTGTACATTCAGGTATATAAGCACAAACACTACAAAACTGAAATCTTTGACAGGCTCATTTTCAATACAAACAAATGGAACAGCTGGCCCACTATACATCAGTGACAAGGGCACTTGTCTGTGTACTTACAGCCCTAAGCAGTTACTTTATTTATTTTTTTTAATTTGCAAAATTAGTATAAACTCTGCTTACATTACACTTGTGCCCACAAGGCCTCTGAGTCCCAAGACTTAAGCTGTAACTCTGGAACACCTGTTGGTGTGTGTACTTTTCCCAGAATATCACCATGGAAATGAATAAGGCCTTTTTGACATTAATCACACATACAAAAAAAAAAAAACAAACCCTAATAAAAAGGAAGGGATTCCAATTAGAAGCTAGCCCCTATGCTAACTCAAACTCATACTGATTATTAATGAGTATTAAAATGCTAAGCCGGCCCCTATTATTAAACTCCAGACTCAAATTCCTATCCACCTTAGAAGTCTGAAGAATTTAGCTGTTACTATCTAAATAGGCAAGCTTAACAGCATTAAATCATCAAGTATAATTGGTAATTTTATTATTGTTTGCATTTCACTTTCCAATGCAATATATTGACTACATGAGTAATTTCTCCCAATCTAAGAAAGCATTTGTGAAAGATGCCATACAATTTGAAGAACTTGTAGCGATTAAAGATAGGAAACACTGGAACAAAAAGATGAGATATGTATTACAAAGCCAAGATCTAAGCTTTCCATGCTTTCCGAGTAGAAATTCTTGTTATTTCTGTGTTGTGGTTTTGACTGGGACAGGGTAAATTTTCTCCATAGTAGCCGGTTCAATGCTACTTTCTGGATTTCGGATGAAAGCAGAGGCAATATCACACTGATGTTTTCACCGTTGCTGAACAATGCCTACACAGAATCAAGGACATATCTTCTTTCCGCGTTGCCCTAGCAGCAAGGAGGCTGGGATGCACAAAGCGCTGTGAGGGGACACAGCCAGGACAGCTGATCTGAACTGGCCAAAGGGCATCATGCACAAGAACAAAAGCCAGGGGAAAATGAGGCAGGAAAGTGCCCGTAGGAGTAATGGTGCTTATACTCCCAATAAACTGCTACATATGAGGAGCCCTTCTTTCCTAGAGCTGGCTGAATATCAGCCTGCTGATTAAAAGTAACGAATGGATTCCCTATTTTGCCTTGCTTGCACACACAGCTTTTGCTTTACCTAGCAAACTTTTTTCAAGATAAAAAACTTACCAGAATATAGATCCTTCCATTGTCACCTTTTATGGCGAATCTAAACGTGCTTTTAGCAGAGGACAATTCCACAAGACACTGAGCAACCATGCTCTGTATGAATTGAGACCTGTTAAAGAATTAAACACATCATACATTTTAATTACAATTACACAGACAAGGTCATTCATACCAGTGCAGTGCAAGTATGAGCAACTTCCTACAGTCAATTCCACTACAATCCTACTACCCATTTTTACAAAGAAACTGAGCTTCTTCGCCTCCACCAAAACCACTTTCTACCTCCTGCAACAGGAACCATGGCAGATTGGCAGTCTAAATTGCTCCATATCCCTTACTTTGACCAACACCAAACATCAAATGATGAGTCAACGCTTTTCCTTATACTTTACACATAAAAACACAAAGTTCAGAAAAATGCACATATTTCAAATATAATTCACAAATAGAAAGTCCAATGACTAATACAAAGTATATAATACAAGATAATTGGATCAAGTTCTGTGCCATCTTAGCTACAAATTGAATTACTTGAGAATCTAAAAGCCCCACTTCCAATGAAACATTACAAGCTTACTTAACGCTACATAATAATCTTTAATTTCAAGAATTAGTCACCAAATGCCATAAAAACCTTACATAATTCAAAGACGTATTTTGGTTTTGTTTATTGGCTGAACAGGGAAATGCTGCAATAAATTGTAACCTCTCATTACATACACAAAATTGTGCACGAGTGAATACTAACTACATTACCTTTAAAACGCAGCACTTTTCTGTTATAATTAAATATTGAAAAAACTAAAATTTTACTAGGTTGCTAACATCCTTTCCAGAATGTAAAAAACTGAGCAACTTACCCGATTTTTATTTTTTTTACCTTGGCATTGTGCTGAAACTTTCCTCAGATGGCCAAATAATCACCTCAGTGACATAGTATTTAACAGTATCTAAAATGAAAAACACCTTTAAAGAATGAAGACTTTTTTTTTTTTAAACAAATAGACTGTAAGTCACCATATCATTATATTTAATTACACTATAATTGACTGTGGAACAAGAAACTAATTAAGATGCGTGGCACGTGATCAAACTCCTGCTTGGGTTTGTGGGAGAAGTATCTAATAAAAGAAAACACTGCTAGGAGACTATTCTGAAATAATTACACGATCAGCAGTTTATCATTCACATTGATCCTTGTTTAACACTAGGAACAATCATCTTGAACCAAAGTAGTGAAGAACCCAAACACCTGGACTGAAATGTCTTACATATCGATATTCTCTGGTGTCAATTAACTCCTGTCCACTATGCACTATCAAGACAAACCTGAAAGACATACTGAAAAAAAACTTTCCTAAAGTATCGAGATCAGCATAGCTTACACAGTATTTTAGTACCCTCTTCTGCTCAGTAATGCTGCAGTGAACCACAAGAGTTTTAGTAACATTACACATAGGAATAATTTTCTTCTTTGCTCAAAGAAGCAGAGTAGAACCTCTTTCCAAAAACTGCACTAACAATGTTAATATATGAAACACACATTCCAAGTTTCAGTGTTTCCAAAAAGCTCCAGTAAGACATTCTTTTAACACCAAATGGAAGTTATTTTAGTTCAGAGTTTAGTCTTCATCAAGAATGTCAAAAACTATTGCACCAAAGCTCCAAGTCCAGGCTACGCATACAGCCTAATCAAATAGCAGCAGAAAAGATTACATATACAAAGTAATAAATTAATTCCACTAAGCCTTAATATAAGAGCAGTAGTAAAGATTCATCAGTTCCATAAATTTCAAGTGTAGAATGGATTGCTTCATTTGACAACTGTCCAGACACGCCATAAAAACTGGATGAAAATAAGCTTCTCTGTTCACAGCAGGGGACTTGGAACCAGACAATCTTTAAGGTCCCTTCCAACACAATTCATTCTATGATTCTCAGTAAGACACTTAATCCTGTTTTAACAATTCTAATGGCTTGGCAACTCCACCTCTTGTCTAGATAAGTATTATAGTTTGTTTCATTATCCTCACTGTCAAAAAATTATATGTTAACTCTGAGCTAATCCATGCTGTGCCTTGTCCAAGAAGGCTTACCCTAAGCAAGGAATTGGTGCCACTGCTGCAAGGGCACTGGGAACCGAGAAGATGTTTGCCCACAGAAATAGAAGGTGGGAATTTCCCCTCACCCCCCCCCCTACCCCCCCCCCCAAAAAAAAAAGCCTAAGTGTATATGGGAATAGAGGTGGAGAAAAGAACAAATTCGTGCCTGTCCTTCAAATTCTCCATAAAGTTCCTACGCTGCTGCTGAAATATGCTGAAAACAATCAACAAGCTTTCTAACTTCACCAAAATACAGAGTTCAGAACAATTCCCTGCACATCTACACTGTGTTTCCTGTCTCCTCTACCAACGATCACATCAACTGTGGGTTGCTAGAGTTGCCAGAAAGCTTAGTTGAGGGCATTAATTCATGGTGATCTGTAAAGAACTTTTCTAGCCCCTGATTTTGCAATGTCTTACAACTTGCTTTGTTGAATTTCAAATGTCTTACCTTGAAAGTACTTTTCTTAGCACTTGCATTTTTTAGATCTCTGTACAGAATCATCATTCAAACTTCTGCCTTCTGTCTCCTCCTGACTTATTTCAGAAGCAGGTTTTGCATTTTCTGCTACACTTTTATATTCTCTGAACAGAGATGGACTCATGCTTTTGCAGTAGAGCAGAGGGAGAATGAAAGAAAAAAACAGTCCTGCTAGAAACAGTCTTATTGCTGCTTATCTCCCTGTTAAAAACTGCATTTTGAAGAACATCTTCTGAATACTTCAGGTAAGCCTCAATACTCAATGTCACAACAGCTTTTAGAAAACCAAGAATCTCACAGTTTCATCGTCAAATGATGAGAGGCTTCCTTTCCATGAAACCAGACTTGCTGTTAGCAATAATAGTTAAAGCGCTAGAAGCTTAAGTTATGAATTAGCCTTCCCATTATTCTGTATGACTGATAACAAAAGAAACCACCTGCAACTTATCAGGTCTCCTGTTTGACTGGGATTTGTACTAAACTGGA
Organism: Alectoris magna; assembly: GCA_030625065.1. Lineage (NCBI taxonomy): Eukaryota > Metazoa > Chordata > Aves > Galliformes > Phasianidae > Alectoris > Alectoris magna. The sequence goes on along the minus strand of CM060562.1, from coordinate 79,630,676 downwards.
ATCACACTTCCCATCTTTCAAAGCTTTAGAATTAAGCAAATATGCCACAAAAACCAAGATGAGGAACATCCCTGCAGTAAGTCACTAGCTCAAGGTCTCACAGAGAGAGCAATTCCAGAAGGGAATGACACACATGCACCGGCACCAGCACTACATTTTTTCTGATAAACAACACTCCTCTAGAGTTTTTAACCTCTGATGCTCATTGGCTGACACAGTCAAGTATAGTTAAGATTGCACATGCAATACCTGATGATACTGTTTCTCCCAGTGTTGCCTTGCAGCGCTCACAAGTTACTCTGGTATTCTCCTTTGATTTCTGTAGGACAAAGAAACATCATTTAAACGCTGCTCAGTTATTCTGAAAAAGAAATGTATAACTTTAACATACTCCGAGGAACATACAGTGAACTTTGTACTTTAGTCTGTTCCCTTTATGTTCACGCATACAGAGATGTGCATTGAGTATTTCAGTCTTCTATACTTTGACATGCTTTCAAGTTTCATACCAATTTTAAAATCTGCATATTGGCACTATTACCAATCACACAGGACAACCTGCATCAGATAACAAGAGAATCTCATAATATTCAGTGACTGTATAATAAAGTGATGAGGTAAATTCAATTTTGATAAGGGCAAAATAAAGCACACAAGAACTATTCCTGGTTTATACATACAAGACATTACGTTGTAACATGACTACCTGTTACAGTCAGAAAGATTAGCAAGGTGGAAAGGTGATACAGGAGTGGAATGGCAAAAGGGACAAACAGGAAAGGAATGCTCGCCCATCTCTGAGGATCTAGGCTTGTGGGGAAAAAGTCCACAGAGGAGGGATCTCCAACCAGAGATCCTTCCACAGTGGCAGTCAGCCCTTGAATGGGGTCTAGGAGAGGTGGAGGCAGGATCCACTCCTTCCGGTCAAGCAGCTGAATTGACTTCACCTGTGCTCCCACAGCTGACCAGGTCCTTTCCCCAGGTGCACAATCAGAGGTTCAGGCCATTACTCAAGAATTCCCATACCCTACCATCACTCAGTAGAAAGTTTTAACCACTGTGTACAGGGTTGTACGAATACCAGTTTAACATTCAGCAGAGTAGAAAAGTTCTATAGAGTATGCAGAATTACTAGGAAATAACTAAAGAGGACAATGTATTATGGTATTTCAGAAAGACAATGTGGATTCATCTCTATTAATTCCAGTGTTCATATATAAACTCATCATCAGTAGAAGGATACAAGCAAGCACAACTCCTACTTTAACACAAAATATTAACTCCAGAATTGGTTCTTTGTCAATTATTAACCTTACTGCAGCATAGCACAACTTCGGTCTGGAAGTAATGTGCAGGCAAACACACAACGATGTTCCTAAGTTAAAAAAAAAAAACCTTCTGGAACTAAAAATTCTGGAATCTAATGAGATGACCTCTAAATTGTCTTTGTATAAATACCTTCATAATTGTTAACTCAATACACAGTGCATAAAAATACCTATGTGCAGTTGAACAACTACTGTCTCACAGGCTTGGTAAAGTCCAAACAAGTCAGAATCAACTTAAGAAATCGTACCACGGGATATGCCTAAGTAAGACTACCTAAATTTAGCGCAAATTAAATTAGAGTATTTCTACTCTGCATTTATCTTTTTCTGCAGCCTTTCTAAGAGATGCCTGCAGTTTCCATACATTCTAACTGGAGAGAATATACACACGCCTCTTGGGAAGTATGGTTTATATTCATCACCACCACTACAGTCCTCAAGTTTTAAAATGTGTGATGCAAGACAGCTCTTACGGACTGCTGTCCGGAACACAAATTGGTGTTGCATGGCCTATCACATTACAGAATTTAAAAAAAAAAAAAAAAAAGTTGTATGAAATACATCCTACAGTCTTAGGTACACTTTTCATCTTCTGAAGGGAAATGTTGAGGTATGTCCATTACAGATTGTCTTCAGAACCCAGATGATGGGCTTCCAGACTATATAGATATCCAAGCCTTATTATCCTTGCCACCATTAAATAATACATTATTATTTGATCCATTCTGATTCAGGGGCCATGGAAGAGGTGATAAAGGAGACCACATACAATTAAAATGCATACATTGGGCCAATTTTTTTCAGCAGGTACCTCTTGCAACAATGACAGGGAAAGTTATACATGGGAGACAGATGAGTTATAAGCACCAGCCCAGACCATTAAGTTATGCTTAGTCCAACAGCACATGCTCAAACAGCAAATGACAGCAAAAATTATTTTAATTTAAATGATTGCAGCTAGCTAAACAGGAGTTACTAATGAGATGCTACAGAAAAGAAAGAAAAAAATACTTCTGAATGTACAAGCAATTGAATTATTCATAAGGATTGTAACATTATAATAGAGTGGAAAGCACAGCAACAATGGCAGTGCAGCGAAGTCCTAGGCTGCAGCAAATGAGGACAACCCAAACACAGCAGCCATAGACACAGAAACAAAGGAAGAAAAACTGCTTACCTTTAAAGACCTCAGTTAGGCAGGGATCTCCAGTGAGATATCCTCACCTCCACTGCCAGCCCTTAAATGAGGTCTGGGAAGGGGTGGATCCTGGCTCCACCCCTTCTGGTCACTCAGGTGCACTGCATGCACCTGAGCTCCACTGGGTTGGCCCTGTCTTCCTACCAGGAGCTCAATCACTGTTTCAGGATGTGACTTAGCATTTCCACTGCATGGATAATAACTGAATATAATTTTCCAGAATTAGTAACATGATTCTTGCTATAACACATCTATAAAGAGTGTTAAAAATAATTGGAAAACTTACAAAAATATTTTCCAGAAAATAAATAGACGGGAAAAGAGATATACAGTTACAATTCTTAGTGTGTTTAATTTTATAAGTAGGCAGCAAAGATTCAGGTTGATTAATCACTGAAGCAGTTTAACAAAGAATGTGATAAACTTGCCTTCATTTGAATTATTAAATCAGTACTTGACATCTTTCTCAAAGTCATGCTATAGCTCAAATAGAAATGAAAGATTTGATGCTGGGAATGTCTAGCAAGAGTTCTCTGATCTGTACTATGCAAATACTAAAATGAACAGAAAGAACCACTCCAGCTCCCCAAAAACAAGGTAGTGGCCCACACAATCTGAACTCATGATGAAAAAGTCCTGATTCTCAGCACTCTCTATCAAGCTCTTAACTGACTGTGATAGCAAATTCCCCCTGCTCATAAATCAGGAGTCCAAATAAAGCCCTACAGCCTTTGTGAAAGCTTCAGATGGCTGTGGCAGAAGTGCAGCCCCCTTGTTAAGATCACAAAAAAGATCTGGTTCATATTTACAGAGTTATTCCCTTTCCTAATTCCTGTTCTTAAATACAAACAGAAAAATTGCTTAATGTGAAGAGCAAAGCCAAGGAAACCGTATTTGTGTGAAAGAGCGTTTTGAGGATGGTACAAATACTGCACAGTAAACTATATATGCAGCACTTCTTTGAAAGCTACAACTTGGATGTTTTTTTTCCTGACTATGGTTACAGGTACTAGCTGAGAATTGTGCAGTACTGTACCTATAAACCACCACTAACTCACCATATCACACTTCAACAGAAAAAGCAATAGCTTTAGCTAGGCTAATTAAATCAATATATCTATTTGATAACTTGCAGCTGCCGGCAACCTGCAGATGGAGGTGGATCACCAGCCCAGTATTTTCTGCTTCTATTCCTAAAGATCCCTGATACGGCATCAGGGAAAAATATTTTCCCCAAGAGATACTATTAGGATGCTGCAGAACCATGCGACATTTAAAAACTATGTTACACTGGAAGACTAATAGATGTGAGAAATATGTTTGCGATGGAAGGATGCTGTCTTGGTCCCACAGGAGGCTGGAAAAGATTGTTTAAGCATATCTAGTATATTCCTGCAACTATTTTGGTCACACGCAAACACTTTTCAAAGAACTGCAATGCAATTAAAAAAGAACTTTCATAGTGAGACAGACCACAATGGTGTTCTCTAAAATGAGAACATTTATGCCAATAGCAATCTATCTTGCTTCTATTACTCTCATATTATGGAAGAATTTTCTGTTTCAGTATGAGGGCTTTTTTCCCTTATTAATCCAGCTTCTGCTTGATCTTACAGTTTTCTGCTCATTTGCTTGGCAACGGAGCAATGCTAGCAATACAAAAACACGGAAATTGGAATTCAGTGCAACCCTGAAAGATGCAGAAAGAAGGACTTGACACAAACAAGGAAAAAATTCTCAACTTCAAAACAAGAAAGTCAATCTGAAGATTCACTGAACTAAATTAGTATTGGACATTTCTGACAGAAAATAGCCTCCTCCCTCATTCAAAGTTCTGCTATTATTCTGGTTTGACCCATATCTCAGTAACATTTTTGTCCCGTATCTTTTTTATTATGTTTCTGCCTCAACGGCAACATCTCCCTGTCAAACATTTCTTTGATTGATTTTAGCAGTATGTTGGGCAGACTGCTCCTCTTTCTCTGGGCTGCAGTATGAATTCCATAGACACTGCTTCTTCCCATCTTTGTTCCCATTGTTCCACAATCTCTTTTGAAACTACTGAAATGTGAGATAATTAATTTTGGGGACCTCTGACAGAAGTCATTGTCCTCTTGGAAATTCAAAATCTTCTACTTATCTGCCTTCTTAAGAATATTTAGAAGACATAACTTCAATTGTCAAATAACTCCAAGAGCTAATCCAGATTAATCTGCTTCTCTCATGCTGAAATCCTTTCAGGATATCAGTTCTTATATTCTCTTCCCCAAATTCTGCTTTTCAAAGAATAACGGAACAAGAAATTAGAGAGACCAAAGCTTCAGGACTTGCAGATACAGACAAGAGGACAGAACTGTTCTCAGAACAGATGGCTAACTCGGATGCATCACACCATTAGCAACTGATTTGCTGGAATCCTGGTGATTTGAAAAGGAGATAATACAAATCCCTTACAATGGTAAACAGCAGCACTGTATAAGAATCAGTGCCTCTGATGTTACTTTCAACAGAAGAATCTGGTGCAGGGAATCTGCATATCAGCTGTTACAGACACACAAGGCAGTAACAGCTTCAAAACTGCTGAAGAACTTCAACAATCAGGTTTAATACATAATATAGGGGAAAAAAAATAGAAAAAGATATCTGCAGGATCAGTCTTAGCACAAATACAGACAAGCTGTACATTAACAGAAAAGATGTTATGGAAATGCAAGCTAAATTCCTTGATGCTCTTTTGGTGAAGAAGTAATTATTGCACAAACTTCTAGATGAGTGCTGGATTTCCAAGACAAGTAAAGCAATCCATTTTATTTCCTCATCTCACTACTGAAACATCAGTATGCCTACACTTTTTTTTTTTCCTGAGCAACAACAAATTTTGATGTTCCTAAGCCAAATGGTAGCCCTATTCCTTCAGACACAGCTGATGGATATCTCCTCCTGGAACACTTTACAGAAGTCACCTTCAGCAGTTACAGCCTGGAGTGGCAGATCCTTTTCACCAGACAAAGAGCACTCAAACTCAACATTCTTCTTTCATTCTGCCAGCGTAAGGGAGTTATATCTGAAACACATTCTGATTTTTAAAAATCTTACTAAAGGAAAAAAAAACAACAAAACCCACACTTTCCTTTGATAATATTTATAGTTACGCATCCAGTCATATTTGGAGGGAAAAAAAAGCACTACTACTCTCCTTTTCCTTTGTTTCACTGCCCCTTGACAAGCACCTAACCAGTTACAGTTATGATCTGAATAAATGTTGACGATCTCCACTGAGGATATTTTTTGGGGGAGGTAAAGGGGAAATACTTTGTTCCAGAACTATATCATTAAATAGTTCATACCCAGGTCAGTATCACAACATGGTGCATGATTTAAAATACAGCTCAGAGTATTGTCTGGCCTCTATGCAGCTGAATGCCAACAATTCTCTGACCTTCAAAACATCCTTGTAACACTTCTAAGTTAAATTAGCCAGTGATAACAATGTGTTTCACAAGGAAAAAAAATAAATAAATCAAATACATTCCCTTAATTATTAAAACAAACTACTTTACCAAGGTAGAGCCACTCTGAGAAGCATGATGATCAGTCTCTGAGCTGCACTTGAGAGATTCAGGCACACATGATTGATTTCTTGAATTCAACAGGAGAAAAGTGTCTCCAAGAAAACAGTCATCATGCTGAGGGTGTAAAGTGCTTCTTGCAAAGGGATTAGGGTGACAACACCACTCTTCTACTAAAGCACTCCAGTTTTCACTTGGTAGAGGAAGAACTCTGAGAAATTTCCTAACAGGGAAAAGAAAAAATATTTTCATATATTATTTCCTAAGACACTAACGAAGAGATGGGACTCCTTACAAGAAGGAAAAAAAAAACTATAGCACTTTCTCCAAAAGGAAGTGCTTGACTCTCCTTTCAGAGAAAGGCACTTTCTTTAGATGAACTCTGAGAAAGCAATGTCCAAGTCTTTCCTGCCAAGTTTACAATGAAGTTTTTCCCATGGGTGAATCTCCAGTGATTATATAGCACAGTTTGGCATAATTTCCTTGTAACTAATCACATGGTAAAAATAAAACAGATCTACTCAGTCAAGAAAAATAAAACAATGGATATTACGCAGTTATTTTTATTACTGCAAAGTTTCCTTGCACCAAGCTTTGATATATAAAAGAAAACAACAGAAAAACAAAAAAAAAAAAAGCTGTGAAAACAAGGGAGAGAATGTCTTTTAAGCCACTCAAAGTCAGATATTAGACTTCGAAACAAAGCCAAATCCTGACAGAAATACCACAGTGTGTATCCATTAAAAAGAAAAAAGGATGAAACAATGCATTCTTAATTTAGATTCAGATTCAAGTTTCAAAACACACAGACCAAAAAATAAAAACCAACACCAACCAACCCACTACATCAAATCCTCTTCTTCTGGGCTGCTATACAGACCAAGGTGTCTGCCACAGGCAATACCGCACCTTGCATTCTTTATTCATTTTATTTTTAACCTCCTTCCTTTGGTTATCCGCAGTGTCTGAGGATTTTAAAAGCCAAACTTTTGAAGCATTGCTTTAAGTTGTAAAACACACTGATAGCTGGAATAAACGCACGAGACTCTATAAATACTGCCTTAGTCATTATGCTCAATAGTCAGTACTTTCTGCTTGGAGTTCCTACAGCCATTCTGCGGTCTCACCACACGTGATGTTATAAAGAATTTAAAAGCATTGATAAATACTGTCCACATATTTACATTTGCTTTAATCTGTGTTTTCTAGGAAACTACTGCATTGGGAAAAAATTCTGCCTCTTTACCAAAATAACAGACAATAGCTTTAACTGTGTGTTCTCCAACAATTTTCTAGACGCAGTTTGTCACGTTTTGTTATCTGTCTAGTTTTCTTTGACTGTGTTACCTTTGCTCTCATATTTTTTCTGTTCTTGCCCAAACTCCTCACACATCATTTCTTGATTCCACTCCTAGTTGAAAACTTGCAAATCATCAGAAAGCCAATGAGGCAGCAATTAGACAACCTCCTTTCCTTGCTTTCAAGTCCAGAGACTGTTCTTTTCTGAAGACCCCTGTTTTCCCATTGCAGTTCATTGCACTTTCTGCATTGTTGAGTGAGTCAAAGTAAAGCTTCGTATACAATCTTTCTTCTTTCTCAGTCCACAATACATTTCAAACTGTGCTTGCCCCATCTACAGATGGAACTTGGAATAACTGGTATTCCTGCCCAGCTTCAGCATTATGAGTAATGTCACTTTCTGACACTACGCATCACCGACTTCACTCTTTGTAGTCTTATATATTGTCAGAGATACTATCACAGTTCAGATGGAGGTCTAAAGACTGATTATTCTTCCCAGTCTTCTACATGTGGTACTAATGCCTGGACTCACACTGAAAAAGGCTTTCATTCCCTTGTACCATTCGTCATATTACAGCAACAAAAAGCTGGTATTGCTCAGCAATACTTTTTAAAGTGTTAAAGGAAAAAAAAAGATTACCTTAGGCTGCAGATCAATGCTGTCCAGTTTCTTTACATAACTCTTTCTTTACCCTCACAGCTTGGAGTATACCCCTTTGAGAATTGCACCAAGATGTTGAATTCTTGCCAAACAAAAAGCAGTTACTCCAATCAGTGAGAAGCTCCTAACAGGTTCCTCCCACCTGAGCTATACAGAAAATGTAACTTTTCCACTTTATTTTGGGCTTTCAACATTCAGAGTTGAGAAGCCTTATTCTAGATCCTGTCTCAAGAACTGGAAAAATGCTAACACTTACTTGAAACTAGCTTTCATTTATTAGGAAATTATAATTTTCCACGGGAATTATAATCTTCCACAGGAATAAATTAGGAAACAACAACAATTAAAAAAAGAAGCCTGAAGTCTACCAGGTGCTGACTCTCTTAAAGCTGCTAAATACAATAATTAAACCTAGCCTACAAAGAAAACCTATAACCTTGATAACAAATAGCTAAGCTTCTACTTCAAGGTAGTTATCTAGCCAGAGAGAAACTAAAAGAGACAGTCTCCTTCTGAAAGCATCTAATACAGTGAGACTAATTCGCCCTTCAGAGACAGCTCTGTTTCTAAACAGGAAGTCTAGGTACTTAAGTTTTAAAAAGCTAAAAGTTAAACACTAGTCAAAGACTGTTGCAGTAATGGGCTTCCTTGCTAAGGTGAGGATTTGGCCATAGAGATCCTTGTAAAACTACATTTGTATAAACATTCTCTATCATCATTATTAATTCATATTTAAGCCACCAATAACATCATCCTATTTACTGAAAATGCCTCAAACTAAAAGTAAAATGGACAGCAAATTTCAGTATTTAACTCTTCAGTTCTAGAGAGAAAGAAAAGATAGGAGATCCAACTGGATTCCTTTAGGAGCAGCCATCTTTTTGGAAAGACCAGCTTGACAGCTGTCAAGCTTAAAGCTACTCTTGAATGAAAAGTCCAATTAGAAGACTTCCCCATCAATCAGTTTTTCAATGGAATACTTAATTAGCAAATTTGCTTAGAGTTGGGACTAATTTAAACAGTAATTTCTTAATAATCAATTTAAAAAAATTATTTTTCACAACATACAGCCTTTAGTACATTACAAAGTCTTAGAGAATTATTTTATTTATGAGCTACACTCACACTGTATGTATGTATAACCGTAAGGAGAGAAAGAAGAAAATACCCCAAATTCTTTGCAACTCTTAAATTATGGGGGGGGGAGGGGGGGGGAAAATCTAACCACTTCCTCTAACATGAGGCTAATGTGGAAGAAGCAGAGAGCATGAGAGCATAACCCTTACATCTGAAGAGCCATCAAGACTCCCAAAGAGAGACAGACTACTCCAGCGGATCTGAGAAAATGTAGAGGGAATAACAGAAAACTGAGCTGAAAACTCTCATCCAGTCCATTTCCCTGTCTAAAGGAAGCATTCACAACATTTAAACCATTCCAGACATACTTCTCTAACCTACTCTTTAAAATGACAGAAATTGTACAGACTTCCTATCTCTAGTGATAAAAAAAAAAAAAAAAAAAGCTTTAGAGTACAATTTCTCATTTTAGCCTAAAATCCTCTTGCTTCAGCTAAAGACCATTACTACCACTGCTGCAGCAACTATGCACACACCAGACGACTCTTATGCCTCCTAGGAGACATCTAAACTAAATTCCATTTCTTCCTATTTCTTTGTAAAGATATCCTTTTCTAGATACCAGGTTGATCTTATTACAGGCGCTTTTCAAACAATACACACTTTATTAAGTTCTCTCTTACACGGTTATGCAACTTCCCTTCAATCCCATCACCTGTGTTGTCATTAACAAGGTCTCTGGACTACGCAGTGAACAACAAATTGTATTTCCGAAAGTACTGTGGTTTTTTTTGAAGAACACAAGAGCTGAAACAGAAACTGCTGGACACACTGACAGCTCCAACCTTCTATCCTTACCTCAGTCAATATATTTTTGAGGTAACATTCAAGGGGGTCAGAGGTCTTCTGCAAGGAGAAATGCTATACATGTGATGTATTATCATGTCTTTTTTCTCCTTTCTAAACATTCTAATTACGTTACATTGCAGGATTTGGAATCAAAATATGTTCCATGCATAAGAATTTGGGTGTGCTGAAATCCAGGAAAACACCCACTCCAAGATGAAAATATAAAAGGCGCAAGACCTTTTGAAAGCAAATGCTTCTGACTAGAAATTACAAGTTTCAATATGCTATAAATGTATCAAAGACTTACTGCTAGACTTTCTGATGAGACAATTCATCAGAGAAAGCCCCAAACCCTCCCTCCGTAATGCTCAAGCCAACCACAAATCTTTATGTATGACAAGAAAGGAAAAGAAGTTTGCTGATTTACATTTGTATTACCATTTTGAGTATTAGGAGTGACGCAGATCATAAAAGGCTGCAAGTGTGTCTCTAACACTCTATAAGTATCCAGCTGAAGCTGTCAAAATTCTTCATCACAAGACCCAGAAAACGCAGCAGCTTTTTATTAAAGTTCTCATTCACTCTGCAGACTACCTGGACTTCCGCAAAGCTTTTGACATGGCCCCACACAACGTTCTTATCTCCAAATTGGAGAGATATGGGTTCAAATGGTGGAGAGGGGATAAGGAATTGGTTGGAAAGTCACAGCCAAAGTGTTGTGGTCAATGGCTCTCTGTCCAGATGGAGGCCAGTCACAAGTCATGTCCCCCCGTGGGTCCATCTTAGGACCAGTAATCTTTATCAGTGACATAAATGATGAGACCAAGTACATCCTCAGCAAATTTCTGGATTGCACCTAGCTCAGAGATGCAGTTGTTACAACAGATGGAACAAATGTCATCCAAAGGGACCTGAAGAAATTTGAGAAGTGAGCCCTTGTGAACCTAACGAGGTTCAATAAGGCTAAGCACAAGAGGTTGTACTTGGGTTGGGGCAACACTAAATATCTATAAAGACTGAAAGAACTCACTGAGAGCAGCCCTGTGGAGCATGACTTTGGGGTCCTGGTAGATGAAAAACTTAACATGAGTCAATACAGTGTGCTTGTAGTTAATCTGGAAGGCCAACAGTGTCCTGAGATGCATCAAAAGAGGGGTGGCCAGCACAGTAAGGGAAGTGATTGTCCCTCTCTACTCCGTCCCATCTGGAGTACTGTGCCCAGGCCTGAGGCCCCAGTACAGGAAGAATGTGGAGCTAATCCAGAGGAGGACCAGAAGGATGACAAAAGGGCTGGATCCCCATCCTATGAAGAATGGCTGAGGGACCTGCACTTGTTTAGCTTTGAGGAAAGAAGGCTCCAGGGAGACCTCATTGTGGCCTTCCAGTACTTGAAAGGAGTTTACAAGGAGAAGGAAAATCAGCTTTTTACATGGATAGATACTAACAGCACAAGAAGGGACAGTTTTCAACTATAAGAGAGGAGATGTAGACCAGACATCCAGGGGAAGTTTTTCACCGAGGCACTAGCACAGGCTGCCCAAAGAGGTTGTGAATGCCCCACTGTGATGCTATAGTGCAATGGAAAGCACAGCAACGCTAGCATGGCAGCAAAATCTATGCTTCAGCAAGTGAAGATAGGCCCAAATGCAGCAGCCACAGACAAAGAAACAAAGAAAAAAAAAAAAGAAAGAAAAAACACAAAACATACTTACCTTTAGAAAGACTCAGGTAGGCAGGGGTCTCCAGTGATACCCTCACCTCCACTGCCAGACCTTAAATGAGGTCTAGGAAGGGGTGGATCCTGGCTCCATCCCTCCTGGTCACTCAGGTACACTGCACGCACCTGAGTTCCCTTGGGTTGGCCCTGCCTTCCCACCAGGTGCTCAATCACTGTTTCAAACCATGACTTAGTATTCCCACTGCACTTGTCCCTGGAGATGTTTGAAGCCAGACTGGATAGAGACCTGGGCAGCCTGATCTAGCACCTGATTTAGTGGCTAGCAGCCCTGCCTATGGCAGGAGAGTTTGAATTAGCTGATCTTTGAGATCCTTTCCAACCCAAGCCATTCTATGATTCATTCATTCTGTGATTCACTTTGTAAGGAGCAGAGAAGGTCAAGCCATATAGCTAAGAAACAGCTCCTGTACTTCCCAAATTTCGCATTTCCAAAGTAACGTAGAAGCCAGCTTTGCTTAAAAGATAGAAGAAGGGAGCTGCTGACAACACCTCCATCCTGGCCAGCTACTCTATAACTACAGCACAGTGACTGAAGAAAATTCATAACAGAGTGGACAGAACTGAAAAGGATCCCTCAAAGTACATAGGAAGAAAGAAGTCTAGGTTACAGTTTTCACAGAATCGTTTTGAGTTGGAAGCAACCATTAAAGGTCATCTAGGCCAACTCCCCTGCAATGAACAGGGTCCCTTAGATACAGCAGAGCTGTCAGCTATAGATTCTGAGTATTTTCAAATCAATGAAAATTAAAAATGCGTTGAACTTTTTATTTACAATATTTGCAATTCAAAATATTTCAGCTTTTTGTTTTTATGCACAGCAAAGTCCAGCCACAAAAAGGAATGTCTTATTTGAGGTACTGCAGACAACCAAGAAAAGAATTCAGATTTCCCACCTTGCAGAGCAATGTGCCACATGCTCTTAGTTAGCTATTTCTACCTTCTAAGCCAAAATGAATAAATAAATGATGAAAAATTGTTTCAGGTAATTTTGACTTTAGTCATCTGTAGAAGTGTTTCAAGGTATTCTCAACTAACAAGTTCAACATAAACATCTTTTAACTACCTAAGCAGAGAAAATAACACAAACACCAATGGCAGTTACTGACATAAGTGCAACACAGTGCAGTGCTTACCGTTCTTTTACTATAACATCACCACAGGACTGGCAGTAAAAGATGTAATTCTTCTGTGGTTTCAGGCTTTCCCTCAGATTATAAACCAATTCTACAAACAAGAGAAGACAGTAATGTTGAAGGTTGTGCACAGTTTTCACTCATACATGAAAATATTTCCAATAACTTCACTCTTATACAAGATAAGAATCTAAAAAACAACGCGAAACAGTGACATGCTAAACACAACCTTGATTATTTACCTACAGAAGCAGGTAATGAGATTTTTTTATAAACTTGCCACCTCATGTCCCATACTGCAGGGTAGGAATTTCGTTTGTGAGTAATTATTTTAACTGTGTGTACTCTCTCAGTTGGAGGAGATGAGTATCATAACTGAGGTTGTACAACCTAAAATTCAATGCTTCTCTTGTGTAAAGATAATTCTACTCGTGAGTGTCTCTGCCATATGATGGTACTTCCTAATACACAACAAAAAACACCTGGGTGTGCAAAAAAAAAAGAAAAAAAAAAAAAAGGCAGAAGTCTTCATTCTCAGCCAGGTAAAATAACACAGTTGTGGCGGTACCACTCAAAGAACAGTCGGCAATACCCTCTACAGGCCAGTAAAGAGAACGCAGTCTCAGGAGACAGTTCAGATAGCTTAAAATACAAGTTTCTACATTCAAATAAAATAAAATAAAAACCTACAAAAGCATCCAGAGAACAACAAATAGCATTAGGCAGAAGAAAAAGTAAAGTATATTCTCAGCAAAGGTCGTTAGTATTTAAGAATTAGGTTGCAACCACAAATGAACGGCACTTAAAGGCGTTCCAGACGCCTGAGACAAGTTTCACAAATTTATATAAATCATAAAACTTACATAAAACATACTTATGTAAAGGACCATTCAAAACTTTTGCATTATAGCCAGAATGAGTCATATTACTGCATTTTTAGCTACTAAATGTGAAATAGAAAAAACGAAGGGAGGGAGTTGAATACAGCTCTTAAACTCCCACACAGAAGTTACTCAGCAAGCTTCCCTCTCTGCGTCACCTCACGCAGTTCTGCTTTTTAGAGCAGATCGCTCCCGATGCACTCAGAAGCCGTGACTACCGGCACCGCCCGCCGGCGCGCAGCCTTACCCGGGGCGCGGGGCGCGGCGCGCAGCCTCAGCCGCAGGTGCAGGCCGTCTCCTGGAAGGCGCCGCAGCCCGCGGCAGGAGGACGGAGCCAGGCTGACCCCTGGCGGCAGAGCAGCCGCCCCGCAGGCACCGCCGCTCCTCACCTCCAGCTGGCCCGGGGCCACCGAGATGTCGGTCGGCAGGTTCCGCAGGCTCGCCTCGCTGGAAAGGCAAAGCGTGTTTTGTATTATGTTTTTTTAACCCCGCATAAGGAACTGATACCCAGAGCCGCGCAATGCGCCGGCCCCGCTCAGCCCCAAGAGGAGGAAGGGAGAGAAGGAGGGTGGCGGGGTCCCCGCGCTACCGGATAACGAGCAAGGCGCTCTGCGTCCCCCGCCGGATCTCCAGCAGGAACCCGCACGCCATGCCGGCACACCGGCTCCAACAGCCCGCGCAGGAAGCGGCTGTTCCTTCCGCCGGCCGAGCGGTGCACTCGCGGCCTCCCGCCGCAGCGCCGCCTGCAGCTGGGCGCCGGCGCTGTCCGGCCTGGCGGCCGTCTCTCAGCGCTGCTTCCTTCTGCCCACGCTGGTGCGCAGGGCTAGTCCGCCCCGAGGGCAGCAGCCACAAGCAGGCGCTGGACGACAGAGAATTCCCTGCATCAACCCCTTCCTACCTCGCGTATTGCGTTCAGGTTTGGGCCCCTCACGACAAGGAAGACATTGAAGTGCTAAGGTGTGTCCAGAAGCTGGTGAAGGGTCTGGAGCACAAGTCTTGCAGGGAGGAGCTGAGGGAATTGGGATAGTTCCGTTTGTAGAAGAGGAGGTTCAAGGGAGACTTTATTGCTCTCTATAATTCCCTGAAAGGAGGTTGTGGTGAGGTGGGAGTCAGCCTCCTCTCTCAGGAAACAGCAATAGGACAAGAAGAAATGGCCTCACATTTTGCCAGGGCAAGTTCTGGTTGGATATTAGAATAACTTCTCAGACAGAGTGGTGAGTGGTGAAAGACGTAGTGGAATCACTGTCTCTGGAGATGCTTAAGAACCATGTGCATGTGGCACTGAGGGATATGGTTTGTGGACATGCATCAATGGTTGGACTAGATGATCTTAGTGGTCTTTTCCAACCTTAATGATTCTATGGTTTTTTATCAGGTAAGTGGCCGCCAAGCTGCCACTCTTAACACTCTCTCTTCTGATCCTGAGTCACAAGCTGTCACACACAGCCCATTGTCCATCC
This sequence comes from Alectoris magna, assembly GCA_030625065.1. Lineage (NCBI taxonomy): Eukaryota > Metazoa > Chordata > Aves > Galliformes > Phasianidae > Alectoris > Alectoris magna. Next base: position 79,615,480 of record CM060562.1, on the reverse strand, counting down.
CATACAAGAGTTCCCCACATTCATGGTGCTGCTCCACAGAGAGGGCAGTGTCATCGGTGCCTCTGTGTACAATCAGTTGGGGGCAGTAGGCCAAAAGTCCAGGTGGCAGATGGCGTCCTCCATACTCCACAGTAGAGTCACCAGCTGCCACTTCTTCATAGTGGTGCTGCCATGTGCACGAGACTTGGAAAGCTCCAGTGCTTCTAAAGAGGTGCCTTGCATCTTGTCATCTGCTACCATAGCACAGAGCCTGTTCTCCTGTTGCAGATCTGCAGGTAGAGAAGACAGCATTCCCCTGCTGCCTGAAGTCACCAGCCATGGGCTGGGCTGCCCTGCACCAGCTCAGCTGCCCGGAGTCCATCCAACCCGGCCTTGAGTCCCTCCAGAGATGGGGCACCCACAGCTCTCTGGGCAGCTGTGCCAGCTCCTCACCGCCCTCTGAGTAAAGAACTTCCTCCTAACATCTAACTTAAACTACCCTCTCTCAGCTTAAAACCATTCCCCCATGTCCTATCACTCTCTGTCTAAGAAGTTGCTCTCCATATCAAGTGGCCCTACGTACACTGCTGATCTCTGGGTAGAAATTAAATCTCAGGTGCATTTGTATTGTTCTGTAACAAAAAGTAAGGGCGAACACACTGCTTCAATGGGAAATACAGGGTCTGTGGCTGTACTCAGTGCCTGCTTATAACCCAGGGAACTGGGGGCCTTCCAGAGCTGAATCTGAATTTGTGCAGTACTGAGTCCTCAAACAGTTCCATGAGATTCCCATCTCCTCTGCATTACCCCACACCAGGAGAACAAAGCCGGGCTCCTTCAGCTGCTGGCTGTTAACATAAGCCACAAGCTAGCAGACAGAACCGTGAGGAGAGTCCCCTCAGGCTCTATGTGAGAAGCACCCCCACCCGCTGCTGACGCGGCGCTCCGCCAGGCGGCGCGGTGTGTCGGCGCGCGGGGCACGCCGGGAGCTGTCAGGGTGGCGCGGGGCGGCCGGTGGCGGCGCGGCTCTTCCGGCGGGGTCGCTGAGGTAAGGCGGCTCCCCGCCGTTCTCCTCTTCCTTCCCTTCCTCCCTCCGGTGAGCAGCGGGAGCCGAACTCGCCCTTCTATTCCCGCAGGCGGGCCTATGTGCCGCTGCCTTCCCTACCGGCTCGCCGAGGAGGGCCGGGCCGGCGGCGCGTCCGCCCGAGGGCGGGCAGCAGGTGCGGGGGGGAGCGGCCAGCCCGCTCGGCGCTGTGCGGCAGCTCACCTGTGGCGGCCGGCCTTTCCCGCTGCGCCCCGCGGGCTGCCCGGTAGCGCTGAGCGGGCCCCGCGGTGGGGAGCGCCGGCGCCCGGCCGTGCCCTGCCTGAGGGGCGGGCCGACGCCGTGCCCGCGGGGCAGCCATCCTGCCCGGGGGGACGTTCTTCTCCCCGGGCCCGAGCACGGGGCTGTCCCGCTTTGACCTTGAGCACGTCAGGGCTGTGGGCCGCTGTTTGGTCCCACTGGCCGCAGCGTGTGATGTTCGGAAGGGTGTGTGGGCAATGCCGTATGTCAGCCGTTTGTGCAGCACGGGGTTAAACTCCATCTGTTGATGCTGGAGTGGCCTTAGATCTTGCGGTGGTTAAATTTCATCTGGTGATGCCTTGTATCTTGTGATGCCCACTTGTTAAACATACGATGGCTTCTGTGCTGAACATTTTTACAACTAACATTTGCATACCTGTTATAATTACCAGAGGCCTAAGCAGTTTGGCTCTTTAAATATCCTAAAAGCTGCTGGAGGTGAGCAGTGCTTCTGGTGAGCTTGCTTTGGGGGAGTCCTTGCATTCTTATTGCTGAGTAATTAGCATTCCTGTGCCTTCTTCCCATATGCAGTAATGTTATGGGTCTCAGATAACTGCACAGTGTGTTTACCTGAGTTCTACCTACAGGACTGGGAACGGATGCAAGACTGTTAAGCCATAATGTCCTAAATGTTTGCAGGTAACCCAGGGCTCTGTGTAAGATTGGGCACTGTAATTTGTAATTTTGTTGCCAGGCCTCCATGTGTATCTGTTCTAAATAGCTATGTATCTAAATATTTACATGGGCTAACTGTCAAATGTGCTTTTCTTTTAAATATGGATAAATTTCCATAAAACAGGCTGAAATACAGTAATATCCCACCTCACATCTAATGATAGTGTGATGTCTAAACACTGTGGTTATCCAAAAAGTACAGTCACATTTAATATAATGTGGATGAATAAGGGTGAGTGCCAGCTTAGAAAAAGGCAAAATGTCAGCAGCATGATTCCTTGTTTTCTTCGTACTGAAATGAGAATAGGCACTTCTAGAATCTAAGTAGCCTGTAAATGAGAAATGAGTGAAGAGAGCTGCATCTCTGACTTACTGAATGTCATATTTTCCCAGCCTGTTGGTGACACTTATGACAGCAGGTATTTAAACAGCATCTTGCACAAGCAAATAAGCATACATCTTCCAGCAGGGCTGTGGCTGTGCATTTTTGTGCATGGTTATGTTCATAGGGGAGGTTGTATTTATTTTGGCAGTGCTTTTCTTGTGCACAAATACTGGCATACTGTACTGACCACTAGAAACACTCATCGCATGCACTGCAAACTAAACTGGTAAGAATGCAGTCTGTCTGGTGTAGGTGGAATTGTATTCATCTGCCATGATTACTCACTTAAATAAGGGGAGGGGGAATGATTCTCTTAGTTCATCACTGGCTTAGTTGTCTTGGCCAGTTTTACTGCTTCCCACCTTTATTTTTAGAGTTTTCTCACTTATCTGGGGAGGATTGCTTGGGTGAGACAGACTGAAAATATGCGTTACTGTTCTACCTTTTTTGTTGCTTTAAAAAAATACATATTTTGAAAACAGTTGAGCTAAATAGGAAATAGAGACAGAACTTAGAGACAATAAAAAGAGAGAGCACCTGCTTAAGTATGGAATGGAAGAGTAGAACTTTATACAGTTGAATTTATTTGTATGCATTTAAATTGTCTTCCAGATTAATAGTCATGTTGCCTTGACTTGTAGCTAAGAATGTTTTAAACTGTAAATAATAAAAAATAGAAACAGGTTTCTTCTCCTTTTCCCCAAGCTCTCAGTGAGAAATGGTGCAGGATCAACTATTAGTCCCCAGTATCTGAAAAAAAAAAAAAAATGCAACACCAAAGCTACTCAGGAGATGATTTTGTTAGTCAACACAACGCTATTTTTATCGTTTTATTTTAATTTGCTTTATTCTATGGTATGTGCTTCCTCACTAGAGAGATTTCAGAGTATCTGTGTAGTTGAGCATGCGTAACTGGAGACAGTGATGGATTTTTCCATTAGTAAAATTTTCTGTAATCAGGAGGAACACTGGAAACTTGTACTTGAATGTAACCATTTTTTAAAAAGTAAAGCTAAGGAATGGTGTTGTATCTAATTTGTTTTCTAGTATCTTTATAAATCAGAGAGAATTTAATCATTTGTGTCCTTTCTGGTTTACTTCTGACAACAAGGCAATGAACAAGTTTTGGTCCGACAGAGTTGTTCCCAGTCATAAGAAGACTCTACTTTACAAAGCTCCCTGTAATCCATCTCCAGAACAGGTGTGATCGGACACATGGCGAAATACAACCACAATCTAGGTTATGTATGGGTATACATGTGGCATGTACTGTTACTTCAGAATTTACATGAGCATCAAAAGATAGAAATTGGTTGGAATAAGAAATAAGTGAATTAAGATTTCAAAGTCTATAAAAAAAGGAAATTGGACAGAGTGTTACCCGAACGTGATGTTGGTAAGACTCAGTATGGAGAACTTCTGACAAGCATTTTTTGTGAACACTGAAAAAAAATATCAGGGTTGTTTGGAGACAGACTGCCAAATTTACCTGAAGTTATGTGTTAGAACAGCAGGTATGGGTGAATTAAATGTTTGTTTAATTCTTCAGTTTTAAAGTTATTGTGAGCAAAGAATAAGAAAGAATAGATGAATAAATGAATAAATTATCAGGTGTTGTTTTTTTTTTTTTTTTGTTTTGTTTTTTTTAAGTTGGTGGATTTTGCTTTAAATTCAGTATTGGAATGCTGACGATGTCACAATGTGAACTCGGTGTTACACTGGAAGCAAGGCTCCTCTTTGAGGAGGGGAATACCACCTACTCAATGTAAGGCAATGAAACTTACGTGGTCCTTTGTTGTTTTCTAGGCTGAAACTTATCTGAATTGGCAAACTTCTTTAAAGCAAATGCAGTACAAATTTGGGGTTAAATGGGTTTGAGTTGTTACTGTTGCTGTGGTGTTTTGTTTGTATTGTTTTTGAACTTCCTTACTGCATTAATAGGATTGACTAGTTGGCTGACAATAAAGCATAAGCAAGAGAAAAATAATACCTCAAGCTACATCTTCAGTCAGTAAATGGTTGGAGGAGGTCAGAACAGCTAGCTAGTTAAAAAGTCTTTCCAATTAAGGTGTAATGGCCACTTGAAGCAATGAGGCTGAAACATACAAAAGCAAAAATCAATTGCAATTCATTTGAGAAACCTTTTCTTGTTCCTGCGTTCAGATACCTGGAAGGAAGTTGATTCTTTCAAATGATGAGTCTACCAGTTGCTGCACAGTAGGGTGTGCAGGAGCCAAGTGAGTGCATGGGCAATGGCAGGAAGATCAAGGAGCTCACCGTGGGCAGAGGCAGCCATGGTGCACTGCAGGGGTGCAGGTGCATGCACAGTGCAGCACGAGCACTCTCTTTCCTGCTGTTTTCTCCAGCCTTCCAAGTTTGTGTGGTTACTGTGGATCTAGCGATGTCAGATAAATACTTTCCACATTCTGTTCAAAGTGGCACAGACAACCTACTTTCCAGTATGCAGTCTTGTAATCTTTTTATGAAGGTCAGAAAATTGCTAACTGTGATGTTGTCGATTTGATTGTGGACAACTGAAAAAGGCTGCATTAATACAGGGTGGTAAGCCTAATACAGGGTGTCAACCTGGTAGCAATTGGTTGTCCTGCAGGGAATAGGTGATAGGCTACATGTGTTACACTTCCGAGGTAGGATTTAATGTTTCCCCTTTGTCTTGACATTGTCACAGTGACTGGCTTACTCTAGGTGGTTACTTTTCATGTTTAAATCAATCAATACAATCTCAAATGTTATATCTTGCCATTGGAATTACTGAAATGTCAGCACAGGGATTTAAATAAAGGTTACTATAGAAGACAATCAAAAATGACTTTACCTATATTGTTTACTCTTTTTTAAACAGATGCTTTGCTGTTAGAATTTGAGTTCATTATAAAGATGATAGCTGTGTAAGCTGAGGTGAAATGAAATTTAAGGAGGAAAACTCTGCAAAAATGTCAAAACAGTAGAGGCCAAATTCTGAGTGCTTTTCTCTTCTTTCCTGCAAACATGTATCTGAATAAGAGGGAAATGCTGACCAGTTCTAGATCTAAGTCAAGATCTTGATTTGTGTCCTTAAATATTGAACGGAGAAGCTGATTACTGAGAAGGCTTGCTGGATGTTCTATAAGAATTTTTGGGTTTGTTACTTATTACTCTTGATGAACTCATATCTGGTGCATGTCAGACTCTAGAATACCATAAAAGAGCAAAAGCAGGAAGAACATTTTGCATATCTTATCTATTCCCATCAGAATTGTCTCAGTGGTAAACTGAGTCTTTTGTTCTTTCTTCTGTGACTTCCCATGTATCCAAAGGATGAAAATACCTAATGTGTTTGTATGGGCAAGTGTTTGGTTTTTTTGAAATGCAGCGATAAGCTTCTTTCATAGATTCTGAAGCCAGTAGGGAGCACATCCATTTAGTTGTTTAGTCTTTGTATTACAGGCCTTTGTTGATTCTCATTCAAACAAGAATTAAATGAGAAAGTCCCTCAGAAAAAACATTCCATGTTGATTTAGAAGTTGTCGATATGGATAATGACATTAAAAAGAATATGAACACCTGACTTGGTATCATTTTTTTTCCTGTGGAAAAATAGTTCTTACCTGTGAATTTTTGTTTGATAGAAGAGTGTACTGGGGAGTTACTTATCACAATAATAAGTTTCATAGTTCTCTACATTCCTGCAGGATAGCAGTGGGGTTTGGGCTAGTTCAATGTACAGCGAGTATATAGCTGTTAGTCATACCTCATCTTTTACATCTTTCATTACTGTATTTAATAGCAACTGGCTGAAATAACAAGCTCAAGCTGCTCTGCAGAAGGCATGAAGATATGTTTTTAACACATTCTGAATATAAGAGGACTCTCTAATTTTAGAAACAGATTAATTAGTTATAATTGGAAAGTCTTTATGTTTATTGATAGAAGAAAATACATATTTCCAGTGCAATATTCTTGTATTAAGATACTAGCTTGGCATTTACAGTAGTTTGCTGTTTATGCTTTTAAACACTTCTGAGGAAAAGTTAAGTGTAATGAATTGCCAAATGCTAGGACTTCTCTTCTGTGTATTCAAATCTCTTCTTATTAAGTATAGTTTAATAAAAATATTTCTGCAGTTATCAGCTTGGTATGTGGGCACTGTACACAGCTTAAAATTCAACAGCAGTACTGTGAAATATGAATTTTTTTCTTATCTGCTTTTTGATTATCTGCTAGGTTTTTTTTCTTTTGCTGTACATTCCATAGCTTGAATCACCAAATAACTTATGCTGTTTTTGTTTAACCTTTGATCATCTTGAATCAGTCCAAATTGTTGGCTTTCAGATTTTTCAAGCACTTCAGGAAGACGGAGTCCTGTTTTTCACGCAGCCATAAGTGGTTGCATTTATGTATTAGCTGAATAAAAGGTGATAATGATGCTTTCTTGACTCAAAAAAAAAAAAAAAAAAAAAAGCATTATTCACTGTGTTAAGTTCTTCCTCGATCCTCTGTGCCTGGGAAAAGGAGTATCATATTGCTTTTGTATGTTGGTCCTTTCTTCTTTTTAGTGTTAACATTTTACTTTACATTTGGAGATCAAATGCTGGCAGCCTTGCTACAGTCTCTTTGAGAAATCTGTTGGTATTCTATAGCTATTTCAAAGCAAAACTGTTCTCTTTCTGGTCTTAATCCAAAGAGAATATGGTTATTATAAAATGAAACCACACTGAATAAACTTTTAAGTAAAAAAAACGAGGTTTAAGTCCTTTGTGCTACTGGGGTATGAGGAAATCTATTGGTTTGGCACTCAGAATATATTTTGAAATAATACTCTGCATTTCTGTTCTGCCTTGGAGATAATTTGTCATTAGCCTGACATCAGAACCAGAAGTGCAAAAAGTTAGTAGGCATAGACCTTTTTATTCACTCCTGCTTTGCTAGACTTCAACTCCTTTTGTCTGTAACCGAATACTTATTTTCTTCTTTTTGCTGCTTTTCTTGTAATGCTGAGATGTGAGCAGGGAAGAACGATGTGAGAAGTAAAGTAGTAACAAAGTAAAAAAAAAAAAAAAAAAAAAAGTAGTGTGGAATCTTGGTTGTTCTCAAAGAGATAAGGTCAATGGGCTGAGGGAAGAAGAGAGAATATCTGGTACTTGATATGTACTGTGACACGAAGGTTGGAGGCTAGTGGCTTCTCAGAGTTCCCTTTGCACCATCTAGTATGGTGCTGTGCTGCCTCTGACTGAAGTAATACTTTTATAAAACGTTCTTCTGAAAAAAAATGAGACTCTAGGGGGCTGAAGATGGATTTGTGTGGATTGATCTTCAGAAGCAACCGCAAAGAAAAGGGACAAAAAAAAAAAAAAAAGCAGAAATCTGCTGGAGTACTTATCTGATAAGCTTGACACAGTCATGACATTTTAAGTCCGATTTATGGCTGTCCCTAATTTGGAGATGTTGGAACATGGCTTTCTTCACATTTACCTTATGGAGTGCTGAAGAGAGAAAACATGCTGTAATGCTATAATTTGATGAAAAGTACAGCAATAGGAGTAGGCTGGCACAATCCTAGGCTGCAGCAAATGAGGACAACCCAAATACAGCAGCCACAGAAACAAAGGAAGAAAAACTGCTTACCTTTAGAAGGCCTCAGGTAGGTAGGGGTCTCCAGCAAGATACTCACACCTCCACTGCCAGCCCTTAAATGGGTCAATCCTGGCTTCACCCCTTCTGGTCAGTCAGGTTTGTTGCATGCAGCTGAGCTCCCCTGGGTTGGCCTTGCCTTCCCACCAGGTGCTCAATCACTGTTTCAGGCCATGACTTAGCATTTCCTCTACAAGTACCACTGCTGTTTGTAGTGTTGAGGGTTTTTGTAAGAATTTGGTTAAGATTTGGCTTTCGGGAAGCTGCAAATGGTGAGCAGCTGATCCCAAGGCTTCAATGTTTAGATGGTGATGAGCTCTTAAGAGAGCTATTGATGAAGTTAGGAGGTAGCACACAGTTTTGGGTAGAGTGCTGCTTGAAGGGAGAGGTAGATAAAATATGCATTTAAGGATTCTGTGACCTCATAAGGAGTTTTAAACTGATAGTATATGATAAAAGGGAAAAAAGTATGTTTATGTTTTGGATCCATGTCCAAGCTGTGTTTATTACATGAAATAATACAAATTGAATTTTTAGTCTTCTTTAACTCATTCAAAACCTTGAACTTTACCTAGTAGAATTAAAAAATATATTTTTATATCCCTCAGCTGTAGAACCACCAGAAATCAGAATATCACTTTTTATTTCTGTTAGTCTTTCTGCTCTGTTATTTCATAGACACTTTTAATTTCAAACATTGGCACTGTTTTGCCGTACTGCTGCTTGCAGAATTGGTGCCAATGAGGCTGGCTCTTCAGTCATGATGAAAGATTTCACCAGAGCTGTTGTTTTCAGCATGATTTCTATTTGTTGTACCTGGTAGGCAGTCTTGTGAATGCAATTTCTTTACTGTTATTACTGTTTCATGGTTTTTTTTTAATCTGTGGTGCTTCACTCTATGATCACACAATTTTCTTCATGCTTTCCTTTAATCAAGACAGAGGAGAGCAGCGTTTGTTGAGTGTGAAGTCTTTTCAGAAGTTGAATATCAGTGAGTTCTCAAATGGCTTTAGTTAGAAGGGACTCAAAAGTCCCCTTTCATAGAAATGCTGCAATTGAATTTCCCATTATGGATCATAAGTGCTTGAGGCTGAAGTAGCATTAAAAGTATGTGTATGTGTGGAGAGAGAGAGAGAGAGGGAAAGGGAAAGGGTGGGTGGAAAAAAATAAAAATAGTGACTGAATTTCATGAAATACTTTCATAGGGCATAAATTATTTATGAGGTGCTGTTTCACAAAATAGAACATCTTAGTTACCTCATGTAAATAATGTGGGATTAAAATATACAGGGAAAATTTCAAAAGCCTCTGATTACAGGGCACTGTCAGGCTGATACTTTTGGTTTGTGTGAATGATAATTAAAAAAAAGGCTGAGTAGGGTGGTATTTCTAAATTGGAATATGAGTGTTGTAGAAGGGTTGAGGCATGGAAGTACTTCAGAATGACGTGTGACCTCATGTGTGCGCTTCGGTCTTCTACTTGGAGGTAATTCTAAAAAAATAAAATGGTGTTCTCTGTTTTCAGAAGGGCTGATTTGTGGCAAAGTGGTGGTAGGTTTTTTTTTGTTTGTTTGTTTTGTAGTTGTTGTTCTTTGTTTTGTTTGCTTTTCCTTCTGCTGATGGACTCAAAGGTGGGGAAAAATAAAATAAGAATCCTCTTGTTGTATTGTTTAGAATAAACAGCTTTTGGGGGAGGGACAAGGCATTAGTTTTCCGAGTGTTTCTTATTTTTTTAAGAGGATTTGATTGTAAATGCACTCTCCTGGATATGTTTTAAATATTTGTGGGCAGTATGTATGCTTTTTTGCAGGATTTGCTGTAAATAGCCTAACTTCGGTTTGATATTTCTGTAATACGTTTCATGAGGAAAACGTCTTGTTCTCTGAATTGAATTGTTTTAGTCATGCGTCTGTGTTTTCATTCACTTATGTATTTTGAACAGGTAATGACTGTACATGAATTACAAGCTGGTATCTAGTGGGGACACTGTGGGAGGATGAACACAGAGGAGCTGGAGCTACTGACAGATTCCAAGTACAGAAACTATGTAGCAGCAGTTGACAAAGCACTGAAGAACTTTGAATATTCCAGTGAATGGGCGGATTTAATATCAGCACTTGGAAAGCTGAACAAGGTATGTCCGTTGGGTGCCTTCAGGGGGAAAAAAGTCATGAATGTATAATATATATAGTATAATATATATAGTGTATAATAAATAATGCAAAAGGGTAAGGTTTCAGCAGGGTGCCGACGTGCCTGCAAATATTCTACGATTTGAACCGTATGTTGAGTATGGACAGGGAGCAATAAAATCAAACAAATGACTTTCTGAATCTTACAGTAGAATGCTCTCTTATCATAAGTAAGAGGGAATGTTGTCTATGTTTCTGGTGGAACTAAGTGCAACATCTTTTTCGTAAACACGTACTTTTGATCTCATTTGATTTTACTTAAAATGGTGTGAAAGATAGAAGCCCGTTTAAACATGAATATTTTAATATGGTGTATGAATTACAGAATTTGTAAACCATTTGTTGACCAGAGTGCTATTCTGATTCATGCTAATAGCGTGTTCAATGTGTACTATCGCTGTGATCTTTAATAGCTATTTACAAATGTGTACAGATTCGGTAAGGTCTTGTTCTGTTGAGGAGTTTCTAGGCATCTTCAGTCAGGGTCATAAAGTTCCCTTTACACATGCACTATTCACACGTGTGAAGCTCTGCAGAATTTGAAACAGAAAGATACAGGTCTGGAGCAATTACATTCTGTGCTTTTAATCCTATGGAAAATCAAGATCAACAATATTGTTGGCAACGTCAATGGGATAGTTCCTTTGTATAAACTCTGCCTTTCATAGAGAAAGCTGTGATATTTGGAAAGAAAAATATAAAGGCAGAAATATAAATCTGTGTCTTGGAGTGTTCATGTGGTTTTAGACAGTGGTAAACTCTTGTATGTTGCCTTACTTTATGGCAGTTTTGAACCTTTTGGTTGTGAAGTTTTTTTGGGATAATTTTAGTTGTTCTCTTTGAACTACTGGCAGTGTCTTTTGATGAATGTGGAGTGTCATTTTTGTCCTGAGCTGCCATAGCATGATTATGGCAGAAAAGGCCTAGTGAAATTAAGCAAATAAGCTGGAAGTGCAGAGCCCATTGCAAGTGAAGTTTTGAATGCCTTGGCATTTCCAGTTGTAGCGGATGTACTGTACAGGTGAAAGGCATTGTAAAGAAAAAGCTCTAAAGTACATCTTGAAAGCTTGGTTTGTTGTGTATTGTGACTTATTGGCCATGTTTGGGAACTAATTTGGAAAATATGCATGTGATGTTTAACTTACCTGTTTTATTCTGTTTTTCTTAATGTACTGATTTGTTTATCAGGTACTACAGAACAATGCAAAGTACCAGGTAGTTCCTAAAAAGCTGACTATAGGAAAACGCTTAGCACAATGCCTTCATCCAGCTTTGCCAGGTGGAGTTCATCGGAAGGCTCTTGAAACGTATGAAATCATCTTCAAAATCATTGGACCCAAACGTTTGGCCAAAGATCTTTTCCTCTATAGGTACTACAGTTTAAGCAACTCTATTCCAAATGTGCCATTTAAATGCTCTTGGTTTTCTGCATTTTATGTTAATAATATTGCTTTGTTATATGGCAAGAATCAAGCAATTTCTTTTGCTCGAGTTACTGATGCTTGTGTAATACTGTTCTTCTGAATACTGTATATCAGAAGACATACAGGTCTTCTAAATTTTCCTGGGAACAAGCTCTCTTTTGCTAAGAAACCTGGAGTTCATTATTTTTTTCACTGAAATAAACAAAACTTTGTGCAAATATATACAGTAATTGAAGTGTTAACATTTATTTCAATGTATTTACTTTTTTTCCATTATTTGAGTATAGCTTATTACAAGAAACTTACTCTTCCGAGCCATCAAAGCAACAGTATAGAAAGACTGTTTCTTTTGTTAGAATGCTGGGCAAGTACAAAACATCTTGCTGGCAGTCTCTGGGATTGAAGATAACGAAGGTGAAAGAACCTTGAAAAGAAAGTGTTGTGAAAATATTGTGATTCCTAAGCCTCCAGCAGGTTCTGTCAGTTGGAAAACAGGATGTTAACTATTTATATGAAAAAATATTTGTGTGCACACGCAGTCACACATGGATTTTAATCTTTAGCTATACCTAGAGGTTGAAATTTCATCAATTTGAGAATCAGCAGAATTCTGATGCGGTAGCAGAAATGTATATTAATGCTAATATTAATGTTAATAAACAAATTGTATAGCTTACATTCAGCTATTCTGTCTTGCATGGGCAATATGCTCGCAAATAGTTGTGTTTTTTTTGGAGGGAGGCTGTTTTATGTTGGTTGGTGTTTTTTTAATGTTTTTGAACTTGTAGTTCAGTTTGTGTTTTTTTTAATTTTTGTTTGTGCTTTGATTCAGTAGCTGCAGTATCTCAGTAACAGTAAGTTCTAGGACAGAGAAAAATGCTACCTTGTGTAATGTAACTAAGAGCCATTGTTACTGATGCTTGGGGGGAGACTAAGACATTTACATTATTGCATTATCAAAGATTCCAGTATTTTTCGTGCAAGCAGAATGACTGTGTCTAAGCATCCTGAAGGATGAGTAGTAGCCTTACAAAGAAAGACTGTGGAATAGTGTTTTAGTTATTGAACAAAAAGGCCTTTTCTGCAGAAAAACAAACCGATTAAGAATGGTAAGACAACGTTTCCTATAGATAAAGGCAAAACTAGGTTATACAGTTTTACAGTTTGCAAAGACTTTCATTTTTCTGTAACATGTATAAAAATTGTATCCAAAATGATTTTTCATATGATTTTTTCAATGAAAAATGATTTTTCATTTTTCTGCAGGTATATATTTTATGACACATAGAGAAGATGATGAATGGACAGTTTAAAGAGGAAAAAAAAAGAGCTTGAGACAAGGGTCTTCAGTCTCTTAACATCAGTCATCAATGATTTTGAAGATTGCATTTATATGCACACATCTTTGATTACTGTTATTTGTAATCAATTGTTATATTTAGTACCAATAGCAAAAATGTTTTCAGTACATAGAAAGCTCTCCTTTATTTAGCTGATTATATTTGCACCTTTCATGAACTTTGTTTTTTCAAGTTAAATGCTAAAACATATATATATTTTTTCCCTTTAAGTATTCCGTTGTAAACATAAGCTGTCTCATTTGAGCAATTTCCAAAAATATATATATACATACACGCATGTTTTTCCCCACAGTTCTGGGCTATTTCCACTCCTTGCCAATGCCGCTATGTCTGTCAAGCCAACATTACTGAGTCTGTATGAGATTTACTACCTCCCTTTGGGGAAAACATTGAAACCAGGTCTGCAAGGACTGCTAACTGGAATTCTGCCTGGTTTAGAGGAGGGGTCAGAATATTATGAAAGGTAAGAATGTATATGCTAATAAAGCAATATGACTGATTATTTTTTTTTCTTGCAACTTTTCATTAAATATTTGTAGATTTTTTTGAAGATATAATATTTAATTTCATTCAGTCATATTAATTGCAACTGAGCGTTATGATGTAAGATACCTAACATTACTTATGATAAATTAATTGTTCCTGATGTTGAAAGAGAATTGACATTAAGTAGACTTAGTGTTATAATTCGGTTCTGGAGATGTATAACATGTTAGGAACTAGAGAACCTAGGAACCACTCGCACTTCTTTACTGTGCGGGTGATGGAGCACTGGCTCAGAGTGCCCAGAGATTGTTGAGTCTCTTCCTTGTTGCTCTTTAGAAGCTGTCTGGATGTGGTCCTTTGCACCCTGCTCTGGGCATCCTTGCTTGGGCAGTGGCTGGACCACATGTTTGCAGGGCCCTTTCAACCTTAGCCATTTTGGGATTCTGTGAACATACTGCTTGTTTCTTTCCCATGGGTTTCCACCAAAGTTGTATTTGCTGTATTGGTCCTAGTCTAATATATGTAACTGAATTCAGGATGCACAGCCCAAGCTTCTATTGTTAAGATTTGTTCTTTATCATATCTAAATTATCATTAAAACACCTACATTGGAGTCAGACATCAATGATCCACTTATCTGCGTAGGTTATTGATATATTTTGAGTAGAGTGTCCTGGGAGGTAATAGTTCTTAACTTAGGTGGGCTTAGGCTTTCTGGGTATCTTGACCATAGTGTCTGGTGCATTGGGATCTAAACAAAACAAAAGATAAGTTGCACTCCAAGTCTCTTTGTTAGTGGTATTGTTTATGTGCTTACATTATTCTGCATATTTCCAAGAATGTTGCTTGGAGCTTCAGAAGCTGGGATTTTACAACTTGTACGTGAAGTGCAATTGTAACTGTACCTCTTTCCTATAGATACAGTGTAGTTGGTATACCTACTTCAGTGGGTAAGGGGCTACTTCTGTGCTACATAGTTTCCATTACGCTCAGGGGTCCACTCAGCTCGCTTCCCAAGTCTGTCGTAGTTGTATGAAGGTGCTTTCACATGAAACGGCAGAAATGAGGGCAATGGAAGGGATTGCTCTTGCTCAAACAGTTGTTATGCCCTGTTATTGCCAGAAATGCTTGGTGCAAGGAATGGGTGAACAAAAGCTGTATCCTTAAGTAGCTGTGCTTTCCTGTTCTGTCTTTAGAAACAGTTGTCTTAAGTAGCAGGTAAAAAAAACTGAACATAAGGAGTAGTCGGACCTTCTGTAGGCAAGCAGAAGCATTTTGTAAGCCAGGCTGGCTTGCTAGGTTAGATCATTGTGTCCAGGTTGCATTCAGTAGTTCAGAACATGATCAGCCTCCCAAAATACAATGTTAGTTTTCCTGTAAGACGTCATTATTTATTTATTTATTAGAACTGGGGCTAGAGGCAAGGATTGTGATGCATGACCTAATTCAGCTGATAACTCTATTTTGCAGAACAAACACGCTATTGGAGAAGGTTGCCTCAGCTGTGGATCAGTCTGCATTCTATAGTGCTCTCTGGGGCAGTCTTCTTACAAGCCCTGCGGTTCGCTTGCCTGGAATCACTTACGTTCTCTCCCATTTGAATAGGAAGCTTTCAATGGAAGATCAACTCTATATAATTGGCAGTGATATTGAATTAATGGTAATGTTTTATTGACATCAACAACATTGCTGTTAGACTTGGTTATGTAATAACATCCGTCCATGGTGGCTTGGATGTCTTCTGTATCTTTGAATATAAAAAAATGTGCATTTATTTGTTCTTCCTCCAATTAAGCTGATGTTTTGGGGTATGATAAATGTTGTAAAGCTGAATTAGTGTTTCAGAACTGCTTAGGTTTTATGTAAAACTGTCCATTCATTACTCGTCAGTTAAAAATGGTTGCTTTTTGTATTTTTGAAAAATATATGGTATTGTTTTGTCCTTTAATATACTGATATTATAGAGCAAAGGTTTAGTATTTATACAGTATAGTTAATCTGTTGATTGTGTTTCCTCAGTGGTAAGATAACTATCCAAAATTATTTTAAAATAACTGTATTATACATATCACTGTATTTATAAGCAACTATTTTTGTTTTGTGAATGTTCAGTTACATCTACTTACAACAATTCTGTTACTTCAGGTGGAAGCAGTAAGCACGTCAGTGCAAGATACCAGTGTTTTAGTACAACGGAGCACACTGGACCTTATCCTTTTTTGTTTTCCTTTCCATATGAGCCAGGTAGGCTATTAATATAAGAGGTACTAATTAGCAGACTCCTAAGTGTACTCAACTGCTTAATTATTAGCAGTACTTAGAAATATTTATTAGTGGTTTATTCCATGAATGTATAGGATTGTGTAAGAGTTGCTCAGATAGGTTCGGTTATTCTCATGTCGTGATCTTGGCTCTTGTTCTTTCTAACTTTATGCATTACCTTTTAACTTTTGTGTCCACAAACCCAATGTAGTGTTATGCCTAATCAGGAGCTTTTAATTTGCCCTGATTTGATCTGCAAACAAGTTACCTGTTCATGTTCTGTTTCCAGTTCTAAGTGTTGAAAAGCAGTTGAAGTTGATCCTCTTAGAATAAGTGCTTCAGAGCATGAGAGAATTAAAGATAATTTGTTTATTGATGTAAAGTCTCTTTTTAATTTTTTTCAATTATTATTATTTTTTTATATATGTACACGAAGTTGATTCATTCTTTCTCAGAAGTTATGGCATTGTTTTTCACTTTGCTGTAAAAAGAACTGTATTCTGGCTTTGTGGAAGTGTTGTTCACGTTTATTAGTTGCTACATGAGTATGTTGAGTGTCTCTGTTCAGGTACTAGGATGCTTATTTCTGATTTTAATAGGAAGACATACAAACCCTCAAAACAATAATGGACAGAGGAAAGAATTTTAAATAGCCTTTTAGTTTTTTTTAACTAGATGTTAGTGTAATTTGCTTCATAGGATTGTTTTGCAAGGTAGTTTCATTAATTAGAAAAAAATGAGTTGTTAATGAAATCAAGCATTTTTGCCATTCATCAAGGGCGCATATTATTACTAAGAGTCTACTCAATTAATAACTGTATTTGGGAGCATGAAATTAACTGTTTTTGTGTATGCTAAGCTGATAGATTAGAAAAAGTGTTACTTTTCATAATTAAATTGAGTCATGTTTCTAACTTCTTCAGGCAACACGTCCCGACATGATCAGAATTTTGTCAGCAGCCCTTCATGTTGTATTGCGCAGGGATATGTCACTCAACCGAAGGCTTTATGCATGGCTTCTGGGTAGGTTTGTTTTATTAGGTAATTTGTTTTAGTTTTGACTGGAAGTTGAAAAAAAGTCATGTGTCCATTGGCTGCATTTTGTGTTATGGAGAAAAAGGTTATTGGAAAAGGGAACTATCTTTTGTGTTGTTAGGAAGAAAAGCACTGTCCTTCTCTGTTGGCATAACCAATGAAGAACGTCATTCTGGAACTACTTCCTGTTACATAAATTATTTGTGCATTTTCCTGTAGCAGTGGTTAAGGGCCGCATTCAGGAAGAAAGCCCAGTGTAATAGGCCTGCATAAATGGACATTGAAAGGCAAGTTTTGTCTCCCTAAAATCTTACAACGGAAGAAGAGATAACAGGCATTGCAGCATCGGACAGTTGGAGTGTAGTAGGAAAGAAGGGATGAAAGTAAAACAATTTCAAAATGTGTTGCTACTGTATTGATGGAGGATTGAATATGCAAACCTTAACTTTAAGCTTCGTTAAATATTTGTGTGGTTGAATTAACAAATCACCAGTTGCTTTAATTGGCCTTCATGGTGCTAATGCAGAACTTCAGTGCCTTTTTGGGAGTGAAAATGGACTGCTGACATGACAGACACTTTCACTTCGATCAAATGGTAGACTACTAATGTAATGCATGTTTGTTCTTTTATATGAAAGCAGTGGATAGTCACAAAAGAGTGATAGAGAAGGAGTGGTATTTAGAAGACTTTAGTAAGTACTTTGGGAATATTTAGAAAATGAGAAAACTTAAAAATATATATATTACTTTTATTTGGTCTTGTTGTTTTGAGCAAGTGAAATCAGTGGTTGCATACAGCTGGCCTGTTATTCTTAATGATCACTGTCAGAGCACTTCAATATGGAAGTCAGCACCTCTGACCTGTAAGTTCTTGAAAGTGTCATAGAGTCTGGAGACTGAGTAGAGGGAAACTGGAAGGAAGACTG
This sequence comes from Alectoris magna, assembly GCA_030625065.1. Classification (NCBI taxonomy): domain Eukaryota; kingdom Metazoa; phylum Chordata; class Aves; order Galliformes; family Phasianidae; genus Alectoris; species Alectoris magna. The sequence continues at coordinate 79,597,782 of CM060562.1, read as the reverse complement.
TTTCATGTTCTGCTTTTACCTTTTTGGTTTAGCTTTCCAACTCACCAGCCAACACATACGAGCTTCTCAAGCTACCCAGAGCCCTTCCCAGTGACTGCGTATTTCCCAGCTGTAGATATGACATGAAAGTTAGGTAGTTTCTGGGTGATTACGAGAACTAAATACTCAGAGAACATGAAAGAGAGAACTGAAGGTAGTAAGGAAGGGATGGGGTCAGCAAAATTTTGTGTAAGGGAATTAGTTTTATTGCAGAAGAAGTTACAGGGATTTAATGGATTAATGTGAAAAAAAATCTGTATTTCTTTAGTTTTGATGTTTATAGAACTAAATAGATTGTTTATTTTATAATACTGTAACTTCAATTCACTTAACTTATTGCCAGATGGGAATAATCCATGATATGACTAGGTATACTAACTTCAGCTAAAATCTTTTCATGCTTTAATAACCTCTGAAGTCTGGCACTTGCAAATTGCTTGTCTTTCAAAGAATGACAGTGAAATGCACAATCATGCATTCAGCTACCTACTTTATCCAATTTAGAGATCAATAATTCCCAAATCGAGTACTGTACTAACATTTCAGCTAAGTTTGGGTGATTAGATGCACTGTCTACTGTCATTGAAGAAGATAATTCATGCTTTTTTAAAATCACCATGTTTTTTTTCAGTTGTGTAAGTTTCTACAGCAATCTCCACAGAAAGATACTGAAACCTCAGAAAATGGTTTCATGATGAATTCTTCTGGTCCTGTTTTATGAATTGCTGGTGCCTCCATTTTGAATATGTTTGAAGAGAGTAATTGACAATATGGCTTTGCTTATTTGTTTTTTTGATGTTGTGCTACTTTTCATGTATTTGTAAGGGAGTCAGCTGTATTTGAGGACTCTCTTATATTCTTCATGAGATTAATTCTGGTTTTGGCTGTTCCTTCTTATTGTTTTACAGATAGAGATAGTCTTTTTTATAAGTCTCTAGGCATAAATATGATACTCAGTCTCTTTGAGCCCAGGCTTGCTTAACCATTGATAGCACCGGTTGTTTTAAGATGCTGCTAAATTGAATTAATCTTCTTAGACTTTCCTTCCTTGTTTTTTTTTTCTTTTGTCAATTCTGAACAAAAACCGAGGGATGGAGCAATATGCTGACCAACTTTTTTCTCTCCCTAGGCCTTTCTGGAAAATAAATAAATAAAAAAAAATAAAATTGGTAAAAGAAAAGTTAGAAATCTTTCAAAGCAAAAGTTTATCTTCTTTTAAGTTTATAATAGTTGATTTTTTTTTTTTTTAATATGAATGATTAACAGATGACTGATATTCTCTCTGTATAGGTATTTTAGTCATATCAGAGTGTTTTTAGTGATTATCTGTTTATATTTAGAATACCAAATTTTGTATTCTCTTATTATTAATATTGACATATTCTTATGAGACATAGTCCTAGACTGTCTTCTTAGAACTATGCAGGCTTTGAACACTTACTTATTTTGTGTGATAAGTAATTTGATTGGTGTTTCTGCATGAAGGTAAAATCTGTAATTTGTGTGCAAACTGTTTGTATGGAAGTATCACTTAGTTCCTATATTAAACTCTTTTAAATCATTTCTCTCTTGCCAACATTACTTGGACATCATCTTGGTAAGTTATCAGTGCTAGTGTGTTGATTGGTAGTTTAAAGAAATTGACAAAATATTCTAGTAAGAGACAAGTCTTTATTTGCTTTGTCTTCTGTTTGCTTGAAGGTTTTGATAACAATGGTGCCCTTATAGGACCCAGAAGTACAAGGCACAGCAATCCCGAGGAGCATGCTACTTATTATTTTAACACTTTCTCTAAGGAAATGTTAGTCCAGGTAGGCATACAATATTTTATTATGGCACATATGAGTAGATACTGATCAAAGTTACTATCTTTGTCTTTTGACTTGACGTTTCAATTTCTGTCTTATTGTGGTATTTTGTCCTCCTCTTCTGAAATCATCTCAGTGAAAAATATAGTAAATATGAGATAATGTTATTCTTTAAAATAACAGTATGATCAGGACAAATATTAGATTCTTGCCTGTCCTATTCTTCCATGAATGCAGCATACGTATTTGATTATAAGCCCATCATATTGAAGCTTATTCTATGACAAGACAGAACTGGGGAATTATTTTTACTAACATTGATTCAGAAAATTCCTCTGCTTTGGGAATCATAAAATTTTGATTAGATAAAGTTACTCAGAAGGCCTGGGCATAAAGGATCTTCTTCCCCTCTAGACAAGGAGTAGGTCTTTTTGGCTGTCCATTGATAGTTAGGAATAGCTGAGCAAGTTGACTGTTAGGCTATTTGACCGTTAAAGCCTTAAGAAATGTGCTGAGTTTACCTAATCTCAAGGACTGGTGTTCCTTCTCTCACAATAATTGGAGGATACAGATGACTTTCAAGATGCTGTGTCTGATCTTGAAATCAGGTAGATGTTTTTTTATTAAGGCAAATTGATAAGATTGGCATTTTTCTTGTAGTAAGAACTGCAGTACTATGTATAGGACCTATAGTGAAGATTTCAATATGATTTGCTGATAAAAGCATATTTAACTCTCAACTACTTAAAGGTGAGATCCAGTGGAGAGTTAGTACTTCCAGTTTAGAATGAAGTCAATGAGATCTGCTGTTTTACTGATGAGAAAGTGGCCTGAATTCTAATGAAGCAAGGATGTTATTGGTACTCTCTCATCCTTCTTTTGTCATCCTTCTGCCTCCCATGGCAGATAATTCAGAAATTATTCACAATTTTCTTTCTATACAAAATCTGGTAGGCTTTTAGCGTCCTTTAGGCACTTGTTAGAAAGTTTTGATTGTCCCTTTAAATTTATCTGTGTGTCTTAGTGTCATAAAAGCTTTTCTGTCTGAGAAGAGTAAAAGCAGTGTAGAGTTGATGTAGATCTTTAAGCAGGCCCCACTGCTGCACTAGAGTGGGAAGTGGCAATTTTTGACAATGAAGATCATTGTCTCTTTTTTTTTTTTTTTTTTTTTTTTTTGCTTTAAAATCTTTTCATGGCATCCAAAGCAATTGTTTGGTCTACATAATATGAATTACATATGCCTTGTAAAAACCATTTGCTGTCTTTCAGAAGACTTCAAAAATATTATTCTTTTCTGCTGCTTTCTATATCAGTCTTCATATTCTTTTATTCCTCCTATCTTATTCACTGAGATAATGTAATGAGAATTCTGACCTTCCAAAGGCACATTGTGGTACGGAAGACTTCTCTTTCATAATACTGGCTGATATCACCTGATTTATAATGTATATAAAAGCTGAATCTGTTTTCCTGCCTCATTTCTTCTCTCCCTTCTTTCTCTTCTTCAGAAGCTGTTAAAAAATAACTAACTAACTAAATAAATTTCAACTCAGACTAATATCAGCAGCGGAGAAAACTGAACTGAATCTGTAGCAGTTTAGTTGGACTATTTTTAATTCTACAGCTTGTACCCAAAGCTGCTTCAATGTAGAAACTCAGTTTTTCTGTTTGTTTTGAAGTTGTCATTGCTGTCTCTTCAACTTAGTCAAGAAGGGGATGTACAACATAGATGTGTGTGCTAGATAAACAGATTTATTTTTTTTATTTGTTCCTTAAATTCTACATCTGACTGCCTTACATTCTCAACCAGTTTCTTCATTACTTTTCTTGTTGTCTTTTATTTTCAAGAAACTGTGAGATGTTACCTATTTAGATTATGTTACTGGGCGTTCTCTATTTTCTTTTGACTTTTAGTGTATACTTGTTAATATTTCTGTAGGTGAGAATTTTATCTCATAGGCAAAGCTGGGAGAATATTAAAGCTTGGAGACAATGAGCTGCAGTGAGATAATGGTTTACAGTACTGAGAATTTTCCATTTATATGCAGCCCTGCTGATTTCTTCAAAAGCTGTTTTCTATTTGGTTTTTCTTTTTTTCTGTTATGCTATTCTTCTTCGTAGGCCATGACTGGAATATTACAAGTTAATGGAAATGGAGAAGAAAGCACGTTAATGCAAGACTTAAAGCCTTTTCGAATTCTTATCAGTTTGCTGGATAAGCCTGAACTGGGTAATTTTCATTTTACTACTTCTCATCTTTATTTTGTTTTACATGACTTTGCATAACTGTTTTTTTTTTTCTTCTGTTGGTCAAATTAAAATAAAGCTATATTCCTAATGATAGTGTTAGTATCAGCTGGTTAGCTGGATTTTTAGATCTTCCCAGCTAATAATTTAATGTGGCTATTAGGTTTATCTTCATTCAAATGCATTTTCTTCTACATTCACCACAGGGAACAGGAAGCTAATGTCAGAAGCAGAAATAAATGCATGTAGAAAGAAACGCAAATAGGATCTTTCTCATTTCTTTATTCAAATAGTGATTTTACTGTTTTAAATCTCAGGTGTTGCTGTTGGGAATAATGTGCTCATTCTGCTAACGTACACATAGAGATCAGAGATATTAGCAACAAAACAATTTCAAAATTATTATCTGTAAGGAAGCAAGTATTACTTGATTTTTATTTTTATTTTTTTTCCCAATGTTTTAAGTGCTAAGGTGCAATTTTCAGCAGGTAGGTGCAAAGGACTGAGAGTGAAAGTAGATGAGATGAAAGAACTGACAACAATTAAAGTTAAATGAGGCTAAACAACATGACCAGAAAGCAAATATTTCAAGCAGGATCACTTTTTGAACTGATCGACTAATCTCAAAGTTGTTTGTTTGTTAATTATTTTTATTCCTGTAAAATTCAGAATTTAGCTCAGATTTAAAGGTGACAGTGTTTAAAAAAGAAAAAACAACCGTTTTTCTATCTGGAAATAAACAAAATGTGCCTTGATTTAAAAGGAAGTTGTTCAAAATATTTTATCTTGCAGTATTTGCTTTTAAATGTTAGAGTATATTTTTTTATATATTAACGGTTTGAGCTAGCTTCTGAGCAGGTATTCCAAAGCAGTTGTTTAAGAGCTACCTCTGATTAGGAATCTATGAAGTCACATTTACATGAAGCTAATATGAAGCTAATAATACCTCAGAGTCTGCTTGAACATGAGCTATGCTAATGTGTTTTGCTTTTGAACTAGATGTGTTTGTACTTGAGCAATCATTGTATACATATGGGGAAAAAAAATTCTCTTGTGATTTGTAATTCTGGTTGTTGTAATTGCCTGTTTATTTCTAGCAAGCAAAAAAAAAAAACAAAAAAAAAACTTTCTGAAATTTACATAGTTTATGAAATTGAACGAAAAGGATTTTATGGCTTCAGTAACCACAGGTACCTAATGATTTGTTAAGTTTCACATGTGGATTGCTGTGGTGTTATAACTTACAAGACTGTCATTGCTGGTGTTTCTCTTCAGGCCCTGCCATCCTAGAGGATGTGTTGATTGAAGTATTTCGAACATTATATACACAGTGCAAAACAGAGTTGGAGCTTCAGGCAGAGCCTTCTTTCAACAAAGATCACACACAGCTGAGCAGGTGGATGATACGTGGAATGTATTTTGTATTGAGAGGAAGAAAAAAAAAAAGCCTTTTTGTGTCTGAAAGCATGCTGTATCTAGGCCATGACTGCAAAGCCTGTGAGACTGTGACCTTGTTTTCTTCCTGATATGGGTTCCATTGATAGCAATTGGAACTTCTGTGTTCTGTGCTAAGGTCTGCAGGGATGTCTTTTTCCTTTTTTTTCCTTCCCCCCCCCCCCCCCCCCCCCCCCCAGTATTTAGAATGAAGTTTACTCTTTTCATTCTAAATATTGGAGAGAAAAAAAAAGAGTAAATTTCATTCTAAATATTGGGGGGAAAAAAAATTTACTCTTTTGTCACGGAAATAAGAAAAAAAAAAAAGCTTGCTTGATACAACTGGAATTCAGTATTTTGCTGGGCTTTATCGTAGAATAAAATTGAAGATAGACAGAAGCATGAGAAGTATTTTAACATTTCAGATGAGTGTCTTAAAATGCAGAAGAGGGAAGCTCCAAGTGGGGAAGGGACGACTATGGGAGTGATAATGAGAAAACAGACAGGAAGTCTGGCAACCGTGAACCGTGCAGAGTCATGGGTGTACAGAGCCTACTGGTGTACTGAACCCTAAGGCAGGGTTGGTACTGGGGGAGATGGTGATTCATAAGTATCAGTTGTTGGTGGATAAACTTGATGTGTGGTTAAGTAACTCAGAAATTAAGCATAAAAATATAAAATGTTCCTTTTATTTTCTTTTAGCAAACTGAGGGAAAACAAGAAAACAGCAGAATTGATCAAAACTGCCAATCTTCTGTTTAATTCCTTTGAGCCTTATTATATGTGGGATTACATTGCTCGTTGGTTTGAAGAGTGTTGTAGGTAGGACATAATACTTTCTCTCTGTGTATGCAAAATTGAAGTTATCTTTTGTTTTATAGTTTGTTTTTGTTTTCTTCATAGAATTTAGCCTAATGTAAATGTGATCGTCTAGGCTATAAGTCTAACCTGATTATCTTCTATGACAAGATGACCCACTTAATAGATGAGGGAGAGGCTGTGAATGTTGTTTATCTGAATTTTAGTTCAGTGTTTGACACAGTTTTTCACAATATTCTGGAGAACCTTACTGTTCATTGCTTGGAAAAGTGTACGGTTTGGTAAAGAGCTGCCTCACTGATCAGGCCCAAAGAGTCCCAGTGAATGAAGTTAGATTCAGTTGCAGCTGACCTGTGGCATTCCCCAGGGTTCAGTGCTGGGGACAGTTTTGTTTAACATTTTTATCAGATCTGGATGCGGGGATGGGCTATTGATCTTGAGGGTAGGAATTCACTGCAGAGGAATCTGGATAGGATGGATCAATGAGCTGAGTCCAGTCACAGAACATTCACCAGGGCTCAGTGCTAGGCTGGGTCAGAGCCACCATATGCAATGCTATGGGCTCAGGGAAGAGCGGATAGAAAGATGCCTGACGGAAAAGGACATAGGTTTGCTGATTGACAGTTGATGAATGTGAGCCAGCAGTGTGCCCATGTGGCCAAGAGGGCCAATGGCATATTCTGTTGGTGGCCATGTTTGCGGCATAAAATGTTGCTGTAAGTGATGGCATACAAATACAATTTTTCATTAGCTTGTGTTTCATTATTTTATGAATAAAGACCCTTTTACAGTGAAGGGATGGTGGCATGCTTCCAGTAGAAACCACAGTGGGGTCAAGTGAGGTACTTAAAAACAAACAAGGAGTCTCCTTTTTCTGTTAAGGATTGTCTTTCCTGTGCACAGCTTTGTGTTAACTTACAGTAATGTGCTTAATCTAAGAGGAGAAAGAATGACATTTAAACTGAATTTTGCAGGAGGACATTACATGCCAGACTTCAAACCGGGCCTGCAGGTGGTAATGAACAATCTGAGTTACCCCTGACAAATTTCTGCTTGTTAGTGGATTTTTTGTTGGATATAGTTTCTTTGGTAAGAACTGCTTTATTTGTTGCTAGTACTGGAATACTGTATGTTTAAAGTCTATCGAAATAGCAAATCTGCTTTGTTAAATTTATTTAATTGTTGGGCATCCTTAAATTAATTTATGATGTTTATACCTGAAACTTTTTTTGTTGTTTGTCCTTTGTTTCTTTTCTTAAAATGGCACCATATTAATTACAAGCATAGTCTTCTGTAATTTTGTCAGTTTAGATACACAACTTTCTTTTAAGACTTCTTTAAATGTCATGATAATGTATCATCTGTTGGCATAGCTTAATGTACCAATGACTGTTGAAACTGTTTTGTTTTCTATACTGTCTTTCTTCACTTCTTTGCTTTCTCATTTCAAAGCCTACTAGAAACATGAGAGTGCTGTGTCAGGTATGGCAATCAGCCTGTTTTCCATTTATTTATACTTACTACACTTTTGTTTATCTTTTTTGTTGTTGTTCTTAAATTTGTATGTTAAGGTTATTAAAATAATAGTATTATTCTTTAGTCTTATTAAAATACATTGTAACGTGTACGTAGTGAGCATGATGTACAATTCTGAGGGGAAGAAGTGTATTTGTTGGTTGCTCACTTGTACAGTTAATTTTCTAAATTTTTGTAAGTATGTAGTTCTTCTCAGATGTTAAGATTTTCATTTTTCTTTCTTTTTTTTTTTTTATTTTCAATGCATTTAGAACATAGTTAATCAGATGGCAAGTAACATTGTTATAACAAATAATTTTAAGGTGGAGTTTGTGTTACAACTAACCTGAGATGTACTATTTCTTTTTCAGGAGACTTACATTGAAATACAGACAGAGCACTTGCCTCAGCTGTTGCTCAGAATGATTTCTGCTTTGACGAGCCATCTTCACACGTTGCACTTGTCTGAGCTTACTGATTCTCTCAGACTCTGCTCAAAGATCCTTAGTAAGGTTCAACCTCCTCTGCTCTCTGCGGGTGTGGATGGTACACTACAGCTTCCTAGTGGACACAGCAGCTCCATCAAAGAATGGGAAAATAAAAAGGTAAGTGATTATTTTGGGGAAAAAAAAGCGGTGCTTTTTTGTTTGTCTCTTTTCCTTCAGTGACAAGTGGGTTTTCATTTTCAGTGTTGGACTACCTAGTTTTCATTAGATTTAGCTCAATATACAGGAATATATATAAACTTGGATCATCGAAAGAGATTACATCATTGTTGTAAAAAGCCTTAATTCTTAAGGGTTTTTAACTAGATTTAATATTGCATATATATAGTTCTATAATTTGGAAATGTTTCAGAGTAATTAACTAAAACAGCTGTTTCTAGTTATAATGGACTTCAGTAGTCTGATCTTGTAGAATAACTGGACTTGAAAGTTAACTCCACTTTGCTTATCTATCTGGCACAGGTTAATTCTCCTCTCACTCAAGTTATGTGCATGAGATTAATGCTTATCAGTCATTTTACTGTCGAGTTCTTAGAATAATTAAATAAATAAATATTTAATAAAGAAATAGAAGATACAAACCAACCAGCAATTATTTCTCTTCCAACATTTTTGTTCAACATGTTCCGTGCAACCAGAGCACTTTAAGGTATGTTAGGTGACATGCCCTGAAATCCTTCCTCTCTGACAGATCCATCTGAAGAAAGTAGAGGAACATCAGACAGTGACTGAGATTGCAAGTGATGGGTGGAGGTCGCCACTCAAAGCGGGAATGATTTCAAAGTTAGATTCTACTTTAAAGCTAGGATGGGTTGCTTGGCATCATATCTAGCTTGGTTTGGAGTATCTCCAAAAATGAAGATCCCATGACTCCTCTGTACAGTTTGTTTGCACTGTTAGATTATTCTAATGTGGACTGGGATTTCCATATGTTAGATTACTCCCTCCAGTACACAAACTTTAGCACAGTATTCTAGATGTGGCCTTAAAACTGCTGTATGGAAGGGAATAATCTCTTCCCTTGACATGCTGGCTACACTTCCGCTAATACAGTCCAGTGTGTGGTCGTGACCAAAAGGATCTTCTGCTGACTCACGTTCAGCTTGTCCGTTAGGAATCCTTTATCCATCTTTATTCAGGATCCTGTCCTTATCCTTCCTAGCCAACTTAGTGGCCTTTCTAGCCAGCTTGCGGTGATTTTTTTTTTTCTTAATTTCTTTTTTAATAAAAGTCTGTTTTGATTAGGTTGCCCCTTGAACATTCGCAGGCTTTTTTCTTTCAATTACAACCATCTGATGTGCGATTGTGGCTTTTACTGAAAGAGATTTCCATACTTCTTTCCTCTTATACACTATAATTCAAAAGATAGTGTCACCTATTAAGTCTTTCCAAGCATTTTAGTATGTATTAACATCTCAAACAAACTTTCTTGATGATTCTTAATCTCTGGTAAAGCAAGGTGTAATACATTACGTATTATTATGTCTATGTTGTTTTTACTTGTTTGGATTTTTAGGTTATGCCCAAAGTCTGTATTTAAGACTTGCGCTTGATAAGGTATCAGACAGCAAGACAGGGCTTCTGGGCCTGTTAGATCTCAACCTACGTATGTTGTCTCTGGTAAAAGAGCTCAGTGAGAATCCTGTAGGCATGTTCTTTAGATGCATTTAGTCCTTTTAATGAATTCATTTGTTTGAACTATCTCTATTCACCTCGTGCTCACCAGCAAATGGTGACTGTGCTAACAGTTCCCAACAAGGCTACAGGAGGCTAGAGCAGCGCAGAAAGCCATTGTGGGATCTTTTTGAGTTAATTCATTAGTTATGCACATGTACTGAACTGATACAGAATTGAGAAAAGTGATGCCTCGTGAAGCACTGTTGCATCTGGAGCAGCCTTCTTGTTTCTTGGAGATTGTTAACCATTTCCAATTAGAAAGAAAAAAATAGTTCTTAAATGAAAGGGTGTTTTGTTTTGTTTTTTTCTTCAGTAATTATCACCTTTTGTTTGAGAGAGATCACCAGATTCATGACCTCAGTATAAGTACAGAAAAGGAAGGAAGCTAAACTTAAACTGTGCATGCATTTAAGAATTAAGATTCCATCCAAATTTAGTATACAATTTTTAATGTGAAGTGAATGTACTGGTAAACTGTGGAAGTGTGAAGAATGTTTTTTAGATTATGAAAGCTGTTATTCTTCATTTACAGATGCATAGCTCATTTCTTTATTTAATTTTGACAATATGTTATTGTGATGTTGCATGATATTGATTGATTTTTGCCTTCCCAGTGATAAGAAGTTTAGAAGTTGTTGTTCTTATATGGCTAGTATACATGTAAACTACTTTTAGATTTCAGTGATGAAATGTCTAATTATTTGCTTGTACAGTGGGATCTTCAAAAGCATTATCAAAGAGGGGTATACATTTCTACTCTTAAGTCTTCCCATTCTTCTTTCCTGATATCCTTTTTCACCTCCTTTGCGCAGTCATTCTTTACTCTGATCAGAAAGCTGCTGTAGTCTTAAGATATTTCTCCTTTTTATAGATGAACGTGCTAAAATCTAAAGTATTAGAAGAGTCTTACCAGCTCAAATGACCACAGTCAGCATCATTCGATCTTCTGCTTCCTGCTAGAATTGAGGGTGTTTCTTTTATGTATGAATATTTTGGTTTATGACACATTATAAGTAAATAATGCCTGTGCATGTGCATTTCAGAGTTATTTGAAAGTTTTCTTCATTCATAATCGCTTCTATTCTTAAAGTATTTTGCTTGATAAACAGTGCTTTTCAAATTGTTTTTTATCATTTGATCTGCTAGGCTTACTGAAAAAGCCCATAAAAGCTCTTAACACAATGTACGTTATTTTGCAGATGTGTTTATATGAATTGATTTAAAACTGGGGGATACATATGTGACAAATATTTTCTTACTAATAAATAACCCATTTTAAACAGTCATTCAACTTCTATCTTAATTAGGTGCCATCGGTTTCTTTTGAGAATCCTAATGATGTGTTTGAAGATGGTGAAAATCCTCCAAGCAGTCGATCATCAGAAAGTGGATTCACAGAGTTTGTACAATACCAAGCAGATACTACTGATGACATTGACAGAGCACTAAATGAAGGTCATGGTGTACCTGGCATTCCTATTATAGGTAGCACGTCCTCAGAGACTGAGACAGCATCAACTGTAGGATCTGAGGAAACTGTTGTACAGCCTCCTTCCATAGTAACACAGGGAACAGCAGCTCGAAGTGGGAAAACGATACAGAAGACTGCAATGCAGTGTTGTCTGGAGTATGTTCAACAGTTTCTAACCAGATTTATCAACCTGTATATCATTCAGAGCAATTCCTTGTCTCAGCCCTTAGGGACAGAGCTTCCAGTAGACCCTGCTAGAGAGCAAGGACAGACCACAAAATGGGATAGAGAACCACAAGGAGATGCTAAGGTGAAAAAAATGAACAAGAAAAATTCACCAAAAGAATACCTTCCTGCCTTTATTGCTGCTTGTCAGCTTTATCTTGAATGTTCAAGCTTTCCCGTTTACATTGCTGAGGGAAACCGCACTTCAGAATTACATCCTGGCAAGCCTGAAGTTGGTAAGCTGGACTCTGTTCTTCATTTCTAAAGTTCTTCCTTTCAAAACATTTTTAAAGTAATAGTGTTAGTTCTTTGTGTGTGCTACTGTTTACAATTCCCCTCAGAAATACAAGTTTCGTTCTTTATCAGGTTGTTTGGTTTTTGAAAGCTGAATTCTTTCTTCACAGATTTCCTCAGGAACAATGCTGGCACGGGATTTGAAACCAGTTAGAATTGGGATAACAAATATAAATTATACAAAATAAATTATACAAACTGAAGCCTGAGAGTAGGACCTAGACTTTCAAGTGTTCCTTTTTACTGAGTGAATCCAGGAATGTTTTATAATAGTCTTATATAACATGACCCTGAAATATGTAATTAATGGTTTGGTGGGTTTTGTTTTGTTTTGTTTTTCAAATACTGCTAGCCTGCAATTGAGTGTTGTGGCAGATGACTGAGAAAACCTTGAAATATCAGCTACCTGCTTATTACATTTCTGTACACTTCTTGTCATCATTGTCTTGTGAATTCCAAAGGAGAAAGCCTGTAAAACTTGAGTAATAACTTGTGTCTTGTGAACATGAAGGCAGTGCTTCTAGGGATCCCATTCACACTGCTAAGTATCTTAAATTTGTTTTGCTCGTTTGCCATCTGAGCTTTTTCATTTGTAGTGTTGCATTGGGAGTCTGTAATACAGTTCAACTTTAAGGAGTACACATGAATTGCAGGTGGTTGAGGTTAACTGAAAGGGTTTGGTTTTGCTTCAGATGTGAACAGAAATTGTGCAGAATGGCAGACAGGAGTAGCAGTGGAAATGGGACTGTAAAGGTTTCCAGGGAGCCCTGCTTCCTATAGCTACTGCTGGCAGAATGGAAAACAGGAGAAGGTAGTTCCTGTAATTCACACCAGCCTTTCCTTTATCTATTGCTATGTTTCTTTACTGCAGAGGAAGCTGTTATTATTGAAGGGTTCCTAAGTTTGGAAAATGCTTTTGAGTTATACTGATGGTATTGCCTTTAATCAATAGTGAGAGTTATCAGTCTGTTTATGTGAAGGAGCCACATTAATCTTGTATTGAGAGAATATAACTGTACTTAAAATTTGCTGCATTCTGATTTTCTCAAATAAGTTTGCTATTACTAATTGATTCAATTCCATTTTTAACATCTTCAATCTCCAAACAATGTTTGTATCTGTAAATGGTAGAATGTTATGTGGGATTGTTAGGTATATTTTTGCTCTAAATTATTTGGCAGAATTATTATACAAATTAGAAATCACCTTAATTCTAAGTAGATAGTGTATTTGTGCCTTGTAGATAACATGTCTTCATGTGTGTGTAATTGTAGACTGTTTATCTATTTTAAGAAGTCTTTCTGGCGTTTAAGAAAAATTAGTTTGGTATCCCTAAGGTAAAAGGGGGCATTATTCACTTGAGTTTACTGTGAACTGTGTATAAAGAAGCTGACTTCAGAGAAAAACTCTTAGATTATTAGGATAGTGTGTGGTATTAAATGTGGGAGCAGTTAGAAGGAGAAAGCAACAGCCAATGTAGAAAGCAACGTCTGATCTAGTAGGATCAATTTTCTGACACTGAAAGCATCAGTTTTTGCAGATGCTTTTACATAAGTTATACACGTTTCCAGTAAATCCTTTCCATTTATTTTTTTTTTTGTCAGAAAAGGCTTGATGTGGATATGTTTTTGTGTATTTGTAATCAGTAGGTATGAACCAACTCGTGTTTTTGTGTGAATTATTACAGACTATAAGCTGCAGTATTGAAACATGATTTTGCAATTGAGAATGCCCTGAAGATGGGCAGTGAATAAAGAGAGGTGCGATCTACTAAAAGTACAGTTTTGCTTAAAGTATGAAATTGTGTGGATGCAATTCTACACAATGTATTTTTCTCTTCCTTCTTCAAATTTTGTGGGTTTTAGTTACTTGAAGTTAGTTATTTTTAGTTATTTGAAGTGTTCCAATATTACATTCTTAATCAGCTAATTTTTCAGGTAGATACATCAAGAAGTATCTCTCCTCTGTGCACTTTACTAAACACATTCAGTGACAAGGTTGAAAAATGAAAGTTAAAGTACGAATGTGCTGATGGCTATGAAATATAGAAGGAAAAATTCATAACAAAATTGTAGTTAAATGAAAATATGTATCTGATTGTTATTTCAGACTGTGAACAGGTGCAGCCCCCACTGTGGCTTCAGACTTTAATGAATGCTTGCAAGCAAGCAAGCGATTTCAGCATTCAAGGTGTAACTATCTCCCTTGTGATGGACTTGGTTGGATTGACTCAATCTGTTGCACTTGTCACTGGAGAAAATTTGAACAATGTGGAAACAGCTCAGCCTCTTAGTCCTAACCAGGGAAGAGTAGCTGTGGTCATCAGACCTCCTCTTACACAAGGCAATCTGAGATACATGGCTGAAAAGACAGATTTCTTTAAGGTACAGCACAGCACTGATGCTTTCTTTATACTTTTTTCTTGACTGATGAGGACTGATAGTTGTTGCCATTTAGTCATTCTTGATTTGATAAACAAGATTTCCTTGCTGAGTGTTCTGATAACAGTTGTAATCCCTGTTGACTTCTAAATGAATATATGTAGTAATTTTTCCCACTGTGATTGTTTTACTGGCTACTTGGGTGAAAACACTTGTTTGAGTCTGTATTTTGAAAATGTAAATGAGAGCTGATTGAACATAATCATTAAGAAGCAAAGATATGAAGTGGAGATAGATATACATGATTTAAGACTCTGGTAAACCACGCTTTACATATTTGATTACCTTTTGAAAATTATAAATGTAAGTCAGGAGCAGGGTATGTTATGTAGTTAATTATATTCAAGTGGAAATTTATTTCTGGAGATTCCTGTGAGTTCTGACTCATGACAGGATTTCTTTGTGTGGCTAGCTACTGCACTGTTTCAAGTCGCTACATATATTCATACAATTAGAACAGTTTTATAGATTGCCTGTTTGTCATACGCAATCATCAGATATACTTCCCATAACTGCAATGAGCTCAGCACAGTTCAGAACAAAATAAGTCATGATACTCATTCACTTGTCTCTCTTACAATTTCTGTTTTCATGTCCAAAGCATATAGCTTTAACTCTTTGGGACCAGCTGGGTGATGGAACTCCTCAGCATCATCAGAAGAGTGTGGAGCTCTTCTACCAGCTGCACAACCTCGTTCCATCTTCTAGCATTTGTGAAGATGTTATTAGTCAGCAGCTGACTCATAGAGACAAGGTAAGTTGTTTGTGTGTCTACTGAAAGATGACTTAACGTATGTTTAATATTAGTGAAATATATTTCGAAAAAGGACTTGGTACCTCAGTGGAGGATGTTAATAAACTTCAGTATATAAAAAATGTTGCATTGTGTTGTTAAGTTTGTTTCAAACGTTAAAAATATTCTTATCTTACATACAGAATATTGGATTCTTCCACCCTGACACCGTGACCTTCTTTCCTGCTTTCCTATATTCTCACTTGAAGAAATATTAATGTGTCTGAGCCCTGTTTTCATGATGTCTTGGTGTTTCAGAAATGTGTAAAAAGTGTTCTTAATGGTAGTTCTCCTGACAACTCCTCTTTCCCCGAACAGCTTCTTTACTTTTAAGCTCCTTTCATTTTGCTGTATCCTTACCACCTTTTTTTTCTGACCTTTGGTGCGCTCTTTCCTATTTCACCTGACTCTTGCATCTTGTTCTAATAATTTGTCTGAAGTAGTGTCTGTGCTCTCCTCCTTCTTTACCTCCACAATATGTGGAGAAAGAGAGAGGGAAAAAGTAAAGGTTTTTTTGTAACTGCTTTGCCTCTGACTTTGATTTCTTTTCTCTTAAGACAGCACTATGTGGATCCCTGTCTCTGGGTCAAAGTGCCCTCCTTAACTGCCTTTCTGTTAGTCACTGTCTTCAATGTAAAGCATGAGATTTGCTTTCAGTTTTTACCCTTTCAGTGAGAAACTTAGTGAGTCTGCTGCATCTGATGGTATTATTTTGTTTCTGCCTTGTATCACTTCTGTCATATGTCCTTTCTCTTTTTTGGCAGCAAGAAGTTTCTTTTCTTGTCTTTCTGGCCATTTATGCATTATCCAATTATGGTTCTTTCTGTAAGAATAAATGTAAATATCAGAGAAAAGAGTGGCTTGTAAGTGTAATTTGCATACAGATCCCAAGAGCTGTGCTGTGCTGTATGTTTGAGCTTCGTCTTCTGACATTTCATTTAATTATTTGCATTCCTTTGAGATTCTTTTCCCCTTTAGGAAGCAAGGAGGTTACAGTAACTAGGTATCCTCATTGAAGAGTCTTCTTTACACTTATGTGGCCCTTCTCTTTTGTAGTTACATCATTGAAGGAGTTGAATGCTGAATGTTCACATTTGCCTGTTCTTACAGGCTGACTGCTAAACTGCTGTAACAGTAATTACTAGGGTTTGTTTGTTTGTTTTGCATCTGTCCATGGGAAGTATGGTGCTTGCCTAATCCTCTCTAAGTGACATGGCACCTGAGATCTGACTTGTCTTTGTGCCTTTCTTCAGTATGCTGCTAAAGCTTCTCTTTCCTTGAAGGTTTTTATTTTCCATCACTGCCTCCTGTAAACAGCTGTGGAGTACAATTTGAACAGAACCTCTTAGTGAAAAGAGATTATTTCTGGAGATTCCTGTGAGTTCTGACTCATGACAGGATTTCTTTGTGTGGCTAGCTACTGCACTGTTTCAAGTAGCTACATATATAGCTTCATACACATAGCTACATACATAGTTTCTTTGCCTCTATGACAGATGTTTGGTTTCTGGTTATTGTTTTGCAACTTGTCCTATCTCCTGTTCTGCTGCCACAGGTTATCATGCTTCCTCCTGATCCAACTCAGTGGATTTCTCCCATCTTCTTTTGCTGTTCAGAGATTGCTTGACTCACTGCTGGCTGTTTTTTAGAAATTACCTTGGCTATCATAATGATAGCTTCTGTTTTGCTGTCATTTTAGCTAGTGCTTTAAACTCTTAAATAAATGACCTGTGTTCACAACCCCAGCAGAATGAATTATAGGTCACTCCTTGCTTATATGCACTGAAATTTTCAAGCTGTGTCATTTAGCGGAAGTTGCCTTTCTGCCTTTCTACCAGGATAACCAGGTCAAGAAAAGCAATTGTGAGTCAGTCTGTTAATCACTGAAGTTCACAGCTTGGCATTTTGATAAAACTGCTAATGAGTTATAGTTTAAATTATGTTACTGGTCTGTGAACATTGGGACATTCAGTCATTTTTGCTAAAAGTACAGTGAAGAGGCTAACTTACATCTTACCAGCATGGCTTGCAAGGGCTTGCGTGGAGTCCTTGTGGAAGTGGAATTTTCTCTTTATTCAGCAAATTTTAGCAAAAAGTTTTGTGCAGCTTTTTATTTATTTATTTATTTTTTCCTGAAATCACATTTTTTCTAAATTTTTCCCCCCCTAAGTCCTGTTTCACCCTTTTTTAAAATGTACGTCTGATGCAATGCATTGCATACATTTCATAGTTTTTATTTTTTGTAGCTTTTACTTAAAATTTGTGTTCAAGTGGCGGCAGACATTAGTTGTTGCAAAGCTTAAAGTGCATGTTATAGAATAGGTCTGGAAGTATGCCAGATTATCACTGTTATCACAGTTTATAATTTGGTCTCATTTTTGTAAGTTTTAAAAAGAAGGAAATGAAAATCTCAATCAGCATCTTGTCTCTCTTTTGGTAACTTAGTTTAAGCTCTGATTTTATTTGACTTTTTTTTTTCAGTATAACTATCCTGATTTTCATACTTTGCTTGTTCAGTTCTGCAAGTGGTTAGTAGCTTCCTTGTCTCTTTAATAAAGCTATTTTTAACAGATTTACCCGTATGTTCTTATCATGGTGTGGCGTTCGCTGTTGTGTTTATGGTTTTGCTCAACAACTTGTTCCTTGATCAGCTGCAGCGAAGCATAAAAATTGTTAGTTTAATACCATTTTCACCATTAAATATTCTCCAACTTATTAACAGTCATTGGAAGTCATCTGCTGCAGTAATCATGTTTTCTTTGTCAAAAACAAAACCAAGAGTTCCAGAGTGAAAATTGGCATCTTCTTGATAAACTCTATCATATGTAGCGAATTCTTATGTCTCCCTTGCCAACCTATTTTCATTCCCTTGTTTCCTTGGTTACTGTGTGTGATCTCATGATTCCAGACACTGCCAGCTGGTTAACTGTAAGTACTTCTTTCTGTCTGCCACTCTGCTTCTGTGTCCTTGAGTTTTCCTTTTTAAAAGCTTGTTTGTTCCTGCTCTCTCTTTATCTCCACTAGAGCTTTGGTATAGATAAACTAACTGAAAACAAAGGCGTGTAACTCATAAGAATAAGATGAGTATTGTTCAAGTTTAATGTATTAAGTATGGTTTGAAAATATTCTGAATACCTGGAAACGAAGACAGAAAAGATCAAGATGAAGAGAGGGGACGTTCTTTAATGTTGCTGAAGTTGTTCACAAAGATACATTCTCTATTATTGGTTTTACTATCAGAAGACAGAATTTGAATATATAAAGTTGTTAAAAATACCTACTTGATATATTTTAGACTGCTGTATATCCCTTCTCTCCAGTTGTTGTCAGGGGTTGCTATATTGTGATAGATCTGACTTATAATTTGATTCACAGAAAGTAAGAATGGAAGCTCATGCAAAGTTTGCAGTGCTATGGCATCTCACTCGTGACCTACATATTAACAAGTCATCTTCCTTTGGCCGTACCTTTGACAGGTTAGTGATGGCAAGTGTGATCCAGTTAAAAGCACTGAGGCAAAATTGCTTTAACTAAGTCATACTGGCAGCATATAATCTTTAGCATTTATGAAATACAAGGTAACTGAGAGCCAGAAAGGAAGCAAATAAAAAAGTTAAGCAAACTACTTTTCACAGTGATGAGTATGTAAGCTGTTAAGCTTTTCTGTTAGCTATAGAGTTGGACAGGGAATGGTCATGTAATGCATTGATTCCCAGCATGGTTCACTCTATATTAAATGTAATATCTAAGTTCTTACTATGATTTAGTTTTTTGGGGGTTTTTTTCGTTTAAAAAAAATAAAAAAATGGCAAGAGAAGTCTACACAAAAATGAATAATATGAAATCAGAAAGTAATAAGAAAACTAAAGAACAATTGCAACTTAGCACTAAGATACAAAAGTTATTTTGTTTAATCTTTGATTTGTGTAAAGTGTCACGTAAACAAACAGCATGGGATCTCCTTTTTGCATTCTACCTATGTCAGGCTCCCTTAAAAAGAACTGAATGATCTGGACTTTGAACTGGACTCATCTTCCTCAGATAACATAAATGTTGTGGGAAAATTCTTACTTGATTTTTTTTTTAGTGTATACTTAGCTGTAGGAAGCAGATGAAAAAGGGTTGTCTCTTTGCCTTGATTCTGTGACTCACTGCTGGAGTGGTTATGAATTCTGTACTTAGCTCTAAGAGCTTTTGAACTTGTATCACTAGAGGAGGATGTGGAACAGTTGGTAAAATTCAGAGTCCTATATATATAAGTACGTATTATTTTTCCCCAATTTAGGAAAGGGTACTAAAAGCTAAAACTATAAAAAGAAGAAAATAATAATGGTAGGAAGAACTGAGATGCCGAATATGCTTCTATCAGTTCTTGAAGAGAAGTTCCTTTAACAATTATTGTTATATTTTCTGTGCAACTGTGTGAATTAGCATTTTATCATTTTGTTCTATGGCAGCAACTAGAGGTAACCAAACCTTGCTGCACTCGGAGCTGAACAAATACTTTGACTATACCATTGTTACTACAAGAGCTGTGTTAACTGACTTTATTACTGGCTTTTGCTGGCAGTTTCTTAAATAGACTAGACTAAAATGCAAAACCTAGGATTGTGGAATTCGAGTTCCAAAGACAACAGTATTTTATAGGGAAAGTATACTGGAATATGTTCTAATGCATAGAGATTTGTCGTGTATCAGATTCAAACAAGATTATACTAGGTAGTACAGAATATGTGAGGTTCATTCTTCTTCCTGTTCTAGATCTCTGTTTATCATGCTGGACAGCCTTAACAGCTTGGATGGTTCTACTTGGTCAGTGGGACAGGCTTGGTTAAACCAAGTACTTCAAAGACATGATATTGCAAGGGTCCTTGAGCCTTTGCTCCTACTGCTTCTTCATCCAAAAACTCAACGAGTTTCTGTTCAGCGAGTACAGGCTGAGTGTTACTGGACTAAGTCTCCCTATAACCCTGAAGAAGAAAATGAAAAACACTTTATGCAGAAGTTTAGCTGTTCTGATGGTATGTAAGAAAGAAAACTCAACGAAGTTCCTTAGTTAATTTTTTCATTTGCTATTTACTTAAGATATTTAAAATACAGATTTTGTGTAGCATAATTAGCAAAATAAAGTGTGACTGCTGCTTACGTGTGTGTTTATGCATGTTTTTTAATTCAAATCTAGGTGTCCCAAGTACTATTGAAGTTTAATTGCCCTAATATATTTAGGCAATATATTCATATTCTCATGCAAAGTATGTTTTATATCCTGCAGACTTCAGTAGAAGCTTAGCAAAGAAGTGAAATGCTTTTGTCAATTAGAACGAATCATGTGGATCTGACTGAAAACATACTGATTCAGTTTAAAGATCTTTCTGTTTATTGCATATTTTTAGTAACATACTAATTTTCATAAATTAAATCACAGGTAGGTATGACTGTTATTTTTCCTGAGGGGAATTATGTTGTTTTACTGAGGTCTAGTACTAAAGTAATCTTGCTTCGCTTATATGGACGTATAGGTTTCTTACTATTTTTTTCTGCTTTTTAGTTTTTCTGCTTTTGAGTGGAAAAAGATCTATTCACCATGCCTTTATATAATTAGAAGTCTTGATAATAAAATTCTAAATTTTAAGTTCTATTCTGAATGTCAAAATACTGTGTGTATAATTTATTGTTTGCTTCTCTTCAAGCATTTACTCATGTGCCTGTAAGCCAAGGACAACTTATCATACCTAAAGAAGGCAATGAAAAACAGCTTGCTATGGATGAAATGGAGAACTTCAGCCTGACTGTCAACCCTCTGAGTGACAGACTTTCCTTGTTAAGTACCAGCAGTGAGACCATTCCAATGGTTGTGTCTGATTTTGACCTTCCTGATAATCAGGTTGAAATACTGCAGAGTTCTGATTCAGGCTGCTCTCAGTCATCTACCGGAGACAACATCAGTTATGAGGTGGAAACAGAAAGCCTGAGTGCTCAAGATAGCTCTCAGACTCTCAGAGAAGATTCACCTGATGAAATTGTGCAGCAAGTGGTTACTGATCTTATATGCAAAGTTGTAAGCAGTCTTGGAGAGGAGAACGAACCAGTTAAATACAGTCTGCACTCTGAGGATACTTCATGTAAATTCAGTCCTTTGGATAATCCTGAAGAGGTGACTAAAAGTGAAGAACAAAATATTCAAAGTAGCCAAAGCAGTTTGCTTAGTAACGACAGCTCCCAATTATTATCGGCATCAACTGAGACTGGACTTGAGAGCTTAAGAGATGAAATTTCAAGAAATAACTCTTCACCCTGTATTACAGCAAGCCAGCAATCCCTCTCTGATCTCACTCTTACTTCCACGGAATCCAAGTCCAGAAAGCGAAGCCACAGTAGTATTCAGTTCAACTTCAAAGGAAAGCTACCAGAAAAAATGTCAGAGAAGGAGACAATTGTTAAAGAGGCTGGTAAGCAACCAGGTGCAAAACCAAAGGTGAAAATAGCCAAAAAGAAAGATGAAGAGAAGAAGAAAGCACAAACAGAAAAGCTTAAACAAACAAATGTGTTCTTCAGTGATGGTCTTGATTTAGAAAACTGGTACAGTTGTGGGGAAGGAGAAATTTCAGAAATTGAAAGTGATGTGGGTTCCCCAGGAATGCGAAAATCTCCCAACTTTAATATCCATCCGCTTTATCAACACGTGCTGCTTTATCTTCAGCTGTATGACTCTTCAAGAACTTTGTATGCTTTTTCTGCAATTAAAGCAATTCTGAAAACAAATCCTTCAGCTTTTGTAAGTGCTATCTCCACTACCAGCGTTAACAATGCATACACTCCTCAGCTATCACTGCTCCAGAATCTTCTAGCCAGGCATCGGATATCTGTTATGGGCAAGGATTTCTACAGTCACATCCCGGTTGATTCTAATCATAACTTTCGGAGTTCTATGTACATAGAAATTCTTATCTCCTTGTGTTTATATTATATGCGGAGCCACTACCCTACTCATGTTAAAGTGACCTCACAAGATCTAATAGGAAATCGTAATATGCAAATGATGAGTATAGAAATTTTGACGCTTCTCTTTGCTGAATTGGCAAAAGTTATAGAAAGCTCTGCAAAGGGCTTTCCTAGTTTCATTTCAGACATGTTATCCAAGTGCAAGGTTCAGAAAGTGATCCTGCATTGTCTGCTCTCCTCTATCTTTAGTGCGCAGAAATGGCACAGTGAAAAGATGGCTGGAAAAAACATAGTGGCAGTAGAAGAAGGTTTTTCTGAAGACAGCCTTATAAACTTTTCTGAAGACGAATTTGACAATGGCAGTACTCTACAGTCACAGCTTCTAAAAGTACTTCAACGGCTGATTGTGCTGGAACATAAAGTAATGACTGTGCCTGAGGAAAATGAAACAGGCTTTGACTTTGTCATAACAGACTTGGAGCACATTGGTCCCCAGCAGCCAATGACTTCTCTTCAGTATTTACATTCCCAGCCAATAACCTGCCAAGGCATGTTTCTCTGTGCAGTGATAAGAGCTTTACATCAACACTGTGCCTGTAAAATGCATCCTCAGTGGATTGGCCTTATCACTTCCACTTTGCCTTACATGGGAAAAGTTCTTCAGAGGGTGGTTGTTTCTGTAACTCTTCAGCTCTGCAGGAACTTGGATAATTTAATTCAACAGTATAAATATGAAACAGGATTATCTGATAATAGGTATGTGTATGTAGAGGTGTGTAAACTGTATTTGACTGTGTTGAATTACTTGGTCTACTGATAAACACATTTAAAAAAAAAAATATTATCTGTTTTAGACCTATTTGGATGGCATCAGTCACTCCTCCAGATATGGTTCTTACCTTATTGGAAGGGATCACAACAATAATTCATTACTGCCTCCTAGATCCATCAACACAGTATCATCAGGTAAACTTACTTGGTCATCTGATTGGCTCCTAATGCAGTGTATTTCCATGCTGATATCTGTCTGCCAGTTTCTGACAGGACTGTATTAATCATGCACTGTATCAAAACATTATCTTTTTTCTTTTTTATATTCAGTTTTTCTCTTAATCAAGCAATGTTTTTGATCTCATAGTATGAACACAGTCTCTTAGGAACTTGACCCACGTTCTACAAGAAAACTTTTGTCTTCGTGTTTCTGCTATCCTTTTTTGTTTTATTTTTGTTCTTATTTGCCTACTGTTCATTTAGAAATAACTGAAAAGGGTTTGTATGTGCAAAAATCAAATTCTGAAATAAATGGTTTGCAAAGGTTTTGACACGATGCGGGATTGCTGTAGTCATGAGGTACCATATATTCAGAATGTATTCCATACTGAATGACTGAGAAGCAAAAGATTCTTTAATTGATTATTTGATAGACTCAACCTATATATAGTGTACAAATTATTGGAACAGTTTTCTGCAAAAAAGTCAAGGCATAGAGCTTTCTTGTTTGTCGTCTCAATTTATGTTATTTTACTAATGTTGTTTATGTAGATATTTAATACTCTTCCTCCTCTTTCCCCCTGAAATCCACTAGCTTTTGGTTAATGTAGATCAGAAGCACTTGATTGAAGCACGCAATGGGATTCTGTCTATCCTGCATATGATCATGTCTTCTGTGACGTTGCTGTGGAACATTCTTCACCTCGCAGACTCCTCAGAGAAAACTGCTGCTGCTGCTGCTGCATCTGTTACCACTATTAATCTCGGGTCAACAAAGGTCAGAATATCAGGGATAACATCATTTAAATTGTTCCTGTGTGCTTTTTGTCAAAGTAAATCCACTTGCATCTCTTAAATGTAAACTGGCTTTTAACACATTTGTCCTCATCTACCCATCCTCCCAAAAAACAAGGCTTTCGTGAATGGGTATTGAATCTACTTTTAAACTTAAATGTTACCAGCTGACAAGTCCGGTTTTTCTAATTAAAAAAAAAAAAAACACCTTTAAAATCTATCCTGAATAATACTTGAACCATTTAAGCCACCCTTTTATGCCTCAAGAGATGTAAAATATTCATCTAAAATCTTAAAAAGAGAACTCTCCTCCTAAAACACCTTGAACTTGGACATTTTTTAACCAGTTCCTTTTGTCTATTCAGTGCCCATACAGTGATGTCACTATGCATGGGGAAATAACCTAGCAAGCAGTAAGCCAGCAATTATAATGAAGACAGTCTGAGATGGGAATCAAGTAGGACCATACCGAGAATGCTGCCTAGGCCTCTTATTGGAAGCACTTCAGATTTCTAATACTGCACGTTCTTAAATATGAAATTGTCATTTAAATCTGAAATGTTTAAAAATGTTTTCCGCATAGTTAATCCAAATATACCAAGTACTGTTCTTGATCATTGTTTTACATCCCTTTCAAGCTATGTCATTCAGGCTGAAGGAGTTGTAACTCATTGTCTTAAGACTGCATGTGTTTCCACGTACATTATCCATGGTTCTGTTTGGGCTTCCAGTATGGCTTCCTACTCAATGGAAGGAGAAGAGTCTGCACTTCTGGATGGCATGTGATATACACTACCTCCATGAAAATAAGCTTTTATGCTCCAGCTCAACATGAACTTTTCTGTAAATCTAAGATTTTCTTTATTTTTCCCAAATCCACAGTATTCTAAAGAACACCCAACATGTGCTGTGCATGAAGAAATCCTATTTAAGCCTGGCAGCCACACTTGTGGCAAGTGCATAGTCAAACTCTAGAATCCTGTATAACAGTTTCTTGCAGGCTTATACAATTTCTGCTTGAATGTATCTGACCAGACTAGAAATGACTTTCAGAAAACAGATGAAGTGCATTTTTCTCTGAAATCTTCCTGTCATATTGGGAAAAAAAAAAAAGAAACAAAAAACAAAAAAACAACCAACAACAACAACAAAAAAAGTACAAAAAAAACACACAAAAAACCCAAACACTTGGATGAAGGACAGGATGAGAAGGTAGCTTAAGCAAAAAAAATGCTCTATTTCCTTACCCAAACTTGCCTGAAGGACGCCACGTGCATGTTGTTAAGAGTTTCAACAGTGAATATTTCAATCTCCTAGAGTAACGTGCTTTTTTTTTATAAACTTTTTTTCCTACCACTTGATTTTTGTCTCATTTGCAATAAAGTCTATCCCTACTTGTAGATGCTAATGTTTTCTTTCTTCTTCATAATTCTCATACACGTTTGATAATTATGTCTCCACTTATGTTCATCTCCTGACTATACATACCCATTTCTTCCTCTTATAGGTCACTTTCTGTATCACTAATCTTTCTTGTTTTTTATAGTTTGAGTTTTCTCAGCTTGTGTACATTACTTGAAGTAAGGTGTCCAAAACTGGACATGGTACATGGTATCTTCTTTCAGGGTAAATATTTTGTGTGCTGCTGTTTATGAATGCTCTCTTTTTCCCCCTTTCCTTGCGAAGTTGTCACAGTGACTTTGTGATCTGCTATAATCCAAAGATTTTATTTTTCTGCAGCACTGCTATCTAAATACTTTTTCATCCTGAATAATCAGTTGTTTTTTCCCCTACCTTTGCATGCAAAGCTCAAGTTTGTTACTGTAGTTTCCCTTTTTCAGGAGATTTTTCCAGTTTGTCAGATCACTTTGATTTCTGTATTTTCCTTTCAGTCTCTTCCCTCTTCGTTATCGTTTGTGAATTTACAAAGTGTATTTTCTCTTCCCTCATCTTAGTCATTAGTAAAACGATTGAAGACTACCACGTGTAAAGCAGAGCTTTATGAACCCTCTGAGTGCGTTCTTCCATTTTCACAAAAAATCAGCGATAGTTGCTGTCCAAGTCTGGCTTTAAAACTAGTTGTTCTACTAATAGTGCAGGAGTGCTTATCTAAGTATCTGTGTTATTTCATGTTTCAGAATTTGAGGCAACAGATTCTTGAGCTGTTGGGTCCAATTTCAATGAATCATGGTGTTCACTTCATGGCTGCCATTGCATTTGTATGGAATGAAAGGAGACAAAATAAAAATGCTTCCAGAACAAAGGTATGTTTATATCAACTCAGTCCCTTTAAATAGCAGTGACAGCTTTAAGTGATTTAAAAATGTAAGGGCTAAGACTTGAGCATTCCAGTGAAATGGAAAATATTTTTTACTAGTATCTGCACCTTCAGGGAATTACCAGTTTAAAACTTAGCATTTTTTTCCTATACTTTTCTAGACTCCAAAACTACATGTGCCAGCAAAGCTGCACTATAGCAAAACAAGAAAGTAACAAATTGTGCACAGACTCAGTGATGTGGATGCACGCTAAGTACCTTCATGAATAGTAGAGTTTTTTTTGTTCATATATCCTATTTCCACAGCCTGTCAAAAGCATGATTTTGTTGAATAATTTATAGTTCACTGTATTCACGGATGTCAGAGTTTAATCACTATCCTTTTTATTTGTCTAGATTTGCTCAAATAGACTATTTGCTGCCTTTTTGCTTTTGAAGCCACGATTATGATGCCTCTGCAAATGTGTTATATTTCAGGCTTTATTTATGTAATTATCTCAGGCACTGCAGCAGAACTTATATTCTTTGCCTCAACGCCCTTCTCAACCTCTTTAAGTACATCTTTTTAAGATAATACTCTCAGTTTGGTGATGTCTTCGTAGGAGCTTTTGACTTGAATCATGTCCTGGCTAGAAACAACTTCTGTAACGTTGTCTCTAATATATCAAGTATAGCTATTTTGACTCCGACTCTTAAATTGTCAGAATATTGCTCTTCACTTCGTAGAAATTTACTCCTTCGGTGCTTTGTTAAAAGAGTCATGAAGAGTAAAGACAACTTCCTGAGAGGCTTCATAGTCTGTATAAACATGCTGCCCTGCAAGGCATTTCTGATCTGGATCCTGTTTCTCCTCTATCATAGTTGGTTTAATTCCATTTACTTCAGAAGCAAGCCCATGAGGCAAATTGTCTTAATTTTAGTATAGGCTTTGTGATGATAACGTAATATATCTGATTCTTCCAGGTTATACCTACAGCAGGTGAAGAACAGCTTCTTCTGGTTGAGCTAGTTCGGTCTATCAGTGTTATGAGAACTGAGACTGTTATACAAACAGTGAAAGAAGTTTTGAAGCAGCCTCCGGCCATAGCAAAGGACAAGGTATGAAAACTGAGGAAGTTTTTTATTTTGTTTTTTTTTGTTGTTGTTTTTTTATTTGTTTATTTAATGTCTTCTTACCGGAACTTAGGACACTGATAATATAGATACTTCATGAACAATACTGAGCAAGTAATTACTCTCACAGTAAGTACAGGATCTTTAAATATGTTATAGATGGATGAACTTTTGGAGGGAAGTCTTAATCTACTTAAGTCAATGCCTTTTTTTTTTAACAACTCTAGAGTCCTGTTTCTTGCTTTTCTACTAAGCGTCTTTGAAGGAATAGGTTACTTACATAAAGGTTACATTGTTTCTTGAACTGCCTACTTGATATTTCTTTAACTGCCTTCCTGATACAGAGCATGGAGTTTAGGATGTTAAAGAAAAGAGATTTTAAAATTTAAGACAGTTGTTAAATTTATATCCATTAGAACCTTCCTGTAACAAGAAAGGCCAAGTATCTTTCCAGGTCTTCTGAACAGTGTTCTCTGATTTTTCCCAAGAAGGCTTCTGCAAAGCACTTGGTTTATCAGACCCTTGGTAAATGCTAGCCCAGAAATTAAATCAAGAGTTACTGTTGCCTGACCACGTAGAGCAGTATCTTGTCAGCAGTCATCCTACTAAGGTGGCATTTTTTCTGAGTCTTCAGTAATTAAAATGCTGCTATTTGATTAGTCTCTGCTTTCCCTCAGAAGTCACTAGGAAGAGTAAGGTACAAAAACTGAAACTTTTAATTGCTAAAGGCAGACGTGGATATTAAAGTGTCTATTGGCCAGTTTGAACTTACAGCTTAGGCTGACCAAAGCAAGATACGTTGAAATAAATAGGCTCATCCTACCCTCACTTATTTATCTTTCTGTTCCTTGAGTTCAGTAAAACCCAAATATATTTTATCCACATTTCTAGTACTCAACAATTCTACCTCTAAAATTTCTGCAAACAGCCAGAAGAAATTAGGATCAGAACATTTACTGTCATCCTCATCTCCTCTATTACCAAGGCTTATTTTATTGGGCCCTCCATCTCTTCTACCAGAGAGGTGGTGAGAAGAAGTTGGATTATGTGTGGAGCAACTAATTTACCTTTCTGTGAGCTGCAAATGCCTCTTCTTCTGCCAAAAACTCAGGAAGTGAAGGAGATCTTTTGAAGTTATGCTGCATTTGTTGTGAATCTGTACACATTGTTGGATAAAGCTTTTCATGCATTCTGTCCCAAAGACTCTCAAAGATCCTTTCTTTCCCAGTACTTCAATCTGTAACATTTCTTTGTCAGTTAAATGCAGCTTCCATTGTGATCCCACCAAATGCTATTTAATTGGTGACTTTTGACCAGTACCCAGAGATTCTCTGGAAAAGTGAGGGCTGCAGAGATAATAGTGTCTTTGTGTGTGCTCTCCTCGCAAGAAGCATGAGGTACACATTTGATTTCCTCCTCATCAGGATGAGTTAATGCATCTTTTTCATCCATTTTTGATGCCCAAGCTGTTCCTTTATCTTGACCTGGAAGATCAGGAGAGCCTGGGGCTGCAACCAGACCCTCTGGATCAGAAACAGAAGTTCCTGCTGCAGACTGCTCACCTTCAGCATCTACTATCTCCCTCTGACTGTGCTTTGTGCTCACAACTGGTTTTACAGGGAGCTACTCTTTACGCTGCCAGTTGGCAAATGAAATTCCAAAGAACTGTTGAGAGGTTCCAGTGGGAGAGGCTCAAACGTCACCATGCTGCCCATGTGTCATCACAGTGACATCACTTTGTGACACTTGGCTGAAAATGCCATGACTTAAATACGTATCCAAACAGGCATACTTCTTTTTTTTATGTTAGAATTTCTTTCTGAAGTTATATGTAAGTCCATAATTTAAGGAAAATAGTAGATGTGTTATCTAAAAGACATTGTTTGGGAATATCTAAGTAAATTTTAAAGATGCGGAGGTTATGTAGTGTGCATATATAAGATTAATGCTTTGCAATTTCGGTTGTTTCGTGCAGATGATTGGAAGCCCATATTGTTCATTTCCTTACTATTAGATATGAAATGCAAATGTTGAATAGACTTTGGAAATAGTACTTTTATTGAGGACGTATGCCAGCATATTTGAGAATTATACCTAATGCCATTCACACTGACCACAGGTCAGTGGTATTTTTAGTGAGTATAATGATGCAGGTAAAAAAGAGTGAAATATTCTTCTAGCTGATAATACTTTTAAGACTTAAGAGTACTGTTAAAACAAAGAAAGTTTCATTCGGTGCAGTTACTTTCTTATGCTGAGATTGCCTGAGAGAAAAATGTGCCCTTTTCTAACGAAAGCATTAGAACTTTTTCTCCCCTCCGTTTCTGTTTATTCATGTGGTCAACAGATCTATAGAAGTGACTGTATTAGAGAAAACACATTAGCATCATTCGCTTGCAATAGCTACCTCATTTACTCTATTTTTACGTATCTAATAACAATATTTTAATAATTTCATTCTTAAAAGCTGTGCTAAAATAATTTTAATATGTATGTGGTTTTATAATTTGTATCCAAAGTAAAAATATAAGTAGGATGTTAAAGTACTATAGAGTGCCCGAAGGAGGGTTAAGAAGTCTGTCTTCTTACTTCACCTTGACATTCCACTTCTTTTCCTCTCAAATCCTATCTTGCAAAACATTTGGTCACCCAGGCAGTGTTGATCTAATGGTTAACAAGATGAGATAAATGATCTGCTCTAAAACTAACCCCCCAAAAGCCTAGCCAGCTTTTGGCTTCACTGTGAGGATGTGCAAAATCCTGGCTTGGCACAAAGAGAGATGAAGTGAATGAAGGAACTCGGGCTGTTTGGTCTGGGGAAGAAGGAGGCTGAGGGGAGACCTTATTGCTCTCTTCCGCTATCTGAAAGGTGCTTACAGCGAGAGTGGGGCTGGTCTCTTCTCACTGGTGACAGGACAAAGGGAAATGGCCTCAAGTTGCAGCAGGGTAAGTTTAGGTTGGATATCAGGAAAAACTTCTTTCTAGAAAGGGTTGTTAAGCACTGGAATAGGCTCCCCAGTGAGGTGCTTGAGTCAGCATGCCTGGATGTGTTTAAAAAGCATTTGGATGTGGTGCTCAGGGACATGGTTTAGCGGAGGGTTGTTAGAGTTAGGATAGTATCAACAGGTTCGTGAAGATCTTTTCCAACCTGAGCAGTTCTAAGGAAACGGATGCATACCCTAGTGTCAGGTTGAGGGAAGTGAGGAAAAGAGGAAGAAACAAGAGAAGACAAATTTTATGAAGAGGTGCCTCAATAGATATTCATAAAACCCTGTTAATGAATTAAGTTGCATCTTCAGGCATTGCGATAGCAGTGTTTTCATTTTTGCTGTAGCAAGTGAGGAATAAGTCAGTTTGTTCTTCTGACAGTTTTTGTATCTTTTTTCCCAGAAACATCTTTCACTGGAAGTCTGCATGTTGCAGTTTTTCTATGCTTATACTCAAAGGTAAGACAAAAAGTTAGATGTGTCTTGATGACAGAAATAGGTGGACAATCTGGATGTTTTATAACCTCTAGGAAGATAAATTGCAGGTGTAATATAAATCGTTCTGAATTGAAGGTATTATGGAAAAATAAAAAGGGATTTTGTGCGTTTCCTAATACTGTATCACCTTTCTTCCCATGTCTAAAAATCCTGCAGGAAATCTCCTTGAAGCATAAGGAAAACTGATGTTAGTTAGTTGTACCATAATTCGTTGGTTCCGCTCCAATCATGATTATATTGTTCTTCTGCCTTGCTCCTTTTCTTAATGTAGCTACCTAATATCAAGCGGAGAAAAAAAAAAACACAATCCCACAGAAACCTGTGTAAGCATTGATTAACAGTATCTGATAGGAGAATTGTGAAGTAAAAAAAACACCTGGGGAATACCTGAGCAAGATGTTGCTATTTTTATTGCTGTCATTGTTCTATATTTTAGGATTCCAGTGACCAGCTTAGTGGATAGCTGGGCAGCACTGCTACTTCTGTTAAAGGATTCCATCCAGGTTGGTCTTCCAGCTCCAGGACAGTTCCTCATACTTGGGTAAGCACACTTGATGTTTGCAGTTTCTAAAGAATCATAGAATCATGAAATGGCTTAGGTCAGAAGGGACCTTAAATCCCATTCAGTTCTAATCCTCCTGCTGTGGGCAGGGCTGCCATCCACCAGATCAGGCTTCCTGGAGCCTTGTCCAAGCTGGCCTTGCGTGCCTCCAAGGACCCTAACATCTAACCTGAACCTCCCCTCTTTTTTGTTTAAAGCCATTCACCCTTGTGCAATCGTTATCTGCCCAATTAAAAAACACTGTCTCCTACCTGTTTCTAAGCTCCCTCTACGTACTAGAAGACTGCAGTGAGTTCTCCTCAGAGCCTTCTCTTCTCCATGAGGAGAAGCTTCTAAAGAAGCTCAGTATAAGTGTGTGAAATTGTACTGATTCAGATTTGCCCTGGGTTTCAAAATTACTGAATAACTTATTATAAAAACAGTGTCTACTTCAATTTATTTTCAGTGTTCTGAATGAGTTTATTATGAAAAATCCAAGCCTGGAGAATAAGAAAGACCAAAGAGATCTTCAGGTAAGAAATTTGTACATGTTTGACTCTTTGAAAATGTTGAACAATAAATGCTGAACTTGGAAGAATTATTTGAATGACAGCGCTTTACTCAAGTGATTTCTCTATAGAAGTGTTCTTTAAGCAATTAAATAAGGCAATGAATAGATAAACTTCATTTATTAATTGACTGCTTTATTTATTGTAGCTTCTGAAGAAAATTTTCTATCTGTCCAGGGACTGATGCTCAATTTTGGGCTAAGATGTCCTGAAAAATATTGTTGCTTCTGAAAATTGACTGTTCTGTAGAGTTGATTAGTGCCCCTATCAAGAGACAGCAGCCAGGTGCTGCCAGTTTTCCAGTGAAACAGTTCGGGAAGCAAGAGTGAGTTGCAGGGGTAGGTCACTGGGGGAAGTGGGAAAGGCAGAGGGTGGGAGTTGTTAGAGAGGTGGTCACTAGTCAAAGGGTTGTGGGGCTGGAATGCAGACTGACAGAAACAAACATCAAACACATGTTTGTAATAGGACAGCCTTTATTAAACTTGCTAGCCTTGAAGCAATGTGCTCTTTGCTGTTTTACTTAATATTTATTTCCCTCAATGTAGTGTTTGTGTATTATTCTCTTTGCGTGTGTTCTTATTTTACGTTTTTAAGTCTGCAGTGCCTTTAGTTACAGCAGGGCCTTGCCTGTTCTTTTAATTTTGTCATAATTTTTGTTCCTAAAATATTCTTCTTACTAGGTTTCCTGAACTCTTTTCTCCTTAGAACAGTAGATTAAAAAATTCTAATGGGGGGGAGGGTATAAAAGAATAATTTTCTCTCTATCACAGTAGGGGTTCTGTTACTATTAAAATACTGAAATTTGTTTTAATATGTATGTAGCAGCATGCATTTATAAGCTCGTGTTCAAATTATGCTTTGGTTTGTTCCTAAGTACCTAATTACTAATTAACATTATTCTTGGTTAACAAGCAAAGGTGTTTAGTTAGATATGCTTGTGGTTTGGTTATAACATGATGTGGTAATGTGCTGTTGGAAAACATGCAGAGTCCATCCTGAGTTAAGCAATTGTTCGTAGACCAAATACAGCTTCCTACTGTTGTCCAAATACTAAAAGTGCCAGTAGATCACAGCTTACATTTTTCTTTCAGTATCTTTCTTGTCTTATTATGAGAACGTTGCTGCCACAGCCAGGTGTGTGTTCAGAGCTGTAGTCAGCGCATGTGGTAGGAAGGGATTTCATGATAACACTCTAGTCTATCTTTCTCACAGGGGGATGTATTCAGCATGGATTTTTATTCTATTGACTTCTTTGAATGTACTAGAATTATCTCATATATCAGTTCTGAACTTTCAAGTGAATCTCTAATATTGATCTTCTACTTAGTACTGTTCATAAACTATTGAAGAGTCTCACTTTCTGTGATGTTATTCATCACAGAATGAACAAAATAATATTGAACAAAAGTGATTTTTTTTTTTTTTTAAGCAGTTCTCTACTTAATTAGTTAAGAGATTTTCTACAGAAACATCTGTCAGGACCATAAATTAGTACTTCTGCTCAAAGATCCTAAAAGCTTGATTTTTTTTTTTTTTTTCCTTAATTATTATTATTTTTTTCCTGTCAGGATGTAACACACAAGATAGTGGATGCTATTGGGGCCATTGCTGGTTCTTCATTGGAACAGACTACTTGGCTAAGACGAAACTTAGAGGTCAAGCCTTCCCCTAAGATTATGGTTGATGGAAACAACCTAGAATCAGATGTGGAAGGTAGTTTTGTTTTCATCCTTTTTATCCTAAACAAAACTTTTAAATAAGCATTAATTATCACACTGAAACGAGCTAAGAGGACAGCTCTAAAATATTTGAATACATTAAAAATGCTTCAGTATCGTTGAAGCTTTATTGCCTTACACAGTGCATTTGGTAAAGTCTGTATACCTTCATAACATATGTTGTTAAAATATGCTTGCAAGGTGAATAATGGCTTAAGAAAAGTAACTTTGGACTTCATGCTACTGTTATCTTCATTTAGATATGTTGTCTCCAGCAATGGAAACTTCAAGCATAACTCCATCAGTTTATAGTGTCCATGCATTGACCCTACTTTCTGAGGCAAGTATCTCCTCAAGCGTAATAAATACTGAAACTTTTTTATTGTGAAAAGCTTGGGGAATGAGCTTTGGTGGGAAACACTGATGTGAATGGATTCTGTTTCCTGTCACTTAACAATAAATGAAACTTTGTTATGAAGCCAGTTATAAATATTCGGTGAGATTAATGTGAAATAGAGCATGCCTTTTCAGATCTGTAGTATGGGTTGCTGTTGTGGTGGCAGACTTCATGTGTTAGTAATTTTTTTGTATTTACTGACGGTAATTACAGTCAGTCCCTGGAATTTTTCTTTTACAGCTTGTTTTGTAGAATGGTTTGTCCAAGAGCTGGTGCCTCTGTGTTTTGAAGTTTGTTTTAAAACAAATTAAGAGACATTTATACTTTGAATTTTGTATAGTACCTGAAATTTGATCAGCTCTATCATAAACTTGAATGTTCAGGGAAGGACGCTGTAGTATAAGTTGCTGTATAGAAAATAAAAAGCGGTTTGGAAATGCACAATAACATAACTTTCTCACCTGTTGCAGGTTTTGGCTCATCTCTTGGATATGGTTTTCTACAGTGATGAAAAGGAGAGGGTTATTCCTTTGCTTGTAAATATCATGCACTATGTTGTACCCTACCTCCGTAATCACAGGTATCTTTACAATGTATTCAATATATGTAGATCTCAACAGCCAGTTGAAATTTGATGAGTGTTTGTCAACAATTTACAATTCTTTCATGTTGACCTATTTTGTTTAGTGCTCACAATGCGTCCAGCTATCGAGCCTGTGTTCAGCTATTAAGCAGTCTTAGTGGGTATCAGTATACAAGGAGAGCATGGAAAAAGGAAGCATTTGATCTCTTCATGGATTCTAACTTCTTCCAGATGGATGCTTCTTGTGTTAACCAGTAAGACTTGTTTTTTTCTGCCTATATCAAGGGTTGCTACAAGTTTTATGTATGCAGACCAAAAATTTCCAACAGCCTTGTGTTGAGAGAAATATGGAGGAATGCACTGTTTTAGATTACCACTTAAATTATGAAACTCATTTACCTAATGTGTATTCCTCCTTCTTTTTTTCAATTTTAAGATTTTTTTTTAAGTATTTTTTTGTGAGAAAAGCGGATAAACGTTTATAGTTTCAGATCAAACTGCACAATATAAGTGGTACTATAGAGAGCTTGGGGCTCGTATTAGTTAAAAGAACAAGAAGAGCTTCCTGTAAATATTTCTTGCTTTTCTGATTTGTGTACAACTTTCTCTTTTAGCTGGAGAGCTATTATGGATAATTTGATGACACATGACAAAACCACATTCAGAGATTTGATGAGTAAGTGTTCATTGGTGTAGCAGTGACTTTTCTCCAAGGAAAACTTGTAGAGGAAGAAAAAAAAAGAGGGGGGGAGGTGAGGAGGAGGAATAAGTATTTTGAGGAAAGCACTTGTTCAGTGTTTATTCCTGTTTGTTTGAATCATCCAATATGTTTCTTTCTTTCTTTCTTTCAACTACTTGTTTCTAGTGATCCATACATAAGAACTTTCGAAGTAAGAGAATTTGAGACTATCCTGGAGTAAGCTCATTAAGCAGAGCAGATTTTTATATGGCACTAACCCTGCTTAAGGAAAATTGGTTCTGCATGTTTAAAACTTATGAACATCTATACCTGAAAACTGTACTAAAAAAACAAAAACGAAACAAACAAAAAAAACCAACTGGCTTATCTCCTTTCCAAAGGCCCCCAAGCCCAGCTGCACTGTGTATACCTTCTGTGTACGCTGTGTATGTTTTCTTTCAAATATATATTTGAAATCACTGTTGTTAAGAATGCAAATTGCAAAATATGCATCTTCTTAATGGCTGCTTTTGAGCTACATCAGTGCAGTGAATGTAAGAGTTACTTGCTCCTTTAAGTGAAACTAAAGGGAAATTTAATGTTAATCTGTGTTACTCGTTTTCTCTTTCAGCACGAGTGGCTGTGGCTCAGAGCAGTTCTCTCAATCTTTTTGCTAATAGAGAAGCAGAGCTGGAACAGCGTGCTATGCTCCTGAAGAGATTGGCTTTTGCAATTTTTAGTAGTGAGATAGACCAATACCAGAAATACCTTCCAGATATACAAGGTCAGTAAAAATGTAGCAGTTCATGGAGTTATTCTGATTGCCTGAAGAATTATTTGTATAACAGGACAACAGCAGGTAAATTTGTTCCCCGGAATGAATATTTGCATATACTGAGTATGGAATTACTACGGATTTTCCTCAGAACACTTTTAGTGTTACATGATTACAAAGCACATGGACTTTCATTACCAGTTCCCCAACAGATTATTTACTCATTTGTCATTTTATACCTTGATCAATGTCCTCGGACACCCAAAAAGTGCTCTTTGAAATGATAGGTGCTTATACCTTGAATGTTCAACTAGGGGTAAATACAAAAGCTGACCTTGAAGGGTTTTTGAATTCTTGACTTTTATAGTACTTTTTTCTGCTGCTCTGTATATATATCCCATTTATCGCCGAAGAATATTTCTTTAACCAACCTTTTTTACATGATTGGGAATGAAGTCTGGCTGGTTTTCTTCTAAGATGATGCAAATAATTATGGCATCATCTTCTTGATATGTTGTCTGCTAGCGCTACCAAAGCGGGCACCTTGATCTCTTCCTCCACACAGAAAGTCAGTTACATCATCTTCCTGATTACACTTGTTCCAGGATTTATTCTCTGGAGTTGTGTTTTGTTTTGTTTTTTCCAGTCTGTCAGTAGCTGATTTATTATGTTCAAGATACAAATGGTTTTGCTGCTCTGATCCGCAAAGTGCATGTATTGGCTTGACCAAAAAATTTCTTCCAAGTATTGCCTCCGTATTGAATGCATAATTGTGCTTATAGTTAAATAGTGTATTATCCCTGCATAATATTTCATATACTGTGATGATGCATCTTTTTCAGTAATATATATTTTAGTTGTTTGAGCTGTTATATTTTTTGGAATCTCTTAACTCCTCTTTTTGGAATGAGTCAAACTCTGCGTAAAATGAGCAGAACTCTCAGATGAAATATTGCATTCGTATGGAGAACTTTAATAAAAATACACTGCTGTTCTGAGGTTTCTTGTGTGGTGAAAGTGGCTATTTGCTACAGCTTTATTCTGTCAGTATAAAGAAGTATTGAAAAAAATATTTAAAACAAACAAATGAAAAAAAACCCCAACAAAGTAAACAGCACAAGTATTTTCTTATTCCTGCATTTACTCTCACTAGTTGGAGTTACTCTATTATTCTGAACTGAGGAAGCTTTCTTGGCTTTTTGTTTCAGAAAGGCTGGTAGAAAGTCTTCGTTTGCCACAGGTGCCCACCCTTCATTCCCAAGTGTTCCTGTTTTTCAGAGTATTGCTTTTAAGAATGTCTCCGCAGCACCTTACTTCTCTTTGGCCTACAATGATCACCGAACTGGTGAGTTGCAGTTAGCACACGTTATTTGGAAGACTGGTGCAAGCTGGAGATATGAAACCCGTATCCATAAGGACTTTTTAAAAAAATCTTCTTTAGATACTGTGCATGTATCTATACAAAATAGACAAATAAAAAACTTATTTTTGTAGTCTATTTTTTCCAAGCAAACAGAACACCTTTTGGCTTGCATTACTGAAGCTGTTCAGGTGTCTCCCGACTTAAGTTTGTATTTGCCTTTGTGGTTCCTGCTTCAATTTCTACTTATGTATACGTACCTTTTCCACCATTCCTAGTCCTGGTAGCTGCTTCCATGGCCATTCTGCCCTTTTTCTCCAACAATAAAGCTGAGGAAAACCCTTAAAGAAAGAGTCGGAATTCATGCTATGTTGACAGTTAATGGTCATCCAGAGCTCTTCCTATTCCCAAAGCCAAAACCCAAATGAGTGTGTCCAATATCCAGTATTGGTGCATCCTGCAGTCCGTGAACCTGTAGGTAAAGTAGTTTCTAACTAACATTAACATTACGGTTTCTAAGGCATTATCACAAATTGGCAATCAGAATCATTTCTGGGATTTTTCTGTCATCTGTTGGTACCTAACCTAGCCCTTGATTAACCACAGATCTAACCAATAGATTAGAAAAGCTCTACAGAATATTTTGAAGATGAAGAGCTTTTATTTATTTATTTTTAAGAAGTACATGCATTTAGTTTTAAGCTGGTCAGAAGTAGTAGAAATATCATTCTACTCTGCTAGAACTGCTAAGAGCTGAGAGCAGTGTGGCTCTCTTGTGTCTGTGTTGTACCCCAGTATTTATGCAAGCTGCCTCAGTCAAGGAATTGCTTCCATCGGACAGCCCTGTGTCATCTCCAGGCATTCACACCTGAGCTTGACTGCTTTTTTTGTATGATTCTTTATTCTCATTTCCTTTAGGTCTTGCTCTCTGCTGGGCTCCCTTTCTAAGAAATCCTGATTGTAAAAGAGTCAGGTCTTCATGCTACTTGGGCTATATATGAGTTTCAATTTCCACATACGTATCCACTTGTATTATAGAGAGTATTTTGTCATCCAGGGTTGGAAATAGAGGAACTTTTGTTCAGAGCTTTAAGGCTTATTACTCACACCTCCCTGCAGCATTTTCCTAGGTAACAGTCCATTAAAAAGTTGTATTAAAATACAACATTTCATCTTCAGGTGCAAGTGTTTTTACTGATGGAACAGGAGCTCACTGCAGATGAAGACATTTCCAGGTAAACTTATGAATTTCTGCTTTTCTAGCTTGTTAAGTGTCCTGGCATGTTGATGGGCTGTCATTTGTTAGAATAGTTTGTCTTACAATTGCCAAGCCCAAATGAAAAGGACAAGTGAAGAGTACTGCAGTACCAGGAACACATTCAGAGTAAAATGAACAAAAATACCATTCCCAACTTGCTCGTAAACATCTAGGGTAAGCTGTACAGTACAAGTGTGTTAGTTCTTAGTGTCTTCCATGCTAAAATGACACTGCTTTTTTGATTAAAATAGGCATGTCATGACTTTAGTTTTCTGTTTCATATTTATGTTTAGAATAAGATTGCAAAGTTGTTATTTTTCTTTAATAAAAAGGTCACACCTTCTGGTGTTAGACACGAAGATGAACTAGATCTTTCTATCTTGTTTTATTGTTTATTTCTATTACGTCTACCTTCTGCATAGCATGATGCATTTTCAGTCAATGTTAGCAATAGAAGTTGATTTCTCAAAAGAACAAAGAGGGATATTTGCCCAATTCTTGTTCTTTACTTTTTTTCCTAGCTTCTCCTTATTCTTTTGAATAATACTCTGTAAAATAAGGTAATATCCACTTGGCTGGCAAGTTAAACCTCCCTCTTAATTTTGGTGACTGATAGGAATTAGATACAGCGTAATATACTTTTGTATTTTTCTATTCATATTTATATAAGTTTTATTTACGTACACATGCTCTTACAAAACTCTAGCCATAGCACAACCATGCAATATTGTATTTGGATTTATGGATTTGGAATTATTTGGGGAAGTAAAGAGTTTTTATTGTTTATAAGGACAAGTACAGGAGGATTGTCCCATAGAGCGGAAGGCAACATCAGCTCACCTGTCTGTGGTACTTTGTTTTAGGACTTCTGGCCCATCTGTTGCTGGTCTGGAGACAACGTACACGGGGGGCAATGGTTTCTCCACATCCTACAATAGCCAGAGATGGCTGAATCTATACTTGTCTGCTTGCAAATTTCTGGACTTGGCCCTAGCTTTACCATCTGAAAATCTTCCTCAATTTCAGATGTGAGTAGAAGATGCTATCATCTGAGTTTCTGGATGTTTTACTGTGCCTCTTGGTAGAACTCTGCTGTTTAAAACTTACTTTTTCCTATTTCCTTTCCATTTCTGGCTTTCGTCCAGAGTAGCCTGAAGTCCATCCCTTCCCAGTATCAGAGTGGCCCCCAGAGCAAATAGTGCTATGCAGCACATGATTTCAGGCTGGTTTGGTTTAGCCTCTGCCTGGAGATTCTCCACACCTCTGAGCTAATCAGTAACAGCAATTTATTCAAATACTTTGCTTTTCCAGTACTTAGTTGTGGTAATGTCCAAGAATGTATCCCAATGTATCTCAGTGAGTGAGTCATCAGATCAGATGACTGATGGTATGATCTCAGTATGACTTCTCTTAAACTACTTCTGTGCAATCTCACTGTAATGTGTTACAACAAGCCTGTTACGGGGATCCCATAGGTTGCTTCTGGGCAGCTGTGTCCATGTGTGCAAACTGCTTTTTCAGTGCCTCTGCAGTCCCATCTGCTGGAAGAACTGAATGCAAAACAATGCTGGGGATTGTAGAAGAGGCAGCCCAGGACAAAACAAAGCATCTCATCTTTTCCTTATACATGGCACAGCTCTGCAGATAGTTGGATGGCTCAAGTTGTCCTATTGTTGAAAAGATTCTCATATGTGCTAGATGGTGCAAGGATTTGTGCACATACTATCTGGTTATGCCTTACAGTATTTCTAAATCTAAGGCTAATCATAAGATAATAATAATTCTTATTTTATTTACTGGAGATTTGGTTCATAGTTCTTTCTGAGCTTTCTATGCTATCCTAATCTCCACCATTAGGCAAAACTGTTATTGAGGTCATTGCTGCACATTTCTGGAGAGACACCTTTGATATGTTATAGTATCACAAATGTGCCGAGAACATTTGATGTGTTATAGTAAGTATCACAAATGTACACGTGTTTTATGTAATTTACATATTTTGTAATTCGCAATTCCTTTTGGTTCCCTTAGACACAGCAAAGATGTGATTATAAGTACTTCTAGTTTCACTGCCTCAGTTTTGGTATCCTTAAATACTTTAAGAAACCCTAATAGAATAAGATAACTCCACCTTTCTTGGCCACATTTCTACTTTTCAGAATATGATTTTGCTGTTCTCTCTTGTCAAATACTGAGTTTTGGCTTTTGTTCTTCTTTCTTTGGTATTTCACTAGATTTTCTCAGCATCTCATGTTCTTAGATCTAGCTGAAGAGGCTGTTCGTTCTGTAAGGATAATGTGTGCTTGTGTTATCTCATGGCAGGTATCGCTGGGCTTTTATTCCAGAAGCATCAGATGATTCAGGCTTGGAGGTACGAAGACAGGGAACACATCAGAGGGAATTCAAACCTTATGTGGTACGCCTAGCAAAACTGCTGCGAAAGAAAGCAAAGGTACACCACTTTCATCCAGTTCTGCCTGTATTAGAAACTTGCAGCACTGTTTTGTGATGTTGTTGAATAGAAAGGAGTATACATAGCATGGGAGATTTTCATTAGAGTAATCTCAGGCCAGCATCAGGCAAAAGCTGTAAATAGGTATTTAAAAGAAGTCACTATGATCAGTGGCTTTGAAATGCATTTTACCTTCTACTCAAGTAATAGCCCAGAGTTTCCCAATTAAAAGTCAAATATAATCACAAGTCATTTTTAGATAGCCAGTCATATATGCAGGTAGTAGGATTATTACCTTTTGAAACAGTAAAGCTTTTTTGTTTATGATGATGATCACATTTAAGTACCTAGAAAACCATTGCATTTCTAAAAATGACAGAACAGTATTGAAGCAGTGCAGAATCAGGGCAGAATGAGTTTTTCCACAGAGTAGTTACCATGAATAGAAGAAGGCATAGAGCAATGGAAGTGGTTCTGGAGGGAATCTTAGCTGCATAACCTCTAGAGTGGGAGCAGAATTAGAGCTGTCATTATTGGCACATGAAGTATGTCAAAACCCAAGTTTGCCTGTGTCAGAAGCCTGGTCAGCCATTGGAAGCTGACCAAACTCTGTCCGGGGGAGCTCCTGTCTGCTGCTACAGGGACAGAGAATTGCTGTCAGATACCTTGCTGCTCCTGCTGTGAGGACACAGCCTCCCAGGCAGGCTCTCAAGTTGCTGTGACGGGTTGCTGTATGGGCCTGGGAAATAAGGAGGAAGCTCAAAGGCACCTGGAAAGCTTTGAAGTTTCATTCTTAGGGATCCCTGTATCAGGATGGCATGTTCAGGTTTGTAGCAGGGGTTTAGTCTGTTAAATGTTGTCTCTGAGCAAATAAACAATTACTGATATACAAGTGGCTAAATAGAGAGTTTAGAGGTAACTTAGTTGCAAACAGGTCTGAACTTAGCTTGCGAAGCTCATGTCACAGGGGTAAAGAAACTACTTGAAGCGCATCCACATTCTTATTTCATTGTCTTTGGACAATAAAACTTTCTTCCTCTCACCTGTAAAAGTGAATAGTGAGCTCTAACTGACTGATTTAACCAAGATCCTCTCAATCTAATGTTCAGTCTATCATGCTGTACCTGTTAGAAGGTTCTCACATTCCAAATAATCTCTCTGCACAAATTAGGAAATACATGTGATGTATGACATATACGTGCTGGTAAGTACAGTATGTTGAGATAGATGCTTGAAGTCAGGACTTCCACAGCATGCATACAGAAAGCAATAGGCTTCCTGAGATTTCCACAGCCTGCCAGTTGTGGTGGTAGTTGCACGTTGTGAGCCCTAACTGGGGGGTGTAAGAATGAGATGAACATGAGGTGAAGAATACTGATTTCCAGACTACTTCTTCATTGCATGGAGGAGAACTCTGTTACATACAGCTGTGCATTTTTCTTAGAAAATATAGCTTCTGAGCAAAATGTTTCAATTGACTCCAACTTTTTCTTGGAGCTCTATGACTAATGCTCCTGTTCACTTCATATGGTATTTCTCAGGCTCTGTCTGAAACAAATGTGCTTAAAACCTTCCTTTGGCACTACTGCAATGCACAGAAGAACAAACTCACAGTCACTGTTACTGTCTAGTAGTATCCCAGAGCCCCGAAGCCTGTGGTTTCTAGACAGTGGGCTCTTTGGGGCAGGTGAA
Source organism: Alectoris magna (assembly GCA_030625065.1). Lineage (NCBI taxonomy): Eukaryota > Metazoa > Chordata > Aves > Galliformes > Phasianidae > Alectoris > Alectoris magna. The sequence goes on along the minus strand of CM060562.1, from coordinate 79,554,886 downwards.
TTTTGCTTTTTTTCTTTTTCCTGCTGAAACACAGCACCCAACCAAGCAACTGCACAGCCTTCATGGCAAAGTCTTAGTATGATGTGTGAAATGCAGTCTGAAAGTTCTCCTCTTTCCTTCCACAGGACAAACAGGAGGACTTTAAAACGATGGTTTTGGAGGGATTGGAGATGGCCAAGCATCAGGTGAGGGTGGCCTTTGATGCTTGAGTTGTGAAATAAGCTCGCCATAATACTACCATCACCTCAGGGCCCAGGATAGCATTTAACTTCCAGTAAGAACTGAAAGAGATGAGTCTCTTCAAGGTTGAGGGGTTTTTGAAGGGAAGTAACTGTAAGGGCCCTCATTTTTATAGACACCATATAAATTTATTTTTGTTTTCCTACGTGAATTTAACAGTTTTCATTCTAAAATGAGTCATCTTCACAAATCATTATAAAATGAAATAATTATTTCTGCCAATGGGCAAGCGTGGAACACAATCCCTAATCCAATCTCTGTCAAATTAACTGTTGCTCTGAGTATCTGAGGAATCAGTGGTGTTTTCAAAGGTATTGCTGTGAGGCATGGACCAAGTGTATTTAACTGCTCGGAGGGAGCGGCAGTATTTGCACGTGCACCCATTTGGTTGGCTGCTGTGTAGCACTACTGCTCACTGCATGCTTGGGGTGGGCTGCGGACATCACTGGGTTGTGCCAAGTGCTGCAGAGACCAGTGCTAAAATGTCTCCCTTCTGTGAATCCAGTGTGAAAGCTCTGAGGGAGAAATCATAGAATCATAGAATCACTCAGGTTGGAAGGGACCTCAAAGATCATCAAGTCCAACCGCAGCCTAACCATAGTACCCTAACTCTAACAACCCTCTGCTAAATCATATCTCCAGAAAGAAATCTTAAAGCTAAAAACTCTTGTAGAAATAGGAGGCTTCCCTTTCTTCTAGTCTGTTTTGTGGCCCTTCTTTTCTTGAACTGTTGTAGAGAATAAACAGCGTAAGTGGAGTAGTCATCTCCGGAGGTAGGGAGCCACACAACCGTATGGAAATACCACCTATGTTCATGTTTCATCATACTGCTCTTTGTGAAACAGATGTCGTAGGCTCCTGAATTGGAGCAGGCCAATGCTTTCATGTAAAGGATAAAAACGGTGTTTGTGAAATGCAATTTCTTGAAGAAATCTTCGATTGCTCAAAGGCTGCAGAATCGATAGTCCTTTACTTGCGCTCTGCTCTCCTATCATTCGGTTGCTGAGTCAGCTCAGAAGGAGCAGGGCCTGCCCCTATGGCTGTGCAGCTGGTGGTGCCCTGAGCCTGACCTCGAGGCACTGCCTGTGTGGGCAGCAAGGAGCTGCTCAGAGGCTGACTGGGATGGGCCCTCACTGACGTGTTACCTCTGCTGCTTTTCTCCTGCCTCAGGGAATGAAGAAAATTGCATTCTGGAACACTGTTTTCATGGTAGTTGGTCTTTTGTACTGCTTTGTCAATAGTTGTCCAAACAAGGTATTTCTTGAGTTGATATTACCTTGTTCCGTAGGTTTTCATGTGGTGGGTTTTTTTTGTTTTTTTTTAGTACAAATAGGAAATGAGTAAAAATGACTATATAAGCAGCTGCATGGCAGTGCTGAGATGTTTCAGTGTGCAGATATTTAAGACAACCCTAAATGGCCATTGCTGGTGCCTGCAAGCAGCGGGGGTGTGATTGCTGCCTGTGCTGCTGGAGTTCCTCATGTCCTTTGAGATCCTCCCCGTGAGGTGGAAGCTGTGTAAAAGTCTCCTGAGCTCACATTGCAAGCAGCGATCTTGTTCCCTGTGTGAAATGTTGGTGTCTGCTCAGAGTCTCTGGCCCTGTTATCACTGATATTTAAAACAGTGCTGCTTATGCTCTTCTGAAAACTCTGAACTCTACCTTCAAATTGAAAATCCTTTGGTTTTATCTTAACTTCTGCAGGACTTTGTTGTCCCTAATGCTAGCAGTAGGGCACAGTGCGAGGGCTGCCATCAGAAGACAGCCTGCTTTAGGGAGCAGCTAGCACACAACTTCTCCCAGCAGCTGCAACTCCACCAGCTTTGCAGCAGCTCGAGTTGTGTTCAGGGCTGTGGCCTCACAGAGCAGCACGGGGGCACGCAGCTCTGGAGTGCCCTGGGCTGAGCATCCAGCACTGCTTTCACGTGGGTGTCAGCTGTCCCTTTGTGGCCAGCACTGCTGCCACACATGATGGCAGGGAGGAGGAACAGATCTGCTTCAGAAGCTGCACCCTGGTGTGTTTTGTGCCTTAGGCAGTTTACTTTTTTTTTCCCAATATGGAAAAATAATGTATTGGCACTTATCTTCTATGTTTAGCTATACTACTTCTGTTTTGTCCTGCATTATTTCCTATTTCTCTGTACTTACAGAAAAACCCAGAAGAGGACAGCTCAGGGAAAACACTAAGCTGGGAACCAGGTCACCTGCTTCTAACTATCTACACCGTTCGCAGCATTGAGCAGCTTTTGCCTTTCTTTAATGTACTCAGCCAAGTTTTTAACTGCAAAGTCACAAGCAGATGCGCTGGACACTCAGGGAGCCCTGTCCTTTACCCCAACTGCTTTCCGAGTAAGGACATAAAAATGGAGAACCTCAAGACATTCTCCAGCAAAGCAAGGCAAAAGATAGAAGAAATGGTTGAGAAGGATTTTCTGGAAGGTGTCATAAAAACGTGAACCAAACCGGTACTGTTCAGCTTCTGCGTAATGTACGTATCCAAACGAAATACTGTATCTTTCCCAGTTGTATATTATTCTTTTCTTACTTTGTATGTAATGAAATAATAACTAATGTTGTATTTAAGTTACATGTTTGTAAATAAGAGTTCTGGATGTGGCCTGAATCAAGTGTAATTATTGGTGGCTCATATTGATTCTGGTGCCTACTATTTACAGTACACTTTCTGTTGTCTTCAGTTCTGTCTTCAAAAAAAAAAAATCCTAAAAAAATAAAATACAAAGTGCACATTTTTTTCAATTTGCTTCCAGTTTATTTGTCTTAGGGTTTGGGGGATCCATTGGCACTTGTGCTTATTTAACAATATAAAAAACACCATGCTAGGAGTTAATACAGTTAATATTTTTGTCAGAGGTAGATACCCTGAACTGAAATACATGGATGAGTGATATGTGTGCATGTCAAGTGTTACTCCCCCTTGGCTCAGCCCCTTCACCCCAATGGGGAGTGAAAGGGGTCACAGAAGTCCACCTTAACACTTGATCACTTTTATTTTCTGTTCATCTCTTAATTTCATAAAAAATCTAATTAAGATATTTCTGCAATAATACGTTGTATTATTTGCAAGTGCTCTCTCGTCACGCTGGTGTCCCTGCCTTGAGCTGAACTGACTCTCAAGCCCAGGGCCTGCTGCTCCCCAACCCTGTCTGCTCGAGAGCAGTTCAGTTGTTGTGAGCGTGAAGGGGAGGTGTGCATGCAGCAGGGCTGTGCTACAGCTGTGGCTGCACTGATGGGGGAGGTCAGCCTGGATGTGTAACGTGATGATAAGCTGGGAAGTGGGGTGTAGAAAGGAATTTGATCACAGTAACACTAACATATGAAATTAACAGTTACCCAACTAGAGTCCTTGTAATCAGTGAAAGCTGGAGGAATCCCTTTTAATTAACAACAGCTGCTGAAAGCTGTGGTTTTATTACATATTTGTAGTCACCTTGCATTAGAATACAGAAATAGCTACTTGGCATGACTGGCTGAAGGAGATGGGCTGCTGGCTCTGTTAAAGGTTTTTGGCTGCCTGGTAGCAGCAAGGTGCTACAGCTGAAGGGAGCCTCTGCTCCAGCAAGGCTCTCTGGAGTCTTCACTCTGGCCCCAGGCTGCAGAGCTCATCTTCCCTGCATGCCATCTGGAAAAAGCTGGTAACCAGACTGCTGCCAGTACAGAAAATGGCTCCTTAGCCTTAGAAGACTGGAGATGTAGCTCCCCTATGGCCCCAAACAGGCCAGTGGCTGCTAAGAAATGGCATCCAAGGTACCTGCCACCTTTAAATCCATTCAGCTTCGGTAGTTAGTCAGACTTGGAGAAGAGGAGAACACACTGCAGCAAGAACATCTCATTAAGAAGTAAGCTGCCAACCAAGGTAAGAAATAGCACTTAACATTCTGCTAAGTAAGTTCTCAATAATCCTTGCTATAATCAAGAAGATTTCGATACATCCACACTAGTACAGAGTAAAGAACGTAGCATTAAAATATAAGTAAGTCCAGTTGTGAACTTCAGTTGTTAAATAGGTTGGGGCGGTGCCCCTTTTCCACCAGCAAGGTGGTAAACAGCCAGGCTTACTTCATGGGCAAGGGCATCAGCGTTCTCCTGTGGGATATTGCAGAAATTAGTCAGAAGTTTAGAATAAATGTGCAACACTACAACCAAAGTTTTCATGCAAATACTGTTTTCCTCACGTTGTGGTCATGTTGAGGTAGCTTTTGCCACTGTGGTCAAGCTGGCAGGAAGAAGGGGGTGGGAATGTGTGACCATGGGAAGAGCTGGACTATTGCTTGTGGTGACAACTTTAAGTCAGTCCCCATTTGGACTAATTCTTGATAGCACCTGAAGTTTATCACACAGTTATTGGCTGCCTTGATAACTTTGTTCTCGAGTTCTCAGAAGGCTGTATTTTCAAAATCATTTAGTATCAAATCTGCCTTCATAAACATATAACTCTTAAAGGTAAATGTTAAGTACATTAAATGTTTTTAGATATAAGGAAAGCTGAAGTGATTATTTTTTTTTTGACCGCTGTTTCCCTCCCTCCCCCACATTTAGTACCTATTGCATTTGATTAAATGTCTAGCACCCACAGCTGAGCAAAACATTGCAGAACAAATGAATAGTCTGAGCTCTGACCTGCGTGTCTGCTTCGGCATAGACCCTCACAACATCTTCTGTCCCTGATGGACGGACAAATGCTCGTGCCAGCTTGTACTTCTTCACCAGAGCATCGATTTTCTCTTGTAGCCCTGGAGGTGTAACAGCACGTCTTTCGGCATCTGTTGTGTCAATAACTTGTCTGTCTGCAACCTTCAACATCAGAAACAGACAATTTATTTCCAAGCTGTAGCAGTGTGGTGAGAGCAGAACGAAACAGGTCACTGTTAAGACAGAACTTTAGGTTTCGGTTTGCTTCAATATCAGAATAAGAGCTCACTTTGAGAGCTGCCTGCTAACCCAAAGGCTTTTGACCCCCTGTTCAGCTCCTGCTCGGTATGTGGTAACCAAGTCCTGATAGGACTCAGCTTCTGGTCTGGAAAAAGGGGTCAGTTCTGAACATGCCTCAACTAATGCTGGAACTTTTCTCAGTAGATTAGAACACGTAACCTCTTGTCTTTGGTTCATGTTAAAGCCCAAAGTTTTCTTACTATGTTCTTAAGTGTAAGACAGTGTTATCAGTTGGGAGCCAGTTTTGCTCAAGCTCTTCAAATATTGGAAAAGGAAGGAGAAAGAACTTGACTATTTTAGTTCTACAAGTGGCAGAAAAATCCAGAAAAACAGGACAGAGTTAAAATCTGACTTACAGCAGAGCAAGACTTGACTTAAGCCTGTCTCTCTCACACTAACGTTCCAATTTTCAACCAGAGGCAAAAGTGAAAGTATGAATTTTACAAAGAAAGACGCTGCTGTAACATGAAGTGTAGCTAACCTGAACTTTGAGCAGCCGACTTGGAAAGTCAGTGTAGAGGGCATCCCACTGCTGCAGAGTCAGACCTTTCAGAGCCAGGATTGCTTCGATAACCAACATGTCTGAGATGGCATCACCAACTGTCTGTTAACAGAGAAGGGAAAGGGAAGACAGAGAACTCACTAGTGAAGAAATAAATGAAGGCATGCTTTGATCAGTAAGCTCCCACCTGAAGAACATCATCATGTAGCCAGCTAACTTGCCTTGGTCTGGATAGTTGTTTTTTGGGGGTTTTTTAGTTTTGACTTGCCAAGGGCAAGTGCTAGCCTTCACCTTTCCTAATGAGGACTGTTCAGGGGTCAGAATGCTTGAAGCTGGCCTGTGAAATGTGACTTGGCCCTGCTCCTGGAGGAATGATCTGTATGCTAAGACAGAGATTGTCATGGACACTGGAACATTCCCATCCTCTCATACTGCAAAGATCAGTGAAAAACATGAGATGAAAAATTGCTCAAGTCACATGCTCTCACTCGGTTCCCCTATCATTCCGTTCCCTCTTGATTCTGAATGCAGAAGCAAGATAAAAGTATCCTACATCCATTCCTGAGAAGCTGTTGCATCTCTGATGACTACCACTGCCCTTTTCCTCTTGGTCCCTTCCATCATAGAACACCCCTTCCTGCTCCAGTGGGGTCTCTGGCAGGAGCCTGAAAAGTCCTAACAAACAGGGTTAGCCCCATGCCTGTCAGCACAGTGATTTGTTTCTCTTGGCTTTTACCTGATTAATCAGGTCAATCATGTTCTCAAGCACCTTCGCTGCTTCTCTTTTTGCATCATCTTTCTCCTCTTTTGCCAGTTGTCTGATTGTGTTTTCAGCAGCCTTACTGAAGAGTACCTAGAATAAAAAAGATGAGAACTTGTCAAGACCAGCCTACAGCCCACATCAAGAACTGGGATATAAGGAAAAAAACCTTTCACCCTTTAAACCCAGATAATAATCATTAAGGTTTGCCTCCATTAATTGCCATTCCCCACACAAAACAGAAGAGATGGTGGCAGTGCTATGATAAAGGCAGAAACAAGCCTGTTCTCAATATATGAGAGAAGAAAAGTCTTGTTTACAGATGTAAGCAGACAATGAAAAGATTTCCCTCAAAGGCTAATTTTAACTTAGATTTTATGTGTTGGCTGCAGATACTGTGTATAACGTGCAACTCCTACTTACCGTGCCGTGTCCATTTGCCTCAAAATAAATTCCAACATCGAACTCCTGGGCCTTGTGGTGCAAGTGTTTCACTCCTGTTTTGACACAGTGAACGGGTACCTACAACGAAGGGCATACAGAGAATGTAAACCGTGTTAGCATCTACCGATGGCACCTGGAGAGGAAATGGCTTTAAACTGGAAGAGGGTAGATTTTTTGACTAGATATCAAGAAGAAATTCTTTACTGTGAGGGTGGTGAGACACTGGAACAGGTTGCCCAGCGAGGCTGTGGATGCCCCAGTCCTTGGAAGGCCATTCAAGGCCAGGCTGGATGGGGCTTTGAGCAACCTGGTCTAGAGGGAGGTGTCCCTGCCTATAGCAGGGAATTGAAACAAGATGATCTTAAAAGTCCCTTCCAACTCAAACCATTCTAGAATTCTATGATTGATTTACAATTATTTGTACACCCTAATTCATTTTATTATTTCAGGGAACATAACAGATTTCTATCTGAACTTCAAAAAACCTAGCTCCATTTTTGTCAACCAACCTTAAACTACCTATTCCTATTGAACAACAGTGAGCCAGTTGCTAGATGAAAATGAAAGAATCAGTGTCTAGGTATGAAGGAGCCCTTTCCTGCTCGCTTGATTGCAAAGCCATAAATTCCTCATGATATTCCAGGAGTAACAAAGAATTTTGCTTAACTTTTGCCAAACTTGATTCTAACCAGTAAAAGTTGAGCTTTCCAGATTTTCTCTCTTCAATCTCCTTTGCCACTCGTCATTTAGTAACTGCTGTAGGTTTTGAAACAGTCATCAGTTGTTGATTTTTTAGCATAGTTTAAGCCTTCCTAGGAATCATATTCTAGTAGTACTTAGTAAAAACAGTACAAACATTTGCAGAATACTACCAGATGTAAAGTCGAGAATACCTGCACTGTCTCCTCCAGGTAGCGCGTTGAACTCCCATTGGCATATGCTGTTTGTACCACTGCCATCTTTAAAGTCTGTCCCACCTGAGCAAACCAAGAAGCAAAGCACTTTACCATGCAACGGGCATGAACAGAAGGCTGAACAGCTGGATAACCAGAAAAATTGTACGGGAGCAAATCTATACTCTCCTGCAGACACTTAAAATTGCTGAGCGTCAGAGAATATGGACACATGTAAGACAGCATGAATTTTACTGAGCCTTTGTGTACCACAGGTAGCGTGGCTGGCTTGAAGCAGCCGTCCTTAAACTTTCAAACCACTGTTCAGATTCAGCAAGCTCAGCACACTGGCCAGACACATGGAATTACATGGGGCCATGACCACAAGCAATAAATTGAAAGCTTCTAGTGCAAAGCAAGCGAAGGCTGGTAGGTGGCAAGCACAAGTTCTCCTTGCTGGCTGGCACGTCTGCCATGGTGCAAGAAATGAGCTGGTGTCAAAGAGGAGAAAACCAGCGTAACTGGTTTATCTAGGCTAACTAACTACCATCAACACCAAGTCCAAGAGAACGTTTGAAAAAGAAAAGTGTTATCTCTCTCATCCCTGTAGGGGGAGAATGCTCTGCTGCAGGTACTGGTTTGGGAATGACAACAAGCAAACCCTGCAACTGTCACCATGTTCTCATGCTCAACTTCATGAAGTTTCAGAGAAACAGCGGGGGAAGGATTAAACCGCCCCCCCAAAATTCAAAAAAGATAACAAATGAAAGAATGGAATACCAGTACATTGAGCACATCAACAGGAAAATTCTCTCTCACTAAGAACTGTAAGTTTAAAATTTCTGTGTTTGGATTTTTATTTGGAAGAAGAAAATCACAGCCCTGTCAAAGCAACAGTTTTTGCCATGCTCTTCTTTAAGCGGGTGCACTTTAGGCAAACAGAGAAAGACCACCTGTGAACAAATCAACACGGTCCTTTTAGACTATTATTTTACACTTCTCCTGTTTAAAGTGTGAGCATTCATTTGACACGTCAAAGTTACCTTGGCAAGAAGTTCTTTAAGGAAGATACTAATTAAAGTTGCTATTTTATCTCCATCGATTAGGTGAAAATGGCCAGCTGTGTCCTTGTAGTAATAAACAATTCTATCTGCATCACCGTCGAATGAGCAGCAGCTCTCGTTAGGCTTCATGTCTAGCCCTAATGCACACAGAGTAAGAAATGCACGTTAGAGACGGGAATAAAGAAACAAAATTAGCTTTGCACAGACACATGAAACAGACACTCCAAACTGACATTGCGTTTGCTAAGTGTCTACAGCTTATAAAACAAGTAAGGAGTTCCTGCCTCAAAATGTTCCTAGGCTTAATGCCAAGACAGAATTAGCTGGGAAGCAGTTGTCACCTGACAGAGCAATGCCTCAGAAAAACAAACTGCCCTTTTATCAGTGCAAATCTTTCTCTTGTCCAAGATGCTGATCTTGCCATTAACCTTGAAGTTTGTATGTCAGAAACAGCAGCTGGCCATTCCTAGGCTCATTTGGAGATCTTCGGGAACTTGGCGGAACCCCAAAGGACACTGCATCCTCTATTCCCCTTCCTGGAGGGACACAGTTTAGCACACAGGTGGACAAGAAAACCAGCCCATGCTGCTGATGCCTTCCATCCTTCAGAGCACAGGAAACTTGTCCCCAAAACTTGTCCCTACAAGCAGCATGACAAAAGAGGAAATGCCACCATACCTTGATGTTCAGGTTTGGCTGACAGCCTCAGTCAGGAAAGCAGTTGCTGAACAGACAGCTCAGTTTAACCTCAAATAATCTAATATTCAAACCAGTCTGTTCCCCCAGTTTGGGGATTTTCTTTTCAGCACTCTGCAGGAACTTGGTTGAAATAATTACCTCTGTGGTGTATGTCAAGCTGTCAGTTTGCTGGCACCAAAGTGTTAATTATGCTCTTCCTTGGGAACACGGAAGAGGATTTGTAATGCTAGGCCACAACGTAAATACTTGTTAATGTAAAAGGAGGTAAAACAAAGCTAGTCCTGGCTGATCCTTGGGCTCCACCAGCTTACCATTCATGTCAGACTGTCAAGCATGTTTCCGATGTGCTGAAACATGCTGTAGCCCACCAAACAATTCAGAATAATAACCTAAGATTTTGTCAAAACCTGTCCTGGGATTCTCTCTTTCCATCACACAAGCACAACCAGTCTTGCAATCACTTAGTAAGAAACAAGGGAACTCAGCTCATCTGAGGCTGATACACCACTGCTACACCCTACATGTTTAGACTTAGAGAGGGCATAAAAGGATATAAAACGACTGACTACGTACCTTTAGGTGGCTTCTGATGAACCTTTACAAAATCCGCACCACATTGGTGATTGAGCTTCTCCTTTGTTCCATCATTATATATCTGAATTTGTACCTCCTTTGGAAAGTAGGTCTCCATCTCTGCCAGCTTCAGAGCTCCTATGCCATTGGCACAATCAATCTTCAGTTGCCTCTGAGCCTCTCCAGAGCTGAGAGACTTTGCGCACAGAAAGAAAGGGCAAAGTGAACTCACACCTGAGAGAAACCACAGGCTCTGCCACCCCACCTGTACGCATGCTGAATTCAAAACTTCAGACCCAAACAAGATAACAGCGAAAGATACCCACTTCGTACATTTGCAGGAAGAAGATAATTACCAACATTCACCTTTTTTATCAGCTCCATAAAAGCTTTGGATAACTTTTGGTAATAACCTTCCAGCGTTGGTTTCCCATACCGCCCCTGGGTGTTTTGGCAGCAGACCATGTAATGCAGCTGTGGTGTGGTCACCAGACCATAATCTAACATAAAACAAAGGCTTCAATATTAAGAAATAGAACACTAAATTAACTTCTCCTTCAAAATACACTATACAAAGTATATCTGCTATTCTACAGGAAACAGACAAAGGCGGCGCAGGAAACACACAAAGAAAACTAAGTTCTGTTAAGAAGATATGAACCCCTTTACCATAAAGCAATCCAGTTTCTGAAAGAAGATGGTTACAGAAGAATGGAAATTGAACCTGGGCTACTGCTTCAGGGCTATGTAGCAGAGTCACATTTACAAAAACAACTTGATACCAAACTAGAATTGCAAAAGCTCAACATACCGTGGTACTGACTGCCCAGAACAGAGATACCATCTATTACCGCCTGTGAAAGTTCCTTGCTGCTTGGTCTGGAAAATAAAAAGCACAGCCTTGACAGAAAACCTTTATACGTGCATTCGGAAAGGAAAAGCATGGGGAAGATGACTATGAAGAGCAAGTTTTCTGCCAGCAGATTTTGATTCAATCCACGCCTTTCCCAACTGAAGGGGCCAACAATAAAGAAGCCTGAAAGTCACTATCCTAAAGAATTGTGAAGATGAGCGAACTTCTGATGAACTTCTGTGTCATAACTGGATGTGACACAGTGCTCACAAAAAAGAACAATAAGACATCCAGATCAGAAGTGCTAGGAAGCTTTCATAATCATCAGAAAAGCTCATATTGGAACAACATTAGAAAAAGGCTGTGGACTGCTATAGTCTTAAGTGACTTTATCAGGTAGCAGACTAGGCATGGGTAGCAAACCTGGCTGTAGAGAGCTAGGCATTCAGCAGCACTCATGAACAAACTGCTGCCAGTTTGCACCAGCTGCAAAAGCAGCACACATCTAACAGTGTTTTCTAATTACCTGGTGTCTCTACCAATAAAAACTGAAGCATCTTTTTGCTGGTTCACCGCCGCTTTTTGACAGATCTCAGTTACTATTTTCTGTAACTCTTGGTCCTCTGCATTTGCTAGCTGTGTAGCGTATTCTTCCCAGGATGGGTGCAGCATTTCACCAAGAGGATCAACCAACTTCACACCATTATCTTCCTTAGGAAGAAAAGAGAACAAAACGCACTCAGCTTAAGAGTGGGAAACTTAAAATTGAAGGCAGTCAAGGTAAAGTTTAACCGCACTACTTCTGTAAACATGGAACATTTTCAGGAAGCCACAGATCAGCTATTTATTTCAGCCTCCACCAAGCCCAAACAAATAAAATAAGCAGTGTATTATGTCATTTATTTTCCCGCCCCCACCCCGCCCCATTATAATCTTGGCATGAAGTTCATGTGACATTAAAACGACCTAAGAGGAAACGCGAATACCAAGGAATACTCCACAGCAGCAGAAGTCTAAAGCGTTTGATTTGTAACTGCTTCATTTTTTTTGCTGGCAGATTTTGCTCAAAGGCTCATCTCTTCTCACGGGCACTCCTAGCCTTGGCCATCTTACAAATGTCCTACATTACAGCATTGACTTTACCACATTTGGCGAGAAAATGACCACCCTGCGTATGCCGAAAGGTAACTCTCAATGTGCCAGAGTTCACATTTTAATGGAACACTATAAGCACATCTCTTAAGTAGCTGGAGGTGCCTGCAGGATGCAGCCCATGGAAACTTCTTGTTCCCGTTATTACAGTGAGCTTTGATTCTACCAGGCCACATCTATTTTTTCTTCAAACAAAAGGCTGCTCTTACTTCAGGATTGTGAGATGCTGTAACCATGACACCAATAGTAGCTCCCGTGGCCCTGGACCTGAGCGCTGCCAGCAGGCCCATGCGGAACATGACGTGCTCAAGCTGCTGCGCCTTGCTGCGAAATCCAGCGGTGCCATACTGAAGAGTAAGTCCAGCGGGCTTGGGATGCAAAGCTGAGTATTTTTTAAGTCCTTCAACATCCATTTCTGGAGAAAGAAGTAACACAAATACTCGTAAGAGAAGCCGAGTCATTAAAATTCATTCCACATCTTGCACTTCATTTGACTTTGAATCCTATAGATATCTCAGACTGGGGGCGAACGCAATGCTGGAGACCTCGCTACAGCCTTACAGTACTTGAAGGGAGCTTATAAGCAGGAGGGGTCTGACTTTTTAAAACAGTCTAACAGTGACAGGACAAGGCAGAATGGCTTTAAACTAAGAGAGTAGAAATTTAAGCTATATGTTAGGAGGAAGTTCTTTACCCAGAGGTGCTGGCACAGCTGCCCAGAGAGCTGTGGGTGCCCCATCTCTGGAGGCACTCGAGGCCAGGTTGGATGGAACCTGGGCAGCTGAGCTGGTGGGAGGCAGCCCAGCCCATGGCAGAGGGTGCAGCTCAATGATCTTTAGGGTCCCTTCCAATCTAAGCCATTCTTTGCTTCTATAGCTCTGCCTGTACCCCATACATCCCTGTGTAGGGCTGTGGGGAGGACCACTACCGGTGCCCCTACGTTCCCAGTACAACACTAGCTCAAAAGAGCTCGACTAGATCACAAAGAGACGAAGTGATCTGGGCAAGCAGACCTCCGATTACCATTCGTGTCCCCTCCGGGGCTCCCAACAACGCTCCCGCAAAGAACCAGCCCTAGTCACACGCTTCACACAGTCACACAACCCCATTCATTCACCCTCCAGACCATAACCAGCCCGCCTCCCGCTGCAAACCAGGCGCCGGCCGCCTCCTACACACCGCCACACCCCCGCCGTGCTACAAGGCGATACTGCCCTACCTGCAGCCCGCCCACCCGCCACCTCCGCGCTCTCCTTCCGGGTCCGTCGAGACCACGCCCCCTACCAGGAGCCATCCAATGGCAGCGCGGTGGGCGGGGCAAGCAGCCGCCACGCGGCAGTTGGATCAGCCCGCGGGGTGGGGCCGTAGGGCAGAGGCGCTGCGAACAGGTCCCGGGGCTTGGCAGCGTGCTACGCGGCGGCTGAGCCCTGCCCTCCCCCGTTCCGATGGAAAAACCCAATGCTCCAGAACCGAGGGTGAATGGGATCAGCCCTTTAAGAGGGAATGCCGTGTTTAAACCTGTACAGTATCTTCTCGCTGAGCTGATGATGCCCGTTTAACCCGTGAAAACGAAGGCGTGACGCGTGTCAGGCAGCACGCTGATACGCGTGGACACGAAACGGAAACGTACAGCATCAAACCAAAGCACTGCTGTCGTTTCAGACAGCTACTCACCGGTTCCTGCGTCTTCCCGGGTTTTCATAACGCCCCGCCAGGCTACAGAAAGCAGAGGGAAACCCGGAGCTGCTGCCCGCCTTCTCGAGAAAGGCAGATTTTCCTTTAACAGCAGCGACGCCGCCGAGGTCTGGCACGGCCTCGCAGACGTCACGCACACTTCAGGTTCCCACCCCCGGCCATCACGTGTGAGCGCGGTGCCATGGCTGCCGAGGTGCGGGAGTGCCTGGAGCTCCAGCTGCTGGAGGTGGAAATGCTCCTTTCCATGTTCCCCAAGAAAGGGGAGATCAACCTGGACGGGGCTGCCGTGCCCGCCCTGCAGCGCTACCTGAGGGACGGCGGCGGATCCCTGCCCCCGCGGCTCGAGTATTCGGTCGCTGTCGGTGTCGGGAAGCCGGAGGTGAGAGGTGCCCCTGGGCGAGTCCCCGCGTCTGCCTTATTCGTGGTGCGGGTGCTAAACGTCTGCTCTAAAGGGAGGAGTAGGGGCTGGGGGAGGGAGGATAAAAAGTGCCCTGCCCCGGAGAAGTTGTAGAGCCTTCTCCGCAGGTAATCAAAACCCACCTGGATGCTTTCCTGTGCAACCTCCTGTGAGCAGGGAGTTGGACTAGATCATCTTCAAAGGTCCCTTCCAACCTCTGTGAGTCTGTGATCTTGATTTTAGTCATTTCATAGAATGATAGTATCATAGAATGGCTTGGGTTGGAAGGGACCTCTAGGATCATCAAGCTTCAATGTTTGCCACAGGCAGGGCTGCCAACCTCCACTTTTAATACTAGACCAGACTGCCCAGGGCCCCATCCAACCTCCTCTTGAACACCTCCAGGGATGGAGCGTCAAGCACTGAGGACTTGTGAATCTTTTCCTGCTCTTTGACTGTAGGTAGAATTTGGTTTCCAGAGAACTGAAGTGCTACGATGTCTTACGGTGCTGTATAACCAAGGAAATTCAACAGCCTGTGGTTGGTAGAGATCAGGCAGCATAATCTCAAGGTTTCTGTGGCCTAACATGTATGTAATCCTTTTTATTGTCTGTAAGGAAGAGAATGCTTCATCTCCTAGAGTATTTGCTTAAAATAGTAATCGTAATACCTCTATGCATAATGTGTATGACCGTAAGCATTCTTCATATCACTCTGTGTTTTCTGGGAATACATTCGTCAGCTGGGCTGAATCCATTGTTCAGAACTATGTTCGGCAAGGGGCAGGATTCTCAACGCCGCTTTCCTCTTAGGGCCTTGTATTTTGTCACTGTGACAAAACTTGAGCACATAGTCAAAACATGCAATGGGAATAGGAGTGTCCCAAAAGTAGCACCTGTGTACTTTCTTTCAGACCATTTCTGTAGAGGAGCTATTTCTCTGCTGAAGAGAGCAACATTTGATATGTTGGGAAAGTCCCAGTGAGATACGACAGAAGGGCCAGATGAAAGAATAGGTTATAGGGACAAAAGGAGGACGTAAGTAGTGATTCCAGGTTTTAGGATACCACCATCTTAATTATATCGCAGCGTAGTCTGCCTCTGGCATGGAAAGGAATCTAGCATGTCTCTCTTAACTGTGGAATTCATTTTCTTGTTGTGCTTGTGTGCTCTGTTTTTAAGGTAAAAGTGGAATTGCAGGTACAGTTGCCTCATATGTATCCCCATGTGGCTCCTCAGCTTTTTGCAAGATCAAATGCACTGCACAGACAGCAACAGCTGCAGCTCAACACTCTTCTCACTTCTCACATCAGCTCTTTGGATTCAGGTGAACTGTGCGTATGTGAAGCTGTGCAGTGGCTGAAAGAGAACAGCCTGCCTTATTTAGAAGATGGTAAGGTCTCTGCTGAAAGTGTTTCAAAGGAAGTAGTAGTTAAAGAAACAATTCAACGTATGTGGATCTACAGCCATCACATATACAGGCAGGAATTGAGGAAGAAGATCTTCGAGTGTGCGAAGAAATTAAACCTGACTGGCTTCTGCTTGACAGGAAAACCTGGGGTGATCTGTGTGGAGGGAGTCAGAGAAAACTGTGAGGAGTTCTGGCGTGTTATCAGATATCCCAACTGGAAGCATATTTCATGCAAACACGTGGAGACTGTAGAAGCAGAGGGAAGCACTGATAATCTGCGCCTCTTTCGAACTTTCGAAGACTTGCAGTTTCAGGCCCACGGTGATTATGGGCTGAGGAACGACTATCACATGGATCTGGGCCAGTTCCTCGAATTCCTGAAACAGCATCGAAGTGAACATATTTTTCAGATTTTATTTGGTGTTGAAGGCAAACTTGCAGACAAATAAGAAAAAAGAAAACCCATGTAAAAGAATGCTAACTTTGGACAGCAAGAGATGAAGTTGGCATGGTAATTTGTCCCTAGCTATGGCTGCTGTGCAAAGGGAAACTCAGTGTTTAACACAGAAGGACAGTTCAAGTAAGATATTCCTGGCTCTGTTCTGAATTGCAGTGTATTTTTTTTTAAAGAGATGCTTGTTTACTTATTTTCAGAGACCTTAAAAGCAGAATTTATCACTGAGCCGCATCTCGAAGAAGTGCTTGCGAAGTGATAAAAATGCCACGTGGTAGTATCCCCAATTACACTGTTCTGTAATCATCCGTACCGTGCTTTGTTGCTAAGCTGAGGTGCAGAGCTTTAGTTAACTTCTTCGTTTAGTTGTGGGTCACCAAGATGGCTGCAGTCAGAGATTAATATGGTTTCCAGTATAAAAGTACACCCCACCAAAGGGAGTCAAGATTTGCTGCGTTCGCTGTCTTTTACTGCTGGATGAAACATCTGTTCTCACTTAATTCAGCTGATCCAAGAAAAGCAAAGACTCTTGTGCCCAACCACAGCACCGAGTGTTGCATTTAATATAGAGGAGTAGGAGGGAGGGGGAGGAAAGCCCACATCACCCCATCATTTGTAGGCTTTGGGTAATATCTTTCTTTACAATGGTAGCATTATTGCCACCATTTCCAGTATCATCTTCTTCTCATCTCATTAGGGTCTGGTTACATCAGTGGTAATTTTGGATGGCAACAGTTGGTCAACTCATGCTTTTTTTATATTTGTATTGCTAGGCCTAGCACATTGAAAAGTGTGTAACATACTATATAAGGAAATATATATGCCGTGTGCATCTATATGGATATAAAAGGATTGTCATATTTAAATGTTATCAGTAGATGAAGACTGTGTCCGAGAAGTCCAAAATAACTGTGCCTTAAAGAACCACCACAGCACTGCCTTCTGCTTTCTCCCCAAGCACCATAGTAGGGAAATTGGTACACGGCAATAAAAGCACCCTTACTGTTGAGGTTTGGATGCCCAATCTAAAAATCAAGCTATTTGATTAGCAGCTATTGAAAAGCTGTGTTTCAGTACACTCCCCTGATTACTACAATATTAATAGTGGGGATGCTTTGGCTGCCTATTTATAATGCTCTGATATTCTCTGTGAAGGACATCGACTGCCTTTATGCCGAACAATTGCAGTGCAGTTATCCTGCTGGGGAGATGAAATCTTTGATAATTCACAGGACTATAGCTGTGTTGTTAGAATATTTTAATGCTACTGGATAATTTGTCAGCAAAGGCTCTGCAGGTTTAGTTCTCATTAGAAGATTCTCATTGCTGCACACAGGTGTGACCAGTAAAGCTTTTATGTGGAAGAAGATATTTCTAAACTTACTGTTCTTGTTCAGTAACGGCTTGACAATTTACACAAATTACATTGTGACTTGTGATGGATTAAACAGTCATCGTATGTATTTCTTAATTTTCCACTGTGCCATTTGTCTGCTGAAGTTCTCATTGACATGTATGACAAATCTCCGTATTCAAGGTACAACCACTCATTTTGATACAAAAAAAATGCGTACAACCGTAGTGTAGGACATACCAAGTGCAATAACAATCGGGAAACAACCAACACAAATACAATTCTCAGATTAATTTTTATTTTTTGTGTATGACTTCTTAATCTGAGTCTCTAATCAAATATTACGATTTAGAAAACTTGTTCTGAATCTTAGAAAATTATCTACTCTTCGGCTCCCCAGGCAGAAACATTCTGAGTATTTCAGTGCTTTTCCACTGTTGCTGATTTGCTCGTTCTTCATGAAGTATTTACAGTTTCACTTTCATAGCTTCTTCAGGCCAGGTGTACGAGTCAGCCACAAAGCTGTTATAATCAGTGCTGTACATCTGCGAACGGATGAAGGCTTCAAGGTCCTTGGGCTGAGGGTAGGTGGTGGCACTGTTATTCCTGTAGGCTTCTTCTGCAATCTAGAAAGTTGCATTAAAATCCCAATTAGTGCTTCATTTGAATACATTTAGCAGAATTTTAAAGTAGGAATTAGGTCAAAATCAAGATGCCGTCTTCTCTGGTGCTGCCAGTCACGTCAAGTTACGCTGGATCTGGGCTAACATGCATCAAAAAAGATTAAGAATATGATGATGTATGCATTTATTTGTCTGATGCATGCTGCTTTTGAACTCTTACAGGATTACATTCCGAGCAGGTTACCCTGGTTTACCACCTTCTGTAAAGCACATAAGACAAGTGTGATTTCTTCTGAGTCTCCATGCTCCTTGCGTATGAGGGAAGTTTATTAAGTGCCAGTTTGAGAAAATATTTCTCAAAGGTAAACACAAAACAAGGTGCACAGATTTAATTTATGCATGACTGGGGAAAGTCTGTGTGCTTTTTCACCAAGAGATCAACAGGATCAGAATCAATTGCATCCTACATTGCATCGATTTGCTGTGGCAAAAAATGAAGTTTGGAAGGGACTGGAGCTCAACTCAATGCGTCAAAGCATATTGTCACATCTGAAGAACACCAACTTGAGATATATACATCTTTTGACTAGATGCTCCTCTGTGAAACAAAGGAAGGTTTACACGCTAGTTTAAAGAAGCAGTAATCTTTGTTAAGATCTGCTTCGACTGCACCTGGCAAACAGACAAAAGATCTTACTTCAAATGAAGGGAAGACAAAGTCTGGCTTTCCGTAAGCCATCACTTTAAAACATAAATGTTTTAGCTTGGTGAGAAGCCAGTACTCCAAGGGGAAGAGCTACAGTATGCTGGCTTCCCTTTTAAAATTCATCTGGAGGCCCAACCAGAGCTGACTGAGATGCGCGTATTCATGTAAGAGTTTCTCTTCAGGTCTGCATGCATGATAATCACAGCTGAATGAGGTCTGAATTTATACTCTGCATCTGGTATTCCAAAAATTTTCGAAGTATTTCTTCCCTGGAAAGGACAGAGGCCATCACTTAGCCTCTGGTGCTGTACAAGCCAGAGTATGTACTTGTGGGAATAATGTTTCAGCAGAGATCAGGCAGAAAGACTTGTTCAGTAACATTTTCCTTTTTCAACGTGCATTCAAGTTATCTCATCAGAGGCAACAGAGGAGTTTTCATCACTGTGTTTCTGCCACGTAGGCAGTTTGATGTAGCCTGAGGAATCTTGGTAATGTTTTATCCCTTTACAGGACAAAGTTATCATTTGCCTAAGAAGACATGAGTGGCAAGAAGGAGTTTATTATTATTATTGTTTTAAATGCAGAGTAAGTGAAGCTATGGGAAATGTTTGATGCATGAAGACTCCTTGTTATTGTTTCAAAAGGATATTCAGTAACTGGAATGTTTTTGTTTACATCAGTAAACAAATATTCTAGAGTTCCAACTCCTTCCTCCTTGTATTGGGGTTAAATTTGGGGTAACATTTATGAATTGAAATTAAATAAATTTCTTTTTACTACTGGACCCAGATTGCTGTAAATCAACTTGTGTGAAGATGTGTCAGCTGATCAAATCTAATGCTGCTCAGTTACATGGCATGGGAAGAAAAGAAGCCAGGGAAGGCTGAAATGACTTACCCTCACAGCAATCTTCAGTGACACCTGCTGAATTGTGACTAAAGGAGGGTACAGGCGACCTTCCTGTAAGTTCTCCTCTGAAACTTGCTGAGCTATTACCTAGAAATAAGGCAGACATGTTTAACATTAAATGCAGACACAACTGTGGCTTCGTTAAACACTGATCTAGTCTTACACAAATAAACGGTCCTGCTTTGGCAAGTCACCCAGGTACTGCTTAGTTTACCTAGTAGTGCTTTTAACAATCTGCCTGATCATTAAGTGTAGCTACATAAGAACTTAGAAATTTAGGGAGTTATGCCCTTTTCTCACTTTGATTATGGAGTAGAAGTGAAATAAATATTTATTAATATCAAATCTGATACTGCTTTGTTTATTTTTTTTTTAGGTAAAGGGGAAGTCTTTGGCATAAGAACATTGAAAGGCTGTGTGATGAACAGAACAGGGGGCACTGAACAGGATCTTGAGTGAGACCATGGCATATAAACTAGCAAATTGTTCACTAAGACACATGAATTCCAGCCACTGATTTTAGTTGGGTCATAGACTTCTAAAATTGTAGAAGCACCTGTTATTCTGATGGTTGTTAAGTCATCCTGTGCAGAAAATAGTGCTGAAACTTTAAGTGTAAAATGCTTTGAATAAAATTACTAGTGGCTAACCAGGTTTCTTATACATCCGGCTCACCAATCAAGTCTGTGTGAAATCAGAAAAGGAAATACGGTCAACCACAGAGCAAAGTAAAGCCAAAATAAGATTATCCAGGCTCTCTGGAAGTCACTGCAGGCAGATTGATAAACAGAAGGTATAAATTCTGGCTTGCTGGGTCAACAAACCCTCTGCTGCTTGAGGGTCTGTCCACTCCACTTGCATGCTGCACTAGGTCTGTCACCTCAGTCACAGCAGATTACTAGAGAAATTATTTTGAATCTCTGTTTGATTTACTTATTATTTCCACCAGACTGATTAGGGGAAACAATGACACAGAAGTTCTGGTTCACATCCAAGCATCTCCTTTACAGCCTGGATATTCTTGCTTGGTCCTTCTACCAAGACTGGAATTGTTTTGCAGTCATCTCCAGCAATGAACAGATCAGGAAAGCATGGCAAGCTGGAGAAAATTTGACCATTTCCTCATTGGCCCCATGAAAAACCTATTGCCATGCAGTGTGAGGGCATTCTCAGCAGAGTGAAGAGAGACTGCACGCATTGTCTTTTTTCATGAACTTCCTCTATTACTACCGCAGATAAATAACTATTAAGAAGTAAAGGATCTTGAAGATGTCTTTGGGTCTAATGATATTCTTGTCGCTAACTAAAATGTGTCACTTGTGGATCTGAAATAAATAGAGAACAGCATTTCATGATAATCCAGCCTTGGGTTTGCTGAGCCTGGGAGTCAGCTGGGGTCAGTTCACTAACCTGGCTTCTATTCTAGAATCTCTTTGGTGGACCTGATGGTTTCAGTTCTTTAGCTGTCCACCTTTGTATCTTCTAGTGAGCTGATTATAGCCAGAAACAAATCTAAATATCTTCTAAGTAAAGTAAGCACAAAACTCATATATTAGATGTGGTCTGGCTTCAAGTAGTTTAAAAACTAAAAGCTGTCTTCTCTGGCATTCAACATTACAGTTCTCAAAACAGAATCTTTTTCAAATATTATGAAAATGTTAAATTATTTTAAGAAATCAGATAAATACATGTGTCTGTCTTACTTGGGGACAGAAAGAATTTACCCCGTTGCGGGCATTTCTTGCTCTTTGGACAGCTGGGAGCACAAAACAGTAACGAGAAAAGGAGTCTTTTCATACAGCAGAAGTTCATGCTTTTTAAATGTTACATTTCATAAGAAGCTTCAATTGCAGTTTAGTACATCAGGCTTGCCCTTGGAGTCTATCCTTCTGATAATATGGCCCAAGCAGAAAGCGAGAAGCGTGCCTCTGAGAGAAGGAGCTAGCAGCATACTTGTAACAGAGCAAAAAGTAGCTCCTACAGCTTGCCGTGTTATGTGGGAAACAGGACCTTCTGCACACTGCTTACATACAATGAGGACTGCACTGGAAAAGATACCTGGCTATCATCAGTTCACCCTGATGACAGCAGCAGATAAAATGTTTGAACTAAAGGACTAACATGACAGTAATTGCAGGTTCAAAGAGATCCTGTTCTTTTTTTGTAATCTACCTGACACCCTGCTAGGTGCAGCAGCGTTTTCCATATGGAGGGGAAACTGTAACAAGTGCAGCAAGAGATTACATACTCCAGTATAACAGATGAAGGAAGATTATTTGTTTACCTTTTAATCTGATATTGACAAATACAGCAGACTTAACACCCCCCTAGGGGGAGCTACAATAACATAAGATCTAGTTTTTGCTTTCTGTAACAGCAATGAGGTTATCTAAAACTGGTGCACGGCCCTTTGATAAAAAAACATACACATCTGCATGCGTAAGGAGGAGCTTACAAAAAGAGAGTTTTGCTGTTCACAATTCAGTGAGATTCTGCAGAAAAGATGAAATCTGAAATGATCAACAGCAAGTTTCTGTCAGTGAAATACATCACTGACAAGAAAGGTCAGGGACAGAGTACATCTGTTTTGTGACAGGGCTGATAGAAAGCAAGCCATAAAACATGAAGGTGATGCTTAAAGTGGGACAGTTAGCAAGCTTAGCCTGTACAGATGGCATGCTGTTCCTTCAGACGTTCTCCTATATAAGCAGAAGTATGGAAACCTTCTCGAAGTGAACGACGCATTCTTTGTGTGGTCTCTGAAAGAGCATTCTTTGAGACCATTAGGTCAATGGCAATGGAAAAAAAATGATGAATCAACATTTGGAATTATTAAGGAAATGAGAGGCAACAAAGAAAATGTAATTATCATCGATGTATAAATCTGGGGTGCAAGATCACTGTGCATGTTTCTTTACCTACTTCAGGCAAGAATGGGGCAGAATCATGAATGGTATAAAGAATAACAAGGGCAATCAGAAGGTTAGGTTTTGTACAAGGAAATCAGACGGACTCCTGAAAGAAGAGAAGGGAAGACTGCAAGAGAATACAAAAAAATATAAAAGACAACTGCAGGTGATTATTTCTCACCATGCTGTAGGAAACCCAAATCATCAGACAGCAGGAAATCATGAAAAGAGTTCCTTTTTCCATGGAACTCATAATTAAATTGTGATACTAATTGCTAAAAGATGTTGGAATACTCAAATGTTTAAAAAGAGGTTGGTCTCATTTGTGAGAGAAAGCCGCGCAGGGATAAAACTTCCAACTCACAAAGTCTGTACAGCACGGATTGCTGATAAGACATTTTCAGCAGAAGGATCACTGTGTCCTTTCCCCTTATTTACCCTCTCTTCCTCAGCTTCTGCTCTCATTCCTTGTACAGAAAAGTACAGGGCTCTTAGGGTCTTAGGTTCAACCCAATATGACAGCTTTTCATTGTTCAAAGTTTGGTTAATTACAGTTTTTAACAGAAAAAAAGTGAAAGGCAGCTAAGATTGGACAACTGGTATAAAACAAATAGGAGAGCCCTGACTTTTATAGGACATAAATTCTATAGCGAAAGGAGTAACTTATACGTCATGCATGCCAGGAATATTCAGTTGGTTCGTAATTCTCTTTCCCTTCTCTTGTGTTAGGTAAGACATAGAATAGGTAATGTCCCTTGTCATCCAGAGAAATCGCCTACAGTTAAGAGAGATTAAAGCTTTACAGCACCTTAGCTATATCAAACCTAAATCAAAGTTACATTGTGTTTTACTGGGCATGAAGAAAAGAGCGCTGAAAGTAGAATTTGTTGTAGTTACAATAACCTATTTGTGACTTTTATCAGATTCAGTTGGAGAGGCAGCAAAGCACGAAGCAGCAGCAGCAGGCATGCAGCCTGGGCTGCTTGGATTTTATACTTTTTCAAGTAAGCTACCATTACAAACCGAGAAGGTTCCTTTACTTAAAAAGCATCTTTTTGGCTCTATAACTTTTGCAGCATCTTAAGCCCTTCCATTTTGAATGTAGAGTACTAACAAATCTTCTGAAAAACACAGGGGACTATTTTGATTTCTTTCTTTCCACTGGAAAACATCTAGAGGAAAAAAAAATAAATAAACAAGCAGAAAATTTACCTTTTCTTTGTACTGTAATTTCAGCTAAGGACCTAAGCAGCCCTCCTGTCCTTAACAACTCTGATAACTCTTTGGGCAAAGACCCTTTGATCTGCCAGGTCTGTCCTTGTTTAGTAAACTGCCTTGAGCTCACTGAATCCCCAGTGATAAAGTGCCTCTCACACAGTGAGGAAGACCAAATGTGAATTCTCTGAGTTCCAGGTGCATTGCAAATAGTTACTCATTGAACCTGGTGCCAATATAGATTCTCTATGCAGGAAAAAATAGTTTCATGTGTCAAATGTTACCAGGGATTTTATTAGGGGGGAAGGTTCTCATGTAGGAAAATCTTTATCAGAGAGGAAGAGTCAGGAGAAAACATCTATTTCAAGATAGCATTTCAGAACTTCCTCAATATTTCTGATACCATTTTATTTCCAGTTAAGTTTCTTGGTTCAAAATGAGTTTTTGGTGACTTAGCAGACTGCAACTTAAAACACAGTTTGATCTACATGTGTCACCTTTCATTTGTCAACATTCTATACACAGGGGTCATTTCACCCAAAAAAAAGCAACATCTAGAATGAAATGAGACAACTGTTTAACACAGCAGTTTAGACCAGCAAGTGAAGATCACCGTGTCCAACTGAAATTACAGGGGAGGATTTAAAAGGAGGATATAATTATCCGAAGACTTATGAGATGGATCATTGCCCTCCTAGGATGGTTAAAGCTAGTGGAGACAGTCTGAGCCTTCTACTAATTTTAAAGATGGAAATTGTGAATGTCTTTTTCATAGAGGGCTAGCTGCTGGCAAACCTTTTAAAAGATGCTGTAGTATGCACCTTCAAACAAAATATCAGAAACCCAGCAGTGGAAGCATGCAAGTGTCTGCCCTTGAAGAAAGCTTCACACCACATACCATCAGTCATAGAATCATGTTGCCTACAAATTGCCTCAGGGTGATAGTAAAAGGCCACTTTCTTCCCTTTAATCTGTGAAGAGGACACAAGGAGCAAGAATACTGGAATGCAATATCACTCAGAGTTGCATCAGGCATTCCCTTTTTTGCTATGTGGTGCAACTTTCTCTTTTTTGGTTGTTCCATAATTTCTAACTTCGTTGCTTTTAGGCTTAATCTGTGTAAGCCTCTACTGATGTGTTCTCCAGCTTCTCATACAGCTTCTTTAAGGATCAGGACACTGCAATTTCATGAACTTGTGTGGATGGCAAATGGATACAAACTGCAGTGGGTAAAAATCACCATTGCACGGAATCAAGATTAATTATAGTTATCTTGGTAAACTGGGGCTAGCCATGCTTTTTTCCCATGCCATTAACAAAGGAAAAACATCAGGCTTTGAATGAATGTGCATGGACGGAGCTGAACTTTGTGAGGCTCATTACATTGGTGCAGGTGCAGAGGAGGCAGGAACATCAGGACAGTGCAAGAATGCAGGGACAAGGATAAAATCAGAGCAGAGTGGTAAGGATGCTATCTGCTTATAGCAGATGAGCAAAGATGTTGGATTCAGAAAAGCACAGAAAGTTACAATCTGCTTGAGCAAAAAAGCCTCTACAGAAAGATTGACTTACAGCCTTGGGGGAGTTTTTGTTAAAAATACACACACGAAAAACCACCTGTGTAGAAGGATTTGATTTCAGCAACTCCTGGTTATTTTGTTTCATGAAGGGCCTCTGGCCAGATTCTTCTCTGATGTGTACTGAAGAGACAATCCTGTGTGTTTGTAACGTCATACTGTAAGACTGTAGATATCAGATATAAAACAATTTTTGGAAGGGGTCAAGGAGTCCCCAGAATGAAATGTGTTTGCTCTGTTTGTCTCTCACCCACCAAATGGAGATAAAGGACGACAGACCAACAGCTGGATAATAATGACGAACAAAGATGATAATATATTGCTTGTGGAAAGAGAAGAACCAATGCAGAAAAGGATATGAAACAAAATGGGAAGAATAACATCACCTCAAGCTGAGGTGCAAATAACCAGAAAGCAATGGAGCACGTTTACCAGCTGTTGCCAGGAGGGGTCCAGAAAATCATACCAACAACTCTACTCAATATTAACAACAAAAAAAAAAAAGAAAAAGAAAAAAGAAGAAATTCAATCATTTTTGCAAGCGAAACACCCACAAGAGTCACCCAAAGCTACCGACATCAGAATACAAGTCTAAAATTAAACCTGTATGCACACATTTGTAAACTGTACATAGGCACCCATGACAGTACAGTGCCAAAGGGTCTCTCTCATTTCCACTCTATCAGAACACGAAGTTTCCATCAGATGTCCTTCGGACCAAGTATCTTTGTTAAAAAGAAACAGTATACATTGTAAATAAAATCTTAGAAAAAGAAAACAAAAAAAGTCGCTATTTTCTCAATTTTAAAGATAATATTTAGTTATTTCTGTATAATTTTTTATTACTACCAATTTAGTGTATTAAGAAATGTAAATAGTTTTTAATACAGTACCTCAGCAGTTGTGAGGAACACGTCCTCGCCAATATGTTTCAGTCCACATGAAATAACACCAAGAGCAACTCCTGGGAACACGTAGGAATTGTTACCCTGTCCAGGATATAGAGTTTTTCCATTTGGAAGAGTGACGGGATCAAAAGGACTTCCACTGGCAAAAATGCCACGTCCCTACGTTGTAAAGTGGAAAGCAAAGAAATAATGTTATTTGAGAATACACTGTTCACATATTTCATATACACTTATAAATATTGACCCCTGTGGAAGCTGGGTTTACTCTAATTAATCTTTCTTCTGGGAGAATGTTAATTTGGCTGAGAAATATTCAACAGCATAGAAATTACTTGTGATTTTCTGTGGCTATCTGATGTCACCAAGTACATACTGCCATGTTCAGGAATGATAGCTATCTGTACAGTTTAGAGGAGGAAGAGGTGAAGGCCAGCACCAAGTGCCAGAGGAATGGCACATGGGAAGAAAGGAGATACCTACAGCTGTAAGAGAGGAAGGTACAATACTGTCACAGTAACAATGGTTGATGCTACTGGACTTTTTTTCCCAAAACAACAATGAAGTTACCACAAGAATGGTACTGATGCCAGCAAGTGTTGCATGTTTGGATGAAGGACGAGGCAATTCCTGAGGAGCTGTGGACAGGCAGAGCTGCCAATATCACCTCTAGTCCTCACTAGTGACCCCACAGCTCAATGGAGGACAGAGTTGCCAGTTCTGTCCCAGGAATGCCATTCCACAGTTTGCACTATATTGCACATTTTGGTGACAGGACCTCCTCTGTTGGAACTGTGTGGCTTAACTTACTGTAACACACTTAGTAGGGCTTGGACACCAGCTCAGGAGCTAGTATGTGAACATCCAATACTGATAAACCTGTGCCTGTTTTCTAGCAGACTTTTGGGTAGTGCCAAGTGATCCAAATGGTGCTTCTGTCCCAGACAGGTTCCAGGCTGGTTGGTACCAGCAGGCAACATGGAAGAGCCAGCCTGTTTGGGGGTATCAGAGAGCTTAGCTGTGTGGATGATACAAACATTGCCATATCACTTGTCCTGAGGATGAAAAGAGCAGCTAACTCATTTTACATTTCAGAGCACGTGGGACCAAACCTGAGCATGGTGTTCTCCAGGCACCCTCCTTACTGACCAGGAGGGAGGCTGCATGGGGCCTGCTCTGGTACTGCCATCAGAGAGGGGCAGAAGCACATGGGGTGGCCAGACATAGAGACAAGGCTTAATGTTGCTAATAGCTTAGCACTAGACAACCGGAGTACTAGGCTTGGTATCTATCAGTTTCAGAGCACTGAGGGAAGCAGCGATATCTCAGAGGGTCTGCACCAAAGGTTCTGAGCTCCTGCCCAGCTGAGGAAAAAACACCCTAGTATTTAAGTAGTAAATTGAGGTAGGAAGAGAAGCTGGCCTTTATTTATGCTAGCACTACTGAGGTGATAAATGTCATGTTAAAAAACTTCAGAGGCACTTTGTATCAGAAATATCCATGCCTGTTTTAGAGAATTGAAAGTGTGCATTTTAAAATATACCATATTTGCTATTCAGCTCTTCAGAAGATAATTCTATTTAGTTTGGTGTCATGCAACATTTTCCTGGCCTGCTTATTGTATGTTTTGGTGAGAGATCAAATGCTTCAGTGTATCCCTTTTTCTGGCTGCCAGATGCTGTTACCCATTATAGCCAGCCCTCCTTGCAGTCTGTTTCCCTGATTCTTGCACTGCACTGTAATTGTGTACGTTTCAGTGGGCAATGGCCATGCTAAATTTGTCTTTTAAACACTGAAGCTGTCATTCAAACTGTCCTGTATTCAAAAAGATATCCAAACATAAACCACTATAAAATACATACAGTCAACTACTTATACATGGCAAATTCCAGACCGAATTACAGGGTTATGTGTGCTTTAGCACTCGCATATGACAATAATAAATTATTTTCACCTGTATTTCCATAACAGAAATCCTTGTAAGACAAGTCAATCACTCCAAGTGGAGTAATTATTAATAAAGATATATTTGAATGATTTTCTTCCTTTACTGATGTATTTTCTTACTGTAAAGTGTATTAGTAATGTCTCAAATGAAACGCATACTGCTGTTAACACAGCAGTAAACAAATGATACTGTACAAAAACAGGCATAAGACTTCAATAACTGACAGTTACTGATCCTTCAGTTACACCAAATATGTTTCGTTTTGTTTTTTAATGGGAGTGTAAGCTTGTATTGACTTCAACGACATTGTCTTGATAAAATCTGAAAAAAAATGGTCACTTAATTCAATTAAATCTTAGCTACAGGTAGAAACATTATCAGTACCTGCTATTTCACCCTCTACCTTTTCCCCATTTTAAATCTGAGGTTTGTTTTAAACTACATAGACTGGGTGGATATTAATCTTTGGTTACCTCTGTATATTTGTAGCACTGCTCAGCCGTGCACTCTGCTTTGCTGGTAGGATTGCTGAGAGCAAAAATAATAGGATTTTTGTTGAAAGCAGCCATATCCTGAAGAATTTGTTTAGTAAAAGCACCACCAATTGCAGCGACTCCTGAGGAAGAAAAACACACATACAACAAGCAGAAAAGGTAATTAGCCCCAGGTAAGTAACACCTGCCACACTTGGAAGAGCAGTGGTTTTTTTATTGCATACCTTCATTTCTAAAATGTAGCTCAACCCTTTTCTTAACACACATGGTTAAAAAAAAAAAAAAAAGCTTTGTATACAAGATTTTGCAATAGTGAACCTTAAGTGTTACCTCCAGTGTAAGAGTTGGTCTATACGTCTCTGAGCCTTTGGGGGACCTTCTCACTTTACTGAGTAGATAGGTGTATCTCTTTCTGTCTCACAACTACTCCAAGTGTATCAGTGTTCAGTTTTTTGTGTGACAAGAAGAGGATAAATGACAGCCTCTGTTTCCTGCAGCTGGTCATGCTGTCATCTCCAGCCTCTACTGTCGGATAATTCCAGTTACAAGACTAAGGCTTCACTGACAGCAACAACCTTTTAAAATACAACACTTTCCATCCTACCAGAGATTAAAAGTAATGGTTTTCTTTCCCCGGTCCTTATAAATGCTTTCCAGAAGGACTAAGTGCCAGTCTTGTGGTATGAAAGCATCTAATTTAAGTTGGATTCTGCTGCAGTGTAGACACGTAGCTGCTGTATAGTATCTTGGATCTCAGATGCTTCACCGACCAAAAATGAGGAGGGGAGAAGGAAATCATGCTTTTGGGATGTCAGGTAAACCTGTATTTGTGCCTAACCTACAAGAGCTGGGAATCCAGTGGTCAGGTTTCTAATCACCATGCTTTCCATGGGAAACTGTTTATCTCACAGTCTTTGGAGTGAACTTTTATTTGTCCGTATTCTCAGGAAAAGATCTCACATAGGCTGTAGAGAAGGTAGCCTCTTCCTTGCTCAGAGCCCTGACACCTGGCTCTGCTTTCCACACAGCATTCTGAGTTTCCAAAGCAGGAAAAAATGCTCAAGTGGGGGAGTAGGAAAGGACAGGAGATGGAAGTCTACAGCTTGGGTCTCTCCTGGTTCAGCACTGTAACTTCTCATCACTCATGCTTAAAGCTGCATCCCAACACTGCCTATTCTAAAGGTCAGCTTGGTGCCTGCGCAAGGAGAACACGCAAACCCAAGCCAAGTTTCTTTACCTCATCTATGATCATTGTCAAAAAGCAGATTTTACTGCATAAGGGCAATGTGTTCTAGGCATAGTCAAAACGTAGCATAATTTTCACTGTGGCATTTCAGATTTTCTAGTATCTCATAAATGATTTTACTAGGCAGATAATTGTTCTAGTTATGCATATTAAGTAACAATTTAAGAGTATTTGCTGTTTGTTCCTGAAACTGTCACTGAAATACAACAACCAAACTGCAGACAGTTGAACAATTCTCCTCTGAGATCAAAAACCTGCAACTTTTACAAAAGCAAAAGCCTTTGTAAAACCTGTGTTTTGGTCTTCACAAAGGACTGATGGCTAAGGACCTAAATGTGAAGGAAAAAAATAAAGCATATTCAGATGCAGCTGGCTCATAATTACACAGCTTTGCATTTGTTTAACTCTGTTTTCTCAGTCTAAGTTTGAGGTCATTTGTATTACACTGTCCTCATTAGATCAGAAGTAATTTAGGAAGGTGATAAGCTTCTCTATTAGATGTTTAAAACAACTTGTATTATTTTTCCTGTAAAACTGATGGTTTGGAGTGAGAGCAGCGTTACCTGCTTGGATAACTGATATTTGCTCTGTTGCTTAATAGAGCCCATTATGTTCCTGGTGTTTTTTAAAAAACCACAAAGGTAAACTCTGTTCAGAGGAACTTGATCTTGTCTTCAGACAAAGCCACATCTCTGTGTTGTTGTTGGTTTTGGGTTTTTTTTGAACAAAGAATAAGGTCATTGCTTTAAAGTAAAAGAAATTACCTATGAGCACAGATGGTTTTATATCTTTAACAATATCTTCTAGATTTCTCATTTCGGCATGTTCATGTGCAAAACGACTTTTCTCTTCTGTTAATGAGGCACGCCCCTGAGCAAGGGAAAAAGAAAAAGATATTTATTATAAACTTTCTGGAACCTAATATCCTGGGATAATCAATTTACGAAGTATCTGGTTCAACTCGTCCTATTTTCACTTCTGCTTTTGCATCCGTCAACAAACACCATATTGGAATAAGTTACACTGTTTACAGCTAATGCACTTAGGATAGCTCAGGACAATTCTATTTTTCTAAGAAGCAGAGGAATGAAATTCAATAATTTTACTTTATAGTCATAAAAGCTTTAGAAATCAACTGAATTAACAATTAAACAAACATCACAGATTTCTGCTTTGAAGCATTTTTAAAGTTGCCATACTTGTTAATATTTGCTCAAACTCTTTGTTATACAACAAACAATACAGAAGTGCCAGGACAGGAAGCTTTTTTCAGGTTTGTTCTCGCCTGAAAATAGAGAGACTATACAGGGGAAAGTATAAGGGACACTATTTTACTTCCTATTTCTTTGTATTTAAGAAGTCATTCATTCTTAAGGATAAAAAATATTCTAACCACCTGCTCAGAGCACTGTTTTTTAATTAACAAAATTAACTTAGCTGTGAAATGAACTTCAAAGTGATCTATACTGGCAATGATGCCCAACAGGGTTTCCATGACAGATGCGGGAAAAAGGGCTATACAGGACAGCACATTGACAGGCTCAAAGCTCAGTGTTAAGTGACATGGAATGGGGACGTGAAGGGTACCGCATTTGTAAACATTACCTTCATTGCCTAAATGCATGGACCTTTGTCTATACACACACAGCAGAACAGCCAAAACTGTTTAAAGCATGTATGCCTCCTCCAGTCCCACCGCTGCGTGGGCACTTTCAAAGTCAAATCCCAGAGGCAGTGCCAGACCCCCAAACACCTTACCCTTGAAGCAGGTAGAAGAGGATAGAGATATATAGGGAAGTGCAGGAGGAAAATAGGATGTGAAACATAATTTTGACAAAATAGCTGGAACAGATGTGTATCCTTGCCTCCATAGCCAAGCCTTATCCTACCAATAATACAAAAAGTTTCCTTAATCCCAGAAAGATTACCAAAACCCTGCTGAAGTATCAGAACAGAATTCATTCCATGATTCCACTGAAGTCTATGAAGCTGACTAATTTAACTCAGCTTAGTACTGCACATACTATTGGGTTCAAGTCATTTTTTAAAATGACATTTTTTGCTTAATTTTAACAGAACAAACAATCTGTTAGCACACATTAGTGTGTGCTAATGCAATGTGGCAATGCTGGAATTCCTCTGCTGCTCCTTGAACAGCAACCACAGGAACTGGTACACCAAAGGGAAGGCAAATTTTTATGTTCCACTGTAAGAAAAGTTTCCAGATGGTACCACAGGAAGTGGGGTACGTCTGTTATGCGGTCAGCTGTTCTGCCTCAGGATGCCAGCTCCTCTTGACTCATCCCTGATGACAATGAATTTCCAGAGATTTATACTCCTCAGGTCCTTATTTTTTTATAGTAACCAAAATACAGTTCTCTAATTAAGAGGCTTATATCTGTGTGTGTATGTACAGGTCTTAAGGGTTCTCTTGGAAATATCACTAGAGAAATCCCACCATACAGGCACTTAGTTTCCTTTGTGGGTAATATGTAAACTTCTCAGTCTTGAGAGACTGCTGCAATATTGACAACTTTTGGCATACTTATACTTCAATCTCTTCCCCATCTGCCATTTTCCAGTACTCCAGCAGATGTCACCACAGTCTACGCACACACACCTTAGATGCGTCCATTTCAAAACAGTAATCTCCCCTCATATTTGCAAGGGGGAATATGACTTTCTTAAGCCATTAAAGAACAACTGTACACATAACCTCCTGGCCAAAAGCTTGTTGCTAGGAATAATTTAGGATGCTATTATAAAATACACTGGCAGGTTTCCTGAAACTGAAGTGCTCCAAAGAGACTGATATCAAGGAAGGTATTTTGGGGGGGGGGGGGGGGGGGGGGGGGGGGGGGGGAGCTGGGAATGGGTGTTGTGGAAAACTCTCATCCCCTTCTGCCCCTTCTACCTGTTTCTTGATGGCTTATCAGGCAGCTATTGGGGAAGCCTATTTTCAATCTGGTCTTTGAATTCAGTCCCCCAGATGCTACCCAATATAAAATAAATCTCTAATTGCTATGACACGGGCTGGCCCAGTCCTCAGACTGCCCCAGACTCTCAGGGCCTACAGGTTTGCAGCTCTGGTCAAGGGAGCATGCAGATTGAGAGGGAAATAAAACACTCTGTTTTTCCACCATCAGTAACAGCCAAGAGGCCAAGAGGCTGACTTACTTATGGAGAAATACATTGGCACTCTTTTCTTTGTATAGTCTTATGCTTGGTTGGCTATCAAGGAAGAACTCCAACATTTTAAAACCAAGATCATGGAAGAACTGTCCTAATGACATAACACCAAGGATTCCAGACCCTTACTGACACAAACAATCATCTCATTAACTTCGCTATAAGGGTGTACTCAAACAGTAAGCTGGATGTGATCCACTGCATTCCTTCACAAGCTGTTGGCTATCACTTCTGCCCTATCTAAATTTCACACATTTAATTTCTACCATTCTAAAAAAAAAAAAAAGGAAAAATGAAAAGTTAAACTTTATTTGGCTTTGACCTCAATTAGTTTGATCCCATTAGTCAGAATGAATCACATCTCCAAGTAAATATTTTTTTAGTATACTAACTAAAAATGAAATACTCAATTCTGTGGCTTAGCAAAAACAACAACAGCTATGTACATAAGGATTTTTGCTTGGAAAATGTTTGTAAGAGAAATCAAGGGTTAGAGTTATATATATATCTATGTGTATATATATATATATATATGTATATATGTATATGTATATATTATAATTTGAAGAAATATTTTTAGTTGTTAATTCAGTGATCCTAAAGGAACTGCACAATGCCTCCCTAGAAACTTTCTCAGAAATTTGGTTACAAAACTCTGATGATTTAGAGAACGGTGTTTTAGATAAGAATTCACCAATCTGGGGAGTATAAATTCTAAGTTCAGCAAAAATACAGAGTTCGGGAAAAGCACTGCAAGCATCCTGTAGTGCCCTGCCGACAGGGAAGCCTTGCACGAAGGAAGAAACTATTTCTGAGTGCTTGACCTCAGACTAGGGAGATGCAGGTCCATCTAGTAGAGGCCTACAAATGTGTGCCCCCCCCCCCCAAACACCTACAGAAAAAAAAGGTAATTCCCTGAGATTTTGTCAGACAGTAGATAGAAACGGATGGAGCCAAAACTCAGAGTTGCCCATTCTGGCTTCCTGCCATTTTCTGTACTCTCTCACTCCTGACTCAGAAGAGATGCAATGCAAACAGATCTGTCAGCATGGCAATCAGAGGTCTTCCGGAAGCCTCAAGCTTGCCTCCTGGCATAATCCTAACATTAACATGGCATGCAGCTCACTGGTACTTCTTCCAATAGGCAAAATAGATTCTAACACTAAGAAAGAGTTCCAATGAGCTCTGGGCCTCTGTATGAAGCCACGATACTTTTAAGTAGAAACATCTTTGGCAACATATGTATTTGCTTTTTGAATCCACTGTCTTGCTCATTTAGCATTAAAAATTCACTCGCTCAATGAAAAGTGCTCAGAAAATCAGTGATCTAAAGATACATCCCTTTTAGCACACTGAGTCTGAATATATTCTCATTGTTTTACTGCAGGACTTAAGGATTGCCCAACAGGGGAGGAATTTTAGCAGGGATACCCATCAAAGGATGTTATTGCACCACTGTTCAAACAGAGCTTTGAAGACTCATCTGCAGCAGACAGTAATAATCTTAAATTATCTTGTTTTCTATGATTTATATCAAGCACCTTTCCTGCATCAGATAACAGTCCCCAAATACAAGCAGAAAGTCTTTCGCACTGAAATCCACAGCCAAACCAACAGACACTTCATGATAGCTGTGCAGTTATTCAGAAGGGAAGACACAAACTCTTTCAACAGAAGGAAGAAGGTAAAGTTAGAAAAGAGGTCATATATTCTCCTTGCTTTAGCCTCTTAAATCTATTCAGCATCCCAGGAAGTTAAATAAAAATAAATACATAGAAGAAAAGGAAAGGAAGACAACTTTTCCTTACACAAGTCTTTCTGAATGGCACATATTCTTGTAGTATTTTATTAACTTTTATAGAACAGGTAATTTTCCTTGTGCGTCATACAAAATTTGCTTGAATAAAAACTCCCAAACTAAATACTGAAATACTATGAAGACAACCACAGTATCTTTAATGCATTCTCAGCCTGCCTGGATAAACAGTACAATGCATTTTCTCCAGACTGCTGATGGTGAAGGGAATTATTCTCAAAAGGTTAATGAAACCTCAGTCCAAAGAATCAATGAAAATATCAGAAATTACTTCAGAGGAAAAAAATAGTACAAAGAAACCAATGGGATGTTTTGGATTTGAACAAAAGAGCACAAAGGCACCTCAAAACAGACAGGTTGCTATATTAGAAGCCACTGTAGTATCTCAGATGGAAAGTAATATGAGCTAAATTCTTTATTAGCAAATGAGTTACAATGTGGACTGTGTTAATTCAGCAGACAAAGTACAGAGATATAGAAACAATAGCAGCATTCTCTGATGGTGACATTATGAACGAAAGATCTTCGCAAACCTAAAACAACTTTCTAATGGATAAGAAAGAGTCGTTGATATTACATATTATCATTAAAAATAGTAAAACATGGTGATTTGTACACCGGGATTTTGAATCCAAGGAGCACAGTGAAGTAGCATAACTCAATAGTTAGCAGTTTTATGAAAAACTGCTTGCATTTTGGATTTGAACTGTGAGCAATTTTCAGTTTTAGGGGGTTTGTTGTTGTTTTTTAATTTTAGATGTTAGTTACAATGGTTGACAAACATCACAACCAGGAAAGGATATCCCAGGATCAGGCTTCATGCAAACGTACATCAGTTTCCAGAGAAAATTGTTCGTATCATCATACCATGGAATCACATGGAGGGTGAGATAATAAACAAAACCAACCCATCAAAAACCCTGAGAAAACTCGTAGAAAACAGCTGTAAAAACAGGAGCCCAGGCCACGCAGCAGAAATATATATGGGACACTGAAAAAATGAAGAGGCAAATCTCATGAATGCTACCAATTAGAAATCTAATGCCATGGCCTGTTTGAGCTGGTCCCCCAGGGGTTGCCCTGTGTACCAATGCTGAAGAGCAGAGCAGCTTTACTTAAGGCAGGCAAGTGGCATGGCTGGAAGCTCTCCAAGACTCACTATTTCCATCATCTCGGAGGCAGATGAGAGTAAGCCAGAGCACCCTGATGACTGCTCTGTCCCACATTAGACGCTGCACTGGCACTGGTCCCATCTCTCAACCAGGGAGGCACAAATCTATTTATATAAATACTTGCCTCCATTTGGCTGTGTCAACTGCAGCTTATTTAAACAAGAGAACAGAGATCAGCACTCAGATAAATTAATAAATTCATCTAAGGTTCCTGAATGCTGAAGACATGAGAACCAGAAAAGAACATGAGAATTGCAGGCCAAAAAGTAAAAAAAAGCAAAGTGGAAAAGCACAGCATTTCCAACTGGAAAAATGTTTTGTTTTGTTTTCTTTCTTAAATGAATTCTTTATTGCAGAGTTCTAAGCAAAACAATAATTAAAGCATCAAGGAAAAAGGGGGGGAAATGCAGTTACAAGTCACGGGAGAAAGGGTGAAACAACCCTCTGTTGGGAGATAATCTTTATATGACTTCAACTCCATGGCTGTAGGCAGCAACTATGGGGTGCCCTATGTAGACAGAACTCGAGGTTAATGCCAATTACCAAACTTAGCAAATTAAAAAAAAAAAAAGGTGTGGACACAAGTGTATCACTGAAGATCAAGGATTTGCAGGTGACAGGCACCCTTTATGTTACCTCATTTAGAAACAAAAAACCTGAACACACAATTACCATAATTTGATACCAATTCTTTTGATAGAGAAAACAAAAGCAAGCAACCAACCAAACAAAAAAAATATAAGAGCAACCCACCACATTTTGACCAGATAATGTCATAATTGTTGGCAGTAAAACATAAGATTTAGGTAAGAACTATAATTCTTGTGTCAACTTAAAAACACACTGTCAGAAGATGCAAGTCCTTCCAAGCATACAAAATACACTTTCCATAGATAAGCATTCAAGGATAACAGGCAGGACAAAGATTACTAAGACAATTATTTCAAGAAGATCTGAGAAGTAGAGAAAGTTGAGAGCCTACAGAACAACAGAAATAAAATGGGGCAAAACAATCCTTTACTGCAATTTCAGAGCAGAAGAAATCATAATCCATCCAGATTAGGTAATCATGTCATCTGAACATCCAATGCATATGGTGTCAAAGCGGGAATAGCTGCATGGCAACAAATTTAACATCCAAATATTTGGTGGTGTCACTTTTTAAGAAAATAATGTGGGTATTAATTGAATACACTCCACCAATCAGCCTTTTGCCTTCTCTTCAACTGTTTTCATAGATTACTTTTCAAGTATGAGTCACAAGTGTAATGATTCATAAGCACTCAAAGACAAATTAATGCATTTTCCTTCTGCAAAATTTATACTTCATATAAAATAAGATAAATTCAAGATGAAACCGCACAATTTTCCCAGTCATGAGAATAACAGAAAAAGCAAACACAGAGTACTCCACAGAGTATTTTACTCAGAGTACATGAGTAAAATAAGGCAGAAACTGCTTTAAGTGTCTATGACACTTGGAGACACCCCAGACATTGCATCTTTGCTAAAATGTAAGAGTCTTTTGGCTCAAAAAGTTGGGGGCAGTTGCAGTCAAATGTAAATGATCTGATAAAGGACAAAAGTAAAGAGTCAGAACAATTGCCTGTTGATAACAAGGAAGGCAGAGATTACTAAAAAGTTCAAAGAAGAAGGAGATATAATATTAAACAACATATAAAATATTAAACCCACTATCAAATGGTTTTAAAACCTAGATTGAAATTCAAAGGTGCGGGTTTTTTAGGCAATTATTTATAAAATTGATTAGAAGCATATTAAAAAATCAGTAAGAATCAGACAGTCAAGAGCTGGATTCAGGTATTTGGGAGCAACCACACCTAGATGGCACTGTAATTCTGTCAGTCTCAAGTGTCCCCCCTTCTTTTCCACCATTCTCTAAGCCCAGATTGAATTATGTATGAATCAAATCTTGTTTAAGCCATGAATTTTAAAGATGATTGTTCCCACTGACAATTAACTGGTTATGAGTAACATTTCCAAATACGATTGCCAGAGATACTCAAAAGTGAGTAGTAAAAGGAGAATTATGAAAGTTTACGCTCCTCTGAAAATGTTTTAGAGGATTATCCACAGGATTACTTCAGTATTTCCAATCTAAATAATTAAGACCACAGAAAACTGTAACATTTTGGTGTCTGTTGCTACCCTCCTCCTAAATAGTTCAGTATTTGGGGGCACTGAGCTTGCCATTCAGTTTGGACTTAATCCAGATTGCCCAGAAGTCTTACAGGGGATGAAATCACATATCTGATAGACATTTGGAATACAAAGTACTCAATTAGCCAAAAGTGTTGATGTGCTGAAGTGGAAAATACGGAGTAAAAAACTGCCAAGACCAGTACACTCCATGTTGATATATTCTTCAAAATGAAGGATGATATTTATCCCCACATTATGGAATTTCATTTTTGCACTGGAAATTACACGGCATAAAAACAATCCAGCAAATTACAGGTAAACCTCACAAAAGAATTAAATTATATTTTGCAGCATAGGTACACTCCCTTTAAATATTATAGCTTCCTTAATATTTGTACAGTTGCTCTAGGCAGCTCAAGAACTACCCTGCAGGAAGGTTTTGCAGGACATAACTAAAATACACATAATGGTGAGCATCATAGATTTTTTTGTTGAGATCAACCCCATTAAATGAACATCATGAAACTCTTCTTGAGTTTTTGCCTCTTCTCAGCTACTTGACACGAATGAACGCACTGTCTTTGAAGTATTTGGGTGAAGATTTGGACATTAGTGTGGCTAAGCAAAACATTATGGAAGCTTTAAAGAAGATAAAAAAGCATTCAGAACATATCACATTCAAGTGTAGTGTCATTAACAGAAGAAAAACGAGGATAGCAAATAGGAAAGAAAAGGAATGTGGGAAACAATACATATTGATGTGTTATTATAGTTCGGTATACATATATCAGTCAGTCCCTGTGACAAAATTCAGAGTTAAAGATGAACCCCAACTACTTGGCATAATCTCCAAGTACACAAGAGTACGAAAGCCACAACATAAACAGGTTAATAAATAAATAAATAGCATAAATGTATGCCCTCTAGAATAAAAGCATTGTAAGGTATTCAGAATGAATCAGAGAGCAAAACTGTAGACAGTATAATAAATGTAACCTTCACCACCAGCTCTTTCACCACAACATAGCAGAAAAGCTGGTCATCAAACTCAGTTTAATGAAGAAAAATTGCTCCCAAGGGAAAAAGAAAAGCATAAAACACAAGCGAATGCAAACACAGCTGTACTTGAACAATTAAAAACCCACAAAGGAAAAATCAGCTGCAAAAGCCTAATAAGTGACTTCGTGGCATCTTTTGGGGCTGGTGGAGAGAGAAAAGATGGAAGATGTTCATACTCAGGTCAACAAAAGTCCCAAGGTTATTTTTCTTTGGTTTATACTTGTTGAAATGCTATTCAAAGCAGATGAAAGGAGAAACAGTGATTAAATCTATAACCATGCATTGCAAAATCAGTGATCAAAGGACAGAACAGAAATAGATGTAAAAAATAATTTACTTGGACAAAATAATTGCTGAGTCTTTAGAGATTCTGTTATTCTTCATACTATTAAAGCAAGAGATCAGAATATTTCTGGGACTGAAAGGGCCTGCCGGTTTCCAGGACATTACTTTTAATCAGGTAGTTTTTGATAAGACGAATCTTAAGGGACTCTCACCATACAGGTTTCCTTGATAGAGTTTTGATAGCAGTAAGAAATAACAGTCAGTTCAGGTTAAGCAAAAGTTGTTTAATGGGTGGCTTGATAAATCTTCTGTTAGCAATAATGAAAAGGTTTCTGGGAATAGAATCCTTCCTATTGTACAGCTTTCTCAAAAATGTTCCTGTTCTCTTATCTCTTTTCTAAGAGTTTGGAAAGTCTCTTCACTCTTGCAACACTTATCCTCAATCAGCTGAAGCCAGAGTAATCTCCTAAGTGCATGTAAAGCATGGCATTCCTTCTCAGACCAGAAAAATGGTACCAGGAAGAACTTAATTATTTACTTACTGTAAATATGACTTCCTGGCAGTTAAATCACCAGCTTCAAGAGGCCTAAGATATTTTTATTTATTTATTTATTGTTTAGGATATCTAGCTACAGAAGAAAGCCAAGGTAGGATTTGCAGAGCTCTTAACCATAAACAAGTTTCCTCACACTCAGCTCAGGCTTGGCACTTTAGTGTCACTAACTTCAAGTTCCAGCTGGCTCTGCCACAAAATATAACACAGCTGCAAGTGGCCACCCCTTCTCAAGATCCTCCAGCTCTGCCAGGCTTGGTGGCCAACCGGTCTTCCAGGACAACCAGCATGGACTTGAAATGTGCACTGTTGCTCCCGCTGCTTGCATCAACATCTGGTCCTAAATTCCCTGGCAAGCCAAGTAGTGGTCAGCCCTAATCTATCTCAGACAACTGTTATGTCTGGCTGTCATGAACAGTTCACAAATATACTTCAGGCAGGACATGAAATTCAGTGGACTGCTCTTTGGACAAAACCCAAGTAAAGCCCCACCAGAAAGAACAGGCAGAAGAAGGGAACTTACGAACTGTGTAAAGGAGAGATTAGTTTTGGCCCTGCTTGAGAGCACTGAAGCTAGAAGGCATTGAGGAAAGAATACGGTCACTGAAGCACTAAAAAATTAGAAACTGTGAAAGGAATGAGTTGTGAGTACCAAGAGCAACAACCTGGCTTCTCAGCTGACTAGCAAATTAGCGGCAGAAGTGAGAGGTGTAAGAGAAGCAGGAGGGAAGAAAAGCTGTTTAACAACCTCAGCAGCATAGCCATGCTACAAGGACAGGTTTACTGCCTTGGGGCCGTGAAGCTCTTACACATCTACCCACGACAGCTAACTTCCATAACACCACCTGTTGTATTATTTTTGTAATTATAGCCCCAATCCCTACAGTGGAGGAAATTGAGAAACGCATTATTGGTCTTAGGCAACCTCTAAGTTTCATCAGCTCCAGCAGATGCACAGACCTCCACTTATCTGTGTCTGGACCCATAACCCATTACGCATATTAGATGAAAGCCAAAAGCATTAAAAACTTTTGTTTAAAAAGCCCGAAACAAACAGAAGAACGTCTGTATCTTGAACTGTAGCAAGTTACAGTTTTCTTCTGTACCTAATCAGATAATTTTTATGCTGTCTAGCAAAAAATGTCCAAGATGACCTCTGCAGTGTTTTCACATCTCAATGTCTATGATCCTACTATTTTTCCTGTAGTAAGACGAATGAAAGGTGTTGTGATACTGTGTAATAAACTAACTCACATACGCAGCGCTGAATTCATGCTCCTTATGCAAATGCATGTGAACTGCAAAATATCCTAAATATTAGACAACTAACGAACACAACAAAAGAGTACAGTGCCAGCAAAGATGGCTACAAACAATGCTAACCAAAAAGTAAGGTTAAAAAGCAGAGGCAACGAGCCTTTCATACATTTCTTTTTAAGTAGCTCACAAACCATTAAATACATAACCACCTTTTAAAACATACCCAGTTTCTTTATTCTGGCACATGGAATACATGTTTCCTTATTTTGGCACACAGAAGGAATGAAGTAAGGGTGACTGATGCAGTCCCTCAGCAATTTCAAATCCTACCCAGTGTTGATAGCACTGCAGACCACAACATCTGCAGTACGATCTCTATTGCTGTGCATAGAAGATATTCAAAGCAATATATCTCCATTCTCAAAGAAGGGTGACTTGTTTGCAACACCAGAAAAACATTCTCTTTGAAAATATTTTCTTTCTTTTAAAACAAATCTTTGGATGCTTTCCTAACAGCACATATACAGACATCTTCAAACAAGACTGCACTAACAAATAATAGTAGTGTTAACATGGGAAATATTAAACCCACAAGTTGAACACTTATTTCCTCATACTGTTTTTTTTAATGAACTGCTGAGAAATTCTCTTCTCATCCCTAACAGAAATGGTGCAGGATCTCAAGGCATAGTCAACCTTCCCTTGAAGTAAAATGGGAGCCTGTTACTTATTTAACACACATCAGAAAAGAAAAAGTGTTTGTTATGTCAAGAGAGAAGAATTGCTGTAGTTTCTCTTATAAAAACTATGTTTTTGCCTTTATCTATGGACTGCTATTAACTATCATGACATTTAAAGGAATAAGAAAATTGTATTACCTTCACTATCAAACCCTTTGAGTCAACCATCCATATCCTTTTGACAGCTGCATCTTTAGACATCCCTTCTTTTTCCATAGCCATAACAATTAGGTTTGCTATCCCCAGTGCAGCCTGTAGGAAAAATAAAAGAACTATATGAAACCAGAAATGAAAAAAAACCCCTACTGATTTCTTTCCTTTAGCCATTGTTTTAAATAAGTCACCTCATTTTATTTAACAGTAAAACAGTAGTGAATGGACACTAATACTCCGTAACTAGAAACCATATTGAAAAGTACAGATTCATCTTAGGGTGGCAACTGGAGTGTGGATAGCATAATAAACAAACTCTAATTTAAATGTTAAAGCTAACAATTATTCCATACAATCATATAAAAATATATTAAATATGCTTTGTAGGTGTATTTTGTTGTTGTTGTTGTTGTTGTTGTTTACAAAGGTTTGTTTTTCTTTGTAATTTGAACCAAAGGAAACCACATTCTACCAGAAAGTACAATGCAGTCCTAAAACAATTTTAGTTCCTTATATTTCATTACAATGTCCATCAAGAAGGTAATCTCCTTTTACCTACTGTTCATGTCTTCGGTAACTCTAGACTTGGCTGTGCTCCCAGTGAATGCAGTGGCAAGAAAAAATCACTTATCAATATTTTGCTGAAATGCATCATTCTTAATGGATTTGATATTTCAGCCAACAGATCAAATATAGGAATAGATTGAAAAGCAGGCCACAAAATGAGCCAACAGACCACACAGTATTTTTGATTACTAACTCACATATATTAATGGTGTTGATTCTGATTCTTATTCTTTATTTTTCAGTTTCACTAAGAATCAGCTGAGTCAGATTCCCTTTTTCTATCTAACAGTTAAGAAATATGTACTTTTATTAGGAATGAGCTCACATGGCTGGCAGGATATCTCCTATAACCTCTTTGCAACACAGAAACACTGATGATACTAATAAGAGAACCCCAAAACATTTCACTGTGAATTCATCTGTCTACTGAACATGGAGCAAAGTCAGGAGAAAGAACATTAGAGACTGACAGTCTTGATGGAACTGACACTGACATACACCAGGCATTCTGAAAGCCACAGACCTGATCTACCTCAGTCGAACCAAATAAGAATCACATTAAAAATATCTGAACTACACAAAGGTGAGTCAATCTGTTGCACCTACAAAGGGGATTTGCGACCATGAATAGTATTTTTCACAAGTTTTCATGGTACCACAGTCTTACTTCATATACCAGTTGACAGCCACGCTACGGATAAGCACAACCTTGACTTGCATGTAAGTAGCTTGGGAATGTATGTGGAACAACTAGTGTCAAAAAATAAGTGTTCATAAAAATTTCTGGTGAGGCCTGACTGCATGATCAGAGATTTTTCATAAGATTACATTTGAATTAAGCAGTGACTTTTATCAGGTCTCAGTGATAATTCTACCTATTTTATCTTCTTGCAAATTGGATGCATTGTAACTTAAATAAATATTAATAAATATTTTCAAAGTAGTGCTGCTACTGTCTAAAAACACATACCTCTCCAGCTCCCTGGAACAACACTG
This sequence comes from Alectoris magna, assembly GCA_030625065.1. NCBI lineage: Eukaryota > Metazoa > Chordata > Aves > Galliformes > Phasianidae > Alectoris > Alectoris magna. The sequence goes on along the minus strand of CM060562.1, from coordinate 79,510,962 downwards.
TGTGATCTGATAACCTGTTCTTAGTGATACGCAGAGCTGCAAGAAGACCTGCAACTGCCACAGACGCTGTTCCTGAAGAAATAAATGGTTGTCTTTTATTAGTCCACAAAGAACTACAAGGCATTAAGCATACTTTTCATATAATTTCACAGTCTCTTTCAGCTACAATACAGATACTTGGCCTAGTGAGGAAACATTCAGTGGAACCGCAGTTTTCTGTACTTCATCTTTATGAACATAAGATGTAGGTGGGAATATCTTCATTCTAACACTAAATAAAATATGATTTGTCAATTGATTGATTCTACTGATTGGGCATCATGACTGGTACAATCAAAATACTACAAAATATTCTAGTTACAATCTTTTTCAGAAAGAAAGAACTGGATAGCTCAGAAAGAAGCATTCTGAAAGGCTCCAGATACTGAAAATTAGGAGTGGACTCACTCTTGAAACAGGTGTCTGCACCAAACCTACTGGAGATAACAGTTCTTCAGAGCTGTTGAGAACTGATAATGGTATAATGGCCATACTACTACATAATAATAAATCCTTACTTCTCATGTAGATGTTGTCAGAGTAGAAAAGCAAATTGCAAACATTTACAGAGAAACCAAGGGACCCGAAAGGATAAGATCAGCTTATTTGAGGCACCAATCCACCCACTGCATCTGAAAACTTCCATAATAATTCTTTTGAGGGTATGGTTCACATTACTACTGAGTTTTCCTTCAGAGGAACTTGATCCCTTCAAGAGCACCTGACCAACTGCACATTGGTTGTTTCCCCTCAACATACAGTTCCCCTGCGTGAGGTACTTTTAGTATTCACAAGCTCACTTTCCCACAAGCAAAGAAAAGTTTAAAGCTGTAATCTCTATGTTAAGCTCAAGGAGATGGTCAAAAAAGGTTTTCGTATTGTAGACACACAAGCCTCTAAGTGTCAGGTAGCAAAGAAGTTAAAAGAATAGCAGTAGCAGAAAACCTGGGAGTAGGTAAACCTGTCCTTAAAAGACATAATTTGGTGTTGTAAGCTTGGTTTTGATCAGCGGTTTTTATGTAGTAACATCTAGTTTTCATAAATAAATACTTAAAACAAAAGAAAACGTAACCCTTGGTAAAAATCAAGCAAATATTTTAAAGCTAGGGGTCCATCTGAACAGTTAAAAAGCATGTCTATAGGACTAAAGAAAAAATTATTTGGTGTGTGCTTTTGGTTATGATGTTTCCCTTCAATCATCAGGAATACAGGACATCTTGTTCTAAGCCCACTTAATGTTCAGACCATACAGTTTTGTCATTTTTAGTCATTTTTATTACTTGCTCAGAGCTGAGATCATTTACTCTCTTCTCCTGCATTTTTGAAAAAAAAAAAAAAAAAATTAAAAAAAAAGGTTCCTCTGAGGCATAGCTTCAGGAACACCAAGTGTCAGGCTGAGACACTTCCACCCAGCAGTGTCCAAGAGTTAGATTGCTTCTTTCCCAGACGAATTTAAGTCTTCCTCTGGAAAGCGCCAAGTTGGCAAAAAACAATAATGGCAAACCAGACAAGTCAGACCTCCTTCTCAGTTTCCCTTGGTACTCTACCAAACAATCCTCATAACCTTAAATAAAACCCCATCCTCTCTTTGGGTGCCAAGTGCTTTCTTCTATTTTATGTTACACAGCTGTGCTTGCAGGAGAGGAGGAGGAAGCTGACATAACATAGCTGACTCCTAAAGACCTCCTGAAAAAGAAGGCCCCATTCTCAGCTCCTGCAGTCCCTTCTGTCAGGCAGGAGATGGCCAGAAATCATGGCACAGCAGCTCCCTGACAGCAGTGGAGCTCTTGGAGAGCCAGGAAATCTTCCCTCCAGGTTGCTTGCTAGCGATGGAGACAAAATAAAATAGTGTTAATTTATCATGAATGGGAATACTGGGATCCTGCTTATCTTCCTGGCTGATGTATTGCTAAGATTTTTAGCTGGCAAAAATGGACTGTGATTATATCTGATCAGTTGGAATATTTTTACAGAGTTGACTACAACACCATCTTGTGTTTTAAGGAAAAAGAGACAAAATACAAAAAATAAATCATAGAATCATTTGAGTTGATAGAGACCCTATACTATGTTGAAAGTCAATACAATTTTGCACGTTATGTGAGCTTTTGCTACCTGTATGTTCATTCTGAGAATGATTCAGAAAGTTTAGGATAGCAACACATAAACTGCATTGCTCATGAATCTCAATTTTTACAGAAGAACTGCCCTGAAAATGGTAATTTAGACGTACTCCATATTAGTTTTTTTCAGCCGTTTGACTCTAGAAAGCATAATGACCCTATTTATTAGAGCACTGCGTTCTCTATCACCTTTTGCTGCCGGCAGCAGCTGTCATCACTCCTCGTCAGCAGCTTCCCTCATTCATTCCTCATGGAAGGAGGGCAGCTGGCTGCATGAAAGGCAGATCTGTCTGACCGGAACTGCTCCCATCTTCCATTTCACCGTGAACACTAAGTCAAGTTTTTGAAAAGGATCAAAATGCAATTCACATCAAACTGCCAGAGCCTAACTGGTTCGGGAGGATATTACAGTGCAGAAACAGAATCTCACTGCTTTTTCTGTTCACACAACATATGAAAGAAAGAAATGGCTTTCCTGGCCACTTGTGAAAGAGAGAAATGGCTTTTCTGGCCTCTCTCACAGAGCATAGGTTAAATCTGCTGTGTGCAGATTAAAATGGATACTGGTATTGTTTTGCAAATGGATTCTTTTGTCCCAAATTTTCTGCGCAACAGCCAAAACAAGATTAATAATGAAAGGTATTTTTCCAAGGGAATGTAAATTTAGATGTGAAATTTGGAAGTGCACTATTCTTTGACAAGTTTTTGTATTCAATTCAAAATACTCTAGTCCTGCTTGGTACTGTAAACAGTATCATTGAGCATGAATATGGCACAGGAAATCCCAGTGACCACAGACTTCAGGGCTGGCACATTGAAAATGCTTTACAGAGCAGTTTTCTTTCAGTAAATGTAACAAGTAAAAAAAGAAAACAAAAGGATGGGGAACTTAATTTTTATTGGATGCAGTTTAATTTAAATGAGCAATAATTGATTTATGGCACTGAAGCACTTACACATTATTTAAATCTAAAAAAATGTAATCAGATAATTATTTCCTTTATGTTATTTTCTCAAAAGCATCTTTAAATGTAGGCAAACAAATCAAACAAAAGGAGAGGAAGCTTTGCAGAACATCCTAAAATCTTAAGTATTCATTCTGGGCGAAAATATTAGGAAGTGGTAAAACCAAAACTTGTATTTCTCCAAACACGACATAACAGAAATCATATGTTAACAGTGTCATTCTTCCAACTGACACAGAGTGCTGGAAAAAATGCATTGTCCTCTTTTCTCCTACTGGGAAAAAAAAAACGTGAGAGTAAGTGTCCTATCAAAAAGGTGCAATCTCATTTAGTAGTGAGGTAAAGGCTGTGGGTAGTTCACATCCCATAGAAATCCTATTCCTGCTCTACACTGCAGCACAGGCAGTGCAAGGGGGGTGGGAACGTGCAGGGAAGGAGTGGAGCCCTTTTAAAAGAGCAAATACGATATCCTTGAGGAGGGATAAAGCGCAGAGTTGCTGTTGGCTGAGGCTGGAAGGGACTGATGGAGTGCCAAGCCCTTGCCCAAGCAGAGCCACCTGGAGCAGGCTTCCTGAAGGCAAGATTTTTTCACCCATAACGAGGGAAAAATGAAAGAGAAGAATACTTGTATATGCACATTCTTGTACATACACTTGGAAAGGTATACAAAAACTACTCTGGGGGACTTACTTGAAAACATCTTGATTTCGGCATGAATTTACCAGCTGGACAGGTGACAGCATGCACATATCAGATGAAAAAAATACTTCACGTAGCCCTGTGGTATATGTCTTGATAGGGTTGTTATTATTATCATCGCTATTAAATTTAAAAGATTCTAACACCTGTTCCACCTGTAAGCACATTTCACCCCATGTTAGGAAAGAAGTTTGTACAGTTTACACTTAATATCTGAATTTGTGATATGATATAAGCATTTCAATTACTATATATCTCCCACTTTCACGTTTCCCAAATTCTTTGTAAGAGAACTGATTTGACTCCCCACACCTATCACAACAAAAACAAAACCTTTTTTCCTTTCGATTTCAAGGACTGGAATTTCCAGATACTAAATGCAACATTCTCAATGCTAGCATTAAAAAGAATTACATTTTGAAAAGGAGAACGTTTTTGACAGAGAATTCAGATTTCCGAGAATTGCACAGACTAAATGTTGAATTAGCCATAACGTAACTTTCAGGTCTCACTTCTCCAATTATCAAAGTGGTCTGCTAAAAAATTTATCATATAATTTAAATCAAAACATACAAGATGAAATAATAATATTGAACTCTATGCGCTCTAAATTTTACTTTAGGTTTGTTGTTTTTAATAAAGTTTTGATTCAGTTAAACAGCACACAGCTGTTAAAAACAAATGACATCTAAGATCATGAGGAATACTGAAGGTATTTACATGGAGAAATTACACTGTATTGAAATTATTTTTGTTGGCATAAAGCATGGGTTCTGTGCCCATAATGGCACAATAAAGTAGTGCTAGAATGCTAAATAAAAACTTACAAAATTATATGCACATAGAAACATCTTACATAGACTGACTTCTGCTGTAAAAATTTGTCATTTCCCATGGAGGTGATTCTAAAGTACAAAGGTGGGGAAAATCACAACTGTTGGCTGAAATAATTGGCAACCTAGAGACATTCATCCACATCAGCAGTAGCTAAAAGCAATCAGTCACTCTCAAACATTGAGAGGTCCACATAAAATGAATGCTCAACTCCTAAGACATGGAAACTTGCCTTGAGACACTGATTGTGCTTGACAGGAACAGCAAAACCAAACCAGGAGTGGATAGGGAGTGCTAACAGCATCCCACCTTGCCCGCAGCTGGGCTTTACGAGGGGCTACACATTGCAAAGGCACCCAGCAGTCAGGCACACAGCACCCAGGCTGCCACAGCAGCAGGGGCACAACCACAGGCACCAAGGCTGCTCCTGACTGTATACACAGCATGCCACATGCTTAGGTGCTAAGCAAAGGACTCAAGGTTTCAGACACTGTTATTCCAGATCTGCATCTTTTTTAACCAGCATTAACAGATTTCTCCAACAACCTTGTAGCATGAAACAGAACTGGATAGTTTCTGAGGGGATTTTCAGCCTCCTGAACTGTGAACCCCAACATTGTCTCCTTCCAGGGAGGCTCACCAAGTGGAGACCATCTTCCACCCTAAACCCTGTTTTGTGTCAGAAGCCCTGATTCATTTTGTAGCATTGGTGCAAAGCAGAACTTTGGGAGAGAAAAAAAAACTGAGTCTTAAAGAAAAATCTACTCTATCCTTACGATCTCTCTTTCCTAAATATACTGGAGACAATCAGATTTATGAACATAATGTAAATGAGGCATTTAAAAATTTTGTAAAGCTTGACATGAAAATACTAATATTTCTCCCATATGTAAGATTACTAACAAAAACAAGTCAGTGTTGGAGAACTACAGAATATTTTGGATTGAAAGGGACCTTTAAGATCATCTAGTTCCAACCCCCTGCTATAGACAGGGACACTTCCCTCTAGAGAGGGCTGCTCAAAGCCCCATCCAGCCTGGCCATTAGTGCTTCCAGGGAGGGGGGTATGTACAGCCTCAATGGGCAACCTGTTCCAGTTTTGAAGTAGCCTGGAAAAACCATACTATTTAGAAATGGAAAACCTCTGAGGAATGCTATAGAGGTTACCACCATCTGCCTCAGTAACATGGTCAGGTGAGAGATCCTAAGGCATTACACACTCGGAAGAGAAAGAGGGAAAAGAAGAGATCCCTGGATCTGTAATTAGGCTGTTAATCCACTTCCACATTGCAGGGGAAGATGGTAACCTACAAAATAGATACCAAATGTTTTTTTGTAGAGATATGAGGACAAATGATAGAGAGCTAAAGACTAACTGCATCTTCCTTCACCTTCTGGAAGATATATAAGTATTATATAAGCATTTATAAGGCTGGAGGTCACCCCTAAGTCTAAAATGTCACCTAGGGAAATACTAAAAGGCCCACAAAGACAAATCAAATTGTAGAAACTGAATAAATTTAAAGACTCTGTGGTTGCATAACTAAGGAACTCACGAGTCCCTGAAATTGGATCTAGGTCCCATGAGCAACATAAAAATGATTTCAAAAACTCAAGCACCTAATGCTTGGCTTTTTGCCCCTGAGAGATGCTGGAAATTAAGACAGTTCATCTCCCAGTTTTGATCTCACTGGTGCTGAGAACACCTGAAATCATAAAGGGGCAAGAGGCAGCTGGGTGCACAGCTCCTTCCTTCCCTGGGTGCCTCCCCCCAGTACTTCCATCTTCAGTCTCTTGGCGAGAAAACTGTGCACTTAAGGCCCTGGAGAAATCATTTTCCAGTGCTGTTTTCCTGACAAGAATTTAGACAACTCACAAAGGAACTTGTCTCCTTTCTTGGGAGGAAAATGTTGCGAGGCCTACCAGACTGAGCACTGAGGCAACCCCATTGCTTACTGACCCAGGCAAAACCCCAGAAGTCACAGCAGAGCACAGTCACACAGGCTCTGACTTCTGCTGCCGACTTTTCTCACTGGAGATCTTTATTCTCATCTTTGATCTTTTCCTTTCGTCAGTTGCTACAAATGACTCAGACTGGAAAGCAGAGTCAGGGGGATAATTTCCCTCTAAAATTGAATGCAGCCCTGAGACTGCAACACAAATTAGAAGGATACTTAGCTGACTTGTCAGTGTAAGGACTGAAATAAGTGTTGACATTTATCAAGAAAGCTCTGTTGCACAGAGAAATGATAGCTTTCAGTGGAAAGGCAAAAACAAACAAACGAGAAAAAAAAAAACAACTGAGGGAAGTGCAGTCCAGGCTTGAAACTTGACATTTGCCCAAAGATCTGAAGTAAATCATTTATATGAGAAAGTTAAGTACACACTGAACTACTAAAAAAACCCTGAAGAGTGAACATATAAGTAAAGCATGAGAAGGGACATAAATGAGAGAGGAAAGGTTAAGGTCAAAGACAGCTCAACAGAAAGCCATGCTGAGGAAACCCAAGGCTAAATGTGACCCCATACTAACATCCTCAAGTAGCATAGGGAAAATTATTTCTATGACATGTAAGCATCAGAACAGAAGAAAAAGAGTTTGTTACCTTGAATGTCATCATTGAATGTGCAATACTTGTTACGGTACTTATGCAGCAGGCGGAATGCATTAACATTAGCAAAATCCTCAAATTGAATGAGACAGTTCATGCCATAACTGGAAAGACAAAATAAAAAGTGCATTATATTATGAAAAATATGTAATTGTGTACTATAAAGCTACTAATATTTGCAATCAGATTTTGAATACAATTACAATATGATGATATGATAACATCTGCTAATACGTTTCTGTAATATTCTGTATCTATATACTTATATAAATTATCTAGAAGGCATAATTAGAATGCTAATATTCTTTTCTCAATTCTAGGTTAAAAACAAAAGATTGGGGAAAAGGCCTTCTCTCTGCAGACATCTCAGCAGCAGTCTTCATAGATCAATCACCTAATGAGTAAAAAGATTGGCCCCATAAGAAAGGGCCGTAAATAAGAAACACATTCAGAACATGGATTTTATTTTAATGTAATTTTACAGATCAGAAACTCAGCATCACTCACAGTGCCACAGTAGCCCATTCCTATTATAAAGGAAGCTTTTAGTAGCAATGTAGTTAATCTAGACAAATGGTAAACATATGACAACACTTCAAGGAAGGAAACCAACAGCTGAGAGTTTGAATAGAGTTACACTTGGCTAAAATATATGAAAACTTTGTGTATATGCAGAAAAAATGTTATCTAAATGTTACATCTACTGTTTGACTGGGTTGTCAGAACTGATTGTCTGATACGAATTTGAAACCTTTCTTAAATAGTGCACTCAGAAGCAAAGCTATCACCCATTTCAACACTCTGTTGTCCTCGTAGCTAATGAAATAATTCAAACTGACATTTTCTATCATATGTTGAAATCATCTGTATATGCTATATGAGTACACCATATTTTGAAATTATAGCATGCATTTGCAGCAGAGCATATTAGCAATAGAAATAAAAACCAACAACAAAACAAAGAACATAACTAGAATACTTACATGAGGGGGAAAAAAAAGAGTACAACTTGAAAAGTTTAAAATGTAGCGTCAGTAATAAAACTGCCTGTAGAGGTTTGGAAACATTACATAAACTTTGTCCTACCCTGGAACAATATTAGAAGTTCTTTAAAAAGTGCTTTATACTTTAGTAAATCTAATGTCAATCCACACAGAGTAAGAGACTTTCTGATAAAAACTTTTGAAGAGTACTTATGTACGGTTTTGTTGTGAAATTATTGCCATTAGAGACTAAGCAGACAAGATCTCAAGCAGTTCTTTCTTCATCCAGAAAAGCAATACATGCATATACTGAGCGGTTCGCTATAAATACTCTGCTCTAATGGTAACTGAGTTTTCTTTAAACTACACGTATATTTGTCAGCTCTGTTTAGCATAGACATAAGTATAGAAAATGTAAAAAATTCCCATAACTAAACTAATTTCTGTAGAAATCACATGTTTACAGCCACATTACAATTAACCAGAACTACTGAGATTCCACTGGCAAGAATGGTAATCCCTGCTGAAAATAAATGTATATTCAGCTTTTATGGAAAAACCTAGGCTTCTTCAGCAGCATAATGACAGCCAAACATTAAAAGACAACTTGGCTAGTCAGTATTTGAGTATAGTAAACCATGGCTCAAATAAGAGCTCTCAAATAAGAGAAGAAACTACAGCTACTTTTCAAACATTAACTTAAATCTCTAACCCTATTCAGTATCTGACATGAATTGTTGTGATTCCATAAGGATCCAGGAGCTAAAAGTTGGATTATAATTTGAAACTAAAAAGATTAACACTCTTAAGCCCCAGGACTTGGTTGAAGTGCTTATCTGATAACATTATGCCATTCTTTACCATGTATAACAATCAATTTTCCCATCTGCATTTGATTTTTCTCTATTTTCTTACCTGCTGCCTTTCCAGACACATATCAAAACCCTCTGTGATATACATTAAATTAGGGTCTCAATAGAAAACATTCAATCTGTAATAAGCACACTACTCATACTAATTCTCCGAGCAAGATACTTTGCCTGTGTATGGGAAACTGTTAATCACAGCCTGAACCTCTGATTAACCATCTGAGGCAAGTGACAGATCAGCTGTGGGAGCACAGGTGAAGGTAATTCAGCTGTGCTCCCGGAAGGGGTGGAGCTTGATTCCCCCTCTCCTAGATCCCATTTAAGGACTGACCACCACTAAGGCAGCATCTCTTTTGGAGATTGTTCCTGTGTGGAGTTCCTTGTGGTGAGCATCCATCCTGGCTGTGAGCCTCGGAGTGGGTGAGTTGTTCCCCTATAACCTCTAGGTATTCATCTGTTACTACCTTGTATAGTAACAACTATACAGCCTGATTAATTAAAGTAGGAGGAAAAAAGCCCAATAAATGACAACCTAATCCTGGGCCTCTCAAATTCTGACATTACAGCAGAAGAAAATTATGTCTCTTTTTTTTATTCAGTGCAAGTGATATATATGACACCGAAGTAAAAGCCCTGAGGTCTTGGTGGTGCTCATGACTAGTAATACCTCATGAGGTTTGTGAAGGTTTAGCACTAGTCCTTCAAAAAAGTCATACAGACTTCAGTCACTGGCATCTATGACAGCTGAGAAAAGGTAGCATTTCCTTGCTCAGAGCACTCCTGCTCCTGGTAGCACCTGCTATTTAAAACCATTAACAGGTGAGATATGCAGATGAAGCAACACAGAAGAGTAAACCTCTGGCAATTCAGAAAACCCCCTTGCAATAATTAACTGGTTTTTGAATGGTTTTAGTTAGGGATTTCTCCACTATAAAGAGGAACTGAATCAACACCCATGAAAACAGAAAGTTTCTTTTTTTTTTTCTTAGCCTCATATCACTTCATAATGAGTTTTCAGTTTGGAAATGCACCTCTACATATGTTGATATGGTAGACAAATGTCTGCTGGATGAGAAGGGACTGAAGGAATTTATTGCTTTCCCAAGTTAGGTCATCAGACCACATTGTGTCTTTCAAATCACTCAAATTACAGTAATTGTGGGCCACGACAGAGCTGTAAGTCATATCATTTTTAAAATGTTATGGTAAGAAGAAATCTAAGTGTGTAACTGTCATGGTTTTGTGATTTTTGGTATTGGTGTTCCATCTGACATCATGTAGTGCATTGGGAGTTAAGGAGTTAATGCTCCAGTTCCACAGTCTGTCAATAGTTCCAGGATACCTTTTACTGAGAAGAACTACTACATCTCCCAGAGGACTTCACTCTTCATTTCCGTTTTCCATTGAGAAGGAAAGATAAAACTGCTCATGAGTCATGAGATTGCCCCTTATTTTACTTCTTGTCTCTCTGGTTTATGCTTCCTGGCCATCTTGCCTTCAGCATTAGAGTAAGGCCTTAGGTTTTGGACACTCTCTCTCATTTTACTTGTTTTATTGGCTTCAATTCCAATTATATTGTATTATGTCATGTTATCTTGCATTCTGATACCATATTCAGTAAATTAGTTTTCTCTCTTGGCTCATTGCTGCTGCTTTGTTCTTAGGCCCATCTCCCTACCTTTTACCTTTTTCTCCTTTCCCTTATCTCAGAGCATGGGTCCATGGTTTTCCCCGCCCCATTTAGTCACAGAACTGGGCCTTTATTAAGACCCAAACTGTTGACAATAACTTCCTAAGGCATGACACTTTTAATATCTGTTTATCAATTCTTTACACAGATCAGTACAAATTGTCTTCACTGAGTTTCCTCAGATGACACAATGACTTGGGAAGGTTCAGAAGGAAGTGGGTGAGATTTGCTACAAATGAAATAATAAGATTAAAAAAATATATTGAATAGTTGTGGATATTATTTGGGGCAAGTTAAAGGGAAAAGGCCTGCAGAAGAGTGCCCGTAGCTTCAAGAAGGACAAGAAGCTTAGGAGGCAAAGTTCTTCAAACAAGTTCCTGTCAAGATAGAAAAAGCTTTAAGAGATATTTCTCTATATTTTAAAAGCTGTGGACTACATAATGCCATAGCATGAAATGAAGTTGTATTACTTATGTAAGTAGCTAAACTCAATCATCACATGCTTTAGGAGAATTTCATCTTCATGCTTGGAACTTTAAGACATACCATTCAAAATATAACCTGGAATCTTTCTAATTTGAATGTGCCAGTAAAAATGGAGTCATAGAAGCAAAAAGACATCCTATATAATGATCCTTCAGTGCTGTAAGTCTGAGTCACATCTAACATAGCACACTTTATCACTTGCCTGAAATAGAAACATTTCTGCATCTACCACTATGCCTCATCCAGGTATACATAGGGGATAACTGGGAAAGTGGGGAAGCACATAACTAACATGCATGTTCATACTGAAAGGTGATACAAATTACCAAAGAAAGAACTTAACTAGTGAGTATCAACTGTCATAACTTCCAGAAAATGTGAATCTAGGTCTTAGACTAGCAACTCACACAATAAATGAATATCAGGTATACACTGATCCTCAGTGCAATGTCCTACAAAATTCTTAGCTATTTTCTTGCTCTGGAAAATATTTCTCCGGTAGCAGTAGCTTGGCTTCAGTAATCTGTCTAGGATAACTGGATTCCAGCAGGCAACTATCTCGTAGCTGCAAATTCCTCTCTTTCATCTGTTTGGGCTCTGTCACTGTGGTAGCTGATTTAAAAAAAAAAAAAAGTAAATAATCCCTAAAAAGTGATAATTCAGACATCTGCTGTCCCTCACAAATCCTGTTTCATCACCCACATCATTTTGTGTACTTGTAACACTCTCTTGAAGTCACATAGGCAGTCTGAATCACAATCCAATTGGACACAAAATCAAAGGCATCTTTCCTTTTTCTGCTATGAAAAGAAAATGCTGACAACAGTGATGGTAAGTATGTAACTTCAGATTTGTCACTGAGTGTTGGAGGCAAATACTGGACAATGGATTAAAAAGAGACAGTCCACTAGGACGATGTGTGGTTGTCAGAAAACACTCTTAACGTTATTGCCTATTTACAACATATTTTGGGTAATAGCCTTAGTTTATTTTGCTCTATTTATAAATTTTATATTCAACTGTCTGTGACAACAATGTTAATCTCTCAAAATTAATTTTCCAGATTATATCTTTATGTAACAGTCTGGAGAATAATGTCCACAGCTCCTTAACCATACCAAATACATAATACTAGTATTTTGGCAACCCCAAACAGGGAAAACCCTCAAGAATCTAATGGGAGCATTAAAAGTTTGGGCATGATTTTGAATTTAAACCATATGATCAGTAAAATCCACACTTAGTTCTGCAGCAAATGATTTTTTTCTGGAAATATATTTAGATCATTTGTTCTTACTGCCAGCCATTGTTTTGGAAACCTTCCTGAAGGGGCAAGTAGCTGTTTTTCAGGCTTTCAGAGTTTCCAGAATCCTATATGAGTATTTTCTTTGCTCATGGGGTCTGGAACTGAAAGAGACTTAAAAACCATCAGAATTGGCTGCTGACATCCATTCCCAAGAAGAGGCTGAACCAAAATGGTAGCAATGCTGGCATTCTCTCCTTTTCCTTGTGCGTCAGTCAGCCCCTCTGCCAGCCGGGCCCATTTATAGTGCACCAAGACAATGTGGAAATAATATTATTCCTTCCTGCTCTAAGTTTGCTCCTTTCCATACCTCTCAAAGCAGGCTTAAAGCACAACAATCACTGCTATGATCTCATTGTTGTGCCAAAGCTTTCAGGAAAGGATGTCTTGCTACTGTCCATCCCAATAGCTCCTCTGACCTGGATATCTTTTTTCCCCCAAGGTTTTAACTTTATTTCATCATGCATCCATCTTAGTACCCCTACTCCTAACACCTAATTTGAGCCTTCCGGTTAACTTCAGCTAAATTTGGCAGAGGGGGACGGAGATTTCCGCACTAATTGCTACCTGTCTGTTCCATGGAAAAAAGTGACAGAGATGAGAAACACTCGCTTAGAAACCTGATGTGCTGCAGCTGCACAGGACAGAAAACCCTTCAAGGTGTACTCAGCTCCTGACAGTGCTGCAATGAAAATACTTTCCCAGGAGAGATATTTTTAAAGAACAGATAATCTTCACTCTTTGTCCTGAATTGGAACAGTAAGTTGGAGACAGCATTCTTCACAGGAAGAGATTTTCTAAAGAACTGTCAGCATCTCAGCTTTCCACAGGAAAGTCTGTTGTGTGGAGAGTATCTCTGATAAGGAGATATCTCCTTATATCTTATAAGGAGACAAACAAAAACAGATTTTCAGTCCATGCTCAGGCACCTCTTACATAAGGGGCTTCTCGTGAAAAACGGGAAATAATCTGAAAGCTTTTGCAGCACAGGAACATAAATGATTACTACAAGAAAAAGATGGTCTATTTTTTAACTTAATTTTTCATCACTTTGTAGAGACTACTACTTGCTCTTTAAATTGAAGACTTAGTTGAAATATTAAATTGAAAATATTTTTAAAGATACTGTTTAATTTTTGTGCATTTATTGCTCAACTAAAAGATTTAAACTGATGGTCACTAGAGAACCTGAAGTAGTTTTCCTCTGCTTCTCATTGAATTAGCTATCAGATGTTTCAAGGCTGTAAAACCTAAAGACTGCTCAATAATTCATCTAAGATAGCATTGTTGTAATTGAGTGGGTTTTGTTGTTATTTTAGTTTGGTTTGGGGTTTCTCTGTTTTTATTTTTGTTTTTGTTGTTGTTGTTTTTTTCATTTAGATATTTATTCTAAAGTTGTTTGTACAATGTTCTTAGGAACAGGGCTCTATCACAACCTCGACTTTTCCAGTGCTTGTTTATAGAGTCTTGTGGAAGGTATGGACTGGTATGAATGAGCTATGACTGGAAATATAAATAAAAGCACCAGAAGCAAAAGCATTGGAAATATGAAAACAACAGCTTATACTGATAGCAAAGGACAGTACTGACTGCAAAAAAATTAGAAAGGAAAATTCCTGATTACATCAAGAGCAGCAGACCTGAGCTCAGCTTATAAGGAAGACCCTGACCACAGGAAAACAGCAGCATGCTATCACAGCACATTCCGTACACTCTGATGCTGCAGGAAGTCAGAACACAGTCTGAAAAACTTCAACATGAGAGCACACAGACAGACAACAGTTTTGTATAATATGTTTGGAGACCGAACAAACCAAGACCTTTGGCAAAAAGAACCAAACTAGTATAGCTGTTGGATCTTAAAGGTGTGGAAGACCTGTGTTAAAAGAAGTTTATCATCTTCAGCCACAAGGAACCCAGGAAATGCTCTGTGGGCTTCACAGTCAAGTGAAGTCAACGTTCTGCCTTCAGTGCTGCTCATGAGCAATATGTAGGTGTAAGACTGAGTAGGCAAAACCAACTAGCTTGCAGACTTTGTAGCATGAAAATACCTCCTTCTTCCTTACAATCTTTCACTGTGTGTGATCAAATTTATTTCCTATTTGCAGACTCCGCCAACATGCCTCCTCTCACTGTGGAAATTATTCAAGTCCCCTCAGCCAGAAGGTGTCTGGATGACACAGATAGTCTTATGCTTGTTAAACAAATAATTTATACTTCTGAAATGTCATCAAGTCAGACGCGAGCCAAATTCTTACACTTTGCTCTTGGCATACACAAATATCAGTACTAATAGACCAGGTCATTGCCATGAGAAAACATACCACACAAAAGTTTCCACAAATGCAGAAGTATGAAGGCTTCATTAATGCTGAAGTTAAATCAGGGGAGAAAAAAAAACAATGAAAAACCCACAACAGAACTGTATTATAAATGTTGACAAATTTCTTAAAAAAAAAAAATTAAAAAAAAAAATCTATATGTACTTAAAGTTAACAGTACAGCAAACTAGAGTGACATTTCCTCATGAATTTGCACTGTTTCACTTGTCACCTGATCCTGTGGAAAGGAGAAGTCTCTGGGGAGACCTCATTGTGGCCTTCCAGTACTTGAAGGGAGCATATAAACAGGAGAAGGGATGACTGTTTACAAGGGTGGATAGTGATAGGGCAAGGTGGAATGGTTTTAAACTGAGACGGGAGGTTTAGGTTAGACATTAGGAGGAATTTTTTCACCCAGAGGGTGGTGATGCACTGGAACAGGTTGCCCGAGGATTTTGTGGATGCCCCATCCCTGGAGGCATTCAAGGCCAGACTGGATGTGGCTCTGGGCAGCGTGGTTTAGAAGCTGGTTACCCTGCACATAGCAGGGGGTTGAAACTAGGTGATCATTGTGGTCCTTTTCAACCCAGGCCATTCTATGATTCTATGATATGATTCTATGATCCTGACCCTGAAGTAAAAAGTAAAGCTCTGGGAAATGTGATTCTGCTTCTCCTAACTATTCTGCTTCTTTTCTCAGTGTTACTGTTCTTGCTGTTCTAACTGTGCCTAGACCAACGAACAAGGTCAAATTATGTTCAGTTTTATATTCATTTAAACAAGATGAGTGCAGATTTGAGACCGATGATCTGAGGTTATTTTTTTTCTTTTCAGTCACTGTGGTTCATTTTTAGAGACTTGACAGTGTGACCTGGGCTTCACAGTCAAGTGAAGTCAACATTCTGCCTTCAGTGCTGCTCATGAGCAATCCTGGGCAGACCACTGATGCTCGAGTATGTAGGTGTAAGACTAAGTAGGCAAAACCAACTAGCTTCCAGACTTGGATAGGAAGGATACTCAGCAGATGGAGCAGTCAAGTTTCTGGGCAGACTAAATCAGTGAAACAAAGAAACAAGAGAAAAACCCATCTCACCTGGAAAGTTTCACTGAGCAGTTTGATCCCTTTTGAGTCCTTATCTGCAGCTAATTGTGCGAATCACACCTTGCCCTCTCAAAATTTGAAGCGATCTTTAGTAAACTCTTCTTTCAAAATGTAATGAGCAGCCTTAATTAAGTGGCTTTACGCTAAACTGGAAAGGTTATATATTAAAAAAAGAGCATATAAAATACATCACATTGTATATAATAAGGCATCCTATCCAGCTAAAACCATTTGCATCTGATTTCAAACAGTTAGTTGTTTCCTGAACACATTATGGATGCAGTTTTTAAGCATTTGTTAAAAATCTATGATTACTACTGACTGATTCAGACTGTCAAAATATGTTAATTTGCCAAGACAGTCATCACAGAGCCTCAGTTGTGCTGAGAGCTGTTCTCTCCCCAGCACAGCCAACACACTTTTCAAACAAAAGATTTCAATGTTCTAAATTTTTGCCAAAATAATTATATAAAAAAAAATAAGTACAGTAGCACTTGAGCACTGTTCAGTAATAACATGGGAATGTCACAGAGAAACCATCCATATGATAAAAGATGCCACACTGTATATATTAACAATTACAGTGAATAGTGGAATGGTGTTCTGAAAAGCCCGGATTCCTAAATCTGGACATGAGATATTTCTCTGAGCAACTTCTCAAATTTCTGTTTTAAAATGAAAGCTGCACTTGAGAAAGAAAATGTTTCATTTGAACAAATTAAATTTGCCTTGCCTGTGTGCAGGCACAGCAACATAGCACATAAAATTAGTTTATTTTATAAAAGCTTTATCTTTTCTTGAGAATGAATTTTTGTATATTCACTGCCCAGATACTAACTTCCCCCATTTTCTAAAAAAGGGTGAGGGTTTGCACTATAAGCAATAAAGATAAAAAGGGATCCTTGGCTGATAATTTTACATCAGTATGTTTCATATTTTTCCGCACTATATTTACGCACCTCGGTCTAACTATATTTAAAAATACTTCTTCAATAAAGGCTAATTTATTAAGGTACTTAAACATATGAGAATTCCAGCTTGGATCAACAAGACTGTTCCTCTACTTTAACTTAAGCACATGCCTTGCTGCCTTACTGAATTAGGCTTGAGTGATTTAAAGCAAATGCAGTGAGTTTTTGGAAAAGGTATTACGTCTTTTACCAGATCCTAAAGATAACTAAGTGCCTTTAGGAGGTTAAAATAAGATGCTTGCACTTACTTCTGTATTTAAATAGATCTGTATGAGTCTATAGATGTGTTCTCTAATATAGGAGATGCAATTGGATAGGAAAATTAGTACAAAGCCTGGGGCAGCACATCTGTTCTTTTCAGCTGCTGCTTAAGCTATAATGAGCAGATGGAAATCTCGCTTTTACCACTGACAGCTTTCACCTTGACTGTTAAAATGCAAAAAGTAATGGCCTTTCAGAAATGTCAAAAAGGCTGGTAGTAGGAATTCTGAAATTATTTCCAAAAGATTAAATGCATTCCACAATTTGTGTACTGTTTGATCATATATGAAACAGATCACACCCTCCCCAAATCCTTGATGGTGTTTTTAAAGCATTAAAGTATCTTATTTAACTGCAATACAAATTACTCATGAGAAAAAGAATCATATTGGAGGTTAGATCAGAGAAATAGAGAACGTAGAATTTATTCATATTGGATTTGCATTATTTATACAGCACGCTGTTTGACTTGCAGAACTACAGATGTTACATAAGAATATCACGGAAAAACTGAGGTGGGAAGGGACATCCAGATCCAAATGGCCCAATCCCTGCTCAGGAAGACCTCCAGAGCAGGGTGCACTGAGGAAACTGCATGACTCTATGGGCAACCTATGCCTGTGCTCCATTACCCACTTAATTGTTTTATGGTTGTTCTGCAGTTGTTCTACAATGAATTCAGCATGCTATTCTGCCTTCCCTCTGTAAATCTCAACTACGTATGAAACAACATGCTAGAAATTTCACAACAGAGCTATTATTCCACTGCATAGAAATTATTCAATTTTATTACACATATTACAAGATCAACTTCAATAGAGAGCCGCCAGAATCAGACAAAAACCTTGGAACTTCAAGAAGAATATTTAAGAAGCCATTTACAACCACACACTGTCATTGTATTTGATGGTAAAGGAACTGGCTCTTTGGGTCTCTTCTCTAAGTACCCAGAGATTGGGAAAAGTAAGCTGCACCAGAATGTTTTGGTAGGTTTTACAATTCCTAATTTTAATTTCAAGTTTCCATAGTTAAAAAACATGAAAACTTGCAGTCTACCTTGGACAAGTGAGAAACATTCTTTCCAAAATAGCTCATAGCTATACTGATCATCATTTACCTATGTGAAAAATATTCCACATCACTAACTGGACAGCATAGTATATTCCTTAAGTCAATCCTCATTCTCCTCAAGCATATTTCTTTGGTAGACAGAGAAGCATGTAACAGAAATTTATTCCAAGCATATGGGAAAAAGAGCTGGGAATAGTGGTTGGAATGGTTGCATCAGCAACCATTGAATTTTGTAATACGTCCCACCAGCCATTAGCAGCCAATATATTACAGCAGTGATAATTTAACCTAGAAATTGTTTTAGCATGCATCTATTTAAAAAACAGGGAGGTAGAAAAGCTCAGACTTAATTTAGAATCCCTTTAGTCAAAGGGAATACTGCAGACTCACAGAAAGGTGCTCTGTCATGTGAAATAATTGCACTAGATGTGTAAATGCATGAGCTGAGATCTAAGTGGCATTTCAGTACGAGAATATGGACAAGTGTTGAAAAGAAGTGTCACATCCCCTCTAAAGTATTACAGAACAGAATTGCATCTTATGTTTAGGATGTGCACCACAGCCTTGGGTGCTGTAGAACATACGTTCTTTCAATCCAGGGTACCATCACATGTAGACGAAAAAATAAAGCAGTGTCTTTAAATGCTAGGTGTGGTTATATGGATTCCGTATTTTGGACAGAAATATACCTAGTCTCTTGTGACACGTTTTCCTTCCGCAGTCAGTTTATAGGACGCCTGCTTAGTAAACTATCCCCTCAGAGACCTAGGAAGAAGAGCAGTCAGCTTCAAGTCATCAAGTTCAGAGCAGGCTCTGAATTTCCTAATCTCAGGAAATTGGCTAAATCCCTAGTTTACCACCTCCTGCAGCATGAAGGCCAGATTTAGTCTCAAAGACTATAGCCAGGAAACATGGAATTCAAGGCTTCCTAAGCAAACCATGAAGTTTTATGTCCTTGAGAGCACCAAACCTTTAGAAGTTTTCTGATCATAAAGAGAGAAGAAAATGAACTATCGCAGACAACTTTCCACGGTACCACCCTGACTCAAGGTGAAAAAGGAGCATAGCACTTCTGCTAATGGGCATCAAGATCATTTTTGTGTTTAAAGCCCATTAAAAATATTAAATTATTCTATTTGAATGAATTCTTCATGAATATTGTGCAGTTTCTGCTATCATCCTCCTGGGCTGAGATTTTTTACATATGAAGAAATAACCTTGACATCTACAATTGCCTGAAGCCAATCTCGCTGTCCTAAGAGATGGAATTACTCTAGAAACCAACAGATCAATGCTCCATAATTTGTATGTAGTCTAAATTTTGTGCCAGTTGAATACCCAGAGAGCAATAAACTTTGTGACTTTGTTTGTGACTCTTTTCCAAGAACACCATCTACAATGCTTTAAGATATCTTCCCACTATATATCTAAAGCATTTAACCTTTTTTCCCACTCCACTTTTATTCACATTGGTAAGGTCACTCGGATAATAAAATTGCAGGACTTAATCTCTGCTTTCTATTACATATGATTTAAATATCATAGGAAGACTAGTATGGAAGCAACTAAGGGAAAGGAGGTGGGATGGAAGAAGAAGAAATCAATAACCATTTATCCTTCTGGGGTGGCCTACATGAATTCCTGCTTGGACACAATGTTATTAAATATTTTATTGACTGCAACAGCTTGGGGAAAAATATATTATTACTAAAGCTTAAACTTGACAAAAAAAATTGGGTTCGTCATAAATTATGAAATATGTTCCTCTCTTGGAGCCTGGGTGAAGACAGAAATATAATTAATAAAATCTGGGCAAACGTCCACTTATAAAACAAGGACCAAAAGTGAAGGACTTATCTGTGGAAAGATACATTTCAAAGAAAGCTATCAGCAATGACATTTAGCAATGCTCAGCAAATATCACAACCAAAGTAGTCACTGTATATAAGGACTGTACAGATAGGGGAACTGGAGATCTACTCCAGTTGGAGTAATCTTTCCTTTGGATTCGATATAGCACAACCAAAGCTGTAATACTTTGATCGTTTCTGAAGTTTATACTTAAATAACTTAATATCAAAAACAATTGACTGAAAATAAATGCCCCATCTAATGAAGAAGGTCAGACAAGCTTGCAAAAGCTTTTTCTGCCTTTTTAAACTTGTAGTACACGTGGTCAGAAAAATGCTTAAATAACATACAATAAATCTCACATTTGTTTCCAAAAATTCAATTGTGTATGCATAGCCAGTACTCTATGGAATGATTGAAAAGACTTACAAAAGGTGAGTTTCAACCAACTATCTGAAAGATGAAAAAAAAAGTGGAAAAAAATCTTGCAGAAGTAAAGAGGGGAAGGCATTCAACGGAGAAGATTAAAAAACATGATGTGGTGAGTAGCAGAGCTGTGTAACAAGGGTGAAGATTAGGTGGAGGTAGAAAACAGAAAATGTGCAGAACCATGAAGTAACAAAAATATTTTGGTGTAGTAATGCAACATGCAACCAATGAAGAGATCTGAAAAAAGAGGAAGTATGAATAACTTGAAGGAGAGGAAGATGAGTTTGGCAATAGTATTTGCCTGGAAAGAAACCAGGTGTGTATCAGGAAGGCCAGAAATTACTGTAATCCAAGACGGAGATTATACATGTCTGAAGTGATTTAAAATCTTTCCTAATAAAAGACAAACACAGAAAAGAATCACGTCCAGAGAAAGATATCAGAATAATCTCATACATCCCAGTGAAGATGGAGAGAACACTTACTTCTCTTAGAGAAACTGAGTATTTGTGTTTTTGTTTTTGTTTTTTTTAAATTAACAATAGTGCAATTTAATTTTCTAGCCCTGGCTAGTGCAATGTAATTTTCAAGGACAAAGCCAGCAAAGCAATTGCTGGCTCAGAAGAAATTAAACAGCACTAGAAATAGGTAGCTCTACCAGTGCACATTATACAGAAAACACCCCAAACCAGACAACATATAAGCACATGTATGTGTGTGTTCCTGGGCATGGTGACCTGCCTTTCCTCAGAAAGCAGACCTTACCCTTCTTAGGCAGTTGCATAAAAAAATGAGAATCTAGATTTTAGCTTCCATACCATGCCTTAATATAAGAGATTCTCTAAAAACTAAATAAACCTTATACTTTTGGGCTATTGCAGAAGGTTACCATTCTGTATTAATAAATTGCCTTTCCAACAACTTTGCAAGTGTAACAGCAACATAAGTTAGTAAGTTAATTATGTTTAAGTTGAAGCAGCTGTCACAAGTAAGCTGAAGTAGGCCAGCACCGTGTGGAAGACGACAGAAATTAATAGAAGTCCAGAGGACTTCCACGGGCCCTACATAGCTGCCTCTTCAACTTGTTATGATTGGTCTAAAACCTGAGCACTTCTCACTCTAATATGAAGTGTTCTGCTGCTCCAGTGGCATCCATGGTATTCTGAGCAATCCCGCCACGATTACAAAACCAAGTTGTAGCACCTTGGTTGTTGTCTGCTTTCATCTATGTTGGATGACTCTCCAGTTATTTTGGATTGAGAAATAACAGCAGAGTTCCCAGAAAAAAAAGATTGGTAGAGCAATGACCATGGAAAATTTAAGATTTGCAGTGAGTCTCTCAACTAAACAGCAGTTCTTACAGATGACATTCAGTACTTCATCTCTAAAGGTAAGGAAAACAAAGACCTGGGAGAAGACTTTTTCAAAGTGCTTCAAAAATTAACACATTTGAAATTATTAGCCAGATTTCAAGAGAAACTTTTGGGGTTTTGTTTGTTTGTTTTTTTACTAACTATATATATATATATTTTTCTGCAGCTTTAATACTGTGGTTTATATGCATTGTGATACTCCAAACTTCACACAAAGTAAACCCTCAAAGACTAACAAAAATCCTTTTCATGGCTCCTCAATAGCACAAAAGTTGCGACCACCATTACTATTTAAATAAAGTCAAGTCTTCACATATTAACATCAAAATCATCCCTGATTGGATTTATACTTGGGAAAAGTTGGAGGAATATTTATAAACTTTGCCATGGAAGTGGAATACTAAAGCTCAATAGAGTGGAATATTTATAAGAGTAATGTATTTTCCAGATGTCATCATAAAGAAATAATAGCCTCTCTTGCTTTCATTGCAGAAACAGGAGTGCTCTGAAATCCCTAGAGATAAAGTGAAAGTATGAGCATTGCATTTAACATTGAAAAACTGGCAAAACTTGCAGCTGCCCTGTACTGGACAGATTACTATAGCCCGTGCTGGTGGCTAGGGTTGTGTTTTATCATTGTGAATTTAGCTTTCTTAAAAATTTCCTTTGGAGCAATTTCAAACTTTTCAGTCCAAACTGCCTCCCTGGTAAACTTATATTCAAATATTTATTAACAATGACTGGAAAAAAAGGTTAATTGGAGACTAAATTAAGGTCCCAGGAGTGTTCTAACTCCATTTTAACATATTAAACAGGCGGCTAGATGTTTTACATGGCTTCTCCCATTAGTCTCTTCAAACAGTAAAGATACTGGGGATTATATCAGAGACCTCAGAAAAGTAATGTATAAGATTGCAGCTCTTATAATTGGAGAGTAGGTGAGAAAAGGAAGTTGTTGCACACTCCTCAGATCTGTTTATAACCCACTGGTGGGCCAAATTCTATCCTTTTCACACTACCATTGAGGGCTTCACCATGGAACCTCAGACGTACCAAATGGTCTTCCAGTTTCTGTTACAGAATGAATTAGGTATTGATATTTGATGTGTTCCTTAGACCACAGAGACATCACACCAATGAGATGCATTTTTTTTTTTTTCTCAAATTTTCCTAGCTGTTTAGAATCTAATGACGCATATATACCAGAATCTTTGGATATGACTGTAGCACGTAGACTTTGGAGAATGCACACGCATTTCCTTGTCTCATGTGTAATATACATGACATTTTTAAAGGCCATCAAACCATTACAAGCTGGAATGACAACGAGCTCCAAACACCCCACACAAGCACTGCGTAACCCAACAGCTTGTAAGCAAGCTAACCTGTACACTCTATTCCACCTGTGACAGTAACGCTGTGTGACTCTCAACATATATACTTTTGCAGAAATACAGGGAAGAAGCAGATGAAAAACGCTTCAGTAATTTTTTTCTTCTAGTCACTAAGAAGTAAATACATGTATGCATATTACCTTTCTGGGAAAAATATTTGCATGGGAAGAAGTCTAATGAAGAAATGTGTGTTATAACAGAAATAATAGTGTTTCCAGCTTACACAGTGTCAGATTTCTAAGTGGTTACTTTAAACATTCACTGTTGAACGTTCATCTGAGGTCACCCCCAAAATCCACCCCTCACTCTCTGGTTGCAGTGCAATGGATTCATACTATCTGCAGCATAATAACTATTCGCAGAATTGTGCTATCAGCTGCTGCTCCTCCTGCATTGACTGACAGGTGCTATCAGAGATGATCATCTGGACTCCCTTAATGAAAAATTATGTATTGATGTCTTGTTTTTATACAAGACTGTCAGCTATGTTTCTTTCTCATCCCTAAGTCTGCAAATTCCATAACTTTCTGAGTTAGACTGATATAAATCTCAGTTACCACTTCTATTTGCTATTAGGATTTAGTTGATAAAAATATAAATAAGATACAGAGTGATTACATCATGAGGTTTGCACACACTGGCAAGATCCCCTGTACATTAAATTAAAAAAAAAAAAAAAGGAAATAACAAATGTCTCTTCTCACAGCCAATAAACAACACTATTTCAGAACCACTTATCGTACTGAATCACCTTCAAGCAGTTCAGAATGTAATGCAACTGTTGCTTCCAAAAAGTTACAAAAGAAGAGGTTGATGAAAGAATAAGATTGGAACAATAATTATTGTGCTTTGAAACTGAGTATTTGCTTACAGTTAAAATTTTCCATTCAAAGGGTGAAAAGGAAAACTCATGCAGCAGCCAATTGGAAAGCCAGACTGCCCATCTTCATCACTAGAGTGCCATGTATTTTCAATATTTGCTCCCACAACCTTTTAATAATTAGAAGAAGATATGATACATATTAATGAAAAGTTTAATTTGCAAGACATACTTGTCAAAAGCTGTGGGAAAGCTGCCGTTTGACTCTACCCTGTGAATGAAAGCATGACCACCAAACAGGGAGATATACAAATAATCTGCTCCCACTAATAGGTTACACCACTATTGAATATCCTCCTTCAGAGTTGTGAAGGAAACTCCTCCAGAATTTAGGAACATTTCCTCTTGCCAGAAACACAGATGGTTTGTTTTTATTTTAATCTGCTCTCAGAACTCTATCAGGCAGCAATAAACTGAACTTCATTGAAAATCAGGATCAGATGGTGAACTGAGATTAGCCCTGTAAACTTCTCACAGTTGACACTATTAGCATAAGAAAGTCTCCTCTCCTTCTTCATCTCTCCCTTACATGATTTAGGGAACAAGATCACATGTACTAAGACATTAGCTACTATAAATATTTGTTGTTGTAGTTGAATGAATTCATTCAGCTTCTCATCCAAATGCTCAGAATACACTGGGATGGATTTTTGGTCAGGAAATACATACCTACTGCAGTGCTTCTCTCCCTCGACTTCCCTAAAGAAGGCCAGGAAAGATGTACAATAACTGTAGCTGTCTGCTAAGCCACTTTCCTGGAGATGGGAATAATGAGCTTTTGGAAATTCTTAAAGACTACTAAATAAGAAAAGCATCTAGCAGTGATCTGGTAAAACAGTTTAATGCCATGAGATTCCACTCAATATCTCCAGTACTATTATTTTTAACTGGAAAACTAGGACAACAGCCAATTTTATACTCCTGGAACTAGTATTGTTTTATAAATTTATACATATATACGCACATGTGTCTTTTAAAATGTCTACATTTTTTGGCATTCAGTATAGACAGCTAGGGCTTCAAATCTTGACAAGATTCAGCTAAATAATCAAGTCTCCACCCATCTCCAAATATTTAAAGCATAGAAACATCCAAATATTTTCAGTTTCTCTCCCTTTGTTTGAGATATTAATAATAATAATAATAATAATAATAGGCTTTTGAAATTCATAAATAGTATATCATTTCTGGGATAAGAATTCAGAGTGAGAATAGACTGTCCTGAGGGATGAGTTTCCTGGAAGAGCAGTCTGGGAGGGCGGAGAGTGCTCTGAAAATAGTTATACCACTGAAATGCAGCAGTGAAGACAACTCAGATTGTGCACTCAAAGCCAGTGTCCAACGGCTAGCAGAAATGAGCTACTGCAGAACGTAAAATCAAACAGTCACCACCCAGAGAAACCCTAAAAATAAAAGCTCTGGAAGTCCACTTGTCCACTTCCAGATGTACCTTATCCAGTATCCACAGAAGCTAGAAGCACTGTGAAAACTAATGTGTCGCTGGACAATGTGCCCAGTTGGGCTCACAAGCATAGAACTTTGCAGCTGAACAATTTTCAAAGTTTGCCTTAGGTTTCCAACAAAAATTCTAGAATTTGAAATCATGCACATTAATGCCATGACCAAAGGCAACTTCTTTCCAAGAGGAAGAGTGACACTGTGGCTTTTACTGGGGTACTGCAGAATTACTCATCAGCTCTCAGCTTTTGTCTCATCCAAGAAAATTTCTACTGTCCATTTTTGTATTTTCAAAGTACTTTAAATAACTTCTTAACAGGTTAAAATATTTTTGAGATGCCGGACTCTGATATTTTTCCTGAGATTTTTGCAATCCTTGCTCAAATTTTAATTTCAATCCAGTAAGCATCTCTGTAGGGGAGTATAAACTTTACACTGGGAAACAGACAACTGATTCTTCTAAAGGTAAGTGCTATACCTCAGCCAGAACTATCTGGATCATACTTCATGTCTGAAAAACCTGCATAAAATAGAGAGCGATTTTTCAAACCGCAATATTACAAACCAGCTATAGAATTCACATTTACACTGAGAACTCCTTGCCATATTGTAACATACAAATTGGAAAGTACTTCTCCCAACAAAGACAAAGATCACATAATGTATTCCTATTTGGGCCAAGTCAATAGCTGAGAAATAGAAAGAAATACGTTATTACAGAAGTAAGCCTTCACAAATTATAATGTTCAACTGCATCCCTTTAAATCCAACATTAGCTCTGCTTGCCATTACTTGACTAGAGCAAACTTAACTGGGAGAGATCAAGTGAAAAAGGGGTCTGCAACTCAGGTATAAAGACAAGATGACTTACATGGAACAAGTGAGATCTTTCACTGGAAAAGAACAGATGCACGTACAAAAGCAAAACAAGGCACACAGAGCAAACCCCACTTCTCAAATATATTCATATCTATTTAGAACACATTTCACTGATAGTGACCATATGCTTTTGACCATAATTTCATGTTCAAGTAATATTATAAATCAACTACACAAATGTTCCCTACATTCTCCCTTTTTATTTTTGTTTAGTAACAGAGTATGTGAATACAAACAGTCTTAAAGTAAGTATGACAGATTTGGAATTGAACCAGCAAAATTAATAGCGGTGTAGGAGCCATCCTTGGGGACAGCTTGATACGTGGCAAAAGTCCTAAGTCAGTATTCACCACAATCTTTTTTGGATATTTTGCAGAGCACAAATCATAAGCAGATGTTTGTGGCAAGAAAATCTGTCTCCCCTTTCTTACATACAGTGTATTAATCACTCTAAAACAAGACTATTAAGATAATATCTTGCTGAGTCTTTATTACTTAGCAAGGTTACTAAATTCTCCACTTACATCCCTTTTCAGACAAAGTTAAGATTCAAAACTTGAGATGATTCAACGATCTATGAAAAGTTATAAAAAAAAAAACAACTAAATGTTTGTACTCCAGGAGCTCACAGAGGAGCTGATGCCTCACTGTGTTTCATGTTGGCAGAAGACAGAGAATCTTTGCTTTTAAGGGCTAAGGGTCCAAGGAAATGATACTACCCAGTGTCCTCCCTGAGGCTGGAATACACAAGTAAGTTACTCCGAGAAAGAATCATTTACTTACATTATGACACTATGACAAATAGGGAGATTATAAACAGGAAGGAAATCAACTTATACGAGAAGACAGTGGTGGATAGCGGGAATTGTTTTAAACTAAAGGGAGTTTTTACACAAAAACACAAAATGTACACAAAAACAGAAGGGGACATGTTCAGAAATGTCAATCAAAAAAGCTTTCTAGTAGTAGCAGGACTGATGGAAGAAATAAAGTTAGTTACTTTGTACTTCAGTCACACATACCGAAGCAGGCCCTGGATACCTTCTGAGATCCTAGATTGGTCAAAGTGAAATGGATCATGCTTGAAAAGGAGGTCTGTCATCACAAACTCTCTTTAATACAGTGACAGAGCTGTAGCCTGCAGCCCTAGACTGAAATTTAATTGCCAGGCTTCCTTAGTATCACTGGAAATCCACTGGCCCTTAAGGAACTTGCTTCTCCCCTGTGAAACAGGGATGACAACATTTTTGTCTTGCTGGATTTGAGAGAATGAAATTGCAAGAAGATTGAAACATAGCGTGGGACAGAAGCAACCATATAAAAAGGAAAATAACATGCACTGAAAACAAAATTTGAAGATGTTTATGGAGATAAGAGAGAATTGTACCTCTGAGACAGACAATGGAGGAGCAAGTGACATCAAATGACAGAGCTGTAATACAGAAAGGATAATGTCACAGGTGCAAAAAAGCAAATTAAATAAGTAATAAAAATTAAAAGAAAGTAACAGAGCAAACAAAACCTTAAAATTCTTAAAAAAAAAAAAAAAAAAGACCATTGGAGATTTTTCTCAAAGTTAATGCTACAAGGCAAACCCGTGCTGTGACACACACCCCAATTCCCATCCCTAAATATATTCACTGTGACTTCACCACCGGTGGGTCATGGTAGTATGTGACCTTACAGTTTGCTCCCTGAGACTTAATTGCTGCTGGAAAGCCAGGCCTGGGAAGGGTGGGTCTGTGCTGTGCTCTGACAGAGCCAGCCAAGGATCCAAGGCTGCAGGATCCCCAATAAAGCACATTGGTGCAATGGTTTCAGAAGTAGTAGGGGAGAGACTGCAGAAGTTATGGAGATCATGAAGCAGAGGAATAAAATAAAATAAAATAAAAATGATACATCTGGAAAAGCAGACTGTGAATCATGAATCAAAATTCAGAAGCATATGGAAGAGGGAACAGTCACGACATAGAAGGATTAGAGATAATTTTATTTAAGAAAAACAATGGGTAAAAACATGGTTATAAATAGGATTAAATGAATCTCTTTGTAGATAAGTGAGCAGTAAAGGAGAAAGGGGTTGGAACTTACGAAGGTCCGCAGGGGAGAAAAGGCAACAAGATGAGATACTAGAAGTAATTGTAGGAGGTAAGCAAAACCAGAAATATATATGGTCAAAAATATGGAATGAGTGAGTCAATGAAAAGTTAGTCACTTCTTACAAGGGAGCAAGTGTTTCAGAAAATAAAGGTCTCATTTCTGCAGTGACATAAAACTTGGATAGTGCTCAGCCTGTTAGCACACAATCTTGTGCTTGTGAGCTGCTGTAGATGCTGCATAGACAGCGTGATTATTCTCTTTCTCCTGGACTGGTGAGGTAGGATGCTGCTGCCTTAAGCAAAGAATGTCCAAGCCACATCACATCAGACTTACTGTCTCTAGCAGCCTCTGACACTGCATGAAAACGTGAAAATCTGCAAAAATTGGCTTTTTTTCTTCATTTTTGAGTCTTCTACTATTTCTAATGCATAGCATGTTTCACACTAAGATGCAAAGCAGTCTACACCAGGTCTATTCTGGTATCATCCATCTCTACTCTGAACTTCAGAAGTAGTCTATAGCTTTTTACTGTTTGTAACGTAAGTGGCAAAGGGTTAGCATGCTTGCACGACTTTTCTGCTTCCTATGTTTTTCAAAGTTTTTTTTAACTTTCTTTTTTCTATATTATACTGGGAAAAAAAATCTAAATTCAGTTTCTTTCTTTCAAAAAAAAATGAAAATAATTACAATACAATTGAATTGCTTTCTATTCTAGGTATTCTTATCCAACAAGGATATTTTCTAATGTTTGTTCACACCAATGATTCATCTTCCTTGGGCTTACACTAAAGACATTCATATTTGACTTCTAAAATTGGACACAGAAAAAGAGTTAGATGTCTTCTACAATGAACACTTTTCCTTTGGGTATAAGCAGAAGTCAGCATTGGCTATTTCTCTTAGAATGATTCAACAGCTAACAGTCACTTCTGTGAGCAGAGGCTGATCCCCACCTCTCCACAACCTCCTCACGGGTAGAGAGCAAGGTCTCCCTTGAGCCGCCTCTTTTCCAGACTAAACAATCTCAGTTCCCTCAGATGCTCCTCATAAAACTTGTGCTCCAGACCCCTCACAGCTTCATTGCCCTTCTCTGAACACGCTCCAGGGTCTCAACATTTTACTGGTAATGAGGGGCTGAACACAGTATTCAAGGTGCAGCCTTACCAGTGTTGAGTACAGGGGATGATTGCTTCCCCGCTCCTGCTGGAAATATTTTTTCTGATACCAGCCAGGATTTCATTGGCCTTCTTGACCATCTCAGCACACTGCTGGCTCATGTTCATCTCAGTGTCAACCAGCACCCACAAGTCTGTTTCTTCTGCACAGTCTTCCAGCCACTCTGCCCCAAGCCTGTAGAACTGCCTAGCATTGTTGTGGCCAAAGTGCTCTTTTCCTGTTGAACTTCATCCCATTGGCCTCAGCCCAGCTATCCAGCCTGTCCGGATCCCTCTGTATGGCCTTGCTACCCCCAGGCAGATCGACACTTCCTGCCAACTTGGTGTCATCAGTACTTGGTGAGAGTGCACTCAATGCCCTCATCCTTGTCATCAATAAAAATATTGAACAGGACAGGCTGTGGAACCCCTGTGGAACACCACTCATGACCAGTCACCAGCTGGATTTAACTCCATTCACCATCACTCGCTGGGTCCAGCCCTCCAGCCAGTTCCTTACCCAGCAAAGAGTGTACCTGTCCACGTCAGGGCCTGCCAGCTTCTCCAGGAGAATACTGTGGGATACACTGAAACTACAGTTAAGCACCTATAGGAAAGCAGTAGTTCCAGCGTAAAAAATGCCAAGGCACAGTACATTACTTAAAACCCCTACCTCAAGAACTGCATTGCCCTTTATCAGCCAAAAAAAATCACTTGGACTTTCCCTTCTTTTTCAGCTGGTGTAAGATTTCTAACAAAGAAAGAAGGCAATATGACAGAAAATGAGATAACATTCAAAAACTTTTATATAGTACAGTGTCACAGTAGTTGCTGAAGCTGAAACCAAGGCAATGGTTTTCTCTGGAGCCAAGACCATGTGTTTTTGACAAGAATCTGTTTTGTCCTGTGTTCTGTGAAGTGGTTATTTGACATTGCCTCTGCTCATTAAGCTAAACCTGCTGCCAACAAGCCTCAACTGAGAAAACACTCCAGCTCCAGTAACCTTTCCAACTGCCTGAGTGCATATTAACTCCTTGTTCTCAGCAATCTGACTCCCTTCTTCCAAACACAAGGTTGAAAAACCTGTTTAAACACCAAATTATAAAACAAAAGCGTGTTGTGTAAATACTTGAGTCCTATGAAACTGAGACATTTTCTTGTCTTCAGCCCTCAACTTTTCTCTCTAGCATGCTCTTATGCAAGTATCTGCAATTGCAAACTGCACGATTTGGATATTTTGTGGTACAGTAAACGGTCAGAGAGTTACAATAAGCAGTACAACACTTCCTACTCAAGACTAGGTTTTCCAGCAATACTAAATATTTGCAGAAGCTGCCTTCAGTTCAATGAAAGTGTACGGGGTTTGAAACTAAAGTAAGCATAACAATATGATTTAGTTATCAAGTGAGTGCAACAGGAATATTTTGGGATATTTCATATATTTCATATTTGGGATGATTTCAGGACATGGTATCAAAATTTCTTTCTCGTGGAAAAAAAAAAATCTCTTGGAAATCTACATAGTAGTCAAAAAGGGCTTCTAGGTAAGCTTCTTTTGAGTAAACTCATAGAGATTTTAAGCAAACCACTTTTGTATATGTTGTAATAATGCTATTGCTTATTTTCAAAACTCAGTGTACCCACCACTCTAATATTCAATAAGCTCCTTGCAAATAAAATAAATAAGCAATTCCACTACAGAATTTTATGTTGATCAAATCTATTTTTTAAATTTCCTGATTTATTAAAGTTTGTGTTTAATACTGTGGAAAAATTGATTAAATACTATTTGTGATACTTACTAAATATGGGAGTTGCATTCAGAATGAAAAAGCTTAGCCCCTGTTGTCCAAATCAAAATCCTAAAGAATGTACTGCTCACTGCATTCAGGCTTGTCTTCTACAAACAGTCCAGTCTATATTTCTTAATTCGCCATCACATTTGTGTTAAAGACGAGCCTTATTTAAAAAACATACATCACACACTCCTAATGAATTAGCAATAACTGCTCACCAGCCCCAGTCTCGGTTTTCATTAGTGTACCAAAGCATACTTGCCCGTACAGCTAAAGGAAGGCATCTGAGCTAGAAGAAAAGTGGTACTAATTCTTGCGTTCAGAGACCAGCAAACAGGAGCCATCTGCTCAGATGGTACCTGCTGGGGCAGTCAAGCAGCACAGCTGCATGTTGATTAATTCAGGTGAGAACTTGTTAAAAATGCACTGTGGATGCTGCATGCTAGGATTTGATTTTGCTTTGGATTTTTTGCAAAAATTCCAAATGTGACAGTGTTTGAAGATGGTACTGTTACTGTATGAAGGGACTTGGCAACAGAAACCGATATGGGGATCACATCCTTTATTCTTCATGTGTACCATTTCAAAATAGCCATCTCACAACCGTCAGCACATGCTGGCATTTTAGCTAAAAACAACATGGGAGCAGCTGGTTCCCATTCTGAAATCTGAACTGGAAAATATACCAAACCAGCTGCACTCAGTTTTCTTATCCTGAAAATGCTGTTCTTTAAAAATACTTTCCATATATAACTTACAGCTTCTGTACCTTCTGGCAAAGAAAAGAAAACAAAGCCTAACATTGTACAGCCTGGCTTAAGTTGAAAAATCTTTTTTGTTTAAACAAATTTGAATCATTAACAGATTTAATAGAGCACTCCTTTGTAGATGCTATGACATTCTTAAATCGGCTTGTATAAATGCGAAGGATCAATGATTTAATTAGCTTTTGTGCCTCTC
The DNA here is from genome assembly GCA_030625065.1 of Alectoris magna. NCBI lineage: Eukaryota > Metazoa > Chordata > Aves > Galliformes > Phasianidae > Alectoris > Alectoris magna. Next base: position 79,478,359 of record CM060562.1, on the reverse strand, counting down.
ACCCCACCCCACACCCCAGTATAAATTCAGTGGAATGACTACAGTCAAACAGCTGAAGAAATGTAGTTTTCCAGAAGTCAAACATATGCTCAGATCATAATCAATTTTTCAGCAGAAAAGATTAATCAAAGTCTTTTTTAATAAAAATTCAATCCTGTAAAAAGATCTCTAAATGTCTGGCTCGTTACTTCCAACCACAGAAATGGACTTCATAAGTTTTTAGATTCCTCCATGGCTGACAAAGACAAAACCTCTAACAAGACAGGCTTTGTATTCTGAGCCTAATTAGGGAAGCTTAAAAAAAATATAATAATTTTAATGTTGCAGGATGAAAATATATTTAAGTGGGCTTAATTATTGCTAAATTTGAAGATACTTGTAATTTTTTAAAGCACGTGAATTAAGAGATTACTGTGAGCATTGCAGCGTTTCAGAGATCCGTGCCTCAAATGTTTTCCGCTCTTAAGCACTGAAATATAAACCCAGATGACACCTGGGAAAAATAATCTGCTTAAAAATGGTTGCAACTTGTACAGAATCTGATTACACATATCAGCTAATTGCTTATTAAAAGAAAACAATTTTTTTTTCCTGCATTTTTCAAATTTGCAGACACTTCTGTTCTTAATGACTGTTCTTACAACCCTTCAGGTTATATAATAGACACAAATAAGCTTACTGCTATTCATATGACTTTAAAATGCAAAATAACTCCTGGATGTGTTTTCTAGATCAGAGCTCCGTCCTGAGTAAGAGCAGTGATGCCAAATATCTGTTACACTGAGATATTTAAAATAAAAGGAAACAAACACACACACAACAAGTAATTACCTTTTAGCAATATGGATGAATTACAAGATAATTACAAAGCAGTGTTAAAAAATAAGATGTATAGCATCAATTAACTAGATATAAAATAGTAAGTCTTCTGGAAAGAAGACTTAGCTTTTTCTAGTACGTACTACTGATATATTTACATTTAACTCCATTCTTATTAAAATCTGCATAGTTTGTTTTCAGCAAATCCTGCCAGCAGTCTCTTTCCAGTAGACATTGCTACAAACCAGCAACTAGAAGAATGATTAACTTTATGTTAAATGTTAAAATCCACTAAGTTCTGAAATAAAATTAGCCAATCAAGGGATACGTCCCTTACAGTTTCCAAAGTGTAATGTTTGAAACAGGTAAGTTTCTGGTTTTGTACTAAGCTAAATCCCATTTTCAGAGGGAGAAGTATCAAAGTAATGCTGTGCTGGAGATAAAACTGTAAAGAATTTCCTTCTGCAAGAGCCAATGCAGGGATAGCAGAAGAAATTCCTCCTCCGTATTATTCAAACCTTAGCAAAATCTAAAAGAGTAAGGGATTAGGAGAAAAACATCACTGAACCACAAAAACTCCAGTCTGACTTTCAAAATGTGTTTCTTTTTCCCTTCACCCCGTTTTTTAGATAAGATAACCCATTAGTTAAATATTATCTGCTTCTGAGGACACAATCAGCAACCTTACAATGCCAGTAATCCAGTTATTCATTTAAACTCACAATAAATTACAAAGTACTTTCGTAATTTGGTAATTAGATGCATGAGCTAAACATATTCCATCATTTATTTGGGGTTTGTTAGCTCTGGCATAACTGTGGGCGTCAACGAAATGTCAGCTAACTTCACTTACATATGGTAGTGGGTCTGAAGTGTCATATTTCATTTTTCAGCCATTTCCAGGCTAATATTTTTTACAGTGATGTATAAACACTAGTGATTGCTAATGCAGAAGGAAGATGTGCATCTGGAATTTCCAAAAAGTGTCAAGAATATAGCAGACTTCAAACACTGTCTCCTTAAGTCTAGGTTAAATAAAAAAGAATATGAATCAGTAAAGTTGGTAAATTACCCTATCTTGCCATTCAAAGCAGCAGCCTTTAGCTGCTTTCAATTAAGCAAGCTCTCAGTATGCCTTGTTGGCAGCAGAGAGGTATAGAGAGACTGCAAAATCAGAGAGAAGTAGCTCTCGGCATTCAAAACAATGGCAAAATCTGCTTCCAACCTCTAATATTATTAAAACCAAATTAACATCATTAAAACCATTAAAACCAAATTGACATTGATAACATCCAAATTAGATGTTTACTAGGGATAGCTGTATAGGTGGAAGTCTACCTCAAAGGATATTTAGGGTTCTCCTTTTCTTGCCAATAGTCTATCTAGGCAACAGTAGAAAGGTCACTCAGAGCTGATACTTAAAAGCCTTCAAGCACATAAAGGTAGGCAATGGGGTTCGATATAGATATTTAAACACAGGAACCCAGCCCTCTGAGGCATCCACTGGGTATCCATGGCACCTGCACAGTATTGGCAGCTAGGACTCAGTGTGTGTGACAGCTAAAGAACCTAGGCCAGCAGTTGGAAGCCGGAGAGGATACAATGCTGTACTCCTACATTAAGGCAACTGGATTGTGCCCAGGAGGACATCTAATTTAAATTCAGTTATCTTATGTTTCACTTCCCACCTATGAAAAAGAAAAAAGTATTAATCTGCAGCTACTTTACGTGCAGAATGACTGTAAGAAGGCTTACACACCACTACAAAGTGGTTAGGCAAATTGGGTGGAGGATGTTTTAAATATCACTGGGTACGCTTATAAGACTGAAAAAAACAACCCGAAGTCAATAAGTAGGATGTTCCTGACATAGAAAAGATTTAATTTAAGGTACTTTATATTATCTTTAGAGGAATCAAGCTTACTGGTGCAGATAATGCACACAACTCCACAGCTCAGCTCTGACATGTATTCTGATCCCAGTTCCAAATCCCTGGCAGACAGCTCTTATCACGGGGTTTGCATAGCTAAAAGGCTAATTTGGCAGTAATTTCAGGGTAAGGTTAAATGCTTCCATTTCACAAGTCAGCATTTAAATCCAAACTTGAGTACTAAACAAAAATTGTTCCGATTTTCAGAAGCACCATGTCTCCCCTCTTCAGTTATACTGTTTTGTAGGAACATATTACAGGTGTACATTCTAGGATGGAAAGGGAAGTAACTGAAGTTTCCATTACAATTTTCTGGGAGGACTGTACAAAAAATTGTTTTTGAGGCCTTGGTCCTAGCAAGTGCTTTGCCTCACAACAGTCTCAAGGAGAATACATCATTAAATTTTGTGAATATGACAGAATATTGTGATCTGGGAGTACAGCTGTTTGTCAAAGGCTTAAAAAGTAACAACATATTGATACCAAAGCATTTAGAGTGTTAAAATATTTTCTCCTTCCCCAGCCCCCCATTGGAATCTGTTAGGATCACTGATATAATTTTGCTAAAAGTTCATTATTATATTGATCTCATCTGCACAGATGCAGACTTACTTGGTGAATCCGCACAGGAACAGAGGAGGTTTTACAGACTCAGTTCAGAACAAATAAAGCAATACAGTCTTTTTGGAGAGCCCAACTTGGTCTGTTATTATGACAGATGCAGGTGATAATAGGCCATTTTAGAATGTCTGAATACAATTTGAACTTCCATTTTCTAATATGTTCTAAATGGAAGACAGAAAACAGGTAACATCCCATATTTTATAAAAACTGTACTTGCAAAATTATGCTTATGCATTTACAGATTTTCAGCATCCAACTTTCCCTGTTATCCTTGTGATACTTAAATCTGCTTGTTACTGTCACATAGAAACTTTGAAATTTGTACTCAAGCAGGAGACCAGCAAATTATTACTGGTACTACTTGTTTCACATCATTGGCTTTGGTTAGCTTTATTTTTACCAGCAAATCTTGTTCACGTTAAAATATTATACACAAATTATATAATAAATCAACACTCATTCTATTTGCTGTGCAGTTTCACCAGTTAAGTTGTACTGAGAATCCTGCCCACCATGCTCTGCAGCTAAAAAAGAGGAAGGAGCATGACTGAGATTACCCAGGCCTTTTCCACTTTAAAAATCCCTTATTGAAATAAGCTGGAGAACAAAAGCCTGGAAACAGTGTGTTCTTCACTGGTTGGGTTTTGACTAACTGCAGAGAGTCTGGGACATAGCTGAGCATTATTAGAACATGAATACATCCCATTCCAATCTCAAAAATCAGTTTGAGTACAAGAAGCATATTAAAAATACTAAAAATACTTCCAACTCTCTCTATTTAGTCCCACAAAAACAAAACAATTGCCTTCTCCCTCAGTACTGTTTGACAGTCTTACAACTTCTTGATTTGTTTCAGGAATGAATGAGTTATTATATCTTTAAGACTCCTCTACTGATCTTTGCTAAGAATTTCTCTGTGGTTCTGCATTACAAATAATAGTAGCACTCTTTCTACAAATAAACTTGATGTAAGTAAAGTCTGTCTATCCTGCCATGATTTCACTTCACTGGCAGATTCACTTTTCCTTATGCCAATTACTGTGCCTGAAAAGCCTGTAAAACGTACATTTGTGTAATTTCCAGCAATCAGATATAATTTAGCCCGCAGCAATGAATCACAAAATGCATATGTAAAAGTCTTTAAGGCTGCCAGAAGTTACCAATCACAAAATCCCAATAAGATCCATGCCATTGCCACAGCTGCCAAGGCAGCTCCAAATCTGATCCTTGTTTTCTGCCTGTTCTGCAAAGTGAGTAAAGCAAGGTCCTAGGAAAAGCCTGGTAGAAGGCAGTGCCATGAAAGAAGGAATGGCACACATGAAAAAATTGCGCTGGTCTAAGATTTAGATTCCCCATCTTCTAAAAACTGTATTTTAGAACTGGAACACCGTTCATTAGCAGAGCTGCTAACTGATCTATCTGTGGATGCCCTTGTACATTGCAGGGGAGTTGGACTAGATGACCATTAAAGGTCCCTTTCCAATTCAAACAATTCTATGATTCTATGATTTTTACTTTAATTTCAGTTTATTTAAAGGACAAAAAAAAAAACAAAACAAAAAAAACCACAACCAAACCTGTAATTCTTGCAAGTGCAAATTTTCTTGACTTCTTCCACTGTGAAAGGCTTGACACTTGGTCATTAGGTAGCACTGTGGAAACTTATCTCATATGAAAAACTAAGTAAATTATTTCACTGCAAGCAGCATTAAAGGAGATCCAGAAAGGCTGTATAGTTATGTTACAGGAGATCCAGATTAACTCTGCATATGAAATGAAAAACCTAATATGACTTCACCTTCATTTGTATTTTTCCATGAGGTGAACCTTGAGGAAACAAAATGGCTGTGGTAGCCTTTCCAGCCTCACAGTAGTGCAGCACATTCCACTTCTCCATCTCATATAAAGCATTCCCAGCAGCATTCATTGCTGCTGCTGTTTTGATTTTGTCACCAAAATCCAGACTATGGAATACTTATGTTTATTTATTACTGCCTTGGCATGGTGTCAGTATTTCTCAAGAGCATGCAAACAAAAGGAAATGATGAATCAGAACAGTTTAAATCACTGTGAAAGTTGACTGTGGTTTCAGATGACAAAGCAAAGATCCTTCTCTTGCCAAGGACACTGATGGAATAGGACTGAGATCAGAGCTTCTGCACAGAGTATTGGTATTTGGGAAACGATGAGCACTTCTCCTGTGACAAGAGACATGGACTTATTTTTAGCAGATGTGTTGTTATTGACTATTTATACAACAGAGCCAAACAATAGGCTTAAACAAGCTGAAATCCACTGTGCTAAGCTGTAAAATTGACAGGACCCATGCACTGGAAACAAAAGTTACCGAAAAGGATGGATAGAAAACATGGTGTTGAAAGTAAGGTATAGTCATTTTCTTGGTTATTTAGGGCAGTAATCAAGCTAGCAATGCATGCAATCCGTTTTCAGCTTCTAGTTAATGAAAGTACAAATGAATTTTAAAGAAAAATGTGAAGGTAGATAATCTAGTATTATGAATCGAAGATTTCAGCACTTGTAAATCCAGAAAGAAGAGGACAAAATTTCATGGTTTATATTGACACTAAAGAAAGTTGGACACAAATATGAGATATAGATTGTGGTAAAGGCATAAATAGATATAGACTGGGATTTAAAAAAAAAAAAAAAAGGCAGAATTCAGACTTCTCACTGCAGAAGGTCAGATTGGGTTGGTTTCGTTCTGGAGTGTCAGACAATTACCACCCAGCCCAACCAATCTAGAGAACTGCGCCACCAAATGAAGCAGCATGAAGGGAAGGGAAGAGGGCTACAGGGCACCAAACAACAAGTCCCCACTGAGGGACAAAATCTGTAAACAGAAATATCTTCACTAAGACTGCCATAGGAGGAAGTTGTTGCAGCAGTATTTTTTTCTGTGCTCCTTCTAACAGTCACTTTAACTTGAACAATACAGGAACATAGAGGCACAACTCAAGTCCTAGTTTTGCAGTACCACAATGCCATAGAGGACAGAGGTGCCAATGTCCTTGTACTAACAATGTGTGCATGAATACATTGTTAGAAGCAACGTATGGTCCATAATGATGCACAGCTATAATCACCTTTTGTATTGATTTATTGACAGTACGTTGTCTTGCCAGAAGTTATGTCCATTTTGAATTAATAATTTACAGATTTAGTTATATTTCAATGTAATCTACTAAAACATCTATCAAAGTATGAGTGCTGCTTCAAAAGTAATGCCTCCTATTTTATTATTCTGGCCCAAGATATCACAGGCAGATGTTGGCAGTATGGAAGCAGAGGTTGAATCCTGTTGCCAGTATTCTGGTACATTTTGTTGATTTGTCAATGCTTGTGGAACACTGATGGAGACAAAACAGTGGATGTGAGAACAGTGAGGTGTGGTGTGTTTCAGCAATGGCAAGAGCCACTGAAAAGGCGTTTCAGGTGGCTATAAAAATTTTGATGAGTGTGTCATGCAGACTCTTGTTCATTTCTGGCAAAAATGCACTGCTAGTGATGGTGACTGTCTTGAAAAACAGTGTTTTGTAGCTGAGAATTTGCTCTATCAAACAGTGTTATTATGCTTTTTGATCCTTAGTTGTTTTCACGGACATAAAAAGGAGGTACTATTTTTTGAGTGACCCAAGTATTTGTGTAATTTTCCTTTTATGATTCATAAATCTTTCAGTTGTTTTCAAAGTCAGATAAGCCTTACTTACCATAAAGCAACATTTTAGAATAACACATGATGTGAAATGAAGCACTGTTAACATCTGTGAATAATGTAATCAGGCAAATGAGTAATAATGACTACATCATGATTATTTAAGACAGAACACAGTGAATTACAATTGTCAGCAGCTTGGTTTGTACATCACAAGCTTAAGAAAAGCACAGCATATGAAAGCATTGGGGAAGGATTTAATTAAAATGTGATTACAAACTGGAACATAAATGATACATGAGACTACTTTTCTATGGTTCACAACTATTGCACCTTGAACTGAAATGGAAAAATGCACAAATACAGAAGACATCATGCCTACAAAAGATGATTTCAGTGATATAGGGTTGCTTTTCCACATCATAAAGCCACAGGTTTTGGCTTATATCAGAAAAAGGGTTCTGCGCAACTCTTTGGGACTTCAGTATTACCTTCCAGAATTACATAAGATTACTTTTCATTTTCTAGATGTTCCTTCTCCGCTGACAGATCACTGGTACAAGTCAGCCTTGTCCCTCTGAGCTGTGCATATTTCCTCCCCCCGTGCACAGTGACTTTCGTGATATGCAGCAGAAAGCAAGCTGGTAACATGCTATTCTTCTCTACTCTGGTCTTCTCCAGAGGAGTTCAAGCTGGAGTTTAACTTTACCACATTTGCTAAAAGGAAGTCTCCTTTAGAAAAAGGAAAAAGTACACTTTTTGCATCAGACAAGTAAAGTTCCTGTTAATAAAGAGGTGTGTTTTTTTCTTCTCCCCTCATTTTTTGTTCTATCTCTAGTCTACGTATTTTACCATCAAGTGTTTCCAAAATCCCTTCACTGCTGCAAATGAATACATCATTGCAAGCAAGTAGGAAAGAAATGGAAACTGGAATAAAAATTTTGAATTACTTCTTCTGGTTTTATAAGAAGTCTTGGTGGATCGATCCCAGCTACCAGAGCCCTGTTTAGCAATCCCTCCTCTCAGAGTTTCCTCTGTAAACACAGATATTTAAGAGCAACTTTTCATTTGGAAAAATTTGCTACTGCATAAAATGTTTTATCACCCATTTCTCCATAGGGTAGAATACAACAAACCTTTATGTATAGGTTTTAATGTTTGATTTGCACTATTCAGTGCTGAAGATATCTCTTTTTTACTTCCCATATTTTAAAACATTCCTTCCATTTAGTATGTCCTTATATCCCTAAATTACCGTGCCAACACAAAACAAGAAAAACTTGGTAACGTCCACAGAAATTACAGCACCTGTCCACAGCAAAGGCAGCTGCTGGCAATAGTAATAAATAGACAGATACAGACATAGGTAAATAAATAAGAGCTGTTCACTGACTTTACGCCAGAAGAAATCCAGATACTTTCCATATGCTTGTGCCTTCTCACATCTGGGAAAAATCACACTGTACTAGTTTCATTCTGCTAAGATAACACAGTGGATACTGTACCAAAATCCTGTATTAGTGGATATTTTAAGTCTTTCTCTGTGTGCTTTTATTAAAAAAAATAAAGACTCATTCAAAAATGATTTTGATTTACAAGAAAAGTTTTCTGGGGGTGAATAGCAGTGAAGGCTGAGAAAGGGAAAATATTACAGCTGATGAAATTATACCTTCATATGACAGGCTTTTTTATAAAGCACGTTATTATGTACCATAACATTTACTCTATAAAAGTAGCATTCCAATAGGATACATTATAAATGTTGAGGCACCAGCTGATAACAATCTAGATTTTCAACATTTAACCATCGGTCAATATGATACAAATGTCTAGGAAGATTTGTGGGAAGCCAATGAGAAGCCTATATAAAATGTACTGTCCTGTACAGCTGCCTACTTCCGCATGTTCCCAACAGAGCTGATAAAACCTCACCTCAACTTCTACAAGAGTTGGCTTCCCTGGAGAACTGCGAGAGTAAGAAAGATCTAAAAAAAAATCTTTAGTATAGTTTTCCAACTTTCAGTCTTTACTCCTTAAAATATTTGTCACCACCTGTAAAGTTTGCCTTTAAATTCAGAATTTAAGAAGACATGACAGCCTTGTGCTTCATGGCTATGTATACTGTGGAGGTGAATATTCCATAGTACTGAAAACATGACAGTAGATCTCCCCAGATCTTCTCCCATTCTCTGAATTGATTAGGCAATGCTAAATAAGAAAATCTCTTTTGGAGTATCGTGGCAATAACTGCCAACAAATACAGCTAACCTAAAACGTAACAGGCCAAACATGAATCTAAGACTTGTAAAGCCAATACTCTGTGGAACATCCAGTAGAAGGCTAAGAGAAGTAAAAAGAGAATAAATATAAGAGAAACTTTCACACGGAAAAGATGAGTAAAGTATACAATTACATAAGTCACTGCAATGGCAGCAAGAGTAAATAATGCCCAGTAAAACAAATCACAGCCTGTACTTTAAATAGTATGACCCATGACATTAGAACCAACTGCAAGCCATACACCTACCAGTGACAAGCTGGATATAAGTTTCAACGTAGAGTATGTTAAATAATTGAACAAATGGACTTGACTTTGTCTTAGCTACATCACTTCTCCCTTCATCTTAGCAAATGAGTATCATAACTGGATGTCATACTACAGCTAAAACAACTGACAACCTTGAATTTTAAGTGCTCCACTTCAAACATGAAATAAAGAACAATGTTGTAGACCATGACAGATTTAGTGGAGAACAAAGTGGTCTTTCAGAAGGTCAAGATAACATAAATCGCTAAAAATTACTCAAAATTACAGTTCATAAAGATTTCTGAGTAAAAAAAAAACAAGAGAACAAATCAACCAGACCATCAAACATTACTGAAATAGTATTCTGCTTGACCTTGATGATTTCCTTCAGTATATGATTAAAATGATCTAAAATTAGCTATGGTTCATTTTAAAGGAAGGATAAGTTAGTGAATGCATTAAATTAGAAATTTTCAAAACTTGGTCCATATAGCAATTTCTAATGTTCTGAATCTTCTACTATGGAGGTAGAAATGCATCAGTTTTATCCAAAAGAGAATACTCAAAAGAAACTGTAGGAAGATTAAGAACAAGGGACTGTCAGCCAAGTGGGGGTGATGGGCAAGAGTATAGCAACTTGTAGAGGCACCAGTGCTTCAAGTATGGGAATTAAGACTCCTCTCTTGCCTAAGTTTCTTTCACGCAGGATCCAGGGCAGGGAGAATAGAGGTTGTGCACATCCAGGTGAGGTCCCAAGATGGATTCAAAACGTGTATGTGACACAAACTGAGACTGAGGAGCCGGAAAGTATTTCCTGGTCCCACAGCTCAGTCCTGGCTTTACAGTGTGGGAGCAGAACATGGGGAGCATGTTCTGATAAGGATTCTGGTACTTAGGCTATTTAATGTACACACACTGAATACAGAGTGAGAACTCCAAATATTTTAATGAAAAAGGAAATGTAAGCAACTGTGTCATTTGACATAGAACGTACTATTCTATATATTCTAATAATAAATCTAACTACTTTCTGTATAGTAGAGAAGGAAACGAGAAAGAGATGATTTGGAACAGGTCTGTAACACGGCATTAAAAAAAAAACAAAACAAAACAAAACAACAAAACATTAGAAGCTTGGTCCCATGTTTGTTTGGGTTGGGGCAAAGACTAGGGTGACTTCCTTTTTCTGTTTTGTTGTTGTTATTGTTTTTAATAGAGAGGGAATCGGCACAGAGTGCATGCAGCCCTAAAACCTGGGGAGAAGGGATATTTAAACATGATGGCAAGCAGGCTGCAAAAACAGAATTTTCTAAGTATGATGCCAGTGCCTTACACATTGAGTCAGAACTGAACCTCAAAAAAAATAGTTTGAAAAGTTAATTCACTCATCTCAAGACGAGTTTTCCCACTCATGCAGTGAATTCATAAAACGGCAATATTTAAGGCAAGTTAGAGACAGTTGATCATCTTATGAAATACAATGCTAAAAAAAAAAAAAAAAAAAAAATCAGGAACATAGCAACTCTGATCTCATTACTCTTTCTTTCCTATATAGAGAAGAACATTTATTTCTCCCAAGATGAAGTTCACAATGGAATTCACCAATGAATAGCACAAATATATCACATACCTTGAAGTCACAGCTTCCATGAATTCATCAAGAAGATCATCGTAGGCTTGACCTCTGATTCTCTTATGTCTCAGCCCAATATACAAAGGATCTTTCAGCAATGCCTGTTAAAAAAAAAAAAAAAAAAAAAAAAAGAGTATTTGAACTATTACAGGAACAAGTTACACTAGCACATTCTATATTAAAAAGGAGGACAACAATACAGTGTTTGAGGATTAATCCAAGCATATGAAATACATATCCATTTATCCACCTCTACAGAAAGACTGAAGAAACGCAACAAAGAGATTAAAGAAACAGCCTTTTGTATCAAGGGAAATGGATATCCTAGTATCAAAAGAAGGATATTGTTTCCAAGTGAAAAAGTGAAAGTTTAACCTAGGAAGTCGAGTTTCAAAACTATCTTTTTAGAGCTTTATTTAGTTCCTTTCTTTTTCCTTTATATCCTGACAGGGGCCTGACATTAAAAAAAAAAGCTATTTTCTCATCATCTTTCACAAATCTCTCTCAGGGAATAATTAGTCCATCATTTCAGCTGTGTTGACGAGCTGATATTCAGATAATGTGCTGCTTTCTAGAATTCAGTATGCCAAAACATATGCAATTCCTTGATCTTCTTCATCCAACTTTTTAAAACATCAGTTTAGACTACAACATTCTTCATTTGAGTTATCCATGCCCATCAGTTGGATATGATTTCTGAGTCCTTCTACACTTAAATCTTGCACTTTTTCTTCCTTGAGATTTATGATACAGAATCTGCCCTATATCTACAAAAACACCAAGCCTGTTTAATTCCATGTCTTCGCTACTGGACAGCTTTTTTTCCACATTATAACTTACAAACTTAACAAACGTGTTGAAAGTATTTTATCATTCCATTTGACAACTCACTCCAGCTACAGCAATTCCCTGGTCCAACATTTCATTGGCTCTCACAGGATCTCACATATAACAACATTCTTTGCTAATATTTTTTACAGACCTCCAAACATTAGTGAGATAATTTCTCTCTTGTATCTTGTGTTTAGTCCTTCCACACTTGCTCAGACAGATTGCAGAAACAATCAGTATGACTGCCAACTGATTTTGTTGTCATCTGAAAGCAGTTTCCAAAACCAACACCACTGAAGAAAATTGCACACCAACTTCCACTAGGAAAACATCATAAAGAAAAACATAGACCACTTCTCATTGCAAGAGAGAGCTTTAAATATGCAGCAAAAAGTGAAAAGGTTGAACAGCTTGTTCAGCCTCCTTCAGCCTGGAGATGAGAAATCTAATTTCTGTGTTTTAGAAAAGTGCATGAATTGTTTTTCCAGTTCTTCAATGTTGTACAATCAAAAAAATATTTGGGTCAAAAGCCTCAGCTGAAAACTGATAAGTAACAATCTTACCAATCGGACAACCACCCTTGGTAGTATTACAATATTATCCAGGGATAATAGCATCACAGAATCACAGAATATCACAAGCTGGAAAATATCTTCAAGGATCACTGAGACCAACTCCTGACTCTGCACAGCACCACACAAAATTCAAACCCAATGTCTGAGAGCATAGTCCAAACACTCCTTGAACTCTAGCAGGTCAGTGCCCAGACTGCTGCCCTGGGCAGCCCATTCCATGCCACCACCCTCTGGTGCAGAACCTGTCCCTAACTCCCAGCTGCCCCTCCCCTGACAGCTCCATGTGGTTCCCTTGGGCCCTGTCGCTGTCATGGAGAGCAGAGCTCAGCACTGCCCATCTACTCCCAGTACGGAGCTGCAACTGACATGAGGCCTCCATCAGCTCCTCTGCTCTGGGCTGAGCAAACCCAGGGACCTGAGCTGCTCCTCATACACCTTGTCCTCTAGTTCCTTCCCCACCTTAGTAGTGGTTCTTTGGACACACTAATAGTTTTATGTCCTTCTTATATTGTAGCTCCCAACATTGCACACAGTAAAGATGCCCTTCTGTGGGGCTGCTTGTCAGCCACTCATATAGATGTTTATGAATTTTAGTCTTCTGAGGCTGAATAGGTGTTAGCTCTGCACACTTATGCAAGGAAATGAGTTTGGCATCCTGGGGCAGCTTGCCTGGTGCCATGTATTGCATTGCAAGGACAAGAGCAGGCAGGATGTGCTGCACAAGGGCAGAAGGGATGGAGCCTGCTTGGCACACATCATGCCTGGCTGCCCACAGCCTTTGCACACTGGGCTCTTTATTTGTTGCCACAGATACATGTCGGAAGCCTCCACAGAATGTCCTTGGCTCAGTCTGGTTTTGTGCAGCAGCCTCTTGCTCGGGGACAAACTGTGGTAATTTTGTAGCACGTTACAAGATTCCTTCATGAAGCATTCTTTCCAGCCATTACAGTGTTGTTGTTTTTTAATTAAAGTTCCGTGGCACTGACAGTTCTTCAGCTGTGCAAAGCCGCCTGTGTGTGTGGGAGCCAACTCTAGAGTATGAGCAATGGGGTTAAGTGTTTGTGTAAGTCAAAGCTACGACTGTTAATTCCTCTTCAGGTTAAGAAATTTATAGGCTTCCTGAGCAAAAGGCAAGCAAAGGATGCAAAGACCAAACTGGCAGATAAACAACCTCATGAATGAAAAGAGCAAACTGGACTGAAGAGTGAAGCCTTATTTAAGGCAAATTAACTGAAAAATTCTAACTTGGCAATGTAAAACAATAGAATTGTTACTTCAAACTGTATCAAATGCATAGAACATTCTTTGCTACTAATGTTTTTCCACAGAAACTGTTCTTTCAACAATTGTATTTAAGACTGATGTCATAGGAACATTATGAATGTACCACCTTTTAAATTCTGGGCTCTGACAAGTAGGCAAGGTTTTAGTGATGGAGTTACAGATGGGAAAATGTTTATTATCATTCAGTGGTACTATAGCCAGTACCTATCTGTTGGGTAAGTCTAGAGAAAGGGTGAGCTGATTCTAGCACTTGTGCTAGCTCATCCCAAAGGTGAGGTCTCCTTCTTCTGGGGAGAAACAGAAGGCAAAGCTCCTTTTTTTTCTTTTGCAAGAGGTTCCTTGCATTTTATAAATGCGTTGACAGAATTCTCATCCTTAGGTAGGAAAGGCCCTGATCTCTTACTGGTAAGTATGTAAAGGAAGCAGTATAGTTCAAAGAAAAAGGTTATCTGATTATGAAGTTTCTTTTTGCAAGGTATTCTGCGCCCTCAGACCCAACTAATGTCAGTGTTAGTTGCAGGTTTTCGCACATCCAAAGTTCAGTCAGCATTCGCAAACAAAGAATCTAATACACATTAAAATTCTGTGTGCCAGACTTCAAAATAAGTTTGTCCAAAGAAAATAGGCATCATCGTCTAATGCAAATTGAAATCTTATCCATTCTTCCTAATGCCTTAAAAATACTTTGCAGCTGATAGCAGTTCATACAGGGCAGAAAATCGTGATTCAGCATGTTAGTGCAAATTTAAATGAACACAGATTGATTGCTGCACAATTAATTTTGATGGAAGCTGTTGGTATGTCCACAGCTTCAATGTTATTTTTTTACTGATGAACACTTTTATCGGAAAACGTTTCACACAGAGTGAAATTTCAGTCCTGTGGAAACAAAAAAAGTTGTTTGAAATGTCCGACTTTTCTGGAGAACAGAAACTCCACTTTGTTCACCAGCCCTTCCTCAATCTGAGAAAACTGAGAAAGAAGAATTTCACAGGAAGAATTTGGACTGCTATAATATATAAAAATATTAACAGTTGAAAAGGTGTCAATGGTCCTACATCTTTCTTGGTGGCTGTATGCCTCACTGGACCAATTGCACTCTGAAGTGTTTTTCATTTCTGGGAAGTGGTACATCTTTGTCCCAAAGCTTCTGGTGTTCTATACAGCTGTAGTTTCCCTTTAGTTTCATAACTGTGGCTCCAATGAATATCATTTCTCATTGTAGAAATTAAGGGTTTTGATATTTTTGGCAGCGCTGGGGGAATTTCTGCTCTGACGCATCACTGTATACCAAATACGTTATAGGTGGCACTGAGAGGTCTGGACTCTCTTTGCTGAGAAAGAGAGGCTCAGCATCTTGCTGCCCTGGGTTCTTAACCTCCAGTTTTCCATAAAACTGTGCACTAAATTATATTTGTTCCAAAGAAATTTCCCGGTGCCAAGTTTGAGAATAGATGACATTTCCGCATGTTTTTTCTCTACTGATGAAGTATATATGTGTGCAATTTTCTGTTTGTCACTGCTTTGGCTTTTGTAGCTAAATTAGAGCCAGGTGCACAGTTCAAGCCTTGCCTGAACTTTGATGGTTTGCTGATCTCTTTACTATAATTGTACACAAGTAAGATGGTATAAATGCCTTGCCTTTTACTTAAAACCCTGAAAGTCATTACAGTTTTAATACACTCAGGTGCTGCTTCAAAAGACTTCTTGTTATTTTACACAGCTGATTTTAAGTAGATCTATATGATCCTCCTAGTACCAGAACCTCAATTAAGCTCTTTCTCCTTGTAAACTCTTATTTTGCTTAAAGTTTGAATTGTGCCATGTTGCTAAACCTCAGTGTTTTAGGAGTTATTTTAGCTTTAAAATTAAGTGTGCCTAAAAATAAACTCGTGTCAACTTTTCCAGTGTCATTTAATATGCGTAACAAACCCACTAACCAGGAAAAGCAGACTTACGTTTCACAGGAGATTAGATTTCCAAAAGAACAAAACAAAGTTTAAGCCCTGACAACAAGCTGGGGAACAAAAGGAACCCAAGTCATTGAGGAAAAGTACCTAATCATCATGTCAACTTGACACACTTGATTGTGGTATAGAACTTTCTCTCCAGTGATCTGTTTTGAAAGCCATGAAATAGCCGATAGTAAATGTTAATCTCTCAAGATGTGTGAACGCTTAAAAAAAAAAAAAAAAAAAAAAAAAACCACCAAGAGGGGACCCAGTTTGCACGGTGTTGACCTGAATAACAGGATAATGTGCTTAAGCAGCTTATTCAGTCTTCAGTGCCTTTTGGAAACAGAGAAGCTCCACAATGGATTGCCACTCACAGCTCAGAAATAACTACTGTTCTTTTCACTTGTAGAATGTTTAGTTCTTTTGTCTTCACCCTGGGTTTCTTCATACATTGTTCCAAACAGGACTATAAAGGAACTTCGGGCTATTTCTTGTCTAACTGTAACATTTGTAAAGTAGAAGGCACTGAGCTGTAAAGGAATTTCAGGCTTTTGGTATATAGCTGGCCAAGCTTTTCATCAGCGATGTGTCACTGAATTAATTGTCTGGGCTTGTGAGACTTCCCAGACTGAAAGTTTAAACATGCCCCAGAAGCACTGAGTTCGGCACGTTTTAAATATCCCAAGTGAATAGGTGAATACATTTATATAGTTGTCTAATAAGTACACTTGCTTTAGAGCTCTGAGTTTCAGTATTGGCTACAGATTTAAAATGCTTGCATATATTAAGGATTTAAAAGTGGCATAAGAAGGATAAGACCCAGTGTTTCAAGGCAAATATTTGGCTCAATTAGCCCTTTCTTTAAACAGCATAAATTTGAACATATATTTCTCTTGAACTTTTACAGAATTACTACCTAGTGCAACCTAGATTCTTGATGCAAGAATTTGGTTCAGTTTGGCTGCGAAGCTTTTGAAACATCTTCAGAATTTAAAAACTATAGGGGGCAAATGTATCTTTCTTTAATTCTTTCTTTCTTTCCTTCTTTCTTCCTTCCTTTCTTTCTTTTTCTTTCTTTCTTCTTTTCTTTCTTTCTTCCTTTCTTCCGTCCTTCCTCCCTTTCCTTCCTTCCTTTCTCCCTTTCCTTCCTTCCTTTCTCCCTTTCCTTCCTTCTTTCATTTTGGGCATTATTTTGCAAAACAAGAATACTAACAGTTTAACAGAAGTCTTGTGGTGGTGTGTTAAAAGTGCAAATCAATTTGCCCATTAGAGTAAAAGCAATTTGCCTTAAGCTGTATTGAATCGAGGAGCGTGCTGTGTGCTCACAGAAGACACAGAGCAGCAGACACCTGCCAGCTGGGAAAGCTGGGACAATATTATTTTGCTTGTTGTCCCTGAGTTCCCCTGTAATGCTATTAACAGAGGCGCACAGTGGGGAGGGCTGCTTCTGCCACTCGCTGTTTCTGCTTTCCAGCCCTGCATGCCCATGGGAAGTATGATGCTTCTCCCATAGGGCTTCCAAACTCATCTTAAGATCATAAGATTTCACTTTGCTAAAAGCAGTTCATTTGCATTTCCTGTGAATTTATCTTCCAGAGAAGTAAAAGTATCCTTGGTATGTCAAATTTTCCTGAAGTCGTTTGAAATAGGTAGGCAAATTCAAAATGGGAATGAAAAGGTCATTCCAGAAATAGTTCTTGGATACAAAATTGAAATATTTGTATTGAAATAGAAGAGCATGCGACAGAGAAAACGACTTTAGAAGGTAGCTGGCATCCAGCTCTTGCCAGGTTTTCCTGCAGTGTTTAGAATAGATACGTAATTATAATTTTGATTTTGTTGCTAGAATACATAGAAGAGTATCAACACAGAGGTAAAACTATTTCAGCCAAAGAATATGTTCCCTAAAAATTAATACTACACAGAAAGGAAAGGATACAAATAATTACTTAATATTGTCATTTACAAATGAATTTTATTTTTAACTTTCATGTGTTCTCTAGTTCAATCAGTTGATCTAACAGTGTTTATATTCTGAAAATCTATAATAATGTGTTACAAGTAGTTTGCTTTGAAATCATGGTGTATTTAGCAGCATTCTGATGTAAGTTCTTTGACTTTCTATTGAAATGAAAAGTTAGGGAGAGACAAACATCCTTGTCTGTAGACCAGCACAGTAACTTGCATTAGCAGTTCTGGGTGCCGCAGTAAAAGGACATGTAAAACTATCAGAGAGCACCAAAGGGGAACAAAGGGCAGTTGCATGTAATATTTCAGAGCCTTTTCTTGGTTATGTTACTCATCTAAAAACACTTATCAGTTCCTCAGCTTGACAACGACCTTTCTAAAGAGCTTTATAAATGAAATAGGTGAAAAAAAACAAACAAACATCATCTTTCATGTAACAGGATAAAGTCAAGAGTGGCTGAAGGAAGACCCAGGCTTGGAAAGCTCTTAGAAGAAGTTGCTAGTTGGCAATATCTATAGAAAACTCAATACTGGACAATTCTGATGGACCTAGAAATGCAGCTTTCTATTAGCAAAGCTCAGAAAACAGCCTGCTCCTTTCATACAATTTTTTTTTTCACTTCCTTAGAAATAATATATTACTCCCTATCTAATACTGCCTTCTGACTCATCCTCTTAAGAGGGCACAAATGATTTTGTCAGAAGGACAGCTTCACCACAATATCCAAGGGTAGACACTGATGCAGTAATTCAGGCTAGCACTACATCAGTGACACGCTGCCACAACCACATCTAGCAGTTGGTGAAGAGATCAGAGAGGCCTAATTCATTGTGCATTTTAGGATGCACAAAAATAAAAACACCAAGATAAACATACTGTGTTGTGTTTAACAGTATCAGAGAACTCTCTTAACGTTAACATCTGTCTGACGGGATAGGGATCATGCCAACTCCACAAATGCCTGTAATTTGAGTTGGAATTTGGAAGACGCTCAGAACCATGGTTGCAGAGCAATATTTCATCTGATGCAATTTAAGGATGCATAACTCTTATATAAAGTAAAACTGAAAACAAATGGTTGTCTGCATGCCAGTGGCATTTCTTGAAAATCTTAATCTTATTTGCCTATTGAGACAACAATAGTGGTGAAGAATCCGACATTGTTTAGGACTTTAGCAGATTACACTGCATAAAATAATTCATATTTTAAAATAGAGGCAGTATCAGAAAGCAAAGAAGTGGAGTAAGTCTTACATTTAACACATGTAATTATCAGAAGACATGTGAATAAATTTCCTAAATCCCCAACATCTACCTTCTATAAAATATTTTACTGAATCTCAGGACAAGATCAGGCTAATAATTAAGCTCTCAGTACAACTGACCAAAAACAGCCCCCAAACGGCTATCATTTCTTCTCCTAGAGCTCCAGCACTTAAATAGCTAAAATCTCAATCTGCATGTCCTGTCACACATCACAAAACATTTAACAATGCCCTCCATATTCTAGAACATTCCTGACTGAGAACAAGCTACAGAAAGAGATTTTCACAACCAAACATTATTACCTTATTGCTCTTAAACTTATAAAGGAAAATACAAATCTCCACCCTAAAATGCTGAAAGAATGTTACGCAGTGAGTGTTTACAATAAATTACAGAAGATGATCAAACAGCAGTTACAGAATACGATCTGAAAAGGCTAGAATAGCATCCACAGTAACCTACAAATAATTCTGGCCACGGTGAAATTTTTTCTAGAAATTAGAGACATATTTCTTTTATTTTTTTCAATTCACAGTGTGATAACAAACAAATTGTGTCTTGCATCCACTACACAGCAAAATGAAGAGAATTTTAACATGTCAGTAGATGCACTGCTTGTAAAACTGACAATCTTATTCCATGTTATCAGTACATCTTTCTGATCAAAAGTTCTGATATTTTGCTATGATTTTTGTTTACTTTCAGATGTAACTATAAATCTTTATCACTTGTTGTGCCCTCTTATTCTCAACTCTGTTAAACTTGCATCTATTTATTTCATTTACTTCCATAAATTACTCCCTTGTGGATGTTCACCAGAATATCTTTCACCTTGACATCCTTGTCTCCAGTGCTGACACAGCCGTGATCTTTACTAGAACCAAATATGTTGAGACTCTTCCTATAAAAACAGGTCACATCAGCAATGACCCCTTGACGGACTGGAAATTACGAACCAAGTCCTCTGACATTCTTTTGATGCTCACATCTCAGCATTTGATTGTGCCTGATTTCCTAACAACAGGAAAAAATAAGGTAGAAGTAGCTCTGTGCACAAGGCAAATCTCCTAAAGCAAGGCCCAAGGTTTTAGGATCAGCCTCACCATCAGCCCACAATATTTTGTCTCAGAAACTAGGTCTATTTCTGTGGCAATGCAGACAATGCATCTTATCTCACAGTTTGTTATAATAGCTATATTTATGGCTCATTCCCACTCTCATCTTCTTCACTGACTTTCAAAGTGCTGAAGAAGCAGAGAGCTGGTTTCAGAAAGAACAGAAGCCAACTAAAACAAACAGTATCTGTTGCCGTCTTCTGAGTGTGAAGAATTGGAAATGTTTGATGTATTTTGAAATAAGGTCTGCCATCAGTTTGGTCTATGGATATTCATGCATACTATCCAAAATAAGCATTTCCAGATATTCATTTCTACCCTCTTTTATAAATCCCCTTTTGCTGAAATGCAGAGTGAAAAGAAATGAAATGAACGGATGGAACTGCTGGTAATATCAGTATACAGCTCATAGTCTTTAACATGAGCTGAAACTGAGATATAAATCCAGTGCCAGCATTAAAGCTCTTTCTGCTAAAGCCGTTTCCTCCTCTGCTTCTTCTTGGGTCCATAAAACCATTGCAGATACACTGTTTGGTAAATGCAACAATCTGAAACCCCATCTGGCTCTCTCATATTTTCCATGGTCTAATGAAATAGATTATTTCACAGAAGAAATATTCATACACAATGTATTTCATAAAAATAAATTAACTGTCTAGGGAAAAGAATGCCACACTCTCCTAGCCAAAATGGCAAAGTTTGGAGGATGACAACTGAAGAAAAATGAGAGATAATTGTTGAGGTCTTCTCACATATTAAGCAGTAGAATGGCATTTCTAAGTGACATAAAGAGTTTGTTAGAAAAAAAAAAAAAAAGTTGATGTGTTCAAAAATAATTTTAATCTTTTTAGAGGTTTGAACAATGTGGAAGAAGCATGTAGCAGAGATGAAAGTGAAAGGCAAACCAAGTACGAATTTATCTTATCTAAATTAAGAATCTATGATGGATATTTCAGCATCTAATCTAGTATAATCTAATCTAGTATAAGCGCTTTTATTAGTCATTAGACAAAAATAGATAGTCTTAAGATACAATTCATTCGACCAATTTGAGGCAGATCCTCTACAAGAAATGTCTGCTTCTCTTCATAACATTAGTTTCAGATGATTTACCTTGGTTCAGATGATTCTCAAGGTACTTTTCTCTTGTAATTTGGAACTTACTGAGTTCAGGAATGCTGGGCCACATTCTCAGAATGAATTATTCAAATATGAGATTATAATCGTCTATTCTGTTGAATCTCAAGTATGGGAAAGATAATAGAGGATAGACAAAAATATTGCTGTCTACGTACGTATACTAGGAAGGCCTAGTTTTTGGTTGAGGACTCAAGTAATACAAGAAAGCTGAATGGTTACAAGGAGATTACAAGTTCTGATATCCAATATTTTATGGAAATCTAAGTAGAATACAGTTTTAGTAGAGGAAAATAGAATGACAGTGAGGTTCAGTCCAGTTTTGAAATATATAATAATATTTTATACAACATTATATTATTAATATTAAAAATATTAAAAAGATAAAATTAACTTGAAAGTCTCTAATTTAACTGTGCAAGAACAATTCAGCGAGTATTATAGATTGCAGTAAGCTTGTACAATGGCAAAAGCAGACCCAGATGAAGAAAATTCAGATTTTAAGTTGTTGTATTTTCGTTTGTTTGTTTTAATGTGTGATTAGTTCATTGGTTTGACAAAGGGCTGTATGTGTTTATCTTCTGAATGAAAATTTAGAAGAAAGTAATTTCTGTATTAGAACAAAAGGGGACATGCATTATAACAGAAATAATGTAAACACAATGTCTTTCTACTCTTTAAATAAAGAGAGAAGTTTATTACAAGCGAATATACTAGTAATCAAGATGTGGTTAGTACAGATCATATATAATTGATCTGAAAAATATTTAAATCGAGTAAATATTAAAAAGAAAAGCCCACTTATACTGGAATTTTATTGATAAATCTACTGATAATCACAGCTACTGAGCTAAGCCTAATAAAATATAAGAAAAGCCTCTAAAAGAAAACAGGGGAGGTGATGTAATGCATTCCTCTGGGAACGCCATGGTAAAGATAACATATGATCTACATTTGCAAATGAGTCAAAAGAGTTAGTATCATGAAGAAGTACTGTTTCCCTTTGTGCACAACTATTTCATAAAAGGGGCAGGCAATGCTTTCATGCTCAGCACACAGTGCATCACTTAGGAGCACAAGCCATTTATATACAGTCTTCTACAGACTGAAGAATCAGAAGGCTTAATACAACCAAGGAAATACCCAATCGTTTAGAAATAATATTAATAATACGTAAGAGAAAAAAAAAAAAACAAACAAAACCAACAAATTAGAGAATAATGTACCTCCAATTGCATGAGTAAAAACCTCTAAAAATTTTCCTCTAGTTTTGATAAAATTTAAGAATTTAGATCAGTATTTCATCTGGTATAGACTTGCCTTGTCAAGCTATTGATTTGGATATACCATGCACCATAGGATCACCTATATAAACCCTTATTTTCTCATTTATTTCAATTTTTGGTTAAAGTAAGCTAATTGAACATCTAGCCTAAAGCTCTGATTTCATTTCTTCTTCTGTTCTATTATTTTCTATGTGCTTTTCCAACAATCCAACCTCACTTTGTTCTAAGCCTCAAAATCTGAGAAATAGGGAGCTATAAACTGAGAGGATCACAGAATCACAGAATTACAGAATTGTAGGGGTTGGAAGGGACCTCTAGAATCATCGAGTCCAACCCCCCTGCCAAAGCAGGTTCCCTACAGCAGGTCGCACAGGTAGGCGTCCAGGCGGGTCTTGAATATTTCCAGAGAAGGAGACTCCACAACCCCCTTAGGCAGCCTGGATGGGCTAACGTGAAGTAATACTTTGAGACAGAAAGAGCAAACTACAACTTAGTCAAAAGACTGAGGCCTGCATGTGTCATCAACAAATCAGCAGCGTATGGCAGAAACATTCAAATGGTAAATCTGGACTTATTATTGCACTTAAAAATTCTCAAAACTTCTGAATTAGAGGCAAAACTTTTTATATTTTCAAGTTGTGAATGCTTCAAAATGCATTACCAGAACTGTTCAGTTAAAGACCCCTTAAAAGCAAGAGAAGGAAAGCTCTCCAAAAAGTGCCAAAAATTATCAGCTGTCAGATATTTGGGAGCAGCTCAAGAAAACTGTAGAAGGGCCACTGCAATGAAGGGCCAATGCTGGCTGTCATAAATTACACCCTCTTCCCAACTCCTTTATTTTCACAAGTATAATATGGATGTCGGCAGAATTTCAGGTATTTCTGTTTTTGTTTTTTGTTGTTTTTTTTTTTTAATGAGACATGTTTAGGAGAGATGGCCAATGCCATATTTATTTTAGAAGTGAAATCTTCAGGAGAATGGCATAGAGACAATTATTCTGCAGTGAAGCAAACACCCTCCATGCATTACTGTTTTGTTCCATTTTAGCTTCATAATGGTATCAGTGCAAAAATCCTTAGCCCATTTAAGATTCGCATTAAAATCATGGATATAAGAACAATTTTGGATATATCCCTTTCTACATTTTCGGGAAATGCCAGACATACTCAGATTCAGACTTTCCATTTTCTCCATACTATAGACTGTAAAATCTAGACTTGATATCCTCTTACTCGTTTTCTTTTTTTTTCTCCTTCTCTTCAGTCTTTAGATGACTATTAACTATACTCTGGATCTTTTCTACTGTACCCAAGCCCCCTAATTTTAGAAGCAACAAGAAAAATAGATTGCACTTGTCCACACCCTTCTCTAACACAGACTCAGTCCACTCCAAATAGCTGGATAAATTTTTAAAAAGGCTACTAATTCCTGCAAATAAAAAAAATATTGGTTCAGGTTTTTTTTCTTCAGCACCATGGGCTGGACAGAATTGTAATTCAGAACTGACTTGACTTTTCAGTACTTTTGAGCAGTGAAAACAAAAAATGATTCATTATGGTCTGTATGAAAAGTAATACCCTACTGCAATATTTTCTTTCCAACTGGAAGGAAGAAATAAGAGGAAGGAAGGAATATTCATGAATTGCCATGTTTATTGAAGTGCTGGCACTTCAAGCACACTACCAGGGAAGGATCTTGCAGCAGAATATAAGGGGAAAAAAAATCTACTTGTTAAATAGCACCAAATTTGTGAAAGTGTGTGCAAACAGCAAGAAAAATTCCTGGAAAGGTATAAACTCCTGAAAAGATTACCGCAACCATCTCCCACCAGAGTGGCAGGAGCAGGCAATATGCTGCACTCTAAGAAAAACTGGAGATTTACTCCATCAATAGATTTAGAGATCGTAACATCTGGAGATCAGCATGATTAGGCCTCAGCATTACCTTTGAGTAGCTGGCCTGGACTCACTGCTCTGTGGAACATGGAAAAGAGACCACTTACCTCAGTAAGGTGGGTTAAACTGATCATTCACATTTAACGTAGCTACATGAAAACCTGTGTATCTAGAAATCTACTTTCTGCACCCCACACAGATCATTTGCATACCAGAAATGCTCAAAACTATTAGTAAATACACCTGCAGAACATAACCTAGAAAGTAGATCCCTAGCTACAAAGATAACTCCTTGTTCCTGTCTGCATAAAAATCTCTATTCATGGAATTCAGGAAGCGCCACTATTATTTATTCATTTATTTTATTTAGTCATTATTATTATTATTCAGTACACTATCACTGAAGAGCTAGCTCTAGTTCTAACAGTCATAATCCAAGAGCAAGGCAAAAGGAATATGATCTCTTTAAATACAGAGATCATAACAGTTTTACAATGCATTAACTACCCAAGCAACATTGTAGAAGTGCAACTCATCTACATACGAATAATAATTGTGACTATGTTTTATTCAGAAATCCCTATAGCTGTAGGCAATGTGAGTGATTCTTTTATACGCCTGCATCTTTAGTTTGATTAGTGCCATGGTTTTATGGTTTTTCATCTTTATTCCACATCATAACATCACACAGTTTTCCTCATCTAGGCCCAAGTCCCTACAATTTCTCTTCCTCCATCACCCCGTCCCAGGGCATGGATCCGTGGATCCCTTTGCCCACTTGTCACAGGAAGCAGGCCAAACCTCTGACAGTTAGAAACTGCAGTTTTCTGCTACAGTGACCTTTCCTCTATCCAAGTTTCTATTTTGACTGGAATACAAATAATAGAAGCAAGTTTGTCTCTATGTATTATCAACAGCTTCCTTATTCACATTCATAGCATGATATTTTGGAAGAATGTGAAAGTTGAAGACTGGTACAAGTTCTTATGACACGTGGAGGTAATTTGGGGAAATGCAGAATGCTAACTAGAGAATTAAGTTGAAGAACTGAACTTGAATTTGCACCTCAGCTTTTCTGGATTCAGTCTTCTACCATGGATGCCTGTCATTCCTCCAGGAATATCTGAACTGCCAGCCCACTAATGCTTATTGACCTATTTAGGGCAACTGTGAGAGCTGTCACATTCCTGCATTTAAATATTTGCAGTAAGTTAAGGGAAAAATATTCCAAAGTACACATGAGAAAAATAGCTTGAAATTACAGACCTGTTTCTTACAGTCCCTGAGGTGTGGTAGATGAAGGAGCAGGAGCTGCCCTAGCAACTGCCTTGTACATTTTTCTCCCTTGTGCACTGTATAGTACTTACATGACTGTGTTTGTCTGTTAAATGAATAGAGGAACAGCATCAGATGATACAGTTTTGCAAAAAGCGTACTGACAGTCATGGTTCATCTGTATGAAGTTAGATGTCAATAATGGCATATATATATCTGACCAGCCTTCTATCTAACTGTGTCTATCCAGAGAAAAATGAAGTTTTCTTGTCCAGCCTCCTTTAAACCATCCCGGATGCAGCTTGAGTCATAGGCAGAGAATCATCTAGATCGGAAAAGACCTTCAAGATCATTAAGTCCAATTGTCAACCTGACCCTACTGAGTGTGCAGAGCAATCCTGAGAGATGGCTCCAGGACACCAAGAGGCTTCAACACCTGGTGTCACGACTTCTCTGTTCTATGGGAAAGTACAATTTAAAAAAAAAAAAAATTGAATGTTTTCTTACTAAACTGAAATGCATGGTAAATGACTTAAGTTTAAATGCTAACATACAATGAACCCTTCCACAGCGGGCCATTCCCAGTACAGAATCCATCTTGCGAGTATGGTTTTTTTTAACTAGCAGACATGCCTACTGTTTATTATTTATTTTCTGAGTTTACTAACAGTTTTAAGTAATAAATAAACATCATTTGTATTTTAATGTCTATATGTTTTTCCTTGATTTGCTTGATTATTTCCTTCACCCTTAAAACATCCCGCTTACAGCAGAGAGAATATTTCAGGGAAGTCTCAATAAGTTGTAGTTGCTGGTACTGTGACAACTATTCGTTATTCTTCTGCAAGCAGATCCTTTAACCATTAGAAGGCAATTATATATGACTCTCCAATGTTTGATGATTACCCAGAATCCAGAAACCACACAAACTCAGCATTCACAACATCACTTTGATATCAATACAGAGACTGGTATATGAGTATGCTTAACTTGGATTGAAATCCCAACTGAGAAACACCATTTTCACCTCCTACAAATACACAGTTACTGAATAAGACACAACTTGCACTGAAATTTTATGGTAAATAATTAACAGTATTCCATACAATGTCTTAAAATATTTGTATAAAAATGTTCTAACAGTGATTATTCACCTTCAATTTGTCAATGACTTACAAACTATGCATACTATTTTTGGCAGCGGTCAACAACACTACTTTTAGACTCTCAGTCCTGTATTGATTACACAGAGAAATTTACTATTTCGGTCATAGAAGACTTTCTAATAGATCATTTTCTAAGAAAGCATTTTCCATTTGTCTTACTATCTGGGCAACTGTATAAAAATGCTGCATTTTCTTCTCTTCTGATTCCCTCATTTTATGAGTTGCAGGATAATACCAAAGCTAAAAATTCCTGCTAGAACTAGCAGTAATAAAACATTCAATAATCATTAGAAGGAGTGATTTCCTATGTACTATTTTGTGTCCTGTATGTAAAATACAAAACAAAACAAAACAATACAGGATGAAAATTCGTGAAGTTTTTCTCACAATCTGCTTTAAAGTAAGATGTAGTCTTTCTGGAGAATTTTCAGGTTCTGCACAACATGTTTAAAGTTGCCAAAAATACATATTTTAAAACATTTCAAAGCATTGAGGCCTCCATAGAAAGGGAGAAGGAACTAATCTAAATGGAAAACATCTGCACATTTTAAAAAACATGTTCAGCATAATTATTATATATTTATGCTCAAGTTATTAGAGTGATTTCCATTGCGACTGATTATGGAAAATTCTGGCTTGAGTAAGAAAATACAGCATAAAAACACTGATATTTGTCAGAAAGATGTAGATTTTAAGATAAGTAAGATAAGTGCCATTCCATGGCAGCTTGACAAATACAATTAGATTAGTTCTGAAATGGCTTAACACCTGGTCAGGCAAACACCAGCATTAAGGACAGAACAGGAGCTGTGGGGCAGAGAAAGGGAGTGAGAAGGAAGAAACCAATGGAGCTGGTGTCCCTGGACTCCTGACATGATTGAAGTAGCAAGAAAATAGATGCAAGCTCCAAATGTACAATGAATAGAATCAGGCCCATGCAGTCTCTTCAGTCAGGTGGCAAAATCTGGGGTCTCATTCCCAGTTACAGCTCAAAGGTAAATGCTTAAAAATCCGAGCAGTCCCAACTGGGGCAAAAAACAGCCATCCATCTACTCTTTGAAGTACAGTCTAGCACAATCCCAAAAGAGCATCTAGTCAGTAACCCAACCGTGACTCAGAAACTTAATTTCTCACACACACTGTTGACTTCTCCTCACCACTGCAAAAACTCAGATGAGCATGAATAGTAATGAATTGTAGGCTAGTATAATTTCTTGCAACTACTACAGCTATAAGGAAAAAAGCAACAATCAAATACAAAACCTCTTTATTCAGCCATCCATTCACTGAAGATTAGTTTAAGGCCTCTTTCAGCAGTAAATGTAATTGAGGCTTTTAGATGGCTGGGCAGTCCTCCTGATAGGAGGTGACGGAGCATCAGCAAACACCAGCTCACAGAGTATGTTTGCATCTTGTAACACTTACAGTTACAAGACTTACAAGTTGACCACCTTTTCAGAAAACTTGATCTCGTTGCTTAGCCACAAGAAGAGTATTACAAAAGTTGAACTACTAGTACATGTACATACTAGTACATGTACATACTACTAGTACGCTTTGTTTTGGTACTTGTAAATATACATATATATACACACACACACGCATTGAGGTTGCTCTGAAAGTAACACCTACATTTTTAATGTTGGTCCACAACATCAGAAGTGGATGTTGGTGGTATGGCAGTACAGGTTGAACCTTCCCGTCAAGATTTCACTACATGCCGTTGCTGTGTGAAGAATGGCAGCAGAGGGGCAGTCTGACAAAATGACGTCTGACATGGAAGTGCATATGAAGCAAAGGTGTGTTGTTGAATTCCTCCATATGAGAAGAAAATGGCATTCACTGATATTTGTCAACACTTGCTGAACATTTATGGAGACCAAACAGTGGATTTGAGCACAGTTAAACAGTAGATTACATATTTCAGCAGTGGTCACAGTGACAGTGGTCACTTCCATTTGTGCAGATTTTTATGAGCACAGCATGCAAGCTCATGTTCATTGCTGGTGAAAATGCACAGGTGGTGACTGTGTTGAAAAACAGTGCTTTGTAGCTGATACTTTGCTACTGTGCTCTTTGTATCTGTGGTAGTGTCCTTGGAAATAAATAGGAGGCATTACTTTTGGTATGACCTACATGTGTTTAACATATTTCAAGACAATAATATCCCATTGAAAATTAAAAATGGTAATGAAACTTGCCATAAAAGAAAAATGGAAAGACTACTGCAGTATGAGAAGTAGCAGATGAAATTTGCTGCTTAGAAACACTTAATCATAGATTAAATGACTGTCCCACCTACCCAAACCAGGAAGAAAAACATTTTATAGCTAGTAAGATTTGTATGTGACTTGATATGGCTGTGACCTACAGTGATCAGATGCATTTTACAAGTATATCTGTCCACTTTCAGGAGAGGATTTTGGGGAAATAGAGAAGGAGTGTAGCAGACTATTTCTAATTTTAGAAATGCTTTCATGATCTACTGTCCAAACTATCCCAGTGCGGGAGGGGCAGAGGTGAAGCTGAAGTTGCACACGCCCAGCCCAGCAATCTCGAAATCTCTGCTAAATTCACTGGTACAAGAATGATTTTTTTAACTTCAATACACATAAATCTCTGATACATTTATCATTCACAAAGTTTAATGTTTGCATCATTTATAGTGTAACCTCTGCTAAAGCATAATGATATTGCTGATTATATTTAATATCATTAGGAGACAACAATTCAAATACTCTTTCAGCTAAAAAAGGGGCAAGAGAGGCCAAGTAATTACTAGTAATTACAAGTAATTCCAGGAACTCTGGAAATAACAAAACCAATTTTCTATAACTAGCTGTCTTTATATCTCTCTACCTCATACAAATGGGAACCCAAGTCAAGGAAGGCAAAGTCTTTGAAGCATTGGGACCTCGTTTTTGGGAAAACTCATGGCATTACAGAGATTCTCTATAGCTGAAGTTAACGTACAACTGAAGTACATAGAAGTGCACTCACAACACATACCAGGCTATAGCTTCAAGCTGTTCCCTCAGAATGAACTCACATTTGAAATCATTGCAGGGGAATTCTGCAGCAGAGGTAGAGCAAGAATGCTGCTTTTTATCATAGTTTTAACTCTAACATCCCCACTGTCTTGAGATGTAACTTCCTATACAACTTTCTAACACTTACAGTGTACACAGTACATTTTTACAGACAATATCTTCCTTACATACTCCAGCCTTACTAAACAATCTGTACTGTGCCTTAGGATGAAACATTTTCCATCTGACTTCTTAGTTTCCACTTAATTGCAAACTGTATCATAATAGCGAAAAACAAATTTTTATGATTCAAGATTCATACAGTTTCCTTAAAACTGGTAACACTACACCTCAGAAAAGTACTTACCTCATTATCTGTTCCCACATCCAACATCACAGGTAGGCACTCAAAAGGTTTTACTCCTCCACATGCTGTATAAAGTGCCAGTTTGCCAACTGGAATGCCCATTCCATAACAGCCAAGGTCTCCAAGACCAAGAATACGTTCTCCATCTGTCACTACAATAGCCTGGAGGAAGAAAGAAAAGCACTTTAAAAATCAGTTCTTTGCTAAGATCATTTTTGTACATACAAATTATTTTGTAATCATATCAGTGTTCTTTAAAATTTCATTTAAAAACAGGTACAACTGGCACAAATAAACCAACAGCAAAACAAAAGTCATGAAATCATAAAATCACAGGATCATTAAGGTTAGAAAAGACCACTAAGATCACCAAGTCCAACTGTCAACCCATCACCACCACGTCACTGACTATGTCCCTCAGTGCTACATCTACACATTTCTCGAAAACCTCCAGGGACGGTGACTCTACCACCTCCCTTGGCAGCCTATGCCACTGCCTCACCACTCATTTGGAGAAGAAATTTTTCCTAATATTCAATCTGAATCTCCCATGGCACAACTTAAGGCCATTACCTCTCATCCTATCGCTAGTTACCTGGGAGAAGAGGCAGACACTTGCCCCGCTATGACCTCCTTTCGGGTAGCTGTAGAGACTGATAAGGTCTCCCCTGAGCCTCTTCTTCTCCAGACTCAACAATTCCAGTTCCCTCAGATGCTCCCTGTTAGAACTTGTGTTCCAGACCCCTCACAGCTTTGTTGCCCCTCTCTGGACACTCTCCAGGGTCATGTAGTGAGGGGCCCAAAACTGATTACAGTACTTGAGGTGTGGCCACACCAGTGCCAATTACAGAAGGTCACCTCCCTGCTCCTGCTAGCAACGCTGTTTCTGATACAAGCCAGGATGCCACTGGCCATCTTAGCCATCTAAGCACACTAATGGCTTGTGTTCAGCCTGCTGCCAGTTAACACCACCAGATTCTTTCCCTCTGCTTATTTGTATTTGTGAAACGGTTTATTGTATATCACTGTGCTTTTGTTGCACTATTTTAGATTTTTGATTCATCATAAATGGGACTTGCATGTAAAACTTTTCAGAATACACAAGAGACATATTTCATATTACATTACAAGGAAAATGGCATTGTTTCCTTTAACATTTTTCTGTCAACAATATCAAAACAGAATAGGAAGTGAAGTAATCCACAAAAAGAAGATCCCAAGACTCCTGGGTTTTGTCATCACTGTTTCCAGGAGAACCAGAGCCAGCCACTCCTGCTGGCTTTTCACATGGCTGTCTGCAGTCACATAGTTCTTACCCTTTGAAATTGTATTTATTTTTCTCTTGAGCAAATAACGTGCTCTATCATATTTATGCGTATGAGATTTTAAGTGTTTCCACTGATAGAAATAGAGAAACTTGGTAAAACCCACAAAGCTGTATGCACTAATAAGGAATATTTTTCATATTAGGTGACAGAAATATACTCCATGTATTCATGAATACAAATCTAAAGTTAGAGACAAAGTATTAAGCAGGTTCGTATAAAGTAAAAATTTAAAAATAAATAAAAAGCCACTGCTGTAGCTACAGTCCAACTGTCAAACTCTTGTGTTAACATTTCAGTCACAATGAAGTAGATAGCATCATAAATATGTTCTTGTAGCAAGAGCAATGAAGTGCAACTGCTGTACAAAAGACATGGAAAATTGACAGAGAGCAAATGAAACACCTACATCCTTTAGTATCAGGTTGCCAAATCCATGCAAAGGTCTCCTCAGAAACGTTGTGAAACAGATTCAGAGTGCACTACAGATTAAATATGATCAAAATCTAACAACTGACCCTGTGGCCTAGAAGAAGGTGCTAAAAATTTTACAGTTCCTGCTGCCAAAAACCACTTCTCTCATAAATACAACTTGTTTTTTCTTTTCTGATTTGCTGGAATTTTTATGATACAAAGAGAAGTCTATATATACTTCAAAATTCCATACGTTCAATTACTAATACATTTTTAAAAACAATTGTGCACCATATGTACAGCTTCTAAATCTCAATTATAAAGAATTGGCTAAAATATAAATTCCACACTGAAAGAAATAAAACAATGCAGTAAATGTTCTCTGACGGTATCAGCTTTGTCAAGCCAACAAAACTGAACTTACCTTGATGACGCTTTCTGGCCAGGACTTCAGCATTGCAGCAATGTGTCCCCGGTCATGTATAGTAATAAAAAGTCCTCTACAAATAAATAAATACTTTTAATATAGACAAGCTAACGATTATCCCCTTCTAAATTATTTAAATCATAAATTAACTCCATGCATATGTTTCCAACATATATAAATTCTGTTCAGTAAATGTCTAGTTTTTCTGGAATGAAAGAATTAAATATCTGCATTAATTAGAAGTCAGAGAAAACGTAACTGAGAGAAACTCAAGGGTTCATTGAGCAGGAAAAATCTGCAGAATTTAATTCTGCAAATTATTAAGTTTGATTTTAAAGCTCTCTACGTATTTGATATGTTCAAATGCATTCATTTACTGACTTGAAAAAACATATTCATTTTATAGCAGTGGTCACTAACGCGCATGCAGTCCTAATATTTTTTAGGCAAAAACACACCAGAGATTTAATCTATGAATGAAAACTGAAATAAGTCATCATCATTAATTCAAGAGCATTCAGTTGTGTATTTAGAAAAGAGTCTGCTTATTTAATTAGACTAAAGTTGTACATCATCTAATGAAAACCTCTAATTTGAAAGTGTATATAGTCTGCTCCATAGGGCTGAGCATGCTGAATTTTTACTTTGAAGAGTGCTTTTAGACTGAAAAAGACAGTCCTTCCCAAAATGTTGTAAAGAAGCAATGCAAAATAAATGCTGATGCTTCCTTTCTGATGCACTGTATAATAAGCTGTTTTATAAACTGCTGTGTAAACTGCTTACATAAAGCATAAAACACAGTTTGTCAAAATTACCAGCTTCAGAGATGGCCAGTCTGAAGAGATGAGTGTGCTAAACAGAATGAAAAGTGCAGAAAGGAATTCACCCAAAGATATTACCCTTCTCCTTTCCCCTCTCTCCAATTTACACAAACCTAATAGACTGGTGTTAAATGAAGTAAGATTTCATAGTGATTTTCTAAAGCACCAGAGCAGCCTAGTGTGGTTAAATAACCTCTTTCTTGCAAAGCAGGGAGAAAGGTCTCCATGGAGTGAATTCCTCAGCAGAAGAAAATAAATGCAGGATGGCAGCTCCAGAAGGAACTTTGTCCAAACATTTGTAAGGACATTTGAATTAGTATTCAGAGCCTGTTTCAGAAATCTGTCCAAGAAGGATCACATTCAAACAACAATGAAAAATGGGGCTAAAGTGTACACAAAGTCATGTTGAAAGCATTTTGTTCCCCTCCCTCCACCTTCCCCTCCACTCTTTCTATATGTTATTAACACATTTCTGAACGTATTGTCCTGACTGAGAAGATGCTGTTAATTTTAAGGGCACAGTTTCCTTGTTCCATAAGAATATGAAAAGAGAAATAAATGTCTTTATCTGGATCCGTTGTCCTCATCTTTCAAGTCTTCAGTTAAAGCACTTTCCTCCTTTAAGGCTAGCAATGCTATGTGCATGCAACCACAGAAAAGCAGGCTATATTTTTTTTCTTATCTGGGAGACTATACCATGGCCAGAAACAGCAATAGCTGAACAAGGTTTGTATTAATGGGCTGGGTTGACACTATCTAATTAGGCAGCCAGGTATTTGGCCACCCAGTAGACATGACAGTTATATTTTGGTTGTCAAGGCATAACCATGAGAACAATCAAAAAAGGAACATGGCAGAAATCTCAAGCCACAGAACATTGCAGGCTGAAAGCCACACAGCTTAAATGGGACTAATTTATAGAAAAACATTCAGAAATAAGAATTTTCCATCTGTGTATAACGCTAATAACCATAAGTGATGTCAGCAATGCTCACTGCCCAGAATCAAGCAACAGGCAGCCCATGTTGTGTCCATGGTTTTGACTCAGTGAACATGTGTTTGAGTGCATTGGCACCAATGCTCACCTTTACTTGTTTTGGCTCCAGGTTGAACTTCAGCAGTGGTTCAAACCATTCTAACCAAAGGTGTAACTTATACCCATGTCCCTTCTATAGAATGGCTTAGGCTGGAGGGGACCTTAAAGACCATATTGCTCCAACCTTCCTGCCATCCACCAGATCATGCTGCCCAGGATCCCACCCAACCTGGCCTTGAATGCCTCCAGAGATCAGGCATCCGCAGCCTCTTCAGGCAGCCTGAGCCTCACTGTCCTCTGACTAAAATATTTCTTCCTAAGGCCTAATCCAAATCTTCCCTCTTTTAGTTTAAAGCCATTCCCCCTTGTCCTATCATTTTGAATAGAAAGAAAATATGTGAAGCTACAGTCCAGCAAAAATTATGCAAAGAAGTTACTATGCCTCCTTTTCTCTTGTCACAGCATCAGTAAGACCAGAGCCCTAAACAATGATGAGTGAACCCAAGCCAGGACATCAGGATCCACTGAAAAAAGGATGGATTTTTGGGGTTTCATTGACTTCACCATACTGTAGATTTTACCCATGTGTGAAGGTTGTTCTAAATCACATAATTTGGCTTTGTTTTACTAGAACTCTAGTCTATTAGCACAAAGTAAACAATTAGTGCTTTTTTTTTTTTTTTTGTCATGCTTCAAGAAAATCATGTTTCACCATCAAAATATTTGTCTATCTTCTATTAAAGTATAGTTCCGAAAAATATTTTGGAGTAACAGAATAATCCTCTCTTTCCTCTTCTTATAAAAACAGGAGGTATTCTAACATAGAAAATGCCAAACATTTCTGAATGGAGAAGTTCAAACTTTTCTCACAGCCCTTCACATTCAAAACTTTATTTGAATTATGGACTGTATAAAAATTATAATAGAAGTTATTTCACTTCCCCATGCCATCTAAATCAACAAGCTTAAAAATAATAATAATAAAAGTTCTCAGGGAGCAGCTTCAGTTTCTGAGTCTTCACTTTCCCAAACTCCTGCACATTGCAAAATAAGCCAAACTAGTTCCTCTGTTGAAATTCCCTTCTATTTGTGCTAAAATTATACAAAGTGGTACAATATAAACATTGTACTAGAAGCTAAGAGTACCTAAATCCCAAGAATAGAATCGTTTGCTCTTTATTCATCAGAGATAATAGCATTTCCCATGGTAACAGTTCAGTGTGGTCTCCTGCCACGTACAAAGAGTACTGAAGCTTTTAATTACATCTTAAGTTCTTTTTCTTAGTGATGCTCCTCCCAAGACTTCTGAGGCCTAATAGATACTGCTGATGGGCTGATTTAAAAAAGGAAGAGGTTTATAGATTTTCTATTTTTTTTTTGTTTGTTTAATATTTCCCTTTGTACAGGAGCGAATTTCATTACTTTAATGCAAACGTATTTCTTTCAAGAAGGAAAATAGTTGCCACTGAAGTTTCAGCTGATTCTGAGCTCCATCCTGAATTCATCAGTAAAGAGAAGCTCCATCTTCAAACTTCCTAGACATTGCATATGCAAACCACATTGAAACATAAAATTTTGTAGGAAGCAAATCAGAGATTATATCTAAAAACAACAGCAAAATGGGAACAGCAACTTAAATGAACTGTGCATGCTTTTATCATTCCTGAAAGCTTGGACTTGTATAGTTCATAAAAAAAGGTAAATATTAACAGTAAGTGAAAGACAACGGAAAATAAGATGTTGACCTGGGAAATACATAAGTAAATCATAAATGTTTGTACATAACACATGTGTTTTCATGTTTGGCATGTGGTTTCCTAAATGACTGTTAATAAATATCTATTTTCCAAAGAAGTTGGTTTCAAGTATTCTGGAAGACAGAAGATAACATATGCCAACTCAAACTAGCTGAATTTAAAAGAATAACAGAAGCATTATTATAAATTTTACAGTGATTCAAAAGCCTAATTTGGCACGGAATTGTAGGGAGATAATAAAAAAGGAGAAACATACAATCCCTGTAAGTCATTATGTCGAGTGGTCTGAACCCTTCAGTTACAGGAGCAAAACAAAAGTTAGTCTTATTTCAAGACTTCCTTTTGAAAATGCTGTTTCATGCCACTCTTTATCTCCACTTGCAGCCTGTGCAGCATTCTTCTGAGTTCCCAAGTTCACCACAGCTATTTATCAATCCCTGATACTAAGTTGCCTGCTTTAACAGTCTCTGCTGTTAAAAATAACTTCCACATAGCAGACATGATAGCTCAGAGGTGAGCTATCAGAGAAGGCCTGGGGGAGCTGCTGACCATAGATCTGAAACATGCTCTGGAGCTTGCAGGGTATATTTTGCAAACATAAGACACCAGAGAGGGTGAAAGAAAAAAAAAAACACACAAAAACCAACAAAAAATCCAAAAATAGCAAGATGCCTACAGCAATGCAATCTGAAGGCCAATAATATACAGAAATGATTTAAAAAAATCTCAACAGCTGGAACATAGGATGTTGTCTTACCACTTATCTACAGGCCTGGACAACTCCAGCTCTCAGAGAGACTGATTCGTGCTACCAAAGCACACTGCTACTTCAAGTGTATAATGCGGTTTGTAAAAGGAACTTACTGTACTTGAAACATACCTCTTTTTCAAAATGTCAGTGGCTCCATAAACATGCAAAAAAGTCAGAGCTTTGTACAATAAGAAGCAAAAGGATGAACTAATTCAACTGCTCTCATTCAGCACAAAAATTATTTATATTATAAAGCAATCAGAACAAATCACTGAATGTCTTACAAAGTAAAATTTTAAACCAAGATTCTTAAGTGATACATAAAACAAGTACATCTTGTCACTTTGCTACATAATTCTCTATTTGATTTTGGAAACCACAATGTGTAGCTCAAGATATTTTGGAAGAAAATGAAGAATTCTTCATGATAAAAGCAGCACTTCATAGACTTTGTAATTGCAGGCTTTTGAATTACAGGTGTGTTTTTTTCATTTATATAAAATAGTCGTTATTTCATATCTGGATAAAACTTTTTAAATTACTGTCTCACCTCCTTTTCTCACAAAATCAACAGCACAGAACTTCATGGTCTAACTATTCAGACTGTAAAGATGCATCCTTTTCATATAATAACAGAGCAGACAAAATAATCTCTCTTCAATATTCATTTCTTAAAGGACAAATTTCTTGACTTTACTCTATTTCAAAAATCTCATTTATCTAGACAACCAGTTTGTATGTATTCTTACTGAACCACAGTAGCATAATGGCCTATAAATGGGATGTGTTTGTCTGACAAGCAAAAGATAGACTTTGAGAAATACAGTATTTAAGAGCCCGAGCTATTTTGCTCTGGAAGCTACTTAAATTCTTCTGACAGTTGCTCAATAAATAACTTAATTATTACACCCTAATAGACTCAAATAGAACTGAAGATTGTTACTGAGAGAACATTCCACCAGAGCCAGACAAATTAATTCTAAAGACAAAAATATCCTGCTGTTCCACTTCAATAGCTACTATATTCATTTTATTTTATGCTGATACTGTGTAAAAAACCATCATCACAGCATCAATCATGTCTCTACTAGGAGTTCTGCAATTGTAGTGATGCTTGAAGAAATTTTTTTAAATGTTATTTAAACTGTGAAGTACTCAAACAAGTGAAATCACTATCTTTCTACATACATACTTTAACAATCTGTCCTGTCTTTGCTCACTGGAACATGGAAATACTCCAGGATTTAGACAATAAGGTCCTTTAAGCCAGTTTTCATTGACCTTTAAATTGACATCATTTGCTCTCAACAACCATTAAAAGGACAAAAGTGAGGACTTATTAAAAAGGCTTCTTTTTTATGGCACATCCTACTCAACTTCCACTTTAATGAAGAAGTCATTTCTGGAAACAGACACTATCTTCCCTTTGTACAGCTGACCTCCACAGCTGAAAAGGGACTGAGGACAAGTTCATGTCCCAGCGATACAACAGCTTTTCATGCAGGGAGCTGTAGTGCTAAGAGTCAAAATCCAGAAAGGAAGGCAGGGTAATGTAGAAAGAACACAAGTTAAATTTGTCATAATAGTGAGTTTCCGGGCATAGAACAGAGCTGGTTTATCCATGATTGAGCTACCTGCATATCACATTCAGTGATATCTCCAAGACCCACGTCTGTAGGGCACAGAATAAAAGTGTCACCAATGTTGGATGGGACCTTGGAAGATCTTCCAGTCCAAGCGCTCTCAGATAGAGCAGTCATTTTGCATTGGATTCCTCTGGGGTAAAAATGTGGTATAGGCCATGAATTTTCCTCAGTTTTTAGCAGGTAGTGTTAGTGGAAAAAAATGAAAATATCTATTCTAGCAGAGTTTGCTTCTCCTAAGACTAAATATTGTGCTCTGCTGCAACATAAACAGAAACTTAGTCTTGCTATCAGAGGAAACTCTAACAGAAGATAGCCATAGAAAAAGTAGGTCTCCCATATTTTACTACATAGAGGTGGGCAACAGAGGCTGGGAAAGCAAAACTTTTAGTTTACTACTTGCACATCTTAAGATAAGCCCAAGTTTTTCAGTCTTGGGACAAAGCCAAACAAGCTTTCACATCGCAAGCATTACTCTGAGTGAGAGAAGTAACACCAAATAAAAGAACGCATTTGCAAGAAAAAGAATACTTTATCTTTCCTCATTCAAAGTGCACCACATGCAAACATATTCAGTTATTTCTGAAACAAGGAGACAGTACTGTAGCTATTGGAGTAATTTTTAAATCCTTACAAAGTAAACATTTTCTTCCTTAAAAACTCCTCACCTTGACTAGTATTGAATATAGGTAGAACAAGGCAACAAAGAATTCCTGAGTTAATGTTCAACAACCAATCTGTTCTGAAATCAATTATTTTCAACAGATGAATTCACCAAAACCAAAAAAGCTTCCTGACATGCAGCTCGGCTTGCAGAATCAGTGCAAAGGTGCTAGCAAAGTCATTTAATGTCTACCTCCTTTTCTGTTCCTATCTAGCCTAGGCTTCCAATTGCATCCTCATAAAAGACCCCAGATTTCTTGGACTGGACCAAGTCCTGAGTGGCCTGGAAACCTCTAAAGTGCTGGGTTTCAAGGAGAGAGAAAAGTGTTCCCATCGGATGTTATATCAGTCACCTTGCCACTCACAGAGACTGTAAGCATGCAGTGTATTCACATCCATGTTGAGTGATGTGAGGGTGCTCCTTGCTTATACTTTCACTCAGCTGTTCACCCACTTATGAATTTTCTGAATTCAGCATGCAAGAAAATAAAGTTTTAATTGCAAAACTGTATAGAGACCTTCTTGTTTCTGAAATACAGTTGATACAAAGACAATGCTTTTGCAGCCTTCATCTACTCCATAAATTCCTCACTAGCAAATCTTTTCAGTTAGCAGACTAAATTTTTACCATTAACTGTAATACAGCTGGTTTATGCACAAGCTAACTCATAGTTAGAAATCCTGGCACATTATTCTATTCCACTTCTGCATGAAAGTGGACTACATTGTTCCACCATCATGACCAAGAAGCCAGGCTTTGGTGGCTGCTGGGAAACACAAGAAGCCTTCCAGGACAGGAATTTTCAGGGCACTGAGTCAATGCTTTACAGTAACGCAGTTTCTCTGTTGATAGTTCATTCTACCACAGAACTGACTTCTCAGCAATTCGTTTTCCCACATAAAAATGTAAGATTATAAACTGATAAGCAGAATAAATAAATCACTGCTTAGTGACATTGTGACTAGTTTGGTATTAACTTATTCTCACTATAAGAAGCAAGTCTGTTTGGGTCATTTCCCTTTCGTTGTTATTTTAGTGTTTGGGACCACTCAATAGCTAGATCATAAAATCACAGAATCATCAAGGCTTGAAAAAACCCAAGATCATCCAGTCCAACTGTCTGTCTACCACCAATATTCCTCCACTAAACCATGCCTCTTAGTACAACATCTAAATGTCTCTTGAGCATCTCCAGGGCCATGAACTCAACCATCTCCCTGAACAGCCTATCCCAGCAACCTGACCATTCTTTCAGAGAACAAATTTTTCCAAATATCCAATCTGACTCCCCTGACACAAGCTGAAGCCATTCCCTCTAGTCCTATCACTAGTTACCTGGGAGAAGCGGCCAACTCCCACCTTGCCACAATCTTCTTTCAGGCATTTGTAGAGAGCAATAAAGTCTTTCCTGAGCCTCC
Source organism: Alectoris magna (assembly GCA_030625065.1). NCBI lineage: Eukaryota > Metazoa > Chordata > Aves > Galliformes > Phasianidae > Alectoris > Alectoris magna. The sequence goes on along the minus strand of CM060562.1, from coordinate 79,437,747 downwards.
TCTTCGCTAGACTCAACAATCTCTGCTCCCTCAGACAATCCCCATAAGACTTGTGCTCAAGACCTCTCACCAACTTTGTTTCCCTCCTCTGGACACGCTCCAGGGCCTCAATGTCTTTCTTGTAGTGAAGGCCCCAAAACAGAATGCAGTACTTAAGGTGCAACCTCACCAGAGATGAATGAAGAGGGACAAGCTCTTTCCTGCTCCTGCTGGCAACACTAACACTAAAAAATATCACTTAAGAAATTCTTACAAACTTAAAAACTGAAGTAGCTTTAACAATATTTTATTTAGATTACTGGCTGACTATGCGTACCCATAATAACATTCTAAAAATAAGAGCTGTGGCAGACTACTTTCCAAATTAAACAAGTGTTTGAATTATATTTAAACACAAGTCTTTAAAATGGGTATGGTAACTGAAATCTCGTAGTTTAGAGTTTTAATTAAAATCTGAGTAATTTTTAAACACGGATGTTAAACTAAAATATTTTAGAAGATTCAATGGAATGTTGCAAGAATAGGTCAAAATAAAGATCGGTTTAGTTCTAACTCCAAAACTATGCTGTGGTAGTAGATACAAACGGCTCAGCTGCACATTCCTCAAATATCTACTTTTTACTGTTTTCTTTTCACATCTAGATTTTAGCCTTTTTTTTTTTTTTCTCCAATTACTGCATTGATATTTGCTACAATATTTTCCATCATTTTATGTCCATATTTTCCACTATCAAAAACCACAACATTTTAAAACAGTAAAATGCAAACAAACTGGCTAGCACTATTTCTGCTAGTATTTCCTATTAAATTTTTAACATGCATCGATATATGAGCCAGACATACATCTTAGGACTCTGTCCAACAAAAGCTTTACGCAGGGGAAAAAAGCTGTATGTCCAACTGTGTCTCAGACACAAAAACTGAGAGGCACACATGAGTATTTTTAAGACTATGTTATCTGATGTTAACAAAGTTGCAACAAATAAGTTCCTCTCTGAAAGTCAATCACAAAAGAAACGAGTGTTTAAATTTTACCAGTAAAAAACAGGAAATGTATATTTATATTGTCTACTTAATGTATATTTAATTCTACCCCAAAATATTTATTTCTACCCTAAAACATTCATCTCTTGCCTTTTTCAGAAGTTTCTTACCAGGAGAGGCATATGACTGTCTCAAAAACTGCATGGAAAAAAATCTTCAGAACTGACAAACATAACACGTATAACATAATAAATATAACAAATATAAATATAAACACAGAATGTATTAAACGCACAATAATCTCATTATCATACTTTTGAAGGCTGACAATTGTTATGCCTTCTTTTCACTTCAAATTGTCTGTTTTAAGATCTATTTATAAGGCTTCCAGTCAGAGATAGAACACTTATTTTAGCATACCCCAGTTACTGAAGAGCTGCAGGCTTTTACTTCCTGTTTTTGACTCCATCAAATACAAGACTAATTTTAAAGTTACAGTATTTTGTATTCAAAATGCAACAACAGTAGTATGCTGGACTGCTGAGTAATGAGAAAATAACAAACAGAGAAGCTGCTGAGTAGGTAAACAGGGGATTTGGGTAGTGGTGAAGGACGTGCAGCAAATGTACAGAAAACAAGAGCTGGAGAATTTCCAGTGTAAGCATACCCCCAAAGGAAAAGCCCTCTGGACATGGACAGGGATATATACAGAATGAGATAATAAAAGCATTGTAATGTTTCTAAGTCACTGGCGTTGTCTCATCTGAAATACTACTGGCACCTCATTTTGCAACATAAAAAGATAGTAATGGAATTACTGGAAATTTGGAGAAAGTTCTCTGCACATTGCCAGAGGGTGGGATTCCTCTTCTTCTGCAAAGACCTCAGTGTAAAAGAACATACTGAATGCTTATCAATCACCTGTAGTAGCTCTTTGCTACATGCTCATGTTGCCTACAAATATTTTGTAAACACGTGCAGTAATATCATTTCTTTTTTATCACACTGATAGCTAGAATAGCTCTTTCTCTACTACAGCACCATCCTAGGAAGGAAGAAAGAAGGACGCACATTTCTCTCAGTGCTTCTCAAGCAATAACTTGCAAGTTTAAACACAACACAAATGAATGTGTGATAGGGCACTCTTCACATCTCCAAGAACATCTACAGAAATGTAGCAGATACTCTTCTGTATGTTTTTTCTATGCATAAATGCACCCTGCTAAGCAATTCTGCATAATATATTCAAGAGGTTTTCAGAGTACCCACTTCAATGAATTCTGAAGGGCTGTCATTTACAATTCTGTAACTCCTCTGCAACAGTAAATTCAAAAAAAGTGTTAAATAGCCATTACTACGGGTACCTACTATATACAGCAAAGATGTCATGGAAGAAATTGTAACATAGATGTGCAAGAAACAACATAGTGATAGAAAGAACTTACTTTCATTTTAACTACTTCATAACATCAGTGCAGTTGTTGTCCTCTTTCTGTGACAGAGTCCATTTGATGCCTCAATGCGGCACAGAGTAATATATGTAACCTGAAAAGATCTGTTTTGCCAAACTAAAAGGCTAAGCATGCCTAACACTGAAAGTGTTAGACTTCAATATAAACAAAAGTCTTAATAAGTAAGCTGTGCCTCATCCTCCTTTTCCAAGGTCTTTTAATCAAAAAGTAGACTTCCCCCTACACACAGTTAAGTAATTTCTGACTTCATAGTTCCTGTCTGTATATAGCCGCACTGAAATGCCTCATGTCTCACAGCAAATCAGTTGCATTACTCTAGAGAGAAGCCTAAGAGCAAAATAGCATAAGTCATAAATGATGGTATGGTGGCCAGAGCCCTGGAACAAAATACGGTAGAAATATGTCATTACTAAGTATGTTTCTGAAGATTGAAATTAACATGTTATTTCCCTGAAAGCCATTCCAAACAGAGTTAAAGACACTTTGGTGCAAAGCTGATACTCAAGACTACCAAAGGCCAAAAAAGTTCAAATCTTCCAGAGAAGGAATTTGTATCCCCAAACCAAAATTATGACCCTCTTTATGATCAGGCTACCAGTATGAGTGATCAATCTCTTTTTCTCCTAAACACTGTCTTTAAGGATCTGACTTTACTAGGACCACCCACAAAGGTATTAACAGACTCTAGATATGAGCAACTGATAATTCATGTTCCTGTTTCAAAAACAGATGAAAAAAATCTTGGACTGCTCTGTTTGTTGATGGTGTAAGCCTGTCAGTTGTCTGTGTTGTCCTAAATGTACTAGGACAGCAGAGTACCTGTCTACTGATACGCAGGCTACGTTTACCTGCAGGCCACAACTTCAGGACTGTCCAGTGTCACTCAGTCCAGAACGGAAGCAACTTTATCTATCATTCTGCACAACAGGAAAACATAAAGTAGCATCAGTTTGCAGATATTACGTGGGATCTTCCACCAGAGAAGATATTTGTTAACGCAAGTCAGAAGAGATCCTTATTAAGTCCAGAGACAGGATTCCAGGCATACTACAGGATTCAGATCACAGAATGATGGGAAAATCCTACAGTTTGTATTAGCTCTAAGCACTCAGTCAGGTGAGACCTCTGGCTGTCTGTGTCTGATGAAGAGAGCTTGTATGTACATGATCCTCATCAGATTGACTAAGAGTTGTTTTCTGGATGACAGGTTTCAAAGGAAGACATTGGTATTTCTTGCAGTCTTAAGTGTCTAACAGTCAAGGATAACTCTTCTGGAAGATTCCCTGATGACTTCAGGAGATAGGACTATTTCCTGGGAACAAAAGCATTTTTGTTGGAATAAATATCTGGGCTGGGAAATAAGCATCCTGAAAACCAAGAACCATTTTTCAGTTCTCCTTCTGGACTAAACAAATCAATAGCACTAGAACTGAGTTTGTATTTTTGAATAAAAGACTAAGACCTCTTATATGTAAAAGCCTATTTTTAGCATACATTTCTTATAACTAAAATGATAAATATAAAATTAAGAAATAAAAATAATTATAAAAATATTTGTAACTAAAAAATTGTCTAATAACCAATTATTACTCAACATCCAGCTACTTCTGTATTTCCTCCTGAAGTAACTAATAAAAAGGGTCCCTAAAAAGGGATAGAAAATGAAGCTTGAGCATAGCCAATTCTAAAAATAAACAAACAAACAAAACAACACAAACCATACAGTCCCAGTGAAAACTGGCAAAAAACTTCCATGAGATGTCAGGCTGACATGTTTGCACAAAGCTTGATAGCATGTCCTTGAAAAAGTGTTGATCTAAGGAAAGTTACGACTCTCTCATTGAAGCAAGCGGCTCTTGAAAAATTTGCTTCAGGGCCAAATGATGTTGACAGGGCACTGTATAAATCTGGCAGGTTGACAGAGGCTGTTTCACTAAGAGAAAAATGTGGTCGATAAATATCAGAGTAGGACAGAGCCAGTATGTAGACCTCTTCCTTACAGTATTACCTGATGAATTAGTAGAGCTCATAAGACTTTGGCCAATGTGAGGCATAAAACTAAATAAAATTACTGTACATTTTATTAAGGAATGTACTACTTTGGGAAACCTGGAAGCTTATAACCAGAAGACTGCATATTGGGTTGGCACAAAGTCAAAAAATTCCTAAGGGTTCAGGAAAAAAAGAGGAAGATATTGAAGAGGAACATGCACATACTAATTATTAATAGGAAACTATAACTTGTTGAAAGAAAACCACTGTTTTAAAAAGGCAGTCATATATCTATAGTGAATTCGTTGATATACAGCCTAACTTTTTATACAGCATTGGCACGAGGGAGAAAAGATTAGTCGGAGAAATGTACGCTATATTTCTACCCAGTTTACTGCATACAGATCTGAAAAATGGCTGCTTTAACCACCCAAATGAGAAGGGTCTAAAAACCACCACATTAAAAATTGTCACACAAACTGTCCTTCCTATGTGGTGAAAAGCATCGGTAAGGAAATTCTGTATTTCAGAAGAGCCTTTTAGTAGGATGCACGGAGAGGAAGATAATCATAATTTGTCAAAATCCATAGAAGTGTAAGTTTCCATTGGCTCTGAGTTCAGATGCCCTTGAAAAGAGAAATTTGAATCCTTTGAATTTATGGAGAGGAGGGAAATTTCTACTCTCATCTCTCACAAGGAGTGATGGAAATGTGTAAAATACAACACTACAAATCAAATGAGAACAGGAATCCCCTGGAAATATCCAGGATTTTTAGAAAGACATGGACAGGGAAACGTGAGGCCAGTACATTCGTTCTGGCACACTTGAAGAGAAACCACCAAGGACGGTGTTATAGAAGGGCCCTGAGGCTTTCTCAGAAAACTGTAAAGAGGAGAAAGAAAATGATCCAGCACTGACTGCTGCCAAACATTTTGAGAGTCATGTTTTGAGTAGCACTGGCCTCATTTCCTCCTACTCATGGCCCAGATGTTCTCCCTCCAGAAAAAACAGAGCAATGCACCATCAAGAGGTACAAACTTAGGCTGAAAGCCAAAAATTCCATGCTTGTGATGTGTTTTGGGACAAAGTTTCTTTTATGATCGTGATGAGAATTCCCAAGATAACCTGCATAAAAAATCATCTATGCAGCTTGAGAGTAGGAAGAAGCTAACAACAATGAAAGCTTCAACTCATACAGGACTAAATGAAAGACTACCTCAAAGTGTGACTTCTGCAAGTACTACATGCATAGAAAGAACACCACATGGAGAATATTATATTTCATAATATTAGATCAGGACTATATATTTTCAGTTTAGCATAAGTTATCATTCATTGTTCTGTTCTAAGGTAGAAGTTTAATAAAAAGAGGAAAATTCACAAGATGACTAAATGGTGAAACCTACTGTCAATATATTTCCAAAAGTCATTAATTTTAAGCAGTTCAAGAGAGACCAGATGGCTACATACATATAACCTAAAGCATATCCTAATATTTTCAAAGTCAAGGTACAACTATTTTCATTCATCTATTTCTTAGACTTAGATATTGGCTTAATATTTACACAGCACTCTTAAGACCAAAATGAGGCCAACTGACATCTTCTGTGCAAAGATTCTCACAACTTCCTCTGCAGAGTTACTGGCTGGTGACAGACTGAGTAAAACACACCTTGTGCACAATCTCATGTAGTATGCTTCTAGAACACAGTCTAGGAGAAGAGAGGAATTCAACATTCTCATTGTGTGCTAATTCTCTTTTTCCAGCTTTTCAGAGTATGGCAAAATGTTACACTGGGAGAATCTGTTAGCCTTACTTTTGAGTTGAGAAAGCAACTGAATATTAAGCTAAGTTTCAGCTTGATGAAGGTAACAGAGAAGACCAGCACTGTGCCAAAGAGTAGAATTACAGGGTGTCATGAAGGTGTTATAGTGCGTTAATTCAGTGGAAAGGCTGCTCAAAAAGAAGAAGAAAAGAAAAAGAAAAAGAAAAAAATGAAAGGAAAGCTGTGTGGAAAATGTCAACAGTTGTCATTCTCACAAAAGACAAAAGTGAAAATGACAAACCAACATTTACTTCAAAAGTGCTCTGTGACAGGCTGCAATTATCATTACTGGTGGACACTTGAAGCCAATAACGGAAAGACTGTATAAAATTAGAGGAGGTGCTGTAGCCCTGTTAATTATCTGTTATAATGTTACAGAAAAGCTTGCCACCTGGCCCATATTGTTAACACATACAACCCATACCAGCGCTTGTTGGGGAATGGAACTCCAGTATGTTATTTTCAAACAAGGATCTTGCTTTTGATATGTGTTTGTGGCAACACATTTCAGTTTCAGAGACTGCCCTAAATATTCAGCCATGCTCAGCTCAATTAACAAAAAAGACTACTTAAATGGCTTTGTAACTCAACATAATTTTAGTATAATTTTATACTATAAAAGAATCCATTTTTTACAAAGTGAAGATACTACTAAGATAATTATTCAGAGTAACAATCGGATTAATAATGGCTCAAAATATGAATCTGTTTTGCCTAGGAAAAACAATCTAGATGCCCAGAAAAATCCATGGGGCAGTTATACTGGTGAAGATGTAATGTTAAATGAATACAGAATTTCTGATCTCAATCAAGAAAATAGCACATATCTGTGAGTGAAACAGGCATTCCCAAGGAAGCTCCAGGAACTGAAATTTATTGGCTCTTGTGATCCGGGGGAACTTGACAGGTTTTTGGCCTCCTGTAAGTCAAGCCTTGTTTCTGAAGAGACTTGGATTTCAGAGGCATCCATCCAAAGGAATTAACAAAAAAAATAAAAATAAAATTAAGTCTCCAGTGAAAACCTCATTAAAAACTGTGATAAAAATTATTAAATGTACTGCAAGACTCAACCTTGTTCTGGCAAACACACTGCAGCTCTGCCGCCAAGTTCTAAAATTTTGTAAGCTCTGTCACAGGAGACAAATATTTCCATATTCTCTAATTCCATTTCCTCATAAAAAAAAGTACACTATCCTGCAGCTGAGAATCTCAGTGTGTTTGGTAAACATTAATATATCAATGAAAAAAGAACTCATCCAATAGAGTACATCTGTACACGCATGCAATAAATGTAAAAGGATACATTCCATTTGAGAAATATGAAGAAAGAAATCAATCTCAGATTCGTATGTGCTGGATCAATCAGACACTTCAATACAGTGGCAAACAAATACAGCCTCAGCATTTATAAGCTAAATACTTGACATACCAAATTGCTCTGGAAATATGAGTGCTAACAACCACCAGTAACATTCTAAGTGTTCTTTAAAAATATGAAAAGAGCTAACCAAATATATTTTAAAAATACTTATTAAAAGTCAATTCCAAATGTAATCTTGCTTAGACCTGGAGAGAATAAGAAATTTAGATTTCCTTTTTCTATTCATATGAGGAAAATAAGGAAAAGGGCAATGGTGAATTAATTATTAGAGAAGAAAACCTCCGCAAGAAGAATTTATTGAACAAGTACCTAGAAATTGGGGAAGATCTGATTATATATATGTGTAATAATGAAAAAAAGAAAAAAAAAAAAAAAGAAAAAAAAATTAAGTTCAGGCTGACATACTTTGCCTCTTATGTGACAGCATCTGAGTATTCAGTATGCTGCATCAATTTCAATTTAGGTACTTTTAAAATTGTCCCCAATCAACTTAATAGCACACGACTGCCTCAGTAAATTACTTCAGAGGAGCTCTGACACCGTTGTGTGGCTGCAATATTTACCAGGGCTAGCTCTTTCTATATTCTTTCTATATTTGAAATGACTTTTCCTTCTAGGAATGGAAACACACAAACAGTCACCTAACATTTTATCAACATCCCAACTCTTCAACATAGCAATACTTGCCAATTTTTCCTCCCCTCTCTGAACACTGAGTTTACACAGGAATCTGAAGCTCCTAAGTGTTCTTTCAACTATGTAAAAAGTTGATTTTGGACTCTTAGAGGAAATTTCCATTGAATTTTCCCATATTTATATTTTCTGAATGAATAAAGCAACTGAAAATATTGCTGTATTTTAGAAAACCGATTATAGAAATAAATTGTTTCTTGGTGAGTTCAGCAAAAGTTGTATCGTGTACATGCTTTGTTCAATGAAAGAACATTTTACTTAAATGAAAGGTAGAAACTCTTGACCAGAAAGTTACCTCACAGGGATTCTGAGATACTCCACTACATTCTCAGCATAAGCCTTTAAAACATTTGTCTGTACATTTTTTAAATCCCTGTATATGCAAACAGTATCAAACAGATAGATTAGTGCATTCCTACACTGACCAACCCCCCATAGGAGCCTCATCTTCCCTCATCTTCATTTGTTAGAGTCTGGCTATCAGATCTGTTGATTTCTAGAACATTGGATGCTTGCTTATTATATCGATGGATTGATTATACTGATGAAGCTGAATATTCACAGTGAGTAATGCAATTCTGAGTAGACTTTTAATTTTACAAACAAGTGTCAGTTATCCAGATGAGCATCAAACCAGCGAATTGAGTTATTCTGCAGCTGGTTTTCTTGAGAAATATTGCTTCATCACACATTCAGCTAACCAGCCAAGAATGTTCATTCTACAATTGCAAAACACTGATTCAGGATGAAAAACATCTCGTCTTAGCCACAGTGTCCTTCTGTAACTCTAAGTACATCTTGTGAGCCGATATAGTCTTCTAAAAACACGCAAGGGAGGCAAAAATGATGATCTCATTCACTGATCCCACTAGACACATATCTTTTAACTTTAAACTATTTTTCCTTAACTCCTTGACTGAATACATAACTTGTGAAGCAGGAGTTTTAAGCTCACTTCACAACACAGCACACAGAGATCCAACCAAATATAGAAAAAACGTACAGATTTAAACTGGATATTAAGGTATTACCCTGCAAATTTCAGTGTTATAAGAATATAAGAACATAAATGTAAGAATATCATGATTAGAGTAGACTAAATTGCTTATCTTTTATTCTTTTCTTCCTTTTGTATGCCAACTGAAATGTCCATTTGTTCTTCTTTGCAAATTCAACTTACAGAGGGTGCTATTTATGAGGGCTGTCAATATGTAACACTTAATACTATATGAGCCACTCTCTAGAATATAGTTTCAAGCTAAATAAAGCTGATTGCTTTTCACAGTCAGCTTTGGAATAATTTACGACAAGCTTTCTCTTAGAAAAAAAAAAAAGAAAAAGATCTCTGTAACAGAATGCAGTGGTAGATGAGAAAACATAGGTATTTCTTAAGTAGCAAAGGGGGCACTTCACAGACTTTTCTTCTGAGACCTCTGATGAACCCCGGAATCAGCTGAGTGCTTGGGGAACGTAAGAGTAGGAAGCAAGCCACCGTGAACATAACTATTGGGAATTTGCAGAGGAACAGTAAACATCCGACTTGGCTGATGATCTTCTTTCTTAACAAAAAATAACAATTTTTATGAGGTTCTTATGGGATTCAGAAGACTGTAGATGTTTTTCAGCCATCTTTACTTAAATGAGTCACTAAAACACTTACTTTAAAGTGGTGAGGCAATCCAGCAGGACTAGATACAAAACAAACTTTTATAAATATCTTTCACATCTCCAAAGACAGTCAGTCATAAAAACAGAGCTCACATGTAGCTGGGAAAGCAGCAGACAGTTGAATACAGCCAAGGCTGATTTCAGTAGCTCAAGAGTACAACTGAATACCAACAGGCGTGTCAGTGAAATGTTACTTAATACTGTTTCAAACATCATTCATTCATTAGCAGCTGAACAACGGTGAAAAAATGTCAAATAGTAAATAGTTGGTTGTCCTATAAATCATATGGGGTTTTCTTAGGCTAAAAGGTTAAGGAAACTATGTAGATAGTTCGAAGTAGTGAAATAGTTTAAGTAGTGAATTCGCTAATTTTCACTAAGGAAAGTAACTTCTCTATTTTTTAGAGAAAAAATCTTTACCGTGTTGGCAAATAAAGTCATACTTTTCAGAACATACAAATGTTAGGACACTTAAACAGCACCTGTACCTTGCTCTCTCATCAGTCACTGTTTAGAATATATAAATACATCATCAGAATGTAATTTCACTACTCATATGCCAGCTTACAGGGTTGTTTTATTTTTAAACAGAACATGGGAAAATCCACGGGGAACATAACAACTTCACGCAGTGTTACATGTACTGGTAGTTTTACTGTACTCATTTGCTGAGTTGAGAGAATTCAGCTTGCTTTTTCCCAAGAGTGCACAGTGCCTGTATAACTGCTATTATGCTTTGCTTTGTGATCAAACTCTTTGTGCAACATCCTATATGGCAAGAGATATCAGAACAGTGACAGTTTAGGCAAAGATTTAATTTACCAACAAATGTAGCACTTTCTGGAAGGCCAATAAAGTCACCATGGTGAAAATACTGATGTGAAAAAAGATGACTTCTGTTGCTAGGTGAGGCACCTAAAATCCAGATTGCTAAAGAGGTTTAATCAAGCATTCTTGAGGTATTTTTGAACTTTTTTTCTGCCTATAGAAGTGGGAATTTTTGCATTGTGTAATTGGCCAGATGGTCGTGACTCATTCAGTCACAAGGCCAAAATGATTTTTACATTAACAACAAAACCTTGAAGCCCTAAGCCTTGTACCTCAAATACCTCTTGCTGAAGACAATGTCAGCAGCCATTTTTTCCTCTAGTCTTGCAAATCTGTTTTTGATCAATGTAAAAAAAAAAAAGACTGATGTAAAAAAATCCATTTCTGTTAACAGAATTATGCACATATTGCTCATTTATCTCTTCTCTTGCTGGAAAATAGAACCGAATCCTCCAAAGTATTGTTCCATTTTGTATTTGGAGCAAAGATGCAGCATTGTTTACACTTCCAAGCCTCAGGAACTGTTTCTGACTGAAGCAAAAGTATTGCCTTCACTAGAGAGATTATCAACTTCTACGGGCCCTAAAGTCTGAATGCATTGCTGGTACACACAACTTTCTTAAATAGCAACCACCATAAATCTCAGACTCTGTGAGCTGATGATCAAGAGACAAAGTTGACAGAAAACAGAAGTCAACAGAAATTACATCTCTTTCATACCGCTTCCCCATTACTCTATAAATACAGGTGCCATATACAGAATAACAGTACTCCAGTAACCTATGAAACCACAAATTATCAGGCAGTGAGACAGGTGCTTTGAGGATTATTGATCATTTCTATGATGTCCATATACAATTAAGAAACATACACACTTAACAAACCCTTAGATTGTATACATTCTATTTTCATATATGTGTGTGTATGTAGAACACCTATAATGTAAATATATAGGTAGAAGTCAATACTTTCTAGGTTGATAAAACAAATTTAAGACAAAGGATCCACTCTTTTTTAGTGTTCTAACATGCAGCTTGGATTGCAAGAAAGTCAAATTATGTTAAAGAGATTAAAAATGTATCCACATTTAACACAATTAAAACAAGCACTTACCTTCTTAATGCAACACAAATGATTGTTTAATGTAGATCAAAAGTTTAATTTGATTTATCTCAACTATTACAGTTTTGGCTTACATTCAGCAATGTTAGAACCCCCCATGCAAAAATCTGCCAAGAAGAAAATAAGATACAATTACTTTTATTTGAAACTTACATACCGTGGCCTCCGAAATGCTAAACCATAATGCTGGCAAGCCAGTCCCACAGTGGGAGTATAAACAACAGGCATGAACTTTTCAATGTCAGATGTCAGCACTTTATAGAAAAGCTTTTCATTTCGATCCTGAAGACTCATTAGTAGAATATATCTGTGGAGAATTAAATATAATTAGGCAGGCATCAAGTGAATATATGAAGTAAATTCAGAAACAAAAAGGTGCCTAGAAAATTAGTTAAAGCTATGTTTGTACTGCAACAGCCTCTTATCCTTCTGTCTAGAATATTTAAATTCCTCTTTGTCTTAACAACAATACTATTTCAGACATAAAGGATAACTAACTAGTTGAGATAGAGAGAAGCTGAAAAGATCACAATGTTGGCGTATTCTACACCATCAGGAAGCTAACCCTAAGCGGATCCAGGTATACAACATTACGCTGCAAGATAATTTTTAGTCTGTCAGAACCTTTGAAATTAAATAGTTATTAAAAGAAAAATTAAACAAAATTACTCACTCGCAGGAAAAAAAACCCAACTAGAAAATAAAGCTTTTTCTTCTCTTGCCTCCATAACAAATTCTCCCAAACCCAGATGAATACTTCAAATAAATACTTTACCATTATGCTGCAGGACAAAGCTTTCAAAAAGAAAGCTGACATATATCTTTCAAAACTGAATTTTATCTTTGTAATGAAATGTAGATTTTTTTCTTTGTCTCCTAACAGAAATCAATTTTGGATTGCATTTGAAGAAGTTTTATGTTTATTTAAAAAGAAATTCCATGTTAAAACATCAGAAAAATGAGAGTGAAAAAATATCTTGCTTATCCTGGTCTACTTTTGACTACCATCACTCTAACACTGAATAAATACTGAATTACTCATGATCCCAGCCAGGATCACTGAGTATGACACTGCAAACGAGAGTCTTCATTTCTAGTGACTTCAAGTTATACAATTATTTCTCAGGTACGAGCCTGGTCAGTTCATGAACACTTGATATTTTGGAATCTGATGAACGTAAGCAATTTAGCAAATATTCAGCTGTTTCATTAAAGCTTAGCTTCATCCATCAGCTAAAGAAGCATTCAACAGGCCCAATACAAATGGCCAGTGCAGCCCCTTTGGCAAGCGGAGACTGCAGAGATGTAGCAGGAGTGAGAGGCAAACCAGTTAAATCCCTTGTGTTACTAAGGCTGTTCAAGCCTCCATACAGATAAAGATTTTGAAACCAAAATGCTGAACGTGTACTCTAAATACCACCATCCTGAGATATCCTGAACTATCTTCCCTTCTACACGGAAGTTTTGAATGTTCTCCAGGATTAAATTATACCCTACAGTTGCAGTTCTCAGCTGCGAATACATATAGACTAATTTTCCCTCATATTAGTACATTTCCTTACAACCTTTAATTTTCCTCGCACTTTATCATGATACGGCACGTCTTTCAACCTCCTTGTATTCCTGGAGCACGTTCTTTATTAAAACCTTTCAGCTGAGAACAATTATCTCAGCCTTGAAATTCAAGCTCCTTTACATACAACTGCAAATATATTTGAGGGTGTTTGTTTGCTTCCAGAGGATCTCAAAGCGGTGTGAGAAACTATCAGATGCTCTCAGGTCCGCTCTGTACCAGAGGCTACAACCATTCATGCAAGCCAGGTGATTACATTTTGAACAAGTTACCAGTATATGTTTTTCTCTTTTTTACCAGTTTTGTTTAAAATGAGAAACAGCTATTTAAAACATTGAAATACCATTTCATTGCCCTTTATTATTACTCAGAGCAATCCTGGATTTTAAATGCTGTAAAGAAATATTTTACAGAGTAAATTAAAAGGTTTTTAAAAAGCTTTTTCAAGGGCTTCCACGCTGTTTGCTAAAAGCCTCCATTCTGTTTTTTCTGTCCTTGGGCAATAAATCGAGATTTGATTTCTTTATTTGTATTTATTGCGCACTTTCATATATGGATACGATTAAAAAATTACAAAGATAATAATAGCAAAGTAAATAAAATCACATTTTAAAATACTGCATATTTGGCCATGACCAAATCAGCATAATAGATACTATTATCAGAAGAAAAATATTTCTAGATAAGAACAATTTTGATCAGAAGGCTCATCTTCAGTGATGGGTATAAAATATCTCCTCAAACTACTTTCTTATGAGCTTCAGCTTTCTGAGAAATTCCTTTTAAGAAGGAAAACCAAAACCCTCTCATCCTCAATGTGGTGCTGGTTATAAGGCATTAGACAACTACACATCTCTGAGTAAAATCCAAGTAATCTACAGAATTAAAACCATGAAGCAGTTTTCAGCATTGTGTTTTTAAAAAATACATTTAAAATGCAGTATTTCATGGAATCTTTTACTAAAGACCACATGTAATTAAAAACATAGTGAAAACAAGCAATAAAATCTGGAGAATGATCATTTGTGCTATAAAAAGGGAGAAAAATACTATCTGTTCTCATGCAAGGAGTCTTGAAAAAGATTTCAGAGAAAAGGTTCAGAAGTAGAAAACCAAGAACTGGCAAGGAAGGCAGTAGAAACTGCCAAGTATTCACATTCTTTCTATGTCATTTTGCTTCCTTGCCTTTACTTCACCTAGGAACTTGTGTTGCTAAATTGCTATTTGACTGCTAAAAGAGGGGAGATTTAGGCTATATATTAGGAAGAAATTTTTTACTCTGAAGGCAGTGAGGCCCTGGCACAGCTGCCCAGAGAGCTGTGGGTGCCCCATCTGTGGAGGCACTCAAGGCTGTTTTGGATGGACCCTGGGAAGCCTGAGCTGGTGGGGGACATGCCCTGCCCATGGCAGTGGGTTGGAACTGAGTGGGCTTTAAGGTCCCCTCCAATCTAAGCCATTCTATGATTCTATTAAAAATAGAATCAATTACAGTAGCAACAAACGGATACCAAGCAAATATCATCCAAAAACCAAAGGAAAACTTATATAGCTACTGGAAAATTAGACTATTTCTTAGGATAATTTACTCTACATGTGCCCTATTGACTTTCATTTTACAAATTAAAATGGAATTGTGGAACAAAAGCAAACACGTAACAAAAAACAGCAGTATGTTTGTTCTTAGCTTGCAAGACATGAGAGTAAATAAAGGAAACTTGGAAGAAATATACATATATGTGTATGTATAACTTGTGTAAAGCTACATACATTTCTTTAAATTAACGTCAATACAGAAATGTTATTTAACACAGTGAACTTAAAGAAAAAGTAATTACACAATATTCTCAGGAAAAAAAAAAAAGGTTTGATGGCCCGTCTCTTGATGCTAAGGAGTTCAGTAAAATTTTTTACCAATATAACTGCTTGGAGAAAGAAAAGCTCTGATGGAAGATACGTCTTTCTAAGGAGTAAAGACTTCAGTGTCAGCATGGAGCAAAAATAAAGACAATTAGGAACATAAGGAGGGAAAAATCAGATTACTTGCAGAATTTGTTGCAGCTTTTCCACATTAAGTTAGAGGAGCAGAATTATTTTCTATTATAGGCTTTTCTTTTCTTTTCTTTTCTTTTCTTTTCTTTTCTTTTCTTTTCTTTTCTTTTCTTTTCTTTTCTTTTCTTTTCTTTTCTTTTCTTTTCTTTTCTTTTCTTTTTCCAAGTATACCAGGCAGTATACTTACTTCTGTTTTTCATTCATCTTATATATGAATTTGTGGTATTTCAGAACACAGCAATTCCATACAGCAAGTCAGCAAAGGAATATCAGCCATGCCAAAACATGTAATGCCATGGTACTATCAGCTTAGCTTTAGGAATTTGCACAAACATGTTTTCCAATCAAAACCAGAGCATGCTACAATCCTGCCAGTGTACAGAACTGTCTTACACAGCACATGTTTCATCAGATAATAGTCTTCTATCTAAAGTACTCAGTGGCATCTGTTACTGTCACATTCAAACGCACGTACATAATCTTTTGTACTGGGATGTAAAACACACCAATACACACAGATGATCAAATTCTAGTTTTAGGAAGAAAACAATAGCATCCCCTTCTCTCTTCTCAATCATCACTCTTATGGGAAGGAAGACAAGATGCATGCTGGAAGTAACTTTTTGTCTAAAACTATTATGTTTGCCTTCACTAGAAAGCAAGAGATGTATGCTCTTACACAAGCTTGTCCTTTAACACCTTCCTGTATAGGGACCACTGAGACTGTCTTTCAATTTCCAGTTAAAACAGTCAAAGTCTTCTGACAGTCTCCATCAGTGATAGGATTCAAGTAGTCACACAGGAACAGGATCACATTTCCTTCTCCTTTTAGTGTATTTCAAAACGAATGTGACTAGAGGAGACCAGAATTAACATGCAGCCTTAAAGGATGGTATTTTTTTTAATTTAAAAAGTGGCTCTGAGTTCACACACATGTAGTGTGCATGTTTACAGAGCGTGGTGTCTACTGACACACTCCAATAAAATTTGCAAACACTTGACTTATACAAACAGCTGCAAATCACATTTTGCATGCACAAGCTTTTCACACTCAATTGTTCACACAAACATCTTGTCTCTGAAAAGAAGCCCAAGTTCACAACCCGTAAAGGAAGTGTCTTTTGCATGCAAATACTAGCAAGTTTTCTGTCAGTTTGTTTAGCCCAGAGCAGAGGAGCTGAAGGGAAGCCTCATGGCAGCCAACCACTCTTCACAGGGAGTGGAGGGGCAGTGCTGAGCATTGCTCTCTGGTATCAGTGACAGGACAGGTTCTATGCTTCTATGAAATGTACACCTATATTTGTACCAGTCAAGAGTTTTAATTTTGCTAAAAACTGAAGAAAACACCTCTACAATATAATTCATAGAATATTTCTCTATCAAGTTATAGCATGACATGAAGAACCAATTCAGACCTGCTGGGTGTTCACATAGAATACACATGTGATTTCTTAAAGAAAGAATTTCATTTCAGAGGGACTCGTGGATTTATATGTTTTTAATTTATATAATTTTAAGTGCTTAAGTGTTTAAGTTCTTAATTTTCCCAATTTTACATTGATCAAAAGTTATTCAGTGCTTATTACACAGCTGCTGTAGATCCCTGTTATCAACTGAGGATGTAAAGCCCCTCTGGAGATTGCCAGGCTCATATTCCTGCATCAGGCAGGGTCAGTGAGAGCAGAGAAAAACCTGGATTTATCTTTGCTCCCTAGCATCAGGTGTCAGATAGACTTCTCTTTCCTTTCTTCTAGTGCAACAAAGCAAGTGTTCTGCTAAGTATTCCTATGACTGTGGGAGACCACTGCAATCAAAACATGGGTGTATTGTGGATTTTTATATTTGAAATGGCGTAGCATTCAAATTATCAATGATCTATCATAAAGAATTGACAGTTGCTTTGTGGTTTTTTTTCCTTTTCTAGCAGAAAAGGAAAAGGCTATTTAAAGGTCCAAAAATTTTGGCTGAAAAGTAGAGAATAAAAGTTTGTATATATATCTAATCTCCTCTTCCATTCTGTACAGTTAAATCTGCAACTTTCCATATGTGTTTTTTTGAGAAGCACAAGTGCTTTTTTTTCCTGTGACCTGAACTAGGAGCAAAAGTTCCTTGCAAGTTAAAAAACACATAGTAATGTGGTATAAAAGGCTTTTTTTCCCTGCTTTTAAGTTACAGACGAATAGAAAATACTGTAGTTCAAGCAGAAACGAACAACTGTATTGTCAAGTAACTAAGTCACTTCTTCATGGAAGAGTTAAGGAGGAGATGAAAACATAAAGACAGAAGAAGTTCACTGCTATGGCAATATATGTGCTTAAAGGAGGTGTCTCTGTGACAGTTTATGCTATGCTACACATAGAGACTCAGACTTGATCATTCTAGCCTGAGAGGTTACTACTCTGATAACCGATATTTCTCTCCTTGAAATCACTGGAGGCTAGCTAATAATGCAGGAAAGGTACCAAAACCATGTGCTCTGCACGGACAAGGAAGGCCATGATTCTACTATTGTGCCTCTATGAAAAACAAACATTATGGGAACTTCAAATAGACACCAATAGACAGGTATCTATAAGCTGATGGTTATATAAAGATAAGAAGACAAGCCACAGCAGAGAAAAGCGAGGCATGGGGGAAAAAATATAGAGGAATGCTGCTGTAACCTACATAGTTCTACCAAATGAGTATTCCTAAATGCTATCCTTCTCCCTCTAACCCCCAGCTTTGTTCTTTAAAAATCTATATTACATAATAGTTTTATAATGCTTTAGATATTTTGTATACTTTGTAAGCATATGTATCAATATACAGGTAAAGTTGTTGTTGAGTTTAGCTTAATGACTCTCAATTCTCAATAGCAGCAACAGCTCAAAATTCATCTCACCTACCATCAAAGAGAAAAAAAGGACCACATTTGACAACTAGTTTCCAATTTTATAGCCATATTTTACCTGTCTAAGTCGGATGTCAGCCTTTCAAAATTCTTAAGAATAGTCAAAACTTGGACATCTTGACTGAGAAAGCAAGGTGGCAACAGTCCATGGATATTCAGTTGTTGCCTTTCCTCCAAGGTAAAAGCCATGCCCTGCAATAAATATATATACACATAAGAGAGATATAGATGGAGAGATATCTTTCAATACAACACTTCAGCAAAATATAGCACAAGGAAAGTCAGAATCAGAAAAATAACCTGTTTAATACTAAACAGAATTAATAATTATGAAATCATTTTGGAAAAAAAAAAGTTCATTACTGAATATAGGAGAACATTCCTGTACAGTGAAACAGCTCCATTCCAGAACAGAATGAGTTAAAATCTTCCAACACTGCAGTATTATTCCCGGCAAAGTTATTAAGCTACAGCTCAAGTACAGAACAGCAGTCCACAGGTTTTGAAAGGCAAATGAATGTTCTTAAACACTCATTTGTTTGGCTTTCTTCTAAACACAGAGCATGGATAATGTTCATTTCAGTGTAAACATTATGATCTTAATACCTGAAAGTTTTTGAAGATCTGGGTTATATCAGATGTTCACGTGAATTTTTAACAGAATGCCATAGTACAATGAAATAGTCATTATCTTTTTATAGTCAAAGAAGCTGATCCAGAGCCTAGTGAATTCAGTCAACAGAAACATGGCCATTGTGAGACCCGAATTTGTTTTGTTTTTCAGATTTGCATTCAATTACAGTAAGAAAAATCTTGGTACGGACCCAGTGGATTTCTTCATAGCATCCAGAAGACTTTAAAAAGTAGTTAGTATGTTAAATAGATAGTCATAAAACACAATCTTTGCAGCTTAAGGATTGGTAGATTGCCAAATATCTGGCAAAAATCTGCTTTTATAATGAGATATGTTTGTCTAAAATATATTCAGAAATTACTCCAGCTATTGAAAGAAATATTATGCCTTTAGAGCAGGAAGACGATAGTGTGTGCAGTACATCAATACTAAGGATCTTAAATGTTGAAGATTTACTTTGTTATGGTAACTGCAGCCAGAGAAGACTGTTGATGAAATCCAATTTGGGAGATGAAAGGAACGTGATAGGGCTTTCTTCTATATATGACCTACCAAATCAATACATGTTTCACACTATAACCACTACATGAGGCTCCACCAACAAGTTGTCCCATTTCCTTAATGTCCTGCATGCCTTTATTACATCCTTGGAGCATGCCTTGCAGTTCTGCAGGTGCTCATTCTAGGTTTACACCAAAAACTTCTGTAATATACTATCTCTATAATATGTGTATCATGCACCTTAAATATATTCAAAATATAACATCACAGAATCACACATAATCACAGAATGGTAGGGGTTGGAAGGGACCTCCAGAGATCATCGAGTCCAACCCTCCTGCCAAAGCAGGTTCCCTACACCAGGTCGCACAGGTAGGCATCCAGGCGTGTCTTGAATATCTCCAGAGAAGGAGACTCCACAACCCCCCTGGGCAGCCTGTTCCAGTGCTCCGTCACCCTCACCATAAAGAAGTTCTTGCGCACATTCGTGCGGAACTTCCTATGCTCCAGGACATACTAGAGGTTAGATAGCATTTATCACTCAACAAGGGGATATACGTACACAGGTAAAAATAAACAAGCCATTACACAGTTGCCTAGTTTTCTACACCTGTTGTGCAAATCATACAAAACATTTCAGTTCTTCTGAAAACAGAAAAAATAAGAAAACACTTTGGGTGTATTCGTGGCACAAAAGAGGGGAAAAGATTCATTGCATTCTCCTGTGGACAGTAAATACTACTACGGTACCTTCACATCTATCTCTATAAATATAATTTCAAAATTTCTTTGTTCATTTCACTTTTAGAATTAGCAGGTTAAAAAAATGATGAAAAAAAAAACCAAGGCAACTGCAAATGCAAAAGGTACCCTTAACTGTACCAACTACAGTTCAGATCAGATTCACAGTCCTCTACACAATACCATTACTGCCTTTTACACAACATCTAGTGATGCAAGATGATGTGTTGATACTGGATACCTTGACTACAGGGCCAAGCTTTCATTTTCAGAACTGAACTTATTCCTACAGAACAGAAATATACCACAAAATTGTTTTTCCTCTTACTATTCTATGCTTCTTATGCTAATTTTCATCAAAATAGCTTTCAAGTAGTTATATCACAGCTGACTGAAAAAAAAGAAGGAAAAACAGCAACTCCATCACTATCTACATATAATCCACACTTAGATGGTACACATTTGGTTCACACTGTCTGCACTAAAGTGCCATTAACCGAGTTGTTACCTCTAAGCAAAAAGATGAGCCCAAAACAAGGAAAAGAAAAATTCATGGTGAAATTTTTTCAAAACACCAAACAATTCTGGATCTGTTGAACATACTCCTTTCACACAAAGAAACTCAGTGAAAACAAGTTTAGTAAAGACCAGAGATCATTTTGCTACAGCTTTCCATGCATGTAGGTATTCAGGGATTTCAAATGCTTTGATTTTTCCTGATCCAACATTACTTTTTTGTGGCCCTGTATGCCATGAGTGGCTTCAGCTGGTATTACATTTTGAAAGACCAACAAAGAAGAACAAGTCAACACTCCTCAAGATGTTTCAAAGTTGGTTTCTCTATCCTCAGTAGACTTCTTTTGCCTCAGGAAACTCATAAAAGCTGTGCATGTATGCTCATGCACGCACACCCTTCAGCAGCAGTTCCAAACGATTGGACTTAAGGGAGCTTCGCAGTTTCAGTGGATCAGTGTTGACAACAAAGTGGCAAGCCAATTATCCTCTGCTTCCCTCCTCTCCCGTATCTCTTAGAGAGGATTCTTCTGAAAGAAAGATTTGTGCTTATCTTTACTTTCAATGTTTGTGCTTACCTTCACTTTTAGGAATAAGATAGGAACTTTAATTACTACTCTACAATTTGCGTTCTTGCTGGAAACTATATTTTAAAACAGACACAAGAAAAGTCACTGCATCTTGCCAAGTTCCCTTTTAAAAAAGTGTTTCATCTTGGAATAGCATATTTTCCACATGTTGCTACAGCTCCTACAGTAAATGTTAATTTCTTTTGGGCAGTACTTCAAAACCACAACACTCACCTATATCTACTATGCTATATGGTTTTAAAATTCTCTACTTGTATACACTTCTTTAGAACAGATATCACGAATTTTTCAAGTGTATAAGATGGGACTTCAGTTCCCTTTTTCTCTGATACTTTGCATGCTACGAGAAAATAATTATGAATGAAACACATTGCAAGGCAATTTAATGAGAAGGCCATTTCACTTAACAAACGTAGACTGTTTTGTCTTCTTTTAATAGGAAAATAGGCCAGCCTACAAACATTTTGTGGCTTAGGGTTAGGTTTCTTGTACTAGTTTTTCATTTTCGGTTTATTACTGCAGAATTCTTTATGTTCAAAGTGTTGTTTCCCAGCCATCCAGCAGAGAGTGCTCTAAGTTCAGCTTGGCTTACGCTCTCCTCGTCGGGAACTAATCGTGCACACACCTGGATGGGGCAGGCTTCCAACCTCTAAATGCAGCTCAACTATAATAAAACCGTGGACATTTTCATTTTGCACTCTGTATTACAAATAATTTGTCCAAGAAGAACAAAAAATGTGACAATCTAAAAACAACACAAGATCAAGAGACTGCAGCTGTAAGCATTTAACTTCACCTAAATTCTGTTCCTTCCGTTCGTTGCTTTGTGTCTTCAAAAGGTATCATATATACCATTGTAATAAAAAACTGAATTATGTTTAAGTCTCACAGGCAAGAGTTTTCAAGTCTTAAATGCTTTTGTTTCATATGCTTCTTTAAATATTCTGGCTTTGTTAAAACCTTGTGTTCTTCTTCATCCTCATTACCTGCCTTTCTCACAAACCATTTGGCAGAACTGGCTTGTTTGTTTGTTTGTTTGTTTGTTTGTTACATTATTGCTCCTTACACACAACTCCTGTTCTCAGTTTGACAGAAAGCTTTTCGTTCCTGTTTTTCTCTTTTTAATTTTCAAGAAGTTGAACTCATTGCAAATACATTTAATTCTGAATTCATCACTCAGACTGCAATGTTGTGCAATACTTGTAGCAATTATTTATATTACTACATACTGTTCAGTGTTCTTTTGTTATTTAATCTTTATCAGTTTATTAATTCAGCTGTTGGCTATGTTCTCTGCCCAGCCTCTATCCTTTCCCACAGTCCACTCCATTACATGCTTATTTTCATGCAATTAGACCTCAGTTCCCTTGTTCAGAAGCAGCAATATAACAGGAAAAACGGAAAAACACCACTTTGAATAGAACAGTTTTTTGCACCACCTTTCAACTAAATTGACAAGTTCTGCTTGAGGAGACAGAGAGCACATTCAGAATATTTCAAGAGCTATCTCAGTCTCAGTTCACAGTCAGCAAACAGACAAGTTCTCTTTTAACACAAATTAGATTCCAAAGATTACATAAACTCCTTAAGAATAAGACAGTGCACCAGAATTATGTGCACATGCTGTCTATGCACTAATGAGATTCAGCTCCACTAATGGGTAGCCAGAACAATCTCAACAAAATGTTCATCTCAGGAATTCTCCTTCAGTTTCTTTAAAGACCTAGTACTCTTTTGTTCTAGTAGGCCAAAATGCCCATTTTTAGAAACCTGTACCCATTCAGAAGAAAAGCTTTTCTCCTGTAGGACTCACTGCACACAGCTCCTAACATTACAGCGCATAGGACAATGCTGTCTTAAAAGATGAAACTGCGATCACATGCAAGGGTCTTAGAAGTGGTGACTCTTTCTTCAGCTTCTGGTCATAGCAGACCTCAAGTCATCCCCAAGACTCAGGAGACAACCTGCAGTGCTAATATTTGAACTCATGTGGCAGCACATGTAGTTGAGCATAAAGGATCAGTGCAGGGGGGAAGGAATAAATGAAGAGGAAACTGAAAAGACAATGTATCTAG
This sequence comes from Alectoris magna, assembly GCA_030625065.1. Lineage (NCBI taxonomy): Eukaryota > Metazoa > Chordata > Aves > Galliformes > Phasianidae > Alectoris > Alectoris magna. The sequence goes on along the minus strand of CM060562.1, from coordinate 79,414,211 downwards.
AAGTACCATTTACTTTGCAAGAAAAAGTTTCTGGACTGCTGATCTAAGATACTGCTAGATGAAAGTCACAGTCTCTAAACCATCTTGGGGACAGCAGACAACAGCTGATCATTGTCTCACAGCCAAGCAAAAAGTAAAAAAACCTCTCAATTAAAAGATCTTTCCATGTATCAAAATGCGAAGAGTGAACTAATTTCAACAGTATCTGGAAAGAACCACTCAAATCCAAGGGACACAGATATGCAGAACATCTGTGACTGCAGCTGGAAGGAGTAGAGCTGGCTCCAAGCCACCGCCTGCAGCCTGCTGCTGGAAGAGCCGGTAACTCAGAGCAGAGCACAGGCATTCTGGCACACAGTGTGCAAAGAAAAGCCCACAGCTACAAGAAACGCAGATCTGCAAAAAGATTTGAATCACTTCTCTGAAGAAATATGCCTACAGACAGAACCCCACCATTCCGTATCTTAAAAAATAATAACAATAAAAGAAAAAAAAAAAGGAAAATAAAATGAGAAGTAAGCTTTTGGCTGAAGAACTAAAAACATTTTCCAGTCACTGGAGAAGAGTTTTTTCTCAAGATTTCCCAGGTATGTCACTATTAGTTGCCAGTCCCACGACATCTCATACTGCTCACACTATCTTATGCACAAGTTTGTCTCCAGATGTTCAACAGAATGAGATGTGGTCCTCTAGAAAACTTAATCTTTGGTATGTATAGCACTCTTCAACAAATCCTTTGCTGCTCCTACTTTTGCCTTTCATAATTTTGGCTCCTCATACTGCACCAGTGCTGTTAGGGATGAATCCAAGTCAAAACAAATACAATGATTTTCTTTTGCTTTATTTTAAGGAGGACTTCATAGGCTGAGAAAACAGCGTAATGTACATATGGTCCTGCTGGATTTGGGCTAAATGAAAACATTTCCAAACACATAAAATACTGTGCTTTCCTCTAAGATGAGAATATTAATATTTTTCTGTAAATTTTACATATTCAAATAACTTTATTAAAATTTCCATAAAAGAATACGGCACACATGAATTTTCAAGCATTTTAAGCTACATTTAAGAGTCTGATGATCTGCAAATCCCTTTGTGATATATTATTTGTGCTTAAAGAAATACTCTACGTGCAGTCAAAAATGAAGCTTTACAAGCTTTTCCCTTTCACTCTGCACTTCAGAGAAAGCAGAAAAATACTCTACATTTTCCAAATCCAAAACTTGTTTAAAGTGACAACACCCTAGGAAACAGAGAATATTACTCTGAGATGCGATGAGTAATGAACTTATTCTAAAAACAGATGTGGTTCGTGGCAAGACATTGCGTTGGATCACTAAGTATGGCTAAAGATGATCCTGCTAGTGTCTTTCAACATTCTTGTCATGATTGCCACAGAATATCACAAGCACAGACAACTATTTCTGATATCTGAGTTAATTTCTCTTCTTTGAACAGCAGTTCAGGCCAGAGCAGTCACAAAGTGCCACTATAGCTAAGCAGAAGGAATAATCTTAATACTGCAACTCAAGCAATGGTTTTATGTTATCTAGGATCATCATTTGGGCCTCAGGAAAACAATACCCATGCCAAATATCAGTATCAAAATGGAGCTCAGACATGAATACTGAACGTGAAAATACAAATTCTGTATTGCAACCCTCGGACAACCCATGCACTATAGTTGATGGACACAGTGCTGATCACACACACAAAAAAGAAGAAACTACCCTGGTTTCCACTATAAAATGTCAAGGGGCATGGGTTGGATTTGGTGCATGTTTTTAAATGCAGCTAATGTCTAAGTTGAAGAGCTAGCTATATTCTGGTATTTAGCACTTATAATGTCAATGTTGTTTTCCAGGAGTCATAATAAACCTGCTGAAGCATATTGCACATAAAATTACTTCAAGTTTTAAGGAAAGCCAGGAGACTTGAATCATAATCACAGCCCAATTTTATGTCCATAGGATTTTCAAATGCAAACTTAAAAAGTCGTGTCACCAAGGGAAACTGAAACCAAAGTCACAAACAGCTTCTAACAAATAAACCACAAATACATACAGTAGCTAATAAACACATCCAGGGCCTTATGACTCAAAACAAATGCAGACAGCTAAAAGGAGATCAGACTTCTCTTGGCAAATCCATCATGGGAATGTGTGGGCAGCTTGGCAGCCTTGCAGTGATCTGGTAATGGGGATTTCATATGAGCATGATTCAGGCTAGCACATTAGGAATGACAAATCATGGCATTCTTATTTTGGCAATCATCCTTTAGTCTATTGTAAAGAATTACCTGAAAGAAAGCGATCAAAATTATTTTAAGAAAGTTCTGGTACGTATTTGTCTTATTATACACACATATATACAGTAAAACCTTTTTGCATCGCATAGCCTCTCCTCACATTAAGTTTGTGATGGCTATATTGCACAAACAGCAGAGATTAATAAGTTGAAGAGTAAAACAAGTCATCAAGTTAATACTGTATAAAAATACAGAGCATGTGTGGTATAATCTAGGGTTAGACACTAAATTTAGACGTTCATAGGCAATCTAGAAACCTATTCATTTACTACAGTTTTACAATACATAGCACTGATAAAGAATGACCCAGCTCATTCTAGAAAAGATACCTGGAAATCAGTAATCAAATTTCTCCCTTGTATTGCCTACAAAACAAATTCAGATGTATGCACATAAGAGCCTACTGTTATCTGGGAGGTTCTAACGAATTCTGCAGAGAGGGACCTGGGTGTCCTGGTAGACGACAAGTTGACCATGAGCCAGCAGTGTGCCCTTGTGGCCAAAAAGGCCAATGGCGTTCTGGGGTGCATTAAAAAGAGCATGGCCAGCAGGACGAGGTAGGTGATCCTCCCCCTCTACTCTGCCCTGGTAAGGCCTCGTGTGGAGTACTGTGTCCAGTTCTGGGGGTTTGGACTCGATGATCTCTGGAGGTCCCTTCCAACCCCTACGATTCTGTGATTCTGTGAAGGTACTGGAGATATCAACATGGCGTAGCTCATTATGACAATGATATCAACTGTAAATCAATTTCAAGAAGACTTGGGATACTTGGACAGCAACAGGTGAAAGTCAGGCACAACACCAGGCATGACACTCCTGTGTACCTCAAACAGCATTAGTTGCCTACATACCACTTCAAGGGAAGTCATTGTCCCACTCTGCACTGCACTGGTGCAGCCTCACCTCGAGCACTGTGTGCAGTTCTGGAAGCCACAGTATAAGGACATAAACTAGTATAGAGTATCCTAAGGAAGGTTACAAAGATGGGGAAGGTGAGTGAGTAATGGCTGAGGTCCATTGGTTTGCTCAGCCCAGAGCAGAGGAGACCGAGGAGACAACTCACGGCAGCCTATGGCTCCTCACACAGGGAGAAGAGGGGAAGTAGAGCTAAGCTGTGCTCCCTGATGACAGCAACAGAGCCTGAAGGGACAGTGGGGGTTAGGAAAATGTTCTTCATCAGTGGGCAGTGGGCATGGAAAAGGTTCTTCACCAGAGCGCGGTGGGCATGGACCTGGCTCCCTTAGGGCAGTGGGCATGGCCCTGAGCTGCCAGAGTTCAAGGAGTAGGGGTTTGGACTTGATGATCTCTTGAGTTTCCTTCCAGCCTCTGCAATCCTGTGTGTGATTCTGTGAGAGTGTTTGGGAAATACTCTCAGAAAAAGGGTTTGAATTTTGGGTGGTGCTGTGTGGAGTCAGGAGTTGGACTCAGTGATCCTTGTTGGTCCCTTCCAACTCAGGATATTCTGTGATTCTATGATACATGAGCCACTACATCAATCCAAAAGTCCTTTTGATTCCCAATCCACGTGTCCCACTAAGACCATCCTACTTTGCATCCTTCATATTATTACATAAATGCTTAAGCTCAAAGTAACCCCAAAATTACAAGAACTGGATCTGTATGCTTTTAATCAGAGCTATGTGACTTAAAAGTAGATTCCAAATAATCTCCAAATGTCCAAATAAGACATGATGTCATTTGCAAACTGCAGATAAGGAGAAAGAACCCCCCAGCCTCCACCTCCCAAACCCACAGACCTCTACAGCTTTCCTGCAGTTCCTGAATCTGAGATACCACTCAGGGAACAGTTGTGTTAGTGTAATATCTGTAGAGATACCTATCCTCTTACTTTTAATGTGACTACACCAATATTGCTGTCTTGCATATTGCTACACATTTCAGCATCAACTACAATTTCTCATCTTTTCCTCTACTGTTCCTGTCCCTTTTAACACAACCGTAATACAGGGTTGTCATAAAAACCCTTTGGTGAGAGCTAGCGAGAATGTGCTCTGCAGGTCCCTATGTCCCAATAGGACACCTAAGTCTACTGAGGAGCTGCCTGTGGAAGTCTCCCGGGAAATGCTGAACACCACAGAACAGTTGTACTGCTGAACCCCTAGGGCTGATAAGCTCAGTATCCTGCAAGATGTCAGATCTGCTCGAGGCCCCCAGAACATGCTGCCACAGAGCTGCGCAACCTGCGGCACTTCCAAGAAGGATGTGGCTGCTCTGTGAGGCCAAGGACTGCAGACAGACACCTGGAGGACAAAGGCAATCAGGGTTTTCTGAGCACACACTTGAAAGCAACCAGTGAGCTGGTAGTGAATTTTTTTAAATAAAGATGCCACTAATTTTTACTGGACCTTACCTGAAATTCTTATTTTGCTATAGAAATGAATTCTCTTGAGCAGAAGTTGCTGTGAGTCAGTACTGATATAACTATAATCAAGGATGTCTGCAATGCTATCAGTGGAATAACTAATGTGGAACCTTTATTTATGAAGGGAATTTAGTTAAGTGTAATATCCTCTGACATCTGACATATATTGCTAACTAGAACAATTCCAAATGAAATGCCAAATGAAGGTATTCAATCATAAATATTATATAAAGGACAGACTCCACGTATGCAGTCTCCAATATGCCAGTTACATGTGCAAAATCAGATATAACTTGGGAGTCAGTCAGATTTCCATGTAGGTAGATGAGGAATTTCAGTGACTGCCAAAAAGTCCATCTGTTTAAAATATCCACTTATCCAAAAACAGGTTAGTAAGCCCTGAAATCCTGAGGGGATTTGATAAACCTGATATGCTTAGCAGATTTTATTGTTGCCTTTCAGAGAGTGATTATCAACTACTGTGTTCTGTGCTCCTGACAGGACAAGTTTCTCTCCAGCAGCATAAAAAATAATTAATACAAATAAATATTTTAAATACTGTAGCTTAGCTTTGCTTAGAGTAAGACAAAGGGCAATCTAAACTGTGCAGTTTTTCCTCTTCTAGTAGCACCACAATAGCAAAAGGAAATATACAGAAACAGTCTAAAATAACACAGTGCAAAAGGAAGAAGGCAAAAAGAAATGGTGATCAGCATAGGAGGCTCAGATTTAAGGTTGGTTAGCAGGCAGTTCAAAAAATTATAAAGAAAACCTTCTAACAGAGATTAGCGTACCTTAAAATTTATTTTTAAACATCTTCCTAATTATAGCAACTTAAAAAGAAGTGAAACTTCCCTCTCATGATCAAGATACCATTTGCCTATTTGATTTGTAGTTGCTGTCACAGAGAAACCTTACATCTATTTTCTACACCTTGCTCCTGGCCCTGTGTTGTCCTGAATAGGTACTTTTCCTTGAAACCTTCCACTGCTGCTACTACTGACATGGAGCTAAGGCTCAAAGATCAGAGTGTGAAAACAGCTCATTCCACACCTACAACAGTACCAACAGCAGCAGCTTGATAGGACACTCCCTGTTAAGTGATACAGCTCCAGGAAGAGTGGCCTGGAAAAAGATTTGACCTCAGAACTGTTGGTACCAAACTTGCTGAACCTAAATGATGGATACTATTAGCTGACTGATGTGTAGCACAGTCCTAGTCTGTCCTACTCTAAATCAGATCTCTGGGCACTCTGCTCACTCCACAGAGAGACTGAACTGGTCACTAGGATGAACATTTTTCTCTTTTACTGGACCAAAAGTAATGAAAACAGCCATTTTGGACTAAAAGCTTTCCACTGTCATAGGTAATCCAGATCTATTGTGAATTATACAGTCTATCATCTGTAAATCTTTTTGGTTATACAATAAAAGCACATTTTACATGTGTATCAGGTATTTCTTCATTCTGTGGTTTGAAACTTATTTTTCCTTCTATAATCTCAGTCTAAGAACAGGAAACATATAAATATATGAAAATAGCAAAGACTATCCAAGTCTTTTGTCTGGGGAACTTGCTTCATCTAGCCTTGGCATTTGTTCTCTGAACTCAGCAGTACACTAAAACCACTTACTCTCTGTTTGCACCTGTTTCCAAAGCACGGCTCATCTGGCCATTTATCTTATCTACTATAAAATATCTATCCAGCAGATAGATAATTTATCAAATAATAATTTTGCCAAAACAAGAAGCATTCTACTTGCAGCATTCTCTTTCAAGTAAAAGACATTTTCTTCTCTTCTCTTGAGAGATTTTTCAATGGGTCACTTAAGCAAAGCAAAATTCTGTTCCTTTCTTCTTCCATGTATGGTTTTCTTTAGGAGGTAGTTTCATTCCAACATCATTAGGAAAAAAAACAATCCTGGTAAGATCTACTAGATCTTAAATCTATCCTAAGCTTTTGCTTTAAGATGGAACTCTTACAAACAATCTTCTGAATTTCTGTGTTCCCTGGAGTTGTGAGATAAATGGCTTTAAAAAAAAGCACTGATCAAGCAGGTACAACATGCCATACAATCTAGATGACTCAACTATCCTGCTGTGGTTATGGATGCAATTCTTTAGATGTCACAAGTCAACATTTCTAACACTTTTCTTTCACATAACAGATTAAAATGTTATGGGTAAGATTCAACTCCCAGATTCAAGGACATTTCAATTTCTACTCAAAAGAAGAAAAAAAAAGTGCTAACACGGAGTTTCCTTGAAACTGTAATCACCAATGCATTGTTTTCTCAGTCAGTGTTGCTAGAATTTACTGACGCTCTGAAAATCAGCATTTTATTTTCCTCATTCTCAGGCCTCCCCAGAATTAAAATTTTTGTTGTAACTATGAAGACAGTTACAGTGCAAACTTGTAATTAAAGGCATACAGAAACGAGAGACAAGCATACAATGACATACTGAATAGTCTTGGAAAGACTGAAAGAGATTCATTATATAGTACACAACCATAGTAGTAAATCACTCTAGTAACACAGCTGACTTCTGCTACACTGACATCTCTAGGCCAAGCACGCAGCCAGGCCTTGCAATCTGCAAAACAGACCTGAGGCTTATAGCCTAGCTAGTTAGTTTTGGATCAGCACTAGAAGCCAATCGTTTCTTTCTTCTTAAATGTAGTATCACATAACCAATAACTGCACCCAATAAATTGTACTGCTTCCTTCATTAGTAAGTAGAAACTTTAGACATCTTAATTGGCTTATACAGTATTAATAAAAAATACATGGAAAGATTATATGACTAGGTTATTATACTATACTGTCTGATAAACTATGCTAGACAGACTTATATTACCTTAACTGTCATTTAATTTCCTTGGCCACAACTCCTACTTTCCAGACTACATCAGATGGCTATTCAAGAATGTAGAAAAGAAAAAAAGAAATATATGAGGGTATTAATTGTGAATGTTTTTATCATGTTTAATGCAAAAAAAAAAATAATCCTAAATTTTGCTACAGATCTTTGCCAAATACTGAATTCTTGACAGCTTTATTACATTTTGAGAGTTATCCTACTACTTTTTTGGTTTTGTAAGTGGAATGCATTGCAAGTATAAAAGCACATTGCAATTGTCAAGAACTCAAATATTAAGGAAAAAAATCAGATAGTAGACCCACACCTAACACATCTGAAAAGGGCCTCACAAGATTCTGAGCATGCATAAATTAAAGCATTCACTAATGAAACAGTCTTGTTGGGGAACAAGAAATTCTTCTAGTTACATAAACAGCCAAAATAATTATAATCGAAACCTCTCAATTTCAATAATAAATTGAAGCAGTTGGTAGAACTTTTCCATGCTTATCAGTATTACCAAAAATTAGTGAACAAACCTAGATATAATCAATATCTTTCTCTTCCTCGTATATTCTTGTCTTTCAGTTTTGCTAAGTATGCAGGAATGAAGTATCTGTTTCATGACAGGATCTGTTTTGTATTTTGCATTCTTAAGCACTAAGCAGAGCCATCAGTAGCTGTTCTCATTACTAGAACAAAAAGCAAACATTATCTCAGCACCAGGCAACAGCAGTCAAGTGATAGAAGAGTGCACATAGCTTGGTCATACAGTTAATATTTGTACAAAATATGACAAGCTTATTTGAACTTTGCTACAGAGATTAAATATAGATTTTGTTTCTATCATTTTAGTTAACATGGGAGGAAAAAAGAAAGGATCAGACTAACTAAGAAGGCAAACTCTTAGTACTTAAAATCAATGGGAAAAATAATATGCAGGAAGCCCAGAATCTTAGCATCAGTTTTGATTTTGTTACTTAAAACTACCATTTAACTTGTTACCTAAAGAAAGCAAAGCTATGCAACAGCCTTCTGGAGTATGGAAAAAGTTGATCAAAGGAAGGCTTCTACTGATGACAGAGTAATTCCATTTTAAAAAGATATACCCAGTGGATTCACAGAGTTCTGCGTTTGCCAAAATACAACCTGCATATCAGTTGCATCTGCTTAGGGTGGGATAGATGCATAGAAAGGATCAGATTGAAAAACGAATGGAAAAACTGTGATAAAATGGATATATCACTTTTCTTTGCATTTGACTGCTCTCCAAAAGAATTAGATTGATCAAAAGCAAATACTGGATTAAAGAAAACTGAACATTATGGAAATAAAATCTGAATAGCAGTTAAGGAAACCAGCCAACATAAAACCATCTGAATTTGCTATCAGAAACACAAGATTTCTACCTGAAAGAAAATCTTTGAAGATGAAAAAATGCAAAGAATCCTCTCACAGGAGAACTGATTCTTTCCAAGTTGCTACCGTTTTCAAAGCAAACCGTGGATTTTCCCATCCTTTTGTATTTCTGTGCCATTCACAGAAATCCTAGTCTAAAAACAAAACAAAACAAAACAAAAAATGATGAAAATAAAAGCAAAAGAGCAAAACAGAACAGAGATTGTTGTAAGCAAAACATTTCCTACATGACCAGTGAAAAACATAGCCTGGGAGTAAATGTTAAACACAAGTATACTTGATTGAACCTGAAGGAAATGTTGTCCCATCTTTCTCATTTTCTAGTATCTAATTATTCCTTTCCATTAAAAGGTTCTTCTAGCTATGTAACTGCCATGGAGGAAAACACTGTTTTGTAGCCATCACTCGTGCAAAATGAGAACAAATATCTTGTTTAAAGCTGATTAATCTGGAGCTGGCATTCAACATTGTCCTTGGTGCAAGACTGTTCTGAACTCAGGAACTTACAGACCCATAAACACTGCACCTACACAGCAGTGCACACTGTGGGTGGTAACACAGGAGGGGAAATAGTTTGGAGATAAATTTGGAAACCAGAACATTCATGGGCTAATAGCCAAAATACTTCCCAAAAGCCAACAAAGTTTATGCAGTGAAGACCAAGTTATAGGACTGACAAATCTAAGGATATTTTCCTATAAGTGTCTGGGATCCTTAAGCTATTGAGGCAAAATATGTCTCACCTATTTGAGACATATTTTAGGCAACATGGGAGATCTACTCAGAGTGGTGAAGGATTATCAGTTTTCATTTGTTTCTTAATCAGATCAGTATAAAATATGTCTGTTTGGTTCTGGAGATACTTCAACAGCACACACACAGTAACATAAGTCACAAAACCAACAACCAATCCACATATTTTGGTTGTTTATTAATCTCCATAGGACAAATCAGCACACTAAACTTACTTTATTATTTCCTACAGTTCAAATGGCTTGTTCTCATTACCCTTTAATTAGAAGATGGAAACATGCAAAAAGGGCCACCAATAATGAAGCCACTTGAAAAAGCAAGCCTCAGCTCCAAAGCTTCCCTGGAGGAGAGACCCCCTGCTAAAGCATGTTCCCTACAGTAGGTTGTATAGGAAAGCATCCAGGAGGACCTTAGTATCTCCAGAGAAGGAAACTCCACACCCTCTCTGCACAGCCTGTTCCCAGTGCTCCACTGCCCTCACAGTATGGAAGTTTTTCTTCATGTTCAGACGGAAATTCTTGTGTTGCAGTTTGTGCCCGTTACCCCTTGCCCTGTCATTGAGCACCACCAAAATGAGCCTGGCTCCATCCTCTTGACACCCACCCTTTAGATATTTATAAACATTGGTAGGATCCCCTTTGCTTCTAGCTTTGATCTACCTTAGAAACACCATAAAGCTTTCTTTGATCTGCATTAGCTTTCTGAGCTCTATCATGCAAAACTAAAGGGTTTTTTGTTATTTGATAGTACAGTCTCTTCTTTGCTCCTGTTATTAAATGAATTTTGATGCTCATAAGCTCCCTGATGGCTAGAATAATCCCTTATGAAGTAATAGAAAGCAGAATACAGACCTAAGTTGCATTTCCATTTTATCTACTGCATGCAACATAGTTGAAGCCTCAACTGTGGACTTTATTACTCACAAGATTTCTACCCATATTTGAACATTTTTTCTATATATCAAGCTTTTTCTCAAAAGGATGAGAGGAACCCCACAAAATGGCTCTAAAAATTGTACCACGAGATACTCAATTCCTTAGCTCAAACGACAGAACACATTGAGCCTTAAGTGTTTTAACAAGCACATCGGGCTGCTATTTAGCTTCAGTCAACTAAGACATCTTTTTGGAATTTTAAACAGCTTATGACAGAAGTTTTAAATGGAATGGTGGGCCAAATTCACGGTGGTTGTCTGCATCTTGGCGACCCGTACTGCAATAATATTGCAGACACTATTACAGAGGCTGTGTCACAAGAACATATAAAACATTCAAATCTCCACAATTATTCCTGATGACTTGGTATCTGAAGCCTGACAGTAAAACAAAAATATTTTGTTATTTCCCCATTGTTCCTGAGTTTTAGCAAACCTACCACTGTTTTCTGTGTGAGGAGGATCTGGTAATCTTCTAAATGAGAACAGTTGTTTTCTAGAGAGTTTGCTCTTGTTATTTTTGCTCCAAAAGGGCTGGTTTCAAAGCAATTTTTGGTCCTGGACTGGTACTGTGTCAATTCTGAATCTCTCAGCACAGTCTTTAGAACAGATTTCTTTCATCTTTACTGGCACTCAAAATAAGACCATATGTCAAAGCTTTAATAAGCAAAATTTTCCAACAGCAGCTTATTTTTCTAGGAGGAAATGTGATTTACATAGATAGAACTTTAGAAATCCATTTACAAGATTCATGAGAAAAACTGGTTTTCCTATAGGAAAAAACACTTCTCGCTGCTCACAGGAAGCATGCCTGAATATGACAAAGTCACTGGCCTTCTGGGACACAGACCCAACATGGCTCTGTCCATTTGCCTCTCATGGGAGTCAGACTTTTCTGCTAAAGAGTAGAAACAGGAAAGGCACAAAAAGGAGCTGCTGAGAGTTGCTGGAAGATCACCACAGAAAGTTGAGCAGAGAAGGAGTGCAGAAGGAAAGTTAAATGCTGTGATAGAAAGTAATGGGAGTGGAACAGTTCAGCAGAAGGCCCAAGCAGATGGAGAAGGAAAAGCAAACTAAGCAAGTAAAACACTTACAGGATTTATTTTCTATTGATAACTTGTCAAACAGACCTTACAGGAATGAGTCATGAACAACACGGAGCAAGTCCAACCTGTGCATGGAAACACCAAAGAGTGAATGCAAAGGCAAAGGCTGAAGAGAATGAGCTCAGAATACAATACTGAAAAGCTGCAAGCAATTGTGTCAAAAGAGCCTTGGGTTGCCACGAACTGTGATTCTGTGATTCTGTGATTTCACACACCACATACACACATGTAAGGCATATTTTCTCTTTGCTTCTTAGTTATGCCTGGAAGAAAAGCTTAACTCACACTGCAAAGAGTAACCTTTCCTTCCCTCACCAGAAAAGGGCAGCCTCCGTAGTGTAGGAGATGGGCATTGCACTGGAGAGTGAGGCAGAGCTTTCCAGCAATGCTGAAAGCCTGCAACCCAATGAACGAGTGGTTGTATTGATTCCACCTTGCTACATACATTCACTAATCTGGAATTAATAGCCTTGGACAAGTTATTTGCTCCCTCCAGTAACTATAACCTAAATTTTAAATTTACCAATATCAGCATCTTCAAACTCTTTTCGTGCACCTTGACGGAAGAAATGTTGATGTACCCATTCCATTTCATAATTATGTGCAACCTTCCAGGCTGTCTCCCCACCACATGGTCTTGAAACACCAGTCTGATGGCCCTGAGCATAAAGCAGTCTACTGGCATCATGTCCAAAGGCAGCATTTCTGATCTATCATCTTGGGAAAAGCTTTCCACAAGAAGCACCTCAGAACCAATTCTCACGTGCTGCACTTCCCTACTGAAATCCAAATCCCTGTTGGCCTTCAGAAGTTATTACAAATCACAAACTTGGAAGGGATGTAAGGGTGTCCTAGACAAAGCAGGTACTCAAAACATGTCATCCCCTGGGAAAGTATCTCCTAGCTTGGCAAGTTATTAAAGCTGGAATGTTTAAATTACTGTGTTCAACCAGAACTATTTAGTAGTTCTCTGCAAAATGAATGCTTTTGTTTAAAGGCTTAACGGAGTCTATTATTAGTAATACTTATAGAAAACAATAAAAACCCCTGCTAGATCCTCTAATTTTTCCCACATGTGGGAAAATGAGCTAAGCAGCACTGAAACCTTTTATATTTTTCAAGTTGGGACACAAATTGAAAAAGGTAGACACAAAACCCAAAAAACATAGCAAATTAAAAAAAAATTCTGTGTTTGTACACACAGAATCCACAGCATTTACCCTGTTGCATACAAAGACATATTCTTGATGAGCTAGATGATTCTACCACAGACTTCACCAAAGAAAAACATCTATTACAAACAACAAAATTACAATTTTTTTTTTAAAGTGCCAAGTAACAAAGTCTCACAGCTTTTATCTAGATTATTACCTATGACAATACTGTAGATATATTATCTGCCATTTTTAACTTGTCAGCGCCAGCTAAGTCACTGTTATCCAAAAGCTGGTTGCCAGAACCTTCTGTGTGGGCTCTCATAGCACTGTCCTTCCCCTTCCTGTTTCCTTTTCTGGATCATTTATTCATCATTGAGCCAAGTCTTAATGCCTTTTCATTCCTTACTTTAATTACACTATTAAGAAAATCTGTCCATTCAAAAATCAAAAAAGCAGTCAACTTAGCTATTTTATAGGAAATTCACATTCTTCCAAAACTAAAGCTTGTGTTTGTTTATCTCAGATGAACAATATCCCAAGGACTTCAGCATACTTTCTAACTCATTCAAGCAAAACTTCTACAAAACGCAATAAACAATTGGGTATCTTGTCATACCCTGCTCTTCAGATACATATGCGCATAAGTACTACAAAAGTCACCATTTGATTTTTGTTGTTGTAGTTAAAAAAAAAAAGAAAGAAAGAAACGTATTTCTTTCTGCTCTTTTCTTTCCAGAATTTTCACAATGAGTAACATTTGTGTTCATTTTAGAAGTACAGTTTGAGATCAGGATTTTAAAAAATACAGAAATGGATCTGTCAATTCCATAATACTGCAGTCAGCTTGGATAAAACGATATCCAAGTAACAGAAAACAACATTAAAACCCTCCTTCGCTCCACCATCCCCACAAAACCAACATACTGGACAATGAAATGTCAGAGCAGCAATTGATAATATCTGCTTAGGTTAGCAGTATTTGAAAGGTAATTACCACTGGAGATAGAGTAGGTCTAGACTGGTTTCTATGTTTCTTGTTTGGTTTTTCTACTATTTTCCTTCTAAATAGAGGAAACCACCAAAATGCATTCCATGCTTTTTTGAGAACTGAATGGCAAAAAAGCCCACATGCTAATAAAAGACAGTTTAAAGAAGCAAACTATTCTTCTTCCTTAAAGAATAGGCATAGGTTAACTGAAAAAATATTTAAGTCTTTTTTTCCCTCTCTGACATGAGCACACAAAATAATTATAACTTTGTTTTGTTTTGCTTTTTATTTGGAAGGAAAAGGATAACTAGGCATTATTTCAAGGGGAGAAAACATTATAACATAGCTAGCATTAAATCCAAGCCTTTATTTTAATCATATAGTTCATGTTAACCACAAATAAAACAGAATAATGCAGGTGAGATAGGACTTCTGGAGGTTTCCTGGCTCAACTGCTATTGGACTAGGGTCATCTCCAGGTGAGCATTAAGTCTTACTGAGGATGCAGATTCCAATTCTCCACAGGCAGCTTGATTGTTTTCATGGTGATATTTTTTACTTCATATCTATTGGGATTTCTCACATTCCAGCTTGTCTAACCAGCCTAGGTTGCAGTTAGCTTTCTCTACTGCAGAAGCACATTGGTAACTCATCTATAACTTCACCAGGTCTTTATCTACAGAGCAGTTTTTTCTCTACTCCTTTCCCAGCATATATTCTCATGGGCTTATTTCACCCTAAGTGCATGTTTCTTCACTTGCCTTTGAGGAATTTCATGTAGTTCCAACCACATGTTTTTCCAGTATACACACAGTCCTCAAGCTTACCGATAATGCAGTCCGACCCACCATACAGCTTCTTAATACAGATGCTAAATTGTCCACTTCGGCAAGTTCTAATCACCTTAGAAAGATCTAATCCTCTCTCATTAAGTGAAGGAAGAATAGCTTTGGTCTACTTCCCAAAAAGAAGAAGAAAACTTGAGTTTAAGTAGAACATGGAAGAATTGGTCTGAAAAAAGCATCTCTCAGCACTGTTCCTACTTCTCCCCTTGCACAAGCAGAATTCATAACAAGTCACAGGTAAGGCATTCCCTTGCAACATCCAGGTGAGAGTTTCACCCAGATCATAATCTAGTGTAACAATTTTTTCAGTTAGAAACCACATGAAACTGCTGTAGCTTACATTTTCTTTCACTACCAGTTCTCCCTTCAGCAGCAATGTCATTTTTGGGCTATTTGTACTTTCATCTTTTGAGAACAGAATTACTTCAGAGTCTATTTAGAATAGCATCTCTAAGCTCTGCCCAACATTTTGGATTTTCAGTGTTCCTTCAGTTTCTCAAAATCTGTGTAGTCCACAGATAAGTATTTTACCACTTATTTCCTGTGATATTAAATGAGAAAAGGGGCAATATCTGCAATTTCTCTTTGTAGGCTTTTCCTGCTTTGTCTCCTTATCTCCCATGGACTTGGTCTGTGTTCCCTTTCACCTCTACTCCCTGTGGTTCTTGTCAGGATTTTTTTGGATTTTGACTCCTATTCCCCCCCCCCTCCCCCCTAAATATAGGCTTTTTAGAAAGTGAAAGGATCGGTCTGCAATAGTTCTTTGAAAAGAAAAACAAAAAAGATGCAGAAATATTTCCCCTAAGAGAGTTGGAAGCATTTATTTTCACATTTTCATCTTGGAAAATGAGTAAGAGGTTCAAACAATAGCTTCCTCTTCTTACCACATCATTTTCTGGAGGGAAACTAGCAGCTCATTTGTTTTTCTGCTAAAGGGGTGAATACTCTGCAACAAAAGGAAACATAATAAGTATCTGCTAATGTGGCAACTTTTCTTTCACTTGAACTGAACTTCTTTTTAAGGTCATTTTTACAGTAGCATCCACTGGTGAGAACTTTTCAGACAAGATTATGAAAGGTAGAAAGATGAACTCAACTTCATTTTTGTAATTAACAATATCACTTTGTCCATGGCTTATATTAATAGTTACACGAATAACTAATGGCTGAGAGATAATCACCTCTTGCTCCTTTGGACTGTCCTAAACACAGTTAATATTGTTTCCAGGTTAGATCATAGAATAATATGATTTTTTTTTCCTTCAGCTTAACCCGGATAATTAGAGACAGCCAAATATTTTTCCCCATTATTTCAAGTGTGTTTACTCATCCTACACTACTTGGCAGTTTAGAAACAATCTGAAGTACAAACTTTTCAAGAAAGACATTGCTGGAGGGTTCAGTTCTCACCTTGAACATTTCTTACTTAAAAAGAAACAACAACAGACATTGTTGCAACTTTTTAATGCATCAATTCTATAAGGATCATCAAAATACAAATATTCTACTGCTCAGCAGGTGGATTTTTTGTAGTTCAACTCTCCTCACCAGTGTTTACCAACTGATTAATATGCTTCTAATGTGCACTGAAAAGATGAATTCCAGAAGGGATCATCAATGGCATACAGAACCGTAATTCAGAATGAAATTACTAAAAAATAAAAAAAGTTTCAGTAACAGGGAAAGGGAGAGAAGACATCTACCCATGCTCTGAAAAGTGATTACTGGTTGTTGACCAGTGAAGCAGAGCCGTCCAGCACAGGATCAGCCTACATTAATGTAATAGAAACAGTTTTGTCAACCTGGGGGAGGACGTCACAAACTCTGGCCAAACAGCTATGTGAGCAGCAACGCTGAGGTTCGTGCCAGCAGATGCATGCTTTTGGAAGATCAGTTCAAATCTTATAGGACAGTAGCAAAGCTCAACAGCTCAGCAAATTCCTCTTGCAGGTATACTTGCAGCAACAGAGCCCTGCAGCAGCCCTGTGCATAATCACAGCTCAGCCCTCACACAGCCTGCAAGAGCAATTCTGCACATTGTTACCATAAAATATGTATGCCTGGTTAAATAATTTTGGTCAAAGTAGCATGTTTCTGTTGAGCAGCATGTTCAAGAATTCCTTTTAAAACATGCACACACTGAGAACTTTTTCAGTGTGGTCAAAACCAGTTTTGTACCCAATGAAATGGAAACTAATAGATAATCCAGGTTAATATAGCACCCTGACTGAAATTAAAAGTGGTGTGTTATTTCCTTTACTGAGCCAAAGTAGATAGCAAGGTCATACAGGTCACTTATGAAGCAGGGAAGGGGAAGGAATAAGCAGTCAGGATATCTTCCAAGCAGAATGTATTTACAAAACCTGAAGATTTCCAGTTCCATGAATGAGGTGATTCCTGCATGCACTTCATCAACTTTCTGTGGTAAAAATTTAAGAGAAAACATACTTACTTTTGCAATAAGAAAACATTCTGGAATCCTCCCAGGCTATGACATACTAGGAATGCTAAGGTATACTACTCCTGTTTTGCCTTGCCCTCAAAGTCTGCCTCAAAATCCCTATCCAGAACCCTTCTATATTCTGCAATTTAACCTTTTTATTTTTGTCAAGCCATCTCTGACACTCAAGATCAGGCTGAACTGGGCTCTGAGCAACGTGATCTAGATGTGGGTGTCCCTGTTTATTGCTGGGTGTTGAACTAGATGACTTTTAATGGTCCCTTCCAACTCAAACAACACTATGGCTCTGTGATCAGAAAGATTTAGATAGTCATCCAAAAACAGTTTTCCGGGTGACAGTCATATAAGAGTATTTTTAACTGTGTAAGGAGTTTGCTCATATGTGCACACACATCAGCGACCTATAAGAAAAAATCAAGGGGTACATCACACAAATGATGTATGATGTAATGAAGTAAATGGATAAAAACACTATTGTGTTGTTTTTCAATAATTTCTAGGAGAACTCATGGAAAAGTGTCCTGTGGTTTGTCTTACAGGCTATCAGAAGACGCTTTACCTAAAAAGCTGGTTCTTTACTCTCCATTTCCACAAAGTGCTGAAACAAGCAATGATTCTATGATTAATGTATTCTAAGAGGTTTGTGCCTTGAATATGAGCACAGAAACATGTATAGCAGGAAGAGTTAAAACTTCTGTTATAAAACTTCTTTCATAGCCAATGGAATTAGGGAACTTTGATGATCTATCTTCCTGCCACCATTAGGAGTTGCAAAATGAATGGCATCCTGGTAGCCGTTCAGAAAAAAGATGAGGTAGAGGGAATCTGCCCCACATGAACATTAGTTTGAGTTCCACTGTTTGCGTCCTATTCAGCATTAAACAACAGCAAGAGAGACTTTGTAAGATGATGCTAGTAACTTAACAGCCTAAACACAGTTAATTAAATTATTCCTTTTAATTTTCCATACAAATCAATACTTAACTAAGACGTTACACAGGAACAAAGCAGCAGCCATCCAGCAATACTAACAGCCACAGGAATTTCAGCATTAGATCTTCTGACTGTATGTTACCTGCTCCAGAAAAGCTCTTCTATTTTGTTGTTTCTTTTTTTTATTCCAATGTTTGAAGTAAACATCCAAAAACATACTTGACCCAAGCATTATCCATTCAAAGTGATTAGATAACAACCAAGGAAATGAAGTTCAAAATATGCTTACTAAAGGTTTCCCACATATTGCATACCCAAAAAAAAAAAAAAAAAAAAAAAAAAAAAGCCAGGAAGGAAATAGAAGAGAACTGCCAACTCTGCTTTTCTTAAAGCTGACAAGAAACACAGGAACAATTGCTGACCACACCAAAATCTAACCCAGCAATTCAACATCAGGATTCAGTGCTACCATGCGTTGAGCCACTCTTGATTTTTAGAACACTGGCAAACCAAGTGCAGCAGAAATATTTTCACCAGTCAGAGTCAGAACATGAAACATTTTGATGTCCTATGAAGAACATGATCCAGTCTTCATATCCACACACACACAATAAACGCTGCTCCCAACAAACTGAGAAGGTTTTTCCTATGTGTAAACAGAAAGAAGCATATATATGAAGTCAGGTACTCCATACCTTTTTAAAATAGTTCTTATGCCACCATATTCTACAAATAACATATTTCTTCCTCTACACACATTACAAGTGTAAGGAATAGACAGAACACTCATAGGAAAATACTGCATGCCTTTTGTTACATGTCTAATCTCACTGATCTTATTTACTTACAGAGGAAACCCTTACGTTTCTCTGTTACAAGAGGAAAGTTTGCTAAATGGTTAAAAAAAAAAAAAAAAAAGAGTAAATCAGTACCAACTATGAGCCACAGCTGCTCCATATTTCAAGTCTGATAATCAAATAAAACTCTGCTTGAAGTAGAAACCTCAGGAAGGCTATTGTATGGATTGTGTAAATTTAAGCCATAACACAGAAAAGCTGCTCTGAAAGCAATGACTCCTTTAGGCCCACGAATTCAGAGGTGGATGTTGGCACTATGGCAGTAGAGGATGAACCTTCCCACCAATATTCTGTCTTGTTTTGTTTCTGCATGACAGATTGTAACAGAATTGTTTATGAAGTAAAGGTGTGCAACTGAATTCCTCCATGTGGGAAAAAATTGCACCCTTGCTGAAGGTCTATGGAGACCAAACCACAGACATGAGCACAGTGAGGCAGTGGGTGGTGTATTTCAGCAGAGGTGACAGCGATATAGAAGACAAGTCATGTTGCAGATGGCCAAACACAGGTGTCACACTAAAAAATAAAGCGTGTCTTGATAGCTCATCTGCATGAATTAGCAAATTAGGGAACTGTATAAAGAGGTGGATATTATCTTCAATGTGTTGTAAATGATGGGGACAACACTAGCATATCGCAAAGTTTGTGTCAGGTTGGTCCCATGAATGCTCACGCAGGGACAGAACTCCATAGGCAAGTTTGTCAAGACTTGATGAATCAATACAAAGCTGAAGGTGATAGTTTCCATGATCGTATCATTACCAGCAACAAGACGTGGTGTCACCACAGTGAACCAGAATTAAAGTCCATGAGTGACATGTGAATTTCCCATTCAAGAAGTTCAAGACACAGTCCTCAGTGAAGAGATGTGCACTGATTTTTGAGTCAGGAAAGGGGTGAGCCTTCTGGATTTACTGGAACCTGAAAAAACTATCAACTCTAACCATTACATTATGACACTAACTAAGCTGAAGGCTCAAAATTCTAAAGTCGGAGAATATAACCATTTTCTTGTAACACGGTATAGTCAGATCTCATAACAGTTTGAAGACCATGGAGCACATTGCCAGCCTTGGCTGGATCATCCTACCACACCTAGTCCTGATTTGGCACCTTCTGACTTCCATCAGTCAGCCTGGTGAAAGATGGACTGCATGGGCAATGTAATCCTAGCAACAACACCATCATAGCAGCTGTGAAACAGTGGGTCACCTCCAGTGGTGCAGATTTTTATGAGCACAGCATGCAGGCTCTTGATCCTTACCAGTAAAAATGCCCAGCTAATAGTGGTGACTGTGTTGAAAAATAGTGTTTTGTAGATGAGAATTTGTTCTATCAAATAGTGCCGTTGTACTCTTTGTATCTCATGTAGCTTTCGTGGAAATAAATAGGAGGCATTATATTCAGAGCAACACTTAAAACATCCTGTGAAACATTTTTATTGGTGATAGGGCATATAAAGCATTTCTTCAATGATTTATACAGGTTGAATGCACTTCTATTTCTTTTCTTTGTGACAGGATGCTCACTTTTTGAATCAAGTTTCTTCATCGCCTCCACCAACTGGTTTGTCGTGACTCCACTAACTGGTTTGTATTATGGATTACTCTCGAAGTATTCAAACTGAATTGTTTTGAACTGATAAAAGATATGTCTTAGGAGTGCACCAATATGTACCGGTTGTAGGCAGCCATTCAGACTACAGTTAGCCCAAAATTAAAAGGCAAACAAACAAAAATGCTTTAATCTCTCCATTCCCATCAAAGAAACAAACAAACATGAAAATGACCAAAAAACAAACAACAAACAAACCCCTAAACTAGAAAACTCACACCCAAAAAATGTAATGCAGATTTTAAGAATTCTGATCTTTAGATTGTCCTAAAAAAACCTTGCAATTATATACTGTGGTCATCTGGTTGACAGATTAACAGTATTTACTATTGAAACTTTAGGGCGGAGGGCAGAGTGTTTATTACTTGCTTAAAATTTGCAAATCTGTATGGGCAAGCACATTAATTAAGATATAAGAAATTGGATTAGAAACTATTCTTAATATGAGCATGGAGTACTGCATGTGCTCTGTTTTTCTCTTCAACAGAATTCAGAAGAGAAAAATGTCACATTCTTTTTTATGATGAAATTGCTATATTTCCACTGACACGTTAACATAAGCAAGAATAATATAATTAAATTATTCTGAATTATTCAGTCACAAAGAATTACACATGGCTCAAACCAGCTGCAAATTGAAAACACAGCCTATAGCTCTAAGAAGACTAACAGCAGCAGATTTTGGCTTTCTCCCAAAAAGAGATTCCTGGTCAGTAGAGGTTCTGAACAACTGAGATATTTTGTGCTATTTCTACCTTATTATAACTGATCAGGTCAAGTGCAGGTCCAATTTATATATATTTTTAAAATAATTTACCAAACTATGACTTCTACATTCATTCCTATCTCTTGCAAGCACAGTAACTAATGTAGCTAGAGAAGATGATTTTCTTCTCCATTCACTGAGCTGACTGAGGCTGTACAGCTCCAAAGAGATTGTGCAGGTCAAGATCACAGCAAGAAAGATGAATCAGTGCCATGGGATTGCTTCAAACCTTTTTGGAAGTAGCAGGGACATTCAGCCAAATGTCACTATAGTTGGACATGACTTTCACAGGCACTCAAAAGTAAAAAGGGTGAACACCCACATGTCCTACCAGACTCCATCCAGTCTGGTTTCATTCCATGCACCTGAAGAGCATTAGAAGTGGAGTACTGAAGGAGTCTGTAACAAGATCTGTCCTGTCTAACATCTCTGCCAGTGACCTGGGAAAGGTAATGGTGCACATACTCACTGAGACTGCAGGTGACATCCACATGGGGAAAATAATGAATAGAAGCAAGAAAAGGGCTGCTTTTCACAAGATCTTTGCCTGATCTGTTGTGGAGTGCAGCCTACAAAAAAAAAATAAACTGTTGTTTGTTCAGTATAGGGACACCACAACAATAATCAGAGGCTATATCAAAGCATCATTTCAAGAAGCATTAAAGGTTTTAGAACCACAACCATTTAAAAAAAAAAAAAAATCCAGAAAAATAACACACACCTCATGTTCAGGAATGCCAGGTGCTCTCATTTCCAATGGTTTGTGTTATTATTGTTGCTGATACTACTCAGAGACAGGCAGGGGAAAAAACCTGAATGCACACTCAAGTTAGTTACACGCATCTATGTAAGCTGGCTGATTCTGAGCTAAAGTGTTGGAAAAGCTTTAGGATAGGCCAACTACAGTGCAATAAACATACACAAACAATTCTTCCTCAAAATTAAACTAACATGCTTTGACAGAACTTAATAAACAGATAAAATGCCAGATTGTAGAATAAAACGGGCAGTTTAAATCACAGCAAAAGCTCATAAAAATAAAGGACTCTCTTTGCAAGTTCCTTAGCGTGGAAAACTAAAGGAGGAGTAATTTTGATTAGAAGGTATTCTTTTAAAACCCAGGACATGCTGTTGTGGTTAGAGTACTTCTGTCCCGCACGTCATATTTGAGAATACCTCACCTTTGCTATCTTGCCTGTAACTACTGATTTCCAGGCATAAGGTAGAATGGAAGAACACATGATTGAGAGGTTGAGGCTCTCTTCACACCGTGTCTCAGAACAGGTTGAGGTCACACAGACATGTGTATGGTACTGCAAACCAAAAATCATTTGCCTATAACATATATTGTCAACAGAAAAAGAAGACAAGTAGGAAAACCAGCATTAGTTGCACCACCTGCAAACTGAGTTGGATTTGTCACATCAGTACTTAGACTCCAATACCCACAGCTCCTAAATGAGATTAACAAAATCTATTTTTCAGTGACAAGATTTGCTATGGATAACAAGTTCATAGAATGCAAAGCAGACTATGTAGCAGGTCCAGCCTGTTTCCCACAGCCATATGGGAAACTGCCTTACTGCTTTGCTGTCTACATACAAGTTTCACCTTTCTCATCACTTTTGAAAACCCATAACAGAATTCAATATTTTGACACAAAAATGAATTTGACACAAAAATGAATTTTGCTAGGTATTGAAAGAAACAAAATGAGAATGCTCTAACAAATCATATAAAAAGAAAGTGCAGCTCCTGCACTTTAGAGGACACAAGTGCATTGTATCATCATGCTTCAGAAAAGAAAAATAAAAAGATGTCTTTATGAGCAACAGCAACACAAAATATGGCAGAAGTTTTATTCAGCATTTTGACATTTTCAATGCAAGATATTTTCTTTAGATACTCAACATAGGTATTTAAAGTGTGGGAAAAGAGTTCTTTTCAAATACATATCACCTGGCCCATTCAATAACTAGCAAAGCCTTAAGATAAATATACCCTTAGAAAGACACCTTTCATTCACATAATCACATGTATTTAAGTCCTAGAATCATGAATTCTAGCTTCCTGAATGAATGAATTTCCACTGCATTAAAAGCTACCAACTAGTCGTTAACTGAAGATTTTGCTTGTATTGATCTTCTCCAAGCATTCAACATATCAATACCGAATACTTTCTCTCTTCTTCTTCCCATTTAGTTGGAATGGATGTGACACTTATCAGCACTGCCCAGGACCAAAAGGCTCAGAGAAGGCAGCCAAGGGTCAGCTACCGCTTCATCTAATTGGAACTAATCCGTATGTGGCACAGCCTGGCCCAAAGCCAGGAGCAGGTTTAGCTACACAGATGGATCATTTGTTTCTGCCTATTCAGACCTGCCTTCTCCCTCCCAGCATTCAACACTACCCATAATCTGCAATCCTATTAAATGGATTTCCATGGATCTAGGAAACTGCATTGACAGGAGGCTGCACATCCGCTAATGCACACTCTACTTGTAATTGCGATATGGCAGTAGGTAGAAGGGATATGGACAAAATATATCAGAAACGTATAGATTAGACACGCTTAGTCAGAAGACATGAACGGTTAAAAGAATGAAGCATGGCATTTTCATGTGCTGCATGAGGCTGCGATAAAAGAAAAATTCCTCCTACAGTAGTATGGGAAGGTAAGACAGAACAACAGTAGAACTCCCAGGAAGAAGATCACTGAAATACAAGATCTACCTCACAATATCAAATAGTTTACACTGCTTTTCATTCTGAAAAATTCTCAAATGCTGCTTGCTTTTTCAGATGAGAAAGCAAAACTATTGACCTAGTTTCCAGTTCAGTGCCCAACTTAGTAAAATACTTTGTCTCTCTTGCAGAAGTAGATCTCACTAAAGGGGTGAAAAAAGTGTGCGCCCATACTCATTAAATAGCCCTGAAATTTAAATTAAAAGTTTTTGAAATACACTTCAAAGTAAACCAGAAAGGGTGACTGTTGGTCACACTGCTTGAACTACTAGTGGAACACTAAGACAAATACATTGTCCTTTTTTCCATATTCATCTACTCTTCCTGCCCACATTTACCTTCTACATCTTTACTGCAGAAGAATAATTGGAGGACTCAGTGACCCTAGTTCCAGAAGACAGAATCTGTGTGAATAAGTTTAGGAAATTGCCTTGGTTCAAAGAGTTTCTCTTTTTCTTACTTTTTTGTATTTGTGTGTGCATGTGGGTAAGAATTACATCTCAGAAGGATGAACTTTCTTTTAAATGTTCCATTTTAACTTTACCCCTTTACTTGAGGAGGCAGAGAGCTTTTCTCTCCAGTACGGCAGAAGGGCAGGGGATCTAGTTTCAGGACGGCTCCTGACCTGGAACACTTTTGCTGGCTAACCCAACACCAGTGGCTACAAGGCTAAGCTGGACTGGTTAAGTTTCTCTGGTGAAATGCAAAATGAGATGTTCTGCTTTTCCTGAGCTTAGATAAAATCTTGTTTTCAAGTAGCTGCTGAGGGTGTGTGGTGAAAGCCACCTTCAAAGCAGAAAAAAAGCAATTAGCACATAAGTTATCTTTCCTGATACCTGTTCGTACAAACACATTGAATGTTCTCATCTACAGTCAACATACTTAGTTTTTCCACAGCAGAGTCCTAAACCTAAGAAGGGATTTATATGCTGTAAACAAATTGAAAGGCATTTCAGAATTATCAAGCTAATATAAGGGGCATTCCTTATTTCTATATCTGACCCTTGAAAGACCTAATAAATAAATAAACATTCCAAGTCTCCTATCACACAAGCAAGAGGAAGGCCTTATCCAGCCTCTGCTTAAAGAAAACAATGCAGCTGATAAACCTAATCCTCAGAGATATGTAACCTGAGTTTATTGACTAATAGTTTTCAGAGCGGAGAAGTGTGTGTAAGGAACAAAGATGCAAGAGCACCATCAATACCTTCATAAAACTTTCTATGTACCTATAGATGGGCTTTCTGTGTCAGGTGCACCTCACCTACCCAAATCCTTCAGAATAACACTGCACAGTAATTAAAGAGATTCAAGACAAATAAAATCAAGTTTCAGTGCTTCAGACTCAGGTATTCATTTCACTTTAGCTCTGCAGTGCTCTCCCATTTTGACTTCTATCTGTAACAGCAGGGCTCATTTGTACTATTTATGTAAAGAGGTTTTACCGTCTATTTTGTAAGCATATCTCCACTCACAAATCTGCTTTCTAAGGTCAGATATCTGCAGGAAGAAATCCAATAAGTCAGATAAAGGCTATTACTGAAAACACTGTAATGTACTTTGTCATCACAGGTGTGCACTTGTCTCCAGTAAAGATTTAAGGCAAAGGCTTTTTAAATGTTATTAGTGAAAGACAAAATTATATTTGCCTTTGTGGGAAAGGGAATTATGTACTTCATAACAATTATTATCTGCTCTTAAAAGCACACGTACGACACTATCATATCTCCATTCCAGAAGCAAACTTGAACATGTATCACTCACCGGGGACAAAGGGAAGAAAGCTAATCTGCAATATCTCAGTCTGAACCAGATGCCAAAATAATTTAAACTTCATAGTAAGGTACATTCTATCCATTAACAAGATAGACTGATCTAAAATACAAACTCAGAACAGAAGACTGGAGTGTATTTAAACAAAGTCTTATTTAACAAAATGTCTTTGTATTTTTTCACATCGCTTGTAGTGGTATTTACATTATGAATATGTGAGGAAAAATGCATAAGAGTGACTTCTATAGTAACACTAACTTAATTATTGGAGAAAATTAATTTTTTTTCTAAGCTAGAAACACGCAACTGTTGCTACTTTAACAACCAAGTAAGCAAAACCTGAGCATAAATATGCTATGATAAAATGTGTTGCTGCTCTATGCTTTTATATTAAGAGCAAAACAGTGATGAACTTGCATTCTGAACTTTTGCACCAGACAATTATGTCCTGATATATTTCCAAAAGTCTTAAGTATTCAAATCAGTAGACAACTGATGTTTTTTTTCCAGTTCTACATTGTGTACAATTTATGCATCTATAAAGAGTTTATTCTGCACTTCCTCTGCATTGTAAACAACCTCAAGCAGTGTTTTTTTCACACAAGACTAGGGGAATAGTATTCAAGTAAACTGCAGAGACTGATTTCAACAGAAAGTACATGGTGCTTGCAAGAACTCTCTCCAGGGTGCCCTGTGACCTTCGCCTTCTACTAAGTCAGGATTTTTGCTTCCTGAATTATGCAAGGCATTACAGTAGCAAAGCTTAAACTGTGATAAGACCAAAACTTGTTTTCTCATGAATACAATTAAGCGGTTTTCTATTAAACAATTTCCTTTAAAAAGTAATACACATAATTCAGATTCAAAATTAATTTGGAGATCTGTTTTATAACAGAAAAATATTTAGATTCCTCCACAACATGTTTTCCCCTGAAGTCACACAAAGATTTAGATTAAAGTTATCCTATTCTTTTATTAAAAAAAAAAGACAAGTTATCTAAAATGGTTAAAATTAAAGTGAGACTACAGCCTTTATAATCTCAGAAAGATCTGATTAGTTAAAAATTATTTAACCTTCACACTACATACATATTTCAAACTTTGCTTCTCGATGGGCTGCTAGGAATTAGGTTTTAAAAGACTGTGGATCTCAATGGGGTTCAGACTCTAAAGGTGGCAAAGGAGGATTATTGTAGGATTAACACACCAGTGCCCATTTTGTGTCAGTTTTGCAGCAGTATCCCCTCTTGCATCCCTCTACCATTAGTTTATTCTGATTTTAAACTACTAAAATCAGCTTAAGAATTCAGTCCTTAGTCATTCTCACATATTACCCTACACATATGCATAATCGCTGTAAAAGCCATGACCTCACTTGCAATTATGTTCTAACCCAAATTCCACAGGCTGTATGTCAAGGTTGCTCAGGCTCCTGGAGGTATCTTGAGCGTACATAATCTTGACAATTCCTTAAGGCAGTCTTCAAATTCCCACTAACCTAATACATGTTATGAAATCCTTTTTTATTTTCAGATGCTGTAGGATTGAGCCTTCCAATGACAGCCTTGCTAATTTGACTGGAAAAAGTCTTTTTAAAAAAAGCTCACAAATCACCATCTTTTTAAACAAAAATCATGTGTATTACACAGAGATCAAATAAGCCACTATTCATGGAAGTCAAGGGATCCAGGTTAATTTATATCCACTTGCAATTCAACTCATTGATGCCTGAGACATCTAAGCACTGCTGAGATATCGCAGTAACCACACCATGAAAAATACAGTTCTTCGTATTCAGTTCCGTGCCCCGTTGACAGGCATGTGTGCACATCTCTATGTCAGAAGTTCACAGGTACTTGTCTCAAGTCTCAACAGGCAGACCTCAGTCAGCACTGAGTAAGGACAATGGATGCATGAACACAAATGGACATCTATTATTCACCAGTTGGCACTTAGCAGATGTCGGTTCCTCCCTGACACTGCACCTTTGCTGAAGGAATGCAACCAGCTTGCTTATTTCTTTTTAAAAAAGCACTCCACCGCGCCCAACACTACTATCTAGCAAAATAAAAAGAAAGCCCAATAGGATCCAGCACATGCTAACTGTTTAACTCCTACCAGTGCTCACAGAACGCAATTTCTTTGTTCTTTGTTTCAGATACAGGGGCTGAACAGACCATCCTGTGCACACAAGCACACAACCAGCAACGCTCTCCTTTCTGTTCTCACCCTTCTCCCTCTTTTTTATGTTACTCTTCCTGCTACACTGGACACCAGGATCGATGTTTTGGACCTCCATCAATAACATCTAGCGTGACAGCAGACAGCCCCTGCTGCTTAGTCATCTGAATGTGGAGCAATGAGGCCTTCAGCACAGAATCCCAGCATCAACGACCACAAGTCAGTTATGCACCGAATGCACATTATATCTTAATCTCTGTGCAGTCAGAAAAGGAAAGGGAAAAATACGAAAAGCAAAGATTGCACGTGTACAAGTACTTAACCATCAAGCACAATTCAACTTGGGGTCACAGGTTAGTAACAAACATCACCGTCACACGCATTTCACTTCCTCAGCTCCTCAGAAAGGGAAGCAGGATAGGAGAAGCTTGTGCCTGCCACAGCTGCAACTTCTGTCTCCTCCAGAAACAGTTCAGTACAAATGACTGATACAGCAGAATTTAACGCATGAAGGGAAAAGTTCAAAGTAAGAGTGTATGGACTCTGAGATGTGTTTTCTGCAGAAAGCATATTATTTTTCTTTTTATTTTACCTGGATAGAAGTACTATTTCTGAGCAAGCCTGATCATACTTATTTTAAGCATCCATCAATGAAATAAAAAAACCCACAAGTTGTGTGTCATTCCAGCTTCTCTATAAAACCTACTGTAGAGAGCCACGTCTAATCTGCTTTAAATACGCAAATCCTGCCTGGATGGTGCTCTGTGCTAGCACTGTTGCTATTCAAGTAGTCTCAAGAAAAAGATTTGAGTTTGTTTGTTTGTTTGCTTTTAGTTACTGAAGTTTACAAGAAAATTACACAACCAAAACTACTTTTAATGCCTGAAACAACTTCACAACAAAACAACTCTTTCACTTTCTTGCTACTATTCATACCAGCTTCCAGTTGCTAGCAGCTTATATAGCTCGCTACATAACAACTCATTTATTTTGTTTTTAATTCAAGTCACAGAGTTTCTTCCTGCTGTGCTGGCCCAGTATTCTTTTTCATAAATGCAAGCAAAGAACCAGAAGCCAAAAAAGAGAAGAGAATATAACGCTAACCACTGCCACTTACCTACTTGGTCAGGAAAAAAAAAAAAGCACCAGAAGGCAAAGCGCACTGCAGACTGTACCCATAAAATAGAATATGATGGAAAAATAAACCAATTGAAATACCTTTATTTTCCCAAAAGATAAACTGCATGTTCTTGAATTGATTTTAAGAAGCTTTCTGGATTCACCCTACTCTTCTCTACCATCTTTTTTACTCTTACTTTACTTACACATGTGCACCTTATCAAGACCCCTTTGTACCCTTACAGGTCACCAACTCCTTACTTCTTCTGTAGGACTATTTATTGACCTTTCTCCTTCCAAAGTTGTTTCCAGAAAAAAAAGGGCTGGAACCCCACCCTGCTCAGCTGTATGGGTTATCTCACCTGGCAGAGACTCTTTAATGGAGAAGACGTGGTGGAAAAAGGCATTTCACATGCTAGCAGAGGTTTTTCCTTATTTCTAGTCGCTATATTTATCCTGAGGACCTTCACCTCTGGCCCTGCTTGGCTGCTTGCTCTAGCAGACAAGCCTGGTCTCTTTCAGGGCTGCTCCATTCAACTTGCTACAGCAAAAGAGAGGACAAGCAGAGAGGTGAGGTGGCACCACACCCTATGATCCACTTTTACAGAGCTCACCCTCTCCAAGCCACACAGAACCGACTGTGGAAGGCCCATCTCCACAGCATCTTGCCTTCAACAGTAACTAAAATAGCCTGCAGTTTTTCTTGTGCAGAACATCCTCCTCATACACAGCTTAGGAAATTGGACCTCTTCCCTCCCTCAGAAGGTTAGCAAGAAAAATGGCTCCAGTTCTCAATTGTACAACTCCCAGACCACCCCATGCCCCAGCAGACGGGTTGTCTCTTGCACACAAAGTCGTTCTGTTCAGACAGAGAGACTGTCCTTGTAACTTAGGTAAGGCAGTCACCACAATCTGCTCATTCCCAAACACTGTAGCATAGTAATGTATAGCACAATGGCAGCTATGGGAAGTCACTCATATTTGCATCAAAGTTTGCTTATGCAGACAAAGCTGTCTTGAAAAAAAGAAAGTTGGAATGAAGAACAGAAATCCTTTTTAAGGCCCTTCCACACATACTGAGAATAAAAGAGTTCCTACAAAATTTTTCCTGCATCACAGCTCCTTCCTCACACCCCATAAAATTCAGTTTTTCCTAACCACAGCAAGAACAGGCCGTGAAAAGATCAACAGGAAACTGGGACGTGGAAGTCATATACAATTCAAGATACAAGTTAATTTTCTCTGCAGAGAAATTGTGTTTCAAGAAGGAAGAATACACAAGGTAATGTCATAACCTCTTCACCCAACCACATGGTAGGTAATAATGAGCTACCACTGAGCTCACATCCTTGCTCCCAAAAAGCAAACTTTTGACGTAGCTGCAGTTCTGCCAATCTACAACTTACGGTCATGGCTGTTAAACAGCAAATGGCTCTGGCATGAACAAAACTCCCACCTGAAGAACTCCCTCTTTGAGGATGCTATTCAACAGAACTTTAACTTCTGCTTCACAGAACCTCATAATAGATCAATTCTATGATGCTCACATAACACAAAGGCAGAATCAATAAAATTTCACTCTAAAAGGCTCCAGACAAAGACCAGATTGTTGAAGCTTTCTGCACTAAAATAACCATACTATCATTTAGACTCGTCAAAGACAAAAAAACAAACAACAACAACAAAAAAAAACTAGCATGTGCTTATCCCTATCAACATCTGAACAGCTCTGCCAGGTGATCGGGAAATATTTCTGTTAAAAACTACAGAACAAAATTACTATAAGGGAAAAGGAAGTGGAAGATTGTGAGAATGATCAGCAGCTACACAGACAAAAAAATAATCATCCAAGAGTTGTCATGCCTACTAGCACTCAATCTGAAATCATCCTATATGGTATTAAATAACCTACAGAAAACCTATTTTACAAGTTAACATAAATGCTTCTAACAGATCATTTAAGAGAACAATTTTGCTTCCTTCATCCACAGTTTTCTTCTCAGAACATCAGCTAAGGTAAAAGTGAGCACAGACCACAGTAGATGACTCAAAGTGCTCACAGGTTATGAAGTGATAACACGACTGTTACCAGCAGAAAGAGAAAAGAATTCTACTGCTTAGTATTCAGTAAAAGCATAGATTTCATTAGAGCAGCTTCTTATATTTGTATTCTCTTACATCAAGTCAAATTTTATTTCAGTGAAACAAACATACACAGAACAAAATGCTTATGTCATAAGCATTCTTGTCCCACTGTCTGAAACATAGAAGTGAAGCAGGAAGTAAATGTTTAACTCAGATAATTATTTTGCTTGAATTAAAAAATATATATGTGTGTATACATTTTCAATAAATTAGTACATGCACTTCACATAACCTGTTAGGAAAACCAAGCACTGAAACCTCAATAATCCCATTGTAAACTGCTCATTCTCTCAGCCTGGAATTATTATTCTGAGAAAACACCACTAGTCTTCTTTCATAAGTTGGACCGGATGAGATTTTAGTATCCCTTTCAACTGAACTGATCTCCCCATTCTTTTACTCTTCCTGAGGGATTCATTTTGGCCAATGTCAGAAATATGACACTGGGATAAGAGGTCTTTTCCAGTGTTGTACAGTGATTTCAGTAGAGAGCCAATGGACTCACAGTCAACTTCAAGCAACAACTAATATTAGCATTAAAATAAGTGAAAGTAAGGTGAGGACCCTTTGGGATCCAAGGGTCTCACTTACATGAGGTGCTAAGGATAAAACATCACTGCCATAGCAGATGCAGCTGAGATTTGGGACTCTCAGGTGTTCAGCAGCCCCATCAAATGGTCTGTTCTGGCCCACCACTTTAAGCAGAAATTGAATAAAGGGAAAAAAGGAAGAGGGTTCAGCATTTTACAAGCATGCCACAGTTAGCAATGACAGTGGTCAGTCAAAGGAGAATAGTTAAAATGAAGCATCAGGCAAAGAGAAAGAGCCGTCTAGCACTTAGATTTAACAGAACTGCTTCTTTTCTGCTCACTGAATTGCTTTGCTGGAATATAAAAGCAGTCCCTGAATGGCCCAGTTTCTCAATCAGGCAAGCATTTAGACTTGGCAACCAATAAAGACTATTTAAAAAGTTTGGTTTAAAATACATGTTTGCATGCCTTCCCATCAAGATTCTGAAAATAAGCAGGTTAAGGGAAACTATGACTTGTTTAAACAATATTTAAGGGTAAAAAAATTAAATGTGAGATGAAAGTTTAGCATAAACTTTCTTTATGATTTATATGCTATAAAATAGCCCTCATTGAGTAAAGCATAAATGAAAGATTTACAGGAGGAAAGAGCCAATTATTGTCATACTGCTGTAACTCATCAGCTTAAGGAGAGTACGGCTTGCTGCCAAAAGTTCCTAATGCAGCTCTTTCCAAAGAAAAGAAGTAAAACTCCATTTGTTTTCCTTGTAATTCCTACTCACAATGTGTTTAGTTGTGCAAGAAGAAAAAGTTACAAGTTTCTAAAGATGCTATAGATCCATTAATAATAATGATTCATAAATAAAAATATCAGATGATAAACTGAACCATGACTATTGTTCATAGGCTTAGACTTGTGTCCTTACATAATTGTGTGTTCTCGTGTAATTGACTCAGTGTGCTAAGATCTGCTGTCCCATGTGATCTTTGGTGCATCAAAAAGAAAGAAGAAATGGCTTCTTATCTGGGCAAAACACTCCAAAAGAAAGAAAATCAAATAAAAATAATCCAGCCATACCCTACTAAGTCTGTAGGCTTGTGAATTATATAGAGTGAAAAATAAGAGATTTGAAAACTCAATAGTGAAGGACATATTTCAGTGTTATTTATGCTCTTCTGCATCTGGAAATTTTGCCAATGTAGAAGAAAAAGGAAAAGAAGAAATTTGAATGTTTACCCTGACATTCCTACAGCCCTCCTTCTCTCTTTTCCCAACTATTGAGGTTAAGTATAAAATGTGATAAATGTGCTGAGTGTGCCGAAATCCATCTTCATCACTGGATGAGCAGAGCACTAGGTGCCAATAGGTATCTAAACTCATGCTCCTTATTTCCTCTTACCTCTATTTTTAAAAGAGGTCCAAGTATAAATGATTCTTCATAAAATTTTCCTTTAAATTTTCCTGATAAATTGGAGATACTATTTGAGGACTCAAGCTGTAGGTTTCTGCATACAGCATGCATATTTGAACTTTATCTGCTTGCCAGGCCAATGGTTGTGGCTGAAGAGTCCCTGAAAACAGCTCCACAGTATTCAGCTTTGACTTGCTGAAGCTTGCAATGTAAGTTGCAAGAACTAAATTTTACTTACAGAAGAGAGACAAGGAGTATCAGACAAGATACAAGTAGTAACAAACACACATCATGTCTTACTTTTCTACAGCTTTTCTAGGTCACAGATAGATACCACTGCTTGGTGCTCACTGCCTACTTTTGCTGAGTGTATGTAAATAGGACTATTGGAACTGGCACAGTACCTAAAAGAAAGTGCTGATACCAAGCAACTGTAGCCCTTAAACAGAGCCCATGAGATAGCAAAAAGTTCTGGCACTTCTTCAGAATTGCAAACAAGTCCTGTACTTTAGAATCATTAAAGGAGATATTTTGTCAGTTTCAGATTGACTTCTGTACAATCTGATGCTTGTTTAACAGTCTTGGCATCAGAAAGCGAGCATGGAGTACCAGCTCCCATGCATGCAGGATATTACAAACCATTAGAAAGGTAACCATGTTGAACTCTCGTTTATTGTTTTAACTCACTGCCCTTACATGTCTTGTAAGATATGATACATCCATACCCACCAAAGATCACATATCTCAAAACCAGCTTGCTTGTCCTTTCCTGGCCATAGACCTGACTTTCTTCACAGGCAGGCATGGAGATGTAAGATAACCTTTCCTGCATCTTTCAGATTGCGTTATGAGCTGGGAGAAGGTGGCTGGGAGAATACACCTCCTGGCTTCTCTTTCATGCAGCATGTGTGCCATAACACAGCTAAGAGGGATGGAAAAGTCTAAGCCAAGAAATTAACCATAAGCCTTCACCTTCAGCATCTCATCTGCAGCTATGCAGTTCAAGGGAAAGATGCTTGAGGGGAAAACGGTAGCAATGAGCTACCTGAGTTATTCTAATCAGTCTTTTCCTTGAACACTGTAACCGCTAAAAGCAATCCCAAGTGAAACAGCCCCTCATTGGTTCTTCATGGGATTTTCACCTTTTGGTTAGTTTCCATTTTACCTGACCTCAAGGGACACACACAGACACCACACACCCTCTGAGGAAACTGTGTATCCAAGCACCCGCACTAATAGGAGCACCATTCATCCAACTAATATATGGAGCTTTTACTGATGAGTCAACCTCTCCGGTAAGGCTGCAGACACAGTTTTTGTCAATTCATACAACTTGGCAGTAAGCAAAATGACCGTATGTACGTTTTAAAGCAGAGGTACCAGTCAGAGCACAAACAGAAGCCGAGCAGTAAAGCTGACACACAAGGACAAAGCTGTGACTACAGGCTTAACTAAGATCTCATGTGTTACATGAGGCTTTATTGCCTACCTTTGACCTTCCCCATATTTCATTTTAGCAGCAAATCCAAGGCCCAGCAAGCCAATGAAGTATTTGTTATCTGAACACCACAGCTGCATCAGCACTGTACGAATACATACTCACCTTTTCTCTTAGTCCAAGTCCGTTCACATGTTTACTAAGCTTATCAAGCTGACTGTGCCTCAAGTGCATGAGAGATGCCATAAACAGGTTTCCCTGTGTTATGGCATCTCACAGAAGCAGAGTGCACCCGGTGATGCAGGTCAGGGGGAATGGGCGTTGGACTTGGCAGCAGAAACACGATGACAAAAGCCCTCCTGTACCCGCGGGGGCCGCACCGTGCACACTGCCCCAGGAAGCAGAGCAGGGCGCTGTGGATGTGGGGCCGGGAAACACTGCAGCTGGCAGCGGAACAGCACGCCCGCACGTGAAAGCCCACCAGCATCCTCCTCGAGTGCTGCTGCTCCGCTGTGCGAAGCGAGGAAGGGTGAGCCCGGGGAGCGGCAGAGCCCAGCTGCAGGCTCCATAGGAGGGGAAGCGCTCGGCACGGCCAGCAGACGGGCGGCGGAGGGCAGAGGGCTGGCACCTGCCCCTACCTTGTTGAGGTGCGGGTCGCGGAGCACCTCGTAGCCCCTCTTCATGGTGAGCTGTAAGGGCCTGCCGCCCTCCCGGCTCCCGGCTGCCTTCCCTGCTTGCATGGCGACGGTTTCGGCGCGGCGAGGCGTACTGCCGTCAGGTCCTGCAGGAGCGGAGGCGAAACGACGGCGACTCCTCCTGCTGAGGTGACCGCCCGGCGGGGTGGGATGATCCTGCGGGGAAAGAGAGAGTGGGGGAGGGAGAAAAGGAGGGGGCAGAACCGCGACGAGGCGCCGCCGCCAGGCGGGGGTCACCGGGTGCCGCGCTGAGTCACCTACCGGCGCAACCCGGCCGGGGTGGCCAGCCCCCTCCGGGAGGGGAAGGCCTCGATGCTGAGGCCGCTCCCCGCCTCGCTGCGTCTAACGCCGAGCGCTGCCGGCAACAGGCTGCTCCCTAATCCCTGCTAGGGAGGAATTGCGACAGCGCTCCTGCCTCCTCACGCTTATTTTTGTGCGGAAGATGACGCGGTGCTGCCCTGGGAGCGAAGCTACTCGGTGCCTGTAGGTGCTGCGCGCGGTGCTGCCGGCGGACCCTCGCCCAGGTGGGCCCTGAGCTGGGAGGGCTCCTCTGGCCTTAGCTGTGCCCTGAGCCGGGGCTGCCCGCCCTCACAGGAACCGAGTTTCGCTTTCATTACGTTATTATTAAACATCGGTGAAATCTACCCTTCTCTGGAGGGGATCGGCTACACAGCTCGGTGCAGTGCTCAGCATGAACTGCTGTCGGCTTCAGGGAGGGGAGGAGCAGCAAGGCTACGGCTGGGAGGGATGGAGAGCAGAGGAGAGCAGTCCAGGGCAGGTGTTGGTCCAGTTTGTGCCACTGTCCGTTAGATTTGTTTGCCACACGTCCTAAAATTGTTTGTGTGCTATGTGGATGTTGTGGCTGTACTAGAGGAAGTACACAGCTTTCAATTAATGACTAGAAAACTACTCAAGGATTGAGGTTTTTGCTGTTACTCTGATGCTGCAATGTCAAGCAGCAACAAAGATGAGAATGTTGAAACTATTTTAAACTTATCTCCTTGCATTCAATCTGTAGGACTTGTTTCCATTCTGCTACCTCATCTTTTATTAAAGAGGCTCTCCCAGAACCTGACCTTTTCCAAATTTCCTGTTAAGTAGCTCCAAAAAGTTCACTTGGGGTTAATTAACAAAGGGAAGTTGGAAGGGTTCCAGCTTACGCTTCTTGAAACTTGATTAGCTAGTCGGCAGCGAGCTCAGTAAATAAACCTCTCCCAGCCTCCACCGCCTCAGGAAGCATTGTGAAGAGTGGTATTAATAACAGGTTTTGAACAAATTTCAGACCTGAAGCCTCTGTGACTAACAATCCAGCCTTCCTGAGGCTTGTCCGGGTAGCTCAATTCCTGCCTAAGTCCTGAATTTTACCTTAAATAGGTGTATTAGGGACATCAGGCTCATGCTGCAGGCCTCATTTGGTCACTATAAAAATAAAAAAGCAAAATGGGAACTTCCTTTTTTTCCCCGTTTCTTCGCAGGTAGGCTGACGCCATTCAGACAGAATGGTAACAAAGGCGATACTTTTGTCCCAGAGAGAGCAAGGTGCGCTGATGTAATTGTTATCTCAGTGTTGCAATACTATCTATTTTAAAATAAAATGAAAAAAAAAGCTCTCTCGTTTACATCAGGAAACACTAACAGCTGTGACATCTGACCCCTACTAAGAACTTGTCCTGACTCACCTTGTTCCCACTTAAAGGCATGCAATGTGACAGCTAATTCAGGTAAAAGTCAATGCGGCTATATTATCCCTTACACAACCAGACTTCAGAAACAATTTACTGCAGTATTTGCTGTACAAATTTCCCCTCTGTATTCCCCTAATTATTATTTCTGCTCATCATGTTCAACCACTAATAAAAACAAAATCATACCCATCTACTGTGATACGTGTGTCCCTGACTTTTGATACAGACTGTATCCAATACTCCTCTGTGAGGAGGAAAGGGACCTGGGGGTGTTGGTTGATGCTTGGCTGAACATGAGCCGACAGTGTGCCCAGGTGGCCAAGAACATCAACGGCATCCTGGCCTGTATTAGAAACAGTGTGGCCAGTAGGAGCAGAGAGGTAATCATCCCTCTGTACTCAGCTCTGGTGAGGCCGCATCTCGAGTATTGTGTTCAGTTTTGGGCTCCTCACTACAAGAAAGACATCGAAGTCCTGGAACATATCCAGAGAAGGGCAACGAAACTGGTGAGGGGTCTGGAGCACAAGTCTTATGAGGAACGGCTCAGGGAACTGGGATTGTTTAGCCTGGAGAAGAGGAGGCTCAGGGGAGACCTCATAGCAATCTACAACTTCCTGAAGGGAGGATGTGATGAGGAGGGGCTTGGCCTCTTCTCCCAGGCAACAAACAGGACCCGAGGAAATGGCCTCAAGTTGTACCAGAGGAGGTTTAGATTAGACATAAGGAAAAACTTTTTCTCTCAGAAAGTGGTCAGGCACTGGAATGGCCTGCCCAGGGAGGTAGTGGAGTCACCATCCCTGGCAGTGTTCAAGAGGCGTCTGGATAAGGAGCTAAGAGATATGGTTTAGTGGTTTTTCAGTAGCTATGGTAATGGGAGGATGGTTGGACTAGATGATCTTGTAGGTCCTTTCCAACCTTGTGATTCTATGATTCTATGATTCAATATTTGAACCTCAGAGGAATAATACTCAACAATTACATCTGCAGCAGGAAGTGATTATTACAGAAGAAGACTGCACTGTACAATAAAGCTAATAAAATCTTTTTAACTGGCAGATTTTATTATTTTTATTTATTTTTTGCAATGGCTGAGCATACAATAATGGTATTTTTGAAAGACTTAACCCTCATTCAAATAAATCAGTAAAGGTTATACATTATGAAGGTATTTCTGACAGTGGCCTTGTTGCTCTTCTGGCAGGCACCTCATTCTTCTTCCCAAATGGTTCATATAGCACAGTGTTAAAATTCCTGCTGAAGATTTTTCTGAAGTAGCTGATCTTGAAGTTCCCTCACTCTGCCCTCCATTCAATTGTTAAATGTGTCTTTGTCTGCCAAATCTCCCCAGTTGTTTTATGGATATATGGAAAGTTCTCTATGAGAAATAGTCACAGAAAAAGTGATTAGAAGGAGCATTGGACGTCATCTCATTTGCCTTCATGTCTCAACCTGCTGTTAGATAGCTGCAAAAATAAGAGACCTCACAACGTGCCTTGGCAATCCAACAGTGAGGAGAAGATACGGGAAAGGAAAGATTTCCCACTTGCTGAAGTAGTTATTAATGAGCTCTTGTGTTGGGCTGTAACTCATCAAAGGATTTGGAACTTGCCAAACCATTGCTTGAACTACAACAAACTCTGGGATCTCCTGTAGTACTGCACTGGGGAAAGGTCAGTTTCCAGCATCACATTAAATGCTTTTTTTTTTTTTTTTTTTAGAGTCTTTACTTGAATTTCCTATCATATGTGCCCAAATCAAGATCTTTAGTTGGTCTGTTACCAACCAATGTAGAAAAGTTTCTTCCTCTTTAAAGGAAAGAGATATTTTAGAAGATTTCTTTCTCTGAATTCCATCATATCTCTTACCCAGACACTCAAGCCTCACTTGTTCCTCCCAAGTCAGGTTTTCTGCCTTACCATCCTAATCACACTCCTGAAGTGCTGTTGCAGGCTCATTATAGGCCACATTATGCCAGCCGAATCCTCGCCTAAACCAACTGGAGAAGTTTACTTCACTTGTTTTACCAATGGTCATTCTGTTCATTCTTCTCAGTAAAATGTTTGCTTTTTTTGCAATAGTGCAACACTATCAACTCATGCTCAGTTTGTGGTCCGATGTAACCCCGTGTCCTTTCCTGCAGGGGAGCAGTCTGAATGAGTTGGCAATGTCATGTCAAATTTGGCAGAAACACAAGGTTAGCTTTAAAATGGGAATTGTTTAATGATGTAAAAATAGAACTAAAACATTTGTAACACTTCTATTATGTAAACATTTTACAACAGCAGTAGCAAGCCAGAATCATACTTGGTAGTTTGAAAGGGAAATTCACTTTTTAGTCATTGGGAATTATATTTTTAGTTAGCTAAGCTGAAGGAGAAGAAAAAACTAAAGCACAAACAGTGCAACATTATTGTTTAATTTTAAATTGGATAGTTTTTGGTAATACAAAAGTGTTGTAAGACGAAGTTGGATTTTTGCTGCTGTTTTTTTGGTTTTTATTTTACTTTAAAGTAAGTAATGCATTCTTCAAGCTGAATGAGGCAGCTAATGGTAGTTTTGGAATGTCTGAAGTGCCAGCACCCTGAGGGACTTGGTGTCCCTCTCCATTTCCTCAGGGCTCTCCCCACCCAGTCCACAGCCCAGAACCCCTCATCAAGCTCCCTAGTGCCATCAGTCCCTGTCTGTGCCCATCTCTGGCACAGCTACACCTGTGCCTGGCCATAGGCCCTGTTGATCTAACATGTGGCAGGTTGAAACTAACTAACACGATGATCCCAGTGTGCTTTCAGCCTGGCCTGATCACTATGTCACTCAGCAATCATGAGCTTTACCTGACCCTGGCTACCCTCACTGGACCTGACCCTTATTATTGCTCCCAGCTTGACCTCACCTCGTCATCACGGTGGACCTGGCCAACAGACTGTCCCTGGTTGCCCCCAGCCTGTCCTGCTCTTTTACTGTGGATGGTAGAGTGGGCCTTCACTGGTGAGACTCTCCCATGTCAGCTCACATGGGGAGCCCCTCAGGTTCCAAGGGAGGCACTGCCCCTCACTGTGTTCTGACACTGTGGACAGTTGCCCAGAAAGAAGAGCCAGGATTTTCTCAGAGATAGGACATGCAATGACAACAGGAAGGAGAAGCAAGTTGCAACTGGAAAACCTCCAACTGGCTGCAAGGACAATATTTCCTACCAGAAGAATGGTGAGTGCTGAAGAAGGCTGCATAGAGGTCAAAGAATCTCCATCCCTGGAGATTTTCAACACTTGTGACAAAGCCAGGAGTGACATAGTCTTCACTTCAAGGTTAGGCTTGTTTTGAACTGCTGTCCCTTCCAACCTGGACTTCTCTGTGATTTAACGAATTGCACAATACTGAGAAAGACAAATTCTCTGAACACACTGGCATATCTACAAAGATTTCATCATGGCAGCTAAAGGCCTTTGCTCCTCATGAACTCAAGTTTCAGTGATTTTTCTCCTATATTTCTGGCTTTTTTTTCTACTTTGACATGTATCTGCTTGGCCAATGGGATCTATATCGAGAATAACTGTTTTTGTAACACTTCAGTCTTTTCTTGCAACAATTGTATTCTGCGTGCATTAAATCTAGTTAAACTGCTTAACTTCAACAATTGGTGATGTCTACAATTGAGAAGCTGAAGTTAGATACAAGAAAATTTAAATTGTTCCAGTGTAATACAAATATACCTAAAAATATTTAAGTATAATGTACTGTAAACATGCCTGTTGTACTTCTAATTAGTTGATATTGCATAGTCCAGGCATTGTAGGAAAAAAAAAACACACCTGTCCAGTGCATGATGTGTTGAAGCACCATGAGAGAATTTCCGCTTAGTACGCACCGATAGCTACTCCCATCAGCAGGCTGCAGAGGAGGGAGAAGGACACAAGGGGCAATTGCGTGCCTATAGAGCCATTCATTTCTTCTGCACAGTTTGCTTATGGCAGAGTGAGAAGTGAATGATGTTTTATTGTTTTGACTCGTGGGCCACATCCTTCACACATGAACAGATGTAATGCGAATGAAAATATATTTTCAAAGTCGATATAAAATGCTTCTATTTTGATTATATAGACACTCTGGAGTAGCTTAAGTGACCTACATAACACAGTGGAAAATCACGTATCTTCTCTTCAAACTATTCAAAAAAGTTTGAAGAAAATCTTCTCTGAAATATCCTTTTTGAATTAATTTCCTGAATTGGCTGGTGATGAGGAATGTCAGCTATTTCTAGAATACCAAGCCTGCTTATCTGTAAGATGTGAAATCTTGTTAGTAGTACCTTTTTATCACTAAAGCAAACGCCCTCATTGTGCACTTTACATAGTTTTACAAAGCGTGCACACATTTCCATCTCAAATATTTTAAAGACAATATGGAAGAACATTTCAGATTACTAGAACTAAAAATTTTTGACTGTTATGTTAAGTGCCTCAGAACAAATTTTTCTTGGCTTTGTTTTAGCTGTGTTAAAAATGAATTTGGAGCTGAAGATTATTCAATGCCAAAATAAAATCGCTGTGACATTATTGTATGATTTGTATCTTAATACTGGGAGTTCACAGTCTTGCTAGGAATAATAGGATTTAGGAAAAGGCCCCAAAAAGCGTTTTTACTTAAATTGCTGTATCAGATGTATGTTCCAGCAATAAGAGTAGTAACTTTTTGAGTCTCCAGCCATTGTTTATAAAAATGTGATGAATTCTTTCAGCTCTGTCAATTACAGGCATCATTCTAAATACCTCTGACACCTTTAGGATTATTTTGGAATAGTTTTAGTGAGTGCGTTTCTGTTGTTTGTTTCCATTCGCTTCCATTTGCACCATCATTATGTCTGGCACAGTACCTTTAATGGTACAGCAACTGACAAAACGGGCTTAGAAATTTCTTAACAACTTCCTCTCCTATGCAAGGACAGACGGTTTTGTGAGCCTGTTAAAGACTTCTTCTCCACACGTGCTAATTACCACAAGTATTTTGGAGACTGTCCCACAAAGTCCATTTTGTTTTCCAAATCATTAGCAATGTTAAAAACAAATCTTTTCACAGAAATGTTGGCATAGGCTCAAGCATAATCTTTAGTTCATCAGCAACCCTTCCTTATGCATGGGAAGCTGTGTGGGGTCTATTACATGCAGTCTACTTGCCAAAGCACTGGAGATTTAGCGCACAATATTCCAGCCGCTCTTAGATTTTTTATATACAAATGATTTTGACATATCCAATTGAAAGATAAAAATCACCTAAATCGGCAGAGAAGAAGAAAGAGGTAGAAGTTTTTGAGATTAAAAACTACTGCCTTCCAGTGCAAAGAGTGGCATGCTGCTTCAACAAGAATCTGTAGACCAGATATAAGAAAATCATGGGGTGTTGGACCTCTAAAGGTCCCTTCCAACTCAAACAATCCTATCATTCTATGAGCACCCCTTTCAATGATGCCTGGTTTGTTAATGGTTACATAAGGCCTTGACAACTTCAGCATGAGTACAAAACATAAGAGAGCATTACCTACAATCTTATCAAGCTTAGCACCTAGAAGAGAACAACTCAGTAAGGGCTCAAAGGTAGTATTCAGAGATCATTATTTTAAGGTCTGCCTTCACCAGAGGATAAAGAGGAGCATTTCTCTCAAACCATTTTTGATGTCATTCGCAAACTTATGGTTACTCAGGAGATGGTAGTCAGTAGTTCATGAATTTATTCACTGCCAAACCCATTCATCTTGTCCTTAAGGAACTATTCTACACATATGGGCCCTCAGAAGTCTGTATACTATAGCTTTTATGCAGTGGTTACATATCTTGAATCCTTAATACATACAACAGATTTCTAACATAAATAAATCAATCTATATTTCTCCACATAAAACAGTAACTCACCATACCAAAAATCCAAAAG
Source organism: Alectoris magna (assembly GCA_030625065.1). Lineage (NCBI taxonomy): Eukaryota > Metazoa > Chordata > Aves > Galliformes > Phasianidae > Alectoris > Alectoris magna. The sequence goes on along the minus strand of CM060562.1, from coordinate 79,371,182 downwards.
GATGCAATATTTTTAAGACAATATTTTGAAGAACTACCTCAACCATTTTGAGTATTGATTGTATTTTTCAAATAGCATTATGTTCTTCAAAAATATTAAGACTGTCTCCGCTGAAACCTAACTTTTAAAAACATTTAGCATTGTTTTCTGTCATTACAAATACAGGAAATATTAGACAATTCATTTAAGCAGGGGATTTTCTGATTTAAAGTAGTCCTGCAGAAGATAATTCACCATTATCATGGATCTTCAGTTACAGGACAATGATGACAAGATTTCAGAAATAATGTGGTGTTGTTGCCTGTGCATAGCAATTAGTTAGTGGCCTAGTTCAGATGAGAGTTTCAGTGCTTTATAAAATGTCTGAAGAATAGCTGTCCCAGTTAACATAATTAACCACAGGGAACAGTTGAAGGGCACAGTTTATTTATTTCAGGAAACATTACTGAAAAAAATTAAGTAAATTTGTACTATAAATTAACTGTGGGGAGAAATACAACTCAATGGGAAATTCTATGTAAAGAACACAGAGATGACTAATAACTACAACACTATGTAGTATCAGATATCTTACTCATCAAATAATCAGATCTTCTTGCTTAAGTTTGCAAGCTTCTCTGTTGATCTATATCTGTAAGAAGCAAGAAGAGACGTTTTTATTTTTTATTACTTTTTATGTAAAAATAAATAAACAAATAAAGAAACAAACAAGCAAACAGTCCTAAAATGGTTTAAACAAAGTAGAAGAAACAGTATGTCTAAAAGTTACATACCACCACTTGTTAACCTATCCTACCATTACTGGTTATAGTGTCCTCATAACTCTTCAGGGAATGTTCGCACTATGCGTCTCCCATATATAATTACTCAAAGTCTCTAAATACCCATTAAAAACAGAACAGTACTTATTTTCAGTGAATTCCTCCTCCATACAGCCCATGCAACAGGCTTTAGAAGGAAAGCACTTCTAGGTGAAAGAAAACAGCAGAAGCACTGTTGAAACACAGATGACCCTTTAAGATGACCTTTGAAGCTTTCACACTGTTACATGCCAACATTAAAAGCTGATATTATCCCCTATTACTCTGTTGTTACCAGAATGTGAGCACAGAAAGTATCTATTCGTGATGCGCTCTCTGGGCTCAGCTCAGCTGGGGTCACAGTGTCAGGTCTACAACCACAGAATCCTGACACTACAGCACACAAAAACACCTATGATTTTCTTTGCATAGCTCTAGGGCTTGGTGTGCCATGATCATTTGGGCAGTATTAATCACAATGATTCAATGCCAAATTATTTATGGGTAATAGAATCTCACAAACAGTTCCTTAATGTACAGGTATGAAAATCTGAAAACTCTCGTACTTGGTCAGACTGAAGGGCCGTCTATCACGATATCCTGGTTTTAAAAGCAGTAGATAGTTCATTTAAGAAAGGTTTTAAGAAATGTAGCATTACTTGGCATTCTCTCTCAGCTCACGGCAATAAATTGTAAAGACTAGGGACTTCCCAAGCCAGAGTTTACTGTCAGACTGCTACAACTAATAGCCATGAATTTTGTCTGATCCTTTTCTGAATCCCTATGCTTTGGCTTATTCTTGATGCACTGCATTTCATAATTAACAACATTAATATTTGAAAATATTCTGTTTGAGAATGTTGTATGTTTTCAGTTCTTGCCTGGATAATATTTTGGATGACCCCTACTTTTGCAGTATGAGAAATGACAAATAATTTTTACCTTTTACCTGTGCTGAGAACCTTTGGAGTTGACATGACCACTAATGCAGATGTACTGCGTCTAGCTTTATGTCACATTGATACCTTGTCTTTAGTTTTCCATTCATTTATACAAATAATTTCTGAAACTCTATTTACTTTTCTTACTGTCTGTAATAGTCGGTGCCAATTTTCAGAGAATGAGCTATGTTGGCTCTGTGACCACTTTCCTAAGAACTCTTAAGTAAATTAGAGCAGTTCAATGTATGTGAGTAACACCAGGATTAAATATTTAATCTACCATTTTGTTACCTCAGTAGATATTGTGAAGTCTTTTGGAACTGCATCTCACCTGAACTCCCTCCTGTAGCTGAGCATGTACAGTCAAGCTTTCTTTCACCAAACTCTCTGACGTAAGGACATATCTTCACGAATTAGAAAGAATGAGACGTTCTCATCATCCTGCATATCATGCATCTTTTCTGCAGTTCTTGGAAAAGTTCTCATGAACAACTTGTCCTTGTGGCAAAAAAAAGTGCTGCACACTATTTGTGGTACTTGATCTATGGCTACAAGCATTATCAGTATTACCTACAAACCATGAGGCAAAAAAAATGCTGCACATTATTTGTGGTACCTGAACTATGGCTACAAGCATTATCAATACTACCTACAAACTGTGAGCTACCCACTCACTGAAAGCCAGAAAAACTATCATATTTTGTATGCCTAAGGTCTGTGGTCAAATAAAAAACCATTGCCACAACTGCTCTAATGGTTTGTTTGGCTCTAATTGGCCAGCACTAATCTGGATTGCAAGAGACAAGTACAAATTTTGCGCAGTTATAGTTTGGGGCACAGAAGCAACTTACCTCTGCCACAATCAACTGCTCAGACATTTATGAATTACCAAGTCATTTAAAGCCAGCACGACAGAGTGACCCTACTGTATTCTGCTTGAGCAGGAGGAGCTCATTACATGGCTTATTTGTTTAAAACTTTGTAAAAATAGAAACAATCAAATATAAAAACTGAACATAAATAGTTTTGAGATTACATCTACATAAAGGACTAAGTTCTTGCAATGCACGCAGGGCCCAAAGCAATGTAACTTAACGTGACACAATAAACATGGCCAGAAATCATGGGGTATCTGAGTTGCTAAAAAGTATTAATGTAGATGTACAACATATATATATTTATCTTGGTAATGCAGACTCCAGGTGGAGGATTTGGACTTGTGAAATTCAGAAAGGGGTACAAGTGATACTTTTAACCTATGTTAAAGAGAAAAGCTAGTATTCTTTATCACATGAAACAGTGTTTCTCCATCACTACATAAGAGATCTTGCCTCATAAATTAGACATGTAAAGACCTTTCCCTTTTTTCACAAGAATGAAAAAAACTGATTACTTTCAGTGCAAGAGTTCCCATAGTAACTTCCCCACATTGTGAGGTGTTGATTTTAAGTCCTTAAACAGCTTCTCTTATAAAGAATTAAAATGGCATGAAGTGGTTGCTTCACCAAACCTTTTTCTATGCTGAGTAATAGCCAGAAGAACATTTTGTGCTTGGGTCAAAAACATAAGCTGTCAGAAATTTAATCATGTCATAAGGATACCTCTATAATTATAAATCGTAATGAAACTGACAGCACAAATTTGCAATGAGGGCACATATTTCAACAACACAGGGCCTTTGCATAACATTTAATTTCCAAGTACTTTGTAAAGATGAAGTGAACAATCTTCATGTCACCTCTCTGGAAACATGCAGCTGCACATTTCTCCTGTCATCCTGTGAAATAATATGCCAGCAAAAGTGTGTCCATCATACAGAGTGCTGAGCATCATGATTTTCTTCTGTTTTACAGAATGAGCCTATGGCCCTTCTAGAACTATGCCTTTAAATGATTTAGCAGCTTTTGTGTGGAATATTTTGATGACTATTTAGGGTTTTGGTCGTTTTTATTGGTTTGTGGCAAGACTGTGATCTGGAGTCAGGATGTAGCCCCCACCTCACAGTGTTTTCAAACTGGGGTCACAATCCTGCAAATATTTGGGTGAATATTATATTTTCATGTGTGCAAGAGGTTCCCATTTAAACATCAGCTGGGGGAAATTTACAGAAAGACCACACCTGCCGAGCTTCAGCCTTTTGGCAAGCACTGCATAGAGGCCTTATGGGAATTAGGCAGGGAAGAAAGGTTGCCTGGGTTTAAAAAGGGTGTGAACCTTCCAAGCTCTCAGGGTATGTATAAGTTTATATTTGGATAACCCAACAGCTATGCATGTAAATTGTCAGGGAAAATTAATGAATGGTGCATGTGCAGTATATCAGACCTCTTTGTCTCTCAACCAGTATTTTCATATATAACAAAGTGCACATTCCTTACTAAGGGTTATATTCAATAAAACATGTTTAGAGTTTAAAAAGCCACTCAATTTTAATGTATCTGAATGAAGAAAGCAGTTACCCAGAATCATTTTCAAGTTCATTTATGGTTTTGTAATGAAAGTCAATGATTTCCTGATCTGATCATCATCAAATATTTTATGCTAGAATTTAATTTTGAAGTTTTAAAGGAAAGAAAATGAATGCATTTTCTCAACCATGGCTTCATTTTCTACTTTGCTTTCTCTGGCCACGCTTTTTTTTTTTTCATGGAACCCACTGCAGTGTATATTTGAGAAACTATATCATGATTTATATATGAAAAACATTGTGAATTAATTAAATACACTATACCTGCTCTTATGGTTCCAGTCTAGAACTGAAAATCTCATATTTCTGTATTATTTATTTCTGATAATTCATATAAGTCTTATCATACTTATGCTAGCATAGTAGGTATACTAATGCCCTAAAGATGTTATCAGTTGTAGACCTCTTAACCTCTGCAGCTCATCAGCTTTGCAGTGGCTCTCAATGCCCCCATTCTCTTTGCACCCCAAAATCCTCAATAGCATGTGGCAGGTCTAGAATTTCTTATGGGGTTCGGGTGCAGCATGTTGCATAGGTCTAACTTGTGAATCTTTTCCTTTACACCCTGTATGGGAAACTGTTAATCACAGCCTGAACCTCTGATTAACCATCTAAGTAAGACAAGTGACAGGTCAGCTGTGGGAGCACAGGTGAAGGTAATTCAGCTGTGCTCCCGGAAGGGGTGGAGCTTGACTCCACCTCTCCTAGATCCCATTTAAGGACTGACCACCACTAAGGCAGCATCTCTTTTGGAGATTGCTCCTGTGTGGAGTTCCTTGTGGTGAGTATCCATCTTAACTGTGAGCCTCAGTGTTGGTGAGTTTTCCTCTATAACCTCTGGTTATCCATCTATTACAACCTTGTATAATTACAACTATATGCACCCAGAGGTGGCATTTGAGCCAGTTTGTAGAGTGATGAGCCTCCCCTGTACTTTCTAAAAATATTTGATATTTCAAAATAATTTCTCTTACATGGGTTGGTGATTCAGATTCTGAGGAATTGTAAATTTATTTAAATGTCTCTATATGAAGTGAAGACTTAAAATCCCCTTTATATACAGCCTTTCTTCCTGCTTATTTACTGGAGCCACACAATGCCACAGCCCACTCTAGCCCCACTCTAGCACTTCTAGCAGCAGTGATTCTGCCTCCTGCTCAATACAACCTCTCTCCTGCCAGCTGCAGAAATTTCCACTCTCTTCCATCAAAGTCTTTGGATACTTTGTTGCCGGACTAAGATCTGTGTCGAGCACATTTCCGGATAAAGGTCTGCTCCAAGAGGGGGTCATCCATTCTCTGTTCCTGTCAGAAGATGCACCCTGGATGAAGGAGTTAATCTGTTCTTCCTGCTGTGTTTATCTGACAAGAGCGAGATGATTATGCTAAACTGGGGGGCTCTGAAGTCAGCTCAGTTTACAGCCCCATCCACTTTGCTAGTAATTATGCTAAGATTATTATAAGGTGCATATATCTGTGTAAATAATAGAACAAATAAATTATTAATAAAAATAAATGAGCAGTTAGGATAATCTAACACTATATAGACCACATTTTAAATTTGTTATTTTTTCATCAACAATAATGAACTAGGAATTTGCCCCAGTGCACCAAAAAAAAAAAAAACACCCACCAAAAAAAACCCCATAACTAATAAATCCTTAATTATTTTTGAATTAAGAACATAGAGGCATGTGAACTGTGTGGAAAAACAATGAACAACATGGTTCACAGATAGGGTTAGTACAGTAATAACAAAGAACAAATCTTTTCTTGGAAGACAAGGACTTGCATAGCAACCTAATCACAGAATCACAGTGAATCAGTGAACCGAGGGAAGAATGACAATTTCAGATGTGCAAATTGGCTCTGCTTTGTTTCAAAGTGTATCAGGAGGGACTATATACAAATATTCTACAGAAGTTTTATAATACAAAATTTTCCTTCTAGTGTAACTTGTACTAATTCTACTGAAGTCAGTGTGGCTGTGGGCATTTCTGAGGTATCGGTTGAAATCAGCCTGGAGTTACTGTGTTTCTTCCTTAAGCTGTGCTTTGTTGTACTGGAGTGGCTGTGTCCTGTCATGTTAAAGGAGAGAGGGAGGTCACCATGTCCCTGTAGCTTGTGTGGTACTTGGAAGGGGCAACTTTTCAGGAAAAGAGAAGATTTTTGTCACCTAACACGCACTCAAATATTTTTCTAGTGTATCTTCTTGAAAAAAAGAAAAGAAGAAAGAAAAAAGAAGAAAAAAAACCAAGGAATACTAATTAATTTTAAGTTTGACCTTTCATTTAAACAATAATATATTCCACCTCCTCCCCCGCCCTCCCACACACACACCCTTACCTAATGCATAAGGCATGCCTTACTTCAGCCAGCTGAAGGCAAGGGGTGAAGCCTAAACCATTCCTGACCAGCTGTAAGGAGCAAGAGCAACCTTTCCTCTTCCCTCTGTTAGCTCCTGAGTCAGAATCTAAAAGTTCTTTCCCAAGGAGTGCCCGAAAATCCCAGCTTTCACTCCAGCACCCTTTACTGTTGTGGCTCTCAAGAGAATTAATTAATTCTCCACAGCCTTTTAATTGTTCCAACAGGACAAACCACTCTTGTCCTTTCTCTAGCCCTGAGAGAGGGAGTAAACACTACATCCTGCTGACAGTGTCCAGAAGTGATCTATCTCTGTAAGCAGGCACTCATACAACTGCATATACTTCAATAATAGAAATGGGCATGAGGCCTGCACTCCCTGCCACCATGTTTCATGGTACCATGACACGGGCCTGAACAGCTCAGCCCCCCAGCACCTCCTGTTGCCCTCCTGCTCGGGAGGGAACTAGTAAAGTGGGGGGGCAGCTGAATTGGGTTGAAATTAGGTACTTCATGCTGAGTTTTGTCTTACTGAAGTAATTATCTGCACTTTGATCCACACACAGCTGTATGCTAGCATGCATAAGGAAAGCAGAAAGCCTTGAGGGGAACAGCAGCAGTGACTTGGTAGTAGCGCAAGAAAATTTGCCCTTCAGTAAACAGTGGATGTATGAGTATTCATTTTTTGCTTAAGTGCAAAGCAAATTGTAAAAAGGCCATTTCTAGGCAGAAAAGTTTTGCAGTTCACATCCTGAAAAGGATTTGAACTCATCCATCTTCTTTCTTTGTAAATCCCTGATGTACGCATGCTGCAGGCATACATTTCTCAATTCTGCAAAGTAATAGAGAAAGAAAAGTCTGACTTGCAAGAGGAGCTGGAATGCAAAGCTAGAGCATCCAAAAGGCACGGAAGTAATGAAGGTAGAATATGGCACTGTATCTGCGCTTATTTCTTAGGAAGTGATGTGCAAAACACTGTAAAAATTCTGAGGAGGTGGCTCTTCTTGTCTCCTAGCTACCCAACCCCGCATTTCATTTGAATATTCCTATCACATTTTCCCTGCACAGTGTGTTATTAGTAAGCCCTAATTTATTTGCACCCAATAACAAAGGGAGATTAATAATACTGCCCTTACCAGTTGCTTCTCAAATCTGCCCAGGAAGAGTGAAGCCAAGTGAGCATCAGGGAGATGTTTAACTATCTAGAACTCCCTGAAAGGAGGTTATGGTGAGGTGAGTGTTGGCCTCTTCTCCTGCTTAACTAGTGATAAAACTAGAGGGAGTGACCCCAAGTTGTGTCAGGGGGGATTCAGGTTGCATGTTAAGAAAAACCTCTTTGAAGGTTCAGCATTGGAATAGGCTGCCCAGGGAGATGATGGAGTCACCATCCCTGGAGGTGTTCAAGTAACATTTGAATATTGTGCTAAGGGACATTGTTTAGTGGGAAATATTGGTGGTAGGTGGATGGTTAGACTGGATGATCATTGAGGCCTTTTCCAACCTTGGTGATTCTATGATTCTACGATTCTATGAAAAGCTCTCTCTAAGGCAGTTCTAAGACATGAGCGAAGTGCCTGTGGTAGTTTTGGTAGGAGACTTTCTTTTCTGAAATTTCCAGTCCTGTAATCATATTTGTACACTCTGATCCCTTTATACTTTCCAGTTTAAGTAGGACAGGGATGTGTGGTTTAGTTTCGGTTATCCGGCTGGAAGATAAGGTGCAGAGCCGGTAAGAAGGTATTTTGTAAGTGTAATCTTTGGGCATGTTAAAAAAAAGTCTTTGCAATGTGATCTTGATAATCTGCAGCGATTTGAAATCCTACACAGTTTCAGTATTACTTGTTATAATATTTGATTAAAGTCCAGCAGAGCATGAAGAGTTACTTTTGACCGATGAAGACTGATTTACGATTAGTTAAAAGAATAGTAAATGTATTAAGGAATGTGTCAAGTTCGTTTCTTTGACAAATGAGTGTAAAGTTACTTACAAAACCACTTCAGAATATAGGAGCACCTGGATTGTAGTGTATTTTGTAGCAGCAATGATATAAGTAGTTTTAGAACAGTAAAAAGAATACCGGGAGGTGCAGTTCAGACCCAGCTCATGGAGGGTGCAGACGCAGACTCCCACACCATGCCACAGTCATGATGGATCCCTCCTGCAATTGATCCTGGATGACAGACAGCAGTCAAAGTAACCAACAGGCAGGAAATATGCGGCTTCATGTTATACTTAAGGGCAAGGTCATGGTTTGATGTTACTCAGCCGGGGCTTTGCACAAAGGAGGTGTTGTAATTAATTTGTATTATGGTGGCTGCTAATATGCTTGATGATGTTCTATGATTCTATATTTGATGCCTTTTTGGGGGGGACTTAGGGGGAGAGAGAAAAACATTATAGACACGGATCCTGCCTTAAATTACTTGAAGAGGAAGGCCTTCATTCGGTAAAAAGTTTCAGAACTTTATTCATCTTTTTTTCCCAGAAGCTACAGAAAAAGGAGTAGAGTGGCAGAGGTCAGGTGTGCTGGCACAGGAACACACTGAGTTGCTGGTGAAACTGAGCAGAGAATTAAAAAAACTGTGCTCAAGGGCTTTGTATTCTTCCCAGTTTTTTGAGGCTGCTTCAGAAAGGAGTGACTGTGTACATACTCAGTGAACAGGCCATTAGATATTTTATTTCTCAACTGTTTTATTTAAACATCTTCTCTTTATTTTTCAACAGCCTACAGTGTTTTTCCCTTAAAACTCAACCAAAATTAATTCGTGGAATACTTAAAAAGGTCATTTTTAATTCTCAAATTATTTATTTATTGACAGAGAGTCTTCGCAGTAGAAAAAGTTAGAACTTAAAAAAAGAAAGAAGTTAACCACTAAATGAAATGCTGACTTTCTAAAGTACATGTATGAATCCTGTACTGACTACTGCTTTGCCACATCGCATAAGATTGAATTAAGGAATTAACTGTTGATTTGAAACTGATGGGTTGCAAAAGCCAAGCTTTTGTATTTCTAGTTTAAATGTCAACACTACCACAATAATTTTTACATGCAGTTTTTCAAACAGTACGTTTTGTTAATTTGGATATATTGGCAATATTTTTCATTTCCCAGCTACGGTGGAAACACCTACTGGTGTTTAAGCCACTTGCTGACTGTTTTAACTTGATAATGATATTGCTTTGTCAACAGGATTCAACAGGATCAACAGCAGAATGTGCAGCATTGCAAATGTAAAGAAACTCTTTCAAAAAGTCTAATTATGCAGACTTAAGTCTGAAGTGTCAGATCTATATATGAACTATTCATATATTCCATATTTATTACACACCTCACATATACATTTTGTTCTGTATTTGTTGGCAGCATTTTAGTTTAACTTCTAAACTTTGAAGAAATGTTGTTGCTTGGCTGCTGGCCACAATGAATAGGGAAGACAAAGTGATAATAAACCTTATAGACTGAAACGTTGGATCCTTTCTAGCTTCCATTAAGGACAATACAGCTTTATTGTTGACTCCTTTAGCACAGAGGCTGTAACTGCTATATCCAGGATTTTTTCCAGTATCTTTTTAGTGGATGGGAAAGACATTCAGATTATGGTACAGGCAGCATAAGTATATTAATCAAGTCTTTGGCTCATCTGGTAAGTAAACAAACCATGTTCTCTCCATAGAAATAGAACCAGCAATCCCTGCAACAGCACGTTGGTCACATTCGGGTAACTTCCTCTGAGGCGTGTATATTTATTGATCTTTATTTCCCTAATCTTTACTTCATAATTCTCACTGTTAACAGAGAGAAAATGGTCGAGGACTTCAGCTAATCAACACAAGCAGAAAAGAACTGCAACCACTAGCATCTTAGTGATTACAACAATTGCCAAGTAATTGGGAGCCTTGGGCTTATCACCCTTCTCAGCTTGGTATGGCTTCATGGCTCCATGGTGTCTTCCACATTTTCCGTGTCTCCAAAGAGCACTTGACTATCTGAACTGGATCTTGAAGCTTGCAATGTATTCTAAGGCCAAGAGTACTTTCTAAGTATGTATTCTAAGGCTAAGAGAGTACTTTTGTGTTCCTTCAAGTTCAGGTTCCTCAGAAGAGGGTTTGAGTGGGCTGGAGTCTTTCATCTGCAGCTTGACCCAAATGCACTCCAGTAATTAGGAAGATCACAACGTTATTCTGAGTTGGAGTGGAACCACACAAGGAGCAAATACTTTAATTCAGGTCTCTGGATTTTGTCACATAGGAAAGCACTTAGAAAAATGGAAGCATTAGAACAACTGAACAGGATCAGACCAAGGACCCACTTATCCCCAAACACTGTCTCCAAATGTGAATAGTGAGCGCATTAAATATTTGAAGAGCAGAGACAATTTCCTGCAGCTCATGAAGGTGAGCAAAAGAACACAGAAGAAATAAGCACTGATGTTGAACTGAAATGCTATTCTGTGCCCCTCAAAGAATTATACTTTTTGAGGACTGAAGGCAAAGAGCCAACAGCCTGGAAGCAATTCCCCGTGAGTTCATGACATAACATACAGTAAAGAAATACAGGCAATTTTTCACATATAAAGAAATATGACAAATGTTAACTTCAGTTGGAACTGTACCTTCAAGATCCATAAAACCCCATCAGATATTGTGCCATCTGTAGAAAAATGATGTGGTCTCTTTCCAGAATTCCCAGCACCGGTCATGCTCCATTTTTTGAGAAAACTCACTGAAGTCACCTGTCTCAATTCTCCTATTTCCACAAAGTAAGGTGTTTTTGTGACTAAAATAAGTTGATATACATCTTCCACTGTAAGGAAAACCACGCTTTCTGTCCTTCCTCTGCTGTTGATAGAAGTCAACCTAGTTAAAACAAATAAACAGTGAAACACAAGTGGTTTCTATCAAACAGTGTAGTGATTTTTCCCAGTATACTCTCCTGAATTCTGGCTCAGAAGCCAAATGAGTTAGAGGTGGTGAATTTGATTTAGAGGTAGTTAATTTACATTAAAAGCCTGGAACAGATTTTTGCTTAAGTGAATTTGTCCAGGCCTCTTCTAATTTATACAAGCTTTTGGCATCTACAATACTATTTAGCAATGAGATCCACAGGTTAAATTTGTATGCTTGCAAAAGTACTTCCTTCTCTTAATTTTGAACCTTTTAGCTGCCAGTGTGAATGTCTCCCATTTTGGGAAAGTGGAGAAAAATAATTTCCTATTATCTATTTCTTATTTCCATGCTGCTCAGGATTTTATAAACCTCTATCTTTTTCTTCTAGATCATCTGTTTTTCAGAACGAGTAGTCAATTTTCTTGCATGAAATCTTTCTCAGATTTTGCATCCTCTTTGTTGCCATTCCATTTTTTTACTATGTCATTTCCTAGAGAAAGAAAAGGACTACACAAGGTATTCAAGATGTTGAGACTTCTTTAATTTATATTTTACTGTGGCATAGTACAATTTTTCTTTCTCTATTCTTTCCTAATGATGCCTAACGTTCTGTCTGCATTACAGCTGCTCATCAAGGTGATATATTCATAGAAATGCCTATCTAAAGGGCGTGATTTCTGATCAAAATGGTAATAGTCAACTTGGGGTCCATCAAGGAAATTGTTTTTTTTCTTGTACCTATCACCTTACAGTAATCTCTACTGAATTTTACCTGCCATTTTATTGCCTACTCACTCAGTATCTTTCCCATCAAAATTATTACTTATTTTTGCAGATCTTCAAAACGGTGCTCATCTTTAATTTACTCAGTGACTACCTGTGAATCTACTTCTACCTGAAGACTTTTGTTGGATTTAACTTATGCTGTGAGAATCTTAATAGAAAGGGTTTTCTGAGAGAGGAAATTTTCAAAAATTTTCCTCCCTATTCCTTCTTCCATGCTGAACTCTGGCTGCTTTTAGAAATGGAAGACCTCACAGGGAGTCACTTAGGTCCCATTGGTAACCTTTTCCATTTCTTCCCTAGGTAATCTGATCTCTTCTCCAGTCAGAGAAACCTAACACATCAGTCTTCATATATCATCTTCATGAGCTAAATTGCCAGGGAAGTTTATGACCTAACTTCAGAAAAATTTCATGAGAAAACAAATCATATATTTTTCTAGATGCCTGGTCTTGAGAATGCAGCATGCAGCATTCAAGGTAGATACGCAAAAAGCTAAAGGCAGAAGTAATTTAGTAAAATTTGTTCTTGGTATATTAAGTGGGAATTTGGCTATCTTCTTTACTTCTTTACTGTCACAACCAGGCACCAGGCTGCTGGAGTGTTCTCTTACCCTTTGAGAACTCAGATTCCTTGACTCTCTGCTTGCCCTTTGCAACAGCTGTCCAGGTCTTTCGCTTCTGGCACAGACTTGATGCTGACTGTGCACAGAGCTACATCCTCACACCTCTTCTTCACAACCCGTAACAAACTCTGCAGCCTCTAACCCAAAAGAACGTGACAAAGATTTCCAATACCAGCAGTCGTCTTTCTTCTAGGGGAGAGGAGCCAACGGGGAATTTCCTACCTCCTCCTCCTTTTTCCTCATCAGCCGTTGCTAATCCTGTTGAAATCCTTGGGCACAGACTCTCAGACCTTTAAGTTTTCTCTGGCTCCCTTGGACCAGGCTGTGCTGCACTCAGGGCTTGATCCAGTATCTCATTTTACTAGCCAGCTTTACTTGGGAAACCGGTAAAGGCTCATAATATGCTAATGACATTTGTCCATTTGTATGTTTTTCTACTAACACTGACATCTCTGCCAGATGTTAACAGAATTACAGCCAGTTAGTTCATTAACATTAAAATAAAAATTGTTAAAATACGGTGTTTTGCTTCTGCCTTTCATTATAAAAGTATACAGTTTCAAATCAAATATTTTACTGTGAGAAAAATAGTGAGAATGCAAAGATGTTCCAAATTCAGATCAAAACCAATGCTGTTCACATTTGAAACCTAAACTTACAGTTCTAGTTTTGACTGTAAATACTTATTCACACAGACAACCGAAGGAATTGTAACTGTGTAAAGCACTCATATGGTTAAAACAGCTGATGAAAATCCCAGAGCATACTCATTAGTGTCTGGTTTTCATCTATGGTGTATGTGTAGTTGCAGCATGAAGATCTGACAGTTTATCTGGGAATGAGTCAAGCCTTCGCTTACATTGGTGAGAAGGCAACAAGAAGAGACATTTTGACTAGGTGAAACGTAAGGTACAAATATCTTGCAGATTCCTGTATTTAGTTCCTCTATCACTCTTTTATGTAAGAACAAGTCAAGCATGATGACATTTATGCGGATTTTTTACCTTCTCCATAATCAGAAGATGGCTGGACTGGACTATAAAGTACAGATTGCTATTAAATTTTCTGTTTTTTTTTTTGTTAGCAGCTGGATTTTCAGACATTTCTGACATCCAAATAGACCTTTCAAAGTTCACAGTGTAACATCTGAAAAAGTTACAGTATTATGTGCAATTTTATTCCTACTTTCTTTGGTGCACATGATCTTGCACTGGAATTCCAGAACAGTGTGAAACAGAAGGAATGCAAAAGAAATGCAAAAATATCAGGAGAAATACTGGTTTAAAAAAATGGAAAGAAAGAAATCCTTCCCTTTCTGTAAATCTTTTGGAGCTTTCAAATACATTTTTTTGAGCCCTCAAAGCCCTGAAAGTTCAAAATTCAGTGGCTTGATAGGGAGTGTGACAGCGCATAACACTGATACTTAGCTTTTTTCTGTAACTTACACAGTGGAGAAAGGAATCTGTGTGAACAATCACCTCGTAAGTACTGGAACTTATTTCCTCCTGATTAGCTTCTTTTTAATAGCAAGAGAAAAGTAAAACAACAGCACGTGAAATCAGGATGAAAATATTTTAGGTGTGTTTACTGTGGGAGATTTGGTCTCAATGTTAAAAATATGTAGCAAAGACTGTAAAAAGGTACATGGATCCTGTCTTCCCATAAAACTCTTGAAATCATGGAGAGGCAGATTCTACTTACTTTATGTAAAAATCTGGATTTAAACTCCCATTTTGTAAAATGTTTAATGATTGAAATGTCCTAAAAATAATAAAGGAGAACGTACCACCAAACCTGAACTTCCAGACTTTAATCCAGAAATCTCTGGAATTGAATCCTTCATTAGGAATTCACAGCTATTTTCTTAACTTGCTGCTTGTTTTCTTTTGCAGTGATACTGATACACCAAATTCACTAAACTGTAAGGAAGCAGTCAACCACAGGGAAGAGATACGTGTCATTCATTTTACAATGAAGCCCAGCACAGAGCATTTATTTTCAGAGACACACTATGATAGTGTTGGATTGCTTATTTTAATGTTTCATGGGAACTGTGGTTAATGATGCACTGTAGCTAAACAAATAATATAGGATCTTATTCTCCGATGCTAAAACTATCATAATAGCAATCCATGGGTCATTTTATTTCTAAAGAATGCACTGGAAAACTGACAGCTATGATAACAATGCACTGTGAGAGAAACAGCTCAAATGAGAATTTTTCCTTGGCATACACTTAGATGACTTTGTATTATATGGAGCTTAGGCTGATAAAATGTAAAAGCAAGTCTTTGCTATTAGTTCTTTCTTATTAATTGGGTATAAACCCTACTGCGTAAAAGGCTGTGTATATTTTCCCTTAGCTGTTACACCTGGTTCAGTGATGGGGCAACTGATAATGGGTTTAAGACTAGTTAAATCCATTATGTCTCTAGTTTGTATCAGTAACTTGGGCTAAAATCAATGTGGGTAGCTATTTCACTGCACTGTGCAAGGCATTCTGGCTGCAAATGAAAGGTGAAGGAAAAGATTTCGATTAAATCAATAACATATTTATTATAGAGTTATAGGTTTGTTTCTTTACCTATCATGTTTTGATTGCCTCACTTCCAAATTTGGTGATCTGCTCAAAATGGCCTAACAACACAACAGTTTTAGCCCACTGTAGTTGGGTAGCTGTAGTAACAAGTAGTTACTTATCCAATACCAATTTCAACCTTAAAAATATAATTTTGGCTCCTACATAACCTATTGACATCTTCAGTAATTTAAGCCTTAGTGACATTGTCAGTTTTGTAATGCTTGTTTATCATCGAGCAATGAAATTTGATATTTGCAAATGCTAACATTTTAAACATGTTAGTTTGTTAGTTTATGCATTAAAGCCTTTGTTCAATAGTATTTCGCTATTTTATTGATTAACGACAGTAATTAATTCATTTTATCTATTTTTTGCAATTATATCTTAGAAGTCAAAACAAATATTTCATTGAAGTAAAATAGGAACATCTTGTGAAAAAAGACGTTTTCTTGAAGTCATATCAAAAAGACCCATTCAGGAATTACTAAACTGAGACCAGTCAATTGCAATTCTACATGTTTTACTAGAAAGTGATCAGTCAATGGAACTGAATTTGGTGTTTCCCATGCCTTCTGGCAAGTAAAGGAAGAAAAATAAATGAGTGAAGTCAGGACCATACCCTGGGAACACCATCATATTTTTCTAATGAATCCTGTTTGGAAAAGTATTAATGGAGTATTTTAGAGTTAAGATAATAGCAGTACTAAGTAGGAATGCAATTTGCATTTCAGCAGAAAGAATGGCTGTGCTAATGTACATGAGGAAAATTCAGACACCGTATTTGCTCATTGTTATTTTTTTTTTCTCATTCCCTTTGGACTTCATTTTCTGCAATTTTAACCTTGGACTCATATTCATAAACTATTAAATTGCTAACTGTTGCTTAAAAATCTTGGCTTTCTGTAGCCCAGTGAATAATCTGGATGAGCAATCTACTGCCCTGGGGGAATGTTCCTGTGTTCCTGTGCAGAAGTTGGTGTGTCCCCCACACAGTTTGCACACGTAATTGCATTTTGGTGCGTTCTTCTTGTACACATCATTTGAAAATAATGAGAGGGTTGTAGTGAATTTTGCCTTGAAATTTGATCCATTACATTTGTTTCTTTAGTCTCATATCACTCATTTGGAGCCCATAGTGCACTTATGTGTCAAGGGATACTCAAGTTAATCAAATGAATTAATTAACTTGACCATTTAGCAATATTACAGAAGGGACGTGCCTGGCCTGCATTATTTAGTCTCAGCAAATGCACATGTGCATTGTGTGCATTGCTCCATTTAAATGTATATTTACACAAGTATGTGGACAGAGGTTATTTTGGTCTAGGTCTATGTAACCACACAGCTTGGGAAATTCCAATAAATTGCTGCACAAACTTCATCAGGTATTACATTTATGATGTTACAGAGCCTATGTCCCCTTTCTAAATATTGCTAGCTGCCACATCCCCAGTCAGATTTTCGGCAAGTTCCGTGTAATGAGGCAAACACGTTAGTCCTAGGTCAAATGTATCCAGCTGTGGGAAAATCTGGCATCAGGCAGTCTTTGATCATGTGCTAAA
The DNA here is from genome assembly GCA_030625065.1 of Alectoris magna. Lineage (NCBI taxonomy): Eukaryota > Metazoa > Chordata > Aves > Galliformes > Phasianidae > Alectoris > Alectoris magna. The sequence continues at coordinate 79,354,174 of CM060562.1, read as the reverse complement.
TGCAAGTCAAGTCAACCAGCCTGGGATTTTGCTTTCTGTCTCCTGCCCCGTGATTTGACAGATATGGCAGGAAAGGTGCAGAAGGATTGCTTGAGTTTGTAAAGGCCTCCATAGCTTCAGTCCACCATTGCAAGAGTCATACAGCCCAGCACAGGCAAGAGTAAAACATACAGATTGTAAGGCCCTCCCATGGGGAGAATAAAGGAAATAAACTGGAAGGAGGAATTACAAACAAACATGGAAACCTCAGTCTCTGGAAGAGTTTTACAATATCAGGGAGAACTCCCTTTTGTTTATTCTGTTGTTAGTGACTGGGAAGCCTTTTTCCTGGCTAGTCGCTTATTTAACTTGGAAGGCAAAAGCCATTTTCTTCTGTAGTGAGCGTGTAAATTAGGCATATAGTCTTCAGCATGTAGCTGCCAAAGTAAGTCAAAGAAATGGGCATTTCCATATGCTTTTTGGCATTCTGTATTTCTTCCTCCAATCCATGGGACTGCAGCCAGTGGGTTCCTACTGCTACTCAGCACTAACTATCAAAGGACAAGGAAGTACAGCGCTGATAACAGTGAATGGATTATATTTCTAAAAGTTCATATTTTAGATAATTGAAATACAGAGCAATGTCATCAAAGTCAGTTCTGAACATGATAAAATGAAAGAATGTTTTCTGGAACAGCAATTCTATCTTTTGTGTTCTTAGATAAAATTCCTGAACTAAATAGGATCTGCTCATAGGCTGTAGTTTTAGTGCCAATTTTTAACAGAGGATATTTTTTACACGCAGTTTGTGAACTGCTAAATTTGAGATATTCAAGTGGAATTGCAGAGCTGTTGCTGCAGCAGTGTGCTGTCAGTAATTATGATTAAAACAGAACAGATAGTGGCACAAGCGAAGTAGCTATATGCATTTAAATCTTGCCAATACCCAGCATTGTGGCAACTACAGTAAAGTATGTACACATCTGTATTTCATTTCCTGCTGCAAAAATTAATTCTTTTACTTGTGCTGTTATTGCTCAAAGTATCTCCATCCTAAACTGGAATTCTACAGTCATCTGCTGATACATGTCTTTAAGGGAATAGGGCAGAAAGAGTACTACAGAGAGATAACAAAATGATAGCAGTCAGTGTGCTTGGTTGCAGCCCATTGGTAGCCTAAGTGTGGTGAGTATCCTATAAGCATCACAGAAAGGGAGAGCTCTATGAAAGGATTTCAAAGGGTATCATGAAGTAACAGAGATACTTCTCTCAAAGTGGAATGAGGAGGTGAGAGCCAATACCAGAGAAGATGAGGGAGGATGGTTCTTGCTCAGATTTAATGACTGAAAGACATTGGATGATCTTGAGAGAGAGGAGTCAGCACCATAACAATACCCAGCATCTTCAGGAAAGTGAAACAGGGAAGAACAAATAACAGCTGAAGGCTCATAGCTTATTCTTGCCCCAGAAGAGAATTATCCAGTGAGAAGTTTTTCAGTTTCTGTTAATAATGTATAACAATGTTGGCTTCTGCTGAAAACGAGGTGAGGTCTGTGCAAACACAAGAGACAGACAAACCCCATCTCAGCGAGTTTTGGCTATGTATCCTGCTAATGAGGATTTGGTAACTGAGTCATGTGCAGTTATTAGTTTCAAAATCTTGGCCAAGGAGAAGTATGTGGATGAGTGATAATTCTTCAGATGAGTATCAGTTTTCCATTACAAGTTGGGGATATAATTTTCCATTTATTTTAACTTGCATTAAATTCATTCTAAAGTCAATCTTCTTTGCATCTGTTTTGCTTTATTACAGCTAAAGAATTCAGGGAGACTATGGGCTGGAGGGGTAATCAGAAGCAAAAATTTTAATGAGTAGAGGAAGAGAATCTATACGGATATTAAATCTTCACCATCATTTTTCTCTCTTGACACCAGATACAAAGGCTCGTGAAGTGAAAAAAAGTCATTCCACCATCTCATTTGGGCTTTTGGTTTGTCTCTCATACCTTACTTGCTGAGCTAGCAAGTAGACCAAAGAAGAATATCACATTGATATGAAATAATCTGTAGGGCCATGGAAGATGGATTCTGTAGTATGTTTAATTCACAAAGTCATTTGAAGTGAAAATTGTAGGTCTGCTGGGATGAAAAGGAAATCAACGTTGATCTGGTGTGGTATAGACAACACCTCTGAAAGCATTGGTCTGACATAAACAACTTGCAGCTATCATTAGCAATCCATTCTGCTCTGCTTTCACTGCATGTTTTGCTACGAGCATTATAACTTGTCAACATGCTAGAGAGTTTTGAGGCAGAAATCAACAGAAGCAGAATATTCTAAGAAATTCAGCTCGTACCATGGTTAACAGCTCCTGTTTTTCTAAGACTTACCTGCTTCTTTATGTTTTCTCAAACAACTTCTGAAAAAGGCATCAATAACACCTTTTCTAATTTCTACTTTCTTTTCAGCTCCATTAACATATTTTGCAAGTTCTTAACCTGCTACAGGGGAAAAAATGCATGCTGTATCTTGCCCCTTCTGACTTTCCTCAGTTGTGGTGCTACTGCTCTGAGAGAGGTAGCAGTCAGTCCCCATGACTGCATAAGGATGCACAGTGCCTGAGCATGGAAGGGCAACAAGTGGCAGTGAAAGAGGATGAGTTACAGGACAGTCTGAAAACGCATCTTGGCTAAGAAAAATGTGAACTTTAGGTCAGGCTTTAAAGAAAAAACAGCAAACAGCTAGAATATATGCTAAGCCATCCCTCAATATCTATTCATATTTACCATGGGTTGTCTTTGAGGACACTTCTCCCTGTAACATCTCGGGAATGACACTGGACCTTTGGAAATCCTTAGAGCAATAGCAAGGTCACAGTGACTGACAGGAAGTGGGATTCTGTGCAAATACTGCTGCAGAAGTTGACACTGAGAAGTGCAAAGGGGACTCTGCTCAGGGCAAAGCCTTTCTGCCTTCCTTCCCCTTTTTTCACTGGGCTGTTGGCATGTGGAAATGATTCCAGCTGCAAGCTGAAAGCCTACAGATAACATTAAATCTATTAGAAATATGCAGAGGTTTTAGAGCCATGAAGGATAGTAATGAACATTTATGTACTTTAGTAACACCCCCAGAAAAGATTCCCTATTACGTTAGATGCAGCTGTGCTTCCCCTCAGTTAATAGCCTGTGTCCTGATTAGCTCAGCAGAGGTGAGTGAGAATACATGAACAGATGACACAGGAGAGATCTATGTGGGATGTGAAGCAGAAGATGGAAGTATTAAAAATATGTCCTGGATGTTGTTCGGCCCTCATTTTCTCCTGCCAGCTGCTGAGACCCAAAGATAATGTTCACTTAACACGCTCTGGACAGCAACAAGGCATTCTTGGCAAACATGATGCTGTGTTCACCATGGATTTTGGCAATTACTCCAGAGTTGTTTTCCTAGGCAGCAGATAGTAATTATGGCTCTGAGAGGTATAAAATGACCAGGCTCATTTCAGTTTAATATTTAGCTTAAAGTCTAAAATGAAACTCTATGAAAGTCAACATTATTAGCTACTAGGCTGTTAACAATTTTAGCAGAAACATCCAGCTATTTTGGGGTTGTGAATGGAATTTGAAAATGTCATCACCAGGTTTTCTTCAACTCTTTCTTCATACATACAGCTTACTAAGAATAAACAGTCAGATTTGCCTTTTGATTCAATGCTTTCTGGAATGCAGTTAAACAAATGATTCTTTAAGGCTTTTTAACTAATTAATTTATTTATTCTTCTCATGTTTTTATTCAGTGTATAAATCATGCAATGGTAGCTGAAAAATTAATCTTGTTCTCTCCTGGGCATCTTTGTGATAGCAGTAATTGGTTTATGGTCACCTTCAGTCAAAAGTAGCCTCAAGTAAGTGAAGACTGTATTTCTCATTACCAATGGATTATGGCCAACATCACTTTTTGTTATTAGTTTGTTTTCTCTTTTTGAGCTCTTCAAAATGTAATTTCTATTAATGCTCCTTTTCCTAATTTGTATGGGCTTCCAGAAGAAGGGTGTTTCACTACCACGAACATTCAGTTTTATGCCAAATGTCAAATCTTCTCAGGTAACATGTTTCTGTTAATTCTTATGAGTCCACAAACTTTTAAGATGTGTGTCTCATTTCCAATGACCTTCTTCCAGTTTAAATACTGATACTACACAGAATGTCCCTCAATAGTTTTAATTTCCTTAGAATCCCTTTCTAATCAGTTGTGTCAACCATGCTGATGGTAGCTAAAAATCTTACTTTATCTAACATGTCACCATCACCGTATTAATTTTCCTCTGCAGTATGTTGTTTCTATTATAGTAATCTAGAGGCCTGGGGAGGGAATGAATATCCAGCTTTAGCCAGGCAAAGCCAGGTTTTTTTCCAAAGCTTCTCAAACTCTGGACATTCACTTCTTTTCTCCTCACATCAAAATGCCATTTATGGATATCATTGTACTCCATTTACCATCCACAGTTCACTGTATTTTCCAGTGCAGAGGGAATATCAACTGGAGGAAACCATTTGCTTCAAAGCAGTATGCTCACAAAAATACTTGTTTCTTTTTTTCTTTGGTTTGTTTTTAGAATGTTTTACCCCCTAATAGTACCTATCGGCAACTTGCCAACATATTGGGTGAATGTAATATTTGCCATCTGACAGTTCTCCAGAAATATCTCTCCTTGTGGAAATTTTCAGCAAGGAAAATGGTCACTCTATATACGTATTTAATCTCCATGATTCTTATCAGGTAAGAATTTTAAGCATTGCTCTTTTAGCACTGATGACTGAACAGCCAACTGTGCTCTTCTACCAACCATACCAATCTCAGAGCAACAAGTTTCTATTGCTTCCTCTTCAGCTGCTGATGCAGGGGGAGTGAAAACCAGGGAAGGCAGGACTTAGCCCTTGGGGGCTGGGCTTTTAACTCACAGTCTCCTTCCTGTGGGTCACATGCTTTTACATTTCCATATTTGTTTCTTCTTTCTGCTTCTCTGAAGAAAGCACCCTCTTGATTTGACCACAAGCCTGACATAGTTTTACCTCAGAAAAGGGATTTTTTTTTCTGTTTGTACTACCTCAAAATGGTAAGGTTATTTTTTCTCATTCTTTTTTTCCTCCTGATCTCTTATTTCATAGACTCACATGGTGAAAATCCAAGTCTCAGACAGATGCACTGTGTTCCACATTCCTCCTCTTTCTTTTTTCATCTGTAATTTCTTCTGTTGATGACATTGCATTCATTGCTAATGTCCTTGTTCTGGCACCATGCTTCCTTCTACACCTATACACAATTTAAATTTAAGAACTGCCTCACGGCCTGCACTGTGATAGTCCATCAGTCTATGCAGAATCCTCCTGAGCCAGTGATGCTTCTTTATCCTCACTGTGTGTACTCTTAAAAAATGACGTGATTTATTGCAGTTCTTCCGTACTTTCCAAGTCCTCAGTGCCAGGGTCTCTAACAGAGGTCTGTTTCATTCACCGTCTTAGTCTAACCGGTCAGCACTGTGTCACAGGAACCTCTGCGTAGCACAATAACCAAGCCCAACTGGTCCACATAACAAAAGGGCTTCTGTGGCAACAAGCTGCCACAGAAGAGGCACTGCCATGGAGACCATTCTTGATCCAGTAAGAAAGATCTATTGTATTTCACATCCCTTTGTTCTGAAAGCAGTAGGAATTATCTCACAACCATTCATCATGAGCCAATGAGATATCGCGAGTGTAATGTTTGGGGACTGGAAAAGTGTTAAAGCTCATAAAAATTAGTCTTCTTGGGACAGGAAAAGTAAAAAAGAAGTGAAATATTTGCTATCTGCTGAACTGGAAGAGTACTGAGATGAGCTTGAGAATTAAAGGGAGATGGAAATGGGCTTACCTGAACTACCCAAGTGATTACTTGTTTTGGAAGGAGGTATACATCTACACATGAGCGCTGGTGAGACAGAATGAAAAGAAGAGAGTAAAGCTGACTTACTCTCTGCACACTGAATATGGCAAGGGACTGTGCATTGAACTTTTAATTTGGTTACAGGCATCTGTATTCTTTTTTGACATCTATCAACTTTTTTTTTTTTTTTTTAGCTTTCCTGAGGTGCATCTCTGTTTGCTCTCCCCACAGCTCTTACGCAAAAGAGTACTTTGTAGGTAGGTTTATCTTTCTGTTTAGACATAATGCACTACATGGAGTAAAATCCTGAGATTGTGGACAAGACATTTCCTTGCTATGATCCAAAACTATTTGTACATGTGCAAAACCTGCCTGGGAGCAGAATGCATTTGTCCAGCCTTGTAAGGCCAGACTGCATTCCGGGAGCGGCTGTGCAGCCGGTGCGTCCACACCCTGTGTGTGCTGCCCACATGGAAAGCTGAGGCTCCTATCTCAGATTTCTACATGCAAAAAAAAAAAAAAAAAAAAAAAAAAAAAAAAAAAAAAAAAAAATCCAAGAGAATCTTCTTTGGGAACATTTTGTGGCTCTTTTTGTGAATTATCTACTTTCAGCTAATTACAGTTCTTTGAGTGCATTCAAATCTGATGGTAAAAACTTGCTTTATTTTCTCCGTAGATCCACAGGGAAAAACTTCAATAGAAAACAGTAGATTGTTGATGTTAATACTTCTGTGCTTTTCATTTTCCCTTTCTCTTTTTTTCTTAGGCATCAGTCTTTCAAAGCTCAGTTCCAAGTGAATGTCTTTCAGTTGGTATATGATGTCAAACTTATTTTTGGGACATGTAGAAATACCATAAGGTCTCACTAATCTTCTAATGAGGTAAAATTACTTCTGAAGGATAAAATTAGCATGCTGGAACTTTCCCAACAATTATATTTGTACAGCCCTACCATGTATATTATACAGCATGCTTCTAAAAAATCATCACTATGAAATACATATTCTTGATGTCTTTTTATAATCTTTAGTTATTTTGAGGTACTTTTTAGTGCAATAATTACTTTTCCTCTCCCTCCAAAATCTTTAAATTTGCACTAAGAATTATCCACGATGTATAATCTTACTACTGCTAGAAATGAAATATTCATAAGGAAACAGTATTCAAGAACCTGGTTAAAAACGAAAAAAGAAAAATAGAAAACAGATATATATGTTATGCTTATTAAAATAGTTTATTTTATCCCAAACAGTTTTTAGACTTTTCATTTATCTTGACAGCTTCTAATGAGCGTCACCTGAGATGAGGCATAAATGTGAAATCAGGAACAAAATCTATTCCTGTTAGCTAATTTTTCAAGTTAAAAAGAAAAACAAAAAATCTCGAACTAACCTACAGCAGATTGAGAAAGCAGGAGAGACTGGGGTGACACCACATGAGCACACTGGTCCCATTACCCTGAGTTCATTTAATGAAACAAACCTCTGTTAGCTTAATTTTCTGAAAAATAAGAGATAGAACATATAGTACTAAGTAACTAATTTTTGTAGAGGTGACAGTTTAGCAACAACCTGTTGTACCCTGCACTATTCTGCATGCTCATAATTGATCTGGAAAAGGGATGAATGCTTGGGCCACACAGTCTGGCGAGGCTTTCAAATCAGATGGGTTAATAAATACAAAGCGAAGAACTGCAAGAAGGTTTGTGAAAGGGAATAACTGAGCAATAGAATGGTGGATGGAGTTCCATGTAGACAAATGTGAAGTGGTTCACATGGGGAAAAATGGTTCTTACTTCACAAATGAATATGCATGTCGTCTGGTCAGTGCTTCTTGGGAGCATGCTGGAGTTTTGAAAGCAGCTCCACGGGAACACCCGCATAGTGCTCAACATCTGTCGAAAAAAACAACACAAAACTAGGAGGTGCTGGGAAATCAGCAGTAGACAGGACTGAGAACACCTTTGTGCTGCCACAGAAATCCTACTTTGTCTGCATCTTGAGGTAAAGAATCATAGAAATAAATATTGGTTGAGAGGGACCTCTGCAGGTCACCCTGACCAGGCTGCCACTTGACAGAGGACTACTGCCAGCTCTGGATCAGGGCTTTGGCTCTGTCTAGCTGAGGGATGAAAACCACAATGGACAGTGACTCCACAACACCTCTGCGCACCTTGTGCCAATGCTGCATGACTCTGGGCTGCACAGAGGTGTGGTTGATGCCCCATCCCTGGAGACTTTAAAGGCAAGACTGGATTAGGCCCTGGGCAACCTGATCTAGCTGTGCATGTCCCTGTTCACTGCAGGGGAGTTGGACTAAATGAAATGTCAATGTCCCTTCCAACTCTAAGGATTCTATGATCCTATAATTCTTTTGGTGATTTGGTTCTGATGTTCAAGCTGAAGCTCCCAGGCTGCAGCTGTTAACACAGCTTACCAATGCACGTGGCCATTGCTCCTTGTTTTTTATTTGCCATTACCAAGAAGTGTTTGCCCCCATCATCCTTCAGATGATGTTCTAGTCCATGTGCATCAGCAGTAGGATGGAAAAAATGAGTTATTTTCACATACAACACAGCTAACTTAGCTAGAATCCTTCAGGGTGAGAGGGTGACTACAGGGTCTTTATGATGGAGACCTGTACATTTAGATGTGGCATGTGAATGGTGTCTCTAAGTGAGTGTAAGCGAGCTAGCAGTAGCGAGGTTGACAATACGCAGAGACAGGTTTTGGCATAAGGTTTGGCTGACCTGTGGAAGAAGCCACCACAGCTGGTTGTGGATACTAAAAGTCTACATAGATTAAGGGAAAGTAGAAGTGCGTAGAAATGGCATATTCCTCAGAAAACCTCTGAGCCTGAAATATTGGTGGTAGGGAAAGTTCTCAAGAGGAGTACCACGTGATTTTGCGCTGCACTAATATGCTTTCATAGGCTTTTGGTCTAAAAAAGCTTTGGCCTGATCCAGTGTGAAAGCACAAGAAATTGCTTGCAAAACATAACTGCCTCATAATGTGGATTTCTAACTCTCCTTGTCAAGTAAAATGGGAATTCTTCAGCTCATTTTCTCAGGTGCATAACTAATTACCATTACACTTGGGTTTGAAGTTGTACAGGCAAACAGCAACACAAGCAAAACTGCAAGAAAACGGACGTTATGAAGAATGGCCAATAGTTTATTTCCATCCCATTCATATAATAGTTCCACTAAATTTCAAAACTAAAGTCTTTGAAAGATATTCTTATCCTTGAGACATGAAATAGCACTCTGGAGATCTCAATTTGATCTCTAGCAATGCCACACGTTTCCTGCTGGTTTTGGCAAACCAAGCAGGCCATCTTCTAGCAGGAGCTGTTTTCAGCAGATGAGCTCATTGAAATGGTTCAAGTCAAGCACTTGGAAAAGTCCTTAATAAATGAGTTTCTTCTTGTGGCACATCTACATAGCACCAGAGTGCTTCAGGAATACTTGTAGGGCAGAGGGCTGTGGACATCAGCTGGGTCTCGTGGTCCCTTCAGAAGGCCCACACTGTCCCCACACTGGGACAGGACCTACAGAGCAGGAAACCCCAGCCCAAGGTCTCAAAGGGAGTGATGAGGGAAGGGGCACCAAAGTTCCAGTGCCCCATCTCCACACAAGGCTACAACCAGCAGGGTTCTGGGAGCTCACTGCTCTGGGGCAGGGGAAGACAGAAAGAGGGGTTAAAAAGAGGGATCTGGGTCCGTTCAGTCTGGGGAAAAGAAGACTGAGGGGGGGTCTAATTAATGTTTACAAATACATGAAGGGAGGTGGGAGGCAAATGGATGAAGCTAGGTTCTCTTGGTGGTGCATAGTGATAGGACGAGGAGTAATGGGCTAAAATTTGTGCATAGGAAGTCCCATATGGAAGAACTTCTATACAATAAGGGTGACGGAGCACTGGAACAGGTTGCCCAGGGAGGTTGTGGGATGTCCTTCCACGGAGATATTCAAAACACGTCTGGATGCCTACCTGTGTGAACTATTGCAGGGTATCTGATTAGCCGGGAGGTTGGACTCCATGTTCTCTTGAGGTGCCTTCCAACCCCAGCTATTCTGTGATTCTGAGAAGCGAGAAAAGGAAGGGGACGTTTCTCCCCGGCCTCCGAAGCCCTGAGGAGCGCGGACCGGGCGGAGTGAGCCGCCCCAGGGGAGGGCACCCTCCCGGCTCGGGGCCCCGCCACCCCCCGTTCCCGTCCCCGCCTTCCCCTACTCTCCCAGCAGCCGCTCCCGCCCCAGCTCTGCGCGGGTCACCCCGGCTCCCCGCTGCGATGCACTCTCCGCCCCGCAGGCAGAGCCCCGTCACTTCATCCCATCCCATATCCCATCCCATCCGAGGGGCTCTGCCTCGGCTCCCCTCGGCCCTCCCCCTCCCTCCTCCCTCGCTCTTTTTTTTTTTTTCCTCCCTTTTTTCCATCCCCTCCCCCACCTGGGAAGACCCGGCGGCTCCCCCCCGCCCCGTGCTCAGTAGCGGCGGGTGCTCGGCGGCGGCGGAGCGGGGACACCGGTGCGGCGTGGATGTGGCCGCTGCCCCCCGGCCGGGGCTCGGCGCTGCCAGGTACGCGCAGGGACGGGCTCGGGGGGCTCCGCAGCCAGGGCAGTGCGGCGTGCAGGTGGCCTCGGGCCCGCTGTGAAGCGAGGCGGAGGGATCGGTGCCTCCGGTTTTGCATAACCGTGCAGTCCTGGTGGGTTTCTTTTTGATATGACCAAGAAGTGACGCGGATCTTTGATCCCCTATTTGAGCACGGGCGGCTCCGCGGACAACGGAGGGGGGCACGTTCATTGCTTTATGCTTTCAAGGGTTTTGTCTCCGCGCAGCTCCGGAGCCTCTCTGTTTTTCAAAACAACCTCTCCGTGAGTTCTGATTCACCCCCGCAGTGTTTGTGCTACCATTCCTGCCCTCCTTTTGGAACTGACACTAATTTTATCCAGATTCGTCACTGCTAGAAACAGCTTTATCTCGGAATCGCGGTAAGCTGTGCCAAGTATGTAGCTTGCTGACTGGGAGAGAGGGAGCTCCTTCGGGTCGGGCGCAGAAAGCAGAGCGCCCCGTGGTCACGCCCGAAAGAGGGACAGAGGGTGGCCGAAGGGCTTTAGAGCCTTCCTCCCACTCCTCCAAGAACGCACCACACTTCTGCGCGATTAGTGCATCGGAACGGTGAGCAGAAGGGGCGCGGGCAGTGAAAAGCAAAGACACGAACGCAGTCGCCGTCCTCCCCCAGCTCCCCTCCCGCTGCGGATGCCACCCGCACCCCGGCAGCCACAGAGGGGCTGAGGATCCCCTTCCGACCCCCTCCCCAAGTCCCGGCGGGGAGGAGAGCGGGGCTGCCAGCTGCGAGTCCGGCTGGGAAGCTTCTCGGCGAGGGGTGAGCCGCCTGGGCTGAAGCTGCGAAGCGCTCCTTCCTCCTCCGCTTGCCCTCGAGCTGAGCCGCACGGAGCCGAGCCTCTCTGATCCGATCCGGGCCGTGCTGCGCCGTGCCCGTGCGCTCCAAGCCGTGCCGCTGTCCGGGCGCGCCACCCAGCGGTCCTCCTGCCCCGCCCGGGAGATAGAAAATCTGGGCCCGAGGTGAAGCCCGTTCCTTCATTACCCTTTTTTCTTTTTCTTTTTTTTTTTTTCTCCTCTCATGCTTTTTGTTTTCTGTTTTTTTTTTCTTCTTCTTCCCCTCCCCCCCCCCCCCCCTTTTTTTCCCCGTTCTTTTTTGGTGTGATTTCCTAAGTTCACGTGAGCTTTCCAAAATCCTTGCCAATTTTGTTCTTCTTGTTGCCACTGAGGCAGCTTAAATCTTGTAAAAACAAACAAACAAACCGTGAGTCACTGTGTGGTTGTTGTGTGGGTTGTTTGTTTGTTTGTTTTTCCATAAGTCAGAGTGGAGGATGAAATCGGTGCAGCACTCTGTAGAGCAAGAACCTCCATAGGAGTGAAGAGGGCAGCAGTGGGCAGGGTTAGGGTGATGCTTCCTTCCAGGGTTTCCAAAATCTGCCTTCTCTTTTGCTGTGTCAAAGGAGAACTGCCGACTCCAAGACCATTTCGAGAGTAAGGCCAAAAGCACTTAAAGAGCTGGTTGCTGCTTCTTCTATTTTATGGTCTGAAATCTGCATGTAAATTAGGCATGTGCTGACTTTCCTACAATAAGGTAAGATGGCTCAGGCTGCTCAGGCTCCTCAGGCTGCTCTGAACAGACCATAATATAGCACTGGGAGGCAGTTGGCACAACTTTTCTTGTGTCTGAGCTACACTAAAAGGCAAATTCTGTCTCTGGTAGCCTAAATAGAAGCATTTTGGAGTAGATTCTGCAGGAGTAAGATAGGTCATGCTGACAAGATGCTTAAAGGACATCCTAAAAAGGTAGGGCATGGGTATACTTTGTGATTGCGGAAAGGTTTGATGTTGGAGAAGAGCTGAAAATGCTTTTACATGTGCATATGGGTGCTAGAATGCCACTGAACAGAGACCTTGCAGTTATCTGCTGGGCTTGGAAACCAGAGGAAGAATTTTGATATATTCATAGGGCCAGAACGCTCCTTTACTTCCCAGTTTGTATTTTCTTCTTTCTTCTCTGAAGCAGTTCATCCTGCCATAACGGCAGAACTGACTGAAGGCTTCTAATTACTGTAAGCCATCCCAAAAATGCTTATGGGAAATGAGGAAAGAAAAGGAGAGGGCAGAGCTCCGGGTTTGGAAGAAGAGCAAAGAACACTGTGGTGCAAAGCATTAGTAAGATTTTGAGGATCTTTTTTCCCTTCCATTATGCAGCCTTCTCTGAGCCCATCCTCCTCATTTTGGAGCCTGTGTTCTCTCTCCCCTTCTCTCACTCTACAGTAGTGTCTTTGCAACCATCAGTGTGTTTCCATCCCCACTGCCTGCCAAGAGAATTCCCTGTGTTCCTTCATGCCAGCAGCCTGTACTGGGCCATAGCAACTGCTCACTTTGCCTGTGCTTGATGCTGGCCTTCTTAAGCAGTAGGGTTCAGATTAGTAAACAGAACCTGAGTGCTTGGCTGTAAATGACAATGACGAGAATTACCGTTTTCATCAAACTCCTTGGCTTGGACTTCATCCAGTTCTACTGAAGTGTAGTTGTCCAGTCAGTTCATCACAAACAACAAGTGGTTCATTATAATTGGTGGAAACCTTGGCTTTCAAGAGTCCTTGTAGCTAGTGAGCACTTGAGTATAGTGTTTCAAACAGGAGGCTCAGGGTTGTGTGTTTGTTGTTTTTTTCCTCCTTCTTTTAAAAGAGTGGCTAAAGAGAGGCACAGCACTCTGCCCATTTGCTTGCAGAATGCCTCCATGCAAAACAAAGTTCCTTGCAGGTCCAGCTGGGAAGGCCTCTGCCATCTCAATGGAAGGTAACTCAAGCCAGGCATCTTTCTATATGAGCTAGCAGTTAGTGAATTAACTTTCCTCAGTGCTCGCAAAATTCAGCTACCCAGATCCTGGAGAAGAGCTGAGGGAGGGAAGAATGTTTTAGGAGAAGAGCCAAAGAAAGGCTCTTCTGAAGCCTGATGTAAGAAATTGATTTCTTAATACCTTGGGGTTTTTTTTGTGTGTATTTTTTTTTTTTTTTTTTTTTCAAAAGCTGTATTAGGACACAGGAAACTAAGGCAGCTTTTTCACATTAGTATAATGTGATTTATCATAAAATAATGCTAGTCTATGGTCAGCTTAAGATGAGGAAAAGGAGATGCTTTCTCATTGAACACGTAGTTAAGCAGTGGAACGCCCTGATACAGAGCTCTGTGGGTCTAAGATTTTGTGGGGTACAAGGAAAGAATGGGCAACTTTATGGAGGAGAAATCCACAGAGCTTTACTCACGCTACAGAAACTGCCCCTGGCTTAAAGTCCATGAGATGCAAGTGGCTACGAGCTGAGAGAGTGTGAGAGAGGAGGGACGTATGTGGCTTGAAAGTAATACAGTAGATAAATATTAATGTTTAAATATGTTCATTTCTGTTATACCAGTGACCTACATTGGTATGGCCAAGTGGTGTCTCCCTGCACAATCTTGCTACTGGAATGACTCTGCTGGGCTTTCAAAATCTGCAAATATTTTTCAGTATGACTACATACACCCCAGAGCTTAGGCCTGTGAATCACTCTAATCTCCAGATGTCTTGGAAGAGTCCATACATCTCCAAAACCTTAGTAAGCTGCTTTAAAGCCAGGGTAAGCATATATATGGTATTGTAAAATATGTTTTAAGTATATCCAGGTAAATAAACCCCAGCTCAAAGTCAGCGTTCCATGCAGGCTGAGGTGAAAAGTATTAGAAATTATGCTATCTCTGCGTTCTGAATTTGGCATCAGAATCAACAAGCAGTGTTTGAACCATAGTGTTTAGTCAGATAAAAAGCGCTGGCTGTTGCCTCTTACAGCCAGGTGCTGTGTCAATATGGTGTAGATGCATCAAATTTTAGGAGTTGTTGATCTGTGGCATTGCTCTTAAAGTGAGACTAACACTTTTTTTTTCCTTCCCCATGTTGCACAACATGCTCCTTTCTGTTTCGTGCTATATATTTAGCTGGCCTGTAACCAGGTTATTTCACTGTATGGTTTTACTTGTGTTATTCTAAACAAAGCTCAGGAAAATGAAAGCGGTTGTCTTTGCCCTGATTTGCACTGCCATTATAATGTAAACCAGAAAGCTTAACCACATACATACCCTTGAATTGCTTGGCTTTTAAAGTTTAATCATAGGCTCTTTCTTCATACACCGCTGAGGTTTCCCTGTAATTGGAATCAAGGATATGAGAATGGAGTGCCAATGGCACTGGTCAGTAATTGGTTAATGCCACTGAAGTCACTGCTGCCAAGGGAGAAAAATGGTCTTTTCAGTAATGTTTTGAGCTCAGAATCAAGAGTTCTGGGTTCAGTTTCTGGCTCTGCCACAGACTTCTAACAATTTTACATTCTTTCTGCATGTTTCCCAGCTACTGATGAGAATAATACAGTTTCTTGTCTTTCAGAATTGAAGTATTAGCTCTTTGTGTGGTGCATCACCCCATCTAGGTGGGGTTTTCCACATGTGACCGTATGACACAGACTGCACAGTTTGTGCAGCCTTTGTGGGATCCTCCAGGAGAAAGGCATGTCATGAGTCAGCCGACTTGTCCCTCCTACTTGGCTGGGCATTCCTGTGTGCATATAACCAGAAGTTTCCTGTAGACCAACCACCTTCTTCTTCTCTTACCTTCCTGCCCTTCTAACCACGGATTTTGAAATTCTGTCACTGAGATGCCTATGCAAAAGAAATGAAGGAGGTTTTGGTGGCCCCAGCATGCAGGAGATACAACTCAGGAGATGCAGGAGACCCCTGCTTCTCAGAACAGCAGCAATGGAGGGTGTCTAAAATGGCACTGGTTGCTTTCTGTAGATGCCAGAATTGTTCCTTTTGTCACTTCCAGAAAACAAGAACTTTGGCAAAGAGGTTATTCTGAGTAGGTTAATTGGGAAAACGATTAGAAAAAAGCTATTTTCCATAGCATGAAGTTTCACGGATCTTAGCTGGATGAGTAGGGCAGAACCACTTTTGGCCATTACATCAAAGATTGGGTAATTGGTCTAGTTTCCTAAAGGAATTAATCTCACGGGTAGGGTCTGTCTATTTATCTTTGCATGCCAACTTCTGGATGACTTTTAAATATGTTAATAATATTCAACCATGTTCTGCTTATCAGCAGTATCTTATAACCAGTATAACCAGTAGAGAAGCAGAATCTGAAAAGATAATTCCATTCCTACAGTATGGATAAAACCAGGCTGCTGGCTGAGTTGAATGACTGAGACTACTACTGCTGCTGAGGGAAAAGCAGGTAAAACTCAGCTCTGTCCACCAGTAGCTAGCTCTGTCCAGTAGGTAGCTCAACGTAGATGCTGGCTGACTGGTCACATCTGTCTCAGTAGGGACTGTTGGGAGCATCAGAGGTAGGGCAGGGAATATTTGAAGGCACTACTATTTTGAGCAGAATGTTAACTTCTGTTTCACTGATGTCAGTCCTAATAGTGCATGGTTTTGCTTTTTTAGATACTAAGATATTTGTATGCATTTCAACAGCGTATTTTCAAACTTTTCTGTTTTGTTTCAGAAAAAAATAGACAAGATGGAGCACACGTTACTGCTGTTCATATTTTTCTTGCCTGCATTGGGTCTTGCTAATGGAACAGGAACTGAACAAGATTTTACCTGGCATTTAAAGAAGGTTCCCCAAATTGTGAGCGAAAGAACTTTCTCCCTTGACAGCCCTAAATTTGAAGCAAAACCCAACTTGGAGCTGAACAGCGTATGTGGAATTGAATGTCAAAAGAAATTGCCAGTGCCCAGCTTGTCTGACTTGAAGGACCTCTTATCCTATGAGACTATCTTTGAAAATGGCACACGGACCCTGACTGAAGTGAATGTCCTTGGGCTGACACTTGATCCAGCTGGAAACACAACAGCACATAGGTCTTTGAGAAAGAAGAGGCAGATATATGGAACAGACAGTAGGTTCAGCATCTATGACAAGCGGTTTATGACCAACTTTCCTTTCAACACAGCTGTGAAGATCTCCACTGGCTGCAGTGGCATTCTCATTTCCCCAAAGCATGTGCTCACAGCTGCCCACTGTCTGCATGATGGCAAGGACTATGTTAAGGGCAGCAAAAGGCTGCGGGTGGGTCTGATGAGGACAAAGTCCAGAGGTGATGGCAGGAAACGCAAAGGTGCTAAAAGAAGTAGGAGAGAAGCCCCTGAGGCCCAAGAGGATCCTGAAGTTGCCACAGGACTAAGGCGACGGTCCAGAGGTGGTGGGAGAAAGCAGAGGAGATCTGGGAGGAAGCAGGGGAGCTCAGATGGCATGCCCTCATTCCAGTGGACCAGAGTGAAGAGTACCCACATCCCAAAAGGCTGGTTTAAGGGTTTTTCAGGAGATATTGCCCTAGATTATGATTATGCTGTTCTTGAGCTCAAGCGACCCCACAAAAGGAAATACATGGAGCTGGGAATCAGCCCGACCATCAAAATGATGCCTGGCAGTATGATCCATTTCTCAGGCTTTGACAATGACCGATCCGGGCAGCTGGTCTACAGGTTTTGTAGCATTTCTGATGAGTCCAATGATCTATTTTATCAGTACTGTGATGCTGAGCCTGGCTCCACTGGGTCTGGTGTCTATCTTCGTCTGAAGGAGCCAAACAAGAGAAAGTGGAAACGCAAGATCATTGCTGTGTTTTCGGGCCACCAGTGGGTGGATGTCAACGGGGAACAGCAGGATTACAATGTAGCAGTAAGAATTACTCCTCTCAAATATGCCCAGATTTGCTTCTGGATACATGGGAATGATGAGAATTGCACACAAGGCTGAAGAGAGCTGACACTAACTTGCCAAGCACCCATAATATCATAGAGTGAAAATCTGCTGCCAGCGGCTGCCGAAAGAACATCGTTCCATCAGGATGCCTTCAAAATCAAAGCTCACAAATGTTATGCTGACTTGAGTGACTCTGAATGGTTGGGGGATGGGTAGCATTGTCAAACAAAATGTTTTTAATTGTAATCAACTCCAGGTCTGCACTTGAAATCCCAAGCTATATTTATATTTGTAATTGTGATAAATTCAAATCATTCACATCAGAAAAAAATGGCAACACTTGTTTGTCATCTTTTTTCCCCCACGGGAAGGATTAGAACTTCTCAAACTGGTATTACTTAACACCATGCATTTTTTCCAATGGATTTGCTTTTCTCAGGGTTCTGTTTCAATTCTTCAAATGCAAGTTGCACATACATCACTTTACTGTATGCGCAGAATGTATGTGCACTGCATGAGACCAAGACTTTTTTTTGGCATTTTCTAAAGACCACAGCTCCGTGTTGAGAAACAGCAATCTAGTTCAAGCTTGTTATTTTGGAAAGCTCTGGTTGCTGGAGGAACGCTCCTATGGAAATCCCACATTTCTCTAGATGATGACCAGACCTAAAAGACAAGTTTTGCTTCACTGCTCAGTAAAAACAACAAAGAGAAATTAATGAGCAGAAGTTTCCATGCTTGGAAGAAGAAACCTTAGAACGTAACTTAATGCCTTTAAATATTCTTTGAGAAGCTAGACAAGTCTTAAACATATGGATTTATTTTCTACTTAGTGTTTGAAGAGCTGTAGCTTTAGTTTCTTTCCAAACATTTAGCTTTCCCATTAGGCAAAGCGGTGGCTGTTTGACAATCATTTAGAGTTTCACCTCAAAGCCACAGGTGACGGCTTTATTGGGTGCTAACCACTTTCGCAGGCATTTAAAATTACTTTATAAGAATTCAGCTTCATAGGTAGAATGCCCTGGGTATTATACTGGGAGTTGGAAAGCAGTATTTCCTTGCCTTTAGTTTTACAAAGTGGGTAGTTTTAATTGTGTCATGTTGAGACTCCAGCTCAAGTGTTAGGGTGAAATTAAAAAAAGCAAAAAACTCCCAACTAAATTTTACTGCTTTCTGAATGGTGGACATGCATTATGAGAGATATCACGCTATGTAGCAGCAGTAGTTATCAAATCGTGTGATTCAATGTGTTTGCTGAACCACAGAGTTAATGAGAACACAAAGCGATCTTGGCTTCTACATGCTTTTATACATGAATTGCCTTTCTAAAGATTGGTTGCTGTTGATTGCCATGCAAGTCTTAATCTTGGTTGTTTTGTGTTTTTTTTTTTTTGTATCAAGATTTTGAAGTGCACAGGGTTGTTATGGTGCTATGTTAATCTAATAACATGAAAGAATACTGTGTGTACTTCAGATCACATCCATTGAGTTTAATTACATTTATAATTATTCAACACTGAAATCTTCCATTTTTTGATAAGCTTATACTGACCAAAATCCTTTTTTTTCCTACACAGAAGGAAAAGGTATAGCAAGATTTTCAAATATTATTCATTTATTGGTGTATTTGAAATATGCTTTTAACATTTTTCAGTGAAATACAATCCTTTTTAATAACTCACTTTTTCTGTAGATGATTGAAAACCTGACACTTTGAATGTGCAGGCAATTTTGTCATATTATTGCCAAAGCATAAACATTTAACATTTGTTTGCATACCTTAACTATTACAACATTCCACTAGTTGGAAATCTCACTTTAAGGGAAAATATTTCTTTCAACTTCAGCCATTTCAGGCAACATTAAACTTTTTTTTTTTTTTTTAGACTTGTGTAATTGTTTGCAAAAACAAACAAACAAACAAATCAACCCCAACAACCTAATAATAATTGTTAAAGTTTAGAAATTTATGTCTAATTAATTTTAAAGTTAATTATTGTTGTCGTTGTTGTTAACATCTTAATTAAGATATATGGCTTCACTGACTGATTTTAAATCCCCTCAGTCCAGTATTTAATGCTCTTGCTCTATGCAGCTGGCCTATAATACTCTTTAGGCGGTTCTGTAATCTTTTTCCTAAGTGCCTTTTTCTATAGCTACGGTAACAGTTGAGGTACCGCATTGCTAATCAACAGGAGTCAGCATAGTTCCATGGATTTTGATGCAACTCCATCCTCATAGAATGGCCTGGGTAGAAAAGGATCTTAAAGATCATCTAGTTTCAACTTCCCTGCTGTGGGCAGGGCTGCCAGCCACTGGACCAGGCTGCTCAGAGCCACATCCAGCCCGGCCTTGAATGCCTCCAGGGGACTCATTCTTGATTTGGGTCCAAAACTGATCACAGTAAGGTAACGTAGTACATTCCTTATTTTGGGAAGTATTCCTTAGATATGCTAAGGAAATTAGGAAGGATATTAGGAAAAGAAATGGCATTATTTCTTCATTAGTTTGGGAACCGGGGACAAGGTAAGAATGAAAAATGTTGTCAGCTTTCAGATGGTCTTCTTCTAAAAATCATTTACTCTTGATGCCTCACCAAGCTTCTGTGTCTGAGTGCCCATGCACAGACATGCAAATATATGGGTTTGGAAAGCTTGTGCTGTTTTGTCAGGCCAAGCAGACATGAATGGACAAAATGTTAATGTCAGACAATATTTAGATCTGCCATTTACCCCAATAAAGAAGGAAATGTTTTGTGTAGGCCTTGTTACTGCTTCCTGAATAGTTCATAAATCAAGTATTCATAGACTGGCAAATGCACTGTACAGAGCTAGAGTTACCCACCACTACAAGTGGCACAAGGACTTCTGAGCTTCAGATTTCCTTCAGATAGCGTTAGTTGGCATCTGGCTATTCATGAAGAAATGCAGGAGAGGGTGTTCCTAGTGAGTAGTGTAGTGCACAGGAGTCAAGGCTGGCTTCCCAGAATAGAAGGGGACAATCTTTGGGACAATATTCCCTTTGGGAACAGTGTTTTCCCAAATAATTTTTCCCTTTCCAGTACTGGAGTGGGCATCATTTGTTTTCCTCAGTACTAATGATTTTTCGTAAGACTTGATACTTAGTTGTGTTCTTGGCTTTAGGAAAAAACAAACAAAAAGCCCATAGGCATAAGGGCTATTAGCAGTTTGTGAAGTTAACAAACAAGCTTTCCCCAGGCCAAGGGTATATGTCACGTCCAAACCATTAACACACCCAGACCAGGTTCTGCAAGGCAATTGTGCACATGGCTAGTCTGGGGCTCTGAGAAGTGCCATGAAAGTCAAGGGGGTTATCTATGACGTGAAAAATTGAGTTTGCATTATCTTACAAAAGGAAAACACAAAATTGTTTCTGTTATATGAGGAATAGAGTGTCTGATGCTTTAAAAATTGCTTAAAGAAACCCCTGGAGTCAGTTTATAACTTACTTACATCCAAATTCTGCAGATTTATGAGTTTGCATGGAGTCTGAATCAGCCCAGAATACGACTCCAGTAAGAAAATAATTCATATGAGAAAGAGAGAGAGGCATGTGGGGCATTCCTCCCAGTCTGCTGATAAGGGACCAACTTGCAGCAGACAGCAATGACTACAGAAAGAGGGAGCAAAAGAAGTTGGTATTTAAAAAAGGAGGTGGTGTGGTATTCAAGGAGTAAAGAAAGTGTGGAGAGTAACAGATGAAATGGCTGTGAGGTAGCAGTGGGACCCACTGGAAGCAGTAGCAGGCAGCTGGTAAAGGCATAGCAGTATAGATTAAGATGTAACAATCGTAAGTCATAGACACATAGACAGACTCCTTCCACTACCAAGCCTGAGGCTCTTCTTCCCAGCCTCGAGCCCTGAGGAAAGGGCTGAGAGGGCTGAGGCTCTGCCAGGGACCACAAGCAGGCAGCAGCCGCCAACCCACATCTACATACCTTTCCCAAATCACAGTAAGTCAGAGTCCTTGGGAAGCAACAGACCCAAAGCCCAAAGGGTCAGAACCTCCCAGAACAGCGTGTCACCAACAGAGTGAGAAGTGATGGGAATTCTTTTCCCTGGGAAGTTTTCCAAACCTGATGTTTTGGTGGGATTTCTGCAAAGGCTGTTCCTTCTTGGAAAAAGAAAGAAATCCCAAACTTGAACTGGTGGTTCCATTCTTGTTGCATATACCTGCAAAGTCTAGCCAATAATTTTTTACAAATACCTTTAGTTTGTTTTGTATCTTTGTAGAGATTTAATCAGCTGATTCCAATTTTAAAGCACAGCATATTGCAGATATTTCCACTGACAAATTACTGGACTTGAGAACAAAATGAATAAATAAAAAATATTATTAGACTGAATGCTTAAATTTGCACAGTATTCTCAAAGGATTTGGCAGCAGGCTTGAGTCCCTGGTTTTCATTTTTGCTTGCACCATCATTTGCTCCAAGAGTGATACAGCATTTAGGTTAAAAACCCCAAGAGGTGGCTCATATGATTCGTTAATGTTCTTAACTTTATGAAGTGTGACAGCAAATTTCAAAATCCTGTGTTTTTATACAATTCTTAGCTGCACAAAATGACAGCTCACTTGGGAAAACTAATGCAAACCTTTGGTATATTAAGATGTTATTCAATGCACATACTACGTCAATAAATATTTTCTATTGTTTTTCTTCTTCTCTTTCACGATGCAGTTTGTCAGCCACATTGCCATTGAACTGACTTAGTTCTATGAATACCTTTAATAGGTTCTCACTGAATCCTCTCTTGGTTGTGGCCTCACAAGATACTAATGAATGTCTCTTTAAATTTGCTATGGGAAAATTTTCCCTGCCTACTCCTGTCTTCAAGATAATTACACTGTGAGCAACTTTGATGATTAAAAAAAAAAATGGCTCAGCAAGGAAATGACTCACAGACTATGCCACAACTTATTAATTCTAAAATAAGCAATTAGTTCTGTTTCTGCTGTTAGCAATTGTTGTATTTTCTACCTTGGAGAGCTTTTGAAGCAGGCCAAGTCAGAAATATGTAAAATATGACAGTGCTGGCTCTCAGCATTATCATATCTCTCTGTGCCCTTGAAGCCAGTGGCAATTTGATCACTGGCAGTAAAAGAATGGCAAGAATGAGAGCTGTTTGGGAAAGTTTTAATGGAAAGTTTAGAAATGATTACAGCAGCAATTACCACCACATCCAATACAAGCAATATTTAACAGGGTCCGACAGGGGCTCCCACGCACCCTCTGGGGGGTCCATGTACCGGAGACAAGAAAGAGCTACATGGGAACAAATAGGACCAACAGGTTTTTCACCTGGACCAAAGTCCATGTGTGACTGGGAACAGTACCTAAATCTTCCCATTGCTTAGGCTGTACATCTGCCACTACCCTGGAGAACGGCTTCATGCCTGGGAGATGTTTCTCTGTCGCTACCCACGGGTGAAGGCTGTGTCCTCTGCAGACCCTTGGCAGGGGTTTTGTTGCTCCTACGGAGGGCAAATTTCAGGACATAGTATGGGTTTCACAAATCCAAGGGACCAGTGGCATCCTACCCAATATCAACTAACTCATCCCTAAAATGTTCCAACAGAGCCCAGTTCCTCAGGTGAGTATTTTCCTGACACGATTCCAATGTCCAGCATCTTTACCAGTGTTCAGAATGACCTGAGTAAAAAATAGCAGCCCCTGAAACCTCAAAGCCACTGAGGAAACCATGTCTTAGTTGGGTTACAAATAGCACCCTGATGAGCTGCCCATTCCTCTCACTTTGAAGCACAACTTTGAACCTTAACAAGGCTGCAGCTATGAAGGAGGGTTAGATGCACTGCAAAAGCTATACCACATTTGATAAAGATTGCGCTTCTTGGCAGTTATGCACACACCATATTAATTGTGGTTGCTATGGCTCTGCATTTCCATGTGAAAATGCTGGAAAACATTGGATGAAACCAAACTGGGCAGTTTTTCAGAGGAATTACTCAGCTGCCCTTTAGCTACAGTTACAGCACTCTCCAGCCCTTCCCCTCCCATTAATTTCCAATTCTGGATGAATTTCCGGTGTCAACTTCACTTAATCCCAGCTGGAGGGCCTGCCCTGGTGGCACCTCTGTAGCTGCAGACATGGAAGGGCGCAGAAGGGAAAGGAGAAGGTTGTAATCAGCCGCAAAAACCCACAGTACCTTCTGGAATGGGAGAAAATAAGACCTTTGTCTTTCTTACAGTAAAAGGCAACCCTTGTTTTTTCCATTCCTTTCCCTTCTTTTGAATGATTAACTCATTGGCTAACCAGTGCTAATGATTGCAGAGCAGAAAAGAAAGCTGCTGACAAATCTAATAAAAAAAAAAAAAGAGAGAGAGAGAGAGAGAATGTAGAGTTACCCCAATGGGATTTGTGAGTAATATGAAGGAAAAAAATATTTTAAGAGTAATCTCTAAGAAAAAAACTGTATTTACTTTAGGTAGAACATATACCAAACATTTCTCCATCCCAGCCCATCCCCACAGGGATGGAATGGCAGCATAAGCAGAGACAACTGAGCATGAACACAGGAGCTTTTGTCTCCTTCTCCTTGCTTGGAGAAGAAGAGGCTCAGGCAGATCTCATTAACAAATACCTGAAGGGAGGGTGGGGTGCAAAGAGATGAAGCCAGGCTCTTTCCAGTGGTGCCGAATGCTAGAACAGGAGAAATGGGCACAAACTGGAGCACAGGAGATTCCCTGAAGCACTTCTGTGCTGTGTAGGTGGCTGAGTACTGGCACAGGCTGCCCAGAGGCTGTGGAGTTTCTTCCTTGGAGAACTTCAAAAGCAACATGGACACCCTGTTCTGGGGTGTCCCTGCTGGAGTGGGGGTCCGGCCAGACAGTCCCAGAGGTCCCTTTCCACCTCAGCCATTCTGCTCTGTTCTTTATCTTTTCCTCTTTTGTCTTCTTAAGTTCCTCCTCAGCTTTGTCATCCTTCTAGTATATTAGTGTCTCTAAAAACAGTTCACTATACGTATCCAGGGGGGATGTATGAAGTCATTTTTAATAATGGTGTGTTGAAACTGAACTCCTGTTTTGGTAAGCTGCAGTAACCAAATAAACACTGCAGCACTTACAGTGGTGAACCTTAGAGGGAAATTTGACCCGCTGCGCATTATACATATTTATATGTTACAGAGTAATGCATGGCAGGCATTTGTGATCTGTAAGAAGGTCTGCTCTTTTCAAAAAAGTGAAAAGAAAACCAATACTCAAAATAAAAAGGCGTTTTGTTATTGTTCAATTTAGATCTCACACTTTACTTCTTGCAAATTTACCTTTTGCAGCTGTGATCTTTGATTAAGTACTGCAGCTGAGGTGACTGAAGGGCTCCATCCTTTGCATTTTCCTGATTGACTTTCTCCTTACCAGCTGGGACTAAATAAAATCTGACCTCTGTGCATTAATTAATGCGAGGGTAAGCTCTCTGTCTGCAGCCTCAAAAAACACCCCAAAGAACAGCTGCCACTAATAGCATAATACTCCTTTAAGGGGATAGAGCTGTCCTTACAGGGTCCTGCCTTTGAAAGCAGTTTTAGCGTGGTTGGTGTGCTGTACAAACCCAGTGTGCTACACACAATGCACACACAGGGACCAGCTCCAACCTCCTCCTCTTCAGCTTGGAGGAACCTCAGGGACTGCATTAGTATAAGACATTTGCCACCCAGAGCTGCACGTTCCTTCCCAGCTCAGGCTTGCACCCTTTTATCTCCTACATTTAATGACAGCAACTTCTCATGCTCTACCCATTCCCACGGAGGCTAACAAAGCAGCTTTTCTGTTTTCTTTTGTACTTCTAAAATCTTACATATAGGCAGCTCCTCACCTTCCCAATGCAGTGTGCAGCATGTTGAAGCATTCACAAAGCAGGGCACCAGCTGGACCCAAGCAGCAAGAGTGGGGTTCAACCACCTGACACATCCTCTTCCCCTGGGTCCCCAGTGAAGCTTTACTAAATTTCAGTCATATTTTTGACAGAAAAAATATGAACAATTTGATGCTATTAGTATGATTATCCTAACTACGCTGCAAATAGCTTGCGCAGCCCCAGGACATGTGGTGGGGAGAGGTAGGTCCTGGTGGGGTGCCTGGGGCTGCTGCTTGCTGGTCTCCACACCCAGCCAGCACCCGCACATCTGCTGAACACCCACCACTGGCAGCCTGTGTAGGTGAGGCTTCTCCCAGTCATTGTTCCAGACTGGTGCCAGCACAGCAACACACATCCCCTTGCAGCTGAGCAGCTTGTCAGTGCTAATCTGGGATTAAGCCTGGAAATCCCACCTATGGGTGGTGTAGCTATGTTTTCTCTGCAGTATTTCACTGTGTTTCATTTGCAAAACAATCCCAGCTCGTTTGAAGGGATAAAGCTTTCCTGTTTCAGGAGTACATACAGTGGCCCACAGGATAACTGTCATCCATTTATACCACTCAGCTTGCAGCAGCAAAGCAGCATGTCCACCATGGGCCCTTCACACAGACTAAACTGGATTCAAAACAGCTCCTGTGCCAGCCTGGCTGCTTCATTCCAGGATTTCTAGACCAACCACCTGCAATCTGGTGTTGGTGTAAGGTGCTTTCTTTAATATATAAGGATGGATCTCTAAAGGAGCAAAGGCAGTGCAGAGGATTTTCCTTGCTAGCAGAAACTGTCAGTGAAGCACATCCCACCACAAGCATCACTGCAGATCCCAGGGTTTGCAGCTCTCTGTGCCTCTGCAATTTACATTTGAGATAAATACAGACCATTTCATAGAACCAGAGAATTGTTTGAGTTGGATGGGACCCTTAAAGGTCATCTGGTTCAACTGCCCTGCAGTGAACAGGGACACCTATAGCTAGGTTAGCTATAGGTTGCTCAGAGCCCCATTCAGTCTGACCTTGAATGTCTCCATGGACAGAGCATCCATCACCTCTCTGGGCAACATGTCCAGTGCCTCACTACCCTCCGTGTAAAAAACTTCTTCCTTATATTCAGTCTAAATCTCCCCTCTTTAGGTCAAAAGCATTTCCCCACGTCTTAACACAACAGACCCTACTAAACAGTCTGTCCCCTTCCTCCTTATAGCCCCCCCTTATTATATTCCCCCTTCTAGTAGACCATTCTTCAGTATATACTTATCTAAAGGGAGCTGTAGGTTGTGATACGTTAGCAAATTCTTTGAGGCTTTTTAAAAAGCTGTTAAAAGCCCAAACAACCCACATCCAGCCCGTAATGGCTGTTGGTTAAGAAAAGTAAGCTTTCTGAAAAATGCCCAAACCAGACTAAATAATAGAGTAGGATTAGAATCAATCCTGATGATCAACAATGAAGCCAAATGTCTAAAGAAGCAAAATATTTCAGCAGATACATAAGCTGCTTTATAACAAAAGAATTTTGCCAGGATCTTGAAACCCTGCAGAAAACCTGGATGCAAAATACCATGCTGTGGGTAGACAGAGCAGCGCAACGCTTCTCTAGAGCAGATTTCACTACACCAATAGCATAGGCGTAAGATATATACCAGCAGTGCACATGCTATATGATTACTACTTATAATTTTAAGCGTTGAAACAAAAAGTGAAACTCTTGCCACCATTATGTAATTTATTCATGTTTGGAAAGAATCATACTTCTGAATGGTATCTTTGTTCAGAAAGAAATTTAAATCAACTCTTGCTCAAATCTTTATGGAGCACGATGGTAATAAGATTATGATTTCATCTGCATATGTTGGAGCTTAACACATAAAAGGAAATTTGAGAGAAATAATAATAATTTTAAAAGGCAGTTGAATGCAGTATTAGCCAAATCACGATCTCAACTTCATTTCACATAAGTTTATGAAATGTGAAAACCTCAATGTGTCTGAGGTCACGTGAACAACAGCAGCTGGTCTGTACCAAGGTTCAGAAGGGATCAGTAGGTTCAAAGATGCCTTAGATGCCTGAACTAGTATTTATATAGTGTGACAATTTTAATTATACATCATGGTCTCAATATTACTAACTTCTCCCCAGTTTTAACCAAGATTTAGCAGCTTTGCTAGTCTGTTAAACTTGTTTTTAGCTCCTGTTGAAAGTAATCTATTCTACTCTTAGATTTTCTTTTAATAAAGCCAAATCTGGGGGTTTTGAAACTATATTTTAAGTCAGCTGGAGGTAGCACGGTATTATTCCAGTAAGGAAGAATCACTGAATCCTCTTGGACAGAATGACTGGGTACAATTATACACATGTTACACATACACAGAGCTTAAATCGTACAACCAACCACAGAAATTACTGTTTTTTTCTACTCCCAGATTAAAGTGGTATTTCACAAAACCTAGTACATTTATACATGTGACAGAGAGCCCACCAGTCCCTGCACAATGTGGTGGGCAACTCAATTGTCTCCAACTGCCAATTGAACTCTGATGGAGTACCTTCTGCTTCCCCTGGACCTACTGTCACTTAGCATTATGAAATTTTTGTTTCCATTGGAGTGGGCTACTGCTTTGGTAAGGCCTCTGAGAAAGATGGCTACTGTGGGCATCTACAACAGCAAGGTAGCCTGACAAAGAGCTTACACCACACTAAGTCAGGAGACAGCTACATTTCCAAAATATGGGTCACACTCAACCACAAACACCTGGATGGAGTGGCTTTACTCTGTCATAGCAGGGTAGATTTATCAACTTTTTATAGGTTCACCTATGCAGCCGGATGAGAGGTGTGCTATCCTCAATCCTTGTAGTGGATGTTTACCCCCACCCCTCTGCACTTCTCCGCTTTCTGTGTGCTGAGTTTCTGCCTCTGCACTACCACCTTTGGTAACTCGCGGTTTGGCCCTTATATCTGTAACTGCATTAGTATACGTCTGTACAAAAGAACAAGCACCAGGCTTTTGCTACCCACATGGTTCTCAGAGTTTAATTAAGAGGAAGGGAAGAGGAGGTGAAGCTTTAGAAGCCAAGATCTGGAACAGAAAAAAATACCAGTGCTGGCTGCTTTAAAACACATATAGCCCACTCTCACCTTCTGTAATTCCATCTCTGAAATTCTTGTTTAGTTCTTTTAGTCCTTCAGTGTCTGCCACTACCCACATTGCTCACAGCACTAGCAATACACAACACACAGGGAAAGGGGTTTTCTTTTAATAAAGTTTCTGAACATATTTCATATTTCAGAAGAGAGATTTGTACATCATCTTTGTGTCACCATCATTATTTCTACCACAGGAAGATTCTGTTGGCTTTTCTAAGCATCAAGAGTTGGTAGATCTGCACTGCTGTTACTGAGACCTTTTTTTTTTCCCCATGAAGAATAAGAAGTTGTCTGGGCAGGCAGCTCTCATTTTAGTGGGAAAGATGGGAAAGGAGGATCAGGAGCAAAGAGCCATACCAGAAAAACAGAACTATGTCAGCTACAGCTAGTGGCTGTATCATGCACTAGGTGTGTCATCCACCAGTAATATCCTATATAACCAAACCATCAACTGCATTTGCAAAGCAGTTTCCATCTGATTGACCTTTCTAAGGCAAGTCTCTAGCTTTTTCAGTTCTTCTACTAAATCTTAGGAACAGAAGTTTAGGTAGCAGCATGATTTTGCAACCCGTCTGAAATACAGTCTTAGAAGATAACAATTCAGTCTTCAACTTCCAGATTTTAATCTGTTGTCTTTGGGAACAGCAGCATCACTCCAGGGAATGTCCACAAATCAATTTACAGCACATTGAAATACATAGCTAAAAAATAAATCACAAAAATAGTTAATTATAATGAATGATGAATGGGGAAGCAGTGTGAGAGGCTGCTAACCCCAAGCATGCAAACAATGAGCCAGGTTGAGGTTTGCTACCACTGTCATTTGAAACTCTACAGCAAACTGAGTTCACGGGCACCCAGGCTTGCAGAGGAGCTGTGCATTTCTCACATCACTAGAGCTTCCATCTTCAAAGGAAACCACCACACTCTCACAGAGCTCATTGGCATGAGGTCTACACAAGACTAACAAGAATGAAGAACAAGGACTGAAGGCACTGTAGAAGCTGCAATAGAAAGACATCTACCACATAGTGATGGAGTGTACCCCCCACACTGAGGTTTTACCCCTTGAAGCATCTGCGTCCTACAGAAATCACTAGATTTTGTTATAGCAAACATTTATTGGCAACAAAGTACATGCAACTAGTTTTGCATCATTAATTAGAATGACATCCAATGAAGTAGTCTGAACACATCTCCCCACACGTAGTGCTTGGTTATGACTGTCCTTGGAAAAAAAGGTACAGAATCATAGAACCACAGAATTGCTCAGGTTGGAAAAGACCTTAAAGATCATCAAGTCCAACAACAACCTAACCAAACTACCCTAACTCTAAAAATGCTTCATTCAAGAAAGCTTCACAACACCATGTGTCAGACCTCCAGGCAACACAGAAGCACATAGCAAGGATGAGCAAAAAACCCAACTGATCAGAGCCTGAGAGTGCACTGAGAGTTTCTAGATGAGCTTGTTTGGGTCTTAGTGCTTAAACAGTGTGAAAACTCAGGCATTTACAGGGCAGTCTGATTCCATCGGTTACATGTATTAAAAGCCTTTTAAAATGGCCAACCAAGATAAATCAATAGCAGCAAATAAAAGAAAATGGAATAAAAATAAAAATGAAAAAATCTCTTAAGCAATTACACCACCCTGCTGGTGGAAATTTCTTTGCAATCCAGCTATCCAGCTCTAAATTCAGACTTTGCCAAGTTGTTTCACCGTTCTGCTGTTAGTAAAAAAAACCAGCTTTTAGTACCACTTTATCACTTCATCTTTTACAACTTCATCATTTCATCAAAAGGTCTTGTTAGTTGTGTACCACCAGAAAGTCTTTGGTGTGGCTAAACATTTTCTCTTCCTTTTATCCTGCCACAAGATGAACCTTCAGCACAAGCAATTCTTGTAGCATCATAGCTGCGCTAGCTCTCAACAAGCTGTTGAATGAAACCTCATAGAAAAGAGATTGGGACCAGTACCATAAGCTCCCACAGGTGCAACTACTTCAATGACAATCTAGTTTAGGAGATCATGTCTCTAATGAAAACTTCTGAGGTATTATGGGTCAAACTACAGAATTCTCTTCTCCCTCTCACAACGACCTTCTCACAGTACATATTTCCCCATCAAAGCGTATTATTGTGCTCAGCATCTGAATGATCAGGAAAATAGCAACAAGGTATTTAGTTTGATCAAGGTGTTTATTGCATCTCAGAGGGCACACATGCACTGGGGTTTTCTGTTTTTCTGTTTTTTGCTATTTTTTTCTTTTTTTAAACCGAAATACAAAGAGCCATTTCGAAATTAACTTTTTATAGAACTTTCCCATTACAGTGTATGTTATCCCCACAGCAAATTCTGTGATACATCCACTCTTAATGGTACCATACATTGATTAAATAGTTAATTTGAAAGACTTCAGATGAATCTTTCCAACCCAATATGCTTTTACAGAGAACTGCCAAGCCACTTGTAACACTGATCAACAGTGACCAATTTAAGAGTCAAGATCTTAAGCCAAGCCATCAGCAGAAACAGTATGAGAACAAATAAAAATTAAAGAAACACATTATGTACAGTAAAGGGCGTGGATCTCTGGATCAGAATTAAATCTAATCACCAATTGTACAAAAGCTACTCACAGCGCAGTTGGGGAAATGGAGAAAACACTAGCCTAAGGCATACACAGGTAAGCACTAAATTAAGAGATGTACGTAAGAACTAAACAGAGGTGAATAACATCACTTGTAATGTTCTGACTACAGATATACCAATGAGTGCTCTCAGATTTGAAATTCCTTAATGCCAGACAACTACGGTTGCTTTTTTCAACTATGTGGAGAGAAACTGACCCTTTACTTATTTTCAGTGCATTCAGCAAGAACTGATAGATAAATACGCCAATTTTGAATGAAAAAATCTTAAATAATTAGAATATATTTTAAAATCAAATCAGCAATAAATATGGTATTCTTACAGATATGACTTTTCACTCTTGGAAAATCATTGGAAAAGTACTTGTTATGGAAGTTTACCATTATATTACTTTAAATTATCTTAACATATACAGCGCCACAAAAATAAAACATTTTTTCACGACAATTGAGATTCCTGTGACTGAAAAAAAAATGTATTCCACACAATTCCATACGTATTTTCCTTACTATCTGGTATTATCACACTATATTTTGTAACAGATAAAGGAGAAACTGAGTCTTAGGGAAATTGTAGGTGTCCTCAAAAAGTTATATACATTGAAACCTTCAAAAAACACAGACATCGCTCCAAATGGCTCACCAAACAACAGCTGCATAATCTGTCCCTGTGGGATAGGTTCAGAAAAGCACTAGAAGGCATCAGAAACATACATCCATTGTTTAAATTGTAAAACACAACCCAAGTACACAAATTTAGAGAGAGTAGGGATAACAGCTAAGGTAGTACACATTCCTAATGTTCACTTTCACAGCTGTGCTACACGTTTCAGGAGTAAGAGAAAGTCTGAGTAAGCGCTGGGTTTGGTACTGGTGGCTCACTTCAAAACTCTGAGCATCCAATTGTAGACTCCAAACTCACGTTTTTATCATCTTGTCAGAAAAACTGCAGCTGTGGAAACAGAAGAGTGTTACATGACAGCAGAAATAGTGAATCAAATAAAGCACATTCTAGAAAAATTAAGGGGAAAGTACCAAATATACTCTTTATTGTATCTCAGAGCTGTTAGCAGCATTTAACAAAGTGGCTGCCTTCCCATGGACAGTTATAGAACCATAGAATCACAAGGCTGGAAAGGACCTACAAGATCCCCTAGTTCAACCTTCCTCCCATTACCGTTGCTACCACAAGCCACTGAACCATCTCTCGTAGCTCCTCATCCAGATGCCTCTTGAACACTGCCAGGGATGGCGACTCCACTTATGAACCTGTCTACTACAAATAAAAGCTGAAAACTGTGAACCCAGCAATAAAAAAAATGCACCTCCACTCTTAGAAGTCTCCAGAAATTCCTAGGTACCTTCAAAGCCAGAATAGAGAAATGTGGAGAAAAAGATCCACATGGTACCTGCTAAAATAAGATCAATCCCATCCCCTGCTGCTAATTCCAGCACTGAGAAAGCCCAGAACAAGCCTTAAAATTAAGCTATGGGTAGAAAGAAAAGGGACTTGCAAAGGCCTCAGAGATATGCAAATACTGTCTTCTCCTCACATGGTAAATTATCCTGGACTTACAAAACGCTTACCTTACTTCAGCCGTTTAAAAAGTAAAATGCAGAGGTGTTAAATCCAATTTGACATGTCTTTCTAGCCCCATTTTTTTTCCCTCTTTTCATCTCTCCACACCTGTGCTACAATATCTGTTCCCACACACATGAGATGGGATGCAAGATCAATCATAATTTACCAAAAGTTCTCATAAACAATGCACATCTCCTTGTAACAACATGGAACGAGCCTCTTTGGCATGGTTTTACTCCAGTATATGTACTCTGATTATGTTTCTATTTGTTTCAATAACAATTTCACGAAAAACAAAAATGTGAACCCTCGGACTGAGGGGAAGCAAGACAAAATGGAAGCTATAGATTGAAGATAATTTCCTTGTCAGTCACTTTTGGCAAAAGGTAGTCAAACGTCAGGCTTTCAGGCTGGAATTTAAAAATGCAGACAGAATTCAGTTTTCTATTTTAGCCACCACATTATCAGTGCATGTTCCTACAGATCTCTGCAGGTACAATTCAGCTCATCGTGTTTAATCTGCAGGACTAATCACCATCTGTTTGCCAGATCTGTACTGCGGTGTAACATGCAAGCAGTCACAAAATACCTTATAGTTTACAAGAAATCCTTGATGTTAAGATCCGCTAATGGGTCCTTTGTTGGAGGTTTCTTGGGACTCTGAGTAGCAGGAGTTGGGCTTGGAGAAAGCTAACAGACGCCAGCCAGGAAGGCAGAAAAAACAAAGCAATATGGATACACAGGCATTAGGTATGTATAGCTGGATCTCACACAAGCACACCACAAGCATATGAAAGCTCTACGTTGCTGTTAACTTCACTGTGCTGCCATTTTGCTCAAGCATTGTTTAAACTCTGTCCTTACTACAGAGTTAACAATGCTTGGCTGATGTAATGGGCACAGGCACCGCCTATTCTTGTTAGCATAGCTAATCACTTGCACCCTGTAAGACAGAACAGTGTTAGGATTATCAAACCAGACAGAAGTTAAGCAATTGTTAGATTTTAAACACCAAGGTACAGAATAAGCTGAGTGTGTGCTGCAGAGTACATCTGAAAATCCAGCAACTGGCATTTAAATAGAAGTTGTTCTGCACTGGTAACAAAAATGAAAGCCCATTAGTGTACTGCAGATGTGACTGTATTATACCTAAATTCTTCTTGATTTTTGTTAGGCATAAAATGAATTATTCAGTAGAAAGTATCCATTTTTCAATTTCCATGCAACCCTTTTCCCTAATGAGCTAAATGATTCTCTTATCCTTAATCCCCACTGTCACTACCTTACCTGAGGACACTGCAGGTATTTAATACATACCCCTGGAGCATTGATGACTACCCTACTCTAAGAAAAATGTGTTTGTGTCTTCCATAATATCATTCTTGATAATCTGTGTCAAGAGACAGTTTAAGATGGAAGACCAAATAGGTATATGTGAAATTCAGAGCTCCAATACCCACAACATAAATTCTTAGAGCAGTTTCAAGCTCTTCTCATTTCTACAGGGAAAACTCAGAGTTACTTAAACAAGATCGTAGTTTCTAACTTAAGGAGTGCAGTTTGCTACAGGTTGATTGTTTGACTTAATATTTGGAATATTGAGAGGTGGAGTGGTTTCAAGTATCAAAAATCAGGTTTTAGGCCCACAGCATGAACTTCTACCTCGAACCTCATTTCAAAGATAAGATGCGAACCTCATTTCAAAGATAAGATGAAAAGTACTTCAGGAAAGTTGTTCCCTGCCTCTCCTCTAGAAAGGGTCTTTACATAATTACTATAACTAAACTCTATTATGGAACAATAGCCTGGAGCAGCTATCGTGGCTTATGTTGTATCAACTAGTGGCTATCAGTCAGCTAAAAGCTTTGTATCAGAGTGGATACAGACTGCTGCTTTTCCAATTCTTATTAGCTTCAGGTTAGAAGGAATACTCGGGTAATTGCAAGAAGCAACTTATACTTACTTTTTCAACAGGATAGGTGGCATGTCTCCATTCACTCAACCTACTTTGTCATTAACTACTCCATTGCATATTTTTGTCATGTTAAAGAAAGACCCATCCTCCTGGTACCCAGTAAGTCATGCTAGCATTTTCTGGTTATTAGCCTTGCATTATGAGTAGGATGATCAGTTACCACAATCTGATCCCAAAGATTAGATTGAATTACTTTTTCTTCAGATCCATTTAGAGCAACTGCCTTTAATCTGCTAGTGCACAATTCTTGCCAAGTGAAGCATTTGAGGCAGAAGTGCTCAGACACTGAAGTCTGCTAAGATTGGACTTTCAGGTGGCAGCTGGTAGGTAGGCAGTTGTATGACGAGGAACAGACTGTAGGACAGATGGTTGTCTGAATGATATAAGTAATGTGTGAGTACTACAGCAGTACACTACTTCGTGTTGGGGGCTAGAGACCACTTTGCAGTTCTTTACTATTTTCTGCCTCATGAATGACTACTGTCTTCTCAGAGTAATTTGTTCTGCTTTGAAGCATCACTACATATGAACCTGAAGGATAATATCCAGAAGTAATGTCTAGGTATATTGGTCAAACATAAAGAGAGGTGTCAGGACAAGAGGCACAAACTGGAGCATAGGAGGCTCCTCCTGAACACCAACAACCACTTCTATGCTGTGTGGGTGACTGAGCACTGGTGCCTCAGAGGCTGTGGAGTCTCCTTAAAGAACTTCAGAAGCCATCTGGACATGGTCCTGGGCATCTTGCTTGAGCAGGGGTTGGATGAGAAGACTTCCAGATGTTCCTTCAAGCTTCAGTCATTCTGTGATTCACCCAGAGTTACTGCTAAGTGAATATCTCCTCATTTAATGAATAAAAAACTTCCTATATGCAGCAACTACTAGAGAATTTGTATGTGCAGAAATCTACGCTAAAGATTCTTCATCTGTCTCACAATTTAGACACCCAGTCCAGAATTTAATTGCTGTGCTAGTTCTTAAAGAACAGGTATACTTTAGCTGCATGTGGCCAAGTTGTATGTGTCCTTTTGGGTCTAAAGGTGATTGTCACAAAGTCAGACTAGGTAAATATACTTAAATACATGAAAAATGAAGCAGTGCCATGTACCTCCCAGCTTAAAAACAAACAAACAATAAACAGAGTTGAAGCTGAAGACCTTTCATTTGCATTCCTCCTCATCAATGTAGGTTAGAAGAAAAACTCCACTCCTCAATTAAATTTGCACACTGCAGTGAAAAACACTTCCTGAACTCTTTAGAGTTATATACACTATGGGAATTTATACTCAAATGCAGTAATTTTGCAACATGCCACCAGCCCAAAACCATTAAACTTGCATTTACTAAGAAACAGCTGTCATTAAAGAACTCGAGACCTCAGCTTGTCCATAAGCAGAAGGTCAGTTTCCTGAAGAATCCTCTTAGTGGGCTGAGAGGGAAGATGCAGAGCACAGCTCCAGTAAATGTGGGCAAGCTCTGAACAGAACAGAAATGCCAAACAGCTCTACTTCAAATGTAACCCAAATCCCCCACAAAACACATCTTGGATGTAGTTAGACACAGGAGACTCTTTCTGTAAGCACTGACTCACCTGTACACCAGGGCCTGCGGCAGCTCCAAATGGCGGTCTCATCATGGGCTGCCCATACATAACTGGCTGCTGGGGCATCATGGGTACACCCGGTCCTGCTGGGGGCTGTAAATCAGGGCAGCATGAGTAGGTTTCTGGATAAAAAATGGAAAGCTGTATAGTGAAAGAGACTCACCATCCCAAATGTTGCTCCTGGCTGTGCAACAGGTGGGGTACCTCCTGTGGGAGGAACTCCACCTGCTGGAGGCACGGCTCCTGCCTGGAAAATAGAAGAAAAATTAAAAAAAGAAAAGAGAAGCATAAATTTCTGTAAATGCCAATTATCTGGAAACTGCATTCCCAAAGTTGATCTATCAAGTCAGGCTGTTATGTAGTAGGTAATACCTGACCTCAAAATTATGATGCTTCTGAACAATGAGAGAATTGAATTAGTCCCTACAATAATGTTCAGATTTCTTTGTCATAAAAAAGCTAGGGTGACAGACTCAATTCTCTTTGCAAATGGAGTTCATTTTCTGAATAAATCCAAAATGGGCCCAAGGAAATTCATACTTTTCTCCTCTTTCAACAAAGGGTAAGAAAGCACACCAATTTTGTAACCAATAGTCAACATACCATTGCACATGCTGTAGCACTGAGTTTTAGTAAAAGCTATAGATTTATGCCTAGCTTAAGCAGAATGTGAAGTTAAAGGAAGGAACTGCTATAGTAATTAATTTCCAATAAAAAGTAGCATCATTATGCAGTGATATTAACTTAAAAATTAAGTTCACACAGTTAAACCACAATCAGAACTGTTACATACTTTACTGAGGAAAGTTTAACTTGTTATGCAATTGATTTTCATTTAAATAACATATAAGCAAGGAAAAGAGACCTTCCACTAGGATTCAGGAAGAGAGAAATGTTAGTTTAGTAGTCTGACTGTATAAACAGCCCAACTAAAGCAGCATCCTTGAACTAGCCAACTCAGGTATCCAGCAGAACCTAGGCACCATTCCTTTAGGTTCCCTTGCCCATAATTTCCCATGTACAGTCTCCTTATGGCGTGGAAAGCATGCAAGTCTCTCCTTTTCACAGAAGTATATCTAATCCAAACACTGTTTGAACGCTTAATAAGAACTTCAAAGAGAGGCAGGAAGCACTCAAGGAAGGGATTAAAGATGGTGGTAGGATATTTAGGAACATCATTACTGCTACCTTGGGACCTAAGTCTATTGGCACAGTTTCTCAAGCTGTTACAGAAGTGTGGTCATGCACGAGCCTCTAAATTCTTACTACCTACCTTGAGTCAGTAATAGAAACACAGAACTATGGAATCCTTGCAGTTGGAAGAGACCTTTAAAGGTCACCTAGTCCAACTCCCCTGCAATGAACAGAGCTAGATCAGCTCTGCACAGCTAGATCAGGTTGCCCAGGGGACTGATCCAGCCTCTCCTTGTAAGTCTCCAGGGACAGGGCATCCAACACCTCTCTGGGCAACCTTTTCCAGTGCCTCATCATCCTCACTGTAAAAGACTTTTTTTCCTTATATCCAAACGAAATCTTTCTTTAAGCTTGAAACCATTTCCCCTTGTTCTATCACAACAGACCATGCTGAAGAGTCTTTCCCCTTCCTTCCTGTAGCTCCCCTTTAGACACTAAAGCCACTGCATAAAGAAACACTGCCACCAGGTCACTTTGCAGCCTTCTCTTCTCCACGCTGAACAGCCCCAGCTCTCTCAGCCTGTCCTCATAGGAGAGGTGTTCCCTCCCTTGAATAATTTTTGTGGCCCTCCTCTGGACGTGCTCCAACAGGTCCACGTCTCTCCCATTCTGAGGGCTCCATATCTGGACGCAGTACTCCAGGTGAGGTCTCACCAGTGCAGAGCAGAGTGGCAGGTTCACTTCGCTTGACCTGCTGGCTACACTTCATTTGATGCAGCCCAGGACAGTGTTGGCTTTCTGGGCTGTGAGGGCACACTGCTGGCTCACATACAGCTTGCCATACACCAATACCCCCACGTCTTTTTTGGCAGGGCTGCGCTCAATCCTTTCATCCCACAGCTTGTATTAGTATTGAAGGTTGCTTCGAACCAGGTGCAAGATCTTGCATTTGGCTTTGCTGAACCTCATGAGGTTCACCTGGGCCCACTGTTCAAACTTGTCTAGGTCCCTCAGGATGGCATCCCATCCCTCTGGTGTGTCAACTGCACTCCACAGCTTGGTGTCACCAGTAAGCTTGCTGAGGGTGCACTTGACCTCACTGTCAATGTCACTGACGAAGATACAAAAGAGTACTGGTCCCAGCACTGACCCACTGTGCCTGCATGCTCTCAATTGACAGCAGATAGCAGCTCTGGAGATATGCAGGAATTACTCACCACACAGCCCACTTCAATGAAGGCTACATTTAATGCCCTTGCCTGATCCTTGCTTCCAGGTAGAAATACACCAGTTTCTTAAGGAACCTGGGATTAGTCAGGATAACTCATTCCAGATTTATTAAATAACAAGCATCCTACCCTTTCTTAACAATTATTAGGAATCTTTTTTTCCAGTCTGAAATTTTTACTGAGAGCATTTCAATTAACATCATTATCACACTAGTAGCATATCCGTCCTCAAGCTAAGAACAATATCTTGGATATGGAAAGCAAGGAATATAAAGATATGCGCTAATGACATCAGAAGAGCATCCTAAAGCTATCTGATTGCAGCCAAAGGAACACAACTTAGTTCAGAATTCAGTCCATCAGTTGCCAAGAACATAGCCATACAAACTGAACC
Organism: Alectoris magna; assembly: GCA_030625065.1. Lineage (NCBI taxonomy): Eukaryota > Metazoa > Chordata > Aves > Galliformes > Phasianidae > Alectoris > Alectoris magna. The sequence continues at coordinate 79,315,367 of CM060562.1, read as the reverse complement.
TGCTTTTGCCTGAAAGAGTAAGGGTCACTGAAAGGAACAGATTTTTGTGAAATGCTGCTGATTTTAATCTGGAAGGAAGGGAAAAAGTGACCAAAACTTCAGTGGCTTAAATTCAAGCTTCAACAGTGATGTGAAGTAACGCTTCATTTTGGTCTTCACATCTATTTTTCCCTGTGCCTCTGGTTTTAAAAAATACTGTTGTATACAGATTTGGAAGAAACGCATGTAACACCCATGTTTCACAAAATGCTATCAAAACCACCCAGCTTTTCAAGAAAGGACAGTTAATTATCAGATGGTAAAAGCACTACCAGATCAGACTGGTATTAGAGAAGCTAGAAAGTTCAGGCAGTGTATGTCACCAGATAGGTCACATCCACATACAGTAAAGATTGTTTGAAACTACCATTTGTTGCTTGAAGATTTTCTGCTGCATGGACAACCCAGAAAGAGCCATGTTAGGTAGCTTGTAGGTAGTTTTAAGCCAGCCTTAGTAACTGCAGTGCAGGTGAGCTGCTGTTAGTATCTTCATGTTTAGTAAGTGTAATGAGATCCCCCCCAAAATAATTCACTTACACTGTACAGTATTGTCCAGCCTCTCTATTAAGAAAAAAAGTTAGCATTACAACTAATATCTCAATAAAGTTCCGTAACATTAAGGAACAACCAGTAATACACTTACAGTTGCATTAATATTTGATTGTTGCAGCAGGGAACTGAACTGATCATGCAAGCCCTTGAGAGTTCTCTCCTTCCCCCTCCATCCCACTTTTTTTCCAACAAAAGCTGCTTTATGCTCTGTGTGGCTCTGATGAAGTATGACCTTTCTTCAGATTACTCTTGTTGCTTACTAATGATCAAATTGCTCTTGATCCAAGTTTAGATTCTAAGTTCAGTTCAACTCCCTTCTCCTCAAAATAGTGCTTTCTAACATATTTTACATGGCAATCTTACCTTCTCCAATACACCACTTCGCTGCGCTAAACAAGCTATCTCCCACTCTAATGTCAATCATCTACTTAGTCTGAATGATGCGCAGTCTTTTGATACTTCATTCAGGAAAACTTGAATTGGGAACAAGCATAGAATTTCCAGTACATCAGTTTTGGATGAATATCACTGTTCTTTGAACAGTTTACCTGGACCTGGTGCTGGTCAAGACTTAAATGGCTAACCACACACTTTTCTTGGAAATGTCCTCAGTCATTAAATACATACGTAAAGTCTTCAATTGTAGGCTACTGCATCTTCACTGACTTCAGTTCAGTGACGTTGGCTGTACATATGGTCTTAAAAATGTGACTTGTAACAATGGTATCATTTATACAAAATGCAAATTCTTTAGATGAAACAGAAGTGGTACATACACATACGCTTGGACAGTCTCAAAATACTGAGGTTTCAGTATCAGTGGTATTGATGGATGAAGCACCTACCAGTGGGCCACTTGGTACACCACCAGTTGACCATGTTGCAGGTGCTACTTTCGGCTGCCAGTTGGCTCCTCCTGTTAGCTTCTTCTCTCCAGCATTCCACTGAAGGTCTCCCCTAGTAGAGAGAGAGAGAGAGAGAGAGAGAGAGAGAGAGAGAGAGAGACAGAGCTATTCTTTACATACTCACACAATGAAAATGAAAACTAATTGCAGTATACATTAAAATTAAGCTTGTGGCTACGTTAGTTTATAGTACATACAGTTTAAGCTATTAACAGAAAGATAGATTTTTAGTACCATGCAGTTCCAGGGCTGTTAGTGGCAGACACCACTACACTCTACACTCAGTTATGTGGTTATAGCCTTCATGGTGAGAATTAAAGAGCTGTTTTAATTAGTACTGATTGAAGGTAACATATTATTGCATATACCCTTGCAAAGTTGGAAGAGGGACTGCTATTGCCTATTCTACTGGGGCCAGGAGTAGAGCTGCCTGCTAGAAGTCTTTGAAAGGTCATTTCTTTGCTAGAAATCTTGCTCAGACAGATGAAGGAGGAAAGCATTCAGTTCTGAAAAAAGTTGATAGATACAAGAGAAACAAATCAATCACAGAATAAAAGGGCTGTTTCAAAACTAGATGTTGTAAGAGGCTGCTTTACCCAGAATAGGCTGAACTCCTTGAATGAAGTAGACTGAGGGAAGCTATATATGGAGGATAGAGTATATGATGTATTTACTCATTTCCCTCCTATCATCTCCACAGATGCACAACACATCTTGAAGAGTGGGCATTACAAACTAGTCTTGGGTATAGAGGTAGACTCCACACAGAAGTAAGCAATCAGTTAGTTAAAGACATTCAAAACCAAGTGTAATGTTTTAAATATCTCTTCTTGCAAAAAGAAGCTTTTCACACCTACATGATAAGCCCATTCAGTGTCTGTAAAAAGATAACAAAACTCTTATATATTCGCCTAAATAACTGAAGGGAGCTAATGCAATTTATCACCTGGACAATTTCATTTGTAAATCAGCTATCCAATACAAAGATATATATATAAACATATATATATTTTAGAGGCTCATATTTAAGCCAGTAAATTTAAAAGCTACAGTGGAAACAATTAAAATTAATTATCCAGTGAACCTTCATAGAATAGAACATTTTTCTCAAAATCTTTATGAATTGCTATTTTTTGTTTGAGAGAATATGAAAAGAGGGAGGTACTTGGATGTGATCAGTTCATTGATTCCTACTAATCACTAAAATTGATATAAAAGATTATAAAACAGGCTTGAAAACTTCTTCTTTCTTTCTTTTTTAAAATTAAAAGTTGAACTTACTTTTTTGAAGTGGTACCAGAAATTCCAAGATCTGAAAGTTGTAAGAAAAAAGAGGGAAAAAAAGTCACACATCTAATAAATTAAAGTACATCAAAGTAACAGCTCATGTTTCACTACACATGGGCTTATAAAGAATAATGAAGTTTTGGCTGTCTTCATTTATCTAGTCAGCATCAGAGTACTAGACACATCTAAATCTGATTCAGGACTAACATCTGAGGAATCATATGGGTATCTTATACCTCAGACCATTTTTGCTCTACAAGCAAGCCACAGTGACGATATACTTACTTCCACAAAATGTTATTTAAACTACCACAAATGACAACACTAATATCTATTCATCACATTATATGCTGAAAGTTATTTTACTTAGACAGATAAAACTGTTAACTGGTTGTTCTGCAGTTTTATCTTCCTGTCACGCATGGGTGCTTCAAGCAGTTTCCTTAACTACCCTATGAAAGAATTTTTAATCTAAGTTTTAAAGAACTCTCTTCTCACATGCTCAGTACAAGCCCTGTAAGTCAGACTGCTGAGTATGATTATTTTCTCCCCCAAACTTGGATACACCAAATGACTTGTGTTTCAAGTGATTAAAACTTCTACTGACTTCTAAATATGGTTATTTCTCTCCACACCTAACAGAAGAGTATGCACCTTAAGATCAGTTATATCTTTGCTGTACTTAATACAGAAATGGTATATTCTATTTATACAGTCCTTCAAGTACAACTTTCACATTGTACCTTACTCTAGGTGGGTCTGTATTACATTTGTACAGGGGCTGGTTCTAATATCTTTAGTTATAATGACTTTGTTTAGTGCTTCAAGAACATGTTTTAGGAAGTTCGCTATCTGAGATAAGGTCTATTCTTCATACCACTGCTACTCTGTTCTCACAAGGAGAGTAGCAACAAGTCAGCTATCACCTCCTTGAACATTTTCTGCTTTAATTCTATGGTACTACCAGATGCTTTGGACAATTTTCACCATTCCATCTGTTAATACTTGAGTGCCCGTCTGTTAAGAGTCTGGTTATGTCCCTGAACGTAGCTAGGATGTTCAAATGTTCCAAATCACACTTAACAAATAGATCCTATTATCTGTTTCAGATCCTAAATACAATCACAGAATCACATAATTCTAGGGGTTGGAAAGGACCGCTGGAGATCATGTAGTTCAACCCCCTGCTCAAGCAGGCTCCCTACAGTAGATTACACAGGAAAGCATCCAGGTGGGTTTTGAATACTTCAGGAGACTCTATAACCTCCCTGGGCAAACCTTTTCCAGTGCTCTGTCACCCTCAAAGACAAGTTCTTTCTCTTGTTCAGATGGAATGAGTGACAAGCTATGATCCTAGAACACTAGCTACCTGAATCAGGCTCTACTCTTGCCTATAGCTGACCTGATCTTCACAAGAAAACAGGAGGACACTGAAACAAGAAAGGAAAAATGCACAGGTGTTCGGATCCACAAACAAACAGTATCGTTGTGCACCACATCACTTAAAACAGGCATCTGTCACTTACTGCCTACTAAGTTTGCGAGAGATGAATCAAGATCACTTCCAAGACCTTTGCTTGCTGCTGAAGCAGGAACTGTTGTTGTGGCTGCAGGTGTTATAGATTGACCAGCAGGAACCATAGTCGGCATAAGAAGATCACCTAAGCCATCAAACACTAGAAGGGAAAGGAGAATGGTTTAATAACAGCAGCTTTGGTAAGAAAAACACAACCAACCGCTTTGATATTGGTCCAACAAATATAGCACAGACAACAACATCACAAGACTTACCAAAACACAGTTTGACATTAAAAGTAATGCCAACAAGGGCATGCATATCATTTTACTAGAGACTGAACATCCAGTAGTAACCCTGGAAGAGTTATACCAATGAAAAATAAAATGACAGGACATGCCTAAAAGCACTTCAGTTGAAGAGCTGAATTTACACAGAGTTAGTACTACTTCCACATGACACTATTCTTCTTACAGTCATCCTTAGAGAGACATCAGATGCACACACATTTGTCAGGAGATATTCATTTAAAGGTTTTTAAAATGAACATCTTGCAGCAAACACCACTCAGAATTATGGTAGAAAAGATAGTCTTATACCTTGACACAGTAACAGGATTGAAACAGTCTCGGGATGTTACTATTCGTTTGCAAGCAGCAGGGAGTTAGGAAAACCTACTAATATCTCACAAGATCAGAAGGAATGAGAACCATCCACACTGTCAGAGCTAGTTTCCTTAGTCCAGCCATCTCTCAGAAACTCATTTTTTTAGATCCCTTGAGGTCAAACTGTTTGGTACATCCCATGCCAACACTGTCTTCTGATCTGTATTTGAGGTACATGCTAATGTTCAACAGGAAGGGGTAGCATGTGCACCAACAAGCAACCAAATAACAAAGCAGTGGTACTACTTTGACCATTTTTCTTGTACAGTTGCAGAACTCACCAATTTTAAGTTTGTAGCAAGGACCCAGCATGGAAAGTACAGGATGGAAGAGATACAAACAAAATGATAGCAGTGATGAAAAGTTTAAGCTTATAGTCAGGCAAAGAACATGACCTTTGTCTCAGTTTTGTGAATCTTCAGGTGCCATGCGAGCTTAAAAACAGCTTCAGCAAAAACAGCGAGATGGCTTGGGTACGTACTTAATTTACAAAAGAGTATTTTCACTGAGTAATTCCTGATTCATGCTATAAAGCACGTGCAAGTATGATGCTTGCATTAGTTCAGTTTCTACTGACATGGTAGAATAAAAAATGGTCATAGAAAGCTCTTAGGCAAACATTTCCCTAAATACAACACTGAGTTCTTCCAGTTGAGAAATCACCTCTATTGCTTGCACGCAGAGCCTAATATGGTGTGACTAACTCATCTAACACATAAAACACATTAGAAAATTCACTGGAAGAAACCTTTTGACTCACCTGATGCATCAAACGAACTGCCAGATGTTGGAGCTGTTGTTCCAAAAGCTGCATCAAAGTTAGGTTGTAGTAAGCTTGTTTGAGCTGGAGTGACTGGGGACGGTGATGGAGAAGGAGCAATAAAAGAACCTCCAAAGCCTTGAAAAAGTCATGTAAGAGAGGTGTGAACATTAGAGTCAGTCTTGATGGGCTGTTTTTAACAAAAGCTCAATCATCTATAAAAGGCAGAATGATAGAGATGATGCTTACTAGACCACTGCAAACAGTTCAGTACTACACAAGCACCCTTATGCCAAATATGATCCAAGAAATTTAAGCTTTTGATGAGTTGCTGGTAAAAACCTTAATCTTCATTATTTAGATATCTCCATAGGTACACTACACAATTCTTCACTACACTACACAATTCAATACACAATTCTTCCAGTACTACATGCTAGTTAGGTAAACTCACAGGCAGAAGGCAACAAAAAAAGGATGAGTTCAGAAAAAAAGTAAAACAAAATACTATCTTGAGAAGAGCATATGATCACAGTTTAACGGACCCAACTAGTCTGGAATTTCAACTCAGAAGGCAGTGTTTTACTCATCCAGTTTTTTTCTCATCATCTTAAAACATCCTGGTCTGTCTTGTCAAGATGTCTGCAAGCTGCTGCCCACCATCCCTTCCTCCTTTCAGAGCAGCATCAATAATATCCACAAATATAAACAAACACTAATCATGGAGATTCTCCAGCCTTAAAGCAATTTATTTCCATGCTTAACTATTCATAAAATCCCTCCCCTGCCAACTATATAATTTGATCTCCCTTGTAATTTAAGCTTATTTGTATTATCTACAAACTCTAGAAACTGTTTAAATATGCAGACTGCCAAAAAGAGAACAGAGATATGACACCTCCTCAATTCTCACTAGTCTACAAGCTAGTCTTCTTATTCAGTCTTTTCTTGGCTGTGATGCCTGAGATCTCTATACTCCTTCAGTCTTGGCCTTGGCTTTTCCCAGCTGCCCTTGCATTAGGAAGTTCTTATCTCACCACTCCAACTGCAACCGCAAATATAACAGGAAGACAACTCTGCAAACCATGTAGGCTGTAATTTTCCCCTTGCCATCAGAATGGGAAGCATATTATTCTCCCATGGCTGAACACAAGACAGTGATGTGTCAGTGGTCCACCACTGCCTTTAGCATCTTTTCAGGGACCTTCCCACCCTTTGCAGTCTACTGTCATTTCTTCAGTTAATCATTACTGTCCAAGACCAGAAGCTTGCATGTTTACCCACTTGAAATCTCTTCCTCAGACCACCTTCTCTAATATGCGGAGACCACTCAGTTCTTATCTACAAATACAGCTTTCTTCTTGTGTGTGAAATCAGAAAAATTAAGGATGCTACTCCAACTGCCACACTGTTGAAATAAATGCATCAATTTAGAAGGCATAAAACTTTTATCCTTCCTTGACTTCTAACTAGATAGTTTGTACCACTCCTTAAGCAGTCCCCTAATTCCTTTCTTTTTCATCTTGCTTCAACTTTTCTTTAGTTACCAGTTCACTGGGGAAGAAAGCTCTGAAAACTTTATAACCCCTTATTAGTTTTCAACCAAACTGCTTTCCATGATGACAGGGTGTATCAATTACAGAACATTACGCAGACATCTCCCAAACGGTGACAATAGCATATTTCTCAGCTTTGAAAACAAGTCTTCCCTAGGCATTTAACTACAAGACAAACTAGTGGTGAATGTAAACTATCTGTGCTCAAACTGTGATAATCAATTATATCAAATGTTACTGTGAGATTTCAGATGATCTCCCCCAGAGTGATGGTTTCTCAGAATGAAGTATAACTAAACGCCAAACGCTTAAGAAGTGTGGAAAGGGTAGGAAAAAAGTGGTACTACAGGTCCAGGAGAACACAACCTGATTAGAAAGACCTCTAAGTACATCCTTCAGGTGCTTAAGTTTGCCAGATTGCAGACACTGACACTCACATTATAACTTAAACTAGTCCCTTTAGATGACTGATTGATTGGACTGGATGGAAGCAGGGAAACAACAGAAGGACACAGAGCAACCTGTTTTCAATAGCCTGAAGTAAAGAGCATTTCAAATGCCTGCATGAGCTCCCCTGGGCTCATTAGACCCACCTCAGGGTTCTGGCACCAAGAAATCTTTAATACCTGAACTCTACTCCATAGCAAGCCACATGCTTGCAGTTGCTAAATGAGAATCTGGACAAACATACTGAATCAAAGAACCGCCCCAGCTCCCCAGGGTCTGTTTGTGAGGCAAGTTTATCACTAGGTAGTTTAGAAGGTGATATCTGATCCCAGCCCCTGTTAAGCAGGTCTCATCAAATCAGACACAGTTGCTTAGAGCACTTCCATGATGAGGGATTTCACCACCTCTGTGGGCAGATAATTCTAATATCTGATGATTCTTGTGGTAATAAATTAATTAAAAGAAATTTCTGGAATTCTCAAACTGTCTTTTTCCTCTTACTGTGCATCTCCATAAGGAACGTGGCTGATTTCTGTATCACTCCAAGGAGGTAGCTATAGACAGCTATAATGTGTAGCTTTTGCCTTCTCAAGAGTGAACGGATCCAGCTCCCAACCTCTGCTCATATGTCACATGCACTGGTCACCATCTTGGTGGCCCTCCACTGAATAATCTCACACTGGTATGACTCAGTCACCTACTTCAAGAGATCATTTTTAATACATTTCAGAAGTCCCCTGGATCACCTGTGCCCAGTCATACTGCCCTTACAGCACATATTATGGTGGTTAAAGCTGCTCATGAGTGCCAAGGCCTGTGATAGCGAAGCTTTCTCTAGCTGCCTAAAGGGAGGCTTTTTCTACTGCTTCATTTTGATCAGATGGTCAAAATATTTCAGATACCTGCTGATCAGGTATCTACTACAAAATTACCAGTGCTGGCCCATCCTCTGATTCTTACATACAAACTTATCCTGATTGAACATCAGTCTCAAGGCCAAGCTTTAGGCATTCAGCTACATGCAGAAAATATACTTATCATTGAAGAATCACAGCAGAAGCAGGGTAATAAGGCATATGGTTGATGGACAAAGGCATCTGACTCCAACAATCCCTACAGCACCAAAACCGCTTAAAGGTCCTCTGCTCAGTTAGACCTATTCTACCTCCTGAGTGAGAAGGAGCTCAGCAGCAGTGCATGGCATAGCACAATTTATAAAATTCTGTTTAGAAAGTTATGTATGTTTTTGCAAATCCCCACAAAATGCACATTTCTCCGGCTACAGAACAGAGTCCTCCCCAGCTTCAGGTGAAGTTTGCATGGTAAGTTGTCTTAGTTTCATAGCTTTCAGCCACAAAACAGGCATAGAAGCCACAAATATGCTTTAACAGGTATAATTCCTAGTCATCTGTGCTTGTACAAGACCCAGAGTAAGACTGCAGAAACAGCAGCAGCAGCTGAGATACTGTCTCCAGACTGTCGTCTGGACGCCTCCAACTGCCTGATTTTGAAGCTGTTTTTACTAGCGCACTCAGTAAGATTTCTTATGAGAACATACTACTAGATGCTGGGATACACATGTATTCACTTAATTGAACAGAAAGATCTAGAAGGGGAAAAGGCTAGACTATTGCATGTACTGGCACAACTCTATTTTTGTCAGCTGAGAGGCTTAGAAAAGTATGAAAAAAAACCTACCACCCTTTCCAAGACAGCAAAGAGCCTAGCCACTTAACTGAAAGCAGAACACTTGAGACAATGATGCATGGTAAGTATACTCATAACACTATGCATATAAACACTTGGTACAACTAATCGTAAACCATGAAGGGCAAGCCTTCAGCGAAATCTAGACAATCTTAAATTTAAAACTGGATTGCACTGCAGGCTATACATCTGCCATTATCTAGGGTGAACAAATGTTTAGCAATATGCTGTGATGTTTCCCAACCCTCTGTATATGCCAAATTGAGATTCACCTCTAACTCGATGTCATTTTGGATGCATATAAGTAAAAAAATCTATTCACTCAAACAGCTTCGGGTCTGCTTGAGTATTCAGACTTATGACAACCATTTTATAATTCAGGTATTGATTCAATGTGACTCATCAGATTCAGAAAGCACACTGTAGAAGTTTAAGCCATCTGGAGTGTAAATCTTACTGTAATTTAAGTTTGGTTACAGATAAAGACTGAACATATTTTTTTATTCTAATGTTTGCATAAACAGGATTAGCTTTTTCCTGACAACATCTTTGCACCCAGTCCCCAGATAATGCACATAACTGCAAAGGGCAGCATCTTTTCTTTTTGTGAACTTTTTTCCTTATAAAATTACCAGAATCTACTTGGTAAAGTCTCATCTACAGTTTAAAAGCTATTCATAGGCTGTTTAACCAATACAAAGAATAACAGGATTAAAACAAAAGGAAGTCTTCCAACCTAAAGTCTGGAAAGTGCTTGTACATAGCGTGTCCTCACAGTATATGTCCCACTAAGTAGTCAGATTGCCAGAACTGGAACAGATTCAGAACAGATATGCACTCTGTTCTCCAGAACACTTCTATTTTAGTGAAGCCCAACTAGGAGATGCCCACACAGAGAGTAGGTACTACCAAAAACACTGAGATATCTCACTTGCCTTATACATCTCTCATATAATGGAGAACTGCTCATGAGCATATGAATACAAAAACATACCTAGGATTTGATTTCTGATGTTGCGTAAGCTGACATGGGAGAACTTCAGACATACAGACAGCCAATGATATCAGGTCCCACCATGCCTAGAATGGTTACTCATTGCATAAAGAGCAAACTCTAGGTCTGAACTAAAGCCACAGAAGCACAACATGAAGCTAACAATCATCCACATTTGCAAAGGATAACCTACTGACTAATCCACCTTTTAGAAACACGAGAAAAAATGAGTCAAGTGCTCCTTCAAACCAGAATTTTATATTAGTTTTCTTTAAGCCTGAAAAAAACATGCTGTGAACTTCAAACTGGGATGGGGAAGAGTCATGACTGTTTGGAACAATTTTTATATCCACTAAAATACACAGTGTGGCAGACATTTTTGAGAAACAGAATTCAGCTGAAGTGGCTTAGCTTTTAAAATGCAGACTAAAAGTTTAGTTACTCAGGCATTACAGTCTGATACCACACTCAGCACAAGCCAGTATAAGGAGAGGACTTCCAGCACTGCTGTGCCCTTGCACACAAGAAGGCTCTCTCTCGTCAACCCACTCTTTCTGGTTAAATACAAGACTGTTGTGAAATCACTGATTCAATTTTCTAACACCTGAAGTGTGTAAGTTGACTTTATTAAATCAACCAAGAAACAAAGATGAATTACAAGCAAGGAATAAAAAGTGCAGCCTCCTATCTAGTCAGGTGGCAACTCTGTCCACAGCAGGGGGGTTGAAACAAGACAATTACTAAGGTCCCTTCCAACCCAAGCCTTTCTATGAGATAACACCTCCATTACAAATCAAAGTAGTTTTAATTTAAGAAGTTTAAAGTACCAAGAAATCTTACTAATAGCTATTTTATCCCACTGCAAACAACCATATCCACCCATGTAACATTTCACAAAATTTCATAAGACCACCCATTAGATTTTGCATGACAGTAAGTTTGTTAAAAAGTTCTTTATTACCAGCCAATAAGTCTGCAGAAGCTGAGGAACTAGAAGTGGCCTGGGTTGCGGGCTGAGGTTCAGGAGCACTACTTCCAAAAGCATCTGAAGGGAATTCCAGGAAGCAAAGAGTTCAATATTAAATGCATCAATTTATCACTTACTTAAACAAGAGACAACAATAGGATAACAATTTCATTCATCAGAATAAAATGAAAGTGCTTAGCCATCATTATCGCAGAGCAGTACCATGGATGCAAAGCTCAGGTGGAAGAAAAGGAGATGCAACAAACCAGCATTTCAAAGATTTTTCTATAACAAAGAATAGCACTGGAGAAGATAAGAATATTAGGTCAGTGAGGCTTGTAAATCCTTATATTTGGGCCACTTATCAGAGGGTTAAGCTATTTTATTCAGAGTTTGGAGTAATTCCAGACATCATTAACTGACTCACATCAAGTCTTATTAGACGTGTATTTCACTAATGTTTGAAAATTCACTACTTCTAAGTAACAATCATCTCTTCTACAACACTTCTAGAGATGGTTGTGCTCATCCTAATTTCCAACTTGTCAAATCTAACAAAGATCCTGTAATTCAGCCCTCTGGTTTGAGGCAAGTCACCCTCAAAAATTCAGCTGCTTTGCTCTGAGAAATGGAACCGAGAGAAACTAATGTGAAAGTGAAGAGTCGCAAAGAAGAAAATAAAAAAAAAGAAAAAAGGAAGAACACAATGTACTTTCATTAGACCTCTGAGAAGAAGAATCATACATGCATTGACTGAAGACAGAATGGCAAACGTAAGGACAAGGAATGACAACAGCTCATTTGCAGTTCATTATTGTGCAATATGGAGAATTGGACATGTTATTCTTAGCTGTAATGACACAGAAAAGCCGTAAGAAGGGGAAAACTGCAGCTTTGGCAAAGCGCAAAGTTAATTGAAATGAAGTGATTCAGCTCTGAAGTGGTGAGGAAAGAAAAATACCCACCACCAAATAGGTCAATCACACCTGAAGAATCCACCTTTGCTGGAGAGGCAGTGGGTAGAGGAGAGGGGGCTGCAAATGCATCCACTGCAGTAAGCATAGGATAAATAATATTTAGTATCAGCAAGGCAACAATGATAGCTAAATATTTCAAAGCAACATAGGCTCCAGTAGGTAGAATCATGGGGTATGTAAAGCCGGGCAACAGTCTGCAGAACTGCAAACAGAAAGTGTTACATTTCTCACACAGCAACTGAACACTGGAGTACTTTAAAGAAAAAAAAAAAAAAAAACACCACATTTCTTAATAACTTTCTTATGCTTATAGGAGAATACACTCTCTTAACAACCACATCACTTACTTAACTTCAGTGTTAGACACTTCACGATCCGCATCTTCAGCAACTGCTAATCTTGTGATCAATGTATCAACAAACCTACAATTTAGTACTTCAGCTTAAAGATATAAACTGGCAATAAGTTTTGGTTTTCACTTGTTAAAAAAAAAAAAAAAAAAGTAAAAATCCACAAGATCAAAACCACAAGTCTATAGGATGGCCTGTGAAAACAAGCACTTACCAGATAAGAGATCACCAGTGAGAGAACTCTCAGGCACAGGAGAAGCTCCATGCGGTGGAGATGAAAAAGCATCTTCCAAAAATGAAAGAAAAAACAAGGAGAAGTTGAGTATTGTTCATTCAGTTTACACCATCACAAGGCATCAAAGCAGCAGAGTATTTGAAGATTTCACTCTTTACCTGTACCAAAGAGATCTATGCTAGGAGTAGCATCTGGTTTAGGTGCTGCAGGTACCTCAGGGACAGACTCAAATAAATCTAAGACCAAGAACACAACACGTCTTTAACTCATTTTTGAAATGCAGGACTGAATGTGAGCTTTCAAATTTTGCACATCATCTTTGGAGTTAATAGGCTCTCTGGTTTGAAAGCCTAGCACACAGCATGCATGCAACAGTTTTTAGTTCAGTACTCCTGACAGATCAATCCACCAAAGAGTTAAAAACAAAATTACCACCAAAGATATCTAGAGCAGGAGGAGCGGAGGTGGTGGCGGTAGCAGAAGTGGTGGCAGTAGTGGTAGTGGCAGTAGCTGTAGTAGCAGTAGTGGCAGCAGCAACAGCAGCAGCTGGAGAAGGAGTTGTTGCAGGAGCTGGAGTGGCTGCACTAGTTGTAGGGGTAACTACAGGAACAGCAGTCTCTGTTGGCTTCATAGCAAAGAGGTCCAGCTCAGGAGCAGCCTCTGCACTACCTTCGGATGGGGCAAAGGGGTCTTGTAAAAAGGAGAGGGGAAATATACGTGTATGCTTACTTAGGATCAGTGAGGGAGGAAGTCAAGAACAAAGCAACTACAGGCTATGCACATACTGCAAATACACTCACACACACATAGATGAGGTTGTTCTACATCTAGCCTACTTATCCAGACATGCTATTTATGTTTTTCCAAAATAAAGACTGTCTGAAAGGCTGAGTAGTCCAGTTACTAAAGGGCAGAACTTTCATAGGCTGTTTGACAAGTCCAGAAAGGACAGAAAGATGATGAAAGAATATCCAGTTTAACAGGTTACTACTCACAAAAGTCAGCACTGCCAGAATCATCAATTAGCACTAATGAACAAGCAAAATAGTACTGGGACTCAGGCCATTTTGTTAAGCATGCTCTTCTGTCTAAGGTTTGTTTTGACCAATCGCAGGCACTAAGAAAATTTCAGAAAAACACACTGCCATGTAGTTTAAATGAAAGAAAACAAAACCAAAAACAGCAAAACAAGAGACCATCTAATGACATAAAACCCACCATTTCCTGAACATGCATCAAGAGCTGCTGCTACAGGGGTTGGGGTAGCTGGTGCTGCTGCCCCTTCAGTTGCTGCAGGGGCTTCCCCAGGAGAAGCTGCAAAGGCATCTTGGGTGCAGATTTAAAACAGAAATTAAAAGGAAAAAGGATAAAGAGAAGAAAAATATAGTAAAAGAAACAAGTTAAATTGCACAAGTAGACCCCCTTATACAACATGAATGTTGTTCTGACAGCAAGACAAGACATGCACCATATATGCTTTGTCTCCCTCAACCCCACATGAGATAGTTCTAGACAGGGCTTGAAGAAAGAATTTCTCCAGCTGCCCAAAGTACAGCAAGTGTAAAAGGCTTTATTCTCATTGTATAAGGGTTCAGAGCAGCATGGTCATGGTCTACCCACAATTAACTAATGAAGAGCGGAGGTATTGCAGTATGTCAGTGTTAATACTAGTGTTAAAACTGAATTTCCATGTTGAAAGCCTACAATATATGTGATTATCCTTTACCTGAATTTACTTGCATAGGGATCTGCAAACTTCAGCACTGTTATGAACAATAATCCAATTATACTGGAAGAGATCTGTAGCTATCATTTCTAGCTCTTTAGTCAACATCTAAACAACATCTGAAACATCTGAAAACCTTAATTTACTTTTTTCTTAACAGTATTTCAACAGGATCTTTCTGAAGCTAGAAAAACTGATTCATAGGTTATATTTACTCAGCTTACTTCTAACAGATCCAGAATGTTCATCTTCACTACTGGCCAGCCATACTTAATCTCCACGTCTTTGAGGATTGTCTCTAAGACTAATAAGCCCAGTCAAGCAAGGGAAAAGAGTAAGTAGCTTTGGGGTTTTGGAATTACCTGCTCTTGAGTTTTGCTTGATTTGGTTGGGTTTGGTTTTTTTTGGTTTGTTTGTTTGGTTTTTTTTTAATTTGCCACTTGCTAATTGGTATAGTTAAACTTCAAGCTCTGAACTTTTACAGCATTATTCCTAGACATAAACCACCATTTGTAGCTCTTAATTCCACGGAGTAGTCCTAATGGGTAGTTTCATTTGGACTATCCTCATAAGCAAGCTTTTTTTTCCACAAAAAAAAAAAGATGGTGCAATTAAGATTAAATGGTTTAAGATGCTCATAAAGGCCATTCACCTACTACTACAAAGTTAGTGAGGTAAAAAAAAAATACCTGTTCAGGAATACTGCAATTGCACTGTTAAATCAGCACAGGAAAAAGCTTAACATGCTTTAACTTGAATATCAATTTTAAAATGAAAACAACCATTTTAAAACCAAGTTTATGTCAGTTAATCTAAAAAGCCCAAAAAGAACATGCACTGAAACTTGAACAGAAGAGATGAAAGCCAGTTACTCTTGCAATAGAATTAAAATGAACTGTTAGCAAATAAAGGCCTGCTAATAAGCCATTTCAAATATAATTCTATTTTTCATGTATCAAGGTTCAATAACAAAACTGGATGGCAGTTGTCCAAGTGAAAAATAACAATTAGTCAAAAGTCACCTTATTATATGCATACCAGGCACTGGCATACACCCCTTAGAAGAAATTCAAGACATAAGTGGACTGAAAACTTCTGAATTGTACTACTTCAGAATACACTATGCATGGTCCTATGTGCTGCTGTTTGTTCTACTCAGATGGCCTTCGTGTGGAACATCAGCTTGCGTTCTGTGAAACAACATATTTCTATCCACACAAGCCTGCAGACCAACAATACAATTCCCCCCTGAAATGTGCTGCAGAGTTGACGCTTCTCAATTCTTTTGTAGCCCTTGCACAGATGGTATCACACATAGATATGGGTACCGTATATTTTATTAGTAAAAAAAAAATATATATTTTTTTTATCTTCCCTTTTGTTCCTGCACAGTGGTGTACTAACCCTACGTGTTTATACCCAGCATTGCAAATGACCTTCTTGCTTTATAGCAGCTACCGCATTTACTTAATTCCTCACATTTGTACATCTTTTGCTTCTAAAGAAAACATAGCTTGACTTCTACTGTCAAGTGATACCCAATCCTCACATGAGTTTACAGACAACCTGGTAGAATCCTTTGCAACTTCACACTACAAGGAACATCAATTGGGAGTCATGGATACATATAACATACTGCATAACTACGAATAGTTCTTGTTGAAATGATGTGTAAAAAAGGACATCCTTAAGTTCTGAAATATCAAAATAGTGCTTGAGTATGTATTGTCCACAGCAAAATGAATGTTTCTGAAAAGTGGTTTGTGTAATTTCAAAAATTCAAGCTTTTTTATTTGATGCTATGGCATCAATACAGGATAAAAGCTTTTTACACGGATGATACCAACACTCATTTAATGTAATGTGCAACATCTGGAACAACTGTACAAAAATCAAAATTACAGGAAAGATCATAGAACTAAGTGTGCAGGTGAAAAGGATGTTTTGTTTACTCATTTTCTTTCCCTATTATTTTTTTATATGGAGAACCCTGGGTAAGTTAACAGGAAATATTTCACTAGGCTCCATGTTCAGAAAGAATCTTATAAATATACATGTTTTTTAAATAAACACTAGTTTGGTATACACTATGAATGCATGTTCCAGCATAAAAGAGACATTCACTTGGGAAAGCCACAGTTCTCCTGCCCATTCATATCATTTGAATGCTCAGCATTTGCACAACGTCTGTTATTTGCTATCTGCACTGTTTACACAATAGAATAGATTTAATTGAAAAGCACATCAGTAATTTCTGAATGTCTGAATTCTGTTACTGAGATACAAAGCATTTCAAGATACTTCTTTTCCTCTACCTTTAGATTTCTCCCTCTCAGGAATGACTCCAGTTGCACTCTGAATTCATCCTCTAGACAGGGAATTTTTAAGTGGGACCACTTAAGTGAAAGCGCGCCCACCATTCAAACTGAATTCTTCAAAAAGCTATGGTGGATCAACCCCGCATTTCTCACCTACATTAGATGAAGACTGACTTACCTTCCAAAGCCAACACATCAGAAGCATGCACTGCATACTATGTAACTATGAATTCATCAGGCCTTGGCCTCTGCAACAAGCTTCCAAGAGTAACAAATGTCACAATCTTGCTCCTAGTGTTGTCCTGAACTGCTGCCCAGGTTAAATGGCTTCTGAACTGTCTGATTCTGCGGCACTAGACTCTCCTGCATTCTTTTTAAAGGAGGGATTAGGAAGCAGTGAACCAGCTTCATTCCTTCCTCAGTTTGTCAGCAGTTTTACTGGAGCTATCATCTGAAAGGTGTCTGTTGAAGCCAGTCTTAAAAAAACAAAACCCTTTCTAGGAACTTTCAGTCTTTAGGAAAAGCGTTTATATTCAAACTGTTTTTGTACAAGACCTCTGTATCAATCCTGGAACTAGAACCAATAGATAAACACACCCAAACAGTGAACACACATTAAAGTTCTGGAATACAGTTTTTACACCAAGCAAGTCATTGCTAATTCTTGATATCCACTGATCCACAGAAAGTATGCTTCACAGGAAGAGACAACTAGAAAAATGGAATGATTGGGATTGTTAGTAGCTTGTAGATCAGGAAATTCTTCCATAAACCCGGGCTCGTACCATGTTGAAAAGAAACAGTAGTTTCTGACTTGTTGAGAAGCCTCCTGCTTCATTAGACAAGTAAGCTGACAACATATTGAGTGGGGTTTATTCTTATTCAAGGTTAGCAGCTAAGATTAGAGACTGAAAGAGCATAACAAAACTGTAGGAAAATGTTTCCAATAAATCAATTTTATCATTGGCATTTAGTACCAAGTTCATTGCCATTTCAATTTACTGTCGTGCTACGGAAGATAAAACATAGATTCAAGAATATTGAAATGAAGTAGTTTCAGCTGGCTCAGTATTATATTTACAGGAAAAGTCCAAATTAAACGATAGCTCAAGCATGACATGTAGTAGATGCAAAAAGCAGCCATGTCCATCTTCTCCAGTGCAATGATTATTTTCCCAGAAACTGTAGTTACTGAATAATGTGAAAAGAATGCCTGCTTAACCCAATGCGGACCTGAAAATTAATGTTTTTAGCTGTTTAACATAATATAACTTAGTCTTGAGTGTATGCAGTGTTCCATTTCCATTTAATTGAATAAACGCAAAGAAGTCTATAGCTAATAGCACAGCAAACAAAAGGGTAGTTTACATTTCCTGTTCCATCTAGTATCCAACACACATGCACTTCTGGTAGAGTTAAATTAGAGGTCTCGTTACAAGTAGCTGAACTTATATTGGTTCATCTATCTTTTGAGCTGACACAGAGTACTAGAGCAACAAAACTAACCTCCAAAGAGATCCACTTCAGCAGTGGTAGCAGTAATAGTTGTAGTTGTAGGAGCAGCAGCTGAAGTAGTTGTAGTATCAGTAGTTGCAGCAGTAGTTGCACTAGGCTCTGGAGCAAATGGATCTGAAATCTGTGGCTCAGAGGTAACACCGGAAAGTGCAGCCAGATTATCTATATGCAACCACATAACGAAGATCAAACAGGAAAAGTAAGGGGAAGAGGGAGAGACCACAAACACTCAACTGCAAAAAGTTAGAGCTCCTAATAAGGACTCTTAACATTCAGAAGACTCAGAAATGAAAAACATTACTCACCCTCTCCCAAGAGGTCTAGAGATTGTCCATTAAAATGACAGCAGTGTAAAGAAACAGACCAATTAGTAGTACTGCCAGACTGAAGATGTTCATTAGTGACCATTTGTTCTCTAGGTGATACACATAGTTTAAATGTCACTCAGCACTTGATTTTCTAACATTCAAGATGTTATGGTTACATGCCAAAGCTCATTCCGTTAAATATCTCTATTCTTGCCAGCATAAGTGCATAAATTCCATTTGCTACATTCCTTCACTGTTAATCAGCAAGTTATTCGCATATAGGTATCATGTATCACTGTTTCATACAGCTAGTGTTCTGTTTTTTACCCTACAACAGAAAGGATCTATCAGTAGCCTGTAGGAGCTGAGCTGACAGGAAGGTTTCCTACCTTTCACTACCACAGAGCAGAGACAAGAAACTTTAGAGTGCTGTTCAACACCACACAAGTTCTCCCTTCCTGGCTGGCTTTGTTTCAAATTGGGCTCCTTAATCAACTTTTCAGAAGCCAATGAGTATCTTTAGCAATAGACTTTTCTACAATTTAATGAGTGCAAATACCAGTCAGATTGAGCGCACAGGCAGATAGAGGAAGCTTTCCCTAAATAGACATTAAGAAAAAAACATAAAACCTAACACACAAAACCACAAAACAGAACATCAAAAGAAAGACTGTAAGGTATAAAAATCTGAGAAAAATAAGTAGTTTGGCCTTATTTAATAATCAGTAGTTCAGTATTTCTCCTTGGTTCATTGTACATTTAACAGGGTCATGAGTTCATTTACCCACAACACACTGAAGAACCAGCACAGCATCTGGCTGTTTCACTACAGGTAAAGTAAAAATGTAAGAAGTAAAATGCTTTGAGTAATTAGAGGTTAACCTTAATAAGTTAGTCTTCATTTTACATCACTTGTTAAAAGGATCCAAAAAAATGACGTGTGTATTTTAGTAATTGGTTCCTTAGGAGAGCTCTACTTGCGACTCGCTTCACAAGCCAAGGTAAGTCAAAACACCATTCTGAAAAGTGTAGCAGCGTATTAAAAATGCAGTACTCTGGTATCTCATTACTGCACTCCAGGTGGATGCCTCACAGCTAGACCCGAAATAAACAATTGTTGGCAAACTGCTACCTCTTACTAGTTTATTCTTCAATGCATTTTTGTTATCCAGTTATGTTATAGGTCATAATGAAGTGAAATAACAATTGTCCAGCACAGCAATCTGTATTTACTCTTAATACGGTAAGGATTAAACACAATGCTTTACTGAATAGTTAAAGTAAGAATACTGATGGCAAATCCATGTTCTAAGTCACATTGCAAGGTAGTTCAGAGAAGTTCAAGTCAATTTGCTTTTATATCTGAGTTATATCTCACAAAGATACAGAATTTGACCTACTGTATTTTCTGCAATACTACAGCCTAACCTGCCTGCCAAATGCTTGCCTCACAATATGCTGCAGGCAATTTATTACCCTACCTTAATCTTCTACTGTTACCACAGCAGTGTAGATTTCACAATTTACAGTTCATTTGTTAGGTAACTCATGTTGTACTCAGAAATACACCTAGCATACAATAGTACTGTATCTACATGACTAAATATGAATATATGAATCTCAGCCTAAGATTGAGGATTTTTTCTTGTTAGTGACCACCTGAATTCCTGAGGTTTATGTCACATTTAAGGTACCAGTTTGATGCTTCCTCTTAAAGTTTGTGGTATTTACATTCTCCTAGATATTCTGAACTACAGCAATTTTTCTAGCTTCCTCCCCTTACTGGTTCTTTCTCACAAGTTCCTACATTAACTTGCTGTGAGCAGGAACTGTTTTGCAGATGAGCAAGCAGCTCAGATAGCAGAAAGGCACTATTACACATTCTCACAAGGTGGAAGAGAACTTAAGGTCATCGAGTTCAGCCTGAGCTCAGACCTACTGCTGACACCAGATCAAGGCGGCCATGGCTTTTCCAGGTTAGGTCTTTAAAAATCTCCAGGAATGGACATTCCTTTAGCACATGCATAGAGGTTCTGCCTTGGTGTTGCACTATCCTCCATGTGAAATTATTTTTTATTAACGCAATAAACCTTTGAAACAGCTTTGTGTTTCTGTTACTTCTCATTACAACCAGTTACGATTCCCAAGAAAATGTTGGTTCCACTTTGCAAGTTCCCTCTCAAATAGTTGTAAGCCACTGCTAAGAGCCCCCTGTAGTCTCCACTTTTCTAGACCATAAAGGCTCATCTCCCTCAAACTCTTCACTCTGAGTGCTCTGGATCTCTGGAGTTCTGGTTAGCTGCCTGTAAACTCTCTTCAGTTTATCAAATGTCTACCTTGACTACAAGAGCCCAGAACTGGATACAGTATTCCAAATGTGGCCTTATATTTTGAAAAGCTTTAGGAAAAAGGTATGATTCCAGTGTGGTAACAGGTCTTTCACACCTGAACTCCTGCCATCAGCAAAGCAGACAAATTTGAGGATTACTAAGTTACCAAAATGCTACTCTGAAAGACAAGCTTGAAGTATCGTTGATAAGATTGGTGA
Organism: Alectoris magna; assembly: GCA_030625065.1. Classification (NCBI taxonomy): domain Eukaryota; kingdom Metazoa; phylum Chordata; class Aves; order Galliformes; family Phasianidae; genus Alectoris; species Alectoris magna. The sequence continues at coordinate 79,293,995 of CM060562.1, read as the reverse complement.
TAATCCCAGACAAAGGAAAAAAAGTTTGCTGTCCTCTTCTGCTATGGAGCAAGAGGTCTAGACGTATTACTGACCAATTTTAAAAAGTTTCCAGTAATTCAAAGGAATACGCACATAAGACCTCTTTTAAAACATCTAAGCCCCAAACCCTTCGCCCCTCATAAAAAAAAAAAAAAATCACAAAACAAAAAACAAACAATCAGCTTTCAACTGCGATGTGAATCAATATTTTAATGGATATTTGTTTTGCACAAATGAAAAATTGCTTGAAGAAGAAAAAAAATAAGTTATCCAAGGGGTCTGAGCTCTTCCAGAACAGCTCAGAAAAGCTTGTGTTCTAGTTCCTAGGGATGATAGAAGAGGACAACAAAGGTAACCACCAACTGCTAGGGCATAACTACAGAGAAAATAAGTAGGAAGCTGTTAAAAAATGTGAAATAATTAGCCCCAGACATCCTAGAAGAGAGGACATTTTGGTCTTATTTTCTGTGTAAAATTGTATTTCAGTTAATAAAACTACCACTTCTGAAAAAAAAAAAAAAACCCACAGATTTAATATAAATATTCAAAGCATGGTCCACATAGCTATACTTCCACGATGAGGCAGTTGGGAGACAAATATCTTTAATGAACTGAAGATAAGAACAGAAACAGGGAATGCAAAAGTCACTAGTATCCAGCATTAGCATTCACCATGGAGTCAGTGTGACTCAGTGCTACATTCCTGCTGTAAGAAGGCTAATGAGTGAAGATCTCTACAACTACACCACAGGTTTACAACTATGTAGCCTAAATAATCATTTATTAGCCTAATCCCTTGTCCTCAGGAGAAGAGAAGTAAGCATTGCCTAACATTTATTGCGGTCCTCTTCAGACTGTCAGTGCTAAGGCTGTCTGGAACAGCCTTGGTTCAGCCTGTGCTGCACCACAGAGCTCACATTCCAGAGAACTGGTTCCTATTTGAAGACAGCTAGCCCTCTATTTCTATTTTCTTACTACAGTCCTAAACAGAAAAGCAAGGAATGTCAGAGGTAGAACTCTCACAACAGAACAAATTTACCATCACTGGAATGCTCTAGACACTTTCTGTTTTAAAAGATATTTTTGATCCTTCCCCCACTGATCTGTCTGTGTTTCACTTCTTGAACAGAAGTGCTAATATCTTCACACAATTTGCCAAGAACCAAATGAACAATTGTAGTTTTACCTCCCTGGCTATTTTAAAATGTCTGCCCTACCTCTTCACCTTTAGCCATTCCATCCCTGCTCATATAGTTACACAATCCTGCCCCCCAACCACAGCTTTGCATCCAGGCCTTTATAATCAGCTTATACAATTATGCATATCCCTAGAAAAAGGAGTACTGTTGTGCTGCAAAGGAATGCATGCCTGTCAGGTCAGCAGAATCCAGAAAGTGAGCTGGGAACATCCTGTGCTAGTATGAAAAGGGATAGGTTTCAGTTCAGCCAGCCAAGCAAGAAGAGGGAGATAGCAAGAAGAAATGCTGATAGTGGGTTTTCTATACCTCCCCAAGAAGTTGCTCCAGCAGGGGCTGCTGGAGCCGCTTGCCCAGTAGCAGCAAAATCTGGCTGCAGATCCAGAAGATCACTGGATGGTTTGGAAGAGCTGCCAAGAAAAGGAAGAGAATTATTAAATACTGGAGTAATTTTTCTACTTAGGTCAAGTCCAAAAAAAAAGTCATGGCTGGATTGTAGGAATTAGATTGGATAAGGCCATCCTTAGACTGGATGACTGATGGAACTATAAAAAGAGGGAAATTTTCCAGGTCTCAGAATCAGAGCAGCAACCAGGAATGGAACTGCAGTGAGTGACGAACATACTACATCCTAGGATAGGATCTTAACTTATTTGCATTACTTGATAATGGCATTTAAATAGATATATGAGATATCACTAAACTGTGACAATCCCTAAAAAGTTTTTTTAAAAAAATATAAGCCACCACCACCATCAACAAAAAAATCCAACAAACCCAAATTCAAAAACCCAGGTGTCCCCTAAGAACAGAGGAAGTAACTGCTGCAACTGAAAACAGCTCTATTCCTCATGCCATATCTGAAAGTCAGAAACCTGCGTTTCTAAGTAATGAATAGGTGTTAGGTAGAATGGAGTTGGTAAAACTTTGATGCCTAAAGCCATCTGAATATTTGCTTAGGAAACAAGGTGGGGGTTTTTTTGTTTGTTTTGGGTTGTTTATTTTTTTTCATTTAGAACATTTAAATAATAAGCTGTAGAAGCTCTTTCTTCAGTGAAGTATTCATTTTGACAATTAATCAGTCTTTACTATACGTAAAGTAAGCAAAATCTTGCAGGCTCGTCTCCCATTACAGGTGTGACTTTAGTTTGTACCATCAAGCACAATAACTCAAATACGCTTCTAAACTTACCTGACTGGAGCAGCTGTAGATGCAGTTGCAAAAAGATCAACTGGAGGAGATGTATCTATGCTTTTTGCTGGAGTAGTATTGGGAGATGTGACAGTTGTGGCTGGAGAAGACTGCAGAAATATTTTAAACGTGTTCAGTACGCCAGCATTTATCCACAAACAACTGGTGCACAGATTCATATACTCATAAAGTCCAATTTGAACATCAAGTCTTATTGTGAACTGTTCTCACCTTGAGAGAATTTAAAGAAGATTGGGCTGCATTTTCAGAGGGCTAGTAATTCACAAAACCTGAACATGTGGTTTCCTTGCTAGAGGTCACAAGCATGATGTATGGTCATGGGATAATTCTAATGCCTATACCAGCACAAAACAGCTTTCCTGTGCCTCTCTTCCTAACCACACAGAGGTGTGCACACCTACATGCTTGTGACCTCCCTCTCCTGACAGGAGAAATCTTCCCTTGTGCCGAGACAAGCAAAGAAATATCTCCCAAAAATGGTGGCTGAGTCAAGGAACTCTAGGGTGACTCCACTTAATGATGCCCGACTCAAGAGGAAATGCCTACTGTAGGTGCTGAGTGCATGGAGACTCCAGCAGCAAGCATCACATCAGCTTTAGTCCCCTGCCTTGGGTTCAGAAGTGTCTAAGCAGCTAACTCAGACCTGTGAGCTGGAGGTGCATTACCTCCATTTTCAAATCCCAGCCAGGATAACCAACAGTGCCTATGTGTCAAAGGATTCTCAGCAAGTTTCAAGAAAACAGTTTGCTCATCAGCAAATTCCCTCCTATCAGTTTTAAGACCATTCTGGAGACCAAGTATATTTGTGGGTTTGTTTCTGAGCGTCAGATCCCTCATTCTGTCCATTATATTGAATATCTGCTTGTCTACAACAGCACCTTAATATTCTAATGATAAAAACTGTGGGAGAAGATAACTGTTTAAAACCCAAGTTTAAAAACCAAGTTTGTGTATACACAAACCTTCAGACTGAAGAGAGTTTAAGAAAAACAACTATGACTAGTGCTAACTGTTAAGTTCTCAAAAAGATATAATTAAAAGCTCAGCCTATGATTTTGTTTCAATTTCTCCTCCAGTTCTGGAACTTAAGGTTATCTTAAGTGTTGCAAGAACTGACAATCAGCATAGCATGCTGCTATTTTTCTGAACCCTTGAAAAACCACATTTCCTTGAGGCATGCCAATTTAATTCTAAAAGATACTATGAGCTTTGTTCCCTCAGCTCACTAAAGATAGTTTTCCTCACAAAAGGAAAACAAGTCATTTGTTCATTACTATTTACCATTCTGACAGCTTTCAAACATGAAAAAAGTATGGCAGATTTGAAGTAATCTTCTTCCATCTGCCATCCCATCATCAGAACACTAACAAGAGATAGATACATGATTCTCAACTCTTCTCAAGCCTTTGAGACTAGACTGGTCTTCATACAAATAGAGAAGGTTTACTAAAGCTGTAAGAACACTTTCTGAAACATTTGGTGGTGAACAGAGTTAAATCCAGCTGGCAACTGGTCATAGGTGGTGTTCCCCAAGGGTTGGTACTGGGGTCTGTCCTGTTCAATATCTTTACTGATGACCTGGGTGAGGGAATTGAGTGCACCCTCAGTAAGTCTGCAGATGACACCATGTTGGCAGGAAGTGTTGATCTCCCTGGGGGTAGGAAGGCCCTTCAGAGGGATCTGTACAGGATGATGGGATGAAGTTCAACAAGATCACGTGCCGGGTCCTGCACTTTGGCCACAACAACCCCAGGCAGCACTACAGCCTTGGAGCAGAGTGGCTGGAAGACTGTGTGGAAGAAATGAACCTGGGGGTGATGGTCGATGCTCAGTTGAATATGAGCCAGCAGTGTGCCCAGGTGGCCAAGAAGGCCAATGGCATCCTGGTTTGTATCAGAAATAGCATTGCCCTCAGGAGCAGGGAAGCGATCATCCCTCTGTACTCAACTCTGGTGGGGCTGCACCTTTATTATTGTGTTCAGTTTTGGGCTCCTCACTACAAGAAAGACACTGAGGCCCTGGAGTGTGTCCAAGAAGGGCAACAAAGAGGTGAGGGCTCTGGTGCACAAGTCTTATGGGGAGCATTCGAGGGAACTGGGATTGTTTAGTCTGGAGAAGAGGAGGCTCATGGGAGACCTTACCACTCTCTACAGCTCCCTGAAAGGAGGTTGCGACAAGGTGGGGTCAGCCTCTTCTCCCATGTAACTAGCAATAAGACTAGAGGGAATGGCCTCAAGTTGCACCAGGGCACATTCAGGTTGGATGTCAGGAAAAATTCCTTCTTTAGAATAATAGTCAGGCACTGGAATGGGCTGCCCACAGAGGTAGTGGAGTCACCATTCCTGAAGGTGTTCAAGAAACATTTAGATGTAGTACAGAGGGACAAGGTTTAGCAGGGAAATAATAGTAGCAAGTGGATAGTTGGATTGGATGATCATGGAGGCCTTTTCCAACCTTGGTGATTCCGTGTATGATTCTGTGTGTGATTATAACTGCTACAGCATTAGAAAAAAGCCCTTTTTACAAGCAACCTAAGTGCTTTTGGAAATATATTTAACAGCTTTCAGTAGAATCAACTACTGAACAGACTTCTCCTTCAGATTCCGAAATTTGCATTTAGTTCTTCCTACGCAACTCTTGTTATTAAGCATGGAGCTATGACATGTGGTAATCATTCAGGTACAGCAGGAACTAGTATTACTAACACTGTACAGCTCATTAATTTATCTGACACTCTAACCAAGCTGTTTTCACTGGCAACTCTAGCTTTACAGTGAGCAGTTGCACTAATAAAGAATTCCTGAAGTGGGTATATCAGATTACAGTTTAAAACCATATACTTTTTTTTAGGAAGAAGAAGAGTCAGCATTTTCTCTGACTGAAAATGGAGAGAAGAATCTAGAGAAGAAAGAACAGAGCACTTGTCTCACTGATGAAGACTGAAACAACAACAACAAAAAAAAAAGAGTTGGGATAAAGGTATGAGTGTCTTAGGTTTTCACAAAGCATGACCATCAACCCCTAGCAAAGCTGCTTAGCATCCTGCACTGGTCTAAGCAGCATCGCCCTGCAGATCACCAAAGTGCTTTTATGAAGCTGTTATTTACAAGCCCATCTAAAGATGCAATTTTGTCACTCAGGTATGGTCTAGGTGACCAAGTCTAAAAAACAAATTAGGAGAGAAAAACTTAACTCTCTATGCCTTTATGTTATAAAGCATATCACGTGAAAAATTATTAAGGAGTACAGCAATTGGCATTATTTACCTTGCTCAGAGGAGAAGGAGCCCCAGATCTAGGGGGAAGGAAAAGGGGGTTGAGATAAGTACATTTTTGTAAACTTGTTTCTTGCACTTAAAGCACATGCAAAAAGACCAAAAACTAAGCACCATAGCTGTCAGAAGATTTCTACAACTGCACGCCTTCCCCATTTCTCAGACTTCCACGTGTCAATTTAGACAAGGAATGCAAATTGTTACTTCAAAGCTTAAATGAATCTTTTTAGTTAATTGGTATCACTGGATTATTCTGCCTTTTAAACAAGCTCTTCTTAATGGAAAAAAGGCAGAGACGCATGTCTTGCCTTAGGGCCTACAGAAGTCAGTAGGAAAGAATTATTGGGGCAAGATGTAGCTATATTATGAAATCCTGAAACGGTAGCAGAATAAGACCAATAGGGAAGCAGTTATAAAAAATGAGCCTTCTGAGAATGTATCAGCCAATTTCCAAACTCTGTTCTTTAAAGAAAGTCAGGGTCACTTTAAAATATTTAAAAGTACGGAAAGAGTAGGAAAGTCCCAAGCTGAAAATTCTCTCACATGCAAGAATACTCACAGCAATTCTAATCCACAGAGCATTAGTCATAATTCAGAATATATGTCAGTGCATTTGTTTACTTTCATTATTATTAGTATGAAAATACTGCTACGCACTTTTAGAGCTGCTCTGATCTAAGAAATGAAGAATTACAATGGTGCTAACTACAAAAAGAGGAGCTGAAGTTAAAAATTGTGCCAGTATTGAACTAGCATCCATCCTATAGGTTAATTAACTGGATACATTCTAGGAGCTGCAGAATGGGTTAGAAGATCCAGAGTTAAGACAGAAGTTACTAAAGACAACTTAAGGTACAATTTAATTAAGGTATCTAATTGTTCAAGACATATTAAAAGCAAAACAAAAAAATCACCAAAACCACGTTTGCATGCAAGTGATACGTAAACATATGTACTTACCCTTCACTAAATTGCAAGGGAAGCAACAGCAAAAGAGAAAACAAAACTTTAGCTTAATCCTTCCTAGAGTTAGCCATGACAAGCATCTAGTAAGAGGATGCAAAGTCATTAGTGAACAAATCAATTTTGACAATAAAACCCTTGGCAGCAGGGGAAAACAGTTCCTTCCGGGTCAGCTCCACAGTTAATTTTACTTCATTATGAAAAGTGTTGAGCTTTCAGTGTCTCTCCGCCATCCCCCACCCCAGTAAGAAAAACAGCTGGCATTAAGACAACTTTGTAAGGGAAAGGAAAAGCTGAGTCGTACCACAGCTTATTTCCCAGCTAAGTGGCTAAAGGAGATTGGGAGGCAAACCTGAATATTAGCTAGTCTCAAATTGTTAATATTCTGCCTTGAGGCAAGTTCTCAAAACATATACCTACTTGTTGCCAGGTTTTTTTCCTTCCAGAGAGTTTAGATGTTGCTCAAGTGTCTCCATAAGACTGCTAGGAGCCTTGAAAGCAAAGAGAAAGACACACTTTTAAAAAAGATTACTTTGACCTGATGATACTAGAAATCTAGCACAACTTCCCTGAAGTTCACCATGTGCACACTCATGCTGTTATTATAACACTGAAAGTAGTGAATTTCCATGCTCTAGGTATTCAGGTAGAGAGATTTTTAAAGATAATACTGTGTCAAAATTTGCAGAGAAAAAGCATTTCACTTTACCAAACAGAGCCTACAGCCAGAATCCAGGATGTGCTCACCATGCTTTGAGTCAGTTTTAAACATTGACAACAGCACAGGCATCCACAGGGTCAAGTACAAGAATAACACATTCAAGTTCTGGTTTTTGTGAGATCTCCAACACCTCATTTCACACCAAAGGGTTGCATAGCATTTGTATATCTAAATAAAACAAGCTAAAAGTCTGTTCCAGTGCCCCCCAAATCAGTTACCTTTGATTTTATACTCCCAGCATCCTAATACCAACTTTACTTACGTCTTCTCAAAACTAGGCACAGGTTACTGAGCCCAGCAGGTAACTCAAAATTCAGCAAGATTACTTCTTTGGATATTGACAAAAACTAAGCATTTTTCAAGGCTCCCTGATCTTAGGTTTTATTTTAAGCAACCTCTTTGTTAGCAATATCCCCAGGCAAGCACTTGCTGTTACAATGGTAGTTAAGAAAAATAGTTATAAATACAAATGACAGGGCACTTATCTACTCCAATATAAAAATAATGCCCAGATAAGTAGAATTCTACAAGATCAACACACAAGAAGGAAACCCTCGAGAGATACAACAGAACACAACAGTGAAGTATTTCATCACGGTTACCGTTTCATCACTGGTACAGTCTTTAAAAGGGGAATTCTCTTTATCAGTGTCTTTCAGATCAACCAGAACTCCTGACAGCAAAACCTATGGTATTTTTCACAAATAATGTCTTTAAATCCAGGGTATACACACGAATTAAAAAAAATAAAAAATAAAAATAAAAAAAAAGCCAATCTGCTCTGCTTGCAAACAGACTTTCCACTGCTTAGCTGGTTTTCAGCATGCTGTGCATATGTCTGGCTAAAGTGGATGCTTCAGGATGCTTAGTGCCTAGTAGTTATGCAGAGCTAAGCGTATTTATAGTGTTTTTATATTAATTTGGACATTGAAATTAGTAGTAAGGTAATCTACAATATGCAAAAATTCTAAGTGCCTAAAAAATCCTTAACTGGTGGCTTGAATTTAAATACATCCCATGCACATAAGCAGTGCAGCACCATCTTAACCATTACTGCCATTTCATAGGCAGGACTATTCATTTTCTAAGAATATAGTCACAATAAAGAATTTGACTAAAAACAGATGACTTTGTTCATCTCTTTCTTGATGCTGAAGACCACTTGTTACTAAGTCTTTCATTAATTGATGAAGAGACTCAGACTTCTATTTATTCAATAAGGTTACAGCACAACAATCTGTTCCTGTAAGCCATGTAAGCAAAAAGCCATGTTTCGAAAACAAAACAAAACTAATCCATGACTCTTTCATCTTATGAGCTATAGCTCTACACAATTTAACTACCTTTTCAATACATTACTTACAGATTTCAGAAAAGACAAGAAAACATGAAACTTATCTAGCAAGCAGAATTAACAGAAGCAGCTTTAGAAAAATTTCTACCCACTTCAGAAATTAAATATTGCCTCGTATCCTATTTGTGACTCTGAACATTGTTTAATTTCCTCTGAATATTCCTTCAGTTAGATTAATCTGCTGGTCAGCATCACTGGGGAAGTATAGCTATGGGTTACTCACTAGCTATGTGGGGAAAAACTGCCATACTTCAATATTTGCTTATAGCTGAAAAAAAGCCAAACTGCCAAGATGCCTCCCCAGCTTCCAAAACCTTGCAGCCAAACCAGAAAGTTCAAAGATGACAGCTATCAACTTCTATTTCAGCACTGTAACCACTTTCTTGGCTTAAAATATATACAGGCACATCAAATGTCAACATAGCCAATTTCTTGTGGAATAATACTGACTACTGGTCTGATAAGGATAGGCAAGGGGGAATGGTTTTAAACCAGAAGAAATTTAGATTTAGATCAGACATTAGGAGGAAATTTTTTCCTTAGAGTGTGGTGAGGTGCTGGCACAGCTGCCCAGAGAAGCTGTGGGTGCCCCATCCCTGGAGGCATTCAAGGCCAGGCTGACAGGTGTCCTGGGCAGCCTGAGCTGGTGGGGGGCAGCCCTGCCCACAGCAGGGGGTTGGAACTGGATGGGCTTTAAGGTTCCTTCCAACCCAAGCCATTCTGTGATTCTACTGCTTCTTTTAGGAATTCAGGTATGCCACTGATATTTCAACTTCGTTAGCTAAAATTATTATATGTAAGTACATATAAAACTTCTTATTAATTGAAATTCAGTTTTATTATTCACCTTATACTTTCTTCTCATTGAAATGCACTGCCTAGGTCTCTGCAGAATCTACAGAGTGAGCTTCAGCAAGCAAGTCCTGAACAGCTTTTAGGAGAACATAGCTATGATAGATGGTTTGAGATTCAGGTTTGCTATCAAATAGCCATGTGTGGCAGTTATCAATCCCAGAATAATTTATTATGCAGTTCCCTGCATAATACATGTGTTAGATTAGCAGTCAGCTTCCAGTTCCTGTCAGAGAAGCAAGTTCTGGCAACTCTAGTCAGATAACAGTTTTCCCAGTTAGCCCAAAAAATGGCTACTCTGGGTCAAAATGTTGATTCTTGAGGTGAAATGTATGTCAGTAGCAGATACAAAAGTACCTAAGACCTCCACTGATAGACCTCAGAAACAGAGGCACCTGCAACTAAATAGTAACTGAGCAACTATAGCAACTGAATACAGTGGAGCAGGGCCTGTGGAGTTCTAGCAGGAAGCCTTTCCACTAGACTGATGCAACAAAAGCAGGAGTAGATAAAGCATATTTTGTTAATCCAATTTAAGATTACTTCTTCTGGTTCAAGGACTTGGTATACGACTAATTTAACCTTGTTTAAAAAAAAAAAAAAAAAGAGCCCATTAATTACAGATTTGGCTGAACATCTTCCTTTAGCTACTTCAGAACTGAGTTTCACATTCCAAACACTACAACAACTCAGTTTCTGCATCCGAAAGAGAATGGGTTGAAGTTACGGGATGCTACAGGGTTATAAAGATGAAAATTCTCCACCTTCACCTGGCATCTGAGTTTCAGACTTAATAACTGGCTTTTTTCTACCAAAGGGAACTACTATTCATATGTCAATTTAAACCAGTTTTTCTAGAGGCTCTATAAAAACTTAACATTTATGGGTTACGAATGCTTAAGATTTACAACTTTTATGCAGTTTGAGTTGCCCTTCTGTTCCTATTTTATTGGCACTGAAACTACCCAAATTCCAAGCTCTTTTGTATGTATCCTCTCCTCCATGTAAATATCCTTTTCGCATTAAACACAAAGCCTATTGAAAATGTGCCAGCACAAGAGAATTCAACCAACAACAGCACTCGTGAATTTTGGTGTTCAAATTTTGTTATATGCTGACAGTTCCACAATGAAATCATGACTTCTGCAAGTTTGCTGTACCTAGACTGAGACAGTAATGTTGTTGCTGCTCCAAATTTCATCTCTGGACCACTACAGTGTCATGGAGAGACTATGAAGCAGTCATGATTACAACCTCCATGTAATTTGTTGTCACAGTTGTCACAGAACAAACCTGTTCTACAACTGCGAGAATCTGTCCTTCAGCAAGGAAAGAGCAACACAGCTCACCCTTCACCTACAGGTTAGAAAAGATCAGGAAGGACATTAATCTACTTATATTAGTCTTCAAAACCAGCTTTTGGCAGTTCTTTTCTTATGTGCAAGTTTGGAGTGCTTGAAAATATTGATTTCCTATAAGTATTTAGATTCCTGGTGTACCTATTAATTATTAAACGCTTATTACACAGACCAAAAAGATTACAAGAGAGTCTTACCTGTGTAAGATCAGGGATATCACCTTTGTCAATTCCAACTTGCTGTGGATTTTTAAAAAAGGGGGTAAAAAGTAAGCACATTATTCCATGGCAGCAGGCATTAATCTTGATAGAACAGCAGTACACATGTCAAACTCTAATGCACTTTGTCTTCAGAAAAAGACCAGAATGTTATCACATGCAGATGTTCCCATCTTTCCAGCAGTAATTCCATCACCTTCATCAACTCACATCAGTCACTCTTCCACCCTGGTAAAGTTCATATTCCCTACTGCAAATCAGATAGGACTTTCTGGTCACCTACTGTTGCCCAGAGGGCAGCATCAATGAACTATCAAACACACCTTATCCAGATGCCTGACTACACGCAATTTTCTCTAAAATTCACCCACTGATCAAATCCTAGAAGACAACACTTAAAAAAAGAAAAATGTTTGCACTCCAGTCACTTTGTTTTTCCAACCTTTCTTCCTATCTTTTCAAATCAAGATGTCAGTCTGCAAGCTTTTGTTAGTTGTTGCTTACCTACGCTCTTCAAAGTGCCTGTTGGTTTAGGTTTTGCAGAAGAGCATGCTTCACTGCATCTAGTAATCTTGAAGTGTAGTCAATACAATCCCTGTCCTGTAAAGCTGACCTATAGGTGCCTGAAGTATTGCTCAGAAGTCTGAAGTCTTCATGCTACTACTCCTTCAAGTCCAACCGTCACATCAGGCATTACATGCCATTCAAGAGACTGGCAGGCTACTTCATAAATAGTTAAATAAACTAGCAAAGAAACATTTTATTCAGCTCATTACTGCTGCCCTTTATAATGAAGCATGAAACATGGAAAATGGGCACCTTGTGCCAAGGAGCCAACTACCATAAACGAGGGCCCAGCAAAAGAGTAAATTAACCATGTAATATTTATATTATCCACAGAAGAGGATGATAAGAAGGATCAAAATCAGGAAATTTTCACATTGCAGTTAACTTGTAGTTAGCTGCAAAGACTTAACAGTGAGACTTATGAAATCATTGTGCTTTTATTCATGATCACCACATTTTTCTCTGAAGTTCAACTCTGCCCTAGAAGCATGCCTTATGCACCTCCAAGAAATACCGCTATGACTGAACATACATTACCAGGAAATTGAGGCTGGCTGCACAGCAGAGACTTGCAGAAAGCCTAAGCAGGGCTTACTAGTTCAAGAAGAGCTGAATAAGCAGATCCAAGAATTTCTATGCTGCCTCACAGTTATATATAGTGAGTCAGATGCTTAACAAGCACAATTAATATTTTATATTGGTGCTAAAAAGGTTCACAAAATACTTAAGTGCCAGACTCCAGAAGACTGGAAGTCACTTACCTCTGCAACTTTAAGAAACTCTGATACTCTGGTCATTCGAGTAAGAAATCGTTTGTAGATTTCAAGAGCATCTTTACATTGTCCCTTTTTCATTTCAAAAAATTTCTCTAGAGAAATAATTTGGCAAATTTCAGTTAAGATATCTTACATTAGCTCTGCATTCATCAGCAATTCTAGTTTTCAGGAAAGTGATGTTTCGAGAATATTGCATTCCATTAACATTTTTCTACCTGGACACTAAGCTAGCAGTGTTCCTAGTCCTTAGTAGAATTCAGAAGTAGAATCTGCTGAGATGCCTAAGAATTATATAGACTGGAAAATCGCACACCAAGGAGCTACAGCACTGCGTGATGTAAACCCAGTATTTAAAGATGAATAATAACCAGACAAAGTAGTTACTAACCTTAAAAATCAAAGTATTTAAGGATACCTGGATTTGTATTAATATATTTCCTTTCCCAAGTTGTGTTCACTCCAAAGGACTCCGAAGAACACCTTCCCACTCAAGTAATTCCTTAAAGTTGGTCTGTGTCCATTAATAAGCACACCTGCTACATATTTCAACCTGAACTTACACTTGTAGTAGCAGTAGACAGTGAAATCTCAACTCAACTGTTATGCTCAACACACTTGTATCTGCTTCATCAGTTTCCATGCCTACAATTTCAGTCAAAATACCTGGGGCTTACTTTTACGAATTATCATCAGAAAGTGTTACAACATGGATACAAGACCAGTATCTGAGCTTTACAGTTCAGGAATCTCTTTTTGCCAGTATAGTTTTTGCAACTTCTTGGATTCTTCCTTTTCTAGTTGCAGCCACAGATTTTAGTCAGTTACACTGGCCAAGTGATCTCAGTTTCAATCTTTATAGACCAGCTGAAGTGCTCAGAGGTTTCAGTAGTGGAACCTTATTTTCTACAATGTCAGGTGTATTTCCTGCAGTTTAAGGCAACTCCTAGGTCTAGCATTCATAACAAAACCACCAGCAAAACCTTAACAAAGGTTAAGGTGTATTACGCTGTTGCTTACATCCAGTTTTCTAAGCATTTCTAAACATGTCTGCAGCCTTGCACAGGACCTGTAAATTGACTGTAAGTAGGTTTCTAGAGAAGATCCAGCTTTGGCCTTTCAGACAGATCAAGAATGTTATACAGGAGGATATTACTTCAGGTAACGCACAGCATATTTAACCAAAAGAATAATCTGGATTTAAAAAGAAAACAAATAGCAAGAGCTGTTTTGCTAGCCTTGTTGGACATATTATGCAGAAATGCCTTTAAATAAACTGTACAATTTTAAGAGCACATGAAAACCTAGCCTCAGATGAACACTAAAATTAGAGGTTATGGCTTAAAGTCATCTCTCACTTCTCACTTCAAAATAGAATGGAGAAGAATAATTACTGTTTAAATGAAAGTTAAGTAAAACAAAAACAAAACCTGAAACAGATCTGAAACTCCTTTTTTACTTGCTCATAGTATGTAAGATGTCGACACTGGCTTACTTACCTAGTAAGTTAATAACCCCATCATTGTAGCACGCAAAAAGTTTGATAAGATCTTTAAACAGAAGCATGAATGCAGCATTTATGACACCATTTGTCAGTTCATTTGGATGAACCTACAAATAAAATAACAGTAAAAATATATTTATTGAATGCAAGCAGCAGTTTTAGCTAGTACCGGATATCTGATGCTGTTACAGATGGAATCAAGCACTGCATACAAGTTTACACACAAAGAAACTAAACCGAGGTTGTTTCTGTTTCAGTTAATAGACCACAGGTTGTTTTTTTCACAGCTTCAACACAAACCATTATAACAGAAGAGTACTCCCATCAACTCTTACTCTTGACTTCTTTACAAAGAGTAGAAGGCAGAGACATTATTAAAAAAAAGCTTTATCGAAACTAGATGAATGGCATCAGTTTATAACATTGCTTAATAAAGTCTCAGTAGCCTACCAGATAATACAGTTAGGTTAATGTAGTCAAGACTCTTTCAGTTCTCATTTTAACTTGGGCAGAAAATAAGTGCTTGTTTATTAGAAGACCTCTATTTTATTTAAAAAAAAAAAAAAAAAAGTAAAATGGAAAGGAAAAAAAAAAAAACCCTCTTTGCAGACCATTATCATAATTCCTAAGCTTTATTAAAAACAAAAACACATTAGCAAAACCGTGTAGTTCTAAGGCTTTCATCTGAAAGCTGGAGTGGGCCTTGTCTTCCATCTGGGAAAGTATCCTTCCATTCACTAAGAACAGAAGAACTTCAAGATTGATTCCTTCAAAGATCTCTCTGCAATATTACAGTGTACCTCCAACTGACTCCTGGTTTCACCCTTAAAGCAGATAAATAATCCCACCAACATCAACAATGCTATAAATGTACTGAAGACACATTTCAATGAATAGACTAGATTAAAGTTAATCATTTCACTTACAACTGAAAACCACATGAAGGTTTTACGGAATGAAACAATGCACATGTGGTAACTTTATGTTTTCTTCTTTCCCCTCAAATAGAAGCTGGTTACCAGAAGAAAGAAAAAAGATTCTTCAGTCTCCTTGTTTTGCTCCATTTCTCCCTCTCACTGATGCAAGAGATGAAAGTCCACACTCTGAGTCAAAATTCCTAAACAGCCCTCATTTCTCATTCTGTTTTCTAAAAAAAAAACAAACAACAACCCACATCTAGGCATATAGGAAAGTACCACATTGCACCTCAGTCTGCCTCAGTGGGACACTGAAAATTGGACTTTTTTGCTAACATACTGGGAACATTAAGTAAAGCATTACCTACAAAGTGAAATGTATTAATTACAGTGCAGCATTTTAAATCACTGCCTAGTGTTAAAGCTGGATCAGGTTCAATACATACATCAAATTCAAGTAATGCATCAATTTGTGCCTGTAGTATTGGCATACTCTTCAGCAACTTTTCAGGAGCCATTGTTCTCATTACACCATCAGCTCTGCAAGAGAGAATACAGATTAGAAGCAGTGGTGTTTCCTCTTCCTCTCCCCATGCCTATCTGCTGCCTAAACTTAAGCTTAAAGTTGCTTAAGAGTTTGAACAACTTGACAAGAAATAAGTGCTCTGGAAGTACTCAGGGAATTGACAGTGCTTGTGCATTAACTTTGTTATGAATAACTAATGAACACTTATTGCCTAGAGTACTTTTTAATGATATATCTATGGTCACTGAAGACAAAAAATACCTCTACAGGTTGCTTCTTTTTTTTCCATCAAATGCCACAATATATGCATATCAATAACTTAAACTGGGCAATCGTTACTAAGAGCTTCTTACATTAGCACACTTTCCTCTTATTAATTCTATTGCTCCTTCATAACAATATTACTGATTTTGAGCTGTCTTAGCAGTGCTGGCCTTACACTCCAGTTGGATCACTTAGCAGTCATGGATGTGTAGCATTTCTTCTTTGCAGCCCACAGTCTTAGAGTAGTCTTCACATATACCGATTTTTATTGCTAAATACCCAAATGCACTCAACAACCATCATGTATTGACCCATCCTGATCACTGATAGGTATGGTATCTCCTCTTTGGGAATGCACGTCACCATTCTTACACATTTTACATTGCACTCTCAGGCACCTTGAGAACCAGAAATAAAATGTACAGAAAGGCTCTCCAGAAACACTTAACAATGCAGAAATTGAAGGATGCCCAGCAGCCTGAACTTACGTTTACGTAACTTGAAGCATTTAAAAGTACCACATGTCAAAGGAAACTTAGGATTGCTGGATCAAAGTGGTCTGCTGGATCAAAGCCTACCTGTAATACCAATCCCACTCGCTACTATCCTTCATGTCACAAAGTTCTTAATGATTTGTATTCCAGATGAGTTCAAGAGATTACTCTGGTCCCCATTACTGGAATGGTATGAAGCTACACAGCAAAAACAGTTACAGTAGGCCTTAGACTGTCTACTAGTTTAAAGCAGCAGGGGAGGAAAACCTAGCAATGATGTCTGCGTTAGCAGCCCAAAGCTGCAGAATACACTAAAACTGCTGGAGCAATCCCGTATGTAACTCATCGTTAAAATAAATATCTTTAGCATGCAGTCAACAAAAATGCACATCCAGTGGGTATTAAGACATTTGCAGTGTAGCTAATGCCTCAAAAGATAATCTGAAGCTATGGATCACCCAGTTAGAGACCAAAAAAATGTTCTGACAGATACCAACACACTACTGAGTATGGTTAACTTTTTTTTTTTTTTTTTTTTTTTTGAAACCACAACTTTTGTGGGAAAAACAACTCAGCAGTTCACAGCCTTGTTTCGTTTGGTTTATAACTGTTCGCTGTGCAGCCTACTAAGAATTTCATGTGTTCACTTGAGTTTCCCTTTGTAATAAGTCATCTTTCATATGGAAACTATCAGGAGAGTAATGAAACCTCCTAAATATAGATTCAGAGCATTTCCTTCTCCAAATTCTAAATGCAGTTTCCCTGCAGCACAATTTAATAAGAGCCTGATTTAATACCTAGCACTAAAAGCTCCCAGTTCCGCAGGGCATCTTAGTGCAGTCTTCAATATTTGCCTTAGTACTCTCAGTCTTTCCTCTTCACCTTGTGAAATTTTAATCAATTATAAATACCTAAGAAATCCAACCATTTTGGTATTTCATTGTGGCTAAACAAAGAGCTGAAGAATAAAGTCATTAAGAAAATAAAATTATGCATGATGCCAGAAGTAGATTTTTATGGGTCGGGAAATCCAATCAATTTATGTATCTAAATTTTGCTTACCCTTTCTTCACTCTTGCAAAGTCGAATGCCATTTGTCTGTAGGAAAATGCTTTTTCATTCAAGTATCTGCTATATCGCCTTATAAAGGCGGACATGTCATAACCTGTGCAAAAAAAGTTATATATTTTACATTTAATTTCGCATTGTATGACATCTTCTTGCTTCTGAAGAAAGAAACCAGCAGCGTAGCACAAAATTAATCTGCTACTACTCTCTACTATGAACTGATGCACCCAATTCACAAATGGATGGTTTCCTGTGGAAACCCACTAGTGGCTCCAACATAGTTATGGGGTGACACTAATAACGGTGAAATTAGTTATCTGTCAATATGAAAAATGCCAGTTTAACAGAAAGTTTGTATTTAATAGTTACACATTTTCCAAGATAAAGATTGATCTCAAATTAAAATTCCTATTAATGAAGTTTTTACACCTGAGATCTTCAAGGTACGTGATTGTACAAGAAGCCTCAAACTGCAATGACATTCCAATCTACAAAATTTTTAAACAGAATTACAGACCATCCTTTTTTTTTTTTTTCTCTTGAATTTTCTTCTTTAAGTTACTGAAATGTGTATAAAAAGTAACCTATCACCCTCTTCCGTATTGATCCCTTTTTGTTACCTTCCTTAAAATCCACATTCCTCAACTTCGTAATCAAATGTATTTTTCCTTAACATTTCCCAATACTAAGCATCTCTACAAACTCATGTTTATTACTACAGTTTCTGATGCCTCATCATCTATGACACAGTGATGCGTTAACCATGAAACTCCAATTTAAGTTTGTTACTCTTTAAAGTACACAATAGCATGCACTGGACAGAATTCACATTTGCTAAATACCATTGAATACCATTGAATGTCCAAACGCTGTTTTGGTTTGACAAACAGAGGTTTACTATTCTGGGGCTTTGTTCCTGCCCTATGTTATCATTTCTAAAAGACGATCAAGTCTTTTTGGTGTCACGTGCCTCCAATAAGAGATAGATAAACTTGGTATTGCTTTATTTTGCTTATTACTTTAGCATCCATGCATTCTGCATACATTCTACTAATATCCATAACAGCTGAAGAATTATGTTTTCTCTGTTCTCTAGAACAGCTTCCATCAAACAAGCTCTTCCTTCTTTAAGTGAAAAAAAACAAGAAGATTCACTAATAATTCAAAACCAGACTAGAAAAACTTTAGAGAAAGCAAATCCCTAATTTTTTCCTTCAGCCTTTTAAGTTCGCTATTCAAAACAGAACTAGATAATTCCTCTGGTGTAATTTTTTGGTTTGTTTATTTGCAAACAAAAGACTTATGGACAAACAGCACTGTGTCCCTAAACTAATTACCATTTAGGACAGAGTAAAATACAAAAAAAAACCCAACCAAAACCTAAATAATAAGTTGTTCATTTTATCTTTAACTCACACAGGAGTTAAGCAGATACCTGATTTCATCCAGCACTTTTTATGTAATTTTATAGTTTCACTATTTGAATGAAGATTTTGCAGGAACTGAGAAACACTGTTTTGAAATGATCTTGCAGCTCTTACTTCACTTGAGTTCCTGTATTAAGTACTTCTAAAAATGTACTACTGAATCCTTTTAATATTATTTTCTTCTTATGAATAGAGAACTAAATTAACAATAGTATCTCATTTAAAATCTTATTAAGGTAACAGACAAGAATAGGCTTACCATGAGATCCACTTTTGTCCAGAAAATTGCTCAGGTTGAACAATGTGTTTCTAGATGCCAGGTACTGAATGAATCTCTGCAACACAAAGTTATTTCTTATCACAGGGTATATCTGCAGACTTTCTACCTCCTAGCAAGATTACTAGCCTAGTTCCAGTATACACACATGAAAACCCAGATTTCTGTGGTAGCCTACTATATTTTTCTCAAAAACTCTTCCATCAAGATTAATTATACTTAGCCTGAATCCCTACTGAATATCTTAATACATAGGATACGAAAAAGATAGATTCTGTACAAAACATCAACCAAGAGGAAGAAGCAGCAAGAATAGCTACTTCTCAAAGAGATTTGAGGAAGCACAAGATTTATTTGCTTGCAAAACAGCATGTCCCAACTTCTCAATCCACCGGTCCTCAATTTCAGCCAAGTTGAGGGCCTAAATACAAGTAGGTCTCACACCAAGAACCAGGACCAACAGACTGAAACAATCATGGAAAACAAATCAGAGTGTTGGCCCAAAGTTGGAACATAAACATACGACAGGAGGAATAAGTTTACGGTGCAGCACCAGATAAGCTCATTGCAAGAAAATACTTCATGCATTGCCAGGAAGGAGCTGTTTTACGATTGCATTAATGCTTTTGGTTTTACACAGACACATCAATCTATTCAGGTCAATAAAAAGCAACAGCAAAGACAATACAATCCAAAAAGCTACTGAATTGAATTTACAGGTCTAGGAAGAGTTTTACAGTCATGCTGAAATGGCTATTTGGATGGTGCCACACACAAGCTCAGACAACAACTTTAATTCTGTAATGTCTTCCAGGCCATAAAAGACCATTAATAGAAGAACCAGTCACTATGCACAAGAGATGGGCCATCAAGAGTGCAAAAACAGCATCAGAGCTTCTACTTAGATTTTGTTAATCATAGACAGAAGCACCAAGTAGTCTTTAATTCTGCATAGCTCTACGTTCAGAGAGCACATAAATTCTGTCACTATACTGAAGCAGGCTGCTCCTTGCTCTAACTCTGCAGTTATGTAAATAACAATGCAGATAATCAGCAGGCCTCCAACTTAAACTATAATGCTAAAGGTAAGTTTGGAAGCTTGCTTGTCATAAATAACCATTCTTGCCCTTTTTTCTCAGGCCCTTAGTGGCTCTGAAGGAGTCTTTCCACAACTAACATTTTCAGCTTTCCACTTACCTCATTGCCATGAACCATGAGATGATGCGTGGTAACTAAGGCTTTGAATACTACCACCCAGCTACTATTCGTTGCTCGCTCAAACAGTGTATCAGCCATCTGAGGAATATTCACATTTGTTTCATTAGTTGCTTGGATCAAGTCTGTAGGAGAGATAAAAGGAAGGTGTTAGGTGCTACAAACAAGACAAGTAAGTTTGCAGCATGGCCAAGCTCTCAGACCACCAGGCTGCAGGCCATAGCAGTGACAAATTGCGGATTCAGTGCTTAAGCTGTAAATAAAATAATAAAAAATAAATAAATAAAATAAAAATCTGTGAGGCTAGAATAGTACAAGCTGACAGTGATGCCACTCTGGCTCTCCTTTCCAACAATTGTGTCCTGAACTATGCCCCAACCCTTCCCCATCTTCAACCCAAATGACTGTGGGGTACAGAACACTACGTAACTACTGCTTGTGGGTTTACAAGGTAATTGTGGCAGTTCACTGTCTCTGGGTTAGATTAAAAAGTATTAGCAAATTCTTTGCTTACAGGTAGTATGTCAAGCACACTGAATCTAGCCATATCAGCAAAGACTTATCACCAGAAACAGATACTCTAGCCATCTCAGAGGTTAGAGTTTCACCAGCACGCTACAGCACACCTCCTAGAGTCTTTAGGTACCTATAGAGCAAAAGAGTGCACTCAGACATGCATTAAGACCTTTTCAACATCAGGAAAGAAAGCAAAGATAGATATGAGCTTCTACTAAAGCATGAGTCCTCTGCATACAACTAGACATTATGCAGAAGAAATAAGATACTTGTGTATTCAGAGAAAGGGAACAAGAAGAAGCCGTGGCTTTGGATCTTGTACATTAGGAAGGTGCACACTTGCACATGGCTATACCTGAAATTAAGATAAATACTTAACCACAAGCAGTAGAGCAGCACCCTTCCACTAGCATCTCTATTGCACATCTACTATTAGGATCTTTGATTTACTATGTTTATTACCTACAGATGCTTGGTGAGTATCTGGCAATGATTGTTTACAAGCTATTACCCAGTTTTGGGAACACAATTGCAAATCACAAACCACAACTGCATGACTAAAGCTTGTGCAAAGCCAGCCACAGTCCTGGCAAGAGAAGACTTCACATAACAAAAACAGGACAAAACACAGAACTAATTGTGGGGCTGAGACTTAACCTCTGAAGGCCTAAGTAAAATAAGTTAAAAATTAAAAAGTTTAACTCCTAGACTAATCAGTATCTGTTACCAATGAAAATGTTCACATTTTCCTTTCCCTGAGATGGCAGTAACCATTGTTAATGATCTCCCACATATTTCTCCCCTCCCTGCCCCCAGCTAGAAATTCTCATCTCATTATTCAAGTCATTCAGTGACAACAGATATTCTACCTTAGAAGCAGAAGTGCTATTGTGTGACTGATCCTTGTACACCTCAACTATGTGCATCTGTTGCAAACTCTTCAGTAGTTCAGCACAGTAGCGGTTGTATTAGCAATTGTCTCTTAAAATGAAAATAGAAATCGCAATTTGTCAGTTTCCTGACTGTGGAGTGACCTCTTTGCAGCTACAGACAAGCAAAGTTTGGCTTTAAAGTGCTCGCTCATTTTTCTGGGTATATGTTGTCTATTTGGAGCACATCCTGAAATGTGCAGTTAACTTCTACAGCCTCAGTAATCCTACCCTTGAAGGAAGCAGTTCTGCAGCCTAAGAAGTACAGTGGTAAAGACACACTACTGAATGAAAGCAGTCCAGGCTCACAATTCTCATTGATCTTGCTGTAACTACAGGCTAAATAATCTTTTATTCTGTAATGCTGATTAGTGCATTACAGAAGACTTTGGTCCATAACGGCCTAGAAGCAAGTCATAGTCTGCTCGTTGTCTGTTCACCCCATTCAGAGGTTTTACTTCAGACAAGCATTTGCCTTTCTCACAAGGGAAACACACATCACATTTGCAAGCTTTCAGTCTTAAGTTTCAGTACATAGCTCACTATGGGGAGTGGTGGTATACGCTGTGTATTCCGTCTGTGGGTGTTAGGTAATGAAACCAGGAGGGATTCCACCCACGGCACTGCCGTCAGGGTAGGCTGCAATGCACAACCCATATGTGCTGCTGCAGCACTGCTTCTAAGCCTCTCAGTCAATTCTGATCCTCTCTGGAGTGCTGGAGGGTACGGCATCACTGTCTACAGCATTAGATGTTTTAGGACATGAGTAATTATAGCGTGCTGAGAAGAGAGGTATGATTAAATTTAAGTGTACTTCCTTCAGTGAACAAAAAAGAATTAAACCACACATGAAGATGCTGTGCGCCATCTGAGTCAGGAGAAAAAACAAATGGAAAAATGGGTGAGTTACCTAGTTAATTCTTCCAGGGCTGGTTTCCTTTCAGCCTTCATAAAAAGAGTTAAGGAAGCCTCCTCTTAATTAGAAATTGTCAGCGTTTGGCACCGCTGACAAGCACATCTGAATTTATTGAACTCAGTGTTTTGTGGCTAATTGGAATTTCAAGACAAGAATCAGCAAAACTAATTTGCTTTCAGCAAGCTTGGGAAGAACAGGTATGAGGAAAAAGAAAACACAATTTAAAAAAATCTAGAAGCTACATTTTTCATAAGATACACTGATCCAGGTATTTACTGGCAAGACACAAGTCACAGGTGGATTTGTTAATATGAAAGAGATAATAAAAACTACTAGACGTAGAACAGCACATCAAAGCAATATTAAACAGTCCTGCAACATTGATTCTGTCTGCTATACACAGAAGTAGGATGAATGAGGATTAAAGGTACCTTCATAGTGAGTTTTCTACTACTGCAGGCATACGTATCAAATACACTGACAGCTGACCCCCACTCCCAGAAACTAAGTTCAGATGCAAGTTACATAGTAAGGAAATGGGAATTCTACAGCAATCAGAGAAGTACTTTCAGTGATACACTCACAAAAGTGGAATCACTGAAGAGTGAAGACCTATATCCTTCATTTGAATTCATTTGCTTACTGCAAAGGACTAAATTACAATTGCCAAATCACAGTACATGACTTCTATTTCTTCTCTTCACATCTTGCTAGCTGATATTTTAACACTCAGTCAGTTTGGAGATCCTTTTTTAAATTATACATTTCATTTGGATTTGAATATACTTTTCCATTTAAGTCTTCAGATGCAAATTTAATATACAAAAGAAAAAAAAAATCATAAGAAAAGATAGCAATTCTTCTACATCAAAACTTAAATCTAAACACTAGCTAAACTCTTCGACTAGACCACTTTTTGATGCAGTCTTGAGATACCTGCAGTTTATTCAGGTAAGAGAAGCAAGGCTAGAGTATGATCAGAAGGGTGGCCAATGGGGCAAGTGAGGGGATCATCCCCTTCTGCTCTGCCCTCAAGAATGTGTGTACTGTACTGTGCCCAGACCTGGGGGTGCCAGTACAGGAAGGATGCGGAGCTAACGGAGAGAGTCCAGAGGAGGTCACAATGATGATCAAAGGGCTGGAGTACCTCTCCTACGAAGAAAGGTTCAGGAAGCTGGAGAAGAGAAGGCTCTGGAGGGATTTCACTGTGGCCTTCTAGTACTTGAAGGGAGTTTACAAGCAGGAGGGAGACTATCTTTTTACACAGTCTGATAGTGACAGTACAAGGGGGAATGGCTTTAAACTAAAAGAAAGCAGATTTCAGCTGGATTTCAGGAATAAAATTTTTACTCAGAGGGTGGTGAGGCACTGGCACAGCTGCCCAGAGAAGCTGCAGGTGCCCTATCCCTGGAGGCATCCAAACTCAGCTTGGATAATGCCTTGGGCAGCCTGATCTACTGGCTAGCAATCCTGCCCACAGCAGGGGGTTGGAACTTTAAGGTTCCTTCCAACCCAAGTTCTGGGATCCCATGACAGCTGCATCTTATCCAATGCACTTTCATACAGTCTGTACCCTTCCTTCCCCACCACAACAAGGCTTTAAGTTATATGCAAAAAAAAAACCACCAAAAAACCCCAAACACACACACACACACACACAAAAACCAACCCAAATAACAAATTTAAAAAAATCCCTATCTCATTAACAGTACTAAATAAGTTGTATTCAATTTTTGTCCTTTTCAGAGGCTCAAGTGCAGCTCCCTTGGAAAGGAGAATGTAGAAACCAACTGCCAGGCAGTGTTCTACTAGATTTGAAAAGGTGCAGCCCTAAGTTGCTTAGTTTTTCTAACTACTAAAAATGCAAAAGAGGTGTGATATACTGTCTTAAAAGAATGCTTGTCACAAGCAACTTCAAGTTCCATAAACTATGTATATTTTCTACTTAGAGTAAAAGTGCTCAAAATGTATTGCTCCACTGACTGTGGGAGAATGTTTTGCCTTTACTGTTTACATTTGAATTCTTTCCTTGAAAATAATAAAATAGAAAGATGCCGTTCAGGCCAGACCACAGCCACAAAAGATTGGTCAAGTGACTTCACAGTAGGAAAAGCCATAATGATTCAGAACAGAATCTTCTTCCTTCTTCAAAGAAGCAAGAAGCTCACTCTTGAACCTCATTTGTATAGCATTCACTCTAATTCAAATGCCAAAGAATTTGTCTCAGGTAAGGAGACAGGTTCAGTAAGCAAAGGGAAAGAGGAGAAATCTCTGCCCCTATGCTCCCTTCCTCTCTTCCAGGATGCCAATTTTAGCCCTTCCTTCCACATAACCCTGTCCACAGCCAGTTCAATAAACACACACACACTTTTCCACTCAAGGACAAATACTGAAGAGTTTTCCTTGTTTCAGTAGGAAGCATCAAGTTATTCTGGAGCTGAACACATCACTTCAGCATTTTAATGACTTACCACAAATAGCAGCTGAGCAACACATCACCTTTGTACTACATTTCTCAGGCAGCTTTTAATAGTTTAAAATATACAAAATGCCACTTGCATTTGGTGGACATCAAGTGATAAGGTTAGTTCACAAAAGCAGTTGCCTTGGAGAAATGCCATTCCACAGCCTATCTTAATATGGCATACTGGAAAAAAAAAATAAAAAATACTGCCTTTAGAAGGAGAACACCTTCTGTTAACCATTTGACCAATAACTTTTTGCATAAAAAATAACTTTTGTCATGTATGGCAACACTCATACCTCGTTCTACAAGCCAGCTCCTTCACCAGTTCAAATCTGGAAGCCATAACCAAAATGCACGTGCAGTTAGAGAAGGAAAACAAAGCCACTGGCATCAGCCAGTCTTCTCCCAAGCCTTCAAAGCATTTATTTGATTTCCTGTAAAGTATAAAATCCATGCAAGCATTAAAGCCATCAACCTACTGGTTGGTTGGTATTGTACTGCACTATACAGAGTCCTAGATCTTGCATGATACGCAGAAACAAATTTAGAGGGAATGTACTGTTGTGAGATAATTTCTGAGAAGGGTAAAAGCTAACACATTTTCTGCTATAAGGTTACTGCTGTAACTGAATACCAGGACTCCAGCTGTGACCTGTGATTATCCTTCCATGAGAGTGAACAACGCCTAACATTAAACGTTGGTTATATCAATTTGTAACTCCTATCACTTGGCTGTTTCATGGACTATCAACAGCCACCAGCAGCAGCTTTCAGCCAGAATACCACAAATACACAGTCCTTCCTTTTCCAGTGTGTTTGCCACATCAGTATACAATCATCTGCTGTAATTCCTGCCCTCCAGCATTTTATAATTAGCCTTTACATGTGGTGATCTTAAAAATCCAATCACACCTGGCAGAAAGTGGTAATCAATAAAGGCATGGTGCACAAGCTGTTTGAGTTGCTACTCTGCTGCCATTTTTATGCTGAGAAGAACAAATTCTCTTTAGTGCTCTCTACCCTCAGATGATCTGTCTTCCTCAGAAGAAGCGTTTGCTTTGAATTAGCCTGTAGAAGTGTAACCTACACTAGCCCAGAAAAGCAGTTTGTAATCCACTACAAATCTGAATTAGTCTTGAAATACATTGGAAGGAGCCTGATGTTTTAGCTGTATTATTTAGGTGCTATGTACTGAAAGATTAAAAAAACTAGGGTGGAGATTAGACAACATACAAGCAACTTCAGGGCTGTGTTTATTAGCTATTGCATGCATGTTAGAAAAGGGTCATCTGAGTAGGGAGCCCAAGTGGCTGACAGGTCTAGTTTTCAATATCCAGATAGGGGGGCCACATGTTCTCAGCTGCTTCAGTGGGATTCTTATTGGAGTCCAGCTACTTCGTCAGTGGATTTCACATGATGATATAACCTTCAGTATAATGCCTGAAAATAGAACAAATAAGACCAAGGTCCTCACACTCCACTGAATGGACAAGCCACCAGCAGCTGAAAATGGGATGAAATTCTGAACTGCAAATGAAATGTTCACAACTATGCAGACAGTCTTGTTGAAAACGTGGACATACCTACAGGAAATGGATACCAAGCACGATGCCCATGTAGTCAGTGCAACAGCATTCAACTCTCCTCGAAGCACACTGAAGCATAGTTGCATCAGCAAGTAATTTTTAACACCAGTGGAATCATTTCGATCCATTTTGTCTCACATCTATAAGGCAATAAATAAAAAGACAGCAAGACTTCCTAAAAGCAGGAGGCTGCCTCACATTTGAGTACTGCGCCTTAGAAGAGGTTTTACAACAGAGAGGAGCACCCTCTCTGCGCTAGAAGAGCAAATACAACAGAATGAAACTAAACGCCCAGTTCCCTGAAGATCATTCCCTTGCATCACAGCAGTTTAACAAGAATCTCCTGCTTCAGCCAGCCAGCTTCAGAGTTTAAGCTTCAGAAGCACTGACAAACAATCTACCAGTAGACTTAATTCTTCAGCATAACGCTTTTCACAAACTGCACATCTCTCAATGCCACAACAAATAAATAAACAAACAAACAAATAAATAAATGCTAATCTCAATGGAATATCCACCTGAGAAGTGGAGGATGCAGTTAGGACTACTAACATTTAAATAAACTGACATCAGTAAGTTGCTATCTAACAGTCCAAAGCCACCACTGTATCTGAAAGATGCACTTGCCACTGGCAGTGAAAGTCTCCTATCAAGTACTGAGCAGTGGGGAAGTTGGAATCTGTCGTGCAGGCTTAAATCCAGACAACAAAGCTTCATGCAGAGGCAGATCTCTAGACTGAAATACCAAGAAGTGTCAATTAAACTCCTGAGCACACTGTGGAGTTGAGTTTTTGGAAGGTAACTTTTTATAATACTGCCTAAGCATTTTCCAGCTTCTGAGTAAACAACAGGAAGTTCTTTACCCTCACCTATGGTAAACATTTTAACTTCTGCCTGGTAATATTCCTGCCATTCACAAATAACAGAAGAATATTTGCATAAAGCTTAGCATAACCAGGAAGACTCACCAAGGCTTAGAATGAAGAAACACATCAGAAAGTCATAGGCAAGGTTCACATATGAAAATAGTGCTGTTTCAGAAGCTAGAAATGAACCATTGAGTACATGATAAATTGTACTTGTTTTTAAATACTGGCACATGAGATATGCTGACTTCCTCTGGCTTGCTGCCCCTTAGCAGAATGTACATTCCCCTGTAAATGCATTTAGATGAAGCTATAAAACTTGGATTAAGAACTATAGGCACTACAACCACACTTTGGATTCCAGAGCCATGCAGTAAGATCCAAACCCAAGTCTCCATTTGAAAAGGCTGGGTTTTAAAACTCCAGGGTTGCTAAAGAACTGATGTAATGATTTCTTAAAGTTAGTGTCTATATTCAACCTCTACATAATGAGAAACAGCAGCTTTCAGAGCCAGGAAACAGGCCAGCTGGCTTCCCCCTTTTATATGAGTCCTACACTCTCTAAAACAAGAAGTAAAAGGAAGAGTCCCTTTAAAAACAGTTTGAACTCCCACTTAAGTCCATCTATATGGGCTCTTTTAATTACATGTAAAGATGCATGCTCTAGCTAGTGAAGTCTTGCATCATGGCAAGATTACTGTCTCATGTTGAGGACCTCCCCACAAACTTGTTGACTTGAATAAATTTTAAGAGCGTGGGCAACAAGTCACTATGTTTTATTCATGTTTTGAGCAATCATGTCTTCCTCTCATTTCTACACGGTACCATTTTAGAACATTCTGTAAACTATCAGACTTAAGAGATACACAGAAATTATGCCAGAGGCACTAAGAGCCTGCCAGTCTCTGCAGGCTAACAGCTGACCATCTGCTATGGAAGCATCCACTGCCATTGTGTCATCCATGCTCGTGCCAAGTCAAGACCCAGTTTGAAGCAATCAAGTATACTGTCAGTAGTCATGCCACAGTTTGCCCTGCCTCTTTAACAGAGCACAAAGTTTAAGATACTTTCTTGAAAGGACATGTTTCTCTGGTCCTTTCAAGAGATGGTAGAACAATCTTAGCTCTAGTAGACACCAGCCTCTTGAATCTGCCCTTATCAGTGTTATACGTTTCAAACTATAACCTCATCTCCTAAATAGCTAAGGAAGGGAAAACAAACAAACCCATGCCTTCTTTTTCATTCCCTCTTTAAGGATATAAAACCACCTTGGCAAAACAAAGCTGAATCATTTTTGTTAGAGCTCTGTGGCCCAACTACAGCATTGGAAGCTCCTGCCAACCTGCATCTACCTGTGGTAATTTTGCATATTGGCTTACAACCAGAAAAAAAGGCTTGATTGTCACCAGTTAGCCTCAAGCAGCAGATGCATCCTGGCAGCAACTTGCACTTCTCAGTATATATTAGAAGCACAGCATACCTTTTGGTGGCCTTCAAGCATGACCATGCCTGTGTACTCACACCATGCTCCTCCACTCCCCTCCCTCCCCCCCCCCCCCCCCCATGCAAGAAATATCATACACATTTGATTTTTATCAATAGCTAGAAAATGGACTCTAGCAAAGGCAATCAACTGACACGTCTCAGCTCAAATGGCCAAATTACATCTTACAAAAATACACAACATTAGCATGACATCAGGACTTCTCAGCATACAATTCCTTTCATTAAGATAGAATGAGATATAGATACAATCTAAAAAAAGAAAAAGCATGAAATCGCATTACCCTGGCCAGGGAGGAGGAACAGGAGGGTATTTCAACTTGGTTAGTGTGGGAGTCAGTAGTAATAAAGTACGCTGTCTCTTGCTATACTGTGCCTACTAATAAGCTCAGATGACCTGTGGATTCTACCATTTGTGAGCAGCACAGAAAACACTGTATTCCATATATGTTTACAGAGATATGGTCAAGTCTTGAAGGCTGACATCCAACACCATCTGTGGAACTAGTTAGGCTGCTGGTATATTGCTTCTCTGGTGGACTAAAACTGTCAAGTACTGCAGCAAAAATAAGTTTCACAATCTGAAGAGGAGAATTTCTATGAGTGCAAGCAGCCTTCTGACTACTAGCCATGAACTGACTGCTAGTTACAAAGCCAGGAGGAGCAACTGACACACCAGAAGGCTGTGCTGCCATTCAGCGAGACCTGGAGAGCAACCTTGTGAGGTTCAACAAGGGCAAGTGTAGAGTTCTACAGCTGAGGATGAATAACCACATGCACCAGTACAGGTTAGAAACCGATCGACTGGGAAGGAGCTCGGCAGAGAAGGACCTGGGTGCTCTGGTGGACGACAGGTTGGCCATGAGCCAGTAGTCGCCCTGTGGCCAAGAAGGTCAATGGTATCTCAGGGTGCATTAAAAAGAGCATGCCCAACAGGGCTAGGGAGGTGATCCTCCCCCTCTACTTTGCCCTGGTGAGGCCACATTTGGAATGCTGGGTCCAGTTCTGAGCTTCCCAGTTACGGTGTTTCTAGAGAGAGACCAGAGGAGGGCTGCAAAGACGACTGAGGGCCTGGAGCATCTCTCTCAAAGGAAAAGGCTGAGAAAGAGATCTGGGACTGTTTAGCCTGGAGAAGAAAAGATTGAGAGCGGATCTTATCGATGTTTATAAGTATCTAAAGGGTGGGAGTCAAGTGGGTGGGGCCAGGCTCTTTTCAGCAGTGCTCAGCAAGCAGTGGCACAACAAGGGACAATGTGCAGAAACTGGAACAAAGGAAGTCCCATACAAACGTGAAGAAAACCTTTACTGAGAGGGTGAACATTGGAACAGGCTGCCCAGAGAACATGTGAAATTTCCTTCTCTAGAGACGTTCAAGACCCACCTTGACACTTTCCTCTGCAGCCTCCTGCAGGGAACCCGCTTTAGTGAAAGGCTGGACTAGATGATCTCCAGAGATCCCTTCCAACTCATATAATTTTGTGATTCAATGAACCTACCTTTTCAAAACATGCTTCATACTGTTTTTCAGAATGTCTTGTGAGTGAATTAAATACAATCAAAATAGTAAGATTAGAAGTATTAAAAACAGTTTTAACAGTCTACCATGTGGTTTGCAAGACTCCAGAAAAAGCAGACATAACCATACTCCACAAAGTGACAAGCTAGCCTCTGCCAAATATTGCCTTCTAGCAATTAACAACATCTTTTTTATTCAGGTTTTATTTAAGCCATCAAGCCTTCATCCAAGCAAAATTTTGGACAGTAGGGAAGCTAAGCAACTATGCTGAGTCTGATGGAGTGGGATACTCTAGTGTCCACTTACCAGCTTCACACTGCAATCTTACCGGTACTGTTGACCAAAGGGGAAAAAAAAATACTGTTGCAAACCCTCTGCTAAGGATCAGAGCCTGCAAAGCTCCTAGGAAGGCTTCTTATATCATCTGAGTTAAGGGTTCAGACTTGTGCTATATTACCCATTTTTTTCTGTGCATTGGAAGCATTGTGCTGAGTCTGACCCTGATTTCCCAGTTTGCTTTTAGTCCTTGCTGTTCAGTTTTCATGATATTTGAAGCCCAAGCAGAATATTGTTCATAATCTGCATGCTGTGTATTGAAGTTTGGTGATTCAAATTTCATCAGACACTCACTGGTGTGACTACTTTTGTGTCTGTGGTATTTTCCCTATGCACACACCAGAACTTGTCCTTTTCCACCCTTATCAACATTCTGATCTGTGCCTGGAAAATAAGCTCCAAAAAGGAACAGCTAAGTTAAGTTAATGATACTGTTTGGTACAATTGACTCATCTTTAAACTATAGAAAGACTAAGGGATGCCTTCAGCAGTACCATATGTCTGCAACTGACTGTGGGAGATCTTTTTTTTTTTTTTTTTTCCCTTGAGGACGAGGGGGTATATGTGGCACAGTTTTGGTAATACAGGAGCTGCAGGGGTGGCCTATGTGAGAAGGATGGTCTCTTTCATGGGCTGCAGGGAATATCTGCTCCAACAGCACCATGAGCATCCTGCTCCACCTCTGACCTTGGCGCTTCCTCTGCTGATTCTCCCTTTTTCTCTGCCTGTCCAGCATTTCCTGTCCCTTCTTAAACATGTTTTCCCAGAGGTGAGACCAGCTCAGCCCCTGGGCTCAGCCACGTCCTACAATGGGTCTGTGGTGGCTGTGTCTGGCCCAGGACAGTCTCTTCTCACCGTGCAGACACCCTGCTGCCAACACCCTGCCACGGACACCCAGTACTGGAGGAAAGGTGAAGTGCAAAGAGTGTCAGTTGTTTCAAGTATTTTGAAAACAAGCAGAAAAACACCAGATGCAGGAGTACCTCTGCTATGTTATCACTTCTTCAGAATCACAGACTAACAGTACAACAAATTCAGCTCTTCAGTTACAGTTTCCTCTCAATTCCACGACTAGCAACTCTTCAACCTGCCAGTAGGCTTTAAGATAGAGGACACCAAGGGGGGAAGTATCACTCACCACTGCCATTTTCTCCATCCAGCAATAAGGACTGAATAGTATCCAAAATTCTGTGTGCTCTTCAGAGTTATCCAGACTGCAATCTACTTTTAAGCACTTCAGAGGATCTTTCAAGAAACAGAGACACAGGACCACTCCAACAGAGTACTTTCTAGGACACTACACAGAAGTCTTCACTAGTGGGACAGGCTCAGGTAAGGTGCATAGAAAAGATTGACTTAAGAGCCAGGAAATCAGACACACAGATCAAGTGAAACAACAGGAAATAAAAGAGAAGATTTTTTTTTAATTATTGTTTTTGTCAATCACTGCAGCCCAGGGATGTAGTGTTTCTACACTACAAGAATGTGATGAGATAGTCAACCATGAAATAGAAGTGATGAGAACTATGGATGGGTCACTGTATTATTGCTTTGCTCTTCCAGAAGAAGAAAAAAAAAAATAAAAGCCACACACCTTTTTCAGCTGTGCAGAACCAGAAAATGCTGGACTTCATTTTCATTTATATAAAGGAAAAGTAGCCATATCATACTGACCATTTCATGAGCAAGGGACCACAAGAAAGCAGAAAAGGCATGACTACTGCATTATAAAGGTCTGCCGACAGAAGTCATTACAGCAGACAGGCCCAACCTGTCCCAAAATTTGTCATTCGTGACCTTGGCAAAGCATCTCTAACAGAAGGATCTTGACTGTTGAAAACAGACTAAGAATATGTCTTCAGTGGCAGAAAAGCCAAGGGGAGGGAGGGTAGGACTAATGAATCTAACTTTATCAAGTTACACTGTTTGGATAAAAGGATGTTTAATATTACACTATTTATTTACCCACTCTTCTGTTCCCTGTCCTCCCTCCCTTAGGCACTGCACCATAAGAAGACAGAACAGTTTAGATGCACAAGATCAAGTGATCTTATTCAAGTCTCTGCCTCTAAATCCTAACTCAAACTCAAACTTCTATCCAGGTTCAAACATATTTTTAAAAATTATTACTTGGCCAAGTCTTACCTTAATTAAAAGGGGAACCTTCTCTTGGTACACGTGCCTCAAGAACAGCATTTAAATGAGGCAAGCATGGGAATGGAAGTAATGTCATAGGAATGCTCAAGACTAGCTAAGACTTCTTATTAGATCCCCTTACCCCTTACAGCTGTTTGTACTCCTACTTAGAGACCTACATAACTCCAAGTAAAGTATTCAAAACCATTTTGAGACAGGACACAAGCTAAGTCCACGAAAACAGAGCACTATTCACCACAGAGCGATAACGACAACTTTCAGGGGAAAAAGGTGCTAATCTGTTATCCACCACTGAATGGCCTACTAAAGTAAAGAATCGCTTGCTTGGAATGTTTATTTTCTGGTGAGAAAGAGAGACTTATTGGGATGACAAGAATAAATTCACAATTCAGAATACATCCTAACTGTGGCAACAAAAACAAGACATTGTACTAAAACTGATCTTCATTGAAAACCACTTCTCTCATATATAGAAACTATGACAAATTATTTTTTTTATATCTCACTGTATCTTATACTGTAGTGGTTTCATTAGTAGAGCATGAAGGATAAAGTCTGACTTTTGCAGAGATTCACTTCTTGGCAATTTTTTAGACTAATTCCACAGCCATCCAGACAAAGCATCACCTGGACTGCAGAGCAATGCAG
Organism: Alectoris magna; assembly: GCA_030625065.1. Taxonomy (NCBI): domain Eukaryota; kingdom Metazoa; phylum Chordata; class Aves; order Galliformes; family Phasianidae; genus Alectoris; species Alectoris magna. Next base: position 79,260,353 of record CM060562.1, on the reverse strand, counting down.
CACTCATATGTCTGTGCTACTCCCTTCAGTAGCACAAACCACCTCAACAGCAAACAGCTTCTGAAATACACACTTCATTTAATGCTAGCAGGCACTGATGCAAGCTGAAGATAGATCTGCTGGCCTCCACTTTTCACAATAGCCTTCCAGCTAGAGATACATAACTATGTAATTATACATAGTAATATCTTGTACCTTTTTCTTTACTGAGCCTGGGGAGAAAGTTTAGCCCATTGCTTTTGGCCAATCACCATTTCTGTTTCAACATTGGACTCCACAGTAAATCCAACTCATTACGTCATCCATACAGTTTGCAGGATACAGGCAAAAACCCTTCAGAGACAAGTATCCGTATCAGCAAAACACTGACACCAGCCCTGCATTTCAGTTACCAACATGATTTAAACTATATTTCTTTTCAGAGCCTTTGTCAGCCACATACAAAGAGGCAAAATTAGACTTGAGATGCAAATGCTTTTCTATTTCTGCAATATGCACACAGGTCATCTCCACAGTCACAGAAAATTCCATCTCGATCCTCATCTTTGCTTCTGCTTTTCATGAAAACCTCCCAGCTTCAATCTTACAAAAACTGTTTTGAGGAAGTTAGAAGACGTCTTTTTAGGCCATGTAAGACACGGCATTAGACACTTCCTCCTGCTGCAAAACAATTCACTGACAACATAAGTAAAATCCCAACCATTCTGATCCTTTTCAGAAAGAGGACCTTGTTACAAACAACCACAGATGTAACAGCCTCACTGCTTTCCACTTCACTTCCCTAACTGACAGATCACTGGTCTGTTTCTCAGCTAAATCCTTATAAGTAGGTCTGAACAGAGCTCTTTTGATTTTTTTTCAGATCTATCGTGTTTTAACATCTGAAAGTCACGACATGTCCTTTCTCTGAAAACTTCTCCCTGTTGATACCTTCAGAGCCACCATCACTTAAGGCTGGATGCTTGCTTTGCCTCCCCACCACCAAACCCCCAGCAAAGCATTAGCACAGCTTTCACAACAATGCTGAGAATGAAGCTTCTGTGTTGTGCATGAGTATTGTCCTCACAGTTGAATGACCACAGCTCATGTATCCTTAACATAGCCCATATATATCACATCCACAAATTCCTCAATAGCCTTTTTCACCTCTTCAAAAATAAATACATAAATAAAACCACGCTGCTAATCCTCATCTCACCATGTGAATGCTTTCCTCACTTGCTATATCTAACTGCAATTTATTTAACGCAACACAATTAGCAAAGGGAGCTGAATCAATATCACTGTGCAGACTTTAAGGCCTCTGTTGGAATGAAGGAACTACAGCAGGGGCGATACCAATTTTTAAGTCCAAAAGGATCAGAGCTCCAGTGTGCTTAGCTGCAGTGCCTGGCTCCAAACCGCCACTGCATCCTATATTTATGCTTCTTTTCCCCCCACAGACATTTGGGAATTTGTTCAATGTACAGCTTCCAGCAGTAGTTTGCACTGGTATGAGAGCTGGAATTCAAAAAAGTGGTAAATGTTACCGATGAATATAAGCAGCCTATTCACGCTTGGTACTTCTTCCTTACATAACAGGTCTGTGCAGCACCCAGAGTCCATGCCAAAGGACAGCCACAATGCAGCATCCACAGCGAAGCCTGCACTTGTAAGCTGTGCAAGTACAGAAAGTCACACCAAGGTAAGCATGAAGCAGCTCACCTTTTGTTCACAGAAAACACTTCATTATACTTTTTTCCTCCCTTCCTCATGCACATGGACTCACACTCAAATCATGCTTTTTTAGCCCTGAGAGCAACTTCCCTCTACTTAAGCACTATTTACCCAAAATTATAAAGAAACAAAACCAAACAACTCCCCCACACAACTTTCCACCCATAACCTCTGGAGCTAATGCCTTCTGTAGAAAACATGAGGACAGGCATTATGCCCCATCCTCACAGGACTCCTGTTCAATGGTTGACCTTTCCATTTCATTTACAAAGCCCAGCTGCTAAGCGGGATGCTGGCAGGTAGCAGCCAGGTGTCATGTCACACAACCCAAGACACTAAACACAATTACAGTGATCCATAAGGATGCAGAACTGCTGCGCTGATAGCAGAAATACAGCTTTTAATAATGCATGGTTCCGATCACTTCATATATTGTCTCTAGTACCTAAAGCCTTCGTTGTCAAAATCCTTCATGCCTCAACTCAGAACTTAAGGTAAGTTTTACCTTCTGCTCCCTTCCCCTGGCCCTCCTGTGCTACTTATCCATCAACAATGCAGCCAGCCATGCAACTCAAAGCACAGCCCCCACCTGCAGTGCTTCCAGCATGCAGCCAGGGGATGGGCCTCTGCTTCTCATTACAACACCAAGCCCATCCTAACACTTGCTCACAAGATACACACCAGAGTTCAAGGAGCTGTTTGACAATTCACAGTGCTGAGGAGATGCCTCAGGTTTAAGAGCCCGAGAATACATTATCTTCTAAAATATGAACCTGATTTTCATTGATAGCCCAAAATTTTGAATGTGTGCATCTCCCACTGACAAGATTTAGTCTTTAATGATCCCAGATAGTTAAATGCTCAACTAACACACACAGCCTAGAAAACAGCAGATAAAATGAACAAGGACTTCTTCCCAGAAAGTGATTCCTCCCCTTCCTCATGGCTACCTCTTGTGTAGGTGGGCAGGAAATGGAAGGGAACCCTACAGGCTTCAGTCTCCCCCAGTCTCTTTCCTGAAGTAATAATACTAGCATCAATATCCAAGCACAACTCTTTTCCAGACCTCATTACAGCACTGACAAATTATTTCTACCTCACTTCTCGCTTCAATCCTACCTATTTCAGATAGCACTTTTACTTCTCTATAAATATGTGCATGCACATGTGTGTGTAGAATATATACACATTAATATTGCATAGACACAGCATGGTTTTAATTACAAGAGCCAAGCGTTTGATGGGGTTTTTTTTGTTTGTTTGTTTGCTTTTCTTTCCCTTTTAAAGCTAAAGCTTCCAGTAATAGACACAGTAGGACTGGCCATACACAGCCTACAGATTGAGAGGTGTCGACAGCCACCAAACATCAACACAGGCGATACCAATAACCAAGAAATTTGAAGTCAGTGGATTATCTACACTCATCAGAATATTTTTTACCAACATACAAGTAAACAAGAGAGATTACATGACATCAAGACAGCAGATCTATGTTAACAACTGTTTATGCTCAAGTCAGTTTTCAGTCAATGGTGCTAAATCAGAATCACAAAATGGCTTAGGTTGAAGGGGACCTTAAAGTTCATCTAGTTCCAAATCCCTGTCATGGGCAGGGCTTCTCCCCACCAGATCAGGCAGCCCAAGGCCCCACCCAATCTGTCCTTGAATGCCTCCAGGGTTGGGGCATCCACAGCTTCTCTGGGCAACTATGCCAGCGCCTCACCACCCTCTGAGTAAAAAATTAATTCCTAACATCCAACCCAAAGTCTTCTCCAAGATGAACAAGCCCAACTCCCTCAACCTTTCTTTATTGGAAGGGTGCTCCAGCCCTCTGATCATCTTTTTGGCCCTCCTCTGGACCAGCTCCACATCTTTCCTGTACTGGGGGCCGCAGGCCTGGACTCGAGATGGGGCCTCATGAGGGCAGAGTAGAGGGAGACAACTCCTCCCTCTCCCTGCTGGTCACCCCTCTTTTGATGCAGCCCAGAATATAGTTGGCCTTCTGGGCTGAATGCTCACACTACTGGCTCATGTTCAGCTTCTCATCCATCAGAATCCCCAAGTCCTTCTCCACAGGGCTGTTCTCAATGGATTCTTCTCCTGACCTATATACATATCTGGGATTGCCTCAACTTAAGTGCAACACTTTGTACTTGACCTTGTTGAACCTCTTTAGATTCCCATGTGCCCACTTTTTGAGTGTGTCCCGGTCAATCTGGATGGCATCCTTTTTTCCTTCTATTGTGTCAACTATACCATTCAGCTTGGTGTCATTAACAAACTTGCTGAGAGTGGACTCAGTATCTCTTTGCCATATATACAGGAGTACTGGACATGGCTGAAGGCTGACATGCTATGTTCCACTTGAAAGGCTAGCCATGAAATCATTAGCACCAAAGCCTGTAATTACTATCCAGAAGTAATACTACCTTCTTTGAAGAAATACAGTGTCATCAGAACTGTGTTTGCATGCACCTGCACCAGCATTACTTGATAATGGACAGTAGCCAAGAGACTTCTTGATACAATACTCAGCTTATCTTCACTTCTGAGTGTTGTTTTTTTTTTACCATGTGTTCCCAGCATTTCCAAAGAAGAAAAAAAAAAGGGGGGGGAAATCACTTACTTTAGGCATCATTAAAACCTGCTGTTGATATCTTGCAACCAAAGGTGGACAGTTTCTATGGTGAACAAAGCCAATTATCACAATTATCATCATACAATTAAGTACCTTCACCATCCTAACTCCTTGGTGTCTCCAAGAAGGGCCTGACAGTTGAGTGGGTTGAAAAGAAGGAATTGTCAAGACAAAGCATTACAAGCTCATGGCCATTTAAGAAACATTTTGACTTCAATTTTGTTTCATACATTAACCAGCTACAGCAAGTCCATAACAGACAATAAATTTCTGAAACAAAGCCTATAGCCATCCTCAATAAAACATGGCAGAAACCACCAGACAGACCACAAAGCTGCTATCGGATGCCTAAGACCTCAGCACCTGCCCTTACCCTCTCCAAAGGCCGTTCCAATCCACAGCATACTGCTGACCACTACGCCATCACTTAACCTCTTCAGAAGACTGCTATTGAGGGACCATGCTCCTGGCATAGCATTTGTCCCTTCTGGGCCCCACCAGGGCAGGGGGAGGCAGCAGCAGGCACACGCCATTCTGCCATGTGCACTACCCCCTTCCCAGGCTGGGGCTGCAATCTGCAAGGCGTGCTTTGCACTGCCTTCCCAGATGAAAGGCAAGAGGTCAAGAGGAAAAAAATGGCTGAAAGAGTGGTATTATGCAATACAAGAAGAAATGCAATAATAACTCATCGTCTCCTGGAGATTTCTCACAGCCCTTTCCACTCACAAGCTGGATTACAGTAGCAAGAACGCCCAAAGCTGCATCCCAGAGGGCCGCAAGCTCAGCCCCGGGTCTTCATTGCGGATACAAAAGGGATGCTTACAGTCCAGGTGCTTCTTCTTGGGCCCCATCACTTCATGCGTGGTGGCTTTGCAGACGGCTCTGGCTACGGCCGATCCCGTAACGCTGTACTGAGCAGCTGCGATGCGATCTGTCAGCGTCTGACCCGACATCTTCGGCTGCCGTTCGTGCTGCTGCCTGCTCTGCAGAGGCAGAAAACACGCGAGGGGAAGGGGCTCGCGGGCTGCGGGCCGTGGGGAGGCGGGGGCCGCCGCACAGAGCTCCTCCGGTCCCCCCGCCCTGCTGCGCGAGCGTTCGCCTCGCCAGACAATTCCAGAGCGGCTGCCTGGGGCAAAAAAAAGGGCGATTTCAGACACTGCGGGGATAGGAAAAAATAAGGAGAATAGAGGGAGACGGCACCAACAGCGAATGAGGGCCTGGGGGGGGGGGGGAGGAAAGCTCACCCCCACATCACCTGCCCGCGTCCTGCCCCCCGCCGCCTCCCCGGCCTGCCCGCTCCCCCCGCCCCGGAAAACGGACGCCATCAGCGCCCGGGGGGGGGTCAGGAAGCGCCGGCACCGACCTGTCAGAGCGTCCTTCCCTCCGTCCTCCGGCCGTCTCCGCCGCCCAGGCCCCCCCCCCGGCCCCGATAGCCCCAGGTGCGGGGCGGGCTGCCCCCTCCTCCCGCCGCCGCTGCCGCCGCCGGGATGCGCTGGGCGTGCACGGCCGGGAGCCGCCGCTGCTATTTCCAGCCTAATCCTCCCGCAGCCTAATCCCCGCGCGACTGCCGCAGCAGCGCCGCCCCCAGCCCGGTGCAGAGGGCGGAACGCAGCCGGCCCGCACGCCGCCGCAGGTCGGTGGCCCGGCGCGGTCAGGTGACGCGGCGCTGAGGCGGTGCTGAGCCGTGCTGAGTCGAGCCGGGCCGGGCCGCTCCGTGCCTCCCGGAGAGCCCCCCGCCCCGCCGCTCCCCTTAAAGGCAACGCCGAGAGCGTGCCGGGGGGCTGCGGGTTTCCAGCGAAAAAAAAATAATAATAATAAAAACATAACTAAATAGAATAGCGCCGAAAGAATAAAGAATGCACAGCACCTTGCGCAAATGGGGAAGGCAGCAGGAGCCGCCGATGCTTCTTCCTCTGTCTGCGGTACGGTCCCGTGGTTAAGCTTCGATATGATTCACTGAGACATCCCCAAACTGCGTGCAAACTGAGCTTTAATTACTGCCTAAAGCCGTCGATGGCACCGGAAAAATTCTCTGTTGGTTACTGAAGACATCCTAAGGACCGCGGTTGTTGCGCTGGGCAGAGCACATTGCCAACAGCAGCAGCAGCTCCGGGGGGGGTTGTATGGTTGAAACCCAACTGAGCAATGTGCGGAGCCCTCGGAAATGTGGCGCACATGGATTAGCATAAATTGTCTGAACTTAGTTCTGGAGTAAAGCGATTTCGGTGGGTGGGGTCTAAGCGGAATGGTGCTGGTAGCAATTGCATTGAGCTGCTGTAGGAGCAAATTCAAGAAGACGACGCGTGTTGTTAATTACCCAAATACAGCAGTGTGCACAGCCGGCACTGAAGATCCATGGGCATAGGAGGCCATGGCTGGGTCGTGTTGCATGCAGACACACTGCACCATTTCCATTCATTGCACCAGGAGCACAGTGCTGCGTGGGGACTGTGTTCCATGACAGTATGAAACAGCACCTTTTTCACTACTGCTTTTTTTTCTTTTTTTTTTTTAATGTAACTACTCAGAGGTTTTTAAGTTGCGGGTAGCCTGAAAGCTTGTTGTAGCAGTGCTCCAAAGTTCCAGTTCCTGTTTCTATGGGAAATCTCTTCTGAAAAAAAAAAAGTCCAAACCACTTCAGGTGGTGCCTGTGTGCCCTGAAGAAAGGTGCTTGGCCCCTTCAGCTCTCAGTATGAGCCAAACATCCTTCCTTTTGCAGAGTGCATAGATTCTTTCAAATTGCAAGACTGAAATGTTTTCTCATGCACAGTATTTGAATTTAATTTGTAACTATCTGTCACATATGTTACTAACCACCAATAAGAAGCGTTAGGAACCTGCAAACTTCGAGTGCTCTCGTATTTGAGAATTTGACCCTCATATATGAGAATGTCACAGTCATACAGTGGGTGTCTGTAGACACAGTGTCCAACTTCATAGTAGGGAAGGTATTTAATTAGTGGTGTAATTTGTTATTAATGACCAGTGTGTATATCCTGAACCAAGCTTGATGTAACAGCCACGACTCTTTCTGAACCAGTACGTATCACTATCAGCAGTTTCAGTCACTGAGAAATCTTGGCTGTGTCGCCAAAACCATGGCTGTTTATACTCACCTCTTTTTATAGTTTCACATTGTCAAAATGTTTAAGTGAAAGATATTATAAATTTATACTATTGACTTAAATGTATGTTTTGCAAACTGAGTTTAAAAGAAAGGAACGATGAGGTCATCCAAAATTCGTGTGGTAAGCTGGCAATTTTCTGGGTCAAGAACTGGAGTATGCAAAAAGAGCAAATTGCAAGGTTTGTTAAATGCAGCAGTACAGAAGCATTTTTTTAAATGTTAAATTAATTTATCTCTCATTACGTGCACATTCAGCAACAAGTAATCAGTATCATGGATACAAACCACTCTGAAAAATATATCTTATTTACGTCTGTATCACATTTGGTTAGCAGTGCTCTGCATGAGGCTCCTCATTTCCTCTACTTGAGGTCAGCACATGGATTTCTGATGACCATGGCGTACAAATATTTTGTTGAACAAAAACAGGGTCAAGCAACTCCAACTGGCCCAAGTGGTGTTTCAAAGAAATCTTCTCAGTAAGCATGCTGTCTGAATCATTGGTTCATGGTGATATTTCTAAAACGATAAGAGAGTGAGGCATGAAGAGTGCACCAGTAATTGCTAAAATTCAAAGTAAAAAATGGTGTGACTTACTGGAGCTTCATTGCCTTTGGATTTTAAAGCACCTCCCCCCAAACAAGTAGAAGCCAAATCAATCAATCAACCCCTTACTCCTCAAAACAACAACAATAAAACCACACCAATAATCAGAAAACAGGAGTTCTAGTTTGTGATGCAAAGGAAATAGGAACCGTCCTGAATGAGGAAAGACAATGGATGGAGCTGTCCAGGTCTGAACAGGTCTGGGATTGGAGCTACCATTTGTTCTAGGCACAGCCCTGAAGTCCCAAGGTGAGCTGGTTCTGTGGCTGATGGGGTGCACCAGGAGGTCTGGCTGAGAGCCGTGGAGGCAGTGGGGAAGTGTTCTTGCTGTAGAGATTAACCCAGAATGGTGTTCTATTTCTTGACTCCTTGTAGCTGAGCTTTCAGCGTCATAGAGAAGACCCTGACAGAGAAGATATATCAATGACTACAAAGCTGAGATAAATGCTCAAAACCAATTCTTAACAGATCTTGAACTAAGAAAAAAAAAAATGTTGCTCTGTGTTAATCTTACCTTCAGGGCCCTACAGGAAGAGAAGGATGCATGTCTAGAGGCTGATCCATCTCACTTGAAAACTGGATTATAAAACAGAGATGCCCATGTCTCAAGTGATGCAAAGCATGTTGGGCTCTCAGTATTTAGTACATTTTAAGTTACAGTTTTCTTAACACATATCTTCAAATATTATGTTCAGTTTTGGCCCCTCACTACAAGAATATTGAGCTGTTTGAATGTTTGCAGGAAAGAAGAGCTATGCTGGCGAAAGGACTGTGAAACGAGTTAGAAGGAGTGATCAAGGGGACTGAGGCTGCTTGGTCTGTAGAAGAGGAGGCTGAGGGGAGACCTCATTGATCTTTAGAGCTACCTGAAAGGAGGCTGCAATAGGGAGGTCTCAGTCTCTTTTCTCACAAGTGATAGAATGGGAGGAAATGTCCTCAAGTTGTGCCAGAGGAGCTTTACGTTGGATACCAGGAAAAATTTCTTCACAGAGGGGTTGGTCAAGCACTAGACTGGGCTGCCCAGGGCAATGATGGTGTCCCTGTCTCTGGAGATATTAAAGAGATGTGGATGTGACACTAAGGGACGTGGTTTGATAATGGGACTTAGAAGATCAGATTGATGGTTGGACTTGGTGATCTTGATAGTCTTCTCCAACCTAGTTGATTCTGTGGTTCTATTTCCGCGTTGGGTTTTTTTGTTTGTTTGTTTGTTTCCCATCTGATCATCTATTTCCAGCTTTCTCCTCTTGGGCCATCCAGTTCTCCAGCCAGCTCTGGTGCTTTTTCCTCCTGCTTTTGCAGCCAGGCAGAGGGTCAGGCTGGTTCAGGCTCCATCCTGGTGACACCCAAGCCAGTAGGATACCCAGTGCAGTTGCTTTGCTGCTACTCTTCTGGCCAGTGGTACAGAGTTCCTGGAGAGGCTGGCTGACACCATTAAGACAGCAGTGGACCAATAAAATCCATGTAGCTGTGGTAAGGGGAAGAAAAGGACTTTACAAAGGAAGTGCATCCTTCTGTCCTGCTACTTGCGGCAGGAGTTGCAAAACACCAGCACCAATAAATGCCAAAGTCATGAAATATCCAGGAGTTCCTATACTTTGCTTCTCAGTGTAAGCTTATCTTCTGGTCTTGTGCAGTTTCTGCCCATGAAAATTCTCTCAGCTTTTGTAGCTCCCCACATCAGGGCAGCTATCCCAGTAATATTTTTTGTTACAATGGTAATAAGTGCCAATGACAAATTAAAGCAAGTTGCCTGTTTTACAGTCAGTACTATGGCCCAAGAAGGAGGCAGCCTGGATATGTTCATGCAGCCAAAGTAGACAGTTCATTAAATGTGAATTATTTCTCCTGTGCATGAATATCAGTTTTATTCAGTATGCTGGTTTACAGAAGGACAACCTCAATATTTGTTTAATCTTAAAGGTCCCTAGTGGTCTGATGAGTTAATGGGCATCATCATCCTCATTGCAAAGACTGTTTCTTCTGCTGGAGTGACTTTTGGGTCAGACCTAGTAACAGTACACACTTCAACAGATCAGAAGTAGAAGAAACATGCAGATAAACCAAAAGTGGGACAGAAAAGTCTAGTAATCATGAAAGTCAATATCCATAAAACTCCTCGCTATTATTTCCCCCATATAATTTCACATTCTCTGTAGTTCCTCCAAGTCCAGAGTTAAGAATTAGATTGCACTTCCATGCAACAGATTCAGACTAGGCTTAAAATAGTTTTCTTTTTATAACTTTTCCCTTCTTTTGAGTGTTTGTGTTATTCTACGTATTTATTTAAACAAAACTATGTACCAAAAATTACCTAGCTTTCTGCTTCAGTTTGCAGCATGTATTTTAATATATTTATTAGAGATGACAGCTTTGTATTTATATTAGACAGCTGTGAGAAATAGTTTAAGGAAGTCCGCAGGTCAGCTTAAATACAAATATTTAATATTCCACTGAAGCTGCCGATAGTGGGAAGGGGAACATCTGTCAGATAATTTAGGTAAGTCATGCGAGGCTTCACAGATATTAGCGTGAGACAGATTTGCAGTAGTGTACAGAAACAGATAATTTCCTACTAATTGACTTGTAAAATTTATTACTCATTGACTAATTGACAATCCTGTCTCTGAACGCAAAATAACTCAGAAGAAATTGATCAAAGCTGCATCACATCCTCAAGGAGGGAAGGATGCTGCCTGAAATAAAGTTCAAATTTCATTTCTCCGTATTCCATATTTAACAAGAAATGGTGATCCACGGGACAGAGAACAGACTTTTGAACTACCTTGGCTAAGGGAGCAGTAAGTTTTCATATTCAAGCAAAAATAGTTCTGCTCTTTGGGTAAAGGAGCATTATTTTGTTACTCAGACTAACAAAGTGTCACCATTTTTCTGCCAGTGGTGAACTACTTTTGTATTTATTCATAACTGTAATACTCGTGTATTGGTGGAATTGCTGTATTCTGGCTATGGCCATTGTGTACAGCAGTAGGTACACTTCACTATCACTTATCTGGCTTCCGTCTGCCCATCCAACGCCAGCTCTAAGCTGCTGTACCTTGCATGGAGTGGAAGTGGCACAAGTGGCTGAAAGCTTGGCTGAGGAGGAGCTGAGGTGTCATTCAGATGCATGATGTCCTTTTTGTCTCCCACCCTTCTATTTCTCTCCAGCTCTTCTTCCTGTTTGCACCCTTTCGCACAGACACCATCAAAGCCAGTATTGCCCCAAATAATAAGATAAATCCCCAACAGATTTACATGAGCAAAGCTGCAGTGTATGATTCCTCTCGATCAAATTAGCAAAGACTTGCAAGGAGAAATATTTTCTATATGCTGTCAAGAGAGTGTAATTTCATTTCTTTGCTGTGCTAAATCAGTAAAGCATAGCTGTGGTCCTGGAAGCTGGGTCTGATCTCTCACCAACTGCCTGGCTCCTAACAGAAAATGAAAGTGGCAAATTGTCCATAGCTACAAAAGGGGCAATGCTGTTCAACTGCAACAGTAGTGTCCAAATGCTTTTCTGTAAACTGTATGTATTTATAGCATGTTTTTATTTTACTTGTTGTCTAGTATATGTAGCAGCTGATGGACAGAAAGTGATCCTTTAGTCAAGGACAACATGCCACTACTTAAAGAGGTAACAGCAAGCTCTGTTGGGTAATGTGCACTGCCTTTGGGAGGAGCAGGCCTTAACCAACAAGAACCTGATGTACTGTAGAAAGAACCACAAGAAGAGTTTGATGAGGTTCAGCAAAATGCATTTTTGTTGCAGTCAGTGGGCATGTAGTAACATCTGAACCTCAGGACTAAGCTTTAGACCACATGCTGTGTACCCCATCTGCTGCTGCTCTGTATACACACAGCTGTAAGTGCAACAACAGTGAAGTATTGTCAGACTGCTGATAAATTTCTCAAGTTGTAATTTCAGTGACACATTAATTCAGCAGAGGTTCAACAGATGTCAGACTTGTCAAATAAAAGCAACATTTTCAACCCAGAGGGTAGAATAAATTTTTAAGGAAAAAAAAAATAGCACATATTAGATTAAACTTGTAATACTTTTTGACCAAACTCTACCTCTGTTCACTCAAAAAATAAAAATAAAAAGTAAAGGTAAGGTAGGGAAATAGACTCTTTAATGTATGATAAAATGCATATGTACAGATATGTATATTATAGTAAATTTTTCATGCCGTTTTAACAATACTTTTATCTTTTAATAATTAATAACTAATAATCTTTTAATATTTTTAATGCGTATAGTTTTCAGCACACATAATTTAAAGCTCAGTCTGATAATGTAAGACCAAACTCTTCATCTACTTCTCTGATATGGTACCACGCCTGGTCTTCCAAGCCTGAGGTTGCTCTTTAACCTTATTACCATAGGAGCCACCATAGGAGGGGACTTTGCATTCACCTCTGGTGGCAACCCAAGGGCCATTTCGGTGGTGGGATGCGATCAGTCGGCTCCTTCTCCTGGACTTCATGCAGTGTACATCTAATGATCTTGCAGTGTTGACTGCATCACAATCACATAAAAGACTAAGCCCTTCTGATTTTGGATTGCACAGTAAACTGGGATTGTTACCAACACTTTAATACAGTCAAATGCATATATCTAGAAGCAAATCCTAGAAGATTACTTGTTGGAAAGCTTTTACTCTGAAAGGGATTAGAGGTCATAGCAGGCAAGTAACATATTTGAACTTCCAGTATGATGCCATGTGGATAGACCTGGTGAGATGTATGGCTTTATAATCAGATCCACCAACAGCAGCAGGGTGTGATTTTCATCTCTTTGTATGGCATGGATGACACCAATAATACAAGACTGCTGAAATTCTTGTTTCCATGTTCTCTGAAATCATTTTTTGTAAAATAGGCTAGAGTGTTAGGAGGTTCTTACTGTCCTCTTCACCTGGCTCCTCATGATAGACGTGTGGACCAGGGGGCTACAAGCTTCTCCATAAATTGAAATTACATAAGCCATTTGTTAAAAGAGAAAGTAGAAAAGAACAAACCTTTTTTTTTTTCTTTTTTTTTGGTCAGGAGCATTTGTGAAAGGTAGAGGTTATTCACTGGTACTCTTTTCTGTCCTACTGTAGATGTGTGCAATCCTACCACTGTGTATCCTACTATAGGGTTTTACAGTCTCCAGCCCTGTAATGAACAGTGACAAATACTAAGTTCACTTGCCCAGAGTGCTCACTATGCATTCTGATAATGACCTCTTACTTGGAAAAACCTTATATTCCTTTGCAGAAGGAGAAAAGACCACTCTTGTCTGCACACGCATCATTCTGCTAATTACTGGGCATGAGTGTTGCCCAGTGTAGCCCTGATACTTTTCCTCCAGCAGTTCACACCATGAAGCCGTACTTGCTTGCTTTCAAGGTATTCCCCATTTCTTTTCTGATTATGGAGTGATTTTCTTGTTTCATCAAAACTGCTTGTCCTTGAATAGAAATCCAGAAAACCTGCTCTTAACTTCTTGAAAATCAGGACTAGAAAAACAGTCATGGATTTGATGCTGAGTAGACAGGTGAATTCCTTTTATTCTTAATGTTAGGAGTATTTCCTCATAGGCTACATTGTCAGACTATCACAAGAAAACATAATTGCCACAGTACATGCGGGTTCTGGCTATAGATAATAAAATAAAATATTATTTAAAGATAATACATCAAAATTAATTTCTCCTTGAGTTTAGCCCAGCTGGGCAAGCACAATTTTGACAGCTCAAAATATACAAAAATATACCGAATATATCAGTGAGTGCTTAAATGTCATCCTTAACTAAGAAAAGAGGTGTTTATCCTGCTGCTGTAGAGTACTCTAGGAGCACTTACAAAAATGCCATTAAAAAAATGATCCAAGGAATGAAACACCCCCCCTAAGATGATTGGCTGAGAGAGCTGGGGTTGTTCAGCCTGGAGAACAGAAGGCTCCAGGGCGACCTGAGAGTAGCCTAGCAGTATCTAAAGGGGGGCTGTATGAAAGAAGGGGACAGACTCTACAGCACAGGCTGTTGTAGGATAAAGGGAGATGGTTTCAAACTAAAACATGGGAGATTTAGATTGGATATAAGGAAGTTTTTAACAATAAAGGTAATGAGCCACTGAAACAGATTACCCAGAGATGTTGTGGAAGCCCAATCACTGGAGACATTGAAGTTCAGGCTGGATGGGGCCCTGAGCACCCTGATCTAGCTGTAGGTGTCCCTGTTTTTCACAGGACAGTTGGACTAGATGGCCTTCAAGTGTTCCTGTAAGGGTCCCTTCCAACTCAAAAAGTTCTATGATGATTCTGTCATTCTATGGAAACAACTAACTGTTAATTACTTTGTGTTCAGAAAAAAAAAGCTAAGCACTTCCTGATGCCATGTTGAGTTCAACCTATGAGAAGGAAGAAACGAATGTTACTGAGATTTTTCAATCTCTGTTTATCTATCTGATGAGATGGACAGTTTTCTAGAAGTACTGAGTGCCAACTGTCTTCTTGAAAGTGATGGTACTCAAGTATTTTGCATCCCTGAGAAGTGTGGGTTTAATTTTTTTACTTTTAAGATCCAAAGGTTGACAGGAGCAAGTAATTGATGTTGCCTTATGTTGGAAATGGTAAATATGAGAGTTTATATTGAGCAAAGTTTGGAGTGAAGCAACAAATTCGAGACAAGAACCAGAAAATGTGATGCTCTTAAGTGTGTACATTTATAAATATTGTGTGTGGTTTCATCAATAAATTCTGCTTCCAATGAGTAGAATGGCAAAAATGATCTCTAGGAGGAACTGTGGTAAGGAAAGAGGCTTGATAATAAGATACTTCCAGAGTGAGGCCTTGTGAAAGATGTCATAGTAGGGCCTGTAGGAGGAAGAGGATATAAACAGTTAGAAATATTTTCTTGAAGAAGAGCAGCAGCTTCTAGGGAGAAACATGGATCAAGACCAAAGTGTGATCACGTACTACCTGAATGACCATGTTTACTGGCCAATTATTTGTATCCCTGGGTAGATACTTAATTAAGTGCCTATGTGGAAGACTTCTGTCTAAAATAATAACTGATCCAGGTCTAGCCTGAGTCTCATTTTCATGTGTAGCTAATAGGAAAATTATGGCCATTATGGAATAGTATTGACTGTTGATATTTTTGCTTCACAATGTACTTTGATTTCTCCTTAATTTCCGTGGTATCCTCCATTCAAAGAACTCTGAGTATTTTACAAATGTTAATTTAACCTCCCAACTGCACTGCATGGAAGGCAAGCATTATTAGCCCCAGGGACTGCCTTCTCTGTATGCTGAGGAAGTGCTTACCACATTGCTGGCACTGTTAGAGACCTCACATAATAAGATGTTTGTAAAGCTACAGACCCAAGGAGCAAAGCCGATAAAAGGTTATCTTTTTTCAGTGTGAAACAATTCTGCCAGCTTAAAAACAGGAAGGAAAGTGCAGATCTTTATTTATTTATTTATTTTATGTGAAAAACATAGAAAGGATGTCAGAAAGAAAACGTGTGTAATATTATACTCCTTTTTATTTATGCATTTATTTATTTTGTGGGAGGTGTGCAAACATGGTTAATCTGCACAAGAACACCTGTGTGTGGTTTTTAGCTGTGTAAATAGCAGTTAATAAGTCTTAGTGCTGTAAGTAACAGTAGAGAATGTGGAATTTTATCCTTTTCCATCTTTTTTGACTTTACAGTGTCGGACTTGGCAGATAGGGGCAGAACACACAGTATTTGTGGGTGTTTCATCTGGCTGAATTTCAGTGGGCCTGCTGTAGAGGGAATGTAACCCACTGCATTACACTAACAAATTCATATTTATATGTCCTTTAAATAATTAATGATATGCATTTATGTCTCTTTAATAAGTATTCATAGGAATAAACAGCCTTTTCCGTATAACGTGCAGACTTGCAGGCTTTTCTTTTTAGTTACACTGAATGTCACTGGGATTATAAGCCTATCTAATACTCATCCATCAAAAGGACAGAATGCAGTAGGTGCACATGCTGCTTCTCAATGACCATTCTTCTATACCTCAACATGTTCAGTAAAGGGCATCCCTGACTTTCTTGAGTTTGTTGAATGCAGCACACAAAAGGAAAGAAAACAAAACATGTTGATGGGGTTATACAGTAGATACTAGCTGCTTGTTTGCTGTAAACTAAAGGAATATATATCAGGAGTAAATGCACTGAGCTTGTTATCGTTAGGAAGGGAGATCAACTCTACCTCTGCAATAGCAGCATACTTTAATATTCTTGATTAATGGTGGTCTTAATGGTGTCACTAGTGATAAAGAGACGATTAATTTAATCTTCCAAGCTTTTCTACTAAAAAAAAACCACTTGTCAGTAAAGAATAACACACCATTTTCTTAAACCTGGAATGCATGCATTTTTTAATATATTACTAGTATTATCATCATTAATTAAACTAAATTTTTGCTAGGGGTGAAGTACTGTTTATCTCTCAGGACTGACATTGGAGAGTTCACTGAATCCATCATGAAAGTTTGATATCCAGAACGTTTGGTAGTTATTCTGATCTCTGATAATGACTTCGGAATAGATGTAATGAAGTGGAATAACTCATTTAGATTTCATCTTGTCAACATCATTATTAATTTAGAACACCTGTTTTTGAAGATTAAACATAGCTGTTCACAATCTACATTGGCAAACAAAGAACTAAGCAGAACAGTGGGGCTGGATTTCCTGTCTGCTGCCTGCCCTCTCATGCCACTCCTTATCACATAATCTGGAAACATACCAAGATCAACCCACAACTATTTCTACTGGCACAAAAAGCAATACAGGGTTGACACACTGTCTCTTGATGGCCTTTGGGTAGGAACGATGTCTGATGTCAACCATGAACGGCGCTAATGGGGACACTGCAGTTCCTCATCATGGTTTTTCTAATCTATACTAGGAATGAAAGATATTTAGTGGTCATTGCAATGCATCATGTAGCCCACAGCTCAACTATATTGCTGAAGCTAGGCCTAAATTACGTAAGGTAAGCCTTTATTTAAAATGCCAGAGCAGTCTGCAGAGTTAATTCGAACTGTTGGAGACTACCATAGCGTGTAAACTGTTTTGATGATGACATGGGACAACATAGGAATGCACCTGCATGCTCTGGTTTTTAGTGTGTTTGTTCTTCATTGCAGTCAGACATGCTTGAAATGTTATTGGACTACTTCAAAAACAAAAACAACAACAACAAGAAAACCTCTGAAGGAAAAAAAAAAAAAAGAATTTTGTTGCTATATCACTGTGCCTCTCAAAACCAGAACCAGAACTCTCCAAGCATAGCTTTCTATTATGCACTGGTAACGCAAGGCTGTGGCGTGGTGGCTATTTATGCAAGTAAATCAGATGCAGGGGGATTTGTCTGTATACTATTTGCATACTTACAGTTCTCTGCAGTAATTACCTGGGAGGGGTAATGTCTGATCACCTTGTCTTATGGTTCAGCCATGTTTGGTCCAGCATTCCTGCAAAGTTTTCATGGAGATGCTTTATGAGAGCGTGGAAAGAAAGAAGAGGATATCTAAAAGCATGGAACATAAACAAAATGTTTGGCAGATTTTCTGTGTGTATTTGATGCAGGTTTAAAACAAGACTCTTGATCATGCAAACTTCCTTTATAATCAGAGGTCTGAATGACAGGAAGTCTAAAACCCAGTACAAAGGCCATAAAAATGCCTTGATCCTTCTGAGACCCGGTGGGGTTAAGGAAGACAGAAATCTTGAGAATCAAGCGTGTTCTCTTTATGATGCCAAATGCCATAAAAATGCAGGAATCCAAAGAACCCAGATACAAAGATGTTTTTATTCTTGGTATGTCATTCATGTTGCTGCAAAGGTTTATCTGAACACTGAGAACTTTCTCTCTTCACAAGTCTGGAAGTCAGGACTAATTGCAGCCTTTGCTATCAAACTCAACACTTAAAACTGTGACCAAATAAAAATTCTCTCTGACATTCCCTAAATTGCCTTTAAGTTTTGCACTGGAGTTTGCTGATTTAGGGCAACTGGATGATGTGGATTCCTTACCACTGATGACCACTTTTTGTTTACATACTTGGTTTTGGCTCATGTTCAATCCACAGCATCAAGGAACTTCTTTTGGCATCTTAAGTTAAACAGCTGAGATAACAATTCAAGTGCATACAAATCATGACTTTTTTTCTTTTTTTTTTTTTTAAAGCAAGTATAGCTGAGCATTTCTTCTCCATGTAACACCCACAGCAAGTAAAAAATCAGATAATATAATCAGACAATATTTTTGGGTGGCTTAGGTCATTACATTGTTCTTCTCCCTGAAGGACAGTACTAAATTACAAAAAGAGAAAATCAAACAGAGTGTTCATAAAACATCAGTAAAAACTTGCACCAAACCTGCTTCAAGCACCCACTCAAGGGACAAATAAAAACCTAGCTACTTATTATGTAGTGATCTCAAAAACGTACAGTGATTCATACCCACCTTGAAATTAGTTAAGGATACTTTAGAGATAGTTTCCTGAGAGAAGGTTTCGTCAACAAGGAAACTCTCATATTGTTTTTAACAGCGTCTAACTTGTAAATATCTCTTTAGAAAAGAATGTGACATATTCTCAGAAAAATAATCACTGGGGGAAAATGGGCGAAAGATTAAAAGAAGTTAGACACCTGTAACTAGGGAAACATAAGATCACTGCAGATTCCGTCATCAAAGGGGTGATGTCCTTGCCTTGGGCTGCTTCTATATTCTATAAACTTCCTCAAAGTTTATAACTCTATAAATGAAATTCAGAGATCTATCTGAGCTATTTATCTGCTTTTTAGCCAGTAAGTGACACTTCTGAGGTACAATTCATCTTACTGTAAAACACATCTTCATAAAGATCAGGTGATCCCGCTTATTCCTCTCCCTTGACAATGGAGAAGAGCCAGTTACTGAGCTCTTGCACAGGTATCTGTGGTGAGGACATCTAAAGTGACCTAAGATGACTCTTGGTCCTGGTATAATTCACCAAGGTAATTAAAACCCTGTGTCCTTCACCTCTCTACTGACGCCACTTTTAGCTTGGAATGAGTGATGCCCACAGAGGTGGTGGGATAGGGTCTGTGCAGCCCTGTACAAGAGCTTTTGGGGTACTTTAGTATTATCAGCTCTAAAAAGACCATAACATATGGGAAAACCTGCAGTTTTCTGTGCAATTCCATGAGGGATTTCAGGAGTGTAAACAGTTCCTAATAGCTCATGGTTTCAGAGGCTGCTGAAGTGCAGGATGGACACCTGGTCTTCAGCAGTAACAAAGGCCTCGGGCTGTAGCAGAAATCAAGGAGCAAGGCAACGGCTCAGCTGCTGAAAATACTTCAGACCATCCTCTTCACAGTCCCCTGTTAAAAGGAAAAGAGATTTTAGAGGTGGTGGAGGAATTAAAGCTCTCCACAAATCCTGGGTAAATGGGCTTTAATATTCACCCTTGAAAGTGAGTGGAAGGGAGGGGAAGGAGAAGTGGAAGGGCATTCCCCATTTTGCAGAGGCAGATGGAGGAGGATCAGGACATCTGCTCCTGCACCGGTCTGCAGTAGTGGAAACTTCCCTGGAATAGATCATCAGGAATAGGTTTCTGACCTATTTGTGCCACGTCCTTTTATCTCCCGCTGCTTGCATGACCCAGTAATAGCAGAGCAGAGGGAGTGTGATTTACTCAGCTGCTTGCATACATGTTTGGAGGCCCCCTCTCACTGCTCAAGAATCCCATCCCATACTACTGCACAGGACTGGTGAATTACTTTCACTTTTGTAATAACATTGTGTTCTCTAAAGAAGGAGTCTGCAATACTACGTGTTTCTCTAGAAAGACAACGCTAAGTTCCTACATCCAATGCATGTCACCACAACACTCTGAAGGTTTATTTCATCCAAGGAGAAAAAGCTGCCAGTAACACTTAAACAAGTTTTGTGCTGGTGTCCCAGCTCAGTTATGGCTCACCCCAGTGGCAGCTCTGGTGCCTTTTAGATTTTGGGTATGTCAGAAGAGAGTCTAGTGACAGACTCCCTGTCTCTGTCTCTGTCTCTGTCTCTGTCTGTCTGTCTGTCTCTCTCTCTCTCTGTCTCTGTGTGTGTTTTGAACAGTCCCCCACCAAGGGCTGCCTCCTTGGTTTCCACCAATCCAAACACCACATGAGAGGTACATGGTGTGAGTATAGGAATTATATGAGGGTGTGCCTGCACTGTAGCCCTCGGTGATTTTGCTAAGCTTCTACAAATTTACAAAAAAATCAAACCCAACAAAACCGTTCTCTGAAGAATGATAAAATTTAATTTGCCTGTATGTAATCACCGGGGAAGATGCAGGTGTTGTGTCTGCAATGAAGTCTCTCATTGCGGAAGGAAACCCGCTGCCTGTGAGAGCAAAGGAGCAAGTTGTTCCTTGATGTGAAGAAAAGATTTAGAATTTGAACCACAAGTCCCCTGAATGTCCTTAGATTCCCTTTTCACAGTCTCTGAACTTGCATAAAGGTGGAAGACATAGATCATTGCAATATATGCTGCTCAAATATCTTGCAACAGATAACTGATACGTAATCTTTCAGAATTGAAGACAGACTTCATTTCATTTAATGTTTCTCTCTACGACTCAGTGCCTTCTATGACTTCAAGATGTATTTGACTGTTGACTGATACATTTTTAATTTATGAAAGTAATGCTTTCACTTCTGGAAAGCAAAGTTTGATAATTACTCTAACTTCTGACACATCTTTTTTATTTTATTTACCTATTGACAGATGAGTATGTACTTCATTCCAGATTACTGTGTCATATTTTGGTAAAAAGACAAACTGATGTTTCATCACCAGCTAGCCAGTACTCTTGCTGCAGGATTTGAAGTCACATTTAGATTTTATACTAATTCTACTGCCAAAAAAAACAGTTATGGAAGAATTCACCGCTGCAAACCCTGAACTCAGCTCAATTTGTGCATACACTGGAGATGCTCGTCTTGCTTTCTTTCTTTCTTTTTAATTAAATTCTGTAAGACCAAGAAACAGAGTCACACATGATGTTGATTTTGTATGTTTTTTTTCTGACTCAGTTGTGATGGCGATGCTGAGAGCTTACCAAGCAATGTTCATTTTCTATGTCTCGCAGTTGTTCTTCTTGTTTTTTTCCTCTAAAATCCATCCCATTCTGCTGTTGGTAGGACCAACAACTGAAAATATTAATAAATCAGTGCAGTTTTTTATATATGGCTATATACATTTTAAATATTAAAATATTACATGAATTAATATTACATATTAAAATAAACCGTAATTTAATTCAGTGGGCTAATAGGCAGTGAAGGCTAAGTCCTATTTGCCTTACTTATGCAAGCTATTACATTGCAATGAGATTAGTCACCTAACATCAGTAGGAGTTGGTTCTGTAACAAATCTGCAAACATGCACACGCAGAAAATGGAGTTAATACCGAAATAACATTTTTAGCTTGCTCTCGTGCCTTTTTAACATTACAGAGGTTTCCTAATAGTGACAGTTTTGACCTTGCCTCTCTTGCTGTATCAGAGATGAAGACAGATGGAATGTTTTTTTCAGAGCTTAATATTCTCATCAGTTTTACTTGAAGCAAGGCTAAAAAAAAAAAAGAAAGATAAAAGAACAATAAATTTGAGGAGATCTGGTAAAAGAAAGCACTGCATTGAATCCGGATGGCTCCCAGCTGTCTTAATTGAACAAAGGGAAAGTTTCCAAATACACCTTCTGTATTGGCTGGCTGCCTCCAAAGTTCTCTCAAGCTAGAAAAAAAAGTCCTGCCTCTCAAAATTAAAACACATACATAAAACAACAACAATAAATAATAAAATCTGTTGTATGAAGTTAGACCAGAAATGTTATAAAACATGTTATTTCACTCCAAGAGAACATCATAGTTAAGCTATACTATGTGCCTGTTTTGGAGTTGGAATAGATAGTAGTGTTCCAGTTTTCATCATTGTATAATTTCTCACAGGGATAAGAGGCTGATTTTTTAAAGTAAAAATCCTGTTCTTGTCAGCTAAATCAGCAAAAGTACTGGAGCTATTCCTGGTGACGTGGAAGTCAGTCTGCAAAGTCTGGCCCCAAGCGAGAAGCAAGGCTGTGGGAACCTGGAAGCAATCACAGAGAGCCAACTGTCGGCGTCAGAAGGATCGACTGCAGCTCGCATTGTTTTACCATCCAGAGAGAAGGTCAAGTGGAAATACAACAC
Organism: Alectoris magna; assembly: GCA_030625065.1. Lineage (NCBI taxonomy): Eukaryota > Metazoa > Chordata > Aves > Galliformes > Phasianidae > Alectoris > Alectoris magna. The sequence continues at coordinate 79,238,001 of CM060562.1, read as the reverse complement.
TCCATCAAGACACACCATTGCTTTGAAATGTGGCCTTGTGGTCTGTCGCGGCCTCAGCTCTGCTCTGCTTGCTTTCCCAGCAGCAGTGTGAGGGAGATGTTAGTAATACAATTCCACATTGGCATTGCTAGCTGCTGTCATCTCTGGGAGTGGGATGAGGTTTCTGCATCCCTATACCTCTGGGAAATATCTCCTGGCGATGGAGAGAGCCCTCCAGTCAGCTAAAAGGTAGAATTCAGGATTTAGTAGGCAGAAGTCAGTAGTAAAAGAATGCTAATGCTTTTAGAAAGCAGTTCAATGTCTTAGAGGTTAGGGAGTGACAGAATTGGCAGAGTAACATACATGCAGCTCGGCTGGGAGTGCAGTTGGTGATGCCATGCCCGATGGCACAGCCATATCTGCACAGCACTCCTACCCACTTTGCCCGGAGAACGGGCAGGCCTTGCCCCGCAGCAAGCTCATCACATATTCCATGTTCAGTACACTCAAGCCTTACTTACACATTATTAGTGCAGTTACTCAAATCCTCTATTGAATTATTAATCTCCTCATGAGATTTACCATGATGATCTCTTTGCTATATTGTCACTGCTTACCAACATCAATTAATGTATCCCTACAGCTCTTTTTTGAGGTTAGTATTCCATCAGTCTTATACACTGGGACCTGAGATAGAGAGAACTGAAGATGTTAAACTGGGAATTATTAAGTACTGCCAGAATAGGGTGCCCAATTTTAGATGCTTAGAGCCTGATCTTTTTATTATATGTTCAAATTGCAGCTAGCAATTTTAAGAGCAGCTGTGAATGCTCAGCCCTGTTCTAATTTAGACCCAGATGTCTCCCGTTGGGCCACAAGAAAATGAAAAATGACAGAGGCAGGGACAGACTCAACCTCTCCAGGGCAGCATTCAATTGCCTGCAGTCCCCTGCCTCATTCACTGCATGTTTTGTAAATTCTGGAGAGAAGCTGGAGTCACACTGACAATAGCTCCACTGGCTACATGACATTGAAACTCCCCAATTATATGACCACATATGATTTTTTTCACAGTTAGTTATTTTCACCTGTTGAATGTGCAAAAAAGAATTATCTTCATAAAAATATCATATTACATGGAAACCTTCATTCTAGCATTTCATTCCATCTTCTTCACTCTGCCTTCTACTGCATGCATGCTGCCTGAGCCCCCTCTAGTGCATTGATGCACTATGACCCTGGGGACACCTCCATGCACAATAATGAATATTTCTTAATAAGGTCTGTGATCTTATTATTTTTTTTTTTTTTCCCGAATTTATGCTCTAGAGAAGAGCAGTGTTCTGGTGAGAGCCCAAGGCAAAGAAATAGGATTGTTTTTTTTCTAGAATTGGTTCTGCCATAGACCTTCTTAGTGACCTCGGGCATTCTCTACCCTTTCTGTCATTTCTTTTCATCATCTCAAGTTTGGGACTAGTACAACATCTGCTTCAGGGCATCTTTGTGGAGCTCGACTCATTGAGCTTGGTATAGTGTCAGAACCTCAGGTAGAATGTGGTATGAAAGTGTGAAGTATTATGCAATCCTCTGTCTAAACAAGGGAGGTATGTTCAGGGGAGGAGAAAAGGACTGCAGCAGACAAGAAACTAAACATTAGAACCATAACCACACTTGGTATGCTTGGATGGGGTTGTAACAAGTGTGGGGAGGTAAGGCTGAAGGTGAACCTCATGAGATGAATATTAAAATACCACTCATAGACCCTTGTAAAGAGTTCTAGATGACATAGGAGAAGGAAAAAAATAAAAATAAAGCAGCATATTAAAGACAGAAACGATAATTTATGGCGAAAGGACAAAAATTGTAGTAGTTTCTTGGGGTAGTTAAAGATACTGGATTTTTAAAAAGAAATTTAATTGGAGTGAATCAACATCTTCCTGGAGAAATATGGTAGATGGGATAAGTCTCTTTAATATGGGAAGGAAGAATTATAGCTAAAATCAGAGCCTGGAATTTCAAACTGGGCAAGATTAATAGGATAAAAGATAGGAATTTTTTTTTTAGTGGGATGGTAACTGATCATGGGAACACATTGCTGCTAAGGATATTGGTGGATTTTCAGTCCCTTTGTATTCACAGCCATCTGGAGGAGAGGCAGTAGTCTAACATAACATCAGCGTCAGCGATACACAGGACTATCTAATGATCCCTTTGATGCCTGATACTCAAGGAACTGAATTCAGGGGTGATCTGCCATTGATTTCAATGAAGGCAGGACTTTATTTTCTGTTCCCAAGGCTTTAATAATGAAAAAGGTATTAATTACCTATGCTCAGAGGAATGGAGGCAGAGTGATGTGCAATCCATGAGGTAAAGCTGCCAACAGAAAGCAGCAATGAAGTAAATTGAAAACATTTCTCTTTTTAATATGAGTGTTCTCTGCATTTCAGCTGCACAGTCTCTTGAAGCACATCTGCGTGGTCAGTTCTAATAATAGAGCACTTCTGGGATGTAACCCCGGGTACAGAGTGAACCAGGGCTGCACCGCAGGCTTTGGAAAGCAGCAGATGAGAGGGGAGATCCTAGTGATCCACATTTTTCTGAAATAGATGATGCAATTGTGGTAACTGAAGGTGGGTGAATTTGTCAGAGATGGGGCAAATTGAAGGTCATCTGTGTTCCCAGTGAAGGGAAGCACGATTAGCAGCAGTGGATAATTCTGGGCTTCAGAGATGACTGCATCTCTGTCAATGAGCCAAGTGAAAAGATAGATTCTTCTGCTTCAGTGGGGTTGTCTATTGCTTCAACTTCAGAAACTGGCTTGTTTGTAAAGCTGCCTTGCCAGAAGTGAAGCTGCTGGCTATATGCTAGTTTCTTTTAATAAAGACATATTCAAATGTACAAATCTGCGAATGTTCCTTTCCTACACTATGCTCTGTATACAAAAGACTGATCAGTTATTTATCTCATCTGTGTTAAAGAAAAGATTAAACATTCGCTATGATAATATTCTGGGTTTAAAAGTCAAGTGCAGTAAATCCTCTGATTAAACTACAGTTACTGAAAGAATACTTTTGATTTTCCTGTTTTCATTTCAGTTTGCATTTTGAGGCACCTGATCATGAAATGCGAGCAGACCAGTTAAGGCACAAAGATGGTGCAAAGAAACAAACTGAAATCAGTGTGCACCCACAGGCAAAACCACAAATGTACAACTGATCAGAAAATTCATGACGTAAAGCATTCTCCAATGGTATTTCAACATCAAATATTTCAAATATGTTTGATAGCAAATAGGTGCAATAACGCTATTAGAATAATAACAGTAACGATTTTATGTTTTTGTTGTATGAAAATGCCAAGTCCTCCTGTAAGCATGGAGATAAAGAAATATATATGCATGAATAGGGTCCAGGTTACTCAGCTCTGTGCGGCATATGCTATTCTTATTCAGAAAATCCCTTACATACCAAAGTGAGTTTTAACACCCAGATCCCAGAACAAATGTGAATGCCCCTCTATCTGAACACAGAGTTTGGTCCCAGTGGTCTTTATAGGGAGTCAGAAGCCTTTAAGAGATGGTCCACATCATCTAAGTTTGGCCTCTGTTCAGGGGTCTATCCAATGCAGCTGAGCAGGGTGAGAGTTTAAGAAGACAAGACATAGATTTGAAAAGCCTTCTTTCCTCCTGTTATAACTCTCATGCATGAAAAAAAAAAAAAAGAAAAAAAGAAAAAAAAAAAAGGCCAAAATAAGTGTAAGTTTCATAAAAGCAGTACTGTGAAAGTGCTGAAGTTATTATACCAATGCACAGCCTACTGAGCCTATACTGGGGGTACAGATCCCAATTGGACATCTTCATTCAAAATGGACAGACAAATTGTTAACTCTTTTAGACTGCTTATGCCATGAATTCTGATCTAAAGGATTCAATTAGTCTCGATGCCTCTTCATCTCCTTATTTAGAACAAAAACAGTTTTCCATCCCATTGAAAGAATTGTACTTTTCAGTGCACACAATTGGAGTCCTGTCATCTGGAGAAGACAAAACGCCTCGTTTCAGGATCCTAGTTTATGAGGTTGACTGTGATGTTTACTGCCCTTCCAGTAATTGTGCTTGTGAAGCTTCAAACATTATTTCTTTGAGTAACGCTGATTAGCTTGATTTTCAAACAACAGGGGCCTCTTTAACATTTTTTATAGAACATAACCAAACCAATGACAATGCCAGTTACACCGTACCAACACAACCTCTTTAGGAAAAAAATACACACACTTCCAATGTTCTTTGTTCTTTTTTCTCCCTCTTCCTCTTTTTTTTTAATATTTTTTTATTTTTCTTTTCTGTCATACAGGAGGAAAATAAGAGCAAAATAGAGAGGTCTGTCTAGCCCACCTTTACTCCTGCCTCCAGCTTAAATTGGAAAATAAGAGGATACTTCAGTAAAAGCTTTCTTCTGAAATTGCTGTGATTATTGAAGTAATAGGGGATAGTTTTACTTCCACTGACAAAAGTCTGACAAACTTGACAGTGCCATATTCAGTCCTGTTCCCTGTACTTTCTATCTTACAAAATATATCGAAATTCTGAATGACTGTAATGTTTCATCTACTCACCCCAAGAAGAAAAGGTCCCAGTAGCACAATATTTTTACCATTTGACAGCTCAATCACATTAAACTCTCTTTTTCTGTGATCTTGCTCCCATTTTTAATATATATTCACAGTCAGCTTTATTTCCTGTTTAATATTCTTTTAAATTTTTTATGCCAAGGATGAAAATCTCTCCTTTTTTTTTTTTTTCCCTTTTCTTTTTTTTTTTTATTTTTTGGTTTAGTTGTGTTTTTTTGTTTTTGTTTTTGTTTTTTGTTTTTGTTTTTATTTTTTGGTTACTCCCCATCTTCATACATTGCTTTCTATTATTTATGTGCCTTAAATATCTTAGACAATTGGCACTGATCCCTTATATTTGATTCCTACAGACACTGGAATTCTTGTTAGCAGTATATCTTCCTAGATATTATTGTTGTTTTCTAGACTTCAACAAAGTAATTTATGGCCAACTAGTTAAGTAAACATCACAAATAATGAATGGATTCCTAATTCTGAGCCTTCAAATTCCTATCATTAACATTCTGACTCTTGTATAGTCTATGGCAATGTCATTGTCAATGTGAGACAGCTTATCCTAGTCCAATTATGGGAATGCACTTACGCACACCTTCATCACTCTAGTATCGCACAAGAAATCTCACAATGTGAGTAAACATTGGATGACTGGGACTAAAGATCTCTAGGCATTTTTATTGTCACTTGTCTGTTCAGATATCCACTTAGAATATCTTTAAAATATTCCTTTAAACTTAAAAAACACAACTTAAACTGACTAACTGGCATTGCAACTGCTAACAGTATCAGCAGAAATTATTGGCAGAGTATTCTGACTACTTGGAGGAAATTCTGAAGTCTGTTTTACACAGAGACCATGCCAGATGTCCTCATGCTCATAGAATCATAGAATCACAAGGTTGGAAAGGACCTACAAGATTATCTGGTCCAACTGTCATCCCATAACTGTTGCTACTACAAGCCACTAAATTATCTCTTGTAGCTCCTCATCCAGATGCCTCTTGGACACTGCCAGGGATGGCGACTCCACCACCTCCCTGGGCAGGCCATTCCAGTGCCTGACCACTCTGAGAAAAAAAAGTTCCTTCTTATGTCCAATCTAAACCTCTTTTGGTACAACTTGCAACCATTCCTCAGGTTCTGTCTGTTGCTTGGGAGAAGAGGCCAAGCCCCTCCTCATCACAACCTCCCTTCAGGAAGTTGTAGAGTGCAATGAGGTCTCCCCTGAGCCTCCTCTTCTCCAGGCTAAGCAATCCCAGCTCCCTGAGCTGCTCCTCATAAGTCTTGTTCTCCAGAACCCTCACCAGTTTCATTGCCCTTCTCTGGACACGTTCCAGGGCCTCAATGTCTTTCTTGTAGTGAGGAGCCCAAAACTGAACACAATACTTGAGATGCAGCCTCACCAGAGCTGAGTACAGGGGGATGATTACCTCTCTGCTCCTGCTGGCCACACTATTTCTTATACAGGCCAGGATGCCGTTGGCCTTCTTGGCCACCTGGGCACACTGTTGGCTCATGTTCAGCCGAGCATTGACCAACACCCCCAGGTCCCTTTCCTCTTTACAGTCATCCAGCCACTCTGCCCCAAGCCTATAGCACTGCATGGGGTTATTGTGGCCAAAGTGCAGGACCTGGCACTTGGCCTTGTTGAACCTCATCCCATTCACCCCAGTCCAGTGATCCAGCCTATTCAGATCCCTCTGAAGGGCCTCCCTACCCTTAGGCAGATCGACACTACCTCCCAAATTGGTGTCATCTGCAAACTTTCTGAGGGTACACTCAATCCCCTCAACTAGGTCATCATTTGTCACGGGGTTATCAAGATCAATCTGTGTCCGTGACAGGGGAGGGGGCAGTAGGCCCATAGCCCCCCGGCCCCCTCAGGAAAAAAAGGGAAAAAGGGAAAAGGGGGAAGATATTAAACAAGATGGGCCCCAGTACTGACCCCTCGGGGACACCACTTGTAACAGGTCACCAACTGGACTTAACTCCATTAACCACTACCCGCTGGGCATGGCCCTCCTAGCCCTCTTTACCCAAAGGAGGGTATGCCTGTCCAGGCCATGGGCAGCCAGTTTCCCCAGGAGAATACTGTGAGAGTCTGCGTCAAAGGCTTTGCTGAAGTCTAGGTAGACTACATCAACAGCCTTTCTCTCATCTACCAGTCTGGTCACCCAGTTGTAGAAGGAAGTGAGGTTGGTCAAGCACGACCTGCCTTTCATGAGCCCGCGCTGGCTGGGCCTGATCCCCTGGATGCCACGCACATGCCGTGTGATCTTACCCAAGATGATTTGTTCCATAACTTTCCCCAGTACCGAGGTCAGGTTGATGGGCCTGTAGTTCCCTGGAAATATCTAAAACACAGATGTCAAGGGGACAGAGCCAGGTTCTTTTCAGTGTGGTCCAGTAACAGAACAAGGGGCAGTGTGCACAAAGTGGAACACGGGATGTTCCCTCTGAACACAAGGAAAACCTTCTTTACTGTGAAGGTGAAGGAGCACTGGAACAGGCTGCCCAGAGAGGGTGTGGAGTCTCCTTCTCTGAAATATTTGAAACCCATGTGGATGCCTACCTGTGTAACTTAATGTTGGGAACCTGTTTTTGCAGGGGGTTGGACTAGTTGATCCCCAGAAGTCCTTACAGCTCCTACAATTCTCAGTGACTTTTTGTATGTTCTGTCAAGCCTCCAGCTCCTGCTGCAGAAAGGTTGGGTCTCCTGCAAATCCTGCATGTGAGGATGTGTCAGATACAGGAGGATGTCTCTTACAGTACACAGTGCCTACTGGTGGGCTCTGCATCCTGCTTCTGCTGTCTCTCAGTGGATGCTCAAATGCAGACCTAGACGTGCAGACACCTACATGTAGGTGTTTGCATCTTTCCCCATACATCATCTAGCAGAGTCTCATCTTAAGAGGCTCATTATGCTTACCCCAAATTTGTCCTAGCCCTGGCGTGCCCTAAGTTTCTTCAGCAATATTTTGTGAGACCTCACAGCTGTCCACAGACAAGGGGTCTGATGGTGGGACTAAGTTGGAAAGGGGGGGAGAAGAGACGTAAAGCACTACCTCGTAGAGCTCTACCTCAGGACCAGAGGTTCTCCAGGCAGAGATGAGTTTGTATGTGTGCCCATGCCACCTTCTGCAGATGAGCATCTATATCATTCATGTAGAAAGCAAATGATGCATTTTCACCCTTCAGCACCACATTTCCTTTTCTCTGTTAAAGTTTCCTAATTCCATCCCCAAATTAATTTACTACGCTTTGGTTATGAATGCAAATTTGAAAAATATTCAGTAATTTCAGAAACTACTCATAGCCCCTCAGAGCTCACTAGTGGTGTCCAACTGCTTGAAGAGTTATAGGTGATTACCACAGATACAGAAATTATAGATAGATAGATAGACACAGACATAGATAGAGATACAGAGATAGGCAATTACCACAGATATATTTATAAATGTATTGAATATCAGTCTAGTTGCTGATTCCCTTAAAACACACTGCATGTTTGCCTTCCTCAAATGATCCTAGGATGAGTGAATGAGTTTCAGTGTCTGGCCATAGATGGCACCAAACAACCATGAGCAGAGCTTCCTCGACTGCCTGAGGATGCTGACTTGCAGCTCCAGCAAACCCGCCATCAAGTGCTAGAAATGTTACAGACCCTTCCAAGACATGATTCTGCACATCCCCAAAAAATCAGTCTTTCTGATCTTCACAACTATTTTTTAACTCCTCACAATCAATAATTACTGATTATTTCTATTATTACCACTAACATAATGATAATGATAGCAATACTAATAATAATATAGTTATAAAAATAAGAATCGTACAGAAGCACGAAGAAAAGCCCTGCTGTGGTCACAAATGTACTATGTTGATACTTTGAAAGAGCACAGGAAGGGACCATTGCTGCTCTGATGACCTAGCGCTCTAAATAGGCTGTTGCATGGGACTGATTTTGAATTTTAGAGTCACGAAGCCTAATTTTTGCTTTTGACAGCCATTAAGTAAAGCCATCCCATGCATAAACTGATGAAGTTCCATCTTCAATTCTAATTAGTGGTTTTTATTCCCACAGCAGCTGTTGGGATGGTGTTTTACTACTTTGCCTCTCTGAAGCTTAGAAAGGTTTTAATTTCCAGCCTAGACTCACCCGTAGACGTACATTCCCTTACCAACACTCTTTCTGCCTGTTATTTCCTTCTCAACAGGCCCATTAGACTGTGTGACTTTTGAGGAACAGTGCGTGCTCTTTCAGCCTTCATCTCTCAGGAGGTGTGCCCAGAGCTGTTCCCCCCTTGGCTCCCCAGACTATGCCCAGCTGCCCTTAGGTCTGAAACATCACTACCTGGGCAAATGGAGACATCAGCTCCCCACCACCATACCTTGTAGAACTTAGCAAATACTTGTTCCCTTTGGAGGATTTATTAAGTGCTTTGCAAAAGCCCAGTCAGACCTCTCTCCTATCTGAAAGAGGTCATATAATCTGAAAACGGGAAGCTGAGATCAAGTAAGATGAAACAACAACCTGCTGTTAAGACATTCCCATTTCATTTCCCTCAATGAATATTGAGTGATACTGAGTGAGTGATCGTTTCTCTACTGAGGAAGGGAAAAGTACCACACAGATATAGAAACAGGATGGGCAAATTAACTTTGTAAACACAAATTCACACCCTTAAGATCTTCTTCATCACAGGTACCTCATTAAACATAGGTTATAAGCTCCTGAAATAGAATATTATATTGTGTATTCCGTAGCACACTTTACCTATGAAATTAGTACTAATTATATATTGACTTCTGCCTTAGTAGAGACTGAACACAGAAATTGCAGAATTAGAATATAAGAACAGCTCAGTCAGCTCAATCCAATAATTCATAAAGGATATTCACCGTATGAAAAAGTAGAGGGACAGGGGAAAAGTAAATGGTTACTTTACATATGCAGCTTCTTCTTCATGTTCTGTTTTAGTTAGCTTGTCTCGACACCATAGTAAAATGCACTTTGAAAAGCTGTGTCTTGTTAAATAGGTCACTGTTGATATCTCTTCATGCTTAGACATTTCAGATCCTTGACATCAGTTTCCTTTTGACTGTGCAGTTGTGGCAACACAAATATAGTCCCAGGCCTTCTGACTAACACTGGCATTTATTTAGCAGATGCATAAGTTATATGTAAGATAGATAAATTGATATGCAAGGTTAGATATCACAGTTTCTTCTTTCACTTAGCACAGAGTATAAAGTCTGGGCATCTCTCTTCTAGTGCATTTGCTACTGTTAAAAATTGTTACGGCAATATGTCCAAATGCCAGCATTTATATACTACAATTTTCTTCCTAAAAGTACATTTCTCCATTACTGTTGGTTATTTTCAACTAACCATGGGAAAACAGAGAGGAGAGGCGTGATAAATAGGCTGGCCACTACTCTTACCCACATTTGTTGGAATTAAGTAGACTTTTAAAAGCCATTTGATATTAGAAAGAAATTCTTTTCTGTGAGGGTGGTGAGACACTGGAACAGGTTGCCCACTGAGGTTGTGGATGCCCCCTCCCTGGAAACATTCAAGGCGAGGCTGGATGGGGCTTTGAGCATCCTGGTCTAGAGGGAGGTGTCCCTGCCTATAGCAGGGGAACTGGAACTACACGATCTTAAAGGTTGCTTCCAAACCAAACCATTCTATGATTCTATGATTTGTTTTCCTTCTTTGTTTAATAATGCAATAGCAATTTTATTTTATAGCTCTCAGCTTCATCTGTCCTTCCATTCCTTTTAGCCATTCAATCATTTGGTCTTCTTTTTTTCTTTCTTATTTCCTTTATTGTATTACCCAATGACCCCCTCTGAATTAGTTAAAAAACAAACAAACAAACAAAAAAAAAAAACAAACAAACAAGGCAGAACATTTTCAGCTTCTACTTGGAATTTATTTTCTACCTTTTCCTTCAGAGAAATAAAGCCCAAAGCAGAGAACAGATAAATTCATCTGCCTTCCTGCAGATCCCAGTATATCTAATATCAATCTGACGCTTTCTAGATAATGCAAATTTTACCAGGTTTCCAAAACATCAGCACTGAGGTTGGGCTCATATGACTACATACATAACATAGAAAGTTCCCAAGGTCCCCAGCTGCCTGGGCTCATGGAATATGAACCCATTCAGTACCAGAGGGATTTGGAGCATGTGCTGGTGGTGGCATGGTGTTATATTTTTCCTGACCTTGAAGCCTTCAAGCATGAGATTTGATTATAATCATTGTCCTATTGCAGAGCTGCATAATTTATGAGCATTAAGAACACAGCAGTGAGTTTTCTTTTCTGTATAGGAGGCTCCAGTGTATGTGCAGTGTGGGCCCCAGATTTCAAACATGCACGTGCACATATGCATGCACAATGAGATTTCCCTGCTGTTCCCATAGGTGAGATCGAGACATAACTCACATGAACAGACTCTACTCCTTTCCAGGGTAAAGGATCGTCTTCCTCCTCTTGCTTCCCTTTTTCATTTCCTTCTTTTCTTCCTTTCCAGCATTTTTGATCACACTGGAAATGTGCAGAAATAACCCTCTCCCCTCCTCAGTAACTGAATGTTTCATTTGTAGATGTTAGAACCATTCCTTTGTTCTAACATTGTGACCATGTACATAACCGATCCAGAGCATACCAATTTCTCACATGTTTTATTGATGCAATCTTCTGAGATTCAAAATTTTTCTGGCAAAGACTGTGAATCATTCTGTGAATCATCCACATAAACAGCGAATAGCCTGGGACTAGAAATGTGTGCTGAAGCAGAAGCAGCCCAGCTGGGAAAGCCCACCCAATCGAGCAACCCACTGCGGACTTCTGTCCTTATCCACCTCAGGAGCTATTGGTTAGTGCCTGCATTTCCCACCTACCTTCTTAATTTCACCAGGTAAAAGGTTTCAGATATCAATAGCACACATACACATTCACTTTGGAAGCCCAAGTAGAATTCATTGGTGCATTTTGTCCATTGCCCAAATCATCACTGAGTCAAAGACAATGAAATAAGACCTGGTAAGACCTCACTTGCATGGAACCAATGGTGTAGAGAAACATCAAGAGGAGGATCAGGTTGGGGACTGAGAAAATCTTCTTCACCAGAGGGCAGTGGGCATGGAACAGGCTCTTCAGGGCAGTGGGCATGGCCCCAAGCTGCCAGAGTTCAAGAGGGGTCTGGACAACACTCTCAGATAGAGGGTCTGGTTTTTGGGTGGTCATTTTTTTAGCCAGGGGTTGGACTCAATCCTTGTGGTCCCAACATAGGATATTCTATGAACTGTGACATTTATCAACTATTTTTTAACCTCAACCTCTTTGCTGTTATGGTCTTATAGAAACCATTCCAATGTTTTGCCTATTGAGCTACCTTCCATATATATCACTGAATCATAGAATCACCGAGGTTGGAAAAAGACCTTCAGGATCATCCAGTCAAACCATCTACCTATCACCACTATTTCCCACTAAACCATGTGCCTCAACACAACATCTAAACATTTCTTGAACTCCTCCAGGGTCAGTGACTCCACCACCTCCCTGGGCAGCCCATTCCACTGCCTGACCACTCGTTCGGAGAAGTGATGTTTCCTAATGTCCAACCTGAATCTCCCCTGGTGCAACTTAAGACCATTTCCTCTAGTCCTGTCACTAGTTACACAAGAATCTATATACATGATATATACATATATATGTATGTATTCCCCTCTTAACATTAATTTGAATTATTTTAATGTACTGAAATAGTAATGTAAGTACTTACAAGATCTGTTGACACATTTCATTTCTACTCTTTAGTGTGAAGCCTCCAGACTCATATATTTCATACAGTCTAATTAGATACCACTTTGCATTCTCTTGTGTTACTTATACCAAAAAAAAAAAGAAAAAAAGAAAAAAAAGAAAAAAAGAAAAGGAAAAGAAAAAGAAAAATGAAGCTTTATGCCAGCTGAAAATTTGTTGTCATTTGTTTTTATATGTCTTAATTTTCCATTTTGTGGAAATTGTACTTCTGTATTTCCTAAGCTTTTTGCTTTCCTGATCAGATGCAATGTGATTCACCTGCCTCCTGAACAGATGCAAGTGATTTTCTAAGCACCAAGAGCTGCGGAGGAAGCAGCTCTGCTATTTTAATGCTGTAGCCACTGTTTAACAACACACTGTGCCTTTCTTCCTTCTCTTTTCTGCAGCATTCTTCTCCCCAGTGCTTCATTCTGGTCATCAGGGTGTATTTAAATCCTACAAACTTTAGAAGATTGCAGAATATTTACTGTGTGTCTGAGCAGTAATTGCATTACTGGCCTTACTTTCTCCCACAGCTCTTATTTATGATACCTACATCAGGCCATCCCTCAGAGAGTCTAATTGGTATTAGTGTTATTAATGGCTGTGGTTGGAAACTGCCTCTCTGTTGTGGAGAAGTATTCTGCTCACAGACTGCACCAAATACTAATGATCATTTTTAATGTATTGAATCTTAAATTGCATAAATGAGAAAGGATTATTTAAATGATTTGCCTTGTAACAGAACTCCTACAGCTAGCTTCAGTCCAGCGCTGGAGTGGATTTGTGGGAGAAATCTCCCATGGCCAGGTAGCCAGGGTGCTGCCCTGCACTGCTTACTGTTGGTGTTACCTTTGGTGAAGGCAATGTCACAGTCTGCTGTCCGTTCTTAGGTACCACGTGCAGGAACCTAAGCAACAGCTGCTTTAGCTGAAATATTAAATTCTAAGAGCTTTCTGCTGTCAGTTGGTTTTGTAAAACACATCTGATGCTTTAACCAAGTTGACCCCAGCATCTAAGCAGGAAAATAAAATTGTGCCCAGCCAAAAGAAAGTGATATGCTTGCAGATATTTAGATACTACATTATATTATTTTGGATTTTAACTTTTTAACTTAACGTGCTTTTGTGTGAGTTTACTTCATATTTTAATGTGTTACAGTATTCACTTGTAATGTTTCCATCCTGTTAAGTAATCTCACATTCGGAAGGAAGTTAGATAATACTAATGGGAAGTACTAAGTATGAACCCCTCCCACTTTTATAATAGCAGATGAAGAGCAGTATAATCATGAGCACGTAAATACGGGTGAATTCTTTTTCCTAAGGCACCATCTCAGCCCTTCAAGGAATTGCGAGACCTGGGGAGCCGCATTCCATGCATTGAGAGCAGCTCCTGCTTCTCCCTGCTGCTTCTCCTCCATCTGCGCATCACTTTGTCAGAGTATCAAAGACGAAAGACATCAAAACAAGCAAATGGCACAACTGGGTTTCACTCTGCTTTTTGTACGCGGTAATTACAGGTTCCTTAAGCAAGTAGTGATTCCACAAATGCAACACAAATCTGGGAAGGTATTTGCTTTATGTGGGAACTCATCCACTCCTCATGTGAGACAATGAGGGGACAATGAAAATACCAAATGAAAAACCTTGCCATCTGAGAAGAGAAGGGGTATTTTCCCAGCTTCTGTTACGAGTCATAGAATAATTAAGGTTGGAAAAGACCTCTGGGATCATCTACTCTGTCAGCCCATCCCCACTGTGCCCACTAACCACATCCCTCAGTGCCACATCCACGTGGTTCTTGAATACCTCCAGGGACAGTAGCTCTACCGCCTCCCTGGGCAGCCTGTGCCACTGCCTCACCACTCTTTCTGAAGTAAATATTTCATAATATCCAACCTGAATCTCCTCTGGTGCAATGTAAGGCCATTACCTCTCATTCTAAATACAATTATCTTTTGAATCCATCACTTCCCTCCTTCTGTGGCAGTGTGGAGAGTGTTGACACTGTGTTCAAATAGGGTCACAGAAGATGGCAAGTGACAGGGAGGTTTTTCTGTCAGATCCCTCCAAAAGCACCTGGGAAATCAACAGCCTGTGCTGCACCTCAAACAGAAATTAATGGGAACCCCCCAAGATGCCTGGGATGGGGTGTCAGCAACATCTGAAACAGAAGGCTGCTGATTTCTTTGGGCTGATGGGAACATGGCAAGACTGATATATTTTTAATGTTTTTTTTTTTTTTTTTTCCCCAGGGGATAACCATGTGGGAATTATAGCTCCAATGTGGTACAGCTAATTTAAAGGAGAGGGCTTTACTTAAAAGATATGAGACTATAACTCAGAAGTTATGTCTTCACTGATGGTTGGTTCCGAATGAATGATTTGGTGGCAGTAATTTAAAAAAAAAAAAAGAAGAAGAAGTGAATCTCTAAGGTATCTAAGGTAGTAAAGCAGGAAAAGAGAAGAAGCATTAAAACACTGGGCATGCTAAACTGAAATATTATTCCTATAAAATTTTTTAATCAAGTGCCATCTGCACGAGAACATGCTGCTGAAGCATTTTGGTGGTTTTCTGCATGACTGAGAAGTTAAAAAGTTGGCTCTGATTTTGGGACACTGCAGAGCCACAGCTTTTGTTTTGTTGGACCCTGAGAGTTATGGTCCCCACCGATGTTAACTGAGGGAGATTTCACCACAGCTCTAAGATCCATACTCTTTTCTTCCACCATAGTGTCAGTTACAGGGTTTTGATTTTTCAGATTACTTATGTCTCCTACTTCATATCCAATTGTACTTGTACAGCCAGCAAAAAAGAACACTGATACTTTAGTGCCTGTGACAAAAATAAGATGATTGTACACCTTGGGATAAATGCCTGTCAGGGACACCCCAAACCAAATTTCTCAGGGTATTGCTTGATTTTGTGCTCTTAGATCTTGCAGAAAGAAAACAGTCTTTGTTTCTTAAGACTTTGTTTCCTTCCACTATTTCTTTCCCCTGCTAAGCCACAGATTGTAATCCTGTTTGTCATCATAAGCTGTGTGGGAATTATGATATGATGCCGTTCTCACTGATGGCCAAACTTGTTTTGACGTAAGAACACAGGCAACCACATTCTGTGATCTCTTTACTCATTTAATATGATATAGAGTTGACTCTAAGATATCAAATGGGATAGACTAAAACACTCAGTTCTCAAATACAGAAAAGAAAGAAAACACAGTGTTCCAGACATAAGAAATATAATCTTAAATTGGTCTGCTTCTGTCAGAGATTTTCAGAAAGTGTTAGCATCTATTACTTACTCAAAAACCCTTTATTCACTGGGCTCAAGGTGTTTGAATGTTTTCTGCAAGGCTCTCCAGACTTGGGGAAAGTCAGAGATTGCAAATCAAAATGGCCATTGCAAGGGATGCCTCCTGCATAAAATCTGTGTACATTGTCCAGTGGAAGGACATGGTCCAAGGTGGAGTTGGAGATGTGCTGGCACTGCTCATCCCAATGTGGCTCATGGCACTGCAAGGGAACCTGGGAACTCAGTGGGTGCCCAGGAGTAGCCTTGGTACAATCTGCTCTCATGTCAGGGTGTAACTCTGGTTTTGATATACCTTCATCATGAAGAATTCTTGATCATATTCAGTCCCAACCACTGTTTCCTTCTACTGCTCTTTCGTCTGATCAGTATTAGCAAAGGCAGTGAAATTTGGCTCCTGAATGTTCGCATCTAATCTTGATCCATTAAAGACTTGGAAAGAAAGTGTCATGGTTTTGTGGTCTGTCACCAGTATTCCACATCATAATATAACTACTGATTTTTTCTTACAGAACATCTCTATCTGTATCTAAAAGAGGAGGTTTAAAGAGAAAAAAAATATGCAGGGTACCATCAGGTGCAACAAAGTGATCTGCAGATCTCCTGCTATGTTTTTATGCATCTGGAACAAGGGATTTACTTTCAATCCATTTTTATTTTATGTCATGGAAATACACAGCCTAAGAATAATTCTGTACAAAATCTCCATGTGTTGTGAGAGCATGAAGCTCATCCTCTAAAAGGTCCTCACCTTAGGGCTACCCACAGGTGCTGCCTAATACAAAGGCTGGCAGTCACTGTACCAGCAAGTAATCCCACCTGAAATTTTGCTCACTTCTGTGCAGATGAAGGTACAGCTGGCTCTGCTCAGAGAATTGCACAGGTTATCAAAAACTTTGAGAGATTTATAAGCAGGAACAGAAAATAAAAGATTTCATGCTAGCAAGAGATATCTGGGGGAAAGATGTAGGCAGCACACTCTCAGCTTCTTTTCCATTCTGATCTCTGGAGAAAAGGCAGGTCATCTTGTTATTAGATAAATGCCATCAGTCAAAGCTTGAAATTGGAGATCAGAAATTGGGCAGAAAGAAATAGAATATGTGGAAGGTGAGGGAGCAGGAAAATCAGGTAGAATCAGTGCTGAGAGTCACCTCATGGCAGGGCCAGCAAAGGAAGTTCTCAAGGAAGAAAAAAGAAAGCACTGGAAATGCTCCTGTAGAAGGAAGCTTTTGAGACAAAGAGAAAAGAGGAACATATACGAGCTACGAAGTACATTTGAAACAGATTTGTGGATGAGGACCTTGAGAACAGCATGCCTTTCCTCATCTCAGGACAGTCACACCAGTTGACATAAATCACACTCACACATTTGACAACAGCCTCTTGATGAGGGCAGCAGGCAGAGGTCCTGTGTGGACAGGCAGTGGATGCCTTGTGACCGTGTCCTCTCTTGACAGCCTTAGCTCCCTCTCTGGCCACACCTCCCCAGGTTTTTCTGTGTGTCCTTTTCCTTACAACCTTTTCCCCATCTGGCGTAGCTGATGCTGCTCAGAGGGTTTGTAGTCCCACCGTCCTCTTGTCTACCCCTGCAGATTTGGAAGATGGGGAGATGCTTTTCTCTATCTTCTGGCGAGTCTTGAAATGCTTTCCTAGACAGCAGAAGGTATGTTCTTGGTTAGAGACCTTCCTCCTCCCCAGCAGGATGGCCTGATGGTTCCCAAATAGTCTATATTCTGAGGAGACTGATTGCATAAGTATCAATCCTTCTAGCCCAAGATAACAGTCAAATAGACACCTCCTAGGCCAGAGTTCAGCTGAGATCTCCCATCTGCTTTCCGTGCAACCCCTTCCAGCTGACAAAAAAATGCAGATAAAAGGAACAGATCCCATGGCAGTATGCAGTCCACTGTACAAAATCCCTAAAGTTAGCCCTCCAAACAAAGTGCTTTGTTTTTTGCTCAGCTCAATGCACAGGACTCCACAAACATGAATAGGAAGTTCCTGTGCACATTACATCTGAAGCATTTCAGACTGTAGTATAGTTTTGGCTTTTAGGAAGGCTGGTAGGGCATGCAAATGGAAAAGGAACTGATCCTGATGATAACGATAAGGACAACCAAGTAACAAAGGCGTGCTTGGTGTTTAGCTTATGTTCCCTGAGACAACAGCCTGACGATGGAAGGGTACAAAAGAAATGTGATGGATGAGAGTAGGTCGCATAAGAGGAAACAAAACATAGCTGCAAACAAAGAAATGAAGTAATGGCAAGCCTATAAAGCATGCAGTGCCTTCCTAAGGAACCTACATGGCATACTGTTCACATAGATCAAGAAGTCTTGTTGGTGTATACAGCCATATTTGTAAACGAGGTGCAGTCTTCAATCAGTGAAAGGGTAAGGACTAAATGAACTTGACTAAAAGAAACATTAATTTGGCCAGCCGATCTTTGAACACACATAGAACTTCAAAGATTTATTTAAACAATATCCCTATGCTATATGTGAAAGGGTAAATAGTCATGGGTGCAAGCATTTCCCTGTTTTCAGATTTTGCAACACAGAAAATGCCTTTGAACATTAGGACAACAACCAACAAGCATAAAAACTCAATGACTGGACCTATCTTTGTTCTTGTTGCATTCAGTTAAAATGAAATAGAAATAATAAAGAGTATCAAGGCGAGTAACCAGGCTTAGACTTCATGCTTTTCAGTGCAAATGAATAAAGATGCTTTGGTTTCCTTTTACAGACAATTTAGAAACCCCTTCAGCTTTCTCTTTCTATACCATAATAAAAGGCTGTTAATAAATAAGTAAACGTAGTCATAAAACAAATACATGTATATTTAATAAGATTTTTATTTTTTATTTCATTATATTCTTTCTTTGCCAAGTTTAACTATGGTTTAATTCAAAAGCGAAATGAGATTAAAATGGCAGAACTACTGCTTGCCCCAAATGCAGATAATCACATAGCACTTCTACACTGTCATGGACATTTAATGATAGTTCTTCTGTGCTCCTACCTGCCAACACAAAACAACATTCAGCAATGAAAAACAAACCAAACAAACAATCCAATGACAACAACAAGTAGAAAATGAATTCTGAGTAGAGTGTTATGTGGCCCCTTGGATAGGTAGAAAGATTTACAGGGAGAAAGTAATCAAGGGATTTGCCTGGTACGGAGATGTGCCCTTACAGCCAGCTGAAACTTCTGGGAAACACCAGAATGCCACTGATCACTGATCATTTTCACTGATCCACATACAAGCCCATGTGTAACCATGCATGTGCCTCTGCACATGTGCCTTTTAGCTATCTGCATAAAATATAGGTGCACACTTGGACAAAACCAACTCTGGCCCCTCCGGACTGTGTATGGTGATGATGTTAAAACCATAATCTGATCTACTCCATGTCACTGGAGAATACCCACAGATTTAATTTCTAGTTCCTTTTAGGGGAAGAAGAATTCTAACATGATGATTTAGAGGCTTCCCAGCACGTTTCCTTTCCTTCCTCATACCAAATAAATCACGTATCCATGCAAAAGACTCCACTGGCAGGATGCAGAACAGAAGAGGAAAACTATCTTCCCAAGTGAGAATTGTGATTAAAACTTGTTAGAAAACCTTTCAGGACCATTTGCAGAAATAGCTTAGGTTGTGTTGCTTGTGTTAGCGCTCTGAACTGTTCCCAGCCTGAGACCAGATCTTTGTGTTTGCTCAAGTGTGCAGGGAAGTGTTAGTGTTTACTGAGCCAGAACGCCGTTGCTTAAGGAGCTTAATTAAGTTTATCATTCCTGGCTTATGGTGCCTCAGGACAAGGCACAGAATGCACTGAGCTACCCACCAGAAGAAGGCACAGCCATGTTTTCGGAGTAATGACTGTGAATAGAGAAAGCATTTGTCAGACAACTTTTGCCATTAATGTTTCTCTTACCAAATTCTTACTGTAACAGAAGAACATGAAAGTGGAAATAATTGACTTGGGCACTGAAAGGCATATATTGCATCTGAGTTAAAGACAGGGAACTGCTGTTTTTCATGCAATTAAGAATCACTTGTTATTCATGTTGTCTTCCGCTTACAAATCAATGCCCCTAGGATATGATAACTTAGCTGGAAATATTCATCCCGAAATTAACACTTGGAATCCAGCTCAATAATCAAAGGCTAGATTTTTCTGTAGCACTACAGAAAATCACCCTCTGATTTTCCTTTCAGCTCCTTGGTGCCTGTGGTCGGAAAGTGAGGGCAGAGCCAAGCAGCCCGAGGCACCGGACCAGCTCTCTGTGGGTTCAGAGAAGGACTCCTGGGAGCAGAGAAAGCACCACTCCTTGTTCTGATTTCCCCAGTCAGACTGATCCCCATGTGATCCTTTTTAATACTCTCTGACATATCTGCCTTATCTCTGTCTGATCCTTTCAAACATCTCTATGCTTTTGGTCTCTATGGCACCCTGTGGCAGTGAATTTCTCAGTTTAATCATATCTTGTATGGAAAAGCATCTTCTGTTAATTTTAAACCTGCCTCATGGCAATTTTATATGATGTTCCTAGAGATCAGATTACGAGAAATAGTTGTTTATTCTCTCCGTATAGCTAACAATTTGCAGATACCTAGTAGAATACCTAGAATCTAGATGCCGTTTCCATACTCTTAACATAAATGATGCCTTCCTATGCCTTTTCTAATTACACCACATTCACTTTCATGAGAATGGAATAATCTTCTTTGCAATGCTCAACACAGTTTCACCATAAGCTCACAAGGTTGTATATGATGGCTTTTGTTTAATTTTGATTTCTGCACTTTAATAAGTGGTTGACATCTTAAACAATGCCCAGTACTTTGGCAAAGTGTCCCTTCCACCTGTATAAGCCATGCATACTTCCTCAAATCTAAATCATTTGCCTTTACTTTATCCTTTTATGATTCCTGCAATCCGATTTTGATTGGCTTCCTCATTTGTAAGCAGCTTCCTTTCTGAACTCAGATGTGCTGTAGTTATTTTCTGCAAGTGTTTGAGTGTAGATGTGTGTTGGTGTCTTTTCCATCTTTGCAGACATGCTGGATGTGAATACCATAGGCTCTCCACTGCAGTTTTTCCTCCAGAGTCATATGTGGAAAGAGCTCCTGCAGTCTGCTCAGGACTACATCTGGAGTGGCTTTGCCTTTTGCTGGAAATCTGACTGGTTGGGCCAAGAAGTAGTCATTTATAGATGCCTCATCCCCGAAGAAGCTAGAGGCGGGGTTGGATGATGCTCGGGGCAGCCTGAGCTGGTTGGGGGCAGCCCTGACAATGTCAGGGTGTGGAACTGGGTGGGCTTTAAGGTCCCTTCCAACCTAAACCATTCTATGATTCAAATCCATTCTCATATGCCCAGTTTTACATGGAATGTATGCACTGGTATTTGTTGACTCCTATCTAGATTTTGCCATTTTCTCTCACATATGCAGAGTGTTTCTACTGTTATCCTGTAGATGATGAGTCACTCCAGCTTGCGTGCTCTCCAGCACCTGTCATATTTTCCTCAATCCTTCCTTTGAAACCTCTCCTATGCTCTTTTTTTAACCTCAAGTGCTAGCAGACTCATCCTGCTCCACATTTAAAGTGGTGTTTTTCATCCGTTCTGTGTTTGCCTTTACTTTGTTTGCAGGAATACTGGATTATGGAAACAAAGACTCTTAAGCTCAATACTGGAGATGTTCAAGGAAAATACATCTTAAGTGATGAATATGAATGTATGCAGTGTCTTCATGGGAAGATCAGTCATAGAAGTCCAACTCAGGAAGAGAACAGAGATGTGCGCTGAGTCTGTCCACCTCACAGACACAGTGAGATTTCAGTCGGGAGGAAGTGCGAAAACCATGCATGAGAAACAGAGATGTGGTTTTAAGCAAGCAAACAAAAAATCAGGTATTTCTCAGGCTATAGGCCTATTGTCAAAATAAAGAAATATGCACATGCATGCACAGAAATGAATTTTTGTAAGAAAACAACTTACTGAAAATTCTGTTCCTGGCTCCGCTGTTCAGTGAGTTCTGCTATTAAGTGGAGATAATTTCTCATGTCTGTGCAATGAAACCATTCCTCTCACCGTCAAAGGGTGTGCAAATGCAGCGCAGAGGCAAAGGGTCAAAAGGGATGCAGGAACAAACCATGCATCCTCCTCCTCCTGGGCCTTTGTCTAGAAAGCTCACACCACTGTTGCTTTCAGCTCTGGTAGCCATACAGGTTTATATTGCTGCTTGTGAGAATCTCATGTCTATACAAAGCCATTGACAGCAACAAGGCTGGTCCTCCTCTTTCTCCATCATCAACCACTACGCAAGCCCACCGCATACACATAGAGAGGCAATGGAGGCTCTAGCCATTTTCTGCACCATAGAATCATAGAACCACAGAATGGCTTAGCCTGGGAGGGACCTCAAAGACCACCCAGTTGCAATCCCCTGTTATGGGCAGGGCTGCCCCCCACCAGCTCAGACTGCCCAAGGCCCCACCCAACCTGGCTTCAAGTGCCTTCAGGGATGGGGCATCCACAGCTCTCTGAGCAGCTGTGCCAGCACCTCACTGCCCTCTGAGTAAAGAGTTTCTTCCTAACACCTAACCTAAATTTCACTTCTTTTGGTTTAAAACCATTCCCTCCTGTCCTATCACAGTCTAATAACTGTGTAAGAAGTTCATCCTCCTTATTCAAAAGCTCCCTTCAAGTAATAAGAACTCAGTGAGGTCTCCATGGAGCCTTCTCTTCTCCATCCTAGTGCTGAGGTAAATCAAAGCAGCTGTTTTGGCAGAATGTTCCTGGCGTTCCCCCTCTCATTGCACTGTACCACAGGCACCACAGGCACCTTGTATGAGAGGGAGGATGCAGCCTCATCAAGCAAATAGTCCCCAGGATTATTACCTTCCACAAAATACATTTGGAATTCTCCAGAAGATTAAAGCTGTTAGTATTCTGTTAGTACTTGTGACACGATGAATGAGAGCAAGGTATTGAAGACTGTGTGGAACTCCCTGTATGTGCATTCAGAACTCCCTGGGTATTTTATATATAAAGGTTGGTTACAGTTATACTGCTAGAACATCGTTATCTGCCAAAGAGTCTGCCTTGCACCTGCTCTCCTGCCATGGGAAGAGAGCAGTGAGTGAGAACAGAGACAGCAGCAGAAAAGGAAAAAGAAATAACAACCAACTTTAGAAAATGCTCAATCAGTTTTCTTCAAATAAATTATTTCTTGGCCTCAGTGTGGGGAAAAACAAATGTGACTCCTCTCTGTTTCTCTCTCCATGGATACAAACATTGTCATGATATGCATCTCAGCTCCTCAGCTCCCTGAAGAAGTTCAGGGATAGGATGTGACCTCAGAAGCTGGTGTCTTTTCTGCACAGATTGGGCAGTGCCAACATGAGCTCTTTCCCTCCTGCTCATAGGAATGCATTTATTGGTGGTGGGGCGGCAGCTGGAAGCTGACATGACTCCTGTGGAGCATAAAAGTAAAATCACTGCAGGGTTTCAGAGGGAGCCAAGGCAAGCTTTAATACTGCATTTCCTTTTGAGGCCATAAAATCCCTTATAAATCTCTAGCATGGTGTCAATCAGCATGAGATTTTTTTTTCTGATAGAAGCAGAAAAACCACCAGGAAGTGAAGCCTCCACCTACACTGCAGTCATTACATATCCACAGTTGTCAGTTGTGGATAATATAGGTTAAAAAATCAAAGAAAACAACTGTTTCAATTATGAGCTTGGCAACATATATGTAAGAGTTGCTTTAACCCAGTCCACTTAGTATTGGAACAAATCAGCCCAGTACTTCCTATTCATGTCATCTGAATCCTCTCTTAGGAAATCAGTGAATATATAAAACGGATGTCAAATATACATGCTTACATGTATTTCAACTATGTCAGACAAACAACTGTTTAACTGGTAGGCATTTCAAACCATATTTTATTTCAGAGTATTTGCCTGATGCCAATGTCATATACAATATGAGGGATTTCTTTGCCACATTGAGATAATGAATGTCCAAGGTAATCATTTCAATGAGGAGATCCATGTTTTGGCTGGAAAACACTCTGAAAATCCTTTGCATTTTATTTGTCTTTTCTTCTTAATAAGAGCATCACTTAAAATATCTCTATATATACTAGTCAGAAACTTAGGTACTCAGAAAGAGATATCTGAGAAGGTTTGTATTTTTAATGCGTGGGTTTCTAACTAGGTCATATTTATTCAGGTAGAAGTGCACTTAAAATGGATATATATATGCATATATGGGTATGTGTGTACATATACTCTTTGATGTTAAGTAGAAGTAACTGGCAAGACTTTACAATTTCTAGTACATATGTGAAGTATTTCAACAAAAGAAAAATATGGATACAAGCTGTTATTTGGGGTAAAGTAGGCTAAGAAGACAGCAGGTAGAAGTAATGGAAAAAAATCAGACTTCTTTTACTTATGCTGCAGTAAGGGTTGGAGGCCAGAGAAACACTTGGCTGACTAACAGAATGATAATTGTTGGGAGTCTTCCGCTCCACAGAGCAAAGCCACCCCAGTAACTTGGCAAGAGGGATCTGCAGAATTCTTACAGAGTACTCATGAAAAAATATTTGACAGGAGAAAATTTAAAAGGCGAGACAAGAAAATTTACAATAATGTGATATCACACTGATTTGCAATTCTGTGTTTTCTATTATGAATGCTGGAATGTACAAGAATGCAGTGTGTGATAACAGACTGTGACTACATTTCCGAGAGGGAAGAAGAAGAAGCTGATAAAAACATGGAGTATGCAGCTTTAAAAGTTCTTCCATAATGATCTTCAGGTTCTTTAAAGATGACGAGTTTATGCCTACCAGAAAATATTTGCTGTCACATACTTTGCAGTAATCTGAATGTGTGTGTTCCTATCAACACCAAATGAGGCATTGCACAAATCATAGTTTACCACTGGGTATCAAGTATATTGAATATTGTGATGTATTTTATCTTGAATATGTTAATATCTTGAATATTAAGCCAGGGCATATAAACACATGTTCAGAAGCTTTTAAGAGAATTTGAAAAGGAGGTCTTACACAAAATCTCCAGATGGGATGAAACACAGACACGTGTTCACACTCCCGAGCAATTATGTGCCAAAAAAACATTATTAAGACTGTGACAGGAAGCACCAGAAAGTTAGAAAAATGCCAGAATCATGGGTGCCTGCACAACTTAAATTCAGTTCATATGTGTAGTGTATATGCGTCATGGCAGTTACAATGGCATCAACGTATTCTGTTTCTCACAAGTCCCCTTCCTCTCAGTGCCCAGAGGAGGTGATGACAATTTGTTGAATTACTGTTCCATATATTATTTGCTCTCTGTGCAGTCTGCACACTGAGACATTTTTCTTGCACAGGAAAAGCTTACAGACAGGATTTCAGAATGCTGCCCCGATGTGCCAGTAACTGTCATGGCTGTATGAAATAATGAACAGGCCTCACAGAGCTTTCAAAGACTGTGCAGCGTATTCCTAGCATTCCCATTTTATACATAGGCAACCGAGGGCACACACTGGTGTCAGAAAGACTCTTTAAGTCTCTCTGGCTAGTTTGAGATAGCTTTGATGTCATTTTTACATAGCTTTGCATACCACTGCATTTCAGGCATGATTCTTATTCAGTTCAGCAGCAGTCTAGAGCCTCACACCCGTTGTGTCCAAGCTATTTAGGACACAAAAATTACAAGAAGGAATTTGCACTTACAAACCCTGGGGGGACCTGCACTGAAACATTTCTACAAATCACATTGCAGACTCTCAACTCAGACACAAAAATATATCATTAGGATTTATATTACCTAGTCTGAGGCATCTAAAAGATATTTTCAAGCTCATCTAGTCACTTCCAATCTGAACTAATCATTTTTTTTTTAGAATCAGTAGAGAGACAGAGACTGTGCCAGAGAGCTCATCAGCTTTTCTGCCCTGTACATTTTAAGCACCCTAGACATCTCCTCTCAGGATGAAATACATTTAACACTGAAGGCAGCCTAAATAAATCATCATCTTAGGCTCAGATGACCAGCCCTTGAACACTGAACTTAGATGAGACATGATTAACAAGTGAACCACTAATAACTTTTTCTCACTGAAAGTTTCAGGATTTTTGAATAATTGACTTTGCATCAGATAATGCTATGCAAGTACCTAGGTTGGAGCACTTTGGATGCAAAAAGCAGGTGGTAGTTATGTTAGTAACTGTTAGTGGTATTGACCTGCAGCCTGCCTAGAAGGTGAGCAGATACTGCCCACAGGGTTCACAGGGTAGGAACCACTCCTGCCCCTTCCTTCCTTTTTTTTCCTATTTGTGCCCATCTGGGACTTGGATCCAGCCTCCCTGCTCAAACATGACTTATCCCCAAGCTACTCTTTTCAACATCTACTGGAACTGATTCCTCCAAGACGCCTTCCCAGGACTTCAGCTACTTGGTCAGCCAACTGCAATGTCCCTCATGAACTCAAGTCTTTCAAGCCTATTGCTCCAGGATCTGATTGTCCATCTGCAGGTGGGACTGAGGTTGGCGTGAGGGGAAGAATTGAGATGGCCTTAGAGTGAACCCAGAAGCTCTTTCCAAAACCTGTCTCTAAACTGGCTCTCCTGTTCAGTAATGCTACCATGACGAAGGCTGTGATGTGAGAAACACTGTAGGAAGAGTCAGGCAGTCAGCAGGGCCATCATCACCAGAATGGCTGTGTTCTTCTGTGAGGGGCAGGTCTGCCATGAAACCCGCGGATGTGAGTTGCCATAGCAGGTGTGGAGGGGATGAGCACATGAAGCCTCTGGTGTTAGCACAGATTTCACAGGCTGAAATGTATTCAGCTACATCTGCCCACATTCTGGGCCACCAGTCTGTCCCAGTGACCAGGCCTTGAGTCCTCCAGCTTCTCCCATGCCTAGCTGGGGCTGTGATGGTTGGGGACCAGTATCTGTGGTGGCCTCCAGGCTGCTCTCTCCAGTAGAGACAAACAACTTTTTTCTTGCCAACAGGAATGAAGAAAAGAGAGCGTGCAGACCCTGTTGGTATAGTCATGGTCCTGGTATCCTGTCTCAACTCCCCTTTCTCTTTTTTCCTATCCTCAGTCTTCCATTGAGTTAATTAAAACACTCTGCTGTTTCCCTTTACATCATTTCTAGTGCTGGTTCTACATAACCAACAAACTCCAGCCTTATCCTCATCTCTCAGTTACTGTCAGTCACCAGAGAACTTGTCCACTTCTCTTCTCCCTTCTCCTTCCCTTCCTGCCACCCTCATCTTGCAGCAGACTGTGTTTGGGTTATGTAAAGGAAGAGAGCAAAAGAAAAGAAGTTCTGAATCTGGATAACTTATCCCAAAATGTACCCAGTCTCCAGCAACACAAAGCTAAGACTGCAAGGAGAGCCCTGGACAGTTCTGGGTAGGACGAGCCCCAGCCAGATGTAATTCCTCAACGAATTTATTAAATAAATTCTTCAAAGTATTCTCAGTGGGCAACTAGAACTATCATTTTATAGACTTGGAAATTGGCCGAATTTCCATGGATGACACTGCTAGGGACTGTATTACCAGCCAAAGGAGTCAAACCAGGACATGCAATGATTATCTAATTTCTTCTTCTTTTCTGTCAATAGCTGTTGGGCTAGAGTGACTGCATTTCATTTGGCTGCCTCTCATTTCTCTTTAGAGGTGAGAGGACAGTCCTGCTGCTGCTACACTGCAGCACTGAGAGCTGCAACTGCAGCAAGCACTGTGGCACTGTGCTGCATTGTGCTGAGTGTGCCAGACACTTCTGCAGAGTCACAGCATTAGCAACATATCAGTGTCTCATTAACTCACATTACATTAAAAGAAATGGCAAGACTGGTGCTCAGCACTGAGGCCTTCATTTCTTATCTGCGTGGAATGTGAAGTGCTCAGAACTCGACAGCAAATTTAAAAATCCTTTAAAAAAGATCTCTGCACTCAGTGGCAGAACTTGTTACACATTCTTAGCCCCTTAGTGTGTCACTTTCCCATATGGATACATTATCCTTTACCATTTGGTACCATGGGCATGGGAGTGGAGTGCAATGTGGGAGGGAAAGGAGGGAACCAACCTGCTGTGTGGGTCACACCTTGCCACATGTGTGTGGGGGGCCTCCAGTGGGTGCACGTGTGCTACAAACACGAACATGTTCCTTTTTCCCCAGCAGATACCAATGACCACCCCAGCATTCTCACATGTGCACGCTCCCACCGGCAAACCTTCCTGTCCACAAAGAGGAAGGGGAAGAACAATTTTCTCCATGAAATGAAATAAAGCTACTTAATTCTATTGCATCTCAGTCTAAATCCATAGAGATGAGAAGAAGATGGATGGATGTCTCCCCAAGTGAAGAAGTCTCCTTGAAACAGGAGTTTGTGTTGGTTGCCTCCAACTAATAATGGTGAGAACAGAGAGGCTGGTAAAACCTTCTGTTCTTTATAAACTAATGCTTTACTTTCAAGTTACGGTAGAAAAAAAATTATCAGTTAATAGACCAAATGTAAATAAATGGTATATACATGTATGGTATATATCTATGTGCAAAAATTAAGCATACATTTTGTTTTCAAAATCTAGTTCTGAAGCTTTTCCAAAATGGGAAATACCAAGAAGCCAGGTTATTGAACAGTCAGGATCAAATGCTGTCTGCTCATTGCAGCTCCCCTGGCCCAGTCTCAGTAAGCAGGGGTTTGATCTTTCCTTTCTCACTAAGCAAATTTCTAAGCAGATCAAGCCCATTTTCTCTATGTATGAGTTCAAGCAATGCATATCCACAATTTACTAATAAATGAGAGTGCTCTCTGCCTTTAGAGAGGCTGACACAAAGCCAGCTGAGTGTTCTCCGTCCAGATATTCCCATGTCCAAGCGTGATTAGCACTGTCTTGTCAAATGTAGCTCTAAGCCATTTGTGAACACCTTCTTTGTTTGCAGTAGCACGCTCAAACCTGAACAGGCCTCTGTGTTTGCTCTTCTGTCTATCCTATTAACAGCACATCGCATTTCAAGATGTCGTAATGCAGAGAACCGCAAAGGCACTTTTAATCAATTTAAAGCAAACAAAGATAATTACTTTTGCTCTGGGGATGCACACTTTGGTATACCAACCACAACATACACATTCTGAGAAAGCTAAACTGTATATTGAGTTCTTCTGCTGTAAATCCAGAATTACCATGCAAGACTTCTTTGTACCACATTTGACATTGTTCAGCTGTAATTATAACATAATAGCTGTAATAATTAAACTGTGGCTAAACACATTTGAACCCTGTGAGTTTTCCTACTTGGAAAGCATTAATTAAAAAATATCCATGATCTTGAGAGGTATTTTCAAGAAGCTGAGAACTGATGAAGTGCCTGGCTGTTTTTATTACTGTATAAGGGAATAAACAAATTCATACAACATCATTTTTTTCCTGTTTGATTCCACTATAGTATTTACAGCACAGCATATCATTTCTCAACTCCCAGGTTTGCTTTACTACAGTCAGTTTAGTTATACATGTATAATCAAGAAAAACCCTCAGTTCAGCACCTGTACTTCTGTTGAAGCACAGTTGAAATACAATAAAGTAAGAAGTAAGACACAGGAATGAGAACACTTTTAATTGGAAGAAGCAAGAATGCATGGGGGAACTGCTTGTAGCAGACTGAATGTTGAATTCACAGCTATGCTTTCTGATGCTATATAGTATATATATTTCAAGGCCCATATTTCAAGGTCAATTGGAATTTGGCAAAACGTTATGTTCTCTTTTTCCGTGGTGTTGGTGATAGTAAGTTATTATTGCAAATGCAAATGTTTGTGTTTCTGTCAATAAACAGGACTGCATTACTAACCTGTAAGGCCAAGGAGTCATGTAGTGTGAAAATATGCAGGGAGCAACAGCTGTTAGCCATTATTTTCTCCTTATCCTCTCAACACCTCTGTGTCAGTTTGTTTTCAATGGGTAAATCACACTTTCTTCATGGGACACTTTCTCATTTGGGGCAGATACTTAAGAGAATTCTGCAACAATTAAGGGCCATTGGCCAAAGATATTTGCTCGTAGTTTATCTTTCTGTACACGTTGATACTCACTTTTATGCCTTATCAAACAAGTAATGCTGATGTGAAGTTGTTAGTCATACCTTTGTTGGTACTAATATGATGATGCTTCTGCATTTCTTCTTTAACAATGAACTCAGCCTCTATTCTTCTCTTCTTGTACAGTGTATTTCCCAAGAGAGAAATACCAACTACAGAAATGACTCTCACTTAATTTAGGCAAAGGAAGAATCTGCCATCAGAGAGCTTTTAAACATCTGTTCTACACTTAACCGCATTTGACAAAGTTTCACAGAAGCCATTTGCAAACTGAAGAAAAATAGATACAATCTTGCTTATGATCAAATTCACCTTACTGTGTTAGCTGCTTTGCTGTCATCTCAATTTCTGCAAATGGTAAAGTGAATATTTACCAGCAATCTGAGCCTTTTGCTCACTTTGGTTTTAATCATTTCAATTCTAGGCCACAATGAAAATGAGATCATAGAATCATAGAATGATTTGGATTGGAAGCACCCTTTAAGATCATGTAGTTCCAATTCCCCTGCTATAGGCAGGTACACCTCCCTCTAGACCAGGAGGCTCAAAGCCCCATCCAGCCTGGCCTGGAATGCTTCCGGGGAGGGGGCATCCACAACCTCAGCGGGCAACCTGTTCCCGTGTCTCACCACCCTCACAGAAAAGAACTTCTTCCTAATATCTAGTCTAAACCTACCCTCTTCCAGTTTAAAACTATTTCCCCTCGTCCTGTCGCTACCTGCCCATGTAAAACGTTCCTTCCCAGCTTTCGTGTAGGCCCCCTTCAAGTACTGAAAGGCCACTGTAAGGTCTCCTCAGAGCCTTCTCTAGGCTGAAGAGCCCAAGCTCTCGCAGCCTGTTCTCATAGGGGAGGTAGTCCAGCCCTTTGATCATCTTCGTGGCCTTCCTCTGGACTGGCTCCAATAGATCCATGTCCTTCTTATGTTGAGGGCCCACATGGACAGTCACAGAGTGCAGCAAAATTATTCCATGGATTTTATTCTTTCTAATATTTGGTTTAACCCTAGTGTCCTACTAAGTTGAACTTTTCACTGTGAAATGCATTTTCCCTTAATTACATCTAAAGTTGTAATCATTACCATAGATCTTCCATGAGTCAGTAAATGAACTGGGTCAGGAGCTCTCCTTCCAAATAGTGCAGATTGATCCCCCCACTCTGCCCAGCTCCCCAGGGCTGTTACTGCTTACTGCCTCTTATATACAACCCCTACTGCTGCTCACATGCATCAGTGATTGCAGTCTCAGAAAAAAAAAAAAAGAAAATAAAAGAGAGAAAATAAAAATAGAAAGGAGCTCCCTCTGTGCCGAGGCATGTGGTATGAGTTTGGCAAAAAACCATGCACACGGAGCAGCTGATGCTGGCAGTGGGATAAAGCACCAGGAGCACATGACAAAGAATAAAAGAAGGCACCTTTCCTTGGTAAGGAGACCCTACCAAAAATTCGCTTCGCTAGTGAAGCCTTATCTCAAGAGGGGTTATGGGGAGTGTCAGGAATGTATCAGGGAAATAAGGACCCTGCCAGTGTCACCGTTTCCACCACCCCGGGGCGGAATTCCCCTCTCCGTGCTCGAGCTCCGTACTCGGGAGCCGCCCGGGGATCTATGACTCGTCTCGACAGCAAAAGGCCGCTCGCTTCGCACCGAGCCGCCGCCATCTCCCCCCGGGGCCATTTGGGCCATGCACGCGTCCTCTCTCCGTGTTGACACAGCGGCGCATTCCCGCAGAGCCTTTTTGTTGATGGCGCTGGCAAATGAGCCGGGGGAGGTGGGTTCCGCCGCCGTCGGCACTGCGGGGTATAAAAGCCGCCGGGCCCGAGGTATGATGAGGTAGGGTTGTAGTGTGGTATGGAGTCTGGAGGGTTGTGCTGTGGCTGCCCGCTTTCAGTGCCGATGCCCTCGTGGAGCTGCGCCCGCGTCCCTCACGGCTCCGCGCCCTTCGCCTCTCCCTCCTTTTCTTCCTCGCCCCGCGGCTCCGCGCCCTTCTGGAGGCCGTGGGCACCCGGCCCCGCCGCGGTGAGTGGGGCGGTGTGGGGTGGCGGGGCCGCGTGCTGCGTGCTGCGTGCCGGCCGCGGGGTGACCTCTGCTCTCTCGTCCCCAGGCGCGCAGCCCCCGCGGGCTACTAGAGGCCTCCGCAAAGCTGGCGCAGTACGCGCACCCCGTGAGGTAAGTGGGAAGAGGGTCTTGGATAGCTCACGCACTTTTTATTTACTAACTGTGGTGGCAGCAGGGTTGGCTGAAGCAGCTCGGGGCTCGCTGCCGTGCCCAGGGTTACAGCAGGGAGCAAAGGGTTGGTCCCTGCGGTGTCCTCCCAGTGCAGCACAGCCATGGGAGCAAGCGGTAGGAGCAGGGTATGAATGCTGCCAGCTTGTGTAACCGCTGCTGGAACTAATGGTGAGGGCGGCAATGCTATCTGCATTGTCAGATCTGAGTGAGAAATGAAAAAGCTCCTGTTGAATCTGTGGGAAAATCTGTACTTTGGCTAGTTGCAAGGCGCCAAATCTTATTGCACAAGGTGTTCTGCCAAGTAAGATGCAGCGTTCTCCCCATCCCAGGTTCTGCTCTGACAAATGCAGATCAAACAATGTAAGCCATTTCACTGGTTCACTGCCCTGATGCTGTGCCCGTGCATGAGTGAATGTGCAGGGAGCACTGGGAATGAGATGTTACATAGCGAGTGTACTTTGTACTGCAAAGGAGACAGTGTTCTATTAAACCATTGCCTAGAAAGCATTTTTGTACTTGCTAAAAAATCCTCTAATTCTGTTCCTTAACGCAATTCTATTATGAGCAGTCTGTAGCAAGCACTTAATTTGCATTGTGCTAGTCTCTTAGCAACTGGGATTTCCATTGTTTCTTGCAGCTACTTCCAAATGGTAAGCAAGAGGATGTTAGTTGAAAAGGAGCAGAAACAGTTGTATATATTATACATATTGCAATAACATCACTAGCTGATAGCTCTTGCTTCACCATATTGTCAGAAGTTTTCACCCTGATTCCTAGATACAACACAGACTACTTTGAAATCTAGACTGAGGTAGCATCTTCTGTAAGAAGTCAGTGGATGATTCTGTTTAGAAAGACAAAACTTTGGTGGGATATCAATGCCTGATCTTCTGGAGCTGTCATCATTCCTTTCACCTGGAGACTTGTCTCAGACCATAGTAACATCACCCAAAATCTACCCATCCGTAATAAATCTATTTATCTAACCCAGGTACTCTGAGAATGCTATCTCACACTTACTGTATCCCCAAGGGACTGTTTTCACTTAGAGCAGTGTTATTTGGGTCAGGTCTAAAGGAATGCTGATAATGGGGTACCAGAGTGATAAGCTTCAGGCATGGATCCTGGATTTTAGAGCAGTTTTGCTGCAGCACTTCATGTAAAGCACTATTTTTTTCTTTCTTCAGGTGGAAATACAGAATCCAGAGAATATATTTTTACTTGAATGTGGAGATTAGTTTAGTCATTGGCCATGTGAGGGGAATACTGTAGGAAGCTTGTCTAACAGAACAGACAGTTCCTTAACTGTCAGCCTTCAAATAGCATGTAAGTTTCCTTATTGTCATTACACACTATGCTTGTTTCAGACTATTTTGGCCCAAATCAAGGTGCTATGATTACCTGTATCAGGAAGCTGAAGCACTTCTGAAAAACTTTCCCGTTCAAGCTACGATTTCCTTTTATGAAGACTCAGACAGTGAAGAGGATGAAGGTGAACTGGAGCAAGATTCAAGGGGAGAATCACCTTGCTGATGGCAAGAAAGGCCAATCGAGACTACTTCTATTAAGCTTAATATATATTTAAAAAGTATAATAGTATTTTTAAAGATGATTTTTATATAAGTAAGTTATTCTTAATAAAGCTGGAATGTTTTGTAGTTTTATCTGAGCCTTTGTTTGTAGCCCTGTCTTGCTTCTGGGCAGAGAAAGTATTGATGAGTAACTTTTCTGTAAAAAAAAAAAAAAAAAAAAGTGAGTAATTTTGTCCAAGGTCCTTTATTTTGTAGACTGTAAACATCGGTTTTAGGAGCAGCTGCCTGTATTGGGCTTACCTGGCAAGACAGCAGGGGGCTGCAGGGAAGCTCCCTGTGAGCAGAGCCCAGCGCTGCTCCGTATCAGAGCAGAGCTCCACTGCTCTGAATTGGACCTGCCACAGCTCAACACTGAGCGACGCTGGGAAAGGGAAGTGGGACATGTGAGAACAGCCCCTAAGGCACCGAAGTGAGGGCAGGAGGAGCTCCAGGCGCGGAGCAACCGCTCCCTGCAGCCCAGGAGCAGTGCTGGTAGACGGGCGGCCCACGCGAAACCCGCGCAAGGTCAGCTGAGGAAGGCCGGCACACCGTGGGAGTCACCCGCCACTTGTGACGAGCCGAGCCCGCCCATCAGGTCGCGCCTGCGCGCTGTGCCGGAGCGCTCTACCCGCCCGCCGGGTGCAGGCCGGGCCGGCAGGATGCTGAACGTGCCACCGCAGGCCTTCCCGGCGTCCGGTTCTCAGCAGCGGGTGGCCGCGGGCGGCCGCACCAAGGTAGGGCCCGCGCAGCCTCCTTGGGGTTGGGGCTCTCTCTCAGCTGGCTCTGGGGCCGTCACGGCGCGGCCCTGCGGGGCTGGCGGCGGTCCGCGGCCGGCCGGGTTCGGGGCTGGGCCGGAGCTGCGTCGTTACCATGTAACCGTACTTCTCCTTTTCGTGGGGCACACAACGCTTCTTGTGCGGCCTTTCCGCATCGTCTCGATTTTCTTCCGCAGCCTTTACAGCTGTGCGCAACTTTAGTTTGCGTTTGGAGCGTCCTTCCTCTGAGTGTGCTTGCGGGCCTCGCTTGGAGAGCGAGCTCAGTCGGTTTGGGATCCAAACTGCCAGAGTGAAGCAACACCCGCTACTTGTGTTTGCGTGCTCTTGTCTCCGCGTTTCTTCTCTGCCTGCAGTGTTCGTAGACCACAGTTCTCACACTCTGTTCTCCACTGTCATGTTTGGATAAAGGGGCTCCCTTTATTATGGTAATATAATTCATAGTATTATTATTATATAATTATTATATAATTATTATTATATAATTATTATAATATATAATATAGTATAGTATTATAGTCTTTTTATAAGAGTGTGGCTTATTTCTTGTTTTGCCCCAGTCTTCCTTGGGAGCTTAGAAAAACGTTTTGAATGGCTCTTTCTCCCTTTAGAGTTTAATGATGTTTGTACATTTGTTACTTTCCAGGTTCCTTTAAAACCGGGGAGGAGTCTTATGGATTGGATTCGATTAACTAAAAGTGGAAAGGACCTGACTGGTTTGAAAGGGAGGCTCATAGAAGTGACCGAGGATGAGCTTGCTAAGCACAACAAAAAGGAGGACTGCTGGATATGTATAAGAGGTTGGTTACTGTGATGTTTCTTTTGCATTTTTTGCCTAGCTTCCTGTCTGTACCTGAAACATAACAAAACAACAAACTACCACCCCCAAAAATCCTCACCCCAAAACAGTATATTGTGTTGTCTGTGTTTAGACCCAGTGCAATGTTGACGTAGTAGGACACAACTATGTCCGAGTTGGCAATTTTATGTAACAACGCTCTTCTTTGCTTTCAGACTTTTCTCGGGCAGTCTTTAAAGTTGATGTATCTGACACTTATGTGAAAATAGTGAAACATAAGAATGTGGTTGACTCTTCTGACAGCAGCACCTTAGCAGGAATGAGACATTAAAAATGCTGATGTGTACTAAGAGCCTTTAGTCTTAGAGTGTGTATCATCCTTAGCAGCCGAAGATTTTCACTGATTGCTTTAAAGCATCTAGAGTCATAAAAATATGTAAAGATGTTATTTAGATTCTGTAGGATGGTCTCTGGAAAATGCATGTATGTAAGCCCACGTACCACTTCATACAATTTAAAAAGGTGAATGATAATTGCCATGCAGGTAAATCTTTGCCTGTTATCTACAGTAGCAAATGTCTGTGGTAACTGACTCACACTACTTGTTTATTATTACTTTTATGAAATTTTAACTCGAGTTGAAATTAGTATATTTTGTAAGATGGCAGTGTGCTAAGGATAGTTTGGAGCAATAGCCTTGTCTAGATGAATATTTTCAGTGCTGAAGATGAAGTTTCCAGTCTTACAGAAAGTAGCAAAATACTTGCTCTGCTGCTTAATTGTTTAGAGGCTAAAATTCATTAATATTGCTTTGAATTTGTTATGAGATAATCCACTCCGTGGAAATGCTGTTAAGAGGATCAGAGTGGCTAACGTGACTTGTATAGGAAGAGTGCTTTGTTTAAAGGTAACTTGAGGAATTTAACATCATTTCATTGCTGAATTCCAGGAAATTAAGAAGTTCTTTACAAGGATGACTGTTTTTGTTGGGTCAAAAAGGGGAATGAGAGTGAGCTTTTTGAGCAAAATGGTAGGATTGTTAATGCTCTGTGTACTGCTCTTGCAGGTACGAGCAGAACTATAATGAGAGGAAAGCTAAAGAAAATTTACTTACAGTGTAGATTTGTTTATATGCCTTTCAGAAAGCACATCTACTGCTGCAGGTAGAATCGCTGCTTGTAAATGTTTCTTTCTAATCTTACTCCCTCCAGACTGCCGTTCTGAGGTTTCTTTTTACAAGAACTCTGTCATACTGTTTCTGTATCGGTCTTTTTTCACTTCTCTGCCTCTTTGTTGTTCTAGAACTACTAAAGGACAAAACAAATGTAATTGAGAATGCTATGCAGATGAGTAGTAAAATAATTTAACTTTTCCAGAAAGCTGTTAAGTATTTGTGTTAGTGAAGTTAGACTATGCCTCTGCAGTCCAAAGCAAAAGTTGAGAGGAATGTGAAGGAAAAAGGAATTGGGAGTTAACTTTTCAAAAGCCAGTAGGGTGATCATCAAACAGAGTTGCCACAGAGGGCACAAGTATATCAGATGGGGTAGCAGGGGGTTAAAGAACGGCACATTAGGTGGAAATCTGAACGTTTTGTTGACATTCAGGAGTTCTGAACTGTTAAGATTTTTTTCCTCGTGCATTTTCTGATGTGCAGTAACCAATCCTGTACACAAGATGGCGTAGTGGTTACATCCTTCAGAACATCAGATCAGTAAAGTGTGCAGTAAAACCTTTCCAGTCCAGGAGGATTGTTCTTACCAATTAGGATTGTCCCAGGGATGTGTTTCCTCTCACCTGATGCTGAATGCCTCCCTTTCTGGAGTCATGTACACTTTTTAAAAGCACGCAATGCTTTTAACAGGCACAGTTCCATTTTAGTGCCTTCTTGTTTAAATAATGTTTAATTTTTTAAAATATTTTGCTAAGTAGACCTGCAGTAGTCCTGTAAGAAGAAATGTCTGTGGTTAAATCTGTTTATAGCTGCATTCTTCAAGCTCTGATTGTGTTTCAGTAATTGGTCTTCATAATTCCAGACCTATAAAGGATTTATTTTTCTTTAATCTCACTAGAAATACAAAGTAGTGCTTGTGTAAAAAGAATGTTGAATCCTTTTATTAAGACAAATTTGTCATCAGTGTTCTCAGCCTCTAATGAACTCAGAGTGCATTTAGGTTTTTTTTTGTATTGCTGAACCTACAGAAGGAACGTTTTGTTGCTGATGGTGTTAGTTCTTATTTTTTGAAGAGACTTTCTTCCCATAGTCATTTCACTCTATAGTGAAATGCATGACAGAGAAACAACTTTAAAAGCACTTCAGCAGTGACTTAATTCAAAGGGTTAACAAAAACCATTCCATGCACTAACTGGCTCAGTTCTGTGTCTCTATTTAACTGGCCTCTGGCTCTCACACACATTAACTAGACTATGACACCTTCAACTTCAGGTGTTGGTTTTGTTAGAGTCCTGCATTTTTTGTTAGAGTCTTTGTTTTCTGGATGTCAGTCCTGCAGTGCCACAAAACTTTTCCTACTGAACAAATCTGTGTGATTTTTTTTTTGGGTTCCATATGGTTGTGTGACTTCTGTTTCTGGAAAATCATATTGCTTGCTATTACACTGTGTAATAGATACTAATCTTTCCACTGTTTCTGGAGATAATTGAATAGTTGCTGTGGTTATAAAAAAAATCTTACTTGGGTGATCTTATATTCCATTTTCTGCAGGACTCGTATATAACGTCACACCGTACATGGAATATCATCCCGGTGGCGAGGATGAACTAATGAAAGCAGCTGGAACTGATGGTACGGATCTTTTTGACCAGGTGAGAACAACTGGCAGTGAATTACACTTCCTCACTAAAAGGTATCTCGGAAAATATTAAAAAAAAAAAAAAAAAAAAAAATTGCATGTTTTCTGATTATTTTAGGTCATCCCAGTGGAAATGATTTAAACCGTTTGAGCTGTAAGCGGAGGCAATGGTTTACTGTTCAGAATTGCACTAATGTGCTGAAAGAGAAACATCATTTAAATTTTGCATCAAAAATCAATAATGAAAGCGTTCTTTTATGTTGAGGTTTTCTTCAATTTGACCATTTTAACAAATCGATTGGTTTTTAGCAGAAATAGCAAATAAACTTCAGATTCCTACCTCCTCAGTACATTACTGTATTGACTAATTGCTGTCGATTGAAAACCATATTCTTCTCAGAGAGCATTAATTTTTTGACATATAATTGTAGCGTTTTTCTGTCTATTAACTAGGTTACTGTGTTATCAGTAAACAAAGTACTAAGGAAAAGGTGCTGAGACTGCTATTAACTCATTGTGAACAAATCAGAAGATGACAGCTGGTCTCTTCTTTGTTCACCTTTTCTTTAAGGCTGAAAAGAAAGTCTGCAGTCTTCCTATAAGACCTGATTTTGTAGGAGGTGATTCACTGAGTTAGTGTTTTTGAAAGCAGACGTTCTTCCCGTCTCCTTGGCTCACAGGGTTTTCCTGGGAAACTGGGGAAGAGCAGAAAGGGAACTTCCTCTGTGAAAGAATTCTGTCATTTCTTTACAGTTCTGACA
Source organism: Alectoris magna (assembly GCA_030625065.1). NCBI lineage: Eukaryota > Metazoa > Chordata > Aves > Galliformes > Phasianidae > Alectoris > Alectoris magna. The sequence continues at coordinate 79,199,166 of CM060562.1, read as the reverse complement.
TCACAGTGTGTTACCTCTTAACTTGCAAAACGTATTTAAGAATGAATGTAAATAAAGGAGACATGTGATGATATTTTAGCTTTGTTTTGTTGTCTTTGGTTAATCTCTTGACAAATGAAGTGTCTCAGCACAGGATTTCGGTATGTTTCTCTGTTGGTCACAAAGCTGCTTGGGTTTAGATAAATTTGCATTTTCACTCCTGAGGATTTATGCTGTGTCAAGTTGTGGCCTGAAAGTCTGTAGCTAAATCACTGTCAATTATGGTGTGATGTACTTAGAAATAGGAATAGTGGCAGCAAAGATGTTTCCAGATACCCAACAAAGTGTATCTGAACTTTGTAACATGCTTGCTATGTTTTTGTTAGTTTGTTTTGTCGCAGGAGTGGGAAACCACCTCTAGGTTTTCATTTCTGGCTGATGTCTTTCCAGCTCTGGAGGCATTTCTGTTGCCTGTGCATTCTGTATTTGTTACATACTGATGTATGTAAGAGTTTGGTAGACTACTGGTGTTTCTTAAATGTCTGAAAAACATAACCATCACTCAAAATCTTTCATTTCTTTCTACTACCTACGTAAAATGCAACTACAACTTGTGGATGGGACTTCCTTATCTTGTTTGCTTAGCTGGCCCAGTTGAAGGTTTTTATTTTTAACCTCTTTGTACCATTCAAATTTGTCATGCCGCGCTCCATTACCTTTTTTCTTCCTGAGGTGTTATCCTGGATGCCCCATCAGAGTTGGCTTTTCTGCCATCTATTTCCTATGGAAGTTCTTTAGTTCTGGTCTGTAAACTACTGCTCTTCCATCACTTCATTTGACTTTCCTAAAATAGTTTATTTCCCAACAATTCAGTGATCGTCAGACAGAAACAAACAGAAATGCTCCAACTTCATAGGAGATGTTGATGTGTCTGAACTACTGTGCTGTATGTTTTGTTTCCCTCATCAGTTCCTTTTCCCATATTCGTATCTAAATAAGATTAATTTCCTTTGTGGTAAGGACAAATTCTGTTATGTTGTAAACATCATAAAAACACTATTCTGAAACTTTTTCTGTCGTTAAAGGTTGTGATGTTCAGGTACTGCAAAACATACAACAGATAAGTTAAGCTATTGTCACATACTCAGGGTCTTTTTGTGCGTGTTTAAATACTTGTTGTCTGTGAAAGAAGTAAAAATACTGAAAAATTTGAACAATTAGTGTCTGGGTTAAAAACAAAACACTAAGAAATGAATTAAATTAGCTGTTATGCAACAATGGTGTTTGTATCTTAGTGCATAGAGCGACAACAGTGTAAAAAAATTACAAAAGTTGTGAAAACCAATTTTGTTAATATAGGTTCATCGTTGGGTCAATTATGAATCGATGCTGAAGGAGTGTCTTGTTGGGAGAATGGCTTTCAAGCCTATTGCTGCTCCAAAAGGTGAGGGCTTTTAGAATGAAATAATTTCTGATAATGCTTTATTCCAAAGTTGTCTGGAAGTTGCAAGAAATCATCGTATTTACAAGGAGTGTCTGTATTTTAACGCAGACGTGAAGGCTGTTGCATGTATGTAGTCTTTTGGTAGTTTATACCTGAAGAAGAAACTATTTTACAAGTGAAGACATTTGTAAATAATGTGCTGGTATTTTCTTTTTGTGCTGTAAATCATCAGAAAAGGGTTATATGTTTGTAGAAATAGGTACATATTCTTTTTTTCCCAAGGATTGCTCTTCCTTCAGGTCTCAGCAAGCAGACTTTCCTGAACAGCCCTGTGGTGTGATTTAGAGCATCTTCAAATAAGTCAGTTTTTTCACTTTGATTTCAGCCCCAGGCATAGGTCTTGAAAGTTGCATTTGAAATGAGATCTGTGAACGCAGTTTATGGACGGTTATTGTTTTTAGAAAACTCCTTACTGGGTCTGCTAAAGTTTGAATTTATTTGGAGAAAATGTTGCTGATTCAGCAGGCTCATCAGAGCCAGGACAGCGAGAGAAAGTAGTGTATTGTCTTGAATCGCTGGCAGTGGTTTCTAAAGACTTCATCTTCAGTATTTGTTTTGGTTTGCAGGCCGCAGTGGAAAATGCCAGTGTCTTGCAACCAGATACTATTACTGAATAGTGACCCTTAGCAAAACTCCTGTGAAAGAATGACAGAATTAATATTTGCAACTATTTTTCTCACCTTGTGTGGTATCCTCTAGGTCACAATTTCAGGCATCTCTTGCAGCTCTTCAACTTCTGACAAGGGAACATGGCATACTTGCTTAGCTCTTAGACCACTTTGTCATTAGGTTGAATTTGTTCCGTACACAGAGGGAGATAGGATTTTACATCTCTGTGTTGCTAGGTAGCTAATTCCATTGTAGAGTTTTGAAGCTGAGTGCTGCAATGCAAGGAGATACCTTGACAGCATAACTGCTTCATGGAGTTGACATGTTATAGATAAGTTAGTGCCACTTTGTCATCTGAATCACAAACATAAAAAGTAAACCTGACTTCTACTGATTTCGTTAGTGTAGCTTTTCTGCAACTGGAGGAATTCTCGTGACAATAATCAGGGAAAAAAATAAACATATCTTTGCTCCTGACAGCTACGATGGTCCGTTTTCTGGTGTTTATTTTTCCTCTGCTTTCTTCTGTAGTAGGACTGCTATTATCTGTTTTGCTGTAATAGAACTCGCAGGGTGAAGGTTACACACTGTAAGAAAGTGGTTTGGCTGATTTCAGGCTTGAAAATTATTTCATTAATGAAAGAATAAAGCCGGTTAGATGATATTTACTGAAATTCTTTGTATGAAAATTCTCAGAGTTTCCTGTGGTTCATATTGGATTATATTTTGAATACTAGATTCAAAATTATAAAATACCTATTGGGTTTGCTTTTGAATACTAAATTCTCACGCTCGTGATTGACCAGCTCCACTATCAGGCAGCAGTACTTCTTGTCTTTTCTCCTTCCAGAAGACTGCCTTTGACAAAGTTTGGATCTGGGGGTTAGGAAAAGAATAAAATACAGATTTAGTATGAATGTTGTAGAGACTTTGAATTACACTATTAATTGCTTTCTTTTCATAGCGGGGGTGAGCTTTTGACAGTGGGGCAAGCATTGGTATGTGCTGTTTGGTACTCAGTAGTGTGCGGCGTAGGTTTGTTGGGGCATTGCTGGTAGATTTGTGATCTTCCATTTTGTTTCCTGTGTTCTGGAGTATTTTGGAAAACAGCATAGTTATTTATTCACTGAACTTATAAGGACAGTAAAGTTTGTCCTTACATGCTTTCTAAGAAGAGTCCTTTGAAGGTGCTGGTGATAGTTTTGCCAACTCGTCTTTTGGGAATGCTGTTTGATGGGCAGGGTAGTGACTAGCGAGAGATTCTGAGGTATCCTGTAGAGTTACAGTGTGGTAGCTACAGTACTACTCAGGCATGTAAAAGATTATTTCAGAATCTCCTTTTTCCTGCAGTCTCTCTCAGCAGACCTCTACAGCATTAAGTTTTTTGTCATTGTTTTGCTTGGTTTGCCTTCAAGGTACTCGGCTGTAACATATCTGTGCTAATTGTGTACTTTGTTGGCTGTACCTGTTACTACTTACAATGTTTCTCATGGACACATCAGTGTCTGTTACCACTGATGTTACTTACTGTCATAACTTGGAAGTTAGAATGCATGCACTTATTTGTACACTGTTACTGATATTATGCTGAAAGAAATGCAGTATGATCCAAGGGAGAGGAAGGGGTGTGTCTTGGAAATGCTTCTAAACAAGTTTCCTTGAATCTGCAGTGCCAATTTCAGTGCTGTGTGTTAAACTGAAAAGAATATTTTTGAACCGAAACAATTACCTTTTAATGACAAATGAGACTTTGTGACTGACTTGCCTATCCTAGCAGATGGCTTGAAGTAGCGTGTAGCAGAATATGCAGAGAAGCATAATCTAGAACAAAAGTTTGGGAAGTACTGTGCCATTCATCCTGTGGAGTTTTTTCACTTCAATGTGGAAGTCTCTGATGAGGTTAGTTCTTGTTCAGCTTTGAAGTCCTTTTGCAATACTGTGTGCTTGATGGATTGTTCCAGAAGCCTTTCTTTCATTGCTATCATGCTGGCTTTTTTTCACCTATTCCTGACTGCTATGATGGAGAGAGCAGAGGGAGGGGTTCAGAAGCCCATAATAAGGGGAGAAACGTTCATCTTTTTGTTTTCATGAAAGGGAGCAGGAAGAACAAATTGGATTCTCCTGCTTCCCCCTGACATGTCTCTTATTAAAGTTGAATGCAGAAGGGGTCTTTGCACCAGTACATTTTGTGATATGTGTGTAAAGGTGGAAGGGATTTGAGTACTTCCAGAGGACTAGAAGCAAGGTGTGCGCCCAAGAGGCGCTATGACTCTGTCCTTCAGTTGAGCACTATGTGTATTAATTGGCACTATGCGTTCATCTACTTAGGATTTTCTTTTTCTGATTTGTTTTGTTTTGTTGTTGTTTGGAGTTGGTTGCAGCATACTCGAGATTTAATGAAAAGTTCAGATGATAACTTGTCAAATAAAACTACTTGAGAGAAGAAACTTAAAGGAAGGTTTTCTTTTTCCTGTGTTTCTGCCAGACAGTTTTGGTAGTGATAGGTCAGATTTGGTGTTTACTGTATGTTGTCTTGGAACAGTGTCTTTCCAACAGTGGAAAGCAGTGTCTTTCCAAATCTGACAGACTGAGCTTCTTGGCTGTGAAGCTTACTGTTGCATAAGGAAATCTGTGCTGTTTGTTTTTAAAAGTCAGATAAGTTCTCATTTCCTACCCTTCAGTGCTGTGCAACTCCTTGCGTTTTGTGTTATAGGTTTTTTTATTATTATTATTACACATAATCTTTTGGAGTAGTATCAGTGCTACTACATTTAATTGTGACTTCTTCATACCCGAAGCATCCTGGTCAATCTGTTATTGGTGTGGTTTATTTGGAGAGCTTTACATTGGCTCATTTCTTTAATATGATGTATGCAAGTACTGTACTGCAAGCTCTCACTGTCGTTCTTGTTTTTCTTAATGCTTGTAGACGTTTCTTCTACCCTGTCTGAAGAGAAAAAACAGCTTAATGGTAAGTATTCTTCTGGAACAAGGTGGGAAGTGAATCTTAAACTTACCTGAATATTTTTTAATGCACAGTACTTATCCAGTTTCTGTCTTTACATTTTTACCTGATTTTGAGACAGTAGTAATCTCAGGAAGTCTGAAAGGCAAAATCATAATGAGGCATTGCAAATTCAGTGATTTAAAGCATTAGAAGATGGAAGTGCAGTAGTGCAGAAAAAGAAGTATAAGATGGACAGGCTTTCTACTAGAGAAGGTAGATCAGAAATGTGCTATTGAAATCTGCCACTACAGGAGTGCCAGTTTTTTTGGTCCTGTGTCAGAAAAACTAGGTGGCCATGGGAATTGCAGAGATGTGACAAAAAGTTGGATAATGCATAGAATGAAGCTGATCACTGGAAAACAAGTTGAAATAGAAGTTTATTACTTGAGCATAGCCTGGCTAACTTACTTGAGGTGTAACCACATGAATAACTAGGTTATTAATTGATGTGCTCTATGAGGAGCAAATATTCTGTCCTGTGAAATACAAGGTTGTAGTCCTTGTAGAGATAGGGAAGCAGTCAAGCTTTGCACAAGCCTTCACTGAGCCCTCCTTGAGTACCAGGAGTAGCTTTGATTGCAAGGGTACAAGAACTACATATTTTATTTTGGTCTTTTTAGGAAAAGTCACGTAGTGATTAGTCATCTTAGTACACTAAGGCTTCCTAAAAGAATCCGATTTATGAAGTCCAATCAAATGAAGTGAGCTGGGGGTTTGCTGGTGAAGGAAGTAAGATGAACAGCTGTGAAGGGAAATAATGCAGTTTGAGCCGGAAGCTGTCATTTAAGCATGAAAGGATACAAACTGAAGTCTTACTTTGTTCTGTTCTTACTGTCTTTCTTGCCGTCTTGTGTTCTGTGAACATTGTATCTCATACTCGATCTCTAAAAGGCAGTTAACCTTGCAGTGTGCAGTAGTATTGAGGTACAAAAAAAAACCGATGAATTAAATATATATCATAAAAAAGTAAGAAAAACTGTTTTGTTGTTGTTGTTCCTGTTCTTCTATATATCCTTTTATAATGTATAAGAAGGTTTGTGAAATAACTTGTTTAGAATATGCGACTCCAGAGGAGACGGGAAATAAGTCTGATTGTGGTTTCTAGTGAAGCTGGCAAAATGCTGATGCTTGTTTCTCATATTCAATTTACCTGTTTAGTATGACTTCTTTTGAAACAGGAATGATTTTTGCACTGACTTTAACTGTTGTGGACATACTTAGTTTACTTTCTATGACATTTTTCTTATTCAGTTGTTGTCTTGCTTTGTAGTTCTTGTAAATTTAAGTTAAAATTAGCCTAGGAATAAGCAGCACTGTCTGAAAGAGTTAGAAAGAGAAACCTGTGTGGACTCTGATTTTTTTTTTTTCCTCCCCTTATCTAGGAAGTTGTTGGTATGGTGAAGATGTTTTGTTGTGTTGATCCAAAATGTATAAATAATAATTGTGTTGTGTAGTGTGCTCATATCTATTAACTTAGATGCATCCTTGATTTTTGTGAAAATCAACTGCCTGTAGTGTAAGAGGCAATGAAAGCTGAGGTTTCCAGGATATATTGCTCATTTTATGTCTTAAAGGCATTTATATTACTGCACATCTCTTCAAGTTTGAGTTTCAAACAAAAAACATAAAAATTTCAACACAGTTATTTCCAAAGCATACTTAAAAACTTCTTACTTGAAAGCAAGTAAATATCAAAGACGTACTTTAATAATGAACCTTGCACATTCAAGCTAAACTGAATTTCTAATGTACCCAAATTATTAAGATGAATAATTCTGTAATATTGAACGTAGAATAAATTATTTTGGTAGTTCCACTATCTGAAAACAAGTTGATGTTTGAGTATAAGCACATCAGAAATTAAAATTCATATGGCATGGAGAAGAGTGGTGAGAGGAGAACCTGTGTTCAGACTTCAAGTACAGAAGACTAAATCTTGTTCAACCAGCTGAGATTCTTCAGTGTAAGCGAAGTATGCATTCCCCTTTTTCTTAGTAATACTTAGAGTTTATAAATATGGATTGAGCTTGTTCTGGGCCTTCAGAGAACAAAGAGAATAACAGATACAGAAAGTTTTCACAGAATCTTAAAATAATTTAGGTTGGAACAAACATCTGGAGCTTGTTTTGTCCAGTTCTCTGCATGTGCCAGGATGAGCTTCGATGTTAGCTCAGACTGCTATGAGCAACACTGCCATCATAGAAAGAGAAGAGTTTCTGGTGGCAGTGGTGGTGTTGTTGTATGTGTTTGTTTGTTTTTATTAATATAAGGAGGTCTTTTTCCCTCCATGCTACTGTCTGTTGTCTTCAGCTGTTCCCCTCTGAGAAGAGTCCTGCTGTCTTTTGCATACTTCCTTCCTCCCCAACCCCCTTTTTGTTAGGTAGTTGAAGGTTGCATTGAAACTTCTGCCATAGTCATTTCTTCTGCAGATGGAGCAGGCCCAGTCCCCTTAGCCCCCTTTCAAGCATTTTTTGCTCCAGCTGCTGACCAACTTGGTGGCCCTTTACTGGACCAGCTCACGTTGATGTTTGCACTGCACTGGAGAGCCAAAAGCACAGTACTGCAGATGTAGTCTTACAAATGCTAAATAGTGGGAAAGAATTGCTTCCCTCAAGCTGATAAGCTATGTTTTTGCTCAGGTTGCATTTGGCTTCTGTCACTACAGTGTTGTAATGTAGTATGTGCCCTAGCTTGCCCAGGTTTGTTTACTATGCCCTAAGGAAATTTTCTGCAAAACTTTCTATCCAGACAGGCTCTCCAGCCCATTTTGTTATGACATTATGCACGTACTTTTGAGTTTCATACAGTTTTTGTCAGCCTATTTCTTTAGTCTGTCTGGTCCCTTTGAATGGTATCCATAACTTTTAATGTTTCAGCTGCTTCCCTTCATTTGTTACTGTCTGCAGCAGGAATGCCAGCTGTAATTAGCCAGCAGCTGTACTTTGTAGTGTTGATCACACCTTTTGCACCTGGCAGTCCTGCTAATTTTCTGTCCAGATTTTAACTTGTCAAACTCATCTCTCTTTTGTGGCTATGAGGATAACACAAGAGACTATCAATCAGCAGTCTTGCTATCTGATCTCCCATGAGATTTTGCCAGCCAGTTCCCTGAACAAGCCAAAGCTGTAGTTCTGCTCACCACCTTGCTTGTTTCTGTCAATAACTTAAACTCCTTCACTTCATAGCAGCCATGTGAATTCTCACCAACCTAAATAATTATTGTACCTGTATCTGTTTCTAGTTTGCAAGGTTTGCCTTTAAATGGGCTTGGAATCCTTTTCACTTGCCCAGCATTTACTAGCTGTTAGCTTAGACCTCTGCGTAACCATTGTCTGGTGAAATTGCTGCTATTCATGCAGTGTTACAAATTGTATTATGTCTCAGTCAGTGCAGTTTCTTCCATCGTGCTTCTACACAGCTTCCTTCTATTGAAATTGAGAAAGGATTGCAATTGCTTTATTATTTCTGTTCAATATTTTCCAGATTCCTAGCAAAGCACAAAGTAGAGAGATGTCGGCTGAAATCAAAACTGAACAAATAGTTCCACTGAATTCGTTAAGATGTTTTATCCCTGCTTCATCGTCACAAAGTATGGAAGGACAGGTTAATACCTGATGAAACAGAGAGCAGCTTAGACATACCAGGAAACTCGTATGCAGGGTTCTGTGGGATATGGAACTCCTAATTTCTGAAACTAAGCTTCGTGTTCTGGGAGCCTGCTCTCCTAGAGTGAATGCTGAATAAAAGCAAAATAAAGTACGTGGATACTTTCCTGTGGAAAGAAAACCACCGTATATTGGGAAGGGATATTTAGCATATAAAATTGAAAAAGAAGTCTTACTATGATTTCTATTAAATGAGCATCACAGCACATGTTTTAATAACTCTCTGCCCTTTGTAGGTATGCTCTCTGAGAGGAAAGAACTGGGTTCTTCTGCTAGAGATACAACTCCAAGGTAAACTTTTGGTTTTCATTCGGTTGAACATTTCATTTAATAACTCTGTGCAGTACTTACTAAATACAGACAACTTTTTCCATATTTAGATCTTGATGTTTCAGCTGAATGAGCATCTCATTACCATCGCTTTATAAGCAGGAAAGTTGAGGTTCAGATTTAAACGGTTTGCCAAAGGTCTTATTGACCCTACAGGCAAAAGATGAAGCGTATTTCTTGGCTTGGTCTGTTGGCTTCTAAGACTTTTACTGCCCTGCATTGCATACAACTGTATGGTTTATTTTCACTGGCTCCTCAGCCTTTTACTTCTTGAGAAAACTCCTGGGAAGTGATTCCAAGTGGGCTGATTTTTATTTATTTATTTATTTATTTATTTATTTATTTTACTTGAGTTATTTGTTGGTAATAATTGTCTTGCCTTGGAGAGGTACCTTATTTCAGGCTGGAGTGTTTTAAGATGTGATAGAGCTATTCAGGTTTCTGCAGTTTGAAAATGTAAAACAAAGCAGACCTTAAAAACACAATGAAATACCTGCTGTTATCACTGAGGTATCTTTCTTTTCCTGATTCCTTGAATCTCTGAGGTTTATTTTCTGATTTTTGCGTAATGTGACTACATAAACTTTGGGCTAGTTATGTGCAACCATATTCGTAAGCCCCATTTTGCAACTGGAACATGGCTTATCTTATGGGGTTGTTCACCAGTGCTTGCTTCCTTTTTCTCATGTGTACTTGGCATGTCCAGGTGCCTGATGGAAAGGTGCTGACTACCAGGAGTTTGTCTTGGAGGGGGCATCCCATCTTTTTTCTCCAGGAGTTCAAACACTAAACAGAAATGGTTGGGACTTGGGGACAAGAGAAGACAGTAGTAATGTACACACAAGGAGTGTGTAGAGTTGTGCAGGTAGAGCTGACTGTCACTTACTGGGATTGCAGCCTTCATGATTCTGGAGTTATGTCAGAATGTTAGATGTAGTCAGATGTATAGCTTTTCTGGGCTTAGATAGGTAAGCTACCATGCTGAAGATGTCTTGAAAACCCTGGCAAGTGTATGTTAATGGAAGCAATGAGAAATATACAGTATGCCCTACCTTACCCTGTAGTTATTACAAGGTTTGGGTAGCTTGGGAATCATGAGAATGTAAAGCCTAGATTTGGGCAAATGAAGGAAACTGGTTTTGTGGAATGAAGGTAGAACCTGTAACTCTTGGAAACTGAGCCAAGGACTTGAACCATCTTTCTTGGAAGGCTCATACTGCAAAGAGGATGCATATGCTTTGTAGCTAAGACCTCTGCATGTAACTTTAACTGCTATGCACTATTAGGATGGATAATTAGACTGCTTTTATTTTAATCTCTGGGCTTACCTCTTGAAAACATACTAAAGTATTTGGCTAGTGTCTTTGTGAAAGAAGTTCTACTTGAAAACTGCTGATTAAATATATTTTGGTATGCTGAACAAAAGTATATATATATATATATTTTCTTCCTGTACTTCTGTTTTACAGTTATGACTGGTTTCAAACAGATGATTTGATCACTGTTGTCATATATACTAAGCAGAAGGTAAATGTATTTTACGAGAGAGATAATTACAGGATCTTGTGATCCAGCTTGAACTCTTGGAGAACTTCATTAAAGTGCTCTTTTTCCTTGTCTGTGAAAGGGTATGAATGCAGAGTTGGTGATAGTGGACTGTCAAGACAAAAGATTAAGGGGAGAGATCATCCTGGATGACCATTCATATCTTATAGAAGTTGGTGGGTATTGTAATTTTACGGTTGAAAATACTGAATTTTTATTTTACTTTATTAAAACCTTCACATCAGGCCACATATGTTTTTCATATAGCACTTAAATGTTATTCCTCTCTATTGAAAATGATTTCATTATTGACTCCTGTCTTCATCTGGTTAGTATATATGTATTTTTTTTTATTGTTGTTTGATGTCCTAAGCCACGTGGAATTCAGTGTGGCAAGAAACTGATGGAAAAGTTATGCAAGTTTCTCTATTTCAGGTGTATGTTATTGATCACTTACTAAAATGTCCTTGTTTAGAAAAGGCAAGTGGAATGATTCAGATGAATACAAGTTGATGGTCGTATCACGAGTCACTGTTTAAAAAAAAAAAAAAGAAAAAATGATGTCTTTCTTAATGTGTTATGTATTAGCTTGCAGAAGTCACTGAGACTGACATGAAGCAAGAGTGAAATTTCAGGGCCAAGTAAAGATGCATAGTGTTGTAGGCACATTACTTCACACAGTATTTCTTGCTCTAAGCCGCACAAATATATAAAGACTAGAATGCAATTCTATTTTTGCTTAAACTAGTTTATTTCTCTGTTTCAGACTTGGATCATGAAGTTCAAGATGACTTTGCTGGTAAGTTGTCTCTTGTAACTTTTCTTTATTTCTTCTAAAGTGGGAATGTAGAACTTTCATTTATTTTTCTGATCTATCAGGTACTTTACAGCTTTTCGTGCCATCGGGTTCTGACACAGTCAACCAAATCAAACCACACAATTGAATTCTTCCTTTCATTTTGACTCTTGAGCTTGTAAAAAAAAAAAAAAAAAAACATTTTGATGGTGCTCTGATCCTTTGGAGTATCTCTAAAATAATTAGAAGTGAGCTGTGTTGTGTATATGTAAGCCATTCTATGCTTTGAATAGGATTTTCATAAACTTGTTTATTCATTCAAATGGCCGTTTGAAAAAAAAAGGGGAAGTATGTGGTGGCAATTAACTATTTCCAGTAAACAAGGACTCGGACTTTGTGTTATTTCTGACCAGGTGTGGATCTTTTCACAATGTATTTATTAAATCTAGTAAATATAGTACATTATACGTATTAGGTTAGTGATTGTTCTTCTAACTGCAATGTAAAACATTAAACATGGAATTATTTTAATGTAATGCATTAATTCTGTACTTGTTCAGAAATGACTAGTCCTTCCGGAGTTTGGTAGAGAAGTAAAATTGTATTGTTGTATGAAGTGCAACTTAAAGTAACAGCAGGAAACAATTTTCTTTTGTAGTAAATATTGCTGAAAAAATCGGGAAGGTAGAGATCATTTTAAAGAAGAAGGATCATATTCAATGGAAAGTGCTGGGATTGCCTTTGGAGAGTCATAATACGCTTATCAGGCGCATGGAAAGAGGTAAATGTGGCCACGTTAGCAGTTCTTTTAAGACTTTTTAGGGCATGTTAAATATGTTTTCTCCCAGGATTTTTCTTTTCTGTGACCATACCTAATTTTTTTTAGGAATGTTTTCTGGTGTTGTTGAAAACTGCTCAGATACTTTCCTAGAGCAGATGCACAGTAGTTTTTGTTTGTTGTTTTTTTTCCTCCTGGTTTCATTTTCCTGTTTTGTCTTCCAGTAGATTTAGAGGTCTTTGAGGCTTGCAGAAAGATTGGGAGAATGTAATAGGGGACGATAAGAACTGCCTGAGAGTTGTTGCATCTCATGGCTGCCTGTGTATGAAAACTTCATTAGATCTTTGCCTTGTGGCAAAGGATGTAGGAGTAACTAGTGAAGAAACAAAAACCTCCACATCCTACTATTACCATGGATGCATCCCTTTTCTATGCTGTAACATTGTTTCAGCAGTCTGTACCTTTGTAACTTAATCTGTGCATAAATGAGGCACTCAAAGCCAGCTCTCTAAGCTGCTGCATCTGCAGGAGGTGGTAGAGGTTACATATGAATTCATTTTTTTGTGAGGGAGTAGTATGAACTTGTGACAGCACTCAAGTGCATTACCTTGATGACTGTCATTGTTTTTTTTCCAGCTAAACTAGAAATTTCTGTACAGTAACATAATATATTTTAAAGATGTTTCTGATACTATTGTGACTGTCCTGTTTCTCAGAAGCACTCTTGACCCTCTGCCTATTTATGCACAAAAACTGACTAAATTTAGACTGCCTTATGGGTGAGAGCAAAGTTGAGAACCGATTAAACATTGTTCACTCTTGCTGGCTCATAGTTATGATAATTAGACCATGCAAGTTGAGAGATTATTGTGCTCCAAAAAGGAAGATTATGTGTATAAAAGCACATCTCTTTAGCTAAATTTAGGTTGTATAGAATGAAGTTTTGCTTATGCAAGTTTTAGAACCTATTGAGTCAGAGCTTGCTGAGCTGAGTTTCTTCGGTTCCTCAGTTGCTAAAGTGAGAAATATAGTTAATATATCGATATCTCTGGCTTTTTAAGCCATAGTCCAGAATTTTTAATTCAGCAATTTATTAATTAATAAATAAAATTGAACACACTTGAAGGGTTATGAAAGAGGAATGGTCAGTGCTAAATGTCTTGCCTTTATTCTGTCTCTGCTTTCAGCGTGGCAATAATTCTGCACACTGGAGGCTTCTGTTTGCATAGTGTATACTTAATTAGCCTCACTCTGTTTTGCTTAGAATTGTGCCTCCTGCCTCTAAATTGCCTAGGTTTCAATTTTGCCCCCATTGAGCAAATGCTGTTAAGTGTGAGAAACCCCCATCTCTTGTACTAGGAGCACAGAAATAGTAATTAACAACTCAATTGTTTTTCCTGTCTTTGCTGGATGTGAAATTGGTTTGGTGTGCAAAACAACCTTTTATGAAGTACAATAATTATATTCTGGAAGTGAAATAATCATGACTTCCAGCCTCGTAAAGTAATACTGACCTTGCAAGTGAATTGATGCGTTTTTATATGTGATGTTAAGCAAGTCTTTGAAGAAAATATTGCATTTCCTTCAGTAAACTGCAAAAACCAGTAATGTGAAGTGTGTTGCAAACACAGCAGCTCTACTTAATACTATTTACAGTTTAGCATAGTGTATTTTACATTATTGAATAGTAGTGTTATTAAGATTGGACAGATGCGGTTTGACTGTTTACCTGTGACAATGCTAGAAGCACTTTTAACACAGGCAGAACATACTGTCAAGTAGAAGAATAATCCCTGCAGAAAGGTAGCATGGATGTGTATGCTGCTGGCCAGGGTGATTTCCTGTAGGTACATGGCTTCTTATGCTACTCCAGTGTGTAGCTGTGAGACAACTGAGAAAGATCCATGAGAACTTCTAAAAGAGTAGAAGAAAGACATACTGATTGTGCAGGTAGCAGTGTTTACATGACATATCAGTTGCAATAAGATTAAAAAAAAAAACACCTGTGCTGTAGATGAAGTAACTTTAGCCCTGCTTCATTGAGAAGCAAAGTTCCTCAAATTTTGTCACGGCTGAGAATTGCAGCTAGAACAACTTGTGCAAGGTGTATTATGATGTGTGTACCTGTACCAAGCTCCTGGGGATCCGTGCCTCTTGCAGGCAGGCAACAACAGGAGCAATACTAGTGCTGATGGAGAACCTTGAGAGCTGCTTTGCTTCCAAGACCTGAGCTGTCTAGTTAAAGCTATTTTATAGCTTTACATCTGGCATTTTTATGCTGCACGGTGTATCAGCTACCACAGATGCGTTGCCTTGAGTTCTCTTCTTCTTTTTTTTTTTTTTGTCACTTGTTGTTAGTTTTATCTTATGTCAGGTGTAAGCATTTAAATGTTGATATTGTGTCCCAAAAAGAATGTGTAAAGCTCGTTGCTGTTGAATGCCAATAGGCCGTTTTGCTTTCCTAAGGTGAAGAAACTCCACATGAATATGGAAATTTCCATTTTTAAACTGTCGTCAGTAGAAGTTCCTGCTGTAATTTGTTTGGCTCTTTGAACAATGGGGTAGAAATTCCTGTGTGGCCATACAAAGTGTTCTGGTATAGTGTAGCAGTAACAATGCTGTAACTGTAGGTAGACTGTGCTAGGGTAGTAGTTGATGAAAGGGTGCCAGAGCATATATTTTAGCCAATATATGCCATCTTTCTGCAAGCGCTGTATCATTCCCTGTGGACAGCCCTATCAGAAACATTTGCTGTGTTAGTAGCAGTGGAACAGCAACAAGGCAGGGTGGCCAGCTGAGTAATTAGCCAGAGTGCTGGGTGGGTTTACGCAGTGTGGTGCTTTGCCTCACTTACTTTTCATTTCCATTACTCAAGCTGTTTTAATCTACAGATGTGTATTCACGCTGAAGTTGCATGGTGACTTTAGTACAGGCAGAATGTGGTACAGATGGTTCTGCTTTCTGAAAGAACTACTGGGTTGATTTTTCTGCTTCTTCATAGTTGTCGCTAACTAATAACACAGATTCAGTCTGGTAAGAGCCTAAAATAAGGCTGAAAAATTAGCTCCAAATTAGAAAAATAATTTTAATGATACAAAAGCATCTATTTGTAATATTTTAATGAAATATTTTTATGTTGCAATGTATTACGGTTTTTTTTCTTTCTCATTAAAAGATCTGTAAGTAACAGGTAATTGATGCTTTTAGGGTTGTTCTACAGGAAATGCAGGTTGGTTTCTAAGACAGAAGTTACCCATGACACCAAGCTCTTCTGCTTTATGCTGCCTAAGAGCACTCATCTCCAGGTTCCCATTGGACAACATGTTTACCTCAAACAAATCATTGCAGGTAGGAAAAACTGAGAATATGTCCGTAGATATTTTAACATATATCTCTATCTTGAGCCTCTGTTGCTTGCAGATAACTTACTGTATATGCTTTTCCTGTTCTTTCAGCTACCTTTTGTCTTTTCTTTAGGGACGGAAGTAGTAAAACCGTACACACCTTTATTGCCTTTTTTGCCACTGGATTTCAAAGAACCATTTTGCCAGGATGGTGCACATATATATTTAATGATCAAAATTTATTCCTGTGGATTGTTCACGCAGGCACTTGACCACCTACAAATAGGTAAATATGTGGTTTGGGGTGTTTTGTGTTTAGTTCTGCAGTGGTGGACTTCATCTTTGCACATATGTCAGCTGTATCAGGCAGTTAATTACTTGTATTTGTTTGTGTATATAAATATATTTGTTGCTTGTTTTGTATTTGAGTGTATATACTCTTAAATAAAGCTGGCTGTAATATTTGAATAAAGAAAAGCAAATGTTTTATTAGACTCAAGATATACTTCCTTTTATGTTTCAGATATAAGGCAGATTTTTAATAGTAACTTCACAAATCTGTGTAGTCATAGCATAAAGGCAAGACATTTTGATTGAACACCTTTTCTTTGAGCATAAATGATCCATGAGTGATTTATATTATCATATGTAGAAGTACATTATCATATACTTCTGAAATGAATCCTAGCACTACAAAGATGGAGTACAAAAGGATCTTTTAAAAATCAGATTATTAGTTTGTTTTCATCTCATTAAGGATTACCATTCTATTTTGATTTTCAAGGTGATGATGTTTCTATCAGCAATCCTGAAGGTAACTTCAAGAAGTCACAAGTTGAAGCTCTAGAAGACCTCTTTTTATTGGCAGCAGGCACAGGCTTCACACCAATGGTTAAGCTGCTGAATTTTGCTCTGACTAAAGTTGATCGTCTCCGGTATGTACACTAATTATGATTAAACCTCAAGCTAAAGTGATTCATAGAAAGAATGAGATAAAGTGTGATGAGCTGTCCTCAGTATTAATAAAATGATTTCAAAACCGAAGGGCATGAAGGTATTTTTCTTCAGTTTATTTAGAGATACTAATGCAGAGCACCTTTTCTTTTTGTAGTGTCTTTTTTTGTAGTGTCTCTGCTCAAGTTTTCTTAGTCTTTCTTTTAACATTTAGTTTTCTACATGCCACTTGATTACATTTTGCTCATGTAACTGTACATCTTATACAGGCAACTAATTTCATTTGCTGTAAAATGTGTCACTGCAGACATATAAATAACACATCAATTTTTGAGTAGCTATGGCATTTGGTTTACTGTTTGTAACCTTGAGCTTCCCTTAGCTTTTGAAGTCCATGGGCATAGTTATCTCAATCCACTTTGCAGTAAAGAGTAAACCATGGTTCGATGTGAGATATAAGTGCTTTTCATTAGAGTTCAACTGTTTCTTCAGTATCTCTTAGAAAAATGTTTTCTCGTGAAGAGGAGAAGAATGTGACTAGGAGCTCAAATTAAAATTACTTCAGATTTGATCCATTGTTTTATTTTGTTGTTGTTTTGTTTTTGAGTTTGACCATGCCATTGTCTTAAAATACAGATTTCAGTTGCATTCAGGCAGAGCATGTTAGAGATTCTTGCTTGTCTTGGGTCTGTTCTCTTGTAAAAGGCTGAGCGATGTGGATCCCTAAAAGAATGTTTGTCATGTGCATCTTTTATTTAAAAGTAAAAGTAAACTAGATTTTACGGTAAAGTAAACTAGAAGTGTAAAAAGTCTCAAGAGAGTTCAGGTAAACTCAATAACTTGGTAGCTCAACTTTAAAAGGAAATGCAAAGGATGACTGGGGCGCATCTTCTGAAACAGATATGAGGTATTTTGTATTGCTTTTAGCAACGGTTTGCTTCCAGCATTGTGCTTAGTGGAATTTCTTAATAGATGGTTTTTGTCGATGTGAACTGTTGTGATTTGTGTGAGCACACAAATAGAAAACATGCCTGACTTTTATTTTCCTAAAAGCTGCAGAGGATAGTTTTACAGACTTGACACTCTTTTCCTGTGTCTCTGAATTCAGACTTTTGTAAGGGTTATTAATTTGTATTACTGGGTTTTATTGAATATAAGCACAGGATGTTTTGGCTCATTATGTCTTCATAAAGCATATTTTGGAAGAGGATAAAGGATTGAAATTGAAGGCTAGTCTTCATAATAAAGCTAAAAAGGATTATATGTATACTGCAATAATCTGTTTCTAGAAGAGAATCTAAAAGCATACGTTGTTCTTGTATTGTGTATTGTCTGGCACAAAAGATGCTGTATTGTGAGGACACAGTGTATGTACTGTTTGAGGGTAAGGCTCTTCCAAAGAATCTTGTATTGTCAGATGCAAATAGCACGGGGCAGTCTGTCACTGTGAAATAAATCTGTCATCTGGCAAAATACTTAGGAAACACTACTAAGTGAATTTGAATTTTTTTTCCTTCTTGAGTGGAAGACTTATAAGTGTAAGGTGAATATAATATGAAAGCAAAATCAAGGAAAGTAAAACCAATAGTAAAAGATGCAAGTCTTAATGTGTTGTCCATAAGCAGAGTAAACACAGTAAGTAACGTGTGAAAGACTATCACTGTGCAGCTTGTGCTTGTGTCTACTCTGTCCTTGAAAGATGACCAGAAGTGTTGATTTTAACTCTTTTCGGCACGGTTTCTTCTGGGAACTCAGTACTAGCAGTTAGTTCAGACTGCAACAGCATGCATTTTCTTATTAGTTAAAGTATATCATTTTTTTTCTACTTGCCATGGAAGCTCATGAGGTAGAATAGCTAGAATGTCTTGATTCAGTACGGGTACAAAGCTTTGTGTTTCTGACCGCTGTAGGTGTCTGTTTGATGGCCTTATTTTTGCTGTTTACCCTCAACTTTTTTTCCCCCAACTGTTTTCTTTTTATTTTAAAGA
This sequence comes from Alectoris magna, assembly GCA_030625065.1. NCBI lineage: Eukaryota > Metazoa > Chordata > Aves > Galliformes > Phasianidae > Alectoris > Alectoris magna. The sequence continues at coordinate 79,180,667 of CM060562.1, read as the reverse complement.
AGATGTCGCAAAAGTGTCTTTCACGTGTGTATACGTGTACTTATGTAATATTTATATGCATTATGTGTATATAATACATATAAATATATGAATGTTATTTTCTTTATCTTACTGTGAAAAGTAACAGTTGCCATAGATGATGTTCACGTACACTAGAACACAAATTGCGGAGAGAATGCTGAGGAGGATCTGAATGACTTTATGATCACATCACCTACTGAAGCAGCTTCTGTCTAGTTCTAGGCAAGTGCCGACTGAACCCCTGAGGTAGTACTGCTAACACTGGAGAACCTGCGGCTTCCCTGTATGGTGTTTTCCTTGACGCTACTATCTTGGATCGTTGGATTTCCAGTCATTCTGCGTAGCTTGTCTCCTTATTTTTTTTTTTAGGCCTGCAATTTCCTATCTACAGTGAATGTGGAATGCAATTTATTCTTTTCCTGTCTGCAATATCCTTTTGTGTATGAAGTCATAATGATTTTAGTTCAGTCTTGTTTCGTCTCTTGCTGGCCAGATCGTATTAGGACATAGTATTCCTTTCAGAAGAATGTTTGTGCAGTTTTTTCCTATTTAAGATGAGGTTTTTACTCCTTTTTACTTGTGGTGTATTGCTGCAATCAGCTGGATGCATTTCGTAAGGCAGGCTGAGGCACAGAGGCACTAAGCACTAGGCAGAGGGCTAACGCTTCTCTAGAACAGTCTGTTCTTCGTTCTCTTTGATAGCCGTCTTGTTTTGTTTCTAGGTTTTCATTCCTAAATTGTTGCATCAATTTTATATTCATTCTTAATACACTGTTCCACTTTCGTCAGCATTCTTTTCTGTTTTAGAAGCTGGTTTCACAACATTGTCTACTTCTTCTTCCTCTGTGTTCATGTAAGGATCATTTTTGTTCCTCTGTCTGTGTATCCTTCTTTAAGACCTTTCATAGCAATTTTCAGAGTTTATTGAAATCTGCATCTCTGGAAGTTTGCGGTATGTTTGACTCTCCCTTCTCCTTTCAAAAAACTGACAGTTCCTCATTCTTTTTCTGATCTAAAATTCCATCATTTTTCTCTCAGATATCTCTTCTCTAGCAGTAGGGATCATATCTAAATCTCTACATCTTCTGTTTAGCTGCCTTCTCCCTCTTTTGTAGCAGCACTCTTACCAGTTCATTCCAAGTTTTAGGGGTATTTGTTTTCTTTATAACGTGTTCTGAGCAGCACTACACCAGATAAATGTATATACAGTGAGTGCAGAGTATCAGTAAGGGTGTGCAGAGTTATTTCTTGCACATCCCAGTTCCTACCTTTGTGCCCAAGGAATAAATTCTGTGGCTTTCCCATGTGTGTTTTTGTTGACTCTTTTCCTCACCCGAGCAGTGCTTAATGCTGTGGAACATCATCCCAGCTCTGACAGCATTACTTTCTTGAAGTAAGCTTTACTTTCTGTGTTTTCAGGGCAGTGGGCCCTGGGAAGCATGTAAAGAACCCTGATCTTTGGCACAAGCTTTTGACTAAGTTGATTTTAGGATTTAAAGATGCATCATGGCTGATTTGGGAAGGCTTTCCAGAGCTCGTATATTGCAAGCGATTTTGAGTTGTAATGCATCCGAAACTTCTCTTGGTAATGCTGTTGATGATTGGTATTACACATAACTGTCATATCTCAGTGCTGTGGTTTTGACAGCTGAAAATGAATGTCTTCTCTTAAGTAGAAGATGATCTCTTATCTTTGGCATCTGCTGTAGCTTCTAGGAGATTTGCTGGCATCTTGAAGTGTGACCAAACTGCAAAAGAGGAAAAAGGTTAGAAGACAGAAAAACAGTATATCTTCAGGGAGAACATAAGCTTTTAAATTGCAGTTAAGGAGTAGCTGGAGACCATGAACTCCTCTCCACGGAAGTCCTAGCATATGTGACATGATCAGAAGGTGGCTCTACAAGCTGCACAGGTGGAGGAGAGGGGAACTAATAGCTTCAACGCAGCTTCAACGCAGCTTCACGTAAACATAATGCGTCTGTTGCTGGTCTCTTAGAAGCAAAGTTATCTTCATATAGGAGAGTGTTGGGTGCTGAATCAATGAATGAAACATGAATAAGATAACCTGGTTCACAGCTGTAGTTTTGCCTCCAAGTTGATGAATTAGGTTTCTCTTACTCCTGTATGTTTGGATTCTGTCTTCAGGAATTTAGTATTGACATGAGCTTCTTGAAATTCCACTTACATATACCAGCTTGAAGAGATGCAACACAGAAAAGATTGATAGAATTCATTAATGGTGTATTAACTGCAGCAGTAGTGCTCAAACAATGTTGAGAAACCGCTAGATAAATGTTGACGAGCAAGTATACTGTATTCTCAGTCAGGCCTTAGTAACTATAAGAGGCTTTAATTTTCTAAAAACAGTGATTCTGGAAGGGTAGGTTGCAACCATAGGCGAGGTTAGGGCATTTAGAAGAGGGGTCACAACTTCAACAGACTTAAAGTACAGCCAGAAAGATTTAGTGCAGAAAAAAAGATTTAGGAAGAGAATGGAAGAGTGTGGGGTTTTGTTTGTTTGTTTTAATGTAAAAAGCTTCTGTATAATCCATTAAGTTCTGATTCATTAATGTGTAACAAATACATGTTTGTTTATTTTTTAAGGACAGTGAAGCTCTTCTTCTTCAACAAAAAAGAAGATGACATAATTTGGAGAAACCAGCTAGAGCAATTAGCTCTTAAAGATGAAAGGTATTTACAACTCTTGTGAAGAACAATTACTATCATCCCAGTGTATAGCAGAACATACCTGGAGGCATAAAGTAACTATACAGCTATGGCACAAGGGCAGATGCTACTTCTGGAAACTTCTATCTAGAATTTTATGAGGCATCGGAGGTGGAAGGTGATTTGGTTGTGTAGGTCACAGATGCATATCAGCAGGGTATATCATGTTCAGGGAAGCTAAGAGTTTGATGTGACAGTATTTGAGATGTTTGTTGGAGATGGAATGTTAGACATGCAAAGAGAAGGAAATAATAGGCTAGGATGGCGTACCCATTGAACAACACTCCGAATGTACTCAAGAGTCATGGAAAGTGTCTTTAGTGTCACTTTGTGGCCAAAATTCTTAGCTTGAAATTCAGAGTTCAAATTAGGCCCTACTTTAATTTTTACTTACTGTTTATTGGCTGTTATTTTTCTCAGTTACAATCTAATTATGGATTAAAACACAGTAGTGCACGTGTAATGTTAACTTCATTTAGCAGGTCATATTTATGTCAGGAGACGTAGGAATGTCAGGTTGCCTTTTAATTTCAATACCCTTTTAGCACTAGTTAAATTAATAATGCTTGGATTTTTGGTGAAACAAGTATATGTTTCATTTATGCGTATGTAATTCTCAGTTTAAATTGTATTGAATTGAAATTGAACAAATTAATTTCAGCTGTTCCTTCATAGCATTGATGTGAAAAATCAATATTATTTCATAACATAGTGATGTCTGGCACCTTCGAAGCTTTGTAGTCTAGACATTGTGCAAATTTACAGCAAAATCCCTTTCTCCCTTTCAGTAGCAGCCTCAGATACACAAGTGTTTGTTTTTCACTCGATAACTGCTGTTAGTGGGCTTTAGAAGCAAGTTAGAACACTTTCTCGTTAATTAAATTGTGCTGATATTTTCAGAGGTTTGGCTAAACAATCTTATTTCCCTGCTTGTGGGTTGAGCTACGCCAACATTTGGATAAGTCAGTAACGGAAAAATAAAATCCGTGCTTTAGTATCTTGATTGGTACCTGCTGTTTTTTATTTCTTATTGTAAGATGAAATACACAGCTACCATTCTTAACATTTAAAGATTGCATTAAATAATTAAACACCCAACTTTGGAGGCTGTTTGATTGACTTGGTGCTAGGAACAGCTGAATGTCTGTAGGAACTGACATTGCACAGTAGGAATAGAGCAGAACAACAAAGCAATCATAGCAAATGGCACTGTCTCAGTATTTTGTATTGCAGTTTTCTAACCAAAGACAACATTTTTGGAATATTCTTCTGCTTTCCAGGTTTGAGGTTCAATTCATTCTTTCAGAGCCGGCAGAAGACTGGATGGATAAACGGGGGAAGATTTCTTCGGCTCTTCTCTCTGAGTGTGTGAAAAGAAGTAAAAAAGACTCCAAAGTGCTCATCTGCATCTGCGGTCCAACACCTTTTACAGAACAGGGACTACAGTGAGTATTTCAAGTAATGAGTTTGGGAATGAGGAATCTGCAATGTTTGATCACCCTTGCCAGCTATATTGTTTCTGACTTGAAAGTCTTCCAAAAATGGCTTTGTTTTGTGATTTGCAACAAAGCTTTGATTTAAAGAGTAAATGCAGTATGCGAGTTTCATGAGCTTTAGTAACTTGTCAAAACTTTCTAAGAGCATCTTTTTAACTTTTTTCCCCAAGTCCTACTTTAAATTCATTACTCAGAGAAAAAATGATATCACAGGAAATAAGCTTACTGTGTAGGTGTTAGCTGGATAAGTGAAGTTAGTAAAAGTAAAAATCAAAGCTGCTGTTCTATCACAAGCAGTTCTCTGGATTATTATTAATGTATTTATTTACATCTGTACCAAATACTTTCGTTATATGGCTTATATTTAAAGGGCTCTCTTTTCTGTGGCACCACTGTGGACAGCTGCACAGATCTAATGCAGGGTGGAACTGACCAATAACTGTTGTCTTTTATTAAAGCAGAGATCACAGAATCACAGAATTATCAAGGTTGGAAAAGACCTAGAAGATCATCCAGTCCAACCATTACCAATACTTCCCAGCTAAATCATACCCCTCAACGCAACATCCAAACGTTTCTTGAACACTCCCATGGTCGGTGACTCCACCACCTCCCTGGGCAGTGCATTCCAATGCCTGACTACCCTTTCCGAGTAGTAATACTTCCTAATGTCCAGCCTGAACCTCCCCTGGCGCAGCTTGAAACCATTCCCTCTAGTTCTATCACTGATTACACGAGAGAAGAGGCCGACCCCCAGCTCACCACAACCTCCTTTCAGGAAGTTATAGAGAGCTATAAGGTCTCCCCTGAGCCTCCTCTTCTCCAGGCTGAACAATCCCAGCTCCCTCAACCACTCCTCATAAGGCCTGTGCTCCAGACCCCTCACCAGCTTCGTAGCCCTCCTCTGAACACGTTCCAGGGCCTCAATGTCTTTCATCAAATGATAGCTCCATTTATTTTTAGGAATTGTGTTGGTATCCTAACATGGCATATATGGTCATGAAGTGTTTTCTAAATGCATTTACTAAGGTAAATGAAGGAAAACTTCACTGTGCACGTCTTAATAAAAACAAGATAGAGGTGCTGAAGTTGTGTCTATGCTGAGTTTTGGGGTCCAAATATTGATGTTACAAATTTGATTTCTGACTTTCAGATATCTGAAGGATCTTGGATACTCTCAAGAAGAGATGCATGCTTTTACTGCATAAAGCTGTATGAAGATATCAGTATCTGTTCATTCAATACAATCTTATTTATTTACCTTCATGAATTTAAATAAGCGAGAAGCGATTTTGTAAGACTTGAAATTTCACACTTGGTACCAAACTGTTTCTTGAAAGAAATACATCTTTGGAAGAAAAAATTTTATACTGTGTTTTATCTTGTTTTTGTAAACATTTTTTTTCTAATACTTAAGTCATCATGTGTATTAATTTATTGTGGAGGGAAGTAGAAGTGTATGATATGTGTTATGTAAGGTATCTCTTGGTTCATGAAAGTTCTTTTTATTGCAAGCACTGATTTAGGTTTTGAACTGAAAGTCATATTTCTTATTGCAATATGTCTGAAGAGCAATACTGTCTGAATCTAAACCTTGCACTGTAACTCAGGTAACCAGTCACTGAAAAAAAATGTTCTTTTTCATCCGAAGTCTCTGCTTGACTTGCAAGCAATCCAATTATGTCTTTCAGCTTTGTAAAGAAAGAATAAAAATATTAAAAAAATATATTAAAAATTACCTCGGATAATAATAATAATAAAAGATTTTACATTACTTAATGTGTTTTTGTAGGGTTTTTTTTCTGTATTTTCTGTTTATAATGTGTGACAGAAGGGGCTTCCAGAAGCTTAGGATGCCAACAGAAACTCATAACAAAGGCAGCGTCTTGGTCTGCCACAAAAATCTCTATATGAAATCAATCACATCCCTTCTCATTAGCTGCCCTGATTGTAAAAGCATGACAGCCTATGGCCTCCAGGTACCATGGTAAGAACCATGTAAGTACCTAAAAATATTTAACAAATTGTAATATTATAAATGTATTAGAATCTGTGGGCTTTTTTGCTATTATTAAAAATATGTCATTGTGAGGCTGTAATTTGCTGTCAGATAGTTTGGAGGGGGAAAAAAACAACAACAAAGAAAGTAAAATAGCTTCCATGGTTCTAGATGTACCAGTAATATCTGTTTTCAGATTAAATACCAGGAAGAATTCCTTCTCAGAAAGAGTGATGAGGCAGTGTCACAGGCTGCCCAGGGAGGTTTCACCATCCCTGGAGGTGTTCAAGAACTGTGTGGATGGGGAACTGAGAGACACAGTTAGTGGCATGGTGGGGGTGGGCTGATGATTGGGCTAGGTGGCCTCAGAGGTCTTTCCCAACCTTAACAATCCTGTGATTCTGAAAACACTGTTAAATATTTTAATAATGCCCATTATAAAGGTTAAGTCGCCATCTGACCATGACTGGCAATCCTAAAATGAGCTGCCATGTCTTCAGTGTCCTCTCATCTATTGGACTTGAAGCTGGAAAACAATGCGATTGGCAGTCATTGCCTATAGCTTATTTAAGTGGTACTGTTTTGTCATCTAGAAGGACGTGAATGCTTTCAGTTCTAATTTTGCAGTGTCGTTTACGGAGAGATCCACTGCGACACCCAGTTGCTCTGAAAAGGTTTCTTTTCCTCTGAACAGAAACATCAGTGCTGTGTTGGAAAAACAAAATTCTTATAACATCACATTTTACAGTGTTTTTCTCTTGCAAACACAAGATTACTGTGTCGACTTTAAAACTTAGTGGTTGCTTTGCCAGTGGCATGCCTTTTCTGCTCTAATTGTCCTTATCTGTATTAACCTGAAAGGACAAAACACACAGTTTTCGATAAGCAGCTGTTGTGTTACTTTACTTCAGTGATTTTTATCATTTGAACTTAAGATCTTGGCTGTATCTGTCAACAGGCTGTGACTTCCCAAAGGTTTGTGCAGTCCTTCTGGTGCTCGTAGACTTGGAACCATTTCAGAGCAGGTGAGGTGCAATTACTGTGGATGGTTTCTACTCTGGTGTACTGGAGGTAGTTGCTGTTTACAGTTGCAGTTTGAAGGAAATCATGCTCCTGTAGATTTCAGGACTGTTAGGAAGGATGAGGAGGCAGGCCCTGACAAAATCAGTTATACTCAGAAGGCAACCACACCAGAAGGTGCCAGCCATACTGGAATGCAGGTATGCTAGAATATTTTCGGGGAACTTCTACGGTGTTGGAATTCAGAAGTGTTTCTGTTCATAATCAGAATGGAATATGGGACATGCACAGCTAAAGTCAGCTTGAATCAGGCCTTGGGCAACCTGATCTATCTGTGCGTATCCCTGTTCATGGCAGGGGAGCTGGGCTAGATGACCTTTAAAGGTCCCTTCCAACTGTAAGGACTCATATTTCTATGATCTAAGTCTGATAGTGAAGGGGTAACATCAAGTTACGAGTTTTATCATTTGGACAAATGTACTCGGAGATCCCTTTCTACTGTCAGCAAGAAAAAGGCTGATGCATAGTATGTGTGAGGTGCAACATACTGAGCATTAAACAGTGAAAGAGTGTTTCAGGTTTTTTTTGAGGTGAATGATATGACTTATTAGATCACCTGGTTTAAGTCATGGAAAACTAGTGTTCTTATGTGGAGTTTCATACTTGAGTGTTTTGGCTATCAAAAATTCTAATCATTGAATTATTGGGGGAAACTCGGTTTATTTTCATTTGTTTGAAGTGTTTGGTATTGGGGTTTTTGTGTTTTTTTGGGGGGTAGGGGAGGCGCGGAGGGTGGTGTTGATGTATCTGCACTGAGTTTTGTTGTGGCGGCATCAAGTTCTCAAAAAGTACCTCAAGTCATCTTGAAACATCGATGGGTTTACTCTATGATTGATAGAAAGGAAGAGATAAATACTTAAGTTTAAAATATATGTAGAATAAATATAAAATGAATACCTGGTATTAGTAACTGATATTCCCTAGATGGATGGTCAGCTTACGGCATGGTTTTGTGTGCTTATATTTTATGCACGTCTCTGGGAAAGCAACATGTTAATTACCTGAAACGTGGGCTTTTATTATTTTTTTTCAGTACTTTGACACTATTTTGATGACTGTTGGTGCTCCAGAAAATAACAGTACACAGCTGCAGTTAAAGATGGCTTGCAGATTCAGAATTATTGGCTAGGAAGAGGAGAGAAGGAGTGAGTAGGCTCTCGTATCCTATTCAGAAACTGACTGTAAGAGCTCAATTTTCTGAAGAAACAAGACTTGAAATGGAAGATGACATCAGATGATAGAATATTCTGCTCTACTGCTTTTTATCAGTTACCTGGTTAATGTCTGATAGACAGTCTCTGAAATTGATGCTGCTCTGTGCCATCTCCGAATGGTAGTTTGCCAAGAAACAAACCTGTGTTTGTTTAGCAAAGGGAACTTGGAAACATTGATCAGAACATACAGACCTAATTACTGTGTTGTCAGTCTCGGATGGGGAAAATTCTGTGGAAAATCTTTTATGGGGAGAAAAGGACATCTGCAACCTCTCCTTCTTGGGAATATGTTCTTGGATAGACCTGTCATGCAATTCTTATTATGTTTACAGCTGTATATATATGTGGTGTGATTAGAACAGGAGCTTGAAGAGACAAATGCATTAGTGCCGTGCATTAATAATGAGTCTGCTGAGAGACTGTTCATAAAATACCTTCTTGTCCACACAAGTAATGGAAAATGCGGTAGTTAATATTATGCAATATATAAGGTTTATATCATACTTTATTGTCAAAGATATTCAGATTGAGATCCTAATTATACCCTGTAATCCGTTGGTGTTTTATAGTTAACTGCTGTGTACTGCTGGTAGTGAAAAGGAATGACAAATTGTAAAAATAATTGGTCAGTTGTATTTTAAAAACTCAGCTGCTTGGCTTTTATTGCCTTGGTACATGTGAAGAAAACCATTGCTTAGTTTTATAGGAAAACCTGGCTTGCAAAGAAATCAGTTCTACTTTTGGAATAGTTGTATTATTCAAAGTTTGATTAAAACAGGCTCTGAGGAACCAGTGTGAAGAGACGGAGTTGATGATTGTTGTGCTGCTCAAAGAGATGTTTGTATGCTCATTAGGAGATCATGGTTTATTAAAAACAAACAAACAAAAAAAAACCCTTAATAAAACCAAAACAGTAAATATAAGGAATTTGAAGGAATTAACAACGATAAAAATAAATAATAATAATAATACTGTTTTGCTAATTCTGCATCAGTAATTCCAAATGTTCTGGAGGAGGTTTGCTAAGGCAGAAAAATTTGTTCTGTTATTTCCTCTCATGCGTTTTTTCTGAGCAAAATTGAGTTTCAAGGAGAGCTGCTATGGGGATGGATCTTTTGTCATACTGAACTTCAGGCATTCTTCTAGAAAATTCCTTATTTTAAAAGATAATCATACATCTTATAGTTTCGTCAGTGACCTCAACAGTAGAGGCTCACCCTACATGCTCTTGAGATAAACGGTTTGTTACCCTCCTACACAAGGAGGCATGTTACCAATATCCTGGAAGTACATCTTCTGCCTTTTACATCAGACTGCCACATCCTGGTTTTGCAGTTTTAGATGCCAACCAGACACTGCACAGGTTTGTGGGAGCTACAGCTGTGAAGTCTCCACACTAAAGCAGCGTTTGAATGCAGAGTTTGAATGGGAATTTTCAGGAACTTTTCTTTATGAGAGTGGTGAGGTGCTGGAACAGGCTGCCCAGAGAGGTTGTGGATGCTCCGTCCCTGGAGGTGTTCATGACCAGGTTGGATGGGGCCCTGAGCAGCCTGGTCTAGTACGAGATCTGGAGCTTGGTGGCCCTGCCTGTGGCAGGGGGATTGGAACTTTTGATGATCCTTAGGGTCTTCTCCAACCCAAACCATTCTATGAGCCCACTACTTCATGAAATAGCGTTGTAGAATAAGACATTTTCCCACTCCTGTGCTTCTCTTGGAGATAGTTGGGTAATGTGTTCCTCTGTCCTGGGTGGTTTGGCAAAAGAGGAACAATCACCACATTTCAGTTCCATCTACAGTCTTTCTGTATCATATGAAGGATAACGTCCCAATGGTGATGGTAGCCCTTCTAGACTACATCCAGGGGAGCCTTTTTAAGCATGGCAATCTGCATTTCCAATTTGGGAAACACGTATTTATGCATCTTTTTGCAGCCATTGAAATCCAGATCACAGCCAACCACATAGCTGTGAGCAGTCGTAATTTAGCATCTTCACTGATATTAGTTTGAAGGGACGTTGGTTTGCTAGTGGATTTAGATGAGCAAAGTTGTTTCTTTCTCCCAGGATGGGCACTTGAAACTTCGGGTACTTAGAGGACTTTTGCAATGTAATTTAGGATGAATTGTCATAGTTCTAAAAGCCTCTGATTTCCTTTGTAGTTTTGAGTAGGGCTGATACTACTCATAACCTGCTTTGCACAGAGTAGCCTAGCAACAAATGGCAACTTGACGTTATATCAGATTTCTGATGTAGATATTCTACTGTGTTGAAAGTGGCTGCAGTTTAACTTTGAGTTTTACTTCTGTTGCTCAAATACTTGAAAGAGTTGTTGCAGATTTCAAACTTTATAATCAGTTCCTGAGGGGATGAACGTTGGTCTGAATATCTAAAACTGAGATTGATTTGTATCAACAACTGAAGGCAGCGATGCTCATGGTTTCCCTGTTTGTACCTAAGTGGTGGTGCAGGGGTTTTTTTTTTTGAATGTTCAAATGGTGCTACTGAAAGGCTGGTTTCCATCTTTATTTTTACCACCTTTACTGCTGATGATGTGGTCAAACAGCCACATTCCTGCAACTGTTCCACTTTATTATGTGAGCTCGTATTTAGAAATATTTAGGATTTTTTTTGATTGTTCACAATTCAGGTCATTTTCCCTGTGTTGAAAGTAATAGAATGCATGTGCTGGTTATGTATGCATGAAAACTACAGAATACTCTTGAAAGGATCTTACAAAAGGAAATTCTAATAGACCGGAATGGAATGATGAGAGATTATAGAGAAAAGCTGCAGAGACAGTAGTAAACAAACAGTATGTCTGGGAAGAAATGCATTGCTTTATTTGAAATCATACTCATGTATTACAAATAAGGGGTGAAAGCCTTATTAGCAAATTCGCTGGCCTCAACTGAATGATTTTCCTTTACAAAGCAGTGGAGGGCAAATGGTGCATACATTTAATGAGAGGTCAGAACCAAGGTGGTCATTAGTAGGAACCCATGGCAATTTGCTGCAGCAGCTGTGCGCCTGTGTTTGGAGCAGGGGCTGAGCTGGGAGCTGCGGGGGGGTGCTGCTGCCCATCTGCCTGCTGGGTGCTCTCAGAAGTCTTTGTGCCGATGGACCCTGGAATGTGGTTTTGCTCACTTCTTGTAGTCCAGCTGGCTGTGGTCCCATGTGAATACTTTACAGCATGGTACATTGCCACTGAATGTTTGCAGTACGTACTGAACATCTCTTACATACAAACGTGCAGAGAATATCGTTCCTTGGTCTAACATTGCTATTTCTGCAGGAACAATTTCTATTAGCTGTTGACAAATGTCTCACCTATATACAATTCAATCGATTCTGCAGCAGGGACCACCCTGGATGTTAATCAATACCTTTCAGAGCAAAAACCCATGTACAGCTTTCATACCCTGCTCTGCCGCAGGTGAGGAAAAAGCGAATTTGATGTTCATGCTTATAACACAGAACTGAAGTGCTATAGCTCTTGCCACCCTTTGCTCACATTGCACCTTCCCTCTTGCCAACAGCTGATGTTTAGGCAAGATGCCCTCCTCATCTGAGGCTTTCCCAGCCACGGGACTCTGGCCAAATTCTGCCTGATCTGTCGTGAGTTTGGGCAGTGTTTAATTCTTGAGGCAGCGCAAAAAGTGACGGGGAAAGAAATGCAATGCATGTTGTGCTCTGTTTTAGGATGAGAGGTGATGGCCTCAGGTTGTGCTGGGGAGAGTTCAGGTTGGTTATTAGGAGCAATTTCTTGTGTCTGCAGCTGAGTTTCTTGACTCCCTCTGCAGTCAGACCTCCAATCTGTGCAGTCTGTGCACCCCTGCGTAGTGACTCAACTGAGCACCTTCTGGCTGTGGAATGTACTGTGATCCAGACCTATACATAGGATGGGCAAATACATCACAGGGCAGCTGGGAGGCCTTTTTCTTTAGTCTAGAGTGGCTGCTGGAGGCCAGGAAGGCATTTTGGGTGCCCACAAAGGCACTGTGCCTGCTGCTGTGCGCACAGAATGAACTGGGTTGCTCTGTGGGTGACTGTGGGAGCGCAGACACCTGAACTTTGCTGACTTGTGCTGGAGCTGACTCAGTGTGCCGCCAGGCTCTGAGTTAATCCAATACAGGATACTCTTGCTGGAGGTGTGGAAGTTTTGTGATCTTCTTCCTTTTTTCTTCAGCACATGCTTACCAGGCAATGTTTTCTACACATCTGAAGCACAGTTGGCTACCTTGGAGCTTTTTATTTTCCTCTGAATGTACATAAAAGCCCTTCTGTGTGGGGAACGCAGCTTTCAGAGGTTGACCAGTAGAGCAATGCAGTGATTCAGATCTTGTGAATAACTTTGATTGCTGAACCGAGCTACTCATATTTGAAAGCTAACCAACCAACACTTAATTCCACAGATTTTTGGGCTAACATGAGCAGTCCTGGGCTGTGGGTTGACTTCAATTTGATTTGGGTGTTGTCTTTATTAGACCCGAGCACCAATGAGGGACGGATGTGTTTGAGATGGAGTGAGCTATCAGCTTCCCCACCGTATTTTGCTGTCTTAGACGGAATAACTTTTCAAAGCTATCTGTAACCTGGTTCGGTGGTGCCGAACTTCTAAACAAGTGGGCATATGGCCGTCCCCCACGTGTGCATGTGAAAGTTCCAGTGTGTGTCATTAAAAAAACCCTGTCTCCTTATTTAGATCTTTCTGAAGCAGAGGTTTTTGCAATTGTAGCTGTAGTCTGGATTCATCTCCTTGGAGTTTTTCTTTGACAACAATTACAATTACTGTCTTCGAGGCATTTTTTTTTTCTGTATATTTTTTAATATAAAGAAATATTCTACTAAAAGATGGACACTTTTGTAATGTTCTTGATCTTATGGGAGTCTTATTAATGTAACTTTTCACAAAATCAAAAGCAAGAATAATCTTACTTCATTTTATTCCTTTCTAAGGTATTTAAATCTTCTTTGGGGCTATGTGATTTTCCTACGTTGGTTGGAGACATTCAGAATTAAAAAGAAAAATCTCTCTTTAGTTCAGTCTTATATCTGATTGAGCAGCTGAGAAGTTGCAACTGTTTAATTTGTTGATAAATGGGAAGGGAAAGAAAGAAAGAATCTCAGTTCAGGTTTTAATAGAGCTGCCTTAGTGCTGTGGTAAATGACTTATGATTCTCATTTGTCCTAATTCACTCAGTCCTGGGCCAGAGTAAATGTTCCTTTGTTGTCAATACAACGGTGGTATCATATACATTTGTAATACAGATTCTCTTCTCTGTTAACAATCCACCTTTCTGATTTTCCTTTCATTGGCAAAATTTCGTGTTTTAACAAGCAGAAGTTTCAAGGCAGGCCTGACTGCTTTGTTCCTATGGAAACAGAAGACTGTCTTCAAACAAACCGAGTTGCTGTGGCAACACAGGTGGGTACAGAGGTGTGCTGAGGCAGTGTGGGGCTGTTCTCTTGCATCTGGTGTGAGCCAGTGCTGAATGCCCCAGGAGGGAGAAAAGGGTTCCCTGGGTGCAAATAATGTCACTGAACCCTAAAAAGGCCAAACGTACCTCCAAGCCCCAGCTTGTATCTCCTTATGCTTTTGACCACGAAGCGCTCTATTCTGTCATGTTTTGTCACTTCTCAGTAGATTTATTGAATCTGTTACTGATGAGTGGCCTTGAAGAAGTTAAAAAGTTGTTCTTATTTTTAAGTCAGCTTGCAAATATTTGTAATCAAAACACATGTGATGGCAGTTTTAGTATGAGATGCTGCAGAGCAGCCCCGCTGAAAGAGATTTGAGGGTTCTGGTTGACAGCAAATTGAATATGAGCCAGCTGTGTGCGCTGGCAGCCTTAAGGGCCAACTATGCCCTGGGGTGCACCAGGTCCAGCACTGCCTCCAGGTGAGCGGAGGGATTGTCCTGTTGTGGTCTGCACTGTGTGACCTCACTTCCAGCACTGGGTACAAATTGGGCGCCACAATGCAAAAAGGACATAAAACCATTAGAGAGCATCCAAAGGAAGGCTCCAAAGATGGAGAAGGGTCTGAGGACAAGGTGTATGAGAAGCATCAGCTTGTGAATTAGAAAAAGGTTCATCACCAAGACGGTGGTCAGGTAGTGGGCACAGCCCAAAGCTTCTGGGATTCAAGAAGCATCTAGACAATGCTCTCAGACATAGGGTTTGAATATTGGGCAATCCTGTATGGAGCCAGGAGTTGGAACCAAGCAGCTGATCCTTCTGGCTCCCTTCCAATTTGGGATGATCTGTGATTCTGTGGCAGTCCTGCATGTATTTGCAGACATAAAACAAGGTCCTGTTGGAATTATTTTCTCCTCTATAATGTAAAAAATCCATGTAAAATATGTAGAGATGATGTGGGGAAGATGTAATCATAACATGGAATAGCAAGTAAAAGGGAAAGTATGACTCATTCGTTGAAAGCTGTATATACCCACCTGGAAGGAAATGTCAGGGAGAGCTGTAGCAGAGCAGAAACTGCATGCTATGCAACCTGACTGGGCTGTTAGTCACGCAAGAGGAGCTTTTTGTCATGCATATTTAAAACCAGATACATTTGTTGAAGCACTGTATGATGAAAATGTTCTCCTCATGGAGTCAGAAGAAATGCCTGCCTCCTTCCTTCTGAAGACGCAAAAGCTGGTGGGTGACTGAGCAGCTGTGGGCTGGCAGAGGGAGGAATCATCCTGCTGCCCCTTCCTGCCTCGCTGGCCTCTACTTTTAGCCCTGTTCTCCTTGACCAAGCCTTGAGTGGCACAAACACAAAATTTGGGGTATCAACTCCAGCAAGGATAAAGCAGCGCAAAACCACTTTAGGAAGGAGTCATCTACTTCAATTTATGTTGTGATAAGTGCACCTTGAATGATGACCACTGCAAGCAAATGTGGGCGGGAAAAGCAACAACAGTGCTGCTGGGTTGCCATAAGGGATGTAGGAGTTACAGCTCTAAATGTGAGGCATTTGGGAGATGAAAGGAAAGAAACTATGACCAGGAAGGTTGTAATTTAGAGATTTAGGTGAACTTCAAAATGGGAAAAGCCTTTACTATGTTGAATGGTTTATGCTGTAAGTGATTAAAGGCACAGGTACCCTTAGACCACTGGGAGAAGAGAGTAAGAACAGTATATAAAATATAACTGTGCTTTAAATTTTTGCAACAAGGCTTCTAAAAAACAGGAACCTTTAAGTAGGTGCCTGAGTGTGGAGGGTGTAAGCCAACTCTAGCAGGTACAAGTGGCAGCTGAGTGCCACAGTGCCCAACTGATGAGTAATCGCAATTTGTGCCTAAAGGAACAGCCATATCCTATATCTGTTAAGGGTGCAGCTGATACAGAAGCGTATCTGGTGACTCTGGTAGCTCAGATTGGAGGACGGGGTTTGCCCTCACTGTGTCACAGCCACTGGGAGTTTTATGTACAGCAGTCTGTCCCTACCCCCCAGCCTAGGTGTTTCAGCAAGATGGATGAGTAAAAGCGGAGCAGGTTCTATATGGTAGCATGCTTAAATCCAAAAAAAAAGTGTTTGAATAACTATTTTCAATCCATTTATAATCCTGTCAAGGTTCTTGTGCCATTCCTCCTGGGACAAACATGTCCATTAATGGGACTTCTCTCATACACTTGCTAAATGGACAGTGTTCTTTGGTTCAGACTATCCTGTGAAATGATTTTCCTGTACGGAATATAAAAAACAGAAGTCTTGAATAATAGATTTCCTGAGTGGAAGGGTTTCTAAGCAGACATTGCGCTACGTGTTCTTAAAGCAGAGAAATAAGCTTAATAATTGAATGTCTTCGTTATTTTTCTCCTCACAAACTGCACAAAACATGCCATCAGTGCTCCAGTTTACAAGGCAAGCTACTGCAGGGTCCTCCTTTTGCAGGACACCAGTGCTACTTTGGAAGCAAGATTATCTCTGAGTTTTAGCTTGGGTTGAAATAATTTCTTACATTTGATACATCTCTCTAAATACTGCCCTTAGCAGCATGTTTGGTCAGGCAATCACAGCTGTGTCCCGCGGAACCACCAATGGTCAATGAACAAGGAAATGCTGTATTGATTAACATACCTAATGTGCCTAAGCAGTAGGTTTGGTGAATTATTTTTCAGACTTACTGCTTATACACCACTTTGTCCAGTGAGACTGATTGCTGATTTAGCTTACCTCATCAGTGCTGTTGTCCCTAGACATATTTCTCTACCCACACCCTCCAGTTTAAAGACTCCAGCCACCTACTGTGCACGGACATAGCTTAGTGCTCCATGGCGCCATGTACTTGTGTGTGTCTGTCTGTGCCACTGCTGCTCTTACCACCCCCCTTGGCAGCACCCCTCTCTGTGCCACTGAGCTCTCCTTCCTTCTCTCAAACAGAGCGACTGATGGATGTAATCAGCTAAGATTAATCCTGTTTCTATTTCAGTTGTAAAGCTGATGTGCCCTCAATTTTTCCTATTTCTGTTTGTCTAATGGGAAAAATGGCATCTCCCAGCAAACCACGTCTTAAGTAAGAATTAAAAAATAAGCCAACCCTTTATCACATGTTGAGAGCATGGTGTCTTGTCTGTGTATGGAAGAGATCTGCCAATCTCTCTTGATGGTGCCTTGTAATGAAAATGTAACTTGTCTTGGTAAGCACCTGAATTGTTCCCTTGCATTCTGACAGAAAAATAAGAGTAAGAATTGTAATAAGATGTCAGTATGTACCTATGGCTACAGAAGAGCTTTTCCCAGCACTACGCTGTTGCTTTAGAAAATGATTTCTTAAACTTTTGTGACTAATGAAGATCTGATAGGAAAGCTGATGGGTAGAGATCAAATTTTTATCTAGTCTATTTATGATAATCTTTATGACTACTTCAAAGTAACAGCAAAGAAGAATTGACAACGTATCCTTTCCCTTTTCATTGTCAGAAGTGAGGAGCACCCACAACTCCTGCATATAACTGCTTCTTTTTCAATTAGAAAAGCCTTCTGCTGTGAAGGTGTCTTGGGGCACCTTAGGAGAGAATATAGGTGGGACATGACATGGGTGGTCTGCTCATCACCTAGGATGACACTTGTTCTAGATGCTCCTCGCTGGGGGAATCAAGTCAACAGAAAAATGTTGTGCTGGGTGAAATGGGATACTGACTAGCCTGGAGTATGTCTCAAGTGGGTGAACCCCTACAGAAAGAGCACATAGTGCAATTGTTGTCTGTATTCTGTGCACAGTTGCACTGCTAATGACACACAGTGGTGTTCTTGGCGCTCCAGGCAACTTCCTAAGTACAAGTGTGCTTGCTTTTATTTCCTCTTCTGCTGACGGCTGTTGTGGCAGAGTTTGCAAATAAATGTTGTTTACTCGAGGGAGTATGAGGGCGAGGTAAGTTCAGAATTTGTATTCTTCTAATCTAAGCTGTGTGCAGTGAAACCTGAAGAGTGAAATTTTAATCAATAAATAATGATTGCATACTTCTTTTTAATTTGGTGGAATCTCTTCTTTGCAAAGCCAATGAGAGCTAATCTTATTCGAAGCACGGTGACAACACTTAAGAATTGTGCAGAGGGATGTGCACACAACCTGAATGCTAGAAGAGGAGCTTACAGAACTAGATCCAGAAATTAAGGGTTACCTGGGGGTGTCTCTCAGCGTGTGCTGCTTGATAGTTGAGCGTGTGCCTCACGAAGGATGAATCCATCACTCAGGACAGGAGTGTCTCTACAGCTACATGTTGGAGGTGCCCAATCTGCAGCTGTAGGAAGTGCCCTCCTGATTCGGACCGAGCTCTGTACACACACAGTTCAATGTGCACAGGGGTAGGAGAACAGTGCTTACCTTGCTCTGATGGGGCTGTCCAACCCCACTGTTCTGTAAGGGCACAAATGACACTACTGCCACGATGTTCCTCTGTCGCCCTCAGGCCTGACCTCCTACATGTATCTCAGATGTTAAATCTAGATTGAGAGCTCTGTTTAATGAAGCTGCCTCAGTATCTACATGCTTGCCTTGTCAATCCAGCTACTGCTTCCTCACAGAGTGGAAAATTGCACATTAGGTCCTGGTGCACCTTGCTGGGAGGCCAACAATAAGTTGGCCCTTTGACAGAATAGTGCCTGCTATCCCGTCAGTGAACTTGCACCAGCGCCTTTGGGAATGGGTCCCAGGCAAAGACAGTAGGAAAAGAGTAGGAAGGAGGCAGGTTGGTCTCTTGGGAAGAGGGCCCTCAAAAACAGTCCTAAGGGCTTTCTCTGAGGCTTCCTAAGATTGCTTCTGTTGGCCCAAAGAAAACTCTAGATGCTGTTGCTCAGCGAAGTTGACAGTTCAGTTTGTGCTTGAAATGAGTGCTAAATGAGACTTCTCTAGGGCAGCTGTATAACTCATTGCTCAATATGAAGGAAGATGAGACTGGCCCGCACTTGTTTGGTAGTGTTTTTTCAATGTTTTCAGATCCTGGTCACACATGGTTTCAGCCTATGTTTCTTGTACTTCAACAGAAGCTTTGTTTTTGTGCTCTTGGAAGAGCAAATTTAGAATAATTGGCTTAGTTTTATGTCCACTAGTGATCCATCCCTCAGGAACTAAAAATGTTGCTTCTGACTGTAAGGTTCAGTAAGTAAGCACACTAATTTTGGTAGATCTTGTTCGGAGAAACACTGTTGACTGTATGTTTGTGCTGGCACTGAATGTATTTGCCAGCCTGTCTGGCAGATAGCCTGATACAACAAGGATTGCTGCAGTGCACTTAGATAAGTTTGACATAGGTTCTTTTGTATCAGTCACTCACAAAAATACTGCCTATTGTCATATTACTGGTTTGGGGTAATTTCATGTGTTGGATGGGCAAAAAATGCTGCATTTCTTCTCCTCCTCCTCCTCCTCCATCTCAACCTTCACTGGAGTGAATGAATGACAGCATAACAGGGAATAAAGATACTGAGGAAAACATGAACTTGACACAAATGGCAATTTCAGAGTGCCTCCGAGTGTTTATTGAGAAAATGCCAAGCTCAAAAACCAGAGAAAAGAACTGAGAGAAACATAAGTGCTTTGACCAGTGGATGTTAGTCCACAAGGGTGTTAAAAGATAGGAGGAATATGACACCCTCAGAAGTGTTTTTAAAATACAATGAAATAATTGGCTTGTAATTCTGTAATGTGCCTTCATGGATCAAGGGGTGGTGTCAAATGTTAGCTTCTTTGCTCCTTCAGTTTCCATAAGCCTGGGTTCAGCCTCAAAGGCATAAGCTCTTGTTGTCATCTGGGCCTGCGAAGGACTGATTTGATGAATGTATAAACTTATGTCTTCTCCCTCACCTCTTCCCACTGGGGAAAATCATTTTTAGTATGGCGGAACTTATTCAAATGTCAAATTTGATTGAAACCTCCCTTGTTTCTTTTTTAAGACTGGCATTTTTTCTTGTCTGGGTTGTTCTTGAAAACCAATATTAAAGTGGATTGTAATAAAAAAAAAATTACCTCATCTGTGAAAATAATCTGTTCTGTGTAATTACTGCAGGTGCTGTCAGAATGGTATAATTTAAGTCCTTTTTTTTTTTTTTTTTTTTTTTTTTTTAGTCGAAGAAATGGAGATAATAATTATAAGCACTCCCGTTATTTAGGAAGTACGCTACTCATAATGAATTCAGCTTTTTGATGACAAGTGATTTCTCTCACTGAGCATCAACACAACCACCTGCATGAACTCCAGGAGGAGAAGGTATAGGACCCTCCTTTCAGCTGTGGTGCAGGTAGGTGCAAGGTTGGAGGGGATCTTAAAGGTCATCTATCATCTTCTAAAACTGAATCTCTGAGTGCACTGAGATCATAGTAAACTCTGTTCAGCTGGAGAAGAGGCAGTCAGCAGCCACAGCTCCTGCCTGGTAAGGTGCAGCTGGGCAGAGAGATGGAAGATTTCTTCCTCTAGAATGTTCTACTTTACCTTTAAACCAGTTCTTCAACATTCTATTTCATTGCTTCTGCTAAGAAAAAAACTATTTATTAAAAGTTCTGGAAGTCAAGTTAAGTACTTTGTGTGTCCTTTCTGCCTACGCTGTTTTTTGTCTCACTTAATTGCATCTGTGTTTCTGCGGGAGGCGAGATTCCAAGTGCACTGTCTGCAGTGCAGTCACAGCTCCCAGAAAGCTGTCTTATGTTTATTCCCACTACTCTGCATGACTGACTGACTGTGCTATGTTCCTTTCTCTCAGTAAGATACTTAACAGCTCAAATCTGTTAAGGCTTCAGTGAAGTTGCTCTTTGCTTCTGTAGCCAGCTGCCACAGCTTTATCGCTGGTACCATGCACCTCCCACTGTCTAATAACAGGTTTCACTCTTAGGTATGCAAGAGACTTTATGAAACATCTGGTAAATAAAAGTATTTGGCTGGTATCAGCAGGTTTCCTTTCGAAAGACCAGCTTGATATTTGTATTTAAATAGCTATATTCAACAGGCAGATGAGGGGACAACTGCCGGTTGTTAAATTCAACGGAAGATCTTTGTGTATGAAGCTAGCAGCTCAAAAGCCAAAAATGTAAAATTTAAGTATCTGGGTTAAACTTGTCTCTGGTGGTGTAGGCAAATAGGATGGTTTGCTCTTAAAAAAGCAAAAGTTTAACAGAACTGCAGCTTCTTTTTGTTTATATCTCAACTTAAGAAAAATTTTCCCTCACACTGGGAGGGGGAGATTGTAAATCACATTTCCTGTTCCATGGTAAGTGTTATGATATCTCTAACTGCACTACTTTTTCCCTTCTGGGAAGGAAGACTGAAAGAATCATAGAATGGCTTGGGTTGGAAGGAACCTCAAGGATCATCAAGCTCCAACCCCCCTACCAAAGGCAGGGCCACCAACCTCCACATTTGATACTAGACCAGGCTTCCGAGGGCCCCATCTAACTTGGCCTTGAACACCTCCAGGGATGGAGCATCAAAACCCCTCAGTTAAGCATGTTGTAGGAAAGGAAATTTTCCCACCCCTATATACATGCTCTCTTTTTTCCCCCCACCCCATAGATGGTATTGTTGCTCTGCCGCAACAGTTGTTTTGCCTTCAAACAAAAGCAACAATGAACAGAAGGGTATGCTGTCTTTATATGTATCTGGGGCTGATGGAAAGGTGAGAGAAGTTATTCACCTTCCTTAACTATCTAGAAGCCAATTCCAGGTGTTCAGCTAACCTCTGCTTAGGGGTTTAAGGACAAGACATGGGAAGGGGCTCCTGCAGAGCACTTTTCACCCAATTGCAGAAGCATTTCCTCTAGGCATGAAGCTCCATGTTTCCCTGCATTTTCCCTGAGAGAAAAACTGGATGAACCATGCAACTGACTACCTAACCGTAGGATCTAGATTAACTCATTCAAGAATAGAGAAGTGTTACTGTTTGCTAAGCTCCTATCAGCATTTGAGAAACTCAATCTTAGAAAAAAATATGTGCTTCAAAAGTTAATTTTGCATTTACATTTAATTAAATGTTTCATTCTCATCTTTGACCTTTATTAGGATGAGATAGTAAAACAGAAGTCAGAGGCACCCAGTATGGAGCACAGTGGGCTGACCGGGACTCACATGTGAGATCTTTTGGGTGACTAATGTTAAAAAACATCCTTCTAGTAGTAGACTCCCCATAAAGTAGCAACCATCTCCTCAGGGGAGAAAACTATGCCAGTTAGACACACATTCATACACTGTTCGTATACAACCATTCCCCTGTCCCAAATATTCTGCCTGCACACTAAGTTGACCAGAAGTCATTTGTCCATGATAATGTAAGATAGCAGCTCCAAAAGTAATGCCTGCTATTTTATTACTATGGCCCTCGATGTCAGAGGCAGATGCTGGGGTATGGCAATAGAGTTTAAACTTCCTGCTAGTGTTCTGTTCAATTTTGTTGCTGTGTGACAGATGGTAGCAGAGGGGCAGTTTGACAAAATGGCACCTGACGTGGACGTGCATATGAAGCAATGTTGTGAAATTCAGTTCCTCCGTGTGGAAAAAATTGCACCCATTGACATTCATTGATGCTTGTGAACAAGGTATATTTTAGCAACAACACCGTCATAGCAGCTGTGAAACAGTAGGTCAGCCCCGCTTGTGCAGATTTTTATAAGCGTAGCATTCAGGCTCTTGTTCATTGCTGGCAAAAAATGCAGAGCTAATGGTGGTGATTATGTTGAAAAACA
The DNA here is from genome assembly GCA_030625065.1 of Alectoris magna. Classification (NCBI taxonomy): domain Eukaryota; kingdom Metazoa; phylum Chordata; class Aves; order Galliformes; family Phasianidae; genus Alectoris; species Alectoris magna. Next base: position 79,157,953 of record CM060562.1, on the reverse strand, counting down.
GTGTTTAGTAGCTGAGAATTTGCTCAATCGAATAGTGTTATTGTGCTCTTTGTATCTGTTGTTGTTTCCATGGAAATAAGTAGAAGGCATTACTTTCAGGGCAACTTACATATCAATAAACATGAGCTGGTATCTGTAAGGAAGTATGTATACATACCTTAAGTGATTAGATGAACAACATTTAGCATGGCATGGACTTGAGTACTTGAGTCTAACATATCTATCAGTAATAAGACCTAGAAGCAACTCTAGGTATTCGTTTGCGAGAACGGAGACTTTTCACAGTTCTGAAGACATCTTCTGTTGTCAGCAAGGATGCAGCCACTTACAGAATCCACTGAAAAATTCTTGCACTGAGACATAATTTGAACTTATTCTCTTTTTCTTTACTTGCAGCTTTTGAGATAATATTTGGGGTTGGTGTTTTCAAAGCTTGCATTCAGTGTCATAAAAGAAACAAATGTCGTGGCTGAACTGGCAGCCCTTGGCTGAGAATCTAGTGAGTTATGGTGGCTCCTCAGTATTCCCATCCAGTTTAGCATACTCAAAGGCTTACAACAATAATGAATGGCACCAGGAAAAATTTATGAAATGAAAGCTATTCATAAGCAAAATACTGGGAAACAGCCAAGAAAGATGGATGAAAGGTTGCTGAAGCTGGGAAGTGCAATGTGTGCTAAGCACTAAATACAGGGAGAGTGAAGAGAGAAAGCAAGTCAGAAAATAAATACATGATAGGTGGAGCCATAAATAAATTTAACCAGACAGACAGTGAAAGCCATAACAAATTTAAAAGAAGATAGAAAAAGATGAAATGAAAGTGCCAAGAGGCTGGAAATGGAATACAGAGATATTGATAGATTAAAATTACCTTCAGGTAAAAATGAAACCATAGGGGAAAGAAATTATCATTGTATTTTGGGGGAAGGGGGGGAGGGGAGGGGAAGAAAAAAATATAGAGCTCTCTCTCTACTCCCTCATCCAGCATGATGTTTGGGCAAGTTTTCTTCAAAGCACAGAAAAAAATGATCTGTAGCTACAATATGTATGGTTATTTGAGCCTTATATTAAACTTTCCTGCAGAACTCTGCCACTGCCGTGGCAGTGGAGCAGATATAGTACTGAGGAACAGATTTGAAGTGTCTTGCTTAAGAATTCTGTGGCTGAGCCAGAAACCAAAACCACGTGGTGCACGAGGGCATTCTTTCTCTCTCCTGCCTGACTCTGGCCTACATATTGGCATTATTGGACTGGCCATCCCAAAGCAGTTAGCGCTAGAAGACCATGGCTTTGAGAGTTACTGCTTACACATTTTCTAGCTGTAGGTGTCCCTGCAGGGAGCTGAACTGGATGATCTTTAAGGACCCCTTTCAAATCAATCAATTCTATGATTTTTAGCTTACAGCTGTGGGTGGAACACAGAGCTAAGCATGTGCACTCATGCCCATTAGTTTTCTGGAGCTCTGTGACTTTTATCAATGGCAGGTATTTTGTACCATCTTTGTAATAGTAGGACCCAATCCTATAGGGATTGACTGTCTTAACTGGTGAATTTTTTTATTTGTTATATTATTTATACATGCTAGGGATTAGTATAGCATCAGATGCCTTAGGGATCATTGGCTGTTAAGTGTGAAATGACTTACCTCTGGGACAGGAAAGTGTTGCAGCCATGTTGATATGGCTCTGTGTCAGGAATAACGAGCCTTGTAAGAGAAGTGGCTAACGAATTAGGTTATTGCCACTCATACACAACTTTGGGGAGATTAACTAGCACTACATGTAATTACCATCGTAAGAGGTGATAGCTGAAATATGCTCACAATAGACATGGCAAACAATGATTGAGGGCTCATAGCTCGGGATCAATGTTGTTAGCTTCTCTATTCTTTCTAGTTATTTCACTTATCAGTCATGTACAACCAGAGCTTAAAACTCACACAGCTTGACTTGAAGAGGAAGCTGCCATTTCAGTACAGCCACGTTGATGGTGAAAGTTCAAGTGAGGATTTGACAGGCTCGCCAAAGTATTCATAGTCCAAAAAGATTCTTAAGGGAGTCTGAGGCAGCACTTCAGTTGTGAGAATAAATGTCTGTGATCTCAAACCTAAGCTATCTAGATTTCCTGAAACATCAGGTTTGGCTGGCAGCAAGGGCAGCTATGTATGCCAGCATTTGGGTGAGAGAGAATGAAAGGATAGTTTGTCTGCCTCCAAAGTCTGCAAGGTTTTCTTGATCATAAGACAGTGTTGGTATCTTTAGGTTTATGTCAAGATTTTGTGCCCTTGTGTCAAGTTTTATGTTAAAAACAAAACAAAGCAACCAAGGAAACAAATAACAGAATCTCATCAACTTAATTTGGTGTTGCTTAACTCTCTGTTCTTAGATGTCAGGGTTTTTACTCGATGTTGTACTCTACGAGCTCAGAGAACACAGTCACTTTTCGTTATCATTGTAGCAGACTTTTAAAAAGATAATTACTTATTCACTGGGAACTTGAATTGTAAGAACAATTTAAGGATTTTATCTGTTTCATTTTCAGTCCCTCTCATGTAATCCAAAGACTATTCTTCCTCAAAGATACATGAAAGGTGGAAGAAGTTAATAATAAGTTCTTGCTGGAGAGAAGCACCTCAACAATAACCATGTCTTTCAGGAGGAGATTTCAGGCATATAGTTTCCACCCACTCTGATCATTAAACCAGCACTGCGAATTGTTTCATAGTTGTATCCCCATCAGGTTGATGCCAATTTATGACTGTTATGTTCTTTTAAGTACTAAAATCTCATTTTCTTTTCATGAATACAAATAAGGTCTGTTAGCTTTATTATGAGGTGTGTAGTATGATTCCGTAAATCTTCCTATTGTTTATATTATTTGAGCTGTTTGAACTTCAATCCCTTTTCACAAACCAACTCAGCATGAAAATTAGCCTATCATGCATATCACTGAAGGATTTTTCATGTTTGACAGCCTAAATGTACTTGCATTTTATTTGTAGCTTAGTCTTCTAAACCTCGCGCTTGGCTATTGTGTGTTCTTGTGGTCCTGGATGTTGTTTTACTCCTCCTTGGGAATAGATATGAACATGTTTGTCTGGAATACAGAGGGCTGAATTGTTCCTGAACCTTGTGGCGTCTCCCTCTATCCATTCTTTTCCATTCTGTCAAGTTCCTGTTTAGAACAAGTTGCCACTGAGCGCCTCAGAAACAGTATTAACTTAGAAACACAGAAATGGTGCTTTTATTAGCTCTGGCAAAACCAGCAAACTATGTTTTTGACCTAAATGAGCTGAGCAGAAGTGGTTTTTCCCTATCAAAGAAAGATCTTGGATGGACACAAAATCTTCCTGTTGGACTTACTTGCATAGTCTCTTACAAAAAAAAAACAACCCAAAAAGCAACGATACTTCAACTGAAGTAAGGTTGCTTGCTACCTGTTGCATAGGAAAGTTTTCAAACCTTTAGGGTAAACTTTTCTAAACTGTGAAATAATATTTATACAGTTGAATGACTGTAGTGCCAAATCCTCAGAGGAGAAAGGCCTGCAGGTTAGCAAGTTAGGTCTATGATGGGAGCTGTCTTTTTCAAAGGAGCAGGAAAGAATACTCCCCACTTAGTTACAGGTTAAAAGTTCTGACTTTCTGCCCTTGTATTGACCAGCAGGACCCTTAGATTTTTCATCCCTGTTCTCCATGCTCTCCTTTTGACAAGATTGCTTGGCCCTTGGTGCACTCTGGTTTCCATCACGCAGAATATAAAACATTGCAGTCCTCTCTCTGGCACAGTAGGCAGCTTAAAAATACTCTGCTGAACTCAAGAGTTGGATCTGAACCTGTCCAAAAATCCAAAGCCTTCAGACTTCAGCATGTACTTAAATATTAAAAGCTGTTTCTGAGAACTATCCTAGTCCAAGCTGAAAGATTATTTCTTTGAAGAAATATGACTCACAAGGATTAGAGGCTAAACCCCCTATTGCTGTGGAAGAATATCAAAAGTTTTACCAAAGAAAACTTCCAAAAGCTGAAGGTGGCTAAAAGTCAAAACGTTACATTCAGAATGCAGTGAGCTATGGTATTGTATCAGATGAGGATTTAAAATTATTATTATTATTTTTAAACAGCAAAGCTGTTAGAAAGCAAGATTTCCATTGGAGGTGAAATGAGGTATGAGTTCTAAAGTTATGTTTGATATTTTAAATGCCTAAAATAAATGAAAACTTTTAGCATTTTAGGAGTCCCTATCAATCACCTTGAAGCAGGGAGGCAATTTCTTTCCCTCAAGGGCTGTTTCTTTCTTTATAGATGCTGATTCACTTTTGGTTGTATATCTTTTTTCTTGCACCTGCCAGTAAAATCCTAGATCACAACTGCACATAAACAGGGTTTGTTTTTGTAATGCAGAAATGGTATTTAAGGGCCTCCCCCAAAATACAATTCCTTCTTAAATGAGTGTAATCCTTGCAGTGCCTGCTCGTAGTGTCTGTAGTGTCGTAGTGTCTGTAGTGGCCAGTTGCTCTTTTTTGTAGAAGTGGGTGCATGTGAACGTATATGAATTTTGAAGAAACTAAATTGCCACTGTGCAATCAGTACAGAACAAATACCTGCTTATTGTCATACTGTCAAGATTTTCACAAAGTGCTGCTGTCACTTCCCTCATGACCCTCAAGGTATTTACTACAATCAGATGAGTCTGGGCAGTGTAGTTCATAACTGTGCTGTATTTTGAAAGCCACAGACTGGAAAGAACATTGGTTCTGTGGCATATTACTGTTTCTGTCTACTTCCTGCCCTGGTTTGCCCCTTAGAGATGTACAAGAGATTAACCACTACTTGGTAGTTTTTGGGTTTTGTTGTTGGTGGTGGTTTTGGTTTTTTTTGAGCTACCAGCCTTACAGCCTCATCCCTCTCTAATATCAATCCCTACTTCACAGGTATCAGCCACCTTTTTTTTTCCCAAACCATTTAACAGTTTAACATCAATCAACGTAAAATCTTGCTCAGCTTGTGCTTAGCTTTGAGGATATAGCTTCTATTTCAGCCCAGAAACAGTGCCTTGTGCCTGTTCTGATGATATCTGTTTATCTAACAAAAGAAATTTTCTCATGCGCCTAATGATGTCTCACAGAAAGTATTGTGATGATCTTTTTATGGTGAATCGTGTAGTGGTTCAGCTTGTTTCTGAAGATGAAATTTCTATGGCAGTGAACAGGATACAGTAAATCTTTTACGACCAAACACATTTCTGACAGAGAGGAATACCTGCTGTAGGTTACGTGCTCTCCTCTACTAAGGAGGAGTCAATAGCAATAGCCAACAGGAAGGGAAATACTCCAGATTCTAGGCTTCACTGAAACTTCACACCCTGCCTCTAGTAAGGGGTGATCAGAAGATGACAGTTTTTTAAAGGACCAACAAATGAATTACTGGACATAATCTCTCTCATGTCTAAGAGACTGAAGAAGCATTTTCGTCTCTTGTCTTTGCAGTGATCTGTCTGTCTGAGCATATTCCCATTTATCCTCCAGGGAGAGAATGTACCACACTCAGGCCTGCCTGAACTGTGATTTCAGCTGCAAGACTGAACAGGAAGCTGGGTGAAATAAAGTCAATCTAAACCTGTGAGTTAATACCTGCAAGGCATGCCAATATTGATGTGCCGGACAGCCCTTTCCACCAAAGTGCAGAATGTGGATCTGTGAAAGGATTACAGATGGCTGCAGAAAAAGCTGCTCTCAGAAACCTGATGATACTTCCAGTGGGAAGATTTCCTTCCTCCGTCTTCTGCACAGACAGCTTCAGGGACACCTGAATATTAGTGGTGGGTTCTGTGAGCACTTGTAAGCCTGAGCTGATGCCTGAAGGCAGAACTGAAGTTAGGGTTCCTGATATCTTTCCAGTAGGGAGATCTGAATCTGAAAGATATAATGGCTTCAGATTCTACTGCAGAACTGGTCCTCTGCACACCACAGCAGATTCAGTGCAAAGTGAATTACAACAATGTTTTTCTGATTCTCAGTCCTTAAAATAAAGTATACGTAACCTGGAAGAGCTATCCTTTAGGACAGTTAGCCACGATTGTGACTTCTACCAGTTACTGTGGTGTATCATATACAGAGGGTGAACATGACAATCTGATAAGGCTTTGAATTATGCTGTAGCTTATAAATTTAAGTGCCATGGAGCATATTTCAGTGCTGTTGCTTACTGATGCAGTGCTGTGCAGGCATCACAGATTATTTTGCTGAAGTATAACAGAATCGTAAGAACAAACTAGGGTGTAATGCCTTTGATTCATGAATAGTCTTGCTGGAATAAAGCTGTTTCATGTCAAACACAATATTTAGAAAACAACACCTAGGATTTCCTGGAATGAAAGTTTCTCATCCATTCCCCCCCCTGTTTTACATGGAAGAATAGGAAACCATGGAGGGTTTCTTTTCCTCTGTTTCTCTAAGGAAAAAAAAAAAAAAAGAAAAAGAAAAAAGAAAAAAAAAAAAGAAACGCTGTGTCTGGAATGAGGAAAGATGCTCCAAAAATTTGGGTGAAACATGCCAGATGAAAAGATTTTATGCTGTGACCAATGTGCCAAAGAAGAGCGATGTTGTGCTAACAAATTAAGAAGAGGTCTGGATGAGATAATGTAGGCTAGATAGCTTGCCACAGCTGGGCAAACAACCATGAAGGCAGTCACAGGACTGATCTGGCATGACATTAAAGCACAGACTGTAAGTATTGTGGGCAATTTATTTTTACTTTTCAGAATTTAAAATTGACTGAGAGGTAACTGTAAGTGTTGGAGGTGGGAGAGCTGTTCAAGGATTTGGTTATGGATGTTTGATGTCTGTCAAAGACAGCCGTATGCCTCAACCACTGACAGTAAAAAGAGAGACACTGGTTTCTTCCAAGCTTAAGCATCGCTTGAAGTATTTTTAAGGGAATTAGGGCAAATCAAACAGCTGTAAATAATTCTTAAAATTAGATTGCAAATTCAGTGCTTAAATATAATTACGAATTACATGCAGTATCTGCATTGTGTTCATGTAAGAGAATTAATCGCATTAAGACGCCAATAATCATTTAGACAAGGTCAGAGCTGGTTCAAATTCTAAACATCTATGAGTGGTAAGCTGGGCATGACCTTACTTGATGATCTTTTTAGTTATTAAAAGCTAGTTCAGAATGTTCAGGTTGTAGAGAGAGCACAGAATGAAGGTCATGCAAAGAAAAAAGGAATGCATGCTTTAAATTTATGATTCTCAATAAATTGTGGAGCTTGAGGTACTTTGAGAGAAAGACAAAAACAATTTTTTGTTGACCTTGAAGCCTAGAATTTGCTACTATGCTTGGCCATCAGCAACACTGGAAAGCTGACTGAGGCAGAGTTTCACAGATCTGCAGCTCTGAGAAGTTTTTTTGAATGCAGTACAGAAAAAAAAATGGTAAACATGTTTGTTTGCTTCTTCATAACTTTTTTACAAACATAGAAATGCATCCAAATGACTTTATTCTTGTAATATAATACTACTTGGAAGTGATCCTGACAAGTCCCACTGTTGCCTTTCATTTAAACCACCTGAGAAATGTAAGAACTGCAAGGCTTTTTTCCAAGACTGTTTTTTTGTTTTGTTTTGTTTTTGTTTTTGTTTTTGTTTTGGAAGTGGTGGTATCAATTTATTAATCTTAATCAATTGATTAAGTTCCAGTGTTTTTTTAATTTGTTTGCTTTTTAGGTGGCTGCAAAAATTCAGGTAGCTGCTGACTGTATGAATCTAAAAATCTGTCAAACAAGAAGGACTGGTTGACAACCTATCTGCAATTTGTGCTTTAATTGTAAGTGCAGTCTTTAGCTGTATACACTAAACTCCAGACTGATGCCACAGTTGCAGAGTCAGAAGAGAGCAGATGCTGCAGATGAAGCTCCATCCTCATTCTGGTCAGCCACAATCTGAATGCATGCAGCTCTCCACTTTCTCTCAGCAGAATTCCTTTGCCTTTTAGAAAATCCCACTGATTTATCTTCACTCAAGAGTTTGTGCCTCTGGAGTTCCACATCTCATCCGGAAAGAGCGTGTTTATTTTGTTGCTGTTCCGGAAAAATACTGAATTCTGCATTTTCACCAACAGTAAGTGAAACTGACAATGAGAACATGAGAAAATACTACAAATCTGATTCATTAGTCTAGATGTGCTTTTGTGTCGTTTGGCATCTGCTGCATTTGGCACCAAAGATGGCTCTAATCTTTCCTTGAAGGACCAAATCAAAAGAGATGAGGTGGAAGTGCAGTATTGGCTACATGGAGCTTCCTTCTTGGAGAAGGAATTGGAGTGCTAAGTTGTTTTTGAGCCTAAGAAATACAAACAAAATCCCGAGTCATGCTGCCTTTTAAATGTCAATGAAATTAGCAGAAGGGAGGTTCCGTTGTGTTTATTCAATTCTGTTAGTGATGATGCATAAGCATTGATTTTATACGTCTGAGATGAAGATGACAGCGCTGTCCGAGATCACAACTCTGCCTGGAGAGAATATGAGATGAAAGCCTGTGGTTTCACCCATCCCCTTACTTGTAGAGGACCTGTAGTGAAGTGCAAAAAGGCAAATGGATCCGAACCATACAGAGAGGCTGGTGCTGAAGAATAAATGCCTGAACACTAGCATGGACTCACTAGGAAGTTCAGTGGCAAGTACCACAGCAGGGTGAGGGCTCTGCTGGACTGCTGTACAAGACCACTCGATGGCTGTGAAGATGATTAAATGCCATAAAGATGGAGCAGCTGATGTATGAGGAGAGGCTGCTTAGCCTGGAGAAGGCTCTGAGGGTCCTTACTGCTGCGCCCTTACCCGGTGGAGGAGGAAGGAGCCAGACTCTTTCCCATGGTACCCAGTGACAGGCCGTGAGCAACAGACACAAACTGAAATACAGAAAAGTCCGTTAAGCGTAAGCAAAATGTGTGCTAACGGCCGCCCCTCCCCTCCTTCCCTCGACACCACGGCTCCCGCCCCGCCGGCAGCCCGCGGCCGCCCACGCGCCGGCGTGGGCTCCGCGCCGCAGCGAGCACCTAGGACAGCTCCCGCCCGCGCCGCCCATTGGTCCGGGCGCGTCACGTGCCCGTGCCATGCCGCCGGGGGGCCGCGGCCGCTGCTGATTCATTGGCTGTAGCCGGTCGCGATTCGGCTCGGCTCGGCTCGGCTCGGCGGAGCGGCGTTGCAGCTACTGCCACCGCCGCGGGGCGGCGCCACAGCAGGTAAGGAGGCGACGGGCGGCGTAGCGACCGGGGCTTCTCGCGGCACCGGCCGGCCGGGCAGCGCTGTGAGGGGGCGGCGCTGCGGTGGTGGGGGTGCGGCTCGGGGAGCCTCCGGGGTTATTCCGTTCGTCTCTGCGGAAGGCTAGAGGCGGCTTCGGCGCTGTGGGATGCGTTGGCTGCGGTAGGGCTGCTGTCTCGCTCCTCCGACCGGCTCCTCCAGAGCTCGCGTCTGGAGAGGGAAGCGCCCTCTGGAAACATGCTGCTTCCTTAGGAAGCTTTACCGCTTGGATGGGATAAGAAAGTTTAGTCCTTCGTACCGCTGAGCGTGTGAACGAAGTTTAAAATCTAACCTAGAATGTTTGCAAGAAAGAAAGGGGGGGGGAAAAGTTTTCTGGTCCAGCAGTGGCAGTGCCGTCAGAGCGGCAGTCTGGCTCTGCGCTGCAGCACAGAGCAGCTGCTCCGGGCGCTTCCCAAACGGCTGCTCTGCTCCGCTCTGCTCGGGAGCGGTTCTTCCCTTTGCCCTCCTCTAAGCCCCCAGAGTTGGAGATTTACGTAACCATGGCGGAAATAAATTGATGTTTTGCCCAGCGAGGTTGTGGGTGTCCCCTCCCTGGAGGCATTCAAGGCCAGGCTGGATGGGGCTTTGAGCAACGTGGTCTAGAGGGGTTGTCCCTGCCTATAGCAGGGAGTTGGAACTAGATGATCTCAAAGGCCCCTTCCAATCCAAACCATTCTGTGATTCAGGTTTCTAATCAGAGCGTTAAGTCAGATTTCTGCCGCAGGAGCCAACCCCTGGAGGGGGCCAGGTGGGCAGCAGCCCCATGGGCTGAGTGAGGGCTTCCATCAGCCTCAAGTAATGAGGCAACCCAGTGCATCCATCGCAGGCAAAATGGTGTTAAATACATCAACCAAAAAATCCAGTATGTGAGAAGAGCTGGGCTTTGTGCTTTTCTATCGCTGTTCATCCCCACACACGTCATGGTAGAAGAGGTTTTAAGGTTAAGCTGAGATGATATTCTTGCTGTTTAAATTAAGTTTCCAGTCCCCAAGCCAGTGGTGTGAGATGTTACCGGCAAGCTTTGAAAACAAATAAATTAAGCTCTGTTGTGCATTCTCACTGCAGTGGGGCTGTGCTGCTGTTCCCTTGGGCTCTCATTGCTTGTTCACAGCCTGGTGCGCTGCTGGGATGAGATGGGGAGTAGGATGAGAGTGTTTGGGTGTGTGCTTGGGAGTATTTACCTGAAATTTGTGTTTGAAGCACTGCAGTACATTGTTTGCCTCTTCCATAGCACCAGAGTGAAGGGTTAGATCTAAAGGTAAAAGCAGTTTTGGCTTGGAAATACCCCAAGCCAGTCTGCCCTTTGGAGACATTCCATTTCAGTGGCTGCTGGAAATGTTTGCTGATCGCGCTGGATGTGAACTGCAGGAGTTCAGAACGTGTTCCACATCCCAGTGTGGAAGTTTACAAGAGAAGCTGTGTGATTTATTTTGTTCTTGAAGAAATGTAATAGCTCAGTGACTTTTCAAACTGAAAAGCTCAAGCACTGCTTTGCATCCCAGAGATGATGACTTTACAGACAGACCCACTCTGCTTTTTGGCTCTGGTGCTTCATTGATCTTTCTCATTGATGCACAACCAAGACAGAGCTCTGAGCTGGGAGCGAAAATAAGCATTTATTAGGAAAAAAAATGAAGACTTCTTTGCCAAGCGAGCTTAGTTTTGAAAACTGAGGAAAATAATGCTGCTCAAAAGCAATGCATTTAGGGCAGGTCCTCTGCAGCCTTCCTGTACAGCTCACTCTGACCTCTTTGTTGGACGTGCTGAAGTTGTCTTGCTTGAGGCTCTTCTGTAACAGCTCAGCCTGGGACCTGTATCTATGATATTTACTGGAAGGTTAAAGCCAAACAAGTTGTAGTGCAGAAGGTTAAAAACGAGCAGAATTCTAAATAGCTGAGGGACTGGCAAGCCGTCCTTTTGGGGAGATGTTGAGTACATTTACCTTGCTGTCAGAATAAAAATGTAGGAATGAAAAGATGTCAGTGGTTTATGGCTCCCTGGTAGGGCTTTTCCTAGTCTAGCTAGTGTTGAAGGAGCTCCGGTTGTGGAGCTGCCATATTTGCAGGACTGAGAGGATGGGGACACAGGTGGACTCTCTCGTCCAACCACAGCTGTGCTGTGTTTGTGAGCTTGCTGCTCCCTGTGAGTAAAGTCAGTGCAGTGCAGTGGTGGGGCTTGGCTGGCAGTGAATGGCTGAAAGGATAGCCCTTGCTTTTTACAGTGGCTCCGAAATTAGAACCTGTTGTTCAGATATAGTTTTCTTCCTTTAGAAAGAAAACGCCTTTGCTTAGAAGGAAGATTTAGCCTTGTTCTACTGTGACTAAAACAGCTGTCAAACTGTGTGTGTTTTCTGTGGAGATGTATTATTTGGGTGGAAGTGTGAACACTTGTAATGCTTCATTTTGACACCCAGGATGGCAAAACCTGATACAGTTTTTGAACTCAACTGAAGCTCGGCTTTGAAGCCTGAAGATAGATTGAATGTAAAATCCTGTCCTGGCTGCAGGAAATACAGGGACTTATGGTTAATATCTCTTTATTGGTTGTAGATAATGCTGTCTTAGAATTGTCTGTCCTAGCTGTAATTTTTCAGGCTTTTAGTACCGCGGTTAAACTAAGCTAGCTGCTTCAATGCGTGGCTCTCTGCTGACTCTTGACAGTTCCCTGTGCCTTTATTGTCAGCTCAGGATTGAAACTTTTTAAGAATGGAAGGAATATATGGCTTTTATGATGTCTCGTTAGGTACAATTTAGCTTTCTTCAAAGACAAAACTTAAAAGTGAGCATGCGCAGTATCAACTTTTTTTTCTCAAATCCATTAGTTGCCTGTGAGTGCAGTGCAATAGGGGTTTGTATGTTTTTCTGCCCGTCTTCAGGTGGCCCCTACTGAGCTGAGCCACTAAGTGGGCACTGGTGTTTATATGGTGCATAAATGTTTACGACGTCTTAGGAAAATGCTTAGCCAACTGTTTTTGCCTTTTATATGTTAAACTTTACTTTAAATTCATGCAGTAATTGCTTTTAAACTAGGCACAAACAGCAGCAATACGATTTGCGTGCAAATTGTACACAACGGTGTGGAGGCCTCCTGCACTGCAGCAAAGCTACACAGTACATGAAGTGTTCGAGGAAAACTAGACGTGTTTGCTGGTAATTCATATGCGTGTTGTATGAGCACTTTGTTGTTGGAGTCTAGTTTACACTTGACAGTCATAAGGATATTATGTGAGGTACAATACAGCAGTGCACGGTGCAGATGTCTGTAGTTTTTCATTTCTTGTCCTTAGTTCCCTGGGTAAGCAGTAACTAGAACAGTGATTTTCCTTACCGTTGTTAGAAAGTCCTTCTGTGATGAGTCCAATACCGTTTGTACTGCTTTCGTGCAATAACTCATGCAGATGATGCTTTTCATGAGCTATTAACATCAGTTCATTTCTTTCAAAGAAAAGTCCCAGGTGTTGTGCACTTGAAATTAGCATTGATTTCTGATTGTACAGTTTTCAATTATCTTGTTATTTCTCTTACTAAATTTTGCATTTGTATTGCTTGCTTTCCTCTCTTTCTGCAGGCAGGAAGGTTGGATATTTCTCATACAAGACCTTGAGCTGCATCTCAAGTCCTGCACATTTAGGATCTTGTGAATTGGCAAAGAAGCACAGACCGTTTGGCTAAGTATTTCCTGCAGACTGCTTTCTCATCTGTGCTTGGAAGTGGCACAGCTTGCTCAAAACAATAGCCAATAGGTTAGGGCTGTAGAAAGCTGGGATCTGCATGTTTTAGCTCAGGCAGAGCAGAGTAGCTAAGTTTGAGCTTCATTTCCTCATTGGCTTCTTTGTGATTTTGTCTCTTAGCCCTTGGGCTAGAGTAAAGAGCAATGCAATGGTGATGATGGCTGGTTCCTTTGTCCCCCAGCATGCAGAATATTGCTGCTATCATGGGGACTTGGGGTACAGGAACAGCGTGAGTTGTTAACTTGTTGTAGCCAGCAGCTTCTGGTTTAATTGCAGTGCCTAGCCCATGGAGCTGATGTATCAAGCTTACTTAGCCTTGGACTCCTCAGTTCAAAATTTTGCTGCCTTCTGTGCCTTTTTGGCTTCTGGGGTCTTCATAGTTTGCAAGGGGCCAGCAATTTGTTTATTCTATGAAGTCTATCAAGTGTTCAGACCCTGCAGCAGTAAGCAGAATGGAAACATGAAAAATTAATGTAGTTTTTGTTTGAAAATGTGCCTCATTGCTTGCATCTTCCTCATTGGTAGTTTATCTTGCTTCAGATATTAATAAGTAGGTTGACCAGTCTGCATAAATTTACTGTTGTGCATGCAGGTCAGATTTGGAGGTGGTTGTTGCTGGTTACATACAAGGCCAGTTCCAGATGTACACAAAACCAGATTTGCCTTGGTGGCCCCAGTGGCAGCTTAAACCACGAAGCTGTGCTTCAGACATGGTGTGTGTCCAGTTTTTCCCTTAGAGAACCTTGGTGTCAGAGTGAAAGGTAAGTGGTTGTGCAGGGCAGATTTGCTGATGATATCCAGAGTGACGCAAATAGTCCAGCTGCAGTGCAGGGATGTGGATTTTGTGCAGAGATAGACCTGCAGAGTTGAAATAGCTTGCACAAGTACCACTGGCAGGCAGCTGAGACCTTACAAACTTCTACAAAGGCTCTAAACAAGCTCAAGTTCTCATGAAGGCGTAACTCAATTCCAGGAGCTGCAGCCACATTTCTGTGGGGAGTGTCTGGGTACCTCTTGACATCCTTCAGTCTGCAGAGAGACCAAGCCAGTGCTCCGGAAGAAGGTCATGAGGGCTTGCCCTTTTTAGCTGACAGGTGACTAACCTGCTTGGATCTCCTGGTTGGTGGCACTGCGCATGGCTTCGCTTTGGGTTTCCTTGAGAAAGCAAATGAAGCTTTTTATTGCTCACTTATTTGCTCCTGAAAGTAATAAGCAAGGGTGAGGGAAGACTGCCAGCATCCACACACACTGAAGTCAACAGAGGGACTTTGGTGTTTGCCTTAACTCCTATGGCCTCTTGCAGAAAAACAAAACGAGCTCAGCAGGGCCACTGAGGGGAGCTCCCTGTCATGCTTTAGAGCTGGGGGACGTATCACCGCTGTCCACTTGGGGAAAAAAAGGAGCATTTGACTATTTTCTGGGGAAATTCCTTCTTAGAATCCCTTATCTGGAACCTGGAGTCCTTCCCTGACCCACTGCACACTGGCAGATGCACGTAACAGGTTGCTATCTCACTCTGCTTTGCTCTTCTTTGAGGCATGCAGTGTCTTTGCATTGTCTTTTGCCATGCTCATCCTCATTTTAAGTGGAGTGAAAGGTTTGTTTTAATGTGTTTCAGGCCAAGATTTTAGAACCGTTTGGACAAAGCTCACAAGTGAGTTGCAAGTTAGATTGAGACAATTCTTATGCTTATGGACAATTTAAAATGGATAATTTAATAGGTCATTACGATATTTTATGTCCCACAAAGCCTGAATAACAGGTTACCCTGGGAGCTGGTGGCCAAAATTTCACTTAGCATCTCCCTCTCTGACAGTGGCTTAGTGCTTACAACAGAGGTAAGCATAGAAATGCTTTTAGCCAGTGGCAATCACTGGAGCTTTTTGTCTGAACCTACAGCTAAAGAAGGACAAATTTTTGGCGTTGTAGATGTGACTCTTCTCCAAGTAGACCATAAATGGGCAGTAGTGATTAGTTGGAGAGAGAGAGAGAGAGAACTGCATGTGGACCAATTAATCCATTTTTTTCTTGCATTTGAAGTAGAAGCAGCAGTATTTTTCTGACTCTTCATATAACCTATGCTGAAGTTCTCTAACTGCAGGTTCTGGTTCAGCTTTTATTATAATACTAAAAGAGAGGAGGTAACAATGAACGAGCCATATGAGAAATATTTAAAGGAAAGACTTCTCTAAAATGCTGCTGAAGAGAAAAGCAGGCTTAGAATGCATAGTAAAATTTGTCAGGAGATGCATCATTGAGGAAAAAATTGAGGAGAAGGGGAAGAAGATGATGGGAACCCCCAGGGGTCAGTCACAAAAATGAAATGCAGAATCTAGCAAGAGACAACTGTGCTGGGAACAAATTAGGACAAGAATCATAGTTTTCCCTTTGTGCCATTTGCTTCTCCCAGAAAGCAGCAGCTAAATTAGCTGAATTTAAAAGCAAATCAAGACTGTCTAAAGCTTGATTAGACATTATCTTTTGTTCCAGAACGTAGGGGAAGTTTTTCAAGTCACTGAGAAAGCAAGGGAGGAACTTCCCTGCTAACACAAGCACGTAAAAGTATTCACTTTTTTCCTGTCATCTTCCATCAGGCATACAAAGATGCTGGGTCATGAACTGGATTGTCCATTACAAGCAGTAAACTTCCTTCATTTCTGGCCTTTTGTGTTTCATGCTATTTAGTCCAGCTGGGGGCTTTCTTAGTGACTGAAGGAGGGTGAGGGTATTGTGAAGCACTTTGTCCTTATTCAAATAAATGTTTTCTTCCCCTTAGGGTGAATTGCCGATGCTGAAAACTAAACTGGTTTGAGTCTGAAAACAAGGCCTGTTTATTGCTTTAAATGCTTTAAATAGCTTCACTTAGCTATTACGGAAGGAGAACCCTTTTTTTTTTTTTTTTTTTTTGTTTGTTTCTTTCTTTCTTTTTAAAGAGCTTGGAAGTCTGCTTGTATTTCTTGGGTGAATATGTGTTCCTCACTTTGTGACCCGTTCCTGTTCTTTATACGTGGCCCTTCTAGCATTTGAACAATGTCCTTTACTTGCACACAGCTTTACTCAATCTAATGGAAGGACTGAAATTTCAGCTGTTTTGAGTGATGTGGGTACTTAGAGACCTCTATTTTCTTCTTTTTGTTTCCCCAAGAAGTTTTATCTGGATTTGACGACGTATTTTGAGGGGTTTCCTAGTCCAGAGAACAGCTAACTGCGTTACTTTTACAGACTGCATGAAGTCTTCAGTCTGCGGGGTTTTAACTGAATGCAAAATTAGCCAAAGCTCACGTTACTTTTAGAAGAGCACTGAACAGTTCCTTGTGGAATGCAATTTTATAATAAAGCTCAATTTAGATGTTCTGATTCCAGCTGCTGCAGCAAGTGTTGTGCAAAGATGTGCTCTCTTCTGATGCGTGTAGAATTGTCTCATATTCTGAAAAATGCAAATCCCTTGTGCAGTGTTACAATATTGTAATGACAGAATGTCTGTTAGGCTAATTTTAATGATGATAAGTGTTGGATTGCAGATTTTGTTGATCTTTGGGAAAAATCACTTCTGTCTTATTTTCCTTCTCTAGTGGCATATTGAAACGCTTCTAACACAGAAAATTCTGGGTTGGAAGGGACCTCTGGTGGTCATCTGTTCTGATCTCCTTCCCAAAGCATGTTCCATTAAATCAGGTAAATTTTTTCTCATATCAAACTAAAATTTCCCACAACTCGCACCTGTTGCCTCTTGCTCTGTTCTTGTCCTCCTCTGGCCCAGTCTACCCTCTGCCCCCTGACTGTAACTTTGACAGTAGGCAACACTAAGGTCTCCCCTGAGCCTTCTCTTCTCCGGGCTGAGCAAAGCCAGTTCCCTTGGCCTCTTGCGCATCCTCTGTTGCAGCTCCCTGACCATCATGGTGGCCCTCCACTGGACTTCCTCTAGCATATGTCCAAGTCTTCCTGTTACTCAGGATATGGTACTCCAAGTGCAGTCTCACCAGTGCTGAATAGAGAATAAGAAATGCATCTCTTGATGCGCTGACTGGACTCGTGTTAATTCAGGTTCCTGTCAGCTGAATTCTCCAGCTTGTCTAGGTCCCTCTGAGGAGCAATCTGCCCTTCGGCCTTTTGTGTGTCCCTCAGGTAATCCATGAGCTTGCTGCCAATGTGCTCTGACTCACTGTCTGGCTCTTGAAGGAAGATGTGAAAGAATATTAGCCCAGGGTGCCAGCTGGACTTTGTATGAATGATGTAACACTTCGAGCCTGGCATTCCAGTCAGTTCTGCACACAGATTCTCATGGCAGCATTCATTGTAAGCTGCCAAGGGTGGTAGTCTTTGAGACTCAGTATTTTTTCGACTATAAAGGTTATATTCTGAGAAGCCTGTTTTGATACTTTGTACCCTTACAGGCATCTCTGCAAAGTCATGATTCTCTCTAAAATCAAAGATGCGTTAGAAATATGTGTTCTTTACTAATGCATTTCATATCCATAGGTATATATTTATTTAGGAGCAAGATGTCTGCCCTGAGGTTGATTTCTAACAGAACCTCCCAGCAGGCCTTGTCTAACTCTGATTACACTTGGGAGTATGAGTACTATGAGTATGGACCAGTGTCATTTGAAGGCCTGAAGGCTCATAAATGTAAGTTCAGTTCAGATGCATCTTATTTCAGCTGTGCTTCCCTATCTTACAGTTCCTGCACTTCACTTATAAGTAATTATTGTACTGAAATCTCTATTATTACTTTTTTCCAACGGATAACTTATTAGATTATTGTAATTTTTTCTTTTTTCTGTCTTTTTGTTGACTGCTTTCCTTATGTATAGGAACACTATGAGTTTCTTGACTGTATTAGAAATTCATTATTACTGCGGACTATCATGCTTCTAGGAACTGTTTATAGCAGGAAGTGTTACATCTTGTTACCGTTTGCTAGGATTCATGTTGTTCTTTTCCTGTTCCCATTAATGCAAAAAAGGCATTGGTGGGCAGCCTTACTGCTTTTGATTTTATTTACTAAAAAATAAGTTTCAAACTTTCAGAGACTTAAAAGAAGAAAATTCTTTTTTTTTCTGCAGAAACTTTTATCATTAGGAATTTCTTTATGGAATGTCTGTGCTAAATTCAGTGTCATACAAATGCTGAAGCTGTTTAATAACAGTACAAGTAAAAAGTAGAGGACAGAGACCAGAGAGATGAAACATATGTGTAGAAATCGAGAGTCCGTTTAGCTAGGACAAGCTAGTGCACAACCAGTGTTTAGTTTGAACCTAGACAATAGCTTTGACTTCTAGAAAATTCATTTTTTGGGAGGGAGGGAAGGAGGAAGAGAAGGGAGGTTATTTTTTGTTTTTGTTTTTAATTTAAAACTAAAGCAAAAAAAAACCCCTGCAACAACGACAACGAAATCACCCAACAACCAAAAAGCCCAGAAACTAACTCAAAACTATGGGATGCGTTGCAAGCAATTTACCAAAGGGATGCAAACCATCTTATTCCAGTGCTTCTGAGCTGAGTACCCTGGGCAAGAATTTGAGCACTAGTCTTTGAAGTAGTGAGGAAGGGCCCCCATCCAGTACTGGAGCACTGGTCTGGGGTGGGGTGCACACTTCTGCCTCATTCACCATGGTGTGGATTCAGCCTGAGGAAAAGGAGTGCTTGCAGTGGCAGTTGGTAGCCCAGGAAGGCCTGTCTGTCTTGCTTCTGAACAGCTGCGAGGGTTTTGTGGGGTACTGGGAGAGTCAGGAGGAAGTTGTTCCAGTTCTTAACATGTCCAGAAGGCAAGAACTGGAGCGAAAGTTGCTTTTTGGCCCAAATTGTGGTTTACCTTTAAAATTTTGGTTTACATTTACAAAAATCTGCTGATTACTCTCTGCGTTTTTACAAATGTTAGATACTTGGAAAATGTAGGTTAGCTTTTTTCATGTTTCTAATTTATATTCCTTTCTATCAGAAAATCAGAGGCCAAGCCTGATTACAAAGATTAGCTGATTTGTGGAGAATCATAGAATCGTCAGAGTTGGAAGGGACCTCTGAAGGCCGTCTAGTCCAACTCCCCTGCAATAAACAGGGACATGAACAGGTTGCCCAGGGCCTGATCCAGCCTCACCTTGAAAGTCTCAGGGCACCCACCACATCTCTGGACAACCTGTTCCAGTGCCTCACCACCCTCACTGTACAAGATTTTTTCCTTCTATCTAACCTAAACATACCCTCTTTGAGCTTCAAAACGTACCCTCTTTGAGCTTGAAGGTGTAGAACATCTTTTAGTGCTGTGTATCAGAGTGGGATAGGATGAAAAAACACAAATTGGAGTTACTTATGACTCGCCGAAGGTCCAGTGGCAGACCAAATCATGGATTGCCATTGAGCTGATTGCCATGCTGGGCATGGTAGCTCAGCTTTACTGCCTGTCTGTACTGTTCATAGACCAGGAGGGTTCTGGACCGCGCTTATTAGGGAAAGAAGGAACAACTGCTTTTCAGGTAGAGTGTGATATATTTATGAGAAAGAGTGGCTCACAGCAGTATTGAATCAGTGACCTTCTACTGATAGGTTGGAGTTGTGTTACTGCATGCATTCTCAAACAGGTCGATATTAATTTCTTAAAACTGTGTGAGTAAATATATTCTATGCCTGTGTTGATGATGACGTATCAGTAAGTTTCTTGTTCTGGATAACTCCAGCTGAGTTGGGCCTGTTGAGGAATTTGGAGGCAACGTGGTCAGACATTTAATTTAATAGATATTGAAACCTGCGGAGGAAAGAGGAGAAGAGATTATGTTAAGATTGCGTTATCATGCAGACTTTGAATACTGACAGTGTTTTTTTGTTTTTTTTCAAACCAAGTGAGAAATCTTAAATCTCATAATATTTGGCATAGCTGTGTGCAAAGTGATTTTCAGCCTTTGCTGACAAAATCTTAAATTCTCCTGAGGCAGGAACCACAAATAGCAATGTTGGGGTTTTGTAGACATATTCCAACTAGGGAGTACTCCGTCTTCCTCACCTGTGCTATTCTAAGTTTGGCTGTAATGATAGACTCAAAATCAGTGATAAAAAACTGATGTGAAAGCAATGAGAAAGGCTCTGCTTCGGTGATCTGGCTTGCAGCATGAAGTTAGAAGGGTGCTGCTGGCTCATATCTGTGTGTTATACAGTGAGCTGTAATGAAGGCAAGGGAATAAGAGGCCTGAGCAGGTGGTGGGGAGGTGTGCAGTGCAGGCAGAAAACGTCTGTGATGCCATTCATATAGAAAACACCAACTCATCTGGTCTGAAAATCAGAAGTGGCTGAGAGCCCTTCTTATTCTTCTGCCCTGAGATCAGGAAGGACCTTCATGGTCGAATGATCTTTGAATGCTGGTGGATGTATGAATATGAGTTCTACAAAGTCTAGAAAGGAGTCTACAAGAAAAGATGCCACTCAAACCGGAGAAGTGGTATTAATGTATGTCTGTAACTTATGCTGGAAGATCGAAAGGGGTGTGGACTCCAGTTTAGGTGATTCAGGCTGGTGGTGACACATAGCTGGCTGTAAAATGAAAGTCTATTTATGAGGGTGGACAGTGATAGGACAAGGGGGAATGGTTTCAAACCGAGACGGGAGGTTTAGGTTAGAGATTAGGAGGAAGTTTTTCACTCAGAGGGTGGTGACGCACTGGAACAGGTTGCCCAAGGAGGCTGTGGATGCCCCATCCCAAGGATGTGGAGGCAGAGGCCAGGCTGGATGTGGCTCTGGGCAGCCTGGTCTGGTGTTGGTGACCCTGCACATAGCAGGGGGGTTGAAACTGGATGGTTTTTGTGGTCCTTTTCTACCCAGGCCATTCTAAGATTCTGTATAAAAAGGAATTCAGAAGCTTGTTTTTGGAAAGCAGAAAAAAAACTTAGGTAAAGTGGTCAGTGGAGATAAGAAGTGTTCACAAAACAACCCAATACTCAGAAAACACTACTTTTTTTTTTTTTTTTTTTGAATAGTTTGTATTAAAAAAATGCATCACGAAACACTGAATACAGACTAAACTTGCAAAATGATTCTGAAACTAATTTGGGGCTCCTAATGCACAGAATTGCAGAAACAAACTCTTACCGTTATGATTGAAGGTAAAAGGAGTATTCCAAACTTTTAAAAGAAGTGTGCTGAGTGTCAGCGTGGGGTGATTTTTACCCCACTCTACTTTCTATTCATTGTGAAGACCTATACTTGAATCGCCCTTCAGTTTCTTTATAAAGATATTGAGTGGGACGGCTGTGGAAGAGTATAGATGGAAAAAGGGTTGCAGTGAGAGACTTGAAACTAAACCTTCTTAGTGTACCAGAAAATGGGATTAAGGAGTGAATTGATCGTGATAAAGTATTTTCACGGGGAGACAATGTTGAGTCACAGCAGGCACACTTCTACTCCGCAGAGAAAGATCAAATGGTTTGAATTGATTTCCAGTTTTCAGATCTGCCTTTAACATGGAAAATGTTTCACGGTGGGAGCATGATTAAACACTGGGGCCAAGTGGCAGGCAGGATACCCAATTCCTGTTTTCTGGAGTCTTTAGTTAGTCCTGAGGGGGAGACTGAGTGTTCAGTGTTTTGGTTAACGTGCGCTCTGCCTGCTGCAGTGGGGCAGGCGGATCTGTGAGGATCAATAGTAGCTGTGTGAAGAGAGATTGACTGAGACTTTCCTCTGGCATGTCCGTATGTTAATGTTTTGAACTTTACAGTGACAGTTTGCATATTTGCATAAACTAGAAATAGCCGACTGAAGGACAGGTGAAAAAGCACCTGCAGGCTGTGTGTCCTGGACCAGACCACGTTTTGGCTTCATGCTCTGTAAATTTGGGCTACGCTTACCAGCTGATTGTTGTCTGGAAATGTTTGTCTCACTTGTACCGCTTCTTAATCGAGTTACTAAATGTTTTGAGATTTGTTCAGAAGCAGCTCTAGGTCTACTTTGAAGTCGTAAGTGGAGCTAGATATGTTTTACATAGTGCTGGTGGCTTATGTGCAGGTCCATTTGCTGTAAATGAGTACATTTTCTGCATAAGGACAAACGCCCCACATTTTAGGGAAGCTCAGGCAGAAGCTCTAGCAGGCTAGATGATCTGTGTGTGGGATAAGGTGCGATGGGCTTTCATTAGAGCAGGGGAGGCCTAATTGGACATAGGATAACAGTAATAATAGCATTTGGGCTAGATTGCTGGTCTGGAATCTTCCTCATGAAGGTTTTTTAATGGGCTAGACAGCTATTTCTCTAGAATGGATTAATTGTGTTTTATCTTGCCACGAAACAGGAAGGGATGTACTAGGTTACTTCTAAGAGGCTTCCTTCCTGGACAACAGTCAAACTGCAATTGCATCTGTATTAAGCTATTGCATTGGTGTCTTCCTTTTAATTGATTTTTTCGCTTTCTTTTTGTCCAAATTCATTTGATTCCTTTGATACCATTCTGTTTGAAAGTCAGAAACTCAAAAATTAGAAGTTTATTTTTGATATTTTCTATTTGCTGCTTTAACAAATCTGTGTTTCCATTTATTTTAGAAGCCTTCACCACTGAAAGGAAGTGAAATCTTCCTAGGCCTAAGTGATCCGTCAAAAACTAGAAGCCTTGTGGTCTCAGAAGAGAAATCATTCAGAATAACAGTAGCTCAGTGCTACAGGGACAGAGGTTTTTGCTGAAAATCAAATAATCCTCTCATCTGTGTGCTAGTACTCAAATTGTTTCCAAAGCAATGCTTGGACATGGGCCAGACATAACAAAGGGAGCTGCTCTTAGTTTAACAACCAAGAGAATCCAGCCCCTTCCCTCTTTCAGCTTGTTTCTGGTTTGTCTAGGCATAAGTAAAATCCGGGCTACAAAGGAGGGCTTCAGCATTCTTCCTCTTTTTCCAGCCAGGAATAAGATGCAAAATCTTTTGGAATTTGCAGTCAGACTGCAGACTTTCTGCAAGTGCAGGTGAAATACTGATCGTATTGTTTTCTTTTTTTTTTTGACAGATTCCATTGTGATTGGATTTTGGGTTGGTCTTGCAGTTTTTGTCATCTTCATGTTCTTTGTCCTGACCCTGCTGACAAAGACAGGAGCACCACATCAAGAGTGAGTCTGAAAAGTGAATGTGGCACCTCTGGTGTTCAGCAGTCCATGAGCAACTGCTGACATTGCACTGGATCTGCACTGCCTTCTTCTGCTCCACTCTTAGGAAAGGCTGCTGCTTGCCTTTGTTTAAAATGTTTTTTGTTTCAAGCATCTGTAGGAGGGCAATTCTGTAGAAGTGCATGTTAATACATTCTCTATTTAGCAAGTAATATGTAGGCATGCAGTGAAGAGGTTGGAATTGCCACGTGTGAGCACTTCAAGGCTGAAAGGAAGTCGGTGGGTAAGCTGCCAACCACACGACTTCAGATGACCGCTCCCCGGATAACGGGGGTCATTCAAACTAAGCTCACCTTATGATGGAGTGGAGCAGAGGAATGTGGCTATTGGCAGAGAGGATACAAATAAAATGCCATGCAGACGCTGATTAGTTGAAGTCTGGAAGTTTTTGCATGTTTCTGTTCAAGTCCAAAACGTAGTTGTCAGTTGAGTTAGCAAGATGTTTCCTAACCCTGTAGCTCACCAAGCCCCCAGGTGTCTTAGTTTCTGCTGAAAATTTGCAGTAGATGCTGAAGACCAGATACAGCTCCATATTTCTTAACACCAGAGTCCTCTTAGTCACATTCTAAGCCTTTTTCCACTTCCTGCTGGCTGCTAAGTATGTGCAAACCATGTCCTGGCTCAGTCGTTTATCTGCAGGTCTCATACCTAAAGCAGTTGTGCAGCACGCAGCTGCCAGTATCCCATCTGAACTCACATCTCTTCCTCTCAGGTTCCCTTCTCATTAAGTAGAAATAAAAAGGCTCACTGGAGGGTGAGAGGGCCTTACAGGCAGGTAGTAATCATGAGAAGCTGATTGTGAGAGGCAATTGTCTGTGGTTATCACAGAAGCAGCCTGCCTTTCTCTGCCTACCGAGGACCCGGTGTTATTTAGTCGCAATGTAGGCTGTGCCTGGAGGCTTGTGATAGTGCATCTCTAGAGGCAGGACCGTATTAGGGAAGCCCTGTAAGTATTGTGATCTCCTGTGCATCGCTGCTTCTGTGAGAAAGAGGCAGAGACGTAAGAATTTAGCTTTCCAGAACTGACTTGCTGAATTTTGTAGCTGGTATTTTAGCTTTTCTTATGTGTTATTTCAAGTAAAAAAATAAAGCCACACCATGCTCCCAAATATATTTAGTTCACGTGAATTCTGGTGTACTGCCTCTTTCCTCTGGAGATATTTTTCTTCACTGTATATCCAAGTCTATATCTCATATGCATAATACTAATGGGAGTGGAAGTGATGAAGTCAAATACATGGTAATTCAAATTTTACATATTTATCAAAATGATTGCTTTTAAAAGTGGACTTTGAAGTAAAAAGCTGCTTGATATCTTCTGCATTTCTCCTTTCTTCATCAGTATTTTCAAAAGAGATTGTCTAGAGAGTTTGTGAAACCTCCATCTCCAGTCAGCTTCTGTGTCCAGAGAAGGCCTCAAGCAACCTGGGCATGCCTTACCTCCATCAAAGCATTAGATTCAAGACCTCCAGAGTTCCCTTCTGGTCTAAATCTTCATGCTTTTCTTCAGCTGTCAAACAGAACCCAGTCAATTCCTTTCTATATGTATTTTAAAATACCTTTGCAGCCTTGGGAGCTATATGCTCGAATATTTTCCCACTTACTACATATGCTAAATTGGCACTTCTAACAAATTTGAGCACTATTTTTATTTATTTGTTTGTTTGTTTATTTATTTATTTCTCTATTTATTTTTAGATTTTATATTGGCAGCCTACTATGTATGGTACTGCAAGCAGAGCATCCAGAAATAAGCTAAGAGTAGTGAATACCACTGATGCCTCTTGTTTTTTGCTACACGCATATAAAGACTAGAGAACATAAATACCTGCCTGTAAAAGCAGAGTAGACTGTGGGCTTGTTTTGCCCGCATCTTTCTGCCTTTAGGACTGGCTGGATTCTTCATGACTCATTGCTTCATTTGTGGGCTGCCTTGCAGCTGTCCTTAAGAAATAGATATTGATGGCATCCCTGGGTCTCGGGAGGAAGTCATCCTGATTGATAGACATGTCTCTGACTTCAGTAAGTCAATTTGGCAGTTCTTTAAAGTAACGTTAATGTGAGAGATAAATGTAACTAGATTCAGATGGATGGATCCAAAATAGAATACTCTGACTTTTCTAGTAATACGCTTTTCTTGGCTCAATATAAAGGGGTATGATAACATACTTTTCTTAAAATTATACAAGATATTCAAGTTTGGATACATCGCCAGCCCAGGGGAAAGGTTCAGGGCATGAATGAGGAGAGGCAGAAATGTGATTAGTTACAGGAACGATGCCTTTAGCACTCTTCTTTTGTTCACTTGCATTAGTAGGCGCACAGTACTAGCCTATGCAAAAAATAAAAAGCATTTTTTCTGTGTATCTGCTTAATACTGCATCTTGCAACCAGAGCCTGGCATCGCAGGCTGGAAAATTCCCAGAAGGGATCTTAGTTCCCTGTTTTGTTCATTGGCAACTGCTCATTTTGAGTGGTTTTCAGTACATTTGACGACGAAGATAGCTGGCATTCACCATCTTCCCCTTGCTGACAACTTCTGGGACTCAGAGTCCTTTTGGCCCAAATGTTCAGTAGGGATTTGGTGCCCAAGTGATTGTTCTCACTGCTGTGGTCCTCCAGATATAAACCTGGGATTTGAGACTGCTTTTCTTGTTTTATGAGTCTTCCGAATAGAACACACTGACGTATGCTTGAGTACTGTAATGGGAAAGGACTATAAATCTTTCTAGTCTAGTTAAAAAAATATATATTCCCCACAGTACAGAAGGACAGTGTATGCAAATTGCAGAATCTCAAGAGATAACGGTATGCTAGACAGTGTGTTCCTTATAGGATTATTCTCTATAATAAGTTCTCAAAATTTTGGTCATTTTAAAATTTATCTGCATCTTCTATTCACCCACTGAGATCATGCTGCTGTTGCCAGTCCTGGGTACCCTTCTGTGCAGTGAACCTTTGCTCTTTTACAGCTTTCAGGGTTATAAAGGAATTTCCATAACTATGAACTTGCTTCTTGCTAACTTATTTCTTTGTAAGTTTATCATGTTTCTTCTTAATGTGCTTGCCAGCTCCACTCTGTCACAAAACCACAGAAGCAACTCACATTCGGAGTGGTGCTTTATAAATACGTAACCGCAGTCATCTGTTCCGAAGGTGACTGCAGCATTATTCTGTCCAGTTTGATTCCTGCTGTGTTTACAGTAGATTTTTATCTACTCCAGTGGCTTACATCAGTTTAAAAATCATGCTTCTTCTACATGCTTCACTTTGAAATGCAGAATGAACCAACGGTTTCCACCAGCTAGAGTGCAGTTTTGATTTGAAGTCTAGCGTAACTGCTTTTGTTAGGCTCTAATTCTCACATCATGTAATGAAAGTAAATTAGCACTTGGTGGGAGGGATCTCTGTGATTAACTCTGAGTGAAAGACTGATGGTGAGCATCCTCTGAACAAGAAGGCTTTAGGGATAGATTTCTGAACGTGCCAGATGAGGCTTTCAGAAGCCTGCAAGCATTTAACTCTTCCAGCAGACTCTAGAGTGTTCAGTTAGTGTTTCTCTGTAAGTGTTGCATGCACCTTTAGGAGTCCAAATATCTGGCTTCCGTGGCATCTGCTACTTGTTCACATTGAAATGGTGTAATTTAGCAGTGCTTACTTAGCAAAATAGTTATATCCTGAGAATGTTTAAATTTTTCACTACTCATTTCTGAAAGCCTTTTACCGCCTTTCAGATGCAAATAACTCGCTTTTGGTGATGACAGCATATAAAACCAGGCTGACAGAGAATGTATTGCTATCTGTAAAGCTCCATCATCTACCTCGAGCTTTCCTCACCCCCAGCTGTTGATGGCTTCTCACAAATCTATGTAGACTGCAGCTGTTCTGCACTAACACTTCCAGAAGAGAGAGATGTCAAGATGTCTTTCCTGTGCTATGTTTCTGAATTTTTAAGCCATCCAGTCCTTATAGCACTCTTCTAATTTGGAAATCTGAATGTCAGTGGCTGAGATCAGCGTGAAAGGTGGTTTGATATCTAGACAATTGACCACCCAAATTATGTCTTTAGTGACGGCAGTGTTGCCTGTGTCTCTGAAAGGTTCCCGCTATCAAAGATTATTCTCACAGTATTCTATGAGACGTTTATTTTAAACTTCTACTGCTTGCCCTAAGAGGAAATCCTGTAGAGTAGTTCTGAGCTCACTCAGTGGTGTGAGCTGATTATTGAATTAAAATGATGACTAGAAGTGCCATTAAAGAGTGCTGGCATTGGTAACTTATTCCCATGGAAAATTACCACTCAAAATCAAGGCTTAAAGTAGCTTCAGTGGATAATAACAAACAGTGCTGGCTTGTTACTCTCACAGATGAGCTGAAGGGTATTCTTTCTTCCTACTCATGATGGCTGCTGAAACCAGACATGCTGCTAAGAATGCCAATAATTCTAAATTCATTCTCTCACTGTACTTTTATTTTCCCCAGAAATACAGAATCTTCTGAAAAAAGGTTTCGGATGAATAGCTTCGTGGCAGATTTTGGAAGACCTTTGGAGTCGGAGAGGGTCTTTTCTCGTCAGATAGCTGAAGAGTCTCGGTCACTTTTCCATTTCTGCATTAATGAAGTGGAACACCTCGACAAAGCGCAACAAAGTCAGAAAGGTCCAGATCTGGAGAGTAATATCCACTTCCAGGAAGCTTCCAGGAGCAGTGGAACATTAGAGGAGGACCTAAATTGTCTTACAAAATTTAACATTCCTAACTTCGTGAACACTGAACAGAATTCTTCGCTAGGTGAGGATGATCTGCTCATCTCAGAGCCACCCAGAGTTTTAGAAAGCAAAATGGCCATGCAATCTTCTCATCGGATCCTTGATTGAAAATTCCCTAAGGTAAAAATTCCTGGTTTTGTCCAGTTGGAAGCCCTTCTCCACCTTCTGGCTATTTTGGTAGAAGGTATTTCAGGCATGTGCTTTTTTTATTGTACGTAAGAATGGCTGTGCTGACAGAACGGTCCATGTGATAATTAAAACACTAAATGCTTAATTCCAGTGCCTCCTGTGGTCTAAACCTCTTGTCCAGTGTTAGGTTTTCTTCTTGTTGGGTCATTTGGTTTTTTGATGTTCTTTTGGTTTTGGTTTTAAATGACTGCCTATCTCCAGCTTCTGACAATGCCATAATCTGCGGGGACTGTGAAAGCTGGAGGCTGTTTTCGGGGATGACTAAGAAAACTGTAACCCTTGGGGAGCAGCTTCTGCCAGTCCTAGAAGGACATCTAAAATAGAGCAGCAGAATGGACACCTGCATGGTATTAGCTCCTGCTTCTAAGTAAGTCCTACCTGCTTTTAGGTACAGGTGAGACCCAAAGTGCAAGCTTCCAGAGGGAATACCTTGTATCTTGAATGGATCAGTAACAGTGTTTACAAACCGATGCCACCACCTGCTGTTGCCTAGATAAAGCAAATTGAGGTCTGCAGTTATAGTACTTCAGTGTAACATTCTGTCAGTTGCTCAGTGATGCCGTGAAATCACTGTTCTATGCGCGTTAATGTCATTTTTACTGTTGATGTGAGATTCCAGTTTGGTTCAGCGCAGAATTCAATTGCTAAATCACAGGAAATGGGATGAAAAATATTCATCCGATGCCAATGGAGTTAACATGCCACCACCATCACTTATTTGTGTGTAAATAAGTTGTGCTTTGCTTATCAGCTGAGCCTTCACCTGCTTTTCAGCTCTAGGAACTTCCCTTTTGTTGGCTGGCCAGCCAGTGAAGGTCTGCTCTGAGCTGGTTTGAGGCCAGCTTTAAAACCTCGCTATACTTGTTTCCATCTTTCTGTAGCCAGCTGAGTCGTACTGCAACCACAGATGTATTCCCAGGTAAGGGCTTGTAAATAAAACAAATAGGTATAATTTCAATCCTTACGTTTCTTTTTGAGAGAAGGAATAAGGTTCTAAACTTCAGCCACTACTAAATTTTTGGGCAGCTTGCTTGCAGAGCTGGTTAACTAACAGCCAAATGGTTTTAGAGCAAGCACACTGAGCGCAGAAGCAGGTTTGCTGAATGTAGAGTAAGTGTAGGAAACTCCTAATTCACGTCAAACTTGGAGAGTCAAGGTCATGTGTCTCACTAGGTTTTTTTGAAAGTTATCTGCTTTTTATGTGACACCTTTTTGTCCCAGTGAAAATGTGGCAGTGGCCTTCCTGTAGGTTGCTTACAGGCATTCAAACAAATTAAATTCTTTTAGATTAGATGTCAGGAGGTTTTTCATTCAGAGGGCAGTGAGGCGCTGGCACAGCTGCCCAGAGAGTTGTGGATGCGCCATCTCTGGAGGTGCCCAAGGCCTGGTTGGATGGGGCCCTGGGCAGCCTGAGCTGGTGGGGGGGCAGCTGTGCAGGGGTTGGAACTGTGTGGCCTCTTGCAGTGCAGAAGAGGCTTCCATTTACAGTAAGTACTTAACTAGGAGTAGAAAGGCTGTAGCTGTGAGCTTCCTTTTTTTTTTTTTTTCCCCCAGCTTAATTCTTGTTCCTTTCCTTAGCTTTTCCTCAGTGTTTTTTAGCTTTTGCAACAACCTACTGCTTGGGCACCGCGCTGACAGCCCTAATACTTCACGTATTCACAAGGTATCATGGCACAAACTGAGCTATCCATCTCCCTTACACAGCTCTTCTTAAATAAGTGTTCTCCAGTGAAGTCAGAAAGTCTGCCAAGATTGTGATTCTTTGGATCCCACATATTTTGAAGCGAAGTTTCGGATGAAGCTAAAACTTTTCACTGTAGTCTACGTACATGGAAGGGAAACTCAACTTGACCAAATCAACTTAACTAGGGCAATCTATCACCTCCTCTGCAGATAAACCCTAGGAGGTTCAGCAGTGAAGATCACCTTCGCTCCACCACCCAAGGGCAAACCACAACCTTCCAAATGCAGCCCTGCTTCCCCCTGAGGGTGCCCAAGTGTCTCTGCTGCCGAACGGTAAAGCTTTTGTCTGAACTGAAGCTCCAATGTGATAGAGTTCTTGCTAAACGCAGCTTTTATTGCCTTTTTCTGGATGAGTGAGCTGCTTTCAGTGATATTTGATATATTGTTTGCCTTTACCATGCTTGAAAACAGAAATGCTGCTTAAGTAAGGAAAAACCTGCACAAAAGGAATTATCCATCTATCTCTTTGGCTACTGAGAAATGAAGCTTACTTTGAAAGCATTTAAAACTACTTATCAGTCATGCAGGCTTTGCTCTGGTAAAAGCAAAACTTGCTCTTTGCTGTAGTCTAACAACTGAAGCTTTTCTTCTCCCACCTTAAAACTTCAAACCTTAGGTGCAAAACTGCTGCTTCTGGAGAGAAAACCATCCATGTGACGCAATGCCTGGATGAAAGGTATTTAATCGAATGGTCAAGGTCTAACACCAATTAAGCTTGCTACACGTCTAAATTGCACTCCTGGTGTCCTTCTGAAGCACAAGCTGAGTTAACCGTGTAGGGGCAATTAAGCATTCAGTTCCTGCTTCTGTTACTCTACTTTTCCATCTTGCCCCTCTTCTGTCTTTGCAATGCCCTCACGCTCCTTTTTGCAGCAGAACAGCCTAGCAGCCTGAGCTTTGCACAGCTCTTGTGTGGCTTCAGAAGCACTGTGGCACCAATACAGCTCGGTTCAGCTTTTTGCCTCTACATCAGGGCAACAGTCAAAAGCAAACACACACACAAACTGTCTACGGTCCTCTAAAGCGATCATTCTGAAACCATTCTCACTTCCTTTTGCCTTCTTAATAACTAACAGACAAGATGTTTGTCTGATGGGGAAGGGTACTGGTAGAAAAATCAACTTTGCATGTTTAAAAAAAGAAAAGAAAAGCATCTTTTCCCAGAAAGTCAGCATCAGGCAAAGGAAATCATTTTGAGAAGGGTCATCATGCAGAAGGAGTAGTCACAATGTAATGATTCTGCTAGGACAGAGTTGTTTTTCTTCTTAGTGTCTGGTATGATGTTATGCTTTGGTTTTAGCAGAAAAACAATGGTGACAACATGCTGGTGTTTCTAGTTGCTGCCTATCAATCAGTGCTGTACAGAACCAAAGCTGTTACGGTTTTCTCAGCTTCTTGTTTTGTACCAGCAAAGGAGCTGGGGGGAGGTGGGCAAAGAACTGGGAGGGAACAGAATCAGGACAGCTGACCTCGACTGGCTGAATGGCTATTCCACACTAAGGGACATGGTTTAGTGGGGAAATAGTGGTAGTAGGTGAACGGTTGCTTCCTTTGGCACAACAGGGATGTAGCTAACAGTATGAAAGGTTACATGTAGCTGTAGCACACCAGTAGCTGGTCACAACGTGAAAATCTCACTTACTTCAGTTCACACATCTTAATAATAGTGTTACATGTACAGAAAGTAAAGGGTAAGTAAGTGAAAATTATGTGATTAAAAAAAACAACTATCTGGAAACAGTCCCAAATCAAGAAAATGCAGCATATTTACACACAGCTGGTATTGCATTCTCAGCTACAAAATGCTCGTTTTCAACACAGTCACCACCGTTATCTCTGCCTTTTTGCCAACATTGAGCAAGAGCACCAGCAGAAGTGACCCACTGTCAGCACTGCTGAAACACACCACCCACCACCTCACTGTGCTCACATCTACTATTTGGCCTCCATCAACGCTCAGCAAGTGTTGATGAAGGTCAATGAGTGCCATTTTTTTTCTGCATGGAGGAATTCAATGCCACACCTTCGCTTCATCCATGTGCACTTCCATGTCAGCTGCCATTGTGTCAGACTGCCCCCTGCTGCCATCCGTCACATGTACCAGGTTCAACCTCTACTGCTGTCCCACTACCATCCACCTCGTGGGCTGACATAATAAACTAGAAGGCATTACAGTCAGAGCAGCCCTCATAAAATATACACTACAGTGAATATGTAAGTAATACAGCATTTTAATTTTTAATATTTTTTTATTAAAACACAAAACAAGAGCAACAGAACCATAAAAACAGTGGGATAGCTGACCTTGTTGTTGCAAAACTCATGCAAAAGCCTGGTTTGATGGTAGTGAGCTCTCAGGGTGCTCCGCAGGGATTTTTGATGGAATTTTACTCCTCCTGTGCTTTGTCCTTGGAAACAGCTCTTCACAAACATTGCTTACTGCCTAACAGTGATGACATAAATAAGGCAGATTGTGAAGTGAGGGGTACGTCTATCTATCTGGTAAGAGAAGACTTACTTACAGAAGTCTACTAGAGAGACATGATCAGATTCTTGAGTTGAATATCTGCAACTTTGTACATTCCATTTGAAAATCAGCAGGTCATGAGCTCACGTTGACTGAGATGGAGTCACAAAGATACCAAAAGAATGATAATTTTTTGGCACTCTTGAAACCCATTCTCAAATCCCTTTATCAGAATGGAAAGCACGGCTGTGTATTTTTCACTGTTCACAGGGCCAATGCATCAAACTGCATAAAACTATTTGCCATAACTTGAGCATGCACAGCACTGTGCCCCATGCCCTGCTTTCAGCCCAGATGGGGTTAACAGTGCACCGTTGTTTGGTCATTCCTGAGCAATGAACAAGCCCGGGCAAACACTTCATCATCTGAGGAGAATATATAATTATTTTCACCCAGAATTAGTATAGTAATACTATAATATTAGTAATACACCTTTATATTTGTACATACATATATATGCACACACACATGCACATAGACATACACACATAATTTGAATGTGTGCAGTCAAGAAAATCTTGCACTGCTAATTACTGCCTGTGCCTATCTGGTATGATTGGTAGTATTTGTGCTTTCTGCACACTCGCACACACACGCTTCCCTAAGTCAAAATGCATGGTTTACTGCTGGTCCCTAACACAGTGTGACATAAACACATACAACAATGAACAATTTCGCTTTTGATTTAAATCTTAGCTTCATAAAATAAAACCAATGATACAAAATACAGCGTAGAATGTGCAGAATTACAGGATAGGAGCTCAGGAGCACATCCCAGCCTTCAGTTTGTCTTTGCCCTAAATAAGTATAGTTGGTTGGGCTAAAATCTCAGTACATGTGCCATGTCATTTTTAAGGACTTGCAGTGCTGAGATGACAAACTTGTAATGTACTGATTTTATTGTTCAAAAATCTTACCAGCCAACAAACAGAACAAAGAGGATCTCATGCCCTACTGCGTGAACAGTACTGGTAACACCATACTCTAAAAATACAACCAAACGTTCAAAAAGGACCTGATGTAATACAAACCACAAACGACAGTTAAAAATGTTCAGGCATGTTCAACGGGATCTGAAAAGCATCACCTGGAATTTTTTTTTGGCAACTGCATCACCTGGAATGGTAACTGAGCTTACAGAATAACCTCAACGTTCCTAAAATTTAAGAAAGTATGAATTATATCACTAACAAAACAAGACAGTTTAACCGGGGTGTAGCTTAATGCTCTACTTTTGGACAAGTAAGATTTCAGACCAGAATGTAATTCAATTTATAAGCACTTCATCGGTGTTTTTCAGTAACGTTTCCTACCTATACATTGAAACATTCAACTCTTGCTCCCGTGACACCACTCATACCTAATCACGTCTTCCAACAGTTTTCTGTTACACTGAATCCATTGGAATTAGGTGCTGGAATGACAACGCCCTGTTTCTGCAGTTCCCGTAAAACATCCAGTATCGAATCCAATTCCACTCGAAATCTCTCCAGCTCTTCGTTCTTCCGCTGTGCAAGCTTACGCCACCTCTCAGCTTCACGGCTTTGCCTTCCTTCAGTAATGTGCTGTGTTAGTTGTGCTGCCTGTGAATTACAAGCAAGTCAGCGTGGGGACTGGGCAGTCAAATACTGTCAGGCCTGCCCCTCTGCAAAAATAATCCACTTAATTATATCTGATGCTCAGGCTCAAAGCCCAGTGCTGATGTTAAATGGGAACAATTTGTTCTAAATATTACAAGAATTGTCCTCTTTGCAACAAATGCCTTTAAATATCTGCACTGATGACAGAAGAGGAGAAGCCATTATTGACTAATGATCCTCAGGAGAATTTGATTTTTATCCTCTCCAATGCAGCAATTAAAAGCTTGAATACGTATGACAAAGCTGAGCACACAGCATAAAGCCTTTTGTAATCAAAATGACTTTCTGAATTGCCATTTAAATGTGTTAATTAAAAGAACACCAAAACGGAAAAACAAAAGCTGAATTATATGTATGTTTGCTGCTACTAATGTGCTTTTAAAAGCCACCAGTTGTAGGTTACATTTATGTTTACATTTTCAATAGCAAGCTGCCATGGTGTAATGGAAATACAAAGTCACAGATAGAAACATGAGACTTTCAGAAGTCACACAGACCCACTGTCTGCTCAATCAGGGCCTCCTTAGATCAGGTTCTGAGGAAGTTTCACAGGTGATAACAGGAATCAGCAAGTGACCAAGACAAAATCATAGCTGCTTCAAAAAGTATCTACTCTCCAGCGTGGGGTAAGTGAATCTGTGCTCATCTTATATAGCTACAGTTCAAGTGATTAATTGCACTTGAGAAATAAAGGCAGATGTGGCATGAGGTACCTTTTGAAGTTCTTGTTCTCTTACTGCGTGTCGGGTCTCAATATGCTTGATTTTCTTTTCCAGGCACAAGAAATGTTTCATTTCAGGACTCTGGCTTTCCTTAGCCTCTCTCAATTCTTCCAACAATTTTGCCACCTGAAGTGATAATTGATGAAGAGATAATTGATGAAAATTGTTATCATGGTGTTAAAACAGATGCCTTCCAAAGTTTATTTGGGTTGTTCAATCACTCTATTCAAAAGCTGCAGAAGGGAAGACTTGAAAGAGAAATCTCCCTTATTCAGAAGCTTAGAAAAGGCTCAAGGACTTAGATTAGGATCTTTCATTTGTACAAAGATGCCTGACGATAGGAAAGTCTGGTCCTCTTTGATAAATCCTATCCTGTTCATAATACATCACGAAGTGCTTATTCAGTCAATTTTTACACTTCTAAACATGCTCAAAAATTAAAAGCAAATATGATGATTCAATGCTCTTACACTATCTCTTCTCCTCACACTCACTGGATGAAGGTCAAATACAAAACGCATCAGTGAAGCTCATTTCTACAGAATATATCGAGAAAAGACACATTGCTAATGCGCAGCGTTACCAGCCCCTTTGGTCTAATAACTGGTGGGTGAAATCAACTCAGCAATGGCCCGTAACTGATTTCCTAAGCCTCCAGCAATCCGGGTAAGTTTTTTTATAAAGCTCTGTTGGTTTAATTCTCATTCTTTTCCTATTTTAAGGAACTTGGTATTTCTTCATTTAACATTCTAAGGCATTTTGGTGTTTTTTTTTTTTTTGTCACACTCCTACTGTGTGCAAGTAAACTGAAGTAAAAGCCTTGCTGTCTTCGTCTTTTACCATAAACCTCTGTTCCTTTTATCCAATATCCGAGCTCTAAACCCCATCAAGCACTATGCTGCCAAATCCAAGCAGCTGGAGGCACTGTGAGAAGATGTTGCTGTTGTTACCCAGAAGCGACTCCAAGATGGCTTACTATTATTTTCACCTGTCAGCTTGGTTTTCTGCAGTAACAAGGCCTGTGTTACTCCTCTTTTGCCTGTCCATTTTTTTCCAGCAGCTTTGATCCTGCAGGCCATTTTCACCCAAATTTGTCAGAGGAGCACTAGTCTTAATATTTTCATAGGATCTCTGAAAATGAGTCACTGCTGCTTGTCTGCTCAGTTGTTCTAGCGAAGAAAAGAGCGGATGGGTGACTTCCAGCACATCATTAAACACAGAATTCATGGGGGAGATACGCGATGAGGGAAAAACACCCCTCAAGAATTAAATGGGCTCCATGCATTTTGCCAGCAATAGAGCTATTTGTTAAACACAGAATTCTCCTATGTGCAGGCTCTTAGCAGAAGTGTACAGTTATAGAAAACATCCCTGAGCAGCACTTTCATGCAACAATCTTGCGGCAAACCTCAGAACAGAAATGGGAGGGTTTCCTCCTCTCTTAGAGAAAGGAATCTCAACTGTGTTAGGCAGAAATGCTGGCATTTCTATCATGACTTCCAACATTTCAAGTTTTAGTTGCTTTCATTTGCCAGCATAATTTACTGAACCATTTAATGCTTAAAATGTATTTTCAAAGCAGCATAAATAAAGCAGTCATGGGAGAAGGCGAAAGCAAGACTTAGCTTTGACACGACTTTCTGCATAGTCCTGCATTGATTTTCATACAAAGGCACCCCATTGTATTTTCTTAAATGTCAGCACCTGAAACTCAACCTGCAAAATACAGCTCAGCTATGAGGATCACCGTCTTTTAACCAGCACCATCAATAATCATTAAAGCAAGCAGGCAGAGAACAAAGCTATGGAATAACATTTGTCTCACTGTACTCCCACTGTGTCCCGAAGCATTCTATACACACACTGAAATCACTGGCAGGAAACAAGATTTGTAGCAAAAGAAAACATCTATCATTACATTCATAATAAAATCACAAAGTCTGGGTCTATTTTGCAAATACAGAGTTTGTTTGATGAAAGATCTTTACAACCCCTCACTTTTCTATAAAGGCTTTGCAACAGAAGTGGAATTTTGCATGGCTAAGATCAATACTGAATGAGTTTTTTGAGATAAAGATTAACGATATCAAGGATGTACTAAAAAAATACTGGACTTTCTTTCTTCTAAATTAGAACAGAAAACAAGACGGAACACCTGAAGTTTTCTCAGTCCTGTACTGAAAAGAATTCTCCTTTTCTGCAACTCTTGCAAGGTTGACTGCTGCACCGTCAAAATGAGGTGAAAATCAGCAGCATTCATACATTAAACAAAGGAAAAGAAAGGGAAGTTAAGAGTGGGCATGGTGCTCAAGAGGTCAACCTCCTGAAGAAGAGGTGAGAGAAGTAAATTTGTCAGCACCTCCAGAACCAGACAAATGTAACCAACAAGTAAAACAAACAAACAAAAAAGTTGAGCTAAACACAGACAGGAATTTTACAGTGTTAATCACCAAATGAAATCACAAACAAGTGTGATTTTTATAAATTCTATGCTATTATAATAGTAGTAGATTAGGAAAAAACTGACTACTTCACACAAAACACAGAAAGTCAATTTCAGAAGAACTCTTACTACTAAACTCCTCATGAAAGACCTCACATTTCTTAGATATCAGCATACAAAAACCCAGAAGATAACAGGCTAAGTCAATTTGTGGGAACAAAGGATGAAAATAAGAAGGCCTTATCTGTCCAAAAATTTTGAAATTGGTAATAAAACATCCTCCTGAAGAAGAGAAAGTCCTGTGTTCTATTTAGTACCCATCACAACTCCCAAAGAAAAGCTTACAAATGCTTGACCTAACTTAGAATCACAGAATCACCAAGGCTGGAAAACACCTCCAAGATCATCCAGTCCAACCATCTACCTATGGCCGATATTTCCCCTTACTCATCAATCTTCATGAAGATATTGGATATTTCTAACTCATTTTAAAAAGGAGAGACTGAAGTTCCACCTTCTGTACTCTGTGTTGTTTTCTTGTTTATATTAGAAAAATACATTGCATTTTCAGATGAAAATTGATGCAGGAGATACTGATGAAGATACTGCTACTAAGGCTTATTTAACACTGCCATGGACGGCGGCTCCACCACCTCCCTGGGCAGCCATTCCAGTGCCTGACCACTCTCTGAGAGAAAAAGTTCTTTCTTACATCCAATCTAAACCTCTTCTGGTACAACTTGCAGCCATTTCCTCATAATCATCCTCACTATCAGGTATTCTAAATCCAAATTTAAACATACCTCTTTTTGCAGGAATTCCTCACGCATTTGTGAAACTAGTAGGGCTTCCTGATGTCTCTGGTGTTCGCTGATTTGTTCTTGCAGATGTTTTATTAAAATCTGTAAAAAGATTCAAAATATTTGTCACTGATATATTCTTGTGACAACATATGAAAGCTTATAAAGGAAAAACGTGCCAGAAATATAATCAGTATGGTAGCACTGTAATTACAGGTGATACATAACATATATTAACAATACTTTCAGGTGACCTCAATTGTTAAACAACTCAACTGTTCTTTTATAACATATGTTAACAAGTCTCACTCTTCAATTCACTTTCTTCAGTTAAAAAAACATGTATTTGAAGATAATTTGAATCCATTAGCACTTCCTATCTTCATTCACGTGTGCTTTTTCCCCCAAATTTTATTGCACAAATATAACTGCAGGCTCAGATCCTCATGGACAGCTTCAGTCGCCCCAGTATTTGCTGGGCAGCAGAAAGCAATCCAGAAGCTGCCTGGAGAGCACTGACGATGACTTCCTCACCCAGACAAGAGAGAAATTCATTAGAAGAGATCCTCTATTGGGTCTCAAACTCACAAACAAGAAGGGACTCACAGGGGATGTGAAGGTAAACAACAATGGCAGCAACAACAACAGGTGACTAGTATATGCTGGGCTGCATTAGGAGTAGTGTCACCAGCAGGTCACAGGAGGCGATCCTTCCCCTCTGCTCAACACTGATGAAGCCACACCTGGAGGACTGGGGTCCTGTTCTGGGCTCCCCAGTATGAGAAAGGCATGATAGACTATAGAGAGATCCCCCGTAAAAGACCACTAAAGATGATGAAGGCATTGCAATGTCTTTGCTATGAGGAAAGGGTGACAGCTGGGATGATTCAGGATGGAGGAGACTTAGGGCAGGGGGAATCTCCTGAAAGTTTATACCTGAAAGGAAGGGCATACAGAATAGAGAGTTGGGCTCTGGCATAGTGGTGCCCCATGGCAGGGCAAGAGGCAAATGGAACAAACTGAAACACAAGATATTGTCTTGCAACATTAGGAAACACTTCTGTGCTATGCATGCGACTAAGAAAAGGCACAGATTGCCCAGAGGCTGTGGAGTCTCTTCCATGGAGCATTTCAGAAGTCACGTGGACATAGTCCCCAGCATCCTGCTCTGAGTGTCCCTGCTTGAGCCAGATGGGCTCATAGGTCTCTCTGGGTATCAGCCACACTGGGAGATTCTGTGAGTACTGAGATACAGGTCTATTTTTGAAACAATGCATCCTACTTAAAAAGAAAATAAAAGTTACAGCAATCTAGAAACAAACAATGTTAACAGATATCTTTGTGTAATTAATATACTGTGCCTTACCTCTTGCGTTGAAATTCTGCCATTTAGTTCAGCTACTTTGGAAGCGGAATGCTCTTTTGTGTACTGAGAAAGAATCTTCTCTACTTCTCTTTGATGGGAAGCTTTCAGAGCTGCAACATATTCTGCTGTGTCTTCCTGTATCCTGGACAGGAGAAGAAAATTAGATGCATAGAACAACTACAGATATTTCTTCAAAAATGAGGTGGTTTTTCTCACTTGAACATATAAAACATGAAGAAATGTTAGAGCAAGCATGCATTAGAAATTTCATAAAAATCTGCAAGAGATACCACCACCTTTTTGTGGTGGTGCAACTTTTGGTGCCCTGCAGGGATGACAGGGAGGGAAGCCTACAGTGTTGGATACATATTTCATTTAACTAGAAGCTGCGAGAATACTGCAAGCTCAACCAATCATCTTTATAGGGTCCTCTTATGAAAATCAAGGGAGAGAAAGTAAATGCTTTTCAATCATGGTTAAGCTGTGCAATTTGAGGCATTTATTGTAGAATAGAATGGATTGTAATCTGAATGTGCCTATCACCTCTACCTTGAATATGAAAGGGAGCTAACAAAACTGTGTGAAGGGTAAAGTTTCTACTGCTGGTCAAATAACTTCCACTGAAAGCAAACCCCAGTTTGAAGGACAGTATATGCACCAAATATGAATACAATACAAAGCATTTAGGATACAGTGATTTATACCAAAATCTTATTACTGAGAGGCATGACAATTTGTGGCACTGATAAAACGGATTGATACAGGTTTCCCTGTAGGAAAGACTGTGACTGGACACCATTCTGAAAAACCAAAAGAGCAAAAATGACATTTATAGAGAAGATTGCCCAAGCATAAGGTAGCTTCACACACGCACGATCATAACGACTCATCAGCCATCAGCTAAACTAATAAGTTTTTTAAATGAACACGTTGAGCATTTACCTTCGTATATTATTTTCAGAATAAGCCAGTGTTGCCTGAGACTTCACCCTCTGCTGGTTCATTTCTAGAGACAATTTTTCTAGCTCTTCCTTCAACCGTGCATTTTCTTGCAGAACTTCCAAGATATTAGAATCAGAAAAGGTATGTGGCTGGTATATTTTGTCATTGTTAAAAATGCCTGTAAAGGGTTCGCTGTTGCAGGAATTCCTTTTCTCTGTTGCTACGGTATTGTTTTTCAAGATCTCTTGACGGTTTTCCTTATTATCGGTTTTACTTCTCAAATTATTATCAGACAACATTGCCATCCTTTCTTTTTGAAGTTTCTCTACAGTTTTTGTAAGGTCTTGTATTTCTCTATTTTTGGTGATCAGTTCTTGATTTAATTTCATCAGTTTCTCCTTTGTGTTACCTTGTTTCATTTGCCAATCTGTTGGCTGTAAGTCTTTATTATCCTTTTTACTTCTGAGTTTTAATTGGGAATTTTGACTCTTGAGATTTTCAATTTCTGTCTGGAGGTTTTCGACAGTAATCTGATGGGTCTTCTTAAGATTCTGAAGCTGCAGTTCAAGTTCAATAGAATTGGCTTTATCACTGTTCAGTTTTGGTGATTCACTCTTCCATTTGTAAGCAAGCAGTTGCTCAAGCTCTACAAGTCTTTGCTCATACTGCATCTGGAGAAGGGATGGGGTAAGCAGAGAGAGGGGAGGGAAAAAAAAAAAAAAGCAGTTTCCTTAACTATACATTACTAGCGTCCTTTATTGTTCTTACATTTGCTGCAAGTCTGAAGCAAGATTTTGTAAGGATACAAGTAAGTATTACTAATAACAGTACTCATCCAGTACAGAAATTAGTGACGCTTCATGAGTTTAAAACAAAAAAAACCAAACCAACAAAACACACATATATATGCAAAGCGAACCTAAGTCTGCTGTAGAACAGAATTACTCAAAACATTTACTACGAACTCATCCTCTACCCACAACAAATACAGTTGCTATGGAAAAGAAAATTAAATTGACAAGAAACTATTTCATTTTTAGGTAATTTTGTTCTGTTCAGATGACACTGACTCAGACAGGCAAATTAGCATTTTATTTTCGTACAGCAAGAAATCTTTATTTCTGTTAAAACTGCCATTACATTTGCCATGTTTGCAAACATTGTCTTATTTCTCAAAACTGCACTTCATGTTTTTAAAATTATCTTCAATTCTAACCGGACAGAGTTCTACTTTCATTTATTTCTTTAAATTATATAAGCATCGATTCAGAGATACAGAATTTTCCTCTGTAATAAGCTGAGGAAAATTTAACTCAGACTGGATAGCCCCTAAGGAAAACATAGCATGTTACTCAGGTTAGATATTGGATTTTAGGAAAAATTTATTCTCAGAGTGATGAGGCATTGGAACAGACTGTCCGGGGAGGTGGTGGAATCACTGTCCCTGGAACAATTAAAAAAACATGTAGATGTGGCGCTTAAGGACACGGTTTAGTGGGCATAGTGGTAACGGGTCAATGGTTGGACTAGGTGATCTCAGTGCACTGTCTTTTCCAACCCTTATCATCCTATGATTCACATGAAGAAGAGGAGGAACAACTGATCATCAGCGCTGTACTTTCCTGCTCATTAAGAACCCATACAGTTTGCCCTTCCATGAAGGGAAATGCCAGATTTCAGTGCTTCCT
Organism: Alectoris magna; assembly: GCA_030625065.1. NCBI lineage: Eukaryota > Metazoa > Chordata > Aves > Galliformes > Phasianidae > Alectoris > Alectoris magna. Next base: position 79,115,960 of record CM060562.1, on the reverse strand, counting down.
AAAATAATTCTTAAGGAGTTGCTATCATATTGTTTTATGGGTAAAATGTTTAGTGTACTCAGATGTTCCCTGCAGAAATGCCCAGCTGGCAGGAAATCACACTACTGTGTGTACAGCAAGCACAGCTAGGCCCAGAAACTTCTCCTCTCAGTTCTAATACTTGGTTGCACAATTTTAAATGCTCTTTATATCCTATGCGCCAAAACCACTGAAATTCTGACTATAAATTCTTCAAATGCTTTTTCCTTCAGCGTAGTCTTTGATTTCTGTTTTCACTACTGGTCTTTGGTAGAGACCAGCCGCCTTACAACCATTAACAGCAGTGCAGACTACTCAACAAGTCTCTAACTTTTACCTTTATCTTTTGAAATTGTTGTTCCATAGCACGGAGACTTGTTTTAGCTTCATCATCTTTACCCTCAAGTTCTGTTTCTAACTTTTTTATTCTTCTTTCCAAAAAATCAATTGTGTTTGTTTTAGCTGAAAGATCATCAGTTTTCTCAGCAGTAGCAGCAGCGTAAATCAAAGCAGGCAAAGAATTTGGATAACGTCTTTTTAGAATGCCTTCCATTTCTTTGATCTATCAAAAAGAAAATTGGCAGAAGTCAAAACGAAGAAAGTTCTATTGAAAAATGAACTGATATAAGTGACAGAGAGTTAACAAATATGATCCATTCAGCTTGGTGAAGAATAACAAGTCAAGATGCATTTATCTGAGAATTTTTGTTACAGTGATTTTTTACAGTTTATGTTATCGTTTACAGACAAATAAGTCTCATCATCACTTACTGATGGTCTTCTTATACAACATCACATATTTAAAAAGAATACTGCTCTGGTCTTTAGACTCAAGCATCTTTTATTTACTTTCTAAGCATTTAAACCGTATAAAGCTTTTAATGCAGTTAAAATCTTTGGTTTTCTTATGGGCTTAACATTCACACTTCCACGTTCCACTCTACTTTTCCAGCTGCTTCAGAGAAATTTCATAAAAGGAAATTATTCTCCCAGCAACTGATTAAATGTCTTTTTTTTTCCCCATCACTATTTCACTGCAAATACTTCAAAGCAAACTAACACTTTGTGTGCAAGGCTGATAAACGCCGCTTTTTAATCTACACTCTATGCATTAGAATGCTGCAGAGACTCTTTTTCTATTTGTTCTGCATCCCAGCCTCTTCCCAAGCACAGCTGTTACCTACAAAAATTCAGGAAGGCACAGTTCCTCCTGACTTCTTCCTCAGTAGAAACATGGGTTTTAAGATCTCTCCCAGTTATCATGGCTTTTGTAGGAGTTTCAACTCCTACTCTTGAAACAACGTGGCTGAAACTGGTCAGAACCTTAAGAATGTACTGAAGAGAGACACTGGGAATCCCAGAAGGTAAACAGGAAGCTTGCGTGTAATTTTGCCTTTTTGCTCCTTCCCTAGAAACTGAACAGTACTTTAACATTAATGGATCTTGAAATGGTATAAGTAAATAGCTTATTAGAACACAGCAGCAGGAGATCCGTTTGTAAATAAGCAATTACAGCTGTTTATATTGAGTATTACATAATACAAAAGTCCCTTTGTCACAGGGCTTCATTCAGTGCTTTATCCTTATAAAAGCACTGTTAAGAGTAAGTGACCTTATCTGAAATGAAGTTAGGTAAATCAGTTATATTATTACATACTTGTCGTTCAAGGTCCTGAATTCTTTTAGCATCTGCTGCTCTGTCTCTCAAACGCTTCTTCTGTTGCACACACTGATGATCTCCAGCTTCAGCTCTGAGCTTCTCGACCTATCCAATTTATGAGAAAAAACGAAACATACACATTCAGAGATGTTTTCTGGTAGTACAGAGGCAAGCATTTCAAATTAACACAGTAACAGAAGTATTCTACAACTTAAAAACTGGTAATATCCAGCCCCAGGCTGGATGTGGCTCTCCAGGCTGGATGTGGCTCTGGGCAGCCTGGTCTAGTGGTTGGTGACCCTGCCCATAGCAGGGGGGTTGAAAATAGATGATCTTTAAGGTTGTTTTCAACCCAGGCCATTCTATGATTCTACGATTTCTACAAAAGTAAATTATGAATTACATTATTCTTGTTTCCAGAAGAATCATCAATAAGACCAATGCAAGCAGAACAGGTCTCAGCATTTTGCACTTGCAATTCTGACTGCATATAAAGTTATATCTGTTTTGAATATAAAGACACCCACATTTGATTTGAAGGTTATGGTTTTTCTTAAAAAAGGCATGAGCATTATGGAGACCAAAATAACATCGTATTCATTACTAGAAATCATTAAGCGCCAGTATTTTAAGTTAAGCTAAATATTATCACCTCTTGCTTCAGTTTTTCAATTTCTTCTCTTGCATCTTTGAGACGGGCTGCATCTTTATCCAGAAGATCCTGATTTTCTGCATACCAATGAAGCCGCCTTTTTAAATGCAGAATTTCCTGTTTGTATGATTCTTCCATAACTTTAAATTCATAAGACTTCTCACCTACAAGAATAAAACTCTTATAATGACGTGTTGAAAACATAATACATAATTCAATATATTTGAATGTGTTGGATAGTGAACACTATTCTTCATCACATTTCATATAAGAGCAAAATCAGGATTCTAAACGCAACAGTACTAAAAAAACCCAAAAATCAGAGAATAATAATTCTCTCATATACAGTAATAGCCAATAGTTCACAGTTTACCTCAGGAAGTACTTAAAACAGAATCCCTGTAAGATCTATTCTTGAATACGGTTGTAGTAAACAAATTTTCAGTAATAGAGATGACAGAATATAGAATATATACTTTGATATGCATTGACCATAATCCTCCCACTTAGCGATCAAGCATTTTGAGAAGAGCTCTTACAGCTTGTAACAAGTGTGATGCTTGATATGGGAAGTGAAAAAGGTCCAATTTCTGGGCCTCCTGATGGAAATCTAGAAAAAGCTTAGAAATGGAAAAATTCACAAGGCATAAATTAAGGGTAAAAATAGAGCAAAGTTTAATGAGCACATCTAAATGGCAGAGTAAGAGGCAACACAGCAAATCTTTCCTTAGGAACAGAGGTGGCGTAGAGGTGGAATCGTTCTGCCCACTAAGAGATGGGCCAGCAATCAAGCTTAATAAGCAACAAAGAGGTTGGCTGGATACAAGAAGTCTTTCTAATTGAGAGCCAAAGGTACAGTGGCCTCTCCTTCACTGTACGTTTTTATTAGAAGTTTAAACAATATTTGGAAAAGGCCGAGATCATAGAATGGCCTGGGTTGAAAGGGACCACAATGATCATCTAGTTTCAAGCCCCAAATAGATCCATTAGATACATTTCACTAAGTCACACCATACGAGGTAGCAAGTTTTAGTTACATATTTTTCCACTGAAGGAGAGAACAGGCACAAGTATTCAAGAAAATAAAGGTGTTTTACTTGATGTGGATGTAATCTGGACTTTTGCTAGATCTCTCTCTTTCTTTGCTTGCCCCAGGTCTAACTCAAGAGCTTGTTTATCTTGTTTAAGCCGTTTTATCTCTTCTCGTAATTTAGTTTCTTCCTTCTGAGTTATAGAGGAAACAATAATATGAGAAAAAACATACAGGCACACATACGAAAAATGCTGATGGTGTTTTTTCACCATAGAATGATTTAATTTGGCTTGTATTGAACCACATACTAGTCATGGCATTATTCTCAAGTCTCAACACTGCAGAACTTAAGTTACACACTACAAAATACCTTCAGTAAATTTTGTTTTTAATAACTGTTGCAGAAGCAGACAACATTACAGATCGACTTTTTGGAAGCTCAATAAAGTAGCTGGCTTTACTTATTTTGAAGACTATAGATTGCAGCTTAAATGGATGGATGCATAGTTGATGTGTACTGACAACAGCTTATCTTACTACATTCTCTTTTTTGATGTTTTCTGCGTGTGCCCTCTGTTCAGTTTGAGTATGAGTGATCACTAGCAAACTTCAAGATTGAGTAGCTGGTGAGTAGGGCAAAAGGTGCCCAGAAAAGCCACTCTCTGGAGACTGAGGCCCTTAGTTATGGGGAGCAGCAACTGCGATGAGGGAATGTATGCAACAGAGTCTGGGCATAACCATTCTTGGGTCTATACCAAATGCCCAGGGCTAGCTCTTAGTGGGATCCACATGTGTGTATGCATGTGTGTTACTGCTAGCAAACCCTCTCCCGACCTGCTGAATTGGAGAAGGCCATCTGCACTACTTGTGTTTCTGTGTTACGAGCAAATGCACTGGTGTTAAAGTTATCCAGGCTAGACCTAAGGATAGGGAAGTATAGCAGCAGCACGTACAATGTTAAAACTAGGGCAGTCCCTGGAGTCTTAAGAGCTCAAAGTCAGCTATATCAAACCAGAAACGATGCCACTGGTCCTAAAGCTCTCTATACCATCTACTTAATCAGTCAAAAAACAAAACAAACAAGCAAACAAACAAAAATATCCACCACCACCACCACAAAAAATCCAAAACCCAACTAATTAGCACTTTAAAGGAGCAGCATGTTCAACTATTTTCATTTATATCTACAATGTGGAGGTTATATGTTGGTTTCTTTTTTTTAAAAAAAAAAAAATTAATTATTATTATTTTAAATCCGAACATTTGAAATACAGTTTTGGCATACACCTACCCGTGCTGCTCGAAGCTCTGAAATCAATTCTGTGAAACTTTGATTTCTGGCTGGTTCAGATTCCTGCACAATTTGTGACTGGATATTAATCCTTTCTACCTTTTCTCTAAAAAAAAAAAAAATAAAGAGAAAAAGTTATGCAATATGGTGACTTGTGTCATGCAAGGGGGTGACAATGGCATACTAAAAAACAAGCGCAATATGCTCAAGATGATACTATAAAGTTAATTTGTGGAGTTTCAAACCAAAGAAGGAAGCAACCGCATGACATGTCTATACAAAACAGGAAAAAAAAAAAAAAATAATCAGCTGTAAGTTGGAACCTGGTCACCTTGCACAAGCGTCTTTGTTGGAACTACATGAGAGAAGGAAAGAAAAACTTCTCTGCACCAACAAAGTTCATCCCTCCATGGCAAAGAGATCAGAAATGCACACAGTTGCTACTTTTTTCCTTCCATTATTAACACTGCACAAAAATCTAACCGGATCTACAGTGCAGTAGATCTAATGGCTCCTCCACTAACAAGATCTCCTGTGATTCCTGATCTACTATCAATGTTTCAATAGCAACCAAACATTTTGACATTTGAGCAGAGACAAAATACAAGAGCAAGAGTAGCGTATGTGTGAAACGTTCTGATACGAGCAACAATATCTGAATTCTAACATTGGAATATTTCCCATATGGAAGGCTCTGACGTTCCCATAGCTCTCCAAGATCAGCAAGAAGACAAAGAATTCAGTGTCCATAATCAATGTCAATCTACTGTCAAAAGAGAAACCAAAGAACCACCACAAAACACGCATCCAACAGACTCTTCACTGATTCTTCATAAACAAAAATAATAAAAGTAGCTGAAAAATCTAGATACTTTATATCAGATGTTTAATTAAGCCTACCTTAGGGCTATTAATTCAGACATTAAACACTGATTCTCCTTGTACATTTGTTCCTCATTTTTTTTGTTTTGGATTTGCAGATCTTTCATTTGTTTGTATAACCTCTCATTTTCCTAAGATGAGATAGACAAAGTTAACATTCACAGACAGAGAAATTTCATAAATCACTGTTTTACCCAGTTCAATCTATGACTTGCACAGTCTGCCTTTCGAAACACCAAATGTTTTACTACCAAAATTTCCAAAATGGATATCTTTACACTAAAGTGTTACATGGTGACATTTAAAACTTTTTGTCTAACTCTGAAGAATTAGTCCTCGTGGGTCAGCTCCTTTGTGAAGTTATCCCAACTGTATTCTCAAAGCATACAGAGTGTTCACAGATCACAGCTCAACCTGCCCATGTCTGTCCTGGGAGCACAGTCACTGCTTTGAGATGCCTACAGCTGCACCACCAAGACGCTGCATGCAACCTTACTAAGAAATGCTGAACAGCACCCGGAAAACGGTTAAATTCACATATTTTATTTTACAGTTGCAAGCATTCAAAAGGATCATTAAGTTTGCATCATCTACTTCTGCACTTGACTAAGTTTATAAATCAGGCATGCTAACAAGGTTTCCTTGCAATCAGCTGCTGCAAATCTGTGAAAAAAAGCACATCTTAAAATAGAATCCTCTGGACTTCCAATAATGCTCAAAACCATATGTTTTCTACTGCATTTTGGGCAAAAAGCTGAGCTCAAACTAGACACATGCAAAACACTTTTAAAACGCACAACATATCTGCACCCATCACACCTAAATTTCATCTGTGTTTAAGATACTAAGACAACTATTTTCAATAGAACAGAAGTAACTGCTTGACAGTTTTCTTTCTGAGATAGGCTAGAACACAGCATGATACACGACATGTGGCATACCTGTTGATAACCTTGAATAATGACCTCTTGATCTTCCACTTCTTTTTGTATCTGTGACAGTTTTTCTTCAGGGACAGAAAATGTTGCTGTCTGATGGATCCACCTCTTCTCTTTAGACAGCTCTTCCATGCTCCTCAACTTTCAGAAGGAAATAGACAATATGACACACGCTTCCTAGCAGTACGGAATTCGCTACGAGACTACACTTTACATTATAAATACGTCAGTACGTGTTAAGAAGCGAAAGCAAACCAATGAGCCAAATCTTATTACTGGAGTTTTACAGAAGCATTATGAAACAAGAGAAAGTTTTAAAAGCCTAGGGAAGTTTTACAAAACTATTCCCTCGCTTTTTTATTCTTATTTATCTTGACAGGAAGGTATAGTGAAACAGGCCTTTAAATATACCACAGAGATAAAATGCTACATTGAAAAGTGCACAAAATTAACAGTGTCTCTACATAAAGTACTTTTCCAATTTTCAACATGTAGTATCTGTTACTCTCTTACCCATTTTTTTTTTATTTTTTATTTTTTAAACAACTATAAGAGCAAGTTAAACCTTTAAATACAAATATATAAACACAGGAAAACCTGCTGGAGGACTCCCATAATATAAAAAACAATAAGCGAACTCAGGATAATATAAAAAAACATTACATCCTAATCATAGTAAATGTAGTAGTGGGTAAATATTTGTAAACACAAATGTAAATACACTATTAGTTTCTACGTGTGGGTTTTCTCCTTATTAACAACTCATCTGAAGTAAGATGCATTTAATTTTCAGAAGCAATCTTTCTCACTTTCTATGCTAGTGGGACACAAAATGATAAAGTACCTTGCTCTGAAGAACATAGTTTTCTTGACCCAGCTGAGAAAGCTCTTTTTCATAGCGTGCTTTCAATTCTGCTATCTTTGTCTCCATTTCTTTCTCCTTTTCTGAAACTGTGCTGGTTAGCTGTTGAATCATATCACGTGCACCGTTCAGGTCCTCCTCAGCAACTTGTGCTCGTCTTAGCAAATGCAGTTCCCTCTCACAACTCTTGACAGGAGAAACTGGTAAATCCTAGCAAAGAGAAATTCAGAGAACCATTACATGAAGTTGACTGTTTACAGAAACTTCAGTTTTACTTAACTGGCTTGTCTAACCATATAAGGCACCTGGAGAGAATACTCCCATCATTCGAGTATCAAAACACCCTATATAGTTTTCCTTTAATGAGTTACTTTTCATTTTCCTAAGTATGTGCAGGGAAAGCAAAAGGAACTAGAAACAAACACCTCTTATATGAGGGCTATTGCACTGCCACTGGAGTTATCCTATCATCCGTTTTCTCAAAAAGCAATAACAACTTCAATATTCAGTAACACATTTTTATACAATTAATAAGGAAGAAGGAAAATCCATCATGGCACTGCAAATTCAGTTATCCTGGAGAAGTGAAAATATTCTATTAAATAGTCCGTGCAACCCATGTAGAAAAACAAACAGAAGTTCCATTTCAGATTCTTAACGCAGTAATTTTTAATAAAAATTTTACTTAGAAGTATGTCCATTTGTATGGCAAAAGTTTGTTTTAGAAATCAATAAGCCTTAAAAGTACATAGAACTACCAAGGCAGTAGAACTATCCAAACAACTAAAAACCAGTCTTATTCTTACAAATTCTAAGAGCAAAAACAAGTATTTGACTGAAGAAGACTTCATTGAATATTTCAGCATTTGTCAATACTGCTAATATTACTAAAAGTTTTGACAGAACAGGTATGTAAACCCAGCTGCACATACTATAATTGGGAACATCATTAATTACTACTCACATGATGATGCTGTCTGCAAGAATCCACAATTTGGTGTCCAAGATTATGAACAACTGATTGGTCAGAGATAGCTCTGTTAACATCCTCCTTAGAAGTCTGTTCATTTGCTGCAGATCTTATTGTCCTTGTAGTAAATAAGGCATCTTCATTTAGACAGAAAGCAAAATATAACAAAATTAAGTTTAGAATTCAGTATCCTAGATAAAAATCTATTCATGTAATTCACCTATTAAGCATGCAATTTAAGTTTTTTACAACTTGTATTTCAAATTAAATATAGAAACTTCAGAGCAATGAGACAAAGAAAATGTAGTGGTCATCAGTTCTTTACATATGTGTATGGGAACTGCTGAGTCACGGCCTGAACCACTGACTGAGCAACTGGGGAAAGGACCCAGTCAGCCCTGGGAGCACAGGTGCAGGCAATTCAGCTGTGTGACTCAAAGGGATAGAGCCTGGCTGTACCTCTCTCAGACCCCATTTAAAGGCTGGCTGCCGCTAGGGAAGAATTTCTTCCTGGAAATCCCTCCCTGGTGGAGCTTTTCCCTGTGAATCTGGAATCTTCTGATACAGGTAAGCAATCTTTTTCCCTTCCCTTATAGGACCTTTCTATTGTGCCAATCCTCCCATCATACTGATCTGCCCAAATGCTACAACACGCAAAAAACCAAACACTACTACCACCAAAAATACAGTATAAAATATAATAAAAATCAAGAGAACAACTGAAATAAGTAGCTGGATAATAAATTCTCCATGAAACAAGATTAATCTTCTGAAAAATACACTAGCTGCAATTATCATTTCATTTCTGCCTACAACAGTTTAATTTAAGAGCTCCTCTATCAAGATGCCATAAATAGAAACAAACAAGTAATGATCATTTTCAAGATGAAATAATTTTTACAATGCTTGCACCTCTCATATATGTGTTTCCTTGGCACTGACAGGGAACTTTATGCTTCAAAGCCATTCTCTTCTTAGCCTCTGGGGCCTCCTGTTGTGAGTAACTTCTGAATGAACCCAAAATTGCTTTGGGTAATGGTTACAGGTATAGAGAGAAAAGCCTGTCTGAGTGAGGCTTAGTGGCCTCATTTTCTCAGAACTCATCTTTCTATTCCATCACCTCCATCTGGATGCGCACCTTCCTCATCTCCAGCTCCACTGCCATGCTCTAAGGAACAAGGGCCCCTTGGTCTGATAACTGCCATTGAAACATCTCTCTGAGATCAGCAACATAATCCTACACTGGTTTTCCTAACACTACTTGAAGGGTTTTCGAAAGTGTAACAAGACAGAAGTGTCCTAAAACCTGGCCATCTGGAAAGCTGTTTTCCCATGCCTCACAGAATGGAAATGAGACTTGGTGAAAGACGGCCAGTTTGCAATTTGACTTTCACAGGACTACCATTCCTTAATGCTACAACAAGTGATCTAAACAGAAAAGAGGACCTCATTTTAAAAAGTGCTCTATTTGTACTAATGAAAAACAAGAAATAAGTGAAAGAAGCTGAGAATAATAATTAATCCAGTGTCACATGCGTGTGTCAGCGAATCTTTGCATTTACTGTAATAAAACATGTTGCATACGGGTACTTATTTTTGAACAGCAGTATCTACTGTTGTTTTGGTCATATTGGTGAGCAATAAGTAAGTCTTAAACATATCGGTAGTTTATATAGAGAAAAAATAAAGAAGTACTCAATCACATTTAGTTCTAGATTTCTTCTACACCACTTCAAAATGGGAATATATATATATTTTTAAATGTGAAGTATGAATAGCAAAGCTCTTACAAGTAAAATTCAGACCTCTTAAGACAGAATTACCTTTAGATCTTGCTTTATCTGCAGGGCTTCTAGATTTCATAATGTTTTTTTTCAAAGTTTCTTTTGGTATTTTCCTTTCAGTAGCTGGAATGGACTGTTTTGAGTATGAAGTAGATTTCCCATATCCAGAACTTCTAACCACCCCATGAGGACCATATGAAGACTTCTTTTTATGTAAAGGTGTTGTACTTCTGATATTCTTGTACAACATTTGTTTAGTTGTTGATTCTGATTTTTCGTTCTTCAAGCAACAAGACTGCAGAACCTGTAATAGAGCAGATCTGTTGAGAACAGGTTTTAGGGCCTCTTGTGATCTGAAGTTAGCTTTCACTGTTAGAAAAGCACAGAATCAGTTTCCAGAATCATACAGCAGTAAGACTTACTGAGTAGGATGGGATGAAAATAAAACAACCATGGGAAGTAACTATTTTTAGCCAAATAAATAACTTGAAATTATGAATAACTTATTATGCTTTCCTACTTCAGAAATATACAAGTATTTTGCACTGGTTCTGTTGGATTATTCTGTAAAGTTGGGTTTTGTTACAGGATCTCTAGCTTACCAAAATGGGTAATTTTTCAGGTTATTTGACTGAAAGTTAAATCACGGTGAACACAAACTCAGCAATGAAGAGAGGAACAGTAGCAGGCAGAGGAACCCTCTGAAACTTCATCATTAAAAACTAAGTGTATGACTCCTAAAACCAGCAAGTGAGAAAGTTTAGCCTGTTGGTGCTGGTAAAAAAAAAAAAATCTACCAGGAGGAACCAATGAAACAAAGCCCTTCCACAATGCTTTGCAGGCTGAAGGGGTGATTGCCTAAAGGAGCATGGGCTTAACTTAAGGGATGCAAGGAGAAGAGAATTTGGAGATTGTGGAAATTCTGTACTGTGAATTAGATAAAGGTGAGAACTAATATGGAAATAAGTGTAAAAAAAAAAAAAAAGACAAAACAAGATTAGAGAAGCCAGCCAGATCGCTGGCTAGCGTGTTATCCTGACAGCCTACATTTGATCAGTCTAATCTATGCTCTTATTGAACCATATTTCTAACCACTCGTTCTATAGGTATGGTCTCAGATCTGAGACTGTGTGCGTTTCCTTCAGTAGGAAAATGCGCTCATATTCTGAACTAGCTTGAGCTGGGGATGTAACTGCAGCAGCCTTGCAGGCTTAAGGCTGGGATTCTCCATGTAATGATCCTGAAGTCCACTGTATGTAGACACCTCTAAAAATAGCAACATGAAAATTTCAAGAAAAACAACAACACTCTTACTTCCTAAATATCTGAGCATAACCAAATAACAGGCCACCTAAAATCTTATACATTTTGAACGTATTTTCACATAAATTATATCAAACAGATTTTTTTTGTTACCTGTTTAGTTTTGTTGCCTTGTGAAAGCAGACAGTCTTGTATTATCTCCTCACTTAGCACATCAGGTTGTACTTCACTGGTCTGAATTTCTTTCTCAGTCATCCTCTGAAAGCTATCTTCATCTGCAGCTGTCTGTAGAAAGATGCTGTCTTCTCTGTTAAATTTTTCAAGTACGTTTGTTTCCCAAACTGAATCATTTTGGTGCTCTTTATAGGGTAAGTGATTGACAAGTTCATTTACTGTGCTGCCTATCACCTTCGCAGGACTACAAGAGAAAGGAATAAGGTCATACGTGTGTGTGTGTGTGTGTGTATATATATATATATATATAAAAAAGATTTTTGCCCTTTGCCTTTCTGCCACTCTGGAAAAAGCAGGCCATTTTCTCTTTACAGATGCTACCTAAAGACTGCTCAAACTCGAAAGAATCACTAGGCTCTTCTTAAGAACAACCATGCAGATTTTTTTTATAAAAACAAAAAAGACTAGGCTGAAGATTCACACTGTGAGAAGACTGTCTCTTGTGGAACAAGAGGCATTTCCCAGCAGTAACTGTTTTTGCAGAGGTACCAAATTGGACTATAAGATAAACACCTGCAAGCATGCAGTCAGTGCCAGTAATACAATGAATGGTAATTCCTGCAGAGTACACTTGCATGTTAAGTTCCCAGAACCAATCTGCCAAGCAAAACCTGTTTTTGACAGCTCCAAGACCTCTATGTTATTTGCTACACACCAGTTGGTGTAAAGCAAAGGGAATTATGGAGCACAGGTTAGTAGGAATTACAAGAGTAAGCAAAATGAAATGATATAATCTTTTCCCAGACCACAGAAGTTGAAGAAGAGAAGCAGAGAATTAGGATAGGATGTGGGCTGAAACTCATGTAGAGGGAAAGGGGCCGATGAGTAGAAACTTAAGTAGCCCTAACAGCATAGATCTTATTTGTAACAGTTGCCAAAACTGAGAGAGACTCATCCAAAATGACTTGGCAAACATTGTTTTTAATTGCCTAAATAAAGTTTGGACATCTCCATAACCAATTAACTGTATATTCATTTTACAGCTCATTGTAAAACACCATAATGCCAATACAAAGCATAATGAAATTTCAGTCTTTAACTTGGGAAAAAACCAGGCAAGTTACTTTGTAAGCTGGTTTTCCACTAACAGTCAATGAGCTCAAATTAAAAAAAAAGTCTCAAATAAATACCTTTTAGGTTCCGAATCAAAACCTCTGGCATTATAGAAATCTCCTTTAATAGGTCTCATAAATTCTTCCACAGTAGGCAAATCTAATTAGTGCAAAACAACAAAATCATTTTTAAAAGTTTAGAAAATGCATTTGTAAAAAGGACAGTTAAAAATGCTCCATAAACTTAAGTATTAAAGATATTAATAGCTCACTTATTTTACATTCTTGCAAAAAATACGCTTTCCTTTGAGGCATTTACCTGACTCAGTAGTTGATGTGTTTTTTGAATAGAGATCGTGATTTTGTGAAGTAACTTGCACACAGCATTGTGAGATGGCCATTGAAGAATCGTGTATTTTTTGCTCATCAGTGTCTCCCAAAGACTGATTAATGTGATGATATGCACGGTGTAAGGCTTCAGTGTCACTGGTAGTTTGTCCACACAAAGTGCCTGTGGAAAATGCAGTCTCATAACAGGTACTACAGGACTTTCTGCTTGGGAAATAACGCCACAATCTGTTTCAGTGACTGTCTTGGACTATTATTAAGCAAGAACAGTGCTTTCCATTTAGGGAAAAGACAAAAACCTCATTTCTACTATAAAAATAAGAAATAAAGTTAATTAGTACCTGATATTGACTATTAATGCCAAATAGCCTTAACTGCAGTTTGCCTGCCTTTCCTGCCCCAGCCCCCGGTATCTTTTTTCCACCTAAAATTGATAGTGTATGTGAAAAGACTATTTTAGTAGATACTATCACACTGTCATGCTCTGGCTATTACTTTGGGTGCAATCTCAGTATACTATTGTGTATTTTACAGTTATGTTCAACACCGAAGTAAAATTTTAGCTATGGTGAACTGAAGGGGATTATACTTAAATCAGACTGCAATGAAGAAAGCAATTCTACAGTAATCAAAGGTCAAGAGGTATGTTTCTGCTAAGGCGGCAGGTTTTTTAACTGAAACAGTTCTTCCTTCTCTCAAGACTTGTTAAGAAAAGCCAAGGGCTTCATGATGACTGACAACCTAAAAACAAATGAAGGCATTAAGGAAATTCTTTTGTTAGTTTTCTTTTTTCAATAACAGCCTTTACCTGCTTCATTCCGTTCAATTCCACTAACTTCTTGAGGCAGATCATGTTCACTTAGGGCTACACCTGATGTTTCAGCAGCTTTCTGAAATTCTGTAGTTGAGTCTTGTGAATCAAGCAGTACAACTAAAACCAAGAAGGTAAGGGTTAAAGAAAACACAATTTTCCTATTTATAGTTTATCTATGTTATAGAACACTATCTTAATGCTCTAAATGTGCAAAAAAAAAAAAAAAAAAGCCATATAGATAACTACAATGCCATTAATGCTATAACTCTGAATACAAGCATGAAAAGAACTAATCAGAAAAATAAAATTTACACAGATTATCACTTTGAAGTGCTAACTGATTTATTTTTAACTATTTCAGTCCAATAGATTTCCAGTAGAACACAATAATATTACATTTAAAGTATCAAAGTAATAAATTCAGATGAAAAAGTATCAAAAAGGTACATTTAGTATTCTTTCACTGATGAAAAATTATATTTTACCTTTAGCCAGCATGCCAGTGTTTGGTTCCTATGAAAAATTAAAAAAAAAAACACAAACAAAACAATAGTACTTTTTGAATTGCAGGAAAAAAAAAAAATCCAGACAAACTTCAAAAGCTGGTCCAAAATCTATGAACTAAAGCAGCTCTTGGTGCTTCAAGCATGTGCACTTTCCTAAAGCCCTCCTCTCTCAGCATCCTGTACTCTAAAAACCCTCTTACAAGTGACTGGAAACTAAATGCTATTCTGCATAAATGAAACAATATTTTTCACACCTTCCTGGTTCACTTCTATCAGTGTTGATTTTGTACTCTCTGTCTAAACTGCTTCTCCATACAGATCTGAGGGGTCTGCGTCATCTGCTGGCATAGACCACCCTAATAGCTTTAAGAGACAGATTCATTGATAGTCATCCTAAGGCTTCAGCCAGAGCACATTATTTCTGGACTCTCAATACAGTTCTTAATTCAAAGGAGCAGTAAGCAGGCAACTCTGAGGAAACTGATGCTTCTAGTGACATGTCACACAGAAGTGTATATCCTTAATAAAATATAAACCCATGACTATTATATTCTTTTGGACAATACATACAGTATGAGTTTAATGTATTAATATTGTCAAAATTTTATGATTCATGATGTAATACAAACATTTGCTACGATACACTTTTCTTGAGCACTTAAACTCCTGACATATTTTGATTTACCTGACTTTCTTCGGTTTTAAAGGCAGGATTAGCATCTGTTTCTTCTTCAAAATCTTCACTGTAGCTGCCTGAGGAGTAAAATAAACATAAAACAGATGAAATATCCAGGGAAGATAAAACAGTATGGGGAAAGCTATTTCCCTTCCCCAATCTCCAGGCTAAGAACATCTACTGCTACTATTACTCTTTCTGAGATACAGAAGTTTTGATACTGCGTGTGGTACAAAATCTACAGGAAAAAAAGTCACATGTAACAACTCCAAATTAAAGCATTTATGGAAGATAACAGCTAAAACACTGGAGTACCTCCAACATTAAGAGCTATTTCAGGGCCAGGTGTTTTTGTAAGTCTTTGATGGACAGATTTATTCTTTTTTCCTATTTCTCCTTCTGGCATTGTTCACAATATATTAAAATCCGTTTCAAAAATAAAGTATTTTTTAAAAAGTCAAAAGTAAGCCCCTAAATTCACCTATCTGCATACCAGTTGCATCAGCTTTACACAGTGTTTCTGTGCAAAAGCTAGATAAATTCAGATCATTAACATGAAAATTACATTAACTTTCAGATCAACCTAAGCTTTATCCACAGCAGCAGGGAGATAGGGAACCAGAAGTCAGCTAGCTTACACACCACACTGGAAAAGGTTCACTGAGGATGCTGGCCTATCCTGAAACCTAGCAAGTGCTAAGCTGTTTTCTGCTTAGTAAGACAACACAGAGAACAAAACAAGCTAAAAGCCTGTGGTATCACGTCCCCTTTCCAGACCTTTAAATTATATCCCACCATAATATGAAAAGTGTGCTTTCCTCTGATACCCTGCTATAAAGCCTTTGCATTTGAATTGCAGTGCTAATCCACAGGTTGCATTACTGCTATTGTTTAATGAATCTCTCATAATTAATAGCATAGACAGTAAAAAAGATAATAACAAAAATTTTAAAAAAGCAAGATTTTTCAAGTGAACAGCTTAGAAACCATTACCACATTTCTCTTCAGGTGTGGATTCTGCTTCTTTTTCACTTCTTTCATTTCTAAGAAACAAAATACTATTTTTACCATCTCTTCTTGGAGAAGAAGTATATATATATTTTTAACTTACATGCTATTATTGCTAATTCTAGGAAGTACCAGAAACTAGAATTTGTCCATCAGATTAAACATAAGAAAGGTAAATGTCAGCAGCTATTAAAATAAATACTTATATTTTTAAAACTCTCTGCATTTGAAAGTCTCAATCTAACCCCTTAAAATCACTTCCTTTCTGCATTCTGACATCTGCATCTGATTCTCAGATAGAAATTTACCAGATTTGCTTCTTGTTCTGACATTGTAAATCTGCATTAACAACAACAAAAAAAAGACAAAAACAAACAAAAAAACCCAACCATTGAACAAAATGCAAAACAAAAAACATTCTCCTTTCTTTCCCCTTTCCAGAACTTTGACCTTCCAACTGCTAGAGTTCTTAACTCATTGTTCAGTTACACTTTACTACTATAAAGGTTAAATCAACTTGTAACTATTGAGCTGTACTGGAGATGTATACCTTCATCCAACACCACGCCATGCCTAACTTCTTTCTCTTATTTATTAAGATCACTTCTGTCCTTGACTTCAAAAACAAAAACCACTAGTCACACCTAAAGAAACCCATACAGGATCTTAACTCACAGAATCTCAGCAGTCATCGTACTCAGATACCCAGGTCACGCATGCCCACAACACAGTCTACAACTTTTCTTCCCTCCAAATTACCGTACAAATGGTGCTAGTATTACAGAATCACTGGAGTTCAGCTCTTTATTTAATCTTGAATAATCAATAGGCGAGGAAGCTTCTTGTTCAAGTTTAGCAAAAAAGATCTCTTTTTCCTCTTGTTCTTCCAAGGTATCCAATCCAAGTCCTGTATTACTTTGATTAGGACCAGAAGCTACAAAGGAATCTAAACATGAAGACACACAATAATAACAGTTAACTACAGAAAGACTCATAAAAGCTTACCAGTATCAAATTATCACAAACTAGTTTAAGGAGTCTTCATAAGATGCTGCAGAGAGAAATGAAGGATCCCAACTTGCAATAAAATTGAGGAAATTGTTTAATAATAACTTGGCTTTAGACCTAATTAACATGAAATGGTTGCACTCTCTGTCCTCACCATTTGTTTCCAGGCTGTCTCTACTTAATGAGAAAGCAATCCCATTACTCTTCTGAAGCTGTATCTTTTCTGGATGCATATTCTCATCAGTTTCCCCTGTAAGCTGCAGAGCCTTCTTGGCAACGCTTTTGCTGGCTTCAAGGATTTCTGAAAGAAAAGTTGCAAAGTTTCTGCCTATCATCTAAAAGCTGTTTGGATGACACACTTCAGGCATCTTCCAGAACTGCTTTTTTTTTTTTTTTTTAAATGGATCTTGTTACAGCTACAAAGATGCACACTCAGATCATGTTCATCTAACTTCAGTTTCTATTATACATAAACCTTATTTAACCTTATATAACCTTATTTAATTACAGTTAATTAGTCTATTGTATACATGGGATAACAACTGTAAAAACTGACTAACACTCCTCATGGAGAACTATTAACATTTATTTGCTAAGAAAAGCCAGAAGCTAACACTGCTCTGTTAAAAGCCTATTAATTTTCTTTGATGTACCATCCCAGAGGAAGCATCAGACTTTGGCAAATTGCAGCCATTGCTTTAGCAGATACGTTTGTTGCAAATCAAATGTTCTGGAAAAAAAACTGCAACATGCAGTTGCTCTCCTTACTGTAACTTCATTTCTGGGAGAGTTCAGCACCACTGTTACCAGCTTATGTGAAAATTCTGCTTTCAAACAGAATGCTGACATATTTCATAGAATGGCCTGGGTTGAAAAGGACCACAATGATCATCTAGTTTCAACCCCCCTGCTATGTGCAGGATCGCCAACGCCATACATCAATTACTTCAGATCAAGAGCACTAAACAAGTTTTCCATGTGCTGATCAAGTGCTTCAATTCTAGGTTATCGTTCTGCCCTTGTACAACTAAGTTATTCAAAGAAATGCCACATTCATCCAAATGAAAGACATTTTGCTACTGCACTGAAGATTACAAAATGGAAAATTCAAGGTATTGTACAGAAGATCAAAGCACAAACAGTCCATCTCTGATAGCCAAATGCAGTAATTTAAAGTACAAGGGCTGCTCTAAAGTTATGCCTCCTATTTTATGATGTTGGCCCATAATGACAGAGGTGGATGTTGGTGGTATGGCAGTAAAGGCTGAACCTTCCCACCAATACTCTCTTACATTTTGTTGCTATCTGATAGACGGCAACAGAGGGGCAGTCTCATAAAACGGTGACTGGCATGGAAGTGCATATGTAGCAAAGGTGCACCACTGAATTCCTCCATTTGGATAAAACAATACCCACTGACATTCATCGACACTTGCTGAATGTTTATGGAGACCAAACAGTGTCTGTGAACACAGTGAGGTGGTTGGTGGTGTGTTTCACCGTGGTTACCTCCACAGGTGCAGATTTTGATGAGCACAACATGCAGGCTCTTGTTCATTGCTGGTAAAAATGCATAGGTAACAGTGGTGACCATATTGAAAAATAGTGTTTTGTAGCTGAGAATTTGCTCTATCAAATGTGATAGAATCATAGGATTGCTCAGGTTGGAAAAGACCTTAAAGATCAAGTCCAACCTCAACCTAACCATACTACCCTAACTCTACTGTTGTGCTCTTCATCATAGTTTTCATGGAGATAAATAGGAGGCAATACTTTTGGAGCAACCTATGCAAGTCACTCAGATGGTGCTTTATTCTAGTTATCAAGACAGCAAATGGGATTCTGTTTTCAGCTGGCTTACAAGTTGTTTTACACAGCTTCACATTAGCTACAGTGTCACCAGATCTCCAAGACCCTATTTTTCAATGAGAATATGTTAGCAGAGGCAAAGATAAGCTGTCACAGCTCTTCCACATAAGATTTACATGAAAATAAACAGGAATATTCAATTACAAAGACAAAAATAACTTACAACGGAACAAAATTTTAAAGAAAAGCATTTTCCTTAGTTTTATTTTAGCTATCTTAACCTCAGTGAACCAACAGACTTGCACCAATTCGAAGTTTTCATGGGTTTTCAGTAAGCTAATACACTGAAGTATTTTTCTAGTTCAAACAGATCAGAACTTTTTGGTGGAAAAGCACTTTCCACTATCATGTGAAAATGAAATACTGTTTTACACCCAACCCCCAGGCATACGTACCACATTACATGGGGATGCATACTACTGTTGCTACTGAAGATAAGCACATCTTTTACTAGCCCCATGCAACTGAACTCTGAGAAAACTACCAAACCTGGAAAAAATATCAACTAGGTTGGATTTCAAAGTCTCTTTTTTCACAATCATTTTGGGCTGTTTGTTAACCCTTTGAAAATTACATTTTGGAGCAGCAGTTTCATATCACTATCCATATACTTGCACTCTCAATACTTGCACTATTTAATAACACTCGTAATATGTGGTATTCTTTAAGTCCCTGCTCCTTAGAATCAATTAAAATAAGAACCGAAGTTGCACTTAGTTTCTACTACAAGTTGTACTTGCTCCTATTACATTTGAAAAGGAAAATGTAAGAACATAAATACCAAGCACTCAAATCTGCATATAACAATAAACGTCCATTAAAAATGTAACTTTTAATTCTTAAGCTCAGCAGGACTTAGAGAATCGAGCATTTCTAACTTTTTAATATCACATAAAACACAATAAATTTGTTACCCTTTGGACTGTCAGAACCATCAGAAGTGAGGCTTCCTTCTTCTTTGTTTAAATACCAATCTTTCTTGTTCTTATGAAATTTTTCCAGCATTTTGAATTTAGACAAAGCCTTGCTCCGAGACACACTGGAAGAAGGTTTAGGGGCAACTACTTTTAAGTGTACACAAACATTTATGAGTTTTAATGCACAAGGGACAGGGAATACAGAAAAATAAAGCGTGAGAATTCAAATTGCCACTTGTGAAGAAGTAATACAACTCAGTTTTTTTAGACTGAATTATTTTAGATTGAATTATCTACAATTTCGTAGCCATAATTAAAAATTAAAGAGCTGGTACTTATCAATTCCAAAACTACAAGTATCCTCTGCTCTTTAAATAAAGAAAGGAAAAAAAGTACAACAAATTGTTAATTAGTTCTTATTCTATATATACTTTGCATTCAAATAGACTGCTCTAGGAGTTCAATCTGTACATTACTTGAAAACAAAAAAATTAACACAACTGTTGCAATGACACAAGCCATTTTGTACTACAAATCTCAGTAGCAAGCATCTAGATCGGTTAAAGGAAAAGCAGTAAACCTTAGGTAGGTAAGATGTGAATTCCTGCTCCCTTCACATCAGGCTGTTAAAAAAACCGCACTTGTCTGCTTAAACCCACTGGAGAACTTGCTTAGTGGCCACTAAAATGAAATGCCTTCCACTCACATCAACAGTAATCCATTTTTTACATAACAATACCAATGCTGAAAACCGTGCTTTCTTGTGAGACGTAGATGATAGTCATACTCTACACTTCATACATCTTAGACTAGCTAGGTGCACAGTATGAGAGAGAGTGACTTACCCCAATTTCAAGAGTGTACTTGGTGGGGTGTAGCTTATAAACTGGACAATTCAGAGAAAGTTCTTAGCCCCAGAATTAACAGAAATAACTCCTAGTACAGTTATCCTGACACAGGAGAGAGCAGAGCCTGCCTGGGGAATGTAGCCAAGTACTTCTGTCGTCTAGAAATAGGACTGAGGGAAGATCTGAACCACACAGAATGGCCTGAGTTGGAAGGAACCTCAAAGATCGCATTGTTTTTCTGACCAGAAGCTAGCACAAAGCAGAAACAGATGACTAAAGGAAGTTGGTGAGCATCTGGCAGATGTAAGGCAAAAGTCAAAATATAAAAAATATATAAATAAAACCCCACTTTCTGATACAACGCCTAGGTTATTTATTCCCATGACTGATGTCCACTAATGAGGCATTACTTCCCTAGCTTCATATTCTCTCATATCTACTGATAAACCAGAAGTGCTGATGGCATGCAGTCTGTGGGAAACAATGCAAAAACCCAAGGTCTTTCAAAACAGTAATTTGAAATAACTGCCAAACCCCTCCTCCGGTGGCTCATATTTCAAATATTAAGCATAATTTGAGGCATAGAGTCAATTTTCGTGTTTCTCTCCCAGACCGAGATGCTTTATGCCTATTTTGTGCAAAGGAGGCTTAGGAAAACAGGACATACACTCTAGAAAGGTAACATAAGGAAAACATTCTATAAGCTACACAGTCACAAACAACATCTAAAGATAAAGTGCCAAATATTACTTTGTCATGGCTCTCCAAAATGTTACTGAATCTTGTTGAATTCAACATCAAAGCTGTATTTAACCTTACACATCACACTGATTGCTATTATACTTTACACATAAGTATTTCACAGAGCAACAATTAGAATTCTTAATTATTCTTTGGAGATTCTCCTCAGATAGCATAAAGATAGTTACTTAACAGGTTGAATGTGATATTACATCAACTAAAATAATCCTGCAGATTAAAAAAACTGAATTTGTCATTAAGACACCAACTGTATTGTTTCCATTTCAGAGGCAGCATGCGCAGAGCAACCCACTGCTCAGCAGAGGGAAAATAATCATATCAATAGGAAGTCCATACAATACTTATGCAGATTGGAGTCTTTCAGCTTAAACAAACTTAACAGTGAATATTAACATTTTTTGAATATGAAATACAGAGAGGATATTTTCTATTTACTAACCATACTGATTTTAGTTAAGACTCCCAGTTATTTTCCTTCTCCCTTTCCTTATATTCAATACTGTCCATCTGCCTACATCACTACTGACAGTGATGTATGATGCAGCAACAGTTAAGCAAAAGTTCACACACTTACTGGTTTGTTCAGGAACTGACAAATCAATTAAGTGACAGCTTGCTATCATGAGAAAACTATGGCCAAAAATCCTGCAAAGGATTTTCTACAGGAAAAGCACTAGTAATTTAAGGCTGATATTAACTGAACAAAACATATTTAATAAAATACCAGACTGGAAATCTGAATGAGGAATCTTTTGTTCACTGTTCTCCACTACTTCATCATGGCTCTCCATCCTTTCCTTCTCATTTCTCAGTTTAACAAATCTCGTTTGGAAATCTTGAAAAGTGAGACAAACAGCAAGAAAAGACAGGCAAGTGTTAAGACAGGACAGGAGTTCTGATTATCCAATTTATCTTCATCATTTACATGACAAAAGCAAATAGACATTATATTAGCTAGAGGAAGTTCTTTAACTTGTCAAATATGGAAGACAGTATCCTGAATCATAATTTATACATTTCAGCCTAGAGCTAAAGAACAGACATCAAACGTATCTAGGATGGTAAGCACAGTTAGTTGAAAATGTACTTTACTCCACTTAGCTAAATGAACAGAAGTAGTTTACTCAGGCTGCTTATCAGACTACAAAGCAAAGTGAAAATAGGTGATTAGTGTAAACCTATTTTCCAGCATTTTTGCAATACATGCCTTGGAAAAATCAGTCAGATAACAAATAAATGCATAGTATATTTAGTCCTCCAGTCACTTGTATTACATCTTTCTAGAATGCACAATATAGAGACTGAAGTAGCAGAACAAAAGTAGCAGGAAGTAGGAGAAAATGAAAACCCCCAAACGGAGACAACCTCGGTGCATCGTTCAAGCTAGTTAGCCAGGCTTTGTACCTTATTAACATCACAATCTCTCTCTATGTTGTAACCCAACAACATGAACTCATACGGAGCTAGCTCGTGTATTTGTAATGCTACACTGGGGCAAAGGAGAGATTCATACATTTACCTAAATTTGATTCAAGATAACAAAACGTTTTGAGAATAATATTTATTCACAGGCTGTCAGGTAACGTACGAATCTTATCTGCAAGCCAATGTGGATGTTCAAGCCTGCAAGAATACACAAGGATCTGAAAGTCTTGAAGAATGCCAATTTTACAGTATTCAGAATTTAAATTCAGCTTATGTCCTGATTTGTTATCATCACAGCAATATTATTGCTTCAGTGGGACAATTATTTTGGTATTCAGAGCGCATTTAATAACCCTACAAAAAGCTACAAAACTAGATCATCTTCTCAGTTCTTTGCAGTAACTTACGTTGCAATGCTGCTGCACCTAATAACTAATCCAGTATTCATATATATTCATATACCTGAGCAACATACTGCACAACATACAACTGTTAAAGAATATTAGACTGAGAAAAAACTGACAAAGTGTTAAAAGCATGCAATTCAAAAAGGCACAAAGAAGAAACAAGAAGAGCAGTTCTAGAAGCCTATCCACACTGAATTCCTCACAGTAACACAATCTGCCATTTTAAACCTCTGCAAATATGATCTACGCAAATGAAATTCATAAAATAGCTCGTAGTGTGTATACACATAGAAATCAGCCCTTTATGTACGGGATTCATCACTCTCAGTGGTAGCCGCATACAAGCTGTCTACTTTTATGACTGCAGAGGAAAACTGAGCTTATACTGAAGGTACCCAAGATGACCTCTGCAAAGTGAACTTCATTGCAGCTGAACTTTAATTAGCAAAACAGCATCTCTTACTGTGCATGCTACTTCTCTGCTGCGCAGTTCAGTCTATCACAGGTTAATCCTATTACTATTGTACTATTTGTATTATACTATGGTACTATTCGTGAGCGCCCAGTGTGAGAAACATAGCCCTTTCCCCACGAGATGACACAACTGGGAGCTATGTTTCATGACACAGAGATATATTCTCTTTCGCCAAAGGACCACCAAAAAGGTTTTCTAGGAAAACTTGAAGGCCTCTCTGTTTTAAAATTCTGATGTAGTAGGTGGCATATGGCTTAATGTACACGACCCACAAGTGCAGATATCAATACCCAGAAGGAGGACAGATGTGCAGACAAAATAAAAACTATCAGGCTGGCAAAGAGAGTGTTCAGAGAAGACTTCAGTGCAGAGATCTACCATGTTTGCCTTAGATTTGTAAGTAATCTCAGTTTGATGATGTCCAATTGCCAAGACACATTGGACATCTGAATCAAAACCCATTATACACAGGTTACTCATGGCTCCCTCTGAAAAAAATAAGCCAGCCCCTCAAGAAAAGCATGAATATGAACATGCCAGCTTCTTCTGCAGGTAAATGGATTCCATATTTAGAAAACTGGGTAGATTTCTCTAAATATTTTCATGTTAAAGGAGAAGCTTGTTTTAAAGAAACCTTAAAAAGTTTACCAGAACTTTATGTTTTATACGTTAACAAACTGCAGATCAGGCACGCTTCCGTTCTAGTACCTCTAGTTAAATTACAGGGCCTCTAAGATATCCTTGGCTTAAAAAAAATAAAAGCAGTTGAGTTGGTTTGGACAGGAACAGCTTGACATTATCATTTTACTACTTATGCTGTTTTGTAGTTGTACTTAAACTGTACAAGAACTGCCCTCCAAAATGTCTAATTACCCTGCCCTTAAAGTACCTATTCCAGTATTTCCGATTGAAGTAACAGGAGAAACATCAAAGTGCTTTGTGGGCTGCCTCAAGCATCTCAGAAAAAAATAATGGAAGAATGCTAACTTCTAGACACCTCTGAATATTTTCATTTATAAAAAGAAGAGAAATTCTAACCTCTTACTTCTCCTGCTCTGGCCAACAAGAACACTCTGACCTTCAGTTTCTTTGAAAAGTGGTAAGAAAATCCTACCTTATAACCACCATAACTCCCTTGCACTGCCTGACAGGAGCTCTCTCATATCCACTGGAGTTCTCCAGCAATATCTTAAAAGCCAGAGATACGCAGAGTTCAGATAATGCCTATTAAGCTTATGCCTAAATGACACAATTTCTGATTAAGATTTGACTCTGAGTTACAGCAATGCTAACAGGACAGAGCTCTACTTAAAATTAGAAGACTACCAGCAATACCTTAACCTCATCATATGAAAACGTGATTTCTGGGACTGTTAAGCTCCAGTTGCAAGTTATTCAAATCATGAAAATAAGAAGCCACTAATTATTACATGAACAAGAAGCAATCACACTGTGGAAACTCTGTACTCACGTAGTTTATTACCATAGAGAAAAACAATGGTGGAATGGAAACCTAGAGATAGAAAGATTGCAAACAATATTTTCTTCTATAACTGTGTGACCAAGTAAATAGTGAACTAACAACCACACTGTCACAGCCCTTTTGCCCTTGAGCTGTGGTTTATGGCAGGGGAAATGCTGAGAGTACAGCCTTGCTGAAAGTACTGATAGCAATACATGTTTTAAACAGATGCTGTTGTTATTCCAGTCTTTAAAAGGAACAGGTCGGTTACAAAAGAAACCCACAAATATTTCAGTTGAAATCCTAAGCTACATTTTCTAATTACTACCCCCTATTCACTCTTTACAAGTTTCAGTAATTTGAAAGCTACAAAAAAAAACAAAACAACAACAAACAGCAGAAAGCTTTCTTACACCTTGAATATGATCTCTCTTTAAAGGAAAGATGTGATTACATTTGAGTTTTACCATTTGCAAATTTGCAATACAATGTTCCAAAGTAACAACTTTATTGTGAAAAGAAAGAACTAGCCCGACCCCCTGTGGCCAAGAAACTACAGAACTACGTTATTTACCACCATCGTCCAAATCTTCCTCACACAGCCACCACGGCACTGCATCCTTTTGCTTTATTTCTTTTTTCCTGGGCTGTCCCAATGTCTCAAGAACGCTGGACTTCTTTTCTGAATTTCCAGGTGAATCGTCTGAAAGAGACTGAGTCAATTGCATACAAGATTAAAGACAGTTTTTACATTTTCTCACTGTTTAATTGTATTTCAGCCACACAGTTCTTCAACTTCTGAGTTTAGCTGTCTGTCTTTACTCCCTACTATTTGCTTTTTCTGTATATGCCTAAAAAATTGACTAAAAAGACAATAATTACATTCATGTGTAGCAATACTGCATTTAATACAATAAGTTCACTACCAGAATCTAGAAGTCTTAAAAGTTAACTGCTTAGTAGAGCATATGTTCCAATGAACAGTATGTTAGTTCAATAAACAACAAGCAAAATCCTACCTACATCCCTAAAAATTAAATAAAAAGCAAGGGGAAAAAAAAAAAAAAAAAAAAGGTACAGTAGAGTAAAATCTATTTTGCTTAGCCAGGCTTTTACATGAGCATTATTAATATTCTGAAAGTGAACTTTCACAAGCAACTTCCTAGCTCCCAGAAAATCGATTTATTTTCAGAAATGCACTTTGTGCTTTCTCTTCCTGGAAATTAATAGCAATGCCAGAGCTATTCCTAACTGATTGCTATCAAGCTCCTGCACACATTTTTCAGTTATCTATATTGATTCCAAATGAAGGCTGACTTCAGTGGAGAGGAAAAGAAAAAAAAGCACAATACCCTAAAAATTTTAATTACTAAACAGTAACAAGAAGAAAATGGATGCTTCATAAGACAGTGCTTTTCTGACATGATACAACGTTGAAAAGATTAATAATAATAATAAAATCTCTGGTTCGCTTCCTTAATAAAGCTTCTGTGGCCTATGGTAGCACCCCAGTTAGCTGTCCAGACACCCAATATAAAATATATTTGTGCAGAAAGTAAACCTTAAGCTACACAGGAAGCCTGATACTTTCAGTCTTTTCCCTTCGTTGGCAGAATCCTACTTTCTTTATCTGCAAAACCAGCACCAAAGATTAAAAGAATTGCTCCAGCACACTGCAGCCTTTTGTGTTACAGTCTTTGTGCTTAAATTCAGTAATCATAAGGTTAAGGGGTGTGACATACTGCTTATTTCCATTCTAGGTTTTTAGTCGTCATTTTCAAAATCAATTGTCCTAAAATGTCTTAAAGAACACAGTAAACAAAGTCAGCAAAAGCCACAAAGTATTCGCATATGAAATGCATCTTAGGGCAAAATTTCAAAAGCTTAACTTTTCTAATAGTCACAAGCAAGAAAATGTGAGAGCACAAACAGAATTCTAGAAGCAACAGGACTGCACGTGCTTAGTACGTAAAGTGAAATAGATTATTTTACTAAAGTAATCCTCTGTAGACCACTGTGTGACTTCCATTGTATAAAAAGCATTACTGCAAAATTACTCTGTATATGCACCTCACAGGAACACCAATAAATCAAACATCAAACCTCCAAAGGCATCGTGTGAGAGAAATAAGAAGAAAAATGAACAACCACAATCTGACTAATGTCTCTGACCAAAAACCATCTTCAGTTTCACTGTAAAAAACGAAATGCCTGACCAAGCCTCAGAAAGAAATATCTTCGTGCTCCAAGACTTGCAGTGTAATGAAACAGAATTTTTGTAAATTATGAAACTGCTGGAGAACAGGATGTACCGCAATTTCTTTATGTTGGCTCAGTGACACAGAACAAAAAAGTCTTACATTTTTAATAAATATCCTATAAATAATAACTTCCACATACTAGTCACTACATAAGTAGTGGTGCTCTTGTCCCCAAAGGTTTGGCTGCCTCTTGCTGGCCGCAAGTACCAACAGGTGTTTGATGCAAGCTTTGTTGTCACCTGCTGTTTCTTTTACAACTAACAGTATCGTCTACTCTGCAGTTACAACTTCAGTGATGCTGGTGATCCTTGGAGTATTGTAACTAAAGAAACTGAAACTCCCAGCTGCTGCTCTCAAGTTCTGGAAACTTTCTGTGTCCAGCCATCTTGTCAACTGCAGACAGTAAAGCTGCAGCAGCTGGGAAAAGAAATGCTGACCCAAACATGCTAGTGTTTTTTTCAACTTGTCAGTAGCTTTAACGGTGAAACGTACATATTTATTTTCCAAAAGGAAAATCAAAGCTAAAAAAATAATAATCAAATCTTTGGACCAGTAATGGATTTTCAGAATCAGTAAGAGGCACGGATAATCCTTATTTTCCCTCCCCTATAAAAGAGCCTCTCAGCCTTTAAAGAACATAGTCAACAAGAAAAACAAAAGGAATCAGCTGTTTAATTTCAACTAAACTAAAGGCAGAATGGATCAGTTTCAAGACCTGGGACAACTGTAGGGCAAAAAAATGGACCTTACCACCTCCTACAGACAAGAAGGAACTTAAGAAAGTAGACAAGGAAGCGCAAGATTGGATCCAGAACCTGAAACCAGTTTCCTAACTATTTCATGAAAAAGCCTTGTTTCAAGTCTACTCCAAATTATGGTATCTTAATATATTTGATCTTTTAATAAAGAATTAAAAACATTTTTTCCAAACATGGTTAAATGTCAAATATTACTCTTCTGAGTATTATTCTACAGATTTTCCAATTAAGGAAATACAGCCTTTCCCACTGATAGCCTTCCATCTCAGCTGTCACCACATATTACATGGGATAAAAGCCAACCTAGAAGTCTAGAAGCAGATAATAGCCGTTCATTTTTTCCCCCTATCTGTGCATTGCTTGTGTCATTAATGACTGTTTACGAGGGTGGACAGTGACGGGACAAGGGGGATGGTTTTAAACTGAGACAGGGGAGGTTTAGGTTAGATATTAGGAGGAAGTTTTTCACTCAGAGGGTGGTGACGCACTGGAACAGGTTGCCCAAGGAGGTTGTGGATGCTCCATCCCTGAAGGCATTCAAGGCCAGGCTGGTTGGCAACCCTGCACATAGCAGGGGGTTTGAAACTAGATGATCATTGTGGTCCTTTTCAACCCAGGCCATTCTGTGATTCTATTATTAAAAAAAAAGCAAAAAAAAAAAAAAAAAAAAAAAAAAAGCAAATAATGGAAGCACTGTGCACGAGAAAGAACTTGCATAGCACATCTTAAGGAAACTTAACAGCCAACACTCAGTACGTTCACCAGCTATATCAAAACGACAGATGATACATAAGGAAAATGAAAGCGACAGTAGGGTGAGTACGCTAAAGCTGGTGGAAGGCAGTGAAAGGATCACAGGTACATAGACAATGAAGGAGGAAGAGTTATGGATGACAAGAGCCTGATCTAGAAAGTACTTCGGAATAAACTGTGACCTGGCAGAGGAATCATTAAAGGGATGGTTCAGCACACAATGATTGCTGTTACAGATTTGTTTCCTTTTGTGTAATGAAAAAAAAACACCCTAGAAAATCATCTTCACTGACAGTTTGAAATTCAGTGCATACACCAGAACCAGTTGTTCAGTTTAATCCTCCTACTAGACCTACACCATCCAAATGTACCTATCCTTTCTTCCGACTGTTTTCATCTCAAACGTGTATTTTCATCTGAAATCCTTCCCAAACAATAGTTCCATTCAGAGCAAAAGTTATTTAAAAGGGAAAAAAAAAAATACCCTGTTCCCTTTCTTCTCTAAAAAATTTGCTTAAACAAGTCTACTACCAACTACTAAAAAACAGTTTTTGCTTTTTCTCTCCACTTAATATACTCAACTACAAATGTCACCAACCCAGCCATACATCCTATATAACAGAGCATATCAGTTTCTCATTTTTTCTAACAATAAAAGGCTGTCCACTTTTAATAAAAACTGAAAAAAATTAAAGGGAGGGATACAGTGGAAGATACACATACATAAAGTAACAGTGTAGATAATGTCATCAGTAACTGGGTCTGTATGTAGTGAGTAAAACATAAACCAACATATACTTGTAACAACTGGATTGAGAGTACACACTGCATAAACAGCTTTGGTTTGAAATGCTAGAAAATAAATATATTACTATATGAGATGCTAAAAATGACTCGCTTTTCCTATGCGGCTGGATGTCATTTGGGGGAAAAAAAATTAAATCACAATAGCTGTACTGAATTATCCTAACTCAAGCATTCTCTATCTGAGCAATAACTAAAGAGCAAGAAGAGCATATCAAATGAGGAATCAAATACAAGGAGTGATCACATGCAGACTTTTGTCAGATGGGCAAAATAAATAAAATAAAACAATAAATCTCTTTTCCTCAAAGCAACTTCATAGCAATAGTAACGCATTTTAGATGAACATCCAAAGTCTACTTTCCTATTTTTTTTTACAATAATAATTCCAGTGAATTCAATAATGTTCTATCAATCATATTATAAAATTAAAGCCCAAAATATATCTTTATTTGTGAATCTTAATATTCAGATGACATGTATACTCTCAATTTAGTATTGCTCAATTAAGTTACGTTTATATTGTAATTAGAAAAGAACCTCACTAGTGGCACAGTCAAGGCAGAAAAAGTGATTTACGTAGGAAAGCTAAAATATTCATGAAAACAAAGTCTACTGTTATTACAGTTCTCTACTGCACAGTACAAAGTGCTATTTTTATAGAAGCTACTACCTACCTTTTTCATAAGTAATTAAATTGTGGCATAGACTCTGCATCAAAAAACTTCAAGCATTTACTACTTATAACAGAAATCTCAAGAGTACTCTGCAAGAATGGCAACCATTAGCTATGTTTACATACTGTAATTGCATTCAGCAAAGGCCTTATGCATGTGGCATCTACACTTTAGTCTGACTGCACCATGTACCTGATAGATCAGAGAGCAAACACTAAAATTACAAAGCTATATCCAATGAAGAAATATACCAAGCCGTGAAATTTTGACCATGTCTGATAATTCTGAGCTTAAGTCAAAACCCACAGATTTGCATGATTTTTCCTGTACTCAGAGCACAAATGAGCAATACAAAGGTTCAAATAAAAATTTCCCAATCACAACATATTTTCTTGCTAGTGAAATAAGAGTTTTAAATCCAATGAAGTCAGGTATTACTCAGAAAAATAAGGACATTTATCTTAAAACACACCTTGCAACTACGTACAGAAAAGTATTTTGATCTCATTACCTCTATTTTCAGTCAAATATCAATTTGAAGCCTATTTACTACAAAATAGCACACACAAAATGAAGCAAAACCAAGAACTAAGGGCTCTTTCTGAAGATTCAACCTAGCAGTGACAAAATGCTCGTATTTAATTACAAAACCATTCTCTAGATTTCAGTCTAAATTAGAATGAATTACATTTAACTACGATGTTGCAAAAAGCCACCCATTCAACAGCTATGGGAATTATATGATAAAAGCATAGTCACGTATTCTATTTCATACTCTTCCACACCTAATTTTTCTTCTGTGTTTTAATGAGGAAAGTAAATGTGACTTGGTTCTGAAACATACCTCTTTCAGAAACTCTTCAAACTGCTCATCTAATTCTTCTTTTGAACACAGATGAGCCATAATCTGCAACTGGATGTCACCTTCTAAACAACTGTCTTTCAATACTAAGATTTAAAATAAGAATAGAATTAATTAAAAGCATTCTAAAATTACATGTAGCCAAGCAATTTGCTACTTTAACAAAACTACAAGTAGAAAAACTTCAAGAAATTTGCCAAATTTCATCCCTCCCAACCCAAACACACAAGTTACCCAGATTCTCTATAAGCAAAATACTAACTTCATAAACAATAGATTCAGCATTTAAATTTTGAGGGATAAATAAAACGTATCTTCACCATCTTTACATTATTCTTCAAAAATAGCTCTTTTAACTACTCACAGTTAAGAGTTTTATCAAAGATCAAGCAAGAATACACTGCAATAATAATTCCTACCCATTTTTAAGGGCTTTTAATTTCTTCTTATTATTTCTTTTCTTTCAAAATTAGAGACAAGTGGCATTACAAGTTTTGTTTCCCAATCTCTGCTGTGCCTGGGACTCAGAAATAGATGAAAGTCCTCAACACTGGAAGATAGTATTCAGTTTGATGTATCCTGACACAGGAAGCCCATAGCACTTGCCCACAGCACTTTGACAAAAGTCTTTGTTGATTTCTCAGGTATAAAATATGCCCAATGCTCAACGTGCCACAAAGCTTTTGCACATCACAGTGCTCAGCATACATGGCTCCCTTCTAAACTGTGTATGCCTGGCAGCACAAAACAACTTCAGCACCTCCAAGGCTGTGAAGCGCTACGCAAACCTAAAAGGGCTCAACTTCTGCAGAAATGGTTTTACCATGAAACAAAACTTCTCCCAGCACGGAGCCCTCTCAGTATGCAGGGCTGTTACCTACCTGGTAAAGTTACTTTGACAGGCAACTGTGAGAACTGCTTCCTGCTTTCACTCCTTCTCTATCCCCAGACCACCCCACGCTTTGGCACTGAGAGGTAAGAAAAAACACCACCGAACAGTTTGAGCAAAACCAGTTAGAGCAGACTACCCGTGCTTTGAATTAAAGCAGGTATCCTTACATAAGCACTTGGAAACATCTCTGAAAACATGGTAAGGAGATTAAGGACATTATCTCTCAGGACACACATAATCTTTTATACCTTTCCATCAAAGGATGCTGCAGACGTGAGATGCTTTAGCAGTTTATGCTATCCCAACTACTTCAACAAACAGGGAGTACTTAATTCCAGCCGGGCCAGAAAGATAAATTCATTCTTCTGGTACATCTGCAATTACATTCACCTTAAAGCTGCTCCACCCTAAAAGCTAATAAAATAGATCCTTGCTTTTCATAAAGACAAACACACAGCTATCACCCTTTGCAGTCATACCCTTAAAAGAGGAGGCTTAGGAATGACGCAACACAAAACGTCCCTTGCTGGGATCCGCGGCTGCCAAGAGGGCTCGGAGTTCTGCTCCTCCGGCTCCGCGGCCCGATGGGCGCTCCCGAAGAGGGCTGTGGGACGGTGGACAACAGGCGGCCCCAGCCCAGGCCTCCGGCTCGTTCGCGCGTGTCCGCGGTTGCCAAGGAAACCCTCCCGGCCACCGTAGCGCCCGCCGAAGCAGACCGGCCGGGGATGGACCACGTGACCCACCCCTGAGCTGCGTGCAGAGGACACGTGACGGGGGAGCTACGTAGGAAAGGAGCGCGAGAGCCGTCTTCAGCGGCCATCACTACTGTGGCACAAGTCGGCGTGTTTGCGCCCCCTGCTGGGCGGCGGGCGAGCAGCGCCGGCGGGACCCGGCGGAGAAGGGCGGGCGGCGGCACTCAGCGCTCCAGCCGTGAGGGGTCACGGCAGGACGGCGCTCTTTCAGCACAGCCTGCCGCCAACGGCTGTACTCCAGGCCTGGCAGTGCTCAGGCAGCGATTGGGCAATGCCTGCGATGCATCGTAGAATCACAGAACCGCTAAGGATAGAAAAGATTTCTGTTGTCCAGCTATCAGTCCATTTGCCACCATGCCCACTAAACCATGTCCCTCAGTGCCACATGTACACGTTTCATGGAATCCATTCTGATTCCGTTCAAGATTCCGGTTTCAACATGATTTGCTTAAACGTGAAGGTATTTACTAATATAACTAATAAATGTGGAGGTATTAACCATTCACTGCTTCGCTCCTGGGCTGCCCTGCGTGGAGCCAGGAGTTGGTCACCACCTGGTGGATCCCAGCCAGGGTGGGATATTCAGTGATGCTATAGCGTTGCTTCCAGAGAGAGCTGAAAGCGTGTTGCTTTCTCTCACAAAAGCCAAAACGGAACTGTCCCTTCTCACTCCTCCTCAGAAATCCCCTAAAGCTTTCCTCATGCTTCTGCGTGCCAGAGATGCGCTAAGATGCATTAAAAGCACGGCAGAGCCGTGCTTTTAATGCATCTTAGCGCATCTCTGGCACTGCTTAAAATATGCAGAGAAATTAATGACCCTTGCTTCCCTGACCGCTGTCTCTCAGGCACAGCAGAACAATTGCCGTCTGTGCTTACATGTGCCGTCCAGTGCAGGGCTGCCAGCTCTGTTTGTTGTGAGAGTCACGTCGCTTCAGGAATTTGTACGCCAGCATTTAGTAAATGGCAAAATAAAGCGAGCTCACTTAGGAATACAAATGAATATTGTTTGCACACACACAGTTGGTTTCTCTGTTGAGCAGACTTGAAATGAAAAGATTTTGAAAGGAAGTTTTCTTCAGCCAGTCTTGGATACTCATCGCAAGTGAGAAAGCAGTTAAAATTTGATTACTGTCTCTCATTTCCTGTTAGTGCAAGAGATAAAGACCGTGCTTCCAATATGGCCTTTATATATCCCAGATTGTTTTATGCAAGTATAAACTATAGTTTATATTCAAAGACGCAAAGAAATATGGGCTCTGTATTTCTCACTGAAGTCTGTAGGAATTACTTTGCCGAAGGTGCTGCAGCACTTCCTTCAATCAGGCCTTTCGTCTGCAGATGGAGTATTGTATTCCCATTTGCAAAATATGGGTCATTTGTTTTGTCCTCGTGTGCCACTTCTCCTGCTGTCTATGGGAAACGTGGGAGCTGATCAAGGACAGAATGCCCATATAAACCAATATACTAGAACGATTTGTTAGGCATGACAGCCTGAAGCTGGCGAAAACATCAGTTTCCAACATTTGCTCTTTTCTCTCATCTCGCAAAGCAGCATGGAGCAAGGCGTGAGCATCTGAAGAGAAATATGGAAATTAATTAAGAGATGTCAGTCTCATGCTGCACGCCTTGATCCTGTTCACATTTAAGCCAGTGCAAATTTTGCTATTAACTTCAAAGCAATAGCCGTGACATCACTCATTGATCATGAGAGTTATTTCATATATAATCAAATAATCACATCAAGGGCTCAGTCGTCCTGCAAGCTGCTAAAAAACTGTTGCAGATTGAAGCCTTTCTGTCTGCAGAAGTGTGTTCAAAGAGGCTCTTACAAAGTATAGAAAAATGTGCAGAGGGATCAATGCTTTTGGAAACCTCAGTGCCCATATGGGAGGAAAAAACCCAAACCACTCTTGATGACTGTTGTGGAGAAGAGGCATTGCCTAGTGTTGAAATGTCATCCAGTGCATTCAAGTGACATGCACAACAGCCACTTAAAAGATTTTTCACTTCCTTCTAATGCCAACCAGTTGTAGCTCTCAAGAGCTCTTAACAGTGAAGCTCAAAAAACTCAGAGCAGGAATAGCCATGAATTTTAGCAAGGAATATGGCCATTAATGCAATGTGGCAATTAAAGCTGAAGCATAGCTGCAGGTTCTGAAGTTGATCCTGCTGGGTAGAGCCCCAGATTATAAGGTAAAATTCTGTCTCTGCTGACATCAGCGAGAGGCCTTTGTTGACCTGTGTAAAATTGGATTTTGCCACTGTACTCACTGCTTTCTCCTTTAAATGTGGTTTGCGTACACTTAAACACTTTTACTTCAGATGGTTAAAATGTAAGGCTTTACATATATGTATAACGATTTCAAGCTATTAATGGTAAAATTAAAAGGGATAAGATATCCATACTTTTGTTTTTGCATGTCTTATTTCAGATTCATATCATCCGTAAATGTCAGTGGGGAAAAAGACATCAAATAAAAAAGAAACAAAACGTCTGCCACATCCACTTTGGCTGAGGCACTGCATTAGATAGTGTTTCAGTACTGAACTTGCAAATATGTGAAATATGAGATTATGATAATAAATATTTAGCCATATTCTTGGTTATGTTTTTTTAAAGGTTAACAGTTTCATACTGAATGAAAAGCAAACAAGCAGTGGTGAATTAAGAAGGTTCTTTAAACTGCATTCTCTGTTCATGCCCACTGTGATAATACTTCCTTACATGACCATGCAATGAAAATCCTTTCCATTATATGCATCTGGTAAAAGAAGAGCCTTCTGTAAGGCTCATAGAAAACTGAAGAAGTATGTGGAACCATTTTTGTTTGTTTGTTTTGTTTGGGGTTTTTTTTTGCAAGGAAAAAAAAGAGTCTTGTTAAATTGGGATTAGTGATAAAATAGTTCACCTAACTATAATTTTAGATTGAAATATAATTTTAAATGCTTTCACTGTTGTGTCACTGCACATCTTATTTTGCTCCACTGCTGATGAACCATAGTCCTCAAATCCCAAGGGCCAGATTTAAAGTAGACTGTGTTACAGTAGCTGAACTTTACTTAGCATCTCACTCGCCAGGTCTCTTCCATCATGCAATTTCTCCACTAGATGATGAGTAAACTCTGTTTAGTGTTTTAAATAGCTCCAGCAGCTTAAACCCATTGCTAATCTTACTTCTGTTTTGTACTTGTGTCCCTCGAGCTGAGCTGCAAGCTTGGAAGCTTTCACGTTGCTGGCCATTTCAAGGTTTGTGTACATTAGCGGACACAGTTTACAGCAGTGTTTCTCAGACTTCTTGAAAATGAATCCTCCTTTTTCCTTGTTTGTGTAAATGCTGAATTGCCTTAATGCTGTGCTCTCTGCTGCCAACATTTGGGTTGCTCTGGAACAGAGGGAGCACCAAGTTGCCGTAATTCCTAGCTGCAGGAGAGAAAGCTTCTATTGCCAGCAGATATAAGCAGTTAAAAGTTCCTTCAAGAGGATGAACGTCTGCAGTCAGTAATTACAGCTGCTTCTCACTCTCTCGACTTGAAGAAAGTGCATTTGCCAATATCTAACACTGTTTTTTCTACTGTTTTCCAACCCTCTCTAAACTCTATGGAAAAAGTTGCTCTGCTGCATAATTCAGCCCATCAAGCAAGATCCTATTAAGAGCTTTCACTTTTGACAAGCCCTGGGAACATTACTGTGCGAAGATAGATGCATGCATGGTTGGTTTGACAAAACGTAGCACGCCTGAACAGCCCAACAACCTATGCCTTTCATACATCCTTCTTTGCCAATGAGAGTTTCCCATGCTTGGCATACCTTAGACTGTCCACAGCACTGGAGAAACAACATGATTTGCTTTCACCCCAAAGTTATTTGAACTGCAAACGCTCATGTGGAATGAATATTCTACTTTGCATACAGAAAGCTATAATCAGTCTTTCTCTTTGCATGAAGATACAGTGCAGATCTTCGTTCAGGAAAAAAAAAAAAAAAAAAAAAAAGGAGCAAATGAACGTTTTAAAACATTCATAGTGGCCTAGCAAAGATTAAGCTCAGAAAACTCAGCGAGGAAAAAGTAAGTGTGCTCATTTATTAAAATTACTCGGTTCTGTAAAATCTCTTGTTAATTCTGCCAGCATATCTTCTTCACACTGGCAAGAATATTAGCTTTGCATTTCAGGTTTTCGCTTGGTTATTTTTAGTTCTTCTGAAGCCTGGGAAATAAGAAATATAACCGCTTTGAACAGTCTGAAAGAGCCAACTCTAGCAGGGCCTCTGAATCTGATTAGATAAAACAACAAAGAGGTTCTGTTAGGGCAAAGGCAGGAAGAACTAAGGTGGGTGGCAATATCTGTCATAACTCAGGGGAAATGTAGCCTCAAAGCACTCAAAAGTGGGTGAAAAAAATAACATAAGCAACAGACAACTTTCCCACATCTTAGGTCACTCTACAAATGCAGTTGGAAGAATTTTCTTTGCACTCAACTTTTTTTTTTGGTATTTTTAAAGTACAATAAACAGCACATGCATGTGTGTTTATCTTTAAAAAAAAAAAAAAAAGCTTATTTAGGGGAACATCATCTCTGCAGATAAGTGTTCGAAAAGGCTCAGCATAGCAAGTGCAATTTCATTTGTCAGTACAGACACAGGATAAAATCTTAAGTGATGGGTTTGCAATTTAGACACTTCTCTTTGAAAGAAAGGTAGCCTTAGGATTACCGGAGTAGATTTCTCCCCAAAATACAGCTAGCAATAACACTGCGTTTTGCCCTACTGATTGAAAAAGGATCAAACAACAGTTGTGTTTAATGCACCTGGGAGGTCTTCAAGTTTTGGGGGGTTGATTTAAAAATGATCTGTTATTAGAGTGGTAGGAGCTTGGAACACCCACTTTGCCAAGGAACTTATTTTCCTGTTTTCTGCACAGGATGGTTATTTTAGAGCAGAGTTTCTGCTGAAATGAACAGATAAAAAGAAAGATTTGTGCAGCTTCTCAGGAAGATCACTGAATGTTTTTGACATCACCGTGTATCCACAATGTTAAGATTTGTCTCTGTCAGAACTGCGACTGTTTCTTATTTGAAACCTGCAGCTACACATGCCCACACCAGCGATGCCTGCACTGAGGCACGTGCTGCTTTGTGAATGTTTTCTCCAGCTGATTCTTTACCTACCTGAAGCTTCTGGAGTGTCTCCCATAACTACAGGTTTGTAGAGCATAGCAGCAGGTGTGTACGTACATGACAATTCATGCTAATCTGATATCAGTGGTTCTGCCCTGCCTGGGAACGTGGCTGGAAGAGCTGCCTCCACGCACAACTGTTCACTGGCAGCCAGACCTAACCTGGCCATGAAAAGGTAGGTGCCATGGCTGGATTGCCAGTGAGATCATAGAATTATAGAATCACAGAATATCCTTATTTGGAAGGAACCCACAAGGATCATCAAGCCCAACTCCTGGCTCCACACAGGACCACCCAAAATTCAAACCCGATGTCTGAGAGCATTGCCCAGAAGCAGCCTGAACTTCAGCAGCTTGGGGCCATGCCCACTGCCCTGGGCAGCCTGTTCCATGCCCACCACACTCCGGTGCAGAACCTGTCCCTCACCCCCACCTGCCCCTTCCCTGACAGCTCCATGCCGTTCCCTCGGGCCCTGTCACTGTCACAGAGGGCAGAGCTCAGCGCTGCCCTCTGCTCCCTGTGAGGAGCTGCAGCTGCCATGAGGCCTCCCCTCTGCTCATTTGCTCTGGGCTGAGCAAACCCAGGGATTTCACCCACTCCTTGCCCTCAAACCCTTCACCACCTTTGTATCCCTCCTTTGGAAACTCTCTGATAGCTTTGTGTCCTTATATTGTGGTGCCCAGAGCTGCACACAGTGTTCGAGGTGGGGCCATATAGCACAGAGTAGATCAGGTTTGTGCTTTCCATAATTCCCACAATACTGCAAAGGAAATGTCTCACTTTAAGGGCTGAATTTCAAAGTAATTAGAGCTTGAGATACTTAGCACCTTTCACAGCCCAAGGCCAGGCTAAGGACTTCAGCAGGCTTGCATGGCTTTTAGTACTTGAAGCACCAATGCCATTTGCTATTGAATCTTGCAGCTCTGCTGGATTCTTTGTGGTTTCTGGCAAAAATTTTGTTGCAATTATGCTATTGAGGTAATTTCATTAAACAGCAAGTTACCAGGCAAGATTCTCTCCTGACTTGGAAAGTCATTACTTTGTTAATGGATCACTTGCTTTGCTGTATACTAGCCTACATTTTTAGAAAGAAAATATGAAATGAATATTAATTTATTTGCCAGGGCTCTCATTTAACTATTTAACCAGTAATGTATTCCACAGTTTTCCTGCATGTCTGTTATAAGCAGCATTCCTGTGAACCAAACTGCTTCTTAGCAGTGTAGCAGTGTTTCTATGCTATTTTCAGCAGGCTAGAGGTGGTTGTAGTGTGCCTTTGTACAGGAGGGATGGAATGTAAAATTTATTCCAATTTATTCCAATTACCTTTTTTTCTCAAGCTTTTTTTTTTTTTTTTTTTTTTTTTTTTTTTTTTGTAGGGAAGGCTTTAGGTAGGGATATGACCTGTCATTACTTAGAGATTTTCAGCAGCTGAACATCTGATGTCTGTCTGCCACCCACCTAGTACCAAAATGCCACCAAGAGATCAGCTTGTCGATCTACCAAAATAGGCCTTAAAGCTTAGCCTCAAAGACCCATGACACCTGCCTTCCTATGTCTTCTCTTCCTCTCCATTTCTATCCCACTAATCAGCTATTAGCTCCTAAGGTGCCAGAAATAAACACTAGCAGCCCAAAGGTTCAGACAGCGTATATTAAGACCTGTGAAAACTGCCTTTTCCAAGCATTTGTCTTGAAAGTAATACCTAGCTTAAGGATTTAAAATCTAGTGAAGTTTTTTGTTGTTTCAGGCTTTTGGGAAGTGGTCATTTTCTTAATGTGATAAGAAACTGAAACGTTTTCAAAGAAAAGAAATTCAGATGTGTGGCCTACATGGATTAGTAAGACTGGAAGCTGCTGTTACATGAATCCCTTAATTACGACAAACCTTCTCTGTTCAGCAGCTATGTTTACTTAATAGCACATTAAGCTTTAATTTTTACGCATATACCAAAATTTTTTAGGTGTCACTGTTTTCTTGCAGTCTAATAATATCTGATATGATTTATTTTAAGTTTAGATAAGCTTGGACTTTTGTTCATTTCCTCCATGCTGAGGGATGAAATGGCCCGGTGCTAAAGCCGTTTAAGATTTGACAATGCCGTTTAAGCTTGTCATCTGCAACTAATAATAAAGACTATGCAACTTTGAATGAAAATATGTCTAATTATCGTGGCAACGGGAAGATGGTTGACTCATCTTCAGCAGTTTGGATTACATGTGTGGGATTGTGTTTTGGATGGAGCAATCCAGAATAGCAACACTCCATCAAAAACACAATCATGCACCTGTATTCCAAATGGCTGAGTAAGGCAAAACACATGTCATAGGAACACTGTGAATCAAATTAAAAAAAAAAAAAAAAAGGAAAGGAAAGGAAAGAAAAGAAAAGAAAGCTGGAAGAGAAATAAAGACAAGTACCATAACGTTGGTGTGTGTGAAGACTTGTTTCTCTAAGGCTCCCTGAGTGATTTATTTATTGCTAAACCTCTGTTCACAAGCCATGTTTGATTTTGCTTGATGCTGATATAGACACTGCAACCGGATCTTATGGAAAGGGCTGCCAGCAACTGTTTGATCCCGATAAATTACAATAGCAGGCACGGTTTACAATGAGAAACAATTGCTGCTCCTGGCCCTCATGTGTGATGAGGTTTGAAATGCGGTGGACTAAAATTCTCCTCACCCTGTGGCCCCCTTGGACTGCTTACAGAGGAGTGTAAGAGAACCACTGAGCAGAAGAAAATCACATTCACAGCAAGAGTCAGCCCCAGCTTTATATCAAAGGTGAGCATGTGCATGTATGTGTATATGTGCGTGCTTGAGGTGAAAGAGACGTTGTGGGGAAAAGAGATACAAGGAGAGTGCGTAATTCACGTGTTTGGAAACTTGTGTGTTAAATGAGCAGTCCGTTCTCCTGCTTCCTTCTGCATGAGCACACACACACACACCAGCATTTATGCCTGCTCTGCATATGTGTTGTGAATATTGAAGTATTCTCTTTGGAAAGTTAATTGATGACTGGCTGCTTATTTGATCTTCACAGTGTCAAGTTCATAATGTAATAAGCTATTAAAAAAAAAAAAAAACAACAAACACTCAATGGCTGAACAGGGAAAGAGGTGTAAATTCAGGAGGGGATGTGAAGTGATATGAATTAGACCCATCTGTGTATTTTCTTTGCAGTAGCATTCCAAGACACCTGCCCCTGATTTCAGCAATATATACAAGCCGCCATCCACACCCAGAAGAGTAAAGCCAGATTTCTTCAGATATTTCATTGCCTGGAAGCTTTTGATAATCCCCTCAGATGTCTTCCTGCCTTTTTAGGGAACGTAGAGTCTGATTAGATTAGCATACACAATCTTACTGCTGTGCTGAAAGTCATCTCTTCTGGAACTGAACTGTTAATCCAAAAAAAGAGAGAGATTAAGGAGTGGACTGAAATGAAAGTGAAGTTGCAAGGAATGAAGTACAAGCAAAAGTTATAAACAACATGTTTAGAAACTTTTGTGTTCCTTGGGGAACTTGTATTGCTGATTTCTCCTACAGGGAAGTATACAGAGGCAGAAGTGACAATTTCATGCTTCTGTCAGTAAAATGCCAAGAAAAACTGTACCACGAGAGACTTTCTGAGAGAGGCTTCAGAAAGTTTCTGGCAAAGTGTCGAAGTCAGTGGCTCTGACAAATAGTTTCGTAGACTTCTCAAAGATTAATGCACACTCTTCTAACTCCAGCCTTCAGGATGGGTTAAATGAACCAAGTCTGTATGGTAGCTCTTGCCTGACCTCATCTTCTGTTGCTTGTCTCATCCAGCTGCTGTCACGCTCACAGAAGACACGTCTGGAGAGGATCAGGAGACTTCATCTATTCACATCAAAATTCTCCCTTGCCCCAGTGGATATGTGCACTTGCACACAAAAAACAGAAGCTGTCCTGAATCCTCCTTTATAAGAACATACTCAGACCAAACTTCTCCATGCCCTTTGCCTTCTATAGTCTTTGACAAACAAGCTGTGCCATTTCTTGGTTTCTGCCCTCTCACTTCCCAATTGAATATATACATATATTCCACTATTTCTCTTCTCGTATGAAGAAATACACCTAAACATTCACATATGACCTTTGATCCCCCCAGCTTTTGCAGAATCTCCCATGCTGTCTGTTGGAGGAAGGCAGGAAGAACTGCTGGCCTATTTGAAATGCGAGTGTATGAGCATGAATGTACATCAGAGCAGTCACATGCATTCATGTATAGGTATACCCCTGTCTCAAGGAGTGAATAATTTACTCAAGGAGAGT
Source organism: Alectoris magna (assembly GCA_030625065.1). Classification (NCBI taxonomy): domain Eukaryota; kingdom Metazoa; phylum Chordata; class Aves; order Galliformes; family Phasianidae; genus Alectoris; species Alectoris magna. The sequence continues at coordinate 79,073,561 of CM060562.1, read as the reverse complement.
GAACCTGGAGTGGTAAGAACTGAGTTGTAACTCATGGAGCACAGTTTGTGTGGAAAACCTTGGAGAAAGCCTGGGAATGGAATATAAGTCTAGAATGCAAAAGGGTCTGAGGACAAGAGAGATTTATGTTTCTGTAATTCTGTATGAAGACCAACATTTTATGCCAGCATCTTCTGTGTATGAAAGGGCAGACGACCTGAAAAACAGAAGCAAAGAATCATGGTTCAAGAGGTTCCCCCTTGCATTGGCTGTTCTGCAGGAAACTTGGATGCCAGAAGTTAGGTTGGAGAGTTACAGGCCAGATGCCAAGGTTATACACTTATTAAGGGAGCAGGTAATAAAAATTGCAATTAGACATATCAAGTGGATCATATGAGGGAAAAAAAAAAAAAAAGTTGAAGACAAAGTGCTTTGAAGGGGGAATCAGCTTGAAATGTATAGTCATGGCGTTAAAAAGTGCCCTGAATATTCAAAATTAGGACACTCGATTGAAAATGCCTTGCATGGATCTGTTTTTTCAGAGCATGACCACTCCAATTGCCAGAAATTAACAGACTTCAAGACTATTTTCAGCAGGTAACTGTAAAACTGAAGCATTTTTATCCACCTCTCCTGCAAATGTGTTCCAGAGGTTCTTCCCCTACTCTTGCACCAGGGAAGTGCTGACATTTTGTGCTACGGTGTAACTGAAGAGCAGGGGAAGTGCTCTTCTTCCTCCCTGCAGATCTGAGTCCCCCTCACATCCCGTGGAGGAGGAACAAGTGTCACCATCCTCTTCCTGCACTGCTGTGGAGTGGGAGCAGCGTCCACATGGGTCTGGGGGGTTTCTAGAGCATGCAGAGTGAAGCACGTCACGCTATTTTGCTTCATCTTCTGTCAATCACGAATATCGTGGGACTGAGACTGGGAACTGGTTTAACCACGATCTGCTTTCTAGGAAAGCAGCCACAAAGACATCTCTTACCCTAGTAACTGGTTCTCATCAGTAACAATGATTAATCCTTTTGTTAAAAGCCCACTGAATTCATCACTTAAATGTGTTTGGCTTGAGCCTCCAACTTGTTAAACCATTCCCTGTTAGATTAAAGAGCCCTGGAGTATGCTCCACCTCTTCTCTATGACACTACTAACAGTAAAACCACTTCTTAATCTTCTTTTTGACAGTTGTGACTTGAAACAAGCTTCATAAAACTACAGAAAGATACTCAGTTCTGTTCAGCATTTGAAAACAGCGCCTAGGATAATTTAACAGCAGGGTGTGCAAGCGGCTGGGGTTTGCAGTTCCACCTGTTGGTTCTGACTCCCGCTAGCAAGCACAGATGAGAAAGCAAATGACCAGAGGCAGTACAGCTGACCACACGTGGGCCCCCAAATGCCAGCTTTGCCTCATGTTGGCATGGCTACATGGGGTTTCGTAAGTAGTAGAAGAGGGATTTCAGGCATCCCTGCTGCCTGCTCTGTCCGGTAGGCTGCAGCCTACCTCAGGCAGTTCAGGTTTCATTGCGGGTTGTGTTTACTGAGTTGTCAGAGATAAGCCTGGCCCTGCGGGCAAATGTTAGCAGGAGGAACAGAAATGCCAGCAGTGAGCACATATGGCACTGTTTGTACTCTTTAAGTTTGAAAGAACCAAACAAGTTAACAAATACAGATGTTTAAAATCAGTAAGAGTGTTTAATGAAAACAAACAAAATACTGTAGTCTATAAAGCAAAACCTGTTTTTCTTTTGCTCCTTTTGACCAGCTGGGATTAGTGTTTTTTTGAGCCTATGCCCTCCTTTGACATATGGGACGTTTTTGAGGGACATTAGTCTGAGCAGATGCTGGGTGGTGCTGGGGTGGATGCCTCTGATTTTTAGTTAGTTAATAAATCAGCTTTTACAACCATGTGTATCCTATGATTTAACACATGCGTAACAATAATACTGGATTAGGAAGAACAAATTGTTTCGCTGCAAAGGATATTTTATTTCTTAGTACTATTGCGTACAATATGAGCTTTTCTGTAAAATAAACAAAGGATTCATGCTATTTTTTCATTTAGCCGGTGCCCTTCATCCCTGTGGGTCAAACTGTGCTCAGAATTGCATTAGTACAAATGCAGAGTACCTCCGCTGAGTTCAGTAAAACTCTTTCCATTCACTTCAAAGGGCACTGCTTCAAACCTTATGGAGGCTGCTTGCTTTAGGCATCGGCAGCCACTTCCTGCCTAGTAAACTGCCTAAGCGACGTTCCTTCAATTAAAATACTTGCGTAATGCTTTACCTAGTCAGAAGGTTAAATACAGTGTCATGTCAGTTTCCTACAAAGAACTTGTTTTTCTTGTGAGCCTTGCTGTGTTGTTTCAGCGAGTAAAACTTGCTTTTTAATCTTCAGGCTCCCACTTCAGATACGTGCAAAGCTACCAGAATACATGACATCATCCTTGGCTTCAGCCTTTGTAAGAGAAATGGTGTTAAAAATATGAAATTCTGGTAGCGGTGTCACACCCGAAGTTGAAGTTTAAAGCAAAACTGACAATAAAATCAACTGTCAGGAAATGGACTATTTTTTAAATTAGACGTCTATCATGTCAGCCTTAGGTTAATCTCTGGAGCCAGCTCAAGGATGGATGAGGTAATATTTGCACATGTTATGGATAAGATAGAATGAAAATGGATTTTTTTTTTTCCTTTTGGCTAATGTGCTGCAGAGATTATGAGCCTGATGGTTGGAATCAGTACGAGCTGCCATTGAGGGGTTATGTGTGAAGCAGCAGATTAGAACAGTTTTAATATGTTGCATGATGGCCTCTGAAAGTCTAAGGCAATGCGCAGAGTGTTATGCATAGGGCATTTGCAGGAGGCAGGAAGATAAGTGATAAGTGGAGGGTTGACATAATTCTGGAAAAAGCTCTCAGAGCCAACACGTTGAGTGGATAAGTTTAAGGACTTAGTCTCATTGCTTTAGTTATGAGTGTCAGAGACTTGAGGCTTCAACAGGGAGCCAGAACTTGGTGACTGAGCCAGCAAAAAGATAGCTGCATTTAAGGTATAGTTCAAGAAAGAAAATGAAGCACTGAATCATAACCCATTAAAGTAGCAACCACTTTTGCAATTACGGAAAGTATCTGAGAATTTGTTTTTGTCTGTATTAATAGTATTTAAAATGTATGTGCATTACAGCTGGGGAAGGGATTCCATGATTTCCTATTCTGTGTGCTGTTTGCAAAAGTTTTTCTTAGCCTTGTCCAGGCAGTTCTTTACAGCACACTCCTGGCAAAGGCCAGCATTTGATCAGCATTTGCACCAAACTGCCTGTGCAGAAGCTCTGAGAAGCGAAGCTTAGAGAGCGTGGGTCTCAGGTGGATTTTAACTATGCTCTTCCTCCTTTTTCAGTGATCTCCATGGTCTTCCGCATAATCTTGGTTGCCAAGTTCCATCCACCCTTTCCAGGAACCTGCCCAGGGGTCCATGCTGCAGCCTTGTCTGCAATACTCTCCGCACACCACAGTCCTTGCTTGGAGCTTGTGAAAGGCCCCGTGGAGTAAGGCTTGCGGTCTGTGTGAGGAAATGCCCTCTAGGGGCACCAAAGCCTTTCAGGGTCACTTTGTGTTTTCCGGCTCCTCCTGCTGGGGCTCCAAGTGGGCACTTAGTGCCTCTGAACATTATCGAACAGCTATAAAAGGCTGGTCCTTTGATCTGTGTCTCCACACCACTGGCATCATTTTGTAAGAAAAGAGTCAGAAAAAAAACTACAGGGTAAGTCTCCACAAACCCAAAAGAAACAAAGTGGGTTTTATTGCACCTTTTGTGTCCATTTCCCTCAAGGAGGGCAAACCGAAGCACCTAAGAGGCGGCAGGGAGAGAAAGCACACATTCCCTCAGGAGCTGAGTGTCAGGGAAGTGAAAGAGATATGCATTGTTTTCTGAATCAAAGAAGCAAAAGGCTGTTCAAGAGCCATCTCTGTTTCTCTTGAGAGAGGTGCAGACAACAGGCAAATTTAAGCCTGTAATGTCAGGTTTGCTAGTGCAGGAGCTGAACTTTCTTCCAGATGTTTTTGCCATGGGCAGCTGTGAGTTCATTACAATCTTCTGGAAGCTTCATGGTCAGGGAAGTGGCAATCTTTATATGCAAATGATCATTACAGATATAAATACAGCATTTATATGGGTAGTGTTGTGTGCTGGTCCATGGAAAACATATCTGATGCTCTGATGTACTCCTCAGAACAAGGCACAACAATACGAACATTGGTGTTCGTGTACATCCTGCCCTACTACCTTCATTTGAACCTGTCAACCGAGAAATAGAAGAGTTTGCTTTTAAAGTTACTTGCAAGATTATTACCATTATCACAAGAGATTGCCAAATACCCCCAAACAGTTGAGGAAAAGCAAGAGTTAGTCCAGAGAATGACGTGAATGTAGCTCACATTTTAGCATCAAGAATATGAATCCTAAGAATTATAAATCTGCTCTCTAGCTGAGTAAAGGGTGTGGAGCAAAGACATTGTACTGCCTAAAAAATGCCAGAGGATGCTCACGTGAGAAGCAGCAACGGAGAAAGGACTTAATGCCAGCCCCGACTGCCACTGCAACCCAGCCAAAGAACTCAGCTTTCCCTGGAGAAGGCCACATTGAAACTTCTTAGAGGACCACACAGAATAGGACACAACACAGACCATTTTCACAGCTGGCCGATGCTCTGCAAATGGGTAGAAAAGTAAAATCATAAATAAAAAGGGCCAGTGGTTGTGAAGTTGTTGGATTTTTCAATAGGATGTAAAATGAGTACACAATATTCACTACTTTTGAAATAGAGTCATTGGAGAAAATGTGGATCTGGAGAGGAATGGAAATGAAAAAGTTGTTTAATTTTTTATTTTTTTTTTTAATTGCTCCTCTCTACTTTTATTTTCCTGAGTCTTGGTTTGTCTTTTTTTTTTTTTTCCCCCCCTGCATTCATTTTAACTTGTAGAAAGCTGTTTACATGTTATTTATGCTGTATGCATCTCTCTGAAGAAAGTTATACAAGATATATGTTAGTCTAGTCAGGTGTTTATAACTGCAAATGTTACTTTTGTAGTTTGCCAAATGGAAAATATACCCAACGGCATCTTCTTGAACCTGTAAGAAAACTATTTTCCAGAACAGCCATCAAGCACATCATGAAAGGAAATGGTAGAACAATTCCACTGACAATAGCATGAGAAATATTAAGAACCAGATGTGAAACAATGCAAACATTAGTGAAAAGAATACTTTCCATCTAGCTGAGCATGACAAATCTTCAGAAAACACGTTGATACTGATTGGATGTGCAATGAAAATAGGCATGTGATGCTCAGACTGGAACTGAAGGCTGAAATTGTTCTGGATGAGTTTGTGAATGGCATGTTGTCTGTATTAACACCAACCAAAGGCCACTCATCCTTTTCACAAAGTCTGAGATTTTCTAACACATCTAGAAAGCTTCCCATAGGGAAGAAGAGATGGCCATCCAGCAGGAGAAAGGTGTTTTCAAACCCACAGCTACTCTCTGCTCCACAGCCAAATTCTGGAGAGCCTGATTCCAAAGTTTGGTGCATATATGCTACAGACAAAAAGGATTCAATTCAGTGCTTCAAACTTTGGTTCCTTCCACTCTTAGTGATGTTGTGGGATGATCTCACAGGCGGATGGATACTGGACGGCTAGGATAGGCTATCTAGGCAGGAGGGGATGTGGATTATGGTGGGTCCTGCGCCGCATCTTTCAGCCCCTCAGGGATGTCTCAGACACGTGGGGACATTTTGAAGGTCACTGAGACCTATCTTAGGCAGCTCAGTCATGCCTTGGGTGTCTCTCACACCAGGAAAATGCTGTCAGCTTGGATGTGAATTCAGACAGCAATGCTTCAGTATGGGTTTTGGGTAAAGGTAGAAAACTGTGTAACCCTGGTGTTTCAGAAACAGAAGTTAAGGTTTCATTCTGGAATTTACCAGGATACTTGTGCTAACATGTATATTATCCAGAATAATCACATCTTGTCTATTTAACTAAGTCTAGAGCTCTTCCTTATCAGCAAAGTATTAATCGACGGATCAGGCTTCTGAAGAGACTGGGTGAGAATAAATGTATATGGTTATAGTACGACAGTTCTTTATTTACCACTGATGCTTCACGTGAGAATTTCAACAGCCCATCTGGTCTCAGCTGGTGATTTTCTAACTTGCCAGCTTTACTTCAGTGTATTGTGATAATATTATTTCAAAATAGCCACATCATCAAGTATCGTTCAAAATGTGAAATGTTTATAAAAATACATAACCCCATTTCAGTTCATACAATCCCTGCCATCCTACCAAAACTGTGTCACATGAGCTTTTATTCTTTTAATAAAAGGAGATGTAAAGTCATGTGGCCATCCTATCACAAGCATTTGCCAGCTGTAAACCTCATCACAGTTCCTGTAAAGTACATTTCCACAGATCAAGTTACTGCCAGGGAAGACTTTAACAATCTTCTACCCTACTTTCAACCAGCAACAATTAGTATTAGCAAATGGTCCAGGCCACTGCCTGGAATCACATATGATTTCCATTCAAGAAAGACAAACTTTTATTCAAACCAGACCCATAAGCTAAACACATGAGTTTCCTTGCTTAAAATAATGAATCTGAAGTAGTTTCTATCATTCATTTTAAAAATCACTCTCACATTTGAAATCAAGTTGGCTATTTTCCCTTGCCTGTATTAGCCATCTGGTTAGGGTGACTTTTCTAACACTGGTGTCTAGGGCTAGGATTTATTCTTTAAAAAAAAAATAATAAAAAAAAATCTTTCCCTTCCCACCTTATTTTTTCATTTTTTTGAAACTTGTCCTTGTAATATGGGCAAAACTCATCCTATCTTTGAAAGCAGGGAACAGAAACTAACACACATGGCATAACTTCCTCTATAAGATTCTTAATATATTTTACAGTCAGAATGTAGTCTTGTATGTGATGATTTAAGAAGGCACACACATGCTTTCAGGTCATTAAAGTGCATTGTAAAAATAATAGAGACACAAAGGGCTTATTCTCAAGAAACGATGCACACCCTCTTCTCAATGGAATATTGAAGATCTGTTTCATTTTTCAATATAAAGCAAGTTCAAGATGCTATTTCCTTACCACATACCTCAGCGGTGCATGACCCCAGAAATAAAAAGTGAATGGATTTATATACAAAAGAAAAATCTTGGCGCTTCTTAACATTTTACTCCTCTTCCTAAATAAAAGACCTTCAAGAACATATCCTCTTACTGAAGTTGAAAAGGGGGGTTGCTCTATCTGGCAGCACACGCCTTATTCTCTGTGGATGTTGGACAGAATGAGCTGAGGAGTTTGTTAGATGTTTCTTTGTAACAAGCACTAGGGAATTAATAGGTTGTTAAAATTGCACTTTATCCATGTCTGATGACTGACAATCCACAGTGAGAAAAAATATCAAGCACGCACATAAGAGCAAGCTGTTACTCTTCTAAAAAATGGTAAAAATACAGAGGATGAGCCTCTGAACAAGATGGCACTTGGAAGGCAAAATGGAACCCAGTGTGTGGTAGAAGCTTGTGGCATCTCCCAGCAAGAAACACTGGTTGTCCACTGATCTTGCTCAATGATTGACTTGACTCAAGACTGTTGAAAGTTGCCAAGTAAAAGACCTGGAGGTTCCTGTGTGCAGAGACACGCAACTGGAAGATGTTCAAGATGCCTAAAATCGCTACTGATGATCTTTTTTTTTTTTTTTTTTTCCTGCTGTTGTCACATGGAAGGGAGAGTTTTGCTAGACCTCCAAAGTCTCAGTGTTTTCATAGGAACTTGTTTCACCCTGTGACATTAGATCCACTAGCTTAACACTGGCACTTTGCAGAGCCAAGCTGTATTCCATCATGTAGGACTACATGGAGAAAACTCCTCCTCCTTATCGAAAGGAAGATAAAAATACGGATACAAAAAAGAGAAGAAAAAAGCAGATCACTCAGAAAAAACTGAGATGCCTACATAGCTGTGGAAGAGATGTGTTATTCACGCACTAGCTCTGAAAAAAAAAGTAAAAGCCTGAAGTCAGTTCAATCAGGATAGTGTTCCAGTTGAGTACGAGGCCTCTTAACAGGTAGATTTTGGCAGGAGGAGGCTATCTGTATTTTTTTTTATCTCCTTTAAAAACACACAATGGAGATTTCACAGAAATGGGGATTGATATGTTGCTTCTCCATGGCAGTATAACACTCATGGTATTTCTGATAGCAGTTCTCCTTGGTTTATCATCTATTATTGCAGTAGTTCAAATCTGTCCTCCGTGAGGGTGTTGGTGAGTGAGTGAATGAAGACTAATTCCACTTACACCATGTTACAAATCACCTCAGCCTTTATTTCTGCCCTACTAACAGCAGATTGGCAAGACAGCTTCTGTGTCAGAAGCAGAGCTACCCATGTTACCTGGTACAAAAATGGTCTCCCGTGCCACAGATGGGATATGAGCAGACTAAAGCTTCAAGCAGGAGAGTCTCACTCTGGTTTCCAGCTACATGAGGACATCGTGTAACTAACATAGATTTTTAAAGCTGCCCTTCTGATCAGAATAATAAGGCATTGCTAGAAATAACATTTGCAGCATTTTGATCAGTCAATGAGGCAAGCTTTGCTAGGGAAAGCAGTATCGTTTATTACACTAGTTGGAAAAGAAGACAAGCTTTCGGCACACAAACTCTTCCTCAGGTCAGTAAAGATATGCCTAGAGAGCCATGAACATTTTGGTTTTGTAATCACATTTCTGCTACGAAAAATGGCCAAAGACATAAGTAAAATTAAAAACAAGCTGAAATTGCACAGTGCCCTGGAATGCTTTTCTGTAACATTTACACTATGTATTGTGTTTGGAGAATCTGAAATCTATCATCGATTTAAAATCTCTCAAGGATCTCTGATTTATGTAACAAGCTGTTAGCTTACCAATTAGTGGTGAGCCTTCTGTATTTAAATACATACATTAAATATTCTAAAACTGTTTATAAACTAAAAATGTTGCCAAAAAGTGAAATAGCAAATAGACAATGCTCATAAAGATAGATGTGCTAAGAGAAGGAAGGATAAGCACTTGCCATCAGTGCTCTTGAGCTACACAATGGTTCTTTATGGAGCAGCCATTCCTAGCTATGCCAAATTGTTTATTTATGATGACATAGTACAAGCATCCCTGCAGGACGATGCTCTAGGACTGTTCTCACCATTGTTACTGGAATTTCAAGCTCCAGAGCTGTCACGGTTGGGAAGGGAGTTGAAGAAGATCCATCCAGTGCACACCCTAGGGAGAGGACCCTCCTCTGTCTGGGACTGCTGGTCCAGAGCATCACTCCCACCTGCAGGGAATTATCTTCCACACTGCAAATCTATCTGCCCACATCCTCTCCCATGCTCCACTCAGACCTGGGCTGAATTAGGAGTGCAGGGCAAACGCCATCGCACACAATGGCCTATTTTCAGGTGTAGCTGTCTAGACTACTTCCTTGTGGCTTTGGCTCAAGAAGAGCCTTTTCAGTGTGATTGCTGGAGCGTGCACATAGAAACGCAGGGCTTCCTGTGAGTGACATTTCACAACTCGGGGCTGCATTGTGTGGGGTTCTCAAGAATTATGCGTGGGGATATTTCCACCAGAGTCCTGCTCATTTGTACTTCGCTAGGGACATGAAGCCTTGCTGCTTGCTGCGGAGTGAGGGCTTTAATAGCCACAATCCAACCACCACCCTGGTCAGTGTGGCAGTCATCCTGCCTCGGGGCTGCGGCCTGTCAGCAGAGGGTGCTCCTGCAGCAAGGCAGCCCGCTCCTGTGCTCCTGTGCGTTACACAGCATGCCCAATAGAAGGATTGGTTTATAAATTATTAACCACAGTCCTCTGACGCACCAGCAGACTCACATCTGTGGACATTTTATGTAAAAGACAAGTAATGGGAGAAGGTGAGATCTTCAAAGTGTCTTGTAACTCAAGAAGGTCTGTACTATATAAGCACGGAAGGCAGCAAGATATTACAATAAGTTGTGTTTGGGCTACAGCATGGAGCTTGGGCTCTTAGGGCTGCTGTTTGCTAACCCTGGAGGGAATATTTCAAAATCCTTTTGGGTGGGCAGACCACATTCAGCCCATGAATCCTCGTGTCTTGCCAGTGTGTGTAGGGGCAGGAGGAGGGCTGTGGCCTAGTGGTGGCACAGCCAAAGGTGGCTGTGAATGTGAGTGCACCAGGGAAGAGGTGGATGAAAGCAGAAGGAAAAAGCAAAAGAATAAAGGGAGGAAATGCTGCTATGTCCACAGACACCTGCTGGTTTTGCTGCATTTTTCATTTCACACTGTGATTGTTTTTCCCAGCGCTGTGAAAACGGTGTGCATGCCTGGTGTGTGCATGTGGAGAGGGGGGTGTACAGATGCCTTGCAATGCAAATCCTACAGACTGCTGTGTGGGTACAAGATTTGGACTGCTTGGAACTGACTTCACCTTGATGACTTTAAGATCTGTGTTAGCAAGTTGGATTCTAGGTACTTTGTCATCTCATTAAGGCCAGTTGAGGTGTTGGCTAGATGTCTCTTTCTAGGTGAAGTTTTTCTTTATTTGCTGGTGTCCAAGAGGTTGGCAGTTGAGGAAAACAAAGTTTTTGTTTCTTAAATAATTTTTGCTATTAAAATTAACACTCAGCATGTTCTCCTTTTGTCATGTTGAGAAATCCTGGTGCAATTACCAAGCATTTAGGTGTAGGCAATAACATAAAGTAAAATAAAAGCATTTTTGTACTATCTCACACTGTTAGATCCCAAGGGATACTCTCATAACAACGAGGAGGGAAACAGATACAAATTCAGCTGTAACTACAGCTGACTAAATAATAGCCAAAGTATTTTGTCAAGTAAGTTGTTTAATTAATATTTTTGCTGTCTTCAGCAGGAAGAAATTACTTGACCAACACAGTTCAGGTTTTTTGTTGTTTTTTTTTTTTTTTCCTGCTATCAAAAAAACTGATAGATATGATCTCTTTATCCTAGGGTGACTGGCTACCTCTGCCTCTGTTAACTGCTCTTAAAATATACTTATCCTAAACAGCTTAAAAGTCTCCTTTTCAAAGAGGCATTTACAAATCAGAGGAGAAATAGGCAGCCAAACCACCTTTCAAACCCTGATAATGAGCAAAGCTTATTCTTCTGCACTTTTATTTCCTCTGTCCTCGACCCCTCTCTCCAACCCAGGGTGTTTCTGAGCCTTTCTTTTGCTGCTCTGTACAGGCAGCCCCATCTGCTCCTCCTGCAGCCCCCTGACTTTGGGGGACACAGGAGTGTGTGTGAGGACACACATCTGCTGCTGCAGACAGCCCTCTTCTTTGAAAGCTATTTCAGTAGTGACCTTTCCTTCTGCTTGACTGCAGATCCTCCAGCCCACTATTGCTGCTCTGTGAGCAGCAATAGCCATATGCAACCAAACTGGGGTAGGTCAGCACTGATGTGTATAGCATGTGTGGACAAGTAGCTGCAGGTCAAATAATATGTGGTAGTTTGGTTGAGCTGTCTGGTGGACATGAGCACCCTTATGTCCACTGTATCCATTGCTGTTGACAGTCTTTATAAGTGCAGAGCTTTAAAAAGGAGTAACAAGGTGTAACATCAGCTATCCATTAAACCAGGAACTTTTCAGCCTCTGTTTATCTCTGAAATTCTTTGGATTATCTTAAGATACTATTAACTTCCCCAGCCTTCAAACAACTGCAAATCAGAGCATTTCCCCAGACCTAATTCCTCTGGATATTTTGTTATCCAGATGAGCCACACTATGTGAAGTGCCGTTTTATTCCCTGGATTCTCAGGGTTAACCAGAAGAATGTGTTTGGGTGGATTTAGGAGAAAATGGCATATTAAGCCTTTGCAAGCGATACCTTTAACTTGACTCACTCTCATTTTACTCCAGTGGGTCTTAATGTAAAACAAATCTAGGTTTGCTCTGGAATTGTCTTAAGGGCAGTTTGGATGTACCATGGCATGTATGCCCTGTAGGTTTGTGGCAAAAGGGTGCTGGAACCACCACGTTCTCGTCATGCTGCCAAAACAGTGCTGGGCTATTTGTACCTAGGGGTGCTTGGCATCTTCAAAATTAGTCTGCATCTGTCAGCAAAGGGACACTTACAAAAACTATAATTGCAACATTTTAAAGTTAAAATGTACATTTTGCACGTGGAAGATTTTCCTTTTGCAGAACAGAAATGCCAAGCTAATCACACATGATGCCTACAAGCATTTTTTCCCCTGCTTTGCTACAGAGTCCTTCTAATCTAGAAGAACCCCCACCCCACCCCACCAGTGGAATTCAATGGCAAAACTCCCATGTATTTCACAGGATAGGACTCCTGAAACCCAAACCACTCAGTTGCTGAAGTATTCCCACTGAATCCAAAGCTACTCACATACACTGAGACTTGTTTAATGGACTACATTAAAGGACTACTATGTGTGCTCAACAAATTGCAGGATCAAACTGCCTGCCAAATGACTAACATAGGACTGCAGCTGCTTGACTTGGCCAAATTTAGAGCGTACCGAGAAAGGTTGCTATTATATGGCGATTCTGCCCTGGGGACTCTTGGGGCTCTGGCTCAGATGCAGCAGAGGATTAATATTGGCTGGCTCCTGCACCAGCCATGTGCTCTGGACAGTCAGCGGGGATATCTCCCTATGGGATGGAGCCACAACTGATGTGTGGGCAACTTGTACCCCAGTCCACCCCAGTGTGGGCAGAAATTCGTGCTGGTCCACCCACAGTGCATCAAGTTGCAATGGCAGGGTGGAATAGCTGCTTTGGTTGCAGAAGGTGTGTTGGGGTGGGATGAGTGATTTCAATGTATAGCCATTTCCAGACCAAGATAAAGAGAGATGAAGGAGACCGCACTGCTGCCTTCCTGTGGTCTGGAGAGCTGCTTAAGGGTCACTTCCACCGTAACTGCAAAACAGCTCTGCTTTGCCACTGCTCTCGAGCTGAGGTTTGTGACTGTTTTGTCTTTCTGTTGAGTGCTTCTAGGATAGATGATCTGTTTGTAATTCGTGGGGAAAAGATCAGGTTAGCCTAAGAAATTCTGGCATCTTTTGTGGATAGCACAGTTTAAACCTAAAAGTTTAGGAGAGCTTAAGGATCTGAGAACTTTTTTTAACAATTTGTTTTCTGAACAAAAGGAAGAATATTTTGGAGTGACATCTCCTATTTTAGCTGTTGAAAATAAAACTAGTAATTATAAAATATCCTTGTGAAAAGTTAGCATTTTCTTTGGTTGTTTGTTCTTAAACATTTCCCAAGCAATAATCCATTTCTTAGAAGTAAAATGTATTCATAAACTATGCTGATGATATCAGGTCCACATTTATGCTAAAAAATAAAATAATAATAAAAAAAAATTGATCAAGTAAATAAAACGAAGAAAAAATCCCAACCCTTTTATTCTTTATTCTAAAGTAAAAGAAATGCTACAGAGCATTTTAATGTTTTTCTGGTAACAAATAAGTCCCTGATCCAGCACCAAACTAAAATGTATACTTCTAGCATTAGGCATATATAACATATGATGTTATGTAGTTGCAGTAAAGCACACAAACACAAGGATATAGCTTTATCTACAGCAGGGATGTGTCTTTATCTACGAATTCATTGCTGATGACTGGAAATTTTAGCTCAAATCTTAGGCAGATTTTTCTGGATTCTTGCAATGACTACTGTGTGCCCAGTCTGTAACCTGAAGCACATTATGATATCAAGTAAAAGAAAGAAAGCTATAATATCAAATAAAAGAAAGAAACCAACAGTCAGATCACACTTGGTTAATGGAACATTTGCAAATAGGAAAAACATCTAAAATTATTAAGTAAGCTGTTAGCTATAAGTACACCAGGGACCTTGTACAGGCCTGGAAGAGGCGGGATAGCTTGAAAACCAACAAGCCCGCATCAGATGTTCATGAAAAAATGCAAAACCTTGAGTTTTATGCAGTTTAGGTTGATTAATATCTATGGATTGATGGGAAAATATTATTTTGGTGTCCCTTTTTTTTTTTTTTTTTTTTTTTTTTTTTTAACTTTAATTTAATGCTTACCTAGAATAGAAGACATTAACCCAAGTGAATTCGAGTTTAAGTCCGTTTGGCTGTCAGTGAATTTTGTCTCCTGCCAGTTGCAATTCCGAGTGTTTGCATGCTCTACATGAAATTGGCCATTTTACAAAAGACTTATACAAATCCTAGAATTCCTGGCTTGCAGATGGACTGGAATGAATTATGACCTTTTCCATAATAGCGTGTCATCCTAGTTGTTGTGTATTAAATTATCTAAAACCCCGAGTATAGGAAAATGCCTTCAGCAAACCCTTTTCTGCTACCAGAGCCCTCTCTAAGAGGTCATATTAACTGCCTCAGCTCCTTGATCTTCCAAGAAATGTAGTGCCTTGCAAAGATCAACAGATCCTCTGATTAATATAAAAGCTTTGGTTCTGTGAAACTGGGTTCCTTTTGTTTTAGGAAAACAATAGAAAGGCTTCAGTTTTTCCTCTTCTTTTTCTTCTTTTTTTTTTTCCTTATCCTTATTTTTAAAATTATTTTATTTTTAATGGAAAGTTTCTCCTGGGCTAAGCAGCTGATGCCTGTACAGTTACATCACAGTCAGTAGAGCCCAACTAAGTGAAAGGAGCTGGGCCAGTTCCAAGTATAATCATTCCTGGAGTGGTGATATGGAGTCTCTGCATGTAGCAGAACTGAGGAGTGATTGTCATGGAGCCTGTGTGACACAAATGAAGATTTGGACACTTGTGCCAAATGACAGAAGAAATTCCTGCATTTGTGGACAAATCATAACTGACCAGAAACACTGAATAACTGAGCATTAGATGCACTGTGTAGATCAAGTCTGCATTCTGGTGAATTGCTCTTACCACAAGAGACTCTGTATGTATTCCTCAGAGACTGAGGGGAAGAGCTGGGGATTATGCATCACTTAAATGTGCCACACACATTGTCTCCAAACACTCTAGTAAAGAGAAAAGTGTTTTCTAAGGTCATGGCTTCCCCTCTCTTGGCCGAACAGTTTTCAAGAGAAAAAAAAAAAAAAAAAAAGAGAATGAAAAATTAATAAAGGAGGAGAATTTTTACATGCTTCATGTTACCTTTGTTAAGCTGGAGTATGATGTGTGGAAAAATTTAAAATCTTTAAGGCATCTTTTAATATTTTAGTTACCTGAAATATTAACTGATTTATTAGGTTCTATGATATTGGATCCAGGTCAGTACAGGAAATACTCAGCTGCAGTGAGTCTCTACAAAAAAATAGGTCAGACTATCCATATATCTTCTTATATTATTGGGAAATTGCTTCCCAGATAGGACTGTAAGTAGAAATGTGAGGTTTTTTTTGCATCTCCTTGAATCCCCAGTGGATGCACTGTGACTTCCTGCACATGCTGTTCCAATGCCCCTCTGTCCTAGTCCATAAAAGAGATCACTTTGTATTCCCCAGGATATCATGAAATATAGAGACGGCAATATTTTCCAATTTGAGAGCAGAGCACATTGTCACATTTTGGGGAAAAAAAACCCCAATGACGAAACCTTTTGGTTATGCATTTGCAATGTCTTAATATCTCAAAGGTGAAAGAGCTTCAAAAGCTTTCTCTGTAGAGAAACACAAAGATTTTTGAAAACACCATATATTTATTCTACTAAAAGAATGCAATTTAAATTCCACTACAGAATTATGTATTTGTCAGAATAATTATATGAAACAGACTGTACTATTTGCTTCAGAACTTTTCAGTTTTATATACTTGTGCACACATACAAAATCAAGATGATGAGTGAAATTCTGCAATGTCAGAGGTAAAACGTCATGGAGGTTGCAGGTGAGATCAGCTATTTCAGACGCTGGATTTTCAGGCTCTGTTTAGTTACCTTAGCCTTTCTTAGAACATCTGACAAAGATATATGTGGATGTTCCTCTCACTGTACTCAGCTGAGGCTGCAGCTTCCTGCCCAGTATTGCAGACAAAATTGAGTTGGATACAGAGTGTGAGAGCTGAATGCCCTACTGTAAGTCAGGTGTATTATCTCAGGCTATTTGCAGTAGGTTGTTATGTAGTTTCTCAGCTGAGACAGTTTTTGTCCATCTTGGTCGTGCTACAGAATAAAATGTGAAACAGAACTTCCAGGAATGAAAACCTTGCTTCTCTCCAATCTGTTGGGTTTTTTTTTTTGTTTGTTTGTTTTAAGTGTTTTGTATTCCCTTGGCATCTATGAAGGCCTTGAGCCATCTTCAGGTCTCCCTATAGACAGGGATTTGGTTGGAACTGGTTTGCCTGAAATTAGACCAAGGAGATCTGCACACCTTAAAGGATGTGAAGGAAAGCTGCCTTTTTTTTCTCCTCTGGATTATGAGTAAAGTTCAAAGCCTGGATTCTTGTTTTCAAAACAAGCCATGATCTGAGCTCAGTTTTTCTAAAGCACTGGATAAGATATCTGGGAGAAAAGACCATGAATGGCTGCTGAGCTTAACTCTGAAGGTCCTGATGGAAGCTGGGATCATCTGACCATCCATAGCTTACAGATGGGCACAGTCAATGTCCATCACCCTTCCGCTTCAACACACTCATCCTATCTGTGTACCCAAAAAGCAGAACTCTGAAGGAAATATCAAAGCAACAAAAAACACAACAGCATGCATTACTCATGGAGGCAGCCAGCCATATAAAGCAGTATCATACTAAGAAAAGATGCTTGCATACTTTTGTTGTGATCAAAGTTGATTGGAATGCAACAGGTGAAGCAGTTTTTCTGGTCTCTAAATGCAAAGCAGCTGCATTTTGGGGAATTACTTTCCTGAAACCTTTACTGTGACCCAGGAAACTTTGTGTTCCTATTGCATTTGCACACTGGGATGACTTGGCTTGTTGTTTGTACATGACTATCTGAAACACTTGTTTATACAGTTTTAGTCATGATATCACAAGAAGAGGATGTAATTTGTCCATTTCTAACAATGCAGCATACAGTAATCTGAGGAACAGTAGGTCTCAGGGAGGTCTGGTGATAAGGAAAGGCTTATAAAGCTACTTTTTTTCTTTTTTCTCAAAGGCGAGGGAAATTGTTTGATATGGCCTTGTTTAATAACTCAAAATGATTAAAAAAAGGTGACAGTCCACTACATTAAACCCAAATGTAGCTCCGTAAAAACAAGTAGGCATTGTAATGCCCACTCTTTAAACATTAGTAAAAAATATGAGTTGATGCTTATGCAGCTCAGTGCATGGGTCAAATGCCTAAGAATAAAAAAACACAAAATCCATCAGGCTGAACTGGAGCCTTCTGAACTAAGTTGAATGGCAGGAGGTTGAAATTGGGTGGGCTTTGATCCCTTCCAACCCAATCCATTCTATGATTCTGTGATATTATGATTCCATGATTCTATGATTCTATGACTGCTATGGTAGGTCAGTGAGGTTTGGAGGATGCAGGAATGACTGCATGCGTGATGTGCTCTTTTTATCCTATAATCTTCTGATCTACTCAGCATGCAAAATCACCTTGTCATGCTGCTCATTCTTTTGTCTTTCCACCTTCCCTGTTCATGCATACCTTTTTTAAGAGTATGCTTTTTCTTTGGAAAAAGGACTGTGGCAGCCTCCATATAAGATACTCTGTTAGATGTTATTGTCACAAAAAAATTCAAGTGAGATGACCAATACCTGCTCTTGAAGATCTGGCTTGCCTCATTCTGGTATTGTTAACGGAGTGGTAATTATCTCTTTTGGACTGGACAGAATGGTGCTGCTCTATGGCTAAGAGCAAATGCAAGCAAAAAGAGTTTGCTCATTTTTGTTTTAGGTAATGGGAAGTTAGCCTGTTTGGCATATACAACAATCAGCCCATCAGTAATTTGGTTAAACTGGCATTACTCAGCAGTGCTGCATGCAGTGGGTGGTTATGTCATGTGTGCACCATCCAGGGAACCACTCCAGCAACAGGATATGTCTTCTGCATGGTGTCCAAGTCTCACACCTGCAGAGCAGCCACAGCCTTGCTCACCTTTCATCTGGAGGAGAACTGGATTCCAGGTTGGCTCCACACTCTCCTGGTGTGCCTGCCAGAGACTGTACGGGCCTTCTGGATGTGAGAGGCTACCTCCCTGTCAGTGCTGGCACGATGGTTTGCAATGGTTCCAAGATAAGTGAGAACCTATGGCTTCTAGTATGAAGCCTTTCCGTACAGGCTACATCAGACAGATCTCTTTTCCAACCCATATATCTCTTTTAAAAAAGTTGTCTCTGAATCAGACACCAAGAACATAAAAATATTTCTTCTATCTTTGAATGGACGCATAACATATTTTTATAGGAAAAAAGCCTCTGTTTCCTCTCTTTCACGTTGCCAGTCTTCCTGCCGTTTTATTCCTCGTGGAGCAGAACAGCTGTCAGGACCATGCATGTGTTTCACTGCAGTTGCATCCACAGTGACAACAAAAATAATACAGGGGGGAGATAATTAACATATTGCTACTTTTCTCTTTGTACTGTGCTGCTTACACATGTATTTACTAACATGCTGCTTTATCATGGCTCCCATTAGAGTTATAAAATTTTCCTACATATGGGCTTTAAGCTTTTCTAAGCACAAATTTGACTTTTATTAGAGAAACTTGATATAAGACAGTAATTTCAAAACTGACTTATTGCACACTTATTGGCTCAATTTGTGAAGTTTTATAAGATGCCATTATTTAATTCCCAGAGCCTGCTTACAGCTGCTGCTGCTCTTCTTGGAACACCTTTCTCCCTTGGCAAAATTGTGCGCTATAACCTGCCTCTGGTTGGTAAACACACAAACAGACCATTGAGCTCTGAAACAAAGTATTCTGTATGCTTCTGTAAGCAATCCCAAACCCACTTGGAGTCAAGGCTTTTGAAAAGCAGATCTTGCTGTGCAGAACCACCCCAGCAAGAGCATCTCCCAGACCAAAACTGCCCTGTGGTGCAGTTGGGATGGTATGGTGTGGACACGTGCAAGCTTTAAGCAAGATAGCTGAGATACTGGGAAGAGGCCGCTGAAATCCAAGGGAGAGGCTGGCTATTTACATGGACAGTCAGCTGACTGTGCCCTTCACACCTCCATGAACATTTGTGCACACTGTGTTGCCCCTGAGCTTCTCAGTAGTGCAACTTGGTGTTGGAGGATGAAGAGGAGGAAGGGGACCAGGAACATGTCACAGAAAGGTTCAGGCCAGCTTCCACAACACAGGGCATTGCCCCTCATGTCTTTATCCCTGGGGCAGCAACAGCCAAGCGGAGGAAATGTCAGAGCTGTAGGCATTTTCTGCACTCTACAGGGCTCTCTCCACCCATTAGCTTGACCATGCTGGTGTCTTGCTGTGGGTCTGCAGGCTCAGCTAGTCCAAGTGTGTCCACATGTCTCTGCTGAAGCTCCTGGACAATGGATGCCATTTATTAAGGCTGGAGTGGAGTGGGGAAGACTGTGATAGGTTATAAATGAGGAGTGAGCGGATCCTCACAAGGATGGCTGTCCCATGTCCAAATTTTTGCTTAGTTCAGCGTCATTTCAAAACTTTGTCCAACATAAAATCTCTAAGGCTGGAGTGCTCCTAGGAACACTCATTTTAATCCATTGTTTTTTGGTGGACAGACCTGAACTAGGCTGTGAAGAGGCTTACACTTCTTTTTGTTGACATCAGCTTGCAGCATTTAGAACGGGATATTTCATCACCATAATCACAGGATTTTTCTGGAATTGCTTTCTTTGAAGAACTGAGCAAGCATGGCCCAGCATTATCAGTGTGGGGCTGAGGTTTTTTATAAGGAAGATGGAAATGCTAGTGGTTATCTAAATCATTCTGGCTATTGGTTGACACTATCTTTGGTGTTCTTCACCTATAAGCAAGGAACCTGCAATAGCAACTGCTAGCTTATTTTTGCTGTAGCTGATTTTCCTTTCCATATGTCTCAGCATTCCTACATCTGGTGCAAGAAACCATAACAAAGCTAGCAAAACCATTACATTGCAAAAACCAAATGTGAAATGTTCTCGTGTGCACTGTGTATGTGTGTATTTTAAAATGTGGCCATTTAGAGAGGTGTAAGAAGGCGGAAAACAGCCAGACTCATTTCAGCAAACATGTGGAAGGGTGCGTTAGCTCAAGACTGGCCTGAAGAGCTCCCTTGCTCTCTAAGCACTAACATCTCCATGCTCCTCTGGAGGGAGACCTTGAGCAGAAGCCTGGAGCCCAAGGTCAAGAGCTCCCTCTGGAGCTACCTTACTGGGACCATCCTTGGCACAGGTTTTTTTCACTTGGTGAAACTGGGGTCCAAAATACACTTTTGAAAGTGATCTGACAAGATGCAATTTCAAAGCAAAGGTGCTGATCTAACTTTGATTACACTTGCATTAACACGGGTGATTCGGCTTTGTTGAAACATTCAAACTTATTTCATTAAATATACACATTTACAGAGTGTACACCCAGGGTAACCTGAATCTCCTGCTGCTCTAAGAGGAACATACCTTATTTTCTGAAGCTCAGGATAATTTCCTCTGTAGGCTTGCCACCCTTCCACCGGCTAATAAGTAAAGTATGCTGGAGATTAAAAACACTGCTTAAGATACTAGGTGATAATTTGGCAATGCTGCAATGGGATCATGAGTTTTCACTGCTTATTCATTTGTTTGCTTTGTACTGTTTCAGTCAGTGACTTTAGCATTTGAACCAAATACTTGGCAAGATGTCCAATGAGTTGCTCAGCTCTCTGGAGGATATAATATGTTGTCATTGTGGAAAGTTGAAGATCACTCAAATCTTGCTGCTAACACTTGTTGGTAACAGGTATGTAGTGGCAGAGTAGTAGTGCAAGGAGGGTGGAGCTTCACTTATTTTCCTAACCAGTGTAGACTTACCTTCAATAAATCTGCCTGATTCTTTTTGACGTGTGTAACTGAGATGCATGCTATGTGAATATACACTTCCATACAGGTATTTTAAACTTGCACGTATTTCACAGAGTGGACAATGGCAAAGGTAGGTCTAAAGGTGGTGCATCTGCCCCAAAACAATGAATAAAAATTTCCTTTTCATCTTTGCCATGCCACTTACAATGCTATTGATCACTCTGTAGTCTCTTAAGCTCACTTAAGCTGCACTTTTACAAACCTAAGACATGAATGGAATATGTTGAGGATGTGTAATTGTCCTGGCAGTCAGTACTTTCTTTAATTCTAGTACCCAAATTCACAGCAGATGAGAATCTTATCCAAATACGTGCGCTCAACCATACATTTGAAATGAATATGCACGACCAAAGCCTCACATTTTTACTTGACCTTATTCCACAGATGTGTTGTTCTCTAGGCCTGTGTAATGATTGATTTAATACTCTAGCGTATACGTGTCCAACCCCCTAGGTTCATGGTTTTTTTTTAAGTTCTTATAAAAAATACTAAAAAAATGTTTTGTTACTTACATACACTAATTACATTATATGTATTATATGCAGCCCAAGACAATTTCTCTTCAATCAGTGCAAGCCAGGCAAGCCAAAAGGTTGGACACCCATGCTATATCAGATAGTATTACATACAAAGTGGACAGTATATTTACAGTCTGGGCAACAAAAATGAAAGACGCGTAAGGGCACAGCCAAGTAATCTGCTACCAATTGCTTTTTGGCTTAACTTGTTAGCTGCAATTTTATCTCTGAATTTCATATACAGTTCTCCTGCAAATATAATCCAAGATGAAACCTTTTTGCAATGCAAGACTGGATCTCCACTTTGTACATTGTGGATGCCCTTCCTTCTTTCAGGGGAAAGCACTGTGACTTTCCAAAGCCTCCTTGCCCATGAGTCTGTTCTGATTGGCCATGAAGTTCTTTCCCAGCCCTTACCTTGTTCTTATCCTCCAGACATCGCTCTGTGGGAAGGCAAGGATGTTTTGGAAGGGGAGCTCATTTTCTAAGCAAAATCAAACCCTCTCCAGGTCTTACACTGCAGTTCTCACTGTACTCACTGTACTAGGCCACCATCTGCACTTATTTTTTCCTTCTAATGGTCGTATATTTTGGCACTTGAATGCCTACATTGCAAAACCACCATCCTCAGACCTATCTCCAGTGCTCAGGTCACATGGTGATGGTTTTCTGTGATTATCACATTTCCATCCCAAAGCTACCTGAACACTCAGGAAGATATAAGCCTGTTCTGAGGACTGCTTGGATCACAGTTTTGTGTGCTAAAGGCTGGTTTCCCCTCAAGCTTTTTGGGACCTGCATCACTGCCCTTCCTTGTGCTTAATGAGGCCTGTGGGCATAGGGCTGATTTAGTGGAAACTAACAGTCAGAGTTTAAATATGCTCCGATGACAGCAGACTTCACTTGCGAGAGCTGTTGCACAAGATTTTTGCTAATGATTAAAGCAGATGGACAGGAGGAAGAAAGCAGAACGCTCAAATGTGTGAGAGGTGAAAGGGCAGGAGAATTAGCCCAGAGATTTCCTGTGGTCTGTGGGTGTTTTGTGTTGTGTGCTAAAGCAGAGAATTGTTTTTGATGAATGAAATTGCTGTACTTCAGCAGCTTAATGAAAGCTAGCCTCTTCCTCCCTCCACAGTGGGAACGGGTGTTATTTTAATGTGCTTGTTACAGAGTATAAATTGATCCAATTGGTCCAATTCTGGGCTCCCCAGTACAGAAAAGACAGGGATGTCTTGGAAAGAGTCCAGCGGAGGGCCACAAAGATGGTGAAGGGCCTGGAGCATCTCCCCTATGAAGAAAGGCTAAGTGAACTGCGTCTGCTTAGCCTTGAGAAGAGAAGACTGAGAGGGGACCTGATCCAGGTCTATAAATATCTAAGGTGTGGGGGGCAAAGTGGCAAGGCAAGACTCTTTTCAGCAGTGTCTGGAGACAGGACAAGGGGAAACGGCCAGAAATTGGAGCATAGGAAGTTCCGCACGAATGTGCGCAAGAACTTCTTTATGGTGAGGGTGACGGAGCACTGGAACAGGCTGCCCAGGGGGGTTGTGGAGTCTCCTTCTCTGGAGATATTCAAAGACCCGCCTGGACGCCTACCTGTGCAACCTGGTGTAGGGAACCTGCTTTGGTTTATCTCTGGACTCGATGATCTCTGGAGGTCCCTTCCAACCCCTACGAGTCTGTGGTTCTGTGATTCTGTGATCTCACTTTGTTTCTGGCATGTTGTTCTGCAAACACTGAATTTGGGGCAATCCTTTGAAAGACCAGGCTGTGAAATGTGGCCTGCTTCTGCTGCACTTAGATGCTGTAGGTTTTTTTTTTTGTTGGCCATTGCATGGCACTGCAAGCATCTGAGCCCCACAAAGGGCATGCTCTGGTTACTGAACACTGGGGAGTTAAACCATCCCGGTGTGAAGCTCCCAGGTGCGTGTTTCTTACCATATCCTTCCTTAAGCATGGCCTATTGCATTTCTCCATACTCATGTTCTATATTCTGTGCCCTTCCTTTGCATTTTGCACAGATTTGTATGTCTTCTTTGGATTTCCTTGGGTGGCACCTACAAGTAAGGGCCTCCATTCTGCTATCAGTTGTGAGTATGTGTGTAACTGAATTCATAACTACATCATAATCTCTTTCTCATGACTACAATAATGAAATGTTCTATTTTAAGACGAATTACAGTACAACTGCTTCTGTGTTTACTCCAGTGTATGTAAGCTTCTATGTTTGCTACTGTATCGCAAATTCAATTCAATGCATTCTTCTGTCAAAGAGGACATCTGGAATTCAAAGAAATAAAAAAAGTGCTTGCTTTGGTGAATTTTATAATTCAAACCTGAAAGGAAGTCGTTTTCTTGTAATCACATGCGAAAAAAAAATTAACATGACCACCCCAAGCCCTATCAATTTGCTATTTAATATGTTTGTTTGTTTGTTTTGAGAAGTTTGGTATATATCTGCATTAGCTTTAAGATAAAATTAACTTATCTTTTCAAATGCATTATTTTAATATGTTAAAAATAAGTCTACTGAAAAATGTCAATGAAATGATGAGAAAAATGTTTACAACTTAGATTCTCCAAAACTTTTCTCACTGGAATAAAACCACTCAATTTGGTTATTCCAAGTAATAATGATTATTATAATGATATAAGGAAGTGCTATAAATTTTGCAGTGCACAGGAATGCCAAAATAGCAAAATTGGCCTCTCTTTTCTGCGCGGTTTTAATGTTGATATTTTATTGTTGCTTTCACTTGCCTGTTCCCCGTAATTTAACATTTGGAATAGTAATTTGTTCTAATCTCTCCAATAAAACTGTGAAAGTTTCTTTCTTTTTTTTGGTTGAGCCTGCCTACTTTAGGTAAGACAGAGTTCTCTATTCTGGAAATATCTATTTGTTGTGGAGAAATCCACTTGAGAAAGCTATGAGAACTTCTTACATTTAGGTGAACATTGATAGGAAACAATCAGGAAAAGCATTGTAGCAAAAAGCAACACAATTTTCCATTTGTATATGTGCAGGAAGGCTAAAGGCGCAGATAAAATACTTTATGGATTTTGGCTCAAGATGAAAAAAAGAACCAAACCAAAACAACTTTTCTTCCTGTAGAAATAAAAAATGAAAGAATAAAAGAAAAAGAAAAGAAAAAAAAATACAAAAACCTCAACAACTTTTGTTCCAGTAATGTCTCTCTAACTTTGATTTAAGGTTCAGTTTCATTCAAATGAAACCACTTAGCTTTGTCTGGTTTGAGAGTCATAATCATACAAAACAACCACATTTTGCCAAACACAATACATCAGACCAAGGTCAGTGTAAATTTGTCTCACATATTTTCCAAATTCAATAAATATTTATAGCAGGTTGGACCAAGGTTTGAGGTTTCTAATGGATTCCCTGACTGTGTTGGGCCTCCTTTGATGGTTTGGTGCAGAGCAAAGGCACAGTTCTGCTGAAATCTAGAAGGTGGTGACCATGAGAGGCAGATGGTCTGCATACATGTTTTGTCAGTCTTCCAGATCCAGAATTGCTTAACTCATGAAAATATCTCTATAACAGAGTGCTCTGCTGATAATTAGCCACACACCTGGTCATAGAAGTTATGAATGTTTTGATGGCACCTGAAATCCCAAATCCCCCAGATGAATGAACTTTTCCTCTCTAAGTTATGCTATTTAAGTCCTGTGTGGCACCGTGCAAAATTGTGGAGCAGTGTAGGATACCAGGCTGGATGTGGCTCTGGGCAGCCTGGTCTAGTGGTTGGCATTTGAGGTCCTTTTAGATGGTAATTGAGGTCCTTTTCAACCAAGGTCATTCTATGATTCTATGATAATCTGTTGATGCACAGGGTCTTGCTATTACTGCATTTCTGGATATACATTTAATTAGCCTGCAGGCAATCCTCCTTTTCAATGGAAATATTTGTATTTTGATAAGTATAGTATATATAGATAGTTTGTTAAGGAAATAGGGAATTGTGGTGCTCATGTGACTCAGAGATTGAAGAATGCTGATTTGCAGTGATGCTGTGAAGTTTGTAATACTGTCTTTCATTTTATGAGGAGTCCTGCCTTCCGTTCACAACCACTTCCTTTCAGCCTCCAAATAGAAAAGTCTTTGGTGAGGTCACATTGTCAAATTTCCTTGAGTACACAGAATAGCAAAATGTTCCTCATGGCAGTTTTTGGGATTAGGGAGTGTTAACAAAAAAATGAACCCATGTGAAAATAGCAAAGTAGCATTGGCAGTGAACTGTGAAACCGAGAAAAATTGTGTACATAGATTTAATTTCATGTTAAACTTTTCAAGTATAAAATAATGTGTTATTTTTCTTCCATATTAAATTAATATTATTTTTACCTTAGAGGAAAAAAGTAAAGAAGTGATATTTAAAATATTGTACAGTACGCTTTTACTTTAACGAAGCTACAAGTTAAAGGAAAAGATGCATTTATAGCAGGCAAAAAACTATCTGCATTTAATTTCAGCAGAAAGAGAGAGTTGATTTAAACTACTTTCCATCACAGAGCACGCAGCTGAACTATTCTCACTAGTGAAAATAAGCCCAGGCTGCTGATTGTGCATGTTTATGGGCACTTTGATCCCAACTTTTGTACAACTGTGAGGGACTCCTGCTGTATATGCTGCTATACAGAATAAGCAAAGAGGGAAGCGGAAATAAAGCTATCTTTCAGTCACATTGCACATAGAAACATATGATGGTAATTATGTAAGACAATGAGCTTGGACAAGGCAATATGAGCAGGTACTTCAAATATCCAGAGCTGGCTCCAGCCCTCCTGGTTTTGTTTAAAGCCTGTCTGTGTCTTTGCTGGAGATGCCAATGGAACCTCGGGATGGGGGAGAGATGGTGTTGGGGCTGCTGGCACAGTCTGATTTACGTCCAAACCTATGTTCAGAGCAGTGCTTATGTTACTGGTTTGAGTTTAGCTCTGCATAAAACAGTAGGGGACAACTGAATGCATCCAAAGCCAAAATGACCTTTTTTTCAAGTTGCCACATGAATCTATGGTTTGAGCCAGGGAAACAAACAAACAACAACAAAAAATGCTGGTCTCTTTGCAGCTGTCTTTTGCAGCTGTCTTTGGAAGGAAGAGCAATGCAAAATGCAAAGCATTTTTTGTCCCTAATGTTATTAAAAGGATGTGGCATTGTTTTTCTCAAATGATGCGTTCTTTCGCTTGGTCACAGGGATTCATTTCTCCCAGTTGTTTGTCATGTACTTGTTCTTTGGGTAGCGGTTTATCTTCAGAGGTGCGTGCCGTGTCTGTAAGATGCATTACCTAGACAAAGAGGAGCCAACGCACTCACAGATTGTGAAGCCAAGAAAGGAATCAGGAAAACTAAGATTCAGACATGAAAAGAGAGCTCTGCCACTCCTAATTCTGGGAGTAAGGAAGTCTGTGAAGGCAGGAAGCTAGGGAAAGATGCATTATATGCCGCATACCTTATTTTATTCTGAAATGGTGTATGGAGGAGCTAAAGATAAGATTAAAGGAGAATTGAAGGTGCCAGGACTAAAGTGGGATCAGTCCAGAAACCTCCAGTCCAGAAAATGATTTGTTACTTTGTTTTTCAGTCCCTTCTTCTGAAAAGGAGGGTGAAGATGTGAGAGATCAAAACAGGCGATGTGGAAGAATCAGCTCCCGTGGCTTGTGATTGTGTGAGTGTGGCTGGGGCATGGCAAGGGTGTAAAGAGCTTCTGAGGGAAAGGCAAGGCTGGCAGTGAGCAGTGAGCGTAGAAATCTTGAGGTGGAGGTGAAGGCTGGATGGAAAGTCAAACCAACCCAGTTTGGCATGGGGAAAAGATAATTTACAGAGGGGGAAAGGAAGTGAACAAAAATGGAATAAAGCATGTTGAAGAATAGAATGTAATTTAGCAAAAAAGGGTCTTGCATTTGTTACATGTAGTTTGAGAGAGCAAGGACTCCACATGTGGGAGTCAGTCCAAGACTGTAAGTTAAAAAAGGGTAAGAAAACATACCAGCAGGAGTGCTGAATTGAGATCAAGAGCAAGCATCCTTACAGGTCACTGGAAAATCAGCGTCTGCCAGTCATTACCTCACTGAGACCACAGATATCTGCTAGCCAAAGTGTAAAGAAAAAACACATCAATCTCAAGATATCTCTGCATGTTAATTCTAGATCTGTGATGATGTACTGATGATACCGAGTGGGATCCTTGGATCTGATGAGTAGTGCCTGAGCTGTGATTCAGGAATAGCCTGTAACCATCTGCTCTGATGTTTCGTCACACAGATGTCTGCCCCAGCCCTGTGGCCCAGCTCCCAGTAGGAAAAACAGGATTTACCCTGTAACAAGGGGCAGAAGAATGCCTTCAGCTCCACAAAGAAAATGCAGTGTGGAGTTTGAGAAGAGACAGCTCATTTCTGTGGCAGTTGTTGCACAGTGAAGTTCTTATAGATCCACTGGAAGATGCCAATGGTGGGGCCAGCCACTGTTTTCTTACATCTTGACAAAATTGCAACTACAAATCACAGGCTTGGGACAAGCTGAAAATGAAGCAGAGGCCTGGACTCCAAATGTTCTTTGTTTTATGGGGTACAGTGAAAACAATGGTAGAAGCAGTTGGCAGGTCATATTTTAATGACAGAACTTTTCCATTGTTTCATATTAATTTTCATAAATATTCATTAATGTGACACGCAGAGTTGACTTGTGCAACAGTTTGCAGTATCTGAGGCCATTCTGTTGGTCTGATTGTTTTATCACTTGCACAGCTAATAGTGACAAACTGGGCAAACTGAATGCGTTTATCCTGAGTCTCAGTCTGCTTTATTCCTCCAACAGATCCAGTCATTCCTCCCTTTTACTCCCTTTATTTCCCCATATTTTCTCCCCGTTTGACTGTCTGGTTGAAAGCAACTCACACTGCACCCTGGCTTCTGCCTTTGTAATCATCATAAACCTCTCACGTGCAATGTCATCCTTCCATATTATGCACACCATGCTTCATTCACCAAGGAATCAAAAAGCCTAATGTGTCGTGTAACACCCACAGAAGAAAAGATAGGAATACATTTACTGAGCAAGTCACCTCCAGTTTCCTTCTCCCACCATTTCCTGCGCGCATGTGGCTCCCAATTCATGTTTCCCTGAGCTATAAAGCCTTAAGAATTTATTATCCTTATCATCACCACTGCTATTACTATTTGGAGAATAGCAGTGGTTCAGAGCAATGTTGTCTCAGACACTGTCCAGATGAGTGACATTAAAAGCATCTCTGTCCTAGACAAATTAAAACTATGGTAAATGAGACAAGGAAATGTTCTGATTAAATAAACAAAAAGGTAAGGAAAGTAAAGCAGGGGCATGTGCTTTCCCTGAAAAGCTGTGACAAAGCATTGCTAGTAGGCAGAGAAGGCAGTATGAAAGGCCTTTGAGAGCTGCTGGAGATCAGTCCTTGCAGGCCTGAGTCCCTGTCAGCTCTGAGCCAGCAACCTTCAGGCTGGCACCCAGCATATTGTGACTGACAAGTTGCAGAGCTGCAGCAAGGTGTGAAGATAGGAACCATGATGTTATTAAAGGGCATCCATGTCCATTCTCCTGCCTTCAATAGTCTCAGCCCAGGAGGAGTCCAGAGATGGAAGCTGCTCAGCAGCACTTTGCTTCTGTAATGCACATCATCTCATGTGGCTTCTACTGATACACATGATCTTTAATTTAGGAAAAAAAAAAAAAGCCTGTCACGTCTCTCATACAAGTTCACCTGCTGCAGGCTTCACTGGTCTATGTCCACTCAATCAAGCTCTCTGAAGGCTTCATAGAAACTCCTTGCTACTATATGAAGCAGACAGAAGCCTCTGAGTGCAGTTTTATCCTGTACCTATGTAGCATGTCCATTTGAGGAGCAGAGAGCCCACAGCATGGGTTTTATATCCTATGTACAGAACAGGGTCCTTCTGCCATCAGATCAACCTCAGAAAGGGCTCTTGGATTGGCTTCCAGAGTTCCTGAACAACCTCTGTTCTTGCTGTCTTCAGCACATGGTGCAAGAACTCAGCAAGAGCTCAGGAACTCTGAATGTCAGGCTGGCTGTGTGACATCTGAAACCTCCTGTGGTACAGAGAGGTCCAACAGTGGGCTTGATGCTTGCATGAGACTGGGTGTTTCAGTGTGCTGGAAGAAAGAAGTACTCATGCTCTCTGGCCAAGCAGGCAAACGATGGGGGAAACGCAGCACTGGCACAAAAAAATGTAGTGCAAGCTGAGGCAATCATCGCTCCAGCACTCACAATGAACACCTTCTGGCAACATACATGGCTACATGTGTTATGCGTTAGACTTACACATGTTAACTATACCCATATATTTTTTCCTTCTGCAGAGATAGCCAAACCCTGGTACTAACGGCTGGGTTGACTGACAGAGGTAGGATGCTCCACCAGATTCACAGGTCTATGGGTGCAGGAGGCCCAAGAGGACCCTCAGCTGCTCAGCAGTAACTTGACCTTGCGTGACTGCTTCTCTGCTGCTATCACTGGACGTCCACCCTATGCCTTTTCTGCAGTCGTAAGCTCCGGTCAGCAAACAATGACAGGAACCAGGGAATAGATGTAGCTACCTCCCATAAGACCTACATCCTGCTGATGAGTATTTTCCTACTGCTAACCCTATTCTTCCCTGCTCCAATTTTACCATGCTACTGCTTGTCATTTAAAGGGAGATGAGCAGGGTCGGAAGATGTCCTTCTCCTTCGGCATGCTATTATTCAGAGCATTTAAAACCTACTGCCATTTCTTATCTCCATTTGTTTTCCCCTGGACAAAACAGAATGAAATTTCTTTTCTCCCCTTATTTCCTCAATCTCTGCTTGTACTTGCTGTCCTTCTGTAAGTCCCTGGGTGCCCCTTTCATCACAGCATTTCTGAACCACAACCTGCAAGACCAGAGCCTGTAGTTCAGCAGAGGCCCTTCGAGAAAGCTGAAGGATATCTTGTGAGCATTGCTCCTGTCCATACCCCCAGTGTTCACCTTTTCTGCACCTCCTCATTCAGCACTGGCAGCTTCCATTTGACATCTAAATCAGGGTCACCCACAGATCCTTTTTCCGTGGTCCTGCTATACAACTAGGATTTTTTTCCTGAGGAATTTAGCCTGCTGATTGTTGAGGAAAAAGCTCTCTCATAACAAGCCAGAAAGACAGTGCTTTGACATGTGTTTCATTTTGAAATGGGCCGTGATGTACTGAGCAAAAAAATGGAGAACACAGCACAAATAAAACTGTTCTCCCAAATCCATGGTGGGCTGTCTGGCCCTGAGGTCAGTTTGATTTAACCTTTACTGGCCCAGCCATCACAGCAAAGAAAACTGCTGGAACAATAGTAGCAGCCACGGCAGCAAGGAAAACAGAAGCGGCTAGAATTGCAGGAACTGGATGCTGGCCATACATCTGGGCAAGCCCACTGCACTCAACCTGTGATGCAAGCCCTGCTCAATACAGGCAGACATGTGCGTTTAAGCCCAGCCTACTCGTAAGCTTTTAGCAATTGGAGGATCCCCTGGAGTGTCCCCTTTCGGCATTAAAGGGGCTTTTATTTCCATCTTGGAACATCCTGGAGACAGGCATGGTGAGGGTAGAAGGGAAATGTTACAGGATCTGCCCACCATAAAGTCCTTCCAGCAGACACAAATGCTTTCTCCCCTCACTTTTTTAATTCTCTTTTTTTGGGCATTACGTTCAAATTTTAATCTAATTCAATACTAGTGAAAAGAATCTCCCTTGATAAATAATCTGAAACAACATTTTAATTTTCACTCGGAATCACTAAAGCTGAGATTCACTCAGAATTTTAGTGATAACTAAATCGATGGGAGGATTTTGATTATTCTCCATCTGAAAAACCAGTTTGCAGAAGGTACTGTGCTGCTCTGCATAAAAGTGAAGCCTTACTCTTTTCACAGCTGTTTTAAGATAAAACACGCTCTCATGATACGACTGTGGCTGAAGGGTGCTCTGCATGTTCACGCATGTGTGAGTATATGGGAGAGAGAAGCGCATAGCGGTTTTTATTTTCCTTCATTTAACGGGGCTGTTTTGTGAGGCTGAAAAAAAAATTGTTAAACTTGCCTTAATTGATTGTTTAAAGTACCATGGTGGATTTGTCTTTTAAACATAGCCCTTGGTTAAAGTTCCCGTTGCATTGTATTTGAAGTAGGTCCTTTGTGCTTTAAAATGAAAACTGTAAAACTTTTGGTGTTTAAGGCTTTCTGACTCCAAGTTAATTGTTTTCCTTTAATATGAGCAGAATTAAAGATATTAAAAATCGACTGTTGGAGCACATAATTGTGGCCTCCCATCTATTCTTCTTGTGGAAATGAAAGGAATATTGAAAGAGTTTCTATTTTACAATACCAGAGGTGGCCAAGCATTTACAACTCTATATATTCTTTTAGTTGAATTCTTCTAAACCTCACGCCTGGCTAGCAGTTTTTTCCCAGACGATTTTCATTTTCAAAACATTCACATCCAATAAACTACACGAAACATAGTGTGAGAGAAAAAAGGGGACAGGAAATGGCTCTGTTGCATGGTTATTACATCCTATTGCCTGTGGGTTGCTTTGTTATGAGTTTTAACTATGTAAATATGACGTATATGACATCAGAATTTAATCTAAAGCTACTAGGTGGGAGATAGAGTGTGACTTTATTGTTAAGGCTAAAATCAACTGGGTGTTGACAGGTCTCAAAAGTCACCGAGTATAAGCTTGAAAAGGAAAAGCTCAGACTGATAAGCTGTTCCTTGATTGACAACTTCAGGCTTGACTGCAAGTATTGAAAACAGTTGAGCAAATGGAGGGAAAAAGTTTTATTTCATAAGAAACTACACTGGGAAATACAGGAGGATTTATAGGCTGATGCAGCACAAAAACCTAAGAAAAACAGGTGTGAGGTTTATAAAATCTGGAAACTGGGAAAGGACATTGTCCGTGAATGATTTCTCCATTATGGTTTAATTAACCTTGTAAAAGCCCCTATGCAAAAAATAATGCCACGATGGGAGGGAAAAATTAAACACTGGTGTCCACTAGCTTCGACTTTCAGCAAATCATATGTCAACAGCTCATGGCAAGGAGGTGGGTTGAGAAAAAGGAGAAGAAAGAAAATAAGAGAGAAGAATTTCAGTGGGAAATAAATGCACCAGGGAAAACAACACACCGATTTTTCATCTTTCTAGTGAAGTCAGACCAATTTTTGGCACTGTAAAATCCATTATGGAGACAATAAAATAAATATAGTTTAAAGTAGCAGTCGTGGGTTGATTGAAATGTTATGATAGCTACACATGCTATATCTTATCAAATATTATCCATAAGGAAGTATTCAATTCATATTGTGCCAATTATCATACTCTGTGCATCATAAACTTTTATTGCTTGTTATGGAATGCCACTCAGCCAACTTTTTCTTCAGATATTGCATCATCACATTCAGATGGAAAACATATTCTAATGTGGCAAAGTGTTAAAGAAATCTAATACTCTGGGGCTGAATGAAAATGTTAAGGTTCATCTCCTGGATAAGAAAAACAATTTATGAATGCAATATTCATTTCCTGAGGTGGGCATAAGCAAAAACCTCATCTGAAACTTAAAACCGAGATGTTGGCCTTCCCCAGTTTCCTTAGTTTAACTCATTGATGTCATGTATTATGGACCACTGCTAAGACCACATCTGGGAAGGACTCTTTTTTCAGCTCTCCAGATCACATTTACAGGGAACTCCTTGTATAATTGCATGTGCTGAGGCTGAACCTCAAGGGCCAACAGATCGTGTTTCACTTTTAATATATTACCGAAGAATATCAAAATAGTCTACTTGTTTAATCTTGATCATACCAGCTGATTAACACTTTGACACCCTGAATCACAGACTTTAAGTACTAGAGGGTAAGGTTTCAATGAAGCACACAAACGATAATGAGATTTTGCGAAGATGCAGATCTGAGGTTAATATATTTACTTAAGCATTCACAGTAGGCAAAGCAGTGCTGTAGCTATCAAAAGATGTCTTGGACAACATTCCTAAAAAGGACCCATTGTACATGGGAGTAGGTGCTGGAGTCAGCATTTGCTGACTGGGATGGGTGGGAATATTCCTTCCAGAAGCAGCAACAGAGTGCTTCTGATTTCTCTTTCAGGATCTTCATAAGTGAAGCAGAAAGGGTACTCACTTCTGAGTCCTTTGTGTATCCCTCCCAAATAAGAAATCTTAGCTACTCCCAGTTTACCCTGGTGAAGAGTTAGCTGGCATCTGTGATATGTGCATGATACCAGGCTCTGCTGCTATAAATCCTGTTGCATCTCAGTCCTTTCTAAGTGAAAAACAGTGCACTGAGATCCTCCATTTCATCTTCTTTACAAACTCAATGCTCTCCTAGGCTGCATTTTCCTTTCTTGCATGAGCATGAGTGTTAGATTTGCAGAAGAACTCAGAAGTGGATTCTTTCTGTTCTTTTCAAGGTCAGTCGGATCTGAGTTAAAGCCAAATGCGAGTACTTGAAAATTTTCCAAACCTTAAAATGGATAGACAAAAATAAAGTTTCTTGAAGAGACTGTGCAACTTGGTGGTTTCTAAAGGTCCTTCTGCTCAGGCAGCACGCTGTGAAAGTCTGTGCTTCCTGTGCCCAAAGAAATGCTCTTCTTTCTCTCCACTTGAGTGGCAAACACAGCGAGAATCCAAGCGTTCATAGAATCATAGAATGGCTTGGCTTGGAAAGGACCTCAAAGATCGTCTAGTTCCAAGCCCCCTGCCACAGGCAGGTTTTGCTAACCACTACATCAGGTACTAGATCACGCTGCCCAGGGCCCTGTCCAACCTGGCCTTGAACACCTCCAGGCATGGGCCAACAGAATATCTCCAAATCCAGCTCTGTTGGAATGAAATGGACAAGCAAACTTTAAGCCACATGCACTGTTGCTGGCCCATACAGGAATTCTCTTGGAATTTCACATTATTGAAACAAACAAATAAACAAACAGAGACAGCTTTAATGTGAAGTGTGGAAAAGAAGGTATTTTTAAATAATGAATATTTGTTTACTTAACTCAGTAGTTACTGGTCACAAAATGCCACAGTCTTAAAAATAAAAGGATACAATCATGAGGCCAGAGCTACTCATCATCCCAAAGGCCATGACAAATGGGAGTTAGAAATTAAAAAAAAATACACCCACTGCATCTCTCAAACTCTCATTAAGCTTTCTGCCTTCATTTTTTTAATGCATTTTTTCCCCTCTATATTAGACTGCAGTGCCAGAACTCCTACCTCACACCTCTGGACTCCTTTGTAATGTCATAAAAATAGATCCATCAGCCACCACCAGACCCAGACTGACAAAAGAAACATGAATATAAACAAAATTGATTACTTGAGTGATGGAAAAAGAGTAAATAGTAGGGCAACATACCGCACATTTTTAAAAAACTCTTTTTGGAATGAGACTCTTTTCCCATTCAGTTATGCTTCAAATCTGACCCACTGCACAGGAACATTTGTCAGTGGATTTCATAATCCTTATGACAGAATTTACCACTAAATTGCTGCTGTTGTTACAGCTGCAGGAAGACTAGGGGCCTTGATCCAAAATTCAGCACTAAAAAAGATGTGGGAACTCAATGCTAGAAATGATGTGGGAAAGTCAGCTCCGCAGAGGAGCCTAAGAGGGAGAAGGAGGGCATCTGTTTACCTCTGCCTGCACCTTTGCTGGAGAGCTGGGAGGACACAGCAGCCAGAGTCACAGGTCAAAGACAGCACAGCACATCCAGCCAAGGTGGGTTTGGTCTGGGCACAAATACCTTGACAAACCACTTACTCCAGTAGCAAACTGATGGTTTGGAAGCAAATATTTCTGGCTGCTGGGAGGTGGGATGTGGATCCCAAGGACCCTACTGGCACAAGGGGAAGAGCTGAGCACTTGAGGGCAGCAGTCTGAGAGAATGTGATCATGTTTCCTGAGGCTATTAGCGGATGTGTGGTGACTGCTGTATTTATAGCGCAACCACGTATCTTTATTCTTCCTCATGCATCACTAATGTTCCCTTATGAGCGTATCTCATCCCTGCCAGTGAAAACAGCTCTGTCTAATCCTTCTGCCAGGGGTTGTAAAGCAGTAACAGGGGCCAGGTTCAAGCAGCTGGGCTAGGCTGAATTGAGTGTGAAGGCTCTGTCGGCTTTATCCCTGCCCTGTGTAACTCTACTGAATAGCTAGTAGCTTGCTCTGGGGCTGTGTTCTGGATCAAACCAAGCCATTTCCTTCAAGGAGCAGCTGAAGCATGGAGGAGAAGACAGCTCCTTCCAAGGTCCTCACCCCCTGGAGTGGCAGCAGGGATGTCAGCCAGTCTGTATTTGCCTGGAGATCTGGCAGAAATCTCCAAAATGGTTCAGATATACCCTCTGAAAGCCAGTCAGCTGCGTCAAGCACCTCTAAGAACAAGAGACTTAGCTTGACACTTGTGCAGTCTTTCCTTCCCACTGGTTTGGTGTGAAATGATTTTGCTAGCAGAGGAGAGGACCCAACAACCATGCACATATGTGATTATTGTAATGGCCCCCAACAGTGAACAAGTGGGAACTGTTCCTTCTCTTTCAACACAAATTGTTGATAGGAAAGAGCAGCTTCATACTCACCCCTTCTTCCCCTAAGCCCTCCTCACAACAGGCTATCAGCAAGCAGTGTCCTCCTAAACTGTGCCAATATTAGCGGATTAAATGGGCCATTCTCTGGTGCTGAAGCTAGGAAAAGAGAGCCTTCATAAAATTCCTGTGGTGTCCAGAAGAGGGTAGAAACTTCAAATGTTCTTTTTTTTTTTTTTTTTCTTTTTTTTTTCTTTTTTCCTAGCAATATGTAGAAAGCAGGAAATGTCTTTGTCCTTGAATTGCATACAATGAAAATTTAGGATAAAATGTCAAAATCCAGTGAAGCTGTTTCGTGTCTCACTTCCTACTATACACTGGTATAGAAAGGCAGTTTCTTACCTCTATAGATTCAGAATTTACTTTTCTCAGTAACTAGTTGAAAGACACTATGATGTACTAACTGAAAATAGGCTTTTTTTTTTTGGCATTATTTACTATGCTTCTGCCTTGGGCTTGGAGGTGTCAGGCATGTACACGTCTTGCTTTTTAGCTTTTCATTACACGTTCCAACGTTAGAAGTGCGCCCAGCCTCCAATAGTTTGGTGTCTGCATCGAATGCTGAAATGCATCAACCAGCAGACTGAAAGAGCATCAGCTGTGTTTACTCAAGGATGTTAGGCATAGCTCACTTTCTAAACACAGACATATCCCTTCTCCATCTTTTCTTCTGCCTTCTTAGAGAGGCTTGGCCAATTTGATAGTGCTACTTGAAGGAAAGGGAAGGTGATGGGAGGTCTGAGAGCATCCTGCTTTTTCTAAGCTGGGTGCTTTATTCAGTATGAGTTAGCCTAAAAAATATAAAAGGGAAAAGCTGTGGCTTACTCCCAGAATTGAAGTCTATGCTAAGTAGCAGCTGTAAATAGGCTCACTTATTTACTTGCTGACTACAGCTTTGGTCAAATTTAGCTTGGATTGACATCAGCATAAATCTGGAGTAATTCCATCAATTTTTGGTGAGAACAAAATTTCTCACTCCCAGAAGATCATTAGGTTCCTTCAACACTTATTCTTTATATTGCCAAGATAAAGATTCAGATGTTTTGATTTTTCAGTTCTGTTTCTAGAACGCAGTTGTTCTGTGTTCTGACAGCATATGGCATGAATATGTTGTTTCGTATTTAATGCATGAAAATTAGTCAAAATGTCAGCCTTGCTTTAATGCTCTTCATTCCTTTCTAAATTCTTTTTTAAAAAATTATTATTATTATTCTTACTGCCTTTTGAGCAATGTCAAAAGTCAAGACCAAGGGAGAAAAACAGAAAAAAAAAAGAAAAAAAAAAAGGGAAAAAAGAAGAAAAAGCCATTCCACTGATTCTACTGAAGTGTCCTCTTACTGAAATGTTGGCATGCCTGGTAACGAAAAAATCTAGGAGAGGAACGTTTTAGGTCTTCACTTTTTAAACAACAAGCCTGCTTTGGTAGAAGTTTCAACAATGAAATTATAGTACATATATTCGCTTTAATGACTCTGCTGTTATCATGTTTTTTTAGCAGCAGTGTTGGCTGCTGCCAGATGTTCCGCTCAACAATGCTTCAGCACACATGGGAATGCTTGTGATGGCCAATCAAGCGAGCTGGCAAAATGGAACCAAATGGCCATGGGATGTGTGCTCTAACACATACTTAATGAAATGGAGACCTTGCATAGATGATTACATTGCACTAATCGCCGCTTGCCTATCTTAGAGTCCTGATTATATACCACCTAGTGACCTAGTTTTGAATTACAGTTTATTTATTCAACTTAGTTTTAGCTGCATTGGATTGTAGCAAAATATGTCCCAATGCAGGGGCAAATGCATTAAAACTGATGGGTTAATTAAAGCAGATGTAAAAAACTACAGCCTGGCTTGAAAAGTGCACCAACCAGAGTAGAAACATGCTAATGATTTATTTTCTGTCTTTCACCTTTCAGTGGTTTTTCTTAAATAACTTAGAGGCCACGGATCTTCGAGCCATAGTTCAGACCTGAATCCAAAACCACTTGTGGTCCATTATTACAGTGAGAGACAAACTTTAATAGACGCCCTGTGAAAGCAGAGATGTGTGCCAAGCCGAATCCTAGCTGCACGACTTCCCTTGGTTTTCCTGCGGCTCTGTAGTTAAGCAGTAACTGTCCTCAGCTGCAATCTGATGGGTTCAGGAGGGCAGAAATCTTCCAGGAAAAGCAGATCACCTAGGACCTTCCCCATCTGCAAGAAAACTGCATGACCAATACTTCCCTGATCTGGCATCAAACTCCAAATTAATTCCTAATTTCAGGTGTATTAATTTTGCTTTGTCCCATCTGAAGTGAGGCTGAAAATCTATGCTTAAATGTATAATAACTTTACCAACAATGATTTAGTTTAAAAAAAATCACACCACAAAATCCTTCGATCAAATACCCGTAGCCATTCAATCCTGAAAAATCATGGGGCTGGGAAGGGATAATAACAGTGCAGTTCTTCTATATGTCTCTAAAATTGGGGTTCATGTTTTCAGACTTTCCAGTAACAGGAGCAAGAATCTTTGCTTTTTTGTTGATTTGAATAAGGAAAAGCCCAACGAATCTCAGGGGGCTCACTGTATCGTGGTTACTGCTGACATTTCTGTACCCTGTAAGTAAGTGCAGCTCTGCTGGGTCAAGAATACTAGGTGCTGGAAGGATAAATAAAAACAAAGACTTACTGTCTTTCCTCTAATGCTGCTACGTGTTGAGGATAACCTTAAAACGTGTGGGTGCTGTTGGTTTTACCTTTGTCAAGACAGTAAAGTAGTTCAATACTGAATCCGAAAGGTTGAATTTAGAAAGGTTCTGGTGGGGGAAGCTGAGCAGGTAGTGCCTGTGGGACACCATGCACAACATGCAGGTCCTCATGCTTTGACCACTAAAAGCACAGCTGCCTCCTCCCCGGTGCCACCCTGACCAGGCATAGCTCTTTATGCTTTTGCACTGCACTCTGTTCAGCCATAATGGCCAAAGTTCAGCATCTTCTTCCCTTCGTACCCACTGAGGAATGCCTGCAATTCCACATGTATGCATAAATTATTAGTAGTTGATTTCGCTCTCCTGCTTAGAGTATTATGGAGGTTTT
This sequence comes from Alectoris magna, assembly GCA_030625065.1. Lineage (NCBI taxonomy): Eukaryota > Metazoa > Chordata > Aves > Galliformes > Phasianidae > Alectoris > Alectoris magna. The sequence goes on along the minus strand of CM060562.1, from coordinate 79,034,270 downwards.
TCCACATGCTCAGTGGCACGTTTTATTTAAGGGACCATATGTTATTTTAAACCCTTTTCAGATTTTCTTTTCTTATTTTACATGTTTAAGAAACAGGGTGGGGGGAATCCTTAAGCTCCATGGAAACACTTTTTTTTTTTTCCTTTTTTTTTTTTTTTTCCCCAGATTATGTCTGCTATAAGCTTGTTTTGGACCAAAAGTAAACTGACAGCACTTCTTTAAAGCATGTTCTCAAACCCTCTTTGCACTTTTCAAGTAAAAACGGTTCATATAATTTTGGAAGATTGCAAACAATGGAACGTCAGATTTCAGTTACTGCTCTTAATATATGTAACCACTCAGCATACTGTAATTGGCTCAATCAAAAGTTATTTCCCTTCACAATACAAACAAGACCCAAAGGATGATGAAATAATTCTGAAATGTCAATCTTTCAAGATTCAGATATGTTCTAATAACATTACAGGAATTCCAAAGGTCTCAATTTGGAATTAACAATAATACCACCAAACACAGACAAATTTTTAAGGCCAGAACTGATGGTGTGATTTGTTCCCTTAAATTCCATTTTGGACTAAGTCTTTTTCTTTTCAGACTAAAATAACTCCAAAATATTGTATATCTAAACTTACAAGAAGGAATTGCAGTCACAAGCTCCACAGGTACCTAACTGTATTTATACTTGAGCTTTTCATGCTTAAGAGCATGACAAAATCCTCACTAAGGCTCCTTTGAGTTCTTTGACATTCCCTTCTGCAGAAGCGAAGCTTTATTGCCTTTCCTACAAATATCACTACACTGGGTAATTCAACTTAGAGTGATTCATTAGACTTTTAAACCACAAATAGATTGAATCAATACTGATTATTACCATCCGTGAGCAATGATAATGCTCTATTCTATATAACTGCCAAGAGTAATATTTGTGTTACCTTTGCTGTTCTAACATCTCCTAAAATAAATCAAATGATTACACAGCTTTTTTTGCTAGCATCTTGGAAGCATCATTGCAGTGCCTTGGCAGGGTTTGGGTCTGGTAGGTGGCAGATGAGAGGACTTTTCTTGCTTTGTGCTCAGCAGGATGCACAGATGCACAGTAGAGTTAAATGCATTTATAAATACCACTGAACAGAAGCAAGAGACAGCAGAAATCACAGTAAAGACAAAGGATTTCACTATTTACTCTTCCAAGCACTGTCATACTACAACAAACAGCAGAAATCAAATTGATGTCTCAACTGCATTTTTTGCATTCAGAGCCAAGATTAGACTTTGGGTCAAAGCACATCTTACAAGCAACCCCTTACCCATCCAGGTATTTTCTTTCCCATGCTTACCTTCATCTCAAGCTACATGTTCAAACTGTAACTGCTGAGAGTACCTACTTATTTCATTGTGTAAACAAAATAAACTCCCTAAAACTAAATAAAATTAGGAACACCCTAGCCTCCCACTTCCCAGGGCTGATTAACGTTTCTTCCTGAGGTTTTTCCATTCTGGAATCTGATGGCAGAGATATTTAATGTTTAGATTTTACTTCACAAACCCACACAGGACTGAGGAACAGGCTTGATTACAAACAACTTGTGATGGGTGACAAATTACTGCTCAGACATAGCCAACAAATCCATTATATTGATGCAGTCTCATCAAGCCAGATCATATGCAATTAATTATGTATCAAAAGTGAGTGTTTCTGTAAGTGGGCTGACAAGCTGCTGTTCAAAACTTGTGCAAAACTGGATTTTGCATAGTGGGAAGAGTGAATACTTCAAATAGTGGTCGCAACAAGATGAACATAGAATGAGTATCTGTTCCTATCTCATTACTCTGTTGTGGGTAGCCCATAGCTCACTGGTACTGATGTTGAAGCAACTGCAGCTGTGAGAGGTGTCTTACTGAACTCTGAGGTGTTATCTGGTCATTAGCCTGCTTAGCCACGGCCTCTAGCTTCAGTTACTAAAATGCAATTGGTCAAAAGGCTGGATTCTCCACTTTAAGCATATGAGTTTTGGTTAACTAATTAGCACATCTAGAAAATAACAGATACCCACAGACACAGCTTATGTAGACTAGTCAGAAAATTGTTAGGTGTTTATAATTCCATATTGCTTCAAAACTCAATTTTGGTGTTGTATATAGACATCACTAAATCAGCCTACTGATTTATGTGGCTACCAATGTGTGGCTACTGGCCTCTGGATTCACCTGATCTACAGACACCACTCCTCACAACACTCCTCACAAATGCCAAGATGTCACTGCGAAGAGTGGTTGTGGGAGCTCAATGGTATTTAATCTTGGTCATCTGACTCAGTGCAAGACAAGACACAATAAATTGTGATCCTAGTATGCTATCTGTACCTACAAAACAGCAAATATTTTAGGTCTTTCTACTTACGGACAGAAAGAGCTAAAACACGATCTCCACGCCTAAGATATCGGCCAAACCTGACCAACATTGTGAGTGGTGCTTGGATGTTACTGATGATCTATTCCATCTTTAAAGTAGCATTGAAACCTTTATCAATCACCAGGAGTAAAAGCACTGGCCACTTTCAGGAGTCAGACCCTGAAGCTATTTATCTACAGCAAAGAGTGAGCTCCAAATTCCTTCTTTGTTGAAGTTGTTGGAAACGAAAGGTGCTAGGAGTGAGCAGTCTTGGCAAAACCTCTTAGACAGAGGCTGCTGAGTGGAACCACACATTCACACACAGCTCAGGCTAGTACTGTTTGTATTGCTACTCTAAATTGGAAGTTTCATTATTTTTATGTATTTTTTTTGTGCTACCAGAAGACCTAGAAGCTCTTATGATAGATCAAGGCCCTGATGCAACTGACAAAACAAAAACTGTGCCAATAGCCAATGGATGCAGAAGAAAATTCATTTTGAGGAGTTAAATGATTTACTTTAAAACTCTGTTATTGTTACCTTCCTTATAACACCACCACCTCATAACAACACCTTAGATGCCTGGGATAGTGTTATGATGAGAGCAAGCTAAAGTATATTTATAACAAGAATAGGTCAATGGTCCAGAGAGTAGTTTCCTATTATGGGAGGGATAAAATAACTCAAATCAATAAATCTCCAGATCATAAATGTAGCTACAGTCTGGGCAAGGTTGAGAAAATTATTAGCAGAGCCTCATGACGTCTGGATATTGTAGCTTGTAAATTTATACATACATATGTGTGTGGTTATGTACACGCTTGCTATTCATCCCCCACAGAATTCATTGAAATGCAAAGAGGAATGTGCATTTGGTGCTCCTTTCAGTTCTGGTTAAAAAAATAAAGAAAGGAGGAAACAAAAAAGAAGAAGAGAAGAGAAAGAGGAGAGTAGAGAGGAGAAGAGAAGAAATAGAAAAGAGAAGAGAAGAAATAAAAAAGGAAAGGGAAAAGCAACAATTCCCTGAGTGCACAAGTTTACTGTTTTTGTCTTTCGACTCAGCTATATGCTGCACTTTTTCATATAACTAACTGAACAGAGGCATGACAAAATGGCTGCTTGTACAACAAGAGATCTGTTTGAGGTTCACAAACTGTTGGGTCTTGTTTAAATATATATATTGTCTCCTCAACCATTTCCCTCACTTTCACCTTCATTGTGAGTTATCATCTCCTTTCATCATTTCCTAAATCTTATAAAAAGAAGGGATTTCCTCTCTTCAAACTTCAGATATCTAAAGGTCTATTGTTTAGCATATTCGCTTAGGTTCCCTTTGTTATCTGCTGAGAGAAAAGGGAGCTGCAAGGAATATTTTACCCCAAGCATCTAAGATCATTTTTTTACCAGTCTTGTCTGGTTGTTTTTTTTCATACTTATTAAACATGGAGTCTTGACTTAGTCAATTATTAGTCACTTTCAATAATAGATTGATTAAATCTCACCTACTGAGTTTAAATTACAAAATAATTATTTTTGCAATTTGCAAGCTCACATAAATATGTAAAACATAACTGAGATAATACATTTGTGCCTTAGTTAACATTATTAGCTATATGTTTTCTGTCCATCTACTACTCAGTAATAGGGTGTTAGAATGTAAAAGGAAAAAGCCTAATAGACACAGATGATAAAGCATTTTTTAAAAAAAAGTGTGTGAGCAGTTTTTTCTATGGGCTGTTTGATGTATTTTCTAGAGATGAGCTCAATCTCAGACTTGACTGAATCCACTCACTAATTTGAGAAAAGTATGAGCCTTGTATTCAGATGTGAGCTTTGCCCCCCAGGCAGCTCCAGCATTGAACTGATTAGGCTTTCAAAAGGCATGGCTGGTTTGGAAAGCTTTTAAAAAAATAAAGGAAAAACTCTGGAGAAAGTCATGACACTCTGATGTAGCTGGTGATTCCAAGACCATAGTCACCCGTGTTTTTATTGATTTTGCTTTTGCTAACCCCATTATTTTGTTCCTCTCTGGTTTAGATTAAAAAGTTGTTCTGCAAGAGCAGAAATAATGATGCCTGGCTTCCTATGTATTTGTGTCTAACGTGCCCATGTACTCTTTCTGATCTAATAGCTATCCTCATGTCCCTGTTCATCTCTCCGGTGTCCATTGCTGTATTTTCCATGGTACTCTATCAGCCAAAGGTGTCCTCTGTACCTCTGCTAAATCTTCCTCATATGCTCATCCATGCAAATGTTACTGGGAAAATAAAGAACAGGCAGATAGAGAAGCTTTTTTATTGGTTTTGCTGGTCTTGCTTCACAAAAACATCAAGGTATGGTAAAAAAATGATTGAGAAATGAAGATATTGGAGGCAGTATTTCATAAGCATGAAATACGTTCTCCTGTTCACTGGATATTGTTTGTTATATATATTAAAAAAGAAAAAAAAAAAAAACAAAAAGCAAAAAACAGAGCATTTAAAAGATCAATAATTTTTAAAAGGGCTTTAGGTATTTGTCCTAACAAACTGCTAGCAGTTATAAATAAGGAATGTGTTAAAGCTCTTGCCAATTATCCCAACCAATGTGAAACTGTGTATGAGCCTGGAGAGGCAAGAATTTCTCTAGCTGAGGCATTTTAAAAGAACTAAGTTTAACAAGGATATAGAAGAAAGTATGGAAAAGGAGCCAGAAAACTTATGAGTAAATGAAATACCTCAATGTTCAGAGCCTAAGTTGGTGTTTTTAGGAGCTGTCAGAAGATTTATTAAGTCTTTTAACTTTACTACATGCAACAGAGAAATTTAGAAATCATAGACCAAACCAGAGGCTATAGAGGACTCAGGAGAACCAACAGGCTGCAGAAATGGCATGAGCTGATCACACGGTTCTCAGACAATCAGGGATTACTTTGGGACAGAAGTGCGACTTCTCTAAATGGCAGTAATAAGCTCATTTAAATGGTAGCATCCCAGAGATCTTGGGTTCATCCACTTTTGTCTTTTGAGACTATAGCAGTTTCAAAAAAGAGATAGGAAATACTAGTTCATGACTTTGCTAAGATAGCTCTGTGGCTTGGCATAACATTTGTGGTAGGTAGAGAGCTATTCTGCTGGGAAAAGAAAGGCTTTTACTATCAATGGGCACAAAACGTGCAGCTCTCCTGTCCTTAGCAGATCGCCTTAGCAGGGTGCTGTATGCACAAGAAACAAAAAGATGTTTCCTATTTTAAATAAACATTAAAGTTTGAAAGGCCACTAAAGCCACTAGGAAAGCCAGAAGATTCGAGCAGCATGAGACTCAGAAAGGAGGACAACAAAATGAAACAAAATGGATGTTAATCAACACATAGAGAAAAAAGAAAAAAAGAAAAAAAAAAGAAAAAAGAAAGAAAGAAAAGGAAAAAAAAAAAAAAAGATGTAGAAAATAGGAAAAAGGAAATGGATTTAGGATAACTTACCAGTGATTCAAAGGGATCGTAAAAGCCCAGTGGGTTAGTAATGGCATCAATAATAGAGAGAACGAAATAGGAAAGGAATAAGCAATGTCTTACTGGAAATTTAAAAGAGAAGGAAGGGGTTCTGATGGAAAACCTCAGGATAAGGGACTTATTCTTGGGAATCAATAGCACAGAAGAAAAGAACTACAGTCTTTTGGCTTTGCTAGGAAAATCAAACTGAAGGTGGCAGCTATCCTGAACAGTGCATGGCACTTCTCAAAGATTCACACTGAAGTCGGAGTGGCAGAAAGAAGGAAAAAAGGAAAAGCTCAGAGATAAGTACTGTTTTTTACATAAACTTGCAAGACATTGAAATTAAACATACTGTCTTCTCACAGGGTGAAATCTCTATGAAGAAAGTAAGAAAATGATGTAGTTGGCTAATTGATGAAGATGGAGCTGGTCAAGAAAAGTTCATACTATCCTTTCAGACAAATTTATAATAAATGTAAAAACTTGATAAGGCTCAACTTCACCATAGAAAAGGAGTTTCCTTTACCTGTGTAAGTCAGCAGATGAAAGGGGGAATATTTTCAGTGAAATGGTATCCAAATATTTGCTGTCTGTATGTGAGCTATTTCTTCACACGAACCTGCTGCGTTGTTCAGCTGTGAGGCAGAGATCTGCACCGTAGCAGGGTGCTGGTCTGTGGGGTGAGAGGACAGGGCAACTCTGGGCATAGGGAAAGGATGGTCTAATGCTTTGAGGAAGGATATGGAGGGTGCTGTTCTGTGGGACACATCCGGACACACTGGGGTCATGTCGAGTATGTGCTCCTGGAGTGGGGATGACATGCAAATGCCTTGATGCTGCCTTAGATGGGGCTGTAACCACCTCCAGCACTCTCAGCAGGTGGTGCAAATTAGCATGAGAGCCAAAATGATGCAGATGGTCTTGAGCAGGCATCAAGTACCCCATGGCCTCTCCAGTAAGTCAAGATGTGCTTCCAGCACAGCAGCACAGCCTATGAGGCTGCTAGACCAAAATTCTGGGGATAAAACTAATAATTATCCTTCCAGAAATCTAGTGAATTTAACCTTTTTAGTAAATAATAACCTTTTTAGTAAGTAATTTAACATTACTTACCAATAAGTAAGTAATAAGTAAGCAATGTTAAATTCTCAGGGAAGCAGCTGGCATTCAGTCAATTCTGTGGGTTGTAGCAAGTTTGTAGAGATGTGACAAGTTACTGAGTTTTTCTCTTCTACCGCTATTTCCGAGCATTTCCTAGGCAAAAAGAGGCTCAAAACAGAGACTTGGTTTTGGAGAGAAGCTATGTTTTGCTGAGAGTGACTACATTGTCTTACCTCAGCATGGCTGAAACCATCGGCCTCCTCATCCCTTCCAGCCTGTCCTTCTCTGTTTGTTTTTTGTTTGTTTGTTGTGTTTTTTTGTGCACTGAAAATGGTAGCTGTGCACTGCTTTCTACACCACCTGCTTACACAGTAGTATCTGATAGTGAACTTGATAGTACATTTAATGGACTAATGTGACAAGCAGGCATCATCCTACTGTGTTCATCTCATAGCTAGATGAACACCCTGCTTGGGAGTATAGAATTTCCTTAATGTGCCATGGAGTATTTTTCTCAGGCAATATGCTATAAAATGAAGCAGCAGAGTATGTACTATTATGGCATTTCAGGAGATAGATCCCAAAGAATTACTTAGAAAAATCTTGCATGAGAGTGTATTAAAACAGTAAGTAAGAAAGTCAAAAGCATATTTTGCTTGTGAGCCTATGGAGCAACGCTTGCTGCCAAATTCCATTTTACAGAAGACTTTACATATCTGCCTAAGTGATAAAATGGAACTCAAGCTACAGAAAATACTTGATGACAGTTCTAACATGATGGTGGAGGTAACTCACGGCTTTCTTCAAAAGAGAGATTTATGCCCTTCCAGACCTTGACCCTTCGTGGCCACCAATACTGACAAATAACATCACTGCTTCTCTTCCTGGTCTTCATTTGCCTTTATAAACCCAGGTACTTTCTTTGTTCCTTTGTATGGATCTGCTATCCATCTGCCAACTTCAAACTCCTTGCTGCTCACCCACTCTTGAAGCTGTCCAAAAATCCTGTGCACTAGAGAATCACTGCAACATGCAGGGCAGCAGCCTGACTAAAAACCTGTGTCATACGTGGAGATCAAAACCACACGCTTTTTCTAAGGTCTCCCAAATACTGGAAGAGGGCTCAAAAAGAGGCATCCAGAAAATGCTTCTTCCTTCATGTTATGGGAAGTGAGCAGTACTCACTTCTTGCTTTTTTTTTGAAGTCCATAGTACAGATGCTCTGGAGAAACGACATACTCTAGAAATTGCCTGTTATGCTCCTATCACTGCACTACGTGTTTTGGACTCAGCTATCGATTTCTATAGGTCCAAATATTTGCATTATTTTGGATTTACATGCATTGAAGGGACTTGGGGGGCTAAAAACGGGCTTTGCTGCCAAATGATTACAGTATGTTTAACAAAATCTGAGAAAAACAAGTGATACAGCATAAAAGCCATTTCTCAGGTGAGTGCAGTTGCCATTCTTAAAAGTATCTGACAACTGTAGTAGGATTTACATGTGTATCAAACAAAACTGTCACACTATATGCCCTAAAATACTCATATAATTTTTTACTTTTCATCAGAATATTGTGGATTTTGTAAAGAAAAATTTGGAACCTCGTGTATAGTTTAAAATCACAAGCAACAGCACGTGAAATAGTACATCTAACTGTGCATTAGCAAGAGAGACAGGTGGCCAGATAACCCACCATTCCCTCATAACAATGGAAAGAGTCATTCAGAGACGTCCATGTGGTGCTAGTTTGAGCTTGAGAGAGTCAGCTTGTATGGACAGAAGATATTTTTCAAGGTGTGTCAAGTGCTTTCCCGTTCTAGTCCCAGTACCCTATGGTCACTGACCATTGACCAGCTGTGAGCTCCACCTCATGGTGGAGCTATTCATGTATGTGATATGTCTCTGTCCCCTGCTGGCCTGCCTCATTTTAATCCTTCCTCAGATTTTATTTCACTCACCAATGGACAGCCACACACTGAACACAGATGTTGCTGAGAAGCTGCTTATGAACATTGTCCTCTTTCTCCAACCACTATTTGGAACTGGTGGAGAAGCTGCTATTGAACTGGACTGAGTCCTCCTTCTGCTTGCCCTTTGTGTGACCTAAAAACTCAAACCATGTTAGTAGCATTGTATTGGGTTGTTGGAAAATAAGGTGACATTGTGCATGAGTGAGTAAATCCAAGTAAAAAATTAAAGCAGGCTTAATTCCATCTGTTTTCTATGCACTTGTTAAAGCACTTTACATTTTATTTAGGCTTTTAGTTAGTTCAAAAGAAATCCTTCCCATTCTACCTGGTAAACTCTAAATTCACATACCAAGGCTAGAGAAAGTTCAACAAAAGGCAGTCAAAATGTGGAATAAGCGGGAATTGAGCATTATCTGTCAGAATTACTGGTTCTATCTATAGCATACCATTGATAAATTAATATTTTACTGGTTTTGTGGTAAGGTTCAGAGGCTTCAGTCCGAGCTATGCACTATTGTCCATAAAAATACAGAAATCTGTGTCATTCACATAAACACAAGCACAAAGACATGAAGTCTATTCTGAGAAGATCAAAAATAGTTAAAGCTCCCCGCTTTTCCACTCATCTTTATACATGTGTTTTTATTAAAATCATGGCAAGGAAGAGTCTTCGAGGGAGAGAGAGGATAGGAGAAAGAAATCAGTAACCATCACTTACAGATCACAGAGCCTGGAGAAGTAAGCATGAAAAATTACTGAATCGGCTCTTGGGTACTTAAAACCAACAAATACTGAACCTTTTAGAGCAATTTAACTACCCAGATCATTATTTAGTAAAAAATATAGCCAAAGCGTGCATAATCAAAGAGTTCTCTAAATTGCATGGAGACAGCTTTATGGTATTTGGCTTATACATCAGAGCACTGGCCTGTCGCCTATAGATGCATTTGAGACATTTGGCAAAATAAATAACAAATAATAAATACTGGAGCATTTGATGTAGGGTTTTATAAAACCTTGCTTCAAAATTAGTTCAGAATTGCCTGGGCTAGGAAAGACAGCTTTCAAAATATTCGTGAAAGAATTCAAAAATATTTACAGTTCTTTGCTTTAAAACAACATCATCTGGAAAGGGAGAAACCTGGAAAGTGTTAATACGGCTCAGGGCTGGACGCAACTATGGTGCGGGTAGGGGCTCTGCATAGGAGGATGGCAATCCCCAGGCTGTAGGCATGGCAGCTGAACTAGTCAGTGCTGGAGGAGAAGCCCAGAGGAGCTGGAGAGGGCTGCCAGAGCTCCTGTGGTAGAGATGTACCAGCTGAAAAATAAAACAAATGTGAGAATGAGCTAATTAAAATGGCACTTCCAACAGAGTCAGGCAGCTTCTGGCAAAAACAGGCCTATTTTGTAGAGGGAGAGATGTTGTGATCTCCTTGGAGATGCACCCTGACTTGGCATGAGCATTTCCAGGGCTCCCTTGAAACGAGCGTGCTGCTTAGGAGGAGGGTAACAAAAGAGATTAAAGTAAAATTGAGATATGGTGGTTGTTTGCACCTGAATTATGGGATCGGATGAGGTGGTCTGGAAGACATGACAATATGATAGCAGGATTAAGGTACACCAAGAGCTATGGGTAGGGCAAAGGCCCAAAACTTGGTGGGAGGTTGAAAGTAAGGACAGCTTTCCTACTGTGAAGTAGATAAACATATGAGGTAGTCTTGGAAAAAAGTGGTGGAGGTATTTGGGGGAGTGAACGAGAGAGGACAATGAGCAAAGTAATTTGCGAGAGACAAGGCAATTCAGGGGTGTCCCAGCAGATCTCTCCTGCCTGTATTCTGCGCACTAGGAACAGCAACCGCAGTCAGTAGGCAACACATTGGAAAGGGGGAACAAGATATTTGTCTCTTCCCTCAAATGCTGTTGGAGACGACAGCTCAGACACATTTGGGTTCAACATTCTGATAACGCCGGCGTGCATCTGGAAAGGGGCAGAGAAGGTGCCGGTGCACATCGTGAGGCTGACATGTCCACACACTGGCAGGAGCATGTGTGTATGTGTGCGGGGAGCCGAGGGAGGCGGATGTTCTGGCTTGTGTAAATTTGGCTGCATGCCTCATGCTCACACATGCAGATCATCGCAGCCTGATGCATAAATCCTCCTCTGCCTTATTTATAAATGTTTCCACTTAAGCAAATTCAAAAAAATATTTTTGAAGTTACAATCGTTTGCTATCTTTTCCATCTTCAGCCTTTTTTTTTAATTATTTTTTTCTTGGAGAGGAGGGGGAAGTGCAGGATGTTTAGCTGAAAATAAAAATGGGGAGAAGACAGAGAAAATAGAGAAGACACAGCACGTCCAAGTCTTAGCGGGTCTCTGAGCACACACATTTCTACTGGACAGCAGACTCCAGAGGCAAAAACCGCACTGATCTGAGCAATCTACCACCCTTTCTCATGACTGTGCTTAAGGCCAGGCTTTAAAAGAGGGGTCTAAAGGAGGACCCCCCTGTCTATCCTTGCCCTCCCTGCTCTTCCATGTCCACTTGGGGAAATATCAGGCTGGGCTGCTCTCAGAGCCAGACTTCACCTCCCCAGCCTTGTTTTGGCGCATGAGTGAGGAATGCAGCAGTGGTTTCTTCTCAGAGCTGGGTGCAGGGAGCCAGGGCTCGCAGCCTGCCCTGCACCAAACATCGCAGGACTGTGTGTTCCGTGCAGGTTATTAAAGATTCTGCTTACTTTACAATGGTCTGTTAACAGCTCTAATGTCTTTAACATGTGCAGTCCATTGACTTTTAAGTAACATTTTATTGAAGTAACTGCCGTGGTTATTAGGCAGTAAGATTTACGCTTCATTTTCAGTCTTGAATCTGGAAATCTGGAAAAGAACAGAAAAGGAAAAAAAAAAAAGAAAAAAAGAAAAAAAGGAGAAGCTGAGGGATGACATCCACCAAGAGACAAGGAAGGTGCAGTGTGGGGTGGTGGTCATGGTGCAGCCACCAGACACCGTCTGCTGATTGGCACAGGGCACGCAGCACTGCTGCGCCGGGCACCATCCTCCTCAGTGCAGCCCAGTGTGAGCTGCTTGCTTTGTCCCTCTCAAGTATGAAATAATATTTGCAGATGTGAAGTGAGGGAGAGGTTTGTGGCACGCTTACATCGCAATGCGGTTTGCATTAAGGACCTGGCGCTTGACTTTTGCTCATTGAAGAATTAATGTAAATCTTAAACCTTCATAATACATTGGCACCGACAGTGAGTGGGGTGTTTGAATGCAGTGCTGCATGTTTCTACTGGCTTGATGTTTTAAAGTCTCACGTCTTGCATAAATTTCTTTTTAATGCAAAATGAAACATTTAAAATAACTTGTTAAGCAATGACGGTCGGCGAATTTTTTTCAATCTAGAGTTTTATGGAGTGCGTTTTTTCATTCCCAGCTCTGCTTGTGTCAGTCCTGTCCTTTCCCTGAGCCACTGCTTTGGGTCGTCTGATGCACCCAAAGCTGCGACCACTCTCCCAGAGCTCTGTGAAACCAGAGATAAGGGATTTTTGTACATTTATGGTAAAACGGAGATTGCAGCCACTGCCTGCTCTTGGCCTGCCTCAGTTCCTTTGTTTTCAGAGATGTAATCTCTTCTTTTTCATCCTATCACCCATGTCTGAACTGATGGAAGATGATTGTCTGTCATACTCCGGGCTTAAGTTACCAGCCTTTCAGCTGCACAGAGGCCTTGAGAAATGCACTAATACATTCACAACAGGAGGAAACTGCCAACAGAAACAGATCCTGAACTGGTTCCCAAACAGGATGACAAAAAAAGTCCACTCAGACCACACACAATTGCTCTGCTTTGCATGTGGGTCCCATCGCATGCGCTCGCCTTGCCTGTGCTGTATAAACAGCCGACAACTGAACTCTGTACATTGGTGCACAAGGACGGCTCCGTTTTAGTGAAACAGTGCATTTAACTCAGCACCTCCACATTTACTCTGGTAGAACTCTCTGGTTCTCGTGAAGATGTTCTGCGCCCTTTTGAAAACACTGCTCTGGCCTTCTTTCAACAGAGACCCCAAATTCCAGAGGCACCTGCACACACATTGCATTTCCTACAGCTCTTAGAAAATCTTTGATCTCAGCCCATTCTTATTTAGATTGCTGGGGCTGAAACAAAGCAAAAACAAAACAGCAACTGTGGACTGAAGCTATAGAATAAGCCCAAATTGTGCTCTTTAAGGCCGTGATTAATCAGACTGTTTACGAAAGCCCAGCTTTGATGATGCTACGCGTGTAAGCCAGGCATGCACTGATCTGGAAGGAGAACTTTCCTGCACTGAAGGCTTCCTTCAGGAGGTGAAATAAAAATCCTGGGAAAGCAAAGTGCAAAGGGGCGATGAAATCCAAGTCACACAGGAACAAAGTGTAAAAGCCCAGGACCCGATGTACCTGCAGAGCATCACTCTGTTTCAGACTAATTGTGAAAGTGCTCTGTCATGTAACCTGTGAAGAAAAGTTTATGATGGGCTGAAAATGCCTGGCCGTTCTAAATTCCCAACCTAACATAAAGCCTCTACGGGGGACTTTTCCAACACTGGATAATAGCCTAGTCCAACACCTTTAATAAAATCAAGGTGACAGACCATGAAAACATTTGCTCCAGCACTATAAGCAAACCTGATACTGTTGCTGAAAGATGCCTCAAGGCATCTGCACAAGTCTTCAAGAGAAGTGGCGGTGCTGCCTGTGTGTGGGGGGGCTTCATCAGCAAACCAGAGCTCCTTACAGACAGTGGCTGGAACTTTGATATTTTAAACTGGCAGGGAACACAAAGGGCTGAGTTCAAACTCCATACAAAGATTGTGGGGTAGAAATTGTCACCAAAAGGGAATTTTTTTTCCCCAATTAAAATTTGAGTGATTTTTAACGTTCCGTCACGTGAGAGATGTGGTTTCATAAATTAACGCTGGTAGAACATGAAGGTGTCCAAGGAATAAGCATGAAATTATTTCACACAGCAGTGTGCAGCTCACACTTCATCAAACCTGGCTCTGAAAGGGTACGATATGCAACTTCACTGCTAAATGGTGAGGAGAGAAAAAGAAAGATGACTACTACAGCTCACTTTCACTGTGTTCAAATGCTGTTTACCTTATAAACAACAAGAGCTGGTTTTGTAAATCCCTGGACAGGAAGCTGGTAATAATGAACTATGAGCTGAATTCAGGATTCTTTTGGGATGGAAGAGTTTTGTTTAGCCAAGCCTTCATTTTTTTTGTGTCAAAATCTAAGTTGGATTTATTTCAAATAGCTTCTTTATTTTTCTACCTTCTTTCCCCCCCCTAATATAAACACTCATAAAGCTTTTTTTTTTCTTTCAGTTTTGCCAGGCATTTTCAGAAAGATTTTTTCCTGATTATTTTCTCTCTAAGTGATTTTGCTGCATGTCTGCAATTAGATACTGTCGCAGCTAGATCTGTGTTACGCAGTAGAGGTGAGACTGACGTGGCAAAATGTACAGTGAAGCAAAAGAAATACAATATTAAAAAAAACAACAACAACAACAAAAAAAGCCTTCTAAAATCTGTTTTAATTTCAAGCCAATTAGCAGTCAGACTTACTCTGATTTGTGAGTTGGAACTGCACAGGGTTATTCCTAGCTCCTAACGCAGCTACTTGCAGAAATCTGATAGTGGCATGGTGTGGTTTAACAGAAAATCTCTAGGCAAGAGAGGACAGTGGGCTGCATGAAAAGCAGAAGAGCTGTAGTTTTGCTTAGTCAAACCAACATTCTGTGCCTCCTTTTTTTTTTTTTTCTTTTTTCTTTTTTTCTTTTTTCTGTGAGATAAACAACTTAAAACCATGCAGTTCTTTGGAAGACAAAGAGCAAAGCGGTAATTTGGTGCGCAAAGAGCCAAATTTGTAACATACCAAGCAGAGAGGGGTATGTAAAATGGCAGTGCAGAACAATCTTTCACATTTCATTATTCCACAATCTGTTGTTGAAGAAAGGGTGGAAAACAGAATTATTTAAAAAGATGTAAAACACAGCTGAACTCTGTCTTGAGACCACTACGAACTTAAAATTCAGCCATGTGTAACAAAGCCCCACAAGACCTATAAACTCCTTAACTCCCTCTTAATCAGTTTTTTGGAAGTTTTAAGAACTTCTTAAGTCTTGGGCTGCTCCTCTGTGCAGAGATGATGTGTCCCAGACAGAAGGTGAATTGCAGTAGGTACATTTCCTAATCGGGAGAGAAATCCATCATGTGACACGCCAGCATTTCCCATCCATTTCAGTTTCTGGAAATCCCCTTTCTGCTCTTGGAGGACTTAAAGCAGTGCAACACAGTCGCACAGGATTGGCTGTGCTGTGGTGAGGAACCTTTGCACTAACAGATTGTCTTTCAGGTTTGGTTTTGCTGAAAATAACCTTCCTGCAGAAACCCCTGAGGTGCATGGGACTTGCCCATAGCCCTCTGTGCCCAGTGTCCCAAGGCAGGGGGAGGTGGGAAGGCACTGCCAGCAGTGTAGGCACTTACGTTGCCTTCTCTAGATGATGACAGGACAAGGGGGAATGGTTTCAAGCCAAAAGAGAGAGATTTAGGTTAAATGTCAGGGGGAATTTTTTCACTGAAAGAGTGGTGAGGCACTGGCACAGCTGCCCAGAAAAGCTGTGGGTGCCCCATCTCTGGAGACACTCAAGTCCAGGTTGGATGGTGACCTGGGCAGCTGAGCTGGTGGGGGCAACCCTGCTGATAGCAGAGGGTGGGACTAGGGGGGTTGTAAGGTCCCTACCAACACAAGCCATTCTGTGACTCCATGATTCTTCATATCCACCTCCCTGGAGCATGACCAGAGACTTTGCCACTGGGTTTTCCTGCTGTTGCCATGATATTATAGATGTGGAGGGGGTTAAGGCACATTTCCTGCAGCCTAAAGCACACCAAGCATTTATAACTAACGTATATTTAGATCATTTATATGTGGTGGGCACTGCTGCATTGTGCTGGACCTGGTGCTCAGGCTTTGAGGCTTCAGGTATCCCGAGGCACTGCTGGAGGGGGAGCAAGTCCTTAACCCCATCCCTCCCGACACTTGTAAGGGACACACTCAGCTGTAACTCTTCCCACTTCCAAACCAGGAAGCATGATACGGCCTTGATATCTGAGAGGATGCAGATTCTGTTGTGCAGTTTTAATTTAAAACATCATTTGAATCTTCTGTTCAAGCACCATATACCAGAAGTAGATGTGGCTCTTTTTACCCTCAGAGCTCCAGTTACCTCTAACCTTGCTTAGTTTTCTGAAAGTGGGAAGATGAAAAGAAATGCAGCATTTTTATATGATGGAAAAGCAATTGAAGAGTCTGAGAAGCCATGGCTCCTTGCTCACCTGGAGGAGGAGGCGTATTGTTTTCCCCTTCCACTCCTGTGTGGCATCGGCCAGCACAGGGCCCTGCTCTGCACCTTGACCCAAACACTGTGAGATCCAGGGACAGGGGGCCATCAGGGCTTTCGTTTCTTTAATTGCTCAGTAAAATTTTATTCTGGATTGAAAGAAGACTAGAATTTGTTCAGTCATGTTTCACATCCCCATTCCCTTCTTTTGCTTAGCTTTGAAAGCACAGTATTGAAGCTGAGGTATGACAGGGTTGCTTTCTATCTCTTATTTATTTTTAACTTTCATTAGCCCATTCTCAGCCCTGTGAGGTTTAATAGCAAACAGTTCAGCCTAGCGCACGGTGCAGATTAGGGGAAGAGAACAAACTAAAAATGGCAGCTTTTTAACGTTTAGAAACACCTTGAGTCACACACGCTCTTTCCGATGTTTTTCCCGTCCAAGCTGCCCATGCATTCCAACACATGACAAGCCTGGGGCTGAGAGCAGCTGAAAAGCTGTTTGTGCCTCGGTGCAGCCCCTGGCGCTGCGCACGGCAGCGGCTCTGCGGACATCAGAGCAGAGCTGGTGTTCAGAGCTTCCACGTACGCACTTACACATACAGCGTCCTCTGAAATTCAGGATGAGACTTCACAGTCCTTAGCAAAAATATGTGTTGGGAATCCTACCAGAAGACTGCTTATGTAGGTGCAGGCACGTGGGGCTAGAGGGGCAGCTTATCAAATTCTACCTCTCTGTCTGTAACCACTTTATTTTGCAGTGTACTTAAGGAAAGAAAAGGAACAAAATGGAGTGGAAATCTTTCAGGTTGGGGGCGTTTCTATCAGACGTATTACTGCTTTTGAAACTCATATTACCAATAGAAATGTTGCTTTTAAACAACTGTGTTTCAATAGCGAAAGTTGTAGCACAATACATTTTAAATGATGGATATACCAAATGATTTACTCTTTTCCTCAAAAACATGCCATGATCTATGTCCTCAACACAGTAAATGACATCCCCTTTATTCGTTTTTAAAGAAAACCGCACAGCCACATAAAGAAGATTTACTCCACAGTTACACTGGTACAAATGATCCGAGGAACAGCTTTTTAGACCTATCAGAGATCAAGCATAACTTTAAGGCAAATACTGTTTTCACTGTAATCACTGTTAAAAGGAAAAAAAAAAAAAAAAAAAAAAGAAGAAGAAAAGCACAGTCCAAGATTAAGTAAGTACACCTAAATAAAATTCTTGATGCAATAATATTAAAGCAAAACAAAACAAAACAAAACAAAATAAAATAAAATAAAGAAGGATGTTAAAATGAAATAGAAAGCTCCCCTTCTAGGGTTGGTCGGTAACTGACTGTAGCCAGTGGGAGAATTTCCTTTACTTCCACCTTCAGAGTCAGGACGGAGCTGCCGAGGGAGGCACTGGGAGCTGGGAAAATCCAGACCGTGGCACAAACTTGCTTTAAGACTCTGCATACTCTCAGTTCCTATCACCAAGCACTAAAAGGGATGCTGAATTTCATTTTACTGTTTTTAAATGATAATTCTAGAGAAAAACTTGTGTGCATTCTCTCTTTCCCTCTCTCTCTCTCCCTCTTTTATAATAAAATATCCATGAAAACAACATGTATTTTGAGGCGGTCTACTTTTGCTTGCACAATCTCAAGGTTTACAGGGGAAAAAATCATGATAAGATGAAGATTGCCCTTTATTTTCTAGTACCTGGGACTTAGATCAATGGATGCAAATCACAACGTCAGGGCAGTGCAACCAAATGGCTCTGCAAAATCATTTTACTAAGTAGTAAAATAGTGTTGCTTATTTTTAATAGCTCGACAAAACAGAATCTTCCAGGACAAAAAAAAAAAAAAAAAAAAAAGTAACAAAAATGACATAAAGCAGTTTTGTGAAAGATGGACTTATAGCAAATAAATCCAATGCAATAGCTCGGGTGTTTATCTCAAAGTTGGGGTTGAAAAGACGTTACTTTCTGTAAGATCTCAGGGAACATCGGAGCGCCGGAGAACTGCGGGTAGAGCCGCTCCTCCCTCAGCTCACTGCTCCGGCCATGCGGTGGCAGCCTCGGGCATGTGTTCGCCCGGCAGCTGCGGCCCGCAGCCAGAACGAGATACCCTGCTCCTCCCAATGTCGCTCAACTGGCAGTTTCCCATTGCAGACAGTGAGGGACTTTTGCTTGTAAAGCAGCTCAGCAGAGTGCCTTTTCTCTATATATACTGACAGTTCCCTTTAAAAGACAAAAAGCGAGTGGTAAGAGCAACAATCAAAATCCAGAGAGAATCTATTTCAATTCTTCTTGAGGCCGCATTGATACAGTGCCTTCATACTCCATTGCAGTTTCATAGAACGCTGACTGAAAAACTTGGATAAATAGCATGAATTCCCCCTCCCCTGCCCGCTTCCTTTTTATATTTTTCTATTTCCATGCGTTTTGCTTTCTTTTGTTTGTTTATTGTTTGTTTCCAGAATATTCCAGTTCAGTCCCAAGCTACAAGCAAGCTTGCAGCCTTTAGCTCAATGCACCGTGTCCCAGCCCTGTGCAGTTCCAGAGCATTCCATACGACAAATTTGTTACTGCTCTGTTTATCTCAGATTCCTGGTGAAAAAAGTTCACAGAATTTAACAAAAGCAACAAAAATTACAGGATTTCTCTTTGGTCTTTAAACATTATGAGGAATGATTACTCTTTTACATTAGATTTTAAACAGAGAGAGAAAGTAACTATTTTTTTGATTGAATCTGCTTATGGTGTGCTCATTTTAGGACCTGAATTCTTGCTAAATCACTTCAACAAGATCTTTCTCTCCCAACAGACAGTTTCCCTCATTTTCATTTTCTACCAGACAAACTGCCCCGTTCATCTTTCCATCAGTGCAACTTCTCTGTCACTGTCTCTGTCTTATCGTCATGTTCTTCTCTCAGGTACCTTCTCCCTTCATCTACCATTGTGATATTCTAGGTCTGTTGGGACCTGCACTGAACATGCCTTAACTAAGTCATATACACATATAATTCTTTGAATTCCATTTCTGTATTCTTCTAAGAGATCCTGCTGTAATTCCTTGAATTCTCACCAATGCTCACTGGGGCAAATAAACAAAGGCAGTTACCATTATCAGTGTAAGACCAGTTTCTGACTTGCTTATATCCACATCCTTCTTTCTACACATTAAAAAAAAAAAAGAAAAGAAAAAAAAAAGAAAAGGTGAAATAACCTTAATTTGCTCAGAACTGCACTAAGCATTCCTTTTCCCTACCCTAATTCAGTATGAGCTGATTTAAACCATCCTCTGACTTTTTTTGCTTATGGTGCATCACTCAGTTTCCATTCCACGTGACAATAATCATATCCAAACGAAAAAGAATTAAATAAACGTGACATTTCGTGACACACTGTATCAGATGCTTTCCTAAATTAAAAGAAACCACCCACAGCTTGGGAACCCCTGCTAGGCACATCACCCCCTTCTTCCTTTGAAGCTGGGAAGATGGACTTGGAGCCATGGTGGAAATATCATGACTCCCATCCTGTCCCTGGTTCCAGGGTGGACATTTTGTGTTTTACCCCACACTTTCATTTGTTAAAGCAACCCTTTGAGGAGTGTGTCTACATCTGGTACCACCACATTGCCAAATTACAAGTTATTGGCATTAGGATCTGCCCTTGGCTGGGCATAGGCCCACACTCCCTCCAAGGCCTGCTGGAGCCATTGGCAATCACCACCGCCATTTCCCTCAGCAAGAGAAACTACCATGGAGTAGGTCACTACTCAACAGTGCTGGAGTGGTCAAAGTGGGAGAACCAGCTCTTCCCAGCGTCCAAGGAAGGGAAGGAGGCCCAGACCCCACCTTGGAGACGGCAGAGCGCTCGCTGAAGGGAGCTCCGTGCTACACTGTGCCTCGCATGCATGCGGTTCCTCCAGCTCTGTACTTCCAGTAATTCAATCAGGACAGTCACGTCGTAGCCATGTGGAGTCAGTTACCGAGTCACAGTGAATTACTGAGGAAAGGATTTCATAATTAAAAAGGACAATAAAACAAAGAGCTTTCCACAACAGTGGAGTCCAGAATTGTAATGATGACATACGAGAAACAAGAAAACAATTACATTTGGGCTTGGTTTAAGGCTGGGCAGCACCTCTCTGGAGAAGAGCCTGGTCCTGTTCCTCCCAGCAGCCCACAGAGGGTCAGGAGAGAGTGAAAAGGAAAGAAGTGAGAAAGAGAAGTCATAAAGAAGATGTCCACTTTTGTAGATACACAGGGAAAGAGTTTGACTGGGACAATCAGATGAAAAACAGCCCAAAACCAAGTATCAGCTGTGGAGTTCAGGGAGGAGGAGAGACATGCATGTGTAAGAAAAAAAACATGTCTGTGAGGAGACATGAGGAAAAGCAATGTTAGCAGTGAACACTGCTATCATTGCAAGTCTCCTCCTGGTCTCAGTGCCCTGGCTCATGGCACCCTATAGGAGAATATTTCAGGTACTGTCCAACTTCTTGTGCTACGCCCATCTCTGTGCTAACCAAAAGCCTTTGTGCCAGCTGGCTTCAAGACACTGGACCAAACAGCTTTCCTGGCAGGGTGAACAACAACAGCAAAAATTGTAAACAGGATTGGATTTAAGCTGTCCTGCAATTATTTACTTTCCGCCTCTTCTCCAGATTGCCACATAGTCAGCCTTTTTCTGAGGGAACCAGGCCATCACTAATTCCTCCTTGATTTGTCCTATCTGGGCACATGTGGTTGTTGGTGATGATGTTCTTGGCTGCTTTGCATGTGATACCCCTTTTTTGATTTCCAGTCAGACGAGTTCTTGATTGGAATGCAAATCTTTGGCTGTTTTAAGATCCATATGTGTCATTTATATGGTCAGCCGCTGCCTTGAACAGGATAGCTGGGATAGTTTTCACCTTTGGAAGCTATCTGAACTTCTATATGCAGTGTAGGACATGGCTTACACAGATCAGGAGACCCACGTGTTCCCCCTGTCTTTGCTAATGATAAGGAAGGCAAGGCCCCTCAGTTCTGTCTTCCATAGTACTCAATAAAGTTATTTTTGTAAAATATTCTGAACTTCTACAAGTGAAAAACAGTAATGGATAATTGTTATTGTGGTGCCCCTGAGAAGTCATGAGGTGCATATACTTACACTTCATGCTATAATAAAATTGTTGATTTTATATGGCAACATCTGTTTTCTCCTTTATTTCCTGGATTAAAGGAAAGCCCTCAGCTGAAATCCAAATGTGGAATTAATCCTCTCTTTTGAGATGAAAAAGAGGTGAGTTGTCTCCCTGTCTGACTATTAGCCAACCAGGCAAAAGGAGTCATTTACTTTATCTCATGATTCACCTGCTGGAGAATTCCTCACAGGCAGGTTGGTCTTCTTCATACTGTGAGACTGTCCTACCAAGTCTAAGAGTTCACCTGCCAAAACAGGACGTAACAGAAAGAAGTGACCTCTGTGAAGCGATGCTAAAAAATTCAGAGATGACCTTACACCTACCACACTGAGACAGGAAGATGACTGAGATCAGCACTCCATTATTTTAGCTGGAGAAAGGCCACAAGTTTCAGAATGACATCAGTTTGCCACGTTGAGCCGAAGCATTTTCAGAACTGATGATTTCAGATGAGTACTGTGCTTTGCTTCAGTGGTTTGCTTGTTGGTGAAGTATCACTAAATGAGTGAATAGTTAGTCGTTACTTGTTACCTTCTGCATTTCACAATAATACCACTTTGCTGATGGTCTTTCTCTTGCAGTTCATTCTGATTAGGTTCCATGTAAAAGTGAAATGATTTTTCCTATGTCTACATTTTTTTTGGTACAGAATTAAGCTTATTTAAATGATTCAGGCAAAAGTCAAAACATGTAAACATGGCATGTTTTTGCCTGTGTAAACATATTGATGTATTACCAAGATGGCTTTCCTTCTGTAGTGTCACTGGTAGAGGAAGCCAAAGAGTAACACTGGCAGGCTTGAGTCTGAACCAAATGCCACTTTGAAACCATCAGTCAGGCCTGGCATGCACAGAAGAGAGCCCAGCTTCACATGGCTCAGTGAACCTTTTCAAAGGCAGTTAAGTTCACTCTTTTTCAATAAAGGACAAGACCAAGGAAGCTCTAGCTGGTAAGGCCTGTTGTAGATGACTGTCTACCTGTGGATGCCTCAGTTTGGTGAAATGAATGATACATTCTCCTAACTTACTGGGACATTATTTAGAAAATTGGTTGTATGAAAAGATATTGTATCCATTTCCCTGACCACATGATGCAAGAATTCAGGTTGATTTTCATGCTTTGAGCTGTTACCACGCCTTAACAATCAATAGTAATTACCTACTTCATGGTTCTTTTTCCAGATGCTCTGTGAAACAATGCAGTACCTTTAAATTAAGTTTTTAATATCCGGTAATTCTAACATCTGAGTGAGAAAAAGTGTATAGCAACATACATTTTTCTCCTTGATCTCCTGGGCAAGCGTTGTCTGAGGACTCTGAAGCATTTGACAGTGCATCCTCTCCTGGATCAAAGAAAACTCACATCTGCCTCTCAGCTTGGTATGGTCATTTAAAACATCCCCTCCCTCCCCTGGCTCCAAAAACCAGCTCTAACACAAAACCCGTACACAGAACTTGCTAGAATTTGTACAAATTATTGTTATTTTTATTATTTTGGTTGGCCTTTAAAGCAAGCTCCACTGAACCAAATGCAAATATTTGAAATCTCTCTCCTGGGTAATAGCAGCACAATGAGACTGGAAAGGGAATAGTACACACCTGGATATACAAACTCCCCCAATGAAAGGGTTAAAAACAAAGGATCATTTGTTCTGAAGGGACACAAAAAAACACGTTCACCAAACAGCTGCTGTACAACTTGAAACAAAAGCTTATTAAGTGGTAAGTTTTAATGCAAAAATATGGGAGGGTGGGTGTACCAAACATCTCTGATCTCTGCATACCTTACAGCCTTAAATCCACATTCTCCTTTCACCAGTAACAGCTCAAGAACTCAGTTTGCCTCCTTGTGCCTGACAAGTTTGCATCACTCTTTCAAATAACCACAGCTGACAAACACCATCAGAATTGAATTATGTCAGCTTGCGCTTGCAGCTCCCCCATTCTTCATTAGAGATAGAAGGATATTAGTGCTTGGTTTGCAACCACTGTAGTTAAACACCTTAAAGCCTATAAGTAAACTTCCCTGTAAATCAAAAAGGCAGAGAGTTTTCTCATTCCATCAAGTGTAGTTTTACTGTCTGCTGTCACCACAGCTGTCAGCAGGATGCTTAACTGCTCTAATTGTCTGAGGGCTCATTCCCTCACCCTAACTAATTGTTTAGATCTGCTAATCTGCATCCATCATCTGTGAAGGGACTAAGGCTGTTCTCATCTCTCAGTTTATACGAACCAGCTATAGCAAGTCTGTAACAAGATCTGCAGGGTTTACCTACTGCACTGTGGTGAGACGGTTGCTTGCAATGGTGTGAGTGATGTGTCGTGAGCTAGCGAGGATAAGAACAAAATCTTTTGGAGATGGAAACTGATGCTTGCTGAGAAACAGTAGCATGGTAAATGGCTGCAGCCCTGCAAGGTCAAAACCAAGAAGGACTGGAGAAATGGACTGCCTCAAGACTTGGTGTAACTGAGCTTCTAAGTAGATTTATTTGCCCTGTGTATCTACTTCTTTTTAATATTAGGTATGAAAAATTAACGATGTGATGCATTGCATCTGTATACCAAATCCTCTATTAAAATAATCTATGACATTTCCAAGGAGTTTCATCTCAACTTATTTACACAAGTTTCATACAGTGTGTAGCACTTTATTCGGTCAAATGTTTATCAGAATTCATTTATTTAAAGATCTCTTTGTACACAGATTATCTGCATATGGAATATCATCTTTTGGTGGGTTTAAGATTCTCTAGGACTTTCTGGACATTCTGTTTAAATTCCCCTTGGGTTTGCCAAATATTTTTTGTAATTAATTATGGCTTGAAATTATCTAGATTCTATAAATAGGACTCTGGCTTAAGTAAGGACCAGCTCTCAGTCAGCAAATGGCAGGTTGCTTCTGTTACCAGTCACAAGTTACTGGAATCACAGAAAGGTTGTGGTTTTTTTCATTTGTTGTTGCTTTTGTGACTGTAGCTTAGTGTCAGGATTTATTTACATCTATGAAACCTACCCTCGGTCTTGTCAATATGCCTGATGGCTAACAAACCCCTGTTCTTCATATAGCCTCATTATACTGCTTGGAACTTAATGTAAAATACATTTTGCATATTTTCCCTGGATAACTGCCAAGTCATGCCATTTCTCTTGTTTTATCCTTTCTCTCTTCTGCTCTTTTCTGCTGTTGCTTCTCCTCATCCCTTCCTCCCCCCCAGCCAGGTGCCACAGCTCCTTGCTGCAGATTCTGAACCTTGCTGGAGAACCCGTGTGTAGCCATCACAGCTCCACTGCTGGCTGCAGAGTGCCAGCTACCAGCTACATGGATGGGAAGGTTCCTGTCATAGTGAGGAAACACAAGAGTGTTATTTAAGATCTGTAGCCACTGATACCCTGTGTTTCCTTTGGCTAAGTATGGGAAATCAGAAGTTTGGCTCCAAGGAGCTCGCACATTAGGATGCGTAGATATGGTGAGTTTCATGCGAAGAGAGTGCTGATAGTTTGTAAACACAGAATTGCTGGATTTCTTTAAAGGATTAATGCTTAAATTGGAAAAATAGGCAGAGGGTAGGAGGAAATCAAAAAGAACTTATTGTTTTACACATGGGGAAAGAATAAACATTGAAATGCTGTACTTATAACTCGTAAAAAATTAGGGTAATTCTTTAAAGTTAGTCAGTTAAAAGATCTCTCTATAGACAATTAAAACAGAAAGGGCTTGCTACATTCAGCTAGGAAGTGAAAAAGATGATGCTGGGAATATTGTCTCTAATCTCCGCACTTCAGCGGATTCCTGAAATGTGATGGGATGACTTTTGCCCATAGAGATTAACTGAATTAGTCTCACACAGGAAATCCATGGCAGAGTCAGGAAGCAAGTTTACTGCAGAGCCTTACTTTTAAGACAGGACCCCATAAAATCAGTAGCCATCCACAGCCAGGAGATGACCTGTCCTCTGCTGTGTTCCTTGTTTCTCTATAGAGTTTTATTTTCAGAGGAAGTGATTATAACCCAGTCTGTAAGACCTCATTCCTCATTTTGTAAATGTTCAAATCTTAATAAGAGTACAATTATGAGAAAGGAGGTTTTAAATGAACCAAATATGTGCCAAGTAGATGAAGGAATCTTTGAAGTGATCCCACCTTTGATTTATATACTGACTAGACCTTGAGTTTCAATCTAGATTTCCTCAGCAAATCTCTTAAATCAAAAGTTTCATTGCACTGCAGTTCAGGAATTAATCTGACTGTGAGACTAAGGGAAAAATACTGTACCGCAGAACAGTAAACTGCTGTAAGCCTGAAGTTACACTCAAACTAAACCATGCTTTGTGTTATTAGTATGATAGGGCTTTAGCCAACCCACAGCTTCCTCCTGACTCTTGGACAGCACTCCTCTGCTCTGGGAGGTTTCTGATCTGGGGCAAATGTTTTCTGAACTGTGTTCTCTCTTCAGGACTGGAGTCTCAAACTCCAACCAGGGAGGGCAGAGCAGCACTTCAGGTTGAATTTCTTCAAATATTATTGGTATATTACATTTCATAATTACTTTTGATCTTCCTTTGCATCATAGTAGAGATGTATTTTGGCTCTACAGTAATACAACTCTTGACATCTCAGTTGTGACAGTTCTTAGAGAGTTATGTCATGGCCTTTGGTCTTTTTTCTTCATTAACCCAATTTAGCAGAGAATTTAAACAAAACAAGCACATCTCTCTTCAACAAAATACAATTGGGCAGGGGGTCAAAAGCAGTGAGCCTGGAATTGAGAGCTGTAGACTGATAAGCTCTGTTTGAGCCTCTGCAACTGGCTCAGGGGGAGTGCATTGAGTTTGAGCTCCTTCTGGCAGGGAAAGGACCTGGGCCCCACTCTTCACTTGCTTGGCAGAGTGCCCTGACTGCTAGGGTAGCAGGCAAAGTATGATCAGTGCTGTCTAGAGAATGGGTCAGAAGGAGCATCGCAGGAGTGAATTACACTCCTAAATCCAGGTGTTTAAGGCCAGGTTGGATAGAGATCTGGGCAATCTGATCTAGTACTCACTCGATCTAGTGGCCAGCAATTGTGACAGGCAGAAGGGTTAGAAACTGGTAACCCTTGAGGTCTCTTCCAACCCAAGCCATTCTTTGATCCAACCAAAAATGTCAAAGCTTAAATCTTAGGCATGTTCATACCAGGATACAGAGAAGATTTCAGATATGACTGCTCTTCTGGAGACCTCAGTATGTTGTGTCTCCAGCTCTTCTTCTTTATGAAACTCTTATTCCTATTCTTGCCCTGTGAAGTCTTCTTCCGAGCTAAGCTCTCCAGTCTCTCACTGGATCTGATGCTCTGATATCTCAGGCACCTATGAACAAAAAAATGATGATAACATTCACAAAGCAGAATGAGATAAAGACCACCACATAGGAGGCAAAGACTTGTATCATTCAGAAAGTAAATAAAGTAATTTTAAATTAACCATTAAAGTTTCTCCAACTAATGTAGCTAGTCAGTAAGTCTTTCAAAGTACCTTTAGTAATTAATTTTACTAGTCTTTTGTACCAGTAGTAAATGGCAAGAAATTATACAGTTCATCTGATTAGACCATGACATTGAAAATTTCAAAAGAACATTATAAAATGAAGAGGTCTATGTTTAAGAATTAAGAAAACCAACTTCCTTGCTTCCATCAGATCCAAGATGAGCTGAGGGAAGACACAGAATTATTTCTGGAAAGTGCTAAAGGATGCTGTGTTCAATGAACCAAAAATCCTGCTGAGGCTGGTGGAGGAGGGGGATAGAAGCAAAGGAGAGGCAGGTGAGTGTAGAGGGGGAAGGAAGGCTTTGCGGTAAATCATAGAACCACAGAATCATAGAACCACCAAGGTCGGAAAAGACCTACAAGATCATCCAGTCCAACCGTTCACCTATCACCAACAGCTCCCACTAAACCATGCCCCTCAACACAACATCCAATCGTTCCTTGAACACCCTCAGTGTCGGTGACTCCACCACCTCCCTGGGCAGCCCATTCCAGTGCCTGACCACCCTTTCTAAGAAGTAATATTTCCTAATGTCCAGCCTGAATCTCCCCTGATGCAGCTTGAAACCATTCCCTCTAGTCCTATCACTAACGACACGAGAGAAGAGGTCGACCCCCAGCTCACCACAACCTCCCTTCAGGAAGTTATAGAGAGCAATAAGGTCCCCCCTGAGCCTCCTCTTCTCCAGGCTGAACATTCCCAGCTCCTTCAGCCTCTCCTCATATGGCCTGTGCTCCAGACCCCTCACCAGCTTTGTTGCCTTTCTATGAACACGTTCCAGGGTCTTGATGTCTTTCTTGCAGTGAGGGGCCCAAAACTGGACACAGTACTCGAGGTGCGGCCTCACCAGTGCTGAGTACAGGGAGACAATCACCTCTCTGCTCCTGCTGGTAACACTGTTTCTGATGCAAATCCCAACCAACCAGGGGCAATCTTGCTGATGTATGTGAGTTAAGATATCTAGCTGTAAATGTCCTTGTTCATTGCAGGGGTGTTAGACAAGTTGACCGTTAAAGGTTCTCTCGGGCTTGAAAAAGTCTGTGATTCTATGATCTAATGAACTATTCAGAAACAGAGCATAAAATGTCCAGATGGGGTTGTGCTGCTGAACTAGGCATGAGTGGTACCTGCTTTCCCTGGGTGAGAGCAGTTTGAGTGGCCATGTGAAGAAATCACAGGGAAGGGAAGGAATCAACAGGGACAGGTATCCCTTGGGGGGGGGAGGGGGGGGGGGAAGAAAAAAGCCTGAGTATTATAGCTGTGAAGCATTCCATCCACTGTCAAAATGAAAAATTGTTTTTTGCCATTCACTTACATGAATGATTGATTATCAGAGGGCTGTAGCACCTCTCCTATGAAGAAAGATTGAGGGAACTGGGCTTGTTTAGCTTAGAGAAGAGAAGGGTCCAGGAGGACCTCATTGTGGCCTTCCAGTGCTTGTAGGGGGCATATAAACAGGAGGGGGAACGCCTGTTTACAAGGGTGGATAGTGATAGAACAAGGGGGAATGGTTTTAAACTAAGACAGGGGAGGTTTAGATTAGATTAATATCTAATCTAATTTTATTAGATTAATATCTAATTCTAATTCCTCCTAATGGAGGAAGTTTTTCACATAGAGGGTGGTGATACACTGGAACAGGTTGCCCAAGGAGGTTGTGGATGCCCCATCCCTGGAGGCATTCAAGGCCAGGCTGCATGTGGTCTGGGCAGCCTGGTCTAGAGGGGGGTTGAAACTAGATGATCATCATGGTACTTTTCAACCCAGACCATTCTATGATTCTGTGATTCTACGATTCTAGGACTCTATGAATAAATGTTGAAGATATTGAAAGAGCATAGTAATCTCTCTGGAGTACACTGTTGCACTGCCAAGAAGTCCAGCTTCTCTCTGTTTTAATAAATTCTGCCCTTCTGTGAGCAGAGTGTCTCTCAAAGACACTGTTTCTCTTAGAAGAATTGCCTAAATGCAGTTGGATTTCTTTTCAAGCCTTCTCATGTGCCACCTCCTGTCTTCCAAACAGGTCAATGTCCACAGTTATTGTTACTGTGGGAAAAGCTGTGTAAGAAAACTTGAGATGCATAAGAAAAACAAAACATTTGGAAGATGTGGTGGCTGGGGCAGTTGTGACGTGCCAAGTGCTTAAGGCAGGCTAGGGGCAGCTTGGTATTCTCAATTCCTTTGTGCAGTAGCTTCTGTTACCTTACACGCTGTTTGTGTGCTATAAATGCTACATACATTTCTGAGATGAATGAATGTTTTTATACACTGTTTATTCTTTCTTAACTTATAAGTCCCTGGATATAAGTTTTCATGACAAATGAGAACATGCTCAAATGACACAAAAGCAGGATTTTCTTTAAAATGTATTTGCACACATTTCCTTACGTTTTAGTATCAGCAAGTATATGATTGATTGCAGGACTGTTTTAGGTGGTTTATTTTCCCATGTGCAAATTTAGAGTTATTAATTGTAATGTATTTAAGGGCCATAGAAGAGAAGGGGAGAACCTCTGCTGCATAAGCCAATAATATCTGTGGAAGCTGCAGGCTCGTGTTGCTCTTGCAGCTCTGGTGTCTATGATGGCTCCTGTTTGAGGAGTCAAGAATAACAGTCTCCAATTTGAAATATATGGGAACTTTTGAAGTTCTCTGCCCACAACTCAGTTTAAAAAATAAAAATAAGAAGTTGAAATTCCAGAAGTCTCAGTGCTCTCACCGCCAACACAGGAACTACTGCTCTAGAGGTGGTGGCTGCAGGAGAGGAAAGGAGAGGAGCTGCAGGAGTGGTTGCTTCTTTGCCAGTGATGCTTTGTGCAGTACCCAGCCCTGACATGGTGGTACCTCTGGAGCTGGCTGGTGGTCACGCTTTCAAATTGCATCTCCCTCCAGTTCAGTAAGGGATGAAACCTATGGCCCCTTCCTTGGTGGGCTTCATGATCAGTGGAGGTTAATAAGATTTACACCAGGCTGCTTTCTTATTTTGGCCTTGTTTGGTTTCTTTCTGAGAAACAAAACAAGCTGCTAGTGGAAAGCTGACCGGCCCCAACACAGAACAGCGTGCACTGGCTTTGCTTAAATCCCCCCAGTTCCCCAACCTGTGGATGCTGGATACAGTGGGCTGAGTTGCTGTCCTCAGCAGACCTGATGCTTTCTATAGAGACAATTAACTTCATCACAGATCTGAGTCCCAGTGTGTTCTTACGTGATAGGTGTCCAGGTCCGTGTCTGTCCTAGCAGTTTATTTCTTAATACATTAGTGGCATAACTCTGTGTAAATAAACAAAGCCTCAGTTTCCTGGGAAAAATGATGCTTACATAGCACTTACAGTTCTCAAAGAACTTCTGTTCAATCTCCACACTAATGTGGTTTCACAAGAAGACTGAGATTATTTTATTGCCCCAGGATGCCAGGAAATTTTCATTTGACTTCCTCAGATCTTTAGGATAAAAGTGGGACAGTAAAGAAAAGAATTCCCTTTGCTGTCTTAGATTTCTGTTCTTCAGGAAAATATGTTATGTTTTCTAAGATCTGATATTCTGTAGTTTATTTTTAACTTAGTGACAGTATTATTTTACCTTTTTTTTTTTTTTTTCCACAGAAGAATATCTTGCCCTCGGCTGCTTCCTGCTCCCAGCCTTTTTTTATAGGCTTCTCTTTTTGTGCAGAGTGTAGATAATGCTTTTCACACTTCATTGGTTTTAGTCATTATCTATTTCCTGGCTCTGTGGAAAACAAAGGAGTCAATAACCCCCAAAATGTAGAAAAGTATGGCTATCATTAATATGCAGCCAAATAATCAAGACAAGGATGCCAGTGTGCTGGAGGCGTGTGGAAGAGTTGGTGTTGGTGAAAGTGTTATACCATAGCATGCTGTTAGCTAATAAGAGGTGTTATCGTGGGGAGGAAACACGCATCTTTGAAAAACAAAACCGCAAAGCACACAGAGTGAATCTAGACCTGGCATTTTAACCCAATGTTACATTTCAAGACCAAATCCTTCCAAAAGTTTTCTTCTCTTCAGCCTAAACAAGCTCAAACGGAACAGAGAGAGATAGGCACACCTGATTGCAGCCAGATTTGTCTCAACATCACGGGAGCATTTAAGGCATTTTCTGTGAGAATAAAAGGGAGTGGGGAACTGTCTTCCTCATGCCTCTCCCTGCTTCTCCATCTCTAGATGATGCTCCTTTCTATCACAAGGAGCAGGGCAGCAGGTGCACAAAACAGCTTGAGCATTTCCATCAGAAGGGTGATGAAGGAAGGCATGGTGGAGCATCATTTATCAGCTCTGGCCATTTTGAGGTAATATTCCATTGCTGATGTGATGTAGCCTTGGAGAAGCCATCTCCCAGGCTTAACAGTGTCAGTTCAGAAAAAAAACAGGGTGTATATTTTGGGACAAAGGGCAAGATACTGAACTTTAAAAAAGTGTTTGAAATTTGGTTATTGATGACAGTGATCTGGGATATAACTTTTAGAATCCTTACAGGTTACCACCATGTAAAACAACTTTTTATTTTCTTCTGCTAAACTGCACTAATACAAAGTTATTGTCTCAAGAGTACCAACTCATGTCGGCAATTATTGGTGCAAGTCACCACTGAGAAATGCACAAAAGCAATGGGGATGAGGTTAGCAGAAGAAGTCATGACTGTCCCTAACTTGTTCCCAAGTTAAGATCTATTGGCCATTGTCCCCATCAGGCCTGGAGTTAGCTCAGTGAGGAACATTCCCAACAGTCCTGCTCATGGGCTCCAGACCAAGGCTTTCAATTTAATACAGCCAAAAGGACTTGCAGGTCAATTTCTTTTACAAAAACACAGTTTTGTTGACTTAAACATTCTCCTGCAGCCATGCTTTGCTCTTGTGTGGTCACCTACCTTGTGTCACAGCCCCAACCAGAACAAATGATGAATAGCTTGGAAGAGAAATGCTCTGTTGCCTGCAATGCGCTGGAGCCTCTTCATGTAGCTCCTGTGATGGCATGGAGGGGCAGCCAAAATCTCTGGGACACAAACCTGTCTTTCTTGCTGCATTTTCCTTTCATTTCAAACATCCATGTTTGTTAACATAGTAAGATACTAAGCTGATGTCTGGTCTTTTGCTAAGATGTGACAGTAAGATCTTGGGTCAGAGGAAGGGAATAGGACAGCCTTTTTGTGTCATTCACATTTTTTCTTGAATTATCTTGTTTGGATTTTGTTTTTCTCCATTTTTTACCGTCTCTTTTCTTGAAATGTCTGGTGGATTAATTACAGACAAAAGCTGAACTGTAATACTAAAAATTCTGTCTCTGTTTTCACAAGACTTTTGATGACTAAGTTGCACTTGAAATGAAAATCCCAACTTTTACCCTCATAATAACGGATCTAAAATCCATGTCAGGCACTAACTCTTTCAGATTCGATTCCTCCAAACATCCCTCGTTTGTGTACAGAAACGTCTGGATCATCTCCTGTCTCCATCCAGATTTAGTAGCAGTGTGCTGCAGTGGGACCTCTCGCTGTAATACTGAGCCTTCCTGAACATACTCTGTTCTATTGATTTCACTGAAATCTCATTATAAGTTATTTTCATTTCTCCCTTTCTAAGAAAAGTTAGTAGTGTATTTATTTGGTATTGCTGAAGGGGCTCTACACAAAAATCTTTGGCAGTAAGACTGATAGACCCTAATATATTACTTACCGAACTCTTTAAAGATAACATTACTTTTCAAAGGAATAGCCTTCTTCCAAGCAGCATCTTTTTGCCCAGCCATCTCGTTATACAAACAAGTCCATGGCTTTGAAATGGAAATAATTTCTTCTAAATGGCCACATTAGGATTTCCATGGGCCCCATAAGATCCTTACGAAGGAGTTGAGCTCAGCATCTTGCCTTTCTCAAGTACCAAGTTATGCTCTGATCTGGGTTTGCTTCCTTATTTTAGTTTTTTGTTTATTTGTTTGGTTTTCACTTAAACAGTGAGAGGACCCGAAGCATTTAACTGTAAAAATGTAAGAGATATAAAGTAGATACAATAAAAAGTGGAGAAAAAATTTCTCGTAATGCTATCAGTTAACTATATGGTACTTGAAAAAAATGTCATCATTAAACTTTGTGATCCTAAGGCGACAGACAAAAGATCTCTCCTATGCCAGATGAACTTCCATCAGAGGAGGCTAAAGCCTTACTCAGGTTATGGTATTAAGTATTACACCACTTTCTCATGTTAACGTTTGTTCAGACATATGTTCCTTTCTTTCAAATCTTGTCAGACTTCTTATTCCGTTTTTATAAGACAGCCTTGACTCTGCACTAAACCATGCCACTAACACGTTACTTAATCTAACTGGCACATTGTAAAATTTTACACATGCGCTCATCCAGATAATTACACAATTAATTTTCACTTAGTACAGCTGAAACGGGGATAATGAAATTTCCACTGGTGTACTGTTACGTCCGGGGGTTAGGGGTCAGCTTCCTGTTTGGATAAGGGTGAGTTTAAAGAGGATTTCTGACAGTCTCCTTACTTCAGCTGAGTCTAAAAACATTGCAATGGAATTTCAATTTACAGCTAAGTTCGATGGAAGGAGCAGATGTTGGGAGTGTGCCACCGCCATTCCGGGAGTGCTTTCTATGCAGGTGTAGTTAAAAGTCCATGTCCTCCCTCCCACTCTTTATACGAACACTGTGATAAACTGACTTGATATTAATTTCTGTACTGGTCTGTAGTTGCTCAGAACTTTGCAGAATTATCCCTAACCTGAGCAATTGTGGAAAGTTTTACTTTGTTGTATTTATTTATTTATTTAATTTTGCATCTTCAAAGAAGTCTTCTGCATAGACCATGAAAATGGAGCCCTTCCCCGGGCCTGTGTGGTGTGGAAGTCCACAAAATAAAACAAACTCCCACATCTTTGACAAGATCTCTGTTTTGGCACCAAGACATACAGTGGCATATAGAACCAACAATGCTTTTACATCAAAATGCAGACTACGTGATCTTAAATCTATAGTGTTTCCAATGGTTTATTTTCTAGGTTGTAATAAATCAAATGCACTGCTTGAAATTCCATGCAGTGTACTTGTTGTTACGCCCTTTAATCTGTCTACAGTTATCCCCAGCCTTGCTTCTACCTGCAGAGCTTTACCTTCTGATCCTGGTCATTCCCAGACAGCTTGCCTTAGCTGGGAATGTAAGTGGAGCAGGTGCCAAACCTTCCATGTAAACGCAAGGCCAAATGAAGTGATTGCAGGGCTAGGACTCTCTTGGACCAGTCTGTCCATGATCCACAGTGATACACTGGATACACTGGACCACTTTTTCTGACCCAAGTTTGAAAGCCACAGGGCTGCAGTTGTTCCCTCTAGCAGGGTGCCCACAGTCCATCAGCAGATGTAGCTCTGGCCAGGCTGGAGTAACTCACTCTGCCTTGGTGCCAACAAAGTCCTTCTGCCTCAGAGCTGAACAAAGGCAAAGCCAACATCTCCACTGATATCATAAGCTAAAGGATTAGGTCCTCAGAGCAGAACATATTGTCAGCTAGCAATAGAGACTGTGTCAGAGCGCATGTCTTGTAAACAACTTCTTATGATACATATTTCTGTGGTGCTACTGGGCCTTGATTGATAGGCTGGGACTTCATCATCCTAAAACAATATGGAACAGTTACTTGCAGAAGAGACAAATGTTAGCATTGTCAATGATTTTGTGTATTTCTTCTTTCTCCTTCTGTTCAGCTTCTTCTGTACTTTTTATAGCATACAGATGAGAAAGCATTAGCGCTTGTTATCATAGGCCTTGTTTCTCCATTCTCTCCTTTCATTCTCTTTTAATATCTCTCAAGTTTTCCTAAGCTCATTTAGAAGTCCTGCTTTATTCAAAACTTCAGGTTTCATGCTGTTTTCCTCTATTTCAGTGTCTTTGATGCCTTAAACATACTTCGCATGTTTTTAAGGCATCAAAGCGTCTTAAATTATATGCTCTCCTTCCTCAAGTAGCTAAAGATGTGACTAATAAAATCCCTCCTCTGTAGACCACACCTTATGTTATCAGTGCCCTGAGACCACCTTCAGACACCTGGAGCCGCAGATGGATGTGCTACATAACCCTCACCATCAGGGTCTACGCATTTACAAAGAAAGGTGGAAACCCTCCAACACAGATATTTCAAAAGAATAACAATTCTGTTTTACTGATCCATAGGGAAAAAAAAAAAAGACATATGAATTCGGTTTGCTAAAGATCCGTAGGCAGTCTTTGCACCTCCTTTCAACATCAAGGGTTATCCTGACAGCAAAGGGCACGACTAGGTTTTACAAAGGAAAGAGATGATATACTGTGCTGCAGACATTGCTGTTAGTTGGTATTTCTGCCTCAGAAGTTAAAGCACCAAGTGGCAGCTGTCTGCATGACATTAGTTGTGTGACATCGCATATGCATGTGTACCTTCAAACAATAGCAAAACATTTATTATTAAAGTTCAGTGTAATTATTAAACTTGATTGTGTTACTACCTCAAAAATTATAAATTGCATTTCTAGTCTAGTTGGGTGAATGTAAAAAATATACCATGGGTAAAAAATGTGTACATTAAGCTGCAGTAACACCACCACATTTATTACTACAGCGATTATCTTCAAGAAATAGAGTTGGCTTTGCTTTGTTGGTATTGGAAATATTACTTGTTTGTTTTTTCCAGGAAATGTGGTAATATCAAACTAAAATTATACTAAAGACTAAATCATTAATATACTTCTGATAATATTGTTTTTTCTTCCCTAATTAGCAACATCTTTCCTATTCTCATTAGGCATTTTTAAAAATGCTGTAGTGGCAGTCACCATATATGACTGTAGAAAACTGCAGAGCTGACTGCAACGATTTTTCCATTGAATACAGGGTGTGAGTGAGCCCCTCCCAGCTGCTGCTGCTCAGCAATGCAGTGGGATTGCCCCTGTGTGAGCATGGGTGCTCCCAATGGAAAGGCAGCCAAAAGAATCATGGAATGGTTTGGTTTGGAAGGGACCTTTAAGATCATGTAGTTCCAACCCCCTGCTATAGGCAGGGACAACCCCCTGCTATAGGCAGGATGCTCAAAGCCCCATCCAGCCTGGCTTTGAATGCCTCCAGAGAGGAGGCATCCACAGCCTCGCTGGGCAACCTGTTCCAGTGCATCACAACCCTCACAGCAAAGAATTTCTTCCTTATTTCTAGTCTAGATCTGCCCTCTTCCAGTTTAAAGCCATTTCCTTTCATCCTGTCATTGCATGCACTTATAGAAAGTCTTAGCTTTCCTGTAGGATTTGTAAATCTTCTATTTGAATTCTCCAAGTCACTGTCATCTCTTCATAAATTTTCAGTTCGATAAACAGTATTTTGGCTTACTATTTAACAAGTTTGCTTGTATAATTGCTCTCTGCAAATGGATGCAAAGTAGAGGGTCATTTCCATTTTTATTTAATTTACAATGCCTGCCCAGCCATCTCTCTTGCCTCCCATTTTCTGCTGCATGGAACAGGTAGTATGAAGCCACTGCAATCTTCTGCAGCAAATGGACACTCAACCACCTTCTTAGTTTAAAACACTCAGTTAATAGAGAAAGATAGGTTGTACAGAGTGTGAACTGTTCCCTCTCAGGACAAGTAGCTAAAATAAGGAGACAACTGTCCTCTGGAGTCTACTGTTAATTAAAAGCAAGAGTCCCAGTTATTCCCACAAATAGCTAAACATAGATAGCTGACTTGCAGTGAGACCTATCCCACTGTTATGAGCCCATTGTTTTTATTTAAATCTTATCTTTTGAGATTTACTAGCTTCTCCCCATGAGGCGGGCAGGCAGGCTCCTTAAAGCCTCTGCAGAGATGATTTTGTCTTCATTCCTACTTCAGCAAATGATCTTCTGTTTAAAGCTGCCACACCACACACATTGTTTAAAAGGCAAAATGGGCTACTGCTTTTCTACCATTTGTGCAGCAGATATCCCATGCTTCTGAGGACTCTGAGGTTTCTTGATTTCAGGACAGAGGTCCTATGCACAGCTGCGGGTTAATGGTTTCTGTAACAAATTGCCATCTATTTTAACAGGTGCTCCTCTTGTTGCTCTTCTCCTCTAGAGTCTGTTGCCTCTCCCAGCCTGTTGGAATATGTGATGGTGAAGGTACAATCTCTTGCTAGGCAGGATGTGCAATGGAGACAGTTTTTGTGATCACAGTAAAAAGAGTGATTGCACATTAACTGAGACTGCTTCACTCACCACAAATTGCCTGTGTTTGTTTATGTCTCCCTTTTTGGCTAAAAATACATCTTTCTTATTTCTTTTCTTTAGCTTGCCCAGATTTTTAAGTCTGTTATTTCTGGCATTCTGATGTCTCCTTATTTCTCTCTACTTCCCCCCACCCTCCCTCCCTTTTTTAAAAAAAAAAATATTTTTATTATTATTATTATTATTATTTTTAATAGGAGATGGAGGTGCCTTCCTCTTTCCCCTTTAGCCTGGCAGTCCTGGAACAGCTCTATGTGTGAAATTCTCTAAAATCTTGTTGATGACATCAGCGTTGGCAGCTTCATTTTGCTCCCAAAGCCTAGGAGAAGCTTTGACTTGCTTTTTGATATTTTTAAGAAATGAGATAGATAGGTAACAAAATTCACATTTACTGTCTGCAGGCAGTTATGGATTATGTTGTGGCATTTAGCCAGTGTCTGCCATGAAAGGGTAGAACAAATCTTGTTCTCTGGTGGGATGTCATTGCAAGAGATCCTTGTGCTCTTCAGACCTGTGATTTTCTGCTTGGGAGAGTGACAAAGATGGAATATAGCAACAGGAAGTGAGGGAGAAGACATTACCTTAGGACTCCACAGAACTCAGCCTCCAGTGCAGAATAGCATATCTCCCTGCAACATCAAGAATAATTATGGGGGGATTATTGCCCTTTCCCTTAGTGCATTATCCAGTGCTGTTAAATTCTTAGTGCTTCAAAAGCTTAAAATACAAAAGAGGAGAGATCTACATTGGATAAAAGGAAAGAGTTTTTTATGAGGAGGGTAGTGAGGCACTGGAACAGGTTGCTCTGAGATGTGGTGGATGCCCTGACCCTGGAAACACTCAAGGTCAGGCTGGATGGGGCTCTGAGCAACTTTATTTAGCTGTAGGTGTCCATGACAAGATGATCTTTAGTGGCCACGTCAAACTCAAACAATTCTATGATTCTATGACTGTGTTTTTATTTTTTTGTGTGCTTTCTGACATACTAGTCTGAGGAGTGACCGGAATGTATTTTTGATGTTGTGGTGGATTTTTCCCCTCCTTTACTTAAACAAGTTTTTGTTAGGAGAAGAAGAATACAAGACCTTTCTCCCCTCTCTCTACAAGCAAAGCTTCCACTACGCACATTTCAACTTCACTCACAGTTTTGGTTACATCCTGACAGCTGGATGAAGATGGGTTTGTTTGTTTGTTTGTTTTGAGGAATTTTGGCTGAACAAAGCATTGATATCCCTGTGTGCTGTTGTCTATAGAAGGTGCTTTCACTACACTGAGTGTCTTGAAGATGTGTCGGTAGGATCCTTGGCACCCATACATCCCTGATTCAGACTGATTTCTGGGGGCCAAGGGAGCTGCTGTACTCCATGCTCAGAAAAACCAGGTAGGCTGGCCACAAAGGCTCTAGATGTACCACGGACCAAAAGGCTCCCGGAAAAGAGCATCACTGAGTGACATAGTAGGGACATTGAATCACCACCAGCCCACTAAGATCAGTGCCACAGACAACTGGAGGAGGGTGATGGGACTTACTTAGAAAACAGTCTCATAGATGCATGTTCTGTTCTCACGAGTCTTATATTCTTTTCTAGGCTTTCCCTTTTGGGTAGCATCAGAGGCAGTCTGCTGGCTCTGATGAACCTTTGGTCTCATGCAGTACAGCTAACTGATGTTCTCAAAAGAATGGCACAAATAATATCCTCCTATGGTGCTTCTGAGATACACCATTACATTTTTTTGCTACTTTTGGGCATAAGCTTCCCATTTAATACAGTAACAGATCCAAAATTGAGTTTCTTTGAACAGGCAACTGCAAGTTTCCTCCTGCTGCAAAGAAAGTGTACTGGGGAGAAAAAAAAAAAATCCTGCAAGATAATCTGAACAATTTTTCTTGAAAGATGCCAATATTTTTCTGACCCATAATTTGATTTTCATGTCCCAGCTTGGTCAGTTAATATGTTTGCCATAAGAATGTGTGATACTTTGATTCTAAATTAACACCTTTAGCTTTACTTAGTGAGAAAAAGTGCTCATTATACCAAAGTAATTTACAAACAATGTTATTATATGAAAAAAAAAAAAACAAGTTAATGTAATTTGGCATTTATGACTTCCACACAACATCAGCTGCTAAAGTAAGAAAACAACAAAAATACCCTTTATATTTGGAAAAAAAACCCTTAAACTAATAAGCATGTTCCTAATATTAAAATCAAGTCAGAGATTCTATTCACTTTCATTATGTATAATTTATGACACTTGGATGTAGTTTAATAAGGTCATAAAAATGCCAGTTGTGGTATCTCATAATACTTTTTATAAACTGGTTTTACAGTCTACCCTTTGTTCCAAAGTTCAAAGTGACAATTGAAATGCACAGGTTGCCCAGGGGTTCAGACGTTTTGCTGGAAGTACTGACTGGTGAATACCTTAATTTCTAATATATCTATTTTTTTTTTTTCAAAATCTTGGTAATTGTGGGGAACATTCCTTTCCTCCAGATGTGCCAAAGCTGATATTTTTCAATTTAAAGAAAAAAATATCAAGAATTCGGTAAAAGGAACACATTTTATTGCTGCACACTTTTTTTTTTTTTTTTTAGATGAAATGAAAACTGTGCAACATTTATTCCTAAGCAGGTCAAAGTCAAACAATACTTCTAAGTGCTGTTACAATAGTGGCATTATATTGTCCCTTGTCAGCTTTCAATTACTTCATCCACCTAGCTGATCACTGACTTATTTCCTGGCTTAGGTAAATAGGGCTTTTGGTGCACTTCCCTTAAGTCATTTCAGAGAAGATAAATTAAATAATGATTGCAATTTAATATTGTGATAGTGCTAAAATATTTCCTTCAAGCTTCAAGTTTGACCACAAGTTTCCAATAATATACTTTTTTTCACTTGCTCGTTCAAACCTGAGGTTTTATTAAATTCTACAGCTGCAGTCAGTATTTATGTTTTCATCTAGCAAATTGGACATTTTAAATAATAAAGAGCATGAAGTTATATATAAAAACAGATAACACTTGCAATTCATTTAAGGTGGAAACTTTATTTAAAATTAATCAAATTCCGCACAATATGGCACAGAGGCCCAAATTCTTAGCTCATTATACTGGAGTAAATCTGGGGAAAACCCATTGACTTCACTGCCGTTACTCCAGGACCCCAGCCAAATATTCAGACCTCAGCTGGGCGTGTATTCCTAAGGGATGTGGAACTCAGTGTGCACCAGGCCTCCTGTGTATATAGGTTGGTCCCTGTGGGGGTATGTCCCCCTGATTTCCAACAGGGGAGCAAACTTTCACAGAATCCCAGGGGTTAGAAGGGACCTCTGGAGATCACCTAATCCAGCTCCCTGCTAAAGCAGGATCCCTACAGGAGGCTGCACAGGAAGGCATCCAGGTGGGTCTTGAGTATCTCCAGAGAAGATTTCATATACCTTCTCTGGGCAGCCTGTTCCAGTGCTCTGCCGCCCTCACAGTAAATAAGTTTTTCCTCAGGTCCAGGGGGAACTTCCTGTTTTGCATTTTGTGCCCATTACCACTTGTTCTGTCTCTAGGCACCACCAAAAAGAGCTGTGCTCGACCCACTTGACTTGTGCCTTTTAGATAGTTAGAAGCATTGATAAGATTCCCTCTTAGTCTTCTCTTCTCCAACTCCAAACTTTCTTGGTTGACTGGGAATCAAAGTCCAGGTGGCCAATTGCTATAATTAGAGCAGTATTTGTGAAGTTCTCTGTCCTACAGCTTTCGTGGATGGTCTCCTGCAGGGCTGAGGGAGGATGGAACAGGAGGTAATAGCCTGGACCACAGCTGCAGAGACAAGTACAGGAACAATACTCTCCTACAGATAGGCACAGTCTGAATTTCACTTTGACCTTGCACTTTGACAGTTCACCTGTATGTTCTTTTTGGGAGAACAAACTAATAAACAATAGATTATATAGTATGTACTGTCTGCAGATAAATGAGATGTGGAATCTTCATTTTTCACTTTAAAATACCTGTTCCCATCTACCACTATTTATACCTGTTCCAGTCATGTGTACAGTGAAACATGTCACTGCTACTTTGGAGGAGCAGAGTTCTGCAAATGGCACGTCTCCACATGAAGGAGCTGTTTGAGGGATGAGAATAGACCCATGTTGAGAAATTCCTCCTGCTTCCCTTCTACTAGCTCCCCAGCATCCTCTCTTTGCTGTTATGATAGCTGTGCTTGCTGTTTTGGCGCCGTGTCATAGTTTCTATCAGCTTTGTTTCAGATGTCAGCAGTAGTTTTCCAAGAGAGGAATACCCAAAAAGAGCTTTCAAGACCATGCCCAAAAAGGAATACCTAAGCATAGATATGGTGGGTAAACTAGCTCAGATGGTGGACAGAAATTTGTTGTAGGGAAGTTCATAAAATTTCTATGGAGACAAATTACCATCAGTCTTGTTCTTTAGCCATGCTTAAGGATGAAGCATCGTCCTTACATGGTGGCACTGTGCAAGCTCAGCAGTGGGCTCTCCCTGCTATTAGAAGCCTGCAGTGTTCATGGACAGGTCAGAGGTGGACAAGGAAAGGGTTATGGGCAGTGGCACAGCAGCAGCAGCTTGGATTTGGTAGGTTGAGCTACGAAAGAGCACAAAGCACTACTTAGGCCTTCCCCTTTCAGGCATCTTGTTTCTTTTTCCTGTGAAGGCATCTGTGCTGTACTTTCCCACTGGGAAATTCACTCTAGAGGTGCTCTTTGGCAATTTGAACACAAAGTCTTTTAGTTTTGTCTGTAGGTCTATAGGCAATAAGTGGAGAATAAATAAATAAATAATGGAAAAATAATAATAATTTAAAAAAAGAGCTTATCCTGGGAAAATAACACCAACAACTTACAGCTGATCTGATTTTTCTCCTTCCCACTGTCCTGCAGGAAATTCTGACCTCATGTTTATTTTCCTTTCTTTAAGATGCTAACTTGAAAAACAAGAAGAAAAAGAATCCCATTTGGAGCCAAGCTGAAGCCACACAGGAACAACTCAGCAATACATAATGCAAAGGATTCCAGTGCATTTGCAAACAGGAGGATAAAATAAGACAAAAAACAGTAGAGAAAATTCTGGTATTTCCGTGGATATTGATCTTTTATTCATGCTACTGCAGGAAGTATAATGCAAGTTAAGATTTAAGAGTGTTGGGCCAAGCTCATCCCTGGTATATTGTAAGCATCTAACAGTTAGAACAAATTTTGGAACTATTTCCATGTATGACATTCAGAGCATTCATGGAAGCACCATGTATGAAGGAGGACTTCACTAGATTGATGGAGCCTTGAGCTGATTGAACGACAGCAGAGGAGGGGAGCTGGATGCTGCTTTTGTGAACACAGCCACCATCGCTGGGGTGGAAAGTTCAGGTCCGCCTTCCTGCTCCCCCATCCAGAGCTTTGGGAATGCTGTGTTCTGCACAGGGGTCAGGACGCCTGCAGAGAAGTAGCAGTGGTAACAGGGAAGCCAAGACAGTAGACTTCCTCTCTCTAAGAAAACAGGATTATATTTGTGGGTATGGGAGTTGGCAGTTACTCCATGGGAGGGCGTCTCCCTCCTTTGACGCTGGCAAGTCAAGTCATCGGCTTGGGCAGACAGATGGCATGGCCTAACCCTACGGGGAATGGGCACCATTTTAGTCTGTAGATAACATTCACATGGTTTATTCTATGTGAAAAATATATATATGTATTTTTTCTAAACTGTGAGAGAAACAAGAAAGGCAGCTGGATTCCGGGGCACATTTTAATCCATCGGACAAACAAAGAGGAGCTATGCATTCATAAACTACCTCTGTACTTTCATTTCCAGGAAGTCTTTTTGGGAAGATTCAGCATTTTGCAGCCAAAGACTCATGATCAGCAAAGCATCTGGGCTCCTAACTCCTCATTTAAAAGTCTGAATTCCAACTGAAATCAGTGGGGAGTTTAAACAGGAGTTGGGAGATCCAATACTCTGCTGAGTTCTGGCCACCAGTATCAGTGCACTGCTTAACTCATAAACTATATTTACAATTTTTGCTCATATTCATCCACTGACACATTTCAGGTGCTTATAGATGCTTCTAATAGTGTGCCGTAAATCACTGTAAAGATCTGGGATACAGTTTTTAGAGTTCAAATGGGAATACTCAATAGATGTGACTGTTTGCAGGATCAGGACCTATTTTCCAGAACAGGTGCTTAAATGAAATGATGAAGTCATTATAGTTGAGGAACTTAATACAGAGAAATAGCTCACATTATTCTAGTACCTATAGGGCTCTGGCATAAATGCCTAAATTAAAAATTTGAGAACTTATTAGGTAGGAGGATTAGATTTGGCATTTCAATTGGAGAGCATTTTGCGGATGTGGGGAAAAAAATAACTTCTTTTTTTGTGTATATAGAAGAATTTTTTTACCACCTGGAAAAGTTGCATGGTTTTGACATCACTTCCAGTTTTTTTTCTGCTTTCGAATTTGCTCCTTTTCTATGCCACAAGCCTCCTTAGTGCTATGAAAATCAGTTTGCACTTGGAACATGCATGTGTTCAGGAAAGTACAAAATGTCTATCGGAAAGGCAATATAGTGCACTCTTTGTGGTCAGAGTGTGGGAAACTCCATTTAGCTCATTT
Source organism: Alectoris magna (assembly GCA_030625065.1). Lineage (NCBI taxonomy): Eukaryota > Metazoa > Chordata > Aves > Galliformes > Phasianidae > Alectoris > Alectoris magna. The sequence goes on along the minus strand of CM060562.1, from coordinate 78,990,332 downwards.
TCATGACAGAAGCACTGAACCACATTAACACAGAAGGAAGATGTAGAAAACGTTTAATGGTACTGCAATGCTTTGTTTATTCTTAGCTAAGCCTACATGGCTTCCAAATGAGCCCACTATGCAATGTGACTACATAAGGTTAACTGCTGGGTACATTAAGCAAAATACTCTCTCTTAGATGCTTGTTTAAGTCATCATTTCTGACCATTTATCAGACTTAATGTGCTACAGCAGACTGCAGGTCACAATGTGTCATTTCCAAAAGAACTTTGACTTTTCCCTTTCCAGGGTCAGGAACCGGTAATGTTTAGCTGAAATCACTGCATTGCACTTCATAGCTTCCAGTGGATCCACTGAGGCTTTGGTGAGCTGCTCTTGCTAGACCAGAGTGCTGGCTCCAAGTACTCGGTACTAAAATTTGAGGACACTGTTTAAGTACATATAGACAGCTGAGTTTCAATCTAGCTGCAGAATATCCCACTTCATTTTTGAGATCATGAGAGATATGGAATGACTGATTTCCCACAATGAGAGTGGGATATCTCTTAGAGAAAAATGCCAAAAACAAACACACTTACTTGACGAAGGCTATTTGTATGGAATTCGAGAAAAACTGTATATTTGGGGGTACAATTTTTAACATGTCAGATGAGTATTTCTTCTATTCCTTAGTTCCAGGTAAAACAATGGGGCTATTTATCTAATGAATTGTGTGGCTAAGTGAATTTGCAACAAAAAAATGTGCTTGATGCCTTTACTCTCCTTTTTAATCTAGAAAATATGTGGAATTTTCAGATCTATGTGCTTTTTTTCAGGTTGGTCTCATGTTGATGGAGACGTGACAAAGATAAAATGGAGGTAAACAGATGCTTTCTGTTGTCTTCTATTTCCTCTTTACATGCTGAGCTGTTGTCTGTTCTCAGCTGCATTTGTGGCTCCAAAATAGACAAATTAAGAGAAGTGGCTATATTAAAAACATAAATCAGGGATTTAATATGGCATGCTCTGAGTATCATGCCACACTCTTTTCCTGTATGTCAATCCCTTACTCACATCCTACATGGATTCATAAATATTGTAGGTGAAGATGGCACCACTGCATCTATTGTCAGGCACTTCTCATTTTAAGATTCTGCTTTCAGCTGCTAATAGTTTTACCAGACTTCAACCATTCAGGAATGATTCTGTTTTGTGCTCGAGTATCTCTTTGCTATTTAATAGATCTTTGGAAAAGTTTCAGATGTTTGGATGGGTGTTTTGGAGACATTTGGGGAGAATATTTTGCTTTCTGTTGGCCACAAAAATTCTTCAAATAGTTCATGGACAAGCAGCACATATTTGTGCACTGAGGAAGAAGCCCAAGATTTGCATTAGAGATGTGCCTTTTGCCAGTCCTGAGACAATCTGCCTCAATTATGGGATGTCTTAGGTACCTCTTTGTTCATCCTGCTAAGCAGGATCCTCCCTGCTTCATGAACGTGAAGAGAGGCAGCTGGGGACCAGAATGGTGAGAACTTCATGTTATATGTGCTGGAAAAATAAGTTCATCCTTGTTTCTCACTCCTTGAGTTGGCAAAATGAGAGATTGACATAAACAAGTGTTTAAGAAGGAAGGAATATTCTAATATTCTGTCCCTTATGCAAGGTAGTCTGCATTAAAGAAGTCCTAGGAGACTCTCTACAAAAGTTGTGCAAGTAAGGAAGTACTGATAGGCAAATCTGTCGCAAAGTGGGGTCAAAAGTGTCAGAAAATAGTACACAAACACATAAAGACCACTTCATTCTATCTTATGGTCATGGGCACAGGGCAAGACAGTGCTGTCTGAGAATCTTGGCTTCCTCATCCTCTAAAAATTACTCTGCTTTTGATCTTACTAATATTTTTCTAGCACAAGTTAGTAATTAAATGGTAATTAAATAAAAACCATGATGTAATTCTGCAGGTCCAAGAGATTTTTCAGATTTATGAAGACCTTGATTTGTGAGGAATCTAAAAAAAAAAACAGAGATTATTAGGATCATTTACTTCCTTTTTGAATATTCATTAACCTTAAAAGTGTACGTTTCAAAGGGAGGAGAATAACATGAGGACATCCTCTGTGGAATTTTCTAGACTTAAGAAAAGCTGCCTTCTTTCTCACAGGATTTTCAGAAACAAAAGTAGCAATTTTGGAAGAAAAAGCTTTAACGAACTTTAGCAACTTGCATTTAAATGTCTTGCTAAAAAGCTGGGTTTCCCACCCATGAAGGAAAAAAATGGGTTGAGGTAGGAAATTAGGCAGTAAAGAAAAAGAAAGATCCAATTAATCTCCCAAGTAGAAACAGGACATAATGAAAAATGCCAGCTAACGCCTACCAGTTCTTCTTCCCTCCCTGCAAGAATAATAAACACAGTCAAAGAGAGGTTTATTTTCTTTTTATTTTTAATTAAATATTTTCTATTGACACAGAAGACTTATATTTTCTCGAAAGAGAACTCGGTCATTGATAAGTTCTGGCAATTCAACATTGCTTTTGTGTCTGAAGGGTATGGATCATCTCACAGAGCGAGTGTTTGTGAGACTGCTGAGTTACAAGAGCCTACACTCAACAACCGGCCAGCTGCTAGAGGCAGGGTAATCAACAAGGAAAGGATAGGAATGGCACAAGTTAGTAGGGCTGTACTGAGTGCTCAGTTTCTTCCTTTCGCTGACCTCCTAGCAAAAGATCTTTCTGGCTCAAAAAGATCTCAACATTATTTTTAATACTGAGTACTTTCCATGAGGTAGAAAGGGGGACATGAAGTGCAAACTTACACAGGCATAAAGGAGTCCTCCAAGTTCAAAGTAGCCTGAGACATTTACAAAGGTCAACAGTGTTCACATACTTCTAGTCATACCACTTAACACTTGGGTGCCACAAGCTGTTATCCCCGCTGGCTGAGAGAGTCGTAGCACTCCTGTAAGGTCAGTGTGATTTGTTCATTCCCAATTTCCACACTCAGGAGGAGCATTATTACTATGGCTGACTATTCATGGTGGAGTTCTGAGATCTTTCATCCACCAGGAGAAAAATAATTTTTAAGCTCTGTACTATTCTGTATCTGAGCATCTTTTTCTAGGAGAGAAAACATTTTTTATTATTTCTATTACATTATTACAAATTTTCCCATACATACGAGCTGCTGGAGCATAATTTAAGAGGAAAATGCCATAAAATAATAATAATAAAAAAATAGAAAATCCAGCATAAATCAATCTGCCTGTTTACATGAGGGATTTTATTTTAATTTCTCTCCTCTCATTCAAAAAACATGGACGCTGCTTTTTCCTCAAACTTTCAGCAACTGAAAAAAAAAAAAAAAAAAGCCACAATTTGGCAGGGAATGGGACTGTAAAAGTTCAGCCATATAGGTGAAAGTTTTGGAAAGTTATGAGCAAATGAAAACAGGGGCTTAGAATGGAAATGCATAGGCATCCCTAATTACAGCTGTTGGTAGCTCTCCAACTTTATTGCAAACGACATATGTTTTTTCTACTTAAAGTCCTAATCCTGTTAGTAGATGTGTCATCATGGAGCCCTGCAGCTGTGGAGAGTTCCCTGGAGTCGGAGGGATGTCTCAAGAGCAGGGAAGTCACCGCTGTGCTCCTGATGCATAGGCATCATCTGTGCATGGCTGTGAGGGAACACGGGGAGTGCACAAGAGCAGAAAACTGAATGGTGCTAATGTCTGATGTGATGATTGGAATTCCAGTGGCGTTAAAGTAGTCAAAGCTGAACGTGGAAGCAGTTAATTAATTCCATGGGTTTAGGAACAGAGTATTGGCAAGGGTTTGAGGTCATATATAACATATACAATGTATTAATAAAAGATGAAGATTGAATGATAAACCACCCAAGCTGTGCAGGAATCCCACAAGCAAGTATTATCTGAAGCATCTTACTGAAATAAGTCTTACTGAGAAAGATGGGTTACAGCCTGAACTATATGTTCACCGGCTATTGTTGTGTGTGTCAGTGTGACATCACCGAGGGACAGAAAATTCCAGTTACGTTTCTGGTCATGTAATTTCCAGTATACATGCAAGAGTCATGCTTTGAAGTGATTGCAACATCATTAATGTGGGTCCGGTAAATCTGGGACTTTCATGGGGAGTACATTGTATTGAGGGCTGTTGGGCAATCAGGGCAGATAAGGCTGGATAAGGTAATATCTTGGTCCTAATTTACAGGAAACCTCATCTGTCCTAAAGATTATTCAACCAACGTTTTAATATACTAAAAAAAAAAAAAAAAAAAAAAAAAAAAAAAAAAAAGTGTGTTAGAAAACATCTCTGAAGTTAAGCTTTGGTCCCAGTGACTCAGAAGCACAGAAACCCATAGCCCAGCTGTGAGAAGAAGAAAGGAAAGGGCACTGCCCTCTGTGGGGCTGTCTGCCTGCTGGGACCAGTGCTGGGCTGAAAGGAACCTGTGGGTACTTGACAAAATTGCTTCCTGTGCTGCTGAAAAGTTGTATTCAAAGACAGAAAGTGAAGGGTTTTTCTCACCCTCAGGATTTGCTGTGGGCTACCAAAGCAAGCAAACAGGCACTTTCTCATTTTCTTGTTTGATAGCACTGAGAAGTAATCTACAAGTTTGTGATTACCCCTGTTTTTGGCCAAAATCAATAGCAGGTGGGTTATTTCAGGCTGTGCCTCATTTTTGTGTTTGTACAACATCAACACCTTTAATCTTGTTAATCGTGACAGCGAAAACGTTCGCTCACTGCAGCCTCTTTATAAAGCCAGCCTGGGTTGAACAAACATTAATTAGTTAATATTTGTGTAACACTTTAAAAACCTAAAGCACTATGTAAGTGCTAAGGATTATTATTTTTGAGACCCAAGCAAGAATTTAGTGGGCTGTGTTGAGAAGAGTTACTACAATAAAATTGCTAGAATTATGGTTTAAAAAAATAATGTGGAGTGTAAACTAAATAGGATTTAAAAATAAAATAAAATCAAGCTGTCTGCTTGCATCCAAAACACCACAAAAATGGATTGAGCAACATTTCCAAAGAAATTTACAGAGTATGAATTTTATTCCAATACTCACTCTGCATTTTAAGAATGATTGCTAATAATTTTAGAAACACTCTGGGAAGTGTGTATTTGGAAGAGGACTACTGTATAATTGCCAGTAAGTTGTGTATTCCCACATGTGTTAATGATTTTTTTTTTAGTAAGAATATTCTGAGAACACTATGAACTTTTATATATCTTAGTAATGAAACAGAAACACATTTTCTGGTGCCAAATTTCTATTAAATCATTCTTTGGTAAGGAAAACCAAAGCTTCATCCCACTACAGCAAGCAAGATTTTATTACAAAGCTTTACAATGGATCTGGCGGGGGATGCTTTGAAATAATGAAAATGTCTAGAAAAAGCTCTAACCTTAAACAACAGTAGAAGTTAATTTGAAAGAAAAAAAAAAAAACCACCCTAAAGATTTTTAAGAGAGTTCTAGCTCTTTAATAGTCTTCAAGGAAATCTCTTTTATTGTGTCTGCTCATTGAAAGGCCACTGCTTTCAGTAGTTTTGCACTGTCGCTATGAGAAGGGCAGAGCCAGAGCATCCTTCACATCTTCCCATAATTGGTAAAATCGACAGCTAGCCTTGATCTTCCATATAACTTAGTCATGTGTGGATTCGATTGGGGGGGGAGGGCAGGAGGAGGAGGGAAACAAAAAACAAAGACTATAAAAAAATGATAAAACTGATTGAGACTGAGAACTTGACATGAGATGCTTAACATCTGAGAATCTTCACAGATGAAAGTTGTACAATGCTGTTTTTCTTCCTCCCACACTGGGAATTTACTATATGGTCCCATTTCTCTGGCTTATCTCACTTTTGTTCTAGACCCCAAGTCCTACTCATGTTCCTATGATTGTCTCTGTTTTTTATCCATCAACATCTGAATGGTAATCACTCTAAAATCCTGAGAGCAGAGACAGACACCAAGGGCTTCCCCTCAGAAGGCCTAGAGTCGCAGTTTGCCTTGTGCTTTCTGTGAGGCCCCTTCAGTGTTGTGTCCCTTTGTTCATAGCAGGATGGTGTGAGCCAAAGTGGAGGAAATGTCTTTTCAGCCACACCTGGTATGTACATGCTGTTGTTTTGGGCTGTTTGGGGCTGCTGGAACCCTGCTTTCTTGGTGGGGCTCTAAAATTAGAAGATGACAAAAAAAAAAAAAAGTGGCCGCGTGGCTACCGCATCCTGTTTACATCTTTGTCCTCTGTGGCCATACTGGTGAGAACTCAGACCAAGCCAGACACAGAGGCTTTGCTCCGGCACTGCAATGGTGTTGGAGAGGCCATAGTGAAATGTCTTCAGAGGGCAGTGAGTCCACATGGAGGGAATGCAAGGAGGACCCTGAGATTCCCCACTCACGTATCTTCTGAGGACCCGGCCTTAGTGGCTTATGACTTGTCTCTTCGAGTAGGTAACACAGCTGTATGGTTTTGGATTTCATAGCAAAAAGTTCCTGCTGTCGCAAAGAGCTATGAAGAAGGTAAGAAGTCAAGAAGCATGAAGAGGTGCAAAGCCACCAAATTACTCCCAACTTCTTTACTTCTTCTGCACATGGCACATTCCTAAAGGCCTACATACGTGGCAGAATTTACCACGGGATCTGTGGCAAACTGTTTCTGCAGGTGGGTCAGACAGTGCATCGGAAGATACTCCATTGCTAGGGGTCACATTAGAGCCTCAGGATCCCTGTACTAGCTACTTACAAGTAGAAGAAATCTGCAACTGAGGCGCTTGACACAGGTCCTCTTTGACGTTGCGCTGACAAGTTACTTGCAGCGTTTGAATGGAGCAAAGGGAAATTTTTCTAGAGGAAGCTACAAATTTGCAGCAGCTGCCAGGGAGGTGTGCAGCCAGTGCAAAGGTGTTACATCCAGAGGTGCTAAGTACCTGAGCCCCTTCCTGACACCAGTGGAGCAGAGTGCTCTGCATCTCTCTGAAGGCAGGTCGCTTGTCTAAGTTCTTTTGCTAAGTTTGGAGGCAACAGAGATGATCATGTGTTTGAAAACCATTAAATTGTTGAAAGTGTGTGCAGAATGAGTTTGGACAAGAAATTATTCCAGAGCTGTTCTGCTTGATGTGAAAAATATGTAAATGGAAAAGTGTAAATGTTTATGGAACTCTGTGAGTGAAAGCATACGATAGTTCCATGTGTTCGTATTAAAACTTACTTAAAATCAGTGTTTTCTGGCAATTAGGGGACTGCCCTGTAATCTCACACCTTAGAAATGCTTAATTCACATTTTAAAGCAGGGATTTTAATACTCTGTGGTGTCATTATTAGTCTTCTGCTAACACATAATTCTTTTTCTGATGTTGACTGTTTTATCAGAGATAGTGCAAAGGCTTAAGCACCTATGCAGTTATCAATTTTCCTGTTTTAACATGCCTTGTTTTAGGAGCACAAAATACTCATCTCTTCCTTTTCTGTCCTTATTTTTTCCAGCTACCAGCCTCTAAAATCTTGAAAGAGTTTTTATGTGGTGTGATTTGGGAAAAACTAATGTGGAGGAGGTTGGAGGCCACCGGGAAACATTAATAGCTCTCTTCAGTTGTGTTTTCTTTTAACTGTTAGAGCCTAATGAGAGCTCTGCTATGAAATTTTGGATACAGTTTTGGCAGGGCTGTGCTGATCCATCAGTGAGGCCTCCTTGCTGAAATGAACACCTCCAGTAAGCTTTTAATGGCCTTTGTAAACAAACAGAACAATTCCCACTAACTGCAGAAATGAGTTCCATATTTATTTATTTTACTTCACAACCCCTATTAAGTTGATTTAATAAAATTCATCGCATAATGTTTTTTTAAAACAAACCTTAAATAAACTGGGGCAGGGTATTGGAGTTTGCATGGAGCTGCCAGTGTTAATGGATTCAAAAGAGGGTAAGAGGCTTTGACTGTGCCTGCGTGTTGTGACTGAGGCTGAAACTTCACAAGATGATAAAGATGGTTTTTGGGTTATGTAAAGACATCAAAATAACACAATTCCATGTTTGTCCGTATGGGGTCGAGTAGCTGATGGCTCAAGATATTTCGCTCATCTACATATCCTGTGTCCCCGCAGCTCTGTGTCTGGACCTCTCTCAGTCGACCCATGGTTCTTAGTCCCTTCTTGCTCCCTGCCTTGGCACCCAAGGTCACAGTTTATAAATGCGCAGGGTCCAACCCTGCCCATCCCCTTGTTGCTGCTTTAACTATTCACTTTTGGACGCCTTGCAGTCCAAAATCTTTGGGATATCTTTGCAACAAATATAACAAATGGGTTTGTGTCTTAAATCAGGAGGTGAACATCACTTCTGACAGAGGTAAGATCCTGTGTTCCTCAAAGATCTCCACCAAAGGAGACAAGAAATGTGAAGATGATAATACAAATATTCATGGTGAGAGATGAAAATAAGGAAAGCAAGATCTTCTGAATTTCAGGTTCTCAGAGAATAAATTCAGGATCCAGGAGGAGAAACACTACAGTATCCCAGTTAAAACTCTTTCTGAGTAGGCTTCTTTTTACCTTGGGCTTTATACTTTTTACTTGTCTTCTTTTTTTTTTCTTTTTTTTTTTCTTCTGGTTACTCTGCCTCTGAACACTTTGTGTATGTGACTGACCAGCGGATCTGGTTGTAGAAGAGAACGAAATGACAGAATGGTCCAGTCATCAAGACTACAGTATTTAGAAGAAATGAAAGATAAAATACTGGAATCAAGAAAGGTGCTATGAAACTTATTTTTTTTAAATTGTACTTCTTCTCAAAGATTGGAAAGAGATGTGTGATGCTAATTTCTAAAAAGGCTTTGTGAGATATTCAGGAAACATACCTGGAGGTCTCTTGCCCACGCTAGGCAAATTGAGACATACTATCATGAAATGCAGAGTTAGAGGACACCTTGCAACTTACAATTTTCTGGGGAATAGTAAATAACATTTTTATACGAGGAAACCTGTGAAAAGACAGAGTTCTCTGAAGATGTCTAGAAGCGTATTATGATCTGCCTGATAGTGTGTTTGGATTTCCAGAGGATTTTCAGTAAAATCCCTCATCAGAAGCTATAAATGTAAGTAAGTGCTGTCATGTTGAAGCAGTAGTATTTAATGCTTGAATAATTGGTTACAGGATAGGAATCAAAGGCTAAATGTTTAATTCTGGCAATAGATGGAGACTATCAGGGGTTTTCCCCAGGGGTCTATGTTAAGTTGTGTGAAGCACAACATATTTTTATGCATTGTGGAAAACAAAGTGGCAAATGACGAACTGTGCTCAAGATGGTAAGTTATCATGTGTAGCAAGGATTATAGCCCTGAGCATTTGCTCTTTATAAATATCTGTGTTCTTGTCTTTTTCCTTGTCTTTCTAACACCTTCACATCTTTTTAAGGGTTACCAGTACATGGTAACTACAGGACAATGAGCAGTGTGACCATCCATAAGACCGCTTCCCAGACAGTGCCTCAATTCTTATGGGTCAATGAATGGATTGGCCCTTGGGCAGTGGTACTGGCCATGAGTCTGGTTGAGTTTTTTGCACACATCCTTTGGTTATTTGTACAAGCGTAAGGGAAAGAGAGGCCAAACATAAGACACGGAAAACGACCAAGACAGATTAAAAAAGCAGCAGCCTTACTCAGGCATTAAGGACAGGACCCCTTCAGTTTTATTTCAGCTGGCTCAAGCACTACCACTGTAAGTCTGCACTGCCTGATTCCATGTCAGTGGAATTCACAAGCAGCCACTGTGGCATGAAGGCTCTACAGATCACATCAAAACACCTCCTTGCCCAGGATATACTCATTTTTTTCTGAGCATTGTACAACAGAGAGTTGTGGGAATATCAGTACTTCCACTGCAGCTAACAGAAGTGCCAGCAAAGCACTTGCGATATTATGAAGTGCTAGAAGAACAATGATTGCATTGATGAATAACCAAGAGAGGCTACAAGGAGACTGAAAGACGAAGGGAACTAGCCTGCTCCTTAAAACCCTAACTCAATGAGAGAAACCCCCACAAAAAAACAAATCTTTCTTTGGTCTCTTGGGTGCTCCTCACCTCTGTAGAGTGAAATCAGGACTATCATCTACTCAATGACTTTGATGGCTGACAGAAAAACTGTAAGCTATAGAGCAAAGAAATTAATCAGAGGACAGTTCTCATATGACTACAGCATCTTTCCAACATACAGTTGGTGTTGTCTTCACCAACCTTAGCACATATTTCTCTGAACTTGGACTTTCACTTCTACTTTCTCGTCCTTCTTCTAATACTGTGAAGAAAAATATTCTGTAGCCAGCACTCATTTCTCTGTTGTCTTTTCAAGAGACAATGTCTATTAAAGTATCCAGCCTCATTTGTTTCATCAGATCTACTGAAAGCCTATTGCACTGCATGTGCAGACTAGGAAATCATGCTGCTTGCACAGAGCAGATTCATGCCTGCTTATTAACACATTTAGAGTCAGTACCATGCCCTGTTCTCTATTAATTCATCAATTTAAGGTAACAAACATGGTGCCTCATGTTTGTTGGCTTCAGCTTCACAGTGTGAGCCATGTTTTTACCTCAGGAAGAACAGAGGAGAGCAAAGGCACTAAGCTTAGTGATTCCTGAGAAGGTGAGGACAAGGGTGCATGAATAATATCCACATGTAAACTATACACTAAGAGTAAAGGTTTTTAAATATGTGATCTGATTGATGCTGCTACATTTAGATTGCTAAACCAGATCACCAGTTAAATATTCACGTCCCTGGTTGACACTGTGATGCTGGAAAACTCTCCTGGAATGGACAGAAAATAACTTATACTGGCTTAACTCAGCAAGATCAGACTTATATCCAACAGGATGAGACCATCTGGCCCGCTGCCTTTTCCCTGAAGCAATGAACAGCTGTTTGGGTAGTAGGTTCAGCCTGTGCAGCTGAATGCCCCCTGTTGCCCTTAAACAGCCAGTGCTGGCCAGCAGAGGAGCCATTGCTGTTGTCTGCCTGGGATGCAGGGACCTAGGAGGGAAGCACACTGCCCAGGTGGGGCTCCTCCCGCCACTATGCCCAAAACCTGGCCTGTCCAACTAGTAATATAGTAGCATCATGCATCTTAGTTCTGTCACTAGGTCAATGACAGGAAAACCATGGGAATATTCTACATTTCTCTCAGGGAACTCTGCATACTGTGGAAAAACGGCTCCATGGTGTTGGCATTTAGCTGGTAACAGCTGATGTATCCCTACACAGGGAATTGCACCTGGGAGATGAATGAACTCTTCTTGGTTAATAACAGAGATATATAACTGCTGTATTATCTCTCCTCTTCCATTGTGTTCTTCAGTCCCCCTGAGGCCAACGCTTTCATTTCTCTGTGCTTCATTATCTCTCTTTGTAAAATAAGATGAACAATGCCAGGCTGCCTCACAGTGATGCTCACAGCGAACAAATCTGCTATTTGTAAGGAAACCCCTTACAAAAAAAATGCTGTGGAAAACCACTGCTCCTCTTCTGAAAGACATTTAAGTCCATACTTAAAGACCAGCAGAACTTGAAGTGCTTTGGTGAGCAGGAAGGGTCTTCAGCACTAGCTTAAGAAAATGCATGAAATGGGGCCAGGATGCCATGTTTCTCAAGGATGACGGTGACAAAGAGGCGTTTCAGGGCCTGGAGGGAAGATTTATGAGCACAGTTCTGAGAAAGGAGTACAGGCAGTTCACTGCCGGCCTCACAAGGAGCCTGGCCCCACGCGTGTTTAAACTGGATTGCTCAAAATGGAGGCATTGTGCACCCTGCCAGTAAACAAAGCAAGAGATATCTGCAAGTGATAAAGCTCAAATTGATAAAAACTTCCCTTCTTCTAGACAGGGGCCACACATACTCCAAATAAAATGTGCCACTTAGGAGATGATTTGTGTTGATAAACCTTGATTGCCTTGTTTTTCCAAATGTTCTCTCCCAGTTGGGAATTTCACACTTGGGCTGGCTCCAGACAGGGTCTTATGGAGTGCCAGCCTCCTTCCCTGACCTGACCTGGCCTTGTTTATATGGCTGTTTACACATTTCTTAACAACCTATGCAAATGGCTTCTAATTACTTTCACTCATGGCAGTGGTGGTGGAGGCTGAGGCGGCCCTGAAGCGTTGCCAGTGTTGTGCTGTTTGTTTACACAGTGCTTCCCCACTGAGAGAGCACTGCGGGGCCTTATGTGTCCAGGACATGAACAGCTGAAGGAATAAATAACCTGGGCAAGAATCAGCTTTCACTAGCATCCCTTCACTCGTGCCATTCACCAAAAGCATGTTGCTGCCCTGCAGTAGTGCTAGGGTATGGAGCGGTTTGTTTTAGCCACATATGTGCATCTCCATGGAGTCAGGGTTGTTTTGAAAACGGTTTAGCCTGGACACAGTGCTGCATCTCTATCACCTCTGAGACCACAGGAGACTTCAAAACCAATACCCATTGCAAACGATTCCATTTATGTTATACCCTTCTGAAACACGTTACTGGGGCAGATTTATATGATCTTTGCACCATTATGCCCCAAATATTTCTGACTTTCAATGAAAATGTGCGCAGCTGCTCTGAAAAGGCACAATGTCTATAGATTGAGTACTGTTTCTGGTTTACTAAAGAATAAATTTTGTTTGAGACAAAACAGTTTAATTACTACCTTGGAAAGTTATGTAAACCCGATATAAATTATGAGGGTGTTGCCCTCTCTGACTTACTCTGTTTGAAAACCTTGAGGGCCTCCAGCTTGCCTGGACTTAAAAATACTAGCATTTGTTTCCACTAAAGCCATATTTTAAAAGCTTGGACAGGGTGTGGGAGCACTGATTTCCCTTGATTAGCCACAGATACCCCACAAGAAAAACAAAGTTCCTGAAGCCTTTATTCCACATTTTTTATTGGAAAAAAAGCACCTTATTTCTTCCTTCCTGCACCATCCCCTGATGCCCATAGTAACAATACTGCAAGGCAGCACTGTGCATCTGAAAGCCTGTGAAGGAATATGTATCTCAAAGGCATCAAGGGTTTGCAGCTTGCAGCTAATATTTCACGCCACTGGGGTCTATAGGCTAGGTATCCAACAAACCACATGGAATCCTTTCCTTACAGATGGTATTAGACACATTGGTCTATAAAATTAACTGAATTTACATTTATTTACTAACATGCCTGAAACCGCAGAAGCCAACTAAGAAGGGTGCATCACAAAATTGTTTCTACAAGATGAAATTACATAATTACATAATTGATGACAACAAAAACCCATGACCCTACACCCAGAAAGTTGGCAAAGCTGTAGTGTTTTTGCACTATTTCTATGAGCTTGGGGAGAAACACCATTCATGGCTGTCTGTGCCAGACGCTCACATACATGCAGTGGAGTAATAACAAGACTATTAGTCTGGGATAGCCAGCAGTATAGCTCATACTTGGGAAAGAAGGTCAGGAGGTCAGCCCAGACTACTCATTATCCCAGACCCTGAACTAAGCTGTCTATCCTTGGATATGTTCATCCTGGAATTAGATAATGTGTACAGTGCATTTTAAAGAAAATACCACATGCGAGCTCTTTACTAAGCAAATCTTACACAGAGCAAGAGTGGTATATTCACTGCTTCTGGGCTGCTGAGGCTCAAAAAGCAGACAGAAAATGATTCTGCAAATTTGGTAACACCCATGCCATTTTTGCTGGGGAAGTGTAGAAGAATGATGACCTTGATTCTCTTTTACTAGAGAGGAGTGGGGACAAGGGCATTCTCTCCCTGAGAGTGCCTTTGCCACTGCTAACACAGCATGCATAGAAAAGAAGGGGCTTGTTCTTCATGGCCGACAGCTAGAAAAGTGGGGATTTTACAGCTTTCTCTGTTCATCTGCTCAAAGCCATTCTCTGGAGAGTACAGGCATGAGAGGCTGGCATTTTTTGGTTCCCTCTCGAAGTGTGCTCACAGCCTGTCCATGGCAATGCCTCTCACCTCCGCCCACCAGGCAGCTATCGTGTGCCAACTCAAATTCCTCATCCTGTCATTGCCTCTCCCAAGCTTTGACATATTTCCCCTCCCCAGCAGGCAGGCTCCCCTGCAGCAGCCGGCTGACCCCTCCTGCCTCACTCTCTTGGTGTTATCACCCCACAAGCTGTGGGTTCGCCGGGATATGGGCTCATCCCACCGACTTGAGGAGGCAGCACTATCTTAACACTTATCTCCCAGTTACAGCCTCCTCCTTCTCTGACAGCTCTTTCTAGGCCTGTATTTTATACTCATCACCAGCACCAGTGGTGAACTTTTCCACAGGAAGATAAGCGGCACCAAATTAAAGAGCATTAAATGAATGGCTTTCCATATTTAAAGAGCCAGTAGCAATTTGTACACCCTAGGCATGCCAGAGATGGTAAAATCTAATCACTTTCCATGCTTTAAATGCTGTGTAAACATGAGGTAATTGTTCTTACATGTGAAAAATGATGTGCCTCATGTCAAGAATGTATCAAGTCCAAATTTTTAGCTTTGTGAAATATTATCAAGCCCAGCCCCTGCTCAGCAAATCTTTCCAGACTCAAATAAGTCAACAAAATAAATAAGGCTGTTCTTATTTATGAGACTGAGAGTTTATCTTGATTAGATACAAAGGATGTAAATAATGTCTCTCTCTTGGACAACTTCTAACATAAAAGAAATAAACTATATATCTATCTGTTTCAGTATATCTAAAATACACTCATCAGCCACTGCAAAACACTTAATGCTTTTGATAAATGAAATAGAGGCAGTTAATCTCAGCAATTTTGCCCCTAAAACCTGAAAATCCATCTTTGCTGATTTTTTTAGAAAGGAAATAGCAGCAAAATATACCATTAGTTGCAAAGTATAATCTCTTAACATCAAAGCTAATGGTTTACTAACTGATTTTTCAAACCACTGTTTCAAGGTTTTACATGTCTGCTGGCATTTATTTAGCTATTAGTAAGATAAAGCAATAGAGGAACAAAGTTTTAATGTTTCATCAGTGTTAAGTGAATGATTAATAACACCAGCCCTGGACTCCAGGCATGATGCAGGCAAGGCTTGTGGGTTTCCCCACTTTCACAACCAGCTTTCAGGGACCAAATGTCTAGCCAAAAACCCAAATAAAACAGCAGTAAGGACAGAGAAGAAGGGCTTGCGAACACAGTTCTCTCATGGAGGTACATTTATCTCTGACTTTTTTCATCACATACATAGATTTCCTACTGATAATTCCCAGAATACCGAGGTAACATCGACACTGTGTCACATGGACAAGAATTAGCCCTCAAGACAGGCTGTGTTACAGTCAGAAAAAAGCTGAAAAGAAAAAGCACTGCATTCACAGTCTTTGGTGTACCACTAGCCATGTGGTCTTTACACCGTGTCAGGGCAAGCCTCCGGCAAGCCTCTCTTTGAGCTACAATCTGGCTTACTCTTTCTAAGCACTCTTCTCTCCCCATTATTGCTTGGAGATTTTCTCACAGATTAACTGCTTAACTTAAATAATCACCATCTGTGAAAAACTTCATTGTCTTCATTTTAATGGTCAGAAAATAAAAACAAATAAAATGTTGTTTTCTTGGAAAGTCTACAAGTTTCCACTTTTGCTGCAACAGATCCTCAACCTAAGTAAAAGATATCTGTATCTTCTGGTTTGTGATAGTCTATTACATAGAGCATTGCAGTCATCTATCTTGACGATAGATATAGAGCATAGAAAACAATTTGGTTGTTCTTTTGGCAAAGTTTCCTTCAGCAAGTCATATCTTCTGGCTGACCAAGACAATGGTCTTTCAATCAGCCATCCAGCATTTATGTCAGGGATACACCAGATCCCAAACGTGTTGAGCCAGTGGTTAATTAACACCTTGACTTGCTACCATAGAACACAATTGGGCTTGTCAGAGCTGCCAGCTGTTAGAAACCAGTAAGCTTTTGCCTGGCTTATAGCACTTTATGCCATCATCTATCTCCCATATAGAGTAAAAGGAGAAGTTAAGAATCTGTTGATTTCTATTTGCTAAAATAAAGGCTATGTTTTCATCTGGGCTTTCCCAAGAGGTCTAGTTTTCCAAATTTGAAATCACTCTACCTTCTCTTCTTTGAACCTAATTTGTCAATATCCTCTTATCAAATTGGAAATAATTGCTTGAGGTTATATACACAGATTTACTAATAACTCAGGTACAACATTGAGAACCCAAATGTAGGGCACAACACTGCCTATGTCACATGTATGCATGGGAGAAGTAAACAAATTTCAGACATTCAGTCTTGCAGCACAGCCAGATGTTACTGTCAGTGAATGTAAAAAAATAATTTATTCAGGTGGCATTTCCAAGTTATCTGATAGATTCATAGAATCATAGAACAGTTCAGGTTGGAAAAGACCTTAAAG
The DNA here is from genome assembly GCA_030625065.1 of Alectoris magna. Taxonomy (NCBI): domain Eukaryota; kingdom Metazoa; phylum Chordata; class Aves; order Galliformes; family Phasianidae; genus Alectoris; species Alectoris magna. The sequence continues at coordinate 78,973,905 of CM060562.1, read as the reverse complement.
ATCATCAAGTCCAACTGCAACCTAACCATACTACCCTAACTCTAACAGCCCTCTGCTAAATCATGTCCCTGAGCACCACATCCAAATGGTTTTTAAACACATTTTTTAAACACAACCAGGGATGGTGACTCAACCACCTCCCTGGGGAGCCTATTCCAGTGCTTAACACTCCAGTGCTTCTCATGTGGAAGGAATTTTCTTCCTGCTTCTACTGAAAGACGGATCTTCTGCTGCATGGTTCTTCTGCAAATGGAAGGAAAATGTTTTGAGTTTTAAAACATCAGGTGTCAGAGTGAGTCATAACAAACCTGCAGGAGTCTCACGGAAAACTCACAGCCTTTCTGTAGGACTGCTCCAGAACTTCATGCTGTTGTGTACTCCACCATCCTGAACTTTGTGCTTTGAGCAAGTCATCCTACAACAGAAGCAGAGGGATACAAGTCTCAGGCACTTCTGATAAATTAGCACTCGTTTCTCTAGTTTTTTTGTCAAGAGTTCTACCAGGCACGAGTGCATGAAAATGAGTTCCCTTCTGTTCCAGATGTTTTTCACTTAGCTCCACTGTGTAAATGGATACCCAAGCTTAGAGGGAGAGCACGATTATACTTTGGATCCCTAGGCTGATTTACAGCTGAGAAGAACTTTGCTTTCACTGCCAAGAAAATTTTAGGAAATAATAAAGATTAGAAGTTTTCAGTGACAGACATTAAGTCCAAATTCCTTATGAATAATGTACATCTCCAAAATCACATCTAGGCAGCCTTGTTTGCAGAGAGTTCTTGGAATCACAAGTTCCTCTCTCTCTCACTGGATGAAGTACTTCTCAGCTCCGCAGAAGACCTTCACTTGGTTAGGGGTAAAAAATGTTAATGTATATGAGTACTTGGCACTGAAAATAGCTATTTAGGCAGATTCTAAGAAGGTTTGAAGTCAAGCAGATATCTACATAAAATCTCTTGATCCTGTGCCTTGGAAAAAAGATGGCTAGCTACCTCTGCTGTCGTCTATGCACAAGTGTTTATAGTGCTCATCCCATGTGCCTAAACAGATATTTTTGTTCCCAATCTTATAAATCCAAATTTCTCCTTGGTCTGCTTTTGATCAGTAGGAATTTCAAATCAAATGAGTATTTACTTTGTTATCTTAATAGTAGATACAGAATCAACTGTTTAATGCTGTCTGAATTGTACTTGGCATATAGGAAACAGCATGTAACCTTTGGCCTGAACCATTTCTAAGAAGTGTGGAGTGTGAGTAGAGGAGCCAAAGGAATTACTTTTGCATGTAGTGTTTAAGAAATATAAATGGGGTGGAGCTTAAATCCCTGAGCTTTTGGAGATTATGTTCAGGAAACCATATTTTATGTGGCCATAAATAAAGCAAGAAAAATATCAGCAAAACTGTGGCATGTACCTTTATGTGGGTATATTATGGAATTTTAATTAAAATAAATGCAGTAATAAACCAATCCACCCTTAACAGCAAAGCAAAGCAAAGCAACCTCTCCCCCCTGCTTTCTACCACTTTAATGGTATTCTGAATCCCACAAATAAAACTGGTGAGAATACACATCCTGATCTTATGCTATTAAAACTCTAGTTGTGGATTATTGCAGTTTCTTATTGTTCCAGGGCTCTTTCCAAGTTACAATTTATTACACCAAATACCAGGCAGACTGTTAGGTTAGCAAAGTACGTTTGAAGCAAGTGATCAGCGTAGGTGAAGAAAAGATATCCACTGCTAGGTCATAGTGAAGCCAGACCTTCCCTGGCTCTTGAAGAAGGTAAGGGCTCAACCCTGCACTCACACACTGAGGGACTGAGTGTGTGGACCACTTCTGCCATGAGTCCTCACATTATAGCACTGCTCATATTGGGGAAGCCACATGCACATACTCTGCATACACTTTAGCTCTGTATCTACTTGCAAAATTGGTGCTCTGTGCCAGCAACAAACAGAAAATTATAGTGTCCATCCTCTGGTGGGACTGCTAGGATGCAAGAGAGAAGCCTGATGAGACCTCACCTTCTGAAAGTGGAAAAAATAACCCATATGAGCAGCATCAAGGTACACCAAAGCTATCCTCTCTGTCAGGTGCTGGTGTGGGATAACTTCTGCTGGTGGACCATTGGTAGCTCTAAAAGCTTGAAATTTCAGAGCTCCTTATGCAAATGTCTTACTATAACTTGACTTCATCTGCTAGCATGCAAGCTTCTTAGAATTCCTATTCTCTGGAAAAGTCAAATGTCAGTATTTATTGAGGCTTTGATATTTTGGGAGGAACAGTAAGGATTCAGGACTTACCAGCAACAGAAGTGCGACATCCTCCAGCACTTGTCGTTTTCCCTGTGAGGCACAGAATACCTATCTATACATTCAGTTCAACAATTAGCTATACTATTTAAAACAGAACTTATTATTCCACTTCTTAATTGCCCCAGAAGTGTAATTCTTCTTAAATACCATGCTATTGGGTTGTAATTTATTTTCCAGTTAGATATAGGTTTTCCAAAACTTGGGAGATTAATTAAGTTCAAAGGAGAACCATAAAACTATAGAAAGGCATGCTTAATAGTACTAATATCAATTCTGACAGATCTTGGTCTAATAGACTCTTGAATACTTCCAGGCATGGAGAATATAACCTCCCCAGGCCACCTATTTCAGGACTTTTAAACAATGCTCTTGGAAAGGTGTTCTTAATGTCTGTTTCTATTCTTTCTTACTGCAGTGCAAGCCCATTGCTTCTTGTTTTGTAAAGCATTGACGTGGAGAACAGATTGTTCCCTTCCTTTGTGTAACCATCCTATATATACTTGACAGATAATTTGGTGTAATTTTATGGGACTGTATGTTCAGCAGGGATTTATAGTTAAAATGATACTCATTTGAAGTCACCGGGGAAAAAAACAAACGAAGAACAAATGCACATTTGTTTGCAAACAAAGATAGTGAAGATAAAACTGAGAATCTACCATATGTTTTCACCAGCTGGAATTCATTCAACATCTTGCTGGCTCTTGTCTTGTGAAAATTCCTTTTGAGGTCCTTCTCATAAGCTACATCACTGTCAAGAAGTTCTCAATCAATGGATGGCATGCTGCAAAGAGATCTCCAGCAGTTGTCCTACAGGGGAGCATCACTAATGTATTTCCCATTCCTTTCACTGAAACCCCAACACAATGTCTTCCTTCCTTGCTGTTCTCCTGTGAAGGACTGGGAGAATCCCAGTGAGACAATGGGGTTCATGCAGCAATGTTTGAAAGTGCTTCTTTGCAAGAGTCAGACTTTTTCAAGCTTTGTGGGAATCTGAATTTAAGGAGGTTAAATAAGAGCTGTCAAGCAGGATGCAGAGAAGAGCATGAAAAAGCTTGAGAAGCTCTGTTCTAAGACTACATGTATCTGCACTGTGTTACTCTGTGCAGTACAGACTTCTTCCTGTAATTCTTTCCATCCCTGGGAAAGGCACAGCAAAGAATGAAGGGAATAAAATGGAGCCATAAATTTTTGTTGAGCAAAATGAACAAAATTTTCGTGTTACATACACCCAATTAACACCAAACCATTTGTTTACAGGGAATCAAGTTTGTTGTGTCTAAACTGGGGTTCTATGAAAGAATAATTTCTTCTGTGAGATAATCTAATATGAGCGGTTATTATGGCTCAGGACTGTAGCAGCTAAACTATCAAGTATAACAGAACGTGACTACAAGGTTATTGCTGCTCAGAAACAGCAACGTAACCTGAACAAATAATGTAAATGTGAGAGAAAGGGAATCCCTGGCTCTCCCAGACCAGGTTTAAATATTCAGAAGTCTTATGTAGCAAAGTAACTCAATATTCAGTAAGATGGTAGTGTTTCGAGTTTGCTGCCAAGAAGTTTGTGTGGGGGGAAAGATTTTTGTTGTCTGTGCACTGCTCTGAATTAGAAGATGTGTCATATAACACTTATCTTAGATAGTGTGGGAGCAGTCAGTGAATGGTAACTGTGTTCTTCTGAAACAACAAGGATGTCATGTAGCACTTTTGGAAAGATAAGTGAACATTTGGACTGGAGAGGGTATGCAAAGAATACCAAAGTTCAGCAGCTAATTAGAGTGTTATCACTTGAAAAGCAACATAACTGAATGAATGAAGTCATAGCATCTAGGGAAAAGCTTGTCATTTGTTAAATTATATTGCCGTGTACATGAACCATACAATGGTGACATTATCAGGAATATAACACAGCAAAATTGAGAAGAAAGTTTAGTTTTCTCCCTCAGTTAGAGAATCTGTAAACTTGAACATCTGCTTACTTGTGTATACTCGTGGAATTAGTAGAAAATTGAAGCTCCAACTAAGATTCTAGTAGATAGATAGAGCTTATAATTCAGGAATAGAGTGACATTCTAACACACGATTCACCCAAAGATTATTTGAAAATTTTACTTATAAATTTATTCAATGAAATTATATTTTTTTTCTTTGGACAAGAAAAAAAGATGGACTTTGACATAGAATCTACCATTCAAAACAGGGTCACATCTTACCCTGTCCCAGCCTGAACTCTAACATGGTAGCTTTCAAAACACATAGGTGCGTGAGGTGGGTAACAGATATATTTTTCAGCGCATTTGATCTGTTTGAGTTAGCTGAAGGCAACTGAAAAGCCCCATACAGAGGAAGGCAAACCCATCTGAAGTCTTGCTGGCTGTGTGTGGGAGGGAGGCCCACTGCAGCAGGATCTGGCAGCTCTCTGTGAAAGGCTAGGAGTGCAGAGACACTTAATTTCTCAAAACATGTAGGATTACCCTGTAAATCACATAACCTTGAACTGTCCAAAATTGTAACATGAACGTGGTGATAGAATAATCACTGCAACCTTCTGACGTAAATGGGACAACATACAGGGACATACCAACACCCCTAAGTATGGGATGCAGAAAAACGATTCCAAGCAAGGAGAAAATGAATCACTGGAGTTTTATCTAGCATGATAAGAAGCTTTTACTTCTGAAGAAACTATTAAAGCGCTACTTCTCCAGCATGCACTTAGTTTGGGAGTACTAATTTGGCAACTATTTGTAGAGAAGAATGTGGCCATTAATGGGCCAGTCTCAGTGCCATTAGAGAAATCTAATAATTGGAAGAGGGAATCAAAGGATGACACAGAAAGATGCAGCAAGTTAAACGAACTTTATGGGAAAGATTTGCAAATCACACAGGAAGCCTATGAAATACTCAAACAAAGCCCCCACTGCTGCTGGTCTTCAAATGTGTCTTAGGAGCCACAGACAAGCTACCCTCAGCCCCCAAGTGTCTCTCTGACCCTCTATGCATATTAACACATTTCATTTAGAACAGTTATCCCTTCAAATGCAGAGATTTTCTCTGGGATATGGATTGGAATGCCTCTGGCTATGGAAACAGGGTTAAGCCAGCAGACAGGTGAAACCACACTTGGTAGCTTCATGGGAATCCCTGAGGCAGACGAGGATGGCACCAGCCCTCTGCATGGCCAGGGCCCCAGGGACACCTGGGCAAAGCCCAAGCACAGTCAGGAAAGACTGAACTCAGCTTAGACCACTGGGAATGGAGTACATACAACAGCAGGGATTGTGCAGTACTGAGAGAGGAAAAATTGATTTAACCCACACATCAGACATAGGCAAATCTTTTGAGTGATAATGGCTTTTAAAAAACAGCTTGGAAAAGAAATATGTGGCCTAAAATCCCCTCCTACCCTCACTCCTCCTGCCCTGGCAGGTGGTCCCCATCTCCCTGCTCGGTGCAATGCTCATTCCCTTCTTGCTTCTTTGCTTCAGGCAGAAAAATGTTACAGAGCATCCATGCACAGTTGTGAAGCAGATGATTATTACACCAGCTCACAGAAAACACAAACAGGAGGTGCAGTTTTCAAGCTAATGGGCAAAAATATCCTCACCTGTTGCCCAGCTGTACTGCTACCAAAGACAAAGGAAGATGTCTGTCAGAACCAGTGGTAGCTGCCTCAGAAGATGACGAATTGCAGACAAATTTGTGCAGAGCACCAAGAGACTGATCCAACAGGGCACTGAGCGGCCGGGATCCTTCTAATAAATTGCTCTCAACAAGTAGCTGGGCTACCTTCACTGAGGGCCATGGTGAGGTGGCTATCTGCTGGGAGCAGAAAAGAAGATAAAGGCAAATGATGAAATTCTAAATTAAATAAATAGAAGGAAAAAAAAAAAAGGAAGGGTGTAATTGAGACATGATTTTCTGCACTTAGTTATCTGTTTCCGCTTACCCGTATGACAAAATAGGAAGTGCCAAACATAAGGTTTGCAGAATTCAGCAGGCGGCTTTTTAACTTAATATGCTGCTTTGGGATCTAAGTTATAGTAAGAGCTACACAGATAATAAAAACATGGGATGCAAACTAAGGTAATAGACACATAAAAATACAGTTTGAGGCTAAAACTTTTTTCACGTTTTTAAAAATCCACCTCATCCAACAGTGTATTTTCAAATTTTTTGCTCAGTGATTTATTACAGGGGCAGTTGTAATCAATTACTTTTAATTAATTAAAAGCTGGAAACATTAATCGAGCCTATTTAAATTTGATTGTATTAAACTATTCTACCAGTGATCAAAAATGTATTTTGAAAGGGAGTTTAGGCTAATATATCAGCAAATGAGGCGCTATAAACATGATTAATATGCACATTAGACTTTCCTTATCACTTTTTGTTGGCAGTTTTTATCCGGTCACAGCTGAAATTCCATTGAGCTCTTTCTCCTTTTGTATAAAATACAGATTATGTGGAGACAGCCGTCTGAGCAACTGGAGTTTCATCTTGTACGGCCATTAATTATTATTGCTCCTTTAGTATTTCTTATCTATCACAGAGACGTAGGACTGTATTTTTATAGATTTTTGCCAGTAGGGAAAAAGCAGGCTTTCGTGTGATGGCGCCTCAGCCTTTTTCTTTATTGGAGAAAGGATAAGCAACATATTTTGCACATCTGTGAATGGATGGAAGAAGATGTTTACAGCTGCCATCATTGTGTAGGTGTGTGTAATTTGGTAATACACAAGGGAAGCTGTTGGAAGGTGTAATCAGCCTGTGATATTACTTCTTTTTAACACGTAGCCAATTGTTTTGCATTCGTGTCAAGTGAACCACACGCAATATGATTTTTTTCAAAGAATTGTCCCCACAGCTGGGGAAACTTAAGAGTACATTGCCTTCCTGGAAGTATGTTAATGAGCAAGTGCTGCTCTGCACTCTGGTCATCTTTATTTATTTATTTTTTGATACTTCTCCGTACTTACAGTGGAAAAGCTCAAGAACAGATGTCTTGGGCCAGCGAGGCCAGAGACCTATGGCTACTGCAGCCATCTCAGACACTCCATGGTCATAACTGCAACTGCAGAATGTAGAAGGTGACTGCAGAAGGTGAATTTTTGCTCCATTTCAGGCTTCATTGCTCCCAACAGACCCAAACCTTCTTGCTTCCAGACCAAAGCTGCCCATCACCAGTGTACACCATACCTGTCTGCTTGTCTTAGAGCTGATATTTGACAGAAAAATGGTAATATCCTACTCAGTTTTTCCAATAGTTAACCCAGCCTGGACTGCAACTAGCAGCAAGTGCAAGATGGAAACATAAACCTGATCTCCTTTACGTACTTATATTCTGTCTGAACTCAATCACCATATGTTAGCAACTGCTTAAATATTTTACACATTTCAAATTTTTGGCAAAATCATGTCATTTTGGTGACTCATATTCATCCGGTGTCCTAATACCCAGGAATCTCTCCAGTTTCTCGCTGCCGAGAAATTCCCTGCTTTTATGAGAAATTTTGTGAGTATGAACATGACTTCTTTACTATTTCATTTCTCCCTTCTCCCAGAGCCACCCAGTTTCCTATGTGATATTTGATTCTCCTCTGTGCTAGTGGTTCCTCCTGTGTCTGTGTGCTCTACACATCTCATTGGCATATATAGCATTTCTTTGCCAAAATTGCTACTAAACGCATCAGTCAAAAAAATCTCCAGTGGAAGCTTGCCAACAACTTCCTCTGGCTTGCTATACCTCCCTTCAGAGCCAGCTCCTCACACATCCTTCAATTTGTATACTGAATGAGGCTTAACTGAGTATTTCTAATGTTGCTCTAAACAAGTGCACAACAAAGACTGGATAGATACGGAGGAGTTACTCTAGACTTAAATCCACATAGATGGCTCATCTTTTCTCCGTTGAGACAATTGCTTTCAATTCTGTTCATTTGTTTTTGATAATTTTTACTCCTTTGGAAAAAAAAAATGGAAGTTTTTATTCTGGGCTTTGTCCAAGAGAATTTCTTTTGTTTTGTTTTTCTCTGTATAGGTGTTTATAGTATTAGTTCTTTTATTCACGAAAGAGGTAACTGCAACATCATCTTCTGCTGCTCAGGGGAAGTCTTTGGGTGAGATTGGAGAGGGTGTGAGCACGAGATGATTATGTACATGGGAGATGATCTAGTTGAACCCCATAAACACAAGAGTCCACTACTGAGTATGGGGAGGCCTCCTGGATGGCATGTGGGAATGGGATTATGTATCTAAAAGGGGACCAGAAAGTGTGGTGCAGCCATCTCCAGCAGGTGGTTTCTGTCCCAGCCCCAGCACACAGACCTCTGTCCAAGCATTCTTAAATCCACCACCTTCTGCTTGATCACAGGTGGTCACCTATTCATAAAACTATCTTGGAATAGTTATTCTGCCATAAATTTATCCTCTGTCTTCCTCAGGAAAAAACAAACAAACAAAAAAAACATCAATCAAAAAGTACCATCACCAGTCAACAAAAAAAAAAAAAAGCCTTTGTAGACAAGCCATAATGAGGTATAGTTGGCTTTCTGTGTGTCCAGGGACCTGGTTTGCTGCAATGTAAACCAGATGCCCAGAATTAGTAGATACTTTTTCTTTGGTCTTTGCGTGCCTCCATTTCCAATCTGTGGGGTGAAGGATTTTTTAGGCATTACTGTGTTTTGGGGCTGGAGTGAAAATCAGATTGCATTTGCAACAGGTTCGGGTTTTCTAGAAAAATGTTTGAATTTGAACACTGAAGAGGAATAAATGGCCTAAAACTTCATCAAGGGGAAAAAATTTAAAAAAATAAATTATTAATGAAGTGAGCCTGGTGTAGTCACGTGGGTGTTTGAAGGGAATAAATGTCTCCTGATCTCAGTGTTCTTTTAACATCATCTGTTGGATGCTGTTCAATGCACATTGCCTCACTCTGTTTGAGGAGACCTGTAGTGAACCACTAAGGGGATTTCAGTCAGAAGTCTGGGCCAAACATTTACCATTCAAATATTGCTTCAGAAGGTACAGGTGATAATAATTGAAGACAGAATATTTGCCAAAATCATTTTTATGTTTTTAATTAAATACTGTGCCAAGAGACACTACACATATAAATAAATTCTCAACAAATATAGCCCCCCCCCCCCAAAAAAAAACACCAAAAAAACCCAAAACCTGAGTAATTCAAACTCAACTTCAAATACATTAATTACATCATTCATTACAACAGAGTAATGTTATAGCAGATTTCTGCTTTGCTAATATTAATTTCTCCTTTATTTTCTCTTGAAGTAAACTTCACCAAGAATTCAAGCACAGGCTCAGAAACTCACACGCAGGCTATGTCCAGGCTAGTAGATTAAATGGGCTTAAGGCTCAAGTCCTGGGGCATGTGCATGCATGCACTGCTGTATGTCCAGCAGATGTTTTTTGATTTGGACCAGCTAGTGTTCTCCCATTTCACCCCTGAGTGATGCAGGAGTAAGCGTGATCCAGGCATTACCCTCCAACTTGAAAACAACTGCCCAGTTCTGAAGGTAAGAGGTTAATATTACAGACATGGCCAAATTATTCCAACAGGCAAAACATCTAGCAGGCCAGCCCTGACACTGGTTCTTTTTCTCACATAGGGGAGTTACAGTGTACTTTGCTTGTAGGCTTCATGCAACATTGATAGGACATTTCTGCCAGCAAAGCAAGCTTCAGAATGGTCCTTTTAATGAAATCACCTGACATCCAAATGCAAACAATGTTCTGGAGAAATTAATAGGTGCAGCAAATGTTCTGGACAAAGCTTTTACTTTTTTAATTGTGTTGGACTAGAGAGTGTCTCCATAATTTTTGTGCAAAGGTTGGACGGCAGCCTGAGTCTAAAGTTTTTTGCAAATTTTTTTTGGAAGCAATTTACACTACTGAAGGTTTTGCTTTTCTCTACAAAGCGGTTGTCACAGAGATTTGACTCAGAAAAAGCAAAGGGCAAGAAACAAAAAAAAAAAAAAAACAGCTCCAGAGAAAGACTGCCGAAAGAATTACACTACTACTAAATAATGAAGAAGAATGTAAACAGATTATAGATACAGAGAGTCTGAGATCAGCTAATGGCTGAAAAAATAGATGACAGAGATAAAAAATGATAAGGCTTGTCAGAAAGAACAAAGACTGTGTGTGCATCATTCAGCTTAAGGAATTAGAGTCAAAAGGTTAAGTGTGAGCCACAATGAATATGAAAAATTGAGAAAAAAAGATGTAAAAGGCAAGTTTGTTTCATAAATCAGTTCTAGTCTAACACTGCTGTAGGAAAAAAAGTCTTGAAGTCTGTTAAACCAGCGGATAGTTCAGCAAACATCAGCAAACATCAGCAAAACGTTAGGACAGGTATTGATATTTTCAGCAGCAGATAAAAGCATTATGTTCCAAGTGCTGTAAATATTGGCCTCAAGTTAGATATCATAACATTTTGTCTTGTGGTGGCAGTCAAACTGATCTCCAGTCGTACAGCTCATGAGACTGAAGAACTTCTTAACATGACTCAGTGCACTTGATGGGTCTGAAGACCTTGGTTACGTTATACAACAGGGGTGAAGAAAAGAGGTTCTACTGAGCCATAGTAGGTGGATGCAGGCCATGAAATACACAGCCACAATGTACAGTTATGCAGGGTGCGCCTGTAACATCTGTTCTGTTTACTGCAGGAAATGCTTCTGAGAGAAACTCAAAGTGGGCAGCAGATATCTGCAAGCACTTCCAGTTTATTGGATAAATATGGAATCTTTCTAAATCTGCCATTTTTAGAACAAGCGAAAATATATTCTGGACAATTACCAGCAACAATAGCTAAATTTACAGTGCTTTCCTGTTCTAAGTTTAGAGACATTGTTGAAATCTGCTCCTGCTAGTGAAGACAAATCCAATTGGTTACGGTATACATTAAGGAGCAGGAGCTCCACATCTGTGATTTCTCCACTTGAGGAGCAAGAGCTGGGCATAGTTTGTACAGCAAGTAATTTGGTCCTGGTCTTTTCTTCAAACAAAACCATTTTCATTTCATCTGAAAACATCAGCTATTCACATCCCCTTCATCATGTCAGTAGGACATAAAGTAACAAAGCTATTTTTTTTCTAAAATGGAACTGAGCACTGCTCATAAAATCTCCCTCAAGAACTAAATGATGACTTGTGCACAGGGGCCATAGAGATGCCTTTTCTGTGACTAATATAGAAAAAAATCTTATTTCATTTCCAAGCGTCTATAATCCTCTGAGATGCACTTGTAATGCTGTAAACAGTATGTAAGAATAGTCATACCAATATTTGGACGGAGCTCCCTCTGTATAATCCTCCTGTCGCCAGTGGTGGCCACTGTAAGGTGCCCAGAACAGAGTGTACCAATGGGTGAGCATATACTGATGCTTTTACCAGCATACCTTCCCACTTTCCAGCTGTATGTGCCTTCAAGGTTTCGCAAGGTGTTGTTTTCAAGTTGCATTATCCTTACAGGACCCTTTTACCATTAATATGTCTATTTTCTTTTTTGAACCAATCAAAACTTTAGTATTCTATATATGCTGTGACAATGAGTTGTATGGTGTAACCACACACAGAGCCACTCACTCTGGTTGGACTCATGGCATTTAAGTCCAGGTCCTTTAGGGTAGAAACTGAGGAAAGACGGAAGTCCTGTACGTTCCTCTATGTCTTAATTCCCCTACTCCTCTCTGCTTCATCCTTGTTCCCTCACCCTGTTCTTTGATGGGTTGCTACATAGTCCCTTTCCACTCTTTCATTTATAATAATTATATTAATTAGGTCAGTATTACGCATGTAACAACACAATAAGATGTGCAGCTTTCTGAAAATTAATGTTCTATGCTTGGCACGGGATGCTGCATTACTCATTTATTCATGGGCCTTTTTGTGGCATTACTTTCCTTCACATCCTCGTTAGCACAGAATAGTTTGTCTTATAGTGCCTCTCCGAAATGAATATTCATGGGCTATAATTAGCTGCATTTTGCAGCAAACAATGTATCTCTGAAATGAATATTCATGGCCTATAACTAGCTGCATTTTACAACAGTGAAGCTGAGGCACAGAGCATATGGCACACATTTACAAAACATCTAGCTTCGGGTGGTCAGTTCAAGTCATGCAATGCCAGATTTTTCCAAAATGCTGTATTTGCTTGACTGTAGACCAGGGTTGATTTGAAACAACAGTGCTACACAGCATGACTGCACAACTGTGACTAGCAGCTACCAATGAAATACAACTGTTTTTATACAGCAACACATAATGGATGTGCTCTCACTTTTGGGGACAAAAATCAAAGAACAAATAAGACCACTAACCAAGCAAGTATGACACTTAGCTTTTTAGTGCCAGCTCAAATAGACTCCACTTTTTAAAATGGACTTCAGTTTTTTCTAACTTTAGGACGCAATAGCTGCAGTGCACAGCTAGTTCCCACCTACGAGCAACATGACTCAGGTGAAGTACTAGAATTTCCACAGAAAATGTAACCAACCAGTAATGGCTGGTGAGATTTCTAATGATCTGCCTTCTTCATTCTCTCCTGCTTACATTTTCTGCACTAGATGAAGACAGTGACACTGAAAAACCCCATTTCTCCCTGTGAGTGCTACTAATGAGTACCAAAAGAAGACATGCTTTGAGAAAATATATATTTATGTCTAAGCGTTGTATCAAACAAAACCATGCAAAAAGAAGGGACTGATGGGCTGCTTGGACCACCCTCATTCTGACATTTCCCAGCTTATGAGTCTTGACTAAGCCATTATTTGTGGTCTTTAAACACCCGCTCTTGCTCTCTCCCCTCACTACTGAGTGGATTAGTTGTATAGCTGACTTCAAGTGCAAATGAGGTAAAGCACACTTTGTAGAGCAGATGTAAGAATTGTCTTTTTCAGAGATGTGCCATTTTGCAATGTGTGGGTAGCCTTTCATAGGAATAATGCAAGTTATGACTTCTGCTACAAGGCAAGGTCTCTGTCAAATGTTATATCCCATCACAACATGTGGCAGAACTAAGTTTGCAAAACCAATTTGTTATGAAGTTTTCTTTCTTGACAGAACTACTTTTTGTTCTATCCTCATTCATAAATGTATTTATATGATGTTTGTGGAGACTCTCTCCAAAAGATCAGTCCAAGGCAAAAACGCTCAGCACAGATAGTTCCAGGCCAAAAAGTTAAAGTTCAGAAGCAAATAAGCAAGTGACAATGGCATCTTATAAAAGAAAGTTTTGGATAACCATAGGTGCTGGCTCTGTCTATGAAGGACAACAGTAATTGCAGTATCAGCTACATGTCATAACAAAAAACCTTATTTCTGGCATAGAAAAAAGAAGAAAATCCTCCAGACTACATAAAAGAAAACTGGGTTTAGTTTCAAATGCTAAGTGATATAAATTTATGTTATTTCTGTAACACATTCACATTTGGATGCAATATTTCAAAAAAGAAGGGAAGTGGGTGGAGTGGTTTATCTAATTCTAGAGGGAAAGGGAAGAAGCAGCATTGGTATCCATGCCATGGGGATCTTTGCTGGTCTTGGAAGCAGCTTTTGAGTGTTTCCTGAAGCACTGGGCAGCCTTACAGGCCTAGAGTTTGGCAGGGGGGTTGGAAGGCAACTGGTGTGCCTGAACAAGTGGCTATTCATGCATTGTTGGTCTCTAACTGTATGAAGTGAAAACAACTTACTGGGCTGCAAACCAGAGTCTAGATTCACCAAGGGACTAATCAGTCATCATAATTAAAAGGCATTTTATGAGTCGGCATCAATTTGACAGAGGCCACAGTCATAAAAGCAGGCTGAAAGCTGCTCTTCGCTGCAGCACCACTAAAATCTGGCCAGGTTTTTGAGTGCGGGCACAGCCTTTGCCAGCTACTACAGACAGGGCAAGAATGCTTCAGAAATGGCAGAGGAGGCAGTTTTCCTTTCCTCTGCTTTGGGCAATTTTATCATGACTATCTGGTGTGAGTTCAAGAGGTCCTTAAAAAGAGAACCCAGTACGAATGTACAACACAAGTAGTGCAAATCCAGAGATACCCCCTACAATGCATTGCTTATCTGGAGACTATGGGGGAACACTCTCAGGGATATCATTAATACCTGAGATAAATTAATAAGGGAATGTAAGCAATATTTTCATGTGGTTTTTAATGTTTTGTTTTCTACCTATCCAGGTACATGAAATTCTCTATTTTGTTATTCTTCAATCTGCAGGTATTAGGTTACGGTTGTTATGTGGAATGAAACAAAATCTATGCAACTAATTATCTCCTCTGCGTATGCTTTGAATGTTTCAACACTTTCTTTCCACACAAACTGGAGAGAATTTGTGGTAAGCAATTTACCACAGCAGAAATAACAAAAAGGAAGAAAACTGGTCCATGTGAATAACACAGGCAGATTAAAGTTCATTTTTAGGCTTTTCAGCTGTTTCTGCATATAAAGATGTGCATACACACGTACACAGGTGGGTATTTATATCACAGAGTATATAACAGAGTAAAAAAAGCTAAAGGTATAAGCAGTAAAAAATGAATAGCTTCTTACTAAGAAATAAGGATCTACTGCGAGCATCCTGAAGAGAAGTAAGTGTTAGCATCATTCACAGATATTATTTAGTTCATTATTTATTACTAGCTGAGCATCTGCGTCCTCAAACCCTCAGTAATTTTGGGTGGGTTGAGATCTCCAGTCTCTGCCTCTGCTGACAGGCTGAAATATCGTAGTTGCCTAGCATGGGAGTTAGGAAAAAAGCAAAGGGAGTGACCAGAGGTCTTGAAAAAACATGACCCCTAAAGAAAGATGAATGAATAGAGTTGTTTAGTCTCGAGAAAAAAGGACATGCTAATGATTTTGTAATATGTAAAGCACCGCTGCAAAGAGGAAAAAGGTTCTGATTTTTTACATACATAAAATAGCAGGATTAACTACCAGCAAGGAAGACTGTGTTTAAATATTAAAAGAAAAAAACAAAAACAAAAACAAAAAACCAAACAGACAAAAAAATAACCAACAAAAAAAAACCCAACAACAGAACAAAATGAACAAACAAATGCAAGCAATCAAACAGACAACAACAACAACAAAATCTTCTTACCTGTAAGACTAGAATAGACTATCTTTAAACAAATATTTTCATGGTGATGACCTAAGAAGGAACAAGAGAATTATTAAGATGATCTCTATGCATTTTTGATAGCAATGAACAAGAGCCTTCCTGCCACACTTGTAAAAACATGCATCAGCAGAGATGACCCTTTGTTTTTTAGCTGCTATGACAGACTCTTCCTAGGAAAATGTTGCTCATGTAGTCCATCTTTAGTCGGCCTGAACAGATGGAAGTCAGTAGGTATTAAATTTGGATTATATAGTGGCAAGACAGTCCAGCCAAGACTGGCAAAGTGCTCTATGGTCTTTAAACTGGTTTGCGGTCTGGCATTATTATGTTGTGAGACAAAGGTTACCTTCTTCTCTGGCCTGACTCTGGAAGTTTGAGCCTTCAGCTTAGTCAATATTACGATGCAATGGTCAGAGTTGATGGTTTGTCCAGGTTCCAGGAAATCCAGAAGGATCACCCCTTTCCTATCCCAAAAGACAGAGTACATCACTTTACCCACTGAGAGCTGTGTCTTGAACTTTTTCTTTAATGGGGAACTCACATGTCACCACTCCATAGTCAGCTGTTTTGACTTGAACTCGTAGTGGTGGCACCACATTTTGGTACCAGTAATCATGCAATCCAGAAAGCTGTAACCTTCAGTCTCACATGAGTTCAGTACACCCTGAAAAACTTGCATATAGTATTCTTTCTGTTCCTGTCTGGACATTCATGGAACCCACCTAGCACAAACTTTGCAGAATTCCAACGCTGGCACCACTGTTTACAACAAATTGAAGCCAATATTCAGCTCCATATGCAATTTTCTGGTTGTAATCCACCAATTTGTGCAGATTAACTGATAGAAACAATCTTCATTTCATAATGTGACAGCTGTGCATGGCTGCCTGAAATGTGGCTTGACGTTTACGCCACTGTTGCCACTGCTGAAATGCACCGCCCACCACCTCCCTGTGCTCACACCCACTATTTGGTCTCCATAAATGTTCAGCAAGAGTTGATGAGTATCCATGCCTGTAATATTTTCCACTTAAAGGAATTCAGCTGCACACCTTTGCTTCATACATACTTCCATGTCAGCCCCTCTGTTGCCACCTGTCACACAGCAACAAAATGTAATGGAATATTGATGGGAAGGTTCAACCTCTACTACTGTGCCACGAACATTCACCTCTGACATCATGGCCAACACAACAAGATAGGAGGCATTATTTTGGGGGCAGCCTTCATACTGTATCATCAAGCAACTTTTTGTGCAAGGACAAACTGTCCTTAAATCTGTGTGGGGGAAGAGAAGGAGTGTGAAGAAAGAACCCCAAACATGAGAAAAAGCAGAGACATAAGCAGATGTGGTGGAGCATGTCTAGTGTTTCAGTGGAAGGCAGCTATTGTGCTGACCTCAAACTCCCAGTATTTTGCAGAACATTTTTTGCATATTTTCTGGAGGGTTCAGCTCTTCTGGAGCAATCCCATCAACAGTAATCCACAATTTACCACTCGAGAAATGCTAAACCGAGGCCCCAGCAAACTCAGCAGCGCTACCCCCTCTTTTATTTATGTGACACACAAGTTAAGGAAATAAATTTCCTTTAAGTCAGTAGAGTGTATGAGTACTATGGCCAGAAAGGGTTGTACAGGCCATGAGAGCTGCTCTGAGCCTCCAGGCAAACAAAACACACAACTGCAGCATGCAGCTGCCAGCCAGCTCCCCTAAGTTTTTCAGACTTACCAGAAAACACAGAGGTGAGCAGTCAGTGGCATCAGTAAAAATGATGCCAGTATTCCTGGGACCAGTGCCAGAGCTGGGATTTCTCAGGACCTGTTGGTAAAACTTTCAAAGATTATATTTAAAATTTGGGCTGTTGGCAGGTATGCATGAAACCGTCTAATCCTACTCCCCAAATCCCACTGCTTTCGTGCTTATTTTCAAGCTGATAATTCCTTTTAGAGGAAACGATCCAAAACTTTAGCAGCCAGCCTTGAAGTAATGCGCATAACCAGGCACACTCAAAGCACAGCTTCCACATTCCAACAGGAAAGAGAGTTTAATACAGTGGTCTTCATTTTTTCCAGGCTTCTGGACTGCCAAAGAAAGAAGAAATGGTATGAAGAATGAGGGGAAAAGGAAAGAAAGAAGACAGGTTATAAGGAAAGAGGACAAAAGGAAGGAAAGAAGTAAGAAAAGACAGGAGAAATGGAAAGAGGTGGATGAAGAAAGAGAAATGAGAGAGGGAAAGGGAGAAAGCATGACAAGAAGGGGGAGAAAAAGAAAGAGATAGAAAAGAAAGAAAGAAAAAGAAAAGACAGAAAGGAAGAAATGAAAAGAGAGGAAAGACAGGAAAAACTGAGAAAAGAGACAAATAAGAGAGAGATACAAAGGAGAGAAAGAAAAAGGAAAATTAAGAAAGGGAGAGAGAGAGAAAGAGGGAAAGAATGTAAGAAAGAAAGACAGAACATAAATAAGTCAGGCAGGAAAGAAAAGAAAGGAGAGAAATAAAAAAAGGAAGAAAAGGAAGAAAGGAAAGGGTCCTGTTGCATGCAAAAAGCAGATCCAGCAATGGCAAGAGCTGGGCAGAGTGGAGCCTTTCCTGATAATATCAGTTTACTTTTTAATTAGATGCTGAGCTTTTAAAGACAATGGAGTAGACATGATAAAGAGCAGGCTATTAAGTGTCCCAATTACAGAGCACCAAGAATCCAATAATTTATGTGCTGATAATCTCCTGGTAATCCTCTGGGTGCTGCCGGAGCGTAAGCGTCCTGATTACTCCTCTGCTCTTACACGGATTTGTTCTCCTACCATTGCTGAGTTTTCCCGTTTTGTTTGGCACAGCTCATTTAAAACAACCACAGTTACCTCACAGCCAAACCACTGGCCTAAGTTTAGCTAAGATGAATAGGCAGCAGTTCATCTGCGACAGAGCCTTTGGTGTAAGTGTGGCCAATTAGTCACACGTTTGGTGTTCTAATTAGGCAACACTGGGCCTTGCAGAAAATGTGCTGTTGATTTAGGTACTTCCTCAAACAATGCTAAATTGTGTTATGTGAAATTCAATTAGTTCTTTTCTAAATGCTTCCACATCTGTTATTCTTTAAGCATAAAGTGATGAGGAGAGAAGGAGAAGTGAAAAGCCAGAGTCTCCACTGGTGAAATATGTTAGGCCTCTGGGACCAGCCCTTTTTCCAGCTTTTGACCCTGAACAGTGATATACAGGAAGGAACAAAGTTGGAGAGCTATCATGGTGAAGCCCTTTAAAATAAATCATTATAGAAGAAATACTGCAACTGTAAGGGAACGTAATCTCTTATGATAGCCATAAACTAAGCTTTGTTTGGAAACGGATGGCATGGGGAAAGCACCATTAAGCAAATGATTATAAATTCCATTTTAAGAACTGTTCTTTTTTTTTTTTTTTTTACGATAATAGTGATATGTTCAAATCCCAAGATTAACCAAAATACGCATATAACCAGTTCAATGTTCTGTGGAGCAGCTTTGTGCAGATTTATTTTTGTTTCAAATTTTCCTTCTAGGAGCTAAAAAGATGTCGAGGCCTGCTTGGAGAAGGGGGTGGGAGTGCATTTATCCTTTTCTGTCGCCGCGTTTTGCAATTTTTCTCTGTGTTTGAAACAACAAAGTGCCACAAGCCTTTTGATCCTTTGAACAAAGCGTCAGGCTTTCCCTGGAGTCTCTTAGAGATGCATGAGGTTTGAATTTGCAGGAGGCTTCTCCCAAAACATGGGCTACCTAACGGGCCTTGTCCCAAATGCTGCTTGGTTGCAAGTGGTCTGTGGGCAAGCCTGTTAAGGCAGAGCAGCCATTTCTTGAGTATAAAGGCTCAGCCAAAAACCACAGCTGTCTAAAGGTGAAGTTGTACATGCATTTGATCCTTGTTACTGTTATCACCTTTTCACTGACCAACATTTCAAGCCTTATCTGTGGCTGGCAGGCCATGTTTCAGGTTTGTCAGAGCCCGGATATAGCCCGTGTGGTTTTCTGATGATATATCTTGATAAGATTTGTGGAATGCGAGAGATGAAGTTGTCAGCGCCGCTTTATGGCACCTCTGTACATGTCAGAAAATGAAAATATTTTCAGAAGTGATAGCGTTATTTTGACTGGTGACACAAACTTTTAAGACAATGCATTTCCTTGGAAAAGAAAAAAAACAATTCACAGTTTTTTTAACAGAAGACAATAAGTAAAGTCTGTCCTGGAAGCTCATTGGGGGAATCACTCCCATAAGAAAGACAGTGCAATAATTATAAAATGAAACCTTTCTTGGACTAAACTGATAAATTACTTTTTTTTTTTTTTTAGCTGTAATTACTGACACTGCGTAGACACTGCATAGCTTCGTAACTCAGGGCCTCCAGGTCTTCCAGTTAAAAAACAAATTGCAAGAAACAAAATTTACAATGAAACCAAAGGCACAAAACCCTCTTTACCTTCAAATTTAACCACCACATTACCTACAAGCCCTCCAAGTTACATATTGCAGTCTGCTCAAAAAGACTTCTTTCCCTAGATGATCTGTATTTAAATAAATGCTACCCTTAACGGAAGTCAAGAGACGAAAAGCAAAGTTCCAGTTGCATGTTGCTTCACATGTCCTTCTTTGGGGCTGGTGAAGGTGCTCAGCTTGATCTGGAGCACACCGGAGCCAATTTCAGTGACAGCACTAATCTCTATCTGCCTTATTTAGGGCAAGATGATCTTACAAATAATACAATATTCAGATGTTATTGCTGAAAAACAAACAGCAGGAGGAGGCCAGCTGTGAAGTCATTCTGCATTCAGAAAATTTTGAAAGTTTTTGTTCAAGAGATGAAGGAGAAGTGGAAGCAAATAAATATTCCTAATAGTTGTTGGAATAATTCAGATATTTTTATTGAAAAATGCTGTTGCATCAAAGCCAAAATATTCATAGCAATGCATATGTTTTTGGAAAAAATACCTGGCCTCTTTCAGAGAAATAATAAAAAAGAACTATCCAAGTTAAACTTTGAGCTTGTTGATATAAAAATTGAAGTTTTGGCAGAACCCTTTTCCTTGAAAATACAAAAGTTAGTTTCTTTTTCAAACTGCAGAAGCTGTTAGAAAATGGGATTGTTCTCCTGAGAGAACAAAAGCTTTCTTTTTAATTTCAAGCTAAAGGTACTGGAGCTGAAGAATATTTTCAAAGTTTGATAGGAAGTGTTAAAATAACATTTTCTTCTAAAAAGAAAATCATTTTTGAACATCTCTTACAGTTACAAATTGTTAGCAGAGAAGCATTCCCCCTACCTCACATGATGTCTTTGAATTTTATTTCTAAATCAGACCAAGTGCATTAAAAGTTTCTTAATCTATCTTTTTCCAGAAATATTATGCAACTAAAAATAACAAATAAACTATTTTCCTAAACAATAAGGCTTTTAAAGTCCACTCTGACAGAGATTAGGTTTAAATCACTCTCTAAAACAAACAAGTGACCCAGATTTGAAAGAGATCTTCTATTATCTGAAGTCTACGAAGCTGTTTATAATAATAGTGTTTTTGCTGCTCTGGAGGCATGATGTCTCGCTGGAACTTTCTGTTCTCAACATGCATCTTTGGAGGTCCCACGCAGCAGGCATTTCCCAAGCATCTTAAAGCCATCCAGTGCTAGGCCAGATCCACCACCTCATTTATTAGGTGATGACCATAGCAGAGGCGAAAGCAATGCAGGGAGATCACCTGGGTGCAGGGTGAGGTGGGCCGCTAAAATGATTCATTTGCAGTGACCACCGATCTTGCCTGTGGTTGCATTTGTGTTTCAGTTAGTCATGAAGGAAATGATAACCCTTGGCACTATTTGCATACCACCAAACGTCCTCAACTTGTACTTCCAGTGTTGGCTCATTTCAAGAAATTGAAATTCCTGATTATAATTCAATACATTTAACACTTTTCCAGAACAGGAAAGTACATGTTTTCAAGAAGAAAAGGAAACATTTGAGAGGAAAAGCAATGATTAGCTAGGGATGATTTCATGAAGCCAGTAGTTTCTCTGGGAGCACTCTGAAGGAGAAACCCATCTGCAAGGCACTGCAGCATGAAGCACAGGGAAGGCAGAGCTGTACCCAGGTCCCCTGTCATCTGGCATTGGCCAAGCAACCAGCTTGGCCAGAGAAAATGCCCTCATCTTAAACTCTGACTGAGGCCAGAAACACATCAACCTTCATCTCCAGAGTTCATGGTTGTGTTACTAACCCAGGCACGTTGAGCTCTAGCCCTCCCAGCATGGGGCAGTGTTGGGGTTTCCTGGAACTTGCTTTTAATGGGGAATATATTGTCCAGATGAGATTCTGGTTTTCATCTTTTATGTTAATACAGGCTTCCACATCCGAAGGAGTTTGGGGGTGGCTTTGAGCTGCTTTTATCACAGTTTGTGGCTATATTTTAAACTGCAGCATTGCCTGTGGTATATTTGTCAAGCAGAGGAAAGGAGATCCTTACTTTTTTTTATCTCTACAGTTGTCACGAAATGGATGCACTCACAAGAGTCACAGACCTTAAGCTGCTAGCATGAGCAGGCATGTTTCTTTGTTAAATCCTTTTAACTTGAAACACCCGAACTACTGCTGCTGCTCCAGAACTCTCCAGTGCTTGCGGGGCATTTTCACATTCTTAGGTTTTCTCTCTCCAACCCACTATGTCTGCACTTTTGTCTTTTTCTTCTTTGGGTTATCCTGATGTGATCAGTGAGAACCCTCTGCACGCCTCACCCTCTCAACTCCCACCTGCATCATCAAAACCACCATTCAGCTGCCTCTGCTGTGACCTAAGCAACTTCTGTTTCACTACTGCTTCATCACCTTGTCTCCTTTCAGGTCACTGTGTCAAATCTCTAACTTCAGTCCACAGCCTCCAGCAATAGACTTGACAGCCCAGTTCTGAGGAATCATGGTCTTTAGAGACTGTGCTAGGAGTCCGTCCCAAAATGGGTGGGCACAGAAGTGATGCAAAGCCATCTCTGCTCCATTACACCCACGTCCAGAGAGAGCAGTGAGATAAATGTTCTCCAAGTAAATTGTCCATATGTAACTGTGCAGTTCAAAAAACAGATTTGCCTTGCTTGTTTAAACTTGATAGCCTCTGTGACTTGTTATTTCACACATGGAGAAATGAAGAAAAGCTGTTGCTCTTTTTGTGTTTGTTTTGTTTTGTGTTTGTTTGTTTGGAGAGTGAGTCTGTATAAAAAAATCAAAAGCCACCCAAGCAATGAAGAGCATTACAGGAATCCTTGGAAACAGGAATTTACATGACCCTGATCTTTTAAAACATTGATAGCGTAGTTTGAACCCATGGATTGACAAACCCTTTTGTGCAAGCCTTCCACCAACTGAAATGAGGAGTTCTCCTCACATTATGTGGTTTTGTAAGACTTTTGCCAGGTGCTGTCAGCAGTAATAAACCTGGCATCCTCAAAAGGATGTAAACAACTTCTTTGCCCACAATTTCTAGGCTCCCTAAATATCTGCTCTTAGATTTTCCTTTCCTAAATGCTTCTACCACTAATTGCCTGAATAGGTGATATTCTCTGCTCACAGCAATTAAAAAAGAAGCCAGCAATTCTCCCTAGCTTTGCCGGCAAGTGGGAGCTTGCCCTCCCTGTGCTCTGCCCAAATGCTATGTCACCAGGTTAGCCTGGACCTGAGCCCAGGCAAACATGAGCAGCTTCCAGTACGGCTTATGAACCAGAGCATATTGCTGTGGCTGGGTCAGAGCACCACACTGCACTTTTGCCCCTGCCC
This sequence comes from Alectoris magna, assembly GCA_030625065.1. Lineage (NCBI taxonomy): Eukaryota > Metazoa > Chordata > Aves > Galliformes > Phasianidae > Alectoris > Alectoris magna. Next base: position 78,950,657 of record CM060562.1, on the reverse strand, counting down.
ATGGCAAGCCACGCAGACAAGACTTGTGTCTGTGAGAAGAACAGCACGACAGTTATGATGAAAGCCAACCCAGCACTGACTTCAGAAAACAGACCGAGAAACTACCTACAACTTATTACCAGATACTACAGCTCCGTAAAGACTTCTGATGTTCACATTATAAAGAAGGATATTGAAAAACTGGAGAAGGTGCAGAAGAGAGCTGTAAAAATGATTCAGAGACTGGGGAAAATGCCCTACATTGAAGCACTTAAAGAATTCAGTCTGTTTAAGTTATCAGGAAGAAGGCTGAGAAGCCAGTTGATTACAGTGAGTAATGCCTTCAACAGGAGAAGCTTGTGGTCTTCTCAGGGCTTCATTCTAACAAAGACAAGAAAGACATGGCCAGAGCAAATTGATGGTAGCTTGAAATGTAAACTGGAAAAAGTAATTATTTTTTCCCAATTATTCTTCAGAAAGAACATCCTGAGGAAGATGGAGGATTGTCCTTCTTTTGATGTCTTTACATTGGGACTAGATGCTTTCCTGGATACTGGATCAGTTACTGGCCTCAAGAGAGGCAAATCCATATATGACTGAACAATGTTTAGTTTTTCCTCATCATCACCCCTCCTTACCCAGTAAGCTTTACTGTGGTTATTCTCAGTGGGTAAGCAAGGACAGAATCCTAATGTGGGGTTTGACAGGCATAATGCCTTTGCCTAGTAAACACTTCCTAGGTAGGGGAGAGAATGAGGAACACCAATCCTGTGGTCACTGACTCTCAAGAAACAAGCAAGAACTTCACTCACCCTTCAGAAGCAGGTCTGGTCTACAGGAACATAGTCCAAAACCGAAGCAAAACAGATGATTTCTGAGCTCTGAATGGAAGAAAACCATGGGAAAGACAGGGAGATATGCTGAAAAGGAATACCATGACAATAGGATACCATGTTTATACCCAGTGGGCCATTGTCTGACACACTAGAGAATCAAGCTGGGTGCACAGGTTGCCTTGAGGGTGCATGGCAGTAGCACAGTAACTACCTGGAGGTCCTTCTTTAAATTCTTTTCTTTAAAAATATTTTTCCTGTTCCATTCACTGATGGAACTGTTTCCCTCACCAAGCCATGGTATCAGGGTATGAGAAACCTCCCAAATGCACTGGGGGGATTCTGGATTGGGATGCAGGCAGGCACAGATCTCCATGTTGCCATGTCGTCCTCATGTTACCATAGCTGGAAGCAGAAAACTTTTTGCTCTGGGGTGCATTTGGGAAGCTGGGGCCAGGGCAGGTCTCTGCCAGTGCGGACAGTCGCTGTACTTTCCTTCCACTCTTCACCAACAGATGGTGTCAGAGGGAGTCCCTTTCCTGCCCAAAGCCTTCGGGCCACAGCGGTTATGTTTCCTTTTAATTACCTCTATATGAAAGACTACTGTATTCTACAACGTTTGTTCTTCCTGAGGCAGCTTGCAGCGGTGGCACCGCTCGTGCACAACTACAGCATGAAAGCACAACTTAGGGCAAAGATTTCAGTGTATTCATTTTCCACATTGTGCAGGAGTTATGTTCAGTGAAAATTATATAAATGTCGTGTACCAGCTCGTATGTCATTTCCACAGAATGTTACAACTATTCTGTTATGTAATAGTGAGCTAATAAAGTCAAACCAAAACTCACTATATCACTTTCTACGTGAAGTCACCTCATTTATCCTCTTTCTCTTTAATTTAAATCTCATCTCTATTTCTACATTTACCTTCCTATGTATTTCTAGCACAGCATATTCCTGACACCCTTCTTATTTTACTGTGTGATCTAAACAATGCCAAATAACAGGGCCTGAAAATTTGGACTGGAAATACCATGAGAACAGGCTCTGTCAAGAGCTTTCCAGTATTTCCTGCTTCTGGTTGAGCTGGAAATACTCAAAGGGTGAAATCCTGGCCCAGCTGAAGTCAATGGGAATTTTGCCATCAACTTCAATGGGGCTAGAATTTCACTCCTGGTATTTGCTCCATGTATCCAGTCTCAACTAGATCTGGTGTGGTGTGAAAAGGAAAAGTTTTCTTTTCTTTTAATTTTTATTTCCTTCCCCTTATAAGATTTAATGCTTAAAAAAGCCTCACATACTAAGATTAGATGTAAATGTCAAGTAATGCCAGATAGATAGGTGCCCAGGTTGTCCAAATGATCCATTTCTTCTATCCGAGTAATGGCACATTAGAAATAGTGGTATTCTAAATATGAAATGATGCAAAGATTAAAAAATGACAATTGTCTGTATAAAATAATTAAGAAGATGTACTGTGTCTCTTTCGACAAAGCATATGTTGTGGGCAGCTACTTTGCTTTTAGGATTCTGATGCCAAAATATTTTGTAGCCAGCAATGCAATGACTGCTACATGTGCAGAAAGCTTGAATTTTTGCTTTTAAACAGCACTCTCTTGGCAGAGGCCTTCACCATCAGTGAAAGAGGTTTTGCACTTCTTTAAATCTGATACCTTTTGATCTTTACTTAAGATGGCATAAAACTTTCAACTAAGCTTTGAGGAGCAGGTGGTCCTCAATGTTTTGCTTGTGTCTGCCACTTTCTTCCAGGAGGCGGTTTGTAATTCCTTGCCCACTAGAGACAATCCATTACAGCAAGTCTTTTCCTTTCAACAGATAAAGTCCGTTCTGTTTCTATTAAATACCCTATTCATTACTGTGTTCACGTTTTACACTAAATAAATGTTTTTATTTGCATGCTACTTAATAACAACAGGCACCAAAAGCAAATTGATTAGTCTGAGATTGTACTGCTAAGGATTCATTGGCAAGGGACATTTCGCAAATCTCTGTACCTTTTTCTGCATTCCCAGAAGACCCAGTGAACGTCTGACCAAGAAAGATGTGTTCTTGAGCAAAAGCATCATCCCCAGTTCTTTCCTAGAAATAAGAAGTTTTCTTCAAGGAAAACAATAGTAGAAGCATCCAATTAATTCACAGCTATTCATTTTGTCTTCATTGACAATTAGCAGGCCTCCTGACACACTGCTGTCTCCCTTCTGCAGCAGAAATGCTTGTGCCAAGTGGACTTGGGCTCACACAGTCATTCATCAGCATGTGTTTCCTGGTGCAAATAGTTCCTAACTCCTTTCCAAGAGCAAACTCCAAAGGGAAAAAAAAAGAAATAAAAAGGGCTTTGTTCTCTGTGAAAAAAAGCCGCGGCTGCAGTCAGGAGCACTGCACACCAGAGCAGGGCTGTGAGGAGGAAAGGGAAACATCGTCCACAGCATCCCACAGCAGTGTACCCAGCCCTGCCTGGACACTGGACTCAGACCTCTGGCCACTAACATCCTCTGTCCCTACCAGCCTGAGCCCGGCATGACCTGGAGCAGTGGACACAGGAGTCAAATCTTGTTTTCTTCCAGGTATACCAGGAGGAAGAACACAGTAAGAGAAAGGGAGACTCAACAGGCCTGAAACAGAGCTGACCATTACAGGACTGACATGCCACACAGTCAGACTATCTGAGATTTCAGAAGATGCTTCCAGGGTATGAAAGACTCTGTATGAAATATAACTGTAGTGGCTTTTCTATCTGCAGAAAGGTAAGGTGAGTTTTGGCATATTTATGACTGACTTGTTCACAAGCATGTATAGAGTTCACACACTTTAAGGCCTGACTGGTCAGGGAGTCATGGTCACAGACAATGCTTTAGTATGTGCGGTAGAGTACATGGATTTAAACAGCCTTTTGCAGGATAGAAAAAGCACTACCTGGGTAATATGGGGTGAAACAACAATTTTGCAAGTGAAAATTTAAGCTTTTGATAATGCTAAGTTTCCCATTTCATCCTCTTAGCAGATATGCCCAACTTCTTTGAGACTGAGTTTGCAGCTTGGCTCTGAAGAGGATGACCAGTTAAGTGGACATTTTACGTCGCTTCCACTTGTTGAATTTTGACCTACGCTCTGAAAAGCAAACTGTCAAATTAACTGTGCCACACGTTCCTCATCTCCCCAAGAGAAGACTGCTGAAGATAAGCAGGCCAGTGCTACCATTCCCCTTTGATTGCATGCCTTCCCACTCTTCCTCAGCTTCTTAGACACCAGCCTCCTGGAAGCTATGTCACCCTCAGAGCCACCAGCACCTTTCCTGGTAGTCCCCTGTATTACCACTCAGTGGTCACTTTGATGATTTCAGCTGCAAATGTTTTCTGACATTTTCCCCCTTCAGACTGTTACATGGAAGCTGACAGCCCTTGTCACCTGCCTGTCCCTACTGCCTTCCTTGGGGTCTCACAAGCCACCCTGTCTGGTGTGTGGCGGTTTCAGGTTAGTTCTCTGGGGTCTGCTGACTGGAATAAATTCAGTCTTACCCACTAGACTGCAGCAGAGCCTTTGTTACCTTCTACAGTTCTAGACACAAGTTTCTGTACAACAACTGGCTGTCTACTGATGCACCTAATTTTTTAAATGCACTTCAAGAAACTTCCCACACATGTGCCAGAACAAGTGGTTTTCCAAGTAGTAAAATTAGGAAGGGCTTTTTCCCCTCTTCAGCTCCTGAGCTGCTGATTTACTCCTCACCTAGTTCTCCCTGTTTGCTTATGGGAGGGCTGTGGACATAGCAAGATCAGTGGAATCCCCAGCGCCATTGCTGGGCCTTGACCAGTGGCACTCTATGTCCATATTGGGCTGAGGACAAGTTTCTTCTTCCAGTCCAAGCTTTCTGGATCTTGGGGGTTTTACGCTCATCTCTGAGGCTTGGGGCGTGGGTTGTCTGACAGGAGTGCCAGAGCTTGCTGAAGCAATCTCAGATCCCACTGCCACAAGGGACTAACATCCAGGAGGTGGCAGGCCTTGGCATTTTCCTGCTGCTGACACCAAGGTCAGCTATTAAAGCTGCCTTTACTGACAGCCTTAGGCTTGATCCTTGCAGCCTGTGGTATTTAGGAGGACAGGGTATACAACCCACCAGCCTCTTTCTGTCTTTAATTTCTAGGAAACTATTATAGTGCCTTCCAAAAAGGCTCACGTCTGCCTGCCAGCACCACATTAGCATGACTACTGCTTTGAAACACAATAAGTGCAGCAGCTCAGTATCTGTAATGCATCCCCTGCTGTACTGTGTAGCTTTGCACACGCCTATGTGCCATTAATGAATCATCACGTGGGGAGTGTTTTCATTATCCCTTGCCTTTCCAGCTCTTGGGTTTCTTGGCGAACGTACAGCCTGGGCCACAGCAGCTGTCTGTCTCACGCTTCTTCATTTAGATTAAAAATGTTTTTTGTTGTTGTTGTTTTGAAGTGCCCATTGAAGTGACAGGATGGAAAAGGATGGCTAAGTCCAAGTCCGAATATTTTTATTTCAAGACTACGCTAATAGCCTCTAAGAATTTTTCTCTGCTGCACTTCAGATAAGAGTGGTAAGCCTATAAATTCATTAGCGGGTAATGGAGCAACCTCACTTTATCTATGTCTTTTCACAGGACTAGGGTTTCATTCTGTGCCAGGAGTCATACATCACACTCAACATGTACGTCTCCAGAGCCAACCAAGAGAAAGTGCAGAAAAACTACTGTTAACAAGGGAGTAATTACATTCAGCATAAATTAATTATTGGTCACTCAGGACTGGTGGGAAAGGGCCACACAGACTGTGTCTGACTGAGTTCCCACCTCTGAGGGAAGAAATATTTAAATATGAATCATAAGACAATGTGAGGTGGGCCCTTTCTGGTCTACTGGTCTTTAACTGCACGTATTTGCTAATATGACATGTGGCTTATTTGCTTTAACACTATAGGTACATTGTATTTTTTTAGGGCAAACATGAATGATAGTCATTTGGACAAGGGTCATTTCAGAGCAGCCAGTGTCAGACCCAACCGAGTGAAGCCAGGAGGGACTTGAAAATGTAATTCAGCCAGAAGAACAGGACACGGATCAGCAAGTGAGTGATGGAAGGTGTTCATGAGGAATTTAGATTACCACACACTGCAAATAAACCCTGAGAAGCTGGAGCAGGCAGGGAGCGAGGAAATCTGACCAGTAGGCAGAGAGAAGCCCTCCCAGGGGTGAGGGAAGATGTAGGGTGTACCCTGATCTCCACCAAAAAATATTACTGCTAGCCCAGGAAAGTTTAGTTGTGATTGAACCCTGAAACTTGGAAAGGTAGGAAGAGACATAAAATAATGCTGGGCTGGTCTCCAGTAACCAACTAGGAGAATAAAATTGCTTGGTTTTTTGTGTAACGTTAAAACTGCTCCACGTCTCAACAAAAATCAGGAAATTCAAAGTTAAAGCGGATCCTCATAAATGGAAATTCTTGCCGTCATGGGAAATAAAAAGCATATCAAGATGCAAGTGACAGATGTACTGTCAACTGGGAGACCCAGCTTGGAATTTCCTGGCTTTTTCATTTATTTCACTGCTCCTAAAACAATGCATAGCCGGACCAAGGTTTATTATTCCTCCTATTCTCTCCCTTATTAACAGATACTCATATACACTGATAAACAATTACACGTGGTGTGCAAATTAAGGTTTTGGGGTTGTTGGGTTTTTTTTGTGTTTTTTTTTTTTCATTTGTTTGGTTTTTGGTAATGGTTTTTGAAACTGCTTGTTAGACAGGTTAGTAGGGAAATTTTCTCATTTGGAAAGACCCATGTATTACTGAACGCAAAACAGACCTATCAGTTGCATTTTCCTTTAAAAGAGAAGTCAACATCTGTCTTAAAATAGCCTGGTATGTGGAAATTCACCTGTAATATCAAAAATGCAGTTTCCAAGTCCAGCTCCATCCAGTTCACATTGAGCATCCTGATCAGAATGTTATTTTAGGATGTTCTGTCTTGGTTTGCCCAGAGTTTTCACTTCAGGCCGTAGAAACCTTTCGTTTTACAAAAATACCAAGAATAAACAAATCAGCATTCTATCATGAAGGAAGGTTACATTGAAAAATTCCCAACCAGTGCTGACTGCCCACACTGGAAATCTTCATGCAGGCTGTGGAGTGGTCCATGGCTCCCTGCCAGTTGCACTTGATAGGGAATTTCAAAAAGCGCTGCTCTGACCTCTGAGGCTTGTTTCAGTTTAAAAATATACCTGGAAAATATTCTAGTGGCTCCAGTAGCTGCATTGTCAACATTTTACTCTCCATGCCTCTGACACTACCTCCAACCCCTCCACTTGAAGTGCAAAAGTGCAGTTTTGCAGGTTCTCACCCCAGCCACATGGCAGCCAACAGGAATCAGATGGCGGTAGCCTAAATTCTTTCTTTTACTTATTCCCCAGACAGGAGTCATAATTATTTTGATCCAAAAACTGGCACTTTGACTCATTCCGAGCTCCAGGACATGGAGCATGCCAGCCCAAAGTTACGCCACTTCTTGCTCAGCAAGGCCACATCTCAAAGTCATTATGTGGCATTAAGCTCATGCCTTTCTACAAAGTACAGGTAATTTTTGCTTCCCAGAAGAGACCTGTTTTTCATGAGGATGAATTTAGATTTAAAACGAGGTTTAAAAGAGCATCATCATAGAGCTTGAATAAAATGAGACCGCTGGCTTTCCCAAGCAACCAGCAGGGAACAGATGCCTCTGGAAGAAAGTCATTCTCACTGCCTCATGGCTGAAGCCCCTCAAGTCAAAATGCTGAGAGAGGTCCCACAGTTATTAAAGCCAATAAATCACGTCTTGAGAGATCTTGCATGTAGAATTGGACAGCGTTTGCATTTTTCTGCCCTCAGATCTTGAAGGAAAGCTTTTTTTCCCCACTTTACCTCATCTACCTTGGGTATCTTAAAAAAAGGAAAGACTCCCTTGGGACCCAGAGACTTCTATTAGGTGTAATTACAGTACCTTACTTTTAAAGGTTTAAAAGTGCATCTTTATGGGCTTACGCAGTCACAGTAACAGTAACAGTGTTTTATGTGTTTGATTGACACAAAACATGCCTTGGCATTAAATGTTTCCTCAGTGCCTGGGAACACTGTACCCTGCACACAGTCTCTGTATCTCTAAAAGTGTTGCTGAAACAAGGAGAATGGGATTGTCCCAAAGTTTCTCCACTCATTTCTGTCGTCATGAGCTGCTACGTCATCACAAAAAATGCCATCAGCTGAGGTTTTTGGCGGTCCTCTCACGCTTCTGAAGAACAGAGAGAATTGCTCCTGTGAGCCTCTAAAGATAAGAGAAAAGGAGATAATGTGCCACTGGGCAATTTGTGATAATTCAGGAAAAGTCTGTCTACATCTACAATAAAGCACAAAGCTCTTTTCTAATATGAGCACAGGTCCTGATTAGGCCTGTGAGGCACTTTTATTCTTTTCTTAGATGAAAGCAGGCTTTATGAAATACAGAAAGCCAATGTCATATATGTGGATGTGCCCACCAGAATTACAAAACTTCAGAACTTCCCTTCTCCCATCGGGTCACAGAAAAGCAAAGCAAACATCCAGTTGAAAGGTTCAATTTCAAATCTGTATGATCAGAATTTCATAACGAAAAGATGGTAGGGAGGAAAAAGTGCAGATCAAAAATTACCAGTGGAAATTTGAAACAAACTGCAAATAATAAATCAGATTAAGAAAAAAAGTGGCAGTCTGTCTGCAGATAATTCACAAGTGAAAAAAGTTCATTACAAATGACTTGCCCTGCTGCAAATTTTTAGTAGCGTGTGCATACAGTACTTCATAAAACTTCTGCCCTTGACGTATTTTAAGGGAATGCCATTACTGACTGGGACTTCAGTTGGCAGCCGGGAAATTGCCCGAAAGCAGACCTTGAGTCTGTGTCAAATGCAGGGATGTCAGAAATTTCAGGTGAGGAGGTTTCAGAACTCCTTTCCCCCATAACAAAAGGGCTTTACTAAAAGAACATCTGTAAATCCCATGGGGAAAAGAAAAGAAAAGAAAAGAAAAGAAAAGAAAAGAAAAGAAAAGAAAAGAAAAGAAAAGAAAAGAAAAGAAAAGAAAAGAAAAGAAAAGAAAAGAAAAGAAAAGAAAGGAAAAGAAAAGAAAGGAAAAGAAAAGAAAAGAAAAGAAAAGAAAAGAAAAGAAAAGAAAAGAAAAGAAAAGAAAAGAAAAGAAAAGAAAAAACAATGATGTTGATACCTGCATACCTACATTAGATAATGTAGGGAGAACAAGTTTTAATGATAACTGGTTTTTTTCTTCCCTTGCTGCAAAATAAACATTCTCAAGAAAATATTCATGGTGGAAATTATTTCCCAGCATTTCAAAAGAGAGGCCTTAGTGCTTTCCATCAGAAAGATGCACATTTTTATTTCATGGATGGAGAGGGAATACTGGGAAAGTTTGGAACAAAGTGCCAAAATTGCAAACAAGCTTTACAAATCAAAGCAGATGACTGCAACAGAAATGCAGTCCTTACATCATCACACTGTCTTGTAATTTTGCTATCTGAGAAAAAAATTAAAAAGGGCGAAAATGGTCTGGTTTTACACTGCTTTGATTTCCTTTATTTCTCCCCTATTCATTTTTATTGTGCTGTGGGGTTTGTTTGTTTGTTTGCTTTTACAGCATCACCGAAATGTATGGCTCTACATACTGGCATGAAATAAGGTCTTCCCAAAATATTTTTCATCTCTTGTGTCTCTTTCTGTGTTTCTTTGCACACAGTGTAGAACACTGTTGTTCTAACTCTAGAAGTTTATCCTTCCTTCTGCATAACTTTGTTTCTGTTTCCAGGCAGCTAAATTCACTGACAAATCTTCCTGGAGGATTTTTGCTGTTTCCTCCAATGCCAATGCAAAGGTCTTTTTTTCTTTCTGGGTTCCTGTGGCCTCTTCCTTGTGCCTGCCTGCCCTGCTATAGCAGGCCAATGAGAAGGGATGAAAGCCGTCTGGGCAATATCTTTTAAGCAGTTGAGAACCGTCTATCATGACTGCTCTCCATTTACCGCAACCATGTGTGCATGTGCACAGTTTACAGTTGTGGTTTTTCCAAGGGGATTGTGGTATGGTTTTATAGGCTGCTCAAGATGTCCGTTTGGGTGTAAGTGTATCTATCTAAACAGAAAAATATATACACGCATTTTAGAAAATGCTCGTGTATTTTTCATTTACTGCAACATCCTGGGATTAAGCTTCCTCAGGAAAATAAAAATAAAAATAAATAAAGCACACCAGTTTACGACTCCCTTGTGCTTCTCCCCTTTTTTCTTTCTTCTCTCAAGTGATTCTTTTATTCCGCAGTTCCTTTTGCCCTTCAGCTTTGAGAGCTCAAGGGTTTTTTTTCCCTTCTTTTCCACTTTAACCTTACTTTCTCATTTACTGTCATTTCCTTTTATATCTGCCTTTTCCCCAACCCCATTATTTTTCCTTTGCTCCTTTTAATGTTCAGTCTTCCCACTTTCAGTTCCCTCCTGTAAGTTTGTATATAAGTACATAATGTAACAGCACGAGCTACAAGAGACAGTAACACATTTTTAGGGAGAAAACGATTGCTATATGTTTCTGTTATGCTGATTTGCTCATTGTCTTCTTATTTGGAAACTGTAACATAGTTGGCTTTGCTGTTTGGAAATGATCATACAAGGAGATCCATGGAACAATTTCTATTTGAAATACTGTATTGCTCTGAAGGGAAGACATTCAACAAAAGCATACTGGTTTTGATAATGTTGGTTTGCTGTTTTCCAGAATGGCCATAATGGTCATGTGCAGACAAAGACACTTAAATAATCACCAAGAACTTACACTGTTACTTACAAACAGGTGATCAACCAGTTCCTTAATGCTTCTTCTGGATACTAGACAGTCTGATTTAAGTACGTTCTTTGTGATGTCATCTCAGTGAATCCCTGAGAAGTAATTACTCACCGGGAAAAACAGTCTGGTGCATTTGGATTTGCTCTGATCTTAGCAGAGCAGGAAGCTGTGGCACCAGCTCACTATAGCACCAACACACAAAGCTCTTCCATCCCAGAGAAAATCTGAATGTCCCTGAGATGCTGGAGCTACAGTGAGAGCCATGCAGCTATTTAGAAAAAGAATTTAGCTCCAAGGAGCTGATTCTGCAAACACTTTAGCATATGTACAGCTTTCCTTTATGAGAAACCTCAAAGAGCCCGCTGGTGTTGCTTCATGCAAGTCAAGTCAGTCATATGGCAAAGTGTTTACAGGATTTGGATTTAAATTTTGAAACCATTTCAGGACCCTTATAAATAGGCGTTAGATAATCATAAATCCCCATTGTTTTCCAGCAGAAAAATAACAAAGAGGTTTATTCCATACAACATTTATGTAATGATGTTACACTGTAACTTAATCCACTGCCCGTACACACAGAGGAGTTTGGATTCTCCACCCGTGTTTGATGCTGGGAGTTCCCATGTGTTGGGATGAACTGGAGCTCATGAGTGGGATGGGAGAAGACCACATTTGTTCCCCAGTCTGTTTTAACCCCCAGAAGCTCAACAAAAACAAAGTTGATCTGAAGTACACTTTTCTAAGATGGGATGGAGAATGTCTCATGGAGAGATGGGAAAAGCTCTATTTCTTGAGCCCAGAAAAAAAATGAAGGATACAAGAGAGCAGAGCTGACATCTGTTTATCAGCAAAGGGAAGCAATGGATGACAAAGTAAGCAAAGGTTGAGCTCGACAGGGGTCATGAAAGGGCTGTGACAGCGGTCAAAAGCAAGGCAAAGAGTTTCCTCTGGTCTTATGCTCCACAAAAACGCAACTGAAATGCAAAGAGGAGGACCAGCCTGACCTGGCAAAGACTGTTCCTACAGCCCAAAAGCAAGAAAGAAACATATGTCAAAAAATATTCAGGGAAGATCTCCAGTATTGCTGTGGTGATTGACACACTCGATTAGAAAGTCTATCCTATTATTATCTCTGCACTCCTCTGCAGTCTGGTACCAGTCAGCAGCATCTTTGTGGAGTCAGAAGTGTAAGCATCTCCCTGGATTATTGTGAAGGTAAAAGCAAACATAAGGGTGCAATTTGGTTTTCTCTGTTTTGTTTTACCATATCAAATTTACCAAGTATTTGATGCTTGAAGGAAGTCAGCTGGAACAGGCAGGTGGGCTTTCAGGTGCCTTACCCCAGGAGCTGTACTTGGCTCTGTTTGCTTTAGGACACAGTGACTTTTTAAAGCTCTCCCAAGACAATTTACTTCTGCCTTGACTTTATGTGCATGTCGTTTCATCATCTGAGGCCTCGTTTCATACATACGTTTATAATATGGGTTTCATTTCAATAAGCTGGGAAAGTAATAAATTTAAAGCTGACTAACAGTTGTTTTATGTGGCTGCCAACCTGCCAAGTAGCATTCTTAATTATTGCCAGGAAACTAAGTGTTTTGCAGCCATGTGTTTTGCATTTGAGTGTAGTATGTCTTGTCAGCCCTCTCTGCTGGACGGATGGACAGGCCAGTAATTTCTGTGTGCAGAGAGGCCTTCACTGGTGGGTGGTTTCTTTGTAATCAGGTAGGGATATCAACAACAGGATGATGGACGAGATTATCCCAAGCGGTCCCCCTTTCCCAAAGCAAACTGTCACAGAAAAGCTGGACAGAAGGGGTTAAATCTGAGCCCAAAGCCATAGTATTTTTCTGTTTAAGGCTGTAGGGCAACTACTTATTAAAGTTGTCAGCAAAGAAAAAGCACAAACATATTATAAATTATATATGTTAGAATAAGATGGATGACTGTTTTGTTCCTTCTGTGCGCGATAGATTGAGAAGCTGCTATAAGTAGACTCTCCTTTTCTTTTTTCCAGACAAAACTCATTATTATTACACCAAAACAAGCAAGGGTTGCATGGCTTGATTTCTGCAGTCTGTGTTTAGGCTCCAAGATGTTGTCCCACACTTTGGAAATTAGCCAGTAAAAGAAGGACAGAAAATTAATACTAAAAAAGGAAGCATTGACCCAAACAGTTTTGTTGCATGTATTCTGCTCTCCAGAATGCTTTGAAGTCTGAAGAGAAGCTTGACCAAGTCAGTTAAGAGTGCCTCCAGGTCCTTAATTTGCGCAACCAGCATTCATTTTGCTGATCGTCATCATTGACCCTCGAAGAATTATAAAGGTCATATTTTCTTGCAGATAATGTAAGTCTTGAGCAATTTCAAAAAATGGGATAAACATAAACACATTGCTAAAAAGCAAATTTTTATGCCCAGTTCTTCTATTATTATTATGTAATAAATTACATGCACAAGTCAAATCCCAATTAAAGAAAGGCTCATCTCATGAGCATCTCAAACACTGCTGTAGGGTATTATTCCCCTGCACACACGCATCTAATTTTAAAACAGTTCCCATTTTTCTGTAACATTGAAGAAAAGTCTAATAGTGTTTACTGTTTTGTTGTTGTTGTTTTTTCTTTAAGTCCTGTTGTTGTTTTCTTAAGGAGGCATTAATTAGTGAATCATTATTCCCATTTTGGCATGTGAAAATCTGGAGTGTGCTTTTATCCATTTCCCAAAAGTGTGTGTTGGCACCACAGCAGAGGATGTGGAAGAAGTGTTTTTCAAAAAAGCAGATGTAGCTGCTTTGGGAGCATCTCTGCTGGTGTGTTTTGTGGAGGGATTCCTACTAACCATTTTCCATTTAACCGGACAGTCCCCATGTGCCTCTCACAGGTGAGAACCCGCCTTTGCAAATCAAGAGTCAAGAGAAAATAGTAATTAAAGTGTCTGATGGCATTTCCTTCAATTCTTGCAATTTGTAACCTCTTATCTGTCTCTTTCCAAATAAATAAAATTCTCCTGTAGTTTCAGATGCCACTTCCTATCTCAGGGCAAAATCTTTCATGGAGACTGGGGGTGTGTGCAGATGTTGAACATTAACAGCATAAAATATACTTCCCAGTATAGTCAACAGCAAACTCACACTGATTTCAATGAGGTAAAATCTAATTTTCATTGATATTTCTCAAAAACTATGCCATGCAGTCCGCCATCTCTCCAAGCGCATGACTTGGCCCCTGCTCACCCCAGATTTTGCAGGGAGATTCTCCACAGGAGTGCAGGGGACATGGGAAGGCAGTGAAGGGGGTACCAGAGACAGGAGGTCACTAGTGAGACTGTCAGAGGTCAGAGACATTTGCACACAGGACCCAAATCAGCATGGCATATGAAAAGCAAAGAATGGAATCTTCTTCTGATTGGCACCATGATGTTAGAGTTATTTTTTCACCCTCTGCCAGCCTAACTCTGCTGCTATTTATATCAATAGCCAAACCTGAGACAGTGTGAAAATGCCTCCTTAACCTTTTAAACCTGGCATCAGGGCTTTTATATCACTATTTGCCCTCGCCTCCAGGGTCACTTGCAAGGAAGTGTGGTCTGGGACCACTGCAGAGCTGGCTGCTATCACTGAACTCCTGCAAGGCTGCAGTATCAGTGCATGGCTTCACCCATTCAGCCAAGGGTCAAACAAAAAGCAGGTACAGTTTTCCATTAAAAAAGAGGACACTGGTCATGCTTTGAAGGCACAGCCTAATTTTGAGTCTGGAAGCTGCAACTAGTCAGCTTTGTATTACCTAATGCCACTTAAATGGGACATTCCTCTGTTTCTTAGGGAGAATCATTTAAGAGCTCATGGTGCATCAAAGCATCTCAGGGAGGAAGAGTTAACATGGCCCCTCAGCAGCTGTCTGCTTCCTGAAGGCAAACCAGTTACTCCAGTGACCACCACAGAGCCCAGCTCTGCCTGCAGGGAGCAGAGGGATTGACTTCTTCCTTGACTACCAGTTATCTTGGCATCTCAGAGTCAAGACAGATTATAACAAAGCAAACAAAAACAGCCAGATCCTCTTGTATAAGAAAAGCATATCTGAAATTATTCCCATGTGTGAGGTGCTGCTGCATGACACTAAGTGCAGCAGCCAAACCAGTAACAGTTAAATCCTCTGGATCCCCATAAAAATGCACAGTACACAAATACACAGTAAATGAAATGACTGAATTAGAAGCAGAGATAAGTGAAGGACAACACTGTGCTGCTCTGTGTTCAACAGCACTGCCAAAGTGCTGGGGCTTTTTGCCACTTTCAGATAAAGGGGATTTTTACACATTTAGTCGTTTGCAAGTTTTCTCCAGTAAAATTTTTGGCAGCTGCTGACTACCTTCTTCTGTCTTGCTGCATCACTGACAGCCCAGGCTCTTCACTTCAATTGTTTGTCCCCTGGCTAACTTCCCAATGAAATGTATACATTAATTTGCTGTTAAAGTTTAATTTTTACTACTACTGCTAATAGAAAAATCTGTCTGGCCTTAGCGATGTGTAGGTGAAATTCACTGGCAGTGAAATCTCTTGTTGATGTGCTCATTGAACTAGGCTTCACAACAAAATAGGGTGAACATTCTGTCTGAAAGCCTGAGCTCCAGTGCTCAGTCCTGTAAAGGACAGTAGAAAAGGTAAAACAAGATTAAAAAAAATACCTTATTGTACACCTAGTTATTCCAAATTTGGTTGTCATTAAAAAAAAAAATAATAATAAGATAATGGACTTCTTATTGGTTTTTTTTGTTTGTTTGTTTTGTTTTTTTTTTTCCCTGTGCAAAAATAGCCTGTTGGTGTTTAAAACAAAGTTTATAGTATTTTTATTCCTTCCTCAGTAACTCATCTTTCAGCACCTGAGCCTGTGATTTACTCCAGGATGGATAGAAGCTCGACAGAGTCATCCAGATTAGATGTCACTGTCCAGACAGCATGATCCAGTGAGGATACGGTCACTGTAGATCTGTACATCACCAGGAATCATCGGGCCAGTTCCCTCATGGGGAATATTATACACCATATGGTCAAAGCAAACATAAATGTACTTCAGAAGTGCTCCCATAAGGAACCAGGATGTCCTTTCACTGCAGTTACTTCTTTCTCATGGAGCCCCCCAAACTTTTATTTCATGATGGTTGTTGTGTGATTTTTGTGTTGTGTGAGTTTTTTGTGTGAGTTCTCACAAGTGTGAGTAAAGACTAACTCCAAAATCATGGCTCCACCTGGCCCCAGTTTCTCCCTTCCCTTTCCCTGCCTTGGTTTTCCATGTCCTAATGCATGTTCACCAGAGACCAGATCATAACAATCGCCCACACTGACTTGTAACGTTATCTTTCCTCCCACTCTTTGAAAATAGCAGCAGAAGAGGTGAAAGCCTTTAAAAACAGCACACGCGCGCGCACACACACACACACACAAAGGAGAGGATATTTGAAGGAAGAACTCACTCCCCTGTGGAGAGGGGGAACTGACATGCTTGTGATGTGGCTTTCAACATGTCAGTGCCACAAGAGCACTAGGCAGAACTCTGCCATGTTGCAGTCCTCGTGGAGAGAAGGCAAGCTTGTTTTTAATAGACAACATATTGGGAATAGAGCCCTGATTAAATCTCTCTGTTCTTTTTCCTTTTCCCTTCCCCTGTGGCTACCTTGCAATCAGTTTGGCAAATCTTAAGGATTACAGATGTAGCACTAGCGTAAACGAAAATATGGCACAATAGCTGAGCAGGCTGCTTTGAAGATAAAGACCGACTCTAAATTCCACAATCCTGAGGGCTCTTGTCGCCTTGAAATCTGATTTCAAAGCTCAACACCACTGAAATGTCTTGTTGAGAGTGATGACAGCAGGCAGTGAAGTGTACACTGTATTGTCACCACCTGTGATTGGTGGCAAAGTGCATACTTTGGCTACCACATACTGACTCCTTAGTTGTGGGCTGCCTGTAATAATGCAAACAATAACTGCTGGCTAATTTCAGTCCTGTAAGTGCGGTGATGAAGTATTACGTAAAGTCAGAAGCCATGGGAGTTAAGTGGATGGAGTCCATTTTCACAGTTTTCAAGGGGCACTGAGAATGTTGTGTCAAAGTTCATGGGAGAGAGGAAGAGGTGAACACCTTTCTCTTAATTTAGTAAAAATGAAAATTCAGCAATTAATAAAAGACCAAGACGCACGGTCCAGAAATAAGCTGCAAACATTAAGTTTGCTCCAGTTTGCTGCCTCCATGAAATTATCTCCAGGACCCTGCTCTTGGGCTGCACCACACCATACAGGATCTGAACAGGGACAGAGGAAGGCACACAGCAGGACAGGGGCCCAGGTCCCAGAACCACAGCTGAGCTGCAGGAGATGTTTCCACTATCATGCAAAAGAGAGGCTGAGAGTGACACAGTGATACTAACGGATATTAACATTTGATCTGCCATTGATGAAATTAACTTAAATTCACACTTGTCAACAAGATTATGCAAGATATCTGAGCCTAAACAAGACAACACTCACAATGTAGTTACCATTATAACTATTTTTCTTCTAAGTGTAGGAGAACTATTGCTTCTGAGGATTCATTAGCTTTGACTTAAGGTGCCAGTGGAAATGCACTACTTCTCTGCTTATTCTACTCCTGGTTATGAAAGCCAGAATACCAAAATACCCACTCCTTGGCTTCAGTAAAATCTGAAGGGTGTTTGAAAGCATGCATTTCAACTTTACCAAAATCTTCAGAAAGTTATTCAACATTCCTTTTGATTATACATGCCATGGCTTGATTTTTCCCATACTAATGCAAATGCTTTGAGTGATTTACAGCGGACAAAACTCTAGCACCATGGAGTTTGTAATCTAAACAGAGATGAAAATGAAGTAAGGAATGCTAAATATGACAAACAAGGGAGATGTGCAACGCTTTCTAGTGACTTTGCTCCTTTGCAGTAGTGAATACTAGTGATATTATACAAACTACTACAGTAGTGACTACTGCAGAGGGTTGGAAGGAGCTGATGGAGTCCTGATGTGACTGAAGGTCCTACGGCCTGAGGAAGAGGAAAGCTCTGGACAAGGAGGGGCATACACCTGATACACCTTTTCTCAAGAGGTAAACTACTGTGTAGGTTCAAGGGGTGGGAGAAACCAAATCAGGGACAGCAAATTAGGGGAAAAAACTACAATCCTTTAAATCTCCTCTCCACTGTAAATCTCCTACAGGCAGCTGGAAGCCTTATGAGATGTATGTCATGAGATAAAACAATCCAAGTCAAACAATTTAAGCCAGGAGCCATGTGGAAGAAAAATTACTTCAAGTGAGTTAGAAGGTCAGCAGAAAGATCTTGCCATGTTGGGAATATCTGCCCAGACAAACACTAAGTGATTCCTAGCGCATGACGCATGACACAGGGGACTGCGTCTCATCTAATGTGAATGAAGGTGGCCAGGTGCTCCGTTTTCATCGTGTTGTCATTCAGTGACCAGCAGTAAATACCGATGACACTGGATACTTTCCTTTTGAACGAGCAAAGCCAAACAGCAACAGCTTCTCCTTGCTACCGGTTTCAAGGAAGAAATGCTTGACTCTAAAAGTACAGCACTCTATTTTCTTAATCGGCAAAGCTGGTTGTGAAGGTCTGCCAAAAGGAATCTCACACTTCTACAGAACCTTCGTTCTGCTAGAAGAAATTCTGATAAATGAATGCTGGTAAAGTATTGGTGCCTGTTTAACTTTTCGCATGCAGAAGGACTCCTGATGACCTCTGTTGTACTCGCATGTGTATATGTCTTTCTTACTCTAGCTACAATGTTTATTTATTAACATAGTGGAGGAAATCAGCAGAAACTAAAAATCATTATTCTTCTCCAAGATAACAGTTAAGATACAATTTCATTTCTTTAGAATAGTTTTACTGCAAGTAGCTTAAAAAAAAAAAAAAAAAGAAAGAAAGAAAAAAAAACAACAAAAAAAGTAAGTTAAAGAGTTGGGACCAACCTTGAGACTTATTAACTATTTTTTTATTTTTATTTTTAATAAATCATTTTGTTCTCCAATAGTCATCCTGAGAACCTTTCATTTTGAATAAAATGCCAAAGGTTGTGACAGCGGCCAAGTCTATGCAACAAACATCTCTGAGGTCAATCAGAAAGCTTCTGCCACAGCAGGAAATAGTACAGCAGTTTTTCTGCTGCTCAGGTTGTATTTTCTCTCCCAAACCATTTTTCTCTTAGAAAAATCTGACATCTTCTCTAAGAAATCTGTTCATTTTTACTCCTTCTTGCAACCTGAGATTTCATTATGTTTACTTTGTTTCACATTTTCTTATCTTCTTCTACTCCAAATGTGGAAGGGTAAAAAATTTGCAGTCTCAGAGGCTGGGAACTGCAAAGTAGTTTTCTTAAATCCTAATCTATGTCTGGTAATGGCAGCCATTTCAAGGTTCCCTAGGAGAATTACTGTCTTCTGAAATACTTTACATAGCTGCCTGTCTACAGCTTTTCTTTTCTGCAAAAAAACAGATGTATTATCATTTCAGTGTCTACTGCTGCTGCTACTGGGAGCTGTAAACCTCAGTTATGTTGCCCCATGGCATATGAATCAATAAGAAAAAAACCTAATGCTAAAATACGCTGAAACTCTTTTACAATGCAATCTAAAAAAAAAAAAAAAAAAAAAAAGGCAGTGAACAAACACTGCAAACCCCAGAAAAGCTGGATCCATTTCATCTAACCTCAGATGTTTTGGTCACAGAAGCTCTTTGGGGCAGTCAGCTAGACTTGCTGTAGAGAGAAAGAAAGAAATGCATTTCCAGAGGGTAATTTGTCTTCTTATCTTAAGGTACCAAAACGCTGCCCATTCATAGAATCATAGAATCACCAAGGTTGGAAATCACCTCCATGATCATCTAGTCCAACCGTACACCTACCACCATTATTTTCCCACTAAACCAGGTCCCTGAACATGGCAGTAAGGCCAAGCTGCAGTTTGCCTTCCTGAAGCAGAGATTCATTTTGACGGAATCACTGCTTGCAGACACAAAATGAAAACCAAGGAAAGCACCAGCATAGGCCTCTTTTCTGCAGCACTCCCATCTTTCTAGGAATACTCCATTGCCCATTGTGTTTAACTCATCCCACTTTTTTCTATAGCTGGAGAGCTTAATATTCAGCACTAATGCAATGAATCAGAATGCGCAATCACAAGCACTTGTTGTCTCCACTGCCGTCACAGTGAAGGCAATGGGCTTACTCTACTGCTGTGAGCACTTGCAGGGTCAGACTTTTTGAATGTAACAGTTTAATGATAGCCCGGACAGTTATCTGTTTGTAAGGAATTGGCTGGGGAAAAATTACTTCTCCTGCCTGACTCACATAGTGAATTACTTCTGCTGCTGGTGAGGTCTAAAAGGGAAAGAGGTTATGTCAGCTGTACTCAGCAGAATGACAAAGTTGTAAGCATTTCAAACAGTGTTTTCTTTGGGCCTTTGTCTTCACAGCTTGTGGAAGCAGCAACTCAGAAAGGCATTTGCATCTCCCCAGTTAGCAGATCTTTCTGTCGTATCACTGAATGTGTACTTCTGAATTGAAAGTATTGGGGAATTTCTGCAAAATAACAGAACTATTACTCTTAACAGCACATCCACACATCTTTACCAGGTAACAGAAGAACACTGAGCTAGCTCTGCTTATGGAACCACTGTGGAAAGGCTGTACAGGCTCACATCAAAAGCAGTTCATGTCTCTAACTTACCATCACATGTGTCACTTACAGTGCACACAACTCCTTGCTCCCTTGGTGAGTATTTTGGGTTGTGGCTGTTGTGCTAAAAAATGACATTTTCTTTTTTTCTTTTTTTTGTCCTCTAGAAATTCTCTTTTCCCTTGGAATGTTCCTGTTTAAAACTGGATTGATATACTCTGATACTATCAAACAGTGTAGATTTAGCATGTTTTTTTGTATTCAGAAGATTAATTTCATAAGAATCACAATGTTTTAGAAGGTTTTACTACAGTGTCCGGATATACGCATCTCTTATTTACAAACTTAAAACAATACTATTGTTTGACTTACATAGGAGACACTACATTCAGCAGGGGAAAAGATGAATCTTGTGCAAGTTTGTCCTTAGATGTGTTAAAAACCAGGTGCATTTAGCCAGAAAGAAAAGCTTGATTTTGGTCAAGGGTCTGAGATTTAAATTGTTGTATTTTGGTTTAACTATAGCAACTATTTTCTGAAAGACTGATTATTTCTATGCAGATCTTTCTTTTAGGTCAACATTTTGATGATCTATTGCTCTGTTTGTAGTTTAATAACAAAGTGCTTGTAATATACTCAAATTGCAAAAATGAATGTGTTGGTAACATTCTTTATGAGTATAAAGACACTGATGTTTTTTAGAAATATTTCCTCTGTAACCTTGCTTAAAATACAAAGTTCCAAATATAAAAAACAAAAAAAGAAACCAATGCATGATATTTATCACAGCCCATGCTGTCATAGATCGTTGTGCTTTTCACCTATCGGTCAGTAAGGAGGAGGAGAACTCACAACAAAATTGCAAGTGCATTAAGGTTGTGCTTTTTGTCTGAAAACATAGTTGAGTCTGCCAGGGGATGAGGCTTACATTGCTCAGAAAGTGATAAATGCTCGCCAGTGAATGTGCAGATATTTTTCAAAGGTACTCTTCTGTCATTAAGGTTTTTATAAATTTGATAAACCCATATTTTTTCGGCATTTGAAGGCAGTTCCATAATCTGAAGAAATATTATCTCTGGTTGCTAAAAATTCCATTGGTCATATATTTGTCTGGCCCAGTGAATCTTTCCAGCTGTAACAACAACAACAGCATTTGCAGAGATGTACATTTGGGCATATATATATTATATACACATATATTACTCTATGTGTAACTTTCCTTGCTTGCGCACTGTAATAATACATCATTTCATAGAATCATGGAATCACAGAATCACTCAGGTTGGAAGGGACCTCGAGGATCATCAAGTCCAACCTCAGCCTAACCATAGTACCCTAACTCTAATAACCCTCTGCTAAATTATATCTCCGAGCACCACATCCAAACGACTCTTAAACACATCCAGGGACGGTGACTCAACCACCTCCCTGGGGAGCCTATTCCAATGTCTAACCACCCTTTCTGTAAAGAAGTGTTTCCTAACATCCAACCTAAACTTACCTTGGTGCAACTTAAGGCCATTTCCCCTCGTCCTGTCACCTGTCACCAGTGAGAGGAGACCAGCCCCGCTCTCACTGTAAGCACCTTTCAGGTACTGGAAGAGAGTAATAAGGTCCCCCCTCAGCCGCCTCTTCCCCAGACTAAACAGCCCCAGCTCCCTCAGCCTCTCCTCATAGGGCTGATTTTCCAAGCCCTTCACTAGCCTCGTTGCCCTTCTCTGGACCTGCTCCAGTACCTCCACGTCCTTTCTGTACTGAGGTGCCCAAAACTGAACACAGTACTCGAGGTGAGGCCTCACCAATGCTGAGTACAGGGGTAGGATGACTTCCCTAGTCCTGCTCACCACACCATTCCTGATACAAGCCAGGATGCCATTGGCCCTTCTTGGCCGCCAGGGCACACTGCTGGCTCATATTCAGCTGACTGTCCATCAGCACACCAAGATCCCTTTCCATCAGGCATCTTTCCAGCCACACCTCCCCAAGCCTTTAGGGTTGCCTGAGGTTGTTGTGACCAAAATGCAGGACCCGACACTTGGCCATATTGAAACTCATGCTGTTAACCTTGGCCCATCCATCCAGTCTATCCAGGTCCCTCTGCAGTGCCCTTCTCCCCTCTGGCAGATCAACATTCCCTCCCAACGTGGTGTCATCTGCAAACTTACTGAGGGTGCACTCAATCCCCTCGTCAAGATCATCAACGAAGATGTTAAACAGAAGCGGCCCCAGTACTGACCCTTGGGGGACAGTGTCAAAGGCCTTACTGAAGTCCAGGTAGACCACAGCAACAGCCTGACCCTCATCCACTAGGCGGGTCACCTTGTCATAGAATGAAATCAGGTTTGTCAGACTGGATCTACCATTCGTAAACCCATGCTGACTGGGCCTGATCCCCTGGTTGACCTTTAATTTGTCTGTGATGGTTCCCGAGATTATATGTTCCATAATGATTTGCCAAATCATTTTCACGCTCATGTACATAATTACAATTAAACTGAAGTTCTACCGTGCTACGAGGTTAGTATGGGAAAACATCTTTTCATTAAATAGAATTGGCTTGATTCCAAATATATTCAGCCAAAAGAAACATTTCTTCTTCATGATGGTGTGCACTGTCATTGTCCAGAATAGTGCTTAGAAGAAAAGAATCATGGAATCACTAATCATTAAGGTTGGAAAAAACCTCTAAGATCTCTTCTACAGGCTTTCAAAGACACCAATTTAAAACCATTGATCTCCTGCTTAGGAAGAGTACTGAAACACTGAAGATTTAAACACAAATCAGAGAACTGGGTAAGAGAGAATGGATCCCATCCCCGGGAAGGATACTGAAAAGCACAGCATCTTCTGGCCACAACTCAATAAGGTCAGACCTGTTATGCAATAAAGTAATATTCTGTATATGTTACTTAAAAGGTAAACAAGAAAAATAAAAATATTTCTTTTATGGGAATTCTATTTATATTGTGAAAGTAAATTGTTTGTTTATTTGCCGAGGTATTGTTTGTTTATTTGCACTGAATAGTTAAAAGTTGAAACACTTATGAAAGTTATACACTTCAAGTAAATATACACATATTAATGTTATAGTACTAGACATATATGCCTATATAGGAAGATGGAAGACTTTTCCAGGACTCTTTTGGAATAAATAATTGTTTTTAAAATGAAAGTATGATTTTCCATTTAGCCGACATGATCGTTTTCAAGTAAACTATACCATTACTGTCATCCTTTACATTTCCATTAAACATTTTACTAGAGCGAGGTCTAGTGTTTTGTGTATCCTTGATCTGGACATATTTTTCAGTGTCTATGGGTAGTTCGTGTTGTCACCAATGACAGTTTTTCCTGCTAGAAAAAGAATTTGGTTGAGATATGTCTATCATCGTTCATTTTTTCAAAATAGACGGCCTGGTGTACCTGCATGCATGAACCAGGTGTTCTAAGAGCTAGAGCACAGTTTGTGTTTCCTCATCTAGAAGCTGCGGAGTCAGAAACAATCCTTTGGGATCTGTCCAGTGATATTCATTTACCTGTGAGCCAGAGTACCCAGGGCAACTGGGGAATGTAGATCAATGAAGATGATGGCAACCCTTTGTTTCCCTGTGGAGGCAAGGAGATAGGTTTGCCACCAGCATCCAGCTCAGCCTGTTGCTGTTGGCCTCAGCAGGACTTCAGGGGCTAAGATACTGCATTCTTGAAGCCAGGCCTATAGCAGGGCCTTCCTGGAGCTTTGGTCCAACTGTTCGCAGTCTGTGTGTGATGCTGAGGGCATAGGATGATGAGCCCAGGTTAAAGGAATTCAAAACTTGTTTACTATTGGAATAAATTGCATTTTGTCAGATAAAAAAATGGAAGTATTTGAGGAAAAATGTATCACAAAAGCAAAATATCAAACATTAATTTATTTGCATGAATGGATGTGTGTGAATAATTTTACTGTTTCTTATTAATTTAATTATTTTTATTTGAAATAATTATTGGTACCTGTATATTTCTCCTAAAAATAATTCTGGGAGGTAGAAATGATGAGAAATTTCATTTCCCAACAGGAAGTTTATCTTCTTTATTTGAGGTGCATGCAAGAAAGAAAGAGTAGTAAAGATACAGAAAAAAAATGCTTCATATAGTAAAGGATATCATTTATTCTGTTTTTAATTATGACAAGAGCTTAGGTCTCACTTTTGTAAATTACACAAAATAATAAATAAACACAACTTTTTAAAATTGCATAGAAAATAAGTCACTAATAGACTCCAGTTACTTTATAGCAAATCTTCATAACGTATTTCCTCCTACTGTCATGCTTACTGATGGCTTTGTGCATACATGGTGAATGAAATTTTCTTGTCCTGCAATGGACGTTCTGACCTGCGCTGTGTTCACTGTCCTGCTCCATCAACTGGTGCATTATTTGGCTCCCGTATGGGTCACCACTCACATGGAAAAAAAAAGAAATTGTAGTTGTTCTGATGTTTATTTTTGTGGAATGTCTTTTCTAACTCGACACCACCAGAAAGATTGCTGTTATCAGTGCTCAAATACCAGTCACTCCCTTATGAAGCAAGAAAAGATACACCGAGCGGTCCCAGGGACCAAGGAAACTTTGGCATTTCATCAGTTTCAGGGCTAGAATTTCACTGTCAAGCTCACTATCTGTCGGGCTCTCATAGATAAACAGTAGATAGGAACTCACAACACATTCCTTTCATGTTCACTAATTTCAGACAGGGTCTCTGCAGTCCAACACCAGCACATCCCTTGAAGTCCTATCTCTTTGCTTGTATCTTTGGCAGCCATGTAGTAATTAGTAAAACAGAGCAAAGATATTTTACACCACTCTGTCCACTCAGCTGTGCTGTTATGAACAAATGCTGCAAGTTTTGGCTGGGAATGGCATCTCACACTCTCTGCTTGGATTATAAATCCCTATTTACATCTGAAATTCTTTTAAATTAGTTAAGATGTAAACCATAACTTCAAACGATAAAGGACTTTCACTATGGTAATTTATATCTTAAGGAACTAAATAAGTTTATCTCCTCTGGATTTAATGGAAGTCTAAGACAACATATTAAAAATGAAATTAAGATAAATAGAATCCTGTTATCACTGCCTTCTCTTACTGAAATTAAATAACATACTGTGAGAAAGTACAGTTTCTTTCTGGCTAACATGGGGCAGGGGTATCTTTCTACAATATTTAGCCATACGTTCTTGATAATCTTCTTAAAGCACTCTTTCCTTCCAGACTATATAGCATCACCCTCACTCAAAACAATGGACACATCACAAATGGTCCTGCTGCTTGCAGTTGGCTTGTCTGTTAAGTACAGCTCATACATACATGCACTACAGGGGCACTGTAATATAGCTCTTTTACTGTACAAGAGAGATGCTTAGGCCTTTAAATCTACGCCTTATCTTCACTGACCAAGTATTTGTACCTGATTTTCCTGCTTTAGGTATCGGTCACACAAATACTGCTGAAACTGTATTTCCTGAGCATCTCCACAAGCAGGAAGTTACTAAGAACCCAACCTGAGACTTAAGCAGCTTCTGACTTCACTAATGATTTTGGCCTGGATTATGAATGAGCCAACAGTAGTTCTTGCTTTATTTTAAAGTCAGAATTTATTATAATGGGAAAAATATTCCACCAAATATTCAACTTGCAAATGTGCTGAATAGATCATCCCAGAATTCCTGGGAAAAGTTGTCCATGGGTAGAGGTGAAATGAACAAACGAGACGAGGAATGTGAAAAAAAAAAAAAAATCTTAAAGTTATTAAAGTAGGAACCTGAAGAAGGACATTAGAGAGGTTTAAACATATCTACAACTTAGTTTTATGCAACCAACGTATTCAAATACAGTACAGGTAGAAGGAGACACCTTATGCTAAAGGAAAGCTGCATTTTACTTAGGCTACACTGACTTCCATTAGTATAAAATTCTAGAGGAGGCAAAAATCCCACAGATACTGAAAGCCATCAGTATGAGCTACTCGCTACTGCCACTTACCCCATCCCACAAGTTGCAGAGCTACTTTGTCACTCTCTAATTTGGCCCTTTTATTTCTGAAGTGCTCAAGATAAGGATACTGTGGAGCCATTCCTCCTAGGTCATGGGGAAGAGCATTCCCCTGGCAAGATGCCAGTTCCAAGGTTTCATCACACCTCTGACTTCTCTGTGTAAATAAGGCAGGAATCTGCCTGCTTCTCCTTTATTCTGTGAGACAGGAGAGCAGTGGTATTTGCTGGTGCAAACGAGGAGATGGATGAAGCATGGTGGCAGCCTGAGCCCATTGACCACCGTTGATCTAAAAATGCTTAAGCTTGTGACAAACACCCTGCATTAAATAAAAAGGAAAAGAAAAACAACTCAACCAGCCGATAATTCTTTCATCTCATTCTGCTGACTCCAGTTTAGAATGGATCGCTGTTTGCAAAGTATTACAAATCAAGTCACAAGTGGGCAGTGGCAATTTCTTTTTCTTCTCTGACCCACCCTATCTGAGCAGGGGACTGTACATTCAGATCTGCAGGAAAATCTAAATCAAAAGCAGAAAGTAAGGCTCATGGACTTCATGCATCACCTTGCCCCTCACTACAGTAAGGCAGAATGTAATGATTCATCATCTGTTGTGAAGGAACTTGCTACGATCTTCCTGTCTTTTATCTACTGTTCATTTTAAAGCTTGAACTGCACAATTATGAGGAATGCCTGAGCACTTTGTGTATTTGTTGTAGTTATTTTTGGCCTTCTCTGCTGAAGTTTAGCCACACTGTTCCCAATCTGACTGTAGTCATTAGAAGATTTTAATTGTCCTACTTCCACAGGGGAGGTGGATGTTGCTCGGGAAGGCATCCCGCATTTTCTTCTGTCTGCTCTGAACATAACGCTGCTGGTGGTCTGGTAGGATGAGTGCTGTACATTTTTCATATTAAGTCACTGACTGTGAGGGTCTGATCAAGCTGCTTGTGACATGTAAAGGATCCCATCTTGAGTCAGTTGATGTATGACAGCCTCTGCAAAAACTTGTTCATCTGAGGAAAAATCATCAAAGCTTTTCACAGTAGATAGTGAATAAATGTTCTTCTCATGCTGTTATTACAAGCAGGTCAACTTCATTATCCAGATGAGGAGATGAATAAGGAGGAGTGGTTTCCCAGAGAAAACCTCTCAGTTAAACCCATATAAAACAAAAATATTTCACAGTTGGCAAAAATAGAAGAGTGTCTGATGGGTCTCATGGGAAGTTAATTAAATCATCACCCTCCATGGTCCATCAGTCAATATCCAACCAACAACAATCTTACTTAACCCTTCTGGTTAAGGGAATGTGCCTGCCGGTGGAGTCTTTTGCTCATGGGCTTACAGATTCTTGTCTTTTGGCTTTCATTAATACCCCTTACCATTCTGAGGAAAGGAGCATCGTGGATTATGCAAACCAATAAGGGATGTTTTAGATAATGTTAGTCATTAAAAACAAACAAACAGAAAATAGTTACCAAATGAAGTAGTCACATTATTTTCCAGTGCTACATATTGTGGGCAAAATGTTGACAAATGCTTTATTTATAAATAGCAGATGCTCATGTAGGCCTAATGCCTACTGATCTAATATTTGCTGTTCTTTAATGGTAAGAGGTTTTGGTTTCAAACCGGCATGGAAATGTGCTGGATTGACAGTTTATCACAGCACCGCTCTTCAGTATCCAGGTCTGCCGAAAGTCATTGCACAGAAATGCTAAGTGAATGCATTTTCCAGTGTGCCATCACCTCTTACACAGCTGCTACCTCACTGTCTGGAGGGCTTTTTCCCAGGGCATTTGCAGAATGGGTTAGACCTTGGCAACATGATTGTAGCTCTAACACATGACACAAGTGTGTGATGATGCACACTTTAAATTGTGAGTGAGATGAGATTATGGACACACATGAGCTGTATCCTTTAAATCAAAGAGCCTTAGGTCATAATGTTTCATAAAGACATACACGGGTGACTTCTGTTCTCAAATTCATTTGTCTGGGGGAGAACTGAAAAGTATGGGGAGACCAATATGGAGAAGCCCCTACAGTCAGCTACAACATCTTTCTGCAACACTTCATAGACACAAGGTGAGGCTTTACAGCAAGGGGAGGGACACTTCTGCTGCACTGGACTTCATATTAATCAACCCATTTAAGGCTAAGCCCCAACAGGCAGAAGGGGAAGTCATTTACTGCATCAGGCGTGATATGTGAGGTGGCATAAGAGAAGGAATCTTTTCTTTCCTGTTTGCAAAGAAAAAATAATCTGATTGCAACTTCTCTCAGAGGAAAGCAGGGCATTTTTACATCTGGCAGTCAAGCTTATTAACACTGCCCTGTTCTCCCTAATTTCTAGCACGCTGAGTGAGAATCATTCCACTTTGGGAAGTTTATCACTTAAACTTCATTAGCACTATTTAAGTAAATCTTTGAGAATTCACAACTTCCATTCTGCTTCAGTAATGAGGGACAAGCCTCGGCAGCCTGGGGCTGAGTTCTGCACTCTGTCAGTATCTGGCACTCGTCTCTTAATGAGGAACCTTACAGACTGCTATTATGGCAGAAGGAAGGAAGTGCTAAAATTGCCAGCAATAATAAGGCATCTCAAACTCTCTGGCTTATGGAAAGGATCTAAACAGCTACAGATTGGTAACATTAAAATATTTTTATTAGGAAGAGAAATTGTTGGGAGATGAGCTGAGTTGAGCTGCAGCCTAAAAGTAGAGCTATTTCTATTCCACTAGCTTAAAACTCATTGGTATTGCAGTATTTAACTATTCCACACATTTCTTTTTGGCCTTTGGGGAAATATAACTGGCTTTAAAGCAACACTGAAGTATAATTCTGCCTGCACAGGTGACTTTATAAAAGTGGCACCTTCTTACTCTTTTTTCACCAGAGAGCATGTTTTTTACTGCTTTTTATTCCCTCGGTACTGTACAGCTAGCAAAATGAACAGAGCAATATCATTTATCAAACTGACACAGTTCAAGTAAAATGATTCTGCAAACACCACTGACAACATCATTTTGTCAGCAGTGTGTTTGTTACCAGGAGAAACAGCCTTTCTGTCTTTCACTTGCAAAGCAGGACTTGGAACATGTTTGGCTGGGTGTGTATTTGTGGAAAGGGAGTGAGAGGGAAGAAAACTGCGCTGGAGCCTGAAGCTGTGGCCCAGCCTTAAGAAAGGATAGCCATCAAACCGCTGCCATGCTGCCTTTTAAAGAGTAAATTTTCAACTCCCTTTTGGGTAGAGAAATCAATCTCTACCAAAAATTATCATTTACATTTTGATTAAAAAATATGAATAATATTTATCTGAGCCATTGTCTAAAAGATCAAAAGAAAAGCTTCTAGTCCTTATGAAGCTACTCTGTGCTGCTTTGGTGTCGGACATCCATATGAAATGATCACATTTCTACTGCTTCTGAGACAGAAAAACATCAAGTTTGAAGCTACCTAATTCTCAGTGAGCATGTCTGGTGAGGAGGGCTGCTAGTGAAAGCATCACTGTATCTGGCCATTCCCCACTCAACAGCATAGAATCATAAAATGGCATGGGTTAGAAGGGACCTTAAAGCCCATCCAGTTCCAAGCCCCTGCCATGGGCATGATCGCCACCCTCTGCAACAGGCTTTCTGTTCCAGCCTGTGAGAAAATACAGAATCAAACACTGTGGGATCTGATGTAAGGCCTAGGATTCCCAGTGTTGAGCACAGTATTTTCCTACTGAATGCAGGAGTATTAGCTCCACGAGTGAAACACGTAACATTTGGTAAGCAAAGGGTCAGGACTTTTAAAACATTATTTTTTCCTATATGCTGCTTAGGCAGGGGGATGAGAGTCTTCTCTTGAACTGAACATCCCTTCCACTTGGTGCTTGAATCCTTCCTATATCAGGCCAAGAAAAAAATCAGGTGTTCATTAAGATTTTAAAATGCAAACTGACTTAAATGTACCAAAAAACAACAATGGGCTCTGAGGATTCAGATCAGTTAGCTGAATGCTGCATTGGGCAGGTTCTTCCAGCACTGGCTGGTTCAGACACAAAGGGCAGGTTGATACTAAAAGTCTCACTGCTCATGAGAAAGTTCACAGCGGTGGCCCCTAACTGAGAAAGCCCTTTCACCAGTTACAGAGTGTTTGACCTCAGGAATTGACAGTGAGCGTGGCACCGCTGATCTCAGCTAATGTGACAGGGTACAGGTTGAGACGCAGACTTTGAGATAACAGCGTGCTGTCATTAGTGCATTACAGCACAGCACAGCATCCCTGCTTCCACTGCTTCTAGTGGTCAGCAGGCAGGAGGGCACAAGATAAAAGAGCAGCATCTGCTTTTCTACTTCATTACATGGCAAAGAAACACAACATTTCTCCTAGCAGAAATGAGGAAGAACTAATGTTTTAATTGAGCAGTACCTAGGCTCAGAATAGTCTTTGAGCAGAATGTCAAAAAGTCCAGAACACTTAGCTGACACTTCAGCATAAATACTTAAGCACTGGTTTAGCTGCACACTAACTGCAGCATTTTATATGTATATATATATATATATATATATATAGCACAGATTTATTTTAAAATGGGAAAATAATGGCAAATAATTGTTCACATGGAAGACTTTTTAATGAAATCTCAGAAAACTCCATAGTTCATATCTTGAAATCTTATTCTTGCTCCTCGATAAATGTAGCAAAATACTTAAAAATTCTTAGGGAAACAACATGCCCTTTTCAAAAAATGAAACAAAACTCTCTTCCCCTCTTCTGCTGAATCCCCTTCTTAAACACAATTATGTTATAATAAAAATAAAAATGGAATATTAGAAATAAAGGTAAGTAAAAATGTAAATGAATTAAAAAGAGTAGTAAAAGAAAATAATAACTTCTTTCAACATTTAAAAATCGTAAAAGAGAGAAAAAAAGGAGGAAAATTAAGAAGAAACAAAGACAAGATCTTCAGAAACTGGGCATATTTCAAATCCAAAATTAAAGAATCATTCAAAAGCAAGCATCCTTAATTTTTATTTCCAAAGCCAAGAAAATAAGTTTTTAATAAAACAGATGGAATTAATTTTCTTTTAACAAATGTACATAGGAAAAAAAAATTAGGCCATGTCCACATGGTTCACAAACCTGACAATCTCTGTTTTCTGAGTGCTACACTTCTTTGTTTCCAGTAATTTTGCCCATTTGCGGGAAGAAGTTATCCTTGCTCCGAATGACTGCAGCTTGCTGCAGAGACAGGCAGGTTGTCCCATACAGCTCTCAGCCTGCCAAGTTGCATCTGAAGCAGACACTGCCCCATAAACAAATGCTGCTTTGGTTCTTTGCTTGCTGTGACGGGAAGATTATTTGCGCCATGTATACCCCAAAGAAACTGCCTTTGTTGCAGTTTTGGTTGAAGGTACAAGCACGTATTGCTTGGGGTAAGCGAGGCTCTGAGTGGAAAAAGTCTTTGTTAGTTTTTAGGTTCCGTTTTCCACAGCGCCAAGAAAGTCTACCTTTGAACTCTATAAAAGCGGATAAAATTTTGGCAATGAGAGTGGAACTGTAAAACAAACAACATGCTCAGAATAAGTTAGTATGTGTCCTAGTTAAAGAACGTGGAAAATGAGAATGATAAATGGAGAGTTAGACTAATAGTCTCTCCTGCCATTATACAAAAGAGAACAAAACAACTTGAAATACAATGTTCGGAGGTATGATTAGTATCTATGGTTGTAGCATGTTGTTTGTGGTAATGAGCGAATATATTTGCAATATGGAATGCCTGGACTATATGAACTAAAATGAAGCACAATCATCTAGTGCTAGTGCTTTTAAAATTGAATTGTGAAAGCAAGTATCAGGAAATATTTTGATTTGGTTTTCTTGGTCAAGGCTGCTAGTTTATGGAAAATTAACAGGATGATGAGTTTGGGATGGAGCCTCACTGACCTTGTCCACAAACAGAAATAACTTGTATTTCAAGAAAGTTGTATCATAAATGGGTCATGCTGGGCAAAATTTGCAGTCCATGAGTAGGGCGCTGAACTTACTTAGAAAGGGCAACTCATTTAGTTTTATGTTGTTTCTCTAAGATAAAAGAAGAAACACGTATTTTTGATCTTCTCACCTCTCATCCTGTACAGTTTGCTCTTACACTTCTGCGTGTTTCCTCTCCACAAGGCTGAATTTTGCTAAGAAAACTTCAGAAATTGGTTGCCTATTCTAAAGTTATTTTTCAGCTTTATCTACTAAACACACCATAACTTGTTTGGGTGGGAATAACTGTTTCACAAGCACTCATATTTAGATCTGTTTTATAACTGACCTACAATGAGCTGAAATGATGGCACCTCGGTCTAAGATGCAAATAATAAAAAGTAGATTATAAAGCTAAATTAGGGGGGGGGAAAATAAATAAACACACTTAAACATATCTAGCTAAAGAAATATGTTTCCTAAAGAAGTGCAATTTCTAATAGTAGAGACAAAAAGAATAACTAGAGATCCCAAAGTCATATGCAGAATCTACCCAAATAAAGCCAATATTAAAGTCATCATAATCACCCCATGGAAAAAAAAAAAGAAAAAAAAAGTAAATTCTTCATTTCTGTCTTCCCTGATAGCCACAGTGACTCACAATACATATGCCAAATAGCTTGTGAGTTGGAGATGCCAGTCTAGTGGGAATAAATGCTTAGAGATGGAGCTGATCATTTCAACCTGTGTGAAGCAAATTAGCTGACTAGTAAAAGCAGATGAGCTCAGAAACGAGAAGAAAAGGAAAAAAAAAAAAAAAAGTAGGAAAGTATTAGTTCATTGTTTTCCATTCTGTGCTGTCAGAGATGTCAGTGCCTAAGCCAGCCTTCTTACAAGTAGAGGTAGCACACTGAAAACACTCAGAGCTGTCAGAGAAAACAAACCCTGCCATTTCCCAACTCAGGATCTGGACTCTACCCAATGATTTTGTTCTGAATCAAAAGCAAACTCCCACATCTGGTGCACTAGCAAGCTTCTGAGATCTTCTGCCTCATAAATATGTGTGACCCCAAGAAAGCCAGGAAAAAAACCTCCTTCTATTTCAGTCCAGGATATTTTTTCTCATTAATTTGAAGGTGCAAGAGTTTTATTTCACTGTGTATTCCTGAAAGTGAGAAAGCAGAAGGAAAATGTACTGCAGATACATTATCACTTCTAAGCCATGTACCACATCTGCTATTAACAGAATTCTTCAAAGATTTTCTGCCACAAAGCAATACATTTCATTAAAGTAAGTCTTCACAAAACTCTTGAAGCAGCCCAGGAATCTCCTTGCCCTTGCTTACATTCACTAACACACTCATACACATGCGCTGCACTCAGAGATCAAGACGTTTGTCATCCATTGCTGCTATGTAGTCCCACATCAGCAGTCCTCTGAGAAGCCACTGCAGGTGCCATACCAATATGTGGTCTTGCCTCATTTATTTGCTTGTGCCAGGTCTAACTACTAGAGAATTTCTCCTTACCCGAGTCTTCTCTTCACTATTACCTTTATTACTCTTTACTCTTATTAGTTTTCATAAGTTCTCGGACAGGCCTCTCAAACTGTATCAGAGCAATGGACTTTATCTGAAAGTCTCTGAATTATTTTCACTTTGATCTTGTGGTTTTGGGTATTCCTTCTTGCAGTTAAAAAAAACCAAGCAAACAGACCTATTAACTACATTCAGGTTGCAGATTGTCTCCAAGTTATCCAAAAACATCAGCTTCCTTCCTTCCAAGCTCAAAGAGCTTGTGATAAGTTTATTTAGGTATTTATCCTCTTCTTCGGTAGTATCAAAATTGTCCTAGATTCAGGAGAGGAGATTTTGGGATTCCTAACTCACTGATAACTGGTGTTTGCTCTTGCATGCCTCATCCATAAAGATAGTTGGACTCCAGCCCAGCTGATTATTTGCATGCTCAGAAGACATTCTCTTTTGCTTTTCTCCTCCTATATCACCAAACATGCTTCCCACGCAGGTTACGTTTGCCTTTTCTTTTTCTTTCTTAGTTTCAGTTATGATTCCCATTGATCCTGGGTTCTTGTTTCTATTTTGTTGATACAGTTCTGTGGCATCCAAAATATATAACACTCTTTGGAACATTTCCATGTATGATGAGCTTGGAAGAGGGGCTTGGACCATACAGTTTACTTGCTTTTTTATTAATTTCTGCTTTACTCAGGGATTCAAGGACTGCAGTCATATTTCAAACTGACAGCATCCTTGGAAAAAAAAAACTTTCTTAAATATACTGCATTGACTGCCACAACACTGTTTATTATGTCTTCCAAATACAGTAAATTTTGACTGGAGTCAATGTGGTATCTTGCTGTCTGTCTGAAGTTTGTCCAAATGTAGGAATAAGTTATCACCATAACAATTACTGGATTGTACTGAAGCAAACCTACCTCTTCACAGTCTACCTCTACTTTACTGAAGTCTTCATTCAGATAATACAAATAAGAACAGTGACAAAGAAATCGTTTTCAACATTTTTTACTGATAGTCTCTTGTGGACTTACGACTTAGATTGTCTGAAGAGTCTTCATGGCATATCTTAGTTGCTACTAATAAACTTAAAGTAAACGTGATTCATTTAACAGCTGTTAAAAGGGCGTATCTCCTCTAAGAGATGAAACTGAAAACTCAGAAGCTGGGGGAGAGATGGAGCTTACTAGATAATTCTGTGCTTGCTAAATTCTGGTTTCCTCTGGAACTTCAGCATCATATGGGAAGCTATGGAGTGCTAAGATAAAACAGAACACTGAATCTGTCTTATGAGCTAGATACTAGTCCAAATATCACACAGTATCCCCATCCCAATAGCACTTCATGCATCACTTCTCACCTTATAATATCATCCTTTTTGAAAGGATCTTCAGGCAGTTGACTTTTGTCGGCCTTCAGGGCTTCTACCTCTCAGCTCTTGAGAACAGATCTTTGAAAGCATGTCACAGGTATAAAGGACCAGAAGAACTATGGCTGTCTCACCAAGCTGATTTTAAGCCATTGACTGATGGGGACCCAAGAGAGCTCAGTGATTCTGCATGACTTATGTATGGACTCATCAAAATTTGTTCTGTCTGAAGTCAGATAGAAATCTGCATTTCAACTTATAAACAAGTTATAAACCTGTTTGCATTTCAACTTATAAACAAGGTAGCTCATCCCGTTTATCAGTGTAAAAGCAAAGTAGCAGTTTTGTAATAATAAACATATATACCCAAGACATTTATTTGTATCTAGTTCTGTGGATTAGTAGCTTAGACTTACACAGACAGATTTAATATTAAGTAGCTTTCTCAACTCAAGAACTTGGTCCTTCCATGCAGCTAAAGTAGACAGAGTTTAGGGAAACTCCATGGAATTTGCTGGTGAACAAATTAACAAAACTTCTGGCCTCTCCCAGTTCAGCACACCCCTTACAACATTCTGTTGTAAATGAAGTCCATGATGCAAACTACACCAAAAATATTTTGTATATTTTGATCAGTTTGGGCAGCAGATCTGCCTCAGTTCTCACTCAGTAAAAGGTGCTAGCAACCTATATTCCCTTTGCTTCAAAATACATATGGGAAATAGAGAGATCCCCACTCCTCCATCAACCTGAAGCCAGAAACAAATCATTTGTGAAAAGCAAAGCCTTAGCTAGGGTCCATTGCCAATATATGTTGTTTGTTTGTTACACAGACAACATACACTCCAACATTAACAAAAATGAACTGAGGAGAACTTGTCAGGTTCATTTTTGATTACAAAATTTGAGGCCAGAGTAGGTCTGTCAGAAGATATACTTCTATTTGACACATTTTCTAGCAAAGTCATCCAGCATGGTTATATACATAACAGAAGAAATAAGCAGATTTGAGTAACTTTAACGTAAGGCCATATCAAACTCTGCTATGCCAATGAAACCTTTCTTTTCAGCTAAAAGCAAAGCTTGAAGTGGTGCACAGTTAAGCTTAATTACATTATTTAAACACATCTACATAGCAAAAACAGTAAGTTCTATGCTATCTAGACTATATATTAGCATGCAGGTTCATTTTGGTAGGGACAACAGAAATGGTCTTGATTAAACCAAGCTGATATCACTGTTTTAGATTTGTTTGTCATTTATACTATGTTTCTCTGATTTATTACTGCAAAAAAAAAAAAAAAAAAGGTGATTTTGTGTTTGGGAGGAGTCTTTACATAGTTCAGTTTTTCTTGGAAGAGTCATAACAGTGACATAAACTTTTACATCAGAGTTTATCAAAAGTCAAATTACAAATATATTAAAACAAGACAACACACACACACCAAAAAAAAAATGTTCCACAAGGGAGACTCGAAACACACCTCTCTAAAACTTCGCAAGTATGGCAAAATAGTTCAAAACAGCTAAGAAAAAAACACAATGAAATTGGCTAGTAGGACTGGGACAAACTCTTGTCAATTCCCTTTGGCATTATTAAGGTCATCAGTCTATCTGTGGCACGGAGGATGTTTGGTTTTGAAATACATCTTGTTTATCTGTGTCTAGTCCATGATTTTTGAAAGAAAATTATGCATTGTCATATTAAGTGGGGTTGCAGTGGAAAAACAAATTAGAGGGAGGTAAAATAGCAAATTAGAGTTATGAGAGGTTTTGTTGTTGGTTTGTTGTCTTTCTTTTTTTAACTTACTGCTTGTTTTTCTACCAAGTCTCACTGACTTGTTAACTGCTTGGGTTGCCTCAAGGGTGTCATCAATTAATTGAACTCTGGCCTTCAGGAATTTGATTGATAGGCAGGTGAGTGAAACACAGACTGTCTTACCATTAATGACCCTCGCTACAAGGCTGGCTATTACTCAGCACCCCAGAAGAACAGCAGTGGTGATAGAAGGGTGGATTTGATGTCTGAAGATGTCGTGCTCACACAACGTTCTGAAAGCTTTATGTTTGAGAACATTGGAAAGAGCAGTAAGTACATTTAGAATGTTCACCTCTTCGAAGACTGTCTTTCCCTGCCCAGACAGCAACTGCAGAGCTCATGAAAGCATGGATTGCTTATGATTCCTAACAGGACTTCAATATTCCCAGCTAACTGTTTTCAAGGCTTCAGGCTCCTTCAAAAGTTTTGGGGAAATAATAAAAATAAATTAAGCCTATCAGTACTTCTAGAAGTGGCTTATCATCTCATCCTTCCTACGGCTTCACAACGAAGTGCAAAAAACATAGGCATCTTGTCCAACTGTTAAAAGGAAATTTTGTAGTCAGGCAGTAATATTATGTTCATGTTATAACAACCCTCAGAGAGGCCACAGCATTGCTGGATGAGACACTGAAAAGCACGAGTTCTTCACAATATTTCTGTTCTATAAAATGAACTACAACCTGAAATCTTATTGTTAAATGTGGTGCAGACTCCATAGACACACTAAAATGGCCTAAGCAAAAGAAAAAAAATTTACAGGTCAAAGCTGTACACAAAATCATTTCTTTACCATCTCTGATATATCTTAGCAGCTTTGGAAGTCATGAAAAAATGTTGACTAACCAAGCAGAAAGAAAAGACAGACGTTTATGTTTAGTTAGATGTGGTTTCTTTCAAAATTTAGTATCTACTGCTTTAAGAAAGCCATCTCCAGTAAATGTTTGTACTTTGAATTACTTCATGTCACCTACAAATGCCAAGTGGCCTGCAGCCACTCTGCACAGCTCTGTAGGCCCTGGGGATCTCATGCAAGAAAACACCATCCCACCCACTTTCAGCTGTGGCTGTTCCTGTTCCATATACTGATTCCTTGTCTTACCTGTTCTGCACATCAAGATTATGGAGACACACATGAAAGAAGCACATTTTCTTTTGCGCATGCAATGCAACTATACTTATAAATTAAATATTAGTCTATTAACTATTAAAATAAATTCAGTAGGTTCAATAGTCTGTATTTTAAATGATTAGTATGGTCCAAGGCATAGTTACAGCCCATGTTTTGTAGCTGGGAGTTAGCATAGGCCAGAGACCTCTTTACTGTGAGGGTGGTAAGATATGGTAACAGGTTGCCCAGCGAGGTTGTGGATGTCCCCTCCCTGGAAGCATTCAAGGCTGGGCTGGATAGGGCTTTGAGCAACCTGGTCTAGTGGGAGATGTCCCAGCATATAGTGGGCTGGGAGAGGAACTAGGTGATCTTAAAGGTCCCTTCCAACCCAAATCATTCTGTGATTTTATGATTCTATGATTCCCAGAAGGGTGTTAATAATTATGTCTGTGAGTGCTCTGTGCCATCTGGCCTCACAGCCAGGGAATGGTCCCAGATACATTCAGATTGCTAGCATGGACGTGGCCAACAAGGGCAGTCCTAACACGAGCCCCACCAGGAACGAAAGCAAGAGGAGTGGAATGTATTACTCTAAAAAACATTTATTTTTCTAACCAAGAAAGCCAAGAGGATGTCTGCATGTAACCCTTTCTAAATCAGCCTTTTCCTTCCCTGCATGGTACTGTGTATTAGCAAGCTCTGCCACTCCTGAGCTTCCAGTTTCAGTACTGGGTAAGCATCAAGTATGCAGATGTCTGTGAAAATGGTAATATCATGACATAGCACATTTCTTTAAAAAGTAAAGATTTTCTTCAGTTCTCATGCAGTTTCAGATGTCTACATGGATCACTGCATGGGTCTAAGAATACTGTGAGGTAGCATCTCTTCTTAATCTCCTCTCCTTATTCACATTATTCTTCAAGAAAAATATTCAAGAATCTGCCATTTTGATTCATGTTAACACAGTGGGGCTACTACCATATGGCTGTTCTTAAATCAGTACTGGATGATGATAAAGGTATTGCAAAAGTGCTTGTCAACATTCTGTTTCATTTTTGTTTTTGTTTTCTGTATGTGTGTGTGTTCTGTGCCTCAAGAAATAAAGTATCGTGTACTCTAAAACTGCAACAGCAAAAAAAAAAAAAGTTATACATAATCATTAGTCCTGTGGTTTTAATGATTTAAGTAAGTGGCTCTGAGCCACAAGCAACCAGGAGGAATGTTTTTCCCCCTACAAGAAAGCATTTTTATAACAGATAAACACTGCCTTGAGCTCAAATTTTCACACACTGAGCAGTAAATTGAATTATATAGTGCTGGAGAGCTGACTGGATTTCTTAATTATTTCCAGACTTGTTAACTTGGGGAAACATGGGAGAAAGAGAAGAATGTTGGGAAAGAGTGGGGCAGGTCATTCCTGGGGAATGGTAGAAGTAGCCCACACATACGTATACTTTTGTTGAATTTCCCAGAGGAAGATAACATACTTTTTTTCTACTGCTACTGGAGCCATGGAGTAAACATACAAGGAATGAAGGACCTTGACTTCCCAATTGCTGGGCTATAGCAAGTCCCACAGCCTGTCTCCTTGAAAGGCAGAGAGCAAATTTCTCTTTTT
This sequence comes from Alectoris magna, assembly GCA_030625065.1. Lineage (NCBI taxonomy): Eukaryota > Metazoa > Chordata > Aves > Galliformes > Phasianidae > Alectoris > Alectoris magna. The sequence goes on along the minus strand of CM060562.1, from coordinate 78,910,793 downwards.
CTTACCTATGTGAGACAAATTGAAAAGGAATTCTATTGTCTTCATCCCTTTCTACTTCCCAAGCTTCTGCAGAGAGAACTATTTACAATAGCATGAAATCCCAAATCCCTGCACGTACAAGGGATTTTCATCCCTTGTCTCCAAACAAGAGCACTGCATATCTCATCACAGTCACACGTGGGGAAATTTGTGGCTTAAAAAATCACTAATACCAACCTTTCATTTTATGGTTGAGCATTCTTGATGTGAATGAGAGGTCAGCAGTCGTCTCCCCCTCGCTGTTTTTTCTGTATACAAGGACTTTCTGAAGGTTTATGATATCACCTTTAACCCAAGTAATAAATACACAACAGTGAGATCACAGGACACATTAATTTCCTGCTCTGGCACTAAACATTTGAAAAATCTATGTGAGATAGGAACATTTAAATCCAAGTCATTCAAAATTAAAATCCATTTGATTCTAAGTTTGTCCTATCACACTGACAAGTAGAGAAAAATTATTATCAATAAACACAGCAAAGCCAGAAGGAATTGTTCTTGCAAAATTACCTTCTTAATATCCATATGATTACTTACAATAAAACTGGCTCCAAAATCTCAATATACATTGTAATACACAAGTACAGGCTGCATATGGCAAACATTTTGCATCTTTTAGTTCAGAATAACCACACTGCATTCAAATAAACTGTGAATGCTAAGTTAGGCAAAAAATTGGGTAAAAAAAATCCTTTAAAGGAACCCCAGAACATGTGGTTTTGGTCATCTCATGTCCATTTGCAAGTTTGGGTGGAGAATGTTGAATAGTTTTATCTGTGAAAATATTTTCCCTGGCTTGATTTTTTTGTAGAAAAGAAAGAGATAATAATTACTCTGATTTTCACACATTTTTTTCCCTCTAGTTTACTTGCATGTACCTGAGATTAAATATTTTGTTTGGCTTAATTAAATGTTTTATTTAGTGTGCTTTTTCAGATTCCTTTTGAAGCAAAATTATAAAATAATAGCAAAACCATAATTTTCCATTTACGTATGCAGCCCTAATCATTACATACCAAGTGCCTGCCAGATTGGAGCCCACCTAAGTGACTGAAATGATCCAAGTGTCATTAGGTCTAGAGTTCTCACTTCCCACTGAGGGTGCCCAGCAGGTCTGAGAGTCTCTTGATTGTTCATATGGTCTGAAACTGGGGGAGAACAGCCTTGGCCCAAATTTTACACTAATGATGGTTTCCTGAACACAATTAGGAAGCTTTGTACTTTCCGGAAAACAGCCTTAGAAATCTTTTGCTCTAAGGATACCCATGTCTGCTCCAGATGCAAAATTTAAGACACACAGTTTCCTTTCCTCATTCTCAAGATTCTTCCTTATTAGAAAATAACTGATAAATATGAAAGATACAGAGACACTACTAAATTTGTTTTTTAACTTTCTGGTTTTATCATTTTCTTGTTTCTGTTGTGAGATATTCATTTTCTGGTCTGTGCATATTTTTCTCATATTGAGAGATTATTGAAGCTGATTTGAAATACAAAGTAGCAATGGACTTTGATTTTTGTTAAGTGTTGGCTCCTTAGCCTGTCAGCAGTCTTCTCTGACGTAATAGCTTCACTTTACATCAATAACCATTTCTTGTTGGTGATGAACATCTTGTAGTGGCCACAGAGAGCTTGTAAGATACTGGAGGAGCAGAATGTCAAATATATTCAAAGGTAAGGAGTCATGTAAAGCAGTCCTAAGTTTACTTTTCTGTTTTGAAGATAATGTCTTACACTAGATTGATTACATACAGCCTGAAAAGTGTGGTTCATGCATCCACTCTCACTGCGTGCTGAAAGATAAAAATCCCATTTGCTGTATTTTATATTGGTGGTCTTTGACACTGGTAATGCAGATCTGTATGTTCCTTGTAAATCACAGATATAATGACTGCCAGATAACAGCTTACTTGACTGCTGAATGAAGTGTTTCTTAGCTGGAAACTGAGCTATGCCATGTTCATGATCTAGTGACTTACAGCATTGTGTGAGTCACTTATTTGTACCCCCATTAAAATACGCATGTGAAGAAGAGCTTTGTAGGACAGTGCTGTAGTCATAACCCAGCACAACTTGTTTTTCACAGAATCACAGAATCACAGAATTATCAAGGTTGGAAAAGACCTAGAAGATCATCCAGTCCAACCATTACCAATACTTTTTTCAGCTAGCCTATCCCCTGTCCTGTACATTAGCTGAATTTGTTAGTTTGTTCATATTCCTTAGTCATCATCCTTGGCATGGTATTCAAGCACTCTGTGTAATCCAAGAGAAATTACAGTACCTGCATGGAACTTGGAGAGGAACACAAGACCACTTTCCCTCTCAGAGTTTGTTTCTGTAAGTAGAACTGACATCAAAACAAACAAATCTATAGTCACTTCAAAGTCTACGGTTGTTGGTACTCATTGTTCAAAGAGTAGTCTTCCTAGAGCAGTAATCGGTCTGTCAGGGATTCTCTGAAAGGTTGCCTCTTCTCTCTCTCTGCCCTCCATTATAAGTGTTCTAAAGACTCTGTAAGGGGTAGGTTTTTTCATCTGTGGTCTTGACATACACCTAATGTGCTACTCTACCTTAGGATTTTTTGATCTATTAATTATTTTAATCAAGAGATGTTGCACCTTTAGCAACTGCAGCTAGGCTCCCACCTATGCTGAAGCTGTGACCCAGTTTTTACTAGTTGGTGGGCCCTGGTAGATAGCTCTTGTTACATAGGCTTTCCAGTTGAGCAAGGGTTCGGACAACTCCTGGTGTGATACTCAGTTTCTGTCCTTCTCCAGATAGCAGTAAGTCCTTTTCCAAGTAAGCAAAGAGTTACCCTTGAGAAAATTCCTATTCCAACGCTGACACTCTCTCTTCCTTTTAGTTGCTCTGAGGAGACATCCCCTTGCCAAGTAGTCCCTTGCCCATGCATGTCTTTTCAGCTTCCTCCATGAACCAGCCAGACCTAAGGGGAGGTCTAAATACAGCCATCTGCACAGAGACATCCACATGTGGCCCTCTTCTTAGTGAAGTCTATGTGTGGCCATCTCCTCAGTGAGGTTTATATGTTGTCATCTCCTCAGTGAGGCCTACATGCAACCATCTCCTCAGTTATGTCAGTGTGTGGCCATAGCCTCACTGAGGTCTATGCAAGGCCATCTCCCCAGGGACTTCCAGGAGTGGCCATCTCCTCAGCAAGGCCCACATATGACCACCTTCTCAGCAAGGCCAGAGGTGCCTCTACAGCGCCCTGCGCCATGCTGTCCACAGCTTGGCACCACGTGCAAAGGCATTGCTTGTGGTAGGGCACAGTAACCATCTGGCAAAATTTACAGCCAGATCCAAATCTGCAAGCATGCACATTTTGTGGACTTATTTGAAACTTTGCTTAAAGCGTCACACATGGAACTGTGCAGAACTTGGCAGCAGCTGGTTATGTAATATACAGTCATCCATCTGCCGCCTCCGCCAAAAGCGCTTACTCAGATGTCTGCTGGGCGGCGGGTGGAGGCTGCGCTACCCAGAGGCTGGCTATTAAAAACAGAGCTATTACTTATTGACAGTGACAACAAACCAGTAAAATCTCTCTGAACCTCCTTTTTTTTTTGGCTGCCAAGCCTATCGTGACTGGGGGGAGGGAGCACATCAGACCACATTTAGACAGTAAAGACTGACTAAATGAGTTTCTTTGTATGTCTTCATCTGTCACCAGTATTGCTTGAAATGAAAGCATGGGCTGAACACGTTAGGCTTACCCATAACCTCACACAAAGAGGGTCCCAGACGGGAGCTCTTGTTGTGCTGTCTGAAGCTCTCAGGAGCCACTTTCCCAAATAGTGCACACATGCCAAGAGAGGCTGCAACAATCTGGGGGTCATTCTCAGTGTCCTCCAGGGCTCATATCTGCTCCCAGCTCTGGCCCAACCCATGACACACAATGGACAAATATTTATTTGCCTTAGATCCCATGGCAGGATAGTTTAGGCCCAAAAGGTGACAGACGTGCAAGTTTGTTTTTTGAAACACCAAGAGGTTTACAGAACAAATACAACTCCTTGTCTTAAGCTGAATATTTTTAAACAAGGTTGTTACAATGTCACATTTGCCAGCACTTTACTGGGGAAGCAGATTTGGGGAGAAATGCTTCTAACACTGTCCAGATAATGGAAACAGCTTAAAGTAAACAGAGTTTTTCATCAGTGCTACAGCAAGAACTGGAATAATAAATAGAGATAGGAGGTAGCCCCACACTTCAAATAATTTGTGGGAACCTACTTCCACAAACTCAGCCCATTTCATATTTGTGCAGTTGCTGACCATAAGGGCCGCCATAACCCTTGCTGAGTCTTGGACAAGTGCCGTGCTAATCACTCCTCACATCATCTCCAGCCACAGTGACTGAAATCACTTGACACTGCACAAGTGTACAAACTACAGCAAATTTCCTCAGCTTTCAGGGCAGCCTGTTCCATTTGATTGGCAGGTCAGCATAGCAACTGCCTACCTGGGTGGTGAAGAGGAGCTTGTTTCTGTATCTTTTGAAGTACCAGTACCAGGATGAGGTAAGATTGTTCCAGACCTTTATGTAAAGGTAAAACATGAAAAAATACATCAAGCTGGGAGGTCTGTTCAGCAGCACTTAAAGAAGATAACTTTGTAGTTGAACATACAGATCTAAAGAACAGAAAATTAAGAGTCCTTCAAAAATCCAGCTTTTGTTGCTATAATTGCTAATATTTGCTCTGAAAATGTTTGATTAGTCATTTGTTTTCTGATCTTGACAATAGGAGTCACCATTCACTCTGAATTCACAACTATGACTGTGTTTCCATGATATTTAGTAACAACAGATAAACAAGCAAATAAAGACAACCCACAACTAATAGTGCTTGCTGCGAAACCACCATGAGTTTCAGTTTCTCTACATTTATTTCTTTATTATATCCACTCCAGGTATTTTTTACAAGGATATAAGAGAATTTCCTCTCCACTTAGCTGCTATTCTCAAACATGCTGTAAGACCAATTAATCCCTGGTGAAATTTGGCTTGCTTTGAGTGTTGCTGAGAAAAGCTGTTTCAGAAGCTTTGGAATCAGCCACTGAATGACTAAAAGCTATGTTGCAAAATCCACAGGAAGGATTTTTCCAAGTATTCACTCCAAGAGGATTTCCTCGTTAAGGTTTCTCATCTTTGACAAGCATAATGCATTTATTCCCTGCTTTTGCCCTGCAGAAAAGTCTGGACAAGCAAGGAAGATTTCAAGGATTTCTTGTAGTTCTATGTGTCCATAAACATGGAGGTCACATGTGGATCTGCAACAACACACAACCCCATATTCACTCCCAGTTCCTAACAGTGACATTCACATTACCAAAAATGCCTACTCTCAGAGTATCCTGTTGTTTCACAGTGAATCTGAGCAATAAATCCCAGACTCATTTTTACAAGGAAATGTAGACCTTATATTTATGAAGAAAAAAGAAATGATGGATGCTTTCCAAGGAATGTATTTACCCTTGACCCCAAACCTTTCCTGCCTTGTCTTTCTACTTCACTTCTATAACGTGCTAATGACGTATTTAAACAGTGGCACAACATAGCAGTATCTAACAGAAACAACCATGAGTAACAAACTTTTGGCACATCCCAGAGACAACTCCCAATGGTCTGGAGAATGCAGACCTATTTGATCCAACAGCCCAGGCAGAGAAAATTTTGGCAGGTAATATTATCTTGCCATGTGTCACTTAGGAACTAAAAATGAATAGCCCAAAGAGTTTGATTTCTGGCACTTAGGGGATGGTAAATATTATTATTATTTTTAAACCAATGTTATTATTGGATAGACATTAATAATTTGAAAATAAGATTAGTGTTGAAAAGGCTTCTTTGGTTTTGGCTTTTTATAACCTTTAAATCTGGGTAGACTATTCCTGGACAAGTATTTCAGCTGGAATTTTATTTTCATTTTTTCTTCTATTTACACTGTGATCTATTCCAGAATACACAGTACAGAGCTGATTTTGCCTTGGGATATCATCTACATTTTTTTACATATAAAAGGCTTTTGAAGAAAGGAAGTTAAACAGATCCTATCACAGATATACGCTAAGTTCATGCTCAATTCCTTGAGAAGACCCTACATATTTCAGTGGCTGTGGCCATCGTATCCAACAGAAATGTGGAACGGGGGTAGCAAATACACTCTGCATTTCTTGGAAGTCAATATTTTAAAAATCTAATTTTACTTTTGTTCTAGAGTGAGATTAAGACACTATTTCAGTACTTTGTAGACATATCCCTACTTATGTTTATACTCAACTTCTAGATCCTAGGAAATTACTAGTTCTTGATGAACTACACCTGAGTTTTACTTAATATAACTGCAAATAATGACAGAGTAATTAGAATGAATGATAGTGGCTTTCACTGGCTTTTGTCTTCACACAGCAATCGTTCAGATGTAATGTATCCCAGATCTACACAGTAAAAGTAGATCAAACGCCCAATTACGACAGAGAAAATGTAATAGAACAAAGCCAAGTGGAACACAATGTGATGTATGTACACACACGCACTTTAGAATTCCAGTATAAGAGATATTAAAATGATATGGAAATACTAATGAACACAGTCCTGAAACCAGGGTATTTAAATCACCAGCACCAGGTACTCATCCAGATGAAGCTTATCTTATGGAGCATGAGGAGAAACATAGCAAGAAAAAAAAAAAAAAAAGACAGGTGGATATCACTGACATAACTTCAGAGAAATGTCAATATTAAAAGTTTAAAGATTTAGTTTAATATTAATTGATTATTTTTTCCCTTTGCTTCCTGAATTGAACCAATAGATCTTGGAATATGTATGAAAATTAGAAGTATTTTGCTATATCTTATATTGCTATATCTTACCGACTTTGGAAAGCAATGTCCTTAGGAGGTAGAAGTGACAATTCTGTTTCTCTCTCCTCTTCTGTGGAGACTGCTGACTGGATAGTCTCCAACTCTGTAAACTTATTCTGGCACAAAGACATAGATCAGAAATTATAAGTGTATGAATGATCTATTCTTTTTCTTACTTCCACTTTAAAATGTCTCACGTACATTTTCTTCAGTGTATCTAAGTACAAAATAGACAATACTGTGTGAGAGAGACCTGGAAAAGATTCTTATTCTCCTCTATTAAGAACGGCCAGAGTTGCTTCTCAGAAGCCTTTGGATATATAGAATAACAGCGTATCTGTTAATATTCACGCTGGTAGATAGAACTGATAGAATCCCAATGAGAAGACCTTACTTAAAATAAATAAATCCATTTATCTTGTTGAGAAAGAGAGTTTGCATTAGTCTAAAAAGAGTTTACTGAAAAAAAGACAAGCTTCTGGGTCACCGTTAAGGACATTCTAAAGGAATAGAATTTGTGAAGTAATTTTTGAAGCAACTCCCTGAACAGATGTCAATGACTAGAAGAGGACACAGACATAAAGGACACACAGACAATTATTTTGTGGTTGCCAGGTTGATGAAAAGAAAGAAGATGCTAAGAAGAATACAGTGATCGCTTTTGCTCTAGTCTCAAGGAGATGGGAATGGATAAGCACTTTGATAAAGTTTTACAAGCATGAAATCACATGGCAAATATCTTCAGCAGAGTGGAAATGTCAAAGCTTCTGAGAGGTGGAAAGGGGCAGATGGGTGGAAGGAGGTGAATCATGCCTATACCATCCAGCAGTCCCCACAGCCTGCTTGGCAACCTCAAAAGCACATTGCTCTTAACAACAACCTTTTTCCAATACTGGCTTATAATAATATATTTGGCTTGCATCGGGCCTATAGTGTGCTGGGTACATTCTAAAAATAGGAAGACCTGGGCCTTGCCCCAAGTGGCTCAATATCTAAGATGTTAGCCACCAGATTAAGGGAGGAGAAGAGGGATAAAACCTTTTAAAAAATAGCATCAGCTACTTTGACGTGTTATCTTACTACTATTATCTGGGAATTTCTTGCTCAGAGGCATGTTCAGCATGAGAGAGAGCCAAGCTGCATGCACTCAAAGGGCAGTACAATCATAGTTTGAACAGCTGCACAATCTACTGCAAGAGGCAATTCATTCTGACATCTCACAGGGATAGAAGTAATTTTGTGGGAGGACCCTGAAGACCTGCATCATCTCTCCTTCCTGCTTCAGTCTGACCCCAGATACTCAAGCAATTCACCCCCATAGGACCAGTGATGCCTGTAGATTCCTGCTGATGAGAGGACCTTAGCATCATTTCTCTCTCTCTCCTTCAATGATATATGAATCACAACTGGAGTCAAGCAGATTAAGGTCCAAAATCTCCATTCCTCTCACTCAGAAGCTGTTCACATTTATAAGTCACCTCCCTACTCGTGATTAGGATGCTTTCTTGGGATATGGAAACTTGAGCTCATGAAGACTGAGAAGTGCACTGAACCTCATGTTTAATTTCTACTTTGTGGACAAGGGCTTTGATAGCACAAGGCAGGCAGGGCTGGCAGATGCTGCTTATTTTTTCAGTGTCTGCATCTAAGAGTTCTGCTGTATGAGAGGGTGGAAAGGATTGCATGACGGCCCAGGGGACCCTTTGAAAACCCTCACCAGTCCACTAGGGGGAAAGAATCATAACTACTGAGCACCTCTCTCCCCACTGTACCTGACTATGGAGACTGCATTTCTTTCTGAAGTTTGGTGCTTATTTTCTAATACCTGAATTTATTGTGTCTAGCTCTTAAATGAGGTTTTCAGGAATGACTGAAATAATTCGAAACTGCATGCACATATTATAAGAAAAATGTTGGCCCTTGAATATACTGTGAATTTCCTTTCCTTCTCCTGTCCTAATTTCAGAATGTTTCACTGTTTGCCTTTAGAGCTATGCCTTCTCAACTACATCTCTCAGATATTACTCCTAACAGTTTGTTATAGTGGAAGACACTGCTGTGCTGTAGGAAGTGGCTCTCTCTGACTCCTTTTGTGTAATGCTCCCTCAGGCGAGGTACCTGGTACAAAACAAAGCTCACGCTCTTTCCAGTGCATCAAAGCATCAGCTGTGTGATCATGAACTTCATAAACATGGTGGCTTTGTTCAAAAGCAGAACGCTTCTAAGGCACCTGCAGGAGTGTGCTTTTTGAGAAGCACAGTCAAAATCTCCCTTTTGGTCAAGACTACGTGTAAATGAACTGAAGATAGCTAGGAGTGTTTTCATTGTTAGTATTATTAATAGTGAATATCTGAGCAAATAAAAAAGAAAATAAAACACAGCTGTGATTAATATATTGTAGTAAGTTCTGGAGAAGGCAATAATATACATCTATATTCTGGGTTTCCAAATTCCTCAAATCCTTTTGTCTTCAGAAATAGAAACTTCAGAATTGGACTCCAAGAATAAAACTTGAGAGTTTTAACAAGAAGGATTAATAAATACAATAAGTGATACCTTATAAACATGCCATTAGAAGAATTCTGGCTGTTTCAGAGTATGTTTTTCCTTTGCTTGAACAGTAGCATGAATGGCAATTAAACATATTGTGAATTCACTATCTGTGGGCTTAGTTGATAGCCAAACCTGAATCTGTCATTGTTTCTTATCCCGTCCTAGGTTTCCAGTCTTGCGACCGTGGCTGTTAAATGCTTGAGCTGTTGTGAAATTTTACACAGACTAGTACTTAATAAGTTTTAGAAGTTGTGGAGCTCCACAGTGTTGCATCTCAAAGGCCCCATCCTTCTGCAGTCAGTGATGTTGAGTTAGGGACTTGAAGGAAAACAATATAAGTTCTGATGTGTGCTACCTAAGAAGAACTTATCCATACTATCATATGAACATGCAAATTCTATGTGTGGGCCTGCCAAAATATATAAGCATTCTATCCAAAATACATAAATACGGTCTACTTCTCTGAAGAGGCATCATTTTATTCAAATGTACATTTGAAGCACTGCTCACTTAGGATTTATGCTCTTCTCAAAATTTATATTAATATGAAACAGATTGCTATGTTGTATTAAAGAGGCAGTTATCTTCTTCAGTTAATGGATTAAACACAGAACATCAGAATTCCAGTACTGCATCCAAAATCATAGGTGGCCCAAGTTCTTGTTTCCTATCTTATCATCTAGTTACAATGTCATATAGATAGAAATGTATGTACATAAAACATCTGGTGTTCACAGAGGGGACCAGTAGGACTTACAGAATTTGTCAACTTCTGTCAACATTACAGTGCAGCACCTCCTCAGAGTACCTCTAAAGGAATATGTCCATCTTTCAGAGGGGTTAGATCCTCTTGACTTCAAGGAAGTATGAAGGTTTCACAACAGGGCAAAATATGATGATGTTTTTGTTTATCAAATTTGTATTTCAGTTCCTACAGAACCCAAATGGTTTTGCACTTAAATGTCCTTGATTTGTAAACTGTGATTCACAGAATATGTGGTACGTTTCAATAGTTTTCTGTTCTTAGCAACTTAATTTGTCTATGCAGTTTGCTTTCCTGGCTAACACAGCCACATGCTCCTCTGTGAGGTGAAAGATTGACCTGGAAAAAGTCCGGTGAAGATGGTGAATGAGGTTTACCAACATTTTCACATTAAGACATATATAAATTTGAGTCTTCACAAAACCAGCTGTAAGAGCTTCAAGAGAGAGCTTCTGTTGTGCTATTGGTACTTACTCCTTTTTATTTAGCCTTGGAAAACCAGTGAAACTTCATTAGACACACAGGAGGAAAAAAAAAAATAATAGAGGTAGGCAGAGAACGGAGAACAGCTTGAGCTTCTGGCTGCTCTGTGGACTTGCTAATTGCACATATGCCCTGCATCTCTTACCTTGCCTCTGTTGGTGCACTTCCTGAGTTTAGGTGAGCATGCAGTGCCTTGCCATCTTAGATCTACGCAATTAAAGGGCAGTAACCAAAGTCTTCCTTCATTTGACTTGAGAAGCTTGCTTCCTCCCTCCCAGCTTTTCCATGCCTGGCAAGAACTATTGCATATAAGGAAAGGTGCATGACTCTCCCTAATGGTGCTGGAGCTGCCAGCTGAGCTAACACAGATGCTTTGCCATCCATCACAGAGGGGTGTTGCAGGAAGCTTAAATCCCTGTTGATGAACAAGAAAACCCATATTGTGTAATGGTTTCAATAGCTGCTTAATACATTCAGGCCTGTTTTTGCTGTTGTTGTTGAGATTTGTTTGTTCTTTCCAAGAAAACACAGGGCAAAATTCAGACCTGATTTAAGTGGAGGCAAATTTATTTACTTGAGAATAATTGCAGTCAAACAGAACAAAATTGTGATCAGTCTGTGTTTGGAAGAATGTTCAGGTTGTTTTCCTTCTCTATGGAGCTGTGATGTTCTTTGTAAACAGTTCTTTGCATGCATATGAAATCGTATTGAAGGACTGTATGACATAACACAATTGGTTTCACTACAAATGGGCATCTGATGGCAATTCCTGTCTGTGTTTCTTCCTGAAAAGCTAAAAAACTGGCAAATGAACTAAAACCACACTTAGGCATTAATGAGAGAACTGCAGCAAATAACTAACTACATGTGAAAATGATCTCCTGGTCACTCAGTGTGTTCACACAATGAAAGCCTTGATTTATGTATATACATAACTATTACATGACAACACTGTAAGTACTGGGGGTATCACAATGCTAGTTCTTAAATGATTTTTATTTCAGGTGGAACAGGATAGTGCTACCAAATGGTATAGTATTTCAGAATAAGAGGTGACGACCTTAGGAGGGTAAAAATGGCACACAGAACACAACATTATATCCATAATGCTAGCTGTAAATAGTAGATTTTTTATGGTCTGACCTTTGAGTTTAATTCTTATGAATTAAGACATACTGTCAGAATGAATTCCTACCCAGAAGCGCTTTTTGCATAGAAGGCCACAAATAAATAAATAAATACATAAATACATAAATAAATGAATAAATTTTGGTCTATTTTAGCTGTTTCCCATTGTTCACCAACAGATACTCACAACCAGCTTCCAACCCTATCCATCTTCTGATATGTGGTGATCTCAGGCCAGGCTGAGCTGCTTTTCTCCCTCTTCATCAATAGATGTCAATAGCAAGCTGCCTACTCCCAAAGACTTCATCCATTTCAGGGCTAGCACCAGAAAAGAGGAAACAGTGATTCCCTTCCAAGCAAAGTTCATCTTGCTGTGTATTCTCAATCTGTCCTTAGAAACTTGTTGCTAATACAGCTAGGCATAGTTTTGTATTTCATGTTCTGAGTCTCTGAAACTAAGCCAACATTTGTGAAATTCAAACACATTATGACACATTTAGAATTCCCAAACACAGCCCAGATTCAGTGAACATTTTCCAAATGTTCAAGGATGTAACTCAAAGTCTCTTCTTCATCTTGATGAATGCAAAGGAAAACACAACTGATGAAGCTGGGGATGGACCGTATCATACTTTTTTCTGTTTTTCCTGCCTTTCTTTGATTTCCGCACATGAAAGGTTCTGGTCAAGGAAGGCAACTGCATGCAAAAAGTTGCTGAAAATGAATGACTACATTATCTAGCTATATACACTGACTGTGAAATGGAAATGCATTTTCCTTATACATTAGTATTACAGTACAGAGAACCAGAACCTAGATCCGAAGAGTTACATTTAGTGATGTTTCTTCTAGCTTCCGCTCTCCCTCCCTCCTTCCCTCCCTCACTACCTCCCTCCCTTCCTCCCTTCCTTCCTTCCATCCTCCCATCCTTCCTTCCTTCCTTCCGTCCTCCCATCCTTCCTTCCTTCTTTTGTAATATAGCAATTAGCAAGTAATATTGAGCATAACAAGCCCCAGGAAATAGTCTGGTGGCAAACTATAAGCAAACCTGCTGGGTAACCCACTGTGACACTTCCCTCTCAGTCCCAACTAAAAATAACTGAGAAGGTGGTGGTATCAAAAGCCAAGGCAGCAGAAATGGTAATACACTGGCTCTCTTACATCAGCCAGGGATTCAGATTGCAAGGACAGGCATCCACCAGCTAAGTGCACAGCCTGCATTCGCCTGCCATTCACCTGCCCACAGAGCAGATCACAAATCATGCCAGTTGTTCACGCAGAGGCACCAGCAAATGTCAGCATGCTTTAAGTGCAGCAGCCTGAGCCCTGCTGAAGCTAGCACATTGCTGTGATGCTAGGAAGCCAGCATCATATCCTTATTCTGAATGGAATTTTTCGTACTTATTTTTTTGCATGGGAAGTGGAAGAGTGAACTGATCTTCAAAATTATGGAGGATTTAACTGAACTGCTGATAAGTGCTGAAGATCAAACAGTTATTGTCACGTTGGAAGAGCTCAGGGGCATCTCCCAGTGGCCTCTTCAGATGTAATTTCTGTAAATGCTTAGTTTTTAAAGGCAAGAATTTTGCAATATATTCTGTTCTCTCTTTCTTTCTTTTCTTTCTTTCTTTCTTTCTTTCTTTCTTTCTTTCTTTCTTTCTTTCTTTCTTTCTTTCTTTCTTTCTTTCTTTCTTTCTTTCTTTCTTTCTTTCTTTCTTCCTTTCTATTTAATAAAAGAAGATGAAGAAAAATGCAAGGCAAAGAGATACTTAAAAGTAATTGTGTAGGCTTGTTCTAATCACAGATTCTTCTGCACCAGAACAGTCCATGCCTCCACAAATTCACTGTTCATATGTCACTGAAACAAACAAAAACAATTTAGAAGCATATATAAGTCATTAATGTCCCACACTTGCCCTTGCAATGCAGAATTTGGAATGATTATGATTGAATGCTTATTACATTACATACTGTTTTCTCCAAGAAAGAGGATCTGGGCTTCAGTTTCCTATGATTTCAGGAAGTTCTTCATGTCAGTTTGATCAAGCTGATATACAGGTGCATCTAGAAGGCTGCCCTTGTGATGCCTGAAAAAGAGTAGATAAGGTAGTGTTTTTTGAAAGTCTGCGTTGCTTGAGAGCCCAAGGGGTGGCTCAAGATGGCCTCTTCCCAGAAAGCCAATTTAAGAGCAGATTCTTCTAGGCTGGGTGCCAATTCCTGATCACAAATGTGTATTGCTTCAGGGTTCTACTTTCCTCTGTCAGTAAGAGGATAACCGTGCTTTTCAGGCCTTCAGTAATATAGGACTTTCCTGACTGAATTCCTCCTATAAGCTCAAGAGCTTGCATTAAATCAAATGTGTTTCTGAGAGAAATACTTACTCTTGCTTTACAGTTTCCTGGAAGATAACGTTTATCACATTGATTATTTCAGTGGTCAGTTACTAGGCTTCTGTCTTTCAAGTCGTTTTATTTGGGTTTTCCATCACTCAGTTGTATTATACCTTACCAGAATTACATTCCCTATGGACTGTAATCAAATGACCCTGTTAGTGGTAACTTTTTTCTTTTCCTTCTCACTCTTTATTATATTGAAAAATATCAAGATCTTCAAATTATTGTCTTATTTTAATGCAGAAGGAAAAAGCTGAATATAATGATCTTTTCTTCAATCAACATCTGAAAGAAAATGGTATTGGATTATGTTCAACTGCAATAAAAGGCATTTGCAGCTGAAAAAATACTACATGCAAATGTCTCCCATTGATGACAGTGAAATTACAGCTAGTAGAGTGAAGCTTCAAAGCCCAGGATTTCTTAACAGTTGTTGAGAGTTTTTCTATGAGTGGCAGCACAGTCAGCACAAATGAAACATCAGAAATGCCAGGAACATGTTCTGCTGCATTAGACAAATTTGATTGGGAAAAGTTCAAGTGAGTACTTTACAGTGACATAAAGTTCTTTTTTAAAATTTGCATCTCCTCCTATGGTTTCTGCCACATGAATTCTGTCTTTCTCTCTTATTTTGCACCACACTGTTGTTTTGCAAGCACTTTGGCTCCCTTGATTCAAAGACATTCTGCAGGGATGCATTTTGTCTGCCTGCCAGCTGAGAACTCCTTATCATCACAGCCTGTCAAAAATCCTTGTGTTTAGCAATGGTTGCTCTCACTGCTCTTCTTTCTGGTTGGTAGAGTTGTTATCTCATCTGCAAGAACAGCGTCCATGTCTGTCATTTCAACGACTCTGAATTTCTTATTTTTGTCAGGACTGACAGCAGTGCTGCTATTCCTGTTTGTTGTGCACTCTCCAGGACTGACTCATCTCTATGTGCTCTGTGACTGCCAGGTCAAGTTCCTTTCATACAGGGGAGGGGCTTGTAAAGATTGGATAAGGAAAACTACCTAATTAATGCCTCGCTGCAGCTTTCTGTGATGTGATTAAACAGCGCATCTCAAAGCAGTCTGACATACAAGACATTTTTATTTTAGTAAAAAAAAAAAAAAAAAAAAAAAGCTAAAGGAAAGAAATAAAAGTTTTTACAGTGACCCATGGAAGTATTCCTGGGCCTTTTCCTAGGGCAAAATTAAAGGTTCAGGAGTGATTTGATTCAGAACCAAAATACTGCAGTGAGTTTATTGAGCAGAGAAGGACCAATTCACAGTAGTTGACTTTGTTTTTCCATGTGAAATTCAAATGCAATTTTAACCATCAAACTATTTTTATTGTAAATAATAGTTATTTAGATAACCAGAATATTTGAGGAGTTTTATTTGAGGGGGTGTTGGGCAGGGGGAGCGAATGTGTGAGGCAAAATTTTTTCTCTTTTCCTACTGAAGTGTTCACTTGTCCACAGAGATGTAATCAAAGTAACTCATAAGCAGTGAATACAAGAATATAAGTGTAATTCTAGTGGATCACACCAGAGGTCCATCCAGTTGAGCATCCTATCTCCAGGAGTGTCAGTAGCAGTTGTGTGAGGTAGGCAACAAGAACAGAAACATCCTGCAGTGATAGCTGCCGAAAAGATAACCTCATTCCCAAGTTATTTGCAGCTTGGGGAATATTTGAATATGGAGTTAGTGGGTTTTTTTTTCCTGGGTTGTTGTTTTTTTTGTTTTGGTTTGGTTTGATTTGGTTTGGTTTGGTTTTTGCTTTTTTTGTTTCCTCTTCGAGTGTTTTCATGCTTTCATTATGGTTTGTTTAATTTCTTTGTCCAGTCAGTAACTTTTAGCATACAAATTGCCCAGTCACAGGGTTTTCTATACATTACCAATGACCTATGGAGGAAAAACCTCCTTTGTTTCCTTGACACTTACCATCCATTAGTTCCATATACGGTCTCATTCTGTTTTGATTGGCTCTGCATTGGAAGAGACAATGGGTATCTATTTCCTATTTGCTATTTGAAGGACAAGCATGGTTTTACAAAGCAGTACTGTACCTCATCAGTTGTCTGCTGCTCTACTCAATCCACACTCCTCACAAAAGCTGAATCCTACCTTAACAGTTCTTTCTGCTCTTCATTAGACCTTATTCCAGCTCTGCTAAAGTCCTGCAGAGACAGAGGCCAAAACTGCGTACAGTGCTCAGGCATGACTGGGTCACCATGGGCTGTATGGCAGTGTACTCATGTGGACTTCTTGCCCACTAGGGCCCAAAATCTGATTTGTACCTTGTATCCTCATGGAAGTATGTTTTGAGACAATGAAATCTCACTCAAAAAAAGGCAGTGACAGCAGACCTCAGGGCTCTCCACTGAATAGGTAAAAATGAAATCCTTTCTTTCTTTCGTACATATTTTTACATTTACCTACCTCAAGTATCATTCATTTACACAGTTATTTAATCTTGTCTTTTCCTCAGTTTCTTAATCCGGTCAGGCCCTTCTTCAACCGTGAAGAGGCCCTTGTCCTTACCACCCTAAATAGCTTACTATCATCAGTGCACCTTGTCACCTCATAATTCATTCCTTGTTTCATATCACTTATGAACATGTTGAACAGCTCAGTCCAGAACTCAGATCCTGTAGGATTTCACTCGTGACTTCCTGCCACCTTTTGTTCCTAATCTTCTGCGTCCTACCTTTTAATCAGTTATTAGTCATGTCAGAGTTTTGGTTCCCATCATGTGGCAGCTCAGTTTCTATAGCTGGCACTGATGAGAGAAGCTTGCTGAAAGTTTTCAAGGACAAAACAGCCCAGTCATCTACCTCATCTGTGTGCTTCCAAGAACCGATAAGAAGGCTTGGATCTGGAGTCACTGAATATATCAAATAAAATACAGATATATGAAAAAAAACTGAGACCAATTCACTCACAATTCTCTTTCCAGCAAAACGTTCTGCTCCGTCTGTTTGGCTGACAGAAGATAGCAGTACGCATTTGGCCTTGGTAGTGCCCTTTCTGCTAATCCAAATGGTATCATCACAAACTTGACCATTGTTTTAGGCAGTGACATTTTTTGCTCCAGAATTTGATTTTGTGCAAGGCAATCGATAGCACAATTGACCCATGGCCAAGAAGTGTGTGGTTTGGTTGTCTGAATGATACCTCCTGGCAAATAATCATCTTTTCTGCTTGTTATTTTAGCCATAAAACACGCCCTGCATAAAAATCCTCACTGAAGCTGGCTTTGAAAAAACACATACTGCTTTATAAACACGTACAAGGCTAAAACACTTTTGACATGTATATCCACTCAGAAAGTTATTAAGAAAGATTCAGCTTGATATTATTTGAAATGAGGGAAACACTGAAGTATGAATATCAGGAGTTGTAATCAAAAATCCTTTGGGACTTCGACTTGGGATTCGAGCTATACAAAATATTTGCATCTGAAGCAAAATCCGCAAATATTTGGATTTTCATCAGTTCTGCTTGGATGCAAAACTGTCAGACACTGCAGTTTTGGCAGTCAGAAATTGCTTTTCCTAAATGTTAACTGCGTTTCCCACCCATTGGAAAAATTGTAGAAGACCCAGGAGGGCTTCAAACTTGTATAATGCTGAGTGCCAAAGAAAAGAACTTCTCCAGGGGTTCCTTGTTTCTCCTCATCGGGAGCCTGTCACCTCCAAACCTACGCTTCATTTTCTCAGAGGAATAATTCCTTGTGGCAGCTTTCCATGATTCTGCCTTAGAACAGGGATGTAAACTGCAATTCCCAGCAGCCACGGATGCTGCAGTTTTATAACTTTGTTTAAACATCTGCTCAGATTAAGAAAATATTAGTACAATACAGGGCACAATGGTCTTTCTATAAAAGGACTTTAAAATGTCTCTGCTCACAAAGCATTGTTTTCCATGCATATATGGAAGGGAACTGGTAGCAGGTGTAAAATTTCAGTGCACATATTTTATTTTCCAAAATCTTTATGAGGAACATGTCACAGATTGGGCCATGCCATGTAATAGCTTCAGAGATGCAAGAACCTAATTCCTGATGATGAACGTTTTGAGACCTTACTGCATGCATGACAGATACTGACACACTTTCCCTTCTCAACTTCTTTCACATATGTCTGTGAGAAAAGTCAAAGTCACAATCAACTTTTATTAGCTCTGGATAATTCTTTTCATAACAATAAATTATTTGGTCAAGAGTGCTGGGTAATCAACACTAGAAAAGATACCTGCTTTTCCTCAGTTTTTGTCTTTCTGTGACCTGGAATCATAGAATCACGGAAGCACAGAATGGCTTGAGTTGGAAGGGACCTTAAAGCCTATCCAGTTCCAACCCCCTGCCATGAGCAGGGTTGCCCCCACCGGCTCAGTCTGCCCAGGTCTTCATCCAACCTGGCCTTGAGAGCCTCCAGCGATGGGGTACCCATAGCTTCTCTGGACGGCCTGACCTGCTGTGTTTATAACTACCTGATGCTTTTACATGTCTTGAAAATAGATTCTACTTACAAAGCTTAGAAATGAGTTCATTGCTTGGAGTTGATTCTTAGTTGACTGTTGGTTGTCAGTTAAATCAAGTTCACTGTGAAATGTGACTGCATTTAGGAGCTAGCTCACACTCACCTCTCCCTTGCAGCATCAGAAAAAGTATTGTACAGTGGAAGAAACGACATGAAGGAGCAAACTCAAAGATCCCTTCCATATACACAGCAACTCAAGGCAAATCAGAAGTCATTGCGTGGAATCTAGCAAGCTTGTATTCTTTACAATCAGCATACTGTATTCTTTGATTCTTTGTGTAAATATAGGTACTCTTTTTTTTTTCTGAGGAACTACTCTGTAGAGTAGTGCAAACCATTTGCAATGAAAATCAAACCTTAACCTTAATTTTAACTACATACCATCCTTCCTGCTAAAAATAAATTGACCTGGCCTGAGTAAAGTATTGGACTGAGTTTTGTGTTAGTAATGAAATCTTATAGCCAGTAAAGTTTTAAGTTTCATTGTGAACCTTTCGCTCTGTTCTAACTTCATAATTCTTTGAAAGCTGAATGCTGAAATACTTTTCCTTATCAGTGTATGTGTCTGTTTGTGTATGTATAAATATGTATGTATATACTCACATAAAATAATAAGTTATGTATGTAAACATAATATGCAAGCATGATTGCATGAATATTGGTATGAAGTGGAAGTGACTACATTACTCATGACTGATAAAACCATTAACACTTTTCTCAAATGAGTGCAAATACAATGTTTCAGCCAAGCAAAAATTGAATAAGATTAAGAACATTATAACTAGATATTAAAATGGATAGAGTTGTAACTGGAAGTTTCTTTTCATTCTCAGCTGTAACAGACCTAACTGCTGTAGTTTTATTTCAGCTCAGGTGAAGTTACAGCTCTCTGCTTTTTGTTAACTCTCATGATGTTGATAACAACACAACACAACTCGGTGTCAGTACAGAGCGGGGCATGGATCTTTTAAAAAGAAAAAAAAAAAAAAAAAAAAAAGAAGCAAAGAGGGACAGACCTACACCTAATTTTCCATTATATTAAGGTTCTTTGAGCTCTTTTTCAAAGGAAAGGGAATTTAACTTTGCTGAAATGTTGGCCCTTCTCAGCTCTCAAGGTCCATTTTTGAGAATTGAGATTGTCCTGTTCGCAGCATGATTTTCCAGAGGAGTGCTTGAAGAATTAACTCTTAGTTGATGTTCAAAATAGTCAGTTTTTCCACTTCTGAACAGATGGCTGTGCACCTCAAGCACTGAGAGAAAATGATTACAGAGTTGCTTGAGGAAGAAACAAGAGGTTTCTCATTTTCAGGTTGTAGGTCTGGGTACCGGTATTGGTGTCACCCAGTCACGTGGGTGGCGCCTTGCAAAGTGTGGCAGAGGAGCATCCAGAGGGCGGGAAGGAACAGAACTTGGAAAAAATAATCATGGAATCATATCATAGGATGGCCTGGGTTGAAAAGGACCGCAATGATCCTCTAGTTTCAACCCCCTGCTATGTGCAGGGTCACCAACCACCAGATCAGGCTGCCCAGAGCCACATCCAGCCTGACCTTGAATGCCTCCAGGGATGGAGCATCCACAACCTCCTTGGGCAACCTGTTCCAGTGTGTCACCACCCTCTGAGTGAAAAACTTCCTCCTAATATCTAACCTAAACCTCCCCTGTCTCAGTTTAAGACCATTCCCCTTGTCCTATCACTATCCTCTCGTAAACAGCCATTATAGCATAGCAGAGGTTACACTGAGAAGGGTTGCCATGTGTTGCACACAGTGCTTGCCGGTACACAAAGAGATGCACAAGAGATACACAAAGAGAAATCAGTGCCCTTAGCAGGGTAATCTTAAGTAAGATTCATACCTAATCAATTACACAATTCTGCATGTTCCATCTGAGCAGACATCCAGGCTTTGCAACTCTGGGTGAGTTCGGGGTGCTTGTAAAAAGTAATCTGCCTGACCACATCTACACACTGGGGAAATAAAGAGGAATGAACACCTAGAAATTCAAAATTTCTGTCATGGGCTATAAAGGAATAACTGGGCAACCAGTTGTGGATTTCTGCAAAGAATATAAATAAATCCTACGGATATGCACAGACTAATCTTCATCAAATGGTGGCTGCTCACTTCATGTTTCCCTTCTTGGTTAAATCCTGCATTGTAAAATGTGAGCCAGGCATGATATATTCGGGTGTGTGGTATATTCTTATTTGACTCAATGTCTACATCTTTCTATCTTCATTTCTTCCTACCCTGCCTGGATTCTTCACTCAAAGGTGTTCTGGAAGGCACAGCAAAGACAGCAACACTGCCACAGCAGAGCCCTAGCTCTGGTTGCTTAAAGCATTACTTCTGTGTTGCACTTTGATCTCCACTCCAGGCATCCAGATAACTGAAAAGGGCAGAGTGAGACCAAAGGGGGCTTTTGCTCAAGGGTTTTTGTTTTGTTTTGTTTTTTGGTGAGAATAATGCCCCTTTCTACCACTAACTCTTTTCCATTCACGTTGCCTCTTGTACTTATTCCTAGGATGACAGTGCTGCTGCCAGCTACTTTGACTTTAATAATATACCACATCAAATATACTTTCTTAATATGAAACTCCTTTAACATAACTTGGTCTTAACACCTGGTGCATAGAAACAGCAAACCCGAGAACAAGAAGATCTTAAGAACATGTGGACAAAATCTGCTCACGTGCTGGCATTTTAATTATCTGTGCCCTGACCCTTTTCCCATGTTCTATAAAACAGACCAACAGTGTAGAGGGGGGGAAAAGCCCTCAGTAACACCACCTTGACTAAACCAGATGAGCGCTGTGCTGAGGATATTATTACCAAATTAAAACAAAACAATACAAAAATATGCTGGAAATGAATAAGGAAGCTGAAGCAGATACTTTAAAAAATAGTGTAAAGAGTCGTTACATAGTTCCTCTTAATAGTTTCTAGGACACCTTCCTCTGGCCTTTAAGCAGGATCACAGGCAGTGTTGCATGCTTTTATGGAGTGGGACCACTTCTCATCCCATCCTCTCCGTGAAAGGCAAGCAGGGTGAAATGGATTACAAGGCTTACAGATGCCTGTGATTGAGCACACCACTGAACAGGGGGAAGCAGCTTCGAGGTGATGAATTCCAGCCCCAAATTCAGACCTGAAAACAAGCCGGGTGGAATTATTCCCCATAGAGCTTGAATGAAGGGAGCGAGCATGCAGCATAGCCACAGCCCTGAGGATGGTCAGGGCACCTCTGCAGGCATGAGCACTATGTGCTGAGCCCTGTGAGCAGTGTGCCAAGGGATCTGGCGTTGGGTTCATGATGCATGCAAAATGATACTGCACTGTGAGTTCTCTGGACAGCCAGCTGGAGTTGCCAAAGTGAAGGCACTCAGTGCTGTTCCTCAGTGTTGAAGTACTGTAAGTCAAAGCTCAATCTTATTGCTGGTATCACTGCTGTCTTCTGCTGGCAATATTTATTTCCAAAAACTAACTAAAACAAGCTGGATGCAAGTCCACTGGGGATGTACTTTTCGCTCTGAGTGCTGTCATTTAACATCTGAATTAGTTTATACAGATTGCAGCTAGGAAGATGAAAATCAATAACCAAAGAAACAGCCATGCTAACACCTGAACAGGACATGGACCCACATGGACCCGCTGCTCTGGGCCTCCAAACAAGAAGAGGAGGTGTGTAGCTGCACGCTTCTCCAGGACCCCCTGATCCAGGACACAACCACCCATAGCACTTTTCTCAGAGCAGCAGAGAGGAAAGGGTCACTGCTGAGATGTGCTTTCACAGAATCATAGAATCATTAAGGTTGGAAAAGATCTCTAAAACCACCTAATCCAACCATCAGCCCACCCCCACCATGTCACTGACCGTGTCCCTCAGTGCCACATCTACACAGTTCTTGAACACCTCCAGGGACGGTGACTCCACCACCTCCCTGGGCAGCCTGTGCCACTGCCTCACTGCTCTTTCAGAGAAGAAATTTTCCTGGTATCTAAATATCCTAATATCCAACATTTGGGGCCCCCATAAGGCTCCTCAGGAGGACCTCAGCCCCTTCCACAGAGACAGGCTGTTGCAGAGCATTGTGATGACAGTTTGCTCCCAGGAGCAAGACAGCACCTTGGGGTTTCCCTGTCTTCCCCAGTGCCCCTCACTCAAAGCAGGAGCCCACAGCTGCTCCAGTGTGACCACGGAAGACACGAGTAGGATCAGAGGGAGGAAGTTAAGTGGCAAGGGCTATGACAGATGTTGCAAAATGTCGACTTTTACTCATAGCAGAAAGTCAGGCAAATCTTTTGAAAGGTTTCTTTTCCCCCTTTTCTCCCCTCCTCTTTTCTTTCTTTCTTTTTTTTTTTTTTTTCTTTTAAATGTGCAAACTTCAAAGCAATGACTTGTGGCATCTGTAACAGCTACCAAACCGTGCCAGCTGAAGCCAGTGGAGCACAGTCTGCAGTGATAGAGTGCAAGTCATGCAATTATTTGAGTTTCCAGTCCTGGTTTTTGAAACAACATATGGTCTGCAGCAAGGAAGCCAGGATATTTTAAAAGAGCTCCTACAGGGTTTCAAACTTTGATTTTACAGAGGTGTGGGAAAAGAAGCAGACTCCATTCAGGCTCTGATATTTAAATACATGTGTTGTCGTTTTGCTTATTGAAGTGAGCTGTGCTGCACTCTTGCATCTGTAGAGTGTATTTTGAGTTTCCAAGGAGCAGATGATAACACATAGGTATTTCACACACTTGTTTTTGTTGACACTTACGGAAACAGGGTGCAGTACTGGACCCTTAGTGAAAGGCAAGTGGCCTGAACAGCTTAGAATAGAAAAGAATCTGACTTAATCAAGGTGAGAAAATTGTTGTTAATTATCACAATTAAACTGTCTGTCAGCATATTCTCAGTTGCTGACTACTGTACACTGAAACACTGCTGCCAATGCAAAGTGAGAAGCCATGAGATCTGATCAGGACATCAGGACCTGTGAGCAAAAACTTCTGTGACTGAACGGTATGGAACACTACGGCTAGAACATCTGCCTATTGGGTCAGAACGGGTGGTGTAAACCAGTGCCAACGCCTTACCTGCTGACTCTGCACTGAGGGTTGCAGACCACAATGGTAGGCAAGCCCAGCACAGCTGTTACCCCATCAGCTCCACTCTGCGTGTATCAGCGACTTACATGCACAGATATCCCTTCAATCTACTCATATCCTCTTGACCAAAAAGGATTCCTTTGTGGTCCAGATTCCATCTTTCAAGAGGTATGGATCTCCAAATCAGGCTTACACCTGTCCCCAGTATACTGTCCTTCTCTGGTTTGGCAGCTACAATAGCTTTAACAAGAAGAGATCTGCTAGCTGCTCTGCTCCTTTATCTCATGGCTTGCTACCTACATCCTTTCAAAAGCCTTTATCAGTGCTGGATGTTGAAAAGCTAATCCTGAACATAAAGCAAGTCTTCCAGAAAGCATAAAGAAATCAACACTAGGTACCACTGCAGCCATGCTATTGGATGTTTCTGTTTATTGGATGAATTATATCTCTGTTCCCAATGTCACTTTTTTATTGTCTGCCTTTTAAAGCTGTTTTCTTCAGTACAGACTGCCCAAGGCTAAGCTCCCAGGAAGTGCGGGACACCATCCTTAGCTTTCAACACCAGAAAGTATCCCTGTCACATATGGTTTAAACCTACACCTGACACAAATCAGAGCTCTGACTAGTAACTTCTGCAGCAAGTCCAGATTATTTGGCTGAGCTGCAGCTGCAGCAAAGCTCTTTGACCTCAAATACAACAAAAGATATTAAACCTATTCTGGAAAGTTGGCTGGCTTAGTTTCAGAGTGTGAACTAAGTATGTATTCTTTGAGGAGACAGAAACATCAGTCAGCTTAGAAAACTGGTTTTATTCCATCAGCAATCAGGTGTTGATACCTTATGGGACTACCCAAATGCTTTTCACCAAACCCCCCCACTTGCTACTCCCTACAGTCTCCTCCTACCTACTACATCTTACAACTCCCTGAATTCTCACCAATTTAAACTAACCTTCCATGAAGTTTCAGCAATCTTCTATTCCATTCCCAACCTTCGCATAGCATAGAAAGAGTCACGCATCAGGGAAAGTGCATGCAGAGCAGTTTTCTTCTTTCTGCTTTCTGCTCTACCCTTACTCAGAGATGCAGATACAGCCTCAACTTTTCATCTGGGCTCTTTGGCATCTTCCCTCAAGAAAGTTGAAGGCATTAAATGCATAAGACTTGGCAACAGGATCACAGAGGAAGGCTAAGATAATGGTTTCTGATATCTGAGAACATAAAAATCTAGAAAATAGTGAAATTACCTAGGTTCACAGAGAATGTCTAACTAGCAAGAGTAGGATGTTAAATATTGAAGCACGCACTGCAAAAGTTATCCCCAGCATGAAGATCTGATGTTTGGGAAATCATTCCTCAAGGAAAGTTCTCAGCAGCAAGGTCTCAATCAACAGTAAAGAAGACAGAATGTGTCATTAATGACAGGGAGATGAGCTCAGTCTGACTTTGCTTAGGTCCCCAGGAATCTCTAGGATGTACCAGTTTTGTACAGAATTAATAGGTGTTTGCAGGGCCACTCTCCTATTCACAGTGAGTTACTACTTTTCAAATTGTGCTCCCAGTCTACAGCTTCATGCCTATATCTGAAACATCAAAGTTTTAACTCATGGTGCTCTATAAGAACCCCTCTTATCTAATGTAGTGTTAGATTTGGTGTATTTGATAAAACTAATTATTTTCAAACTGCTGCAGAAAAGGAATGGACAAGTCTGCACTCAAAAGCGGTGTAAGTCAAAGTAAGTTTTAAACCATTCTGACAACTGTTTGAATTCTTAAATCTGTTCTCTACGCTGCTCTACTACTGTTTATAGTACAGAAGCTGAAGCCTTCAATTTTATAGCCTCTGAAAAGATCTGAAAAGGATTCATTTATATTTAATTTGGTTTTATTCTGTTGATAGAGATAAGAGTAGAACCTGCTTCACCAGCCACTTTGTGCTTAGGAAATATTTTGATCTCCTGGGCGTAGGATGCCTCTTAGATGAGACAGTTTAATGAATCCATTTTTTTCTCAAGGCATGTGTGCAATGTGTAGTAGATGGGTGATTTTTCTCCAAAGAAACAAGCTTTTTCTGCTCATATGTGCAGACAATTTACACGTACCAGACCTTGTGCTTACACAAACTCTCAAGTAGCAAAAAAAACCCTGACAACTACAGCAACAAAGAACAACTAAAACAGTCCCCTCCAGATGCAAATTTGGTGTGCAGAAGCACAAACGTATTAGTGGAAATCAAGCCTTCATGACTCCTTTCAACTTCCTTTGAAGTCAGTAGCAAAATTCCCATTGAGTTCAATAAGAAAATAGGAGGCCTCTGATCTAGTAAAAAGTTCTTATGAGGTTTTATAAGGTCTTTACACAAAACTTTATTCCAGTCATATATGAAATGCATTTTGACCCTATATCCACCCACAAGACTTTGAAGCTGGTTGAGAATAATGTGACACCTCCACTCTGTCCAGCCAATTACTGTCACTCAAAGCCCTGGTTATGCAGATGCAGGCGGGATTTCAGGATCTCCGAACAAGTTTTGTACATTGCTTTACACTAGAGAGAGGGTGATAGCTCAAGTAACTTGCATCCAGTCATTCAGTAGCAGGTTAGGTCAAGGCCATTTTTGGCCACTGACTCAACCTCCCTCATGACAATGGACACATGCCAAATGTCCCTGCTAATTCTGGTCAGTCTTGGACATAGCTGGTCACAGGGGATTAATATGAAGAGCAAAGAACCTGGCACAAGGAAATTGAATTGCATTAGGGCAGTTCTGTTTCAGCCCTTTCTGATCAAGTCCAGAGAGTGGCTACAGGCACCTACTCCTTTTGCTTGAGGGTGCCCAACTGTGAGTTCCCTAAGCAACATCATTCATGTTGCTTCAGCAACTTTACTTTTACATGAAGTTTGGAAATTTGTGAGGCAATTTGGGAAAATTATTACATGCAATACTTTGCCTCCTTTCCAATTGACTCATATCAGAAACCATGGTCACCAGGCTTAACCAGTACTGACAGGAGTCAGATTTTAGGCAAAAGCCAGTTGGCTGGAAATCCACTCAGAAAACAGGGAAAAGATGGTGATCAGCAAGTATAAACACTGGTGGACCTGGCAGCAGCAAGAACCTCAAGTTGTTGATTTACGCCTCTGTTATCTTTGTTTTATGATGCCCAGATCACACCTGTGTCAATTAGGAGAAACTGCAGAGCTCCCCAGCAGCTCCATAAAACTGCTGCTCAGAGCCTGCACGGCCTACACTAGAGGCAAGAACCCTCTTCTGCACAAACTCCAAGGTTAAGGAGATGCAATGCACAGCAAAGTCAACTCAGTGTGGATTGTGGAGACCTCCACCTCAACCCCAGAAAAATCTCTGCAGACTCTGAACCAGAATTCATATTCTTGGCTTGAAAAGATGAGCCTTATCTACCTGACTGGAATTTCACCACACAACAGCAAGAAATGTCTGGCTTATAGCTGATCCAGCTGCAAAAAGAAGGTAGACTCATGGTTTTACATGTTTATATGAAGGTGCATTTTCTTGGCTCTTTGAAAGCGTTTCCATTAAATTAATCTCAGATACTAAACAGCCTACTATTAGAAGACATCGTATTAGCCATTGAAGTCCTATGACTGCCTGAAACAAAGGCAAACTTTTGGCAAAAAAGTATGCGCTAGTAGGCTGGATTCATTAAATGCTAGTAATTTTAGCTCAGGTTAAAACATCTGAGCCCTTACTGGGTTCAAGGGCACGGTATTAATCAACAAAGAAATTTTCTAATCGAATTTGGCCTTGGGAAACTGTCTTATATACTTATTCTGGACGATGTTATTGTTTTTAGGGACCTTATCTATTATCTTGCTGGGAACTACTATCCACTTTAATAAAGTGCCTAAAATATTGTAATAAACACACAGCTTATATCAATAGCATCATATTTCTCCACATAGTATTTGTGTGTGGTTTAATTAGATGGAAGGATTACAGGAAAAGTTTGTGTCATAATGATTCTTTAAAGCAAAACCATAGATCAAAGTTCATAGCTGCCAAATATACAACTTTCAAAACAAGCTCAAGTGCTGCTATTAATCATGGCTGCTGGGGGATTTGATGACAAAGATTAAACTGCTGTAAAGGATACTGCTGTGCATCAGATTCTTGCAACTGTCATCAAATACTCTGCCAACTATTAACAGGTCAGAGGAGTTGTCCGGCGTTTACCATGGGTGGCTCTGTCACTGCAGCGGGTGAGGCGGTCCATGCCACAGTGACAACCAGTAACACTCTCACAGATAGATGTTTGTGGCTTGCTGTTTGTTATAGTACAGCTGAAATCCGCCTGTAGAGCAAACAAGAGGGAAACAGCAGGAGCTCAGCCTTGCAGCACTGTGTCTTTGCAGGAGCATCACTTCTGTGGTGTGGCTTCCTCTTATTTCAGCAGGAGGACCTTCCTTCTGGCTGACTGAATGTGAGAGCACCCACTTGTCAAGCTGAGGTGTTGTAAATTCTAACTTTCTACCTTATTTCTTAGCAACCACTTGGCGTGGATAAGCTCTCCAAGAGTGCTCTAAGGACCAGCCCTCATCCCATTTGCAATTACACAGACGCTTTCACCTTCTACATGATCACGTAATGTCACTGTGGGAAGCTGCAGTGTTTGCTTACAGGAAAACATAATATGAAGGAAGTACATACAGCATACGTTGTAGAATGGAAGCCAGAAATATGTGACCCACCAGCCAGTGCTCTCTGGTGTGTCACTGATGGCCCTTAAGTGACGTGGAAAGAGCTGCAGATCTGCAATGTGCTGCTGTCACTGCTCATCTGCTGCAGTGTGCTTGAGAACAGGCATTTCTAATGTTCAGCTTTGCAGAATCTGAAACCAGTATTGGAGATTTGCACCGAGCTGTCAGTGAAGCAGATGTGAATGGCAGTCTGATGCAACAAGCCACTGGAGATTCAAATCCAAAACCACAAACTGTGGCCTTCAAAGTTTAGAAGAGTTACAGATCTGCATCCAAACTTCACAGCTGTGGCCAGCTATAAAATAAACTTATCTATAAAATGGGTTGGATTCAAACTATATTTGAATATCCTTCATCTCTGGGAAAGCTTGGAGACACATCTGGCTGGAAATTTTTAAGCATCATCTCATCTTTGCTAAGAGTATCTTCTAAAAAATAAAGCAACAACAAAAACCAAACCAGAATTTTAAAGGCTTAAAATGGCAGATATTCAAATCTGGATATTTTAAGTAGTTCAGCTTTTTACTTACCAAACAAAAGCCCTCATACTACCCAACACTTCATAAGTTAAAGGTACCTCCACGGATCACTTGATTGCTTAATGCAACAGTTCTTCCTGCAGAACACAAGGACGTGAGCCCAGGCAGATCATTTCTAGGCATCTGAGGTTGTATACCGTGATGTCTAGAGGTAGTTTGCTCATATATCAGCCTTTTTTGCCTTCATTTGATTTAAAGTTTGTTTTCCAAAGCCCTTCTTTCTCAATAATAATAATAATCATCAACATCCTCTGGAGCTAAACCACTCAATATCAGAGTTCCCAGGTACTTGGTGTCTTTCTGAAATGTTGAGAAAATTAAGGTATCCTCTATGATTCTGTGATTCCGTTACAGCAAAGTGAAATAAATGCCTGCCTAGATGAGTTGCTTTATATTCACTGTAAGATGCTATTTAATTAACACCACAGGGATGTACTGGGTTGCATGGTCTTGGCACATAATTCTGCCTGAGATGGGGTCCCTTAACACAGCTTTGGGTCTGCTTAACACTTGTGAACCAAACTTATCTGAAGGATTATCAAAACCGCCTACATGGCATTTAATCACATATCTTTGTGTAGCAGTGACAATAAGTATGGAATACATTTTCCACATGGCATGGCATGTATCACGCACACACACAGTCCTACCAAACTGCTGTCTTCTCAGTGTTGCATCAAAGCGCCTCTGGAGATGCCTCTGGTAGCATTAGTGCCTATATTGCACTTTAAAGAATACGAGGGCTATCCAGGAACATTTCTCTGAATTGGGACCATTTTATTTCTGCTTTTCTGGTTTCTACCATCTTACATTTAAGAATGGCATCTGGTTTTCTTCTTACTGAGAACCATATACTGAGCATAGTAACCAGGAAAGGGTGGGGAGGTGTTTTCCTTTGGGTTAGTGAAAAATATTGCCTAAGGAATGGAAACACTGCTTTGAGTGTGATGTAGCCTCTATTTTTATTACTCTTCTTTGTAAAATACAATAAAAACATTGTGGGAAATATATAGTCAATTATCTGCAGTGGAAGCGAACACAACATCCACCGGCAGTGGCCTGGAGAGAGAGATCAACATTCAGGCCTCTCTTATCTTTCAGAGTGGGACGGACTGTGGCTCAGAAAGGGCAGGATTTGAAAAACAAATATGGTCATGGTCACAACTATCCACCTGCATAACACCTTGAAGAGCTAGAAGAAAGTGCCTGAAAACAGTACAAATGCAGCTGCTGTGTGGGAGACGCAACAGAAGGCAGGATGGCTTGGGGTCTGAAAATGTGGCATCCATAAAGTACAATGGGTGAAAACTCTCTCAAGTTAATAGCAGCATTACCACCAGCCACAGTGGAGTGCAGGTTTCCTCTAATACACTCTGAATTTAGTCTTGGTTCCCTATTATAGCATCCAAGTAAACCCAGTGGTATGCAAGCAAACATCAGGGCAAGGCATACCCAAAATTGTGGCAGTGCTGACGTAGGTGGGTCTGTGCTGGGAATTCACTGCAGCAGCCCAGCATTCAGGTAGCACAAGCACTTTCACATCATACTTTACTCTTCTCCCATGAGATACGTTGAGATATATTCTGACAGAGCCAAGACTCGTAGGTGCCACCACAGCACACGCATGTCTGACATTAAAATAATGCACTGCGGAAGTGTGTGGTAGGATTGTGGGGGCCCATTTCTGCTCTTTCCATTCCTCCAGCCAATCCCTGCAGCAGAACTGGAGTGGGGAAAGGCAGGAAATGGCAGGGAACGCTTCGCTGTGGTTACGTAATGAGTCTTTACTGTGGAAACCCACTTCGGGGTAAGAGTTAATAGTGGACCAAGTACTCTTACCCCTGTAAACTTCATCTGGTGCCTCTACAAGCCAACGGATACGAGCATGTAGATAATGAGCGTGAATAGATCAAACAGTGACACTACTTCGAGAAGGAACAGGCTTTCAAACCTGCTTATTTGGCAAGGAAAAGATCGAGAAAACTTCCGTTAAAAGCTTTAGCTTGGACCTTTTCAGATGAAGGGGATTCGGGTTTAACAAAAGCAACGGATAGAAACTATTCACAATTCTGGTCCATCTCTCTCTCCAAGTACATCCAGAAGATTCAGATTCCTACTTGTTGGAACTGCTCTGTCTGGAGTCTGTCTGAGGTCAGTTTGGACAGTTTGGTATCACTGTGCAAAAATAACTGGTGGCTGCATAGGACACTTCCTTTTCTGAGTAACAAATACTTGTTCGGTGTCTGAACATAACAACACTGATGAAAAAATACTTAAAGCAGGTAGAATGCTCTAGAAATGCTATTTCCTTGGCATGTCACCATCTGCCAAAACTGTACATCATCTGGGCATGTTAGAGTTCCGAATGAACAGGCAAATGAGGAATAGTGTGGAAAATGAGGCAGAGCATGAATTTTAATGCAGTTTTGCACATACTAAATTATTGTATCTGCACCTCTGTGCTAAAAACAAGGAGAAATAGTGTATCTGAGGTCATATTAATGAAGAGCTCAAGCAACAAGTTGGCAGCTGATGTGAAAAGACAGTCCCCAGAGATTATTACTCCCTTACGAGAATTGCAGTTATTGAGATTAAAACTTGGACTTCAGAATAAACATAAACAATAATGCTATGACAGTTTGATAGCATATTAAGAAGAGTGAAACAATGGTAATTTCATCTCTAAAAGTCTTCAGCCCTTACAAGCAATCTGCTGTACAGACTAATTAGATCTATTATCTTTACAGGAAAGAATACCCACAGAATCTGCAAGCTACTTCCCACAATAACTTAAGCACCCCCTCTTGAGCTGCTCACAGTATAGACCTGCTAACATTGGTGCCACTGCTGTCTGTGATTTTCTCCCGTTGAAATGAGGCTTCTCAGTGTGTGATTGCACCATTTCAAAAAAGACTTCTCTCTTATTAAAAACAGAAGTTCTCATTCTCTCCAGAGGCCCGATATTTATGATCAAGCATTTTCATGCCTACTTCTTTTGCCCTAATTCTGGTCATTTGCAACAATGCTGGTGTTAAGTGACTACGAAACCCTAGTATTCCAAAGCAATCATATTTTCAGGCTCTGTGCCCTACGTCACATGGAATCATTTACTGCAGTACAATGGGAAATAAGGCCTCTATGGATAGCAGTATTTCTGTGGGGATAAATGTTGCTCGTTGCTGAACAGAATCACAGCATACCCAGCTGTTTATTGGGTGTAAACTCTGCCTTGGGAATCCATGGATTTTGGAATAAACAGAAGGGAGAGTGAATGACCAAAGTAAGTGCATAGAGAAGATATGCAAGGCATCAAGCTCTCATGTAAACACCTGGTCATACAGAAGTGTCAACTTCCCAGATTTGGCTGATAAGGGGCAGCAAAACTTGTCTTGGCAGCTGGGATGAGTTGGGCTATGAAAAATTAGCATGGCAAGGTACTCATTCCTCCCCACACCTTATAGCCCCGGCTGCCTTGTGCAACACCTTCCCCAACCTTGTCATACAAATGGTAGTGTCCACAGCAGACAGTTAAGCTGAAACACAGAAGGACTGTGGGCTAGTTAGATCCCCGTAGCTTGTTGAAGTGTCTTTGAGTTTCAGAGCTTACCTTAGAGTCACTTTGCTTTTACTGGAGATGTGGAGGAAAAAAAAAAAAAAAAAAGGCTCAAGTCCCTTAATTTTCCAAATGTAGAAAAAAGTGTTTAGATACACACTTTAATATATTTTCTGTGCATTTTTGTAAAATACAGATATATAATTATAGATATAAGGCATATATAGCATTTACTATGTTAATAAAAAGCTAGTCTTTTCACAATGGCACACCAGTAAGTATTTACAATATGATTCAAATTTTAAGGAACAAATGTTTGAAAATACATTGTGCGGTTATATGAAAGGAATACTTTCAGGAAAAATATGAGAACAGTTCTAAAAAATTCCCAGGTGACAAAGTACATACTCTTGCTGGGGGCACTTCCGTGTACATCCATGCACAATCGACTTTTCCTCCTTGTAGGAACTCATGTAACTTAGCTCTTCCACATTTCTACACAGTCACAGCCTTTAAGATGACATGGATAATTATATTTCTTATTCCTTTTCGCGTACAGATTAATTGTACCATTCCTCTCATTATGTCGTTATTATGTCATTATATTCCTCGCATTATGTCCAACTGCAACGTTTCAAAGTTTTGGCTGGAGCAGAAATTACTATGCACAACTCTTGTTAACTGAAACCGACAGAGCTATGACAATTCACACCAGTGAAAATTTGCCCGTCTTCTACACACCTTAGAACCATTTCACAAATTATTTCTGGGAGTTTTTTAAACAATGTTTTTTAGCACTGCAGGTCTGCATCAAAGAACACTGCAATGCCAGACACTAGCAACAGACCCAAGGTACGTGAATGCTCTTTGTTACCCTCACACACGGGCACTACCCAGCCATTCACCCTGAGTGTACTGCCCATGGTACATAAGATGTAAAGATCATCTTCACCTTTCATGTACAGTCAGCATTTCCTAATGAGGCAGAGAAGTGCTATTAGCACATTTTAGAGAAGAAAAAAAAGCTGAGTGAATTGCACAAGGTCACTTGGGAAGCTTGTGACAGCAAAGAAGTAAACTCATCTCCTTCATGGCAGGCTCACCCTCTTATCTTTCCAGCTTTAGTGAGAAATTTCTAAGTGTCTTCTTTAACATAAACAAAACATAACTAATAGAAATAGAGCCTTCTCCAGGCACCAGCTTAAAAGTTTGTTGCGGTCCCTCTTTTTTTCCTAAATACTAAGGAAAGATAGAGAGAGGGCTGCTTCTGTATGCGTTATCTCTAATCTACTGAAGAAACATTAGCTGCACTGAGTATTTTTTTAGGTGGCAGTTGTTAAGCCCACTGTTTGCCAGGAAAGACATTAGAACTCTTGCAATACGTAACAATCCACTTTCACTGCAAAATGTAAAATCTGAAGGCCTTTTTCTCCTTCAGTGCTGAACAGGGAAGCATTTTCAATTGCATTTGTACCCACTTCATAACACCTTTGTATCACCTGCGTAGTACAGAGGAGGGTTAGGGCAATGTTGAAGATGCCTCGTGGTCTCAAGCATTAAAATCGATTCCATACCCTCAGTGTTTCAGCTCCAACAGGCACGCAGCCGGAAAGCAGCTCTCGCAGCAGGACCATGCACACCACAGAGGTGCAGGCACAGACGAGGGCAGAAGCAGCCCCAAGACCAGCATTTCTCCATGTACTCATCACTCTGAAGAAGCTTGATCAGGAGCAGATTTTGATCTGCATTCCATTCTTGCAATTGCCAGTTAAACCAGAGATGGGAATTCCACGGCAAAGACTGTTTGAGAAACAGAGCAGTAGTAGCCTCATGACAGAAAGGAACAACCACAGAAGACAGAGAGCTTCCTGGAGGGAGGGAAGCAGGCTGTAGGTGTTACACCGTACCTTTCAAAGTAAACTATTAAAGGAATTTTGCCTATTGTAATCCCAGTCCCAACTTGGCCACATCACAAGGAGGCAACTAGAAGAAAGTTCTGCTTCCAGCAATGCTTGTGGGCAAACTGGGTTATTCACCTAATGGCTATTGGCTATAGGCAATGTAAATACAATTTATGAGATACTGAGGATTTTTTGCTCTTATTAGGAAAAAAAAAAGGGGGGGGGGGAGGGGGATCACAACACACAAAAAAGGGTAAAATCAAACCTGCATTTGCTTTAAAAAAGTAAAAAATATAAAAACAAAGATACATTAGAATATCCTACTGTTCATTAAATGTCTTATAGGCAATGTTTATGATGGAAAAAAGATAAGTCAAGCCCTTTCTTTGACAAAAATGAAGCACCCCAAAGTTCATTCTGTACCAAGGAATGCCGTTTCATTGGCTGTTCATTTAAATAACTCACATCATCACAATTTAATATGCATTATTTGTCTTCAAATTCCTAATCATAAATGTAGACTAATGCAGAAAAAAAATACTAGTAAGAATGCTGTGCCGTTGATAAGCTAAAAACAGCGTATCATGAGAAGGCAAACTAATCTTTCTGTTTACTTTGTAAATAATCCATTAGCTAAACTTCTATTTTAGGCTGGATGCTTGATACTTAACACTTGAAAGTCCAAATACCCTTCATATCCCTTATAACAGAGAAGAAGATTGTAAAATGCCTTTGGTGCACCAGCTTAACACTGCATGAACATTTTAAAGAATCTCCCTAGTACTACAGGCAATGTAAGTGGGCTTGTTTTTGTCGTTTAATACTCTAAGTGTCATTTCATTCTTTAAAGGGGTTAGAACAGAGGAGGGGGAAAGGGGAGGAAGTCTTACTTAATTTGTTGCATATGTCCCAACGTGTTACACAACTAAGTGTATTATACCAGAAAACTAAAGCAGTCTGCGCTGCAGAAAACTCCGTGTAACTCAAAATAGGAGAATAATCTGGCTGCAAACAAGTCAAAAATTCAGTGAAACTTCCTCTCATATTATATATACACACACTTTACAAGCTACATTGATTGTCCCTTCGTATTCCAAAAGAAATACACTGTAGACACCAAACATACTGTACTTTTTACTTAAAGGCTTCATCAAACCATATGTGCAGACACTTGAGAAGATGAGAGTGTCAAGCTTCCTAGGGTCCTAGAGTCAAAGAAATTCTGCTGCCCCCCGCTGCTAAGTAAGTGCACTCCTTCCACAGGGGGCAACATCTGCCGATCCGTCATGGTTCCACTCGGCGAGGACCCCAAGAAACTTCCTTGGGAAGAAACAATTTTCTCAGGACTGGCAGCCAGTTTAGGGGATGTTGAAAAGTTATATCCGTACAGCGCACAAGGACTGTGCAGTCTAAATGTGTTGTAGGAGCCTTGGTGGGTTTGATTAGTGGTAAAGGCATTGCTGGAAGGGGATGGCATGATGTACTGGAGCTGTGGAGACATCCCTGAAATCTGCATAGATAAGCCAGTTTGCGGGCAGCTGAATGCATCCCCGTCATTGCCGCTCATTGACATATTCACAGTTGTGCTACTCGACACACCAACATAAGAGGGAGTCCTTGGGGGTGCAAATGTCTCACTGGTTTGGTTTGTGAGCCTGTTGTAGGTTTCAGCCAAAGAAGTGCTGTATCTGTTCAGGGTCAAACCTGAGCGGGCACAAGCTGTGTAGTCAGCAGGAGCAAGGCTACAGAGCTGGCTAGTGTTGGGACTGAGATGGAAGGCTGGAGATGAGCAAGGGGAACCCGGCAAAAGGTGAGGGTGGGTTGAAGGCACTCCACTGCCAGATCCCTGGAGTAAGGTAGAAGAACCTGCATTTCCTGGAAGAGAATATGATAGCGTAAGAAGCATGTTGGGAAAGGTTCATTTTCCAGGTGACAGATCAAGACCATTGTCTTTTATAATAACCCTTGATGTGAAACACTTGACATAAATTCATGCAAAATATTTATGTGCATATATGTGAAGGTGTGTGCACGTGGCTCATGCATGTTTTTAAACAAACCATCTGTCCTACAATGGAACACCAGCTGTGCTCTTGTGACCATCACTCGAGACATCCAACCTTGCGGCTCCAGACCAAAAGGCTAACTACTCTTCGTTTGACCCTGCAAGAGGACTGCTTAGCAGCAATAATGCAGGCATCCAAGTACCACACCACAGGAAGCTTTCTTCAAAGTTATGAATTTTGTGTGGTCTCTGTTGTTGCTATGCTCCAGAGTGGGTTTCAAGCCTTGCTCTGCATGGGAAAAGCATCTTTTTGTATTTGTCACTGTCAGAGCACCACATATGGGATCGACTCCTTATCTTAAAGGACAGAAGATCCCACAGCTAAAACAACTTTAGGAAATGCACTGGCTGTGTATTGTTCATTGTTATTTTACTTCTCACAGCAAACTGTTGACAAACTATTCATTTACTGGTATCAGAACTTTTTATATGACAAACACAAGCACTGAGCGCTCCTAAAAATGAACTGCTTGCTAGAGGTGAAGTATCTTCTGAGGACTGAAAGTTTGTCACCTGCAAGAAAACCTTTGTCTTAGAAAATATATCTCCTGGGAAAGTATACATAGAAAAATGGATCTGGACCTTTTACAGCCTCCCAGGCCAAAATCTTATAGCAAAGAAGACACTCCTGATTGTGATTCACAGCAACTATCAGACAGCTTGTGATACACGCTGCCAGTAAGTTAACAGCTTTTCATGATAGGTAAGCTAAAAAAGAAAGGTAAGTTTAAAATGAAGTTTGCCTCCCACTTGCTTTTCTACTTACAAAAAAAAAAAACACCAAAAAAAAAAAACGAAAAACCACCCACACCAAGCCCAAAACATTATGAGATAGCTCCACATTCCAGAAATCCTATGAACTCAGGTTGGATATTAGAAAAATTTCTTCTCAGAAAGAGTAGTAATGCATTGAAACAGGCTGCCTAGGGAAGTGGTGGAGTCCTTGTCCCTGGAGGATTCAAG
This sequence comes from Alectoris magna, assembly GCA_030625065.1. NCBI lineage: Eukaryota > Metazoa > Chordata > Aves > Galliformes > Phasianidae > Alectoris > Alectoris magna. The sequence continues at coordinate 78,873,161 of CM060562.1, read as the reverse complement.
AAACATGGAGATGTGACACTGAGGGACATGGTTAGTGAGCATGGTGGTTATGGGTTGACAGCTTATCTTAGTGGTATTTTCCAACTTTAATGATTCTACATCAACAACTCCACTGTCTGAAGATGGCCACATTAAAACTGGCACAAAGTTCTAATGGGGTCTTTCACCAAGTCTCTTTGCTTAAGCTCTAAATCACTCTATTGTCCAAGGCATATTAAAGATTTTGCAAGGATTCTAGTTTCCATTCTCTGATCAACAGTAACTTCACAAGGTCCTTGACCTCAGGCTACAGCAGAGGGGGAAGTTCATGGGGCTGCAGTTTCCCTGCTCTCCAAAGTTTGGCTATGTAAAAACAGATGGCAACAAAGCTGGTCTACCACCTAGACAGGAGAAACAGGAGAGCTTCACAGTGAGTTACCCATCAGTCTTACACAGTTGGGCAAGGTCTGATGTTATTGTCTCATAGGCATTTTAAAAAACACCCTTTAAAAACACCCTCACCCTCTGCCTAAAAATTTGTCTATGTTCATCCCAAGTATCTGTGACTTTGATTTTTAACTGCTCACATCAAGCACTTATGCTGAAGAGTCATCAAAGGACCAGACTAAGGAGAAGCTAGGAAAAGTGATTTCTGTGTGTTTCTGTATTTCCTGGATTTGTTCTTTTTATTTTTTTTTTTTTTCCCCTCTGGCATATATTATCAAGAAAGTAGGTAGGATGTTTATAAATTTGATAGCAGGAAAAGTAACAAACCAAGAGCAAATCTGATTTAGGTGAGGAAAAACTGAGAGGTTTATATATGCATAAGTATGCCCTGGAAATAAAGGAATTCAGAAAAGAGTACAGAGATACCTGTGTCTGAACAGGCCATTTAAAAGCCCATCTCTCCTCCACAGCGCTACCTCTATGATAGGAAAGATAACGCCAAGAGATTATGGACTAGAGAGCAGGAAAAAGCAAAATCTTCAAGATCTACGATGCAAAAAAAGTTTGTAGGACTTTCATTGAACAATTTATTGGTCTTTAAGAATCAAAGCTTTCCAAAGAGAGAACGCAGTTCAACTTAGAAGTATTTATTCAATACACAGATAATACCTATTCTTTTTTTTTTTTTTTTTTTAAATCTTAAACACACAAGTAATTCCTACATTTGAGTTTGGATGTTTACAATAGAAGTCATCCACAAATAAACACTGCCTTGTGTACATATTTAGAGCATAATCCTCAATAAGAGTTTATTCTGTCCTTAAGTAACTGTCATTTTCCTCCATGTGTGATCTGATTTATCTTTATGACCTAACACTTTTACTTAAGTGAGTAAGCACTTCAGTGCTTAAGTGAGCACTTTTTTTGTAACTTCAGTTAATTCCAGTGAGAGGTAATGGCTGCCAGTGGGGTTAGTTAGTCATTTTTTAATGTAGGTGGCACACTCATCTCGATTTCAGTAAGGAATGATGGACATAAAGAATTTTATCTTAATGCTCTTTTGTTTTGAAAAAAATACAAAGACTGTTACCTTGTTTAGGTATCCCAGGTATATCTTCAAACGTGAGTGTCCTAAGTGAAGGTCTCCAGAAGGCATAAGACTCCACCAAAGCTTCCAGTCCCATTCTATTTAGAACAAAAAACATCATGGAATCACGATAGAAAGCTGCATTTTGTCACATTCCTCTGAATACTTTATCTCAAAAACACAGAAAAACGATCAACGTTTTAGAATAAGTTCATTATTTTCAAGTTAATTTTGCTTTTTAGAAGAGCCTAACATCCTAACCCATAAGACTGCTGTGATCTGCAATCATTGGGCTGATAGCCTGCAAAGAGTTTTCCATTTCCACAAGTCCACGTCTCTATTATGATTTTATTTGGGGTGCTGGGTTTTTTTTGAGTGGAGCTGGCTGCAATAATATTAAACATTATCCTATCAGGACATTTCCTTAAAAGCAGCTGCTCTAATTGCCAGAGAAGCAATCTCCTATTTCTGACTAGAGCAAAGGTGATCAATTGGCAATTACTGAAACTGGACTTCCAGTCTTTTCTGATGAGTTGGACAATCACACACAAACTGTGAGCAATGAATGGGCATACAGCTCTTTTGTAAAGAATGTCGTGTCTCAGGCACTGGGCAAAATGCCTTTAGAAAGCGAAGATCTTTAATCATTTTCCTTCAATGCTGTCATGACACAATAAAAAATAACTACCTACACAGTCATGGCAGATCATATTTAGAAGAATCTCTATGTCCAAAAAGTAAAGGCTCAGATGCTTTCTCACAGAATTATGTGCATAATGCAGCTGCAAGTTATAGTTTTTCAATTACTTTTGGCTTTCGAGCCCCAAAGGCCTGTTAAGTGTCAGCATCAGGTACACACAAACTATGAGTGCTTGCCATAGAGAAGCAAAATTTGTAAAGTAGAATTATGCAAACAGCTCAATTTGAAGCCACCAACAAGTTCTTCAAATACTGCCTCTTCCACTTGCATTTCCAGGATCACAAATGTATTCCAGGAAATGGTAATAAAGCATTTATTAGCTTAACCTCGACTAAAAAGATAGCCTTCATTTTCTGCAGTAATGGTGAATTTTCAATTCTAGTTAAAGTGGAGATAAAAGCCACCTCCTGGAGGAGTGTAGCCAAGGTGATAATTTATACAAGATGCTTTCGAACAATTTCCACATTTTATCACCACTCTAATTTGCGCTATCAAATAGCCAAGTTTATTTAACAAAACAGTTATGTTTTTCCTGAAGCATTTAAAAGAGAGAAATTCTGGACCTTTCCTGAGTAAAAGTTTTTATAGGGTCAAATGTAAGGCCTAACTGAAGAATGAAGCAATTCTCAGCACATAAATTCTGTTGCACTTTGCAAATGTGCAGGGAACACTTTTGAAAGGTAAAGCTACTGATTTCTGTAAAATAGCCTGTGGAACTAAACAAAAATGACCTGAAAGGGAATATTTTTAATTAAGTAAGACAGTCACAATAATTAAAGCAACTTTGAAAAGTTAAATATAGTGATGTGCAGCAATTCCTACACTTTTCTCGCAAACTAAAACGCGTAGGTGAGAACAGCTAGACCTATTAAGATAGAAATCTTAATATTTAAGTCACTCCAAAAGTAATGCCTCCTATTTATTTCCATTAAAATTACAACAAAGAGCATAATAAAACTACTTGTCAGAGAAAATTCTCAGCTACAAAACACCATTTTTAACATAGCCACCACCATTACCTATGTATTTTTGCCAGAGATGAACAAGAGCCATCATGCTGCGCTCATACAGATCTGCACCAGTGAAGGTAACCCACTGATTCACAGCTGCTATGATGGCATAGTTGCTAGGAAGACGTTGCCCACACAGTCCGTCTTTCTTCTGCCCAAACAGATGGAAGGTGCCAAATCTGGACTATATGGTGGGTATGGTAGGACAGTCCAGACAAGATTAGCAATGTGCTTCATGGTCTTGAGACTGTTATGGGGCCTGGTGTTATTGTGTTACAAGAGAAAGATTGTCTTCTTCTTTGTCCTTACACTGGAAGTTGGAGTCTTCAGTAGAGCCACTGTCACGATGTAGCAGAGTTGACTGTTTACCTGGGTTCCAGGAAATCCGGAAGGATCACTTCTTTCCTATTGCAAAAAAAAAAAAAAAAACAACAACAAACCTGTATATATCACTTCACCCACTGAGGGCTGCATCTTGAACTTCTTCATGTCACCAGTCCATGTACTTTCATTTTGACTCTGGCTCATAGTGGTAACAACACGTCGTCACTAGTAACAATGCAATTAAGGAAACTGTCACCTTCAGCCTCACCAGGGAGTGTCCTGGCACAATATTTGTGATATTCCATCATTGCCACCACTGAAGTGATATTCATCTCCATACACAGTTCTCTGGTCATAATCCACTAACTTGTGTGCATGAGCTGATTGAGATGCTCTCCATTCTGCGGTGTGACTGCTGCGCACAGCCACCTGGAAGGTTTCTTGACTTTCACGTTGTCGTCATCACTGCTGAAATGCACCACCTCACTGTGCTCACATCCACTGTTTGGTCTCCATAAAAATTCAGCAAGCACCAATGAATGTCAATAGGTGTTATGTTTTCCACATGGAGGAATTCAACTCCACACCTTTGCTTCATCCATAACTCCATGTCAGATGCCATTTTGTCAGACTGCCTCTTTGCTGCCATCTATCTCAGAGCAACAAAATGCAATGGAATATTGGTCGGAAGGTTCAGCCTCTACTGCCATACCACCAACACTTGCCTCTGACATTTTTGGTCAACATAATAAAATAGGAGGCATTACTTTTGTAGCGGTCCCCGTAATTTTTGTGTTCGGTAACAGAGTAAACTATTAATCAGATGAGTAAACTAGTGCTTTCCTCAAAAATTTGAAACCTAAGCTGCACGTCCAAACGTTCAGTACCACAAAGCCTATCAAAGAAAACAGCAATACTGGTTTCGGCAAACTAATGCCTCTTTGCAACAGAGTATACAGAGTCACTTCCACAACGAGTTTATTATGGTAAAAGCTTTCAGACCTTATCTAAAGCCAATTCCAAAACACGCCTCTACAAGACAGGCTTCATAGTTTACAGAAATAGGCTATAACTGTTTTTCCATTCAAAAACACATCCCTTTTTAATGCCTGAACCCAAACTATTCCTAGAAGCTAAACCAAAAAAACATCTCTGGACAGCCTCAGTACAGTAACTAAATTTGCACAGTTGCAGATACAGAGCAATTTTTTCTTACCCAAGTACACAAATCAAATTTTGCTTCTTCAGTCACTTAATTTATCTGGAAGTTACTATAGAAAGTAACAGAAGAGGACAAAAGTCTGTTTATGCCAGGGCCTGGGACATTCTTTCCAGGTTTCAGGACAGGGTATGGCCAATTGTTTCTTCACAGAAGACAAAAATCTTAGAAAGCAGCAAATATGGACTGAAAACTGAGAAGTTACTTGCAGTGGATTCCAAATTTTTATAACTCCATCCCTTCTAAAAATGTTCATCTTCTAAAAAATAATCTTGTTTGCTGTCCAGTCTCAGCATTTAGTTAATTCAGGTGGAAGAACAACATGGTCTTTAAAGCTGTAGCTTCTGCTAAAAGAAAAGCTCAGTAAAGCAGCCAACAAAAGATACTCTCTGAACATTCCTACCAGAGCACAGTCTGCTCCCTTCTCTGGAAGACTAGATCATAAATATAGCAGCTGTAGACAGCAAACGCAAAGCGGTCAGTGGAACTGATGTATACTATGCACCACAATTAAATGGTGCTTTTTTTAGCTGAAATGCTTGAACACGCAATTCATAACAGGCTTAAGTATTTTGCATTGAACAATCTTCACATAAAATACCTCATCAGTTCTGGCAGCAGGGACTAGACCTAAGCCTTGGCTTTGCACTGCTCAGATTCCCTATTGCTATTTTGAAAGAACAGTGGATCAAGCAAGAGCAAGCAATTAATCAGTCCAGCTGCAACAGAAAAGGTGGAAACGGGGCCCGCTTCAAGGTCGTCTATAACCTAGTAAGAAAAGCATTCACCTGGGCAGTGGATTTAAAACTCTTTGAGCAAAAGAAATACTTCGACACACGTCTCCAGCCTCCCAAGCATGCGTAATAAATGTCAGGTTACTGCAGGAGGGGAACAACATTTTCCCTCTTTAAGAGAAAAGGAGACACTCTATCCTAACACACTCACATGCAGGAGATGGATATTCATATCTGTAATTTGCATCTCTAGCCAGGAGGGAGACTTCAGGAGCAGCCTCTTCTGCTGGCCAGTCACGCTCTCTCCTACCCTTGTCTGCTGGCTTTGGAGAATTCCCATGCCTAGATCAGTATCATTACCTACACGCTCACTGCTATGCCCAAAGATCACAGCTTCCAGCACCATAGTCACACAGTCCCCTTGGCTGTACATACTTCCCTACTCCCATCCTGCAGCACATTCTGGTCTTAACCTCAAAAATCACAGACTTCAGTCTGCATTAATTCAATTTTCAGCCTTCACAGTATTCTGCAGTTTCCAATGAAAGGAAACCTGAGTACATGTGTCAAGCCACGTGCCCATCAGTTCATGATCTAGAGGGTCAGAGGAGGAGGAACAGGAAGCCACCACTGAGAACTTTAATGGGAAGCCTAAGTGCTCCCTCAGGGAGCCCAAGTCCTCAGACTAATTTGTCTGTAAATACAGGTAGTCCCCTCGGTATGAAGGACATTACTACCAGCCTTCACAAACTGGCTCTGTCAGCAACAAAAAGATCACTCCTTCTCCAGCACCTACCTGTTGCGTCCTGAATCTCTAAACCCTTTGGCAAATGGATTCCTGTCAATCTTCAGACGAGTTATCTGTGAAGATGATTAAAGAAATTAACAGCTGCAAATTCAGGTAATTAATACAGAAAAGGACTCTTCTGACAGTGAAATACCCTAACTCCCGACACTTAAAGCAGAAACCTCTCACCATTTGCATGGTTTAAGACAGGTCTCTTGAAAGGCAGCAAAATAAGGCCCGGCCTTCTGGCCATTATTTTTGCAAATCCCCAGAGAAGCTAATAGGTATTTAATGCTACTAAATGGCAGGTTGGAATTCTCGAGGAAAATCTTCTGGCAAATGTCATTCTTCACCTAAGAGAGTAAATAGCCTAATTGCAATAAAATTTAAATTAAATTTTATTTCCGTATGGGTCAAGAAGGAAATGTGAAAAGAGAGATTATCACTAGGCTATTGTGCTCTATTAACAAAATAAAACGGGGGAAAAAAAAGATGCTTGTAATTTACTTAAATAAACAGCGTATACACCAAGTAATTAAGTTTCATTATTTCTTTCAGTCTATTTACATGGTTCTCCCTTTGTAAAGATGACAAGGTATATTTCATTTCCCAAAATATACTGTAATTTCTTATATGGAGTTAATAAAATATCACAGCACTAAATATAGCGTCACTCTGTATATTAATACTTAAACAATTGGCAATGAGATCCAAACGCTGGAGTCAGGTAAACTGCAATTTAGTTTTGACTTTGAGTGTGCATGGACCCAGATAAATAATATGTTAATAATATGTATTCTGAATCCAGTTAACAAAAATTACTGCAGCTTTCTTCAGACCTCAGCTTCCCCTTTAAGACTGCAGGGCACCCTATTCAGACAGACTTTTGACATAACTGGAGTCAGGCTAAAAATGCTTGAACATCTGATCACTTATCTACATTTAGAAGTACCTTTAAAATTCAGACTCCTCCTTGCCGTCTGTTTCAGTGCCACATTTATAATTAAGACACTATTAACTTTAATGCTGTCAACTTAAAACTGTGAGATCATCATTAAAAAAAATTACTTCTTATACACATCATCTAGCCTATATGGCCTGAAGTCTCAGCTATCGCCTCTGGGCGCTGCTGCAATACTACTAGTGAAAGTTGCTTGTAATATTACAAGGGGTTTAGACAATGCTTCTTGGTGATATAAGCAACATATCTCCTTTTGCCCTGTCTCTCACGTCTCTGGTCTACTCTGAAAAGCCTGTCGAGCGCTAAACAGAAAGTCCAAGTTACCTGTTGATTTTGGTATGCTGTGACAGTGGTGAAAACTGTCTCTGGAAAGGAGAATGCTTTGACTCCTTCTCCTGAAGGGATAGGCTTTACCGGGGACAGATCATCTCCACAGTCTTTTCGGATGACGTGGACACGAGGCTGGTATTTATGCATAGAGTGAAGGATAATCTATGCAGTCAAAATGAAAGGAAAAGATAACATTTATTAGAAAGGACACCCTGCTGCTCCAGGACTAATGGCTTTTTGGAACAGATTAGGGCATGTGTTTACCATGCCACTTACTGGAAATCAAATGTTTTCTTTAACCTCTGAAGGTTCTTATTACAGTAGTCTAATCCCTGTGCATTTATGTTATTGCCAACTCCAAGCATTTAAAAAAAATGACTTGGGAACTGCAAAATCAGGAAACTGGCTTAAAAAATGTGGGGGGAGCGAAGTCCTGGTCTCACTGGAATTAGGAAAGTTTCATTGCTTTGCCCCACCCCCCTCACGCCCCCCCACTTGAGCCTGGATTTGATCTAACACGATTAACAACATCAGCATTTGCCATTTGTTTTCAGAGCCCTCAGATCACGCTTAGAGCATTTTTCTTTCTGATATCCAAAAGGCTGGAAATGTGTCTTGTTTTAAACGTAGTCTGAGACCCTCATACTCTGAGCCAGCAGAAATGTAGAGTAAAATAACACCAAAACCCAAAACTCTGAAGTGTTAGTAACCCTAGGTTTGTAATACGTATACAGACAATGAACATCAATACCCAAATCCCTCCCAGCATACAAAAGCTCAAGTAAGAATAAAGGATAAACAAGAACTGCATGAACTCATAGAGCATTAAGTTAAACAAAAATAGTTCTTGGTATTGTTCCCAAATTTTAGAAGAGATTTAACATATGCATTTTTTTCCTCCTCTTTTTCTATTCCACTTCAGCTAAAACCACCAAAAAGAAGATTTCAAGAAAACAAACAAAAAAAAACCCAAAAACTGAAGCTCGGCTATTATTTTTTGGAAGGTCTAATAAATTAATAACTTAATAAGTAAATAGCCCTATGGCTACTGGCCTGTGCAACCACTCATCAAAAATCAGGGGAAGTTTTTTCATTTCCTGCTCCATGAGTAGCCTCAGAATATGTATGTGCTCAGGCACTTGACAGAGCCTTTATGCCTCAATACCAGATACCATGGAAGCTCATTCATCCAAATGACATAGAGGACATTGCATTCATTTGGCTAAACTATGGTTTGGCTAGTTTAATACACTTGGTCCCGGCCAAATGACATGACCCCATTTTAGATACGCCAAGTTTCTGGATAATCATGTTTTTTATTAGCCTGCAAGTAAGGCTTTGACGATGACATCACAGGCTTCAATTAATTTGCTCAGGGAGCGACCTGTGGATATTCTTATAAGAGGCCTTTTCCTAGTTTCTGAAATCTTGAGTAAATGTGCATGCTTTAAATTATGCTTTCAGTTCTCTGTGGGCAAAGATCTACAAAATGAAAATGTAGTGAGCACGGGATATTCTTGATCCTGTTTTCCTGTGAATACCCAATGATACCAAGGAAGGTCCTGGTGAAACAGAAAAAAAAAAAAAATCCATCAAGGAAACCCCTTTCCATCATTTGAGCTCATCACTATCCTGTGCCTTGCCATCTACCCGTGCACAACTGAGCAAGCACATCTGCCTGTATGCAGTGATAATCCAGGCAGCTATGAACAACTTGGTTCATGTATCAGAACAAGCGAAGTTACAACAGCATGGGGATGAACACCACATGGAGAGCAGTAATGCTACGCAGACAGGGTGCAGAAGGAGATGCAAGTGCAATGCCCACTCTGAAGGCCTGGTGCAGAGCTGAGCCCAAGCAGGGCACAGAACAGAGCAGTGCCTGCACCCCTGCCGTGAGGCTCCCTCCCTCCCTCCAGCCTTCCCCACAGCTGCACCACCACAACCGAGGGACACCAAGCATGGCTTCCTCCTTCCCAGGACAAGCACAGGGAAAGGCTTTGTCATGCAGAAGTCTCAGTCTCTTTTCTAAGCTGCTCCAGAGGAAGCACAGCAACATTTTACCCCTTACTCAGGGGCTGACAGCTTCCCTAAGCATGCAGCAACAGCAAGTGGGCTGTTTTCTAACATGCCCTAACATTTACCAAGCAAAATCTCTGTTTATCAAACACAAGCTTCACTCCCATACTGCTATAAAGCATCCATTCTTTCCCACATATATCAAGGCCTCACACTCAAGCCCTTCACCCTTCCTCAGTAGGTGTGGGCAAACAGCACACAGAGTCGAGAAGGATGTTGCCCAGCCGCACTGTGCCATCACTTCCCGGGGCAGTAAACCTCTCTGACAGTGCAAGTCCTCAGAGTTGTGGCACTTGGACCACTGTGGTTGCCCTGACATTACTATCGGCCTGGGCTCGAGGAGGAGGCCACAACCATATGGAAGCAGCGTGGAGTAACAAACACAGACACAGACACTCACAGACACACAAAGCTTCCTCTGTCCAGAGTCACCTCACAATAGGTGCATGGAAAGGAGCTGCCATGATGAAGCCTCAGTGCTGGCTCTCACCTTAGGTGCTGCCATGAGACAGATGTCACAGCCAGCACCAGTGGGCTCAGCTCTCCCACGGCAAGGTGGCATTGTCCTCACCTTGCTGCTGTGGTCTCCAAAAACCTTCCTTTATCAAGCAAAGCCCATGTAGTCAGGCTTTCTGCAGTCAGGGAAACGTGTGGAACAATAATTTTCTCCTCACAAAGAACTGCAAGTGCTGATGTGTTCCAGCTTTTCATCATTACAAGCCATAGGAACCCAGTGACAGCAAGCAGAGCTTGGTGCTCAGAGCCATGGCTGGGAAGGGCAAGAGCCCACCACAGCCTCCAGCCTAACCCCTCTTTCAAATTGAGGAAGGTAAAGTCTACTGAACACCTGTGGAACAATTAACACATTAACAGCCTCATTTTCACTCAAAGTTAGATGTTCTTCAGCATCAAAAAACATTTAGTTGAAAAGCACAGAAAACAGTATCAAAAATAGTGGCTTTTGCCCTCTGTTCAAATTCAGCCACAAAGCTGCATTAAAACAGAAAAATTGCCCAGCTCAAAGTAGACAGAGAGACTGGTTTTACAACACAGCGGTTATTCCCCAGTCTGGAGGCAAGAACTACTGACTGGTGAGACAAACAGCACCCAACCATGAGCAGCCCAATCTCAACATCAACTGCAAGATACAGATTTACTTTTTCACATTGTAACAACTAAGACAAAAGACAAGAATGCCATACAGTACATGTCTCAATGATCTGATCTGGCTTTAATATCTGTATAGGCACACAATCTTTCCAAAGTAGGAATTCGCTCTGGGCCTCTCTTCTGAGATCAAAAATACACCAGGAAAACATCTCCTTACAAATCCTGCTTGATCTCCTCGGCCTGCAAGGGGAACTCATGTATCAGAACGTCCTACGTGCAGATGTACTTCAAAATCCCTCCACAGAACAGCACTATAAAATCATGTCGTCGCAAACTCCCACTCAAAATACTGACGCAAACAGCAGAAGGCAGCAAGAAACCCAAAGAGTGATTGAGAAGCCAAGCGAGCTGCCTCAGAAATGGCCAACTCCCTGAACAAGAAGCAAACGCCAGGCCAACGGGGCCATTTGCCGCAGGGCCTGCGCAGCGCGAGGCAAGCTGGCTGCCATCGGTTACTACCACCATATAAATACCACACAGAAATACTACCTGAGCATCTGTTTGCAAACACAGCCACCGTTCCCATGAGCATGAGTCACTTCTGTCGGTGGCTCTGGGAGTTAATGCTCCATTAAAAGGGCTCTGGGTTGAGCTCACACAAACTCCCGACCTCAATGGAAATTCACATGTGCAAGGTCAAAACCGGAGACCTAGGATTTTAACACAAACACTCTGCAAAAATTGACACCTTCAGGGAGCACAGGGAGAATAAAGGAAAGATTTCAGCAAGGATTGAAATCCCAGAACCAGGCAGCATGGAACGTATACTGAAAGAACAGCTAAATCCTGATACTGCTTGTGCCTCTGGAGGAAAGAAGGCAGAGTGCAGAGCACCTATGGAGGCTTCCCTGAGTCATTCTGCCTAAGCAGGAGGGAAAAAAAAGCTTTCTAATAACATAAAACACACCCAACCTCCCACAACTGAGGTGGGAGAGTCAGAGCACTTGATATAGAAACGAATATTCTAGGGACAGTATGGACCTGACCTCAGCTCCTCTAATCCACCATCCCTCCTCTGGTACCCTCTTGAGAAAAATGGTTCCTTCCTGCTTATGAGAAACAATTGTTTTTTTTTATATTTGTCACAAAATATGATTATTCGTTTTCCATTGTTGCTGGAGGCATTCGGAGTCTACATAGCTTTTTCAATACAGCATTCCACACTACCATAGCTTTAAAAGAAAAAATGTACCCATTGGAAAAGACACTTTTCTGCTTTCTGCTTTTGCCTTTTCTGGTAATTATGAATGACATGTTTGCAATTTCCCAGATTTAAGAAATATGAAATTATTTCGCAGTCATCCTTCTTTTGTCCTTTTATTTTAATACTTAAATTTCCATTTTGAGGAGGAGGGGCGCTGCTGTAGCTTTGAATCAGTTCAATGTGTCCCAAATCACTGCACTAGAGCTTTGCTTCACTCATTTCCAAATCGACACACATAACTAAAGACCAGAAAATTTATATCCCCTTGCATTATGAATAATGGCGTGCTGTGTACACTACGCAGGTTTCAGTTCTGAAGAAAAATAAAGCTAAGACCTGGGATGGAAGCATATAGCAATACAATTTTCTACATACTCTAGAATTCGTAATGGAGTGTTCTGTGGCTGCATGTGCATGGGTAGACTCCTGCATCCATATTCTGCTGCTTGGAGACCACTGAGTACAAGGACCAGCTCTCCACTGGAGAAGCAACACTCTACCCATTTGCATCTGCTTCCTTTTGTGAAGACTTTACAACAAACTCTGGACTCAGAGAATGCAACTCCCACCCAAGGAAGGTCTCAAATACACAGTCACTGTGAAACAAACAGGACTATCTGTACGAAGACTTAAACAAACACTGCCGATTGAGGTTCCCTAACTGCAATTCTAGAAACAACCAACGCGCAGTATCTTTTCTACAATCCTGAACAAAAGTGCCACTAACTCAAAAGAGACAAACATGCTCTTCCTTTAAGAAGAATATGGGTAACACAATTACAAACAGCACTGTACACAAGGGAGACTCTTCATTGTCACTATCACACTAGCTCGCTCAGTCTAGCCCATCTCTCATATTCCTGGGTGTGTAACTTAAAAGCTTAAACTCCGCGCAATTTGACCACAGTTTCAAGTCAATCTCCTTTGCAAGCAGAAATGGGGAAAATAAGTGTCATACTAGGAATACTTGGTTTAATGTCAGAGTTCAACTGTATTGGAAGATGCATGTATTATCTTTGCACCCTGTGCCAGGTATGTTTTCTCTCACTCCCGTCTGTGCAGGGGAAATCATCCCACTCAATAAACTGTGCTACATTAAGGGCAATGGAATCCACATCCTGTTTCAAAACTTGCCTTTTAGATCTCAGAACTCTACCGCTTGGAATTCAATGCTCCTTTTGAAAGCAAGCCTACGTTTGAGATTTATTACTGGATTTTTCCAAAATTAAAGACTTCGCTTTGACTAAAAACAATTCTCATTTTTTTAATTATTTCCTAAGGTGTCAAATGAAACTATTTTAGGGATTGCTGGAAAGATACTGGCTTACATCTGTCATGTTTCAACAGTTTTGAAGAGAAAAGGAAATATTAACATAACACATTTTGTCACATTAGATAATGTCATAACTAAACAATTTAGAACTTGCAAACAGAACACTCATACTGCATACGTCTTCGCCAGTTTTTCAGAAGTAATGAGCCTCAGCTGTGAAAGGGTCTCGCTTCATAAGGTATGCAATAAATCATTATCGGAGCGAACCCAGCTCCCATGTTGTTCGTTTTTGACTGCAATTATTAACACCTCATGGGATTTCACACAAATGTTTAGGTTAAGAAAATAGTTAAGTGTATTTTTATTCGCATGAAGTTATTACACACTATTAATGTTTCTCCTAGCCACTTGTGAATTTAAACGTACTTTTTGATCAGAGCAGAAGTTGCAAGTAACACGCTTGGTGGGAAAACATGAGAGCAATTCTGCCCCTTTGTATTAGGCAATTTAGCCTTGTAAAGTCTGACTTTGCAGAAGGAGTTTTATTTTTGAGGGGGGAGTAAAACAGCAGGCTCTAATAAGCAGTTAATTATCAGAGTAGAAAGTAAGCAGATTTTAGATCTGGACGGTAAAGTTCCAAAGCAGCTTTGAAAAGTCAAGCCTATTTCTGGCACCCTGAAGCTGTATGTCAGAGTCCTGCAGGGCTGAGCAATGCACCTACATATCATACCGTAAAAGAGCAAGTACTCACATGCCCTTGATCATCAAGTTCATTATTGGTGAGCTTCAGTTTGTCGAAGCTGATCACTTGTCTCATCCACGTCTCCCCGGAGGCAGGTGAATCGGGGTGAATATAAACACGAGGCGGTACCGGGGAGTCAGCGTTACCAGCCACCATCCACTTGGAGCTATGATAGACATACCTGCAAAAAGAAAACAAACATTTATCACCACACAATCTGGAATTATTTATCAGACGCAGTCTGAATTAATACTTTAGGCCCCATACAACTACAGCAAGAACCCATCAATTAACTAGCATGAAAGGACGACAAATGTGACTATTTTAGTTCCAAAGGACAGGTCCGGTATGTGAAAGAGGAAGGTTAAAAAACTGCTCTCATTGAAAATCAGTCTTCCTAAAGCCCATAATAGCCTTTACGCTAGCGTCTACACTGAAGTTTAAGCTGGTGTCAAGTCATTGACTACTACAGCTCCACTCTGAAAAAGCATCAGCAAACAGGGCAGAATACGGTCCTTCATTTATCAAATCAAGTAGGAATTCCATATTTGGAAGATTTAACATGTTGAATCTAGTATAAGAGTCTATAAATAAAACTACTGAAGGGAAAGAACATTATGATTGGGAAAAATAATGAAGCTACGTCAAACTATGCTCTAGATGTTTCTGCAAGACCATATTATTTTTCCTGAATAGTATCACAGAAAGACTTGAAAATGAAAAAACACAGCTTGTATTTCATTTGATAGGCCAGTACTGACAAAATCTTTTTCTCATATAAGCAGTGCTTGCTTTGGTAGAAAACTGATTTTGAAGGCAGATACTTCACAGGGCAATTAAAAAAGTGCTACATAAAAATGCCGAGGTCTTTTTTTCCAACTACAGTAAAATTCCTGTGAATCAGTCGTATTTTCTAAAAAAAATTCCATGAAAGAGTATTGTATGTTTGTACGATTTGGTTCCAAAGTAGAAAAAGCTAAACAACGATCAGAAGTTAAAATGGTCCAATGCACACAACCCTCCATACAGCTCCTATCAAGCTGTAAAAGTAAGATCTAGAACAGCGGTAAAATCTTATCCCAGATCCCATCTGGAGACAACAGTTCTCAATCCTAAACCGTGCAGTCAACTATTGCAACATTTCGCCATCTATTTTATACTTGTTGTTTTATAATACATATACTTTTCCTACAAAAAAAAATAATATTCCAAATATTTTACATTCATGACAACAGTTTAAGCTTCCTAATATTTACAATGAAGTCCAATTTTGCTAGAAATCGAGACCTAGGTTCAATTTTCTTCATTCCTGTTTTGTTTTGCCATCCGCTATGACAGCTGAAGTCGAGGTTCAACGTAAGGTTGCTATTGCATCTGCAAGACAATCAGCTTTCAAAGCCATATGAGCAGCACAAGCTAAATAAGGCAGAAATAGATGAATGCATAGACTGCATACCAAACAATGAGAATGGGAATCAGGAAAACAGTAACATCCAGTAAGAAAATTAAAGACATGATACTCAAATACAGTTGCAGAAATTTAAATTTGCCAGCTACGAAAATACTGCCCAGCGCACAACATTAAGTCACTTCACTTATCTGGGGGCCACGTATCTGATTGTGCAGACAATGCAGACAGCATGAAGGCATATATTTTAAACACAGTTCACTTCAAACAACTCAGACTCAGCGTAACTGTTTCTTATACAAATGTTTTTGTTCAATTTGAACTATTTGCCTTCTCTTCCTCTGAGTTAAGAAGGTGCTTAGACCTTCTAGGAAGGATATCCTTATACCGCTAAGTAAAAGCAACACTAAGTTTTATTTCAGCTGCACTGCTCTGTTCCAAGGGAAGGGAAGAAATAAAAAAGGCATTTCTCCCCTACGATACGGCCAGAAAAGCGATGTGCACTGGACACGCTCAGCGCTTCTACCTGCACCTTGATGAAAAAAACAAGATCAAAAGCGGTAGTAAGAAAATACTTGCATACCGCATGAGAAAAGGTCAAAATTACAGTTAGTGAGGTATGGACATGCAAAAAACATAGGGTGCTGTTTGTTTAGGAAACAAGGAGGCATTCCTGATGAACCAACCTTTTAGTCTTAGCCTGAAATATTCATACTTCTCCAATTAAACCGGCAGCGGTTTCCCCTAAATTACACTAAGTACGGGGTTGAAACGATCTGAACAGCATCAGTAGGGGCCCACTCCTGCCTCTGCTGAACAACTTGGGGAGGCTGATCCTGGCTGCATGATTGTAAAGCATGACACACAAATGTCCCCAAGTAGCAGCAACTGCTAAGGGCCCGACCCTGCTACCACTGCTACAGGAGCAGGGCTTTGACACAGCCCAACACACTCTCTGGAACTACAGCTGCCCCCAGAGCAGTCAGAGCTTAAGAACATCGTTCCTACTCTCAAATGCTGGAAGAACAACTACTTTTGTTCATCACATTATTTTTCAGACAACTACGCCATTTATTTATTTTTTTAAATAGTAATTGGAAACACTACCCTTTGCGAATCTAAGCAGACAAATATCTCGGTGATAAACTGCTACTGAAGTAAACAAAAGAATCACTTCGTGGCATGACCAAGAAAGCTCGTGCACATCACATTCTATCGCCATTCAGTCAGAGGTTAATGCTAGAATGTTTTTTTGTTATTGCCATTTAACGCTAGAAAATGGAGCGTTTTTCTTATCTATCTATGTGTTAACAGGAAATAATTCCCAGTGACATGATGAGGAATAACACAGAATAACAGGATAACTGTACCACAAGCACTGCCTGCAAAAGCCAGGGACAGAGTGCTTGCCCACAGCATGCATACAGCATAAGCCAAAGGCACACAGAGCTCCAGCAACACTCCTGTTAGTTCTGCACACTTGGCACACTGATTTATATTTTTTTTTAACGTCCCGGTTTCACAACAGGAATCTGAAGGAGAGCCGAACGCCGCCTTCTGCTAATTTATATGCTGTTAATACTGCCTTGCAATAGCTAGGATCCCCACGGTGCACATCGTACGTCTTCTGCCTGAAAGCCACCGTACCTGTATCTTTTGTTATCCACTGGCACAATATCCATGGCGATGTAATACTGCTGATGGGGGTCTAAACCTGAGATCTTCACTCTCATTGCGGGAAACATCCGCCTGAACATGGAAAGAGAAAGGTCACTTTTAATGCGAAACAGAGTGGGGAAGGGTTGTTTAGGACAAGGAACCGCTTCGTGGGATTTTCCTCGTTCTTCCCTTTAGCCCACAGAGTCCTTTCTGCCGATTCCAGTTACACAGCCATGAAACGGCCCATTCGATATGTCAAAACAGATTTCAGAAGTGCATTCACTTGAACAATGCTCCGTATGTTTTGGGATACGCTTTGGGAGTACAACTATTACCACATCATTTCAGCTTTATTGTTAGACAGTAAATCATTTTGTTTTGAGGCTGCATTTCAGCAGTGCGCGCACTCGAAGCCCTTTAGCCAGAAATGCATTTCTAGAGATGTGCAAACGCCGCCTCGGTGCAGGAGCGCCGCTGCTCACAGCACTGCGAACTGCCAGCTGTGCCAACTGACAGCAGCAAACGGCACACTGGACCTCAGCACATGGCACAGCTGGGTCTGCGGTGACACTGCCCGAATGCCGTGAGGATGGTTATAAACCCAATGTGCTATGCCGTAACTGAACAATATGGTCTTTATTGAGACGGACTTCCGGTCTGCAGCCTGCTAAGGTAAAGCGCAACGGCTGCTCTGCCTTTGAGAGGTACAGTAAAACTTCTTTATTGGAAGCAGAAACGGGCGTACGGGCAACTTTGAAAAAAATACATTCGCAACCCACATCCTTCTGAGGAGAAAATGGAGTAATTACCTGGTGCTGTCGTTTCAGTATAAAAATGCATTTCGTACTGCAGCCTGTGCTTGGCACGGCTTTTATTGAGAAAGTTCGTTCTTGATGCTTACAAAGGAAACGCTGCAACGCTGTGCTGACTGCAAGCGAATGGGAATGACTTGCATGAGCCCTATCAGCCCGAAAGCCCTTCTGATTTATTATTTGCTGCTCTTTAAGAAAAAAGAAAAAGAATAAAAAAAAAAAAACCCAAAACAATTAAAAGTCGCTACTGGAAAGAAAAGCCCCATGTCTTTCTTTTATTTCTGAAAACCCCGAGGGTTACTGCACACCGTCGGGCAGCGCGCTGCCGTTGCAATGCACCTGTAAGGTACAAAAGAGCCCCCTGCCCGGGCTCCCTAAGACAAATGCTGCTTTGTGTTGCTTGAGACTACGTTTCCATCATTAATAAAGACCCTCTGAACACTCAAAAGGTAGCATATGGATCCAATAAAATATGTTTTTGTAATTTCTAATAAGTTCAGATCCGCTTATACTATCCAGGTTTTGGCCATCTGTACGCGTTGGGAAGGGGAAAAGTTTCCCCTCTGAAGGGCACAGCGCGCAGACCTCACCCCAACGAGCGGAGAAGCCCGAACGCCTACAGCCAGGGCCGTCTCCCTGCGCCGTACATCCATTTCCTCGGCGCAATCCCACCGCGGAGATGCCCCGGCTCGGCCCGGGCTACTCGCCTGGCCGGGTGCCGTTACCTGCCCGCCTTGGTGATGATCATCTCGGTGCCGATCTCGTGGAAGCGCTTCCAGAGCTCGGCGCCCTGCAGCTCCACGCGCGGCGCCTGGGACGCGGGCAGAGGCGAGGTGGGCCCGGAGCCCTTCGGGGAGCCGCCGCCGGGCGAGGCGGGCGGGGACGCCGCCGCGAAACCCTCCTCGGCGCCTGCGGAGAGAGCGGAGAGGAAGCCAAAGGGCCGGGGCCGCGCCGGGCCGCCCCGTCGCGCGGGTTTCGTTCGGGCGCGTATCGCTCAGCCCTCCACGCGCGTAGGTACGCGTTATACAGAGAGATACCGATAGCCGCGCGCATCCCGCACGCAGACGTTACGAACTCCTCGCCCTCCCCGCCGCTCCCCGTCCGTCCCCTCCCCAGGCCGGGGCGGCACTCACCGGTGGGCCCTCGGGCGCAGCCCGGCTCCATGTCGCCGCCGTTTCTGCCGCTGGTGGCCGCCGGGCTCCCGGCGCAGCAGCCGCTGCCCCCTTCGTCGTCCGCCGCCTCGTCCTCGCCGCCCACCTTCCGCCGCTTGGGCTGCCGCGGGGGCGGCGCGGGCGGCTGCTGCTTCTCGGCCCCGATGAGCGCCTCCACCGAGAAGGCGTGAGCCTTCAGGCTCATGGTGGTGCCGGGCGAGGCCCGCCGCTTGTCGGCCATGCCCCCCCTGCAGCCAGCGCCGCCCGCCCGTCCTCCCGACCGCGCCGGCTGGGGCCTGGGCTTTTCCTCGCCTTTCTTTTTAAATCCGAGTTATCAGCCAAGTTTTTTTTTTTTTTTTCTTTTTTTTTTTTTTCCAAGGGGAGAAAAAAAAAAAACAACCTCTATTCCTTTTTGCAGATGCTCCCTTTTTCTCCCCCTCCTCCTTCTCCTCCTCCTCCTCCTCCTCCTCGCTCTGCCCCGTCTGATGGGCCCAACAGGACTGACATGGGTAACAAACGCTCTGCGGACACAAATTAGGGCTTGTAATTGAAATTTGTTGCCTTGATCTGTCAGCACTTCCAGGCAGGAGAGCGCGGGGACGGACCGCTCATTAGTGCCGCGGGGCGGAGGGGCCGGGCGGGGCCGCGGGGCGGGGGCTGAGTCCGCACCGCCGCCCGCTGCCCAATCAGCGTCGCAACACCGCCCCGGCTCGTCCCGTCCCGAGCGGGGCCCCGCGGCGGCGAGCAGAGAGGGGGGGCCCGGCCGGCATCGCCGCACCCTGCGGTGGGGGTTAACGGGAGCGACCCCCGCAACGGGAAGGGCGGGGGGGAGGAGGGGGTTCTGCCGCGGGACTTTGTTCCGTTCGGGCCCGGTTCGGGAGGGGGGGTCTGAGCGCTGCTCGTCTGTCGGGGGTCCGTCGCGGTGCTGCGAAAGGGATTTGGGCGCAGCCGCTCCGACGCCGATCGTTGGACGTAACCACGGCCACATTCAGGTGCACGGCATAGGCACGGGGAAAGCCTTTCCGAAATCCTTCCCGTGAGCAACACGATGGAAAAGCTGCAGATTTGGGGCAGTCACTCATTGCCGTGCGTTCCCGGGGAAAACCTATTGGGATGTTTGTTTTGTTTCCCTTCGTTCCTCTTTGAGTATTTGCATTTGGGATTTTCGTTCGTTTGTTTCCGGGCTGCGGAACGGGACCCGGTGATGGCACCCGGGGGGGAAGGAGCCGCTGTGGGGGAGACGTGAAATGCGCTGTAGGGTTTCACCTACCCCCAGCGCGCGGTGTGTGCCGCGTTTCAATAGCGGATGGGCTGCTTCGTCGGGGAAGGGCTGAGTGCTAAACACACCCAGAGATGAGTTACCCCCCGTAGCGTTGCCGGCGATTAAATTGTTTACATCTCTTTCAAAGTACGAGGGAGTGACATATCGATAATCGATTAAAGAAAATAAAACAAAACCCCACCACGGTGAAAGGGTTGTGCCATACACCCCGATAAAGTCCCACTGCGGGTCGGGTGGGGCTGCGGGGAGCTCCCGGTGCCGCGGGGTTCGCTCTCTGCACTCTCCGCCCGGGACGCATTCACCGCACCGCGGACTGAAGCCCGTCTGAGCCGCCCGGCCCCGCCGCAACCGAATCCGATGGAAATCACATGTGCGAGAGGGGTCGGAGGGTGTTAAGCTCGAGGATCCCGCAGGAGCTGAACCGCCCTCGCGCTGGGGCTGGGATCGGTAGGGGGAGGTAGGAAGGAAATGGCTCCGGGCTGCCCCAGGGCGCTCCGCGAGCCGCCCGCCCGCCGAGCTCCGACGGCGCCTTTCGCGGCCCCGCTCCTCCGCTGCTACAGCCCGGCGGGGCCGGCGGAGCAGGTAGGGGCCCGGCGCGGAGGGACGAAGGGGGAGGGGGGAGGGGAGGGATGGGGCCGGAACCCCTTCGGGAGCTGCGGGGACGGCGGGGACGGCGGGGTGGCCGCGGGGGGAGCCGGGCCGTGCGGGTTGCGCGCATCACGCAGAAGGGCCGCATCACCCCACTTGGCGGTGGTGGTGGTGGTGATAGCGGGAGGTTGGGCGCTGGCCGCTCTTGGGTTATCTTTTTCTTGCTAGATTTCTGTAGATTCCTTGTGACGTTGTTTAAATTTCTTGACTTGTTTTCCTTTGGCTTTTTGTTTGTTTGTTTGTTGTGCTTTGTTTGATTGTTTTTTGGGTTTTTTTTTTTTGTTTGTTTTTTTTTTGGGGGGGGGGGTTGTTTTTGTTTTTTTAAACAAACCCAAACGGGATCAAATTAAATGTACCAAACAACGTGCGGTCCATATGTCTGTGAGATTTTTTTTTTTTCTTATGGGATGCTGGAAGAGAGAAGAATCTTTCTATCTAGCGATCTGCTGATGGCATAATGCATATATTCAAAGTACCTCTCCGGGGTTACTTTTCTTCCTGGACGGTGATATGCGGTGCGGCTCTGCGGACACTCGGGTGAGGTGCTGCGCCTTTGACAGAGGAGAGCCGCGCACTGCGGCTTTCGAAAATAGAAAGATGTTGAAGCCGTTTTCCGCCATAAAGATATTTATTTTCCTATTCTGCCTTCGAGAATGTCGGGTGCTGTTTAGGAGATTCTTACGGCCGTGCATCGCCGTTCGCATTGCGATTCCTGCGAATGTTTCCGAGCGTTACTCGGAGAGGGACAGAATGTTCGCGGAGTGCTTCGTTCTTTAAAGCCCCGTGTGCTGTAACTTCCCAGCAGGGGAGAGGAGGAGCGGTCACTGAGGAAAACATATTTATATCATTATCCATTTTTTCCCCAGTGAGCCCAAATGGTTTCTCACTGACAGCGGGCAGCTGACGGGGCCGCTCAGCCAAACGCAGTGAGAAAGTACAGACGGTAGGGAGAGATTCGCGTGCAGATCGAGTTTTTGTGCGTCCCGAGCTCACCTCCTCCCGTTTCTCACCCGTAGCTGGTGAGAGGGAGGAAAGGGACTGAATTAGCACCTCAGATGTCCCATTGCCGGGATGAGCAGAGAGCCCGGAGTGGCTCTCAAGGAGCTGCAGCTCTCTGTCCCAGAAGACCTGAGATAAAGTTAAGAGTGGCTTTGACTGAACGGAAGCCACTCCGCGACCCCGAACGTGGCGGGGTACCACAGGCCCCAGCCACCTCCCAGAGGGGCTAAAATCCGTCTGGAGCGGCCGCGGGGCTCCTCTTCGTTATTACGAACGCACGTCGCCTTCCGCGGGCGCGCACCGCGCGGCTTCACCCCGCGCTGCGGCGGCTTCAGACCCGCGCAGCCCTCAGCGCTCGTCCCGGGGCCCAGCCCTACCCCGCCGCCCTCTGCACCTGGGGGGGATCCCAAAATCCGCGGCGCGGCCCGACCCCAGGCTCCAGAAGCGGCTGCTCCCAGCCCGGGAGCCTACAATTGGGAACCGGGCGGAAGGGGGGGGGGGGGTGGCTCGAGGGAAACCACACCGCCCTCCACTGCTCATGGAGCCCAGAGTCGCCTGCGGTGACCCCAGGGTTATCCTGGGCTGCGGGGAGTAATTGTGCGGGCATCGCTTGTCACCCCCAAACCAAGCCCAATGTGCCGGGAGTGAGGTGACAGCGGCGCGACGGTGGCCCTCACACAGGCTCCGTGAGCGAGGTTAGAGGAGGGCTTCTCGGTGCTGCTGGAACACGTTGTCCCGACTTCAGCCGGGGACGCCGGATGCGGAGCGGGCGAACGGGTCGTGGCCGGCCCTCCCTGCCCGCCGACGTCGCGCCCTGTCCTGCGGCAGCTGCACGTCGCGTCCGGCGCGGGGGCGGGCGGCCTTTCCCTGCCCTCTCCGCCGAGCCCCTCGGCCGCCCGCCTCTGCCGGCCGCTGTCCCGCAGCCTCAGGTCTCGTTTTAAAACTGCGGAAAGAAACGATCGCTCGCCTGCTGCTGAAGTCTAAATAAAATCAGCGCACGGAAATAAACGTGCAGCCGACCGATCGGCTTTCCAGACGGAAGAAAATGCTGAGGAATTGCATGAAGGAATTGAAAACACAGTTTAAAAGCACCCGTGTTAAAATTCTAGATATTCTGGTGCTCGTGCTTTATAGCGCTTAAATTACAACCTTAATTCGGAATTATGCAGCCACGAACGTGAATCATTTTGAAGGAAATCTCCAGTCCTTAATGTGACTCTCCCACTTACATTCATTGCTCGTTTCAGACAAACGATTTTGAAAAAGAACCTTTTCATGGCCGCAGTCTCAAAATAAACCTTTGCAAACGCTAAATGAGGGCTGAAGAAACTTCTGGCTTTACTTCTTTATTGCTTTCCTATAAATTTAACTCGTATTTTCACTATTGTCTCAGGAAAAATATGAAAACGCGAATGGAATTAAATTAAATTAGGTAGCTTTAAATCACTGTAGTTTAGAGTGGAGCCACTAATTGGAAATATTTATGTTTGCGAGGCTGGGATTTCAGCAGTAAAAAGATACAGCGTATCCCCCTTTTGTCATAACGCGGGGCTACGGGAACGTTTATATCGAACCATTGTAAGAAACGATGTGTAGTTAAACAGCATTTGTTAAGCGAGGCTTGTGTCTTTTTACGGCAGCCCTCGGTCTTTAGTCGGGGCCAGTTCTCATATTACACGAAATGTACTTTCAGAAGTCCTACCTGCTCCAGCTGTCCAGGAAAAACTGAATTATGGCACTAGGAAACATATGGCAGTTGCATATTGCGCGAGTAAGGTACATATGAAAGTTATAAATTTCTTTTTTAAGTAACCATTGTAAACGCATTTTTATAGGTTTCACAGTATGTATTACATCTGTAATTTTAATTTTTGCAATATACCTTTGTAAAGATACCTAGGGTTTCTGTACCCTGGGGAAGGAAACGCAAAGAGACGTTTACGCGTCAAAAAACTTGCTGCGAGCCAAACAAACAAGCGAGGTAAATAAGCGGGGAGCGGGAGCTTCCGAGCAAGGGAAAGGCCACTGTGCCATCTATTGGCAACGCCGATAGTTACAGAGCCCGCCTTACCCGAGCGAGGGGGTTCCGTTCTTTGCGCACTGTGCGGCGGAGCGTCGCGATCAGAGTTTTGGTACATCGTGCCCAAATGTACAGAGACAGTTTCGTAGGGGAAAAAAAAAAAAAAAAAAAAAAAAAAAAAAAAGAAAGAAAGAAAGAAAGAAAGAAAAAGGAGAAAAAGGAAAAAAAAACGGAAAGAAAAAAAAAAAAAAGAAGGACAGCGCATGTGTTCCTCACGGATCAGGTCATTAGCTCACAGGGGGATTTTTGTAGCTAATTGCCAACTTCTTGGAGCGTCCGGACGGGAGATGTTTCGGGTTTTTTTTTTTTTTGTTCTGGTTTGGTTTGTTGTTGGTTTTTTTGTTGGTTTTTTTTTTTTTTTTTTTTTCCCAATTGTTTTATTACCGAACCGCTCCGAAGAAAGCTTCATTTAATTACTATAGTTAATTTTATTTAAAATGCGAGGTTATACAAGGACTTAAGGCCCCGAACCAGCCCCGCGGGCTTCTCCCTCAGCCCGACTTCCCTCCGAAACACGCGGAGCCTCCCCGAGAGGGGGGCCCCTCTCCCGCACCGCCCCGACGCGGTCCTCGCACACGGGCCGGGCCGGGCCGGGGGCAGCTACGGCCGCGCTCCGAGCGGGGGGCCCCGGCGCTGCTAGCGGCAGAAGCGCTTCTCTTCCTCCAGGAGAAAGCTCCCAGCGCTTTTCCCGTTTCCAGGGAGGGGAGGGAAAAGATGGCATTTCCCCATCGCTGGAAAGAAACCGAAATCATCCCAAAGGGAAGGGAAAAGTCACGCTTTTTTTCCCCGTGTTCCGAGAGCGGGTCGATTGCTGAACGAAAGCCCCCGCCAGGCCGCCTCTGGCCGCCTTTCTGCTCGCGGCTCCCACTTGCCGAGGGCTCGGGCGGTGGGGAAAGCCGAGAGCCTTTTGTCTGAGCTCTGAGAGCTGTGATTTCCCTTTCGCTGTCGTCCTCGTCTAGCTGCGAGGAGGGGGGGAGCACCTGTATGTGTCAGCTTGAAAGCTGAACCCCTCCCCACAACGGGAAGAAGAAAAAAAAATCCCGAAATAAAACCCGAGACAATTCTCTGTGTCTAAAACCAGACCCCAGAGGACGGGAAAATATAAAATCCAGACCCTACACTCATCCCCTTTTACTGCTCTTCTCGGTGCGAACGTGTGAGCCGAGGGTGTTTTACAAAGTTGTCTGAGTTCCTCGGAAGGCCGTTCCCGTGTTTATAGGCTGGGGGAATCGGAACGCCGCGCTGTCCGAAGCGCACATTCACCCCAACGCTTTGCCCCGGAGCCCCCCGCTCGGATTTTCAGCTCGGCCCCGAAATGCAAGGCAGAGCCCGCACCGTCTCGGCGGGGAGACCCGTTGATGGAGGAGGAAGCCGAGCTCCAGCTGAGCAGCACCGCACCGGTTTGGCACACGCACGCCGGCTTCTAGAGCCCGCTGCATCGGGGCGAGCCCCGAATCACCTGGAGGAAGGGGTTCTGGCGGCCGAAATTCAATTCCTCCTCCATCAGACAGAGGAAAATACGTGCCGAGGAACATCCAGGAGATCATTTCCCCCGAGTTCCTTTATCAAGTGTTGCATACATAATATATCTTTGGAATATATTGCTTTTTCGATGTGCTGAAAGGGAGACAGTTATTAAAAACGGTGCGAGCGTTCTGCTTGTAATTACCCGGGGAGCGGGGCGAGGCGGCGCGGGGGGGTCCCGCTGCGTGGCACAGAGCCGCGCTTTGCAGCCCCTCGCCTCTCGGCTTTGCGTGTGCGGAGCCCCTCGGCGCCTTTCTAAAAACAACCAAATGTGTCCGTGCATAAGCATACGTGTATACATAATCGTGTACAACCGTACATTGTATTTAGATAGATGTGTGTGCGTATAGAAACTTACACACGCGCACGCATATTTCTTGATGAAAGCTTCCCCATTACACATAGGCACGCCTTGTGGTCAGGATTCTTGCAGTTGTTGACTTCCGTAGATAAATGCAATACTTTCCTTTGTTGTTTTACTCTCTTTCCCCCTCTTTTTAATTTTTTTAAATTATTTTTTTTTAATTATTTTTTCCCCCTCTTTCTTCTTATTTTTTTTTTCTCTCTCTTTCTCTTCTTTTCCCCCTTATTTCTTCCTCACTCTTTTTCTCAGTGGAAAGTGCACAGTAAGTGTGAAGTATACATCATCGCCTGAGGAATTTGTCTTGAAAAGTCCTCTCAGCCCCCTGGTGTTCAAAGACTGAAGGATGGTTATTGATTATTGCACCAGATCAGAGCCCACATTAAATGCCGGCGAAGCAAAGTGGCCATCGGGAGGGCCCGAATCCTGCCTGCCTGTCGCATTGTGCTACTGGGGCCCCACAGGGCCTTCCCCAAGAGTGCAGAAATACACCCTTATGTAGAGTTGTAAATATACAGATATGCACACACATACACGGAGGACCTTGGTTTGCTGGAGGGAATGAGTGCTGAGCTTTGCCCACATATTCAGATGGATAAGCTCTTATTCGTTCTCACCACACTCAGTCATAGAATCATAGGATCATAGAATGGCCTGGGTAGAAAAGGACCATGGTGATCACCTAGTTTCAATCCCCCTGCTATGTGCAGGGTTGCCAACCACAACCGTCAACCCTCGACAGTCAACCCTAAATCCACCATTCGATCCATGAGAAGCCTCCCTAAAGGGACACTGGAATGGAAGGGGGCTGAGAACCCTCCTGGCAGCAGGGCACAGAAAGATCTGTGCCAGGATGAGCTTCAGTACAGTGTTTATTTGGGCTCTACCCTAAGAGAATCCATATATCCTAGGGATATAATAGGATCTTCGGGATTGCCTCCTCCATGCCTCATCATGGCTCACTGGGTGGCTGCAGTTCTCCTTGGGCTGCACATACTCACGGCTTTCACCATCACAGCACAGTTGGTGATACTTGGGCACAAACTTCCCCAGGTGCCTTGGGAAGTGTGTCTTGGGGTGTTAATTGGAGACCGCTAGCTCTCTAGGTCTGGCACATCTCTGGCCAATGCAAAACTCACAAGGCATCTTTTGCTATTACAAACTTAACCGGCAGTAAGAAAATACAGTGCTGAACATCCTCATTTCTGCTGGGGGAAGATGGTGTTGTTCTGGGGGCCAAATAGAGGAGCTGTCTTGGAAGGCTCTCTGACCTCAGACCTTAATTCACATCTTTTCTTATCTTGTACATAATAAAAATGATTAAATAAATTGATCATAACCTCAAGATATATTTTAAATTTTATTATTTTTCTCTTTGAGTTGCTACTGCTTGAATTCATGGCAACTGATGTGTTTTGATTTAGGAATAAGAACATCATCTACCCTGTTGTGTCCAGTCACAGCATCTGGTATTTCTACATCCTCACACAGGTCCACTTTCAAACTTGGAGGAATTTGCTCTGGGAATTAGGTTTTGGACCACTTTGTTTCCATTTTGCAAAGTCAAAGATGCTGCAGCGAAATACACAGTGGTTTCTATTTCTTCCTCTCCAGAGGGATATTTAACTCCCATTGACACTGATGTGAGTTATGCATATGTCTAAAGAGGAGAAGAGAGTCTTAGATCTTTTTCTCATCATTTACATGGGATCAAAGGAAATCAAATAGAGTTAATGAAGGGCCAGATGGTGCTTTGTGTGTGCTCTGGAAGACAGTACGAGAGAATGGGAAGGAATATCTATAGTTTAACCTGGCAAAGAGGAGGAAAACTTACTGTCTTGTTTAATGGGCACTGAAGCAAGTATGCCATATCTTCAGAAGTGGGAAAGATTTGCTTGTTTTTTCTCTCTAAGTAGATTTTGGAACCACGGCTAGGGTTTCGGAAAGCACTGAGTGAAGGGATTCCAGACTCTGAAATCATTCATATTTAGTCTTTTTTGGAAACAAAAATTTCTTTGGATCCAGTCAATTCTTTAATTTTTGCTTTTAAGCTGTAGGACGTGGGCACTCCTCTAGTCCATGGAAAATGTGTAACCTAAACTCTTACGAGGAGGCAGGGCTGTAGAGGCAGGAGAGCCTTTGATTTGGATCCTCACTGTGAATGAGACTTTGGCAGGAGAGGCACAGGATGCAGTAAACTTTACCAACTGTGCACACAGAGCAAATCATATCCCAGAGGATGCAAACTGAGTCAGGACCATCCCATTCTGTGCCTCCGTGCCAGGTCTGACCCCTCTCCCTGCTGGCTCCTTGGCTCTGGCTGATCCAGCTGCCCCCAGGACTTGCAGAGTGGAGATGATTGTTTTGGGCATAGCTAATGACAAGTTACTTCTACCTCACCATAGGGAGTACTGTTTGAAATGACAGGAAAAGGGTGTTCCTCTGTGGACCTTGTGCCAATCCTGCCAGGCTTTTTCTGATGTAATGTACCTGAAGGTGTCTTGCTTGGGAAATAGTAGGGGAAAATGGAGACATATTTGTGGACAGTTGTGCCCACATGTGATGATCTTGCAGGGATGATTCTGTGGGGGCAGTACAGGCCATCTTATTATTTGTCCTGTGTACATCCCATAATTGTTTTAATGCACGACACACTTATTCAAGAAAAATTTCTCACCAGGCCAGATTACTCAATGTCGTGTGTTGGCCTTGCATGATACTTTAATGCCAGCTAACAAAAAAGGCAATTCAGTGATGTTCCCCAAGGCTCCTTTTGTTGACGAAGTAGCTTATTGGACATGTAAGATGTTGCAGTTGAGCTGAAAGCCTGGAGGCTTTCCTGTTTTAAAAGCAGTGGGAAGAGATGCAGCTAACATCTGTACATTTGTTTAAGGATGCCAGGAATTGTTTGTGTCTATGATTTATTTTTGGAAAATAGTATCAAGAATATTGTAATGGCAGCATAGCCCCATCTTCTCTTTGCTCCGGTACAAATCTAACGTTTTAGCTCCAGCTGACATTATTTCCACCTGCTTTAAATGTGTTCATGTGCCTCTAATCCTGTGTGCAGCTTCACATTTGTACCCATTTCCTGTATTTTATAGGCACATGTGGTATGTTGAGGTTTGGAAATGTAAGCTCTGATTTTGTGTTGCTCGCTTTTTAACGTTCATTTTCCCTGGCTGTGCTTTGAAAGGGAAGGGAAGGGAAGGGAAGGGAAGGGAAGGGAAGGGAAGGGAAGGGAAGGGAAGGGAAGGGAAGGGAAGGGAAGGGAAGGGAAGGGGAAAGGGCAAAGGGGAAAAGGGAAAGGGGAAAGGGGAAAGGAAAAAGAGGAGAAGGAAAAGGGAAAGGGAAAGGGAAAGGAAAAGGAAAAGGAAAAGGAAAAGGAAAAGGAAAAGACCTTGAGAACTTCCTTGCTCTTTTATACAACAAGCACATTTATTGAGTAAGTGCGCAGTAATTTGGTGGATATACTAAGTAACTTGACAGTTAATGGGATACATCTGCAGTAGATTCAAAAATAACCGGCTGCTTAGAAATATAGAATAGACTAACATTCTTGTTCCTTTCAGTTCTTTTGAGAATGTCATATTTGCTTCAACTGCACAGAAGTCAAGGTTCTGTTAAAGATCTGTATACTCTGAGATTCACTACCACCTTCCTTTAACTGCTATTATATTAAAAAAAATGTTATTTGTTTTTATCCAAAGGATCTAAGAAACTACATTAAACAACACAGAAAAACATACGTATAGCTGGATCTACACAGTGAATTTATGAGTTTTGAGAGCATAAGAGAAACCCCAGCCGCTGAAGAGAGAGTCTAGACATCCTTTTCTGCAGATAAATTGGCTGCTTCTCATCAATGATCCATTCGCGTGCTTCCTCACACCTACGAAAAGAAGAATAGAAACATCAACATCATTCATCTGGTGCCCCATGTTCTATGTCTGGGAACACTTTGGTGCTCAGAGATGGAGGTTCACTCAACTGAGGACAGAAATCCCTAAGAGGAAAACACAAATGAGCAATCTTGTATCCCTTGAATATTTCTGTGTTCATGGCACAACAATCAAGAGCTACTCAGCCCATTGCATTAAGTTTGATCTTTACGGCTAGAGGGAAGCCCATGGTAGTGTGAACCTATGGGAATGAACAGTGTAGAAGAGAAATAAACATTAATGTAGAGCCTGAGTAGATATATCTAGAGCCTGGCAGTTCCAGAGGAAAGAAGAGAACAGCGGAACAAGATGAAAGAAAGAGTAGGGCTTTCCTGTACCTGAGTAACTCCCTGTATGAGGGGGCCAGTTCATCTAACATCTTTCCTGCAGCCTAATTTATGTTCATTTGCAAAATTTTAGATGGCTTCAGATTGGTACCATGTGGTAATGAAAACACGTTTTTGGTAAAAGGTTGATATGCCCCCTGTGGCATGAATGTGTCTAGCCTTGCAATCCATGGATTGCCATTTACTTGTTAGGGTCAAAAAGTTGGTAGAGGGAATACCTTCTTCAGACTTCTGCAGTTTGCAAACAAATTCCCTTTATCTCCTTTGCCAAATGTCATTAAGAGCCCCGACATGTGTCTGTTTATTCATCAGAATGAACAGAAGTGTAGAAACATAGTGCTAATGTTTATGTTCTAATTAAGGAACATATTTGTGTTGCCTCCCTTAAAAATATTCTCCTCTGAGAAAATATGAGCCCAAAGCTGATTTATCAGGTTTAAATTTAAGAAAACTATATTGTCAGAATAACCACACATTCCTTTTTGCACCACTTTTGAAATCTGTTTTCTATTACCATCTCTGCATCAGACAAATACAACGAAGTTATTTACAGGCTGTGAAAGATACTAAATCTTTTCAGAGTAATATTACATTGGATCACAAATTCTCACTTTTAATAATAATTGACAACAAACTAAAGCTAAGGATATTCACAATTAGTAACAACCACACATAATGCTCTCCCAGCTCCTTGTATCTTCAAGACCCTATGCAGACATAAGCTGCCAAAGCCTTATTAGCGTTTGCTTGGGAAGAATATTAAATACTGTTATCTCCATTTTAAAGATGGCAAGAGAGGCTCAGTTGGACTGTGACTTGCCTAGAAGCCTCAGAAGAGTTTAATTGAAGAATCAAGACCAGAGGTGGTAAGCTCTTGGCCCCCAGTTGCATGAAAGAGCAAAACTCTGGGCAGCCTGGTCTAGTGGTTGGCGACCCTGCACATAGCAGGGGGGTTGGAACTAGATAATCATTGTGGTCCTTTTCAACCCAGGCCATTCTATGATTTTATGATTCTATGTATTTAAAAGCACATTTTCCTGTGCTGTAGGAATCCCAGTTCCAATGAACCTCTGGGTTTGAAGAGTACTGGGGCAGCACAGCTCCTCAGGGGCCATTTGGGCTCCCAGCTCCCATTAACTCTGAGTGATTTTGGAGCTCTTGAAAACTCCTTTCAGTCCTTTGAGGAAAATGTACAACACCTGCGATTCATAGACATGGTGCATGCAGAGGTAGTGCAAAGGCTCGGTGCTAGTCCTGGCCCATGTGCAGCTCTGCTGCCGCTCAGAAGCTGTTGGGCCAAGTGCTGGACAGGTCCTCATGGGCTAAGGAGCTGGGGGGGGCTGGTGGGGCTGCCAGCTCTTCTCACTGACATGATTTCCTCAGGAGCAGAGCCAGGAAAGCTCTGAATGCTGAACCCCAGCTCTCATAAATTTCAGCTCTGCTGTTGGGAGGAAGGCCTGGCCCCATGCACCTTGCTCTCCATCTCCAGGAGAAGAGGGAGGCTGAACCGCGTTGAACAATCTATCTCTCTTCCCAGTCAGCCCCTCCTGGGGAGAACTTGGAGCTGTGCTTGTGTGTGTGATAGAGATGCAAGAGGTTGGAACTAGAACGAGGCCTTGGGGCTCAACATCAGCTGGGCTGGGCAGCAGGAATCTGGGTGGGAAGGGTCACACGACAGTGTAAGCTGCTGTCAGGTGGAGGGGTGAAGTGTGCAGCTCCAAGAAAAGTCACAAACTGCCTAATGACTAAAGAGCTTCAGTGGCTCCTAGTATCGGGGCCTAGGCAGCTCTTCCCCTCTTCCAGTCAGCCTTGCACCCCAATGGCCTTGGAGTTTGAAACCCTTCAGATGAAGAGGTTTCAAACTCAAAAGTGAAGCTGTCCCACGTGTGCATGCATTTGATAGTGTGTGTGTCTTTCTGTTGCCCAAATCATAATCTTTTGCTTTGATGATACTAGCGTACAACTGAGAGCTTGGAATAGAAGTAGTCAGCAGGAGATGGATGAGGTACTGCATGGAAGAGGACACTAGTGATAACCTTGGATGGGAGAGAGGACAACAAGAGCACAGGCAGAGCTGGGTGAGGGACAGCTTTGGAAAAGGAAAGGGATTCCTGCAGCATTATCTAGTGTTGCAGTTATCCTTCAAAGATCAGACACCCCAAGATTTTCTTGCCAAGTTTTTAAGCTTAATTCCTTGACTTTCAGCCTTTGACAATACTAAGAAGGATGCGGAAACCATTTACAGCATGGTCATAGAAATTTCTCTAATGCGAAATGCTTTAGGGGCTCCATCACATTTAAACTTTTTGGGAAGGTGTATACCTAAATCAGTTCTTACCGCTAAGAAGATCTCGAGGTAATTCTAAAAAATGAGGAATGAGAAAAGCCTCCATTACGTGAGAGAAACTACCAAAGTAGAGGACCAATCTTCTAGGCCAAAACCTATTAAAATCAAGGGAAAAGAAGTTTTAGATGGCCTTGTGCCTACTCTTAGAAATTTAATTGAATTTGGAGTAGGCTTTATAGATGGAGGGACTCACAACACAAGATTAATTATTCATTGAAGTGATGGCAAACACAAGAAGTAAACTGGCCAGCTGGTCCTAGACAAGGCATAAAAAAAATCTAATAGGGTTAGTCAGGATAATTCAGGTAAAATCTCTGGATGGTGGAATGTCACTCCAGGGACCAAGATGAGGAAAGGTTATGGGTCTCTGAGGGAAAAAAAAAAATGCTTTTTAATGTTCTTTTTGATTGAACATGTTAATGTCCCATAGGCCTGTTCTTTACATAATTCTGTTTGCACAAGATGAAGGGGGTACCAGAGCTTTGCCAGCTTCATGTAACTCATTGCAAAATCCTTGAAAATACTGTTTAAAAATATTTATGCAGGAAAAAAAAAGTTATTTCACACATTTCTAGTCAGCAGCCAACTTTTAAAATAAACCAATCTGTCCTCAGAAATAAAAGAGAAGAAGAAATAAAGATCCAAATTCGCAGTTGGTGTAAATTACCAGACTTCCACTGAAGTAAATGTGGGGTTGCCAATCTAAACTAACAGAGAATCCAGTCCAGAAACTGTGAATGTCATTTTAGAAGTCTTTGAAATAAGGTCTGTGATATACTGTGTGTCTGTAGAGTACCTCACAGAATGGCAAAGAGCAGAAAGAACCTCATGGTACCCCAAGGCAAAAGAGCAAACAGCAAACTGACTGAAATTTTGCTTGAGAAATACCATATCAGTAGAAGCATAGTGTTTAAAGAGTACCAATGAATAGCAAATACTAATTATGAATAATTGGTTCTCTAGTAAACCAATTGACACAGTAACTACAGTTTTCTCATGCTAACAAAAATATGTAACATTTATGTTAAGGCTAAAAAATTTATTTATTTATTTATTTATCGAATCCTTGACATCAACAAAGAAACAGTGGAGTCTTATGTCTTTCCGGCAGGTAGTGTATCTGAAACATGGAAAGCTTCCCCCAGATTAGCTGTTCGGTGACATCTCCTTTATCACTCAGCCTCTTGCTTGCAGGGGACTGTAGAATTTATAAAGGCATATCCAAGACCAGAAACTCAGAGCCTGTACCTTCTCACTCCTTTCTGAGTTAGAAAGGGTAATCTCAGCACCCCAGGAGGGAGCATAAAGGTTATTGTTTATTCTAATCCATTAAAAATCTCTCTGGAATGGTCAGTTCATGACTAGACTATTTCTCTTGAAAAACAAACTAATTAAGTCCAGGACAGTGCACAGATCAGGTATTTTCTCATTTCTTCTCTAAGAAGCATGGCAACTTTCTTGTCTCACTCTCAGTCTTATGATGCATTCTGTAAATTGGTTTTGTTTTGTTTTTCTTGCAGATTCCTTCAGGTTGTGAGGATAGTGAAAAACCACTATCAGGGCATGAAGGGATGGGTATTTGAGAACAGGAATGGCCAGTGTACACCCACCCCGTAGTGCCTGGGTTCTCCTTCTGCTTGGTACACCATCACTGTATGGTGATGCTTGATGCTGTGACTGGTCATGTGCTTGGCTTGCTGATTCTTTGGCCAAGGCCCATGGTTGTGTTTGCTCAGTATATAATTTGATGGTACCTTGTTCCAGCCTTCTGGGTACTACTATAATATTAGCATTACTGTACCATAATAATAACATGACTACATATTTTATGAGCACTCTTCTCTCAGTGCTAGAAAAAGCAGTGGTATTGGAAAGGAAATATGAAGCTCTTTGGATGAAAATCTTCTTGTGAACTTCAAGAGAAACCAGGTGCCAAGTCCTCAGGTGACATAACCTGGCACAGTCTTGCCTTGACCAATGGGGCTGCTCTGGCTCATGCTGGCTAAAGTCTGGGCCTAAACGTATAAGGTTAAAGCAAGAAATGACCATTGTAATTTTCCTTTTATTTTTTTACTGTAGCAGTTGGCACCGGAAAAGATACTTGGATTGAAATTCTTGCAGACTTGACAGGCAAACTCTGAGGGCATGGGAAAGTCGGTGCACTGAGTCTTCCTCCACCAAGCACTAGGTTTGGCTGAAAGTGCAGACCCTGGGGTTAGTCTTACATCACCGGAGGTGGGAGCAGACACATACCCTCTGACTTCTGCCAGAACTAAATATAAACCCTTGATGGCTTAATAAGTCCTTTGGGGAAAAGCGATGGGCTTGAAAGGGAATGAGGGGGGGTGGGGGTGGAGGTGGAAGGAGGGAGAAACAGCTACATGGCAAAAAAATGAAGAAAGTAAAGCCTATTAGTGGGCAGCAGTTAAGAGAAAGCCTGCAGGGGATCTGAAGGCTACGTGCCCTTGCTCATAGCCAAGAGATGTCCCATTGCCTTTGGACAGGAGTTTGCACCAGCCTCTGCATCTGAGAATAAAATAACTTTCTCAAGCCTGTGGACTATACGGGACAGGAAGAATTCTGCAAGATATACGTGACAGAGTCAGGTTCTAATCATTAATACACATCAATAAGAACCAGTAAGACTGCTAATGCTGAACCATTTCCAATGGTCATTTTCTAATGTGGACAATAGTCAATAGCAAATGAGAGCTTTTCTATTTCTGCAGAGAGAGGGCTGAGTAGAATCAGCTTTGTTGTTATATATCATGGAAAAAATCTACAAGAGAATATTTACAACTTTGCATTAAAAAAAAGTGACATCTTCTCTTGTATCAAATAAAGCTAAGAAAATGAAATGGTTGAATGCTCCACATGTCAAAAGTAACTGCTTCTCCTGTGAAAGAAGAGTGCAAATGTACTATTTATATGTAATCTATCTGGCAGTATTTGTGTGGAATATATAGCTCATGCTTTGCAACAGTGCTTTTCTTGTATATTGTTGGATAAAATCATAAATAGAGAAGAGATTCAGTAGGTACACAGTATAAAACTCAGTATAAAACTCAGACATCTAATTTGCCATCATTGTTTTATCTTAAGCTATAACTAATAACTGCAAGAAACAACTGTATCCCAACTACTCTCAAATGAGTTTATTAAACAGATCTTCACATTTTAAAAAGCTAAAATAAATTACTTAGCTCATGATTTAAATGTGTATTCAGGAACTGGAAAAGACAAGGAGTAATATTCTCCTTTTTCTTGGAGAAGGTTTTAGGAAACAAATTATGCTTCCTGAGGTGTAGATATTATTTATTCTTTGGCAAATGTCATTCCAAAAACTTTGCTGGAAACATGGATTGGGAGATTCAGGATTCAGAAGCATCTAGGAACTGCAATGGCTTACTTCCTGATTTTCACAAATGAAGAGTATATATTATTACAGAAAATGTGATTCGAACTAAATAACATTTTCTCTCTTTTTCTTTCACTGAGCCATTATTTTTCTTTTATTGTCATCTCTGCATTTCGCAGGACCAAATCACCGAAGAGAAACGATAAAAAGGAAGTTAAACATGAGGAGCATTCCCAGGAAACTTTGCAATACTGAAAAAAAACAAAAACAACAACAAAAAAACCCAACCCCCAAACCAACCTTATTTTAATAGTGTCATAGGATACTTACAATTTTCTTGCTACTTTTATTTTAGATACATTTAAGTTATAAAGTGCATTGTTAGCTTTCAATTAAAAGTTTGTTTTCTAATTTGATTTCATTTTTCATCTTAAAATTATTGTCAGATAGATACAGTACTTGTTCTTCAGATTTGTCTTCTACTATCAGGGTCCTTTGCATGATTCTGCGTTTTATTATTGTGACTGAATTGTTCTAAGGCTCATTAAATTTATTGTTACATTGAAGACAAGTTTATTGTGTTACATTTGTTTCAGGTTTCAAATAGAAGGAGATTTCTATGTGCTCATCCCATCCCCCGCATGAAATCAGTAGTCTTAAGCAGTTCCAGAATTCTTTTCTGATAATTTTTTACAGTCTTTGGTCCAAGTAACAAAAGGACTTTGATAAGATACAATGAGATGAAACTTGCAAAGCCAAAGGAATGAGTTTTGCTGATTTTGGTGGAGATATCACAAATGTCATCATGATTGAATGAATCTTCTAACAGAAACCAGCTGATTTTATAGACAAAAGTCCTGATCCTTTCTTTGATAAATCTCTTCTTATTTGAATGAGGATTGCAGTATTAGACCCACATGGAACTTGGTCACAAGCCAACAATGGGAAAGGGAACTAATTTTTTTTTTTTTCCCCCTGCCAATGTGCTGAGAACAGGCACATTATTTTGTGATTTGACTCTATTGTTGTGCAGATTTACTTTAGCTATTGTCATATAAGAGAGAAAAAGGGCAAGTGAGGTAAAAAAAAAACCCCTCTCTCTTAGTAAGAGTTACTATTCTTCCATACTCGCAAGATTCCTACAAGCTTGTTTACTGCATGATTCTCCAGCAACATGTCATATGTGAATTCCTGTGTGCCTACTTATGAACAAAGATGGCAGCAGTAGTAACACATGTGAAGGTTCACATCACACTCCTGTAAACTCATAGGCTAGGCTGGGGATCTGGTTCACAGGTTGTGCTTGTGTACGGCAGTTGGCGGTAGGTACTGCAAATCTGTCCTGGTGCTCTCTCCAAGGAGGGGAATGCTCAGCTGGAAGACTGATCTTGAAAGGTCTCTGTCGGTCACAGGATGATTTTATTCTGCCTCTACAAGGATTGGGGGTCAAATCTGAAGAAGACAAAATGCAATGAACTGTCCTTTTGTGATTGAAGTGTCAAGCATCCACTATTGCGCAAGACTGTAAGCCCCCAAGTATTCTCTGCTATGTGGCGATTTAGGAGGGATGTCTCAGCTCATGACATTCCTGAGGAAATTGGAATTTTTCAGTTCTTTGTCTCTCATGGTACCAAAACTAGGTGCAAATTCAATGTTGCATCTGTTCCCAGAATGCAGGGCTCTAAATTAAATGAGCTCTTGATCTGTGTTGCAGAAGCCTCTGCTGACAAAAAAAAAAAAAAATTAAAAAAAAAAAATCAGATATGCCTACTCCATGACCCTAAAGGAACTGCAGTCATTACTCATGTTGAATGTGAACCGTGTAGAAGTCATACGTGTAGAAATGCCATCAGATACCATTACCGATGGTACTATCCCACTAAAGATCCAAGTAGGCATTTAGGTAGCTTATCAAAGTCTGTGAGTATGGCAGGTTTGTTGCTGAATCTCCTACAAATAACTGAACACATTATTTGTACTTTGGAAAGCATGTTGCACTCATTAACAGACAGTTAATTAGTAGCAGCAGTGAGTTTGTGGAAAAGCTACTGATGTCTGGTGAGTCTTTTGTCTCTGGCTTCTGTGAGAGCATGTATTAGCAGAGCCACGATATAACAGATTCAGGCAGCAGTATATTACATATATTTCCTACCGCTGAAATGGAATTTATCTACATAAAGCAAGAACACACCTCTGCTTCAATATCCATTACAGGATTACCATTTACCACTGCGTTTTCTGGTGTGTGCTGTAAAGAAATGTGTGCTTTGGTACATATGAGGTTCAAAAGGTGAAAATAAGCTATGGGACAGCTACAGTGGAGATTGCGATAATACCAGACACAGAAAAGCCAATTGGGTCAAACTATACTTAGGCTTATTTTCAGGCAGCTGGGTAACCACTTGTATCATAGTCATGTCCCTTCACCTTTCCCACTCCCAAAGCTTAATTCCCAAACCAGTAAGAGCATTCTACCTCCCCACTTCAAAGAACATGAGATGCACCTGCATCAAGGCAGAAGTTTAGATTTCTATGAGTATTCAACATGAATTTTGAGCAGTCCTCAAGGAAGGACAGGTGCACAAACATGCATATGCTCACTCCCTGAGAAGCAGCATGGAAAACATTTCATCATTGTTCCTTAAGACCCTTCTACCTGGACTCATGGAAAATGACAAAAGTTCTAGTCATACAGTTTTTGGGTACTAATTTCTGCCACTTACCTGTAGTCTAAATTGTAGATGATTTCTTTGACTGCATTTTCTCCCTAACAAAGATTTTTGCAATTATATTATTATTATTATTTAGTTCTTCTGAAGACTGAACGAAGTTTAAATGTGCAAATCAACTTCTGGACAACTAATGTTAACCAATTATAGTTGTTGGCTGGTTAAATTATTCTGTTTTTCAGGCTACTTTCATATAATTGCTTGGCTGTGCACATATTTCTGTACTTCTTCATGGAAAATGACAGTGGGTTCTAACTTTCTGCAGATCAACACTAAGCCAGAAGGATTATTTTGTCCTCTTATTTGGTGCTGATCTCTCTTCCTCTTTAATTTTGGCTTTGTTTAACCCTGTGAGAACTAAAAACTTTCCTAGTATCACTGTTTAAGTAAAAGGTAGGTGTATTTTCAACAGAATTGTTAAGGACATATAAAGGAGAAAGTAACAGTTGTGAAGAGTAACAAAGGCACACCAGAAAATCCTTGAATCAAAAATCATAGAATCATAGAATCACAAGGTTGGAAAGGACCTACAAGATTATCTCGTCCAACCATCCTCCCATTACCGTTGCTACCACAAGCCACTGAACCATCTCTCGTAGCTCCTCATCCAGACACCTCTTGAACACTGCCAGGGATGGCGACTCCACCATCTCCCTGGGCAGGCCATTCCAGTGCCTGACCCCGCTCTGAGAGAAAAAGTTCTTTCTTACGTCTAGTCTAAACCTCTCCTGGTACAACTTGCAGACATTTCCTCTGGTCCTGTTTGTTGCCTGGGAGAAGAGGCCAAGACCCTCCTCACCACAACCTCCCTTCAGGAAGTTGTAGAGTGCAGTGAGGTCTCCCCTGAGCCTCCTCTTCTCCAGGCTAAACAATCCCAGCTCCCTGAGCCGCTCCTCATAAAACTTGTGCTCCAGACCCCTCAACAGTTTTGTTGCCCTTCTCTGGACACGTTCCAGGGCCTCGATGTCTTTCTTGTAGTGAGGAGCCCAAAACTGAACACAATACTCGAGATGCGGCCTCACCAGTGCTGAGTACAGAGGGATGACTACCTCTCTGCTCCTGCTGGTCACACTATTTCTAATACAGGCCAGGATGCCATTGGCCCTCTTGGCCACACTGTCGGCTCATGTTCAGCGGAGCATCGACCAACAGCCCTAGGTCCCTTTCCTCTTCACAGTCATTCAGCCGCTCAACCCCAAGCCTATAGCACTGCATGGGGTTATTGTGGCCAAAGCGCAGAACCTGGCACTTGGCCTTGTTGAACCTCATCCCATTCACCTCAGCCCAGCAATCCAGCCTATCCAGATCCCTCTGAAGGGCCTTCCTACCCTCAGGCAGATCGACACTACCTCCCAATTTGGTGTCATCTGCAAACTTACTGAGGGTACAGTCAATCCCCTCATCTAGGTCATCAGTGAAGATATTAAACAAGATGGTCCCCAGTACCGACCCCTGGGGGACACCACTTGTAACGGATCACTAACTGGACTTAACTCGATTAACCACTACCCGCTGGGCAGGGATCTCTAGCCAGTTCCTTACCCAAAGGAGGGTATGCTTGTCCAGGCCATGGGCAGCCAGTTTCCCCAGGAGAATACTGTGAGAGACCGTGTCAAAGGCTTTGCTGAAGTCTAGGTAGACTACATCAGCAGCCTTTCCCTCATCTACCAATCTGGTCACCCAGTTGCAGAAGGAAATGAGGTTGGTCAAGCTCATCAAAAGATGATCTACATTATCAAAATCCCTGAGAAATCTGCTTTATGGTTTAATGTATATAACTAAATTTATATGTATGTAAATGTCTGTCTTCCAGGCTTTTGTTAGTCTCTAAGCAACCTTAACAGTAATACAGTTTTATGTTTTAATTTCCTTAAAGGAAAGTCTTCTTTGGAACCCATGAATGTTTCAGTGTTTTGGAAATATCTAAATAGCTGTTAAATATCTATAGAGACCTATCATTTTTTTCATCCACTCAGCAATAATTTCATGCATTATTTTGAGAAAAGGGATTGTAAATAATAAAGAAAAAAGTACTATGAGAGTAAGAAAAAAGTAAAAAATCTATGCATTATCTGATAAAATGAAATAGTTCTGTCTGTTAGCTAATTATCCAAATACTAAAGAAAAGTTAGGCTAATGATTTCCAGATAGTTGTTATGCCGTATCATGTTAAAGCAGCTGTTAACCATATGCACTACTGTAGTTCTGCTTATATTAACCATTATGAAATTTTCCTTGGGGAAAAGTGCTCATGTGCTTGCCGAGAACCTCTTTGCCCTCTTTTAAATGAAATAAGTTGGTTATTCTTAGAGCATGGCAAATAATTTGTAACAAATCACTTGGTGATTTTCTCCTGCTCGTGAATAGGGATTATGTTTTTCCAAAGCCACAGTACACCTAAGGAACTGGAGTCTCCCAAGCAGTTTGGGACACATCTGTGGCTTGCAGTGGAGCAACAGGGAGTGCTGGGGAGGCTGTCTCTGCAGGGCCAACACTAGTATAACTGTTCCAGTGCAGCACTGGGCTCTGTGTCTGCACAGCTTTGGGACACAAGGTTGCATCTCTTAACTAGCACTACACCGTTCTGTACCAACCTCTCAGCTAATCCAATGGCAATCCTCAGCGCTGCTCTTCTGCATAGTCATACAGCCCTGCAGTGGGATATGATTTCATCTCACCTTTTTTCTTTCTTTCATCTTTTTTTTTTTTTTTTTTTTTTGGGGGGGGGGGGGGGGGGTTCTTTTTGAGTGATAGACGGAGAGACAAAGTGATCTGTGAATTCCTAGGAGCTTATGGCAGCAAATATTGTAGTGCAAACTACCAGAGAAACAAAATTTATGGACAGAAGTAGCCTCTTTTATTAGGATGACTAATACAATTGCAAAAAACAGTTAAGGATTTGGGTCAAAACCACTTTCATAGGCTCAAGATAGGTCTATATGTTGAGGACAGTTCGTGTGAATGGCAGCTTGTTTTTTGTGCTCTTTGTTATGTGTTTTGTTGTCAGTTTTTCTCTCCATTAGAACAGCAAGAGCATGAGAGGTACTGTGCTTTCTTTGGCAACTGTTGCTTGATGTTTCTTAAATCATCAAAATAAGATGATGTCCCTCTATCACCACTTTAATGAGTATCTATAACCACTCTGATCAAACCTGGAGAATAATTTACCATCTCATGTTCATAGAATCATAGAATTACTCAGGTTGGAAAAGACCTCAAAGATCATCAAGTCCAACCGTAGCCTAACCATAGTACCCTAACTCTAACAACCCTCTGCTAAATCATATCTCTGAGCACCACATCCAAATGGCTCTTAAACACATCCAGGGATGGTGACTCAACCACCTCCCTGGGGAGCCTATTCCAGTGTTTAACCACCCTTTCTCTAAAGTGTTTCCTAACATCCAACCTAAACTTACCTTGGCGCAAAGGAAGGTTTTCCAAAGGAAAAGTATCTCTATTAACACTGAGTTAGATTATACCTCCATGTGTTTTAGGAATATTTTTCTGAATCTGTTACTTTGTGCCTCAGTTGCATTCACTTTCTGTGAGCAAAATAACCTTCACAAAAATAAATATATTTTAAGGTGGAAATGGTTTTATTGCATGATGGTCACAGAAATGTTTTGTCTTAAAAAAGAGCCTAACTTGGTTACAGCATGAAAGATTCTTATTTCTTCTCCCTGTTTCCCAATACCAGACCTGAGAAGAAGGCAGTTGTACTGTGTGTGTATAGAAATATCACCTCAGAGACTTTAGAACATGTTCCTAATACCTAGTGTGGGTAAACATTAGGTGCTGCACTCCAAAAGATGTGGACAGGTCAATGGAGACCAGGGGAGATCTCTGACTATGATCAAAGGCCTAACATTATATATTACAAGCAATGTATGAAGGAATTTTACTTGTTTAGTCTGCAGCAGAATAAAAAGGATTTTCAATAGCAGTTGTCACATGCATGAGGGAGACAGCAAGAAGAAAGAAAAGAAATTCCTCCATCCTTTGTGCATAAAAGGAAAAGTAATTTAAACAGGGAAATATTTCCTTAGGTAGCAGAATGTCAAGAATATTGTCACTACTGCAATAGAAAAAGAATCATTGAGACAGAGTTTCTGGGGAAATTGTGCTGCCCAATCACCAATGACCCAAGAACATGTTAGGAAAACAAATGCAAGGAACAGTGTACATAGTATAGTTATACGCCTTACTGTGGCTGAGATGAATTGATTAGAAAAGTTCCTAACGTCACTTACACAACTCTTTTCTCTGATCTTATGATTGATGACTATGCAGTGAACGGCAAAAAGCACACAGAAAAGATGCCTTCCAAAACCCTCCAGCTCTCCTTATCTGAATGCTTAACACTCAACAAAGGATTTTTTCCTTTAAAATGTTTCAATGTCTTTTTGTCTTTTATCCGAGTCCTGACTGTTATGGTATATTGATTATACTGGCACAACTCAACCACCCTCACAAGGATATGTAACTTAATTTCAAAAGTGTATTGTTAGATTATAATATTTCTGAACAGAATGAGACGTCTGATTCAATGAAAATAAAGCTCAGG
Organism: Alectoris magna; assembly: GCA_030625065.1. NCBI lineage: Eukaryota > Metazoa > Chordata > Aves > Galliformes > Phasianidae > Alectoris > Alectoris magna. The sequence continues at coordinate 78,829,902 of CM060562.1, read as the reverse complement.
GTGACATGAGTTTGCACAACATCTTAGTGGACATTTCTGAGCCTAGATAGGCCCCCTCAGCACCACAGCCATTTGCTCAAATGTCTGTTCCTGCTTGTGACAGATCTGAAAAATCACATTTCGTGAAGAGACTAAACCTGCTCAGACAGTGACAAATAATTTGAAAATAACTGGTCTGACCGGGTGTCCGAATTGTTGACAGAAGGGAGATGGTGATGTGTGCAATAAGTGCAGAAGATGAAAGCCTTTCCCTGGCACTCTTCTTTCAGTAAAGCCCTTACTCTGACCTGTGGCCTCACCAAATGACCTGTGAGCAGGGAAAAGGGAGTGGAAGGAAACAGCTTCTCCTAGAGATTCTTTTCTGAAGAAAATTCTGCTACAGATGCTGCATTTATATCTCCTACATTGCTTGCTATCTATCTGCAAAGACTTAGTGAAGTGGTCTGGAAATCCAGATAGATTTGTTTTTTTGCAGATGTACTTTGTCTTTTTAGATGTAGCAGGCTGTATTAATATTTTCCCTATTTACCTAGGCATCTCACTTTATTCTCATTTTCTCAGACGAGAAATTAGTGGTCTGCTAGAGCTGCGCACCCTTCCTCCCCAGCTGGGTGCTGCCAGCTCACCCTTGTAGGCAGGACACCTTGGTGAAGTGGGTGACACCTGGCACTGGACCCTTTTAGCACTTATGTCCTTGCATTCAGCTTTACACAAGACACTTGGTGCCCTCATGGAGTCCGGGGAGCTCAACAATTTTGCCCCTGACTCCTGAGTTTTACTTGCAAGGTAAGAGTATTTCATATTTATAAAGAACTGAAAGTATACTGGGACAGTGACTGCTTCTGCTTATGGGTATCAAATGTATTGAACATAATTGTACTGTTGGCTTGACTCAGATTTATGTCCTAGTAAAAATAATTTCCAAGACTGTATCCACATGTATGTTGGTCTATTAGTCTTGTTTGTCTCAAAAAGTAGACAGAAGTTTTGTTTCTTTTTCAAATGCTTCCTATGAGGTAAGAACTTTGCATGGCTGGATTATTTGGAGATGCTGCTTTAAATTACCACGATCCTGCAAAACTCTTATGATACTTTTCTTGTATTTTAATCCAAAATAAAGTACATTCCAGACCTTTTCATCCTGTTCTCCAAACTCCTTACCAGCCGAACAGGCTAGGGCTATGGGTAAGTTCTGGCTGCAAGAAGTTTTAATTAGCTGCCAATGATGTCATGTCCATGTCTGTGCTAAAAGCATAGGCCTAAGTGTTTCTCTTGATTTAATGCACTGCAGAAATTCCATTTCAGGATAGCATTAAGACACTTCAGAGCCAATCTTGTATTTCTCCTGTAGCTGAGACGCTTGGCCTTCAGCCTCCTGACTTCTGACACTACCAGTGTTGTGCTATAATCGACCAGAAATACACTGCCTGTTGTATTTTACTGCTCATGTGAAAACTGTCCAACTTCTTGTCAGATGACAAGGGAGGAGTGCGGCATTGAAGGATTGCACAGCAGTGTGTCTGGAAGCTACATTATTTCACACCAGCAGCAAACTTTCAGCATTTGCGCTGCAGCTTCGTACAGCATTGGTGCTTTTGCCATACAGCGGAGAGCAAACCCTATTGTAGTCAACTCTCCCTGCCAGAGTGACTAACTAGTGCTGCCAAATATCTCCCCTCAACACATTTATTGAACATAAAAACAGCAGAATAGCATTGAATGAAGTCCAGTAATTTTATAGGATATATTTTAGTCACTAGACTTTGAAGACTAGTCCAATGTTAATTATAAAGTTTCTGTGTCTGGATAACATATTGTTAACAGTTATTTTGTAAGTGCTAATGGCAAGATGGAAGATTTCCAATAGTTTTATTGAGGAAGTGGCAATTAAAATGTTGAGCACTGCAACATACATACAAAATAAAAATAATCCTGCATACACAGCATTTCATGTTGTGTTGAGTTTTGTTTTTTTCTTAAGAAAGCAGGAAAAAAAAGGGACGAGTATTTTCCTTTGAAATAAATGCAACCATTTTATTTCTAAAAAGTTTTGCTTTTGAAAGAAAATGAACACTGATTTACTTGCCAACTTCAAATGTCACAAGCCTTGAACAAGTTTGACATTATTTAAAAGCACATCGTGAAGCTATTAGAAAGCTAAGACAAGTTGCTATGTTATGTTTTTCCACACACAAAGAGCAACAATATGTTCTCAGTTCGAATAACTTCTTTTAGATTAGGGGAAACAAAATAAGAAAGAACAAAAGCAAACTGCTCACATGAGAGTATGGAAGTGTCTACACTGGGGAAGTTTTAATACATGGGTGGGAAAATGTTCCCTGTGGGCACTGCCATGGGGTCACCACCAAGGCTCCTGTCGTGGTGCCAGGCAGGGGAATTGCTGCCTACCTGCATGTCATCAGAAAGAAGACGACTATCTATGACAATGTATGACTCCTTCATTAGCAAGCTGAACACACCGCTCTTTGTAGAGCAAATGGCTGCCACCTGCTTCAAGGAGCCCAGGTGGAATATGGAGTGGAGAGGGGAGCCCAGCAGCACTGGGATTGGCTTTTAGCATGAGGTCAGTCAGTGTGAGGCATGTTATCTGTGCAAGCTGTGAGTTTGGGCTTGTCTGTGACATACCTGTCTTAATCTAAACCTGCTGCAGTGGACAGGTTTTAAGGCCCTTCCTTAATACTTTTCCAGACAACACTGTTTCCAAACAGCTCAGTGAGGCTGGATTTCACATCCTTTTCTAGCCATGTGGATGTGAACTCGTGGCCCAGGGGAGCTGAGAGCTGCGAGCTGCCCTGAGCTGCAGGGCACGTCCCCTGCTCCCTTAGCAGTGCTGGAGCAGGTAACAGCCTTGGCAGCCACAGATGCCTGGGGAGAGGGAGGAGATCCATCTGCTGCTTTTCCAGGCCCTCCAGGCTTCTGAGCATGGCTCGGCTGCAGGACAACAGCTCTGGACTTCCCTCTCTTTCTTTCTGTCTGTTCAGTAGTCTCCTGAAGCAATTTTGGTGAGCAGGTGGTGTTTGTTACCTTCCTGGCTGGGACTGCAGTCCCTATTTCCAATGGGATTGTTGAGAGGAGCTGGATCACACATTTTATTTAGTATTTTGAAAGACAGATTAATCTTAGGCTACAGTCAGATGAAAACCACTGGGAGTATGAATGCCAAATATGGGCACATGATAAAGCAATGGTGCCCTCCCTATATCTTCAGGTCACTGAGTCAGGAAGTCAGCCTATCTGGGATGTCAGTTACCTCTGGAGTCAACTTTCCCTCTCTGTTTCCTACAGGGAAACATGCTCTTAGCTCCAGTGCATCTTGTGACTCCCAAGGTTTGCTTGGGCACAACTGGACCATCAGTCCCATAGGATAATCTTGCTTGCTCAGACAAAGCAACAAAACTGTGATGTAAAGGTAAAAGATCCCCCTGCACAGGAACTGCAAGAGATATTTTACATGCAAACAGTAATACTAAGAACAATTGAAGCGAGAGAAGTCAGTACTGAATGCTCCCTTTCTGCTATTCCTACCCTCACCCTTGTACTTCCATGGGAAGAAAAGAAACAGCAGGCTCCCTTTGCACTTGATTTCCTATAATTTTGGTTTTGCTCTATCATCTCCTCTTTTCTCCTTCTGCAAAGCTGTCTGTCATGAAAGGCAGAGAGGAGTTCTGAGCATCCCCAGGACCCACTCAGTGCATTGTTCTCAAGTGTGACCCCATGACTGTGTGGTAGAGCCCAAAGACAGGGTTTCAAGGTTTCTGATTGTCCTTGGAAAAGCTGCAGCCCTTCATGCCTCCGTATCTCAGGTGTCCCTTCATCTGAGGGACATGTTTAGTGGGCATGGTGGGGGTGAGGTGACAGTTGGACTAGATGATCTTAGTGGTCTTTCCAGCCTTAATGATTCTTTGATTCTAGATTCTGACTTTTGTCTAACAAGAGTGCAAATGACTTTCTCACAACAGAGGGTAGGCTTCTCCATGTGGGCAGACCTAGATGACTCTTAGCCCTCATGGCCACCTACCGTGGTGAATGGTGGCCAGCAGTCCTTTCTTTCGCTTCCAGTGGCCCATCAGCCAAAGTGGAGCTACATAGACACGCAGACCTATAGTGACCAGCTCTGCTGTTGCCATCATGGAAGGTTGCAGGAGCATCATCCATTATTGTGTCAGGTTTTATGAGCATCTTGCAGACTGCTGAGTCAAGGCTGTACCTAGAGAAATGGCCACAGTGCCCTCATAGTGCACCGTTCAGCTCACCACGGTCCTGTGGGAGGGACCAACGTGTACCAACATTTATACGGAACATCCCATTGTGACAAAACAGCACTTTTGTGATGTTCATCCATAGAAGTTGTCTCAGCACTTTTTCAATTCAATCACTATGACTAACTTGAAAAAAATATTTATTATGTGAGGGATAATAAATATGCAGAAAAAAAAAGTATGGAAAGTAGAAGTAATAAACCTGTAAACAGTCTGCTATACTGAGCTGAACTAAACAAGAGCTGGACTGGGCCAAGTTGCACCCTGTAAGTTAGTTATTTATTAAAAAATAAAGATAGAAAAGGAGCAAGGTATAAAGATCCCCATGATCCCAAGCTCTGTGGTTGACAGCAAAAGTTTCCATCCAAGATGCTCTGGTTCTCCATCTGTTCCTCTAGAGGGTCCCTTAGCTTAAAAGTAGACTCTAGGATGTTAGATGTTGAGTTGCTGTTGTTCAGAACAAGTCACACTCAAACTGCTGCTCAAAATCAAAAGGACAAGGCAGCAGGTTCTGTGTGGTAAGCAGAGATCTTTTAGCACAGTGCTGGATTCTTTCTGCAAATGGTTAAATGATCCCTCTGTTAACTGATGGGACCTTGGCCTTGTGAACTACTGTAATTTGGAAAGTTGGGAAACATGGAGGAAGCAGTGAAAATTTTCCAGGAAAGGGTACTTCTGATGTGTCCTCAGTAGTGATTTACAGGCACTGTGCTTGAAAACATCCTTAACAGTACACTCTGAAAACCATGCCAGGTCTGAAGTGGTGCATGAAGAGACTTCAAGAGCAAAATTCCCTGTTCACAGACAGACCTCTCTGCTAATGATGTTGGGATTTTTCAGTGCAAACGTTACTGTCAGTAGAGAATCTTCTCCAGTAAAAGCTATCAGTAATGAACATTTATTTTCATTATTCTGTCACCTAAAAATGTCAGCAGTGTTTTCTATACAATCTCTCTTTGTCAAGACATATCTGCTCTGTAGGGAGAGCAGTGAAAACACTTCACACCAAGTAAATGCTCATGTGTGTGACCATTCACGTCATTACACTTTATTAGAATGTTTCTCTTCAAAGATAGCATAAAATATCGCACAGGCTGGTTAGAAAACAGTATGTCACTCCTGATTTGCCTTTGCTCATGGACAAAAGGGTGGGTTTTCTTTTTTTTCCATTGGACTCCAGCCTAAAATGAAACAGCACTAGAACAGAGGTCAAGCACTTGGAAGAATTTGTTCAAGGGGAACCAGGTACAGCTTGATTCAATATCAATATTTCATATGTTCTGAGATTGTGGTTCAAACGACAAGATAGCAGAACACCCTTTTTATAGCTTTCCATCTGTGAAAAGTTATTTCTCAGAGCACTCTGAATGAACAGTCTAACAGATATTCATTTTTGAGATCATATATTCTGCTAAGTGGGATCTTTTGATGCACAGTCTGGCTGTGATAGTAATTTTAAAACGAGAGAAAGAGTCTTAGAGCCAGATTCATAAAAATGAATGTCTTCCACACAAAGTTATTTTCCACGATGTATTAACTCCTCCTTTACCAAGCAATTGGAGGAAAGTAATGTTCTCAATATCAGTTACTTGTGAATCAGTGGAAGAAAGAATCTGTGCAGGAATAATAAGGAGGTGATAGATCTTTGGGTAATAAAATACTTACACCCTTTCTTAATAAATAAATAAATAAATAAATATATATATATAATATACAATATATATAAAATAAACATGTACTATTTATTTATTTATTTATTTATTTATTTATTTATTTATTTATTTATTTCAAGATATAAATACAGATACTTGGAGTCTGAGAGCAGACTCTTTGATGACACTATACTAAGAACATTATTCACTGATTCTTTACTTATCATGATGCAGTTGTAATATACCACATAACTAGTGTTTAAGGCACTTTGGAAATCAGTGTCACCCACCCAGGTGATGCTAGGGACATTATCCAGGACCCATGTCTACAGGCCAGGCAAGATAAATGGATATTGTTTTCCTTGATCAGCAGACCACAAGCATGGCTAGCATTCCGTGCTACTGCCTTTGATTCCCCAGTTCACATTAGTAGAATCCTATTTATAGAGCATATATATTATAATATAGAGCAGGGATGACTGGGGATGGCCTTGGTTTCCAATCTATTGCCAGGCTTGCCACGTGCCTTTGGATGTACATTGGGTTTTCTTAACCAACACTGCCACCACACCCCTGTTTTTATCTCACCATGCTTTTTTTGGAAATACAAGTAATCATCAAAATCTTTGTAGAAGCCATAATTCTAACCAACGTTGGTCATTTATCTTACAACTGACTGTGAAGCTCTGTGTTTGATGCCAAGCAGAAGAAGATGGGACTTGTGGATAAAACAGGTTTATCTGGCCCTACTGTCCATGATACTTTGGAATAAAAGAGTTATAGAGATAGTATCTGTTGCACTCATTCTCATGCTACATTTGTGACATTTCCATGAACTTTCGGAGCATGCTGCTATGGCATCTGATCTTCCAACCATGGCTGAGGAAGAAAAGTTCATCATCTGGGACATTTTGTGAATGTATAGGCATCCACCAGGGAAGGTTTGCATTTCCTCACTTGGAGTTTAAATAGGAAATATATTTGTTGACCAAGAAAAAGTGAAGGCTTTTTTATTAATCCTTATTCCTCATAAGAAAGGAAATACCTGACCCAATCATTAAAGCAACTCAAACGAAGACACTGCTACATTCATGTCATCTGGAGCTTTCTTTGCCTGTCTCTGCAGCCTCTATATGTTTTCCAGGATGTTAATATGCCTCATGGTATCTTTCATGTTTTCTTCCCTTGTTGCAGGAATGGGAAGGAAATGCTCTATGCACTTGAATTTTCAAACATGTAGATTTTGAAAAACAACAAGTTTTGCAATGTGTTCTGAAGGAGCCTTGTCTCTGCTTAACTTTAAACTCTTGCAAAAAGCTACTTATGCAGCAGGTTTGCTTGATCATAAAGGTTAGTTATTCCTCTGCCTGGGCTCTGAGAGCTGTATTAAAATAAAAGCAAAATAGCAATAAGCAAATGATAGCAAATAATACAGCAAATAATAGTCGATAACAAGAGCAATAGTGAGTGAAAGGATTAGGTCACGAGAATGAAATACTTCTGATGGCTTGTATCGTTACAAGCAAGAGCTCCTTCAGGACCTAGAGACTGTTGCTGCACTAAAGTCCAGACTTAAAGGCTGACAGGTCTCACTCAAAGAAAAAAAAAATCATGATATGGAAAAATGCAAAATCTGTTTTGGGTTCTCTGATGTTATATTTCAACATTCAAGCTTATTCTGTTTGTATTGAAAGTTTTCTTGGGTGGGAGCATAGGGAGGTGTTGCAGGAGATTCCTGCTGTACGCAAACACTTTAAAAACGGCAGTGGTTTGAGTGCAGGGTGTGAGGTGTGTCTGAACATGTACCCAGCATTAAACCATCATAATCTAAAGTGATGACATCTGCAGTGAGCTCTCTGGAGGTATAAGTCTGTCACATGGCACCACAAGCAATGCTCTGTCCTTCCTTAAGGACAGTAGGCAACCCAGGTTGTGTGGGTTCCAGAGGCTTAAGAAACAGCCTCTTGTTTCTGTAAGAGATTCAAGAAAGGAAGCATTTCTGGGCATTAGGGCCTCTCCTCAACAGGAGGAAAAGATACATTTTGAAATGCATGGAAACCCCTTTGTTGTTCCTTCCTCTCCAGATGACCAGATAGCTGGAGGGAATTAGCGCAAGTCTTGGATCCAACTGTGTAACCCTTCTCAGAGATCTCCACCACAGCAATCCGCAGACCAGAGGAGCACGCTTTAGCTGACCTATGCATAGAAATGAGCCGGGACTCTGTGGCAGGCTGGTGAGAGAGGCTTTGTAGATCTCTGCTTTTTGTAAAAGAGAACAGAGAGGACATGCACAGGGTGATTTCCATAAGCATTCAGCTCTGGAGGTTTTCAGAGACTCCAGCCTCCGACTCTTTGTTACGTATTGCAAAGGTTACAGAGGTTTGGAATGGCACTACAAGTGCAACGCATGGATGCACTGACATTTTCCAAAGGGGCATATTAAAAATGGAAAGAAATTAGAAACTCATATGTGGCTTGTAACTTCAAATGTTTAGACAGCATAAATACATGCAGTGTGCTTAACAATGCCGTGCAATGGTTTTTTGAAATATATACTCCCTGATGTACTTGTAAGCAGGGGGAGTTCAAACAGCAATCAGCCAAAATGGAATAGGTACACTCCATCAGAATAGATTTTCCTTATAGTTGCCCTCAAAGCAGCATCATTTCTCATACTACTTGAAGCTGATTTAAGTGTTGGGTCAGTGCCAATCATTTGTTAAGCCTCCTGTCTTTATTTTATAGCTTATGCAATACAACTGACCAACTCAGGGAAACATCTGTTGCACACAAAGGCAAGAGGTACTAAGATCCTACCAGTGTTTAGACGGCCACTTTGTTCCTTTACTGCCATCGTTACCTCTGCAAGTGGCCCCACATACAGATTATGCTAATCTGAAACGTAGTTTTGTTCATTTTGTACAGCTAGGAATTTATTGCTCGCTTAATCTAAGTTGATCTTTGTTAGCTAAGTGTGCAATTAGAGTCACAGTGTTTGATGTAGATCTGGGTGGCTTATAGCACCAGTCTCGCACTTCTGAGCACAAAGTTAAAGTTCAGCCAGAGGTCTTACTTAATATGAGTTTTGAGGGATTTAAGCGTAGTCCCCACTGGAGCGTTATCTGCAACACAAACAGCTATACATCATTTGGCAATCCAGGACAAGATTTGATTAGGAAACACCCTATTCCAGCTAATTTTAGCATAGCAAAGAGTGTTCTCCGTTTGCACAGCAGTCATTTCTGGCAAGACTTGACATTGTTAATGAAGAAGACAAGACTGGCTGTACCATCCAGCCTTCAAAGCATATCAAATTTGGCACTTCTCTCAATAATTCCACACCATGATCTTTTGCCTAAAAGATTATAAAGGAAGGTGATTGACCCAGTGACATGGAGCTCTGAATCTCTCAGAAACAACTACTTGCATGTAAGATATCTGAAGCAAAAGGTTTTTATAATAAGAAAGATGTTTTTTACAGTAAGGGTTTTTACAGTGTGGTGAGGCACTGAAACAGGTTGTCCGGAAAGGTGGCGGATGCCCTGACCCTGGAAACATCCAAGGTCAAGCTGGATGGAGCTTTGAGCTACCTGATAGAACTGTAAGAGTCCCTGTTCTTTGCAGGGGAGTTGGAGCAGATAATCTTTAAGGGTCCCTTCCATCTCATGTGATTCTATGATTCTATAATTTGCCTTTCTCTATGTTCCACAGGTTCTGTTTAACTCTTGCACACAAGATGACATTTTCTAAACAAGTTGCAGAGAATGGCAGCATTTTCTTCTTCCGAACCTTTCTTTAGCAAATCTGTTGGACAGTTTGACTGTTTTTGCTTTAGACCTGTGTGAACACGAGCTGTCCAGTCTAAGCTGTAAATAGAAAGATGTTCTTCCAGTCAGTATCAAACCTCGCTCTAAAACAGGTTGCCAGGGTGATATTAACCAATCAGGTGAGTGAATTCTGTGCCACTCCTCCAGAGTCTCTTGAAGGCTGGCTCTTCACTGGGGGATGATGAGGGTTGTAACTTAAAACATTCTGAATCATGGTTAAGATTAATCAAGGTTTATCACCATCTAAGGTCATAACAAGAGCCAATTGTTTGATTTCAGCTGGACTACCTGGAGCCTAAAACACATAGCTTCAGCTGAGTCTTCCCTAACTTTAAGTGTTATTTATTCCAGAATGGTTAAGGCGTGCAGGAGTAGCAGGACCACTCAGAAGGTCTGAAAGGTCGCCTCAGTGCAAGTCCCCGTTCAAGCAGAGTAGCCTAGAGCAGGTTGTTCAGGATGACATCCAAACGTGCTTTCAAAAGTACAGTGAGATGTCAGAAGTGGGATTCGAACCCACGCCTCCAGGGGAGACTGCGACCTGAACGCAGCGCCTTAGACCGCTCGGCCATCCTGACTATGCCCTTATATGGTAAGCACTGAAATTCTCTCGCTGTTAAACTGACAATTAAAAACAAAAGGGAAAACAGTTCGTGCTTCTGGTTTCTGAAGATACAGAATCATAAGATATACTCTCATTCTGGCTGTATATATTCTCTTACGTAATACACAAACGTATTCAGCTGAACTGCCTAAGATGTTTACATGAATGTTACTGTGTAGGTAAGCATGTTGTTCTTGCCTGTCATTAAACTGATGCTCCAAGGATGACAGTCCCCCCAGAGAGCTCTCTCAGAGATCTCAGGTGCCTTAAAACATTGCAAATGTAACAGCTAAACAGAAGAGAGAGGTCTTAGTTACTGCTTCCACCAAGACACAAGTAAACAGAAATCAGACTGCAGTGGGCATGTGTGGCCTGATGCATTAGCCCTGAACCTGCTACAGTACGTGCTGCCACTTCTCTAGGAAGACAAGTAGTTGTGAGATCATCTAGTCCAACCATCAACTCATCACCACCATGCCTGCTAAACCACATCACTCAGATGAAGGGATGTCCCATATATGAAGGGATAAAGGGCAACATTTTATGGTAATTTGAGTTTATATAACTTTATTCTCATGGAACAAGCTTTCACTGCAATTGAATCTTCCAAAGGGCTGTTACTGCTTTGTGCTCTCCTATTGCAAGTTTAGGTGACTGTCTCCTCACATCAAATCTTCACCATCTGACTGCTTCTGAGTTTTTATCTTGTTTAGTCACACAAAGTAATTTAGGCTGAAAACAGACATGGCTGAAGTTCTGTTTCCTTCTTTATATAAAACAAAGTAGGAAAAAAAGCCCAGCTTGCCCCAGAACCAGACCAATTTACCAAAGCTGCCTGCCCATTCCCAGTCAGCCTGGGGACATTTCATTCAAACAAGTCATTCCAATACTTCACAGAGCCAATCCTTTGACTGGTGAGGCTTTGATAAACCACTAAAGAAAAACCACCTCTCTTTCACCATTTTACTAATTTCTACCAGTATAAAATAACATTTTACACATTGAAAAGATTGAGCAGTTTTTCTTTTTCTTTTTTTTTTTCTCTCCTTACAGCAAACAAACAAAACAAACAAAACAAACAAAAAAAAAAAGAAAACCAGAAGACATAACTAATAGAGGACAATGAGTCTTACACTGTTTTGTAATGTAAAGCTTCATGATGTTCAAGTGAGTGACTGGTACAAGAGAGCATTCTGAGATAATTTCAGAGTTGAGTTGGTGGTCAATGTAGTGAAGTGAGCTTTGGGTCAGACAGTCTGTCTAACTTGCAAAAGTAAAACCTGTCTTTCCAGAAGTATACTGCTTTACTGGGTTAAGATATTAGGAAAACTTTTTTAGAGAAAAGTTATAATACAAGGAGAAGGAAACAGATGCAGAAGCACAATTCAATGTTATTTCAAGAAAGATGAGATTGGGTATTGGTAACCATTTGCAGAGAATACAGCAAAAATTTCATAGCAGAGACATCCACTTGAAACAGAGACTGGAAGTCAGCCAAATCTCCTAAACTGTCGATGACAAATCATGGTTGCACAAGACAACCCCCAAATCATAGTGGAAACTAAACAGGGGAGTAAGCAGAGCAGATGTTTGGAGGTCATTAACGGGAGCTCAACTTTCCTTGCCTGGTGGCTACCTCTACAGATATCTGATTCCCAGAAATTTCCCTGACCTCCAAACATCTGCTCTCTTCTCCTGTTTTCTTTACATCCGTACTGCAGAGAGCCTCATGCAGTCATAACCTTTTCAGTTCTTTCTTATAAAATATTTCTATCTCACTCCCCTAAATCACAAAGGAAAGTATTTTACAAGTCTGGACCTACCATCAGTTATGGGGGGACCTTCACATTCATTGTGGTCAATGCTAAACTGAATTACTTGGATTTTCCTGCAGGCTGAAAATGTGTGCCCACTGACTATTCAAATAAGAAAATGTAGAGTATTTTGCTCCTTTGGTTTGAACTCTTTAGACACTTTCCTTATCATCTATACTTTGCCATTTTACTGAATTTATCTGCTACCCTTTGTCAAGTCTTCAGTCTCCATGAGAGCTAGATATGCCCTAGACAGCTTTATTACTTCAAAAAACATGAGGTCCAAACACATATTTCCAAGTATGATAGCTACTGTTTTCCTTCCTCTAATGGTCAAGTATGTCTATCGAAAGCTGTTCTGTACAACAGGCTCTGGTATTGCTCAGGAGTCCATTATCTGTAGGCATTTAAAGAATTCTCCCATGGGACAATAATAGTTAAAGTCATTCTTCCTCTTTGGATGAGTACTACTGTATTTACTCTTTCTTTCGCAAAATTTCCCATACTTCCCAATTTTTCTGGAAATCAAAAATAGATTACATGTGCTTCTTGCTAATCCCCTCAAATCCCCCAAGACATGCTTATCAGATAACAAGTTCCTAGATTATTGACTAGTTCACTAAGCTTTTCATGAAGTATTTTGTTAATCTGTTCCTCAGACATCTCTTGGTATCCCAGCCATTTTGTACTCATTGTTCTCTGTTTCTCTGCTCTGCACACTTCCCAGAACAATATGTTTTTTGGATTAAGGATTGATTTTTCAGCATAGCAATCAATACACCCGTGGCTAGAGAAAGACAAAGTCCCTGTTCAATCATTTGGATCCATGCTGCAACCTTGTCAGTTTAGAATTTAGAAGTAAGGAAGACCTTGGAGTTAGTTAAAAAACCACAATGCTTGCATAGAAGCCTGAGTCAGAGACTCTTCAGAGAGATCAACAGTCAGCAGCCATTCCCAACCTTCAGGTTATTTTCTGGTTTAATCTCTTCTCCCTCCCTCTGTTGATGGCTCTGTGGGTTTCTCTCTATGGACACATTTTCTTCTACTCGACATTCCCTAATACTACAAAATGATCATATACATAGGTATTTTTACCATCTCGGTGCTAAAATTGCATCAGCCACCCTCTCTCTGCCCTACTGCCTTTTGCATCTCAGCTCCTGCCCTGGTTTCTTCTCACTTCTCTGGATGAGTGTGCTCAGATTCAGCTCAGTTGGTTTGACCATGAAGAGGAACTCCACTTGAAGGAAGGAGACAGGTGGGGTTGGGGAGTCTAACTCCCCACTCCACCATGAGGCTCCCGTGGAAAAGTCAAGAGTCCACCTCCTCAACAATGGCAACTCTTACATGGACTTGGACAAACATCTTCCTGGAGGAAAACCCTGGTCTGAAGATGAATCCCAACCGTGTTGAGCTCCTTGGACCAGGCTCTATTAGTGTCAGAACCTGTCCTACAAAAGCAACCCTTTCCTGTCAGGCAGGGGCAAAGTCCAGTCTCTCTCTGAAGCTGGGAGTCTGTGGTTGATGTGTCTTGAACTAAATGTATATATTATACTCAGTCTCCAGATGGTATAGAAAGGAGACATATGTTATCTCTATGGTTCAGGCTATCATATGTACATCATTCTAAATTCAAATTTATCTGATGGTTTCCCATCAACTTCCAGAGTCATTCTCAGGACACAATCCTAATTTCCGAAACAATTAATGGCTCAGGTCTCAGCTACATCAAAGACTGGGTTTTTATCTGTAAATGACTGTGAGAACTTCACTCCTCCGAGACAATCAACTTTCAGAGTTGTTGACAAAATTGTGATGATAAACAGTAGTGAAGAGACAGATTTTGACAAAGCCAAACCTAAACTGAATAAGAAGCATTTCCTAAGCTGGGAGGGTAATAAGGTGTAGGAGGACTTTACCATAGAAGACTGCAGACTTCATTCATTTGGATTTTTTAGACTAAGCTTGGGTATATTTCTAAAAAGGATTGCTCTTAATCTCACTTCTGAAAACAAAGCAGCTTGGGTCTACTTTTTCAAAGTAGAGGAGTAACAGTCTCGTAATGCTTGTATTTCTTCATTAAGACAATCTTATATTGATGACCAGTAGACAGAAAGAGACTGCCTGACAGGTCATGGTTTGGATGAAACATGGGAATACTCTTATTCTGATTTCTTTTGAAGAAACGAGGGGTCTCGCCTCTCACAGTAGCGACCCTGTCTTGTATTTGTCCTTCTGAGCTGGACAGCTAGAGGGCTTTGGGGACACAGAGCCTAGGAATGGCTCTGGAAAACTGGGTAACCTTGTAAGTGCAGGCTGACTTCAGAGCTAGTGCATGATACACCATGACAGGATGAATCAGGATAGTGAGGTGGCATGGCAGACCTCTGGGAAGGTCACAGAATCAGACTGTACACTTCAATGAGGAAGAGAGATACCTTTCCATTGGATGGATCCAGACTCCCAAGATATTTCATCTCTTTCTGTTCTTCATAATACTGATTTGCCTATTGGAATAACTTGGACATACCCTGCTAACCACATTCTTGTGGCACAGCTATCCCCTGGCTGATTTTGTTCTCTGTCTGCTATAATCTCTCAAAGCCTGAAGTGTGTCAGTCTTTGAGCAAAACAAATGCACTTATCTGAATGCCTGGAACAGCTTTGATAACAGAGTCATTCAATGGTTTGTGTTCTACCTTGTGTTTTACAGAAACAAGGAACTTACGGTTAAAGCATGGTTAAGAATCAAAGGATACATTTTTTAAGCAAAGGCTGGGGATACCATACATACAGTAATTAGGATGGGTTGTTTTTTGTCTGTTTTGGGGTTGTTTTTTTTTTGGACATGTTCTCTTGGGGTTGGACTTGATGATCTCTGGAGGTCCCTTCCAACCCCTACGATTCTGTGATTCTGTGATTCTTAACCTGTTCTTTGAATTCAGGAGAATATTTAGTGAAAGATCAATATTTTGGTTTTAAGGTGTTATCTGTAAGGAAAGGCAGACAGAGTCTGCCTGTGCTGACAGCAGGCTGTCAGCTATAGGTGCTGGTGATCTGTGGAAGTGATGGGAAGATGAAGTCATAGGCCTGAGATGCTCTGAGTTCTGGAGGAGCTGGGGAAACAGGCAGGCACAACAGCTACGTGTGATGTGAAGAATTATGAGGCCATCTGATAGAGATCAGAGGAAGGGAAATGACTGGAGGACATGGCAGGATGCAGAGGACTGAAAGGAGATGGGAGAGCCCTGTAAGCAGAGGGTATTCAAAGCAATGTCCTGAGCAAGGTGGGGCTTAGATATAGCAGGTCTGAGGAGGCTTTGAGATTTAAGGTTTCAGGGTCTTGAAATCCCTCAGGCTTTTGTGAGTGGAGTGATAATAAGTTACTTGTTTTTTTTCCTGCACTCTGTGGACTGTCATGGAGGATGTGTCACTCCTAAAAGTACTAGAGAAGATCTTATTTAGGGGGTACAGACACATGGAAAAAAAAACTTTCTTCCTCCTCCTGGTAGCTATGATATGTGTTGTGCACATGACAGTTGATCTATCTGACTATTTTCAGAAATGCCATAAGCTTATCCAGGTGTGACAATCTCCCAAACCTTCCAGAAGAATTTGAATGGATGGAAATTCTGTCAATCTTCAGGAAACACTGGAAATTAAAATGATGATTTAGATTATTTTGTCTTTCATCAAACTCAAGCTTTAATGAAGAAATCGCGATCATACAGATACAGCAACTCCTGTGGATTCATCTGGATGAGATTTCCAATGTTGGATAAAAAAAAAAGCCTTGAAATGTAGAGGGATGTACACAAACTACTCCTCTTAATTTTTATATCATTGTGACTACAGTGATGCCTTTTGGCTTTAGCCACCATCATTTTTATTCCTCTTTCTCTCACTCTGATCACTTCTTGCTGGCTTCTCTTTTAACATCCCACTCAAATATCTGATCTCTCTGTTGCAAAAATTTCTGCCTCATGTCCTCTCTTGCACATAACAACAATCTGAAGAAACAATCTAGCTTGTTACTGGGGAGAATATTTCCCCTCCTGCTATGTTTCTAACCTATTTCTACTTTAACATCTGTTTAGTAGGTCTTTTTCTACTAATACAAAACATAATCTTCAGACAGTCACTGCTCAGCCATATCTGATTGCTTTTTTTCACCTTATCACTGTTATATACGTGCCTCTCACTCTATTTCCATATGCAGAAAAGCCTGCCTTCAGCTTGTTCACTGTATATTTTCATTCACACATCTTCAACAAGATCCATCAATTTCAATCCACTCTAAATTATGGCATCATTTTTATTCCTGCCTCCACAAACTGAATGCAGAGCAACAAGTAATACTTCCCTCTGATGCTTACATTCTGCATTATTGACGTATGTCACTTTACTTGACAGTTCATATTGTAAGTGACTCTTCATGCCAAGCTCATGATCCTCTCTGTGGGTAAACAAATAAGCCCCAAATACACAAGGGAACTCTAAGCCCTCATTAAAAAGCTGAAATGGTAGTTTTTGAAAGAATGAAGCAAGCTAATTAAGTTCTGCAAAATTCAATTTTCTGAGAAAAGTTCTCCAGCCCATTCATTTTTAAAATCATATACTTCATGTTGTAAAACTTCTTAAGTCTTTGATTTTTCCCTTTGGCCACCATTAGGTCATATTTCACATTCCTGGCACACTCATTTAAGTCTTCAATAAGTTAAATTGCTATTAGGTGCATTTTGAATCTGTAATACTTTCCCCAAGTATACAATGAACATAAATCAAATATTCATCATATAATCATGATTCAAATATATAATGTTCCAGACATGTTTAGGACAAATGTAGATAACTTTCATTATGGGAGCTGTGGAGTTAGAAGTAAGATGCAATGTGTGGCAAAATGGCAACATTTTTATCTGGGAACCCTTGTAGAAATCATCATGTTTAAGTCACATCTTCCTGACTTTTGACTCAGCACTTCTTTTCCCACACATCTTTGGTCTTCATTACAGGGTACAGTCTTTGCCTATGCTCTGTCAGAGTTATGGTTATATGTAGACACCCACGTCCATGCCATTATCGCTTTAATTTGTTTAAAAGTGTTAGATTTAACCAGCAATATTGAGTATGTTCACAACAACACTGAGACCTGAAAAACAATTTCAAAATAAAACTTGGTTTCTTGTATGTTTCCATGTAACACTTTCAAAATTTAAACAGCTTTCCAGAGAATGAGGTAGAATATGGAAGGAAAACATAAATACACCTTTACAAGTCAAAAGCAATACTTTTCCTTCAACTACATAGCCCAAAACCTCCAAAATATTCAAAATAATGCAAAAGAATTTCTGCATGTAGTTTTGTAAATAGAAAACAACAGAACTGCAAGAGAAAGTTGGAGGTAGCCTATTTGTCCTAATTCTCCGTTCTTCCCCAGATGTCCTACCACAAAACATCACCATGATTATCTACCAGTAAAGTAGCCTTATATGACTGCTTCAGAAAGTAATGCCTCCTACTTTATTACAGTGGTCCACATCTTTAGAGATAGATACTGGTGGTATGGCAGTAGAGGTTGAGCCTTCCTACCAATATTCCATTATATTTTGATGCCATGCAACAGATGGCCGAAGAGGAGCAGTCTGACAGAATGGTGTGTGACATAGAAGCACATATGAAACAAATATCTGTCATTGGATTCCTTCATTGGATTGGACTACACACAATGACATCCACTGTTGCTAACTGAACATTTATGGAGACCAAACAGTGGATATGAGCACCGCCAGTTCAGCAACAACTTCACCATAGAAGCTATGAAACAGTGGGTTACCTCCACTGGTGCAGATTTTGATGAGCACAGCATGCAGGCTCTTACTCATTACTGGCAAAAATGCCAAGATAACGGTGGCGTGTATGGAAAATAAGGCAATGACAGTGCCTTCCAAAGGGATATAAAGACTACAAAGCAACAGCAGGTAAAAAGAATGAAACTTGGCTCACTCCTTCTGATGACCAGTGACAGCTCAAAAGGAGGGCAATCTGTATCCAGAGAGATGCTACTCACCTGGCTGCTAACCTTTACATGAGGCTGAGGAGAGGTGGATCCTGTCTCCACTCCTTCCAGTCACTCAGGTGCATTGCTTACACCTGATCTCCGTGGGTTAGCCACAGCCTTCTCACCTGGTGCTCAACCACTGATTCTGGTTGCAACCTGGAAATTCTGCTGCAATAACGTCTGTGTTGAAAAACAGTGTTTTGTGAATTTGCTTTATCAAATATTGTTATTGTGCTCTTTGTATCTGTTGTAGGTTTCATGGAAATAAACAGGAGGCGTTACTTTCAGAATGATCTACGCATAATTATGTGAAAAGTTCACTGCAGAATTGGACTTGTGCCATAACCATGACTACTATTCCAATGTCAGCCCCAAAGAAAAATTAAGTTTAAGCTGAAGAATAGAAACAGGCATCCCAATAACTTTAGTCTGCTTTTGCTCTTCTGCCTGTTGCTTAGCATAGGAAATCATTCTTATCAGTGGCTGGTGATCAATATATTCTGATTTGCACAAAATTCATGTGTTTAGGAATGAAGAAACATAAATCTATCCTCTACTTGGAAGTATTCTCAAGATTTTTGACCATTATGGAGTTATTTCTATTATTTTTTTGTGTGTAATGCTAGTGCCACAACTACTTCCACAACTCAGCATACACACCAGCACTGTTCAAAACAGGGTGGCTGTACTCCAAAGGACACATTTCCAGCAAACACACCCAGCTGACAGCATTCAAAACCAGCTGGAACATCTGGTTAATGTTCAGATCACCTCACAGGATCTCATGCATGTCTTCTTCACTGTACAGTAGTAGTGATACATCCAAAGTGCTCAGAGGTTCAAGATGCATTTCTGCTATGCCGCCTTTTGTCTTAATTTTCAGATTTTCTTTAATGTGATTGTGTGCGGTGGGTACAGAAGGTTTCCATCCAATTGATTTATTCTACAAAATTCTGTGTGATTTTTTGTCTCCCGGAATTCAATAGCATGAAGATTTCCCTTTTCTGATTTTCCTTCCTGGGGCCAGTGAGCTGAGCCTGCTCAGCTGTGCCTACACACACTGAGCAAAAGGGCAGAATAGATGGGAGCCTTCTGCATTAATGCAAGCACTCAGACTTCATGCAGATGGAGCAGGACCAAAGCAAACATCGTATATCAAATGCCTCTTCTCCACTCTGTTTTGGTTTGTATTTCCACACAGCCTTCACCCTACTCCAGCCCTTTCTATCTCATGTTTCTGGGTAGACATGAGAGGACATGGCTGTGTAGCGTAAGTGGCATGAACCTGGGGACAGGGAATGAAATTGGACCATGCAGACCCTCTTTTTCCACTGTTTTTGTAATCCCGGGTCTTGATGGGGTTGCACAGTTTTCACGCTTACTACTACATGAAATTGTGAGTGCAGGAAGACAGTCAGTGCACTCAACTGAGTATTGAATTTCTGGTCTCTGAGAGCAAACTTCATCCTTGATTATCTACAGGGAAGATAACAAAGTATTTTTGCTTGGCTTCACCTGTCAAGGAACTTCAAGATCTTTACTTGCAGTGACAGACCTGCATTAAGTTATAATTTAGGCTGCTACATATTTAAATGTATTCATATCAACAGACACATTTAAATCTGTATTTACACCCCCAAGTATATACTCAATTTACATTGAATATGCACTGAAAATACATTTAATGGGCATTTATTTTGAATATTTGATAAGCAAAGTCAAATTACCCAAATTCTGCACTTTCTCATAGGAAAGGAAAAAAAGAAGCAAAAAGTAGGCAGAACAAGCAACTTGGCTATACTCACCTAAGAAAAACTTTACCCTAGATTTCAAGACCAGATGGAACAAGTTGTGATTCTCCAAGATGATTTCCTGGGAAATGTCAGCATCATGCTCATAACTCCAGGTTATATTAGTGCATATGAACACAGCAAAGCAAAAAGAGCATTCCTTGCATTGCCTGGGTACAGGAGATAGGCTTGTCTGATGTGAGCAGTGGAGAAAATGTAATAAAAGCCCGCATGATATCTGTGTTACTCAGAAAACAAGCAGAACCACATAAGCTGGCAGATGTTTGCTCTGTACCTGCTCCAAGCTCTAGAGCAGCATAGGAGCATTTTGCACATCTTAAATCTGTCTGTCCCTACAATACTGTGGCTATAGCTCCACAGATAAGTGAAGTGGGAAGAGGCAAAAGTGTGCAGGAATATGACAGGACTTCAAACAGTTCAAGTGTAATGAGATAAGGACAGATCTAGTGAAGAAGTTGAAAAGAAGCAAAATAACCTAAACCTAAATTTTGAAAAGATGCTGGTAGATTAACTATTTTTGTCATTTTTTAGAAAAGTGATAAGGCTATGAGTTAGATAAGATTAGCAGGTTTGTAGTGAAATTCCCAGTTATTGGAATACTAGTTGGCTTGGAATGGTCACTGAAGAACGTTCAGGTTCAGGGGACTCCTGAGCTGTAGAAGAAGGTAAAACCAGTGCGGTGCTCGCACTTCCCTGGGGTGAGTCAGTGGTGACCTCCTCAGCAGCACATCACATCTCCATGATCAACTTCCTTAAAATGCCTTCATGTTGGGCAGCGCTGATGGTAAAGTCAGCAGAAGCATTGTGTTTATTTGCTTGCTGGGTGTATATGGGAGATAAGTATTAACCCAGATTGGAGGAGAGTGGAATTCAGTGGCCTGAGGTTTCCTGGGAACCAATGGCACATCTATGGGACTTACTTTTTGTCTTCTCTGCAAAACCACTTTCCTCATGTATCCCAAAACACGGGTTTAGTTCTTCTGTTGGGAGGGATGAAGGTATGAATTATCTGCAATTTGTATTTGTGTAACACCCGTGGAGGTTACTTTTAATCAGTTTCCACCATATTTTGATGCACTTAAGCAAGACTCTTTCCAGAAAAGCAAAATCGTACCATTTGTCCCACTGATGTTTTTTTATTTTTGCTGAGAAAACTACAGTGTTTTCATCACTACATGTCAACAGTCCATATCTAAACATTGCTTATGCAAAGACCAAATATAGGGAAAGCTGAGAATAAATATTCCATGTTCAGGGAATAGGAGGAGTTTATGGCATTTTTCAGTAATAGTTAATTAAGAGTAAGTGGAGTACTAGAAGAGTATGTTATAGAGTAGACAGGGAATTGGAAGTGAGGTAAGTGAAAGGCACATGATAATTTCAATTTACTGCCTTGTTCTGCAGAATGCCACATGGATGTCATCAGCACGCATGGATAACTTAGGCTATTTATGTGCTAATGCTAGTTTATGGCATTCTGGCCTGTTCATCATTTCTTGCCTGTCACTTCTCCCTGCCTTCAGAGCATGTTGACAAAATGGTTTCTGCACCAACACAGTGACCATGATCAGGAAAGGGCCTGGACTTGCAAAATGCCTTCTATCCTTTAAAAAATGAATAAATAAATAAAAGGTTTTCTTCTGGTCATTTTCCTGACCTGTTCCACAGCCTTTCCCCACAAACAGCTGTCCTGGCAGAGTCACTGGAGCATTGTACTGCAGTTCAGAGACTGGGAGAAGATCGGGAGATGGAGTGAGAGGCAAAAATACCTCCGGCCATTACTGCCACCAGGGACAGGACATTGCAGAGCTGCAGCCTTATGTTCTGCTTGCAGCTTGGCTCAGGCTTAGGGCAGGACTCTGGAAAAGTTACTTGGCATCACTGTACCTCAGTGCCTCAATTTTTGGCCTTGCAAAATGGAGTCACTGAGTGTTAACCTGGAGAAGATCAGAGCTGCATATGAAGGGCTCTCTATGAATGGCTGTTGTACATGCTATATTGTACACATGCTTTTATAAACATACATACATATGCAGTTCCTTTCCTATGGCCATTTTTGTGTCAGAAACAGCCTTATGGCCAAAACCAAACAGGACTACTTCTCTGGGAATATTGTGCAGTTGCTAATTTCACTACCGGAACTGTGTTGCTGCACAATCTGGCCTCCTTCCATCACTGCCTCTCTTGAAAATAAAGGGGACTGATGAGTCTATGGATAATGGTAAACATATGGAGCTCAGGCAGTGCTATACATTAAAAGCCAGAACACATTAAAAGGTATTTTAGTTGTTGGCAGCATAAGATCAGTGTAGGAAACATCATCTAACAGAGAAATCTCATACCAATAAGTTTCATATTCTGACAGCATTTGGCATTTTCCTTTCATTTCACAAAAAATAAAATAAAAAATGACTAATTCAAAACAAGGGCCAAACCGTTAAGTTTCAAATTAATTTGTCATAACTGCAAAAATGCTGGATCTTTGGTTTTGTTTATGTTGGAAGCCGCTTTCATTTCAGACTAGGTCACTTGATTTTCTTTTGAGTGTACACGAGACCTTTGACTCCTTGGAGGACACAGGAGGCAAATTGAGTAATGTGATGTCATTGCCTTGCGGAGTTCTCATAACACTAACTATATTAGTCACTTGCCTTGCCAGTACCAAGAGGGTGAAAAAGAAATCCAGCAAGATGTTGGTATTGCGTGGATGGAAAACAATAATTGTTCCCTGTGATGTATTCTCCTTTCTCTCCATTATTTCCATCATTGTTTGGTGAAGCTTGAGAAGACTTCAGCAAGGTGATAGTTCTCACCCGATTATTTGTCTTCTCCTTGATGTTTACATTTACTGCGCAAAAGTAGTAAAATTTTTTACTCAGAGAGGCAATTTATATTCATTAAGTTAAATAGATTAAAAGCTTGACTTTTGTTTCTTGTGGGAATGGAGATTATTCAGTCACAGACAGGTATGAGAAGCCATACAGTTGGGAAAAGCATTTCTGTTGCTTCTGGATTTTTCCTTTAGTCACTGGAGGACGTATGAATGAAAACATGGTTATACTTACAAATATCTGTTTGTCCAGAGATAAAACCACTTTTTTTTTCTTTTTTTTTTCTTCTTTTTTTTTTTTTTTTTAATAAGAAGCGGGGAATGTTGCTTGGTTTCTTTTTCTCCTTGTAAAGCAGAAGTGTCAGATCCTTGCTCCAGTGAAACACAATGTTGGATTCCATACAAGCTCCATGTTGTTCACACCAAATACTTATCTGTTGTGTAATGACAGCATATTCTCACATGGGATGGCAATAAATATAAAGATGCCTAATTTTTCTCTAAAAGTTTTCATATCTAGCATTCAGAAAAATAAGTAATTTCCCTTACCGACCTTGGGATTACTTCAAGCAGGTTTCGTGAGTGACTTTTGCTCCTGCTTTTAATATGACTGACCTTTTAATGCAAGAGTGATTTTCTATGTAATCCAAAATCAGTAATGAAGATTATGTAACATGTCCTAGGATTCTGCTGATAGTGTATTAAAACAAACAAACAAACAAACAAACAAACAAACAAACAGATGATTTATCACAGTGTATTAGCCATTTTATTATTAGCTTAGTTATTAGCCATTTGATAATTCTAAAATCAACTGAATATGTCAGGATTTTTTTAGGGATGCTTGAGGAATAGATACACTGCATATAAACTGTTGCCCAGTGAATATATTATTGTTACAAGATCTCAGTTTCTGACTTGCTTAAAAGTTAAATTAAACATTGGTCAGTCCTTTTCAAAATCTCTCATATATAAATCAGTCTCAAGAACAACTTGGGTTTTACTGAGTGACTAGTGGAAAAATACTTTCCAAAGATCCTACATTTGAAAGCCTCATACTCATCCCATTCTTTCAGGACTTAAGTGCCTCTGCTTAAGTGAGAAGTGACATAGTTTAGCCCAACAGTGATTGCATTCAGAGGTATGCTTTATTCTGAACAACCAATTCTTGGAGACTTAAGCCAATGAGGGATTAACTCCTTCAGCTGGAGTTAGTGGCCTCCTCCATCCGAAACTAGAAAGCAAAACAAGTCTCTCCACCCTTATGAACCTCCTATCCAAAGCTGAAGTCATGCAGACAAAAATGTATTCATAGGAAAGCTAATGTGTATAAGTAATTGGTCACAAAACAGAAGGGATTAGATTAAAGCAGAAGGTGGGAAGGCCTGTATCCCCCTGGACCAACCAACACCTCCTCCTATTCCCCAAATAATAACATCTCATTATTTTTTTTTAACAACAATTGTCTTCATTGTAGCCTACTTAGTCCACAGAAGGCTTACATATTTCACATGTCTTAATGTTAAGTAAGTATTTCCAAAATAAAACAGAAGATTAACAGAACGTCATTAACATCAGGCCAATAATCGTGTATAGTCTGTAAAGTAATGTTAATATTTGTGCTGAACTGTGCCAGCTCTTAGCCTCTTCTCATAAGTCAGATGCTCCACCCCTTTAGCCATGTTTACAGTTATTCTTTGGACTCCCTCCCAGTAAGTCCGTATCTTTTTTTGTACTGGTAAATCCAGAACTAAACGCAGGTCTCCAAATGCGTCACTTATGGATGAGTAGAAGGGAAAGATCACCTTTCTTGACTGCTGATAATGATCCCACTCATTCAGTTGCTGTGCTTGTGGCCTTTGACATGAAGGCACATTCTTTGCATACTGTTCAGGTTATCAGTTTCTAGTGTACAACACTATTAAGTGGCTTCCAGCTGGACTTTGTGCCACTGTTCACCTACTCTTTAAACTAGGCAGTTCTAACAGTTTTCAGTGTACCTCACTGCCCACTTAAACAAGCTACACTGCATCCTTTTTTCAGTGAGGATACTGGGGACTCTGTTGAAAGTCTTGCTATAATCAAGGTAAATAACATCCCATGCTCTCACCTTGTCCATCAGGCTAGTCATCTCATCACAGAAGACTATTAAACTGGTCAGACATGCCTACTCCTATTTATATTTATGCTGTCTATTCACAATTCCTTTCTTATCTTTAACTTCTTTGGAAAAGTTTCCAGGATTATTTGCTCCATCTCTTCCCACAGAACGAAGTGAAGCAGCCTTGTCTCATTCCCCAGACCCTCCCTCTTGCCTTTCTTGAAGACAGCAGTGATATTTATTTTATTATATTCCTAAATAACCTCCTCCTTTTGCTATGACCTTTCAAAGGTGATCAAGGGTGGTCTCACAATTACATTGACCAGATCCTCCTGCACTCATGAGTGCATCCCATCATTAACCATGGACATGCGTACATTCAGTTTACTTAAACTTTCTGTAACATGATTTTCCTTTACTGAAGAGAGTCCTCTTACTGATGTGGAAGTTTCTCCCTTAAAAATGCACTCCCAGAGATTAGAGAATAAGGGTCCAGTCCTTCAGCCGGTGATTTAAATTAAGACATTCAATTCACACTCAGAGAAGGAATATCCAAACATGTGACTACATGATGCATAGTATGTGTTACAATCTACTGATTTTTATCCAGGAGTATTGCTTCAGAGCTTACCTCATGCTGTGAAAAGGCTAAAAAGGGATAGCAATATCTACCTCTGCCTTGTACATGAAAATACTTGAGCAAAAGGTTCTGTTTTGCTGCCCAGCACCTCCCCTTGTTCTATTCAGTTGTCCATCTCAAGTTGAGGTTCTTTCCAAGAAAGTCTATGCTTGTGATCCAGGCTCAAATTGCAGAGCCAGATGTGGAGAGTAAGCCTTACCAATTCCTTCCTGCCGCTCTTTTCTCAGACATAATGTTGGTGTTATTATGAGGTGTGCACTGCTCTGGGAGATTGAAGGGAATGCTATTAACCAGTTTCACCCGAGCCTGTGGTCTAATACTTGCTTGTGAATCTTTCCTGGCATGTGATCTTTTCAATTAACACTTGCACGCTACAGTTGTTAGACTCCCATTCTCCAAGGTAATTGCTGGGTGCCACCCTCCCACATGGCTCACAAAGGATAGATGCCATGAGCAGCATAAACACTTCAGAGTCAGTTGGCCCAGATCCAGGCAGATATTTAGGCTCACAAATAATAAAATCAGGAGTTAAGAACTTAGATATCTCTAATCCTGGTGTCCAAATGTATCTATAGGCCAGCTCTCAGATGTCCCATAGTCTTGATGTGCTTCCCACTCACCTGCTGCTAGATTCAGAGACAATGCTATTGGCACAGGGACTCATTCCAGCCCATCATCTTTGACCTACCTGTAGTGAGCTACATAGCTATGAAATGCAGATGAATGACTGAGATTGCTAAATAATGAAATCACTGACCTTATAGAGAGGCTCCAGATGGCTCAGAACACAAATGGCCTGTTTCAAGTTGCCAGGAGCACATCATCCAGGTGCCCTGTTCCATATGTTGCTGGCTCCCAGCTGAATGCCAAGCTCAGTGCTTCACTCCTGATTTTTAAATTCCCGTGCAGAACCAGCCAAAGCTATTAAAAGGGCTGTTTCATTCATATTTCCTACATTATTCAATTGGCTGAGAGTAGGAACGATTTATCTTCCACTTAAGCATGCTCATCTTTCTGCAGTTCATCTTTAAAAAGATATAGCATGAATGAAGGAAAGTGCCTCCAAGGCTGGGATGGTTTTGATGGGTTGAGTTCTGCACAGCCTGAGGACAGGGAAGCAGTCTGGCACATAGGTCAGTACAGTCTTTGGCCCCTCAGACTGTACTGCATCCAGCATTTCCTAAACTCCCTTTCTGGAGTCATGTTAATGGGCTGCACTAGAAGGTTTTCACTACAGCAAAACAGCAGATGTGGGATTGCACAACAGTCTGTGAAACGCAGTCTCTGCTCAAACGTTATGAATGCGGACAATCTGAGCCAATTCCAGTGGCAGTTTGGAAAAACAAATGGTGATTTCTATGCACATTATTAAGGTCACTATTTATCAGATTTACACAATTCTATCATTGGATGGAAAAAAAAAGAAAAAAGGAGTCAATAGCTTGCAAAATGTGTATGGTCTCCTCAGCTCAGTCATTTGAATTTTGTTCCTTTTTTTAGCTTTGCAGTCTGTTTTAATGCATATTTGCTTGGCAACAAGGAGGTGGTTTATCTTCTCATTCCCAAAGCAAAATCAGGAACTACAACCCCTAATGTATTTCACTTGAGTGATGTGGTTTTGGTTGAGGATGTCATGGGCCAGCTTTGTTGCACAAGTATACATTTAAATTCAGAATTATTCTACTGAGGTCTGTGGCATTTCACCACTGGAACAGTGCAAAATTTGATGTCTTTGCCCTCTTTACAGGACATGGTGAAAGTACAATGCCCCCAGGCCTTGAGTGTAGGTCCTTTTTTCATCTGGGACATGTATATTATTTCTGTGGCTAAAGAGCTCTCCACCATCTCTGACTCCTTTATAACCAAAAGGGTGAGCACTACTGGAGGAAGCAGTTGCCAGGGGGAATAACAGTTCATCTCATGGAATGGTGTAAGCCCATGGCTAAAAGCAGAGCTACAAGAGAAAAAAAGCTGTTTTCCTTACAAAATATGAAGTGAATAAAAGTGACTAACATTCAGAAAATATAAAAGGCTCAAATGATCATGAGCAGCAAAACAAAAACTGGGCAGTATTTTCACAGAATCACAAAATCACAGAATTATCGAGGTTGGAAAAGACCTAGAAGATCATCCAGTCCAACCATTACCAATACTTCCCAGCTAAATCATACCCCTCAACGCAACATCCAAACGTTTCTTGAACACTCCCATGGTCGGTGACTCCACCACCTCCCTGGGCAGTGCATGCATAATCATCACATCCGTGTCAGCTCTCATACTTTACTGAAATATTTTTCTTACAAGAGGTATCCACAGAATTCAAGAGAAAGAAGAAAGCTTGCTGAGAAAGAAGCTAGTTTTTGGGGTGTTTTTTTTTTGTGAGGAGTTTTGCCCCTCCCCAAAGTGAAAACCATGGCCATATACCTAGAAAGTTAGACAGACTGGCTAGAAAACAGTGGGTGTTTGTGAAGGCTCCCCCTAAATCTCCCCATACAATTTTGGAGAGAATATCCATGCCCTGAAACAGATCTGGATAGAAAAATTAATTTTGACAATGTGCTTGCATCCTGGCGACTTTAACAGGGGCTCAAAGCACAGGTATAATGCTCTGCTTGAAGCTTCCTACCTAAATTAGATCCTTCAAGCTCCCTCTCCTTCTTTTAAACCACGATACGAGCATGAAGACCAAGTACTCTCTTCAATATGGCTAGTGGAAATTAATCAGTTTCTAGAAAGAAACTTTCATATAAAAATCTCACATCTGTCTTTGTCACTGAAAGCATAGGTTGAGTTTCAGTTTACTTCCATGTTTTAGAGCTTTTCATAGCCTTTCTGGACTGCCTCTGTACACATTAACACCGCTCCAGTGGGTGTCTTCTCTGTTGTGCCCATCCCTATTACCATGGATTGAAGATCTTTTCCCATTGGTTGATGCACTGAGATATAATTAGTGAGAGTTTGAATACTAATTCTAACGAAAAACAATGAAGAATCATTGTGTGTGCAGCTGTAGAGTAGAATATATTTCCACCTTTCCTATATTCAAGAAGTAGAAGTGAAAATGGAAGACAGAAAAAAAACACCTTCAGATAGAATTATCCATGGAAATTTACATAGTTGTAGAGATAATATATGGCCATTAATTACACGTAAAAATATTAAGACTCATCAAGTTAAGGAAAGTTAAGGATTTTTAGTTTTCAGATTATCAGTCTGTCTTCTTCTGTGGGACATTTACTGGAAAAAGATATTAGCCCTTTCTAAGAAATACCCTGTATCAAACTGCTAACTAAGACAACATCTAGAAAATATTTTGGGATGATTTTTGTCTTATCCTTGGATAGAGAATGAATGCTGTGGTTGTTTAAAAATAATCTCAAAATAAATAAGTTGTTGTATGGGAAAAGATTCTCAAGTTAATGCTTGTTTCCAAGCCAACACAAATCCACAGACGTTGTTTTTATTCGATAAACAAGATATCTTAAATCTGGTCATAAAGTTCTTCCTTTTTATACCCACTTATTGAAAGCAAAATACAGTAGGGTAAAAAGATGCTGTCGTTTCAGAGAAATTTAACACAAATAAACCAGTGATTGGGGTCAAATCAGTAAACCACTGCTATGGAAATTATAATCAGTATACAAGATTTATTCTGAATACTGCAAACTATCAATTGACACTGAAGGCTTAAGTCAAAAAAGAATTCAGTTTCAGGCCAGCTTACATGATTGATCTAGAGGAGGTGCATTTTGATACTCCATCTTTCTGGAAAGTTGGGCCTTTCCACACTTTTTTTAAGATGTTGACCTTCATCTGACTAGCATGACATTCTGTGGCGAAGTCTGAAAAATCAGTCCAGGGTCTTGTTCTTTTCCTATAGACTTCTATAGCAAGAAGGAATAGTTTTATGCTCTTTTTTTGCATCAGTGTAACTTCCTCAACTGAACTAGATCCACTTGAGTTTCACCTTCCCTGGCAATCCAGCAGCAAATTTAGGAATTTTGTTTTTTCTGTCACATATTCTCTTTGGCAGCACTTTTGCCTTTCTGAATGCAAGGAAGAGGAGAGAGGGATTTTGCAGGATTCAGTTCATTTCAGAACAAGTATGGGCAAAGGGAAAGAGGGCTGTCAGAACCACAGAATCACAGAATTGTAGAATGGCCTGGGTTGGAAGGGACTTCAAGGATTATCAAGCTACAACCCTCCCGGTGCAGGCAGGGCCACCAACCTCCACGTTTAATACTAGACCAGGCTGGCCAAGGCCCCATCCAGCCTGGTCTTGAACACCACCAGGGACGGGGCATCCACAAGCTCTCTGAGCAGCCATTCCAGCCCCTCACTGCTCTCATAGTAAAGAACTTCCCCCTGATATCCAACCTAAATATTCCCTCCTTCAACTTGAAATTATTGCCCCTTCACAGATCACAGAATCACAGAATCACAGGATGACCCGGGTTGGAAGGGACCTCAAGGATCATGTAGCTCCAACCCCCCTGCCTAGCAGGGCCACCAAACATACACACTCACTAGATCAGGTTGCCCAGGGCCCCGTCCAACCTGGCCTTGAACACCTCCAAGGACAGGGCATCCACAACCTCCCTGGGCAGCCTGTTCCAGGGCCTAACCACTCTCCTAGTAAAGAACTTCCCCCTAACATCCAACCCAAATCTTCCTTCCTTCAACTTGGATCCATTTCCCCTTGTCCTGCTATTATCTACCATTTCAAAGAGTTGACTCCCCTTCTGCTTATAGGCTCCCTTTAGGTACTGAAAAGCTGCAATGAGGTCACCTCGCAGCTTTCTTTTCTCCAGGCTGAACAGAAGTTCAACAGGTAGTCAGCTATTAGCACCTCCTTTTATGCAGTTCTTACATATTTCTGAGTTGACACTGGAATGAGAAGAGAATGACACTACACATTTTACCTGTGTCAACAAGGGCTTCATAAGTCAATAAAATCTTCACCTAAGATGGTGGTAAAGCCTCACAGACAATCCATCCTTAGGAAAAAAATGAGTATTGTAGAATAA
The DNA here is from genome assembly GCA_030625065.1 of Alectoris magna. Classification (NCBI taxonomy): domain Eukaryota; kingdom Metazoa; phylum Chordata; class Aves; order Galliformes; family Phasianidae; genus Alectoris; species Alectoris magna. Next base: position 78,799,258 of record CM060562.1, on the reverse strand, counting down.
TATCAAATTATATGATTTGATATCTGGAAACTGGTCAGTTACATCTGGAAACTGGTCAGTTTCCAGAACAGGCAAATAGCCTGTTGTTGCTTGCCAGCTGAATATGACAAGTACATATATAGCCATGCCTCTGCTGCTGCCTCTCCTGCCTGTACCATAGCCCTTGAGAGCCAGTGGCTGCCTGGGATTACATATAAGGAGGTAAAATACTTCTGGAGTAGTAGGTAAATTCTCCAACTCCCCATCTTTCACGTCCTCTGGCAGCAGAGAGTAACATGAGCTAATTCTCCGGAGCTCTTGTCCTGCTTCTCTGTCCTAGGGCTGGTAATTTTCCTTCCCACACCCATCCCACACTACTTCAGTGACTCAAGTGCCCGATTCTCCCCTGGACAATATACATCCACAAGTAATCAATCTTGCCCTGGTAGAAAACTGTGAGGTGTCCCTGCACATAAGAGTTTCAACCCACATCCAGCTAGACAACAACTGAAAGGTTCAAGAAAGAAACAGAATTTAATTCATGACTTTTCTGCAGTCATTAATTTAGAAGAAATACCTGGAGACTATCTTGTCCAACTGTCAGGTTAGGCCCAACTTCAAAGCTGGACCAGCTTGCCTTAATCACTGAGTTTTGAGCAAGATATTGGACAACATTTTGCAGTGTTTGACCACCTTCCTTGTAAGTAAATCCTCCTACTATCTAATGAGAATTTGCAATACTGCACCTGAAATGAGTCTCACTCTGCCTTCTCTCTGCCTAGAACTAATTGTGAGTCATCTTCTTCTCTTTTTAAGTAAGTCTGAACACAACTCAGTCTGTCAGCCTCCCCTCATAACACTTGTACTAACACCACCCCCAACAAATCATTCCCTGGCTGCCTAAGGGCTTGTTTACAAGCTAAAGAACAAGAGTAAGATGATTAAATACAAAAAACTTCCTTTTTTTCTTTTGGGATTTGATTGATTTTTTAAAAATAATCGTTATTGGTTTAGGCAGAGGAAGGAAATCAGAATTTTCAGTTATTCTTCAAGTCATTGAAGATAGATGTGTTTCACATTATTTTTTCCTGTAGCCATTATACATTCTTGTGCAAAACAAGCTGGCAAGCTGACCTTACGTTAACACTTGCTCCTGGAATCCACTGAGGATGGAGCAGAAAACGTTCATGAGCTCTGCACAAATCCAATGAACTCTGAAAGTTTCACAGGTGCATACTGAACCATGGGAAAGGACAGCAGGACTTTTGGAAAGGGTAGCGTAAATCTTTCAAGTCTTAAAGGAAAAAAAAAAAAAAAAAGACTAAGCTATCAACAGCAACCTTAGGAACCTTAGCTGATACTGAGATCTACAAGAAAAGTTGCAACTATTCCCAATACATGGTAGATTTTACTGGAAAATGTGTTTCAAAATTAAAAGAAAATATTAACATCTTTCCCTCCTCCATTCCTGCTGAGCCTGGGCTGCATGAATGAGAGGGTGCAAAGCCGAGGGGCATAAGCAGTGTTTGCATCCGTAGCAGAGCTGTAACACTCAGCAGCAGACGCAGCTGTCACAGGCGAGGCCAGAAGGAGGCAGCAGCCAAGTGGTAAGAAATGGACAAGTTATTTCCTCTTCGGCTGCTCTGGCTGGAGGAAAATGGTTTAGGATGGAGAAATATTCTCAAATTTTCCTTTTCCTTCCTAGGACTGAGGAATGGAGAAATAGCCAGAGCTGACAGAGATGGAGCAAGGCAGAAGGAGCGCTGTGCAGAGAGGAATGCTGGAGGCAGCCCTGGGCTGGTGGGACTGGTGCGCCCGGTGGCAGCAGATAAGCTCGACAGCGTCTGCCTCTGCTCCAAGATGGGGTAGTACTTTGGGAGTTCTGTACATGGGAACATATGTCATACATACACACACAGTGTACACAGTGCATTTTTTGCAATATTCCATCACGTTGGAGCCAAATACCCAGTGCACTTAATACTGGGGCCTGCCGATGCTTTTCACCAGCAGCTCCTGCCGATGCAGATGGGACAACATTCAGGAGCAAAACCTGCCATGTTAAATCAGCTTCAGTCATGCTCAGGCACCAACTTAAACCCACTCACCTCACACCCACTAAAGTGCAAATCAGGTTTAAGCTCTCCCAACCTGTGTTTCAGGCACTCTGTGAGGGGTCCTCCTGGAAGGCACTTGGCATTTCCACACTCAGGACACTTCAGCTGAATCTTTTTAGAGTTTTATGTGACTGATTTATACCAATTTAGCCCAAGTCCCCTTGCTACTCTTCTTACAAGTATGTAAGAAAGTTCAACTTGGTGGAGGGAGTCCGGAATCTCTCACAGTGTAAATTATGGTTGGGTGCGGCTAACTGTCCTCACCTCAATTTTGAACACAGATTCTTCAGTGAGCTATTGGAAACTGCATTTTTCCAGAGCTTCTCTGGTGAGACCTACATCCTATGCTCTTCCCTCCTGCAAATTCTGCTCCAGTTTCCAGGCTCAGACAATTTTGGGAAGTGTGTAGGCCTGGGAGGAATTCTTGCACTTCCTTGGGGCTGTTTTTCAAAGGCTTTCACCACAGCCAGAAGGAAAGTCTTATTTATGAAAATAAAGCTTGGGAAAGCTTGTCCCAATTCCTTTTATTCCAAACATCCAAATGAATTTAGCATTGCACTCTGTAGGTGTCCACAAGTTCACAGAAATATTTCTTTCCCGTAAAAGTGTAATGGAATTAAAAAGCCAAATAAATCCACCCAGAAACCTGCCCTTCACTTCTACTAGTTGCAAGCTTTAAAAAACTGTAAAATAGAGCGGGACCTTTTCAAGGTTCACACTGAGAAGCTGTTGAAAAGTGTAACCAAGCGTGACTAATGACCGCATGGCGTGGGGTATTTGCATGGATTCTGCTTGCAAGCATCAAGCCTGTGAAACCAGATCATTTGAGGTGGAATTTTAGCAGCACATGAAGGAACTCAGATTGGAAAGAAAGCTCCCGTGGTGGCGGACAGTCACAGCGACACAGCCAGCACTTCCTGATGCTGAGAGACCACTCAGCTGCACGCAGTGAGAGGGATAGATGTGATATTTGCCTCCAGGAGTTAGTTTTGATTAATTAGAAACCAAGGAGTAGTAGGAACCAGGGAATTAATATGAATATTCATACTAAATGTAAGTTAAAAAATCAGTCATTGTGAGCATTATTTATTCTGCCTGGAGATAATGTGGACCCTCAAATGTACACAGTAGGCACTGCTCAGTGCTCCAGTTTTCCTCCACCACCAGTATCATGCACCATAAAATCCTAAGCCCAGAGACTAGTCCAGCTTTCATGCCCTGAGCAGCTGTGTGCCACCTCACGTCTGGCTGGAGTTGGTGAGAAGAGAGGTGCTCAGCTACTGCTGTGGACTGACTGGAGTCACACAGCCAAAGGAAGAAGGCTGGATTTCAGCAGTTCCTCGCTTTGTCTAGCCACCAACCCCACTCTGAGAGTCCAAGAGTCTCTTCCCCTTGCTGAATTAAAATAAAAAAACAAAGCAAAACAAAAAACACCACTTGACAAGAAGTGGCCCATCAAGGAGAAGCCTGCACAACAAAAATAGCAGTGATAGCATTCTGCAAGGTGGGTGTAGTGCCACACGCAGCTGGAGACACAAGCCTCCATCCCTCCCTCCAGCTGCCATCTAGCACCCCGTGGCCAGCAGTGCTCCAGGACAGTGGACTGTTCCCAATCTCGTGTCAGCAACAGTGTCCAGTTTAAGAAGCACAAAACTCTTTTTCCCATGGAAACTTTAAGGGTCAGAAGTGCTCTGGGGTTATAAAGGAAACAAAAATCCTAATAACACCCAAAATTTTTGAATATTTTGCCAGTTAATGATGAGATGTAGGCCAAAGGCTGAGCATAGTCCTACAAAATACTCCTACAAAAAATTATCAGTGATGAATGCAAATCTGGCTACCTCAAAGATGTTATTTTACCAGACCGCAGTACACACCCACCAGCATCTCACAGTGACCGAATCTCCTCTGCTGCTGTTTACGCTCCTGTCCTTTTTAAGATTCCTAAGCGTGGTAACATTAAAGAAAGAGGAGGGCAAGCATGCATCCATTTTTAGGATGAACATGGTACCACCAAATCTATTACAGCAACCACAGTAAAGCAACATTCAGCCCTGGTTCTTCCCAGAAACTGGAATCTATTTAATCCAGTTCCTGTTGCCTTCTCACATGGCTGACCAGGACACAATAATGCCAGAGCTGTGGGGATGAGAAGAAGGGATGTACCTGCCACTGTGCCAAGAACCCGAGTCCAAAGACATTCATGGTATTGGCAGAGATATTAAACATGATCTAGAACTGGTTGGTTGAGGCGCTGTTAGGATGGTCATGGTTCCAACACAGCATATGTGGAATAATCTATGCAATTATAGTCTTCTTAGTGCTTCAGAGAAGTCCCAGTGACTGTAATACATGCTATCTTAATCTCAGTCACTGAAAAATGTGTTTCTAATTTACAAATTCGGCAATTTTTCAATAAAAGTTGTTGCACTTTGTCTGATCTATTCTCAAAATACGGAAGTGCTTGAAGCATGACCACCTGCAATAACAGATTACTGTTCCCTAAAATATTGCCATACACCTACAATGCGGAGGCGTAAAGCTTCTCTAAAAAAGATCTTTGTTATTTCTTATAGAAGAAAGAAATGATCCCAAAGTAAAGCTGGTTTTCAGCAGCCTCTCTGCTCCCCAATGCAACTGGCATCAAAGTCTAATGAAAACCTGTTTGCGGACACTGGATCTGGTCCAAGGTACACTATTGGCATATTCTAGACCCTTTGGGACATGAGTCATATAAAAAACACAAGGCTGTCATCAGATGGCTGGTGGCTCAAATAAATCAAATTTACTTTGAAAATTGAGGCATACCAAAATTTTATTAGGTGAAACTTTGGCATTTCTTATAGCCAACTTGCACATATATATTTTTATTACTTACAGCAGTTTAAAAGTATGCTACCAATCATATGCAAAACAAGACGAGATTGCAAACGTACATTTTTTACTGGGTGGCAGGAGGAACTGTGTTGTTTTCTTTTAAAGCCCTGACTAGTGCTGCATGTTTGTTAAAGGTGGCACAGCAGAGTGGGCCTCTCTATTTATTTTCCTGCGAGCGGCTGGGCACACATCCTCCATTTGTGATCTCAAGCCCCAACTTCAAAGCGCAGCTTCTCTTGCAGAATAATTGCTCACTAAAACTATCAACTGCAGTACAAAAATGACACATCACATTTGCAGCAAGCATGTACAAGAAATAGGGATAACTACAGCTCAAGTCCCTCAGTGCCCTAGGAGGGGCTCAATCCTCAGAGTTGGAAGAGATGGTCCTGTAGCAATCTGTGAGCAGCAGTACTCTTAATCCTCCAGCACAAGAATTAAAATGAATTCAAGTGCCATATTTGGGATGAGAGCACATGTTTTTGGGCCTGATAATAAAAGCCAAATCTATGACATAGAAGAAAATACATTAATTTTTAAAAATCTCCCTCAGCAGACAGGAGAGCCAAACTCCCACTGACATTTCTCAACTTCATTTATTTTAGCGAGCCTTCAGATAGCCTCTGCTTTAAACTAATAATAAAAGGAGTAAAATGTTGCAGATCTTATCTAGGTTTTTGGCTTTTTTTTTTTTTTTTTTTTTTCAAACTCCAACAAGGCTCAATGGGAATATATTCAAATAAAGGCTGAGAAGCATGCTGGCTAGAATCCAAAATAACTTAATTCACTGTGCAAACACAAAGAAAGAGAAAATAATGGTGCTGTAGATAAAATCATGAGATTTCTGTATCCGACAGTGTGCTGTTTTGGGAGAGACTCTCGGCCAAATTCTGACACCCCCCTGTCACAGTAAGATGAGGCGCTGAGGTTCCCACCAGCTGAATCCAAGGGAAGTGGTGCAGTGGGATGCTCCATCCTGCTGGAAACCCAGGCTTTGTTTTCAGGAGGAGCTCATCCACGGAGCCAGGTGCTCCTCAATGGGAGCTCCTTCACAGAAAAACACATTGTCAGTCCAAAAGGAATTTGCCCTGAATATGAAACGTCTTCTACTTCCTCGGAAGAGCGATGCCAGGGCTGAGCTACTGCTTCCAGACACTGCGGGGTTGAACCAAATGGCCAGCTCTTGTAGAAGCTGAGCTCATCCATTTTCCATTCTGACAGCAAAAGAAATGTTGCCTGAAAGTTACGGAAGTAAACCCCAATACTGAGCATTTACAGTGAACTTACAGCACACGTGTTCATGAAGCAACACCCTCACATCACTTATTCCTTGTACAAAGGGATGTGAAGGCTTCCAGTGGAAAATGTACCATGGTTTCCAATGGAAGTGAGAGCCCTGATCCAAAGCATTTGAAGAAACATTTCCTTCAACATTAAAGGGTTTTCTCCTCAGCTCTTAATTCCATATGTTGCTGGGTGTGTTTGTTTAATCTGCAGCCGGATGTGACAGTGCTCAGAAGATTTGAGAAATTTCTGTAGAATTCAGGCTTCTTTCCTTATCATGAAGGAGTAGACATACTTCCTCTTGAAATAACAGAAAACTGAGTCATTAAAATAGACATCAGCAGTTTTTAGTCACTGAATTGCAGTGTAGTGACTCAAAAATTACCCCCATAGATACTAGATGAGTTTCCAGGGAATTAAAAAAAAAATGTAACAAAAATATGTAACAAATGAATTCTCAAGTGAAGTGGAAATAATTTCTGGTAGCTTGTGGTTCTCCTGAGATCATTTCTTCTCCCTTGAATATGCTACTTGAATATTTTCCAATATTGGTGTTCTCTATCTCATTGTTTTGGCTGCTGTAAATATTTCCACAATTTTCCTTCCCCTAAACAATAATAATAATTAAATATATATATATGTATCAAATCATAAAATGTTTCTTCAATTTAATTAAAAATAATATTTACAGCCTGCATAACTTAAATTTGGCCCACTTTTTCATATGCATCATGAAACAGACTTTAATTAAATGATCACATAGTATTTTCCCTTAGGATTGCAATCTTTTCCTTTGCAGGATAACCCTACTTTCCAAGTTCCCAGCTTTTGATTGATTGACTCTGAGACTGGGAAAAAAGCTGCAACTGACAAAGAGAAGTTTCTCCTCATTACCCTACTAGGCCAGGATCTGTTCCTCAGATTTCACCTTCTAGCCGTGACTTCCTTTCCAGCCCATATCCAATTCTCTCTCCTAAATCCTCTTCTGATCTATTTCTCCTTCCTTGTTTCCATCTCTCAGGCCATGTCTCATTGCCTAAGTAGTCCCATATTTCCTTTCCACTTGCCAGTGATCCTGCAGGAAACATCTTGCTGCCATAACGGGGCTCCTTCCTTTCCACCCAGCTTTGCTTTCGTCTTATGCAAGGTTCAGATCAGAGAGTTTTCCTCCTCCTCTTCCGGAGGCATTCCCTGGTGGGAGGCCATGCCAGCAGACATAGAGCCACATGAGGAGAAGCTCAGGCCCTTGCAGGGCCAGTGCGGACATGTCTGCATACTGGAAGCAACATGAGCATGCTCAGCAGTTCTATGCTCCTCCAATCTAACCAGGAAAAGGCTCCTGCCTATAAGTCCACTATTTTTTTCAGAGCTCAGTTAGTGTGGGCAGACTTTCATAGGAGGAGACCCATCCCTGGTATAAAGATCACACGAGAAAGGCTGGGTTCACTAGTACAGCTGCATTCAAGCCTTCTGTTTAAAACAGCCACATCTATTTCTTCAAGAGTGTCAAAGCTGTTTATTTTTTATTTGGTACAATCTTGGATGTGGCCATACTTTTTTTTCTTTTAGTAGATTAACAGATTCATCTGTTTTTCAAAAGATCCACCCAACTACAAATCATGGTTTTCCAGATTTGTTAGCAACTGAAAACAGGATTGAGATGTGCGAACAGTCTTAGCAAACAGCAGGTAGCCCCACAATATCACTCTAAGTCCATCCCATACACAGAGTCATTCTGACTAAGTATTCGCTCAGAATCCAACCTTCCTCTCAGCCCTCTGTGGCAGAGAGTTGCTGACTGAGCCATATGTGACTGGACCGAAGGAAGTCACCAGGAGACCCAGCTGCTAATTTAATCTATGGGTGAAGTCTTCTAGCACTCAATCAGGAGTCAGTGGGGCAGTACCAGAGACAACCTCTACCTCTTGACCCCAGTCTGAACACAGGAGAGTACCCTGCTAGAGAACAGTGGACAGGTCCACTGTCCACTGTCCTCTGTCTTTTAAAAGCAGTTTTCAGAGCCTCAGCCACTGTGAGAGCGTTTGGGGGGGAGCACTGCCTTGTTTACATTCTTTTTCATCATTTCAGTTCATTCATTCATTCACTTTGACATGAATTAAAAGCAAATGCTTTTGAAAGCTGCAGTAATACCATGATCTCCCAAATTTAAAATATTTGTTTTAATCAATTCCTTGTACAAAGCCTGCATGTTCAACTGGACCTTGAAAATTCAAGTGTGAGGATGTATGTTTCACAGAAAAGGATACAAAAATTGTAGAATTCAAACGTGCATGTGCAGTTGGAGGCTGAGTCCACAAGGACTTTCAGCTCTGCAGAAGACCTGTCACAGTCTTGGGTTATTAGCCTAATTAAAGAGAAGCTGGAGGCTTTGCAAAAGTCATTTCTTCATACATGCCTGTTTTATGAACCAGACTTATTTCCTTAGTGCCAAATTGCATTTCAGAATGTGTCCTTGCTAAATAGAGTGAAATACATTTCCATTTTTCATGACTGAACCACATTTCTGCTGAGGGGGAGGCAGGAGTTCCAGTACCATTTCCTGAAGTCAACAGCAGTCCTGCCATTAATTTCAGTGTCCCAGGATTTAAGTAAGAGATAACAAACCCTTGAACAGTTTTAAGTTCATTGAAATGTTAGCCCGAAATGAAGCATATGCCATTCAGTTAAGATGCACATTTACACAGCTGAGGATGACAAGCCTAGCTTGACTGAAGACCGGAGGAGAGAAAGATGCCTCCTCCTACATGATCTGCCCCCTGAAGAAAACATCTGCCTGCATGTTTAACCAGGAATGTGAACTGCTAATGTAATCCGACCTTTAAACAAAGCAAAAAATATTGCACCAATATACAAATACCGCAGAGGCAAGAACATTATGTATTGCTGACTGTTTTCAGTACATGTGTAGATAAAAGTACAGTGAAAATAGATAAAGGGCTGAAAAACTTGGTAGCTCAGTGATTTAGGGTTTCTAGGAATCTAGGAGAAAATATGAGTGCAGTTTAATGATGAAGAGAAACTGAAGGTGATGTGTCTCCCTGCTTACCTGTTCCTGCTGCATTGTGTGTCTGGAGAGGAGATGTTTGCCTGTTGACAGACCAGATTAGTAATCTTGGTAGGTCTCCCAAGGCCTTCCTTGTTCAATAGCACCAACACTTCATGGGATGTTCAAAATGCCACTATAATATATTTTTCAGAGACATTTGGTTTTCTCCCAGCCACAGGATAGTCGTGGCTCTGTAATCCATAACTGACTGATGGTCAAGAATTCCTGTTCATTAGCTATAACCCCCAGACTTTTTTTTTTTTTTTCTTTTTTTTTTTTTGCATATAGGTAGCATGGATTCTTTCACCCCTGCGGCACACAACCATAACTTCTGTGCTGTTTGATTCTCCCAGTTTCTGTTACTGTGGTCATCAACCTCTTGTTGCAATTCTTCTACTTGTGAGAAATTACTCTTCTCTGTTTCCCTCCTGCCATGGGGACTCTGAGTTCCTTCTTGGCTGGAAGGGGTGGATTGGGAGTATCTATGTAGCTTAGGCTGCCTGTTCTGCCTGCACTGCCTGCAGGAGGTGCATCCTTGCCCTAGAGTCAGGATGTCTTCAGCAGAAAATACGGAGCAGAGCATCCCAGTGGCTTGATTCTGTGTCTGTGGCGGCAGAGCTATTACTCCAGCAGTAGCAAACTGTACACTCCCTTGCAGAGTGGAATACTGTCCTGTCACTTCTTGGGTATTTAACATATTTTGTTTTTTTTTTTTTTTCTTTACCTTCACTTTAGCAACAGTCAATGCAGCAAGGATTTTTCTTTTTGCGTGTTTCAGTTGTGCTTTTGAACAGTTCCCAGTTCCTAACAGTGTTAGCACAGTTACAAGCAGCAGACTGTGAAATGAGCTTTGTATTAAGTCTTGCTCCTTTAATTATATAGAAATAAAACCACGGCTTAATTTAGTGTAGGGCTGCTGCAGCATTTCCCAGAGACTTCAGGAAGCCATTTGGGACCTTCACCATGCCCCTTGTGAGGTGGTAGTTGTATTTTTGAACCTCTGTATTTTTGCAGTGAACATGTTTTGAAGATTGGTTACCACAAGAGTAGGGGGGAAAAAGTACAGTCCATGTGCTGCCTGTGCTGTCTGCCTCACCACCAGTTTATCTGTAGTAAAGACTACCAGATGCTGTTGGAGCTCCCTGGCATTTTTAGCAGTTGTCTTCATTGTTGAATCAATTTGTAGCGCAGAAGGGATCAAGTCAGCTTAATTCAGTTGCTGGTTGAATGGCTTCATTTTGTATTTTCCTTAGAGTGTCATTAAACTCTTCTGAACTAGCGTGCTCTGTTAATTTCATTAATCCAGCCACATATTCAGAAATTGCTTTTTCTATTTTCTTAATTTTTATGATTCGGTTTACAAAAAAAGAAGCGGTCTGTGCTCTCCAGTCACTTTTGGGACAGGCCATTTTGCAGAATTTCCCCAATCCCAGCAAATGCTTTGTCTGGGGGTTTAATAGGGGCTGTTAAACTACACAGCAGGTTGTACCTTATAGCATCTATTACACTCAGTAAAAGCAGCACATTCTTCCCATCAGTTACACTCTCCCTGATTATACACTGCTCCAATCGCGCTATAGGTGAGCCAGGCCTCCACTGAGCAATTAAACAAGCTGTTTTCCCGCCAACAGCCAGCCATTTTAATTCTTTCAAAACACACACACAGCCTCTCAGCTGGCTCTCAGAGCCCAAGGCTCTGCAGTCACTCTGTGGCACGGGATTAGGGTTACACCTTCAGGGCCAGCAGCCATGGCTTATATGCTTGGCCCAACATCTGCAAAGCAGGGGTCACTTCCCAGCTCTGTGCCAGTCAGGAGCTCTCTGTGGCTTAGATGTTCTCTCCAGCCAAGGTGAGAAGGGCTGTGATAAAGCCCTTGTGCCACTGAAGTCAAGGCTTTGCTGGCATGTACATGAGAAACGTGGCATTATATGGTGTCTTGATCCCTTTTTGAGAAAGGTGCATGTGTGTGGAAAACCCATATGTGCTTGCACACATGTGAGCTGCAGCATTTGAATGGATCTGTTCATATAGTTGGCCATAAAAGTTTGGGAGGGTCCTGCACTGTCCCCACACCCTGCACTGAAGAGGAAGGATGCTGTACTAAGAGCAACTGGTCCTTCAAAATACCTATGTTGAAGACATTCAGTTGGGAATTTGCAGAAAGTCTCACAGAATAAGATATACAAACCACTGTGAAAATCCTCTCCAAATAACAAATTCTTTACTCAGGGTGTGGTGAGGCACTGGCACAGACTGCCTAGAAAGGTTGAGGATGCTCCAATCCTGGAGGCATTCAAGGCCAGGTTGGATGGAGCTTTGAGCAATCTTGTAGAAGTTGTCCCTACCCATAGCATTGTATTATATAAACTTTAAGGTCCATTCCAAATGAAACCATTCTATGATTCCATGACAGTCAAACAAACAAACAAACAAACAAACAGAAAAACTAAAGAAAAAGGCCTTTTTTACTTTACTTGAGCTGTGCTTGAAAGAAAAATAGCTGACCCATGCTGAAAGCTTGTGCCAATGTCCATGCTTATTTTTTCTAGGGTGGACATAGCCCTCATTTTACTATTTAGAGTAGTGGATTTTGATGACTAAGAAATTTTTGATGACTTTAACGTACGAAGTTTCTTGTCCAGCTTAAGTGAACTTCTTATTGCCTGACATTACACGTAAATACAGCCAATATGAAAATAAATGAAAGATTTTGAACTGTAAGGCATCTAAAGCTTTAGTGCATCCATTGACAGCGGACATTCCTCTTTTCACTGGTTAAGTAGCTAGTGGATCTTGCAACTCACTTGGTTTTTACAAAGAACATATTATATTTTGTTCTCCTTTAGCTCCCAATGAATTTTAGCTGTAGCTGTTGCTACAGGATTGCCTGGGAGGAAGCAGTGCTACAGTTCTATGTGGAGATTGTACAGAAATGACAGGGAAGGAGGTGGTGGTCAGCAGGAGACTATGCACTGAGTCATGAACATGCTAGTTCATTCTTTCTGAAGGGAAAACTGATTTTTTGGAGTGATTTTGCACAGGAACTGAGGTAGTTGAAATCTCATAATTTCCCACATTGAGAACTTTCATCAGCTACAATAAAAATAAGAGGAATTGGCACATAGGATTTGTACATCCTGCAGAAGGTCCAGAATATGGAGTCTACAGGGCTGGTGCTAAGCGCCACTGAAATTTCTCCTTTCATCTCCTGGACACGATAAAGACAGTGAAAATATTTTCATTTGTACCTCTGGGCCCAAACCTGCCCAGTGAAGGAACTTCCTGATTTCCCATTAGCTTCGGTGTGGTTTGAGGCTGGTCAGCAAAGAGGAATCCTGCACTTGTCAGAAGGCACCTAAAGAGCAGAGGGGATCTTTTATGCAAGAACCTGACAAGAGTGAGAGCTTTAAAGTGTTTTAGCACACTGTGATGCGATGGAAAACACATTTGTGAAACAATAGATCTAGTACATCGTAGTCATCATTCTGATTTTTTTCCTCTTTTCTCCACAGTTTCATTAGTTTTTGTTAAAATCTTTAACAGATGCCTAATTGACACAGACAGAAGTATTTTCCCAATCATGTATCACTTTAATTATCCAATGGGCCTTTTTGAATCTCTCATGGTTCCTGATCCACTGGGATAAATTATTTGCTGAGTTTCAAGCTCCTCCATTCAAATACTGCATATCTTGTCATAGCATTTCCCATAGGAAAACACTGCAAAAAAAACTCAGCAGAGAAGGCAGGACAGGACTTCAAGTTATTTCAAGCAGAAAGGAACATTTTTCAGAACATTGCGTTTGAAAGCTGAAGTCTGAGTGTAACACTTTGCATTTCAATGAATCAGCAGTGCAACTCTGACCTAATGGAAAGTGTTTCATGATACATGTTACTTGGGATTTTGTGTCTGTGTGAACATCCTGTTCTCAGCTGCATTCACCAGAGCTGTATTTGCAAGAGGGTCTCTCACTGTACATGCTTTTTCCTTAGTGCCTTACCTTTCCAATGAAGGCTGATCCTGCAGAACGTCCCACAGATGACCTTGATAAGCATGATGACCCCTCTCATCCCCCCCAGATATCATGCTGTAGGGCATATTGCAGGACACCATGTTTCTGTAATTGCTGTAATGCTCCTTTCAGTAACACTGCCCTACCTTTAAAATGCTCACTTCTAGAGACAGGTTAAAAAAATGACCCATATATCTCACCAGTCACATTCATGGTTCTTGTCACTAGGAGCCATCCAGATCAACATATCCCTCACATTCCAAGCCAGAGAGCACTTCCCAATGCCTTCCCACCCCCCCAAACATTTACCTCAGGCTGTCACCTGTTCTCATTATCAAATCTTTCACTGGAAATACTATTTAGGTCCTCTGATTTCACAGATCAACCCAGTCACAGAACTCTCCCACTTATTTATGGATTCATACAGTTCTTTTATGGAAGCATTACTCAAAATGCTTATAATTTATGTGAAGGGTGTTCTATAGAACAAAAATACATGTTCAGATGCCCTCTTCATGCTTGGCAGTAGCTGAAGGATCTGGGTCCAAAGAAACTGAATGTTGCCTTTCTTCTTGGTTGGAACAGTCTGATGTTTTCTCATCTTTCTCGGCTGGGAACAAGTGCTCAGAAGTGGGATAGTGTGATTTAGCATCCGCCCCACAGCAGTGCTGCTCGAGAGGGGGGAAATCTTCAAGGACACAACAGAAGTCTATTTTCCATGGCAAGGGGATAGTATCAGTTAAGCTGCATGCTGGTTGAGTACATTTGGTCAGGAACACTGGGGGAAAGAAGATGGAGCAATAAAGGAATAAGCCCTTTCTTACCACACCTGGTGTGTAGCATGTAGTTTTGCAGATGATAACATTTACCCTTTATGAAAACATTATACATATACATTGGGGTTTGCCTTCTTAAGTAAAGGATGTTAACAGCACTGAGTAAAATTGGGGCAAGCAGTGTAAACAGGATGGCATATAAAGTGTGATACAGTATACAGAGGGCAAAGTATGTTTGAAGGTTAGCTTATTAATAAAACATGGTTGGCCTTGATTTAGTTTATAAGAAACTTAAGACATTTATCAACATCTGTCTGAACCCATTTCCAGCCTCTTTGGACTCTGTTGTGGATAAGCTGATTAATAAAAGATGATGCCTTAGGAAGGAAACTCAGATCTTTGCAAGCAATGACAAAAGAAAATGCAGCGCTTAATCTACATATGAAAGGAAACTGTGAAAGTAAACTAGTTTACCACTACATCCCAGGATGCCAGTCTCTTATAACATTTCATCTGACTTAGTTTTGGCTGGAGTCTAGCAAAGTAAGAAAGAATTCCAAAAATTAAGTGTGGAATTAATTTACAAGAAAGATCCTAGTGCTCACTTATGGAGACTCTGAAATCTAATCCTGTTCCCTTGTGGCTTCCTCCCCTCAGTGTTTTTAACTTTCCAGCTTTCCGTGTTTGTTTTTCATTTGTCTCCTTGATCCTTTAGTCTTTCCTTTCCCTTAGGCTAGAATAAAGCTCCAGTATTAAACAAGTGCCACACTTTGCCTATTGATAGCTGTTGCCCAATAAAATGTTGCCCTCAGAAGCCAATTAGTGAAATATGTTTCTTGTAATAGCCAGTAATTTGTTTAATTTTCATGCATTCTTGCCTGATAGCCAGCTGAAGGGTGCACATGCATAGTTCCTGCCTCTGGGATACAGAGACAACCCATTTGAACTGTGTGGTGCAAAGCACTCCCTGCTCACACAACTGGCAGCAGCAGTGGTACCTACCTTTTCTGTTTGGGCACTTGTAGGCTGCACTAGCAGCACAAACATAGGCTGATGTTTTTCCAAAGTACAAAATAGCATGGTCACAGCTGTATGTGCCCTGCCAGGGCTAACATGGCCCAAGCAGGGCCTGAACTAGAAGTCCCCAGAAGTCCATGGCTGGAGCTCTTTTTCTGCCCTGCTCTGGCTTCACCACGGTGCCCCCGTGCCAGGGCATGGGAGAAGGATGCCTGGGTGAAATCCAGGAGGCCGGTGACTGGGCATCACTTCCCCTCACTGCAGCCAGGTGTGGGAAGGAAAGGTTTGCCTTCAGACACAGCTGCATTGACTATTCAATATTTTATGCAAAGCAAAACTTCCCTAATACAAGAAAATGAGGGGCTACATCTACCCTATTACATGAAAGATGTCAGAGACACTTCTCTGGTCCTGAAGACTATAGTCACTGCCAGGGTTATGTCCATGCATCTTCACTGTGTTTTTCCCCAAAACAAGGTGGTTGCTGCTGTCTTGCAGTTTTGAAATTTAGACTGTCTTTATGTGCCAGCCAAGAACTGAAGACTGCGGGATGCTTCTACAGTGTGGGAGATCAGCTTTTTAAAGCCCATTTTGTTAGAAAATATCTCTGGATGTTATTTCATCATTGGAAAGAGAAATTTATTCCTTGAGGTACTTTTAAATGATACTGAAAACTACTCCAGATTAATGTAGATTTAGACAGATTAAGCAGACAGTGTGGAAAGGACCATGCTGAGCAAGATCCTGTGCTGGGTTAAATTGCCATGATGCTCTGAAAGACAAAGGAGTGACAATACCAGCTGAGTATTTGGCATGCTGCACTTAAAGACCATGTCGGAGACCACCTACTTTCTGAGACAGTATATGAAAATGAAGACATTTAAAGGCTGTTACACTAGCTGGAAATCCCCAATCTGGTTTCTGCAGCAATAAAGGGCCCCAAGTGTAGATACTGAGTCATGCACCCAGTTGTGATATTCAAGGCCTTTACTATAAGCAGTCTTGAAAATGTGAAAATTATTATATTTAATAAGTACTGGTATATATGTGTGTGTGTGTGTGAATATTCCTACCCAAATAAATGGGATCATGTACTAGTACAAGGATTTGGAAGATTGTCCATATAACTTACTGTTCCAACTCATTCAGGGTTCACTTACTTAAAAAAAACAGATTTATTAAGGAACAAATGGGCTAATGCCATTTTTTTTTTAGTTACTGTAATCACTCTTAAAGCACATTATGCCATATGATGAGATCTTTTGATAGCAAATACTGATAGCATATCCATGTGCCCTTTGTTGCAGTTTTGCATTACTCTCAAAACGTGTTTCCCCACAGTCTGTAGAAGCAGTGAAGTTATAATATTGGCTCTCATTCTACATTCTTACCAGTCAAGATCATTCACTGATTCCTGGATGTCAGGATCAATGGTGGTGGCCATATGGCTTTGGAATGATCTGTTGTCTTTTCCGTAATGGCATTGTGGCTTTGTGTTTCCCCAGCAGTGATTAATAGGCACAGACATGCGTTCTGCACATGTTGATAGGTTTAGATGAACTTAGAATTTTTGTCTTTCTTTTTTTTTTTTTTTTTTCTTTTTCCTTTTTCTTTGCAGGGAGCAGGGGGAGGAGGAGTGATTCTCCTTTGAGAAAGAAAGAACAAGGTCTTTAATGAATATTCACTTCTCAGGGACATGATATGATTCAATCAGCGTGGCTAGATGACAGACAGAACCCATCTAGATCCTCGGGGATAATTATGACAGAAGGACTAGCTAAGAACCATTCACAACAGGCAACTCTATGCTGGAGGAGAACTACTATCTTCTAATGCCTCTTCCGACCAAACCTTGTAAACAGGGCATTCAACACAGGCCTAACCCCCTGCTCCCATCCGTACTAGCTCAAAAACTGAGGAGTTAGTTACCACACTGAGCAGAGCAGGTTTGCTTTTCCCATCCCTATGAAAATCTCCTTAGAAGCACAGCATATCCCAAGCCTTCTTCCCGGAGGGCACAGAAACAACAGATGAATGAATAGACTTCATTGGATGTCTTGGACATCTCCTGTAGAAGGCATGCAGTGGGTTCCTGAGGTAGGTATTTGTTGATTGGGTACCCATGGCATAACAGCTATCAACTAACAAGACGAGACACATCCATTAAGCTGTTTTCTCCATCCTAAAACTCAAAAAAAAAAAAAAAAAAAAAAAAAAAAAGCTGTTTGGTTGATCCTTCTTGGTTAGTTTGAGTTAAAAATGTACAGTACTAGCACATGATACTGCAAGTAATGGGAGAAGCATACAAAGATTATCATAGGAGAGAGAGTCTGACATAATTGTAATCTGCATATTCCTATCACAGACGCTGAAGTCAATTCATCTTTAACAAGAAGGAAAATTCTTCCATAGCCATTCACAACTGCATGGCCTGTAATCCCTTCCCATCCTGTGCAATGTTTTGTTCTCATTACTACCTTCTGGATTGATCAAAATGGTTAGATTCTACAAAACAACAAGAATAACAACAACAACAACAACAAATAGTGTGTGTTTTGGAGGATATCAAGGGATGCCAAGTTCATAAAAGCTACATCTGTGCATCATTCTTGAGAAATATTTGCAGCGCAGGTGGCGAGCGGCTGGCAGACAACAACGAGAAGTATCACGTGTGTTTGCTTTGCTCATTTGCTCTTCCCCTCTGGTCTTCTCACACTATTAGAGATACTATACTGGGCTGGACAGGGCCTTCATTTCACCACTACAGCTGTTCTCATGTTTGTAAGTTATGGGACTTTAAGCATTTAAAAAATCCTGAAAGTAATGGCTTGTTGCCCAAGTACCATGTGCGGTTTGTTTTCATCTTCAAAAAAAAATGGCAAAATTCAAGATGTTTGCAAGGAGTAGCAGAAATTTTGCAAGAGAGCAGCTTCTAGAGTGCACCAGATTCAAAGGGCTGGTGGCGGTTTGATTGTTTTCAGTACCACTGTTTGAAGTGTTATATATAACTAACTGTTTTAACACTTTCCAGGTTCTTTCATCGTGAAATTTATGTTGCAGCAGATTGGACAGAAGATTGGACATCCTCTGAGGTGTTAATGGTATGTATGTTTACTAAATCTCTCTCTCCTTTTTGATCTTCCATCATAATACGCATACTGCAATAAACACTGGAGGCTCCATGGGAATTGACTGGCAGCTGTTTGGGTGGCTTGGAAAGGGTTTGTCTTTCAGTCCTAAAAAAAATATAGTAATCTACTGGAACTTTAGAAACGTTCTGTTCCAAGTTGGAAATTTTCAAATTCCTCACAGGTTTTGGGAAACTCCAGAACTGTCAGTAGAGACTTACATGCATTTCGAATTAGAAAAGCATAAGTGCTGTGTATTGACAAATATCCTGACAGCAGAAAAAAATGCAAGTGGAATATCGCAACTACCCAAAACAAGGGAAAGAGCTGTGAAAAATTTGGACTTTTTGTGATGTTTTGAATTTGAATGCACATGGTCCATTTGGCTCAACAACATGACAGTTATAACATTCAACTCATCTCCCTCTACACACCCAAATCCCAGTGATAGGATACTACAGTAGTCAAAACAGCGTCCATCTCAAGGCTGAAAAACAATTTCTGGTCGCTCCACAACCTACAAGGGTGTACTTTCTCTATATAATGGGCATTCGAAGTGTTGGACTGGAGCATGGTATTGGATTGTACTGTACTTTAAACAAAGGCCAAGCTGCTATTCTGTCATGCCAACGGAGAAGTTTTCTTTGGGGTATGAGAACATAGGTGACAAATACGCAGCAAGGGGAAAGAGAAACCTATAGATCATAGGCCAATACTAAGGCATAGTTGCCTGTAAAATGTTTCCTTTGACAAAATTTGAGCTAATAACTCAGAAAATAACTGTTTTAACCACTTTAACAGCACATGGGGGTTCTATTTTTCCTCTACTAGTTATAAGTTCTAGTGGATATAGCTGGTTTCAGTGAATAATGTGTTACAAGGGCATGTCCTAAAGACCAGTAATCCCTCACACTCTGGGAACAGGCCTGTGCCAAAGCTGCTGGATGGTACACAGTGTCAAGAGACAAAATGAAAAAAAAAACATTTAGCTAACTTTTATAAAGAGATAGAAATATTTTGATGTACACGCTGTATTCTGGTAGCATGGCAAATTCTCTCTCATCTAGAAAAAGTATAAATTTTTTATATTAATTTGGGGTTTTCACAGTTTACAGAGAATACATTCAAGAAAAAAAAAAAAAATGTCTGGAACAACAACACAAGACTGCAACACAAAGACTGGAGAGGTTAACTCCAAGGAAATAGAAAAAAAAAAATGCAATATCTGGCACTTTCCCTATGATGTAAAGTGCATGTTATTCTCATTTAGCAGACGAGAGCTGACTTGAACAATAGAAATATTTGTTAACGCATTCTGTTCCACAGTGACTGTTAAAAATATTTGCTGCACTTTCTTCTTAGATGCTGAAGCTCTCTCATTTCACACCTTTCCCCAGATTTAATCTCTGCAGTATTATTTATGTGGCAATATTATATTCAATTTACAAATTACAGACTGCTGCAAAATGGAGCTGCTCTTTTCCCTAGAGGTAACAGCAACAGTTACATTAATCTTCTTTTAAAAAATTATTCAGGGGCTTTCAACATGCTGCCAAGAACTCCCTCCCAGATTCCTTTGTAGTCCTGTTTTTAATTGTAAGAATATCTGCAGAAAATATAACATGTAAGGCCTGGGTCCCAGTGGAGCTCCATGCTGGCACAGGTCCTGCAGTGAGCACCAGATGGGTGGATTTGGGTTTATTTTATCTCTTCCAGCTCAATCTTGTATGCGGATCCTGACCTGGGAACATTGTTCTTCACTGGGTCAGAATGTGTCCAGTGTTGCAGCATGTTTGGCTAGGAAATCTCCAGTCTGGGGCAAATGCTGTTAAGTACCCAGGCACTTTCCATCACTGTTAGCCTTAGAGCCCTTCCCTGGTCCTCCTGCTTCTGCCCCTAGCTGTGACTTGAGCACCATGGCCTAATGATGGCCAACAAATCCCTGAGTGTCCTAATCGTTCCCAGGGTGTTCAGCACAGCCTGATGAGAATCAAGATTTCAGCATGAGACAGCAGCGAGAGGATTATCTCTCCTGGCTGGAGATGAGATGGCTTGTTTGGGTGAGAACTTGTCATCTGCCAAGCACAAAAGATCTGATGAGATGAAGCAATGGTCTCTTCTGATTTAATTTCTAAGACAATGGCATTCTCGTGCATTTCTCAACAGTCAACCACCAACAATAGGCGTGTACATACTTACCAGTTTGTACTGCTAAGAGAAGGTTCTGCCTGTGTTGGGCTTTCCCAGGGGATCTCATCCAATAATTCCTTAAACAGCCAGAATTTCACTCTCCTGAATTTCAGGGTTCTGACTCTGCTTTTTGCCAGGCCCATATTCCTCAAGATCATAAACTCAGCCAGGGCATGGTCTCTACAGCCCAGGCTGCCTTCAGTCTTTACCTCTTTAATGATCTCTTCTACATTTATGCGCGCTGAGTCCAGTAATGCTTTACCTCTGATTGGTCTGTCCAATACCAGATAGCACAGTCAGGCATGAAAATATTTGGTCAGCTCATGTGGAGATAAAATTTTTTCTTCTTTAAGGTTTGTTACAAGAACCTTACAGCTGACATTGTCTCCTGACACTGAAATATGGTTCTGCTCCAGATCTCCTCTAGCAGATTTCCCATGGAAGGAACTCTGAAGTGTTTTCGACCAAATGTGGTCCATATCAGTTCTGCCTCCTCAAAGTCATCTTTGCCCAAACTGGGCTTGTAGTCAGCTCAGACCATACCAACCAGCTGCTGCCCACCCCCTCTCCTGCCCCCCCCTAGTTTTGCATAGGTTTTGCATAGAGAAAAACAGGGCAAAATCCATGTAATATGTGAAATATCTTCTACAAATATACATGAGGAACAAAAGGAACTTCTGTAAGTCTATTACTTGATGTTGATGGTTTAAAGTGCTAGTAATGAGACGTTATGAGACAGATGCATTCAATAAGTATTTCTGTTCTGGTGGATCAAAGCTGGAGGAAGTATGAGTACATTATGAAGCTGATGAAATGTTTTCTGGTCTTACAGTAAAATGAGTGAATGCAAGTCAACTCAGATCTGTGTCAGCAAGGCTCTATAAAATGGCACCAAAGCTTCTTAAGGCAGCAACTCATGAAGCTGTACTTTCTCTAGGCAGGTAACGAATGCTGAGCTTGTACCCAGAAGTCAGAGGTATGACCCAAATAACAGTAAGCTAGTTGGCCTAGCTTGCTATTGGTCTTGGAAGTAGTATGTAGCAAATGGCTGATACTGAAGACAAAAGTAAATCTGTTCCAATTAATTTAACTTTAGTGGAATTTGAGCTTGTCAAGTCATCCTAGTATCACTAGTTGGAAAAACATTTCAAGATTAGAACTCTGATGAATCAGTCATCTGACTAGAAAACTTTTTAATATAGCATTTTTAAAAGTAGCTATTTGATTTCAACAAAGATATGGGCAATTATCAAAGGGGAAGGCTTTCCAGAAGGGAATCACTCATTTCTCCTTTCCACTCAATGCAATCTGTTTTTAAATCACAAATATCACATGGACAACTGCAAATACATTTTTAAGATAGTATAAAATGTGAAAAAATAAAGATGACAGTGCTTTTTTTGAAAGTGATGAGACTCACTTCATTACCAAATGGTTCAACCAAATGCAACCTAAACAGTTCATCCTTAGAAACAAGAGAGCATGAACTGTATTTACAGGATTGGGTACTGTATCACAGAAAGCTTGAAAAGGGTGATGGGGGTTGTCACATGTAATTCAACTATTCATGAATTTCTACTGTAATGTCATTATTAAAACACCTACAGTGGTCTCTGGTAGTACAGAGATGGGGGCTGGGATTTGGGATGCAACATTCTGTCTGTAGAAGGCAGAAATAGGACCATTTTTGCAGTGGCCACTGAAGTGGATAGAGGAGCCAAGGGAGAAATAGTTAAAGGATCAGGACCTGCATATAGGACACATTTATTCCATGATTATTTCATGATGGATTACCCCAGAAAATAGCTTCCAAAAGTTTTTCCATGAAACAGCAGATCATGCAACTCCTCTGCTGGACCCTCCCTTAAGTCATGTTCTCTGGATTATGTTCCAGAGGAAATCAGTAGGGGTTGCAGCTTTCTGAGGTGAGTTTAGTGTTGGATACCTGCCTATGTGCTGTGACACGCTGCCTTGGCTAATAATTCGTGACCCGTGTGGTTTTATCGGTCAAATGCTTTCTCAGCCAGAGCAATTCCCAGCAAATCAGTGGGCTCCTTTCACAGTGCCCATCTGACAAGCATGGGGTAGCGCACAGATGGTTTAGATATAAAAAAGAATGTTGCATCAGTACTGTATGTGTGAAATGTTTCAATTATTCCTAAAATATTTTTAACATGTTCCAGATTTGTCAGGCAAAATGTTTAGGAAGTAATTGGAGTTTATTCTGTTTTTAATTTTGGTATAGTATATTATAATAAACACATGTTCAAAATACATTTTAGGTATCACCAAATATTTATAAAATGTGTATAGGTGGAAATCCCAAGGTCACTACAGTAGCTTTATTTTTCCAGTCTGTTTACAAGGAGATGAATCATTAAAACCTATGGCTGTTTCTATCTGTACCGAGAATCCTTCTCCTGCAGACAGTGGATAACCTATTGGTTTTACATATTCATGTAAGATTAAGCTTTCTTTGATTGCAGAGGTTGAATTTAACCCACCCTCATATTATTCTTTGGAATAATAAAAACTTCTACTGGTATTTCCAAGTAGACATATATGTCTCATATTTAATATCTGATCATATTACTGTCATTTCCCACTTATAAGTAAAGATGAATTAAATAAATAAGAATCCCAAGCAATTCTGGTTAGGAAGTCAGAAGAAAGATAGTACCATACTTCTTGAAACACACAGTGGGCTTTTGCAATTAGAACTAATTGGTATGCTGTGTGCATCACTACCTGCCTTGAGAAATACTGATGAAGCTTGGAGACACTATCTAACAGGGAACATTTTTCCATTTGTTTTAAAACAAAGATTGACTGTTTTGTTTTGATCTCCTTCATGTCCTTGGAGATTTCAGGTGTGGAAAAAGGCACATATTTTCCTAGCCTGAAGAGTAAAATATTGCCCTCCACAATTCCCATTACCTTAAGTGAACTCAGTTTGTATTTTTTGTTGTTTTTTTTTTTTTTAATCCAAACTTTATCCAAAGTTTTCATCAAGATAATCTTGACATAGAAACACCTTGCATTAACCAAAGCAAAGTTGGTTTCAGTGCCCAAGACCAGAATGCCTGATCCCTTCCTTGCCCCAGTTGTTAGGGACAAGCTTGTTTTCCATTTAAGCTCACAGAACAGTTGCAGTGTTGGGGGGACGAGAAGACAGACATGAAGTGAACTGAGTGCAAAGATCTTTGGTGGTAGAGCAGGACAGGCAAAGGAGAAGCCAATGCCATATACAGAAATAGCTGCAAACCCAAGATTCCCTCAAAACATGATGACATACTTGTGTAGACATGTACTGTTTCAGCAGGTAGTATGGTGCCCAAAGAAACATTCTGAAAGATGAAAGCATTGGGGATTTTTGTTTTCACCGTTCTTCTTCACTTTTTTTTTTTTTTTTTAATAAAAATGTTAAATTCAGCTCTGTTACAAGATTAAACTCAATCCCAAACAAAATCTAGACATCTAGGCTGTACTGACTCCTGCTGCTGGCTTAGGAAATATTGACTTTTCTGAAAGAAAAACTATTTCCTCAATTATAGTTTTCATTAAAAACATACCATAGTAGAGATGCTGATTTGCAATATTCTTTTAATCTCTGTGGATTTATTTTATGTGTTTACTCCATCAGAAAATTCTTGTTAGCAATCATTCTTCACCTCTTTCTCTTACTTCAGTGATGTGTCTGACCCCCCTGTAAGTATCGTTTGAAGGCTCACCATCTACCGACAGTAAACTGAGGAAGTCTGGGGGCAGCAAATGATGGTTGAACTTGATGATCACAGGGGTCTTTTTCAACCCCAATGATTCTATAATTCTATGGTTTGAATGACTTTTAACATTGAAAGACTGTTACACCTGTGATCACAAATACCTTATGTCTATGATAATGTTGGAAATCTTGTTCATTTTGCACCACTTCCAGAAAGCAGTACAAGAAGCTGCATAAAAGTATTTCAAAAGGAAGGAGTTGGTAAAGCAAGACAACAGTTTGGTTTATTTATCGATGTTAGTAATTCCAGATTCCAGTCCATGAAGCCAGCAAGTATGGTGCATATTGAGAATATCTATGTAAAAAGTAATGGCAAATTAATGCAAATAAAATGGCTATAATAAGAGTTTTTCACTCATTTTTTAAAATATAGTTTATCATGCTGTAGTCTGATCAAGATATGGTAAAGGGTGATACAGACATTATTCAGGAATTTAATGCCACATAAACCTAAGCAATTTGTTTTTCTAACGTTTTTAATTGTCTGCAGTTATATAGAGACTAACTGTAGCAAGGCCACATTATATTCATTTTAAATGAATTTCAAGCCTAATATAAGACAATGATGATCTCCACTCACACTGAAGTGTGGTTTCACTTTGACATCAGCAAATCTGTACTGGGTGGAAAGAAAAGCCGTTTCAAGGGCTGAGCTGCTAGTTAGAAATCACGAATCCTGGCACCACTCCAGACTTTGCAAACCTGGGACCTTGGAGATGTCATTGGGAATGGGACTGACCCAAATGCATGAACCAAAAGCCAAAGTAGCTGAGTTGGGTCTGGATGTTGTCCTGTTTGAGCTGAGATTGGATTCCTCATTTTCAGAGGGTGTAAATTAGTGTTGTGTACCTTGACTTCAGCAAGGCTTTTGTTGTGTCTCCCACAACATCCTTGTAATGAAGCTTAGTAAATGTGAGATAGTTAAGTGGACAGTGAGGTGGATTGAGAACTGCCTGACCTGCAGAGCTCAGATAATTGTTACAGTCAGCAGTGCAGAATCTGGTTGGAGGCCTGTAACTAGCGGTGTTCCCCAGGGGTTGGTGCTGGGTCCAGTCTTGTCTGGCATCTTCATCAGTGACCTGAATGAACACACTCAGCAAGTTTGCTGATGATACAAACTGGGAGGAGTGGCTGACACATCAGAAGGCTGTGCTGCCATTCAGAGACCTGAACAGGTTGGAGAGTTGGGTGGAGAGGAACCTGATGAGGTTCGTCAAGGTCAAGTGCAGAGTCTACACAGGGGGAGAAATAACTGTGTGCATCTGTACAGATTAGGGCCTGACCTGCAGGAATGGAGCTCTGCAGAGAAGGACTTGCGTATTCTGGTGGACAACAGGTTGGCCATGTACCAGCAGTGTGCCCTCATGGCCCTGATGAGGCCACATCTGGAGTGCTGGGTCCAGTTCTGGGCTCCACAGTTCAAGAAAGATGGACCTTCTAGACAGAGTCCAGCAAAGGGTCACAAAGATGTCTGGGAGCCTGGAGGATCTCCTCCATATGAGGAAAGGCTGAGAGACCTGGAGAAGAGAAGACTGAGAGGGGATCACCTAACTGTTCATAAACATCTAAAGTGTGGTAGTCAAATGGATGAGACTAGGCTCTTTTCAGTGATGTGTGCTGACAGGACAAGGGGAGGACAAGAGCAAAAACTGCAACATGGGAAGTTCCATAAAAACATGAGGAAGAACTAATTACTATGAGGATGACAGAGCACTGGAATAGACTGCCCAGAGAAGGTGTGGAATTTCCTTCTCTGGAGATCTTCAAAACCTGCCCAGATGCTTTCCAATGTGACTAAATGTAAGGAACCTGCTTCAGAAGGTGTGTTGAACTCAATCCCTTCCAACCTCTATGATTCTGTAATTCTGTGGAACATACACATGCACTGGACTCACTGCTGTGCTGTAAAACCGTAACTGTAAGTGGAATCTCCCTGCACCTTGTCTATGAAGCAGTGCTAACAACGCACTTTGTCTCAGTCACATTGTGGGAAGGAAGGTGCCCGAGAGTTGCGACACCCCCAGCATGGAACTTACCTGAGATGTCACCAAGACATCTGGACTGGCTTCAGAGCCAGAACAGCCCTTCTGTGAGGCTCTGTGAAAAGGCTGACTTGTTCACCTGAGTGCTGTGGGACTTCGGGAATGCAGGCAGGTGCCTGCTGCAGGGCTTTGTCTCACAGACTTGCTGATGTGCCCCAAACCCGTGCTGGTATCTCTAACTCCACAGGAGAGACAGGCACATCAGGAGTTTTCAGGGTTAATTCCTGAGCCACCCTTTTTGCAAGTGGCTCAATCCTGCATTGAACACATCTTGGTGGCACTTGTACTGCTGCTACAGAGTCCCACAAGAAGATAAGGACAGTCTCAGCTTGCTCCAGATGCTGAGGATTGCACTCATGCCTGCAGAAGCACTTTTCTCCCTGTGTGAAGGGTTTGAAAGAAGCAGTGGCTTTATTGTCCCCAAATCAAAGCTGCATCTAAACAGCTCTGACAATAGAAACAATTTATGCGCATAAACATTAGTTGCATGCTTTCTAATTACAAGATCAGGCACTTAATACAGCCATTACTGTAATACTTCCAAACACCCATGAGTTTACTAACTGAACCCTGCTGAGGCTCACATTAACACTTAGTAAATGGACTATTCAGAAAATGGCATGGTAAGAGTTACACCTCTAAGTAATATTCTATAGAGCTGCATACAAATTGTAACCACATTTTCATAAGTGATAAAATGTTTTATCCTCTTTTGAAAAATAAATGCCATAAAAGCCAAATGCAGTTCATAATAACAAAGGCAAGGAAGGATATATCTAGGCAGGGTTCAAGAGGTTTGGAATTCACATTGTTGAGTTGGATGTAATATAGAATCTGGGCACCTAAATACCTTTGTGGGTCTGGCAAGAAGTTCTTGGTCACAAAGTATGGGCAGGGAAATGGAAGAAAACTCAGAGTTGCTAATGTGTGGTTCTACTTTAAGGACTAGCTAAGTGAAACTGGCACCAGTATGATGTTAGTGAGATTCCTGAGCTTATTCCATGTGCTTTGCTTGCTTAAGTGATGAAAAGCCCTTTTTTGAGGCTGGTTCTAACTGTACCAGTAAGAAAAGAATGTCCCAGATCCCAGTGCACTTCACTCATGTGTCCCCTTTCTCTTGCATGGCTGTGACAGAACTTCATTCCTTGTGTAAAGCCTTTATCCATGTTAATACAAACTAGTGGGGGGAAAAAAAAGGAAGGGGGAAAAAAGAAAAAAAAAAAAAAAAAAAAAGGATCTTCAGAAAAAAATGATCTGTTGTTTCAAACAAAAGAGTTGGGGAAAAAATGTTTTGCTGAGCAAACCACTTTTAAAAAAACACAAGTCATGTAACTAAGAAAAGATGGAGAGAGACTTTGAAAAGTTAGGAAAACCCAAGCATTCCCTATTTCCACTCTGATATATTCCAACAGATTAAAAATCTCAAGTCAGATAAGTAAGGTACCCTGAAGTATGGCTTTGATTAAAAAAGAAAATTCCAAAATAGAGAAAGAAATAATAGAATGTTTCTTTGTGCATGTGTCCCCACTTCAGGTTGCTGCTGTACGAAAGGAGAAGACAGAAAGTAAAAACAGAAAGATGTTCTAAGATCTATTCCTGAAAAAAGACAGGAAATCATTGTTTCTTTGTCTAGAAAAGAGTGCGTGTCATCTTACTCATAATTAAAATAGGCAAATTTGGAAGGAATAGAAGTGTTTCTGCTACAGGACATATCAACAGAAAAATAGTTAAATGGACAATTTGTGAACAATTAGCCTGTAGTTTGCCTGCTTGCAATGTTTCTTCCATTCTCTAAATCACTGCTACTGCCCAATCAGGAGGAGCTTTTCTGGCCCAAAAGGGTGGGCTGTGCCCTTTTTTTGGATGAAGCAGCTCACATACTTTGGCAAATGCCTACACTAGAAAATGAAAACCACCCCAAGAACTCTCTAGTTCGTAAAGTTTCTTTGCTCCTTGTTTAATCCCTCCCACAACTGTCCCTAGAAGCACAGCATGATCTTGGACTTTTCTACTGACTAACTGCAGTGAGGCTGAGTAGATGCACCTACTCCAAAACCTACATGACATGAACAACCTCTACAAGCTTTCAGTCCTACCCTTCACATCTGAGCTCAAAATAATTCTTCCTCCATTCCTCCAAAACAATTATAGACCATATGGCAAGTAGAAAATAAATAACCCCATCTTACTACTAACTCTCCTTTTTCGCTAAATGGATGACTGCAATTGCACAGCCTGTAGATTTTCAAAGCACTGTGCTTCTCAAAGCTGGCAAGCAGGAGATGAACATAATGCTGTGAGATGCCTTTACGTATCTCTACAGCACTTCTACTGAGTAGAGTTATAGCAGCTGCTTCTTTAGAGAGGGAACTTGCGTCTTGGAGCTGCTCAAGTGAGAAACAATTCCCAGGCCAGCCCTGCCATGACGCTGTGGGCGATCGCCAATCGATTCCAGGTGCAGCTCACCAAGTACAGCATGTACCAGATTTCTCATGGATGAGCTGGTGCCATTCTGAGACTTTCCACTGCTTGAACAAAGCTAAAAGTTAGCTTTTCTACAGAGAGTTGTGCTTACACATGGGAACAGTAATTTTGTCACCAGTCTCAATATGCTTAGGCATCTGATCTACCCTCGTGTTTATGATTCTTCCCATCTTTCATTTTGATTTTATATACTCATCCCCATGGGAGTCTTTTGCAAGATATTTTATAGGCAGAGGGATTATAGAGCGTGGTGCCAGTGAATAAGGCAGCATCCAGAATCAGCCTGTCATTGCAACATATTGTGTGTTTCAAGAAAGAGCTCCACCACCAGCGCTATGAAGGCAACTTCTGCAGGGGGGCTGTGAGAGAAGGTGCAAAGAAAATGAAGCCACTTTTTTTCCAGTGGTTCCCTGTGTCAGGCAAAGAGGCAGTGGGTACAAACTGGAGCACAGGAGGTTCCCTCTGAACACCAGGAAACACTTTTTTTCTCTGTGGTCACTGAGAACTGGCACAGGAGGCCCAGAGGGGCTGTGTGAACCTCCTCCTTGGAGATCTCCAAAAGCTGCCTGGACATGGGTCTGGGCACCTCACTGTGGGTGCCCCTGCTTGGGCAGGATTTGTTCTCCTCATGAGGCTTTGACTGGTGCCAACCCAACCTTCCCACAGGTCGGGCCAGGATCTTCCTGCAGAAAAACCAACACCAGGAATTGCTGCTGGTAGACAGCAGGAACAAAGGTGTCCCTTTTGGGGAGAGACAAGAGCACATCTCCATGGATGTGTGCTGTGACAGGCCGTTGCTCTTGAAGCAAAGGGTCCATATGTTGGTCCATATGCTATTACAAACTTCAGATGCATGCCAACAAGTTAGAGATGGCCCCTCTTAAAAACATATCATGGTGTAGTAACTAGGGAATTTTCTCAAGAATGGGAACCTGGCAGTACAACCCATGGTGCTTCTCGGGCCAGGACCAGTGTTTTTTTTAAGTGCATTTTGCCTCATCTCCAGTGCTGACTGCAGACATACTTTCTGACAACCTGAAAAAGATTACTTTAATCAGGAAAAAAAAATAAAAGAAGGGATGTGAGAGCAGAGAAGGAAGTGCAGCTTTGCTTGTGTTGTGACCATTTCTAAACTTTGAGTGAAAAAGCACTTGCAATTTTCACATGGCATTAGTCTAGTTTGTCTGAAGATCTGTTTGTGATTTGTGGGAGATGTTCATTAAAGCTAATGTAAAAGGTAATACTGGGATTTAATCCTCAGGGCTTTAGCAAATAACCACTATCTTTTAATAGGAAATGGGTGGCATGTTGGTTGTCAACTCTAATTTCTCCTCTAGCCTGAAATCTTATCCATACTTTTCCTATTACCCAATACTACTACCTTCTACAGAAACACAGTATCTGCTTTTTGTACAGGACAAATCCAAAAGGTAGAAACTTTAGCTGAGGCTCCTCGTCTTCTAGAAGAGCATCTGGGAAAGCATCAAAGCAGAGGACAAAGTTAACATTTGAAAAGGCGCTCTCAGAACACCCATTGCTCCTGTGGTTTGTGCATTATGCTATTTTCCAAGAGATCTGGATTTGATGTCTTGTCCTTTGCTTTCTGGGGTGAGGAAAGCTCTGAGCTTTGAGAGTGGTGAGGGGCATTCAATAAGGAAAGAAGGGACCTACGGCAAAGATCAAAACACCAAAACAATACACAGAAAAAACAAGAAAGAGCCAAGAAGACTCAATCCTACGGTACCTAACAATAATTTTTTAAGGCATGAGTTTGTCCAATGTGTTGTTTATTCATCCAATTTATTATAATGATGAACAGCTTTAAAATTGGAGTAGAATGCTAATTCATACTTTATGTATAGAAGAAATGATAGGCAGCTGTGAACCAGAGGGCCACTGGGGGAGGTCTCAGACTGTACAAGCAAAGGAATATGACTTGGGGTCTCTGTTAGCAATGAGAAGTTATATATTGCAAATTAAGTAGTTATTCCTACTACTTAATGAAAGCTAGGCACATGTGACTGCTATTGTGATGCCATGATCAACGTGATGTGAATTTGGCCTGTACTTATACTGAACTGGAAGAGTTTTTCAGTGCTTTTGAGAATAGGAATAGAAGTAGACTGAAGCTTCTCACCAGTCCTCAGCCAGACAACCAGCAGGCAAATCGGCTCAGAGGCATCTTAAGAAAAAATGAAGGCTATTAATATCAGAGCGCTACTGAAATGAAATAGTTGTATGGATCTACTGACCCTTGGAGGGCCAGCCAAAGGCAGAGTGGTACATCTTTGCCTTTTAGCCCAAGAATGGAAAGTTGCTCCAAGCAGGTGACTCCCTACCTCCGTGTCTGAGCAGCATGCATGACAGAGACACACTTTGGATTCACTGTGGTCTTTAAAGCAGTATTCACTGTAATTCCACAGAGGTAAAATACAAAGGAGCTCTACCAAGGGCTAATGCAACCAGCACTTCATCCATACTGCTGGACACCTGTGGTAACATCAGACACACTGAAAGAAAAACAGAAGCATTGGCACCTCAATTTCCAAACCAAAAAACCTATACCATACGGACAAAAATGATATGAAAACCAGAACATATATTCCAACAAAAGACATCTGCGTGCAGCTTACCTGAACTTAACCACTGGTGCAAAAATGCATCTTGTCCACATTTGGTAAAAGGTTGAGCTGCGGGTGTGAATCACGTAGGTGACTGCAAGGGTAGGTTACAAATGAGCACATGTTGAGGCTGTGGTTTTGCACCACATACGTAATAAGAGGCTGTTTGCACAGAACGGTGTGAAATTTTGCCAGTACAACTTAATCCAGGTTGGTTGAATGGGAAAAAGGCTGCAGGGAATGTAGACCAAAGTCTAATAAATGCAGGGATGGGCAGGGAAGAAGATTTTAAGTGGGGGAAAAAACACAATAACCTCATATTTTATATTTTAGAAGAAGCCTTCATTCTAAAAACCATTCAGGAAATATCCTTCCAGATTGCATATAACCATAGACTCCCTCACTCTTTTTACAAGAGGATTTAAAATACCTCAGTGGTTATTTATGAACCAAACAATAATTCAGGACAAATGTCCAATTCCAGTCAGACTCTAATCTTGCCTACATACAAGACCTAACTGTAAACCCACTCAAGAATAGGCCAGTGACTGCTGTCAGATTACATCTAAGAACAGAGGGTGTACCCTGGTAACAACATCCCCAGACTTACCTCAGTAGTACTGCCTTGGTGCAGCAGCAACTCAGTCTCCCGGCTCCATGGTGGATGAAAGCCTGATGATAATCCCAAACTCTAACGTAACGTGAGGCCTGGCTCTACCACGACCTGTGAAGTGATCACGCAGTCATCCATCACCTCTGCTAGACCCAAAACTGCTCACATCTGCATGATCTACTTCAGCTACAAGAGTAAAACTGGATTAACAAAAACTTGTAATTCAGGGAAAATGCTTAGCACTATGTTTATAATGAGAATTAGGGTTAGAGATAGGCCTATGACAACATGAGAATGACTGATGGCTTCCTGAGAAGTGTCCTATCTGGATATGGAACTAATGAGATGGGCACATCATAGAATCATTCAGGTTGGAAGGGACCTCAAAGATCATCAAGTCCAACCGCAGCCTAACCATAGTTAACTCTCTGCTAAATCATATCTCCGAGCACCACATCCAAACTGCTCTTAAACACATCCAGGGATGGTGACTCAACCACCTCCCTGGGGAGCCTATTCCAATGTTTAACCACCCTTTCTGTAAAGAAGTGTTTCCTAACGTCCAACCTAAACCTACCTTGGTGCAACCTGAGGCCATTTTCCCTCATCCTGTCACCTGTCACCACTGAGAAGAGACCTGCCCCGTTCTCTCTGTTAGCACCTTTCAGGAACTTGAAGAGAGTAATAAGGTCTCCCCTCAGCCACCTCTTCCCCAGACTAAACAGCTGCAGCTCCCTCAGCCTCTCCTCATAGGGCTGATTTTCCAAGCCCTTCACTAGTCTCGTTGCCCTTTTCTGGACCTGCTCCAGTACCTCCACATCCTTTCTGTACTGAGGTGCCCAAAACTGAACACAGTACTCGAGGTGAGGCCTCACCAATGCCGAGTACAGGGGCAGGATGACTTCCTTACTCCTGCTCACCACACCATTCCTGATACAAGCCAGGATGCCATTGGCCTTCTTGGCTGCCAGGGCACGCTGCTGGCTCATATTCAGCCATGTACTGAAAAGCCTGAAAGAGCTGACGATTTTTATCTACTATTTTGTACAGTAGGTTTGGATTTGGGGCTAAAGTAGGAAGCATGAGTTATTGCCGGAATCAAATGGCCGAAGTCATGACATCCGCCAATACGGTTAAATCATGCTTCCTTTATTACCCGAAAAGCTGTACTTTTATAGCAAACAGACGAGGGTGTTCGAAAATCACACACACTCATTGGTGGAAAGCTTCTACAATAACGACCCTGAGCCCCCACCCCCTCCAAAGCCACAAGCCGTTCTTTCTTCTCCTAGAGGTGTCCTTGGTTCTCATGCTGTTTATCTTGCACCACAGCTGCTACTCTGTAAAGTCCTTATCTTGCTCCACTTGCTCCGTAAAGTCCTTCTTGTATTCCCAGAAGTTATGACTGGATCTAATTGGGGTTGCTTAGGTTTACAGCTCTTGCTATGTTAGTCTTTTACTTCAGGATTAATTAGACGTGATGTCAGGATGATGTATCATTTGGTGACAAATGCTGATGGACTTGAGTAAGAAAATTTTTAGAACAAGAGCTGGGCTAAGGTGGTAATGGGACCAGCCCAGACCTCACAGCCACCAGACACGTCAGTTCTAGTTGTGGCAGCTACTTCTAAGGGAAAATAAAAACAGAGGGAGAATACAAAAGATTAAAGGAAAACACTGCCCAGGGTCAGCTGGGAAAAGCAGCATCAAGGTCCCAGACCACAGTCATCCTCTGGGACTCTCTCCAGAGCAGCAGCTGGTGAGCATGAGAATGATTTTCAAGATGCTTTTCCTCTTGTAGACTTTATTTTCCATTGGGACCCATTCAAACTCCTCATTGAGAGTTCCTGTTTATGATGGTATTGGTGCTGATCAGAGTGTGCTAATCAAGCACAGATGTTTCAACACTGGCAATAATAATTACTATTGCCTACTTTTTTGTGCACTGTTTGGTTTTCTCCAATACAAATTAACATTTATAAACCAAAAGGCAAAGAAAAGAGGGGAGAGGAGGTCAATTCCCCCAGCAGGGAACCTACTTCCCGTGAGGACCTGTCTTGACAACTTTGCCAGGATTTGCAGGTGCAAGGACAAGAAAATAACAGCACAAGAACAATAGCATACAAACAATTAAAGAAAAATATTGCCAAAGGGAGTCTGGAAAACACCGTCTGAATGACTTCAGGAGAAGATTTTGGAGCTGCAAATGGCAGCTCCTTAATGTTATGAAGACTAGTGCAATGGGGTACTTAAGGCAGCACACGTGTGAGACAAGCACTGTTTTGTAGCAGGGTGACAAGCCCTGGAAATGTCTATGGATCTCCCTGAGGGCTCCCAAGCCTTTACAAGAACAGACTTTCAGTAAGGGATATAAACAATGTTTTGCTGTAGCAGGCAGGGAAGGAAGGACCTGTAGGTCTGTGATAGGTCAGAAACAGTTCATTCCAGTAGATCAAGGATTTTCTGAATTGGGCCAGGCTAGCTTAGATGTAGGTACTCCCAAAGAAGTCCCTAAGGGCTTCTTCAGTACTTACTCCTCAGCCTGCCAGGCGTCACTGCTCCTGACCAAAAAGCAGGATGGATTTGGGTGTTTCATTGAATCTGGAATGGGTCAGTAGGTTACATCTAGGAACTGCTCACATTTTCTTTCCGTGTATTTAATCTTCATCTGGTCTTCCTTTAAATAATTTTTTTTTTTTAAAATCAAGCTAGGTGATACATAGTATGTACTTAACTAAAATCAACAGCATACAAGCCCCAAACCTACTCCTTAGATGTTTGCTGCAGATCTAGACACAGCCATATGGTAGCAAGTCAGGATGAAATTGGAAAGAACTTTTTTTCCTCCTCTGAACATGAACTGTCAGACACTATTCCCCACACCTACAATTACTGATTTCATGCTATTATTTCATTGTGTTGGAAGAATTCTTTGAAAAGTATAGCAGATTTCTACCAGTAATTTGAACTAGCTACCAGTCTACATCCTGGTTACTGCGTATCTACTGCCAAGACACTGTTTTGGTAACAGTTAATAATCAGCTGTCTGGACTACCTCACCATAAACATTACAGGGTTTCATCACTCATGTTTTATTTAATTCCGCTTGTCATCAAGGTCTATTATTGGAGCCTTACAATTTTGTTCGAGAGAACTGATTTTTACTACTGTTGAAAGCTCCTCTATGTACTTTTTGCACTTTATTCTCCTGAGCTGGGACCCTTTTCTTTTGGTTCTCAGGTTGACATAAGATGTTTTTTCAAATAAATTCAAAAGATGATTGACAAGCTATAGGTGTCCCTGGTGGAGTATGCTTGAGATGCCAGGGGGAAAGAGGAAAATGCATGAGGTTAGCAAATGACTACAGCTAAATACAACCACCTGTCTTTGATTCCACTCATTATACCACAAATTCCCTCTTGTTTACCGTCCCGTAAAGGTTTGTCCCAGCTGAAGAAGGTGTAAACTGAAATCACCCTTCCCCATGTACTTCATCTCTCTCATTGCCTTCATTTTATTCCTGTTATGACCTCCTGCACTTGGCCTGGAAGCATGCAGTGTAGAAGGTGATTGTCTGGAATAAAGTAATGGTTAAAATGGTCAAGGATTAACACAGGAGTGATGATGGAGCAGTTACTTCAAGAGAGTTTCAGGTGACAAAGTCAAGTAAGCGCTTGAGACCCTGCAAAAGGCAGTGGTGGTCTTGCCGCCCATGTGCTGGCTTTGCTCTGCATTTACTCTGTTCCCCAGCCTGCACTCTTGAGGGGCATGGAAGAAAAGGATACTGGCCGCAGTGCCAAGGAGTAGTTGCTCATGCACTGAAATATCTCCAAAAGGAGGGAGCCCAGAAGCAGAAGTAGCTGGGCTGGAAAGAGCCTTCCATGATCCACTGCCTCCAGAAATTCCTGAGTCTGAAATGTTTTAATGAGAAATTTCTCTTCTCAGCAAAACTTGCTTAGAGCTGATTCCTCTTCGGAAAAAAAAAAAAAAAAAAAAAGAAGAGGTCAGGCAAATCAACATTTTCCTAGCAGAACAAGTTGAAGATCTCCTCGAGCAGCAATGTGCTTAGTAATACCCCAGTAAGCAAGCCAGCAGTGAAAG
Source organism: Alectoris magna (assembly GCA_030625065.1). Taxonomy (NCBI): domain Eukaryota; kingdom Metazoa; phylum Chordata; class Aves; order Galliformes; family Phasianidae; genus Alectoris; species Alectoris magna. Next base: position 78,763,165 of record CM060562.1, on the reverse strand, counting down.
ACATCTGAACAAAACAGAAGACATTTGTTTCCTTAAAGTAACCAGCAGGTGTTAAGGTAAATAGGTTTTTGTAGAAGTTCCCTAAATCTGTTGATATACGTAGGTCTAGACAGTCATGCTTAGAACCCTGTTCAGGCACTGCCTTGGAGAATTCTGCTCTGCAAGGCACACAGTCTTATTAGTATGTCCCAAAGCATGAAACAGTAAGTCCTGCTCGGAGTGTGTGTACATAGCTCAAGGCCAGTACTGTGCTATGCTGTTGCCACTATTTGGCACCAAGCTGTCCAGCTTCTGGATTGCTCTGAGTGCAGGTGGAGCAGATGCACAGTGTTTTGCATTTGTCCACGTGGAGAACTCCCACCCTGAGACACTCAGGAATGCTTTGCCAAGAGAAGCAAACATCTTTTCTCTTTATACTTCCCCCCATCTGCCCTGTGAATTCTCCTTTCTCTGTTGTTCTTGACCTTTCTCAGATTCAAAACTGCTGCTCCAGGCGCAGGACTTGGAGTCAGCACTTACTGTCACTGAAAAATTATTGTGTACGGCAGAATCAATTTTCCTTGCCTGGAGCATTTTGTTGTCCTGTTTCCCCTTTATTTCCATTACTTACGTTCCTCTTCATTTATTTTTTTCTCTCCAGTCTCTTCTTTTAACCATTCTTTAATCCCAAATCAACTTTATTCCCAAACACTTTCTCTGCATTTGAAGTTTGCTTATTTCCAAAATTCCTCCACATCTATCCTTAGTAGTCTTATTAGGTTTGTCATGCAGAAGCAACCTTCAGTGGTTAAGGCAAGACAGCATGGAATGATGGTAGAGAATCCTCTCTGTCTTCTGAAGACAGAATACTGGGTCTACACACAGCAGTGTTTGGTCTACGGTGCTTCTCCAGGGTGGTGATGCTTGGTGGGATAGCTGAATGGTGATAGCTGAGTGGCATTTTGCTTAGACTGCCCAGTGTTCCCAGTCAAGGTAGATGCTTCCTTCCAAATACTGGAGGGCTTGGGGAAGAGGTTGGTTGCTTCCACCATATTCTGTTTTTTCTTTTTTTGGGTCCAAATGCACCCAACAACATACGTCTACCAGGATTTCCTCCTGGTGCTTTGCTCACATGCTGGTCTAAGAAGTGTTAAAAGATATTGAAGGGGACAGAGAAGGAGAAAGTAGACTTGGGGACTCCATCCCCAGGTGGATGGACCAGAGCTTTCCAGGGGGGTGTCCTACTTCAGTCTTTCATGGCTCTGCCTTTCACTGCTTTTTGCTGCAAGCCCCATCTCCCACCCTGGCTCACATCTCTTCATCTCAGCTTCAGTCATATCAGATGCTAACATCTCCTGATGCCTTCTCACTGCTGTCCTGCCTGGATCAAACTCTCCTTTCCCCTCTCAACTCCTCTTGCTTCTTAACACAGCTGATTGTTCCCCCCCAGCCTGCCCTGCCCATTCAGGCACAACCACTCCATCTCATGGTGCATCCACCCAGCCTGGCACACTTTTCTGCCCCTTCCTAGCACTGCTGTAATAACAACAGCAGAACTGCATTGTGCTCATGTATTTACAAGCTTATACAGGAATACACAGTGGTGTTTTACAAGGCTATAAAAGTACATCTTAAAGGAAGCAAGCACAGGAAAACAGGAGAAGTGGGGCCAGATCAGCTGATGTAAATAAAGGATGCATTGAATTAAAAAGCTCTGCAACGATTTACAGCAGTTACAGGACCCGACTTGTGGCCTCCTCCTAAAGCAGGGAGGTATTGGATCATCCCCTCTGTGTTATGGTGGATGCTGTCCCAGCTCCCCTTGCTCATCCAGTAGAGAAGGATGCTGGCAGGGGGGAGGAAGTGGCCCTTCACTCCATCTGGAGGCATAGCCATGTTGCAGTTGTAAGGGATAATGCTTAAGGCTAGGCTGCTGCACCATGCCCAGCAGAGATGGATGGACAACTTCTCCCTCTGCTTGTCTCTGCTGCAGACTAGCTGCCACACAGGGAAGAGCCCTCATGGTTGGAGCTGCGCAGGGTTTGCAGTATTCATCAAACCATGCTGTTTCAGGGCTCCAAAAACTGCTTGTCAAGGTGAGCTAAATCAAGTGCAGGGGCATGAGTTGTAGGTGGTAGAAACAAAACAATAAGAAAGGAAGGGAGGTCACTTGGGGAGGGCCAGACATTGTATTTTGGCATGTTCTGAGAACAGCAGAACATATTTCAGTTTTCCCTGAAACAAGCATTGAACTTTCCATTCATCCTCTGAAATGATAAATTTGTGCCATGATAGGACTTTCTGGATTACAGACCTGCTGCCCAGGGAGTACAGCAAATAACAGTTTATCTTTCATGGATCAAATATTTGTGAGAATAAAAATTCCAGTAGCAATCTTTCAGGAGAGACAGCGTCCCAGTGATGCATCAGAGGATGATGTAGACTCTCATCTCTGGAAAGATGCTGTGTGAGCACTTATGGAATCCAGGCTTGCAATTAAAGCAAAGGGACTAGTTCTATAGAAATAAACTTATACATTGGGTAAAGATTGTTGTTGTTGTTGTTGTTGTTGTTTGTGGCAGTGCAGTTTCATTGACAGCTAGAAGAGGTAGGAAATGTTGCCCTTACGCTCAACCATACTGCCTCCATTGACTTGTTTTAGTCAGCTACAGGTTTCAAAACACAGCATTTTTACCTCCATTATATACTACAAAAATTACAATAACCCTATTCTGTTGAATTTTTAGAAGAGAATAGATTTCAAACAACGGGATCACTTGATGTGCTTTTTCTAACATTGAAATTAAATGCTCAGAGAATCATAGAACCACAGAACATCCCAAGTTGGAAGGTACCCATAAAGGTCATCGAGTCCAGCTCCTGGTTCCACACAGCACCGTCCAAAAATCAGATTATATGACTGAGAGCACTGTCCAAACACTTTGTGAACTCTAGCAGGTTTGGGCTGTCCCCACAGCCTGTTCCAGTGCCCAACAGCCATCTAGTGAAGAGCCTTTCCCTAACCCTCACCTGCCTCTCCCCTGATGCTGCTCCATGCCATTCCTTTGGCTGCTATCACTGTCACCAATATCTCTTCATTTCATTTGAAAAACAAAACAAAACAAAGAGCTTCCAAACAGCTGTAAAGAAAGTGTGAACCCCTCTCGTCCCAGCAGCCAGTTTTGTGTGATGGCTGTGAAAGAGCAATGAAAGGAGGTCATGTCTGAGATAAATTGTTCAGCTTGCATCTCCAGTGGCTGCAACTCACATCCACCTTGGCTGGGGAAGAGAGGGCCTGTGCTGGCCATGGCTGCCCAGCACTCATTTGCACCTGTGAGCTGGGGATGTAAATTGCTGCCAGATCTGCTTGGGGACAAAGCAACACCCAGTCAGGCTGGGAAATGTTGGGGTTTGGATTTCAGAGGATCATTAGTTCTGGTTCCCCAATCTGTGATTAAGGTTCTGGAAACATTCACAAGTTCCCCCATGGGCTGAATCTTAGCAGCCATCCTGGGGAGGAGGAGCATGGGCTGCATCCCCCACAGCTCGCCCTGAGGTGGGAATCATAAGGAACATGGAGCTAGGCTCCTCTTGCCAGAGCTCAGTGTTTCCAGGGCTGCATGCATCTGTGAGGGTGTAAAACTGCTTCTAAAGAGCCCCTTTCAATGAGCTGAGGAGATACACCAGGGAGAAGGAAAAATGTGCTAAGATGCGATTGCTAAATAAGAAATCTGCAAGGCCAGTTTGGCATCGCAGAGGCTTCTCCTGTGATTTGGCAGGGCTGCCTACATATTGTGCAGGTGCAAATGGTTCCTCCAGGGACCCAGGGCTGCTAGGCCTCTTTTCCAGCAAAAGGCAAGAGGGGAAATAAAACCACTGGACCAAGCCCTGCCCTCATTAACACCCTTGAAGCTTACTGACTGAAGGCAAAATGTTCCCCAGATCAAGCGAGACAGAGATTTTCATCTCTAATTCCTGGCTTGGCATGCAGGTACTCAAGTCCAGACTTCTCCATGCCAATGGAGACGCACTAACCTCCCTGGAGCCATGAACAAGAGGTTGGCTCCACCATGATGTTTCCATCCAGTGCTTTCTATGCACAAGTTAACAGATTCAAGCAGGGCTCATGGTTTCCATATTCCTTCTGTTGGGAATGGACAGTGTGGTCCTGCTGCATCCCTGGAGCTGGGGATGGAGTCCGTTCTCCATTATCAGGAGTGTTCACCAACATCCAGATGCTCTGGAGAAACCTTGGCTTGCACACTGATAGTGCAGCAGTTCCCAGGCATTGCTCAGTCACTGGTGGGGCTTTCTGCTTGGTGTTAGTGTACAAAGGAGCAAACATTGCAAACATCTATCTTTGTTCATCATTTTTTTTGCATGGACTACAAAATGAGGCCATGAAGAGACATGTGCCATATCATACCAATAGGCATTTTTATCAGTCATCACTGAAAAATTGAAATGAAAGTGTGCTGGGACTAGCCAAATGTAAAAGACTAACACTTTTTACAGAGCCTCACCACTGCCAGTCCTGTGTTTTTCACCAGGCAGAGCTGCAAAGCAATTTGGATAAACTAATGTTTATCTAAATGTTCAAAGTGTGCAGAGGTCTTTGATAGCAGAGCAACCCGTCTGCAGCCTGGCCCTTTGACATACACCCTGCTAGCCTCCACATTATGTTCTGCAGTCACCAGGATATTATTCTCAGGTACAGAAGAAGTAGATAAATGCATACTTTTACTAAAATAACATCCCCTGCCCACGTGTATCCCCTTCTCTGGCTTTAATGTTTTACACAGCGTTAGGACTTCACTTCTGTGTTCAGCTACAAATTTGGCAGTCTGCTTCGTTTTTTAGAGTAATTGTATAGAGTTGTTATAATAGTGTGTAAGATTTATTTATTATGGAAACATGAGTTTCTTTCATAATTGCAAAAGAAAATTTCAGAAGCCCAAGACAAAGAAGACATGTTCTGTACTTTGCACAGCTTCCACTTTCATCTCAGCTGTTTTTCTCCAAGACTTTCAATATTTTTCTTGCAATTATTCATTTGTCCTCCTTTACCGTTGCTCTGCTATGATGACCAGTTGGGCAATATATAACCATGATGCATGCAGACAGTACCTATGGGTTAAAACCTGACTATAATACAGGTATTATTCTTCCAGCTTGATGCACTTATTTTCAGCTATGCTTCAGGTGATAAAATTGCAGAGCTGTAAATCCCTTTGGTCTTCTTGAGTCCTTTAGCTGATGTCATTTTTCACTGGGAATAACATGTTATTTCTTTCTAGAGAACTGGGCAGTGCAGGAAAGGTGGATAGATAAGATTTTTAAATGCAGTATGTGCAAGAGGGGAGAGATGCTGAAGTCAAATATTCACAAAAATTAATAGCTTTCCTGATCTGAACTCATGTTTCTCATGCTCTTTGGATTACAGTAGGGTTACCCTTCTGGTGTCTGCACCCCGGGGATTCACATCTGTGTAAATGTGGTAATAGAAAAAGGTCCTTGTGATGAATTCATGAATTGTTCTCATTGACACTGGTTGATACTTTTACTTGGACAACTCTCCTTTGCAGGTGCACTGACCACACACTAATTGAAAGGATTATTTTCATAACTTTCTGTGCAGTCTGCAAGGCTTTCTGTGAAAAGCATAATTGTTTCAACCAGCTGCTTGGAGTTGTTTTTATTAATTTCTTTAAATCCAACAATGCTGGATCGGCATATTTGAGACTCTCCCCCAGACTGCATATGAACGTAAATAAAATGGATGCATGTGGTTCTCACATGGGGAGAGAACTTTGTTTGCAAGTATACCACTTCTGTTAGGAAAGTGAGGGGGAAAATCACTTTCAAAATGTACTTTTCTCCCACCCCCTTGCTATTTTTGTCCTCATCCCCACAGCAAATCTTCAATGTGCAGTATGTCTGCGTGGCACCTGTTAGGATTAGCTAGGGCTGGAGCAGACATGCTGCCAGTCTGTGCATTTGCACTTGCTTGGTATCTAATCTCTAGTTTATGCTATACAAAGCCTCAGCCGTAAAGGTCTCTTTCAGTCGTGTTATTCCACACTTCGGGGTGAAAGCCATCCCTTCTCACTTGCCTAAACCCCCATTTGCTTGTTGTATCACATGCCCAGGGCTCAATGGTGGGTGAAGTACAATTCAGGAGATCCTGAGCAAATAGCACCTGACTACAAGCATTCCTGATGTAAAACATTCATGCAACTCTCAGCCTCCATGTCCTTCCACAGGCTCACAGATAGTCCCTTTGCTCTCATGGGGAGAATGGTTTCGCTGAGCAAACCCCGTGACTTCCCTCTGAGCCTGCCTGTGCCCCATAAGTCAGAGAAAATCAGAGAAAAATCAGGCAATGAGGCTTGCAAAACCAAGATGCTGTCCCAGAATTATTGGCTATTACTATGCATGTAAAAGTAGCTTTTCATAATTTTCTTGATTTGGACTCTCAAGGGCAGGATACATTTTCTACTTGTCTGCAACTATTTGAAATAGAAAATTCTGTTTCAGAGAAGTACAGTATGGATCTTGAAAAAAATTATTATTAATTACAATAATTTTGATATTTCCAGGGAAATAGCAAACATTGTCAGTAAAGCTGCTCAAAAAAAGAAAAAAAAAATTGTTTTTTAAATCTAAAAACAAATTACTGTTTGTGGATATATTTTGACATGTTTGAGTTTTTTCCACTGCCAATCAGACAAAAAACACCAACTGCTTAAGTTCCACAGTATTCCATTTGCAGAAGACAAATGCCTTTTATTATGGCAGTGATAATATTATTTTGACAATAATCATATAAAATTAAATGAAGTATGTAAGGTACAAAATTTAAAATGACATGAAATAGCCAATAGGCAAAGAACGAAGAGCATCTGTCCCAGTAAGGTTTCATTTCATCCTGAATTGGTTGTCATAAAGGCTCTTCTGAAGTTGTTCTATCTCCTGGTTGAGTAGAGGATGAACTTCCAGAGGTTACATTTACTTTTTCTCTAGTGCTGGATGCACAATGCTCTTATGTGGATGTACAGTCCAGGATTTGCTGTATGCCAAGCAAATTCTCTAACCATGAAGGTGTCACACCCAGAGCATCCACAAGTTGGTGATGTTCCACTGCAACTGGGACCCCACAGAGCCTCTGCCACACAGGAGGGTCACCCTTCCTACCAAAACACCTCTGCCCGCACGGTACCACCTCTAAATGGGACCTACGAGCACAGCTCAGCCCATAGAATTGTTGCCAAACAGCAACAAGATCTCCGTATTTCCAGTCTGCTCTGGCACACAGGTTTCCTCTCATTAATGTCAATGTCTGTGCTTCATATCATCATAAAAACACTCTTTCTGCACTTGTTTTCACTCCTTGAGGGCCAGCTAGCCCATATTCCCACTGCCATTCTCCTGGCAAAGAGGCATCTGGCCAGTAGTCTCAGTTCCCATCTTCTCATCCCCAGGCTGCATTTCCTTGGTCCATAAGAAGCAAAGCCTCAGCAGAGACATTTGCCACATTCCCGCCTTCTGCTGCTCACTTCCCACCGAGGAGGAAGTGCTCCCCAAGGCGCCCAGGTTGTTGTTCATCCCAGAGCAGGCAGAAGTTTTCTTTGGCAAGAAACAAAACAGCTTTTGCTGCATGGGGCCCCTCGCCGCCCAGCACGGCCAAGGACAGCACCATCCTGCCGTGCAGCTGAGAGCCTCTCCTCTGTCTAAACAGGTGGGTAAATCAAGTGCTGTTTTATTCCTGCAGCTTAGTCCTGACTGAAAACTCTATTCAGCTCCAGAGTCTGCTGCCATAAACTTCTCAGAAAAGCTATGTAATGCACTGTGAAAAGGAGTGCATGTTTTCCTACTGAATAATACAAAAGTAAAGCAGAACTGATTTGGTAATCAGAGCTTCCAAAATGGAAAGCACTCTATAAGGCAGCTTTCTGATAATGCTGTTATGGGCTCCACTGAGGACATGACTGGGAGGGTCATGGAATCATAGAACATTCTGAATTGCAAGAGACCCGCTAGGATAATCAAGCCCAACTCCTGACATCCAGGAACCTAAGAGTTAGGCCATATGGCTGACAGCATTGTACAAATGCTTCTTGAGCACCAGCAGGCTTGGGACCATGACTAGTTATGCGGGGAGACAATTCCAGTGTCTGACCACTTTCTTGGTGAAGAACTTTTTTCACTATGTATGTCCAACCTGAATTTTTCCTGACGAAACTTTAAGCCATTCCTTCACATCTTGTCACCTGTCACCAAAGAGAAGAGATCAGTGCCTTCCTCTGAGACCCCTCCCCGGAGGAAGTTGTTGCCCCTCAGTTTCTTCTTGTCCAGGCTGAACAATCCATGTATTCTCAGACACTCTTCACAAGTCAAGCCCTCAAGAATTTTCACTATCTATCTTTGTTGCCCTTGTTTAGATACAATCTAAAATTTTTATATCCTTCTTATGTTGTAGAGCCTAAAACTACACGCAGTACTCAAGATGAGGCTGCGCTAATGGTAAGCATGGTATCCTTTCATCAGTTAATTATAATATGCTTAATGCACCTCAGGATATGTTGGTCTTTTTGACTATCGGGACACACTGTTAATCCATATTGATCTGTCCATCAACCAAAATCCCCAGGACTTCAGGGATGCATTTTGGCTACTTATCCCCTATAAGTACAGCCACATTTGCACTGTTCCAGGTGCAGAATCCAGTATTTACTTTTCTTAAATGTTGTATGGTTGCTGATTTCCCAATGCTATGATCTTTCAAGATCTCTTTTTAAGTCCTCTCTGCCTTCAAGAGAAGCAACAGCTCCTCCACATTTAGTATGGTCCACACTAGTATTTAATGTGTACTCAAAGAAATATATGATATTGTTATCTTGTAGGGTTGTCCTTGTGCGAGGTGGGTTCCTACACGTGTGCTCTGTGCACGCCCTCCATAGGATGCTCCTGCACCCGGCCAGGGCTCAGCAGGCATGGTCCTGCTCAGGCTGGGAGTCCCCCTGGGCCATGCAGGATTTGGACCAGGCACACCTCTGGTAAGTCCTGTGTTAAGTCTTTTGTGCGCATTGTAATATGCAATGCAGTGGGTGTGTGCTTGCCGGGGGCCTTCTCACAGCTGTTAAGCTCTGTGAGTTGTAGCGTGGGCAGCACCCAGCGGTACAGGGCTCCTGCAGCCAGCTGGGACTGTCCCACTCCATGACCCTCTCTGCCTACATGTTGTCAAAAGCTGATCCTCAGCAGGTAGCATTTATTCCAGGCCGGATGTAGCAGGTGGTTTCAACCCAGTGACACTTTTTTTTTTTTTTTTTTTCTTTTTGTACAGATTCCAATTAAGTGTTTATAAGCTATTAGTTACATAAAACTCCAATCACTGATCTTGGCAAGTTTCTGTGCTTCTCTGTGTGCGCTAACGGCTCAGCTTAACTTTTGTTTGTTGTTGGGGGACTTTCAAGTGTGTGTAAAATATTAACTTTTTAATTTGCAAGGAAATTAGTAGTTGGAAAACTATAATCCCTTACGAGCATGCATGCACACACACATATGTGCACACAGTCTATTAAAATCACTTATATTATTAAGTTTGTAATAAATCCTTGGCGTGGAATGGCACGTGCTGAATCACTAAGGTATTTGACAAAGATCGATTTAAAGGGTTACTCTGAGGCCCCAAATTCCATTTTAAAAACAAGGCCCTATTGAACTTAATCAATGGGTTTTCTGTGATTTTTATTTTTTTTCAGCAACTTTAATTAAGAGCTTTTGGGCAACTTTGAAGGTTCTTGTGTAGTATTTTTAGCTGTAGCTGTGAAGTGCTATGGGAGAGCATGAAAACATACTTATACACGTCTTTATACCTCTGTCTTCACGAGGAGCTGGGAAGGTTTCCATCATGCATTGGTCATGGGTAGCATTTGTTTCTATAAACCTGTCAAGAGGAAGACAGAAGCATATCTGAAACATCTATTGGATATGCTATGACCACTCAATATTCATAGCCTGGCATAAGTGAAGCCAGCCAGAGGTTTTTCCTCTCTGCCAGGCATGTCCATGCCTGCTGCAGCTGGGGGATGTTTGGCTCCAGGTCTACATGGGGTCAGGCCTGGTAGAATAGGATAAAAGAGTCACAAAATAGTTCGTGTTGTAAGGGACCCTAAAGCACCCACCCCCTGCTGTGTACAGGGCTGCCCCCACCAGTTCAGGCTTCCCAGGGCCCCATACAACCTGCCTCGAGTGCCTCCAGTGATGGGGCATCCACAGCTTTCCTGGGCAGCTGTGCCAGTGCTTCACCACTCTCATAGTGAAGAACTTTTTCCTATGTCTAACCTATACCTACATTCTTCTGGTTTGTAACTGGTATCCTTTGTCCTATCATTACATTTGCTGATAAAGAGGCTCTCCTTGTCTTTCTTGTAGGTTCCCTTTAGGTGCTGAAAAGCTTATGTAAAGTCTCCCCGCTGTAAGTCTCACCAAATGTAGCTCAGCATTAGTTGTATCACCTGTATGTCTCTACTGTTCAAAGGGCCAACAGACTCATTATTTCTTTTTTTGCTGCTGGTTTTTGTTTGTTTGTTCGTTTAAGCACAGGATTTTTACAGTGAATGTAAAAATGATGAAGGAGGGCTTTTTTTGTTTTTCCTTCCTCCCTCCCTCCCTCCCTTCCTCCCTCTTCCCTCCCTCCCTCCCTCCCTTCCTCCCTCCCTCCCTTCCTTCCTTCCTTCCTTCCTTCCTTCCTTCCTTCCTTCCTTCCTTCCTTACTTCCTTCTTCCCTCCCTCCCCTCCTCCCCTCCTCTCTTCCTTCCTCCCTCCCTCCCTCCCTTCTCTCTTTCTCTCTTTCTCTCTTTTTTTCCCCCAGGATAAACTCTGATATTCATTTCCTTTTTTAATTTTTTCCTAATTTTCTTTGAATGAGGAGCAGGGCCATCCCACCAGTTTGAAGAGATTTGGTCAGCGTGCCAAAGCTGCAATTACCACTAAATGAGAAAAAAATCAGAAAGAAATGTATTTTATTCATTTCAGCTGTTATGTCTTAATGCAAAGAAATCATTTTGCACAGTTCTGTAACTGAAACCAATTTCTAATCTCCAATACTATTAACTTCTAAATCTCTGTTATAAGGAATATTGGCAGTGTACCAAAGTCTAATGCAGCCAAATGGACTTAGTCTGAGCTGGTGTTATGTTTTCTTTTTTCCAAAATGATGAAAAAATAGGTAAGCTATTTTGTTAATTGCTGATAACATTTTGGTTAGTTGGATTTCCTCTTTTGGATACAACAGACACATTCCTGGAGTATGACCTAACTTTGCCTTTGGGACAAACAAAAAAAAGAGGCCACTTTTTGAAATGACAAAATGTATTGTCATAGGATTAGAGGCAGGATAGCTCCAAGATTATGCTGTATCAGTAATCAATTTAAGAGCCCTATGAATTGAAACTAAACATGAAATAGCCGCAGGGAAAGACTGCCGTTAAGGACTAATGTCTATGTGAAAACTTGATTGTTTTATTTCAGATGAATTGCAACAGATTTCTGATAACTCCAATGAGACCCACTGACATTAGCTAGTGAAATTTAAAACATCTTTTTTTCCCCTACCCCTTTGCTCCAGTGGTACTGTAAACACAGTCCAAGTCTCAGCTCTGCATAAATGAGTATTACTAATAACAGCCTTGACAGAAAACTTTCTGCAAGTCAGCGATGGGCTATGACTGAGGCTGCCGCCTTTACATGAGGGCATCTTCATTCCAAGGGAATCTGCAAAGCTGTCTTCTGCTTAGCTCTGATGATACTGTAGTCCAGTGTTAGCATCACTTTCCTGTTGCAAGATTTAATTGGGAGCTCAAACAGATAATGATGAGTTGTGCCAAGTGGGCCAGTGGAAGTAATTATCAGATTTGGATATTCTGGCACCCTGGACAGAATTTCTTCAGCACAGGAAATGAATTATAACAGCATATCTTTAGACTCAAAAATTATTGGCAGCAAGGAAGGAAAGAACAATGCAGGCATGGTTACATGCTGATGAGCTTTGGCTGATTTGCTGTGTTACCATTTCAGTCTGTGTGTGGCTATTTAATTTTTGTTCCTCAGGAGAACTGCAGTTCTAACACCATCTAAGTCAGAGTTTGGAGTGCTTACTTCATTTTGTTTCCAAAGAACATTTGGGTTCACAGAAGACTGAACAAAGGGAGAATATCAAGAAAATATGGTTTGCTCTTGCTGGAGCGTAGGATCCTTCACGAATAAGGTTTTCTTGTGATATTAAATTCAGTTTAAAAATTCCTTTCATCTGTTGTTAAACGTGCATCTTAGCTGTACTTATGTCATATTTTTAATTTAATTCAGTGCTCACAAAAAGGTCTTGACTTTGAAACTCTGGAGACTAAGCCCTGGACTCACCTTAGTCCTCTTTTAGACATTTACATGACAACCCTCAGCAAGGAGCATGGAAACCATAGGCTCCTCCAGTGGTTCTCGCAGAAGGACTGGCACATCCCCACCTGAATAGCCCTCTGGCACAGCTTCCACTGTCTCCTACAAGTCTTGCTACTTCTGCACCTAAGCCAAGGGTCTAAAATGAGTGCAGCAAGTGTCAGTCTGTGCCATCTGCAGGAGCAGATGGGCAGAGGAGCATACGTCCTATGGGGACCCAATGGCAGAGTATTTTCACTGTGGCAGTTTGGGCTACCAGCAGGGCCAGCAATGTTGGTCAAATCGTGTAGGTCCTCGTCATGCTCAGAAAGAAGACTGCATTGCTCATTTACCAGATGCCACTAGTGGTTCTCAGATGGTAATTTTCCATTGTAACTGCTGGCATCTTGAGCAAAATATGATCCAAAAGAAAAGGCTTTGTGTGCCATTATCAATCTGCTAAGCCCAACGTCCTACCAGCTGTGACATCATTTGCTGCACATCTGTCTCTAAACTGGAGGTGATTTTTTATCCTTTTATCCCATGTCCACTCCAAATAAGCTCTGAATAAAAGACACTTGTTAAAGTTCAACTGTAGCAGGGGTTGCATCAAGGATTAAGAGATCGCAGATGGGCAGGCCCAAGCCTCTATCACTGAATACAAAGATATATGGTCTATTCTCTCCTTATGACTCATGTGATACTCTAGATAAGATGAATGTAAGTTTCTGGCAGCCATACAGAGTGAAATCTATACCCCAGGAATGCATATAATTCAACTTCTACTTAAGCCTGAAACGATGGGTATATGTATAATAGTAGCCAGTGAAGTAGCACTGAGAAAATGTGGGATTTTTCAGATTAGATCGGGGGGAAGAAGTGGGGAAGAAAAGCAACTTGAGATTCATCTAAAGTAAATATCTGAAGGAATTTTTAGCCAATTAGAAACATATTATCCCCGGTGTTTTACTGAAATAAAATAAAAAGATTACAAAAATAGTGAAAAGGAGGGCTTTGTCAGTACTGGGCTTAATTCCTTGTTGAGAGAAGCCTTTAAGATACAAACTGCCCTAAGCATGAAAGAAATGACCCTACAGCTTCCACTGGAACAGGTTCTGGACACGTCTGTGTTGTACCTATACAGTCACTGCTCGCATTCCACCATATCAGAAGTCAGTTTAATCTCATATTCATGCATTTGTTTTGCAAGAAACACCAGGAACCACACTGTGAATTGCAAAATCACAGACTGGCTACTGTTTGGGTGGCCTGATCACAGCCCTTGCCAGAGCACAAATAAGAAATTTTGACTTTTTAACAGAGTCAGGAGTACTCTATAATCCAAATGGCTTCATAATGAACAAGGTCTTTTTTAGTGTGAGGCCTTATTCATTGCAAGTATACTTTTTTTACTTGCAGCATACTGTTAAAACAGCCATAGTGTTGCCCTGACTGTTTTGGTTTTGGACTAAACACAGTATAGTAAGTCAAACATTATTGGTCACAATGGTAATGCAGAGTGCATATAATGTCTTTTTATTGCTGCAAGGCATAGTTGAAATATTTACACGGAATACATGAAATAACAGCAAGATTCATGTTCTGTTCCTTATTTGTAAAGTATTTTATTAAAAGGAATCTGAATCCGAAGTTCATAAATAAAATAGTAATATCACTTATATCCAGATACTAGTTCCAGCTTGTTGATTTTAATAGACAAGTATAACACTTCAAATGTGGAAGCACAGTGGGTAATATTTATATGAAATCTCCAAGAACCATGGTATTTTGCTCATGTGGAATATCATGGCATTTTGCCTGGATCAAGTAACCAGCAGATTAGCACATTAACACTTTTAAGAAACATGCATGTAATCCACTCTGAATGTGGTCTTTGACTCCTGGTAGGAATACATAATGATTTCCAAATTGACACGTTACTTTATGAAGCAACTCAAATAAACAGGAGTTGCTGAGGGCTTTTTGGTAAGGATGTGTGGCATGAGCATGCACACCTCATTATCAACACAAGAGACAAGATCAACTCTTTACAGAATCACCAGAATCCATTCAGAGAAAAGAGAAATTTGACTTCCCTTCTTTTTAAATGTTTCTTGCTTAACTGCTAAATGCACAAGTGGACATGAACTGATCTCTCTGATGGAAAGTCGGTCACCAGCTCAAGGTGGCTGCCTAATAACAGTCCCTTTCAGATGGACCAGAGTTAACCAGGAAAGCCTGTCGAAACCATTACCATTGCCTGCTGGGAAGGTAACACTTGACTTTGCAGTTCAGGAATAGTCCAGATGAGCCAGCCAGCCACGATTCAGTTGCCACAGACTCCATCCTAGAGAAGGACAAAAGGCACAGGGGTAATGTAAGTCCCACGTCACTCAGCCACAGACACGTGCCTTCAAAGCTTCACTCCAGCATGGATTCTTTGCGTGGTTCTGGTCACACCGCCAACATCCATGACCTTTTTTCCTCATTTGCTATGAGGAAAACATTCATCCTTCTCTCCCTGGGAGCTGATGATGATAGCAGCAGCGCGTTCATGATGATGAAGTACTTTGTGTTTGCAAAGCTGGTTGTGTGGGATACACATGCAAACTCAGTAGTGGCTCAGGACCTCAGCTTATTTCGACAGCCAACTAGAGGGGAACAAAACTTTCTATTCTCAGGGTGCTGTCAACTGAGTTCAACTTCTGCAGCAGAAGACAGCAAGGAAAAGCCAACAATCCCCATCCTGTGAAAGACACAGTGGAGTCTAGGCTGCGTGCCAAGGCATCACATCACTAGCCTTGTAAAAAATTCACCAGGGCCACACCAGAAACAATGGCGGAGTCATGCTTGGCTGCTGTTAGTTGTTTTGAGAGGGAGAACATGAACAGGTCTTGCAGAACTATTGCAGCAGCCTCCATTTCCTATTAACACAGTTAAAATGTGTCCTCTTCTACCTGAGAAACAACTTCCATTAATGAAATTAACATAATTAGCAAGGACACCTGTTTTCCTTAAGATCAGCTATAGTTGTCCTGATTCATACCAATTAAATCCTTTCTTCAGGAGTAGCGACTCCAAGGAAGACAGCAGGTTGAATCAGGGAATGTTCGCAGCCAACTCAAAATAAGGGTGCAAGATCTCACCCTTTACCCTAACAGAGGCTGAGAGGCTGATGCCTATTACTCTTGACTTCTGCACTGGAGAATCAGGAAGGAGTCTCAAGTTTCTGGCTTTTACCACCTACAGGTCATGTGTCACCAAACAGCTATCCAAGTAGGAGGAAAATAGCCTTTCTGCTCCCTTCACTTGAAATCTTATATATATATATATATATATATATACATCAACAACATAACCTTTTACTTGTCCTTTGGTTAAAATAATCGGGTTTAAAAAGTCCAAACATGGTTATTTGCAGAATGAAATGATTTTAGAAGAAATTCTGGGATTTGAAAAAAAGAGAGCCTTGCCATAACAGGAAGAGTTGAGTCAAACAGCCTTTTAAAGCCAAAGCTAAAAAGTAAAACTAAAAACTGCACTCCCTTCTACTTCAATTGACAGTTTGAATGCTAAGAGGATATTTCTTTTACATTCGAGTTATCTGTTGAAAGAGCTTGGATTGTAATTGAAATTTTAAAACCTTAATCATGAAGACCCTCCTTGGAACATTTGCTTAGAGAGTGGCTCAGATGTTAATGAGCAACAACTGCTGTGAACCAAGAACACACTGAGCACACCATGTAAATGTCTTGTCAAAGCTCCCAGGTATGCAGCACCAGTGAAGCAGAACCAGCTCTGAGCAATGCTGAAATGCAAGAACAGATGAGGTTTGATAGACTATAAAACAAAAAATAAAATAAAAAATAAAATAGGAAGAACTTCCCTTGCTTAAATTTAGACTAAAGCCCAGATTTTTGGAACACCTCGCTTAAGTCAGGCCATTCTCTCCTCATTGGAAGCCAAAAACATTTTTAAATTTGGGTCAGATTAAGTGACCAGATTTCAGCCAAAAATAATTCTGGGGCGGGGGGCAATCGTCAGAAAAAAATCTTGAGAGTTTGTTTGACTGTTTCAGAAACAAAATGTTTCCATTTTTCAGGCTGGATACACAAGAGGATGTTGGAGCTGACCACTATCAGATGTGCTCACTTCAGAGGGTCCATTAATGTCTGCAGATTCTAGCTGTGGGTGCATTGGGACCCAGGGTTAGTGTGGCACCTGCCTGCCCCACCCTGCTCTATCAGACCCCATATGCGGGCAGTTAGAGCCAGAGAAACTGTTTACGTAGACAACTGAAAGATGAAAATTGTTATGCTTCAGAGTTGTTTGGAGTAGGAAAGTTTCTACATGAAGCTACATGAGGGATTTCTCCATGCAGCAAAAAATTGTCTCGTAAAGACAACATAGCTAGTCATTGGGGTAAGAAAAGGTGTTAAAGATAGAGAAAGCAAAGGATTAAAGATAGAGAAAGCAAAGGAGGTGCTTTTCTGGAATGTTTGGGTCAGAAGAAACACAGTCTGTTCTCTCCAAAAGTTTTATAATTTTTTATCTATCTATCTGCACTCACAGAGCAAAGCAATTATAGAGTCTCCTACATGGTGGCTTCTCCCTGTTCCTCTCCCTCTAGAATCTTCTTTTTGAGTTAAGTTCTTTCATTCAGAAAGGGTGAAAGGGTGTTTGAGCTTGCTTAGGCAAGGGGCAGTAAGTATGACAGCTAGTGGAAGAATCTTAAAGAATTTTTCACCTATACACTTATATGGTCTTCAAGCAGCATTCAGATCTCTTGGAATCATTGCTAGATATCATCCTCATTGGACTGTTCACTAGATACTTTTTCTGCATCTGTCAGTGATGCAGAAAGAAAGCAATGGTTGGATGGAGTGTCTTGGTGAAGGTCACCGAGGTCAGTCTCAGCCAAGGCGGGGAGGAGACCAGAGTTTCCCAGATCCCACCAGCCTCTGGGACATCCCTCCTTCCTTATACTGTTGCTGTGGAGGGATGACCTTTTCAGCAATACCAAGGGAAAGGATCTGGCTCTGATCTGGAAAAGAACGAAGCAAAATCATTGAGTTGGTTTGAACATCAGCTTGCTTAACCACACTGTATTTCCAGATGTGTTGAGTTTTGCTCATGGCATTTAAACAGCTGCATTGCTGTGAAATGTTCTCCTCACAAGATCCCTGTGGATGAACAAGGAGTAGTAGGATATCAGTTCCTGTTCAGAGCCTGGGCTCTGATGACTGTGGTCAAGATGGTACTCTTCAGTCACAGAACACTGCAAAAATTGCTGAGATTGATCCAAGCCCTAAAAATAACATGGGATTAGGCCCCCAAGCAAAAGGGTGGTGCAAGTGTGGTGACCTTCATCTGTCAGATTCGTACACAGCATTTGCAAATGCACCTCATAGTTTTTGCTGGAAGCAGAAACAATAGAATGAAAAGGGGATCACCCGGATAGGAACATGGAAAATGCACAGCATATGTTCCCCGAGGGTCTTTAGGGGTACTTTTTTTGCCATCTCACCACCACTCAGCCTGATTTTTCTGCCAAAATGTTAAATTCATGCAAAGATGTCTCTAAACCACACAACCCAAACGTGGTCATGGGAGTACTAGAAGTCTTTCTGGAAATATCCACACTGCCTTCCTGTTTCTTCCCATACTATTTTTTCTGCTTGTTTGTGGAGGTGGGAAGGGGAGAATGCTGGCATTCTTTTTTTCTAAACAATATTTCCATGCAAAGGTTTGAGAAACCAGTGAGAATATAACTCTTTTGTACAAGTCTGTTTTAGTCCAGTAGAGATGCCAGTGCTGAATTCGTTTATTTTACACAGCACAGAGCAGCAAGTACTCCCAAAGCTGCACTGTGTGAAGAAAAGTTATGTTTTCATAATGCATATGTCTAATCCATGCCTTCTCACTCAGCTCACCCTTTCCATGCATACACACTCACTGAGCTAACTTCCAGCTTAACTCTTTATTACAGTATCTAACTGCTTAATTGCTGCCATTTAAACTCCAGGTTTGCTGTAAGCACAAATTAGCAACACATAAATATTAGGAATTTGCAAAAAGAGACAGAGGTAAGGAGCCTTAATTTAATATCTACCTTCCAAGATTTATAACTGAATCCATACTTGTATTTAAATACCAAATAATCTGCTGATTATTATGCATAGTTTTCAGTCAGTGTAAGGAAAACATGATGTCGCAGTCATGCTGTGAGCTCTGTAGCTAGGTTTCCTTGTTTATATTAACAGCTGTAAATACAGCCTAACACAGTCTTCATTTAAAAGCAGATTTCCCATACTTTCAAGAATTCACCACATTGTGAAATCTAAAATTTCAGAACTTTTCTCACGTGCTTACTGATTATGCCCAGGACCCGCCTGTAATGCTACAAATGCTCTTGCAGAAACCCGTTTTAGAGCCTCTGTATTAAAAGGGCCAGTTTTTCCTTTTCTGTAAAAACTAAAATCAGCATTGCAAATGTTTGTATATAATCCTGCTCCTTGAAGGTCTTGAATCCAGCCTGCACCCTTTTACATACACTATTGAACATGTACTTAAGGACATTGTTGTGTCAAGATTTCAAGTAATTATCCCTCCATTTAAAAATACAGGTTGTAAAACCAAACTAAAGCTGCTTAAATCAGTGAAAGTGTTTTCACTCGGTCAGAAACATTTTGTAGTGCAAAGTTTTACTTTCCTACCTTTTAACAACAGCACTGGAAATCCTGAGCTGCCTTCTCACACTTCTGAATATTGAGAGGAACAAGTTCTGCATAAGTAGAAAGTCAGGCAAAGAAAAAACCTACTAGAAGCATTTCGCAGTATTTCTACGTTGTGAAATGCAGCAGCGCTTCCTTCTGATGGGTTGTTCTAACGTGAGTTAGATCTGCAAATCCTGGGTAGAGCACACTGAGGCCAAGCAGGTGAGGGTCTCCTCTGAAGGAAATCCCACAGTGGTGCAGAGTTGCTGTAGCAATTTACTATCAAAGGAGCTTCCATTCACAGGGTCTCACATAGATAATGTTAGGGATGTCAGATGTGTGTAGAATATACCAATCCTATAGAAGAGTATTGTGGATCACACTGCTCCCCCGTGGGTTAGGGATGCACCTGGGCAGACACAGCATGGCCACACCAGTAGCTAATATGCCATCACTGGTGCCCAGCTTTACTTGTGCACCTCCTACCAGCTATCTGTGCCCAGAAAACCTCTTTCAGACCAACACAACACGAAAGCTCTGCAACTTTGTTACAATGATTATATTCCAGAGAAATGTATGTCTGTTGTCAGGACTTCCCATGAGCTTAGCTCCTAAGCACGCAGGGCAGGCTCATAGCCCAGGCTGTAGCCAGGTAAGGGCCACAGATACATGCAGAGTCAAAGTTCAGGTGCTTTGACCTGCTCTGAGGTCCATTCTCCACCAGGAGCCCCTCAGGAGCCCAGCTGCATTGCTGCCATCCTGCTTCAGCAAGAAAGCGCTGGTGGAGAAACTGAGGCATTTCTCACATGGGACTCTGGATTCTCTCCTTTGTGAAGCAGCACACGTGATCATTAAGCTCCCACCTGGCACATGAGCTGCTCTCCTGCTATATACTCCCTACTTCAATGATCACAAGCGATCTTGTTCAAAACTTAAAGGAACCTTTAAGCACTTTGCACATCTAAACACTTTGCCTAGTGGTACGGATAATGCTAAAATATAACTTGGATTGACTATGGGCCCACAGGAATCTTAGACAGGACATTTTCTCATCATCTCTTGCAAGTCATTTTTGCATGTCCAAGATCCTGTTCTACTTACTTGACTTCTCAGTGGACAATTAAGAACAGTGCATAACAGATGGGGTAGCCAAGACAAACAGAGGTTAAATGACTTGCCCAGAGCTGGTAGCGTCTAGCAGGCTGGGCGACGGGAGTCCTGGGTATTAATTAGTTAATATTTGTACAATACTAGGAAAATATATAGCCCTATATAAGTATTATTGTAAGGTGGCCCCTGCAGTTTGGAGAAGCAGAGGGCAACAGTGCACAGGCAAGTGCAAACATCCCTCCTTGTCTTGTGGCATTTCAGTTGTGCATGGGGACAGAGCATTCCCAGGGCACGCCAGGGAGGGAATGGGAAAGCCAGGAGAAAGAGATCCCACCCGTGCAGTGCTAGGGACTGTCAATGGCTGCATTTACCAGAGACCTTGAAACCAAATCTGGAACATTTGCGAGTGTTTACAGCACTGAGAGGTGCAAATCTCTCTGAAGTGCCACAGGACCTGTGTGCCAAGCTGCTCCACACTCTGCTGCAGTCTCAGGAGGAAGGTCAAGTCCACCTGTACTAAATGAGGATCTGTGGGAAAGGAGGAAAGTGTTAGATTGTGCTTTTTTTCCCCACCTCTCTGGGGTATTGATCCTGCTCCCATGGCTTCAGATCTGACTACTTCTGATGCCTTTTTGAGTCCGCTTCCCTTCACCTCAGCACCAGCCTGAGAGCTACACATTCCAGTTTTAGTCCAAGACAGCTCTCACTCTCCAGTGCTCTTGACACCGCCATTTTCCTTGCCATATAGTTTCAAGAGCAGTGAATATTTTGGGGCATAACCTTTCTTACACTTGCCTAGAATACAGAGAGGTTGTGATGCATTTTCCTCTACAATTTTTAAATCATTCTGACTTCCTATGCACGTTTCTAGAATTTTCATCCATCTCTCATCATCACATCTTGAGTTCCATCATTTTATTCCCATTACTTAACTCAAGCCACCTAGAATTTCCTGTTGGTAATTCCAACATTCATTTTCATTCATTGTGGGATAAAAGTCTCAAATTTTAATAGCATCTCCCCCAAAATATTGGCATTTCAACTTCTGTATTTTTAGGCAAGACTTTGCAGCATTCCTAATTGCTGAAGTGCTGACTTTTGTTTAAATTACTTGTTTTGCTGTATTTTGAATAAAACCAACACCAAGGTGCATTACCATTCCTGTGCAGATAATATTTCTCTTCTGTGTGAGTCAAACTCTACAGGAACCTGCACTTCAGTGTAATGTGGTCTTTACTGCATGATGCAGTAGAAAAAACACGGTGTGTTCCTTGAGAAATGAATGTTATAGATAGGGGCCTCATCCAGAAAGGAATAGAGAGCAGCAGCTTTGGGGATGTCCTATAGTTGTCTCCTGGCACCAAACTGATGCTCGTTCCTGTACCAAGCAACCTGAGGAGTTGATTGTGAGTCGCACAATGGCAGGCACGTCTCCACATCCCCTTCTTTTCCCCTAAAGGATGTGCTGTTCTTTTATCTGATTTTTTTTTATTATTTTTCTTTTTTAATGAAATGTTGTAGATCTTTTAAAGGTTGTTGGCTGGATCAAACTGACTCTAAAGGAAGCCTTTTCATTTTTTGCTACATAAAATATCTATTGCTGAGAAGCTGTCCTTTCAACTGCAAAATTATTTTGATAAAAATGTACAAAACCCTTAAGTTCAGTTGTGACAATTTCTTTTTTTGCTACTGCTTTAACCTGCACCACTTGACAACTCACTGAATTCCTCGTATTTATTTCTTCAACATCAAATCCTAATCCTCTTCTCCATAATCTCCCTCCAGACTCTTGCTCCCATCCCTGATGTCACTCAGTCCAACCGTCCTCCCATTACCGTTGCTACCACAAGCCACTAAACCATATCTTGTAGCTCCTCATCCAGACGCCTCTTGAACACTGCCAGGGATGGTGACTCCACCACCTCCCTGGGCAGCCATTCCAGTGCCTGACCACTCTCTGAGAGAAAAAGTTTTTCCTTATGTCTAATCTAAACCTCCTCTAGTACAACTTGTGGCCATTTCCTCGGGTCCTGTTTGTTGCCTGGGAGAAGAGGCCTATCAGAGTGCTACATCTCTGTCAGCCAGCCAACCTCCTCATGACTGTCCAGCCCAAACCAACCTTCAAAGCCATGCAAACTTCTGAGTCTGGTTTCAGTTTGGATATTAGGAAAAATTTATTCTCTGAAAAAGTAGTGAGGGAAGTGGAGTCACCTTCCCTGGAGGTGTTCAAGAACCGTGTGGATGCAGAACTGAGAGATGTGGTTAGTGGGCATGGGGGGAGTGGGCTGACTGTTGGACTTGGTGATTTTAGTGGCCTTCTCCAACCTTAATGATTCTCCAATTCTATGAAAAATTGGTGTTATTCACTGGCTTTAGGAAAAAAAAAAAAAAATGTTACTGGTTTCAGAAGGATTGTCAACAATTTCAGCCAGTTCCTTGAAACTGTTGGAGAAAAACAAGTAAAAAATATGAGTGCATTTTTACTCAATCTCACCAATTATCGAATTTTTCAACAACATTTTTGATTGCCAAAATCTGACAGCCTGCTCCACAGACTGCTTTAGAAGTTTAAGGTATGCGGTTGATCTTGTGGTTTGAAAACTTTTGGAACTTTTCCTCTTCAGAATTGCTATTTCCAACATAAAATATAATAGAAATATGAAGTGTAATCCAATAAAAATATAAACATAAAAATAAAATATTCAGAATGCAGACTTTGCATCCAGGCTTGCTCTTCTTTTCCATATTGTGTACCAAAACTCCACTTCACTTGGGTACAAGAAACTGGCAAACCAGTGAATGCCAAGGCAAATGCAAATCAGAAGACAATTCTTCTAGATCCTCCTGAAACACCACATTCTGAATGTAATTAATTAGTGCAGATGAGAAGGCACATTGCTGAGACTGCCTTGGCCACCTCCATTCTTTGTTGCATTTCTCATGGTATGAGTAACTCAGCTCCAGATCCTCAGGTCTCCCAAAGCTCCAAGTGGAGCCTCTTCTTTCAGACAAAGGGTTGCACTCCTGCTATCAGGCCTGCACTCGAGGAGCATCATCCCTTGGTCCCAGGAAGCACATGAGCACATTTTCAGCTGCCGCAGTTGAGGATTGATTTGGTGCTGTGCTGAACACATCCGAGGAATGCCAAGTACCCTCAATTCCATTAACTTCAGTGGGAATTAGAAGGCTCAGCTGTATTTAATATTTTACAAGGTCAGGCTCTGAAAACTGTATGAGCGTTCTCAGTTCCCAGTAGGCCAAAATTCAGCAAAGCATTTGGTTTGAGACTTAACTGTAAACATGTGAATGGTCCCCCTGATTTCAATACGACTATTCTCATGCTTAAAGTTAAGCATATGCCTAAGTGTTGCGCTGAATTTGGGCCAAAAACTACTGTTTTAAACTGCTACACAAGTTCACAATAGGGAAACTGCTGGTCTGTAACGCAATTACATTATTATTTTTTATTATTATTTTTCTGAAAGATAGACAAGAGACTGTGTATGTTTAAAATGCAGTGGCTATACTGTTTGAATAAAACGGGGTGCTCTAAGGAAGTCTTGGTTATTTCTGCAAAGCTATTAATTTACTGTTATTATTGTTATTACTTCTATTATTCCTATGTGAATGCAGAACAAGCACCTATCCCAGAGCCTTGGAGCTTTTGCTATTCCTAAAAGAATATAATCCATACAGGAAAGAATAACAAACTCTCTCTGCATGACAGCAAACACCAGCCAAGTGACAACTAAAAATATCCCACCCTCCCCAGAGACCCTCAGCCTCCTGAACATCCACAGTCTGAGAGCAGCAGTGACTAATGGCTGCTCTGAACATCCCCACCACTCTCTCCAGGGCCAGAGGAGCCCAAGAGCTGGCACCTCGATTTTTGGGGATTAGGGAGCTCTACCTTGAAATGGTACCGGCCCCCAGGAGGCAGCAGCTTGGCCACCTCATATCTGGGACAGGCAGATTTCTTCACACAGAGAAGCCTAGCAGATGCAGAGCCTGCATGGCTCTCATCCTCCTAAAGCCCCTTGTGCCATGAGGACATGGGGTCTCTGGTCCTGAGGAACAGAGGGACCTCCCAGAAAGTCTCCTAGGGCAAGGAAGAGAAACAGAACCATTCATCAGCCTGCACTTTGGGCCATCATGGGAAGAAGAGAGAAGCACTCGAGGCTCACTCACCTTCCAGGACCCTAAGTATATACAACTATGAGTGGTACTGGACCTAGGCTCCAAGAGGCCCAGGGGAGCAGCACCATGGAGAAAAAGAACAGGGTCTGCTCCCCCTTGTCCGTTTTCTTGCTGATGTGCCTCCAGACCAGCTCCAGAGATACATACCATGGACAGAGATGAGCTCCCCTCCTTCCCCCCCCAAGTTTTTCTCCCCTGCAGCAGGAGGTTACCCCTGAATATCCATTTCCAGCCTTTTCATGACTCCGTGATCAACAAAGCACAAAACGTAGTCAGCCAGATGTTGCAAAGGCACTGGGTGCCAGAACAAGGTTGTATAAGAGGTGGGACAACTGCTTGTGAACAATAGCCCAGAACGTGTTGTTTTCAAGCTACATCTCCCCTTATTTTGGCATCTGTCACAACCATTTTAGCACACAAGCTTTGGCATGCGTACATCTGTCACACCAACAAGATAGCTTGTTGTGGTATTTTCTCAGCTAGGCTGATTGGAAAATGTTCCTTGCCTTTGCTCCAGGCTCTTGTAGGAGGATTATAAAAATCAAAGCACCAGCTTAGCCCAAATCCATAAAAACATAATATTAAATCCCAAACAAATCTCTCTTGGCACTCGTGACAGAGAAATGGCATCAAACGTATAGAAGAGGCTCAGGCATGAGCTGCAGCACTGCTGAGATGCAGCACTGCTGAGTGACCCAGTTGGTGGGTAACGCAGACGTGGCTCCCCAGCTTCCTGCCTTTGGCCTCAGCTGGCTCGCCAGTGGGGGTTCCTGGGCAGAGACACATGTTCACTGTATGCAGTCAGGTGATCCCTCAGAGGTGTTTCCTGGACGGCTTGGTGACTCCAGCTGTTTGTGATGGAGACCTGGTCTGACACAGGGCTGTGGCACAGCAGTGGGTACCTGCTGAGGGTGCCTTTCTGCTTGACCCTAAATGCAATGCTGTAGAAAACAGATGAACAACAAACAGAGCCAGGACTTAACATTTTTACTTAATTCTGCAGTCAAAGGACTGCTGAATTCTCATCCTCCCTCACTGCCTTGTTGCTCACTGTGGGATGTTAGCCCGGCTCCCGGGACTCCCACACTCCAGCACGGGGCTCCCCCCCGCACTACTCCCACTCTGCTGCCCTCTCGTGGAACCGGGACCGGACATTCCGGCCGCTGCCGCCTGTGGGCGCCCACGCGTGGGCAGCGGTGTGGGTGCCGCAGGTGCACGCCCGGTCCTGTCCCACTGCGGACGTGGGGGAGTGCCGGGCTAATGCGAAACACCTTTGCACAGTGCCGCTGTGCAGCAAGCGGGTGTTGGCAGGAAGGCGTCCTGGAAGGAAGGCCTTGCCGTCCATTAATCACTTCAGGATGTCTCAGACGTGGGCAGCAGCACTGCAGAGAATCCAGGCCCTCTGACACTTCAGTGCAGCATCGGAGCGTTTAACAATAACAGTCAACACTGCTGATGCCTGTGAAAATACAGATGTAAGCCAGCTGTCTGTCAGGGTGAAAAATGTGTTTGTCTTTTCTTTTTAACATGCCATTTCCCTCTTGGACATTTGCTGCCTCACTGCCAGGATATCACGTGCTCCCTGCATCGAGAAGATGAACCACGCTCAGATGGAGGGTGGGTGTCTTTGTCCCGCTGCTGCACTTCTTCCTGATCTAAAGCTGAGCACAACGTAGCTGATCAACTTCCTTCTTTGTGCTCACAGCACCAAAATAATTTGCAGTGTTAATTTCTAGCCAAAGTAAATCACAGATTTATTTATTAAAAAAAAAATAAAAATAATTAAAAAAATAATTTTAAAAAAAGGATCATAAGAAGCATGAGAGTATGTGTGCTTGGAAACTACAACAGATATAAAGAGCACAATAGCACAAGCTAATATAGCAAATGCTCAGCTACAAAACACTATTTATCTATGTAGTCACCACCATTCACTACGCATTTTCACCAGCAACAAACAGGAGCCTGCATGCTGTGCTAATAAAAGCCCACACCAGCAGAGGTGACCCACTGTTCCACAGCTACTATGGCAGTGTTGTTGCTGAAACACTTGACCCACCACCTCACTGTGCCCACATTCGCTGTTTAGTCTCCATAAACATTCAGCAAACAACAATGAATGCCAACAGAAGCAGTTTGTATCCACAAGGATCTATTCAATGCCACACCTTTTCTTCATCCACACTTCCATGTCAGACACCATTAGGTCAGAATTCACCTCTGCTGCCATCTGTCACACAGCAACAACATGTAACAATATTGGTGGGAAGATTCAGCCTCTACTGCCATCCCACCAACATCTGCCTCTGACTTTGTGAGTCAATATAATAAAGTAGGAAGCATTACTCCTATTACTCCTTGTACGTGGGGCTCATTCTCAGTTCCAAACCCAGAGGGAGGAGAAGCTGTTGAGCATCTGACTACAGAAGAGTGGGATATAGATGCTCTCAGGTAAGGAGCTGCTATGGGCATCCCACCCAGTGAGTGCAGGAAGAGGTGCCATCTTGTGAGCTCCTGGCAGGAGGCATTGCTCTTCTGGGATCTTCGTTTTTCAGCAATCTGCCGAGAATGTAATAAACTGAGAGAGAAGAGACTTCATCAATTGTAAATGTCCAGCTGTAGATGTCCCTTCCAGTGGTAGGCATCCCTGTTCATTGCAGGAGAGTTGGACTAGGTGAACTTTAAAGGTCAAATGATTCTATGATTCTACGATTCCAGCAAATGAAACTGCTCCAGAGCACATTCCTCAGCATTGATGTGTTGCTCTTTGTGGAGCTGAAATTCCCTGACACAGCTTTGTCCTCAGGTAACTGACACTGTCCCAAAACAATTCCAAAATGCTGTCTGGAGGGAGCAGAGTGCAGCAGCCAGTCCCTGTGGGCAGAGTATGGCCCAACAGTTCCGGAAGATGACATTAGCTGCCCAGATGTGGGCCACTTTCTACCAGTTGGTCTCAGTTTTAAAGAAAGTTTGTGCGTATGTCTCGTGTATAGCAAAATGCAGTCAGAATGTTCAGCAAGATCTATGAAATGTGTTGATGACAGTCTCTTGACATGTAGGTAAAGAAAATCCAACAGAGAGAATAGGGTGAGCATTTCTACAGATTTGGAAATAAAAGTCTGAAAATATGGAGGTGGACATTGAGATGAGAGTGGTAACTAAATGACACCATTTATGATCAGCAGGATAGGAAGGAGAGAGAACCAATATCAAAATGGTAGCCTTCAAGGAGGAGGAATTCAGAGAACAGGCATGTAAGATGTTATGTGAGGACAAATTGATAGGAAATAGGAGATAAAGAAAATCAAAATACTCTTAGTTGAAATAAATAATGCAGATAAAAGAGTAATCCATTCCAGAGAAGCAGCAAAAGAAGCAACAGTAATAAATGAACTTTGTTAAAGCATAAACTCTTGCTTGGCTTCAAACACATGAACAGTGGAAACCATGATAGACTGCTAAATATGAAAATAAGCAATGTGAATGTAAGAGACAGAATCAGAAAGGCAAAGGCACAAAACAACAAGAGATTCTTCTGAAAGATGAGGGGCTTGGCCTCTTCTCCCAGGCAACAAACAGGACCCGAGGAAATGGTCACAAGTTGTACCAGAGGAGGTTTAGATTAGACATAAGGAAAAACTTTTTCTCTCAGAGAGTGGTCAGGCACTGGAATGGCTGCCCAGGGAGGTGGTGGAGTCACCATCCCTGGCAGTGTTCAAGAGGCATCTGGATGAGGAGCTACAAGATATGGTTTAGTGGCTTGTGGTAGTAATGGTAATGGGAGGACCATTGGACTGGATGATCTTGTAGGTCCTTTCCAACCTTGTGGTACTATGTGATTCTATGTAATTAACAAAGTACTGAAGGAAAGCTTTTGACAGATGGTCTCCTGAAGGCTAAAAGCTATTTTACTTCATCTTTTGTTGAAAGTAATGTCTAAAATGGATTGCTCAAAGGCTATCATGCTGTACTGATTTGAATTATTTCCCTTTCTGACAATGTAACAGGTGAGTAAAAAAGAGATAGAAAAAGTTTGCAAACAAGGTGACTTCAGTGAGAAAGTAATCCCATTTTCATTGCTTACAGATTTAGAGTAAGAAATAGTAAGTGCAGTATGCACTGAGGAAGCTCTAGGATGGATATTAGAAAAACTATTTGGAAGCACTGAAATACACTGCCATTAGGAAGGCTCCATCACTGAAGGTTTCTGAGGACAAGCCAGGTAAACATCTGAGAGTGATGCCTGAAAAACAGCAGATCCTTTCTCATAGCTGAAGAATGGACTAGATGTCGCTTATTTTCCCCTCCAGCCCTGTTATCTGCTTCACTCGAAAGCTGAGGATAAACAGTAAAAAAGTTACAGTTGTCCTGTTCAGTTCAGTGGGAAGCAAGACCTCTTGTGAAGGGACTTTCCTTCATCATTTTTTCTCATATTTCCATGCATAATTATGATTTTGAAATTCCTCAGAAATGAATTGCAATGGCATAGCTTTCCCAGGGAGTGCTCCGTAGTTTAGCATGGACACTTTGTTCACCATGCATCTTTGGTCTTCTAGAAATAGTGATTGTGTGGCAATTTTGACAAAGATCATTGCTATAAAGAGCTTAGACACTCTGAGGACCTCACAACCTGTGCAGATAGGTCCAATCAGTAAGTGATTACACTGGTGAGGTTAGAAAGCACCCA
The DNA here is from genome assembly GCA_030625065.1 of Alectoris magna. Taxonomy (NCBI): domain Eukaryota; kingdom Metazoa; phylum Chordata; class Aves; order Galliformes; family Phasianidae; genus Alectoris; species Alectoris magna. Next base: position 78,734,044 of record CM060562.1, on the reverse strand, counting down.
TAAACTACACAAAGATAGTGGAGAAGGTATCAGGGAAGGAAGCGCTGAGATCTGTGCTTGAGCTGGCTTCTTTTTCTGCTTTAGTGTAGTTCTACTGTCATCATGAGGAGAAATTTAAGCCAAGAGCTTTTCAAATCTAGAAAAAGATTTAAGCAACATAGGAGCAAACAGAGACAATCCATCAGCCAAGGTGGAGACGTTGCCTGAAGACCTGTGATTTAAAAAATAACCTTCAATTTTGTTGTCTAACAGATCTGTTCAACAGCATAAATACACATAAATATCTTTGACAAGGACAACTATCTCCGGTCTGTTTCAATTCATTTTATTTCAAGGAGGAAATAATTCCCCCTGGAACCCAAATCCTCCAGATCACTTGGGCTCCATGACAACCTGCGTGGAGGAAGTTGTGCTAGGGTAGCTGGCTGCTCTGTTTCATTCTTTAGAAGTCAGATGAAATTATCTCGACAATCCTGAAGTGAAGTGTTGCCAGAAGTTTCTTCTCCATGAGACACAGAGATTTTTTCCTTTCGGTGAGAGTGAAATCTTTTTTGACATGCTGTAATGTCACGTAAAATGGAAATCTTGAATTTCCAGCCATTCCTGGCTGGTCAAAAGCTGCCTGCGCTATAAAAAGACAAAATAGCTTGGAAGAATTATAGCCACCTCATGGCTGGGACACAGACACTGTGGCTTAGTAGTTCACACTTGCTTGCTTACTCCCTTCAACTTTCACTGATGCTTTGGTGCCCTGGTGCCACAATTGCCTTTGAAAATGTTTTTCTGAATGATTGCTTCTCAGTTGTACAAGAAAGCTACCACAAAGACAGGTGTGGGACTCTAATTTTCGGTAACAACAGGGAAAGTTATGTATTTGTTTTCCTGTCCATCTGCTCTGCAGTGGTGATGGTGGGCCCTAAAACAGTGTTTCCATTTAGTTTCTTTGGTTTAATAATCATCAAATTCTCATACAGACTTCGTGTCTTGAGCCAAGTTTCTCTACTAACATCTTTGCTCCTGAAATGAAATAAGATCAGATTTGTTGAGTCCAGCCAGGGCGTAAGGAAAACATATAGGTGTTTGTTTGAAAAGAAAATCCCTAAGATTTCTTCATCCCAGATCATTTACTCCCTGCTAAATATCACATGATGTAAATGCATGCAGTTCATAGTAAGTTTATGAATCAGAGCTTCTGAAGGCTGATCAACATACAATGGACAATGTGCCATCGGCCAGGATACAGGAGAATGGCACAAGAAGAAAGCGCTTTGTTCATTTCAGGTTCTGCTGAAGCTGAGTTAAATGCTTACATGAAATACAGATAAATAAAGCTACTTACACACCTCTTCAAGCAGAATCTTTCCCATTTACTTTGCCAAATGTAAAGTTCTTGAATTCAGTGGTCAAGAATGAAACGATTGCATTGCTAAAGTAACAACATGTATTGATTTTTCACTTCACCCTTTATGCATTTTTCTTTTAGTATCACAAGACAAGTAACATAAAAATAGAATTCAAAGTTTTATATTGTATTCCTGGGGGAGTTTTTCCTGCAATATATCCAGATAAGTTGTATTTTGATATTTAGACCATATGAGGATTTTCATTTTTCTTTGTAGTAAATGGGATATTCACTCAGTTCATTCCCTTTACTCATAGATTTCTTTTAGCAATGTACTTCCTGTTTTGGATAAGCCTTTCCTGCATCTGCCAGGCTGAAATTCTTCACAATATCACAATGTCCTGGTGCTACTTCACCATGGACATAGTGCTAAGTACTGTTCATAAATGGAAGCCTCGAGACAGTTTAATTATACAAAAAAAAAAAACAACAAAAAACTTAAGACAGTGTACCTGATTTTCCTCTGTGAGTGGAAGAAATCAGAAATGAATATTTTGATTGAATAGAAAAGTTTCCTTAAATTTATCAGTATACCGAATAATTTTCCAGTATTAAGTATAAAAGAGGCAAATATTTGCTGGTGATACTTCATCTGTTCTGACCTGCCAAGGAGTTGGTCGAAAGCCTTAAGTTCTATTTCAACCCCATGTCTTATAATTCTAAACATCCTCTTTGTTCCAACATATCTTTTCATTCTAAAAGATATGGGAAAGATTTGTGTCTAACAAAGGAGTACCCACGGATTGGAGACTGTGTTGTTGGTGAAGAACATTATGATCAGCTGCCAATGCTTTGTGAAACAGTCAGCCTAAACCCATTCTTTATAAAAAGAGGGGTTCATCTTGTATTTGCATGTATTATAATTCTGTACAAATATTTACAGATAAGTGTGCACTAGGGAACCAGTCAGCATTAGCAGCAGGCTAGAGTAGCTCACAGGTTTGCTTTTCCCATCTGGTTTCTCCTATTTGGTAATCTGCAGGCTGGATTTATGTAATCCGGTAACTCTGGCCTGTTTATTCAGAGTTTTCCAAATTTACCCAAACCGCTCTGTCTGGGAAGCTGCCTGGCAATGTGCACAAACTCAGAATTACATGGTGCTTTCCTGTCCTGCCTGGAAATGACACAGAAACCACCTCTGCAGGGGACCTCAGTACTCACCCTTCCCATTCCTTGAAGGGAAACAAGCCTGCTGGTGGCGGAAACAGAAAACCAGAGTCATTAACAGTTTTCCTTGCTTACAGAGTAGGAACTCTGCACAAGCAAATAGAACTCCCCATCTCACAGACCAACTGCTTTCTATAGTTTTTTTCAGGTTCAAAATCTTTTCGAGACACTGAGTCAGGGCCAGCCTCAACAAAACCAATAATTACACTGAATCAGACAGTTTTCCTCGTTGTCAAGTCTTTGTTAGTGCTGGCTCAAGGGAGATGCTCCTGGAGAGAAACGAAAGCCTTCCACTTGTCCCACTGGCCTGGGACTTGTGGCTTATGGAGCCAGGGCTTCTATCAGTTGTTGCCTCTTTGAACTTAAATAACTCAGCAAGGGCTTGGCTCCTTCAGAAGTACTCACCAGGCTACAATGCATACCCATTCATAAGTGGTGGGATGGCGAGCATGACTGAAAACCAGGTATTCACCTCCCTGTGACGTATTATCTCACTTTAAACATTACAACTCAAGGGCAGAACCCTAATTAATAGTCTGAGGACTACCATAAGGCCCACAAGGAGAAAGGAGAAATGTATTTCACCCTAGTTGTAGCCCTGACAATGCTCTTTCCTTCTAGCTTTGCAAAATAAACTATGGAACATGTCATTGCAAGGAGCCAGAAGAGACATCACTAGCAGTGCCCTCCATTGCTCCACTGCCCCGCCAAGTCCACCTCTGTTAAATGCACTTCTCACCAAAAGCCTCCAGCACAGCTGATGGAAATAAAGGTTGCACTCACCCCTGTCTTTCCAGAGTGGCAGCAGGACTCAGGAATACCAAAGGACATAATTTGAACACAGAAAATAGCAAGGCCTCAGCAGGTGGAGAAACAGCAAAGGAGGAATGGCCATCACCACACAGATTATGAGAGATAGTTTACAGACAAAAGAAAAAAAGGAACAGAAAATGAAAAAAAAAAATAAAAATGATCACACAGCAACAGAGAGGTGGCTGGAAACCTTGGAAAAAACCCCAATTCAACAGAACATCAGTATTTTGAGAGTCCCAGCCAGGAAGCAGGACACAGATACCATGCAGTAAAGTGCTGCCAGACATGTTGGTTATTGATTTTTCTGAAGATCCCACCTGAACTGAATGTGTGGACTGAATCCCAATGAGAGTCCCAGATGGAGTAGGCAATTGTGGAGGCAATGGACTTATTACTCTTTAGAACTCAAGGGACTGAGACAGGTTTTTACAAGCAGCTAAAACGAAGAAAGAGATCATATGGGAAGGTGCTAGGCTCCTATTGTTTCCGGATATAAGTCCTATAATGCAGGGCAAAAGGGAAGAATTAACTGTGGTTAAAAAAGAGAGAGAGAGAGAGAGAGAGAGAGAGATCTGAGATACAAAATGTGTCTGCATCAGTTTCTCTAGCATGCCAAAGAGCACAGTTTACACAGTGAGAAACTCAGCATCTCTGGGGGTGTGGAGGCAGCAAAAGAGTTGCTGTCAAAAGCATCTGAGGCAAAGAAACTAAGAAAATCCACCAGTGCTCTCTGCAACATGTCCCATTCCCCTTCTCACATCGCGGTGGGCGACGGACGTGGAGTGGATGCTGGCACTCTGTGGGAATAGGGGAAAAGCATTTATTAATGCTTATTTCTTTTTCCTCTGTCTTTCTCTTATGTCATCTGTTCTTTGATATCATACTACTACCTGTGTAGTGAAAAGTACTTGCAACAGCTGGCTGGAGCTTTAGGATAAGTATATCCTGCCCATCACAAAAGGGTAGTGTACGTGGTGTGGGTGTAATCACAGACACCATGCATACAGTTATCTATTTTGGCATTTTTATCCACCTTCTGAATTTTTCATAAGTTTAAAAACAACATTGGTGATGTTAGAGTCACCCCACTGTTTCCAGTAGGGTTGAGTCCAAAAGCCCAGGTAATAAATGCTTGGAACTGCTTCTGTGATTCCAGATCAGCTGCTTCTGGTTTATCCAACATCAGCACCTCACACGTGTGAGCACAGCTTAATGCCTGCCAAGAGATCTGCCACCTCCAACAGCTGCTGCTCCTGAAAGCACCCCAGGAACCACCAACCCTCCCTTCCCCTTTCTCTCCTCCATACGCCCCCCTCATCACAAGAAATGGGCCAGAAAAACAGATAGATATAATTTTCTCTGCTTATTCTACAGACTTTCCAGACTATGATAGTAATGCTCCAGCACCAGAGGTTGGGCTTGTGTCCCCACTTCATGTGAATACATGCAAATGAGCCAGAATAGCATGAAAACCACCTGTTAGTAATACCCACTGAAAGACAGAGGAATTTGACTTCCTTTTGCTTAATCACTTTATTTTCTTCAATAAATGAGTTTTGCTGCTATTCTTATAGTACTGTACAGTATGAAGTAAGAAAGGAGGCTACCCCATGCAAAAAGATGCTTAACTAGAAAATAGCAAATCAACAAATAAATCAGAAGTTGTATTACACTAAAGAAAATGTTCTGCCAGCCCAGGTTATCAATTGTAACCTGAGCAGAAATGCTTTAAGTGTAGTGTCCAGTTCTCTAGGAGGGAAGGGGAGAAAGGAAAGAGAATGAGAGGGTAGGAGAAGTAGAGAGGAAGAAAAAAGGAGAGGAGAGGAGAGGAGAGGAGAGGAGAGGAGAGGAGAGGAGAGGAGAGGAGAGGAGAGGAGAGGAGAGGAGAGGAGAGGAGAGGAGAGGAGAGGAGAGGAGAGGAGAGGAGAGGAGAGGAGAGGAGAGGAGAGGAGAGGAGAGGAGAGGAGAGGAGAGGAGAGGAGAGGAGAGGAGAGGAGAGGAGAGGGAAAAGAAAAAGGAAAAAAGAAGAAAGAAAGAAAAAAGATATTCTTCCCAATATCCTGCATTCTTGTAATCTCTTTCTTTTTAAAACAGCTCTTCAGTTTGGAGGGATATTAAAAATAGAAGAGTGTTAGATTTGGCAATAAATTAATGTCCAGATGAAGAGAAAACAATTACAAATTGGAAACAGATTTATTCACACTCAGTGCATTAATGAAAACGTTAAAAAAAGCTAAACTGGGTATACTGTGTGGAAAAAAATAATGGCCCAGCAGGTCTACTTTTTATTAACAACTCATCAGTAAGCAGGTTGTAATTCATAACAAAGAATTTACCCCGAGGAACACCACAGGACTGTGAGCTTTTTAGTTTCCTAAGAAAATACATATGTTGTTCCACTTGGTTTCCTTTCAATAAAACCCACCAGTTAGCACTTCATTTTCAAGCTGTTCTGACAAATCAGGTGAGTTAGCTTTGTAGAAAAAACAGAAGCCAACTTTTCAGCTGAGAATTTTAGGGAATTTTTTAATAACTTAAATAAATTTCCCAAATGGCAAGGAAGCATGATAAAAGGCTGAGAAATGAGTTTTTTTGGAACAGCTTGAAAGAATTTTTCTTTTAATTTGCTTCATTAATTTTTCCTGAGGAAATATTTAAGGATACATCCCTTATTGCTAAGGTATGTGTTTGAGACAAAAGGAATTTTTATGAATTCGGTTGTATTTTTATAGTGTCTTGAAACCTGATTAAAGATACTGATGAAAACCTGCCCACTAGTTTGCTGCTATGCACAAGGCCAAGAATTGAGGCGTCAAGAATCAGTTTTGTGAAGGTAATATGACGTGTTCTTTACAACATAAAAGTCTTGCATCGTTTAATCCAGCTGCCCTTATCACCTGCAAAGAGAAAAGCACTCCTGAAGAAGAAAATAATCAAGAGGCCAAATAGAAACACAGAGAGAATTATATGAAGTGCAATGAAAGAACAAGGAACTGAGGTGTAAAATTCATACAAATTTAAATAAATCACTCCAGCTTAAATTACTGTAGCACAGTGTTGGTCAGGACATACATTGTGTTCACCCTGGTTTCATCTCACAGTTACTGGACCTGCCACCAGGCTCTGGTGTTCCCTCCTGGTTGTACCAGCATCTGTTACGGCTGAGCAAGATCCTCCATTCAGTCTTATCTGGGTGTGGTGCTCAGGGACATGACTTATGGTGAGTTGTTAGAGTTAGGACAGTATGCTTAGGTTGAGGTCGGACTTGATGATCTTGAAGGTCTTTTCCAACCTGAGCAATTCTATGATTTTGTGATTCTATATCTCAGAAGGAAGAAGACAACCTTCCTAGTACTTCATTACTGTACTCAGCACTTTGAGTTTATTTGGGAGAAATGAAGGAGAGCACAGGTCTGGCACACAGCTCTGGGAGATCACCGAGACGTTTCCCATCAACTTATCATTTCATATACATTGCATATCAACCAAGCAAAATGAACCTTCTCCAGGATTTCCAAAAATTAGAACAGAATATAATTTGAGGTGTAGAGGAGACTGGATTCCTAGTTATTTATCATTCCTTACTTAGCTATAGATGAGCACTAAAAAAAGCAAGGACTATTAATGAACACGGTGCTTACATGGAAAAATCATTATAGCCAAAACAGGATAATTACACTGAGTAAATGCAATTGGAAATTAATTTTCCAAAAGGAGAAACAATTGGAGCTGAGTTTCAACAGCTTCTCTTCCATCTACCGTGTCTCTGACAAACCTTCATCCATCACTCCATCGGGTGCAAACTGAGAAGACCATCAGCTCTCAGTGGAAGAGAAATGCACAACTACTTGTACCAGAAATGCTGGGACACAGGAGTGTTGGATCATCTGTCACTGCAGTAACTTGGTTGGGTCAACAGGAGCTCCAAAAGCACCTACAACAGGTAACAAAAGTATTTGTGATTTACATGCAGGTTATAAAGCTCACATGAGTAAATCCAAGAGCTCTATCAGACTCAACAGTAAACTTTTAGAAGAACTGTTTCTCTATAAAGCTGCTTAAAGCAGTAAAACTCTCCCTGGAAGATAATAATAGAGCATTTGTAAGGAAGCACTTCTATATCTTTACTTCCAGACCTACCATAGAAGACTGAGATGCAGAAGTCCAGCTGTATCAAAAACAACCTATTTCTGCGACTGTTGGGCCGCAGTAGGAGTTGAACATTGATATTTCCAAAGCACTTCATTTGAGAAATGGTATTCAGGCAAAGACGTAGTGCTTAGAAATCTCTGCCGTGACATACAAATGGAAACAACCCACTCCCTTGTCCATTGCAGTAGGTCTGGGCCATGGTATTCTCCGTAATTAGAGGCGGTTTAAGTGCTTGAGGATGCAGCTCATAGCTTGGAAAGTGTAGGCAGCTGATGTATTTAGGTACACAAAATCACTGCAAGATTAAAATACTTATTGTGTTCATCCACTTTTAGCCAATATTCAATTTGTAATCTGTCCAGAAAAAAATGAGATCATATATCTGCTACTCAAATTATTTTGCTATCTGCCAAAGAATGCTTCTGGGAAGGGTTATTCTTCCCAGTAGAAATGTAGGAAATAAGTTGGAAAACATTAATTCATATTAATAAAAAAGGCCTGTGAAGACAACAGTTGTTTGATCCTTAGATAAACTGTAGACAGTTTTCACTATTTAAGTTGCTGAGTGATGTACTGTAGGTTTACAGGGGGAAAAAAAAAAAAAAGGAGCCAAGAAAAAGGAGAGCAGAAAAAAGACTGAAGAAAATATTTGCATGCATACTTTTTGTAGGAAAATATAAATGTGGCTAATGAAATAGTCTTGTTTAGATATTCTGTAGCTCTCCCTCAGGGATCTGGAGAAGGTACTCTCTACCAATTTCTAAGCTCCCCTCAGCAAACACTGCCTGGATTTCTGCAGTGGGACCCTTGTAAGGAAGGTTTTTCACATGTACATGCCTTTAAAACACAAACTGACCAGGTCCCTACTGAAAATGAAAGCAGAAACCACCATACAGGGTGTGTCTGCTCCAGGGACAAGTGGGGACACAAATGTGGTCATGGCCTCTCTAAATGTTCTCTGGCTGTGCCTCATCCAGGGCTTAGGTCTTCTCAGCTATGCCCACAGTGTGGGGTCTTCAGAGATGATGAGAATGGGCTTTCCTCATGTCTTGGTCAAGACAGAGAGGGGCCTGACGCTGTGAGTTTCTCCAGCTTGAGCCCTGAATGGAAAGGCCTCCTGGCTTCCACTTCTGCTGGTTAAACCAGTCTGAGTGAGCTCTTTGCGTTTTAATGACCCAAGTGCCCTGGATACCGAATTAACGGGATGTCTCATAAATATTAATTTTATATCAAAAGTAAAACATTCAGCTTGGGGTTGTTTTCTCCCCATAATTCCAGATTTAATATAAATTTCCTGATGTCCCCACCTGACTCCTGCTGCTGAGAGCCATAGAAGCTGGGGCTCACCTGTGGATGTTCACATGGGGTTTAACCAGGTGACTTGAGGAACCCTGTGGGAGGCCTGTTGATATAGGTTTGTCAGTGGAACAGACAGCTCACTGTGGCTCCCATTTACAAGCTTCTTAAACTAGCTTCTAAACTAGCTTTTAACAAAGAAAATGTGTTAAAGTACCAATAAAACTGCTCTAATAAGCCCTCCATAGCAAACTCCTAATTGAAGCTCATAAAGAGAGCTCTAAACAGTATTTAAAGTGCAAAGAAAACATATTGGTCCTCAATGCAAACAAGTAGATGTAGTGCTGATGCTTTTTATTTGACCAACATGAAAGCTGCAGAACACAAAAATGTAGGTGTGGGATGTGTGTGGTTAGAAAGCTGGTTATTGGCCTTACAGGCAGGTTTAAAATCTCTCTCTACAACAGGCAAGGAGTTGTACAACAGCACATATGACCTGCCCTTGTCCAGAAACTTGTAAAAATGCTTCATCACTTATTCCCTTTTTTACACTAACAGATGGACCTACTGAAATGGGACAGTAGCATTGCTTGCTGCCTTGTGATTTACTTCTGCATTTCAACCACATCAAATTTTGCTTCTCCTCCCATTGGCCTGGTGTAACAGTTTAGGCCCTTCATGACAGCAGAGACACTTAAATTACTCTGCACCATGTTGAGGGCTTCCCATGACTTCTTGACCCCTTCCATGCACCCACTTGCTGAAAGTACCTTGCAGACAGAAGTCTTCAATGAGGCAACCATCAGGCTCCTCCACGACTACAAATGTCTCCATGGCTTAAGGGAAGAGAAGTACATACAAATAGTAAAGGAGAGGAAAGGGAAATTACGTTTGAGAATGATGTAACTTGGAGAGAACATGCCAACTCATGGCAACACATCTCGCCTCACTATAATGCCTCTGCCTTTGGGAAGCAAGCTTAGAAGAAAATATATCCTCCTCCTGGTTGTATATCCAGCCATGAGCTTTACAAAACAGAGTTCCCACCAACAGGTAATTGCCTTGGTCCTCCAGATACTGCCATGCTTATTTCCACTAAAGGCAATAAAATTATGATGGTGGGGTATCAGATGTCCTGTTAGCCAGGATACACGCTGGGATGTCTTTAACTCAGACCCTGCACATAATGCTAAAGCAGGTTGGAAAGCTCTGATATGAGTCTGAATGTCCCTCAGCTTTCCTCTGTGCTCAGGAAGTGTGCAAACACATGTGGAGGGGAGCAGGGTGGGCGTCAGTCTGGTGGCGGCAGGCAGAGTTAAAAATACCATGGGATGAAATCTGGGGATCAAAGGAGAGGAAATAAAAGACTTTGAAGATGGGGAAGGAGGAAAAATTAAGACACTATTGGACTAAAAGTCTTCTGAAAAAGCACTCAAACCTTGTACAGCATATTTGGGCTGTGATACTGATACATCCAGTGGTGTCATCCCCTGATCTCCATCTTCCCCCAGCTTTTTTCAAGGCAGAGCTGCATTAAAATCCATTGTACTGCTGATGAAACACTTTGTGGTTTTGCCTCAAGTAATTCACTGGTTTTCACAAAAGCTAGGGGCATTTTTTATAAGGAAAGGCTGTCATTTCACTGTGCTAAGCTGTTTCTGCCATAAAAAGGTGTGATTTCACTTCCTGCACATGTGTGAAAACTTAGGATGTGTTCCAGCATAAAAGAATATGTTGCCACATGAAAAGCTGTGTTTTTAACAGCATTTGCAAAATCTCACCCTTGACCAAATTTGTCAGTTCTCACAAAATCTTAAAGACCAGACCATGACTTGTTTTTCTGAATGCACGGAAGTGTTAAAATACTGCACTGGTGGAAGAAAAAGAAAAGGAAGAAGAGGGGGGAAAAAAAAGAAAAGGGAAAAAAATGGAGAAAGAGAAAGAAAAGGAGAAAAAGCAAAGAAAATAGAAAGAATAAAAGAAAAAGTGAAACAATAGAGAGAAAAAGAGAAATAGAAAGAGAAAAAGAGGGAGGAAGGGGTCCCATCTCTACTGAGGCTTGACAAAGTTTAAGTATAGAATTTACCAAGACTTTCAGTGGTGTAAAAATCACTTGTGTCAGATAGAAGCTGTTGTTCCCTTAAGAATAAAGAGCATTCCCTGTCAGGTGTGGTGCCCACCTGAGGGATGCTTTATACTTACGACTTCACCCAGAACCCATAGAATGGAACAGAAAGTTCCAGTGGATGATGAATGATGGCACAACTAACAAATCTGTAAGCTTCCCTAAAACCAGCATTAGGGGTCCAAAGCCTCCCCATCATCTGCAGGACCTTCAGATTAGATTAGACTGGACACACAGAATGAGTGTCAACAGTACTGTCTGATACCTGTATACTCCATATAGCATTTGGGATATTCTTATGTTTCTTGCTGGCCATCAGATGTACTCATTAATCCTGTATATCAACCTCATCATGCAGCTTCATAGGTTACCTAAGGTACTATGAAAGGACAAAGATTTTACAATGAAGTTCACCAAAATCAACAAAAGATGCTCAATGTCAGCTGATGTTGTAAGTTCTGATCAAAAATGAAAGTCAACAGTGAGCTTTGGATTGAGCCCTGAATTGGCTCCCTCCAGAACAGGTGCAGGATAGTGAATAACTCAAGGGCTGAAGTCAATTAGACCCACTCAGGTTTGGTCAATTAGTCATCCTTTTGATCTTTGAATCTAGCAAAGAAGTATAAGTGCTCACTTTATCCTGTTTATCTGCTGTGGGGGCAGGGTGTCCTTTCCCAGAATTAAAGCAGAGAAGCTGCTTTAGGCTTCTTTTTCTTTTCTGTCCCACACATTATTTGATTTTGTGTAAGAGGACAGGCTTGCAGCTGCAGATGTTCAGATTGAGTACTGAGGAGCAACTTCCCCGAGGGCACTGAGGGCAGAGCTTCCGGATATTGAAGGAGAGCAAACTGATATTAAACCAGTGTAAGCGGAATGTGAAATGGCACAGGGCTAGGCTCAGTAGTGCAGTGCCTAAACTTTCACACATCGCAGCTGGAGACCTCAAAACCTCAGCAAAGCTGCTGGTGAACAAGCCAGAGTGGGACACACACAAAGAAATAAAATAAATGCTGCATATCTCAGCTTCGCAACTGGATCTGGCACAGAGGCAGGTTTGAAGAAGTGTGCCTGAAGAAAAGGCACAGGACTGTGCCCATCTGCAAGATGAGCTGAGGGGCTTAACTCTTAATTGGGATTCACAGCCACGTGTAACAGCAATGCCCATCGGTTTTCCAGTAAAGCTTTAAAATCTCTTAAGCTTCTGAAGTCTTGACAGAACTCACCCTATCCTTGTGAGGTCCTTGTGCCTTTCTGACCCCTCAGTTCCCCAGGGAACAGCGGTGAGGTGTGTGGTACACCGGTTCCTGGGGGCTCAACCTACTTTGCCAGAAGCAGGATTACCTTGGTGAAATCCTGGGAGCTGCAGAAGGGCAACCTGTGACTCGTGCACTCACGTGGGACGGAGTTAAGCAGTCATAGCATTATGTAATCATTAAGGTTGGAAAAGACCTCTCAGATCATTTAGTCCCCACCATCTTCCCTTCCCAGCTCTCCCTTCCAACCGCTCAGTTGGACCCTCTCTTCTGAATTAAAATTTTTCCTTTCCCAGAATAATCAGCTCCACCTTTTACAGGTAGAATATCCATTATTTTCAAACAAAGATTGTTTTATCCTTCAGGATAGGTAGTTTTTGTCTATGAGTTAGTTTTATCAAGGGAGAGAATATGGGAGTTATTTTGGTGTTGTTAAATTATATTGGAAGCGCACTATTTTAGATTAGCTAAGCCAGTCAATTTTGCATGCATGGACAAGATCTAAGATCCCTAATAGAAAAAATCACCATGAACTTGTTTCCCAAAATACAGATAAAGCAGATTCAAGGATTATTTATAGTAATGAACATACGACTTTGCATTAAGACACAAGGTACAATTTGCCTCATAGCGGTGAAGCTTTTATTGGTAGAGTTATAGACTGATTTCCTGTACCTTAGCATAATTATGTGCACTCAAAACCATGTAGACTGGTAACCTCAGACCACAGCTGTCTCTGTGGAACCAAAGCACTGGATGTCTTGAGGATGGCATCAATGCAGTATTGAAGGCTGAAGCTGCTGGATGCAAGCCAGAGAGTATAAATTAAAAAACATTTTACAATCTAAGCATGTTGGAAACTGTATGCAGATCTGATCCTTTTCAGGGTGATTTGAAAAGCACATGGTTTTAGATTGTTTTAATGGATTAAGTATTTTACTGAGCTATTTGCTTTAGCAGGTTCTAATCAAATTTAAAAGAAAAGTCTAATATTTTTAAATATTCAAGTTCCGTGGGATAAATCAAACAGTTCACAGAGTGAAACTTTGGCCCAGCTGAAATCAAGAGTTCCCATTTTGGAAACTTCTGTTGTCTTCCAAGTGACAGGATTTCCTCCATTGCCTTGATAAAATACTCCCAAACTGGACAAACATGGCACGCTTTTCTTCAGACTAATAGATTTTGGAAGAAAAAATGGATATATTTTTACAAAAAATGGTATGTCTTATAGGATCCTTTATAACAGAGGAAATGGAAATGACTAAGATAAATTCTTTGGCATTAACACTATAACATTCTTCCCCTGTGCAATTGTTTCCAGGAAATATCTTTCTCATTCAGGAGTTTCTTCTGTACCCAGCAGTCTCTTCATTCAGTTCTTGGTCTCTGTATGCACCCAGCCCTGGCATCTGAAAAGACTACAGCCAATCTACTACACTGAAGTTAATGGATCCATTACCAACAAGAGCTGGAACAATTCAGAGAATCACAGAATATCCCAAGTTGAAAGGGACCTACAGAGATCATTGAGTCCAGCTCCTGATTCAACACAGCACCACCCAAAATTCAAACTCTACATCTGAGAGTTGTCCAAATGCTCCCTGAACTCCAGCAGTTCGGGGCCATGCCCACTGCCCTCTGGTGAAGAACCTTTCCTTAACCCCCACCTGACCCTCCCCTGACACAGCTCCATGCCATTCCCTTGGGACCTGTTGTTATCACCAGAGATCAGAGATCACAATTGCGATGGACTGGTCATTACTACAGACGTGTGTCCTTCAAACCTCTGTGCTTCTTCATTGACAAAGAATATCATGGTATCAGAAAAACAAAAAGGAGAGGAAGTCACAGGCACAGGCAAAGTGGTCACATTTTGGGGATGCTACCAGTAGAATCTCATTATTTGTTCCTGATGCCATAGGACTGAATTGCAAAATTATCACTGCATTAAGAGAGCCAAGTGATTGTTTTGGGGGAGGCACATCTCCATTGGTCTCTGGAGCATTCACTGTCATTTGTTTTTATATTAAAAGCCAGAGTCACACAATTGCTAGGTACATAATTCTCGCCTCTGTTCCCCTATAGGTCTGAGCCCCAAATCCTGCTCCTCTAAAATGAACTTGGCCACCGCTCATCCCTCTAGAGACCCTGTTGTCTCCATGCACCAACATTTCCTACAGGTAACACCTCTGGACATCCTAGTGTGTGCTGCTAAAACTGGCTGGAGCTAATAACAGTCCCTCTTGTGCCACTAGTCCGTAAGTCTCTCCCATCTGTAAAAGATCTCCACCCATCTGTGTGCCTGGACATGTTTTCATCTAAGCTGTGGTACCACTAGAAGACAGCCACCTTTCTCACTAACTTATGAGCTCTTGCTGAGAGGCAGAAGGTAGTCAGCGAAATAAGAAAAGAGCACATGTAGGCCAAGGTATCTGTATTATGAATATCTCCCTTGCTGTTGCAAGCTGGGCCTCCACTCCAGATATTGTCAGTACAGAGATTTCCTAAAAGCCACCATGCTGCAGACCAACACCATTCTGTCAGCAGAAGTCTCTGCACTGGACCAGTCTCAGAAACAGCAGAAGTGGGAACTCGCTTTCGCCAGCCCCTGGGGAGGCAGCCGCTTCATGAATTTTTTACATATAGAAGTTGTTGATAAGCCCTCTTGCAACATCAATGCCTTTCCCATAGGCATTGGAGTAACCACTTCCTTTCTTCTAGTTTGCAGCTGCCTGTTTAGCTCAAGACGGAGAGCAGAGATTAAGAACAGCTTAATAGGAGAGAACACCTGGAGCAGAGCCTGCCAGCAGCTCCTGCGTTCCCAGGAATGGCTCCACGAAAGGAAAGGGCCGAAGGCAATCTCCATTCCTTTGACAGGGAACAGTGACATGACCCTAATTGCAGTGGGGATTGCAGCCACCCTCCTGCTCTGCTCCACAGAGCTCGATGGCTATAAAGTTTTATTTGTATGACATTTCATTTTCCCATTCTTGCAAAGTTCTGTATTTGTTGACTTTGTGTCAGCTGATGAATTGGGTATTAGCAATGCTTTGGGTGAAATCCTGGTCCCACCAAGCAGGAGGGGAGTTAAACTTAGAGGTTATGATCGAATTTCCATACCTGTTCTTTGTGTATGACAGCTTGCGTGACCAGATCTTGAGGTAATTCACAAAGAGGAAAACACACCCTAATTGTCACCCCATCTTTGAGTATGCTAGATATATTTCACATCTTGAAAACAGAGGAATAGACTCCCTTGGATGTGAAGATCATATGACATTGTGCAGTGTTTTGTGGACAAATCCTTGGCTACCTTCCGTAGGAAGTATGTGTTATGTTATTTATTTTTCAGGGGTATGAAAATAGAGCCCAGAGCAGGGACAGCCAGGGCTGCCTCCTTTGTTTAGGCTGGAGTCAGACCTGGAGAGCACATTGGCTACGACTTATTCTGCCCCGTTTCAGTAGCCAAGCTGATGTAGGACACACTTCCTTTGGCAGTGAAGATGGTTTTTCCCTGCTCTTCATTACGTGCAGCTCTTCATTTCCACATCCTGTTTACCAATCCTTACCTGAACAAGCAAGTATCCATGGGGAGGCCATGCATGTTGGAGGTTGAAAGCAAAAATGACCTTATCCTGGAAAAGACGTTTTATTATTTAAACTGGATTATTGCTATTTTGGTTTCGGCGTGGCTCCACAGGCAGCCAAGACAGCCCCACTGGCAGCACCATCACAACTGGGGAGTGGAAGAAAGCATCCAGGAGCTTCCTTCCTTGCCCCTTTCTGCCAGAGAAAATGTGTGTGCTGGCAGGGAAGTGCCTCTGCACTGCAGAGCTGGGACATGGCCATGAAGCTGTGAGCAGCAAAGGCAGAGGTGATGTACAATGGAATGCCCCCTGCCTCTCTGAGCACAGATGCTATGTGGAAAGCCTTAAAGATTCTTGCTCCCTTTGTCTATCTTTTACCATCACAATCTATGGTTCTGTGTTAACCTGAGTTGGGAAAAATTAGAGGCAGGATGGGTCTGTGGAACAATCCCACATATCACACCTCAAGATCAGAGACACCAAGCTGCATGCTTCCCTCAGCACTTTGCCCATGAAATGTGAAGAGGGACTAAGCCTTTCCCTTCACTCTATTGTGTTCTTGATCAGCAGAAGCAACCCCAAAGAAGAGCATGCAGGAGGCCATGAGGGAGAGGGGCAGCAGAGTGGTACCTGGGGTCTTAGAGGTGCAGCCTGGACAGCAGAGAAAGACATGGGGCACCAGCCAGTGCTTCAGTGGCAGGTTTCCTTTACTATCTTCTGAGATACAATGGCACCATTGGCATTCCAGAATGCTGAAAGTCACCTGCTCCAAAAATAGCAAGCATAGAGGTATTTTAAATTCCTACATCAACCATGCCAATATCAACCCTTTATCTTAGCAACACCTAGAAAAGGGGTTGCATCCTTTTGCCTTTCACATGGTTCTTGCCACACTGAAGGATGCTATTGGTGGTGCTGAGCAGCAGCGTTCCCACTGCATGCCCAGAGCTTGTGAGGAGGAAGGAGCCAGGATCTTCCCCTGGTACGGAGTCTCTGAAGTCTACACTGACATGTTGCTGTTATTGGACAGAATCCAGGGTGTTAGTTAAGATACATAAATCCTGAACATTTTTTTATGCTGGCTACCTCTTCCAGCTTCATAGTGGTTCCCAAGAAAGGTAGTCTGCAGCAGGAAGGACTGAGAAGCCAAATCAAGCACAGGGAAGAGCACCACTGCTAATCCATGGCCTGTGACATGGAGCAGAACTTGCAGCCTCAAAGGCTGTGAATAAATAGTGCCAATATTCATTGCATACCTCTCTTCATGGATCTGCTGGACCGCAGTCTATGTTTCAGCTTCTCTGGTGAAATCAGTAAAGCACCATCTGCTGATAAGGCTGGTGGGGCTCTCTCTGAGAGCAATACTCCCATCAAAGTGCTGTTCTACAGGCAGGCGTGGAAAGGGTGAAAGCAGAGGCACCAGAAAGCCTTCAGGTCCATTCACCAGTTAAACTCCACAGATGCAACACTAAGCACGTGCCTATGGGATAACTTCCAGCATAAGAACACATAATATTTGCATTTATTTCTTTAAACCGGATCTTCAATAAATCTTCATCACTCTAAAAATGTCTACTCAGCTGGGCTCCAAACATACACCATTTCTTCTAATTGCTTTCCTTCATTGGTTATTAGAAATAATCACATCTACATTTTCAATCAATGATCTGTGATTTTATTTTGACCAGGTTTCTTCTTTCACCCAAGGGTTTCTTTTTGCTGTTGTGTTCCAAGATATCTTCCCCTCGGAGCTGGAAATTATGGGACTGTTCTTCCAATTATTGTGTGCACTTAGGTTTCTAAAATTCAAAAAGTTTGAACTCAATGAGTTTGACAGGCAAGTAGAACCTTGGGCAAAAGATTAAAAAAAAAAAAAAAGAAAAAAGAAAAAAAAAGTGGGGGGGGGAAGAGAAGAAAAAAAAAAGAAGAAAAAAAGTGAAATAACAGTAAGACAAAAGTTTCATAGATTTGGAAAGAGTGCTTCTTGCCAGTTTGTTTTTATTAACTGTTATATAGGAAATGAGGCTCAAAGTATTGAAAAGATGGTGGAGGAGAAAGATCAGGTAAATGGATTGCAAAACCACCACAGATACTCTTAAATTGGTACACTGAAGAGTGAACCTGCACGTGCCTGAGAATCAATAACCAAGAATCACCACTGGCTATAAAGGTACTCGCAGCTAACATGTAATAATCAGTTATGACCATCTGCCTTTTTTTTTTTTCATCATAAAAGACTCAGAAAGAAACAAAGGAAAAACACATTTGGATTCATATTGTCAGAAGTTTGCAAGAGTTTTTGTGTGCCAGCCTGATGTTTTCCCTTCAAAACGATTGACCTGTTGGCGTCAACAGATCTGCAGAATCTCCCAAAACAACAACAGTACAGGAGATACAAAAGGGTACAACCACTGGCAAATATATAAACAGCACATTCGTAACTAAAGATAGACCTGAGGTGTTTTGGGAGGGAGAAGCCACTGGTGCAGACTGTCTTTCTGTTTGGGTTTTGTTACTATGGTTTTAGGACTAGTTGAAGTCATTGGTCATCTAATAACTTCCACAGAAAGGGCTCACTTTCCAGTGAAATATTTCCTTTGATTTCCCTATAATCCATCCTCTACCTTCCCCATCACACCTCCATAACCATGCATTGTGCGCACATTAATCCTTCTCTCCCTGCTTCATAGACTTTACATTTAAAATCAGAAGTGATTATCGTTATACTGATTTATCATTTTTCACCTGAAAGGAGCCCATACAATTTTTCTATATTCTATAAATAATGAAATGTGTTCTCAGATTGAATAACAAAGCCATAATTCAACCTGGAAGTTTTCCTGCCATTCATAAACCCTTAAGTTGTACCCTGGTGGTTCCCAACGTCAGTAAGAGCCCATGATTGAATTATATATTTAAGGTCAATCAGGGACCACATATTATTCACTTGGGATATTTCTATAAATGGCAAGTTTTGAATGCTCTGAAATATAAGGCAATAATAGAGGAAGCGGAATGTTAGTTATAGCGAGGACAGTTAATTTTTTATGTATTTAATGAGATGGTGGCATGGGTTGTGGTTTTCCTTTCTTCCTTTTCTTCTTCCTTGGGGAAGTAAATCCCTTTCTGCACATATAGGGAATCATATTTGGAGGGAATAAAATGCTTTAGAGTTCACTACCTAGAAAGATAAAAGGGAAAGGAAGGCAGGGAGGCAGTCAGGGAGGCAGTCAGGGAGGCAGGAAGGAAGGAAGGAAGGAAGGAAGGAAGGAAGGAAGGAAGGAAGGAAGGAAGGAAGGAAGGAAGGAAGGAAGGAAGGAAGGAGGGAGGGAGGAATAATTAGCAATTTAACTGTGAGTCAAGGTACAGATTTTACAGATTTGTTACAAAAATATTGGCATAATTAGATGCAGGAAGTCCCTGTAATGCATGCGTGTTTTGCAAAGTGCAAATGCTTTGTCACATCTTTTTCTAGTTTTCCCTGGAAAGTCTAGGTATTGTGCCCCCCCCAAGAAGGCATTTTTCAAAGGGGACAACATGAGTAACTGACCATCATAGAGGGAAGCAGTCAAGCACTGTCAGAAATTTTTGGCTGCTGAATGCAGGAACATGCGCTGTGCTGCACAGCTGGGCTTCTCACTGAAACATCAAACATCAGCGCCTTTAGAGAAGCAACTAAATGATTCGCAAGCCACACAGGCTTCCAGTTGAAAACCCTCCTTATATTCCTGAGAATAAGGAGTGAGAAAGAAGAATCACACTTGCATTTGGATAGGTCTGCTTTTCAAGGAATTTGATGGAAAACCATCAGATAATTCTTTGAAATATATTCTGAGATGTTTCTGTTAATAGAACTATTCACTCTCAGTACTTAGGAACCTAACTTTAATACAGGATCGCGATATGAAGAAACAGTCCTTTGTTTTTTGTTTGTTTGCTCAGGAGGTATTTATTTTTTATTCTTTCTGTGGCCTTCAGAAGTGACCTGGTCTCTTTTCAAGATATAATAAAGGAAATAATTAAAGTCCTGGGAAAGGTTTGTTATGGAATCACTGTTTCTCTAGAGCCAGATCAAGTAATAAAGTATTTTACTAGAATACAAAAGGCCCTGGTAATTTAAGAGGGAAGCAAACTTTTTTCCAATATAGTTTCTGATTATATCATCTCTCAGGAATCCTTTGTGACTGGTCTTCTATTTAAAGAGAAATAACCCCAAACTAATAGGATACTTGACCCCCCAATTATAAATTGTCCTACTGTCATCGTCGGTACTATTTTTTATTACCACTTATGTTTTTTTAATTTCTTCTTCAAATGAATCTAGTTTTTCCAGTGTTTTCACCAAATGTGGGCCAAAAGAATCAATTTTTGATTCCAAATTCCAAAAACCTGATGTCTCAGGAGACGATTCCATAAACTCTTCCCTTGTGTTATTTTTAACCTTGGGAAAACGGATCTGTGGCAGCAGCCAAAGCTTCGTTTCCTGGGGTAAATCCCTTCCCTCAGCGGATCCCTTCCCTTGCAGAGAACTTTTAGTTACTCTCCTGCATTATGAAGATGGTAGCCACCAACTTGACTGTGTCTTCCTCAGTCCGAGACGTAACTTTATCATCACATGAATATATATAATCATTTGCCTGATGACATTGACAATCTCTCTTAGAAGAGCAGAAAAAATATCATGAAGTGTTTGCAAGATATGTTTGTTTGGGGCTACCAACCTCATTTATCTCCCTCCCCTTCTTTTAGTTATGCTAAGATTCTGTATTAAAACAAAAAACCATCAAAAGTAAGAACATGCATTTTCAGGCCTTAAAATTGCAATTTTGGAGTCTATGGCCTTAGCTACAGTGAGGTTGCTTGCAGCAAAACAGTTCATATCAGTGACTTGTGACCAGGTGAATTTTAGTAGGAAAATTGCAACAATGACGTTAGCTCAAATCTACCCTTGCAGCTACACAAACTTTAGATGCTAAGGAGGATTAATTCACTACAGGACAATATTAGAATAAAAATTATTGCTTGCCTGTGTGACCTACTGTAGGGAACCTGCCTTAGCAGGGAGGCTGGACTTGATGATCTCTTGAGGTCACTTCCAACCCTTGCAATTCTGTGATTCTGTGATTGTGTGTGGCCAGTGTATTACTGTGTGTTAACTCTCTTATTCAACAGGACAGTTCTGTGTCCTACATAATAGACCAGCCATTCCTTTGCCTATAATGCTTATAAAAAGGTCAATGGCTTGTTTTCCTAATGTGGATATAGACATGAACTTTTTTCCCAGAAACTGTTATGTTATGAAAGAATCATACTTTCAATGTAAAACCTGTTATTGAACAATGGATTTTCACTGAATTTTACCAACTGTCACAAATGTGTACCTGTCTATGAAATCCAGCTCTTTTCTCAGCCCTGTAGATGTGTTACCTTCTTTCAGCTTAAACAAAGCATTAAGACTTGCACAGTGCCCCAGGACAATCCTGGCAAATGCGGGATATGAGGTTCCCACCACCTCTACGTGGTTGGAGATCCAAATCAGTGTCCAAGCTGCAGCAAAGTGACAGAACTGCCTGCAAAGGAAAATCAAAACCTAAGTAAGTCCCCAATCTGCAAACCTATTCTGATCCTGAGCATTCACAAGGGATGCAGTTCAGTCAAAGCATTCTGCCTTTTGGGAGAAAAAAGGGAGATTCTCATATTTACCTGCCTTACTACAGAAAAAAATGTGACTGTTTTAACCCAGCTTCCCACTCTCACTTACCCAGAGAGTAGATATTTAGCTATCTCAGAGGCTGTGTAACAAAAATAAACTCAATCAAGCCCATGCTATATTATGAACATTGAGAGTAACATCTCACAGCTTGTCCTTACTGCTGCTGCTGCTGAAAGTTACTGGACTTGGCAGAGCCATCGCCGATGCAGAAGTGAAAACAGAAACAACCCAGTGTCCTGAGGCTTACTGTAGTCCTCCACAAAGCCCATAAGGTCACACTCCAGACAGCTCTGCTGAAAGAGTTGCCATGGCTTGATATAAACAGATGATGAACGGCTACAAGAAAATTTTGTAGTCCTGCTTATGTATTTTTTTCCTGTTTATCTAAAAGATGGTGACGCAAGAGCTAGTCAGCATATAACTATTATAGGCCTTATATGCATCAAGAGTCCAATATCACATTTTCAGATTTCATTGGTTTCAGTGGTAGCTAAGGAAACTCACAGCTATGCAAGAATAGGTGTTAAATCTATTTTGCCTACAGAAATAGTATTTTGCTTTGGAAAAGCCCCAGCTGAATTTTGAAGAGACTTTACAAGTTCACAGGCTGCACCTGTAGGTCTAATGTCTTCAGTACTCTGCAGAGAAGTCTGTTTCTTGTGTGAATTCCCTGCAAATGCAATCTCATCTCCTGTCGCGCCACTTAAGCACTGGCTATTAGCTATTACAAGCAAAGTAGTAGCTACAGCTGCACCTCATCCCCATTGTACTACATGTTGGCTCACCATACCTAGGGGAACCCTCCACGGCTTTTACACAAAACACTTGGGTAAACAAACATTGATTACTTATAAATGATCTCATGTTATGATGCCAGGACCAAAATGAAGAACAGACATTAGCTGGCCTGTCGACCAGACCTTTGTTTGTCTGGCTTAGTGCAAATAAATCTGCAGTGCTACTGCTGATGTGTTGCCCCTTTGATTACAGCTCCGACTACCTTGTCAGTATGCAAGGTGTTCATAAATGCACCAGAGGGTGTCATATTCAAAGTGCTGTGCAGATGTTAGTGACCCTTTTCAATATCCTTGGGGATATTGAAGGGGATATGCCAACTGGGGAAAGCCATCCCAGTATAACCAGTGACATTTCAGAGGTGGCAGAAGACACTCAGTCAGGGATACTCAAACCTTTATTTCAAACACATTTGTCTGAAGCTGCAGAGCAAAACACACAATCGGAATGTTAAGCAGCCTCATATATGGCCAAATATTCAGGTGTCTGTATCTCCCCCAGTTTCAGCAAGCAGATGAATCGTGTCAAAGAGATGAAGGAAAGGTCTCTGCACCTTCAATTTGCTGTAGGTAATATATATAAGTGGAGTATTAGAAATGATCAGAAATGGTTCAGTAGTTGTCACAGACACAGTTTGATCTAGATAACTCCGTGACTGCTATTTAGAAAGACAGAAGTCTTTCTAAATAAATGCTAATTAAAAAAAAAAAAAAAAGAAACACAAATGTTTTAATTAAAAACAAAGTCCAGGAAATGTTTAATCTCTGGGATAAAAAGTCTAGGTGGGAAATCCAGCTTTGTATAGCCAAGATCCTGATCTCACCTAGTGCAGGGGAGATTCCGGGTCAAGTTCCTCACCCGAACCATTGCCCTAACCGACTAGACTAGAAGGCTTTCTTTAATCTGCCTGTTTTCTACTTTTTCCTCTGTCCCTTGAAAAGGGAAGGGAAAAAAAAAAAAGAAGAAGAAAGAGCTCATATTTTTTCTGCACTGGAATGAAAACAAATTTTGAAACCACAACATTTTTTACAAAACAGAATTCTTGTTCTCCATCCAGCTCTATTACTTATTATTATCAACCTTTCAGAGACTCCAATTCAAAATTTTTAGCTAAGTTTCAGCAGGACTGAGAGCCAGAGTCACTGTCAGCACTCCAAAATCCCCAACTACCCATTCTACTAGCTCTTTCACACCAAAGATGCCTCTCTTCCCCTAAAACAGCCCCGAATGAAAAACCACAAATGATCTTCATCTTTGCAAAAAAAGCCATCTTTGTGTTTGTGCAGCAACAACTTCTGTCCCTTCCCGCCACAACCTGCTCAGATATTTTTTAAACAGCTGTTAACTGATGCCGTCCTCAATAAAGTAAATGGAAGAGAGGAAAAACATGTGCTGCAGCAGATCTGACAGTCAGACACCTAGAAGAAATGCGGTTCATGCCCCAAGGGATGCGGCGTCAGCACTTTACTGCTTGAAACTCCTCTTTCCAACCATGGTTGGAAAGTGTCATGTTTTTGACACCTTTCCCCCAGAAATGCTTTCCTGCGGCAGATGCTGCTGTGAATAACATTAGGGACCTCAGGGTGACTGTGACATCACTATGATGTCATTTCTTCTGCCCCCAGGGTACCTTGGAAGCAGAACTTCCAACACAGCGCAGCACCTATGACCACTTTCCTAGACATGTTTTAGGGCAGTAAAGCACTTAAAACCTGTCTTCTGCCTCTCACATCACAGAGCTTGGCGTGCACACCTCATCCAGATTTACACTCCTCATTTTACTAGCACATCAGGCCTGGGACATACCCTCTGGCAAAGACATATGGAATGTAAGTAAGTGACTGTATTACTTGGCAAAAGACAGCTTCTCTGAGAAGCTAAAGATCTGAGGGCTTTTACATAAAGCACTTCTTTTTTTTTCTTCTTCTTTTTTTTCTTTTTTTTTCTTTTTCTAAGAAAGGTCAAAACTGAAGCTTTGGAATTGTCTAACATGTTTCCCAGACCAATCTCACATGCAATCTTGTTCCTGTCTTGCTAACCACCAGTCTTCCTCCACCTTATTCTTTGCTGGAAGCGTAAGAACATCTTGTGTGTGTATATATATAGCTAGATGGATGCTGAAGCCTTCAAAATGGTCTGCTGGCTTGGAAGAGGATAGGAGAGCCAGAGGTTTTTTCTTGCATCCTCTCAGTAACGAGCATTTGATTAAAATGTTCTTGGCACCTCCCTTTTATTCCATCCAGCAAATAAAGTCTCTTTAAAAACATCTAGCTTTCCTGTATCAAGACTCAGCATCTTCAAGAAAAACCTTTGTTTATTTTACCAAAATGAGTTGGGATGGTGAAGAAGCACACGAAGGATTTAATAACCATTTCTGGGTAGGTCTCCTCCTGTATTGTTTATTACAGAAATTAGGGGTTTAGGCCCAGCCATGCTGCAATGCAGTTGCCTGTACCAACAGCCAAGGGGTGAACTTAACCTCTTTCAAACACGCAGGAGTAGATCACTCTAGCAGAGAGGCATAGTAAACTTCTGGCATGTCAGTTCAAAGCAGAAATTGAGGGTTAGCTTGTACTTTCTACACATATTTAAGCATCCGTTGAAATGATCTATACTGGCCATTGGACTGTGCAAGGAGTATGGATCCTTATGGTTTTTATACACCACCAGTGAAAGAAATATTTTGCAGATGAGAAAAACATTGAGACAACCTTCCTGCAGGCACTTTCAAGGAAACTGTATCATGGACATCCAGAACCAAATTCAGATCATGTGGATCTGCTCAAAGCTCCGCTGTAATCAGTCATTTACACCTGCACTGACCATGGCTCTCCAGGCTAATTGCATGTACATTTGGGCAGCAAGATCTGGGTCGCTTTACAGAAGACATTTACCACTTCCACACACTAGACATGGTCAGAAAGAAAGATTTCTTTTTTTTAACACAGTGAGGGACATGTCAAATGTCTACCTTTACTGTGCCACACGTTTTAGCCAACTCAGAGAAGACACTACTCTTGTTTGGCTTATATTTGGCATGTCCTCCTTATGGAAGAAAGGCAGTTCCCTGTGATTCGCTGTAGCTATTAAGAAAAGTCAGAACATTTCAGTGAGTAATGGCCTATGAAAAAGTCTGATCTGCTGGAGGGTAACTCCTCCACAAAGTGGAGACAGCCACTGGAGAGAAGTAGGAGAAAAGGTGTTGAACTTTGCCACAGGTCGAAAGCAGGCAGCCGGCCATAAATCACGGCCATGTCCTTGGCTGTGCTCAAAACGGCTTCCAGGAAGGGGTTCTAGACGCCTGTTGTTCCAGAGTCCTTATCTTGATGAATGGATGATGCCACTCCAGTGGATACTGTATTAACAGTTCTGCACTTTTACTGCTAATTGGCTGCAGGGTGAAGACAAATTGTCTCCTTTCCTCTCTGAACAGTGTCAAGATTAAACAGTGAAAGGACATGGAAAGAATAATTGCTCAAGGCTCTGGCGTGATGTTTTCTCCTGTACAAACATACAATTAGGCTGTCTTAACCTCCCAATGTAGCAATAAACACCACTTCACAAACTAATTTACAGGCAAATGTCAGAGACAGGGCTGGAGCTCCGCTCTGCAAGGCGAGGGCCCTGTCATTCAGCCAAAGGGGCAGTTCCACTAATTTAAGCCAGCAAAATCCTTGTATGCTTTCCTCCAACTCAAAAGAGATTGAAATAAAGTCTATACATTTGAATCATTGAGCAAACCAGCTCATTAAAACTGCATTTGTGACTGGTCATAAAAAAAGAATGTAATTGGTCATACTCAAGAAACTACTCCAAACAGGGAAGCCAGGGGAACAAGGTCTTAATAATGTTGACTTTTCTAACGCTTTGACAGTTTTCTGCCTCCAAAACAATAGGTGTCAGTAACACCTATGGGCTCGGCTGGCCAGTGGACATGTCCTCTGTAGAGCTGATGGCAGGGCCAGGTTTGCACTGGAGATCCCTTCAGATACTGGAGATTGTTCCCCTTCACTCCGTGTTGCCCTTCTCCCACTTCAGATTCCCACAGACAGAATTTAGTTCTAGGTTTATAAAGACGGGACAAGCTTTTTTTTCTAAATCCAGACATACAATCCATAGCACAAACCACAAGGCATAACCAACTTCTCCTTTGTGGACCATATCAGTGGAGGTCATGAGGGAAAGCTACCCTGAGCTAGGGGGATCCTCCTTCCACCACCGTGTCCAATTTAGCATCTCCTGTGGCCAGGACAACACCCACACTGACTGGCCATATAATGTACAGCTCCAAGGAGAAGGACCCCACAGAGATCCTATGAGCTTTCAGGACTCTAATGTTGACTGTTCCTGTTTACCTGTGTAAGGTGAAAGCAGCCCAAAAAATTGGGCAGCCCATGAGACCCGCTCCAAGCTTCTGCATAAACCTGAAGATGAAGTACAGCCACAGCCTTAAACCCAACACATCTTGTTTTCACCGAGAATTCAGATCAAAAGAGCAAACTTTATTTTGATTCTAACAGGAATTAGAAATGTACATTTTTGTCAGTGTCTAACTGTGCTGGACCAAGAAATCCACAGTACAAACTTCCAGAATCGTGGTGACATAAATAATACCAAGTTATTACTGTCACACTTGTTGCACAGATGCTGAATAAACCTGACAGGAATCCAGCCTCACTGGTAGTATTGAGAGGCAACCAGTCAACCCAGTCCTTTGGACTCAAGTGGCTTCTAGCTCCAATTTTTGGTCCCTGTCACAGAGAGTGGACGGATTCCTGGTCCCTTTGAAATAATTGCTAACACTGAAAAGCCCCAGGCAGAGAGTCATTCCTCCCAGCTTTGATACATGCTCCTTCTTCAGTGCACCTCTCTTAGGCTCCTGCAGAGAACTACAGTTGTGTTGGTTTGAGATCCAAGCCATGTTTGAATCCAGCCACTTGCCCTGTCCCAGATGGAGCTGATGTTCTTCTCCAACTGCATCTGGGTTCCAGAACAGCTATATCTGGCCACTGAAATTCGTTGTCCAGAGATCCCTCAGGCTAGGGAGAAAAGCACATTGCTGCCTGTGAAGATAGGTAAGTGGCTGAACTGCACTTTGGGTCTTAGGTTCTGGAGTCTCAATTAGGAGAAGCAAATCCCACGGTGTATAAAAAGGCCACATAAAAATATTCCTTGCCCCATGGGAATCCCCTCCGTGGCTTGGATGATGTGCACCATGAGTTACATTCCACATTCATCACTGGCTATTCACTGCAGTAAATATCACCTATTTTTTTCCATATCTTTGGCATACACAAGAGGTATTTGCACTCTATGTGACAAGTCAGGACAATCAATATTTTCACCGTTTGCAAAGCTGTAACCTACTGACCTCTGTCAGCTGTCTTCATGTCAGCTTCACAAGAGCATACTAGATTTCATTTCTTTCATTTGCTCCCATAATCTGTCAGCATGGCTCATTGTCCATTGTTTTCCCTAATGTGTCCCTTAAGGGTAAACACAGCTCTGCACGACAATAGCAGTTTGCTGAGGCTCCTAACTAGCCCTTACAGTAAGGCAGGGCCTGGTTTTGTCAAAAGCAGTATCTCTTTCTTCAATAAAACACCTCTGAGCAGCAACAGCACCCCTGTATTTCAGGGAGTGAGCCAGCTCTCACTGCACTGCTGAGGCACTGCAATCTTTCCACTCCTCCCCAGCCTCCAACAGGATAGCAAATAAGGTTACCAGAGGGCATGCAGCTTAGTGAGTAAAAAAAAAAAAAAACAAAAAAAAACTAATCAGATATCTTTATTTCCCATAAACACTTACAGCTGCAGCTTCTCTGCCAAAAAAAAAAAAAAAAAAGAAGAAGAAAAAGAGTGTATTTTCCAATGGGGTTGCTAAATTCAGAATCTCACTGAGAAACATCAGTGAAGGGAAGGGCAAGAGAACTTCTATGTCCATTCAACTACTAATGAAGGCAAATCCCTGGAGGAGTGAAACGCCTATCTTAAGGTAAAAGCTACCTGTGCTCCTCCAGACTGGGGTTTTAGAGGACAATATCCACCATGGAGTAAGCAAACACACTGCCAGTAGTACAATAGCAATAAAGATGTTTCCAATAATTTTAAAACTGATTAGGGTATAATTCCCTCTGAAATTTGAGTAAAGGCTGATGTGATATAGATGATGACTGTGGATGATGTCAGACTTTGAGGGTGGATCAGAATAATCCTACAGAGAAAAGGTTAAAAACCTTCCTGAGGGGATCTGTGTGGGCAAACTGGGTATTCTTCAGCAAGAGAGAAGGTGCTCCCATTTGGGTCTCACACAACTTACACATTGAGACAGGGTGCTGGCAACTCCCCAAAGCCCTGTTTTTGTGAATTCCATCTTTAGGAATATGTCTCAAACCCATCTCTCTGAACTAACCCTGAAAAATGCAATGCATGATAACCAGGATGATCTCCACCTACATGCTCTCAGCCATGAGGCTCCATCATCAAAGGCTGCAGTTCATCTCAGCTTCCATGCTGTCCTTAGAGTCAGCTCCTTCAGCCAGATGCACCAGATTGCATGGGCAATAAACTCAGTCTGCAGACAGCCTGAACTACCAGACAGGAAAAATGTGAGCTGCCCCATGCATCCCAGACGGTTCGGGGAACACAAGTACTGCCAAGGACAAGATTCCAAAAGCAAATCGCAGAAGGTTTGTCTGGGTTATTACAGGCATTATGAGACCACGAGTCA
Source organism: Alectoris magna (assembly GCA_030625065.1). Taxonomy (NCBI): domain Eukaryota; kingdom Metazoa; phylum Chordata; class Aves; order Galliformes; family Phasianidae; genus Alectoris; species Alectoris magna. The sequence goes on along the minus strand of CM060562.1, from coordinate 78,705,012 downwards.
TCTCTTTTTTAAAAGCAGCTCACATTCCGGTTATTGCTCTTCACTACCATGTTTTGTGGTCTGTGTGGTTCACATAATGGTGCTTATCAGAGGTTTCATCTCTACCTGTGATAATTAGATGCGTACTTTCTGCTTGTCCTGACAACAAAAGCTTCCAGATGAAGTCTTGATGGAAGGCCATTGAGTATTACAGCCTGCGAGTGAGTTCTGATAGAGTGCAGGCAGCCAGAGCCAGCTGAGAGATCTCCAGGTAGACAGCCCAGTCTCCCAGTTAGCTTTGGTGCAGGCTCTGGACACAGAACCCTTTGCATGAACAGAGCAAATCCCAAAGAGAAAACTACAAAAGAAGCAACCCCTCCTTGAATGCCTCCCACATGCTCACATCCAACCTAGACATCAGCAGTCTAAATGAAGGCAGTTGCTCCTATAAGATCCATGGCTTGGAGAGCCAACTTTCTCTGCAAGGTTGTATGCTAAGCTGGCATGTGAGGTCCAGTCCCTCATCTCCCCCTGCCTTCCCAGCTTTGGGTTTTGGGGGGACTATGTACATAGCAGGTTTCCAGGAACCACATCCGACTATGGGAACCAGCTTTGCCTGGAAGCATGTGCCTTCAATCTCAGCAGGGCTAGCAGGCTGCTCACAACACACATTTCAAACAGCACATGGGCTAAAAGTCAGTAAGATTTTTTTTTTCCTGAGCAACAAGGCTGGGTTATCCAACATCAACAAGCAGCTATTTCTGCAAATGTGTGACAACATGCCACAAACCTACAGAGCAGTCTTCCCAAGAAATGCCACCAATGCATTAGGCTTTCTGCCATGATATTCTGGGCGTACGAGCAGCAGCAAGGTAGCCTGGGATTGGCTCAGAAGCTGAAGCAACAGCTCAGGTTCGCCCGTGACCAGCATTCTTCTCTAAATTAAAACCCAGATATTTTATACAGGGGAAGTCAGTCTTGGAAAAAGGGGGGATTCATCAAGGTAAGGAACAATTTAGTAGTTTAATTATGAGCCCTTTAATGTCTTTTCATAATCAGTTAATAAATACCTTAACAATAAAATTGAATTTAAGCTTTTAATAGGCTGTGTTGGATTGAACCTAAACAAAAGAATTAGCAGCTCCAGGCATTGTGCAATAACTTCTCACTGCTTGGTGCCAGGAGAAACAAAGCATTTCAAGTACATTTTTTGTACCTCACTATAATAAACGCTTGTAATATTCCCCAATTTCTGGAGTGTAAGATGCAGATCTTATTTATCACAGTATGTGACACATCTGGCACATGGATCAGGAAACAACTGTTTTACTTCATTTCTGTCATCACCTTCCAACAGATTTCTTTCACATTCCAATTTGGACGAGAGAACTCGGACTTTCTCTCCATAAGTTCTCCATTAACAGTTTCACAGCAACGAGCACTATTGGTTCTTTCTCCTTCCACAGCAATTAGTTACACCAAGCTGCATATTTTGACTTTTATTGCAATAGAACATGCAGCATTGCTGGTGTTTGCTGCTATCTGCTCCCTGCAGTCCATTGCGGGCAGAGCGCAGGGATGCTCGGCGGCTGTCATTGCCCCACTCACAGCCACCTCCAGGCAGGGCAGCGTTGCTGGATGCACACCACTGGCTCCGGCTGCCTCCTGCCACTGTTGTTAGCACATGTTTTATTTGCAGGAGGGCTTTGGTTGTGTCGCTGCATTTGTTTCACAGCCAAAGAGAGCACCCTGCCTTCTGCTGCAGCGTATCATGCTGGTGGAATGGGAGCTCTGCAAGCTGCCCGAGTGGCTACGCACTAATAAAGCTTGAAAAGCTTGAATTACACTGTAACCCACAAAAATTTTCAAATTAAAAAGCCATATTTAGAGGCCCACTGTGGACCGTGATTTTATTTAGTTTAATCCCCCCTTGAGGCCAGTTAGGTAGACACCCTTCTGCACATGCATGCACCAGGACAAAAATATATATATATATATATATATATATATATACACGAGAGTAGTTAAAAACAAGGGGTTGCGTATCACTCATCCATTCACAGACAAAAATTATTTTCCCTTCTGTTGTCCCTGAAAATACCACGGCTGTCAGAGATCAATAAAAGCACAAGCAAACAGCACTTATTTTTCTGGGCTGCGCTTTCGCTTTCCCCTGTTTCTTTCCACAACATCCAGTAAATTTTCACTGTCATGTATGGTTTTGCAGAGCTCCTGATAGGCGCAGAAGCCGTGGTGCTGGTGGCAGGGGAGGGCCGCATGCCTCCTTTCTCAGCCCGCCAAGCAAAGAGGTGCCGTGACAATAAATCCCTTATTTGATCAGTAGAGATTTGCCATGTCTGCATAAGGTGCGTGCAGGGCTGGGATAAATCTGTATCCCACTCCCCAAGCTGAATCCCACTAAATGCGACAGGCACGTCCCAGCTGTGCACCCGGAGAGTCAGCTCCATAAGCACAGATTTAATGCACCCCTCCCCAGAAGAGTGTTTTTGCATAAACTGCTGGCAAGGGGCCATGTTCCTCGCTGCTGTTCTTTGCATCAAAAGTGCGAACTTGGCCTCCTTTTTACCAAGTGGCAGACACCACATGTCCCGTATGAAAAAGGAGTTAATAAAACACATGCTGGAAATATAAAAGGAGGTCAGAGGTGATGCTTTGGTAATGAGGGCTTCTCCAAGTGGGGAAAACAAAAGATCAAAGTTATTGTAACTCTAACAGCAGTCTACGGCAACGGGCAAATAACAAGTAGACCGCACTACACACCTCCTGCTTCCACAGCCAGAATGTGTTGGGGTCCAAAGTAATACACTCTTAAAGTTTTTTTAGATATTTAGAGGCAAAAGGAGCTTTTTTAAAGGCCACAACAGCACTTGCATTTAGGCAAGCACAAAATATTATTAGGAGCTTGGGGTTGTATGGGCATAGCAAGCCCACAGGCTGCAGAAGGAAACGTGAGTGGTGAAATTCTGCACCTCTGCTGGATTTTCAGAGCAAGCATCTTGTTGATTATCTGAGGCAAGGCACTGCACTCAGATCTACCAGCTTACATCTCAGAGAACCACGTAATGAAAACAAGGGCTGGGGTAATGTGCCTGAAATAAATCTGTAATTTTACGGCACTTTGAAACAGATTAGGGCAAAAACTCTATTTTATTTTAGACGGGCTTCTGTGCTGCACTGTGTACAGTGGTGTTTGTGCTGTTCGTTCTCTCCTCTGCCACACAGGGGCAATGGCTCTGCAGGCACTGCTGGGAGGCTGCTCCTGAACAGCGGCTGCGCAGCGAGGCATGGCGGGGTTCCGCTCTGGGGTCTGTGCTTGAGAAGTAAGGGAAAGCTTAGTCAGAAACAATCTCACTAAGAAATTTTAGCAGCTGCAATGAGAAAAACTCTGGCAGAGTGAGAGCCCCTGCCTGTGAATCCCCGGCGGCTGCTCTTCCCTCTTGCCAGAGCTTCTCGTTCATTCCTGGTGGCAGCTCGTCCAGATTCCCCCTGACACACAGCTGCAAGCAGTGGAACTAAAATCCAACAGGTTTGCAAGACCAAGGTGGCATGGGAGAATCTTTGTTTGGGTCATAGATCAGGTAAAAAGTCACTTGACACAATGAGAATAACCCTCTCAAATGACCAATGTTGTCAGAGCTTTGTAGGTACTAAAAAACATACATGCACATAGACAGTTTATAGGCTCATCTCTGGGTCAAGATCTGGGAAAAGACTTTCTTTACACTCAAACTGAGGTTTGGCAAACAAAGGAAGAAATTTTCCTCCAAAAAGTGAACTCAGTCACTGCAATGTGCCCTAATTTTGTTCTAGTCTGCTTTGGAAATCATAGAATCATAGAATCATTAAGGTTGGAAAAGACCTCTAAGATCACCTAGTCCAACCATCAGCCCACCCACACGATGCTCACTGTGTCCCTCAGTACTACATCCATATGGTTCTTGAACAACTACGGAGATGGCGACTCCACCACCTCCCTGGGCAGTCTGTGCCACTGCCTCACCATTCTGTCTCTTCATATATTTATGCGTATACATAAAGCATGCGTAACACAGGGAGCTGTACAACCATCCTGCAGAATTTCACAGCAGAGGAACCCACTGATGAGGGGTATGTAAGGAAAGCTGCAGAAACAGTATCTACAAGACAGTTAACAAGATATTCCTGACTCTTTGGGCATCCCAGCATCTGTAAATTAGAGAGGTGGCTATCTTATTATTTTTTGTCCTCTTGAGAAAATTAAGCCCCAGATCCTTCCCCATCCCCCTGCCATGCAGAAATGAGCAGGAAACAGCATGCTGAAATTCACTGAGTTTCCTCTACCCTACATGTGTTTTTCCCCTGCAGGGGAGAATGGGGCCTTTTATACCTCCATAGCTCCGGGCTCTTTGAGTAATGAAGGGAACACATTTATTGGTACAAGGTTTGGTGTTTATTGATGCTACCCATTTTTCACCAGGTTTAGCACTCTGTAGGGAGGGCACACGGACTTTCCAAAACACATTTTATAATCAAGCCATTTCAAGGTTTATGCAGTATAATATGTTTAACTGCTGAACGATAAATAAAAGTCACTGCCCAATGCCGAGCCTCCTTCAAGTTGTTATAGCCAGCTACATCTCTAATTACCTGGTTTACAAGCAGCTCACCAGCATTGCTCTCTAGCTGGCGGGCTCCAGGCAGATGTGCCATGGAAAGTCAACCTACTGGAAGGGACTGTGGGCTTAACCCATCCTGCCTCACCCCTGGCTTGGTGGAAAGGGGAAGGACTCCTTTCTCCCTGTAAAACAAATCATCCTCCTGCCTCATGCTCTTCCCATACAGAGCTCTGCTTTCTAACACAAGCACAGAGCACCTTGCCTAGAACCCTAGGCCAAGAGAAGGATATTTCCCATTCTGTTCTCTTGTGTAAATCATCATGGAATCGTGGTGCTAAGGATGAGAAATGCCATGTTTGGGTTAACAGAACAAGGCTGCTCTTTCTGCAGGCCATACGCAGGGCCCCATTTGATGAGGCACAAGGAGCATCAACTATTTCCACAATCCTGCATCCGCCTCTGGTTTAACTGTCTGGCCCCAGCAAACGCCACTCATGCAGAGCAGGCTTCCAGGGGAGTACTGTGCCCTCATGTGCCGTTGGACTATTGTGTAGCAGCTGCTCAAAAGGCAGTCCCTAAAGACTCCACAACTATTTCCTTCTTGGACTGTTATTCTTACCCTAAAAGCCAACACTTCAATGAAGGAGTAAATGAATAAAAGCACCTCAGGATCTCTGGAACAGGTATCCGGACAGTTTTAGTCAGTAAATCAAAACCCTCAAAGATGATGAAGTGGGTCTTATCTTTTATGACAGCACACCTAGATCAAATGCTTCTCGTGCCAAGAGAGAAACCCAAAGTGGGGAGCAGAGATTGGTTTGCTCTCTGGTATTGATGTGTTACTTAATTTACTGGCCCACAGGGGAATGAGAATCCAAAGGTAACACAAACTGCATTCTGTGTAGCTTCATAGAGGGAGGGAAAAACTGTTTTTCTCTCTTCTTCCCTCTTGTGACTACTTATTATTGAAATTGGCCATCTCTGTGGTGGTCATGGTTGTCATCATGGTACATCAAACTCCAGGTTGCTTAAGACTGACAGCCTGAGGCCTGTACTTCAGCTCCTTTCTGTTGCTTGGTTTGTAGGTACAAATTATACAGCTGTCATTTTCAATAAAGAAAGAAAATAACTTGCATGGAAACATGCTTTTTAATTCTAATTCTTCCTTTCAAATTCAAAAATTACCATTTTAATGGAAAGTTGGCAAGGACACAGCCAAAATAAGACACATAGAGAACATGTTAATATTTTCCCATTTCTTTTTTGCTATTTGTAATGCTGTTCTGAGATTTCAAATCCGGTCAAATGAAGGTTCCAGTAGGTTACAGGGGATCCTGTAAAGAAGATGTACCAGAACAGGATGAAGTCTAGAGGCCTTAATGATGTACCAGAACAGGATGAAGTCTAGAGACCTCTATGAAGGCTGTCTTCTACAGACCACAGTTAGGATGGAGGGAAGGGCAGCACAGTGTGACTTAGCCATAATGCACTGGGACCTTTTCCCTTGCCTCCAACCCTCGTGTCCCTTCCAATCCCACTGCATTTCTTAGGTGTTTGCAGAATTGCTTTTCTGGAAGTCACATCATTATAAGATGGCCTGCTTTTTTCTGAATCCTAGGGAGTTAGAAAATAGTAAAAGAATGTCATTTTTCCACTGAGCAGCAGATTCCTGAGAAATCACCTTCTCCAAGTGGAGTCAATGGGAATCTTATATCTGACTTCAGGGGAGTAAGACTTGGCCAGTGTTGGGTTCAAACTCATCAGAACTGAGTAAGAAATGCTTTTCTCACTTTATAAGACTTTTCCAGGACAGAAAACAAAACAAAAATATTACATTTGGCAGTAGAATGCCACCAAACCGCTTCAATTCTATCCACAAAGAGAACAGAGTGCAAAGAGACCACCACAGTAACCACCAGCTGTTCTAGGACAAGAGAAACTGAGGTGCAAATCCTTCTGTTTCCAGCTGCTTTTGTAACTAAAACAATGCTTTAGCCCATGAGCCAGTAATCCAGTCTTGCCTCTTCTGGCTTAATAAACCTTCGTTCACTCACAGAACTGAGGCAGTCCCTTATAATTCCTGTTAAAGCATTTGTCTGTGCCAGAAGACTTAAGAGTAGGGGTTCAGAGGCACGTGTCTCCCACAGTCCATACAAAAGATTTAGCATTAATAAATTATTATTTACTTGGTCCTGAAGTATTTATCATACTTGGATCAAAATCCCCCTGGAGCTGAGAAACCATTTTCATCAGAATTATTTTGTTCCCATAAAACAACGGTTTTATATATGCCTAGCAAAGCTTTCCTTCATTGATGAGACCCCAGCCTGTTCCAGTCTCGCTAACAATTGCAAATGGCGGCTGCTCAAGTTGGTATCTTTAGTGCTAACTGCAGTTGATTTGGTGAAATCTCACATGATTGATAGTCAAAATCATTGATGGAGTTTCACAGTCTTGGGCGTGTCCCTCCCTGTGCATTAAGCCTGACTAATTTGTGTTCTTCTCAATGCCCAATTCAGTTCTTGGCACAGTAGGACCAGGGTTTAGGGTTTTATCTGGGAGGCACACGGTGCTTTTAGCCTGTGATCTGTCATGCAGGGTTTTTCGTGCTGAAGCTCTCTTCACTCTGTGACTCCTATTTCACCCTCCATTATTTCAGCAACTGTTCCTATAGAAATATGTGCTATAAGACAGTGGGATGCCATCAGCACTATCCTGCAAGAAACTTCTTTCCTCAGTTCAAAGTCTTCTAGCTGGGTCTCCATTTACCATTTGATCATAGATTTACTGCTTTCACATTGTGTAGATATCCTGTGTATATCATTGACCTAGCAGCTGCTGAGAAATTATGTAGGCTGAATAAGTTATGCAAAACATTTGCTGTTCTGACAGGTCTAGAACTTCTAAGCACACTACTGATCAAAAACTTAAACACTTCATTAATAAATACACTGGTTAACTTGTTAAAAAGTGGAAATACTTCTTCAGTGCTGCTATTCAAAAAAGAGATTCATTTTTTTTGTTCACCTTATTTTCTCCCAAATAATTTTTTCTCTCAGATTCACCACAACAAATTTTTGATTGTTCAAAGAAACTGCACAAGCAAAAATACAAAATCACCCATATATGGAAGCAATAGGATGTGTTTCCTAAATATATCTTATCTTCTAGAGTTGTCTCAACTCTTCAGGTTATTATTATTAGTGCAACAGCTTACTACAATGTTTGCATAATAGTCTACCAAAAAGAAGTTGCAAACTGATACAGAACTATTTCTACAGAACTTCAGCTGGTAGACAGACAGTCAAGAACATGGATACTGTATTATAAAGTAATGATTTGTATTTTCAACATCATGAAAACACAACTGGTCTTGTAAAATTTGTGATCTTTACATGTCCAGTATGTCAGTGATCTTGCCTCTCCTACATGGTACTGCATACTCAGAAACACTGGGTGGTGAGGACTGAAATAGAGAGAAGGAATGTAATGAGAAGTCTCATAATCATACAGACTGAAGGATCCTATTTGGTTCTTTGCTTCCAGCTGTATATTAAGTCTTTGAATATGAGTAAAACATTCAAGAAACTGTTTTTTGTAATTATCCAACCTTCTTTTGGTTTCTAGTGATTATTATTAATTCAAGGTCTAACATATGCTTACATTAAAGTTCATTAGGAAATTATATGGTCTCCACCTACCTTCAGTGGGATTTCAAGACTATTTATCAGCATAATAATGCTCCCATATTAGTGAAAGGTAGTTTTTCATCAACTTGAGCAAGGATGGAGTTAGGTCTAAATTGAGATTTTGAAGGGAGAAAGAAACTGCCCCTTTACAATTGGCTCCAGACAGTTAACACTATCACTTTCTTATATTTAAAGCAGTAAAGCAAATACAAAACAAAGAAAAATGATGAAAAGTAAGTTCATTCTAAGTTCAATCTACTAAGAATTGCTGTTTGATATTGTTGTTTTCCCGAGTTCAATAAAGAGAAACACACACACACACACACACAAAAAAAGTCTCTCCCTTTTTGAAAGGCATTAATGAAGAAAGGTAATAATGAGATCTGACCTTATCTCGTTAATGAATTGCCCCAGCAATACAACTTCGCCTTCTGAAGTCATCAAGCTGCTGAGAATTATAGCATTATGTGTAATATTTTATGATGCCACAGTGATAAAAGTAATTTTTAAACTAAATGTTATCAAGGGCACAGTCTTATCTTCACACACGTGCTCTGCATACTGAGGATTGGATTCTGTCTAAGATCAAAACTCCTATATGGCAGTTTCTACACACTGGTGTCTGTGGGCAAGACAAGAGTCAAAGCTCCCACTGTTCTTCATGGAGATGCTAGTGTAGCTGGGGAAGCCTTGGCAGTGATTCATCTCATCATTAGGTTGTCACTGAGAGCTTGGTTCAGTTAACTATGCGTAGATGTCTAGTTTCATTTGTGATACCCCATTGTTTCGAAGGTAGACTTCTGGGGATGGAAAATCTGACATGGGTCCCCAGGGATACATATGTCCACATCTAGCAGAAGCTGAGAGCTGGCAGGATGCTTGCAAGCACTTCATACAGTACTTGGTGCCCAAGTTTAGGCAACTGAACCCCTTTGCTAGGCCTCATAGTGTCTTATTCTTGAATTTAATTCAATCAATGACAACTGAAGATGCCAGAGCTAAAAAGTGAATATTTACCTTGCTCTTTTGAGCAATGATGGTACATGCAGCTACTCTATTTTGTTCTTTTCTGAAAAAACTTTTTCTATCTCCTGCAGATTTGTAATTTCTCCTGACTGTTGTTTTCCTTTAAAAATGTGGCAACAGATCAGTCTTGTTGTGACAAAGCACATTTAGATAATTACAGACTTGCTTCCTGGTTTTTGTTTTCTTAAGTAAGTGTAAAATATTTTGAGAAATGTTCAAACAGAAAAGAATATGCTGATACAACAACAACAGCAAAAACAACAATAAACAGTTTCAGCAAAATGCTTTGAAACTTCACTTTTATCAGCCTTTAGACTCCATCTCATGCTTCTGACCATAAATCCTTAATGCCTTTGTGAAGTGAAAAGAAGGTTTCAGTCAAGTTTCCAAAAGATGGCTGTAGGTGTTGTCTGTGGGCACATTTGGTGATAGATATGGTCTGAATTTGGAAATGGCTGTTGCTTCTCCTATCACTATTTCTGTCAAGCCAAATTGAAAATAGGTTATTGAGATACTTCTACCACTCCTGTACCTGGTCCCGATATGTGGAAGATGATTACTTCTAGTTACAGCACAGCATTTCAGAATGTGTTGGCTTTGAAGGCAAAATCTGTGGGCATCCATATGGTTTGAAAGACATCAGTGTAAATATTGTACATTTATTGAATCCACAGAATTCACCTTTGTCTCATGAAGCCATTGAGAGACAAGTGGTTGGAGGTAGCTGTATTACCAGGACTTATCATACAGACTTATCCTAACTTGCTTGACTCCAGGTATCTGGTTTTGGCCACTCAAAGACTGGACACTAACTAGACATTCAGTCTGACCCAGTATACTTGCTTTTCAAGTATTGATAGTCTTGTATATATTCAAGATATTGAATTGATAGTCTTGTATTGATAGTCTTGTATATATTCAAGAACCAGACATAATACTGCAATGTTAAAGAAACTACACAGTCTACCTCAAGGAGTAAAGTGGTAACAGACCAAAGATGCCAATATGTATGGGGAATAAAGACCCTCATTTAAATGAAATACATCTGACATACTATTCCATCTAAAACATACCATGAATCAATGCTCACAGATGATTAATAAAAGATGCAAGATTTTTTTTTTCTAGAAATGGAAAAAGTTCTGAAAACGAATATCCATACACAAGAAAAACTTCTGCAAATCTTGTAAGTACCTATTGCTTGGCAGAAAGACAAAGACTCTCTGGAAAGTAAACTTATTCTTTTAATTTACAGCTAGCCTAAGGAATCAGTACAGAACAGAATCAGACGGACACGGCGCAGGTATGGATTGTGTGATGGATTCTGTGAATAAAATGTTCAATGAGTGACATCTTGGAAACACACTTACATGAATTAATATTTAATATGTTATGGACAACAAAGTATTCAGCACTTTTACAGCCTGATCCAACTTCTTATGAAGACAAAAGAAATATTCCTGTTTACTCATGTGAGAGCTGGACCAGATCAATGCTGAGAAAACAACCCACATGTTTCCAATTCCGTGGACCTCATGATGGCAAAGAGGAGCCAAAATTTGCCTAAGGAAGTACTAAGGCTCTCACAAGACAGCAATTGCATTGCCTGCTCTGATAAACCCTGATTTGCACCACTCTGGGAGCAGAGTCTGGCCCACCCTTGAGTCCATGCCTTCTTAACCCCTTAGCACATGGCAGTATGTAAATCCTGCAGAAAAGCTGCTGACCTTGCACATACAGTAACTTCTAAAGTAAACTCTACAGCTGCCAGAAAGCATATGAGAAGTCAGAAATAACTTACAATATGGCAGGTGTTACAGTGTAATAAGGGCACATCTTAGGTATGTTAGAATACATAGGCCAAAGTTGTTCCAAGATCCATTGAATTATTACAATACAGACTGTGAGGTTGCTACTTGGTTGAAATTCCTCCTATTATTTCTACAAAATATTTTTCCCTCTTATTCACTCCATTCACCACATTTAAATGCCACTATCTTGGATTTCTTTCTCTGAAAAGGAAATCCCCACCCCTAAGTGTGAAACTTGAAAAGCTTTCAGTCTTAAAAGGAGTTACTGAGCCTATGTCCTACACCTAGGTAGCTTAAGCCGTGTAGAAACACGAACTATTCACAACATCAATCCCTCCAAAGCAGGCCAAGATCCAGAACTCAGCCAGCATGTTCAGAACCTCCTGCAGCAGTGGTTAGTGGGAAAGATACAAAAAGTCACAGGAGTGGGGAGATCTTTCAGTGCCCAAGAATATATATGCACCAAACATGCTTGGAGAAGAGATTTTTGCATTGGCTCTGTCTGTTGATGCATTGCCATGACAACGGCCATCAAGGAGGAGATGTTGGCTTTTGTCTCAACGGTTGGATGCTGCATCCCAATTAATGAGCCTTGTCTCCCAGAGCAGCTCCCACACAGGGATGATGCTTGCAGCCTCCACCACATTGGCATGCATTTTTTGCCCTTGGAAAGCATGCCTTTAGGTATGGCACATCTTTTAGTGCACATTCTGCAGTCACAAAGTGACAGGAAACTCAAGTAAAATCAGTGGGACTTTGCAGCTTTAGGAATCTGACTTTTTGGCCTTTTTGAAAAATCTCACACTAGATCGTTCATAGCTGGCAATATTCACGAGGGTATAAATTAGGACTTCAAAAAAACTAAGAGGTAAAAATCAACCTTTCATTAAACCAAGGCCTCACCCTGCAAAAAAGACTGGCAAAAAGCAGAAACCATGTTGCCTCATCTCTAACCCGAGACAAGAAAAGATTTGGATACATCTGGAGGCAGTGTTTCACTTTCCAACAGGAAATCCAGGATGATGGCTACAAAGGTACAGATTCCTCATCATGTTATATGATCTCTGCTGAACATAATTAGGTTATTAAACTAGCTTGGCCCTTGCGTAAAGTAACTCCTACACACACACAAAACTTCAAATTTTCAAGATCAGTAGTACGGATATGATGAGGAACACTTCATTTCAGTTTCTCTAGGTTACTGAGAGTACAGAGTGATAAAGTAAATTTGCTGTTCTCGAACCTGGAATTAGTCTCCAATCTATAAAAAGACATTTTTGTACTTGCTGATAGGAAAACTGTATGCCTCCTTCACATCTGGGTTTGTTTTTTAATTTCTCAAGGCAGTATTACTGCCCACCAAATGAATGCAAGATGGTAAAAATACGAGATGGTTTGGCCTAGAGCTTGTTCGGGGAGAGTGCTGCTTGGGTTTTGAAGTCATGAAGGTGGTCGTTCCTTCTGCTGTGCTAAACCTTTCTCTGTGCTGGAGATAAACCCTTACAGGCACCTCTCTCAGTGATCTGCTTTATTTTGTATCTATCTATCTATCTATCATCTCCTCACACTCTTCTCTCAGTGCAGTGCAGAAAGCCATGTATAAACTACATCACAGAAAAGAGGCACTAGTAGCTCTGGTTGATGGCTCCCCTCTTCATACAGGATTACATCTTCACGAGATTTGAGATCAGCAATAGCGGACTCCTTAACAGCAATGGACTCTTTTTTGCTCCATCTTCCCTGTCTCCCTTTTTTAATCCTCCAGTGTGCCAAAAAATCACTTTAGAAGGTATTTGGGAGCTTTTCGACTTCAACATTTTTGAAGGTGTCAGATTGGGCCTCTCCCCAACAACAGCAATAGTTAACTTAGCTAGCTATCATGTTTTAAGGTTTGTTATACTTTTAAAGAGGTTTTTTCCTTTCTGCTTAAACGTGCCAGAAATATGGGGTTTCTGTCCCAAGAAGTGGTTCCCCTTGCTTGTTTTTTTTCCTTGTTTCTAGTGGGAAAGTGGATGAACAGCAGTCTAGGAAGACAGGAAGGAGGCAAAACAAACAGCAAGCACAAATCAAGAGTTTCCTTCTTCTTTACTTGGAAAACCATCTTTCTTTGCTTCTGGATTTCTGTGCAGAACAGAAAGAAAGGCACTAAATTTAGCAAGCAAAGACCCATTCCAGCAGAGCTACAGATTGAGCTCAAAGCATGACAACTGTGTTATGAGCAGACAACCTGCACAGCTTCGTGGGGCTTCATCTTTTCCTTAGGCACAAAAAGGCAAGGTGTGCCTGTGTCTGCCAGCAGCTGCATGCAGATGGGGATGCACTGAACTTGTCCACAACTGTTGAAACTGTAAGTCATACATTAAATCCATTTTAGATTTTAAACACTTCTTTTTTTTTTAATTCCTTCTCACTTTCACTCATCCTGGAAAATTTTTCTCCTCTTGAGCTCATGAGTCAAATCAAGCAAGCAGATCATTGCTTATTGTTCGTCTCCAAGTGATGAAGGGTGGAGAAAGGATTCGTCATCATGCTAAGTTATGGGAAGAGCTTTGGTTCCCTGAGATTTCATTGCAGCCAGTGCAGAGAGATGGCAACCCCCGGCTCAAATTTCAGGTATGTGAAAGTGCTCTCTGGAAAGGCTCTTTTTGCTCCATGACTTTGGAATGGACAGAGGTAATGAAGCCAGATGTAGATGGACAACAGCTGTAGAAAAAAAAAAAAAAACCTACAAAACTATCTTTTCTTGTTTTTGTGAGTCATTTCTCTAAGGAGAAAAACGCTCTCACATATTGCTACATTTTACAGAAGAGAAATCAAGTCCCCAGAAGTGAAAGATACCTCTGTGAGATCTGTGTTCAGCTCAGGACTCTGGGAGTTACATGCTCTACAAGTGTGTATTTGTGTGCTCTGTACAGCAAATGCATCAGTGCTCATACAGCATTGGGTACATAGCTCAGCTTTGCACTGATGCTCACTACTGCAGTGTTTTGAGAATAACCATGGGCCCTTGCACACTAGCAAGGAGACTTATGGCTCAGTTTGGTGCAGATTGCACTGAGTATGTGTTTAGAGAGCTGTTACAGGTGGAAGAGAGCGGCACGTTTCAGGCTGCTGCTGGGATTATGTGTCACCTGGCTCAGCAGCTCTGGAACAGTCACTGACACCATGTATCAGGTTAGGTTAATCATCTCCCACTTGGTTCCACTTGAGCAGCACTGTATGCCCAGGGTGGAGATCAGTGACAAAACAAAGTCACAGAGGGAAAGGATTACTTGCTCTGCGCTCAGCGGGTGGCACCTGCACCATTGAGACATTCAGACTTAGTGCCTGGAGCTGCCAGGAATCAGAAGGTACATCTAGAAAGCAGCAATACCTCTCCAAGGATGCCCGCAGCAACCAAAGCAGGCTTGGAGGACAAAATGACAGAAACTGGCAACGTGGACAGGGTATTACCAGAATGGGAGGAAAACATAAAGGCTATAAAAATACCTGCTTGTTTTAGCAAGATGCCTCAGGAGAGTGGGAAGGACTTCCCTCACACCAAACAAGTGGGGACTTACCTGGTAGGCAGAATGATCAACAAGGGCTCCTTCGCCAAGGTGATGGAGGGGCTGCACATCCCCACAGGGGAGAAGGTAAGCGCCCGGTGGGAGGGCACCACACACCAGGCACTGTAAGTAGCCTTGCAGTAGCTTATGTCAGAGAACTGCAGACCATTTAATCTGCAAACCACAATCTATTCAGCGAGTTATCCTCTGAACCTTATCCTCATAAATTAACCTCATAAATTGAGTTTATTGCTCATGTGTAATCAGTCACATGTGCAAATATGCACCGCGTACAACTGTTTTCTCAATTATAAGAAAATATAGGCAACAAAGATACATTTCCTGTGAAAGAGAGTTGTGCATGGCACAAGGACAATTTCAAATCTGCTTTCCTGGTAATCTCTGCTGAGAAATTAGGGACATGTGTCCGACCCTTAAGGTTTCAGACAACACATTTGGAAAGCTGTCCACTCCAAATGCATTCACTTGTATGGCAGGACGCAGATAATTTGTTGTCTCCAGAAGGGCTGGAATAATGCACCACAAACCCTAACTGTGGAAAGGTGGATTAACATCATAATCATTGTTTTGACTTTTGCTTTCCTTACAGCTTCAGTAGCATCACTGTTTGACTGGCTTCCCAAACTGCAAAGGCTTTGATCCCAGCTTGATATATCACGGATGGCTTTTAGACCAAAAGCAGGGGGAAACATACTGGAAAAAAATATGTGGTACACTGCAGACGAAGTTAGCATGTAGGTTTTTTGTAACTGAGGGTGTTATATATATACTGATCGTTGCAGTTTGAGTGGTGTCTATGGCAGAGCTGAGCTTCCTGCTTTGGTCTTAAAGCGAAGTGTTTTCTTCCACTGGGGATGACTCACTTAGTGATAGCAGTTCTCAACACTGTGACCACATCAGGTTTTCCCACATGCCAGCTTACCATTCATACTTTTGAAAATTAATTTGGGTTGCAAAGCTTGCTGCCTATTTACATATACCCTATAATTTAGGTAGCCATAAAAGTAATTGACAAGAGAAAAGCCAAGCAGGATTCCTATGTGCTAAAAAACATGAAGCGGGAGCCGCGGATACACCAGATGATCAAGCACCCCAATGTTGTCCAGCTATACGAGACCCTGGAGACTGACAACTCCTATTACATGGTGATGGAGCTGTGTCTCGGCGGGGACCTCCTGGACAGAATCTGTGACAAACAGAGGCTGGCAGAAAGGGAAGTAAGGAGATACACCAGGCAAATTCTGTCTGCGGTCGGGTACCTGCATTACCATGGGATTGTTCACAGGTAAGATGTTTTTCCTCCCAAAGAACAGTTAAGCAAGAAAGTGTGCAAGCAAAAGAGAACTCTTCTTCATAAAGAGAATTTCTTTAATTTTCCCTACCAAAACTAGTGTATCAAGAGATAACATTCTGTCACCCCATGTTAATAAAACATTTTATTTCTGTAGCTGTTACGCAGTGCTGGGGGGTGAGGGGGTGGAGTAAAGTGATGAAGTCCGGGGATAAATGCTGATGAGCACAACAAATTAACACCTTGCCACAAATATCTCAGTATTAGCTGACAACAAGCTTGTATCAAGTTCAAATATTCCAGAGCAGCTATGTAAATAAATACTGATCTCACTTGGTTAGCCACAACATATTGAAACAACTACCCATCACCCAGGACAGACTAGCAATTGAGCAAGCTGCTACTGGAGAATCACAGCTCACCAGCTGCAAAGAGAAAATCGTACAGTGGGTCACAATGAGTGACCTGCCACATTGGCTTTTGCATTACTGAAACAGTTCATGACGACTTCTACTGCTGGAGGGCCCTAAGCAAAGTGAGCTAATCTTCTTGCCTCCGCTATGAATCCCAGAGCGCATGCCAAGAGCAGCAGAATAAGGACTTCCATTTTAAGCAGAAGAAAAAGCAAGAAGCAATTTTTCCCACCATCTTTTTCTGTTTTTCTGCAATAATTCACAGTCAATCAGATCCTTCATTTTAAATGATAAATGCACTCATTGGGAAAGCCCCCAAGACCTAACAAGTAATCCCGCTGACTGCATCATTACAGCAATCATGAAACAAATAAGCTCTGAATGCGATGGCTCAGCATCTGTAAATGCTTTGTGTGCTAAACATGAAATGCTTGAAGTCCAGCATGTAATTATTTATTTATTTATTTTAATTAATAAGGAACAGAAAAGACTCGTTATCTACCTAGAGTATTTAAACATAAAAACAAACAGAAAGCACCAGAAAACAAACACAAGGGGCTTCATGCTTTCAGTCCAGGCTGATGTCTCTGACGTGCTGGCTCCCTAGATAATCTATTTTACAGCATTTCTTCAGTGCCCACAAACATAATGTTTAAGTTCTTCCCATGACAACATTCCTCATGAATTTCATAAGCCCTCTCCCTTCTCTTTGCTTGGAAACAGCTCTTCCAAGTGAGCAGGGGAGTATCCTGATTTCTTCCCCTACTTCTCTCTTGAACTGTTGTTATTGGTTTGCTGGGAAAGCTTTGCAAGTGAAGACATTTACTGCATGCTCTAAGAGCAGTCAGGAGCAAAATAGTGCAAAGTGCTCCTAGGGGGACTTGTTTGTGGTGATATGTTCCACAGTCCATGATCTGCTACTAGCTTTGAGGGTCATAGTAATGGCCACGAACTTGTAACCATAAGCAGACTGGAATGGAGCAGAAATTTGTCTTGCCAAGGTGATAGCCTGCCATCCTCAGCACATCCTGTGGATCTGGAAGGGCTCCTGCACTCAGCGCCAATTGCTGTGATTTACAGCAACTCACTGCAGAAGTTAGACCAATGAGGATAATTGTGGGTGTATCCTCTTCTGACAAGAAGGCATCAATGTTTCCAGCAAGATGAGTGCAGAAATAATAGGAAAGTTACCTCACAAAGTTGATCTGATTTTCTCATCTAAGTACTCAGTAGAGCTCAACTCTTTGCATTTCTTCCACCAAAGGAAGGGAGGGATCCCCAGATGCTGTTGGGAATGTTTGCTCTGTGGGTGTGAGGGCACTGCTGAGGAGGTGCTGGTAAAATGAGACAACATGGTAACACTTCCACGAGGTGGATAACTGTGTGCCAGTGCCTAGAGCTATGCCTGGGACCTCCACTAGAATGGAGATGCTTGGTGACTATAAGGTCTCATTCCTACATGATGTGCTTAGGAATATACTTTGAAAAAATGTATATCTCTTTGTCTTAATAAGATATTTGATGGAAAAAAACAGGCCATTTCCTTAGCTATTTTTAGTCCAAGTTAATATGGCCCATCAGAAATCTTGTGCCCTATTTTGACAGCTATTTTGTTCCCCTGAGCTTCACTTTTTCTGTTCAGCACAAAAATCAGCACGGATCCAACAAATGCTTAAGGCTTAAATTAAGGCAGAGCCTATTTTTCTTATCCATGAACAAGCACAGTAGATTTTGATGTCTAAGTAACAAAATAAGCAACAAGACAGAGCATGGCCTCATCTGCCTGTTCATCCATCGCACAACTTTTCACTGTCCAAGAGGGCTCAGGCACAAGACCAGGTAGAGCAGCATCATAAGCTTGCACTCATCAGCTGAGCTCTGCTATCCATTCCTGTGTCTGCTCTAGACATGCCAAAGCAGTGCAGTAATACATCTTAGCTTTAAAGCCTCTAATAAATATATATAAGCTAAATCACATTACCTCGAAACTGGGTTGGGGTAGTGCACGCACATAGCCAGCTACCATCTCCTACAGCTGGTGTTTGCTAAGCATCAGTAATCTGCCTGTGTGTACAATTTCTAATTTTTCCTGGATATTTTTCCTGGATATTTTCCCCTTTACCATATTAAAAGCCCATATATATCCTTTTGAATCACTACTGGACCAAAGACCTGGACAAACATCACAAGCTGCCCTCTTTCCAAAGTCCCCATGGGAATGAGAAAAATTGCATGAAGTTACTTAAAGTTACACCATTTCTGGGAAAGTTTTCTTCGGAAAAGAAAGAACAAAATGTATTTTTGATGCAGGATAACTTCAGACACTTTGTAAATGTTAATAGCTATCATTATCAGTTTATCAGGCAAGAGAACAAATGTTAACTGAGCACTCATCTCTGTTGTGGGCATCAG
The DNA here is from genome assembly GCA_030625065.1 of Alectoris magna. Taxonomy (NCBI): domain Eukaryota; kingdom Metazoa; phylum Chordata; class Aves; order Galliformes; family Phasianidae; genus Alectoris; species Alectoris magna. Next base: position 78,686,206 of record CM060562.1, on the reverse strand, counting down.
ACCAGCAATCATGGGGATCCAAAGTAATATCATTTAATTGGAGAGTAGTAAAAGTCATCAGAGTGCTGCATGGGGTGTTAAAAACGATAGAAACGTCAGATTTGCAGTGGCCTGAAGCCCAACTGGTTTTAAACCGCACAGTTTAGTGCACATAGTTGAGCCACAGTGGTACAAAGTTATCTTTCATCTACCTCCGAGCTTCTGGGCACTGGCTGATTTGCCACCCCAGAACACACTCTATTGAAATGAAAACTTATTAAAAAGTTATCATTAAAACCATTCCCATTCCATTCTCAGCCTGGGGCGTCAGTTTTTCAAGCGCAACACTGTCTCATCCAGAGCCACTGAGAAGAACAGATGCTCCCAGAAAACAGGCATTGGGAGCGCCATCATTATACTGCCAGACCTCATCCCTGCAGAAGCACAGTGCTGGCTGCAGGGTGCTGGTCCTCCCAGTCCATGTTCTGTGCTTCTGTTCTTCCTCCCATCCTTCCTCCTGGCTTCTTCTTATCTACACTTGCAGGTCTTTGGGTTTGCGAAAGCGCTTCCACATACTCACAGCTGCTTCTCAAATTTACTGTCTCCTCCCTGTGTCCCTATAGAACCAAGGGAAAACTTCATCACTGCCAGCCACACTAGTCCCAATTTCACAAGGGGCCACAGTGGGGTCCAGCAAAGCATTGTAGGCAGCTAGACTGGCTGCCAACAGCCAGCCTACACCAGCAGGGGATTCCCCTGTGCTGCAAAACATTTCAGCTGCCACTTGGGCACTCCCCACTGTGGAGCAATATTCTGTCTTTTGGTTTTAATTGGTAAGGATATAAATGTTCCCACAATAAGCAAGTAAGCCAATGAGCCAGGCAGGAGTATTACTCCTGCAGCTCCGAGTTACATCCTCCAGTGGCGCAGCTGTTTCTGGCTGGTCCTGGTTTTACAGACATTAGTCTGGAAGTGGTTACACCTTTAAGTATCTGCCCCAACGTAGCTCAGGCACATCACTGGGGGCAAGGCATGGCTCTCTTCTCAGCTCCCCCTCATCATCCAAATCCCACAAATACAATGTACTCCACGGGAAAGTTGAAATATTCAACTGCAGTCAGTGCTTCAAGCAATGACAAAAACAGTGTAGGTCCAAGCATGCGGCAACTTCCTTTTTCACTCAAACAAAGAAATAAATGCTGTTTCTTTTCCAAAATAATGCACCCATAGAATGGAAGATTTCTAAAATGAAGAATCTATTTTAAAATACTCATAAAATCCTCCATTAAATACAGAAAGTTTCCACAACATGAAAACTTTAGGATCTTGTTACAATTGTAAGGCATTGTGGTGCCGCACTATTGTTATTTCAACTAAGTTTTGCTAAAATATATCTACAAACGGTTAGCTGGGTCACCAGAAATCTTAAAGTTTGCTGTCCGTCTTCATTTCAGGGACCTGAAAATTGAAAATTTTCTTCTCGATGAGAACAACAACATCAAAATTGTTGGTACGTACATGTTGAGCATGTTTTCAGCTTTTTACTTCAGGTGACTTTCAGTGACAATTTAGCTACTGTTTAAAAAGCATGTTGATATGACTGAATTTGCTGTTATTCAGTGAATATACTTTAGTTTTAGTATAAAGAAAGTTATGAAGTCTAACTTCACAGCTTGTTTATATGAGGTTTAATTAATACATTTAGGAAAACAAGGCAAACAATTTTTTTTTTGCATTTTCCTTACTGTATTGTTGGAGAAATAAGAAAAAAAAAATATATATAGCTTCTATGTGTAGAAAGCTATTCCTAGTAGGAGTGATTTGTAGAAAAAGAAATAAATCTTTTGGGAGCCAAATGCAGGTATAGGTGCACTAGCTTCTGTCAGGTCATTACTTGAACTAGAAACCTCATCATTCGGTCACCAACAGAAACTTCGCTAGGGTTCTGAGGCAAACATTTATAAAAATGGGGGAATTTTCACCAAGCAGTTAACACAGCTCAGAGAAACATTAATTTTATGCTACAGAAACCGCATGGAAAAATCCCTGCTAGGGAAGCTCACTTTTAGAGACGCCACATGTTTAACCCAGTGTTTCCCAAACTTTTAAAAGCTTAACACCTCTGAGAAAAAAAAAGGAACAAGTTCTTCATCCCAGGTTGACTGCGAACCAATCCTGTACAATCATACCTTGTCCCCCCTGCCCTTGCACACACGCACACATACAAATAAAAAGGCTTAAGCCAGCACATTTTATCCCACATTTACAACAGGCTCAAAGCACAGCCTGCTGAGCTAGATGCTGTAACTCATTCAGCCACGCTCACTCAGCTGTGGGGCTGAGCTCCTGTATGAGTATGCGGTCAACTGAGGCAGGACAGAATAGGTAAGCCAAACCCAACCAAAGCCAGAGTACATCCTCATGGTTGGGTAGCTTTGCTGTTACTGCTCCAGTCATCCATGGCACATTTGTTTGTACCCAAGCAAGCTGAGATGTCACCAGACGCTAATGCTAGCTGAGTGGTTTTTGCCAGCAAATATAGCCAAGAGAAGATGGTGCCTGAGGAGACAGTTACTCAGTTTGTCTCCTCTTTGTAAAGGATTATAGGAACTCTCCTTCTTCTCCTCCTCCTCCTCCTCTGGGCACAGGGATTTGTTTAGGCCACCAACAGTGACCACCAGGCCCCCTTCTCTTGGTGAAAACCCCAGGCTATCTCCTGAGGCCGTCACACAGCAGGAGACCCTCCATTTGTTCCCAGTCCCTCAACCCACTGCTTCGGGTGTGCCAGGGTACCCATGCTATCATCCACCACATTAGGCCCACCAGTGAAGTAGCGTGGACTCAACAGTGGCTCCATCAACCGCTTCGGCACATCTAAATTATTTGTCTCCACTGCTCTGCATATATTTTGCTTCTGCAAGTAACGGTCCCTCAGGAAATCAAACTTCCTGTAGTCCTCATTTTTCAGATACAGAAGATTGCTCTGTTATGTGTAACTCTGCCCTAAAGGCATCTGCAACACTACAAATGCTGTGCAAGGAGATAAAGCACAGTTAGCTGAACTCATAATGCGTATTGGTTCTGTATCTTTCTCCTATCTTTGGCCAATTGGTAAAGTATTTTGAGAAGAGATTGCTTTACTTTTTTTTACGACCATCAGATTTCGGACTGAGCAATACTGCAAAGTTTGAGGGTCTCTCTCAAGAGCTGTTACATACCCAGTGTGGGAGCCCGGCTTACGCTGCCCCTGAACTCCTTGCTCATAGAAAGTATGGCCCAAAGGTGGATGTCTGGTCCATGTAAGTAGATCTAAAAATATACTTATTGAAACACTCTCAGCACTGAATGGTTTGGATATGACCCTGATAAAAATGGGTTGGAGGCACTCTGCCTTAGGGTATCAGAGAAACATCAGAGAAGGGTTGCTAGGAAAAAAGAAGGGAACAAAGAATGAGTTTTGAAATGTATATTCATTGCAAAACACCACAGAAAAAAAATGACTGAGCAATATGCATGCTGCTCCAGAGCAACTCTATATCAAGGGAAGCTGGCAGAATGTAGGGCATCAGACTTTAGGAACATATTCTGAAGTGACAAAGAACTTGCACCTAACAGCCCCCCAGATGAATCTCTTACCCTCATGTCACTCTGGCACACAAGTTCAGCTTTTTGCAAGTCCTATGCTGAAAAATGGGCATTTGGTGTCTAAGGTTTATTTTGCCAGGAAAACAAAACAAAACAAAACAAAACAAAAACCATCAAACTTCAGTATCTCAACTAGCAAGTGGTAGGGTAAAGTTCAGGGTGCTACCAAACCCATGATAAAAGCCGGTGGATTTCAAACAGTTCACAAGGTATGCAAGAGTAATTTCACTTTTTAACTTTAAAGTTCCTCATCCCATCCTACTCCACTTCTGCACTGATCTAATGGATCTTAATATTCTACTGCTTCTCAGCACAAAATACCGCACTTGATCCAAACAGAAACCACCTCATTTTGGACATCTGTCAGAAGGAAAGTGAGGTCTGGTTGTACAGAACTGGTATGCCCACCTCCTTGCCCATCTACAAACACACGTAATCTCTTTCAGGTGTTCTTGGCAGTCCTTACTAAAGTGTGTATCTAGAGAGGACAGAGAGTTTTAGCTCTACTACAGTAATGCTGGTAGCTACATTTAGCTACATCTAACTCAGATATCTAAAGTAAAATCTTTGTGTTACTGTATGCTCAAAAGAGAGATGGATTATGTCACCCAGAGAGTGATTCAGAGCATCTATGTTAAGAGACTGCCTCTCTCAATCAGCTATACAGTTCTGTGGGTACATACACAGACACACATGCACACATGCACGTAAGTAAATAATGTACATTATTCTTCTCAAAACCTGTTTCTGACAGACACACAGTATATTAGGGTTTTGACCCAGCCATGATTCTTATACCTCAGCTTCCTCTAAATTTATGGGATATTAATGGTACACCAAGGGAAGGATGAAGGACAAATTCTACTGAACTACTTCAGTATGTCTGGATTTCAAGAGCACTACTCTCAATTTATTTAGACATTACCCAGATGAATCAAGTCTAAAGGATGCTGTCAGCACTTAAGTAGGATTATACTTATTTCACATTTCAGATGGCTGAACAAAGGCAAAGCAGTAACCTTAGAACCACCTATTGAGCTTACTCTGTTAATAAACATCACATAACATATCACATACATAAAATTCATACAAGGCCCTTGGTATTTAACACAGACATATTCTGACCCTTAAACATAAAGCCTCTTTACAGTTTAACCTGAATTGTTCTCATTCTCATTATGGAAAAAGGAATTCTGATGGATTAACATTGATTAGAAAGAAAATTTAGTTCTACTGTCACAAAATAAATAAAGGATTACAGATCAACTGGACTGTGGAATTGACGGATTCCAGTGCCTGACTTTACACAGTAAGCAGTAGTCGCAATTGAAGGAGGCAGCTAAATTCCTTCAGAAACACATTCAGAAAACTTAACCAGATACAAGTGCAATACAGTTGAGTGTCCTAGGAAACAACACAGAGCAGCCCAGTTTTCCTATTGATGATTTTTCTGTGTAAGATTTTTAAGATTTTTTGGAGAACTGGAAAATGATTAGTTGTTGTGAACAAGCTGAATTAAGAAAGCAGCTGCTGCATCCAAACTAATCCAGACAGTTTGGTGGGGTAGAGAAGTAGTCTGTTATAGCTAATTAATGTGTGAGTCCCACTACAATTCCAGCTACAATTACCTACTTTGTGCATTACTGTTAACTAGCTACATTTTGTAGACAAGATTTTGAAGGAGATTTTACGACAGCAGCTCTATCTGTTCCCCAGATTCCCTTTCCTTGAGGATTTCTCCACCCAATGGGATGATGAAAAGAACTATTGCCAGTGTAAGGCACCAATTGTGTATACCATCTCCAGAAAGTTAACCTGTGTAGTGGTGTTTGCAGTGTTGAAAACAGAAATGTATTCAACGTTGTAATGATATTAGAGATCCACTTGCACTGCACACTGCTCCTATTCACCAGAGAAAATAAAGTGGCTCTCCTCATACTTTAAATCCATCTGCATTTAACCCACACAGTGTTATGGATTATAGAACTACAATCCTTGCTACTCCAGTCAACAAGCATATCCATGCTGTTTCACTGCAATATGTTTCCTTTTTATCTCTGTATGCCTTTCATCAAATAATTCACCAGGGAAGTTGTATGAAAAAAAAATTGCTTTCAAGGACTAGATTTATCAGATTGTTTGATAAAGTGAGAAGAGGTTGGTCTCACTTAGCTCTGGCCATCTAACAACCAGGTAGTGTTAATCTAACATTCCAGGCAGGTAATATCCTGCTATTGTCAGTGCAGAGAGATAGCTCATCTCCTGAAACACTTAACTGTGGACCAAATAGTTGTATTACATTGTTGTGATGACCCTTTTGGAGAGGCTTGTTTCTTTCTGTTGATAACTACTGATGCTTAGATTTTAGCTGCTTAAGGTAATGCAAGTCCTGGTCTAGTTCTAGCCATTGAAAGAATTAATCCACAGGTTGCTAGTTCAAATGCAATCCAACTCAACAATTAGGATAGGATAGGATAGGATAGGATAGGATAGGATAGGATAGGATAGGATAGGATAGGATAGGATAGGATAGGACAGGACAGGACAGGAAAGGACAGAATATGTCATTCCAGTTGGAAGGAACCATCAAAGATCATTAAATCAAACTGCCTGACCACTCCACAGCCAACCAAAAGTTGAGGTATTTTATTAAGGGCATTATCCAAATGCCTCTTGAACACTGATAGCCACGGGACATCAACAACTTGTCTAGGCTGGAAGCTTGTTCCACTGTTTGACTGCCTTCACATAAAGAAATTTCCCCTAATGTCCAGTCTGAGCATCTCCTGGTGCAGCACTGTGCCACTTTCATGTGTTACATCATCAATTACAGGGAGCAGAGCCCAGCACCTCCCTCTCCATTCCTTGGGAATTTGCAGAGAGCAATGTCACCTCTCAGCCTCTGCCAGAATGGACAACCCAAGTGTTCACAGCCTTCCTAAAGCATGATCATCATACTAGCAAACTGCTACTATTTTGTAAGTTAAAGCTTTAGGTCTCTAGCCAACAGCAAGTTGTTAACCAAATGAATGCCTTCTAGGCATAAGTCACACCTAATTTAGCAATCTGAGCAAAGCAAGAAGAATTGAATTACTATTTGGAACAGGATCTACCAGATCAGTTGCAGTTCTGCATTGTCACTCAGTCTCGAAACAGAAATACTTTATTCTGATGGACTGGGTACATTGCACTAACACTTCAATGAGTTTATTTTAAAAGTAAACAGCGGGTTTCCACTTTCAACAGTGCAGGCTTTCCAGTCACTCACTGTACAGACTCATTTATGCACACTTCCCACAGCATTCTTTTATCAGTAAAACAGCATTCACTCAACAGAAAAAGTGTAAGATGTCTCCTCAGTGCAAATTTCTGTTTGGAGATGATAATTTGCAAACTGTTCTTGACACTGAAGGCAAGTCTCTGAAACCCAACTCACAGCATTGTCATTTTTCTTTTTGTAAGGATATTTATTAGCATTATCTAGAGCTCTAATGTTTGTGGGTCTTTTCTTTTACAGAGGTGTTAGCATGTTTGCTATGCTAACTGGCACACTACCCTTCACAGTGGAGCCCTTTAATATCAAGCAACTACATCAAAAGATGGTAATTGGAGAAATCAGCCCAATTCCACCAGATATCTCCCCTGGTAATGCACTCAATTTTTTATAAAGAATACTAATGTGCATATACGTATATTTACAGATATCTTCTTTATTCTTATTTATATATAAGTATTCTTTATATATATATATACTTATATATATATATTCTTTATATATATATATAAGGTCTAATTCAAGAGATAAAGTCAATTTATCAATACTATAAACTTCTCTCTGGCAGACAGTATGAACCTTTTCTAGTTTGCTTGTTTTCTCTTTGAAATAGTTTATGTGTCTTAGACAAGATCTGTGTCTTACAGCCCAGTAGGAAGATGTTGCTGTTGTCTCTTTTCAAAAGACCACTGTGCTTGGTTCTTATATACAGGTGGAATAAAATGTTCATTACTTTTACACAAGAAGAGCAGTTGCACAGTAAATGAGAGCATCTTTGTGTTCAGTGTGTCATATGCAGGTTATAGCCAGGCACTCTTTCTTGTCTTACCCCCCAAAAAAACCTTTTAAATTATTAAAACATTAGACTTTTTTTTTTTTTTTTTTTTTTTTTCCCCAGAATAATTTATCTTTGACTACAACAAAATCCACAGCATCTAAGTAATTAAAGAAATTAGAGGGTTTGGGATTTTTTTTCTCATGATGAATCCTGATAATTTTCATGAGAAAAAAAAAACACCGAAATACAACCTTTTCCATGTAATTTTACTGACAATCTTTAACAAGCTACAACCTACAGAGTCTTCTACTGGCGAAGGTAGTTTGTAGCCTGGATTAGAGACAGCAGTTCTAAGGCATAGAAGCAATACTGGTGTATGCAGGTTCTGGATCTGTGTTCGAAAATTTACTTCCACAAAGCTCAAAATTCCTACACACCTCTGGCTTTAGTCCCTGTTTTCTCTACACCTGGACTGGCATTTTCTCTGTTGACTATCACAGAATTTGGCAGCTTCTCACAGCCCCTTTAAATGCTGCAGGTTCAGTAATGAAGGCAGAAGGCAGAGAATGATCCAGGTCTTGCCTAGCAGTCTAGCAGCCCAAGTTCAGACCCCCCCCATCACTTTGAGTAGCTCTGCTCCAATATTAGGCAAGAATGAGCAGGGGAACTAAGATGAGCTGCTGTGGCTGCCTACAGCCAAGCACTGGGAAGCAGCAGACAGTTCCAGGATGAGCTAGCTGGATCTAGTCTGCAGTCACAATATTATGATAAAGTGATAATATAACTTCTTTTTCTCCCTCAGTAAATGGTGTGAGGATATCTATTCTAGCTGTCCAGAATATTTGCACATTAAACTCTCATTTATCTTTCTTTGGAGATTGACTACCAGATAGCAGATCCATTTTTCTACAAGCTCTCCACTGATGCAATTATAATATTTCTGATTTTTCTTGTTTATGCTATTGTTATAGCTGCTACTAAGAAATACATTATCTCTGTTTTTCTACAAAGCCCACACAGTCAGTGGAAGATCGTGGATAACTCCATTGTTCCCTTGTCCACTGGGAATTTAGTGAGACAGCAGTAGCATAGCATTGCATACTTCAGATCTCAGTTCTTCTGAAGGAGATTACAAAGTAAAAGAAGCATTATGTTCCCAGTTTAATGCTCACTTGCCATTTTGCTCATTTTAAAGAATCCCAAGGAATATGGAAGACTTTGGTAGAGTTTTCTTAAAAAAAAAAACCTAGGTGGCTAACATATGGGAATATTGCTTGCTCTGACCCAACACTAGGAGGTCAAAGCACAATATGCTATCTGGGCACAGGGGTGCATCTCCCTCCTTCCATACAGAGTTTTGTCAGTGTGATTAGTTGGTTGGACAAAATAACTTCACATGCCCCTTTTCAGAGCCTTAATCAAGTGCTGAGCGGGCACAATGCTTTAGTTACTTGATGATTCCATACACCAAACTCACCGAGATAAACCAAGCAAATTAGGAAGCAAGGTCCTGTGCCACATCCATAGCAGCATTCACAGGTACATATCTTGCTTCCTGGCAGGGCCCACACTGTCCAACTTGCTCAGATGTCCTTGGGCACACAGGAACACCACATGGGACTGCAACAGCCTCAGGAGAAGTGGAGCTGTCTTAAGGAGCAAGTAGCCCTGGAGAGTGGATTTTAGTTTAGGTTCTTATAATGTAGAGAAGCAGAGTGCGTGAAACATTTCTGAAGAAGGAAAATGTTGACAGGCCTGAATAATCAGGGCTTACCAGAAATTATAACATTTCATCCAAATCCTGTGCAGGAGCTGTACACTTTATGCAGTCCTTACTTGAGCCTGACCCTGCTAAGAGGCCTGGAGTCAAAGAAGCAATGAAAGACAAATGGTTGAACGAAGGTTTCACCAAGAAAATCCTGAACACAACTACAAGTGAGAACAGGTAATAAATCTCACATCTCCCCCTTAGGCTGGGTTTTCAGGATTTGGGGCTTGAGGAGGGCAGAATTGCTTTTTTTAGGTTTTTGTTTAGAAATTTTTGTTACTGGTTGCAGGCTGCTCCAAAATGCCATTTCTGAAATTTTATTTCAGAAAATATGTCAACTTTTCTGACCATAAATAAATTTTATATGAGAGAAAACATTCACATGAAACTGCTTATATCCATGGTATAAGTAATTTTGCTCCTGACATGCCTCACTGGTGCCACTAATTTCTGGAGTTTGCTTTTAATCCTTTCCTGCCTAACCAGGTCTTAGATTTCTACTTGAGGGAATGATATTTTTATTTTATACTGAAGTTCCTGTCATTCTAAAGATTTTGATACTCATCCATCCTCATAGCTGGACATAATTAGTCTTCACTTTTCCTTAGCAAGCCATTGTATTGTTTAAGACTATTATAAAAGCGTGAACTCCTCACTGGTGTCTACAGGAAGCACAGCAGGCTTTCCTACTACAATCTGTGTCTTCTATCACCAACCATAGCCAGCACTATTGGAAACGTAACTGCAGTTTGCTCGTCTCTCTGAGAACTGCCCACTGCTCCTCTCTCTGACCCTCCCTCCACAAAAATACAGCTGTTCCCATTAACATCAAAGTTGGACCACCAGAGGTCCCTTCCAATTTTGATGATTCTGTGATTCTGTGGGCAAGTTTGAAAATACATCTTCACTGCCTTAGAAGCCACAGCTGCTGTATTTCTAAAATTCCTCTAGTAGACTTTACTACTCACAGCATCTTGTGAGTAAAATATTTCTCATTATAACATAACTAGTTCAATTTTGCTATTTCACTTCTCTAAAAACAAATATCATCCTGCACTTTCCATATGGTTTTATCTTTTTGTCCTTCAAGGTTTTCATGCTCTTGAGTTTCTTCCTGCCCTCTTATGTCCCTGCTGTCTCCCTCTGTTAATCTGTTTGAGACTATTGTACTGAGAACCCAAGTACACACACTGGAATGAGAAAATGCTGTTTTCCACCTTCTAATTTTTCAAGCTTAATACTGGTAGGTGTCCTTCCAGAGTAATCAATTATGTCAACGATAGGGCGTTTAATGCTACAGTCACAGAACCTCAGCCCAGCAGTGAGGTTAGCACAGCCAGGTGTAGTATTTCTGCACAATGATGTATCACACTGTGACTATCCAACCTGCTCAGCCACCTCTAGATACAGCATGAGAAGTACACTGCCTGCTTGTAGTAAATCCTGATACTGTGCCTGGATGTACTGATTGTGTTTGAGTACTTTTTCCTGTTTCAGACTTTGCCTCAGTGAACTGAATCCTGTTGTTTTAAACTATATGACAGAAATGATGGAATTCAGCCTTTCAGAAGTTACCAAAATTTTACTAAATAACAGACCTTCTTCTGCCATGGCTTCTTATTGCTTATTGCTGAAGAAACTGCTCAGGTACCAGAAAACACACAGAAGAATCCAGGTAAGACATGATGATCATGATATGCACAGTGTTCTCTCTGCATTACTCTTACAAGGAACATTGCTACAGACATGCAGCATGGCAGGTTGTGGAACGGAGACAAAACTTACCCAAAATGGTAAAGAAATTGCAGATCTAAATGCAACCTTAGGAAGCCTGAATTCTGGCATTCTCAGCAGTGATTATTTTAAAAGATTTTCCACAGAGATAAATATCTTTCTTTTTTTTTTTTTTTTTAAGTATCAATTCTATTTATTTATTTTTTAATGAGCTGCTGGTTGTAATGGGATTGAGAATTAATTTGCTTTACATAAAAGATTATTTTTCTTTTGGGAAAAGGAGCATCAGCATCCCAATGACCTTACCATCCCTTCCGTTTCAGACTGCTCCATGCAGGTATGATCCAAAGTCTGGGGAGGTGAGTGGAGAACTATGAAAGTTGTCAGCTCCTTTGCCAGTAACTTTTTGGCACTTTTGCCACTGTGTGTTACCCCTGGACTCTGGATTCCACTCACTCAGGGACATGGAGTGAGATCAGAGGGAACAAAATTTTTTTTTAAATAAATTGAAAATAATATGGTAATCACTAGTAAGGCCACAACTAGTTAAAAAGGCTGTAAGCTTTTCTTTTACAACCGTCTCCACTCAGGGGTTCACAGCTCAGTCATAAAAATTTTGCTTCAGGCAGAAACTGGACAGACAGGAAGCCAAGTTCCAGCTTCTAACACACAAGTGCAGTGGGAAAAGTTTCAGCTACAAAACAACACACATCAGCGATTAGCCTCCCATTCAAAACCTTCACCCCGGAGAAGCTGTATTTTGAGAAGGTCCAGTTGACTCCTCCAGAAATTATTTAGATGAGCTTGAGCAGATCCAGATCTCCATCCCAACGCACAGCCCCAAGGTAGCAGCAGCCTGAGCAGTGTTTGCAGGCAGAGTCATAACTCAAAAATATGAGTAGGAGAGTGTGTGCGTATATAGGGGGAGGAGGCAACCTTCAGATATCTGGCTTTTTTCCTATCATAATTTTAAATTGAGTCTGCTAAATCACAACTCAGACAGAAAGAGCTGTGTTGTCAAGGCTGTGGACCAGTTTTCTTGAACGTCTGGATATCAAGCTGATTTACAGCCTTCCAAGATGGAACCTTCCGGGTAAGTGGCAGCACTTCAAATCCTCTGCCACTTCTTCTGGTAGGGCAGGGAGGCGAGCAAGTGCACAAAGCAGGGTACAAACCAAGAATCCAACTGTGCTGCTTCCAGCCATCTGGAACCAAAGGGTCCTCCCAGGTCAGAGGGCCAAGTGGAATTCAAACACAGACTGAAAAACAGTTCTGGCTACGGGCTAATAATGGTATGGATTACTGTGTTGAACTCTCAATATATACATGTTGCCCAACTAGGCTGAAGATTTTGGTAAGAGCAAGAAGGAAAAGAGGACAAACATAAGAAAGGCATGACTATGGTTTTGGGTTTTTTTTTCCTCTGATGAATAATTGTGGCAGATTGGACACTAACATAAACAATGCTTTTTAATATCTGTTTCTGAGAGAATAATGGAAAGCTTTCCCTGTCATTAAAGGCTTGTTTCCTATTGTTTATAATCACAGAGTTTGTAAATGATACCATTAAACTCAGAAACTTACAACCTGCTACCATTTAGAGCACCATTTGGAGTACTATTTAGAGATTATTGTTAACTAAGAGTTTTCATAAAACTCATGCGCTGTTTCTTTCCCCCAAATATTCACTCTACAATTGTTTGTTCCTTAATTGCATCCCTCTAATCCCACTTACATTCTTTTGCATTATGAAAACGAGTATTTCTCCCTTGTTGGCAGTTAGGTTCTGCTAATACTTGTAGTTAACAATGATCACCTCTCAGAAGCTTTTCATTCAAGCCTTAGTCACTCTTCCCAAAGAGCTCTTTCAAACAATGACAACCAGTGCTGCTGCTTCCTTGCCAGTTTCTGCAATAGTATTCCTATTGCCTAGAAAGGCTGAAGTTCAGGGATTGAGGAAGGCTAGCTAAGATATCAAGCAGAGCTTTCTTGCTGGATGCTCTTATTTTTCCAGTACTCTCTGGCCTGTTCTTCAGCAAAAGTTCTTTCACACATATGCTGACACAAAGACAAAACTTAGCTCAAAGTATGAGTAAATAGGAGAAAGAAAGAAAGGCTCTGGTGGGGCATCAGCCCTGGGGAGGATTCTGCTCTTTGGTCCAAAAGAAGCCAAGCACAGGCTCCTCCCCAGCAGGATGCAATGCCTGGCTGTGGCTGCAGAACAGGGGTGAAAAAATGTGAGGACGTCAACAGAGGATGAGGGGGAAGCCTGCCACATTTTCTTCATCTTCTAGTTGAGCCCCTGGTAATGGTACTGGAGCTTAATTACAACAGCATGGGTATTTGATACTTGTACTGCAAATTATGCCGAGGATGTTTCAAAATGCATAGATAGACGTTCTTTCTGTTCTGTATAATGCCAACTATTTGCTATTTATTACTAGCAGCGTGTGAGCCGTCATTACACCACACAACATTGTTTCAGCTTTCCAGAACTTGCAAACGTATGCATCTGCTTTAACTTTATGGAGTTCAAAAAGAACTCCTGGGCAAAAAATTAATGTATAAACATTCGCTTTTGCATCTAAGTAAGTGCCAATTTAAGTCTGAGTGAAGCAAATAATAACAACTAACAAAGTCACAGGTAAAACCAAGTGGCAGAAAATAAGCCACCATTCACTGAAATGATTTCTGTTTAGGACTGTAAAGGATATTGTGTGTTCTTGTCTGCCTATAAAAAGAGATGTTGATGAAGAGCTAACATTTGTAAAGGAACACAAGCAAGTTTCCCCTCAGCTGATTGTCGAGAAAGTTGGCATCCAGCTCCTCTGGAAGTTCTGCCCTTAAAGAACCAAACATATCAAATATCAACACAAATGGAAAAGTATTTGTGTTCATAACAGTGCTCACGAATAACACGCAATAAAAGCTTGACCAGTACAATCACAGCTAAACACGCTTGGTATTCAAACACATATTCATAAACCGCCATGTTCAACTCATTCCAGGCAGCAGACTGGGCTGTGATTTTTAACACAATACCAAAGAAACATACAATTTCCTGGGGACAGATTTTTAGCAGCACTTCTACCACTGGAAAAAAAGCCCATGGAAATTATTTTCATGTACAAAAAAACCTGTGTTTGGGAAAACAGTGTGAGTCATTGTGTTTGCAGCTCCTCCTTGTATACACAAGCTAACATTTGTACATACAAATAAACGTTTTGTTGGATGCAAACAGATGGGATTCTCATTTTCCTGGGTGCAATTAGAGAAGTCTGCTGAAAGCTCGACCCTGAAAAAGGCATAAGATCCTTTCCATGTTCAAATTTGAGCCATAAGTCAATGGATAAACTTAAAACACAGCCTGTCCTTTTATGCATCGTAATTTCTCCAAGCAATGTATTTACATTTTATGTGTTCTGTTGTAGAAGAGGGAGCCTTAATGATTACAATTTGCCATCCAGAACTTTATAGCTAGTCCTTGCAGAGAATAGCATTTCTGCCAAAAAGCTTCCTGCCCAGGTGCTTAACCAATTAGCTCTTAAGAGGTCTGGCAGTAAAAGCAGTCATGGCAAGTTTTCTGATATACTGTATATAAGGTGACAGCTTGCAAAATGTAAGATGAAAATTTGTTTTCTTAACTAGCAGTGTGTAAAATCCTGGGGGACTATTTGATTGCAGAGCCTAAAATGCTTATGACATCTCCAATTCCCAGCTGATCTAGTGTGGTTTTAGCAATATGTTGTCAACTTTAACATATTGTGTTTCTTCTTGTAAATACTTAAAAAATAATCTCCTTGATTGTGATTGGGTGCTGCAAATATGTGGGAAGGATGGAGTAACCCCACAAGCATGAGGTTTGAGGCCCTTAAGATTTTTCCAAACATTTTTCTAACTCACAAAATACATGCAAGCATTCAAAAGCACCTCTTCTCCAAAATTACTCCCACTTTTCTTGTGATGCCTCATAATATTAAAAACATAGAATTGACAAGGGGAATATTTTTCTATGAAAAGAATGAAAAAATATTTCTTTTTTTTTTTTTTTTCCTGAAGCAAGAAGATTGAATGAGGTGGGGATGCCAGATCAAAACTCACTACAGATAATCCTTGAAGTAGCATCTGTATGTCAGCAAAGTGGATCTGTCAGAGATGATACAGAAAATGTGCAAAAAAAAAAAAGCTTGGTACTGAACTGGAACATTCATGTAGACAATTAATGCATTGCAGAAACACCTTTTTCAAGAGGGCCAGCCCTAAGGGAAGAGGGTCTTAGGAGAAACAGCATGTGGTACGGATAGCTCATCATGGGGTTTCAGACTGTAGCAGGATATTTATGTGGGTTTTCATCAAAATTCCCCATGTCCTGTATGGAAGGAGGAAGAGTCTGTCAGTCCACGCAAAGCATAGTTTCAAGAAGAACCTCTGGCATGGGGTCTGTTCAGAGGAACTGTGGGTCTGTGGAACTAGAGTCTGTGTATAAGCAAGATTTCGCATTATACATGCTGTACTGTGATTTCCTTTGAAAGTTCGAAGTGGTTTTTTTGTTCCATACTAATCAAATGCTGTTTGATAATTTTGCAGAGGGAAAGCACCATAGAAAAACACAACATTAATCCCAATAAACACATGAATGGGGAGTCAGAAATTCCAATTTCCCTGCAGGCTGAAATGGACACTCTGGAAAATCTCAGAAATTATGACAGTAAGACTTTCCCTTCTGTGGTAACCCTGGCAGTGCCAGATGCTATTCAACAAGATGAGACTGCAATTACATCTGAAAACCAGGAAAAATTGACAAAAGGTACTGCTCTGAAATACAGCCTTGGCATCTTGGCCTGAAAGACTTCTAGGATGCATGTCTGGGAACAATAAAAGAGAACACAGTTCCTGAAAATGACATTGAAATATCCTTTCACTTTGCTTTGAAATGACAAATATTTTGAGCAACTGTTTTTCACCCTCAAGTTTGGTTATTGATTTAATGCTAATCAGGTGAAAGAAAAGCTAGCAAGCCAACACCTGATCTAATTTATATTCTGCCGGTTGCCTTTACAAGTAATTGTATGTCATTATGCAGGTTAGTTGCTATAGTGCCTCAAAAAATAGACATTTATCAGCTAACAAAAAAGAGGAGAGGAGAGGAGAGGAGAGGAGAGGAGAGGAGAGGAGAGGAGAGGAGAGGAGAGGAGAGGAGAGGAGAGGAGAGGAGAGGAGAGGAGAGGAGAGGAGAGGAGAGGAGAGGAGAGGAGAGGAGAGGAGAGGAGAGGAGAGGAGAGGAGAGGAGAGGAGAGGAGACAGAAATTATTTTCCCAAGCTGAATGTGGGTATGGTGTAAGAGTCATACCTTTGCTAGACTCAAGGAGGTGTTGCACTCACTTCCGTGGCATCATTTTTGGTAGTCTTTAAAAATATGTGTACTTGTAGATGCATAATACTGCATGATCAAACGCCAGATCTGAACATAGACCTATTTCTGCTCTGGTTACTGCATGCCCACATCTATTCACATATGAGATATGGTTAAAATAATTGAATAAATAGCCCCAGAAACATAAAGGAATAATGGACACCAAAATTAAGCCAGGCAGGTTTATGCAGAGATGCTCATTTAAGACTGTTCATCCCATCAGGGAAACACTGGTTGCTCATCTCCAGATTTATTTATTTTTTTTAAATCTTAAGTGCAAAATTGTCTCCTATGTCAAGACCTGCTCTTATTTATGCCTTTACGGGTGCTCTATCTATATGTGACGAAGCTGTTTTGATATTAACATGTTCTTTGTCTTCATTGCAGCAAAAACCAATCTGACTTATCCTATATTCTATTTAGTTTCCAAGTTTGCAGACAGAGAGTTGATTCATCTTGGACCTCCTATATCATCAAGCAAAAGTACACCATGTGAACCCATACATCAGCCACTTTTGGACTTTCACGAGAATCTGAAGGATTTTGAGGACTTGACTGAAGCCAGAAAATCATCTCTTCAGGAGAAATCACAGGCCACAGTAGCAAACAACCAACCTCCTTCTTTGAACATTCAAGCAATGACAAGCGCAAGCAAAGTGCCACCCCGGTCACTAATGGAAAACAGAAGTATTACCAGGAGTCCTTTGTCTCAGCAGGACATGAGGTTTAAAGACCTTCTGAAGGCAGTAGATGACAATATTTCCATGCCAATAAAATGGCACCCTGGTAAAGAAGGCACCAACCTCCTAATGACTGTCTCTCCCCAGATCTCCCCTCTTCCCAGGCTGCAACAACTTGCCCTGAGAGAAACCAAGGCTAGAAAGACTTCCAGACTAGGCAGATCACAGCAACATACAAACATCTGCCCACTGCTTTTAGTCAGTGGTTCAAAACCACCAGCCTTCCCCATGTCCCATGAGCAAATACTTACTGTAAGAAGTATGAAGAAGTGTAAGGAAAAACCAACTTATTTTTGCAACCAGAAAGCTAAGAAAAACTTGAACCAACTCAGACATACATCTAAATCTACAGTCCTAAATCTTCCAGCTTTATCTCCACCATACCAGTCCAGGCTCAGGGAAAAAGCTGAGATTTTAAGGTTAAATTGAACATAAATAAAGCACACACACAACATCAAAAGAAAAAAAAAAATGTGGAAAGAGTGGGAGAGAAATAAGGATGGCCAAAAACCAAGAAAGAGGAGGAAGGAAGGAGAGATTTATCAAATCTTAACATATAATACTTCTGAACACAAAAATGGATGATATGCGTATCCTCTGACTTCTATCACAAATTGGGTTACAGATTTTTTTGGAGCACGCCAAAGATGCAGGAGAATAAACACCACTGTAACAGAACAGCAACCAGTACATATAAGTGAAAAAGTGAAGACAGAAGATATGTTTTTAAGTCTTTTGAATCAATACATGCATTGTTCCAAACGTGTGTTACTTGTGCTTATGCACACAATTCAGGAAATAAATCTGGTCAGGCAGTTTTCATTAAGCTGTGAACATAATGCAAAAGGTAAACAACAAGTAGCAATGAAAGAATAATAGATTTTTTTTTAATTGTCTTAATAAACAGAGTAGTCTTAGCCCTGGTCTTTAACTTACTTGTTATTTTTAATTGTGTGTATTCTAATTAAGGGAGACTGCAACATGTCTCCCCTGAAAGGAACAAATCCACACTTCTTCCTTGTAAATTTAACAACCTAATTCCAACAGCATATTTGCAATTGTGTGCCCTTGCAACATTTGTCCCTTACTACTGAAAACATGCATTTACTTTCAGTTTCAACGAGTTATGCTTCTTAGTTATGTTTTCATAGCACTAAACTTGGAACCTGAGTTTGTCCTCAAATCAGTTTGATATAAATTTATATCCCTCAACTTAACAGATTTTAGCTCAGTTCACTACAACAGAGATGAAGATACACTGGGACTCCTCATATTTGCAATCTTATATGTAGAAGATATGCCAAAGGTTTCTAAGTAATGCTAGATGGTACTTGGGAATCACTTGGGTAGTCATCCCTACAACTAAATTCATGACATTGCTTTTGCTTAAGCAACCATGGATTTTGACGAGTTCTATGCATATTGTTTTTCTTCGTGTATTTACGAATCCAAGCTCTTTGCCTCCTCATATTTTAAGCACTGCTATGTCCATTACAGTTTACTGGCTTAGATTTGCTCAGTTACATCTGATTCATTTTCAACTGTAAAAGGAGGTAGTTGTGGACTGTAGGAGTACGTACCTTCTAATCACTGGGTTATAGAAAGAGCCCAGAGGGGAAGGAAGGGCCCCTGGTTTCTGAACAGGGGCAAATGGCAAGCGAGCACAAACCTGGCAATTGCTTTATGAGCTCTCAAGCTAACGAGCAGCGCAGAGACTGTGGTACTACAAAAATCAGAACCTGGAGGTAGCTGAGCGATTCTCAGATAAAGTTTTTCTTGGAAAACTTGGTTTCTGCAGAATTTATGCAGTGTTTGTGTCTCAGCATTTTCAGCTTTGCGTTTGCCTTAGAAAATGCTTTTCGTTTGAATGTACAGTTTGACACAAATGGTTTCAGCTGTAAGTTGACATTTCAATTTACTATTTCCTTTCACAATACTGAAACGCTTCAATCTGATCATAAATGTCCAAAAGCTTTTTCTTCCACATCATTTTTTTCCATGAAAAATTTCTTTCCTTGACACTTTCTAATATTTTGTCCTTATCCCTGAATTCCAGATGACAATAGCATCAAAATACTCTAAATTTTCCACGGAGTTGAAACTCCATTTTCCAAACAGCTCTACCATCATCTCCCATCTCCTGTGAAAGCTCTTAGAGAACAGCAAGAGAAGCTTCTCCTTTACCAACTCACTCTGCATGTGTCTATGTGAGTGCCAAAGAGAAGACAGCCACAAGAGAACACCCAGTCCCCATTGCAGATCCTGATTAAAACAAAGTCCATGTTAAGTGAGCGAAAGTCTTTGTGGGGTCCCTGCCACCTCTTTCTAGTTTTTCCATCCTCAAGGCAGCATCGTTTCTTACTTCTAGGATTGTTTTACTAAAAAGAAAGGAATATTAACAATTTGCCACCTTCTGCCTTGCTTGGCCCTCTAAAGGTCACAATGCAGGAATAAAAGTCACTTCAATGTTCCACAGCTAAGCATTGTTTTATAGACATCACATGAAGAGATATTTCCTTCCTTTAATTACCATACAGGTATTGAAGGGCCAGCTTCAACCTGGCCTTCTCCTGAGCTGCTCCAACACCACTGAAAAATCTATCTGCAGCTAGCACAGAGTGGCCATATCTGAACAGGAACCCTCACCTTCCACATATACTAACGCTTCAAAATAAAATCTACCTCACTCTGAATGAGTGTGGTTACTGGGTCAACGCCATACGTGCTGGTCCTGGATCTTGTGTTGAGCTTGGAAGGGGCAAGAAGCACTGTGCATTATAGCCGATAATGGAGCGCATGCTGATGGAAACACCTCCAGGCAGCCAGGCTGCATGGGTGGCCCAGGCAGGGAGGTGCTGCCAATATTTTAACAAGTGGCTCCCACAAAATTTTTTCCCTTCAGCAGGTGATAAATTTATGCTTCAGAGATGTGAAGTCTGCAGAAAAAAAAAAGAAAAAAAAAAACTAGGGATTCTGGAATCCATCGTTTCATTTAAAACAATGTAAAGAAAAAATGTGCTTCTAGCTAAGGAAGAGGACATTGCTGCTTGGCAAGAAAACATACATTAAGATGCAGTTGGCCAGAAATGCACTGAGTCATGCCGAGCAGTGTTTGACCAGTGTAATTTATGGGGGTGGAGGATGCAAGAGGGGAGTTGAATGCATTGCCCAGGAGTCCCACAGCATCCTACTTCAGGAAAGGTTACTGAAAATACCTAATGCTGAGTAGAGCATTATTACAACTCTGATGAACAGCCAGAGCTAATAGGATGCATGGAAAGGTGACGATGGAAAGTAAGGCTTTCACACCTTCTCTCTGTAGTCTGATACGGGAAACACAACTACAGGCTCCCAAACAAAAAGCTTCTGAAGGAGCATTTAACAACTTCATTACAGTTCCTTGTACAAACAATTTCCACATTGAGTCTCTGTGGGGGTAAACACTAGAGCTCTAGGTCCTCCAAATGGGTCTCTATACGTGGATCCGGCTTTTTGCACAGTCTGTCAATGCAATCACAAGAGACTCCCAGCCTTCCATTTCATAGGTTTTCCATTTACACATAGGAAATGGCACCTTTTACTACTATCCTGTTTCTGAGCCATATTAATAAGTTCAACTGCTTTATGAATTACCAGTTTCAACACTGTTCTGCTTTTCATATCACTACTGTTTTCATGTCAGCAAAAGAATTTCAAACCACAGGAAATTCTGGGGATGGAGTGCAAATATATGCTTTGAAAAACCTATGAGGAAGCAAAATCAGTTGAAAAAATATGAAAAAAAATCCTGTTGCTGTATTCATACTGCACTTTTAATGTCATCGTTCTTTAAATACATAAATGAAGAAGATTAATAATTTAGCAAGTGAAGGAATTTCCGTTCAGCTTCTGAAAATCCCTGAATAATTCATCTGTTCTGACATCAGATAGCTTTTGTAATGCTGACACATCCACACTGCCTAAAACGCTGAAGAGAGACTGAAATGACTGACTCATTCTCTCACAGCCCTCTCACATTACAGCTTATGAACAACAAAACCCTGTAAATCACCAGCTCACAAAAAGAGGAGGCAGCTCATGATCACCTGTTGTCTATGCCAGAAAGATGATGAGAAAAGGGGAACAGGAGCATTTTGTTCATCCCTTAAAAACAGTGTTAAAACTATTACACCTTGTCTGGAAATGGATCGACTCCTTCCCCGGGTTTTAACCATAGGGTATATGAAAAGTTTAAGAAATTCAGAAGATACGCAGCATGCAAAAACCATTTAAAAAGCAGAATATTGGTGCTTACATAATTAGAACTAAGCCTGAAAAATACATAAACATATTTTCTTCCATAAAGCAACACTTACCTATACATATATAGACAATTTATACGTTCTATAGTACATAATATGCATTGGCCTCACCCACATATCTGAAATTAAAATCTGTCAGCATCATAAATATATTAAACTATTCCCTTTACTTCTTTCACCACTTTTGCAGTTCTGGATGTTGATTTGGCTTACAGATTATACAGAGGGATACTGCAGAAAAATGTGTAGCAAACTAAACAAGCACAATCTCCTCAATAATAAATATTTGAGATTTCTACTAGGACTCTTGGCATAAAACATTCCAGTGCCAAAATTAGCAGGACCTTCATAGGAAGTCTGGTACTTCACTGGCTGCAGCACTTGAGCTCCAGCCCCTTACACATGATTATTTTGCAGCTGGTCCTTTACAGATAAAGTACTTTCAGGAAAGATCTGTTTCCAGCAAGTAAGGAAGTCTCATCTGTGTTAAGACTTCCACCAACACAGCAACACTCAGAAGAGCATGCAGAGACACAGGAACAATCAGAGCTATACATCAGTAGGCATCAGTCAGCCTGAGATTTTAGCAAGCAGTAGGATCCTTCAGTGAGATGTCCCTTACTCATCTTTAAGCATCTACAAGATAGGTATCTCTGACTAAACTGGTTGACTAACATCTCTTTGTAATCAACAGAGACTCTGAATTTCTGGAAAAGGAGAGAAAACTGGAGTTCCTTGAACAGGCTCCTCAAGGTCTGCCCACCTGCACTGCCATAAGGATGAGTTTATCCAGTACTTTGGGCCTTGAGTTTCCACCGACTTGGGAACAAGAACATAGCGTTCATTCACATCACAAACATTTCAGCCATTAGAATTTGCAGTCCTCCCTATGAGCACAATGGAAAGACCTTTAAGCTCCTAGCTGGACCATGTACCGAAGCCTCAGAAGAGGGCCAAAGCAGCTCTTAAACACCATCAGCAACTTCATTCACTGTAATAGACTTCTGAGGGCAGCAAGAAGATTGACAGTCACTTTTTACAAATTCTTTCTTATAATGTAAGTCCTGTAAAACAGGAAGTGAGAGTGAGGATTCCAGTATTTAAACCAAAGAAGGATTTAAATGTCAATCTTATCCACTGCTTCAGCTAGAACAGGCAACAAAAAACTTCTGGGACTATGTTGCATATGTCTTTTCAGTGCTGACAGATACTCGCACCATTAACTTCTACAGCACACTTCAGTAGGATCAATAAGGAAAGCAAGCATCTCTCTAGCGGAGAAGGAGACCTTAGCTTCAGATCTTAAAGGTGCCTTTCCAGATTAGTTCTGCATGCAAGCCACTGTGAGCATGACAATATTTCAAGCTACCAAGAGATCTCTTGTGCAGAACACAGCCTACACATACGCCAGACAGCCACTGTTGGCTAACTTATACCCTCTCCTTATATGACCACAAATTCCTATGTTACAGAGACTGTAACAGAAATGTCTAGAAATAGGCATTGCTACTTGCTGCTTTCCTACGAGTTTCAACAAACCAGCACCTCTCCCGCAATTAAACTAAAAGAATAATTCCCAAAGACTACTGACATGTAAGCCATATACACTGACAGGTATTTACACGTGGTTAGCATGGAGAGGTGCGAAGACTATGCTGCTACATGACTGATAGGAAAAGTCAAATGACACATTCTGTGTTTGTCTAAAATGCTGTTGCATCATCCACCTCCTTGAGTATCGAGCGAGACAGACAAGTCGTTGAGATGATGATATAGCACCACTTCAGACCTTTTTGTTATGACAACCTTCGAGAAGAAGAAAACTGTGTTCCAGTTACCTCATTGCTCTCCCAAGGAGTAAGCAGGCAAATGACCCAACTCTGCAACTGTGGAGAGAATTTACATTTCAGAAAACTTCCCTCAAATAGTGTGAAATGCTGTGAGGATACCCTGCTCTAATGAGCTTGATTTTCTTCCATGGAGCTAATTATCCACCAAAAACTCAACCAAGAACCTCTTGAGTTTCCAAAGATAATCCTTAGAGAACAATGGATGTTTGAGTAGTGTGCTTTGTAGCTTAATATCATGAGGATTCTACAGTTTTCTTTATTTTAATTCTTTTGGCAAAATATGAATGCCTTTCCATCACATCCTTTGGTTTGCTTCCCTGTATCCATCACTGATCCATATTCTGCATGTTGGAAAACCCCAGTTCAGTGTCCAGTTTAATGAAAATCAAATCTCACTTCAAATGGCACGAAGTTGCTTTAAAAAGTTAGTCTTCCTTAATTTTATGATGTGTTTGAATGTTCTCATGTGGGTACAACAGGGCAAAAAATGTCCTCTCATTTAAATAGCCTGCTTACTTTAAAATTTGAAACTAGCTATGAATTTAAACCTTTTTTAGTTTTGGCCACCTGGAAAAAATTAAGAAATTCTTAAGTGTGTATCATAATAGGAGCAAACACTGAAGAATGTGAATTCTAAGGTTTCAAAATCTATTTTTAAATTGTTTTTCATGTAAGCTTTTAATTTAGATTTAATAAGATTCTAATTGCAGTTAAAAAAAAAAAATCTGTTGATTATTGAAGACATTTCTATAGGATTAGCTTACATAGCTTTGATTTTTAAAATATTGTTTTAAATAATTTCTCTTTTTATAATTTATGCTACCAAATCTAGATGGCAAGACATAAACTTATTGAGGATTATCCATTTTATAAGAGTACACATTTCCAACATAATTATTCCATGCCTGGAAGTGTCTTCAGAAATGCATGATGAGTGATTAGTTATGTTCTGCATAAAGCCAATTGCACACTTCACCATTTGCCGTACAGCTCAGAAGCAGCAAAAATACATCAGCATGCAAAATGAAATGAGCTGTACAGTGTGATTCTCAGGTCTGCTCCAGTTGCCTCTGTCATTTCAGCAATACAAAAGAGCCAGAAAGACAGCAGAAAGAAAGCAACCTTGCTCTCCTGGTGGAATTTGGGTAATTCAAAACAGCAATAGCAACTGTATGCCACTTTCCTGTCTCCAGCTAGAGGGTGCAGTTTCAATACTGCTTCCTCCCTTGCTACCAGATGTACTTCGAGCTCTCAGGTAGCTAAGATTCATATATAACAGTTTTACAGCAGCCTGAAGATCTATAAAGTCATTTTTGCCTTGCTAATCTGGCACTGTTTGCTATAGTGGTTCTGGGCATTTAAGCACAGGAAGGTTTTATTTAACTGTACTCTTATGCTAACTGCAAGATTTAGGTCTGGATTGAGAAGGCATTACAGTCACCTGGAATCCATCCCTTCTCTTGCTGAAAGACACTCAGGCCTTCAACGTGTTGCACACTTCTTGGAAACACCTCTCTCCTGCTAGGCAGAAATCACCTGGAATAGTATTACATCATACATTGTAGAAAGGCCTGCACTAGCAGAGATGTTAATGAACTTTTTTTAATATTAATTTATTTTTACACTCTCGTAAGTACCTCTTGTTGCTCTTTCTCGTGTGATGATGATGAAAATTCACAGTATATTATATAGTGTTCTTTCTTTAGGAGTTTTAGGATAGAAAGTGCTTTCCCACCTTGCTTCAGTGTACTTAGTTTAAGTCATCTGTTTTGATTTTTACTGCAATCTTGATGTATAAAACCAGAAAAAAAAAAAATCAACCAACCAACAGCACTGTCTAACATTCAAGAGAGATGGAGCACTGAAACAACCCATAGGGCAACATCTGCCTTGAGAGTGTGTCTCCAGTGAGTAAAGCTACCACTAAAAGCAAAGCATTGCAGAGCAACAGCAGTGCTGAACTGCACTTGTTTAGCTTGGAGTAGAGAAAGCTCTGGAGAGACCTCACTGTGGCCTTCTAATACTTAAAGGAGCTTACAAGAGGGAGTGAGACTGACTTGTCACACATTTTAATACATTGGCTAAACACAGTCCCATGAACAGTGAAAATATGCAGCTGTGTTTTCCATTCTGATAAAAGAATTTGAGAATAGGTTTCAAGATTGGAAAAAAAATAAAATCATTTTTCTCTTATTTGTGACTCCGTTTTCAATCAACATAAATACATTACTTGTGAATTTTCAAATAGAGCGTATAGAGTCGCAATCAAAAATGTGATCATGTCTCTTTACCAGACTTCTGTAAGTCCTCTTTTACCAGAAAGATATACTCCTCACTTTACAATCTGCCTTATTCATACCACCACTTTCTGGTAGTACATACATTTGTGGACAACTGTTTTTAAGGATGAAGCACAGGAGGAGTAAAATTTCATCAAAAGTCGCAAATGAGCACCCTGAGAGCTCACTAATAATTGAAACCACTTCCATCTAACCAGAATGATGCATTAGTTTCACAGCACCGAGGTCATGTATCTCACTAGTTTAATGCCTTTGCTGCTCTCTTTTTTATATGATTTAATTAAAAAAAAAATAAAATAAGTTTTGTTACTTGTATACACTAACTACAGTGTATATTTTACGACAGCTGCCTCAAAGGTAATAAACCATATTTTATTATGTTGGTCCATGATATCAGAGGCAGGTGGTGGTGGTATAGCAGTAGAAGTTGAACCTTCCCACCAATAGTCCATTACATTCTGTTTCTATGTGATGCATGGCAGCAGGGGGGCAGTCTGACAAAATGGCATGTGATACAGAAGTGCAGATGAAGCAAAGGTGTGGAATTGAATTCCTCCATACAGAAAAAAAAATGGTACCTGTTGACATTCATTGACATTTGCTGAACGTCTGTGGAGTCCAAACAGTAGATATGAGCATATAGAGGTGGTGGATGGTACATTTCAGCAGTGGTGACAGTGAGTCACCTCCACAGGTGCAGATTGTTATGAGAACAGCAGAAAGGCTCATGTTCATCACTGGCAAAACTACACAGCTAATAGTGGTGACCATGTTGAAAAATATTGTTTTATAGCTGAGAATTTGCTCTATTAAATAGTGTTATTTTGCTCTTTGTATCAGTTGCAGTTTCCATGGAAATAATTTTGGGCATTACTTTCAGAGCAACTGTGGCAGATGCAGCCCTAGACAATTCCTCTTCACTCAGTGCAGCCCAGGCAAGCCAAAAGGTTGGACACTTATGGGTTAGATGTTAGGAGGAAGTCATTTACTAGTCCTTTATTTGGATGGTGGTAAGGCACAGACTGCCCAGATGATTCTACTGCATCAACAATTCTGATCACATAAAAGGAAAAATCTTCCTACCATGAGTGCAGTGCAACACTGGAACAAGGTTCCCAAGAGATTTATATGACCGGACTGGGTAGGTCCACAAGCATCCTGACCCAGCTGGCCTGTCTTCAAGCTGCAAACTCTACAAGAGGTACTCCAGAGCTAACTTCCAGTTTGCACAAGTCTGTGATCCTGTTTTATGAAAAGATAGATAAGATGCATTTGATCCCTGGGAGGCTCATTTCCTTCAGATGAATACATACAGACATAAAGTTGACTAGCTTAGAAATTGACTACCCGTTTTTAAAGCTTAATTTACAGAAGAAAAATCTATCTTTTAGAACATAAAGTTTAAGAAAAGTAGAGGAAGAGCACAAGATGGTACACTTAATACTAGTAGAGCGATAGTGTTTAGTGAGATGCATACAACTTATCACTGCTATCCTTAAGAAAGTTCCTAGTTTATTAGAAGTCGATGCTTTAACTCCTAGTTTCTTTGCCATCTCCAACAATGATTATCAGTACAGACAGAAGAATTCGGTGATGGCATGGCCTTAACAAAACAAATATTTTTGAAAAATATAATATATAATTATATATTCTCATGTATGTACACAATTTACAATGTACAGAAATACACTTTCTCAATTGTGTGTAAAAAACAATTTGAGTAGTATGAAGTAATCTTCTACACAGATCTTTTAAGCATTGTTTCAAATACAAGCAATTCCGCCACCCACGTGACTGGATTCCATGATAAATGAGAAAGAATTGTATTAGATACAGGATATTTCAAGCAAGAAATTCTTGATTCTCAAGAATTTCGTCCCTTTGCTCCCCAGACTTTGATTTTACTGATTTTGAGGTGGCTAGTAAATCACTATCTGTTTCCACAAAAATCCACACAGTGAAGCTGACTGATCAGAAGAGTGTTGTGGAAAAATAGTCTGTGTGGTATAAGCAGACTATTCAGGCTTGTAATCTTAATTTAGATGGTAAATAGCACAGGGGTTTTTTCTAGTTTATGTTCAGGTTTGATTTGGGGAAGCAAAGAGAATTATTTTCTACCAACACTAGGGTTTAGACTTTAAGATCTGCATTGCCTTCTAGGCAACGCTGGGGGAGGATGTTGATGCAACCTCCTGACATATCTGATGTCTTTGTAGCTTGATAGATTCTTATCCAAATAACTACTCTTACCTGTAGTACCCTTGTCTGAGATATCAGAAAGCTCTTATGTTTTCTCAGTACTTAACTCAGGGAAATATTGTCTTGTTACCAGACTTATCCACAGAGAAGATACTACAATTAGTTCATTTACGAGCAGCAAGTGGCAGAAAGTATGGCACACGATTATCTGAATGCCTAATGTCTTCAATAACAATAGCTCAAAATTGAGAAATGGCTTACATTAAATAGTGTGTTCACTTGTACACCACACAAGTCTTTTTTGGACAAGCATGGCCTATGTGCATGTCTGTACCACATTTTCAGGAAATGTTACAACTTCCATGGGAACTAGAATATTTCTGAGATTTTCAAAACATGCTATATTTTGCTTAGAATATCTAGTCTGAATGATCTCCCAGACCACTAAACACTTTCCAGACTTGAGTAGCATTTTCTGCATGATCTCCTCCTGCATTTCCTAAACTATCTAGAATATGGGATTGAAGTATCAGTATAACCACAAGCCATTTGCAGCGTACTTACAGCCAGGAGAGGGGGGGAAAAAAAAAAAAAGCGTTATAAGTACAACTTAAAAATTAATAACTTCTTACAGAATATCCAGGGCAGGTCTGCAGGCTTTGCATCTTCACTGCTATTTTCACCTCGTAGGACAGTTTTGAATTAATAGTATTTTAATTGTGAAAAACTGGAAAATTCTGGGTACAAATGCAAATGTTTTGCCATAATTCTGTACTTTTTTCAAACAAACTCAGTCTACAGAGACTGTAAACCTTCAGCAGGTGCAAATCAGCACAACCCTACTGCAACCATCTTTACCAGCAGCTGGTACTCTGGCACGGATAAAGCCTTCCTGGTTGAATTAACAGTACCTTCTTGTCACTTTCTCCCTCCCAGGCAGTCACTCTCAAGAGCTCTGATGGTGGCTGCTCAGACATTTTGTGATTATCATTAATAACGACAGGCCATGCAGTCACGATATTTCTTTCACCATTTATGTTTTCTTTTTGTTTGAATGAACAGGAGCACCCAAGTCCCAGTCCCATATTTCACCAATGTTGTCATTTAAAGTAGCAAAAGAGGCAACTCTCAATTCTCCTGAGAATCCTGAAAATCAAATTTATGCAGGTTGTGAAACAGGAAAAGTCTTCTAATAGAATTGCTTGTAAATAATGTAATAGACTTCCTGTAGAAATTATAGAACTTCCCTCATGGGCATCCTTAATAACAGAAAAGAAGCCAATCAGGAGCAAGAAAGCTACAGTGGACCTTTCTTTTGTCAGGATAATAAATCAGGAGAATCTCAAGATCCTTCCTGGCTTATTCTTCCGATCTAGTAATACTACCAATTATCTTCCAGTGTATGCAAATACAGCATCTCATTTCTACACAACGGCATAACCTTTGTTCCTAATACATCTCTTCCTGACAGTGCAGTAACACATCCAGTCCTGATTTACAGTTAGTTGTAATACAAATCTATGATAATCTATTTACGATGTCTTTCCCAAAATTTTTAAAAACCATAAATCTATTAATTCACCTATTAATTTATATCTATTAATTTAATTAAAAATCAATTAATTTCAAACAGTCCAAAATGTTATTCTGGATTAGCCAGAATTAAGGAAGTATTAGAAAGCACCAAACAATCAGATGTGAAACAGCAGTTCAAGGCAGAATTTATAGCTAGCTGTGTATGTGGTCACAGATATCATAGCAGAGAGTAAATGAGTTGGCCTCTTTCTGAGGAGATTGTATGCAGGAGTCCCTGCGCAGTTCTAGGTACTTCAACATCAAAAGGAAAAAAAAAATGCATCAATGGCTGCAAGGGAAAAAAAAAAAAAGACTGGACAGTCGTAGGAGGTGATTTATGAGGAGTGGTTAAATGAATGATATTTATCGTCTGTAAAATGTCCAGCAGACAGATGTTAATGACTTCAAGTATTTGAAGAGTGTAAACACCAATGAAAGGAAAAAATAACCAGGCTGGAACAAGAAGATGTAACTTCAAATACAAACAATGAAAATAGTGGGGGAAATACCTAACAATAAGCTTTCTCCACTGAGGAGAAGCATCCCAGTTGTACGGGGCGCAGGGCAGCCTGATCTGGTGGGTGGCAGACCTGCCCATGGCTTTGCATTGGAACTGGATGGGCTTTAAGGTCCTCCCAGCCCAAGGCATCCTGTGATCTGAAAGAAAGCATCAGGAGCCTTATTGTTCCTAGTATCTTTGAGAGCAAACAGGATAAATCACCAAAGGAAAAAAAACACTAACATTATGAATCTATATCTTGGCTGTCTGGCAAGAGAGTTTGCCCAGTTACTATTCTTTGATAATTTCTTCCTTTAGAATATTTATAGAACAAACAGTGAAATACAAGTGGTGATTCATTCTACTGAATTAGTAATTTATGTCATTTAACATGCATATTTAAAAAAAAAAACAACATTGTTTAGGAAGTGTACAATCTTGGAATTACTAACAGAAAACCACTGTCTTCCGCTATTTCATTCTCATGTCTCTACTCAATGAACGTATAAATCACTGTGGTTTTTATCCAGAGGTCAGGGATACACATTTTCCTTCAATAAATGTTATTTTGTACCTTTCCTTTGCTGCTCAGCTTTCTCATTATAACAAGAAAAAATTGTTCCCTGGTAAAAAGCTGGAATTCCCATTTATTTTCAAAAGAGAAACTCGATATTCCCACTACTCTTGCACAAAGCCGTATCATTATTTACTAATTCTCTTTTAGTCTTACTTCTGTGTTTTAGAGATGGATTAGAAGGTGAAATAGATAAAAATGTACTCAAGACAGACTCCAGGGAAAGCCTTGTCCCACATACATGTCTGTTTTGGAAATAATTATACTCAAGCTCACCCATGTAAAGGGGCATTGATTTTAATGTACGTCAGTTAGGTGTTCAGCAGTGTAGGAAAGCAGCTTATACTAAGAGCTGGCTCATTTGAGAAGAAAACCTCAGAAGTAAACTAGAGCCTCTTCTGTGTGGACGCTGGGAAAGCCATGGCCTGAGGCTGAAAGATGCTACCAGCCACATGAACTTTGCTAACATTCCAATGTGACCTTGAGCACATGCTCACAGTTTCATCTAAGGAGCAGAGAGACCGAACCATACAATGTTTGTATGAATATCTAACATACATGAGTCAATATTTTTTCCCCTAAAGGCATTTTTAACACACATGTGGAACTATCTAACCAAGATCTAACCATCATCAATGTCAGAGCTCCCAATGTTTTCTACTCAAAGCATTTCTAAAGATGAGAGGCTTCTTTTCCAAATTAAAAGGTCTGTGGTTTTCACAATTTTCCTTTTTTTCCAGCTTTTTGCTTGCTTTCCTGTTGTCTTTCTTTTCCATGCTATCTTGGAAGGGAGAAGTCTAGAAAATAAAAGAATGGATGGTAGAGAGTAAGAAAAAGGGAAAAAAAGAAAAGGAAAGATTTGACAGTGAAAAAATCCACACAGAAAAAGAAAAGAAAACAAGACTGAAAATACATTTCAAAATCCCAGGGAAAGCACAAAAAAACTCAGCCCTCAACAGGATCTAGCAGGGTTCTTTCAGTTGACAATGAACCCATTCCCTAGTGAAAATGCTTACAAGCCACTAAAACTCCTGCAGCAATTAGTCAGCAAATGACCAATCAGGTGGAAATCCAGGATGGAATTAGCATCCTTCCTGCCAACCTGGCATGAGCAACTTGACCTACTGGATCTGGCTGCCTGCACAGTGTAAGCCCAAAACCTTAAAAGTAATAAGCGTTATCCATTTGAGTCAGTGGAAATGAGGCACCTACATGGAAAGGCTGTGGGGAGACCTCATTGCAGCCTTCCAGTATTCAGAAGGAGATCATAAACATGAGGGAAATCAACCCTCTACAGAAGTAGATAGTGATAGGACAAGGGAAAAATGGTTTTAAACTACAGGAGGGAAGATTTAGATTAGATGTCAGGGGGAAGTTTCTCACTGAGAAAGTGACAAGGTGCTGGCACAGGTTACCCAGAGAGGCTGTGGATGCCCCATCCCTGGAAGTGTTCAAGACCAGGTTGGATAGGGCCCTGGGCAGCCTGGTCTAATACTTGGTCTAGCAGCTGGCAACCCTGTCTGTAGTAGGGGGTTGGAACTTGATCCTTGAGGTCCCTTCCAACCCAAGTCATTCTATGATTCTATAACAGTCAGTCACGTAAATACCTTTGCAGATTGGGGTCTTATTTCAGTGAAGGGCACTATGGTGCATTTTTTGTCATGGAAATTGGTATTTGCCACAATACGAGAGACAGAAATTCCCACAGAAGTTCTCCAGCCAAACAGCTTTATTTAGAAATGACCACATCTGCAGCAGGAGTAACTTTTCTGATCAGATGTGCAAATTTCCTCTTGGTTCACACGGAAACATTTATAAGAACTCTGAAATATGGAAAGATTTTTGCCATATCATGTGTTTTCATATTAGGAATTTTGTCCACAAATACAGTCTTCAAAAAAAAAAAAAAAAAGTGTGATTCAAGGAAAATGGTATCCAAGTTAGAACACGAAGCAAGCTGACAGCACTGTGAACCCAAAAGAGCCCCAAGAAGATCTGTCTGCCAGCAGAGCCAGTAGTGGCGTCAGCCAGAGAAGTCAGCCACAAAACCAGACACGGCTGCTGGAAAAACACATTCCAGGTCTTATATAACACTGCCAAGTTCACCCCATGATTATAGCCATGGACTTTGGAGAACCCAGAGGAAGAAGGTGAAAAGGAATAGGTTCAGCATCGCCTAGATCAGGAAGAGGCAGAGCCAAGGCAACACTAAAATTACTGGTAAGTCCCATTTTGCTTTATTCACGCGCTATTTTAAAGCGGATTTTAGCTATAGACTTTCAAGGCTTAAAGGAGATTTTGTCATTTTTGGCACCAAATTCAGCTTTCTTAGCAAACATGATAATGACCTTACATTGCATGGCCTTTGCCCCAAAGGATTCCAAAGTGTTTTACAAACTTAAACTGATACGTGGCCAACGTACACAGGGAACTCTTCATCTACCGCTGAAATGTGCTCAGCCTCAAGACAACCTGTCATAAATGCTTACCAAAGCACAGAAGCTCTCTACAGTATTTTAGACTAGGATGTGATGAATGCTTCATGCTACTGAATCTGAATGGGAAGGCGGAACATAATTATGCCAGCAGACATTCTATCACACACAGCACTTTAGCTCCTATTCCTTCTACTCTACACTTACAGTCCAACTCCTACCACAATGCCTTTCAGTGGTACAGTTTGATTACAACCTTCGTTTTCCAAACCTTCCGCAGCTACATGACTGAGTTCCCCTTCCTTTCTGACTTGTGCATCTACTGACTGACCCCACGCCGCCACCACCTCTTCCTTCACATAGGTGTTCCACCACAATTTTCCACACAGATTTCACTTCTTCTGGGACACAAATATATCAAGGCCGGGTGAAGCTTTGCAAATCTCTTTCCAGTACAGTTATTTACCGCACAGTAGTAAACTGCTACACACTGTGCTTTCTTTCATTTCTTTGAAATGGATATCCACTGCCGGTTTTACTTCTTTCCTCCTCAAGTAAAAGCATTTTAATAGTAGCATCAATTTTTGAGGCTCAGTAGCTACCTATCCACAATGGGAGAAATACTCCCAGCCACAATTTGCTTCCCTTTCCTGACCTTACAATAAAATTATCATTTTGACCCTTTTTATATTTTTCAATATAATTAATACTCAGGGTCCAATCCCATCCATTTTGGTATAACTGAATATTTTACCTGGCACTGCACAGCACACCTAAGCACAGTGGCTTTGTTCACCTGATAGACCATCACTTCACAAGAAACAGGTAGCAAATCTGTTATGCTCCGGCACAAGCAATAAAAATTATGACAAAATTGACTACATTTGCTTTAGGAAATGTCTATAAATCAGGTAAATGCTAGCCTTGAGAAACTGCATTCAAAAGCTCACACACCTCAGCAGGCTGTAAATAGAACTATTTACTGCACCTTTTAACTACAGCATTACACATCTAGTAAAAGCAAATACGTAATAGAGGTGAGCCTGTTGATCTCAGCCTGGGCTGAATTTCAGCACTCTTACTTTTCTCACGAAGTGCCTTACATTCAGAAGGATAGGGGGTTGCACTGGAACTGGTTCACATAGCTAGCCAGCCCTTCCAAAGTTCTAAATCACACCCAGTTACTCCTATGCTGGGATCACGAGGTTATGCTGGGCTCAGAAACTTGCACCCAGCTTTTCTTAGGCCAGCAGTGCCAGACAGCACACAACTGTAGCATAAAGGGGGCTCTGCTCTGACTTGAAGATGTCCAGAGATGGAGACACTAACATCCGCTGCAGCAGTGTTTTCCAACAGCTAATCGTTTCCCTGTTGAAGACTCATGTCTTATTTCCAACATGACTTTGTCTGGCTTCAGTTTCAGGCCATTGGTTTTCATTATTCCTTGGACAAATAAACCAGTTCATAATCATACCTACAGATACCCAGCCCTGACATTCCTATCCTGCCTTCCCTCGGCTCCCAGAGATCTAAATGGGGAAAATAGAGATCTGAAAAGGGGAAAGTCCAGCTAGAAAAGATGCTGCAATGCTATTTATTTGTTTTTAAAGACAACAGCTTTCACAAAGGCATGCAGTGTTTTGAGGCTGCAGTCGTTCCTTTAACTTCCCACCACTAGCCCCTTACAGGAGAGCCCCCCCTGCAGAATCCCCACCCACAGCAGCTAGTGGTGAAAATATTTTTCCAGCCATTTCATTTCTTGGTTTGCCATATTTCAGGATGAGACATACAATGCCAATCTCTTCCAGCACTTCTTCATTGGATTGCTACTCTCTGCTGAGGTAGAAAACACACCAGCAGTTTAATGAAGAATTCAGGGAAGTTAAAAGACCTTTCCATTTGTGTTCAAATCTCACACAAACAGCAGGCTGCAGCTGTAGCCTTTGCTGCCTATGGATAAATGTATTATTTTAGAACATAGACCTTGTAGGAGGTCCTGAAGGAGTAGAGCCAATGATTCATTATGAAAGGCAGCCTGAAGAACATTTGACACTGTTTTCTGCCTATGCTTAACAAGCACCTCATAGTTTGGGCTGCAGTTTGCACGATTTTGGCTTTTAGAAAATATGAAACACCTTAGTAGATGGATTTTACGTCTAGGAGATTCCATCTGAGGCACTGAACCCACCCAATTTTATTACTTATGCTTTCAAAAGGTTGGGAAAAGCTTCAAAGTCACATCTGAAGAATTCATGAACTTATCCTAAAAAAATATCTGGAGCTCTGGCATCCATGCAATTTTTAAAAATATCAACATAGACAAAAATCTTCAAATAAATCTTACCAGCCTTATTTTCCCAAGCAAAAATCAATGGACTTATTAATTGTCTTGTATTTCATTTCCTTTGAATAAACAAGCTTATTTACTACTTGTTGAGACACCATTCAGTAAGTCACATGCAGCCCTAGCCTGCCTGGTAATTAAGGCACTGGGCTTCAAGAACCACCTGGTGACTGAGAATTAGGATTAAATAAAACAGAGTGGAAGCTGCTGATGGGGCAGAGCTACAGAGATGAAGAGAAGGACATCTTCCATGCCTGAAGTGAAGATGGAAGAGAAGATGGGACCACTATTAGGAACATGCTTCTTTCTGAGGACTCGAGACTGCTTGCTACCCTCTGTACCTCTGTTCTTGTGGCTTTACTAAGACACTCACAAAAGGATTCAGTCAAGTGATAGCAAGCACCACAGTAGCTAGTTTGTATGTTTCATGGCCTTTGGTCTCCAACCCTGCAGTAGCGTACAGTCCACCTATGCTCTCTATGCCTTGCACAGGACTGTCAAGCAGAGAAGCCAGTCTTACAGAGAAGATAAAATAGAGTAAATAATCCTAAAAGAACAGGTTAGAGCCCAGATCTGGGTCCTACTGCTATGGCCTAAAGGGACTACAGGTACTTCAAAGTGCTGAGCTTCGCGCAAAATGAGACCAAAAGATACCACCCTGAACTTATTTAACACAACAGTTCCTCTTTATAAGGAGCATAATTTCATTAAATTGTTCGGTTTTGTTTTTTCTGTACCCTTTCTGAGGAAGACGGCGAACCAGAGTCTGTAATGAGAGCACCTGCACAAACTTACTCCCAGCTTCAACCCTATCTCATGCAACCCCATGGACTTCACAGAAGTAAATGCGCCACCCAAAATATCCCTCAGATTTCCATGAATAATAGTTTCAAAATGAAAACATTTATGTGAATAAGTTATTCGAGCTTTCAGCCTTCTGCTCCACTTTCCTTGGATGTGTTACTGAAACTTATTACAGTTGAAAATAAACTGAAATGACTGTTCGGTTGTGGTAGTGAAATTAAGAGCAACTGAGCATATCTTGTAAAGTAAGGTCAATAATTTATAGAGCAATTTAGGTCAAATATGCTTGACAATTCCCCACTGGGGTGCCAAGAATTTTACTTATTTCACTCTTCACAACTAGTTGCCAGCTTACTTCGTTCTCACTTCTTTATTTACTTTTCCACCTGACGTGTCCCAGGAAACGCAATATTTTCAGGTTTGGAGAGGGGATAGAAAGCTTTTTTGTGCAAGTACATAATATCTAAAGCAGAGCTGTAATGGAAACTGCGGTTAAAATATTTTCTAGAGGAAAAGGTCAACTTAAGTAAAAAAGAAGGATGATCTCATATCTGACAGTTCAGATACATGCAAATCTTAGCACCAATAAGTTATGTCATCTGTTAAATTCACATAAGCAGAATGCCTCTGTACATTTTGCACTGTTATGACAAGACTGTACAGAGCAGGGGTAAATATTCCATATGAAACTGTTATCAATACAGAATTACTTGCATCTATTCTTATCTTCAGATAAATCAACTGAGAATTAAACACAGCATGGTTTTCTCTGATGTCTTCAGAGACCTAAACTGTGCCACATTAAACAACAGAGCAAGCATGAATTTATACTTGGACAGAATGACACTGAAAGTTATATCCTAGCATCTTACTCAGTGAGATACCATCCATCCTGACCTTGGCTAGATTTCATATTTTACACACCATTACTGTCATAGTAACAGACAGAGCCAACAATAATTTGCTCATACAATTTACAATATATTGTCTTCCAGCCACACTGAGGCTTCCTTAACCACCAGCAGATGTGTTGCTTGTATTAGCTACATTTGAAAAAGCTGAATTTATTCAGCCCAAAAGTCCCTATGGCTGGTTGGCTGTGTCTTCAGCTCAGTGCATAGCTAATTTGGTGTTCATACCACTGTAAATAATTACAGTATGGCTGAAGACTTTCAGAACTTTCAGCCTCAAACATGCTACCTAAATGTCATGCATTTTCCCCTTTCCTGGCATCTAAATTTTAGAAGTCAGCCCTTGAAGAGGTTAATCAGCACTTAATCCTGTTGCTGCTTTTTGATGCGCAGCCCTCTAAACTGTTTATATGTGAACATCATACAAAGCTTCTTTCACCACAGCCCTCCAAAGATTGAAGTCCACTCATTTTAATGACCACTACTTGTGCTTGATCGAGTCACCAAGTCTTTTATGAATCTCTTTATTTATATCTCAATATTCTGCAGAATAAACTAATGTTAAGGACATAAAGCACCGTAGTTGCTTTTCCACGTGAATGGAAGGGCTGTATAGTTTATTAAGGTGTAAGCGTGGACTTACCTCTGCTGGCAAAGGCATTCAGAAAGAGGAAACTCACAGGAAAAAAAAAAAAAAAAAAAAAAAAGATGCAACTCCTTAGTTTCAGGTATGCAACTCCTTAGTTTCAGGTTTAACTTACTGAAATAGCAGTACAACTGTATCCAGCACAGTGTAATAACATAACCATCTATAATTTTTTTTTTTCCAGGTATAGAGCCATCCTGACCTGGCAAAAACTCTCAGCTAGGATTAACAAATAACTTAAATCTCTTGTCCATGAGCTCATATTCATTTGGGCAGAAAATCTGCCTGGCTTCAGAGAGATTAGTAGCCTGAGAGCTAAAACTACTATTTTTAAACAGTAAATTAGGCAAGGAATTGACTTCCCAGAAAGTTTCCTTAACAGCTTTCATTTTATAGTAAAAGAATATGAAGGGTAAACAGCTCGGAATTTTGCAATAGTCTTTACTTCAGTTACTGATTTTTGCTTCTTTGTTTTTCAGAATAAGAATTGAAGTGAGAGGAAGAACACAGCTCTGAATTATCTGGGGTAGATTTATCCAACCCATATTTTCCTTTGCCCATTTCCCCTTTTCCTACCAGTAGCTTCTTTCACATCTTGCCCAACAGAAACTCTTATTCTTTAATATCTTTATCCTGTCAGTTATTTCCCTTCCTACTGCTCAAAATACCACCTCCTAACACCTGGTTATTAAACCTATTCTGGTAGCACAGGGAAGAGCATGGTGTTCCTCCCTGCCCACTTTCTTGGTGTGGCTTCATGACCCAAAGACGTTGCTCTTAAGCCCAATATAGCCTACAAGCTTGAAAGGAGTCCTCTAGTATTCACTAGAGAATGAAAATTTAGGCTCAGAATTTCCCCTTCTTTTTACTGCTTCCACAGGAGATAGTATTTCTCTAAGCTAATCCCCAGCAGCTCAGTTGGGACCTTGAGATCATTGCCAGACAATGCATAACCCCAAACAGCCTGAAGGCTACTGAAAGTTCCTCCACAGGTCTGGATGCAGGAACACTGCCTCCTAGAAGAAGTAGATTTGCACACCCTCCACTGGGTGTCCTTTTTGTTCCCTGAACACAGCAGAGTATCTCTGTTTTTCATAATTCATTTCTTTCTGCTTCTTCCTTCAGCAGTCCTGAGGTATCTCAGGCATCCTGCCTGCAAAAGCCAGGTGAATTTGCTTTAACATTAGAAGTTGGTTTAATTGCTGCAGCTCAGATGTTTAATTCTTCCACTGCTTCTGTTTCAAGGTGCCTGCACAGTGCCCATGCTGTCAAGTGTTGGCAGTGCTTCCCCAGAACCTTTTGTTCTTCTATAATACCCATCCTGGTTGGGGGTGGAGGATTATGAAATGATGAACCTTACCCCTTTTCCTAAGCTGGTTTTGCTTAGCTCCAGTGTGCCTCCAAATTTCCTAAACTTCAGGGTAGTAATTGTCATCAAAACAAATAATTTTATTCTTATAAAGCTCTTCATTGTTCTTCCTGACTGTCTGTTAAAAAAAAAAAAAATTGCTGAGCTTGATAATTTTGGAAACTCAAAACTACATATCTTAGTTGGAGCTGAGGCTGTTTGCGCTCCTGCCCTGTAAGATCTTTGTATAACACAATCAAAATGCAAGGGCTTTGTGAGTGATGGACCAACATTTCCATATTCTTGTTCTTTTCTGCATTTCTAGGAATGCTATAAATCCTGTCATTGCTTCTCCTTTGAGCATTTTCTAAATCATCGCATTTTACTCTTTGGAGCCTGTTCTGTTTTACCAGGAAAAATGAAATGTGTGTTCCCTGTAAAAGGTTAATCAATAAAATCTTTGCAATATCCTCTCATCTGGCCAGGCTCGCTTTAATTCCAGTAACAATGCAAGTTAACTCACTAAAAGATGCAGTTTAACCTTTCTGAAGCCTTTCTGCTTCATTTTGATGTTCTTTTATTCATTATTGTTAAACCTTTTGAATGTATTGTCAAAGTTTCTGATATCCAGGAGCTTCCACAAAGCCTAAGTTCTTCAAGTTGTGTTACCTGATGAAAATCTGCGTTTTTAAAGCAGTACTTGCTTTTTCTAAAGGATGTGGAGGAAAACTGTAAATACATCCATAACATACAGTAAAGATTCAAAGAACTGGATACAAATAGCTCCAAATATTCACTGTTTCCTTTTCTTCCCAATCTTGTGTTTTCAGGGGCCTGATTCACAAGTTTGGAATGTTTTAGATCGGCAGAACTAGTTGTTACCGAAAGTATAACACATTTTCTATTTGGCCAGCTGACTATCTCAGGAGAGTTCTGGACTTGAGTCTTCATACACTGCATTGCTTGAGCCAATCACGTTTCCTTGCCATACTCAATACCATACCTTCTTTCCCTCCCTTCCTTTTTGATGTAAGACTCTTACAGTGTTCCCAGTCCATTTACATCTACTTTTAAGCTATCCAAGTGTTCAAATGGGCACTTGGAAAGTGAAGAAGGGCAACACTTATAAAAATACTCTCTGTAACATCAAGGTCCCATTTACACACAGATCTCTACACTGGCAGTGCTCCTACTGCTCATTCCCTCTTGAGTGCCCCATCCTGTAACAACATCACTCCATGTGCGTACTTATAGAGAAACATATCAGTAAGCTGGGTGCTCAGGGTAGTTAGGAGATAATCCTGACAATTTCTTTGGCACAGATGCCCAATCCCTCCCCACAGCCTGATACGTGATGAAGTTGAACCCCTTAGAGATCATACGAGGGGATATGGTACACAGAACCACACCAAGGTATTTGGTTTGCTTCTATTTGGAATATTAGTGTAGTACAAACACCAACACCTTTTTCTGTCCTGTCACTGTAGTATTTGAGGACTCAAGATTTTAGTGCATACTAGCTCTGAATTAAGGAGATTAAAAACAAGACTAAATTATGGACACTGAAAGAGTGAAAATCAGTAAATTAAATATTATTCAAAGGGAGTCTTCTTTCTGACATGGTCTAGATATTACTGCGTAGGCAGCAAACTCAAGCGTGTTGTAGGTTTTCCAAATGAAACCGGCTCTAGACAGACCTGGAGAGTAGAAAGCTTAAAACAGCGCAAGCCAAAAAGCATGCCATTATCTCTGGGATAAGTCTGTAACTAACATTTTAAAATATACATTGAGGCAAACTGGGCATCATTGCAGAGTTTTGTAGGATAGGTTAGGAGTGCTTATCTCAAAAAACTGTGGTGAACTGATATCTCTTTGTAACATGAAGAAAGGTTCAGCTGTACCTGGTCTCTTCTATCATGCAGAGCCAGGAGCTTGAAGAGAGGGGTTGGTCCTGCTCCGTCTCATTCCTAGTTT
The DNA here is from genome assembly GCA_030625065.1 of Alectoris magna. Classification (NCBI taxonomy): domain Eukaryota; kingdom Metazoa; phylum Chordata; class Aves; order Galliformes; family Phasianidae; genus Alectoris; species Alectoris magna. The sequence continues at coordinate 78,645,115 of CM060562.1, read as the reverse complement.
ACAGTCACCACTGGAGGTAGAGGACAACAAAAAGAACCTTTAATCTGAACTGTTGGTGCCATTTGAATGCTTTTATGATTCGAATACAGGTATTACACATTTGTATCAACTCACTGTGCAGTATTTTGCCAAAAAAGATGTAACAGGAAGAAGTATGAAACAGATTTTAGATTTTGCAACATCACATGGCTACATTGTTATTACAAGACTGGAACTATTATTCCCATAGACATAATTACATCTTAAGATACAAAAAAAAAAAAAAAATGTTTTTAACTCCCAAAATATTCTTCACAGAGAATTATTTTTAATTACAAAAATACCTCAAAGTGAAACATCTTTCTGTAAGTAAATAGAAAATTTAAGAGATGAAGAGTATCATGTTTTTAACATTCCCAGCTCTGTTTGTCAAATAAGAAAAATACGTAAGTTGATTTTTTTCCTATTCCTGGTTGAGTGGAAAAAATGCAAAAAATATATCATTGTGCAGCTGTATTAGAATACTGTGTATTAGTAATTACACTGTTAGCAGATGCAAGCTTAACTTTCCTGTGTGATTAAAGATATATATTAGAAAATCATGCTTTGTTTACTTTCCTATCTAATATCTTTAATTGGCACTCTGAATAGAAGTGCTTCATGTTCCAACTCAAATAACAGCATTTCTTGAAGCTATAGCCATAACCACTTTAATCACGTGCTATACGGAACCAGTTCTAAATACTAAGGAGAGTAAGAGCTCTAATAGCTAAGTAGAAGGCTGGAATCCAGGCAATATTTCTTTGCAAACACAAACTAAATCTCACTCTCTGTGTGACCTTGTGCAAGCTACTTGATCTTCTTATGCCTTGTCAAGACAATTATTAAAAACTGGACTTCTCTGACTAACAGATGTTACTGCACATCAACACAGAGAATACTAGAGTAAGTGCATTACTGAAAACATTTATGATAACCAAACGATGTGGAACCAAATTTATTTCATATCCTGTGATTTGCGTCTTCATAATTCTTACCACACTTACTGACAAAGCCATTTAAACCATGAGATCACTTGTTTTCCAACAAATTAAGTCCCAGTACTTGCCAATCATTCTGCTTCACAGGTCAAGGAAGATAAAGTCCTTCTTTTCCTTGCATAGATCCTCAAGACTATTAGAATTACATCTATTTGCAAGAAACACTCACAAAACTAACAAGTTCCAAATGTTTCCTTAAACGCATGTTTGTTTCAAATCACATGTTTTTAATCTGTGTAAACTGACCACATTTTATTTATCTCAAGCAAGCACTATCCAAGAGATACTATAACTAAAACAAGCTAAGCAAATATTTTTAAATTGCCTATTGACACAAGGTGTTGCACAAGAGAAAAAAACAAAAAACACACAAAAAAAAAACTTTAGTGACAGCTACTCATATAAGTAACAGTGTTCAAAACAGGTGCTACAATCAGAAAGATTAATGTGGTGGAAGGGGCAATACAGAGATGTAACAATAAAGGGACGAGCACAGATGGAATGGTGTCTCAAGGCAAACATACTCACCCATCTCCAAAAATCAGGGCTCAAAGAAAATACTCGAAGGGATCTCCAACCAGAGATCCTTCCCCCTTGGCAGTCAGCCCTTAATTGAGGTCTGAGAGGTGCCAGGTTCCACTCCTCGGGTCACGCAGCTGAACTGCCTTCACCTGTGCTCCCAGGGCTGACCAGGTCCTTTCCCCAGGTGCTCAGTCAGTGGTTCAGGCTGTGAGTCAACCGTTAGACACAACAGGTAAGAGGTAGAGAGGAAAAGCGAACCTGTTTTCCATCTCTAGGAGCATTGGGACAGGAAGAAAGAGTTCTTAAGTTACAAATCTGTTAACAAGAACCCTTCCAATAGTAAAGACAGACAGTGAAATTTTAGAAATAATGTTCCCAGGGACTACAGAACTAGAGGCCATTAAAATCCAGGAGGACAGACATCTGAAGTACTGAGAACCCTGATGCAGTTGCGTGTGGAATACACCTAAGTGATATTTTTTTTCTGAGTTCCTAGCTACAAACCATTCAAAATGGAAAGCCAAAAAAACCCTTCAAACCCCAAATTTGTATTTTCACAACCCTAGGACAAAGCTTATCAATGCTGTTAAAAACCCTTTAAGCTGTTTAACATTCAGGGCTTGAAAAAAACAATTCAGGTAAAATAGGGATCAACAAGAGCCTCTCTCGTGTCTTATACTGATTCCAGAAGGTCATCCAACAACCGCACTCACGTATTTACCTACAAGTTAAGTGTATGGCATTTTGTCATATCACAGCAATAAACTATTTTGTACCAAAAGGAATCCAAAGAAATTTTGATAAGGAAACTGCAAGAGATCCTTGGGACACATAAGCTGGGTAGCTCTAATGGCATCCATTCTTCCAGTGAATTCATGGGGACTGGAAGTAGATGCAGACCCAGGAATGAAAGATAAAAGGATAATTAGGAAACATCTTGGGGTATCTTTGTTGCAATTATGCTTCCAGTCTGAATCTGGTGGGAAACGTAATGAATTTTTCCAAAGAAAGTAAGAAATAAGAAAAAAGAAAGAAATTTCTTTTCCTCTCTTATTGGAGTAATTTCAGCAATTTTGCCCTTGACTCTTGCTGCAATGTCCTCAGTTTCTCTCTTATATTACTCTTAGAGGCATTAAAAACTAACAATGCCAGGTGCTTGAAAGATGTCTTTATGAGACAGATTCTGGCACACAGCATTGTCAAGGCTGACTTTTCTCTCAACCATTTCTATACAGTGAATGAAACACGGGCAGGTAAAGATATTGATCTGAGAAGCATTTTTCCACTATTAGGTTAAAAGAACCTTATTCATAAACCCTGCTGTACTTCAATATCACATAGGCATCTGTCTTTAGAACCAGTCCTGTTCAGACTTATAACTGTGATTAGACCTTGACATGAAACCTGAAGCTCTTTGCTGTACCTATCATGAAAGATAAAAAAGAGAAAAAAAAAATACACGCACACACACAAAATCTGGCTTAGTTTTCCTAAAGATACAATTGTAGATTAATGCTACTCAGCACATTTCTAGTGAACTATACAAATAATTAACCAGTTCTGTCTGAGGCAAAACAAGGCTTTATACCATAGCAGTGAAATTGCTGATGAGAAGCATCATTTTCCATCAATTTCCCTCCTGCCTTAATTCTTCTCCTTGTATTTCCCTTTTTTTTTTTTTTTTCCCTTTCTCAGTGAAGATTTGACCCTGATTAGGGTTAGGCATCAATGGGTATAGATGATCTTCTAAATTTCAGCCTAAATGCAGCCGTGTCAGTTTTCAGCTGTGTGCCTGTCTTCCAGAGCTTGATACCCAGTCATGTTTACTGCCACTCTCCTAACCCACAAAATGTATTTATAAAGAATATTAACATCCCTACTCAACTTTCATCAGTCAAGCTATATATCTTTTTCTTTCTTTCTTTCTTTCTTTTTGTTATCATGCTCTCCTGAAGCAGGCTTCTTTTTCCACTGATTATTTTGTCATCGTACTCTGCACCTGTTCTACTTTGAATCTTTTCACATTTTTTGTTTTCAAAACCAGGCAGATGAAATTGTGTAAGAATTCAGCTAAAGTCATATCAGTGCCACACAAAATAAAATCCTCTCTATTTAATGTTTCTGCTAGCAGTATCTTGCCTGAGATTTATACTTACTCTTCTTCCCAGCTGTGTCACATCCTTGGCTCTGTCAGAGACCTTTGTCTTTCACTGCTTTCAGCTGCAGCTTCCTGTTTCACATAAAATTTAAGAGAATCAATGGCAATGAATTGAAATGCATTTAATAACTTCTTGTTTCACTTAATTTAGTCACAATGAAGATTAAATGATATTTATAGTGCTTTTTTACTTGTTTAGATTAGAAGGCTTTCTTATTCTTGAAATTCTAGTAACTCAAAAATAATGCCAACAATTGTAAACTAAATACAGGGTGAAGAGCACTCATCTGTGCCAGGGTCTGGGACTGCATTTCCAGAAGCTTCAGTTTTACTACTGTCTATTTCAAAGCCTGACTACAGTTTCAAAGATGTCATCATCTCACTGAAAATACTTAGGCTATTTTAAGAGGTTCTCTGGCTGTTTATAGGGTTTCAGATCTCAGCTCAGTTATTTCAAGAGGTGGAAGCACGTCTGAGGACATCTTTGGATTTCTCAGACATGGGCTGGGCTAGCCCTCAGTGCAAGTTCAACATCCTGTAAAGCCTGGCGATTACTTGACTGTAGAAATCATAGTCGTGTTAATTTAACTCTGTCACAACCACTGAAACATGATGTTCGTTGTTTTTTTCCCCTATTCCTTGAAAAAATTCATGGCAAAATGACTTATTTTTAGTTAGCTTATCTTTTATTTAGCTATTGTTGAAGATCTGCCTCATCCCATGCTTTTTGCAACCAGTTAAGCCAGCATCATGGCCCTGAAGCATCAGCAAAGCAGCAAGGTCTTTTCTAGATTATGAAACAAGATTGATTATCTGATTTCCTTTTAATACAGTCAATAAATGCTCTTAATCTATGTGTCTTGCATCTGAACTAGCTTGGTTATTTAATTCCTGTTTAACTTCTCCAGCAAATGCAGTATTTCCTCTATTACTTTACCAGCTTACTTTCCTGGAATACATGCACATTACAAACCTGCCCTTCTAGACCATGTTCTCAATGTGTTTTTACTTTAGTTCAATAACTTGCCATTGAATAGAACAACAGAGGACCGAGAACACAGTCTGGAATCCAAATTCTGTCCTCAGACTGGATGCAGCCTGCGGTATAGGACCAGAGTCAGGCTCCCTCCGGCTCTTCACTCATCACCTCTGACTTCCTGGGCAAAAGCTTTTACCACCAGTCCATCATGCAGAAGGCAAATGAAAGCATATCAGATGACAGCAGTTACTCTACTGACCAGGTCCAGTTTTCAAACCCATCTACAAGACTTCAGCCAGTATCAGACTTTCTAGAATTTGAACAGCAGCCCAGATCTAAGCAGGAAAACAAATCCTTTCTTGTCAATCAGAAATATCATAAAATCACAGAATACCCCAAGTTGGAAGGGACCCTGAAGGGTCATTGAGTCCAGCTCCCAGCTCTGCCCAGAACTGCCCAAAATTCAAACTCTGTGTCTGAGACCGCTGTCCAAGCGCTCCTTTGAATTCTGGCAGCCTGGGGCTGTGCCTATTGCCCTGGACAGACCATTCCAGGGCCTGACCACTCTCTGGTGAAGAATCTTTTTCCAGTACCCAACCTGACCCTCCCTGACACAGCTCCATGCCATTCCCTTGGGTCCTGTTGCTGTCACCAGAGAGCAGAGCTCAGTGCTGCCCTTTCACTCCCCTCATGAAGAGCTGCAGCCTCCATAAGACCTCCTGTCAGCCTCCTCTGCTCTGGGCTGAACAAACCCAGGGACGTCAGCTGCTCCTCATACACCTTGCTGTCAGACTCTTCACCATCTTTGTAGTCCTCCTTTGGATGCTCTCTAGTAGTTTTAAGTCCTTCTTACAATGTGGCACCCAAAACTGTGCACAGTGATTGAGGTGAGGACATACCAATGCAGAGATTGTGCTACATTCTGCCAGACACAAAATTTAGAATTTTTCACCAGTGCCAGCTGCACCAGTGTGGCCTGCAACCACAATTTATATTCACGGCCATAACATTTGCAGGAAGAATTAATATGGCAACTAGAGAAATACTTGTCACATTTGACTGTGACCACACCGTTTTCTTGCAGTAATTGTTCAGTCTACACAGACATTTTCATTCAGAAACACAAGGAACACAGTGCACTATAAGTGACTAGAAGGGATTAAAACAGGCTCAGACTAAACATTAGTGGCTAAATGTTAACTGTTTAGGCTACCTGGGTTGATGTTTAACAAATCCATGAACTTAATGTGGTTGGCAGGCAAGAATTAGGTAGGTTGGCTCACTTCTTGAGTTTCATGGCATGTTCCACAATATTTCTGCTTTTTATTGTTCCACTGTAAGGGTTAATGTGATACGAGCTGTAGCGAGCTGGCCAGCTCCTGACATGAACAGAAACTGATTGATTATATGTATAGTACACTAACTCTCTGCAGATGATAATCGCCATCCATGTATCATGCATTCAGCAATCACCAACATCTTTAATACAGATGTAAACCTTTGTATTGATGCCAGTTAAGCTACAATGAAGAGAGAAAGAATGTCAGAGACCATTCATTTTCTTTCAAAGGTTCACTCCCAGCAATGCAGCATAGAGAGCTCCGTGGCATTTTCTGCCGCCGTTATTTCCCAGAAACATAATTCCTGGGGATATACTGTTCATGGTTTCAGAAATAAGGACACAAACTGAGAATTACTGCTCACAGATAAAAGCCATCACAGCTTACATCCTTTATGAAATAGCTGAGGTGGAGACGGTGACCACTGTTTCTTGCTGGATGAGCTGTGATGTGTTTAGTCATGAAATAAGTTTCAGTAGGTTTTCCCATCTTCACTTAAATCCATTCCCAGGTATCTACTTAAAAACATTCTAGACTTTTCAAAGGTTCTAAATGATCTCATATCCTCTTAGAATCAATGGAAGTCAAGACAGATACCACAGAAGGAATCTGCAGAACAACGACTCAAGAAGTTTCTGTAGGGAATAGTAGTTCTAAGAGGTATAGATAAAATGGAGGATAATGTACAAAGGCAATAAGAACTGCGTTATAGCAACAGTAAAGCAAGAATAGTGAGATACCTGCATTTCTTAGATCATATGGTAATACCTCATAAAAACAGACACAACAGACTGGAAAAACAGAGGAAAGGATACCAAGGGTACAGATGTCAGAAACTGTATAGGTAAGTTGATCAGAAACACAGAGGGGAGAGAGATAATAGATTCAAATGATGTGTTCACTTTACAATATAAGCTGAGATTAGTATTCCTAGATGCAAGGTCTGCATCATGTTGATAAATCCCAATTTTGTGCTGAGCACAGGGTATTGCTAGAGATGGCCTGCCCGGACTTGATGTCAACCCCTTTTCTCCACTCTCAATTCTTTTCTCTCTTGTGGCAGTAGAAATGCACCTAAGAGCTCATTCGACTGAAAAATTAGGAAAACACAATGATTTCTCACCTGCTACAGTTACGTGATCTCCCGGCTTAGCACTGAAGTCAGCAGACAGTCTGGCCTGAAGAATGAGTGTACAAGCATACAATGACTTATGCTCTTAATTTTCAGTTTTCTGTTTCTGCTTCATATCTGAAAGAGAACTAGTATGCCTGAAAGCTTGCCTGCGCTATTCTATCAGTTAGACTAATAAGAAATAAGAGAGAAAGCTTGAAACAAGATGTTGGAGCAAAATTAGCTCGATTTTGTAACTAAAAGAGTTGCTTCCTTAAATAATTAGTTTCACAAAGTTATCTCTACTTCATCTCTGTGGTCCTGTATACTAGAAGCCAAGTACAACAGCAGTTAGAATTAAATCACAAATATGAGACTGCTCAGAAAACAAATGACAAAGTAGAGTAGCTTAAAGGTCAAAACCCCAAGACAAGCATTCTTTGAGGAACATTTCCATCCTCTGATGTAGATGGGTGTAACTCTCAGACCCGAAGTCAGTGGTACGAGTGGCTGATTGCATCAGGTGCGTATATGTGGTCCCTAAGAGGCCCAAGTATCCCATGACATCAAACTAAATACGAGAGAGGCCTGCTTTCTCTTTCACTCTCTGCCTGGTACTTCTTGCTTACTTCCTTTCCCTCTTCAGGCTCCACCAAATGTGTACGTCATGTATTTTTCATTAGCTAATGTCCACTGGGGCTGCTTATTCTTCCAAGATCATTTCACACCATCCAATATGCCATCTCAAATAATGTGAAAGATATTTAGCAGAACTGCATTTGTCTACGTAAGACTGTATTTGGCCAACATCTTCACAGGGTCCATTTAACACAGGCATAAGCATGAGGTTCTTAGGTTTTTGCTTATATGAAGATTGAGAAAAAATATTTGGCACTATTATTGTTACACATATGTCATTCTGGCAGATCTGTGTATTATTATAATAATTAACAGTCTTGCATCCAGAAGACAATGTGACTACCAATTCAGTTTGTTCAGCAGTTCTTGCTGTGTTAAGACTCTAAGGAAAAAAGAAGTGAAAAAATAATTCTATGTGCTGGAAAAAAAAAAAAAAATAGGCAAAGACTCCAGAAAATAGTTCATTTAAGCATAAGTAATACACCAACATTTACACAGGAATTACACAGGAATTATTTACATAGGAACTAATCTTTCTTCTTCCCATAAAGTACAATGGATGTAAAAAGAAAAGTATAATAAATGAAGATGAATCTTGAATGTGAATTCTTCAAGAAATGTCAAACTTTCCACAAGTACAAGTCAGAAATTCAATTTAATTGCCGAAATGAAGAACGAAAACAGACTTCTCTATCTCTAAAGCTAATCACAGATCACAGAATCGTAGGGGTTGGAAGGGACCTCCAGAGATCATTGAGTCCAACCCCCCTGCCAAAGCAGGTTCCCTACACCAGGTCGCACAGGTAGGTGTCCAGGTGGGTCTTGAATATCTCCAGAGAAGGAGACTCCACAACCCCCCTGGGCAGCCTGTTCCAGTGCTCCGTCCATCATCCTCACCGTAAAGAAGTTCTTGCGCACATTCGTGCAGAACTTCCTATGCTCCAGTTTCTGGCCGTTTCCCCTTGTCCTGTCTCCATACACTGCTGAAAAGACCGCTGGTTACAGGTCTCCAACCAGACTCTGCACCGCCAACAATGACCCTCTGCACTCTGCCAGTCAGCCAGTTCTCAACCCACCTCACTGTCCACTCGTCTACCCCATGCTTCCTCAGCTTTGTTACGAGGATGTCGTGGGAGACAGTATCAAATGCCTTGCTGAAATCAAGGTAGACTACATCCACTGCTCTTCCCCCATCCACCCAGCCAGTGACAACATCATAGAAGGCTACCAGGTTGGTCGAGCATGTCCTCCCCTTGGTGAACCCATGATGACTACCCCTGATAACCTCCTTTTCTTCCAATTGTCTGGAGATGGCATCCAGCACAAGCTGTCCCATTACCTTTCCAGAGACAGAGGTGAGGCTGACTGGCCTGTAATTACCTGGATCTTCCTTCTTGCCCTTTTTGAAGACCAGAGTGACATTGGTTATCCTCCAGTCTTCAGGCACCTCCCCCATTCTCCAAGACCTCTTGAAGATGATAGAGAGCGGTTCAGCAATCCCCTCTGCCAGCTCCCTCAGCACCCGTGGATGCATCCCTTTGGGTCCCATGGATTTATGAACATTGGTGTTGCCTAGGCACTCAAAATTTCTGTGTGTACAAGCTCCTTGAAAAACTATTGGGCCCCCAAACTTCCCATGCACGAATCAGTCAGAATTAAGCAGCTCCTGCATCCTGAAGATGTTGTTTCGGGAGAATAAACTTTGGCATTTCAACTCCTCATATAAAGCTTTTAAAGTAAATGAATTTGTATGACTTATTCTAGAGAAGATTAATGAAAATATGACCTCTTGCTATTTTTTTTTTCTTTTCAATCTGTTACAGGCAATTTCTGATCTCTGTGTTTCCTCCCCAGGACACTGTCCCATCCAGACTGGAATTCCTGCATGTGTTTGGTGCAGGCAGTTCTCTTCATGTTCTTATCCCTTCTGCTCAAGTAAAGACTGATACAGCTTTCCTAAAGCTACGAAGTTTACCAGAAAAAAGCTGAGCAGTCATCAGGAAAACAGTGGTCCTATGCATGTAAGAAAACTGTTGAACTCACAGAAAATGGTAAGAATACTGATGATGATGACAGTCAAACCAGATTCAGCTGGGCATCAATACAGGAACATTTTGTCCTCTAGGTTTTCTAGATAGTGGAGAAAAATAGAACAAAATCTGTGTTGTAGTGTGTTTAGAATAGAGAGTGGTTTAGGTGACCTTGATTTCAAGTGATGCAGCCACCTGGAACAATTAAAATATGATGTAGACATCTTTAGAGCTTAGGACATCAGCTGATGGGAAATCCCATTGCTGATGGGAAATCTTCTACAGCTATTCTTCAGTGGAAATCCTGCCCTCCTCAAAACAGCCGGCAGCAGGATCTGCTCCAAGGTCTCTAATGTTACAGCAAGGCAGAAGCTTGCCCCTGTGCTCTGCTATACTTTGAAGCATCAGTACAGTGCTCCTGTGACTACTATACAATACGTTGAGCTTCCCTCATAGATAATATTTAGCACTACATGCTGAAATTGTAAGCCCAAATATAGCCTCCAAGTACCAGTATGATATCCTACTGCAACAGTTGTCCCTTCCACTATGACTCTTAGCCAAACTGAACAGGTGCCCAAAGCCAAACAGAGCTCAGGTAAAATTTAGACACTAACCCTCAAAACTGAAACGTAGTACCTCTTGCCCACCCCCACACATGCTTACTTTCCACATGCCTAAAATCCACAGTTCCCTCTGCCTTTCAGATTTCATTTCTGGACAGCTACTGGGAAACACCACTGCGTGAACAGCCCGAGCAGCTTAGCACCTACATTAGACCTGAACCCTGAGAAGATTCCCAAATCAGATCCTCCCTGTCCATACGATCTCTTTGGAAACACTCCACAAAGTGTTCTCAAAAACATCAAAACTGTAGCAGCTGTTGCCATCCTCTTTCAAAACTGTTTAGTTTAACCAGCAGCATTTCCACTCCCTCTCTTGCTGCCAGCTGTGAAGACCTACCCTTCCTTCTCACTGGCTCTGGCATTCATGTGACCCCTTAGAAAGTGAATGTAGCTCGCTAAACTGGGAGAAATCTAACCCAACAAAACAAAACAAATCAAGAAAAAGTGAATAGTTTTCACCACTTTAGTGAGCTAATGGATCGGACATATCCCAGAGATGACAGAAGGGAGACAAATGGAGCATGTGCCCAGGAACACGCCTGCCCCTTTCACCAGCAGCAAGCTTGTGGGTTGACAGTCGCCTCATGAAACCTCACCCACAGGAAAGGAGAGGGCCTGTCAGAGAGGCCGGAGAGACTCAAGAGGACCAGGAGAGATAGAGTGAGCTCTTCCAAACCTAGTTGCAGTGCTGAAGGGCCCAAGTCATTCAAAAAGCAAAGCTGGTCAATGTTTGAGCCCGTCCAGAGGAACACTGCAGCACCATCTGCCCTCAAGTCTGGTCTCCCCTCAGCACAGAAATGGAAGGAAAGGCAACAAGGACAAGCAAGCTGCCAAAATCTATCAGTTCTAGAAGAAGGGGTACTGTTGGACTAGTCATGACTTTTAAAAGATAATGCTGTAGTTGCATGTGAGCACAAAAAATCAGTTGTCCTTTAGTAAGAAAATTAAGGACCAATCACATCAAAGTCTGCTACAGCTATTTAGGATATTAAGGACTGAGCTTTAAGGGAAGCCGATCTAATGCAGCAAAACCATAAGACTTGCAGCATTTTCTGGTCAGTTTATACAATTGAGAAACATCAGAGAGCTAGAAGTCTTAGTTGACAAAGCAAGTAAATAATTTGTCAGAGAGAAGAACCTGCCCCGTGTTAAATCTATGTATGGATATAATTGACCACATTTCATCTTAGGAGAAAAGAAAAGTTGTGGCCAACTTCAAAGGAAACTGAACAAAAGTATCTCTAATGATTAATGAATTAGTATCGTTGAGTAAACGAGCTATTCTGAATGTTTGCCCAGAGGCAGTCATGGGAAATTTTCCAGAACTATTGTCATTTTTCCTGGAACTCATTGACTTTAAGGACTCCACAGCTGCAAGAATTGTGTGAGCATTTCAAGACTGTCAATTTCACCACTGATTTTCTGAAAAATTCTTCCTGAACTGATTTTTATTGGTTTCAGCTGGGGAATCCATTGCACCCAGCCAGGAAATGCCACATGCCTCCTAAGCTACTGCTCTATTCTTCTTGCACTGATGCTATCAGAGACTCAAATTCACTGCAGGGAAAACACTGGGGGCCAAATTTGCCTTCTGATGTATGCACACGGCTCCCACCGAGCTAATGCAGTATTTTTTCGCTTTTGATGCCTCTTATAAAATGCAGTTTAAAGAAGCCTGGAAGTATTGCATTAGAACAGGGAGTTCACACTATTGGTGGTCCCCATTGTCATTAACACAGTTAGTGGCATTCCAGTGAAAAACACAGAACAACTCTTTTGTTTGTTTGTTTTATAAGCAGATCTTTCAGGGTGGGATCCGGCTTGCTCAAACTCCGCCAAAGTTGGAACTTCAGCATCTAAACCCGACATAAACCAGCAGTGATCCACTTAGTCTCCTTTCCAGAACTGCCTAACATTTTAGGCACCTCAATACATCAGGCTCTTTCCTCCTCTGCCCGAAAACTCCCCAGGCAACTAATCTACAGTTACATATTCACTCCCACAAGAAGTTAGAGAGGGTGTCTCATTCCCCATCCCTCCTCTCTTACTTCCATTCATGTAATGTCATCCCTTCTCTTGTGTTAGCTGTGATGCTCCTGGGACCCTTGCTGTGGCAATTTATCTCACAAAACAGCAGAAGATCTCCTACTTCTTTACTGGGCTTGTTTTCTTCCAATTAGTGAGTTGAATCAGCTCCCACAGGGGTGGCAATGTCCCACAGCAAGGCCAAGGTCAGTGGCTGAAGCATGTAGAATGGGAGTTGGACTGTGTTTCTAATAGTGTCCACTCTTGTTTCATGAAGCTGGTAACTCAACTGGCAGTCTGTACTGAGAAGCTCCATTTCTTGGGAGAGACAAGTTAATTCCATCTGAGACATCTGCTGCAGCCTGCAAGCAGGAAACAACTCAGGATCTACCTCTCACCCCAGCAAAAACTAAAAAATGAAATAAGCCAGGGCCACAGCTAATGTCAGTCACTGACTCTTGAAAAACCTACATCAGGCAACTTAGTTCAGTTGGCGTGGCTTTTTCTCTGATTCACAGTATACATTTTTTCTATTGAATCCGTTAAAGAAAAACAAATCAAAGCAAACCATTAAAGTAAATTAAATACAAATAAATAAAACTTCACACTTAAGGCAATGTAAGACAAGACATGCAGCCTGGAGCAGAACTGAAATCTGCGCCTGCCTGCTGTACTCATCTCACTTCAGTCTTCCACAAGCACACACTCCAGGTGTACTGCTATGCAGCACTGCATTGGTCCTACATGGAGTCTCCAATCTAAAGTTCAGCTGGGATGCTTTGATCACAGTTCCTTCCTGAATGCATTCTTGTGTGCTGGAATAGACATGTGAGGGCCCTTGATGAGAATGAGTACTGAGAGCAGAAACAGAAACTCATTTTGTTTGATGCAACAAAACTTCTCCTCAGACAAATGCTCTGTGGTGGTCCCATGGTAGGAGGCTGTGCAGAAGGCCTTGCTGAAGTAATAATAATACTGAAGTAATTTCATGCCTCCATCCACTTCCAGGCCTCTGATTAGTACAGATGCTGGAAATTTAACAGCCTTGACTAGTATAAATGGATGCAGCTTCTCTGGCATCAATGAAGCCATGTTAATTTACCTTTCAAATTTGTTGAGGATCTGGTGTTCATTCTCCTATAATTAACTATTTTAAGAAGTTTTATTCTGAGTCCTATTTACAACTTAGAGCTTGTTCTTCAATAAGTTCGGCTGACTCCAAGTCACAAAAAAAATGCCCACTCTTTACTATCCTGTCGTTGTAGTCCGCAGAAAGTCAATTCTATCTGTATAAAATATTTAAACAGTCTTCCTTTACAAAATAAGAAACCAACAGTCTGCATGTAAAAACTCTACAGAAGTATTCTCTCCCAGATATGCCTCTGTGCTTCAGACTGGAATATCCACAAATCTGACATCCACAAATTACAGAGACACAACATTAACATCCAGAGCATGGAAATCAATGTGTGAACTCTTACATTACTTTCTAATGCATCATTAATTTGCACACATGAATTCAGGTTCTTACGAGCTCATTTCTTAAACAGCTCTAGCACTTGTACAACTGCCATCAGTAACTTCCTCTTCTTTGCCATAAATACACATACCCCATACTTGGCAGTTCAGGCAGCATGTCTCAGCAAGTCCAGCAATATTTCAGGCACAGAGAATGTCTAGACTGCCCAGTCAGCATTAACACTGGGCAGAGGAGGTATGGCAGATTTCAGTACTGTCAATCGAGACCACCGGTGAATCCACCAGGAGTCTTAAGTAGAGGGGACTCACAACTCGAGTTTAGACCTGATTTGGGTGGTGTGATGGATCATTTCTAAAAGAACTCAGAAAGCAACATAAGCAAAGAGCTTGATGCAACATTTAGGCCGACTCCAATCAGCTTGCTTCTGTGCAAGAAAGGGCAATGTAGTCAAATATCTTACTTGCAAATCTGGTATTTGAACAATTGCCTGAAAACCTGCTAAGCTGTATGATGGGATGCATTAGGTGGGGCCAGTTCTCTAGTAACTAGATATTAATGGAAATATATTGAAACACTGTAACAGCTATGCTATTTAACAAAGTACAATCACAACCAGGTTTGCTAATTCTTTCAGCCGGTGGAAAAAATGAACACGTTAGGGAATCTCACTGCCTGCCTGGAATGCAGCATTTCACACTGGAGCAGGATGGAAATCAAGTAGATCGCTGCCAAGCGTGTGGGTTTGCTCTTAAAAGACCTCTCCTAGTCACACTAACTTCAGAATGAAGGCAAAGCCTGCTTCAAACTATCTTACAGTACAGAATTTCTAGTGAAAACTTTTTTCATACCTTATATACTCTTTCAAGTTCCTCACTGCTGTAATAAGTCAAGTTCTCAAAGCGTCAGTGCTCTGTGAAAGAGAATAGGAAGAAGCCACACACACACACACACACACACACACACACAAAAAAAAAAAAAAAAAAAAAAAAAAAAAAAAAAAAAGGTTTGTGCTTTGATCTTTTCTACAGGCTTTATCTCCACTGGTCTACCATCTTAGGATTCTCCCTCACATCCTAAGCTTTCTGTTAACAAAGAAGATCTTTGCACGCTGGCTTGCTAATGATGTGATAAGAGTTTTAAATAAGAATGGTGAAGGCTAGAATCTGTCTAGTCCTCGAGGAAGCATTAAGGAAGAGCAATCTACAGAAGAGGTTGCCCAGGTGGCCAAGAAGCCCAAGGGCATCCTGGCTTGCATCAGAAACAGTGTTGCCAGCAGGAGCAGAGAGGTGATTGTCTCCCTGTACTCAGCACTGGTGAGGCCGCATCTCAAGTACTGAGTCCAGTTTTGGGCCCCTCACTGCAAGAAAGACATCGAGGCCCTGGAACGTGTTCAAAGGAGGGCAACAAAGCTGGTGAGGGGTCTGGAGCACAGGCCATATGAGGAGAGGCTGAAGAAGCTGGGAATGTTCAACCTGGAGAAGAGGAGGCTCAGGGGAGACCTTATAGCTCTCTATAACTTCCTGAAGGGAGGTTGTAGTGAGCTGGGGGTCGGCCTCTTCTCTCATGCCGTTAGTGATAGGAATAGAGGGAATGATTTCAAGCTGCAGCAGGGGAGATTCAGGCTGGACATTAGGAAATACTAGTTCTCAGAAAGGGTGGTCAGGCACTGGAATGGCCTGCCCAGGGAGGTGGTGGAGTCACCGAACCTGGGTGTGTTCAAGGAACGATTGGATGTTGTGTTGAGGGACATGGTTTAGTGGGAGCTATTGGTGATAGGTGAACAGTTGGACTGGATGATCTTGTAGGTCATTTCCAACCTTGGTGATTCTGTGATTCTATGATTCCAAGAGGCTTAAAATATCAAAGATAAAATTACAATAAAGTTTTAGAAGACTAAATTAGGATGGCTGTCAATGAACAATATGTTTCCCAGGAAGGAAATAATGGGAAAAAGAATGCTGATCTATAAGTCTTAAAAGATCAGACATACGACTTCATTGGCATGACTGAAGTGACCTGCTTATAGGAGGCTGCAGTTTGTTCAAGCAGGATGGACAAGGAAACACATGGCAAGCACATACACACTTCCTTGAAGATCCAGAGAGAAATTTGCTGCTTTAAGGAATTTGGATAATGTTAAACAGGAAAGAAGACCATAGGGACTGTCCTGGATTAGAACACAGCATATTACATGCAGAAATCCACATGGTTAAGTCTTGCAGTGTTTATAACTAAAATTACCTTAACTGAGGTATACAGCTGATGAGAATTTAATTTCCCAACCTTCTGTTGAAAAAGTCTTATCTAAGTTATTCAAATAGTCAAATATTTCTAAAATCAATGAAGTGACTTAAACTGATATCACAGACTGGAGTAAATTACTCCTGGCTGTGCCTCTCCATACTCTAACTGATGAGAGAGAGAGCCTGGACACTTGGCCTTGGTACTCAGTGTCTAAATGTTTACCATACATGAGCCAAGTTCTCCCCAGGAAGTTCTTGGAATGGGATGAAAAGGAGAAGACTTGTCTGGACTCCACTGCAAGTTGTAGGGAGAAGCAGGATAAGGAAAATGGGAGTGAAGTTCTGTGGATTCTTTGGAAGAGGAGCCAAAGAACAACAACAAAAAAAGACTATAGACTTTAGGAAAATGGCCTAGAAGAAATGCCATTTTAACAAATAAGAAGAAATAAGAAAGAGTTCAGGAGAACTGGTGGTTCTTCAAAGAAACAACAATGATGGCATTGCCAAAAACCATCCTCAAACTTGCAGTAATCCTTCCATTACATGTGTCCTTGTCAGATGGTGACACAGGCCTCCAGTGAAGATTTGAACCTTTTGAAGCAAAAGTCTGAAGAAGATGTCTAGATACATGAGGAAAATGAGGAAATATTGAAAGACCTCAAACTATGCAAGTCTAGAAATGAGCAGACTGGTTTTGCAAAATGATGATAGCTCTTTAAAGACAAGCTAGTGCAAAGTGAAATGGATTAACCAGCTAGCATGAACACGGCTCTTTTTGAATTGGCTAAAAACTTACAGCAAAGGAGGGTTGCTGTAGAGATTTAGATGTTAGGGATTTCTTTATCTCACAAGGCTAGCGAGGCAGTGCAATGAAAACTAAACAGTCCCAGCGTATTAACAGAGAGTTTTAAGAACAGGTTTCATCAATGCCTGTAATGAATGTTGCATATAGTTTCTTTGGATGAGCTCTGTTATTTCCTGTAATAGTCTATAACTCCAAAACTCAAGAAGGTGTTTAGCCTAGAGATGTTAATTCCACTTTACTCTCCATAGTTTGTCCCTTAGAGGCAGATTAAGAACAGGACTATCCTCACCTCACTGACTTAACTAATGTGAATAGCCCCAGCAGTTCCCCAAAGCTGAGCACACCCATCTTGATCCCTTCCCTCCGGAACTGCCTCAAATAATTTCACACTCCTTCCAACCCAATGATATTCTCCCCTTCCAGATCCCTTCAAATGCCAGACCTCAGCTTGTGAATGCTATACAAATTCACACTCCTCCTCACTGTTATCCTTGCCTGGTGTTTCCTAGTTCCGAACCAGAGCAATTTATCAAGAATTTTACTAAACATAGCAGACTGGCAATACCATGTATGAGGAATGCCATGGTCTTAATTACAACCAGCTCTGCTATTCAGAATGAGCAGTTACAGTATCATAAGCATCCTTCAGCTCCAATTTTTTTTAATCAACACTAACTGATTGGCAGATGCTGGTGCTCTCTGTAGCATTCCCTCAGGTTTGAAAAGTAGCCACAAGTCAGCAGTCATTCTTCAATACTTGTGCAGAAAACATGTGGTTTCTTTGCCTTCCAAAAAACCCTCAGAGTCTCTTCTAAATTAGGTATAGATTAGGTAAAGCATATCGCCCAATAGTAAAAACAGAACAAAACATAATCCCTGACAGACAGAGGTCAACAATAACAACAGGCCCACAGCCACTCTCAGGTTTCTGCCAGGGACCGGGTTCAGCTTGCACTGTGTGGGTTGCTTGCAGGTTCACTGATGACAGAGCATGCTCCTGAGCCAACCACTTTCTTAAGCAACAGGCTTGGCTGCAAAAATGTTTCTTCTAGTCCTACCCTGTGCACCTACCGCAGTACCTATGGCATGTGCAGGACTGACGTGTGACAGAGGTGATTTGGGAAGAGATCACAGGCGCTGCCTGAATCTCAAATGAACACTGGCAAATTCCATCAGCTGCCCAAGAATCAAGAGAAAAAAGCATTGTGGTCACCTGCTTGTTCCATGAAGTGCTTTCACTTGCTAGGAAGCTCTAGGGAACCTCTTCAGTTCAGAAATTAAGATTATATTCAAATATAATATATATTCAAATTCATATACAGTACAGTAAGTACAAGGTGATTCAAAGAAACCAGAAGGTTTCAAAATGGTTAGAAGATTTATCATTTAAATCAAGAGTACTGCTCAGCCCTTTCTATCACAGTCTGCTAACCACAGGGTTACTCAGCTTAACGTTCTTGCCATCATATGCTTCTGCCTCATAAACCCCTATGCTGGATGAGCAGCAGACAATGAAATAAGATGAGGTCACAGACTCATAACAGCACAGACAGGACAGCCCCAGTACTGAACACAGCTGATCTGACCTACCATCACTCCTAGCCTGCTAGAGAGTAAGAAGGGCTCCAAATTTTTTAGAAGGAAGCGGAAAAAAAAAAAAAAAAAAAAAGTTTAAACAGTCAAACGGGTCCTTAGATCATGAAATCTTCCTTGAAAGATACTGAGACACTGAGCCAAGAAGCAAGAGGTGAATGAAATGGTCATTTTATCTCAGAGGGAAATCAGCTAGAGGAAGACTGTTCAGGGAAAATCTAAAAGCAGTAAGTAGGTACAAAGCATGCTGAGAAAAGAAAACAGATCAGCATAAGTCATTCAGCAAACACACCTAGTTTATTTTTCTGCTTACTGAATCATTAACACAAGTTAAAATGATGATAAATGCTAAGACCCATTCTCCCTAAGAAAACCAACAATGTATTAACATAAGCCATGCCAGAAGAATACTGAATACACCATGGGAATGCTATTGAATAAGAATGAATAAGAAATACTGAATGCTCAGAGATTATTATCTTGATGATGCCTCTATTATTCATGTCATGACCAGAGCTGAGCATCCCTATAGAATAGTCCTGCATATCTCCCAGCAAATTCGTTTCTTTCCTATTCCAAATTGTGGAGCTTTGTCTCAGCATTTTAAAAATGTTTATCCAGGAAAGACAGATGATGCATCTTCCTGAGTTATATGATCAAGCTTTCACTCATCTGTAAAATATTCATCATATTTTTGTTGTTATAGCAAAATCATTTTGGAACACTTTCAGATGCTGGTCTACAGTTTGCTGCACATGAATTTTGGAGACAAAGAGCAACAGGATCAAACTGTATTGGCATTTCAGATAGTCCACAGTCAACGTAACTGCCAGCTATACTGGACCAGGAGCGCCAGATTGTTGTGTCCTACGATTTAAGATGGGGGTGTAAATAGCAAAGGGTGTATAAGTAGACTGCCAGTTTGCTTCCAAATGTAAATGCTACAGAGCAAACTGTTGCAGTTTCTTTCTGAGGCTATTTGGACTTAAAGCGAACCAATTTTTCATGAGTTCTCAGAAAGTATGTAGACAATTGAATGCTAGCCAAAGCTCCAGCACAAAGGTAGGCTGAAACAGAGGAAGAGAAGTGTAATAGTAGCAATATTCCAGTATCCCAGTTACACTTGTATCTGCTTTCATCTCTACCCAGATATTTTCCTGCACCTTATAAAGTAATGTCAAGCACATTCCTAATCTGGTGTTGAGTGTAATCCGACATTTGGAAAAGTTTGGTAACTAGAAGGTGAGGTCACATACACCCTTGAGAGCATCTGGATACTTCAAAGGATGAAGTTACCAAGCAAGCAGAAATTATTTTTGCAACTTGCACCACAATATCAAGTCCACATCTTTCTCCACTATTCCCGGATGGAAAATAATCCTTATCCAAATACCAACCTTCAAAGGCAGGCAGGCAGAGATCTTGAGCATATAACAGGGTGTTTCCACTGAACACCCAAAAACATGGGGGGGGGGGGGGGGGGGGAAACCAAAAAACAAAATTACTGGGTAAATTTCTAAAAGAGGGGGAAAGATTCTCCATGAAAGGCCCCAGACAGTGAGTGGCATAGGCGCAGGAGAGTGACTTTATATGATGGCAGAATAGCCCAGCTACTTTCACTGAGATTATAAAAAACACAGTAGGATCCAAAGTCTGAGCTGTAGCAGTGCTGCGGGCTTCCCTTTAAGCCATCAACAGGCTCCTGCCGTCTGTTCCCTGAGTACGGGCCCCTTTCATCTCCTGTTACCCAATTGTCTCCTCCCTGCTTCTGAGTAGCATCTCACCACAGACAGAAGGAAAAAGTGGAAGTGGTGAACACCTCGTTGCCTCTCACCCAGCTGTCTGGCCAGCACCGTTTGTGCACTCCCCAGGCTCTTCCCCAGAAGCACCTCACAGCACTGTGGGCCTTCCTCAGCCCCCTCCCATCAGAGATCAGCTCCACACAGGCTTCTTCAGCCCTTCTAAACCTCTCCTATCTTCTTCCCCTTTGTGCAAGACCCCTGTATGACACGATGGCAGTAAATAATTCAGCCAACACCCTTTCTAGCCTATCTTCCATTTGAGATCAAGTCACCTCCCCTTACTCTTTCACAGCTTCATTCCCATTCCCTTCTTCCCTGCAATTCCCTCCCTTCATTCCCCTTCCCTTCCAATTCCCCCTGCAGAGCAGGCAGCTTGAAATCTCATCATAGAATCATAGAATGGCCTGGGTTGAAAACGACTTCAAAGATCATCCAGTTTCAACCCCCCTTTACATTCAGGGTTGCCAACCACTAGACCAGGCTGTTCAGAACCACAAGCAGCCTGGCCTTGAATGCATCCAGGGACAGGGCATCCACAGCCTCCTTGGGCAACCTCATTTTTACTCTGTGGCAGACAAGCCAGATTGCTTTGAAGAGTGTCCCTCCACCATATTTAAACCAAACCCTTTAGCCTTCTGGGGACAAGTTGATCTTGTGGGTAATTTGCACAGCAGGAGCACAAACATAAATGTCAACTGAGTCAAGCTGCTCTAAGATTTCTGCAGTAAGTACTGCTGTCCTAAATCACAGCTCCCTTTGTTTTAGGAGCTAATTTCTCCCCTTACAACCAGGATGGGATCAGCCTTTTAAACCTGCAAAATAGACAGGACATTTTAAGAACCAGAGGATTCAAAATTTGCTGATGAGAGAGGTTGTGAAGAAGAATGATATCAGCCTGCCACAGGCTTTTGGACAAACGTGGTCAGTCCAATTAATACCGGCCTTCGTAATTTTACTTTCAAATCTAGCCCTTCAGTAGAAGATAAATACTTCCCAGAAAAGATATTCCCAGTTTTTGGGTTCAAGTTGGACACTTAGCTAATATTTTTCTTTAAGTTCCATGGCCTGTCTCTGCTTCTTTTTTTTTTCTTTTTTTTTAAGCTCGTGAAAACTATTATTAAATGTTCATCTGAATGCACACATTAGATCTTGTGTGCTGCCTTTTAACAGAATGCTTTTAATTGAAAGGAAAACCCTGCCTCCTGCTAGGTTTGGGTGGGCTGCAATTAGTTCCATGCTAGCTAGTTTTGCCAGAAAGTCATATAACTCTTCTGTGCAGGCATTCACATTCTGGTCCAGCTGCAAGCAATATGCTGAGTCAGCAAAAAAAGAAAGAAAGAAAGAAAGAAAGAAAGGAGCTGAAGGAATTTCTCATTGAATTAAGAATCTGGTCTGTCCTCAAATCTGAAAATATGTGTAGGATTCCATTAGTCCTGGGGGATCATCATGCTGGTTGTGCCAGTTACCAATACTCACATGAGATCCATATACCCACTGCAATGCTGCAAGGAGGCACAGGGATACATCATCCACACTCACACCTTTCTCATGTTAGCAGCAAAACAGAAATCCCCCCCTTACACCCTTACACCTGAATCATAATGCTCTGGTGAAAAAAAGTTTATTCTATTCCTTAACTGCAAAGAAAACAAAATCCACCATACTAGCACGAGGACGCAGTGACTGAAACAAAGAGCAAAGCATGCAGAAGATCTGAATTTTGGCAAATTCAGACAAATGAAAATTGGAGGAAACCCTTTCCTTAGTATTTCTGGCTTATTTGAAGCCAGCTAACTATGAAATGGTCTTAATGGTCTGTTATATTTCAGTGTGAAATGAGGATCTTGAATCTCTTGACTAGTAGAGCATGAGCTGGAGTTTCATTTCATTGATGGGTGGGGTTTTTTTGATTAGCCCAACAAATGTATTTAAACAGTATGTGTAGCAGAGACCCCCTTAAGTCATGAACATGCAGTGGCAAATATCTGAAAAGTGGACATCGGGTAATAAAATTAACAATTACGATTTCCAAAGAGATACACTGGAAGTAGGAAATGCTTTTCCTTTTCCATGTGGCCAGATACCTACTAAGATCATTCAGTGTTCTAACAGAAATCCAACAGTTGAAGGCATGCTCAAGAATTATCATTTGCATTACTGAGTCAGAAAAACTTATCCAGACACCCTTTGAACCCTGGGGGTTTTCTACACCCATGCTTGAATCAGCACAGTCAGTATTCTAGCACAACAAATACTGCACAGAAGACTGAGCATAGCAAGCCCATACAGAGGCAATCCTTTCACATGCTTTTTATGGCATTAATAAAAGATGCCAGGTAAATTATACATTATTAACTAGAACTAAATGGAAAAATGCCTTTTTCATAAGGGAAATGTTCTATGGAAAAAATCATTATTTGAATTTTTCCTTTGAAATTGATTTTCAATGTGGGATTTCTCTTACAATTTTAGGAACTTTAAATTATATTTCCATTAAAAAAAAAAATCAATATGCTAAACTAAAATAGCTCAAAAATACTTCATTCTGAAACATCGATTCAATATGAAAAACACTATTTATTGTATTTGCAGTAGGAAAGTTGAAATTTTCCAGAGGATATAACACTATAAAATTTCAGCTTAAAATAACATTTTTGGTAAGAAAATTTTCTGCACTAAATACTATGGCCAACAGCAATTACAGCTTTTCCAAAAGTCGATGAGATCTACAATGGATTTTTGGAATCTTTATTCCACCTAACACAGTAATAATATAGCATATTGAAAGAGTGTGAAAGGATTATGCTGAAACGGTTGTATCTCAACAGCACCTGAATATAAACAATGTTTATTTAGCTGACAACAGCTTCTCCATACATGATTTTAAATTTGCAGAAAACTATAAATAGATAGCATTCTCACTGAAAGCACAGAATTAGCCAACGGGTTACTCCACTTTGTAATGTGGAGCAATGTGGAGTGATAATGAACACCATGTGTGTGTGTGATAATGGAGGCTGTAGAAAACAGATCTGGCCAGCTGAGTGAAAAGGAAATGCTGGAGAAGAAAAAAATCTGAAGTCCAAGCCAAACAAGTGACCTAGAGAAGCAAGTAAGGGTTTGTATTTGGGGCAGGCTAGAGGCCTGAGAGAGATCAGCAATTCAGCAGGGTATTTTTAAGCATATGCTCAAGGCTCTCCTTGTTCAGCAGGAAACTTAAGCATATGCTCAGAGGTTAAGCATCAGCTAAAGTCTCATTGATGTCAATGGGTCTTAAACACATGCCTAGAGATACATGTGTGCTGAAGTGCTTTTATAAATAAGAATGGACTGGGGATCAGGGCCTCAGTCCCCTGATATTTCATAGCAGGCTAACCCTGCAACCTCCTGGCTTTCCAAATTCTTCGGAGTGGATCTCATTTATTATACTCACAGGACCAGACTTAAGTGTGTAAGAACTTGCATTACTGTACATAACTGCCATTGGCCCTTTGGTACTGAAATAAATAGTAAAGTACAGATAAACTTATAAAACACCAGTAATTTTTATTGCAATTTGCCCAAATAATCCCCTCAGTGATAGAAATGAAAGCATAAAATAAGCAGAAATGCAACTTTAGGGAAAGTCATTTAGTATTTGCATTCCTGCTGGCAGAAAAGAATGAACTTAAAGATAAAATTTAATCAAGTGATTCATTTTCCTTTATATATATATATATATATATAGAGAGAGAGAGAGAGAGAGAGAGAAAATACTAATATATGTATATATATTTTATATATCTTTATGTATATATATATACACACACACACACACACACATATATTTGCCAACCAATGGATCTATATTTCCTTGTGCCTGAATAGCCCACTTCCCACCTGCATAGCTAGCTGGATATCACTGTACAACTGAACAGCCACACCACTTCTTTGACAATCCAGCTTTACTGAAGCAAATTGCAAATGCATTAATCTGCACTGATACAACTTTAGAAACATACAACAACTATTCTCTGAACCCAAGATAGCAGAATAATATTAAAGAAGAGATATCAAAAAATTTTAGATAAAATGTTAGATTACAGCACAGCTTTTCCTTCTTTAAAAACATGTGAAAATGTGATAAAATGGCAAGGGGAATTACATGGCTAGATTACTAATGATATTAAGTATTTTTTCCATGCAGCTAAACAGGGGACTAGAAATTATCAGTAAAAATCCTTCCTGTGCATTTCAGTGAACCCGAACAACCGCTTGGTCTTTACATTGCATAATTCTCTGAGGATAAATAAGCAGTGGAGGAAATGGCCATAAAGGCATGCTACAGGGCCAGCTGAAAACTCCTTTAGGTGGAATCTGTAAGTGACAGCCGTTTTTAAAAACCCCTTAATGTGACAGGAGCAAATTGGGGTACATTTGAGCAGCAGGACTTTGTCAGAGTACTGCTGAGCGCAACCAAAGGGAGGCTGCAGTAGCAGTTACCTCCCCATAGGCATTGTAACAAAAAGCTGACTTCAACAAACCAAAAAGGCCCACTTCCTCATTAAAATTTATTAAAGGAGGCAGAAAAATTATTGTAAGAGCCCAGAAATCAGCTTTACGCATGTGTCTTCCTTTTGTCATGTTTTAAACTGGAGGATATTACTATTTGGCATTTCCTGCAAACGCACTGAGGAAAAGCCACAGCAATATAGTATTTCTTCCATAGATGTTAAAAGACTCACAAAAATGGCTAACATACAATTTCTGGTTAAAATTTGCTCACTTTTTTGCTTTGTTTTTTCAGATGAAGACAACCTGGTGAAAGCATTCCCACATTCCTCTTTGCACTTTTGCCATGACAGAACTTAGCTGAGGCAGGCAAATCTGCGTGCTAAAACCATGTATCTTAGCACAACTTACTTTCAAGTTTCTGCTTCTTCATTAAACACAGAAAAGAACCTCTCCTGCCTTGCTCAAGCAAGCTGCGGGTTATCACTCTCATCCCTCCAAATGATGCTGCCCTAGCACAAATACAAAACAGGTTCCTATGGAATCTCAAGTACTGCTTGTACATCCTACCACTGACCACAGCGGAACAATGGCATGCCAATGATATAGAGAAAAAAAAACCCTCTACTTGCTTGCTCTGAGTCTCTGTTTGAGCTACATCTAGCTCCAAAACTATTATTTATAGTTATGAGGTGACAACTGAGAGCTAGCAGTCTGCTGAGTGAAAAAAATGTTTGCATTTATCCCTTTCAGAGATATCCTATACACATATATGCACATCCATGCGCAACAGCTATTCATGCTGGATAAGGAGATGTACCTAATCAACTACACTGCTTGCCCAGTGGCAAGAAAAGGAGTTTTTTGTTTTGTGCAAATTAAGTTACATAAGCTTCACTTTTTAAGAGTGTTCAAATTGAAAATTTTTAAGCCAAGCCTACAGCTGCGCTTAAAACAAGAAGTGGTGAATGTTTTCTGTGAGTATTTTTGCCTATCATTTTAAATAAAGGAATCATTTCTAAGCCGCTTGAAAGCTCCGTGTTATTTTAAAATCAGTATCTTTACATTTTTCACATAATTACAAAAATGTTGTTGTTGGGAGAGCTTCTGGAGGTCATCTTATCCAGCTGCCTGCCCAAAGGAGGACTACCACCAGCTCAAGCCTGCTGTGATTTTGGTTAGTCAAGCCCTAAAAACCCTCCTAGGCCAGATGTTCCACCTACTCTCCAGGTACCTTGCTTCAGTGCTGCACTGCCCTTTGAAGAGAAAAGCTTTTTCCAACTTCCATTGTAACATCCTAAGCCACCCTTGTGTTGCTGTGTCCCCTTGTTTGAAGTGGAAAAACTGCTGAGAAAGGTTTGGCTTCACCGTCTCAGTCACTTGACCTCAAGCAGTTGCAGATTACCAGACTGCCCCATAGCCACCTTCCTCACCGGGTGCTACAAGTGCAGCTCCTGTCACTCCGTTCCAGAGATGGAAAGTGGCATGCCTTAACACCTCTTCGTTCTTATCACTGCTCCAGGGGCAGAAACTTCCAGCAGCAAGAAGTAACAGAATGCTAGAGCCATAATGTTGGCCAACACCACACCTAACTAAGCCCCCTGAAGCACATTTTCAGATAGACTCTCCAAATTTCAAAGAATCTCATTATCCCATCATTTTCCCCCAAGAATAAATCATTTCAAGAAAATATAAAAACAGCCATATGAGCAGATGCAGTGTAAGCTTTGTGACTGCTGCCCTTGATTTAAGAGGAGCAGAAATCCCAGCAGAATTCTTTCCAGCAGGCAGGCATTTAATGGATCTTGTGAAAGTGTGAGAGTGTGGGGGGGGGGGGGGGGGGGGGAAAAAAAAAAGAAGGATGCTGATACGTACTTTTGAAATAGACAGTCAACACTAGAAAGTGTAAAGTAATTTTCTAGACAAATAATTACAATTGCTCTCCAGCATAATTTCCCACGTGTGGGGAAAAAAAAAAAAAAAAAAAGACAAAAGACAAAACCAAATACCTAGTAATCAGCTAGTCTGAACCATAGAAAACCTGCTGTACCATCCTTCTCTAGGAGGGTAAGAAGTGATGTTAGAACAAGATGGCTGTGCTTTCCTAAGCACAAAAGTCTTGACGATCCACATCAGTTCTTGGCCCCGACCACAAAGATCTTTAGTCGTGGGTATTAACCCTGAAAGTAGCATGACTAGCTTTGGCATTTTCAGCATTAATTCAGCATGTACTTCTGCTCTAAAGGTGGGAGGGAGAATTACAGAACAGAATAAGCGTACCCTAATAGCTTCAGCTCCACCCAAATCTCAGTTCTATGAGCATAGGAACATTCAGTAAATGTTTCTTATTGACTGCAAACAACTTGTCCTTCTTATTCCTTTAGGTAGTTCCCTGCTCAGCTTCTTGTTTATACTCCAGAAGCCACCAGAGCTGCCCATTTCTCCCCACAGACTAGGTAGAGGGACTGAGATGGGATTTAAGTATCTGACTGTCCAAGTATCCTGCTAACATGGGACAAGTTGGCTCAGTTCTGCTCACCGTAGGCACCATGCATCCTTGATGCAGCCAAGGGGCTGTGTCTGTGCCTACGGGCTTCTGGCACACCCCTGAGAGTGCAGTGTATACGCCATACACCCTCTCCCTAGGCAGTTCCAGTTGAATATGCCAGGCCATTCAAAATGTTTCTTGTTCCCAGAACAGAAACATTTGACCTGATGAAGACAAATGAACTTTTGGCAAGTCCTCACTTCAATCCTCCCAAGCCACACTTTGTTTTCTTATTCTTTACTATTGGTGGAGACATTTTAACAATCCACAGAAAAGGACTGGATGCATTTCGTTATTTAAAAGCATTTCTGAATCTAGACTGCAAACAGAAAATGATTCAGTGCGCAGCATTACCTCCTAAAACCCCGACTACACAACACACTGCACCCAAGAAGCAAGATGGTCTTAGACACACCGCATATTTCTGTCATCTATATGAAATATGGTAATAAGTAAACAGATGTCTTTTGTCTTATTTGCTCATTGCCTTGGCATGCAGACAAATTCTAGAAAGGTAAAATATAATTTAACAAGCCAGTGCATATTACAACAATATTAAGGAGACAACTTTCCCTCTAGCACTCCAGACAACAATAATACTCTCTGAAACTGCCTATATGTGTTAGCTTTCCAGTCATCATCAAACACAGGATAGCAAATACTCTCCCCACAACTCTTCTGAAGAACACTTCTGATTAGGTTTGGGGTTTTTGGTCAAGTTAGATATTAACCCAGTTTGCACCATCACAGCAGCACAGAGCAATTTCAAGACCACACAAACCATTTCACATGGACATGGAAGCTCATTTGAACAGTAAAGTACTGGAGCTAAGGTGAATTGCACAAAACATCTCTTAACACACAGTCAAAATTGCTCTCCCGTAGAAAACAGATCTTGGAACACGTATGTAGCAGTGCCTGCAGTTCCCTTGGCTTGGATACATTACTGTTTACCACATACCCTTTCACGCAGCCTTGAGAGTGTTACAAGTTCTAGAATCAGTTGTGCGAGGATCTCTTCTCAAGGAATAGACATTCTAATATGCGTGTGGGGCTGAGGCTGCAGGGGAAAAAATTATATATATGACAAGGTTACTCCCACTTTCCATGCCTCTTAGAGTCAGGGATTGCCATCACAGCTTGTAAAACATTTTTAAACAACACATTAAACTCCTTGCAGAAAAAAAAAAAAAAAGAAGAAAGTCTTGGAAGTTGAATTGCTGGTTTTGTAAGCATTCTATTACAAACTCAGCAATTGCACTGTTTTCAAGTTTTGGCTTTTGCAAGGAGGAAAAAAAGTGCTCCCTTTCAGGGGATATTAAGTAAGTGCACTGAAAACAAAGAAATGTGTTTCTCAAAGGGGGAGGGGGAAGAAAAACTCCTACAAAAAAAAAAAAAAAAAAAAAAAAAAAGGTACATAAGGCAAAATTTTCAGGAGTGCAAGACCATCTAAGAGGAAACATCAAAGCGTTATACACTTTTTCTGCTAAGCTCACATCTAACCCATCTGACTGCTTCTCCTTTCACCTACAGCCAAATAAGCTATACTTTTGTTAATGCTAGTAAGAACATACTTGTACTAGGCCAGACTCAGCGTCTTGACCCAGACTAATGCTCTTATATGGACTATAAGGACATTTGCTAAAGAAACACAGACTCTATTGTTAATCATTTCTTTTAGCAAACTTCCTTCACAGCCTGAGCTAAGCACTATATTAAACTGTGAAGAAATAACTAGAACTACTATGCTGCAAGTGACTTTTAAATCAAGTGCATCAGTTATACAGTATTTAGCACTGTGCTGTAAAGGGTGGTAAACGGAGGTGTCATAAATATCTGACTTTATCATCTGTTGACTCATAATCCAGATGCCAATGGGATATAAATCATGTAAAGCATGTTTCCAGATTAGGAAAGTCTGACTGCTCACTATTGTTCTAGCAAACTATGTAATTTCTTTGTAGGATCAGGAGTGCCCTCTGATGGTTAATAACTATGATTGAGATAGAAGAGCTGAATTTGGAAAGTAGCCCATCCTAAATTGTATATTCAATACAAAATGTTCTCAATTCCTGCATTAGACATTATCAGTATTCTGTATATTTAAAAATGTCAATAACTAATCTTGATTTATTGGAAATATTTTTTGTAGATTTCTCTTTCCATTACGGTTTATTTACGTTGATGTTAAAGGGTACACACACACACACACACATATTAAGAATGCATTAGAGAACTGTTTATACATACAGTTTCGAAGGAAACAAGTTGCAAATCATAGGATTTCTCTAATAGGCACTGAGAAAGGCTTTGACAAATTCAGACACCAGGAAATTCAGATTTTCAACTAAATGTCAGAAAACAGGACACAACTGGAAAAAAAAAGGAAAAAAAAATAATAAATAAAACAGGCAAGCTCTCTGAAGAACCACATATGCGCCCAAGTGCTTGTCTGTATTTTTCCAGCTATATAAACTAGCCTAATAAAACTTAACTTTCTCAACAAACTCTGCTTCACAAGTACTTAGAACATTACATGTAGTACAGAACTGTAAGAAAACAAGTAATCAGTGACATTTTTTCCCTTTTCATCTTTTACTTTACCTGTACTTAAGGTAGTCAGCATCCCCATCACTTACCATTTTGCCAATCCTAATATCAACTGGTCTTTTGAAACAGAGGTAGTAGCTAGAAGACAGCCACGTACTTGGAGCTTCCTGTGATGACAACCACTATGTAAAGATACACAAATCTCTCCCTTCAACTGAACAAGTAGCAGGACTGGAGCTGACACCTTTAGTGAGACCAAACCTCCCCAAATCTGCATCAACCACATACTTTCCCTGCTATACACTGGAAAAAGAAATGTGAACATGAAACGTCCAAATCCTTGCAAGACTCATAAACTGCATATTAGCATTTAATTATAGTCTGGCTACATGAAGACTCCTAAAAACAGCCAGGCAATATAGAGAGAAATATGCACAATAAGTTGTAACTGCAAACAGTCACAAATTTCAGAGCAAAATCAATTCCTCAATCTTGCAGAGAAGGATGGCATCAAGGCAGCAGACAGTTGGGTGCATCCTCCCTGCTTCCTATTACCTCTGCTGACGCACACAGGCAGCAGCCATTGTGCTCCTAGATCTGCTGAGCTGTTAGCAAGCTCTGCTCTCTCAAGGCTACTTTATCTTTTTTTTTTTTTTTTTTTTTTTTTTTTATCTAAACCAAATGTCATTTTTAGATTTTCCCTATGATGATGGAAGCTGAAAATAACGGCTTTGGATGAAAGAGACCAGCAGCAAGCCCTCTCCACGCCAGGTTTTACTGTGGTTTCAGACCTACTACAGAACCCCAAACATTTGGAAACAGGACAGCGCTCGGGAAATGCTATTTATGCGTCCCTCTTCCAGCTGAGGTTGCTATCAGCTGAGGCTCAACTGGAAATACCAGGGCTGAGACTTCCATTACTATCTTATTTGCCCATTGCCGTAGCATGAGAACCAATTCTAGAAAAGTAAAATATAATTTAATAATCCTATGCATATTACAGTGGTATGAAGGAGACAAGATGCACCCATGCAGCTCTAAGACTCTCTCGAGCCGCCTGGGCGGGAGGAGGCAGGCGCTGGCCGCCCACCCCGAGCTGCCGGCAGGAAGGCAGAGCCTTGAGAAGAGCCGGAGCCCCCTCTGCTGGAGACCGAGGGAAAGGCGCTCCGGCGAGCGCAGTGGTCGCCTGGTGCAGCGCTTGACCAGGGTCTGGTGTGCAGGGGTGGTGGAGAACGGGAGGCTCCACGGAGGTTGTGGGGCAGCGTTAGTGCCTGCGGTACCTCAGATCGACGTACACCGGCAGCGCATTGGTCACTGAGCAACTGGGGCCCGCCATTGTCCGGTGCTCCGGAGCCGTTAGGATAAGGCGGGAAAAGCATCCTCGGCGGGAGCTGCCCCCAGCGCCATTTTGAAGGTGCTGAGTTGCTGTGCTTTGTTGGGGCTTCTATGGCTGGCAGCTCCCAGGATTTGCCCTAAGTCCATATGAGTTCTCATCCTACCTTGTGACCTAAACGCTTTTCCACTTTCATTTCAAACCCTGTCCCATCTCAGTCCTAAGCAAGAGATTTGCCCCTGCTGTTGTCTGGGCACTTGTCAGGCACTGCAGCTGTGCAAAGAAATGTTTCTAATGCAAAACAAGTCTTGCTTTAAACCCAGTCAAAAAGCTAACACTGTAAATACATTTGTGAACCAACGATCTGAATAGAAAGTAAGCTAGGTGCACTGAACTATGTAAAAATACTTTTTTTTTTTTCACCTTAACACTTTTCCATCCACTTCAACATAAATTAGCTAAAATTCCAAATAAGCACGCATTTCCAAATTAAACAGTAATTATAATAGTTAATAATAAAAATGTGAATTAAGCTACTCCAGGAACTTAGCATGTTCTCGAGATGCTTTTCTGTTAATGGGAATGGATCTCTTTAATGTGGCATTCTGTTCCAAAAAATAGCACTGTCCAGTGGAATAATTATAATGTCATTAACACTATTTGACATCATAAGCACCAGAGGACCCAGCTCTCCTCTGAGGTCCTAGTGCCTACAGCTACCAGTTGGTAATACCTATTATTAGGTACTGTTCTGGCTGTAGCAAGCAGAATAAGCACACAGCTGCTTAATAAAAATCATTTCCAAAACAGGAGATAGATGGCAAATGAATGAGCTAAGGGGAAGTATTAGTAACTTTCTGTGAGGAGCCTTCTGTCCATTATGCTAGGTTGTATGGGAGTAGTTCAGACACAGCAGCTGGTTTATGTATGCAATATGGCAAAAGAACATAGGTCTTCTGGGTCCTTCTTGTGTGCACAGCTTTTGGGAATCAGTAAGTGCTTATAGTATGGGCAACATCAGAAAGAAGATACCAGAGCTAGAGCCCAGGGAAGAGAGTTGCAGTTTTTTCAAGTTGTACTATAGCAAAACCTTAATATTTTGAAATCGTCCTGGATTCCTGTGGAAGAAGAAACTTCCTCTTGTTGCTACATAGCATGGGAAGTGCCAAAATTATGCCACTTAACAGTTTTAAGGGATCTGGGAATTACTAGCCAGGCAGTAATTACTATGTGAACAGAAACAAACAATCCCTGTGTGAACAAGTGGTGTAACTCTTTAATCCAAAGTTTGATTGGACTTACTGCTTATAGGTGAGGCCATGCAGATCCCACTGTCCCCATCTTTGCCATAAATAAAGTCAGAAGTGCAGTATTATACTTTTGTTTTGCTTTTCATTTCACCAATGGAATCTTTGGCTTTGCTGACGATTCAGGTCAAACAGGAATCACACACATAAGATATAAAAAATATTGAATTAAACAGCCAACAGCCATGGAGCAAAAGGTGCGTTGTGTCCTTAGCCTAGGGCTGTGGGCTCAATGAACTTTAATTTGTCAATAGTTCATCAGTGTTATGAAGGACAGTCAGTAACAGAGTTACTGTCAGAGTAAGTCAGAGTACAAAAATAACAGTCTTGCTGCTTTATGGACAAATCAACCTAGCCAATCCAACACCTTGAACGAGGGGAGACTGACATGCAAACCACGGTCTACACATCTTTACCCTTCAGGCATGCTGAGGTGATGGCAAGATCAAAGAGGCTTTTGAAATGCCAAGTTCTGAGAAAGGAAATTGGGAAATATAACTCCAGAGTTAGCTGGGGAGGGGGCAGGGAAGAGGGTCATGTTAGAAGGTGTTAACCACTGTGGAAAGAGAGACTCTTATCCCAGATGGTGCAGACATTTCACTGTTGAAATATAACTGTGACCAGCCTATCTTATAAGGTAATGAAATCTGTCACAACTTGAACATCAAAAGTGGTCACAGGCTATAAAGGAACAGTGTTTGCGGGAGCAGTAGGGACGAGAAATGTCAGACACTCGAGGCTGTGTCTTTGAGACGCTGTAGTCAAGAGGATCAGAAAGGAGAGGAAGGAAGAGATTGTCTTGCTGACAGCTGCCTGAGGATAGGAGCGGAGGACAAGTAAGATATTGCTTCCTTTGTAATGAATCCAAGATGTACCTCCCTGGCCTGACATTTGCTGAGTAAACTGAGTTAGCTATTCAGACAGGTCCTTTTGGTCCACTCCAGCTTTCCTATACATTCTGTTTTAATTAGACCAGTTGAGTCTTTGATTGTTTGCAAATTTCATGCAGACTTTTCCTTAGCGGTGCTTCTAAGAAAGAGGAGCTACAGGAAGATGCCTGGAGCCTGTCATAGTTGGGATGTTTGGTCAAAGGGGCACAGACTACGGAGACCTTTCTCACAAGAGATGGCACCTGCAGAACTGAAGTCTGGCAAACACTTAGGAAACACCTGGATGATCAGCTGTTTTTCCACTTCTTCATCTTCTAATTTTTTTTATATGATTTGAGCATAATGGAAGCCAAACCAGAAAGAGGGATGTCTATCAGCTTTCATGAAAGCCAGTACAGCTAAGTAGGAATAATTTGTGCCAAGCCTGCATTTATGCTGGAAAGTACTGAACACACACAGCAGCGGTAGGAAAATAGAGGGAGGGAGACTTGAAAATGCAAGTAACAGTGCAAAGCCACAGCCAGCAGAGCGCAGCATCACACTAGATGGACGGTGTGTGGATGCAGCGGTGGTGAGCTATATTCCCACTGATCAAATAGTAGGTATCAGGTGTGAACAAGCAAATCTCCCAGGAAAAGAATGCCACTTTTCCATGTGTGTGTTTTGAATAATGCTTAGATACTCCTAAGTGATAAACTATTTTTCAACATCAATGTTTTGAGCACAGAAAGTAGGAGAAAGAATCTGGGATATACTGAGCAAGGGAAGGGGAAGTGGAAGTGAGAGACTGGAAGATCCAAGCCAGATGTAGTAGGTTGACTGGTAGCCTGGTGATAAGAAATCAAATGAACTATTGATATCGAAATCAAATGAACTCTCAGCACTGACAGGACAGAAAATGAAATAAGCTGTAGTATAAACAAAGAGAATGGGATTAGTATCTGAAGCCAGATGGGACGGGGAGACAGGGGGAAGAAAAGAAACATGCTGGAAGAGATGATACAGGAGGGATCTAACAAGGAAGGATCAAGGAAAAAGTGTGCTGTTAACCAGTAAAGACCATCTCTCTACAGGCCTTAGGATGTATATGTAACACTGTGCTGCTTCCTGCAAGTCTCTGTGAAACCCTATGTCTGACCTCCTACTATGTTGCACTACAAGAGCAGAAAACATGCCATTGCTGTCATTCTAGTAGAAAACAGCAGGAAGAGGTCTACGCTATGGATTTAGTGGTTCCAAACCTACTGTCCTGCCATGGAGATAATAGTATGTTGTCTCATGATAGAACTTCCAACTTTGTTTTAATTTGCTTTTTAATAACACTACAAAATTACAGGCTTTTTTTTTTTTTTTTTTTTAAGGTCTCTTTTTTTTAAGGTCTCTTTTGGTTTTGTTTTGTTTTGTTTTGTTTTAAGGTCTCTGAATTAAATATAGGTAAATCAATAGGATTTAAGATTATTTTTACTCAGTCCTGTGTCTGGATGGCCACCAGTCCTGTGTAGATGGCTACCAACCATTTCTTCACTTGAACTATTTTATTCTCTCTATGGAAAAAAAAAAAAAGTTTTAGGAGTGATCAGCTTTATACAGTGATGGATAGTGTTTTCTCTCCCCAAGGCCTCATTTGTTTCCTCCCTCAGATCTCATTTAATACAGACGTATAAATTATGTAGAGGCACGAGGCATGGGTTTATTGTGGTTAAAGCTACTGGTCAAACTCTGAAGAACAGTGCTTTACTTCAGCACCTTTGCGCCTCTGTATGTTCACTATTATGTTTGGGAATTTAATTTTGAAACACTTGCTAATTGCTGCTCACTTTTATTTTCTAAGTGGTGATCGTATAGTCTTCATATTTGACTTGAGGAACTATGGACTGCAATGCGTAGGACTACCAAAGGCTGAAATTGAAGTACCATGTTTGAGAAAAGAGCTACTCCCACCCAAGTACTCAGGATGCTGAGAATGGGGAAGGTGGCACTTCTGATCTTAACTTCCATATGTCATAAATCACTGGTTTATAAAACAGTGTTGAGATCATTACTTTTCCTTGAAGGGGTATTCTAGAATTTAAATGGTAATGGGAGGACAGCTGGGCTAGATGACCTTGTAGGTCCTTTCCAACCTTGTGATTCTATGATTCTATGATTCTAAATAACATTCTGGTAATACTCAAGTACAGTAGAGAAGAGTTCTGTAGTCCATCATGCATAGTACATGGATCAGGAGTCCAAATGAGAAGTGTATTTTATGATCTTATAATTTACCCTATTGTAATATATAAGCACACAAAAACAACTTAGCGTTACAAGGCCGATGTTGGCTTTGAGTCACTCTTTCTCTTAGGTATATCTTATGTCTATCTTCTTCACCTTAATTTTATATTTCACTACGTTGTGTCTTACATGCTTATAAGATTGTGCATACATTTACATCCTGTGCACATATGGGATTTATTTGGCCTAACATCAGTCATCTAGACTTGCTCAATCAGTAGAGATTTTATTATATGTAGGTGCCTGTGAGAGTCAGGTTGCCTCTCTCTTCACACTGACTACTGCGAAGTCCAATCTTGGCAGCTGTTTCATCATGGGGAATATTTTTAAGAACTAGAGATTGTGCATCATAGCTTAAAAAATATGATGATATTTCACATCACTAGTAACGACCAACTTACTTTATTAATGGTAGGTGCAAAATACACTGCTACCTAGGTTAACA
Organism: Alectoris magna; assembly: GCA_030625065.1. Lineage (NCBI taxonomy): Eukaryota > Metazoa > Chordata > Aves > Galliformes > Phasianidae > Alectoris > Alectoris magna. The sequence goes on along the minus strand of CM060562.1, from coordinate 78,608,905 downwards.
GGTCAGGCAAGGGGAGACCAAACTAATCAGTGGATTAAATTTCCAGACTGCATTTTCTCTCCAAATAACAATTGCATAAGTAAAATCCAGCTTTGATCTCAAAACTTCTGTTTCATTTTAGGTTTATACCTTATCTTACACAGATCCTCGGATTCCACATGTATTGTTTTGGATTGGAGTGCACAAAGGCAGAAAGTTGCTCATTATGGCCTAACAAGCAATAGAAATTTTTCAAATTGGGAAGAACAGCTAGAGGTTGGCCAAAAGTCGCTGTGATGAAAATGATGATGGAAAAATGGGGAGAAAGTAAGCACTTGTATGACCACCTTAGATGCAACTGCGCATGCACAGAGGGATATTAGCATATATTAATGAGTTCTTGGGAAATAATGGGTATGTATGGCAGTGTACTGCATATGTATGTCTTAACTGTTTAAAGGTAGAACTCAAACTCTGAAAGCACGCACTTGGTCTGTCAGGTTGCCCAGTACATACTGTAAGTAATAAAGGAATGTCACTTTCTAACACCATGCTGGAGTCAGAGGGTTTTCTTCCTGGATTTCGGACGACAGTTTTCAGGACACTGACAGTTTTCTGAACCCCTCTGAGACAGCCGTTTCCAGGGTCTCCCTCTTGGATAAGAAGTGGCTGACCTTCATTTGGAGTCCAACAAACATACAGCTGGAAGTAAAGCTCATTTCCAAATTAAGGCCAAGGAGAGAAGTCTGCTTACTGCTTAATGCACCTAAGTGGGGAAATACCAGGAAATACTGTTCCTAGCAGCTGACTCAGCTGATTGCTCAGCCAAGCCAGTCCTGTAAGCCATGAGAAGGCCCACCCGCATGGGCACATACCTAACCAGCTGCCAGCATCTCTGACGGCTATTAGTCACCTCAAAGCCAGTCCTTGAAAAGTGGGTTCATTGGCCTCTGTGCACTGAGTCCCTCTAAAGTCAGTGCAGCCAAGTGGCTCCTTATTGATTCTCCTTATCCTTATTTGGGATATTCTGAAACCTAATGTGTTGCAGTATCTGATGTGAGCTAATGAGGCCCCATGACAAAGATGCTATGGAAGAAACAGCATGGCAAATCCATTTTTTACTGCATAAGTTCCAGGAATTACTTCTAGTAACATTACATACTCATTTACTTTGTTCTGCGCTAGCTTCCACAGTAAGAAAGACCAAGAGCTCATTGCCCATACAACTCTATTGAACGACCTCGAGGAATGACACAGAACAATCCACTTCCTAGAGAGAAACTGCTGCTGTGGAGAGAGTATATCCATGCTTTCTGGAGCTACTGCAGGCTGCGTGCAGAGTTCACCCCTGCTCAGCCAAGGTTTGCAACATTTGTTACCAATGTGTATAACCTATGTCAGATCTAGCCCTGTGAGAGCTCTGAAAGTGATTAAAGAAGCTGTGGAAGAGCTGTCCTAAGACATTGTTCATGCTGAATCCAAAGATCAGCCTCCAGTATCACCGGGTGCACCACTGACTCACACCAGAGCATGGCTTACTCATTTCAGAGGAGCAGAAGCACAGAAAGAAAGGGTTCAACTAACAGTTGTGCACACATTTTCCCTCCTCTCATAGAATTTTCTCTGCGCTCACTTTCCAGTGTCTCCATTGTCTTCTCTAGCTCCAATTTCAACAGCCTCAGGTGCACTTCTGTGCAGTTTCACGATGTTGTGCTTTTCCTTAAATCAGTGGTAGGTTGGAGAGGCTGCGATAGAAGTAGATGGTATTTAGGGGGCATCCTGTTTAGTAACAGGATATTCCTGCTCCAGACATCCAGATATGGTTCTGGAGTAGACATTTTCGGCATAAGGTTCATCCCACATCTGTTCCTTCTTGCCTTAGTTAGTGCCCAAGGTGCTTTCCAAGATAAAAGAGCTGTTATCAAAGAGCCCTTCCCAGAGAAAGAGGATGCCTATTTATGTTTCTCATCACCTTGTAAATGAAGGTTACATGAGGTGAGATCCTTGCAGAATCAGAGTGGGAAAGCTGATAAGGGCATATCGTGGATGGCCTTGGCCAGCAGGCATGAGAGGAAGTGTGGGCCCCCCACCTTAACACACAAGGTGCAGTGCCTTGGAACATCCCAGGCTATTTCCAATACACCCTCCCTGACCAGACTAAAGAATTCGTGTTCCAGTAGTGAAAGAGGTCCGTGGAATTTAACTCTGGGCTGTGCTGTACAAGTGAAAAACAGTATTGTGTGTGTGAGTACATTTTGCTTCCTTTTGAACTTTTTGAAATGCCTTTATGTTTGCACAGAGCTGTGGAGGGCAGGACCAGGACTTGTTTAGAAATGGTGTGGCTGCGAACTACGACTGGCAAGGAAAGACGATAAGGTCAGAGAGGTGTCAACAAGCTAAAAGGTGGTAGGTGCTCACATGTATGCAAGCCTGGTCATTCAGAAAGAAAGTTACTGGCCAGGGCTGTCTTTGTTGTCAACACAGCTGACTTCCTGGCAGTTTGTGGGTATTTGACAATACTGGTGTAGCTATTCAGGCTAGCAGTTTCAGAGCAGGGCTGCTGGGTCAGGATGAAGGGGCATGACTGACCAGAACAGGTGTTTACTACCTGTGATGATGAGTGGCTTAAATTCTCATGAAGTCAGTGGAGATCTAGTCACTACAGGGAGTAATGCGCCCCAAGGAGCAGCACAGTGGAGCAGCCATGGCAGGCAGCACTCAGTTGCCCAAAGACATCTAAGCAAGACGCGTGAGGCTGGCAGGTAGGATTAAAGACTTGCAGGAAATCATCTTTTCTAGAGGAACACCTGGAGATCACCAGCCAGAGGAAGCGCCACCCAAGATTTTGCCACTGGGACAAAATCATCCTTGCCCAAGGACAGGATAGGTACCGCACAGCACAGTCATCCAAGGAAATGAGAAGATACCACAGCTATTTTAATTCAAGTCACGTATGGGAGCATAGGGACAGTGGATCATAGTCACAGTAGAAGAAAACACAGGTTCATTTACTTTCCATCCATCTGAGGAAACAAACAGACCAAATGAGTCCAGATTCCATCCCGCGGACTTTGGGTACCCAGGAAACCTCAACATGACATCAGCCAGCAGCAAGGAGACAGTGCCTCACACAGCCGCTGTAGCGCTGCGGAAACTGACACTTCTCCATGTGGTGGGGACATTTCTGTTCTTAAGGGAAAAATCGACCAGTCAGTCGCTGCTTGCTTGCAGTGTGAGACTGTCCAAAGGATGCAGGGAACCATAGGGAAAATAACTTTCTCCAGCAGATATGGTCATCATCTACTGTCTTGTGGATACACAACTTAAAGGGACAGGTGGGGGGCACCAGCCACTCCGATTTACCCAAGCGGTGATTACTCCACACAGCTCCCTACACGCTGTTTATTTAAGGCATCCGTGTCATTTTTTTCCGTCAGCAAGCATATGCCAAGCCACAACCGTAAGCTCAGTGTTTCACCACAGAAATAGTCACAGAAAGCAATTCGTGAGCCTGCACTGAAAACACGAAAGCTGTAATTAAGTCAACTCTTTAAAGCCATTCTCAGGCTGAAACAACACGCTTTATTTTAAGCACCATTGGGGAAAGAGGAGGGGAAAGGCTGGGTGGAACCCTGGAAACAAACACTTTCATCTAAGCTGGAGAAACTGTTTTCGGCTCACTAAACATTCTCCAAGGCTTCCTGGGAGCGCTGGAGTTTGTCCTCTCGCCGCCACCTGATTTCTCCTCCGCTCTCAACCCCGCACGTCCATCCCGGCGGAGCCAAGCGGAGCCGCTCTAGCCCCGCCTCCGCCCGGCGGAGCGGAGCGGCGCGGAGCCCGCGGTATGGCGCACTGCTCGGCCGCGCTCTGCCTGTGGCTGTGGCTGAGCGCGGCGGCGGGGCTGCGGCTCACACTGCTGCACACCAACGATGTCCACGCGCACGTGGAGGCGCGGGGCTGCGCGGAGGGGCCGCGGGGCTGCTTCGGCGGCGTGGCGCGGCGGGCGGCTCGGGTGGCGGCGGAACGAGCGGCGCAGCGCAACGTGCTGCTCCTGGACGCCGGGGACCAGTACCAGGGCACCGTGTGGTTCTCCCACTTCAAGGGTCGGGAGGCCGTGCGCTTCATGAACCTTCTGCGCTACGATGCCATGGTAAAGGAGCGGTGCGGGGCTTCCCTCGCTCCCCGGGGGGCCGGGTGTGTGCCTGCCTTGCTCGTTTCTGCGGAGCATTGCAGCGGAGGGGCTGCGAATCTCGGGGGGATAAGGGATGGCAAGTGAAATGCTGAGCTGGGTGAAGGGTATCCCGTTGGGTAAAGGCGTCAGCTGGCTGCCAGGGAGCGGAGCTTGTGCCGAGGCTGCGGAGAGGATAGGATGCTGCTAAAGAGCCGCTGTCGGCAGAGACTTGGGGCGAGAGGGCTGGAGGGGCTCTGGTGGAGAAGTGCTCGGTAAAATCGACAGGAAACGCCGAGACCGGCTTGACGGGTCGAGGACCGCACGCCCGAGGGGTTACACCTGGCTGTGCATGTTGGGGGCTGGCAGCCCGGCTGTGTCTGGTCCGGCAGGCAGGGACGAAGGGCACACAGTGGCAGCGCTGCTTCAAAGAGTTCGGATTTGGGGTGTTAGTCTGAACACCCCCGCTCTTGTCCAGTCCTGACAGTCCAGGGGTTGTGAGGGGACGTAAGGGTCCAGTGTGAAGTGGCTCCGGCTGCGGCGGGCCGTAGGTAGCATGGGGACCGTCACCGCACCTGAGGGAGCCGGCACTGCGCCTCCACTCTGCCTCCTCTGAGCGCGGCCGGGAAGGCTGAGGATTTGGGATGAGGGTGGGTGGTCATGGTCACCCCATGTTCTTAAACCTCTTCCTCAGAATGGTAAAGAATTACTGTGATTTGTTCTGCTTGTGTACAACACTAGAAGAGAGAAAAGGGATGGAAATTACGTTTAGGAGTGTGTAGTTATTTGATCACAGCTGACAGCTTGAGAGAAAAATCTTGCTCTGAGCAAATTGCATCCTCTGTCTTTATCTTGATTTCTGTGGAAAGGATTGTGTTTTCCTTTCCCAGCTCCAGAAGGGGAAGCATTGTCTCATGCGCTCTCCTCAGACTCATGTCAGACAGGCAGTACTGCGAGAGATGCTGCTCATTGTCCTCATGAACTGTTTAATCTTAAAACTAACATTGCCACAGGGTTTCCACCCAGTGATAATGGGGAAGAATGTGTGCCTGCAGAACTGGGAAACGCTTTGGGTTTCTGGAGCACAGGAAGATGATACTCGAGATATATTTTTCCACCTTCCTTCCCAAATCTTGCTGCTGGCTGCCCTTTCTCACCCTTAGTGGTTACTGGTTTGACTGGCCCATGGACAAGCCTGGAGTTCTCTCAGTCCTAGTTGTATCAGAAGAAGTTCCTTTAAGCAAAATCAGCAATACTGAGCTAGTTCCCAGTGTTAGGAAGATGTAATGTAGGAAGCATCGGCGGTTCAGTTAGGACATCTCATTAGCTTTTTCATCATAATAAAATAAAAGTTAAAAAATAAAAATAAAAAATCTGAACCACACTGGATATCCAGAGGCTTGCAGTGAATGCCAGAGCTTTAGGTGAAGTAGTCAGCCACTTGCACAGGGAGCGAGGCCAGAGCCACTCTGCAGAAAGGTGAGCCAGTGCTTCTGTAAGTAGAATTTGAGAAGTCACAGCCTTTGCAGAAGGGGTGTAGCTTACCAAAATGGTTGGAAGCTGAGATACCAAAGTAGGATTGCAAACAGGATGAAGGGAACATGAGTCACAGAAATCGTTACAGGATGAGGGCAGGAGAGCCGTGGGAGTGTTTGGGGCAGCTTGGCAGCGTTATCAGGTTTGTTCCACAAGTGGGAAAAACTTGGGTTTTTTTAAATTTCTCACTTTCTTTTTTGTGCCCGCTATCACTTCAAGCCTATTTTCTCCTGTTTAGCTAGGTATTGTGTTCCAAATCCTCTTGCCACTAGCTTTCCTTTTTGGTGTGATTAACACCGAAATCCATAGGAAGTACCACAAAGGCGGTAACTGGTGGGGTGAGAGAAGCATTCTAGCTTTACTTTTAAGTGGCAGCTATATGTTAATTTGAATCCTGATTTTGAAATATTTCCAGCTTTGATTCTTGTGGAAGGGGGATTATATGACCACATGCTGTATGCCCGCATCTTTCTGCTTATTCCCCATTGTCACAGAACCATAGAATTGTTTGAGTTGGAAGAGACATGTGAAGTCCATTTAGTCCAACTCCCCTGCAAGGACAGGAACATCTACATCTAGATCAGGTTGCTACGAGTCTGGTCCAGCCTTGAATGTCTCCAGGGATGGGGCATCCACCACACCTCTGTGCAACCTGTTCCAGTGCTTCACTATCCTTATTGTAAAAAAACCCTTTCCTTACATTCAGTCTAAATATCCCCTCTTTTGGTTTTAAACCACTTCCTCTTGTCCTGTCGCAACAGATGCTGCTTAGGAGTATGTCCTCTTTTTTCTTACAGCCTCCTTTAGGTACAGCAGCTGTCAGAGCTCCGTGGAGCCTTCTACGGGCTGAACAACCCCAGCACTCTCAGACTGTCCTCATAGAGGAAGTGTTCCACCCCTTGAATCATTTTTGTATTGATCAGTGTATTCAGATTTGTTGTAGGGTTATTCTCTAAGATTAAAAAGTCATAGGAGCTCCGTGCATAATAGCAGTTGGGTAAAGGAACCCCAAATGAGCAGCACATCCTTCTCCCCAGAGGAAAAGCCACATCAAAAATAAGACTGTATTATTAGACACCGGTGACTTCTCATGAACAAGAGACTTTATAACTGCCCACATCATGGGAAAAGTTTTGATCAAAGCTTTTATCCTAATGGACAAGAAATAATCCAAATGCAAGCTACGAAGCCAAGAAAAACAAGGTTTCATAAGTGTGTTGGTTTTTTTTTCGCTTGGTTGGTTGGGTTTTTTTTTTTTGGTTCGTGTGCTAATGGCTGTTATATGCAATTTCAATTCTTCTTTCATTTGCAACCAGTTGTTTTGGGATATACTTTTGTATTTAGGATGAACAAAAGGTATGTGCATCAGCCAAAAGGAAATGGCTTGCTACTGTTTTGAGATGCTCCATCAGTCTGTCACCATTCTTTCAGAACATCAGTTGACATCAAAATGAGTTTCCATACATTTGATTCTTTTTCTTTTTTTTTTTTTTTTGTTTTAATTTTTATTTTTTATTTATTTTATTTGTTCAGCACAGGTTAGGTTGCAGTCGGTATTTGGTTATAAGCGGTATACAGTCAGAACACACTGCATTCTCTGAAGTCAGGATTTTCTTCAAGACGGTTCTCGGTTCTGCTTGAAAAATGCAGGCGCAGCAGCACGAGAACCTTCCCTTCCCTTCCCTATTCAGTGTGGTTCACCCTTCCCTGGGGTGGTAGCAATCTTCTCACTAGCATCAGCAGGAGCAGTTCGTTGCAAATGCAAGATATGTAAGGTCTTGCTGATGTCCTGATTTTTCCACAGTCGTGCTGGCACCCACCACACCAGCAACTCCCTGCCTGTGGGGGCGAGAGGGGCTGGGAGTCCCGTCTCCCCCGAAAGAAAGACATTATCAATTCATTGCTCAAATGCTGACCTCCCGTGCTTGTTGTGGCTTCAGGATCCTCCTTTATGTAGTCTGTTTGGAGAATAAAAACAGGAACAAAGATGTGGATTTGTAGAGCAGGGAGTATATAATTTTTAGACAATGAATACAGCTTTTCCTGTTTAACCTTCAGGACGTAATCATGAGCACCTTTTTGTTTAGAAGAGCTAGCTAACTGAATTCAGCACCCCTGTCATACTGTGCTCAGTTGCCACCTGGAATCTTGTTACAGGTGCCGACTTATAGTGTCACTGCCTTTCCATAGATGTATCCTTTCCTTTCCTAACACCTCAGGGTGATACAAGGTTCTTGTGTGTGCTGAGCTTCTGCATAGCTGCCCTCAGTGGTGATTTTTTGGCTGGGACCAAACTTGGAGGCCCAGGTGTGTGGCCTCAAGAATTACTGCTAAATATCTGTAAACATATTTTTAAAACAGCAATCCAAGCACGAGCTCTTAAAATACATTTTATTTAAAGATAACATACATTGTGATTGGCTTGTAACATTTTTTCAGTTGTTTTTTTTTTTCCTAACACAAAATGCATGCTTTACTTGCTGGTTATTGTTAATCCTGTCATAGAGGATGTAAAACTGCTGGGTTCCAATCTGAATTATGAATTCTGAATACAAGCACTTCTTAGATTTTAGAATCCCGCTTTCACATCTGTACTGATACAAGAACATCTGAAAAGCAGAAACCTAAACCATAAAAAGTAACATTCCTGTGTTTGTGGGAAACAGAAATGTGATGGTTTAGACAAGAAATGGTATTCTTCCCTAGGACACAGAGTTGGTTTTCTCAAACATACCTTGTATGTCATTTATAGGAGTAGTTATACTGAACTGTAGGAAGCACCTTACATTTTCTTCTGCTTTTCACAGGCTTTGGGCAACCATGAGTTCGATGAAGGTGTGCATGGATTATTGGATCCTCTACTTAGAAATGCTAATTTTACAATTCTGAGTGCAAACATTAAGGGCAAAACCCCATTAGGAAACCAAATGATGAAATACGTTCATCCTTTTAAAATACTACATATTGACTCAGAAAAAATAGGCATCGTTGGCTACACTACAAAGGAAACTTCCTTTCTTTCACAGCCAGGTATGTTTTCTTCAATACGCCTATACCCTTTACTTCTGTTTTATTGCTTACCTACTTGTCTGAACCCGAAGGTGATGCATGTTCTCAATTGGCAAGTTTGTTGTTTTGTTGTTACATCCCTGTATGATTGAGAATTTTAACTTCCTCATATTTAAACCGGTGAAGGTTTGTTAATCATCTTGCATCACTGAATATCTGAGAATAATAGGAAGGCCAGTGAGACTGTGGGAAAGCAGGGGGGAGTGCTTTGGGAAGTTTTATTGGCACTTTTAAAATATATACATATATATTCATATTGCTATTTATCCATTTAAATAAGTGTGAGGTCATGAATACAGCTTGTCACTAGAGCGATGTGTGTTCAGGTAAATACCTCGCTCTGTGTTGAAATTTTACTCATGGATGCCCCCATGCTTTAGCACCAGTAAAAGCAAGGAGAGCTTCTGTGTTTTTAAAGCAGAAGTTGCCCAAGATGTTTTTGGCCTCTCAGATATTTCCAGAAATTAGACTAAAGAAGGAACACACATTCAGCTTTTACCACAATTGCTTCATTCATGAGTAAAATTAGAGTTGATGAGAAAGAGACTTCTCAATTTCTGACTATTTATTCCAACACTTCAGGGGTTTTGTTTTCTTTTTGCTTTTAGTAAAAAGAAATGGAAATGAATAAATATAAATAAAAGAGAATGGAAACATCTGAATCAGCCATAGGAGATCTGAGTCACTGCCTGCTCACTGTTCAGTCCCATTCTATGAAAATCCTACTTTCTTTCCTGGATTTTTGTAGGTTCTAAAAGGAACTGAGATGCTATAAGTATTGATTTAATACATTTTTCTGCACTGAAAAAACAGATTTTATTTTATTATGTCTCTTTCCATTGTACAGTAATAAAGCTAAAGCAGTAATGCATATCTTTCCTGAGAAAAGGAATATTCATGTATTACGATGTAAAACTGCTCTTTTGGTGCCATTTAATTCTTACACTGTTTATTTAGACTATCAAGGAGCGAATGTATGAGGTCAGAATAGACTTCTGTATCTGACTCCTATTTTTCAATACTGTTTTGGGAGCCATCTGTTTGTTTCCCTAATGAAAAAGGAAATGGATCTGTGTTTTGTGTAAGTAGGCAATAGAATTTCACCAGTGCATGAGAGTGTACCAGTATCATCTGACATCGTGCTCAGTTTGAGAACTCTTCATACAGCCAATTTTGTCCAATGATGTTGTTCTTCATCAATAGTTAACAAAGCAGATCTCTGCTCTTTTTCCAAACAGCAGTGTTGGTGTGGGGATGTAACCAGGCTGATTTCCTTTCAAATAACTCTACTAGAGGAAAATCCAGATAATGTTGGACTGATTTTTTGCAGCATCTAAATGCATCTCCAGCAACATAAAAATATTGTATTGAATGTCTCAATATGCTGAGACATTTTAACAGCAACCATGACTAGGACAGACAATATTAGAAGGGAAAGCTTGTTAGCTCCGTATAAGTAGCTACAGAAGCACTAAGCTAAGTATATCCCCACAATGTAAGTGAACAGCAGGGCAAAATCTAACAGCTACCATTTATAGTGATCAGGGTTTTTATAGCTTTCTGCTTTGCCTTCTCAGTGAGTGGAGGAATGTTTGGAAGCTTTGAAAACTGTGAGTTCAAAATATGTTTGTGTATCTCGGTGACTAGAACCTAGGACCTAGCAGTCCTTCAGACTGATAAAATTGTGCCAGAGGAGGGTCAGTGGCAAAATAGGTGTCAGCCTAATTCCTTAGTGCCATGAATAACATAAGGAGTGAATTTTAAACTCATTCCCTTGCTGATCTCCACATGCTTGTCTCAGATGATAGTGCAATTTGCTCAGACTGAACTGTAATTGCTTTGGCATGCTGTACAATCGTAGGACATTTTCAGGACTTCATAATAGGGAGCTTGAAAATGCTGAAATGTGAATTCCTACACAACTATTTTCCACTTATTTATCTATCTATCTATTTATTTATTTATTTATTTGAAAGTATTATTTCTTACATCTTTAAATCTCAGTAACAAACCACAGTTATTAAATTACAGCTTATACTTTTCGTAGTGTAGAACAGCTAACATACTAAAACACACTACAATTAAGAAGTCCTTAAACCTCACTGTTGCCATTGTGAAGGAACAATTAATCTCTGCTGAAGGTGCTGTTAATTTTACTGTTGGGAAATCATAGGGACGGGGAGCACTCAGTGCAGTTTATAGGTTAGAGCCAATTGGCAGTTTTTCTAAAGTTTCTCTCAGAGTGGCTGTATACAGCTATCTCAGCAGAACGCCCAGCCATGTGTCCTGCATGAGTTGTTCATACCTTGATAAGCTGACAGACTAGTGTTAATCTCAAGGTCAACTTTCTTGTATATGATGCTACCAACACACTGAGTGTACGACTTGCTCTAGATGTTCTTTATAATGTGAACTCCCAAAACAATGAATGTCTTTATCTGTCCCAAGAAGAGCCACATACCTGCTATGTACTCATTTGTTGTTGTTAAATAATACATCGAGTTTTGTCCACCATCTTTTCGTGTAAGGTACAAACCCAAAGTGGCTTACTCAAAAAAAAAACCCTAACGGCAGAAAAATATTTACTAAAAATGTCAGCTTGGCCAGTTTTCTAAAATGTAATTTTAAATTCCATTTATCCACTTTGTTCTGGCTAGCTTGAATAATATTTTTAACATGCAGCCAGTTCTTTTCCTCAGTTCAGTTTGAATGTTTTATCTGAAAATCTACCCTTGGCTAAAAGGAGAAGAGGATGTCACCTCAGTTTAATAACTTGAGAGAGACTGAAATACCGACAGAAGCAGCAGAAAACTCTTAGTTAAGAGCTGTATTTCAATTCAGATTTCTTTTTTTTTTTTTTTTTTAATGGGCAGTGGAGCACTAGGCAGTATGTTGCTTTTTGCCTCATTCCTTAGAGAAATGAGAAATTCAATTGCTCTTGCAGTTCCCCGCTGTATAAGCGTTGAACCTGCTGGCCAATTTCAGCTAAATTTGATGAAGCAATGCAATGGCTGAGACATGAAGCTGTGTGATGTGACGTGGCTAGCTCAAGGAGAGGCTGTGAGAGCAGTACTTGCATTTCCAGAGCAGCAATCCCTTTTGAAGGTACAGGGAACTGCCTGCTGTCGTAGCCAATCCACATCTAGCCCTTCATTTGGAGATCTTTGCTCTCTACAGAACTGATCTCCACACTGTGGTGTGCATGTCTGTTGTAGCTGGTCCGCAGATGGTTCAACAAGGCCAAGTGCAAGGTATTTGGGTTGGGGCAATCCCAGTATTTATACAAACTGGGCAAAGAACCCCTTGAGAGCAGCCCTGCAGAGAAGGACTTGGGGGTCCTGGTGAATGAGAAGCTGAACGTGAGCCAGCAGTGTGCGTCTGCAGCCTGGAAGGCCAACTGTGTTCTGGGCTGCATTAAAAAGGGGTGGCCAGCAGGAAGAGGGAGGTGATTGTCCCCCTCTACTCGGCTCTTGTGAGGCCCCATCTGCAGTACTGCATTCAGGCCTGGGGCCCCCAGTACAGGAAGGACGTGGAGCAGCGGGTCCAGAGGAGGGCCACTAAGATGACCAGAGGGCTGGAGCACCTCTCCTATGAGGAAAGGTTGAGGGAACTGGGCTTGTTTAGCTTGGAAAGGAGAAGGCTCTAGGGAGATCTCACTGTGGCCTTCAGTACTTGAAGGGAGCATATAAACAGAGGGGGGAATGGCTGTTTACAAGGGTGGATAGTGATAGAACAAGGGGGAATGGTTTTAAACTGAGACAGGGAAAGTTTAGGTTAGATATTAGGAGGAAGTTTTTCACACAGAGGGTGTTGAAGCACTGGAACAGGTTGCCCAAGGTGGCTGTGGATGCCCCATCTCTGGAGGCATTCGAGGCCAGGCTGGATGTGGCTCTGGGCAGCCTGGTCTGGTGGTTGGCGACCCCACACATAGCAGGGAGTTTGAAACTAGATGATCATTGTGGTCCTTTTCAACCCAGGCCATTCTATGACTCTTCGGTGAGATGAGCACATGAAGGGTCTATATTCATGGAGCGCTTCTCGGACTTTGTCTTCTGCAAGGAGTTCTGCACTAGGCCCAGCTTCAGTCAAGAAGAGCCACAGAGAGGCTGAAGCTGCTGGCCTGGAGAAGGAAGGCTAAGGGGGATATAATTCAAATCTTCCATTGTGTTAATAGAAAGAAAACAGAAATAGACCCTTCTGAGAAGAGTCCAGAGGAGGGGCAAGAGACAATGGGCTCTAGTAGCGCCACAGGAAATTATGGCAGGATGTAAGGAAAAGATTTGTCATGCTAAGAGTGGCTAAGCCATGAAGCAGGTTGCCCAGTGAGGATGTGGATTTTCAGCTTGCTTGGACAGGACCTGAGCAGCCTCATCCGGCTTTGAGTTCCTGCCCCAAGTAGGTTTTGGAGTTGATGGCCCCTGGAGGGCCCTTCCAAACGTAATTAGTTTCTGACTCTTTGATCCTATGAAGAGGTCCTCAAGAAAAAAATGTGGGGATGCTCTACACAATTTGCTCTGAAATGTGCAGTACAGAGGTTCCCTCTGGCAGTCGTAGAGCTATTCAGCGGGTGTGGTGGGTAACCAATTTATATAACCCCCTTTTATCTCTTCTATTGTCACAGTTTCCTCTTCATTTCCTGAGACATTTTGCATTGAATTAAGAATTAGTTTCACCCCTCCCTTTGTTATGAAATAATGTAAATCTTTTGACTTTAATGGCATATTTAAAAACTGCTTGATCAAAAAACTACAGGAAGGAGAGGCATTAGGTAGATGAGGAATTGGTTGAAATGTTATTCAGATGTCTTCACTGAACAGTTAAGGCTGACAGTTTGTTGACTCTGTTGTTAAAACTTCATTGAAGAAATCAGCTTCTTACATAGGAAGTCCTTTTGCGCAACCATAAGCACTGTGACCAGGATGAAAATCCCTATTTGTCTAACGTTCTTGTAACTGTCACATTAGAATAATTTCAGCAAGCATAGGAACATTTCAGAAAAATTGTGAGTTTCCCAGCATTGCAGTCCGGAAGAGCTTTCTCCTTTCCAGACTTTCTCTTCTTCATGTTCTCATTTTGGGACAGCAGCTCATTTGCTGTGTAGTCATTTGGCGTTACTGATAGAGGTTCACGCTAGACGAGATCATTTGTATAACAAGGCAGGACTTTGAAGCAGTTGATGCTTAAAGCCTCAGAAGAGGGGAAAAAATGAGATGAGTGTACAGTAAAAAGGGAGATTTAACCCAAGTGGAGTGGGAACATCTCAGAGAAATGTAATTTGGGAAGAGAAAAGCTTCATAGTTCTATGTGCAAATGTTTACACCCAGGCACTTGCTGACATATTTTGTTTCCTTTTTCCAGCTAAATAATAATAAAAATAAAAATAATTGGCATTATTACTATTTTTTTTTTTTTAACGGAGTTGTAACTTATTTAGTATAGACAAGTACATTCCAGTACCAAAAACTTGAATTAGTCTAAGCATGCAGATATTCTTGAGAGACTGCAGAACTTCAGATCAGGTTAGGAGCTTGAACCAACCGTGAACATTTGAAAACCACTGCCATTCGAACTTCCATTAATTGCACAAAAAAGAATCCCATATGACATTTACATGTTAGATAAACTTGTAATTGGTGCTTTGTAAATACATTCATTCATGCTTCCTCCTCTTTTTTCTTTTTTTCTTTTTTTTTTCCCCAGGGAATGATGTAATCTTTGAAGACGAAATCGAAGCATTGCAAGTGCAAGTGAATAAACTTACAGCTATGGGAGTGAACAAAATAATTGCACTAGGTCACTCTGGCTTTACTGTGGACAAAAGCATTGCCCAAAAGGTGAAAGGAGTGGATGTTGTTATTGGAGGACATACAAACACATTTCTCTATACAGGTATTTTACTTCATGCTGATATGTTTTTTTTTCTAAAACAAAGCTGAAACTGACTGTTTCTCTTTAAACTCAGCTGACTTTCACAAATACAGTTTACTGCCAGCACTGCTAGCCATACTCATACCTGGTACCTATCCATTCCCTCACCATCACCCCTTGATGATGGTGATAATATGGTAACAGAGACCAGTCTGTGGAGATGCTGTACTCAAATGTGCTGCTGGCAGCTTGCAGCTCAGAGAGTTCCCAAGCCTGAAGCAGCTCCTAGTCTCCGCTGGAAATTCTCTTCCCTGAACGTGCCCCATCTCCCCTTGAGCCCTTCAGCCTTTCCACACAACAGCTGGTCATAGGGCATTCCATTGCTGAGCTGCATGTCCTGCAGGGACCTTGCTCCTTTTTTCTTATTTGCAGCCTCCTGCCTGCTGGTGGCATTTTTCTGAAGTTCTATTAAACTGTTTTGGACACGGTAAAATGAAGGATGGACACAGTACTCAGTGTGAGCATTCATCATGGATTTATATGGCAGAATGGAGACTCCTTTGCAAAGACTCATTAGACATAGAAAGAAAGAAACTAAAATAATGACCACAGAGCGTAACTTTCTCTTGCTAATGTTCCATTCAAAGAATAGAGAAGGTAAAAACCAGTTCCTTTTCCAGTTCCAAAACAACTAAAGCCACTTCTGTATGCATAAATGCTTCGGGGTTCTCATTAGTTACAGGATTACTTCATTTCTTCCCAAAATAAAAGTCAAATAGTGAAGGGACCTGGATTCCTCTAAGAAACCAACTCTGTCAGCTGGGCTAAAAGTAGGAAAAAATGGTTCCCTTGTGAACTTGGTTCAGCTTGTCATTTGTTACAGTCATTCCCTCTTGAGAAGAGGAGGGATTAGAGATGAATACGATCTGCATTAGAGTTCTGGAAGGAACATTTGTCATGCTTATCATCCCTGGATTTCATGCTACATAAACAACCACAAATGAGAGGAAACCAGCTGTGCTGTGAGCAGTGCAAGTCAGGAGTGTGCTTTCCTTCCACTCCCCCCTTCTACACGCCCACTTGCCCCCGCCTGCAGGCAGCCCGGCTCTCACCCATTGGTGTGAGAGGGAAGCATCCCCATGAATGCAAAAGATGGAAAAGAGAAGCAGGCTGTGGGGGGTTTGCAGCAGGACCTGTCACCACGCGTGCGACACCTCTCAGAGCCACCTGGCCTGGGTCTTTGCTGGCAATGGGGTAGAGGTGCTGATGGGAATATCAGAGGGTGCAATGCTACTCAGGTATATCATCAAGGCCACAGGGAGGTGGCTGGCACAGGTGCTACATGGCTTGCTTTGCCACTTCCTCCCCTGCATGGTTTCTAAACCCACAGTAGGCTACGCTGATTGAGCCAAGAGCTCTAGAAATATCTTGCTTTAATGTATCTGTTTCCAAGTCTTACATCTAAACACTCTTTAAACTTTGCAGGGCAGCAAGTTTTAAATCCATGACTACTTAACTCTCATGCTGATGAAATCTTCTTTTGCAACAGATGTCTTTGTCTGGGATTTTGGACACTGAGTTTGGTATAGTAAAAATCAGTTGGGTGTTGATAAAAAAAAAAAATTACAAAACTGCTTGTAGGTATTCCGACTGTGTATTATCTCAACGCCTTTTTTTTTCCTGTAATTTACTCACATTCTTATTTTTTATAGCTGGTACAGAGCAATGTACTGTGAAGGCTTTTCAGCCAGAGGATGGTATATGTGCTCTACTTAGAGGCTTATATTTGTATCATCAGAATGAAAAGTGCCTTTGTTGCTATTGTCACATGATGTCATTGGAGGAGTGCACTGTCACAACTTAAAAAACACTGTGGTGGTTATAAGAGCCCGAGTCCTCAAAACAACATCATCTCTTATGAATTAACATAACTGAACAACTAAATGTGCATTTGTTCTGCTTAATATCCCATTTATTTTTTTAAGGATGGGAGGCACTTGAAATGTCATTCTTTCAATTCCTTGAAGGGCACATGAGCTGAAGCCCCTCTTTACATGGTTGTTTTGCGCAGGAACCCCTCCCTCCACTGAGCAGCCAGCTGGCCCATATCCCTTCATGGTCGACTCAGATGATGGGAGGAAGGTGCCAGTAGTACAAGCTTATGCTTATGGAAAATATCTTGGTTACTTGAATGTTACATTTGACAAGAAAGGAAATGTAGTTGAAGCAGTTGGAAATCCTATCCTGCTGGACAGCAGTGTTCCTGAAGGTAAGAAGACTTTGAATTTTCCTGCTCTACTACAATTCCAGTATTACTGGGTTAAATGCATAGCACAACGTTGCAGAAGAATTCAGCTTTCTTCCTGCACTTGCAGCTCACTTCAGTGTGGACTTCAGGCTGTGTCACTGTTGTATCCATCTTCCCCTGTATTTCCTTTTCTAAAGAGTGAGATATAAAGGCCCTTGAATATACACAAATGCAATGCATGTCTTTGCCTGTTTAAAATCACAGAGAGTCCTTCTGTGGGAACTCAGGCGATACATTATCTTCCCACTTAGGAGTCAGTAAAAAGCAAAAATTCAGATTGATAGGTGCTCCGATTTCATAAACATACCATTTTAACGTAACATTATAAATGCTGCTGTTGCTGACAAAGTTACATGGCAAATGGTTTAAAATTAATAAAAGCAGTTATGTCGTATCTGTATATGCAAGCATTCTTGTACCTATTTATTTTCTGATAGAATTAGATTTGCACAAATGTGTGTATAATTTCTATAATGGGTTTATTCCTTGGCACTGATACTTGAGCAAGTATCCCTTTTAGCATAGCATTTAAGGGGAAGGAAATATCTCTAGAAGAGGGGAGAGGGGGGGCTGGAAGAGATGCTGTGAACTAAAGGCCAGGCTCACTTGTATATTACAAATTCTTGAATAGAAGCTGCCATCTGTCAAAGCAGATGCCAGAAATCCCATTGTTCAGAAGTTGCAGCAGGACTGGGTGAAAATATGTGTAAGTGGAATAGAAGAGAGGGCCTTGCTGTGGTGAGAGAATAACTTATTCACTGGTTTGTGCAGCTCTGCCACCTCCCTCCCTGAGCTTTGTTCAGAATGAGTGTGGATGCCATATTGTTG
Source organism: Alectoris magna (assembly GCA_030625065.1). Lineage (NCBI taxonomy): Eukaryota > Metazoa > Chordata > Aves > Galliformes > Phasianidae > Alectoris > Alectoris magna. Next base: position 78,591,149 of record CM060562.1, on the reverse strand, counting down.
GAAAAGACTCCAGGGGATGAGTAACATTTTAGAAACGTAGAGAGCATGGATTATTTTTTTTCCTAAGTTTTGTATACATTGAAAATGCACGCACTGCTTATTTTACACTTCCCCCCCCCCCCCCCCCCCCCCCCTTAATTCATAGATGAACAGATTAAAGAAGAAGTAGAAAAGTGGAGGAAAAACTTGGGGAACTACTCTAAAGAGATCGGAACAACCAGTGTTTATCTGAACGGTACAAGCGAAGCATGCCGTTTCCAAGAATGCAACATGGGTAACTTGCTTTGTGATGCTATGGTAAGAAGCTACCACCATAGGTGGCAATCACATCTATGTTATTAGTCTAGAGTGATCAGATGAAATGCTCCGAGTCTCTGAACTGTCACTGCATGGGCTCTCTGCTGCTTTCTGTCCCTATAACATCTCATATTTCCTTTGAAAGACCTGGCAGGAAGAAGGCTGCAGTGAATCTCGCTTTGTAGAGTAAGGAGCACTTCTCAGTATAGATCCTCAGATAGAGAACTGTTTGTTCTGTTGAGGCTGCGGTTTTAAGAGAGAGGGAGAGCCAGCTTAGCTGCCCATGACTGCTGCTCTGATTCTCATTCTGACAAGTGAGTGTGCCCAGTGCTTTTGTTTCAGCCAGTGCTGGCAGTGCCCTTTTATGGACTTTTTGTGAAACAGAGCCAGAACTCAGGAGCTGGAAAGTCTTAGTGTGCTTTCCAGCCCGGAGGGTACCGCTAGCTCTTGCTGTCCCTGCCCACCTGCTCCAGGACCCAGTGTCAGCCCCAGGGTCAGGCTCCATCTCCCCACAGCTCTGCCTGTCCCCAAGGAGGTGCCCAGTGTCTGGGGTTGTCCTGGTGATCCTGGCTGCCTCACTCCTGGTCAGGGCCTTAGGACAAGCGCTGGCTAGTAGGCTTGCCCTAGCAAACCAATGGGGAGATCCCAGTGCTCCCAGCACCCCATCCTAGAGCCCTGCTGTGCTCCTACAGGTGTCACTGTGCTTCATCACGTCATACCAGAAGTCTCTTATAAGTTTTAAACCAACTGGTTTGGGTTGTTTTACTTTCGCACAGTAACACCATTTCCTTTGCATGCTCCAGAGAGAAACATTTACCAATGAGACTGTTCCCAGAAAACGAGAATCACCACAGATCTCCACCAGCATTGCCACAAAATCAAACAGCAGTTATTAATAGCTTTTCATTTAGGTATTTCCCAAAAGCTGTTTATCCGGTCCATGGGATGGCTTTCATTGTAGTCCTTATGACAATTTTAGTTCATGGGCTGATTTCCAGATAAGATTAAGATTTGGGGATTCTGCATTCAGTTCTGCTAAAATGGCAGTACCTTGCTTTGTGCTAGATATTATATGTTTATTTAAAAAAAAAAAAAAAAAAAAAAAAAGTGATCAAATACTTTGGCACTCTTTAAGATTAAGGAAAATCGTGTCATTGTCCTTCAGATGTCTGTGGACTTTCTTGATACACACTGTGTGTTGGGATGTAAAATTCTGTTCCTGTAGATGTCTGTAGTCAACCATCTGCATTGGTCATAAATCCACATGGGTTACCTTTTATGTTCTTTGTAGGACAAGTTCTACATTTGCTTTTCTGTCTGGCACTGTGCATTTGGGGGTATCAAGGGACAAAACAGACCTATCTGAAACACGGGGTTCAGTATTTAGAGTCATACTTGGGAAATCTGGAGATTGAAAAACATGGAAAGATTGTTTAAATAGTTGTTCATAACAGAAGTCCATGTAGTTCAGTGATGCTTCTCCAACAGGAGCCTGACATCTGAGTAACAGGTTGACAGATGTAGATGGCATTTTACAAAATACTTTGAAGGAACTCAAAGGGCAAATGACTGAATTGTTAACTGCAGCACACAAACTCTTGCTCTAAACTGCCTCTGTGTTCAAGGCTAAGAGAGCAGAGAGTGTAGGAGCACATTTTAAACATATTTTTTTAGGTACCGAGGAATTACAGATTTATAATCACGATGTCTATTCCAGGACAACTACTAAATCAGAAGGTATAGTTCAGACCGAAAAACTCAGCAACAGGCAAAATCAACTCATTAAGTATGAGTTACGAATTCAAGAATGGATTTGGCCTCACAGAATAACAGTGAGCACTAAGCCGGAGCAATAAAGGATTTCTGCACCTACAAGTTAGAGGTCACACAACATTGAAGAGATGCAGAAGAGAAGTGGATGAAACAGAGCAGAAAACAGGAAAATCCATCCATCTCCAAAAGTGGCTGAGGGACGGTGGTGAGGGCAAAGCGTGTGTATGGACAAGCCTATGGAGATGCCATGTACTCCACTATGCTGCCAGCAGCTTGCAGCTCAGGGAACTCCCAAGACAGAAGCAGCACCTTTGTATTCCCTATTCACCACTGGAACTTCTCTTCTTTGAACTTGCCCCACCCCCCTTGAGCCTTTCCGCTGTTTAGCATTCACAGCATCCGGTGGCAGGGCGTTCCACAGCTGACCTGCATATCTTGCTTTCTCCAATCTACTGCCTGCTGTGCCTTGGCTAGATGCCTGATGGAGGCCAAGGGGCTGTCCTTACACTGGAGCATTTGATCCCTATTCACTCTCTTCACACCACTCATGATCTTATGCATGTCAGATATTTTCCTACCATTGTCCTTTACCAGGACAGACAGTCCTACCTCACGTCAGCATTCCATGATCAGATGCATTTCAGTGTCTTTGGCCATCCTTGTAACCCTTCACTGAATCTTTTCCACCTTTTATTATTCTTGAGATGAGAAAGCACGCTGATTCCTATCCAACTTCCACATGCCTTTCTTGATATTTATTGATTTCTGTCATGCCCTTCCTGTAGTTGTTTCTTTGTGCAACTGACGAGTCATAACCATAGCCATTCCATTATGGAAATGAGTCCGTCCCTTCCATTATCCTTGTTTCCTTTCTCTTTAACCCTGTCCTTTTCTACCCAATTATTTCTAATGATTGATTCTGTAGGCTTGTCATCCTTATGCAACAGAGTAAATCCCTGACCTCCATTTTCTAGACTACTTACAATGTCTCAAGCAGATTCTGTTTTGTCCTTGCAAGTTGCTTCTGTCAGAGTTTGGATACTGTTGGAGACACGATGCTCCATGAAGTAGATTTCTGGGTCTGATCTAATATGCCCGTTTCATATTCCACCGCTCTTCTACATCTTACTTCTTTGCCAAGAGCATTCCAGAAATCAAAAACCAATCTCAAAGAAGCTGAAAAATCTTAATTCCCTGCAATGTGCAACAGGAGCTCCATTATTCAGTACATTCCTCTGCATATTGTAGTGTACAGCTGTGTTTAAGGTTCTATTTACTTTCTGATTCTCCAAACGTGCTCAAATAATTTGTCTTCTTTGTTACAAAATTTGAATTAAAAAAAAAAAGCATCCTTTGTTCACCTATCTTTCCCTGGTAATGTTACGTACACACAGACCATGGGAAAAGTTGAGGGTTCACTAAAGAAAAGGGCAAATATTTTTCTTGTTAAAAGTTTAAAAAAGCAAAATAATGTGATCTGCCATATTTTTTTTTTTTAAATCAGTATTTTACAGTCGGTACAAAGGTAATATTGGAGAAGACAGAAAACCTTTTGCCTGTTTTCAGTCTCAAGAGTGTAAACATCCACAGCCCGGGCTAAGCAAAGACTAAAAATCAGTTTAAACATTTTCCTTTGGTAGCTTTATGAGAATGTCAGACGTCCAGATAGAAAGTCGTGGAACCATGTTTCACTGTGCATCCTGAATGGAGGTGGGATACGGGCATCCATCGATGAACGCAGTGCTAATGGTATGTAGAGCTACGTGCTGAGTGCTGGCTTTCCAAGAACGAATTAGCAAGTTATTATGCAAGCCTGAACACAGCGTTTGGCACGGGCTTGTTCTGATGGGACATTCTGAAATTGTCATATACTATTACAGTGCAATTGCACTCAAGCTGACATTGGAAGTTTTTAGTATTGTTTATACACAGTGCTTTTTATAATTTCATTCTCACCTTGCTGCTGTGGAACAAAGGAAGTTGGTGGCTGTTCTTCACCTCCTACTGTAGAAGGACACACGCGATGGTTGCTGGAAGCTTTCTGTAGCCTGCCATGAAACAAATGATGTTTCTGTTGCTTTTTTTTTTTTTGCTTGAAATCTTACAGATCTCTTTTTCCCGATATCAGATAAATGGAAATTGAAAACAAACACATTTTTTCATTGTAGCTTACTCCTTCTTCAGGGCTACATGAGTTCATCTTAAGCAATGGGAAAAATTGCCAGAGTTAAAGACAGTAAACTTTTTTCTTTTTTTTTTTTCTCCCTAAACCAATGTAAATAAAGTCTCATTCCCCAGGTAGCATCACTATGGAAGATCTGCTGTCTGTTTTGCCATTTGGAGGTCGTTTTGATTTGGTAACACTGAAAGGTTCCACACTGAAAGAAGCTTTCGAGCACAGCGTGCGCAGGTATGGAAGAGGAACAGGAGAGCTGTTGCAGGTTGGAGGTATGCTTTCTTCCTTCCTTGCCTTGGTTTTCTAAAAGAGCCCTCCTTTCCACAGGTCTTGTTTGATGCTTGAAAGACCTCCGCATTGCCTCTTTAAAAATGGAAAGCAAGCTGGCAGCATACTCCAGCTCCTTGCTTCATCTGTGCCAGCTAACTGACACTATTTATCCTGAAGACGTTTTAGCTGAGCTGTGCAAGCCCCACAGCACATAAGGTATCAATGATTCTTCAGCAAAGACAGGATTCCCTGTTGTTCCAGTAACCCATAAGCGGCAGCAGTTCAATGCTTTAATAAACCGCAGGGAGGCATGGTCAGGTAGAGCTTTAACGCAGTAATTACTGCGACAAACTCCTGTTTTCAGTTCTTCACCAACAGCCTACCTCGTACCGCACACTAGCCTTCCCTGCTGGTCATTGCCCATTGTTGTTTTATCAAAATCAGTTTGTACCATTGCCTAATGATTGGGGATGTGTTTAGAATTAGTCCAAGCAGGCCACAGAATTGCTACAGAGAATTTCTAAATATTTTAGAGACAAACAGTTAACATTAAAAACCTGCATTTCTTGAAACACAGCTCCCCAGATATTTATCCAGATGCATGCTAGGTTACAAGCATGTTTATTCTTGCTCTGCCTGTGATGCTGTGCGGATTTCTTTGTTTACGTAGCAGAAAAACGAGGCCCAAGGGCAGAGGCCAAGTGATTTCCCTCCTTGCCTCTCCCCACACAGCCTGGTGATGGGGACACTCACCCCTCATGAGATCCAGAACCCCCGTGTACCAAGGACACAACCCGCATCTCGCAGGTGGCAAGTGCTTGTACCAGTGAGTTACCTACCACCAGGGTAAGGCAGCAGCGCCTTGTCTTACAAAGAAAGAAGAAAATATACTAGTAACTCCGGAAAGGGTTCGGGACAAAAGATGCACAGAGGAAGAGAGCCAAGGTCAGATGAGCTGCTGTGCTTTGGGTTGGTCGTTAGTGGTTTCCTGAGCAGCAAATTCTTGGTAATGCTGTTCTCGCGGCCTAGCCCTGCACAGGCTTTGCATGAGGAGGGCTCACTGTGAGAAACATTCGTTCTCCTACAGCGAGTAGGAGCAGCAACATGAGCCTTGGCTTAGCTCTCTTTTCTTCAGGACAGCATTCATTACCCATGATAGGCTGCCTGGCTTTAAAAGTCACTTCACTGAACAAGACAATGGAAAGAGAAAGCAGATGCGGACAGCAATCAGAGACAGTATTTTCAACCTTGCAGTTTCCAGTTTGTTTCTGGAGAGTTACAGTAAGAAGAGAGCAGATGATCAGACAAGTGAGGCGAGGCAGTATTTCAGCAACTCCAAGTTCATGTGTTTTCTTGCATAAAAGTTGATTTGAGCACTAAGAAAATAGGGCATTAACCGGTATCCCTTGAACCAACATAACGTCTCAGAAACAGAAGCAAATGTATAGAATCTTAAAAATGATGGAGGATGCTGCTTCTTGTGCCATGTGTTCAACAGGCACTGCTTAAAGTGGCACTCAAACCTATTTCCTGCAGGTATCCGTGTGGTCTATGATCTCTCCAGAGCCCCAGGAAACAGAGCTGTTAGCATAGAAGTGCTTTGTACAGCCTGCAGAGTCCCAGCCTACGTCCCACTGCAGATGGATGAAATTTACAACGTGACTCTTCCGTCCTATATGCTGTTTGGTGGAGATGGCTATCACATGCTGAGAGACAACCACCTAGCATACAGCAAAGGTAAGTACAGGCTCTGAGAATGTAGCAGACAAATCCTAAGAGTTAAAAGACCTTTCTGTAGCAAAAGTGTCAATTTTTTTGCTTTTATTGGATACATTTGCTACTAATCTGATGGCTCTGGAGGGCCAGTTTTGGTTTTAGACAGCAACTGCACTTTTTAAATTTCAGTTAAATCACAAAAGTTTCAACAAGTTCGTAAGTTTCACAAAGAAGGTGAACCTTACCCATTTGGCTCTGTTAAGAGCACAGTTCTGGAATCATAGTAAACCACAGAAAAAAGAAAAAAAAAAGAAAAAAAAGAAAAAACAAACAGTGGAGAGTAAGCATTGTGTGCTGCCTTGTACTGGCACTAATTAGTAAACAATGCATTTGAAGGTAAGGTGCTATTTATTTCCTTCAGACCTCATACCTCCAATCTGTGGAAGTATTTGCAGACAGAACAACCACCTCTGCTACTCCAGGACACAGAGCTCAAGCAAGCACCACCAGAGGAGGGGGCAATGGCCCACACCCTGACAGCACCATGCTTCTCATGAGCTCTGCAGCATGATGCTGTAAGGCAGCAGCACTCAGGGTGCTGACAAAAGCCAGGCTACAGAGAGAAAAGTGTTACCCATTGCTGTATGAAGATCCTTTATCGTAGCACAAACTGTTAGAAGGTCAGTATGCATATGGTTGATGTAGGGATCTTTTAGGACAAAGGGAAACTTTTAAAGTATTTGAGATTGAAATTCAATACATGCATTCTGTGCTTTCAGAAATCCCCTATCTAAAAAAATTCTTCTAGGATCACATCCACATCATGCAGAACTTTCACTTGGCACATTCTGACCCGTGTGATTATACTTCTGGTGATTTAGTTAAACATGTTTGTACTACTAAAAAACCACTTCCTTTTGGACCTCTCTTACGGACTATTTTTTGGTTTGTCAGGATGTTTCAATTTAAAGTTGATTCTCACAAGCAGGAGCAATGTTTACAGTCAAATTCAGTCCACAGTTTATACAGGGGGCTGTAGGTTTTAGTAAATAACTGTTGATGCAGAAACAAATTCACAGATAGTAATCCAGTAGGAGCAGCGAAAGGTGACCTGTCTGAAAGGTTCCTGCAGCATCTTTCCATGTGTCAGTAGAGCAAAATGGAAATTACTTTGGAGAGGGATGTGTTGCACTTCAGAAGTGCAAGAGCCTGGATCAGAAAGAGCCCATTGGAGATGGCTGGCTGCAGTAACTCATGGGGGGTCTTCAACTGCAGACAATTTCTGTGTGCGGCACAGCAGTACCCAGATCAGATATTCTTTATAAGAGAAAGCCAGCTCTGTAGCACTCTATCCAAAGGAGGTTGGAACTACCCAAATTTCCACTGTAACAGAAGCAAACAAGAAAGCCAGCCAACTGAAAGGTTTTGTTCTCCAGTTCAATACGATTTCACCAAAACTTACTGCTACAAGCCACCACAAAGCGGCGGTTTTATCTCTTCATAAAATCCAACTCTCTGCCCACCCTACACTGTTCTGACAGTAAGCTGCCTGAGTCAGGAGGGCCATAAATATAAAACCAGTCTTTAAAGCTAAATCTGCAGTTCTAAATTGGGTGCAGAGCTTGGCTGCTGCAGAGAAGGCTTATCATTTCTGCTTGTTTATTCAGGTGAACCCGACATCGAGGTTGTTTCCCGTTATCTTGATAGAATGAAGAGAGTTTACCCAGCAGTTGAAGGTCGAATAAAGTTTTCTTCTGGGAGCCTTATCCAAGGAAGTCTTACCCTGATTTCTGCTTTGCTCGCTGTAACGTTCTGGCATTGCTGATTTTGTTTTTTTCTCAAGTGCTTACATTCGGAAGAAAGGTGGAGGATTGAGAGGTGCTGAGGTGGGGAGGACTGTTCTCTTTTCTCAAACCTTAAAACAAATGTTTGGGTTTCTGCACGGAGTCAATTAATAACAAGGACTGTCTTCGATCTGGCTGTTTTTGAAGCAAGTCTGGGGCAGAATTCATGGCTTTCCTCACTTTGAAAGAGCAAACACAAACTGTGGTGACCCACCATTCAGGTTGAGGTTTCAAGAAGCAAAGTATCAACGGTCCATTACAAAACAACCACTGACCAACATGGGATATTTTTAACTCGTCGATTCTTCCAGCTACTTTAGTGAGTTGATTGAGAATCTGATTCCAGTAATGTAAACGAGCTTCTAGAAGTAGTTTATATGTGCACACACTTCTCTTTCACCTCCACTCAGGGTTTAAGCTTTGTATCCCAGAAATCTAGCTTGCTTCCAGTTATTATCTTACCTGCACCAATGCCTAAAGGAGCTGGATTAACTCAGCGTCAGTAAAAGCATCGGTCCATTTATGTGCAATTTAAAAAGTGTATTGAATTTACTTTTTAAGGCACAGCAGCTTACTTACATTTTCCATTAATCAAGCTTGATTTGATTTTGATTGACTTTGACAAATCAAATATATAACCTCACCAATTAATATGACCAGTGTGGGGACTGTAGCTACAGTAAGAACAAAGTATCTAAGGTTATTTTGCAGGCAGATGCTCCATTTTACACTTACCCAGGAATCCCAACGGTTACCAGTACCAGCAGTGTTCACAGAGGACACCAGATACACAAAGATGCCTGCAGCACCGGGGCACCCTTTGGAAGTTTCCCAGTAATGGGGTTTTTACAGCATAAAAACGGTTTCATCATAGCAGAGATCATAACTCAAAAGCCTCTTTCCTATATGAACAGACGGCTTTAAAAACCCAGTTCTAAGTGCCAAGCTGATGAGTATCGAGTCAGAAATATGAAGGAATATTTCATGTGAAAATGTGAAGTTCCATTCAGAACTGACATCATCATAGCTCTATATTGTTTACTGCTTTATTAAACGGATGTGCAGAATTTTAAATAAACTTACCTTGACTTTCTGGAAAGCAAATGACACTTTTTTTTAATCAAGAGCCAAGCTACTCACCTCTTCAACTCACCACGCCCACAGATTACATGGAGAAGGTGCATCATATTCAGGTAAACTGTGCTTAAATTTCAAGACCTAATGATTACTCCCATAAATTCAAGAGTTGAGAATGGAAAGATTTGGTTACAGAGTTGCATTAGTTTAACTGTTAGAACAGGGAAGACAACGGACAGCCAACCATGGTGGCAGTGCTGACTTGTCAATATAACTCCCACAGTTCTTAATTTACAGAATGGTCTTCCCCAAACCAATGTAAAACCAATAACAGAGACTGTATGTACGGACTGAGCTGTACCCTCACAGCAGATTTTCAGCTGTATCTGCATGTCAGGTATATTGTCGTGGTTTGTTGTGTTTGTTTGTTTACATTAAAAAAAAAAAAAAAGTGAGAGCAAACTCTTTTGGTGTGCCCAGAGGGAAATAACACAGCTACACCTTCTCACAGCAAGCAGAAAGAAAAGGTTTACAAAAGCAATACAGGCAGTTAATGCAAACTGTCCAGACAAAGAACATTCATTCTGTACTACTTTGGCTCATTTGTAAAGGCAAAAAAAGAACTGTCTGAAAAGCAAAACCTCAAGAAATGTTTAAGATATGAAGATATCTCTGTGTTGTTCTGTGAGTAAAACTTGTTCAAAATCCCTGCACGTTTCCCTTGCACAGTCTCCTTCAGGGAGGCTGAGCCAACACGTACAGGTTTACTGGAAAAACCTTCCACACATTTTTGTACTAATAAATTTTTAGAAAATATTAAGAACAGACTCACGTCGTCTTCTTTTCTAACCCTGTAATCCTAATCTGTTCTTCTACATGTCCTTTAAGGAACACAACAATAGTTGCACTTCCAGCAAACCGTATGTGCTCACCAGCCTTATTTTACATCATCCCGTACTGTTGCTTACTGAGACTTTGGGGGAAATAACTCTGGCTTTTACTGATAACAGCTAAAGAAAACAAAACAAAAATACGGATATCTGTTATTTACTTGTAAGTGGTATTAAATTTTAATGTCTTTATAGCAGAAAGAGATTTTTAGAACTTAGATTTAATATTATTTACAAGAAAATATACAACGCAAGGCTAAAATGTCACACACCCATTACATTAGTGCACAGCAGATGTTTCTACTGCACGTCCAGTGAGGTCCCTGCATTCACATCCAACATGTCGCAGAGCTAGCTTCCTTTGGACCCTGTCAACAGGAATCAAGAAACAAACTGATGTGTGAAAATATTTACATATGAACAACTGATCTACAACAGAATGAGATTTGAAAATATCTACTGGAAATCACAGATAAGAGAAAGGAAGGCTGCTGCTTCCAGGTTTTTAATACTTTCCTTGAAGTAGGTTTATTATTCCTTCTCCGGAAGTTCTCACCTCCTCCATTCTTAAATGATAAGCACATTTATTAATACACAGCAAATTATGGCTCTGGAAGGGGCACCGGCATATTTTTACTACTGCATTTCTTTTCTTCCTCTTCTAGGAAAGCTTCTCCTGTCTCAGCTTACCCTTTTCCTCCTGTCCTGCCTGAACAAACTCCCAAGGGACAGTCTACACACTGTATCAAAGCAAAACTGAAGCGCTTTTCCACTCCTATCCTTGTAAATTGTACACTCATATACACTGCCATTAACCACAGCTTATCTATCTGCACTGGTACATGTAGCAGGATGCAACTCCAACACGTAGGTACCAAGAGCTGGAATTAGGTTCCATGTCCCCTCCAACAGAAATTCTCCCATTGCTATGGCCCCTCTGAATGCTCAGTACTCAAAACAAAACTTCCGGGATGCTGTTTGCTCTTTAAATGCGGACTGAGCTGAAATATCTTTGCTCCTCACTAACTGCAATCACATTTTGGTATCACGCAACAAGGACCCGCCTGCTAAACAGTTACATTACTGCAGTTACCTTTTCCCCCCCAATACAACTGATAACCCAAAAACCACTTATTCATTTTAAACTTTTGCATTAAAATTGGTTGGAGCAAACTGTCCTCATCCCAAGTTGGCTTCACGGGCAGTTTGCAGTGATTTAGGGGAAATGTGTTTTAGAATTGAGGGCTCAATATAAAAAACACTGCCTTCCACCCCTCTTCTCTCTTCACCTTGTGTTTGCCTGTTCATATCGACCCTCCCCCAGCTGCCTCTTTTATCTGTCATAGTCCTGCAACCCTCCCAGCTAAGTCCTACAGTCAGAAACCACGAGAACAGCACTTCCTTCTGTTTTACTCTTGGCATGTCTGAGATAAGAAAACAGCTGAAGTTTCTGGTGGAAGCATCTTCTTCCCCTTCCTTTCTTCTACTGAAATGTGAGAAGTGAATTGCCTCCCTCTGTTCCCATCAACTCAAATGCTTAACACAAAGCCTTCACTTTTCTCCAGCACTGTCTGAAGACAGACCAATATTCCTATACGTTTATTGGTAGTTGCTGTGGTGCAAAAGCATTTCAGTGCAGAACAGTAGGGTTAGGTCAGGTCTTCCATGCAGCACACAGGTCACCAGGTTACTTCCTTATTTGCTTGCATGGTTGGATCTTTTTTGGTTTTGTTTCTTAACCGTGTGAACGCTGCCCTAAATACGTCAGCTACAGAACCAATGCGCTGAGTAGGTTAAACTTGCCAAGCTGGTCTCATTTCAGTGGCAACAATGGAAGGTGTCCTAACTTGTCCTGAAATCTGTCATCTGTTTATTATGCAGAACAAACCATTGCTCAATCCTGCGGTGTACTCTGTTAGTTCCTGGACATAGGACTCATGCAACAAAAATCCAAACAATAAATTAAGGGCTACTTTTTAATTTTTTTTCCAATGAGATGGGGATCACAAACCTAACGATACACACTCAGCACATACCTTACTTAGCTCTGGGAAGAGTTCTTGAATCCCGATGTCCAACAGCACATAAGTTAACTAAAAGAAAATGAAGGAAATGGCATCAGCCAGACACTAAGACCAAAGCAACATCACCTCTTTTTATCTTTGCTCTGGATGAGAGTTCTGCCCTCTGCCATAGCCAAACATTCACTTCAGGAAACGGCAAGTTTCCCAAGTGTTGCAAATTACCTGTTTGTTGAGCACTGGTTGCTGCATGCCATCGAACAGAAGCCTGATGCCTTCGTATTTTGCCTCTTCCCCAATGCACTTGCCTATTAAATCTAGGCCAGATATCACCAACAAATACACAAGTCATTAGGAAGCATTGCAAAACAGCTATAAGATATAGTTGTAGTTAAATAAGTAACATCCTGAGCATTAGTTTTAGTCGACATGAAAACACCACCATAATTCCACGAGAGCATTTTTCGTTATCTCCAGTAATAATAAAAGAGCTCAAATTTTATCCCTCTAAAGTAGTCAGTGGAAAAGACAAATATTCCTTTGGTTCCTCCTTCCTCATCTTTCAGTGCTGCACACCAAAGTATTTGTTACGCTTGTATTTCATTCTACTGTCCTAATGCTTTGTTTAATACATGACAAGTTGGAATATTTTAATTACTGTCTGAATAACTCAGAAAATGAGCCCCTCTTCTGTACTTTATATAGTTTAAATAGTGCTCAGATTTATCTTCCGGCTTCTTCTTCTATCACTGCTGTATCTGGTCTTCAGCTGGATAAAATGCAAATCATTCATGCTAAACGTGAAGAAATTACAGTTTTAAGAACGTTTGTGAAGTTTTCTGTTGCAAGCCTTTGTGAATGACTACACTGCAGCCTTACTCAGCAACACTGAATTAAATGATGAAACTGAACTGGGTTTTTTGTTTGTTTGTTTTTCACACCTATCCCGGTCAAACCTCAGCAGCACAGGAATTATTTGGAAAGCTAACATTACTGCACTCGCGTTATACTCCTGCTTGAACAATTAATTACAGTCATAAAGAGCCATTATTAACCTGGAATGTATCTCATCATTTCTTCAAAAGTCTGCTTTGCTCTCTTCTGTTTGTCCTGGACAGAGCGTGGTTCAGTATTCTCACAGAACACAGCATCTGCAGTGAAGACATATTAATGAAACCATCTTTAGGCAGCTATTTTATCACCAGCATAAGAAAGTTGGTTTGGATTATGGCTTCAAAGTTGAACTGCTTTTCTGTATGACCTTACCTGGAAGAGAATTCTGAGCCTTGATTACATTAGCCTGATCAAATCCAGAATAACCCATGAGCTTAGAGGACAGGAATCTTTTGCCAGTTTATTTCTTCTCATATTTTGAGAGCAATTACCTTCTAGGTTTGGCTCAATCCTACTTTAAGTTAGTTATAATCTTCTTTCTTAAACTTTTCCTTGCAATCACCTTGTAAAAATTACTGTTCGTAGAAAGTATTTGCTGCTCAGTCTTGATGGTTGTTTTTGTTTTGTTCTGTCTTTTACAAGATTTCTTCTTGGTTTGATAGGGATAGAGTTGGCCTCGATTGCACAGCTTCGGCCACACGTTTCAGTTAGCTGAGTCTGTGGTCCCATTACACTTCTCTACAGTTGCAAGGTTTTGTTGTTTGTTTCTTTTTAAATAATGCTTGCCTACTTACCTTCTTTGAAGATTAAAATTACCATAATGAAGAGAATTAAAAACCACCACCAACAAAAAAAACTAAAGCAGGACTAAAGCAGCACATAAGAGAAAACTAATTTAAAGAAAGCATGAACCACGCACAAACTGACATACTAACCTACCTTTATTCTCCTTTGCACACCTTTGCAAATTAATGTTCATAATACCTTATTTTTTCTGTAAATCCTGCTTGATGGACAACAGGGCTAACATCACCTTTTAGCAACAAGCTTCTGGGATGGTTTTACAGGCCCACCTGACTCTTAGAATTCCACTGGCTTTAGTTCAGCACTACAGTGTAATACTCAATAACTCAAAAGAAGGGATTTCAAATGTCAAATTAAAGCAACACTTCAATCAAATATGGAACCATTGCTGACCTCTCAGCAGCGTTATCAGAGAAACCAAACGGTGCTCCTCACATAGCTGTTCTAACTTATAATGCAAGTAATAGTCTGTGTACAGTTCCAATGTATTTTTGAAGAGAATTCTTCCTCCCATCAGGAGATGATGCAGCCAGTCAGGAATGTGGAAGACCACTCTACCTGCAAGGTTATAGGAACAGATATTTATACGGTTCAGGAGTCAAAAGAAGAAGTCACGACTTCTTTGCTGACTTAAAAGAAGAAAAATGCATACAAGCAAGTATTTTAGCTTGAAAAGTGATTGTTGTCCATATTACTCATCAAATACTCTTTAACTACTTTTATTTAGTTCTATATGCTCACTTGAGAAAAGGGAAGAAACTAAACCCACAAACTTATACTCAGAAAGGCAGAAAGATAAAGCAAAACTGAACAATAATGAAAGATAAATAGCAACATTTTCGCACAGCAATAAGGGTTGTTAGCTGCTTTTCTTATAAATGGCTATGTTCCTAAGTTGTATGTTGTTACTGTTGCATGTCCTAAGTTATATATGACCGCTACAATAGAATTTTATTTCCTGCCAAAGAACATGAACTTCATAACGAAAAGTAGTATAAGAATAACTAAGAGAAATCGCTTCTTACCAACATACATTAAGTAGTCATAGACTCCTTCTACAGTCATCATTTCCATGAAGTAGTTCTGATTTTGTCGTCTTTCTGTATTCTCTGAGCGGTTTGCATTATTCTTGAATAAATCATTGAAAAGCTAAAAATAGAAATACAACATGGAAAACACTGTCTTCAAAAATAAAAGGACCATCAGGCCTTTGTTGCGTGTTTGCCTTTCATTTCACAGGCCCTTTTGCTCCCAAGTACCTTCACACAACTAGACTTTGCTACAGGCCTTGACCCTCCAATGCACCTTCAAAGGCACGAAGGGCGCGAGTCTGTCGGCCTTGAATGTCATAGGGTCCCCCCTGTGATTTATGTATTCCTAAGACATCCTATTGTCTTGTGTTATGAAATAGGCAACGGGTTCTGGACAAAACAGCTGGAAAGGAAGAGTCCGTTGAGTCCTGGAGGCCCACATCTTACAATACCTCACAAAAACCATTAAGAGTTTATTTTAAATTATTTCATTCCCAAAACTGTTGATGCAAAGATCAGAAAAATGTACAGGAAATACTACTGTATTATGAAAAGAGAGCTCAAAAGCCCGTGCCAAGCTTCTAACAAAACTATCTCTCTGTTAGAAGAAAATACAGTGCAATTATAGTATGGCCTAGAAGGAAAACCTACCCTGGTGTTCACCAAAAATTCGGTGTTGAAGAACTTCCTTGCTATGAGACCGACAAGACTACTACCAATAGATTTTTCAGTAGAACTCGCATATTAAACATTAGTTCTGAAGAATGGTTCCTAATTTGCTTGTTCTTGGTCTACTCTCCGTAGAGCAATTCTCCTTGTGGTAGATTAAGCCATAAAACATCCAGGTCACAATGGACTCTGAATCCAGCATGTCTCCAGAGTTCCTGTGCTCTTACAAAAAATTACATCGGGAAATCTGGCAAGATTCAAGTTTTGACTTATACTTCATTAGGCCCTTTCTTTTGTCAGTGCTAAACAGCTGACATCACCTTCATAAAGTTCACCCTAATTAAAACGACATCAAATTATTACAAAAATTACATGAAAGTAATTTAAACACTCTTGTATCACCCCAAACCAGAAGCAACGTATTTCAAATACTGTATATACCTCTGTGTGTGGATAGCCTTTCCTGTGCCTTGAGCATAACGATCCCCTGTTCACTGCCAAGCTTTGAAAGTTCACTCTCTTGTATGTGGCAAGAAGAAATGAGCAGATGAACAGATTTATAAAGTATATACTTCATACTAATCCGGTGTGTGTATTCTACAGTATTTAGCAATGCACATCTGAAGGATGCAGTCTCCATCACGTTTTATGCTAAGATTTTGACTGAAAGTGAAAAACATACAACCGTATACCTAATACAAACATGGGGGTTATATTCATGACTCAGAAAAGCACGTGATTTTGCTTTTTCATTTCTGTTCATTTTACTATCTGAGACGTGATACAACGCTCATTATTGTAACTATGCAAAAAAAAAGACAAGCTATGTTATCCTTAGTTAAATTTTTCAGATTAAACAGTAATTGCGATTACAGCACTGAAATATTCTTAAAGGGCTTTCAAGGCGGAAATTCCACTCAATGATACTAGCTAATAAGGGAAGCCAAGCTCTTGAAGCAAGTGAAACACAAAAACCGTAGTTCAATAGGTTCCCTACTGTACCTCCATGGGAAAAGCCAGCAAAGTAAATACAAGCACCCATCCAACTGCCAGTAAGTTACACATACCCCCATACATTCCTGTGTGAAGTTGATAAAAAAACAATACCACAGTTCCGAACAATATCCACAGCCAGAGGCATAAACTGTTTTCCTTCTTCACTTGCAAAGTAGAGAATTTGCACCCAAATGCTAAGGAGTGTATGCATAGTATCTAACCACTTCAATTAGCACAGGAAAAAGCAACTGTTTTTTTCTCCAAGTAACTGCAAATATACACTACGCGGTTGTTGTTTCAGAACAGTTCTTATTGCCATTGGCAGGTCACCACAAGCCAGCAGCACAGTGCCTCTGCAGGCATGCTTTTCAAAGCCTGCATCAGCTGAGAAGTCCAGCTGCATTCTAGCAGTTCTGATGAAAGTATATTCAGAAGACTGTTGATTTGGTACAGACAGCCTAGAAACTTCTGTTTGGTGCCCTTAGAAGGGGCAGTTTTTTGCTTGGTTGTTTAACCAGAAAGGTTGGTAACTAGATCTGATGAATGTGATGCAGGATAAAATCTTGCTACTAGCTGTACTTAAGTCAACTGCTCACATTCATTACATATTACGATGGGACAAAAGATAATGGCCTTAAGTTGTTATAGGGGAAGTTCAGGTTGGATTTTAAGAAAAAATTCTTCTCAGAAGGAGTGGTGAGGCAGTGCCCAGGGAGGCGATGCAGTCACCATCCCTGGAGCTGTTCAAGAACCATGTGGATGTGGCACTGAGGGACATGGTTAGCGGGAACGGTGGGGATGGCCTGATGGTTGGACTAGGTGATCTTAGTGGTCTGACCTAACCTTGATGATTCTGTGATTCTATATTCATTAGCTGGAAATCACTGACATTTCAAGCACACAAATGCACACGCACACTGGAAATATTAAAAAAGCAGCAGCATGCAGACAACTTTCCAGAGAAACAGGCATGTTTGCGACTAAGCTCACACTTTCATCAGCCCTGAAAGACCTTCCAGCACTTTTTATTCAGCCTGCTGAAGGGGTAGCCTGGGCATACTCTGCTCCTGGCAACTGAGTTGGCAGCACACACACGCACACATCCTGTACTCTCAGTGGATTCTGGCATGCTGACACAAGAATAAGCAGATCCACATCAGAGAAGTTATGTGGGAGCACTGTGGAAATGCAAATATCAACTGAAAATCTATCCTGGACTTCAGCAAAAGATCTTTGTTGAGGAATTTCTTGCCATGAATCAACACGCTCTTCTCAGAAATGGGTACTTAGAAGTGTCGCAGCTTGCTCCACCTGCTATTGCTCCACTGCAGTATCTGTTCACTGACTCCATACAGGTAGTTCACACAATCCTGGTACAAACGTTTTAATATGGCCACTACCAGTTTCTGTTGGGGCTGCACAGCACTTAAAATCTTCAGAATGAAGTCAAGTGAAACAACAGAACTGAGACCGCAGAACCAAACAACTGAGGTCTATAAGACATGTTTTGGGTGGTGGACTATCTTAGTTCACCTTTGCACTGAACAGCCCTTGATACCTGCATTTCCAGCTTAGTTCCATCTGAAAGTAATTCAATTAATGAGTTCTCATACAGCTCTCTAGCATGGTGGCAAGCATAGGTGATCAGGAAATTTGTTTCCCAAACAAATTCCGTGGTCTGAACCAGCGGCACAGCAGATGAAAACAGTGCGGCTTACAAAATGAATCCAAGAAGTGACAAGATGCAAATGGCCTGGAGTCGCAGAACTGGCACAAAGCTTTTCCAAAGCATGGGCTGAGATGAAAAAGAGAAAACTGGCTCCCGAAGGAGGCACAAGCACTCCAACAATTCAGCTGAAGGCTGAATCTCACAGCATGCATGCGAAGGCTCAGAAGAGGCCAGAACACGGCACAACCCAGCCCTAGCTCATCAGATTGTTAATAATTACAGTGATTGTGTAAGTACACGCGCTCTGGTGAAACAGTAGATAGCAATTTAGCAAGAAAGCAGTCAGCATGTGAATGCCATGTGCATACATGCTGGTCAAAACTTGTAGCATGATTAGGGCACTCCTCAAATCAAAGTATCTTGTGCGCCTATCATTAGATAATAATTGTGGCTTTGCAGTTGATGAATTAATGTCTGAAGTTGTCCACACAGACATCAAGTGGCTCCCAAAACAGAACAGTTTTTTTCTAGGGAAAGAAGAAAACTCTGAAATAGCTATTATATGACTAAGCAATTGGTTCTACAGATAACTACAATGAAGCTGCTTAGAGGAACAGAAAACACCCACAACGACAGTGAGAAGGAACTGGGAGCTGGGGCTAGCTCTACTGTACTTAGTCAGCATAGAAGTTGTAGTTGCAAGTTCTCTAATGTCATAATACTAAAAAAACTGCCATACTGAGGGAAATCAAAAGGCCCATCACCAGCAAGCACCATAAATATAGCGTAGGTTGAATGGAAGCAATAGGCTTTAGATTTGTTGATGCTAGAGAGAGCAACTAACAGTTAGGAGTCATAATGTATACTAGACGTTAAGGTACTGCATACAACCATTTTAAAGGCAGATAACAATTATCAGCACTGTGACAATTCTGGCTTGTAGCACTTCAACAAACCACTCTTTCCAAACACTCAAGATCTTTGCTTTAAAAAGGAAGCTGCCTTACAGTATTAAAATATTCCCCACTTTACACCTAAGCTTTCAGCTCTTCTTCTCTCAGAACTTCTCAGGCTCTTCATATTCTCATCTCCAAATCCAGTAAGAACTTAAAAAGAAAAACCAAAAAAACAGAACAACGAAACAAGAAAAATCCAAACAGAATTAATTCACACTGTGACACACAGATGATAGAGTGAAAGATCTCTCTCGTCGGAAAAAAACAACGCAAAAAATACACGCTGTTTTATTCATGATTTTTCTGCTTTGCATTTTCAGAGCACGATCGCTTTTCCCCACCACTGTACAGCGGAGAAGGAAGATGACATACTGTACCTTCTTGTTGTTCTCAGAAGTGGGACTAAGAATCGTAAGCTCAGGCCTGCTTGGTTTAGGCTTGGGAGATTCACAGGAGTTGATAAAGTTCATGATGAATGGCTCCAAATGCTGACCTTTCTGAAATAGGATATGAGCGGCCTGTCACTTGCATAAGGGGAGGAAAAAAAGAAACACAAGCAAGCAAAAAAGCCACCACAAAACCTGAGTTTCCAAATGAGTTTTTCACTAGCCTATACATCAGTGAGCTGCTAAAATTAGTAACTGAAATTAAAAGGCCGGCAATCTGAAAGACTTACCTCTTTCATCAGCTTTCCTGGAACGGATTTTATAATCTTACCTATAATTAGGAAGAATTAAAAAAAAAAGTCACTGCTCGATCTTAAACATACCACAGCAAAACTCTTTTCCCCCTCTCCGTTTTTTCCATTCTTTATGGTGCCCATCCTGACTGCAAGCTCTTTGTAGCATCTTGATATATCAAATTTTAAACTATTTATTAAGACTTCCCAAGAGCAACACGCAACAAGTA
This sequence comes from Alectoris magna, assembly GCA_030625065.1. Taxonomy (NCBI): domain Eukaryota; kingdom Metazoa; phylum Chordata; class Aves; order Galliformes; family Phasianidae; genus Alectoris; species Alectoris magna. The sequence continues at coordinate 78,571,157 of CM060562.1, read as the reverse complement.
ATGAGTAAGGTGCAATAACAAGAGATTTTTCTCTGCCAATCAGTATCTAGCATTTCCTTTTAAAATACTCTTGTTTTAAAAGTTGATACAAAAAGCTATGAAAAAGTCTTCCACATACCCAGCTTATAACTCAGTGCTCAGTACTCTTCAAGATAAAATACTTAAATACAAAAATATCAAGATGATTATCTGATTGCTTTAAAAAGCAATTAGTTTCTAGTGTCTAAGCTCTTGATCCTTCATAATCGTTTACCACAAAAAAGTCATAAAAACCGAAGTTCTCTTCTTGCCCTGTAAAGACTGGCTTATCTGGAGAGATTCTGGAAGGCTGTGGCCTTGAAAATACCAGTGAGCAATGGTTTGCAAATTGGATAGGCTACAGCTGTGATCTTAAGAAGAGCTCTCTCTCCTGATAAGGCTATAAGGATATAGCGTAGTAACTTTAAATGCCAAAAAAAATAGTTTTATTTTAGGAAAAATACTGCTCTGGATGTACTGCTTATCTACATATTGTTAAATTTGGAACTTACATTGGAAAGTATGTGCAAGGATAACGTTATTAACTCTCACTAAAAGCCCTACTGAAATGCCACACGTTGTTAAAATGACATTTATGGGAGGGACACGTACTCTCACGTACGAGATGCCTTACAGTAAATGAGCCAAGCCTGTCTGAATGACACAGATTCATCTAGAGGGATAAGGGTTTTTTTGTTTGTTTGTTTTTCTTTGTCTGAAACCAAGTAAAACCCTTTAACTGGAAGAGGACCATCAAAACTCATTCCACATCTCGGTAACTTGCTAAGAGCACAGCAACACCAGCAGGTTCATGTAACAAGAGGGAGAAGCAGAAATGCAATGGTGCAGTTCAGATACAGCTCTCCCGGTACGTATGCTGACGCCAGAACTACAAGTGTTAGAGTTGTGTGAAGACAGAGCAGCTACAAAGCGGGACCTAGCAGTTCTGGCACACCATCATGAGGAAGCTACATTTATGGCCAAGCTGTGAAGTCACACTGCAAACTACTTCTTAGATTTATTACCATAATAGGTAATATTAAATAATACCTACATCTTAGATTCATTATCATAGATCCATTGTCATAATAGAAATTCTCTATCTCAATTTCCGTTTGGCCTGCCCACATCACACACCCCTGCCTCAAATATTTTTCAGCTGCTCAGATTAAAAGAGGACGCCCATCAACACTAAAAATATTTAACATTCCACTTTTCTGATTAAAATAAAAATATTTTAATCCACTAATACTGAAAGGTAAATTATATTAAGAAACAGTTTATACCATCACATCTATAAGCAATGTCTGGCTTGTCTAGTTTTGACTTGGGACAATGCCACAAATCTTATTGTACTATTAAATATACTTAGCACACCTTATTTTGTGAGTGATAACAGGTGTGAAGACGGATAGCTGTTCTTTCCCATATCCATATCCTTACACAAGCTTATCTATTCATTACTACTATCATTTAATCACAGTACATACAGTATTAGTAATTGCCAGCACAAGCAACTGCGTATTACATACCAAGATTCACATCAGGCAACATTTTATCAAGAAACTGAGTCTCTCCTCCATTAGGAGACAGGAAGTCAGCTAAAAGTTGGCTGTTACTTAGTTCTGGATGTTGCAGAAGTTTCTTTGAAATGGAAGGAAAGAAAAAAGTACTTTAAAATTAATCTTTAAAAGATCAGTTTCTCTATAGCTATACATATATATTATACACACCCAAAGAGTGTTATATTACCATAAATACCGTCATTTCCAAAATATTTTTCAAGTCAAGTGAAACTCGTAGTTAAGGTTTAGTTTGTCCACTTGAACCCTTGTAATAACCCATTAATTAGAAACAAAGAAAAAAGAAATAGCAGATATTCATTTGTTAGTCTTAATTTATTAGCTGTGGAATATTCTCTGTTCCACAAGACTGATACCTGCAGATACTCCTGAAATTCCTCCCTTTTGGATTTTAAGAACTCGTAGTTCTTGGGACCAATGATTCTCTTTGAGGGAAGCTGAGCATCAGGAAAAGTACCTAGCAAAGATATTGAGCAGATTAAATTATTCCCGTAACAGAACAAACATTGCTTTCCTTATTTTAAATTCCAGCGTGGTACTGGATAATATTCGCAGTAGTAGAAAAGCGAGCTCCCAGGTGATGGAGAACATACCATGAAATTCTGTTAGCTTTGACTCAAGCACATAAAATTCCAGATACCTCCTGTAGACTGACCAGTGCTCAGGTTCATGCCCAACTGGAAAAGAAAAAATACAACAGTAAAAGCCAGGTTTTATGCCACTTGGAAGATGAATTATGCAACAGCACGTACATGTTAGATTATTATAGGAAAGACTTCAATGATACTAGTCTACCTTATTGCAGTAATTAAAAAAATAAGAAATCCCACTGAGGTATAAAGTATTAAATTAAACCGCAGTCTAAATGGAGAGAGAAGGTAGTAACAAGGAAATCATCATCTCATTTAGTGGATGCCTAGATTCTAATCAATGGAGCGCTGCAGAACTTGAAAATTTATTAAGGCTGACTATATTAGATCTATTTTCAAACTTTTACCAAGGTGATTTACATTAATACTACAGTCCTTCGTACCATCAGCTTGAATCCTAATCATTCTCCCTCCTGGAAGATATTACTGGAGAACCCTTAAACACCTCCTGCTCAATGTCAAAGTATTATTTTCACTAATGCAAACCCACATGGTCCTAGTGCGATGCTATCCTTTCACTCAATGCAGATGTATTGTTATCTGCATACCAAGCTACCTGCAAGCCAGAATGGCTCCTAGTAACAAAATATTTTAGTTCATTCATTATTCCAAAGTTCAAAGAGGGTCAAGGAAAGAACCACAGGAACAACTCTTCCCCCCCACTCTCCCTCTCTCTTTTGGAAAATGAAATTACGAAACTTTTGCACCAAGTCTAAGTGGATCCGATTCACACTGAGGAGTCAGCTCTCAACTTACAAATACAAAATGTGATTATTTAGCTTTCAAAAAAGACATTTTCTCATTATTTTTGAGTCAGTACTTCAAAATCAGAAAAATCATGCATGATTTGCGCACTGCAAACAGTCACGAGAATGGAGCACATCAGAACATTCTGAGTTAAATGACATTTTAATTATCCACAACATTCCATACCTGCCCTTCTATCATTTCTCTCCACATCAATGCAGAACACTGGAATTCTCTCTTTTCTGTCTTTTCTCTCCAAGGAGGGGTCATCAAAAAAATCTACGTATGGGATGCTGATTTTCCATGCAGAAAGGTTGCGGGGTGTGTTTGGGGTGCTAACAGCCTCCTCAGGAGAATCATCTTCCATCACCATCACGCCTTCTTCAATCTGTAAAGATTCAAACACTCCAGAGAGTTCAGTTTTAATTGGCTCGGTCTACCATTGCAAAGCATACGCGATAATGAAGCGATCAGGTCTAAATCTGTGCTCGGGGTCACTTCGGAAAATAAAAAACCCTCATGTCATTAATGGAGTTTCGGTAGATTCTTTACTTTTAGATTGGCTATAGATTAATTTTAAGTTAGCATATTTTAATGAGAACTAAAAGCTTTTATAGCATTATTATCAAGTTTCATATCTGGTATTTCAAAGAAAAAGATAGAGAGATAAGAGAAGCACACTGGAAGAATTCCTTAGACACAGACCATTTGAGTGCTACTGGAACCTGGTTGCATCCAGCACAGATGCAGTGCATTTCCTGGCATACTGGGAACCAATCTGAAGACTTGAGTTTATTAGGTCAGGCCATAAAGTTATCCAAACACAATTAGAGACAGAAGCCAACAGTGCACCAAACTAGGCAGGTTTCTCAACTCCCAGAGCACAGTGCACTGGAGTATGCTGCAGAGGCATTAATTTGATTCGGTCTGCAAGGCGCAACGTAGTCAAGACTGGGAGGGAATTACTTTCAAAACCCAGAACTAGTTTTCAGCAAAGCCATCATCAGCGTCACTGCATTTCCCACGAGTTCCAACTTCAACATCACAGTCCCAAAAACAGATGAACCAGGGAGCAACAGAGATCTAACCCTTGCTGGCTGAGTGTAGGGCAGCTCCAGTGCTGAAGTGTCACAGGTTCAGACTTCGTGCCACAAAATGTAAAGCTGTTTCCTCCATATGCAAACAGAACTTGACACTAATTCCATACAAATGCTGAAGAAATCCTTCCAAAATGAAATGGTGACCCCAACACCACACTAACACTGCTCTTTACAAACAGAAAAAACCACCCACAAGCAATGTATCAACATATTAACACACAGCACGCGTGCCTTGGTACCACAATTTATCCAGGACCATAAACATATAGATTATCTTAAATATCTCATTAGAAAAATCCAAGCTTCAACAAGTACTCTTGGAAAGCTATTTATCCAAACAATGGGTTAGTTTTGCAAATAAGGACACAGCATCTGTGAGAAGGTAGTGCAGGGCTGGGCAGGGCATTGGGAGCACTGCCTTTATTAAAGTTAAAATAGGAGATTTTAATGTGAGAATTTACAACATGTGAAACTAAAGCAAACTGAGAAGCGTGAATCCTACTTTCATATACGACTTCCCCTAGCTTCATAGTTTACAGCTGAATTCCTCTCAAAGGCCGAGTCTAGGTGGCTGAAGTTTTGCCTGTATTAGGATACAGGGAATATATTGGGATCTGCGCTGCAGATTTGGCTCCCTACACGTGAGCCAATGCATTTTGCCCATGTCTGCACTGCAATATTCACACGGCCATGACTCAATTGCACCTGAAGCACAAGTTGTTCAATTCTCTGTGGTGGTTTCACGTAGACATTGGTAGCTAAACTCCACCATGCTGCTTTCTCACTCCTGCTCAAAAGGCTGGGGGGGAAATGTGTGGAAAAAACCTTGCGGGTTGAGATGAGAACAGCCAGAGTGCACTCAGCATTAGTGAGATTAATCTCATTTATTGTCTTTTGCTAACAGACACGCACATTGAGAAACTACAACCACCTTCTCCCCACCCACTTTCTGCTGCAGGGCCCGGCCTCTCCCATGGGATGCTGGTGCTCCCCAGCTGGTCCCACATGGGCTTCCAGTGGGCTGCAGTTCTCCCAGCACTGCCCCCAGCCATAGGGCCCCACAGGCTCCTGGGCTGCAGGCTGCTCCACGCCTCCTGCCCTCACTTTGGTGCCTGCAGGGCTGTTCTCTCACATATCCCTCTCCCAGCTGCTGTTGCACAGATTTCCCCTTCCCTCCACCTGTTCCCCCAGAGCACACCCAGCTCACTCACAGCTCAGCTGTGGCAACAGTGGGTCCCCTTCAGAGAGCAGTTGGAGCTCTGCTCTGACATGAGACAGTGTTGGGCTCTGCTCACAGAGGGTCCCCCGGCAGCCCCCAGCTACCAAGACCTTGCCATGTAAGATCAATATGCAAGCAATCTTTGTTCTGCCTTTGTACAATGCTGAAATGATTCTCCAACAGATCACGCTATGGACCAATGTCTTCCAAAGCAGATCTCTAACAGATGCAAAAGCTGAATCACCACAGTGTGCCTTTTTGCTTCGATTTACCCTTCTCATTCAATGAAAAGAGCAGCTGTGACACGCGAAGAGCTGTCTCAATGGTCAATCCACAGAGACCACACCCAGCTAAGATGGGTCACAATTTGAGAGCCAAATCACAGGCTGTGTGCTTTCACAAAGCAAACAAAAATAAACTACGCCTGAAGTGAACAAATTACAAACACCACAACTACAAGATTAACTCACACCAAAGAAGAGATGCTCTGAGCAGCAACAACTTGTTTTGGTAAGGACTTGATGAAATCTACAATTCTATACTGAACTCTTGCCTACATTTTCTGATTTCTTTTCTCCTTTATAATTTACTATTGCTTGCAACTCTCACCTCCTATTTCACTTCATACACTGGATTATCCTCGTGGCCTCGGGGCCAGAACCTTGCTGTCTTGTTCACTTGATCCTTCCAAGGTTGCACAGTATCATTAGTTTGTGAAACTGCAGTCTTCACCAGATTACTCACCTGACTACTAGCCTGATTTTGGCGCCGACATTATGCAATTTCCAACGCATTTCAACTACAGCAACTCACTGTAATTACATTAACTGAAAGCAAGGAAGCATGAATTTCTGGGGTTTTCAGTCCTTCCTAATCATGCTACCAACCTACAGTAATTATCATTACCTCAGTCTCTTTCCATTTCCTTTATCCAACAAAGCCACAAATCCAAGTTAACCGGTCTTCTTGCTATACCCATGCTATAATATGCAAAACGTCTTTTGCTGTATTTAAATTTAGCTTACAGAGATTAAGGCTGCCTTACCACATTAGCAGCTTGCAAAACCGCAGAGCCTCAGAAATCTGTTAATTCATTTCTATCAGTATGTGGTTTCCTTACACTACATGATTTCCTCTTACAGGCTCTCAACTGTAATCAACATAATTTTGTCCAAAAATGAAAAAGAAAAAAAAAAGAAAAAAAGAAGGATAAAATAAAAAAAAGCTACAGACATTTCAATTTTTGCCAGAACACGATAATGCTCAAAACACCGTTTCACTATTACTCTTTATTAACCTTGAATCCACCTGACTTATGCTCTCACCAATTATTTAAATACTAAATAGAGATCAAACTCAGTGGGAGGAAATAACTTTTGTTTCTCTCACGGATATATTAATCAAAAGTCGCTAAGTCTTTGCACTGCACTGCCACTACCCTACAATTATGCTGTCTTAAGCACTGCCAGATCATGTTTAGACTGGGACAGCTCTTCCTCTGACTCTGTGACGCCTGCTAGGAAACTACACCTCAGCTCTTACTGTAACATTATTAAAGTTCTATTAAACTACTGAATTGTTTATATTCAGTATTCACTCAGGAAATGAAGCCACGGGTCTGTCCATCACACTGGGAACATAGTAACCTTGCAACAGTTGAATGCTTTCTTTCCCTTTTCTTCTTCCCATTCACGCTTACAAATGAAGGGACTGAGGTATTTCCCAAAGCTTGTCTCAAGTATTTTTACTATGTGTAGAATCCTCCTTTCTCCTGAATTTAATAAAGGAATTTGAGATAATTCTCCACTTACAGCTCTCTATTCTTGCTAAAGATAAAACCATTCTGTCAACCTGAAAACTTACCTCACTAAGGATAAGTCTCCACATGGTCTGCCTCTCACTGAATTCAGGAATTTCTCACAAGTTAACTTCTTGTCCTCTGATACAAAACCACGTTCCTTTTCTTGCACAATTGTTTCAATTATATTTCAACTATACTTCAACTATTAATTCCCCCCTACCACACAGGAGTTATACTTCCACATCCTTTAGCTAGTAGAGTCTACGAAAGTGATCGTGCTGGTTTCAGCTGGGACAGTTGATCATCTTCATGGGGGGTCTGGGATGATGCTACATTTTGGCTTCAGAAGAAAAACAATGTAGACAACACAATAACGTTTTTACATCACATGAAAAAGCTTGAAAACTGGAGAGTTGGCTGCTGGGTGTAACCACTGCTCAGGGTAACCACTGCTCGGGGAATGGCTGAGCATCATTCATGCTCATGGGTCGTGAGTAATTGCATTGTGCATCACTTGTGTTGTAAATACACACACACATATTATCATTACTGTTATTCCTCGCTCTCTTTTCTGCCTCCGAAAATAGCTTATCTCAACCTATGAGTTCCACCACAACCTCTCACCTCCCGTTTTCTCTCTCATCCCACTGGGAGTCAGGGGAATAAATGAAAAGCTGTGCTTAGCTGCTTCCTGGGTTAAACCACAGGAACGATGTTGGAAAATAAACCCATTTTCATCATAATCTGACCTCCCAAGAGAGAGCAGAGAAGTGACATCAACAAGAACTTAACTGTCCAGTAAATTAATAGCAACAGTTTAAAGACATGACCTATATGAAGATTCAGACTGTAGAAAACATTCCATTTAAAGAAAAAAACCCAACTATTCGGAGTTCTAAGTTGCTGATTCTTTCCCATTCTCTTCTGAAAGCAATTCAAAGCAAGATGAATAGTGTTAGTTTGTATTTACACTTGTCTTTAGGCTGTGGAAAATGAACTGGCAGTTTATGAAGGTGATAAATGCTTACAGGTCTTATTTTGTGAGGAACAGGTATGAAAGATTGTACTGATAGGCATACTGTAAAAAACTATGGCTATCAACAGCTGACCAATCCTCCCACTTTTTAAAAAACAGAACAGAACAAACTTTCCGTTCGTCCCCCAGCTATGCTTCGGGAACCAATGTCCCAAGTAATAATTCCACCACTGGCTCTATTCATTGCTGTTTAGCATGAAAGAAAACATTAGCCAAGAGACATACACAAGACAAATGAGAAAGGACTACTAGCTCATGATCTTAAAACAACACATCTCAGTCCAGCTTCATAGCATTTTCTCCAGTAATGTAAGCTTTTATGGTCTTGTGGCAAACTTCAGAGTGAAAAATCACATCCCATGAATACCACCTTATTGTCATCCAGAATTATAAAACGGCACACTCAGTTTTTTAAAGAAAAATGCATTGCTTACATAAGTGTATGACAACACTACATTTAATATTTCTACTTAAGAAATCAGTTCAAAGGTACAGTAACTGGGGACGAAGCCTTGGCTTATGAATGACTACAGAAAAAGCGAGGCTAAGTTGCTGGCTTCTGATGAAGTTAATCAGGGAACGCAGCGAAGTAAAACAGCAGAAAAATACAAACTTAACATTTTCAAATAAGTGAGGGGAAAAAAAAACCCCACAACTAACATAAGGTCTAAAGAAAAATGTAAAGCTTTTACTTACAAAGTCATCTTCTCCGTCATTTAAGTTATAATTAGGAAGCATAGCTCCTTCCATTGCAGAACTCTTGAATACACCTTTTATTTTGTTGCCTATTCTGCTGATTCCAAATGACTCTCCTCTTTTCTGTGTGGTCCTAGGATTACAGAAGCCAGAGTTCACACTATAGGGCGTACTACACAACAGCTCAGCAGGCCATTGCAGATAACATGCAGATTAAGAGAAAAATGCAAAACATACCAAGTCAATATATCTACAATATATATCTACAATTCCACTTCAGTTAAAACCCATTTAGGAAAAATCTGAATTTCTTCGCTACACTTGCAAGGAATTTGGCTTTGTCATATGCTTAACCGTGAACATTAACACACTAATAACAGCATCACAGTAATGCAGTCCACAGAATAAACAATTAACTGTATAAAACAATTTTGTTTTGACAGTAGAAACTCTGGTATTTGTACATGCACGTACACCAAGAAGGTCACTAATTCTGTCCTTTTCCATGTATTCTTATTTAAACATTTATCCTCTGTTGCCAAGTACTATAAATGGCATAGTTAGATGCACTTTTTTACATAAACATCCCAGATTTTTACAAGCATGTAAGATCTTGACTTTTAAGCCTTAGGGACAGACAGAAAGAACGTGCAAGGAACAAGACTAAGCATGAGACAAAACAGATGCAATTGAAAAATCTTGGCTTGAAGAGTCAGTCTGACTGAAAGATGAAGAATTAAAGTCTTCTTAAGAAATAAAGGAACTCGTGACAAATCATCCAATAAGAAACACGTTACAGAAAGATAGTTTGGGCATGAATAGCACTCCATACTGAGAACAGTTTTTATAGCATTCTTATGCCCTTACAAGACCTGACACCAAGGACTACTTCTTAAGAAGAAAAGCAAGTCATGACTAATTCTGGAAAGAAAAATGTTGAGTACAGAATCGATCAACCTGTAATCACTTACAGCAGTTCAGTACAGGCAGCTAACAGGCAATTTAAAAACCAATACAGTAAACTGCAGAATCAAGGACTCAAAATAATTTTATAGATTACTAAGATTCAAAAGACAGTATTTTACTTGACTAAAAATATTCTAAGTATTTTTTTTCCTTTAAAGGAAGAAAAAGGAAAATCAGTACTGCTTTTTAGCAATTCACAGGTAAAGCATTTTCATCCCTCATAAAGCCATGCTGACATCACCAACTGCTGACTCAAAGCACCCGTGTGTTACTAACAGAAAATATCTTCCCATTTTATAATTTTACCCAGACTGTGTACATGACAAAAAATTACATAAATAATTCACTGTTCTTTCATAGCTATTGCTTTTTCCTATCTCATTATTATCAGATCCAACACAAAGACAGACAACAGCTATCTTTCCCACCTCTGTTAACCAAAGGTCACAGCACAAGCACATGCCTGAACAATCTTCTACATATTACAACTTCTACATATTACTGAGCTGAACTGAACATGTTTGAGATCTGAATCTTGCTCAAGACCTTAAACCCAAGGACAGCAAAATACAAACCATATTCAAAGTTAGACAGTTTTCCTAGAAGGCTAATCCTTCAGAGCCCTGGCTTGACTTTCAAAGACATTTTTATTCTTGCACAAAACTTTCACAGTAGTCAAGATTATGAATATTACTCTGTACCAGTTCATAGATTTGGTAGAGTACCACCGAAGTTCAGATTGGTGAAGGTTTGTTTTTGTTTTCACTTTGATAATGATGTAGCAGTAGGCAGAATACAGCTGCACCTGTCACAGGTAGGGCACATGCCTCATGACTGCAAAGCAAGAACTACGCTGGAGCAGTTACACAGGGATGGACTAGGATGGGATTGTCTTCACAGTGAAAGGTACCAACTAAGAATACAAACTGGCGACTTACAGGTTACACAGACACATAGCAAAGAATGGTGACAACATTGGACTGATTTGGCCAAATACTTAAACAGAGCACAAGCCAAATAAGATGCATGAGCGTGGACAAACTCTAGGGAAGTTAGTAGACAGAAAAATAACAGGATGATCAAACTTCGGAAGCCAGCAAAATTTAAAAAAGACCCAAGAGTGAGGACAGAAATTCATGGATTCACAAGATAGGTGAAAGGGAAGAAATGGGGTTAGGATACGGCCAGGCTCAAGGCAGGGAAGAAGAAAGAAAGGCAGTGGCCAGTTTGGAACAGAAATGAAGTCCGCCAAGACTTGCCGATTTGTTACTGTCAACAAATAACACAGAAAACTTGTATTGGGAAAATATTCCACTCCCTCTAGTGCCGATCCACATAACAGCACTGCTAGACCATCAATATAGTTACTTTCTTGGCAGGGCTCCGGGTGGGAGATTCTGTAAGTTCCAACATTCCTGATGAATGATGTGATGACAGCAAGTTGGATTTTATTTTTATTTTTTTAAAAGCTCCAGAATTCACACATGTGTAACATTAAAAATTGTTATTGCTAATCACTCCAGAGCTAGGAATTGCAGAACAAAGTTTGCATTATTGCCATCCTGCACTGTAGAATTCTGTAATGATGGAGGGCTGCAAAATCATTTTCCCACAGGATTAACCTTATAAAATGCTCACTCTGGGCTATGCAGGTGAAGAATACTGCTGTGAAGCTCTGTGGGGCAGGTAGTACCAGACAAGTCATAGCCATCAGACAGGCTGGATTTTTACATGTATATGAAATCAGAGTACCATCTTCTTTTTTTGGCTGACTAAAATCCATCCACCTGATCAGCAGAAACACTGAGTGCACAGAGCTGCTTTAAAATCAGAGTAAGCTATAAATGTTATTAATAGCCCAGCACACTAGCAAATTGTAACTCTGCGCACTGAACTGCCACATAAAAGATTAAAAGTTTCCATGAACTTGATTCCTAATCTGTAAAATGAAGTTGCTAATGCTCCCTCATGAACAGCGTGAGTAATATATAAAATACCAATGTCCATGCTGACAAATTCCAGGAAAAGCTCCTAGTGAAAAGATACTGAGTTTGGATAGTATGTATTAAAAGAAGCATAAATAATGAGAAAAATTACCGAGCAGCAATTAAAGCATTAATGAGTGACAACAGACAACCTAGAGCATGAATAAAGAAAATTAATGAAAAAACAGGATACGCTGTAATCAAACCTCCAGCTGTCAAAAGAAGGGCTGCACAAAGGATTAATTTGGAGAATGGTGCTTGACTTTAAATATGATAATACTTATAAAATCATTATGTGAGCATGCAATGCCAGGCAACGATCCTACCGAATACAGCTGTGCCAGGCAAAACAAGCCGTTAAGTGGATGAAACCTCAAACATGGTCTGGAAATGTGGAGTAAAGAAAATTATGGAAAGCTTCAGAGGAGCCAGCAATCACAGGCAAAAAATACATCAAGTTAAGAAATGTATTCCAAAATTAACAACAATAAACAAATAGTTAAGAGCAGTGAATATTAATATACCGCAAACCTATGAAAATTAGTAATTAAGCACTTTTTATACAATGGTGAAGAAAACATGGGGACAAACGTTTAGTCTGAAGAAGGCACACTTTAAAAAGTGAAATGGATGATTAACTGCTGTTATAAAGGCTGTGTGATGCAATCATGATAGACGCAACGTTAACTAACACACAACATTCATTGAGTGTCAGATAGACTTACCGGAAGTCATCCAAACTCAGGCTACTTCTGCAACAACAGGCACACAAATTACCCCAGAGCCCAGGTGAAAATAATGTTAAAAGAAAACAACAACAAAAAAGCTCAACAGAGCTATCCCAACAAAACTGAATAGACTTGGACCATCACTACACATTAAATACAACTATGATAGAATAGAGTTTCTGACCTAAAATCCTTACAGAGCGACATGAGAACAGTGCTTGAACACACCATCAGCACAATGACCTTTGAATTTAAAGCCCATTACCAGAATCTTCTTTAAGATTCATTTTAAAGAATGATTTTCTTTAAATCAGCAGCTGCTTACGTTGGTTTTCACTGTTAAAGTTAATCGCAGTGCCAAGCAGGTATCAAAGTTCTTCTGTAATCTATATTAAAAATCCACGTAGGACTTTAATTCACTTGGCCTTTTTTTTTTTTTTTTTTTTTTTTTTTTGGTACATGGAACCAATCCCTCAGCCATTAACTCATTAATTCTTGCTGAAATGTTTAATCATGTTGACCACGAATACAGTCACTGCGCATGCTGCATTTTGATTTCACAGGAGCTACTGAACTCTGGACAAACTGATGCAACAAGCAACACCATAGAGGTGGTGGATTCACCGTCCCTGGAGGTGTTCAAAATGCTTGTAGATGTGGCCCTGAGGAACACGGTTACCGGGCATGGTGTGGAAGGGTCAATGGTTGGACTAGATGATCTTAGTGGTCTTTCCCGACCTTAATGATTCAATGATTTTATGAACATCATAGTTCATGGGATTAAAATACTCACATTTCAGATTTTGTTTTACAATAGATACTGCTTTCTAAAGCACCATGATAAAAGACAGTGCAAGGTAACTGCGAAAACGGAAACATATCCTATCAAATTGGAATGGATTATGACCATGAGAAACTTTTATATCATACACAGCTGCTTAATTCTGTGGGTTTTATTCCTAATCACTCCTCAAAATTTTTTTATATCTTCTACTTGGGCCTACATTTGAAAAAGGTTTTAATTTCATTGCTCACCCAGTGATGAGAAACTGGGATGCTTCTCCTCAGACTACACATAAGGAGAAACATATTTGTTGTGAGTGTGGTCAAACACTGGAACGGGCTTCCCTGAGAGGTAGCAGATGCCACCCCTGAGCCTGTCAGTGTTCAAGACATTTGGACAATGCCCTCATTAACACCCATCAGCCCTGAAGAGGTCAGGCAGAGGAACTAGATGATCTTTGAAAACCCAACTGAACTATTTTATTCTATCCTTCTTTATGTTCAAGGTGCGTATAGAAAACCAAAGCAGGTATATACCTACCCAGAAGCTTGGGAAGCATGGCCACATACACTAACTAGTAGGAGGAAAATACCAATGACAGAGTTGAACTGCTAGTCATCAAGATATTCTGCGTGAATTCTTTACACTCCAGAAATATTTGTGACTTCTCATTTATTACCTTAGCAGTTTTCATTGGACATTATTTGTCTGCAAATAATCTTTTATGATTGCTTTGTACAGTTAAAAAAGTGATTAAAAACAGAAGTTACGCATTGATAATCTCTTCCTACTTTCCCATTTTACTCTCTAGAAATTGCTTTATAAAAATTAACTTGTCTTTTAATAACTGAAGTCTTTCAACAGATTGCCCACATGTTCATTCTTCTGGGATTTCAGATGTACTGCTTGATCTCAGACTTTTTAGCCAACCGTATCAAAGCAATACATGCACAGTGCCTCTTGCAAAACTTCAAATTAAAGATGTGGGAAACAAAACCCATCACTTTGCCTGCATTTTCTCTCAACTGGGACTAAGGCTAGAAGAGGGAAGAAAAAGCCTGATGCAAATGGATAACATCTGGAGTAATCTCTACACAAGTAGAGTAATCTCTACTTCTTCTGGCAGTGACTATCCATAGCAGATTCTGCAGAGGGAAAATTCAAAGCAATGAGCAAACAACTTTCAGATAGGATCTTTGTTTCATGGGAATATTCACTTAAGCATCGTTTCAGGAACAAACAGTATCTCCTATCGCAAACCATAGTATTTACCCAGGGCATTCAAATCATTCTAAAACATGAACCAGATTTGTTTTCAGTAATGCTGCTTGAACTCCAAGAAGTGTGACAGCCCTTCCCCAGACAGAATAATTTGGTTATTTTGTAGCCAGAGATTTATTATAAAACTCTAGGTAAGGTAGGGATCGTCTGCAACTTCATTCTTTCTGTTTCGGAAAGCAAAGCACCAAAAAAGTTGCCTAAATACTTCCTTAATTTGACTAGATTTAGGACATGTGTGACAGGATACTTTCACTCTTGAGATGGATCACTTTGGAAAAGATACCAGAAGGCAGATTTTTAGGTCTGGATGAAACCATGCAGCCATGTCCAAGAAAAAAGCTGGAGTGTGGTTTAAAGTCAATATTCCTAATGAAATATCATGCAGGAGACAAACACAATTCGGGCAAGATGCCTTGTATGCTTCTTTGCTAGGTAACAGAAGTTTGTCATCACCAGTCTGAGAAGACACTACTCTTAAGCCTGAATCTTGGACTCATGAGATTTACGAAGACTACAAATAGATGTCACAGATTGAGAAACAAGAGAAAAATGGAATGTTAGCAGAGAAGAAAGGGATCTCGTTATATAAAATTCATAGTAGACTACGAGTCAAGAGGGCTGTTGCTAGGTGTGTCTGTGTATAAGTTGTTAAACAATTTGCTATTATTCCCATACAAGGTGATCTAAGAAGATAAACACAAGCATTTTCTACAGTACTGTGGATCTTATTTCATCCCAAAAAGAAACCCAACCCAAATTACAGAATGTCTTAATGAAGGTTTCCTTCTTTTGGTTAGAGTGTAAAATTAATTCTGAACCGGGCTTTTCCATGACTGAGCTATCCAGAACAGCAGAAAATACAAGAAAAGAAGAGCTCTCAAGCTTACTTGCTCCAACACTGCAGTGGAAGGGCTCCCATTCACACCAGAACAGATGCTTACTCTTCTCTACAGGCTTTTGGAGCCTGAAGTTGGTAAGCAACTATATAGCGCAAACCCAGAAACAAGGCTTCTGACACTACATTTCTACAATGAGAATGAGGATAGCTGGGGGACATAAACACACATTTGACCCGGGAGGAATAGAAAACCTGTCTTGTCACAGCTAAAGTGAACTCTCATATCATGACTAAGTTGGTTACATGCATCCCTTTAAGAACTGAAGGTGATACAACATTTCACAACACAACAGCATGCAAATGCACAGTCACGCATAGCGTGGAAGTAAAATGTTGATTTTCTAATTTTGTTCTCACTTGTACATTTATTTTTCCTTTTTTTCCCTTAAAATGTTGAAGACTAAATCACAATTTAAATTCTTTTCTGAAAAGCACTTCAAAGCAAACATACAGTCTATATAATTTTGCCGACTCCTTCAGCAAACAACTTGGCAGTTTAAAACAAGTACCAGTAAAAATTTACATAAATTAAGCAGTAGCAAAACTCCCAGTTTAATAAATTGAAGCTTTCAACTGAAAAACAAAGAAAAAAATTAAACAAAGATACCTGTTAAACTTTGAATTGCGTGTTGGTGACTCTGCTCCTCTTAAAAGGTGTCTGAAGTACTACAACAGAGAGAAATAAAATACTGAATAAAGCACTGGGCTAGCTAGGAGCAAAGGGCTACTATGCAATAACACTGTAGAATTCAGAAAGACCAGAAGTAACAGGAAAGCTGACCGTAATCTATCAGCTACAACATTCTTCTAGAAAAGGATTGACTGAAGTTACAATACACTCTCCCAGGACTACTTATTTTAGTTACATCCTCTTGTGATTAAAACAAACAGGGAAAAATAAAAGCTAAAACTGAAGTCAAAAACTAAGCAGTATAATCTCTGTCTCCTCCTTGTTAAAAATCAAGCACTTGAAGCACTATAGCTATTATAGGAAAGTGACCATCAATACCACTTTTGAGACATACACTTTATGAAACGGAACATAAGCACGGTAAATGTCTGACTCTACGATAAGTCAGTATATTCTGCCTCAAATAAATGTGAGAAGCTTAGCACGCTGTTTGTTCATACACACAAACTGCAAAGGGGATGAGAACTCAGACTCAACTTCTGTGTTTAAAGTGTTGTCTATTAGAAGGCTTTAGAAGCAGCTGCGTGGCCATTGTGATGACTTATCTAAACTTGAGATATTGAGAGCCCAGTTTTCTTCATTAATCATAGAACAATCTTAAATGCTTAGCAAATTGCTTAGAATGATCTTCTGGAGAATATACTCTTGATTTTCAGGTGTTGTAGTGGTACTTAAATAAAATCGTCGTAACTTTAAGCATCGCTGAGTTTTACCAAGTAAATAAAGATATTCTAAATAGTATTTTATGCCTATTAAGAAGATAACTGTTGCACCAAACCTGCAATTATAAAAGAAGTGAGGAAGGAATGGGATTTTGTACTAGTAGTGCTATCAGAGAAATTATTACATCAAAATATTTTTCTTCCTTTTTCATTCTGTTGATGTTGTGTTGAACTAGAATAAATTTATAGTTTTCTGAGAGTAGTCAGATGTCAGAGCTGAGACCAAAGTGAAAAATGAGGATGTATTTCTCAGGTACACACGCATGCAGCTCATAAATTGCATATCCTATAAAAACAACAATATTGCTTTAGGACTACTCTTAAATCTTTCAGACTTACCTCATCACTATGACAGAACATAGGAGTAAAAACGTTCTCAAGGAGAGAAAGTACATGCTCATAAGCTTCAAAAAGACATCTCATGGTTTGAAGTTTCACAACATCCTCATATGGACCTTCAGCAACTGCAGAAAAATTATTAAAAAAATAAAAAATAAAAAAAATCAGCATTGCAAGCTAATACAAGATAAAATACGGCATAAATACAGCATAGTAAGGGGTTAACACAACAGCTACAACAGAAGACTGAGAACATATTTAGATAAATCAGTCCTGTCAAATGCTGTCTAACTTTCAGTGTTCCATCCTTCCTTCCAAATTCAAACTTACTTCTTTGAATCTCTTCCACAATAAAGGGGTCAAACCTAATTTTGTCAATACTTTCATCCAGGCAATAGGTTTTGTAAATTTTCTGGACTTCCTCATGAAGAGCCATCTTTTCAGTATCCGATAGTTCTGGCCGCAAAATTCGGTCATTGAATTCCTCTGAGAATTGAGGAAAAAAATGTATTTGTTGATCAACTTGGCAAACAAGTAGCAGCATAAAAATCAATTCATTTTCCAGCAGATACTGTCACTCATACAGCTTTGAAACAAACAGAAGACATCTCAAAATGTCAGGGTAGCTGCACTCTGATTAAAATTATTCCTAAAAATAAATTGCATTAAAAATAATTATTCCTCATCACAGTGAGAATAAATCCATGAAGGTCCTGAACAGCCCTTTAAACTAATCATCCACCTTCTATGTTGCTATTTCATTCGAAAGTTCCATCCTACCTTAATAATTTCAATGTCTTTAATATCAGGATAACTTGAAAATGAATTTCCTCTGGCTACATGTATTTCATATATTCAACACAATAATTCAACATAGAATATATACATATATTCAACACAATTACTGTGCAATTTCTGCTTGATTATATTACTCATCATACTAACAGTACGAAAACTATCCAGAAAGAAGGGAAGACATGGTAGTGTTCACTTCATTTTTCAATTAATTGACACAAATAACCTCCTTCAGAGAAAGTCTTCCAACTTCTTCTGTTTCTGCAAGCTGATTTAATCCAAAACATTCAAACGTTTTCACCAAGTGAAAAACCACCTGTGCTACATATTTAGACAGCACAGCCTGAGCGACCTACTTCTCATCCTTTGTTTTATAAGCTAATGTACAGCCTTATCATCCTTAAAAACACAAGAGAAGATTAGACATAAGAAAATTCCAAAGTTTACTAAAAAAATTGATCATTGGCAATAGCCAGAGTTTGAGTAACCTTCCTGCTAGAAGCAGCATCTCTAGAGAATTTTATTGGCTGAGACACTCCTTTATACATAGCGCTAGCATTTAAATGGCAACCACTTGGCTCTTTTTTGGTGAGGAGAAGAGATTTTCCTGACAAAAAGTCAACATATTTGAAGGATACTGAGCCGAAAGAAAGTGCATGCACGCAGATTCTTTATGTTACTTTGATACAGTAATTACTTGTGAAGTATTTCAGAGATAAAGTTTAATTTAAAATAACAAACAAACAAAAAGAGCCCATCTTGCTGCTGTATATAAGGACCTGGGATACAAAGACAGAACCATTATCTCCAGTGCAACACAGAAATATTTGATTACAAAAAAAGAAAAAAAAACAAGTAACAAAAAAGCATTACACTGGTAAGACAGTAATTAACCACCAGTGGACAAAAAAAAAAAAAAAAAAAAAAAAAAAAAGGAAACACAAAAAACCAACATTAACCACCCTAAATTACAGAAACTTCACAGAAAAGCTCATCACTGGAAAGAGAGATGCTTTTCAGACAACACTCACCTAAAAGTAAAACCAAATGCATACATCACAACCAAGATTACTGAATAGGAGGATGTTTCAGCAGCTTTACTGTTCCTGCTATGTTTCTGCTCTTTACAAAAGCTTTAGGTCTAAACATGAAAATCTTTTCATGATGTGGAGCTCATTTTAGAAATGCCTCAGTAACCACATATTTAAAAGATGCAGCTGCACACTGTATCTGCGGCTCGAAGTTTTTTCTTACAGGAATACTTTATTTGTAAATGTACAACCTTTATCAATAAACAGAAACATAATTAAAACCTAAAGTCCAAACTGACATCAATGTTACCAAGATTAGCATTCAAGAATCAGTACATAAGTAAATGAACACAGACCCTGAAATGTAATCTCTTCTACAATAATGCTGCCTCACTCTGTGACTGTGTGTTCACTTAAACACACAAATGGTTAAACTCTATAAGATCATCAAATGCAGCTCAGCACATACACGTAACCTTACCTACAGTCAGGCAGAACTGCAACACATGGACTGCCCCCTCCTGTTTCAAGAAGTTCATAAATCGAAATAAAAGATCCTGCTGATCTCGGATCTCCTTTAACTCCAGTTTCAGGACCTTCATGGGACATTAAAAAAAAAAAAAAACAAAAAAACCCAGACAATTTTCAAACTTTCAATGAGAACAAAAATAAAGCAAAGAGCTGTAGAACAAAAGGCAGCAGGTAAAGTAATTGGGCAAAACAGCAATGCAAATAAACGTTGCCTCATCTTACAGATGGCTTTTTATTTCTTGGCTCTGCAAATTTCTGAAGGAACGGAACCAATGAAGAAGTAGGCTCAGTTGCTTTCTCAGGCTGCAGAAAAAAAAAAAAAAAAAAGAGAGAGAGAGAAAACAATTGGGTAAGAGAGCTTCTTTAAAAGGGGAGTGAATTACTCTGGTTTTAGATTTGTTAGTACTTACTGGACTATCATCAATGAAGATGAGCAGCAAATGGTTGACAGTGTCCTGCAAGAAAACATCATAGAAATTTAATATTAAAGAAACACAACTAGATGGAAATATTTTCACTACCGAGTTACAGTCATATTAATACTTTAAATATACGTATTATTTACAAGTAAGGGAATTTCCTAATTTCCTACAAGATCTGCACAGAAACATTCTTCACTTTGTGGTAGAAAGATCTGCAAGGTATTTTTGCTGATAGAACAGATCGAACTACTAATATTTCCACAGTTACAGTATCTTCTGCTTATAGTTTGCTGAATCATTTGTAAATACTGCAGAGGATGTTCAGAGGGCTGCAGCACCTCCCCTAAGAGGACAGGCTGAGATAGTTGGGGCTCTTCAGCCTGCAGAAGACAAGGCTCCAGGGGGACCTTACTGCAGCCTTCCAGTACCTGAAGGGGGCCTAAAGAAAACCTGGGGAGGGACTTCTTATAAGGGCAGGTAGCAACAGGATGAAGGGAAATGGCTTTAAACTGGAAGAGGGTAGATTTAGCCTAGATATTAGGAAGAAATTCTTTACTGTGGGGGTGGTGAGACACTGGAACAGGTTGTCCAGAGACTCTGTCAATACCTCCACCCTGGAGGTGCTTAAGGCCCGGCTGGATGGGGCTTTGAGCAACCTGGTCTAGAGGGAGGTGTCCCTGCCTATAGCAGGGGGTTGGAACTAGATGATCTTAAAGGCCCATTCCAACCCAAACCATTCTATGATTCTATGAAAATCAAAGATGGCAGTATTCCACCTTTATAAATAAATATCTTCTAATTTACAGAATTAAGTGCAAAGTAATTAGTTTTAATACAGGTTCTAAAAGGCTGGCTTACTTAAACTGCTATGAAGATGCATGCAGCTAAAGATCAATTAACCGAGCTCTTGCATAAATATAGTTATATCAATTTGAGGGTGCTTATACTATTAACATTTTCCTATTTGATAGGAATTGTAGTCCTTCACTGAAACTACATTAAGAGATCATGCTAATGCTGTATTTTAATCAGTTCAGTCAGTTAAGCATTCAAATCACATAACGGTTTGAGTTGGCAGGAACCTTCAAGGTTATCCAGTTCCAACTCCCCCTGCTATAGGCAGGGAAACCTCCCTCTGGACCAGGTTGCTCGCAGCCCCATCCAGCCTGGCCTTGAATGCCTCCAGGGAGGGGGCATCCACAGCCTCACTGGGCAACCTGTTCCAGTGTCTCACTACTCTCACAGTAAAGAATTTCTTCCCGATATCTAGTCTAAATCTACCCTCTTCCAGTTTAAAGTCATCTCCCCTTGTCCTGTTGTCATCTGCCCCTACCAGTTGTAATGAACAAAGGCATTAGCCATAAAGTTTCCTTTACTTTAACCCAGACAAAGCCCACAGCAAGCAAGCTACTGAGTGTCACTTGCTTTACCATAATATGCTTAGGATGAAAACCCTAATATTAAATAAATGAAGATTACTTATGTGTTTTAAGGTCTTACAGGATCAGCTAAGAAATCCATAGAGGGAAGGAAAACAGAACCAGGCAGAATCTCTCTTATAAGAAGTGCCAGGGATCTGAAAATTTAAAATAAATAAATAAATAAATAAATAAATTAAAAAATAAAAATCAGTACCCACACTAAATGACAATTTTTAAGGGAATAAAGTCACTAATAACATTACATTGTGCTGGGAAATGCTTTAGTATTTAAAAACACATTTAAAGTGTATTGCAATACTTCCAACACTGATCAAATAATTCACAAACAAAGGGCCTGCACTGCCCTTGAACACGCAAGCAAAGGGATAAGGAGAGAAGGAGGATGACTTTGGAATTCATTCTGTTGTCCCTAAAATTATAGTACTATATCATATGTGTATCCTTTAAAAAAAAATATAAATACTTTTTATACCTGCATTCTGTTGATTTAGGGGGCAAAATATAAGGAAAAAGAAGTTCTGTAAGTTTTCTTAAGTAGTGAAGTTCATCTCTTCGGCTTCTCAAAGCAACATGGAGTTCTGGCCCGTACTCTTCTAAGGCAGCTTGCTGTAAAAATTCTGCATTTTTAACTGGAAGTAGGAAAAAATAAGTCACAAGCTGTTGCTTTTTGTTATTGTGAAATAAGAGGTGACTGCTTTCCATTTAAGCTAGAAATTAATACTTTCAGTACATGTACAACTGCCAAAGGAATATGATGTTGTAACTTTAAAAACTTATTGGAGTCTGGCTACGCTAAAATAAAAGTCCCACAGGAATATGAATTCTCTCAATAAATAATTGCAGTTTGCATGATTACCTCAATGATTTTTTCATTCATCACTACTGAAGAACTCAACATTTTGATAAAATGTTCTGAAAAAAATGCACTGTCTAAAGCATATCTTTATTTGCTTTTTTCTGACCTCCTTTTTGGCCTCCGCTTTACTGGGCTTCTACCTACTGCCTTGCATACAATACAATTCAAGATTAATGTAAACTTAAACACTTATTCAATTCTGTTATATCCATTTTCCTCCTTAGAACATTTAGAAATAAACATGAAAGAACATATATTAGCCCATATAAAAACAGCATGAATCAAACCAGAACACGGCATGGGATCTGCAGCAACACTGCCTCATAAATAGGTGTTTGGAGTTGAAAAAGTATCTGCTTTACCAAGTTAAAAACTATACATACCAATGAGCAGTAGCAATGTTATAGTCCTCCAAGTTACTTCAAAAGACAAGAACTGAGCTACAACAACTTGCACCCAGTTGTGTGAACAACCCACCACCTGTTCGTGCCGAAAAACACACTGGGATAGACAGTGAATACATTCCTGCTATCTACAAAGCAAAAGCTTGTTCTCAGCTTATTGAATTTAGTACAGAAGACTGCTAGCTTATCTGGCATAACTAACAACTGCAAGTTGGACTCGGCAATCTTTGTAGGTCCTTTCCAACTATTCTGTTGTAACAGATGGTATGGAGGATGTGGGAACCTGTACTGCCTGGTAAGTCCACCTAGTTGGCATCACTAAACGCAGAGAGGAGGAAGGCACAGTCTGGCAGCAACAGGTAATGAACAGTAGAGATGTCTGCACAAATAGGAGAGGTAAAGGCAGGAAGAGTAAGAAGAAACGAAATACTCCCTAGAGCAATAATTTTAAGAAGGATATAGAAAGCAAACAGAAAAGGCTAAGCTCAACCAGTTACTAAAGCAAGGCCTGAAAGCTACCTCCGAACAATGCACAATAGGTGACAGGTTCAGCAACGTTCACTAGGAAGTGCTGCTAAAAGTCACTTTCTGGTGCCACTTCATGTATCTGCCCCCAGAAGCTTTTCTGCGTTTAACCTCTGAACAAAGCGGTTTCGTTTTCAATGCTGTACATTTAAAATCCAGGCCTTTGCCAATGGAGAAAAGTGTTTCCAGTTTGTTTGCAGAAAGCAAAGGAAATATGAAATTTGTCCTAAACAGCACTTCAAGATAATCCAATCTAATTTGATCACGCTCTCATTCGTACCCACTACTCACAAGATCGTTAAAAATTTCCACAGTTCAAATAACAGCATATAATTATGGATATCGAACAGATGTTCTGAGGGAAGGGAGGAAAGTTCATGACTGCAGTGAAAGTAAACATCCATGCTTAAAAGTTGAATGAAATCACATTTAGTAAATACAGTGCTGTGGAACACAGCCAGTGAAAAAAAGTAAAGATAATATTAAGCGCGATATTTTTCAAACATTCCCTCAATGTAGAGCTTTTGTAACTTTTACACCAGGCTTGTGAAAATATTTTTATTTGGATAGGAATAAAAGATGCTACTTTTCAAAAACTTATACGTTGTTTTTGAGCATAATTATCTCTCTTCAACATAATGAACAACTTCATCACGTTAACATGCAGATATGAAATCAGTGTTAGGTGTGAACTCATTCAAGCTATCAAAGTTACAGTTATGTTACAGAACACAGACATGCAACTCTTTTCATTTGTAATTGCTTAGACAGAACACAGAAGAAAACCTTCAAGAAGCACTGCTAAATGATCTTGGCTGCTCTGAACAGACAAAAACATTCTTGTTCACCACACAGATAAAGAAGTTTAGCACTCCAAACTTACGGGGATACAAGTACACCAGAACTGAAAGCTGAGAGATTTTTTGTATCATACCATTTTCCTTATTTGTCTTTGCAACCTCCAACTCCGGAATAAAGATGTGAAAGGACCTTTTTGGTTGGATGTTGTTTGTTTGTTTTTAAACAGGAGGCAGCAATGATAAGAAGATTTAGCAAACATGTCAACAAACATGCAGAAATAAAACTTTTATACTTGCCATTTGAAACTGAAAATGCAATAAATCTTTACAGTACCTTTCTGCCTGGCTTTGGCTATCACTTCTATATGTTTCATTGCTGCCTTCAGCATTTTCTTTGTTACTACAGTTGGAATATCCACCTAAATAACAGTTCCAAAATAAAAACGGAATTATTCCAGTTTCTTCCCCAAAACATCTTAAAGACAATGGCTATCAAACATATTAATTTGTCTCCACTGTAACCATAAAAAGATTCATTTAGAAACAACCAATGTATTCTCTCTAGATAAATGGACACTGCGCTCATTCTTGTGTGTAAAGCATACAACATCATGTAGAACTAAATGCTACAAACAATGCTGTTAACATTTATTTTCAACTTTGTAACAATGTGATTCTTCCATTGCAGTAATTATAGTAATACAGCTTGATTTCCAGATCACTGTGGATGGAGCCTAGTTCTATGCAAAGGCCACCAACAAAAGCAAATAGTTCCCTGACAATTCTTAGTACTTACACGTGCTTCAGTTTGTTATTTTGTTGTATATCAGTCACAGAAAACAATTACTTTATTACTGACAAAAACAGATACGATGAATTATTACTCAACTTCTGACTTGATAATAAAAGACACTACAGTTGATATAACAATTAATACCTTATTACAAGATCAGTAGAGAAGGCAACTATTTTTCTGCACCAATAAAGGAACTACAAACAAGTAGTACATACAAGTAATACCTGCAGCATGTTAGAACTCCAAATGTTAAGACCTCGCTCTAGATTTTCACTTTGAAAGATTTGTTTCACTTCCAAATCTCTACATAATGTCTGTACTACGCAGATCATTTCCTAATTTTCCCGCAGCTTTTCTTTAAAAGCAACAGACTCAAATTCCAGTAAACAAGAAAGTCATCTGGATTTGATATATAAAAAGGACAGAATCAGGCTGCTCTTCAGTCATCAAAGTGCACGTACAACTTGTAGTGCAGAAAATACTGCTGTTACGAAGGAGGGGGAAAGACACATTTCCAGTAACTGCTCCAACATAGAGGCCAGCACTGAATAAACCTGGAAACTGAGTTAGCATCTCTTTCGGCTTAGAACAGCCAGAAATTTTGAAGCCATATCCGTAAAACAGGCTTGAAGCACTTTACTGGCATACTGGGTGTGTTTAATCATTAAACAAATTACTTAGATGTTTAAAACGTACTCTGCAGACTGCTTCTTAACAACTACACTAGTATAAGAATGGTATTACTTTAGTTCTTACAGTAAGCTACTCACTTAAAGTCTGTTCCTCTTAGATAACACAAGAATCTTCCCTGTATTTAAAGATTCCAAGGAAAGAGAAGCCACAAGACCATTTTCTAATAGTTTTCTCAATAATTAGATTAAGTCACCAAAGGACAGCTAAAAGATCATCTCAAGGCTTTTATAATGCCTTGCACCAGTGTCAAGACATCAATTTGTGAGAATCTTGCAAGATAGTTTATAATTAGAAATGGTATAAGCACCAAAATGAGGAAGCAGGTAACACACACAAAAAGAATACAAACTAATGTATGACGCATAAGATTGACTTAGGAATTATCATTTTAAAAATTAAAGAACTAGCTGCAGTTGGAGAAAGAGTGGAAATACCTCTCAGCGGCCTTACCTTGTGGATTCTCCGAACTAAGACAGATGCAAAGAAACGCAGCGTGCCTCTCAGTTCATCCACAGAGGATTCATCATCAGTAATATTTCTGCGGTGTTATAAAAGCAAGTTGTGTAAGAATAGGAAAAAAACCCCAAAACCCTGAAACATTTATATTCATCCAACACATGACAAAAAAACTAAAATACTAAAAACCAGAATAATAACATCCAACAGCAGCACATCAACAGACATTAACTGAATTGAAAGCTACGGAGCGTGAGGAGAGAGTGAGCAGCCTTCTACTTGAGCAAAATACATAGCATTACCAGCATGTCTGCACACTCAGCAATGTCTTAAGAAAAATGTCAGAGGGTAAACTGGAATTGTATGCCAATTCCTGCTCTAATATACTATCTGCCTACAGCAGAGGTGCTGGAACAAGATGATCTTAGAGGTCCCTTCCAACCCAAACCATTCTATGATTTGCATGATTTTGAGCAAATAAAATCTAACTTAGCTTCTACGTATGTGAAAACAGTGATTGTTTTCTATTTCAGTGGCATTCAGTCTTTGTAAATTCTTTGGAGTAAGCTTACTGCAAGCACCCACCCCAATTAAGCTAGACTGAACTGGATCTTCCCATTCCTGTGTATTTCACAACTTAATATGCTACAAGATTTCAAATAAAGAAACTACAAAGAAAATGGGAGAAGAACTTCAACCTACAGCCACATGAAACAACTGAAGTTATTTAATATGTTTCTACTTGGGAAAAAAAGGAATAAAGAACTTAAAGTACATTCCCAAGTCACTGTGTCAAAACATCATCTAAACTTTTAATCTGGTTTACCAGTTTCCATCTGCTGCAGTACATTATGTTCAGTGAAAAATCATGTTAAAAATACTTGAAGTTGATTATGGAAAAAAAAAAAAAAACCTTAATTCCATGTCTTTTGGAAACTAGATGAAAATGGGAAATGCTAAGTCTCAGATGCAGAAATTGCAACTAACTTGAGTGAGTGGAAGAAGAGATCCTAATAATGACACTCCACAAAATGCAATGGAATAAATAAAAGCCTATCAAAATCTAAGTATATATGGACATTAGAGTGTGAGTAAAGATATTGATAGAACAGCACTGTAACAGGTGAGCAGTAACACAACAATGAAAGCTACACACTGCTTCAGCTAATGACCGTATGTAAAAACCATCACAGATTTCAGTCTGCATAATGCATATGCAAACCCCTAAATGTTTCTGCCTATGCACTAATTGCAAAAATCATTTGAGTAAAAAAAATATATATATTAGCGCAAGCAGCATCAGCTATGTTTGAAAAGCAAATAGTTATGCCCATAGCATCATTTTATGTTATTAAGCATCAGAGATTTTAAAGCAGTGTTAGCCTGTGTTACTTAGCATCCAAATGCACGTTGAAGGTGACCTCTTAGCTACAGATATTGGTGACCTGGCAGACCAAGTACATAACTAATTGCAAGAAAAGACACCTCAAAGAAAGTGGCCTGGCAAGAGGAACACAATAATCCTCCAATAGCCAATCATATGTTGATAAAAATACTGCAAGGGAAGGCTTGGTTTGTTTTAAGATCACCAACTCACATTTTAGAAGCAATATGGCTTGCAAATATCTACACTTTGTAAGAAAGCCAAGGGATCAGCAAACAAACTGTATGACTGCATTACTAATATTTGTCAGATAATAAGGTACATGAGGTAATTTGGACCAAGAAATCATTTATTGACACTTGGATAACCAGAGTTTTGGCAAATTCTACTTGGACACGACTTTATGCCATGTACTTTCATGAAACGCCATAGTTTTGCAGAGACATTCCTTTAATCATCAGTGGACTGAATTCTGGTTAAAAGGTCAAGCAACTGTAAAACCCCAAATCTCCAGTGAGAGGCAGGAAGGTCCAAATAACATTTTAAAAGCATTGTAGAAGTTGGCGGCATTTTCTCAGAGTTCAAGGAAAAGCTTTGGAAAAAAAACGCTAAAAGAAAAAGACTCAGTCTGTTAATTATAAACAGTTACTGAGTCAAATATGTCTAAAGATACACACCCAACTGCTGGTCCATGCAAAGTCTTATGGGGTCTACCGATAAACAAAAAACATATGTGAATACTGAAGTGATTTTTTTTTCCTGTTTGTCAATTATCCTTATGAAATTCAACCGACTTACAAAAAGCACTACGAAAGACGGCAAACTGCCAGGCTATACTTGGAAATTCAATAAAAATTCTGCATCTGCAAATGCAAAAACTCTTATTTAAGTCACTGTCAAGGAATAAAGGTTTTCACAGTAATGTATTACAAAAATGCAGTAAGGTAGGTTAGAACCTGGAGAGCTGGAATTGCAGCAGCATAGAGGGACACATTCCAACTTGAAACTGTCCTATTTAAAATCAGAAGAAAGATGCTAAAAGCAAGACTTCACGTGGTATAAAACTACATAAGCAACTCTGACTGACTGTAGTTCTGTAAACTTGGATAACTTATATTGCACTCCACGGTTGAAAAATAATAATTAAGTATTAGGATAAAATCAATATACTTTGAGAAATACAAAACAAGCAAATGACATAGTTACAACTACCTATTTCAGTAGCATTCACTGAACTCCCACTACACAGTTCACGGGAAGCCCATTGCGTTTGATGAGTATGGTGTGAATTTACGGAGCCAGTTCAAAATTTGGAGGTGCAGCCATGTAAAAACAAAAGACAGCTCACCAGGAAGTAAGATGTAACATGGTCTAGGCTGGTTGGCTCCATACCAAGTACATTTTGCACTGCACTTGCAGGCACACCTATTCTAGCTACACTATGCCAACTGTACGCTGTACTCCAGACGGCGGTCATCCTGGATACTGGAGATGCACACAGGTAATATGTGGAACACAAATCTCCTTGCAAGCCAAAACCAAGTGAAATGTAGAAGTGACTTTCCACCAGTCACAAAAAAAAAGAAAAAAATCCTATCTAATTTCAAAATATGAAACACGGAAGACGGTCTCCTTATGTTTCTTCCTTGATCAAACTCAGAGCACCCCCTAGTTTTCTGCACTTGAAAGTCAAAAGCCTTGAGTTTTCCAACTTGAACACAGCAAATACATGGAGCTCAAGCTCCCTCTGCTGTTTGCACAAGCAGCTGAGTTTTATACTTAAATGCACTCATCACACAACAAAGACAGACAGGGGTGACACAAGCAGATGCTAGCGATAATTAAAAACCAAGCAGGCCAAAAAGGCTGCCCAAAAATTCCCGATCCCAGACAGACAAAGAACATGGGAGAACAAAACAACATATAACTTGTCTTTATCACAGAACTCGACCTCTCCATTTAATGAAAAAGGATGTTGTTTTAACATATTAATAGCAGCACAACCAGTTAAAATTTTAATCTTAGTATCTTCCTACAGTGTACTCTGAGGCACTAATTTATATAACTACAACAATAAAATATTCTTTATTTACTAATTTTAAGGTTATTTACACAATACTACTGTGTTCAGCTCGACGCAGGCACTCATCACAGCCTTAAATCTCAGCAAATCATCAGTCTGCGACAAAAGGGCTAAAATGTGCCCTTAGAATATCTTTTCCACACTACTTAAAAGCAGAATTCTTCTTTTTGAAAAGCTATGTTTAAAGATTGTATTTTATTCAGGGATGAGATAGACGAGAATTTCTTTAGTCTGGAAATAATTTTAGTTCCGTTTATTTAAAGCTTTATAAAAACTAAGTCATGCAAATTTCCAAGTGAGAGTTTTCTGAAAGTTAACATTTAAAAATAAATAATCTGAAAATGTGTTTTTAGGACGAAATACAAAATCTCAGGATAATCTCTACCGTATCTAAATTATTAACAGACCTGCTCTATCCTGTGTAAGAGACAACAGAATCATGAATATGGAGCGCTTAGAGGCATGTCTGATTTATTCTTTTTTTTTTTTTCTTCTTTTTTTTTTTAAGAAAAATGAATGCTGTTTAACAGTTTGCTTATCATAGAATCACAGAACGGCTTGAGTCAGAAGGGACCTTGAAGCTCACTCAGCCCCAACCTCTTGCTGCATGCAGGGCTGCCCCCCACCAGCTCAGCTGCCCAGGGCACCACCCAACCTGGCCTCGTGCACCGCCAGGGATGGGGCACCCACAGCTTCTCTGGGCAGCTGTGCTGGTGCTTCACTGCCCTCTGAGTAATGATTACTTTATTTATGTCATTTGAAAATAATAACTTTTAGGTAAAGCTCATACCTGTACCATGGATAAATAAAGTTTTCCAGGACCAATTCAAGCACCTGTGAAGAATGAAGTCATTGCAAAATAAACAAGTGCACTATAAGCAAGCGTTAGAGGACTTCTCTGCAGTCTCCTATATCATAAAATTTTAACATACAGTTACATATGATGCAGACCTATTGTAAGATCAATAATTTTGCATAATAATCAATACATTGGGCAAGGAGTAATCAACTGATGTTTTTATGAGGTCTCAAAGTGAAACTGTTTTCACCAGCGCTATGGACAACACAGAGCACAGTACAATGGCCACCCTGCAATGCAAACCTTGCTTCAGACAACAGTTCCCTCATTCCTTGGATAAGGCTCAGTATCTCAGTACTTTTCTGAGGTACTGTCCTGTGTCCCACACAGACAGCTACCCACTCTAAACTCCTACATCCATCTCATTTCATGCAAACTTCTTCTGACTCCCCTCTACGCTCCAGCAGGACAGTCCATACAGCATGCTCACCACTCCCAAAGAAAATAAAAGCCGAAGTGCAGCATTGGCACCTCTCCTTATGCCTACACAAGTGTTTCAAGTCACTGTTAACGTGCCAGCACCATGAACAGCAAAAAGAAAGCTTCTGAAGAGATGAGGAAACAACGTAAAGTAAAAAAGTAAAGTAAAAAACAAGTAAAAAAGGAGAAGGAAGGATGATGTTTTTTGAGATTTTTCCTCCTTTGCTATAACCCAAGATATACTCCTCCTGTCATTATAATTGTGTTCAAAGAAAAATGTAAGGCCTGTAAAAAGTAGAGCTGAACATAACAGTTGATATGACAGTCTAATAGCAGGGGAACTGTTCGGTCAGGGCTTGAACTGGTGATTGAGCACCTGGTGAAGGGGTGTGGCAGACCAAGGGAGCACAGCCACTTTGTTTGCACCTGTGCTCCCAACCTGACCAGAAGGGGTGGACTCAGGGTGGAGCCACCCTGTGCTCATGTAAGGGCAGCCACTGAAAGGAAGGCATCTCTTGGGCCTAGACTGCTTCTTGAGAAGAAGTGCTGTATTGCTAGAGGGCCCCTTCACCAGAGGGGTGATGTTCCTTTCTCCTTTTGGTATATGTCTACTGGTCTACCTGTGAATACTTATCACTAAGAACCTGTCAGAAGCAATTTTACTCTTTGTAAGCAGAACACTAGTTTATAAGAGTAAGCATTATTCCATCTGAGGCTGCACTCAATCACACTGTGGATACACTACAGAAACCCAAGACTTAATAATTTTATGCTATTTTTATGGCTCTACTCATGACTATACAAGTATACTCAGTAACAGACACACCATGGCCTTTTTAATTCCTCTCAGTTCTTCAGACACAAGCAGTTGATGAGAACTCTTTTTCTCTTCCCTACTAAGAATACTGTCAACTCAGATTTGATAAGACACTCTTCCTTTCACAACTATTTCGCTTCAGGAATTTTCTTCCCTTTGTTTTTTCAGGATGAAGAAGAAATCCTTATTCCTTCACCCTTTCTGAAAGGGCAAAAGATCAGAGTACCCAAGACAATTTCACTGATGCTTTCTGTAATACAGCCAGAACCTAATACACCAATTTGTTTGAGCAGGGTTTCTAACAAAAACCTCTTTCAGGGGCCATGCTAGAGATGCATTAAAAGAAGTGCCTATCAAAGGGAAAGAATTGCAGAAAAATCTACACTATGCATCTATATCTGTTTAAAGATTCTTTTTCTTTTTTCATCTGTTTTTGCTATGCACCTCCCTAGCAATAGCAACTATAAGAGATTACCTTCCCCTTGGAGCAAAGCCTTCAAGCCCTAAGACTCAAAGGGATTACAATGCACTACCCTTGAGCTTTCATTATCTGTGATTGCTATTTTGAAACTGAAAACCTATCCATCAAATGCATTACTGCAACTTTATCAGCTGCTAACATAACTTATTGATGCTATCTTAGCCTACTAGAAGAATTGTTTCTAACAACTCTACTTAACTCAGCCAAACATACAAGTTCTGTTAAAAAAAAAAAAAAAATCCTGTGGTTATTAAATCAGCAAGGAGAGCAGGAAAGGTGCAAGATCAGATGGCCTACCCTGCCTTCTTGAGACTCACTCTGTTGACTTCCACTTGAAACATTTCACATGACTTGTCAGGGCTTCTTTTGGTCATGCTGTAGGATAACCTCCAGAGTCATACTGTAAGTAAGGGCTCTGTATTAATGATTATCTGCTGGATAAAACCATTCAGACAGTCCCACTCAGACAAAGACCAGGCAGACAACTAACCCAAAACACACCTGAAGCCCGTGTGTCTGTGATCCTGAGGTCCAAAGGTCAAGACATATCCTATTAGAATTCAGGTTATCTGTATCAACCCTTGCTCCCGGACACACGGAAGATAATCCTTATTCACACATTTGCTAAGCAGTTAAGTATGATGCTCCATTCACTACATTCTAATAAAGCATGACATGCATCCACTTTCAGTCCAACACCACCAAAAATATCACCCAAGCAGATAGGATATCTCATGGAATGCCAGTTAATGACAAGCAATTTCCTTTTCTATAAAGTATTATTTTCCAGCTCTAAACTGAAATGATGAGTCATTTCATTGAAAGCCTAACTATTTTTCAAGTATTTCACAAAAATGACTGGTCCTGCAGAATGTGTGAAGTTTCCAGTTGGAAAGAGATTAGAAATGTACAACCAAATGTACTGCAGGTAGCAGTACCATAAGCAGCTGAGGAGGAAAAAAAAAAAAAAGAAAAGAAAAAGCAAAGAAATTCATTTCTAGCAAGTACTACAGCATTGCAGCTAATAAACTTCTAGCTGCTGAGACAAGCTTTCTGTGGACTCTCATAGTATAGGCTCCAGTTGCCAGGAGGAAGAAGAAGAATTACCAAGCCAAATTGGACTGACAGTAGCAAGGACTTGATAAGTAAACCAAAGACACGATACAAAAAGCCCTAAAAGACTGCACAGCTAGATAGCGTAGGCTGCTTCCTGGAGGGAGAACGAACAACTAATATGAAAGCATGCAGGCTGCAGAGCAGCTACAGGAGTTCTGGGCTGGCAAGAAGTACACCATTCATTTGTCTGTTTTTCATTTCTAGAAGAAAAAAAGGAAAAGAGAAAAAAATCTCGTCCCATACTAGGAGCAAGAATCTGAGAAACTAAACATTAATGACAATTTGGTGAGATCAACAGACAGCACCCTGACCCACTAGCCCATTTCCATAATGATGCTGATCACTGGCAACTGAGCAGCATTCTGTAGGTTTGACTTGCAAATATCCTTTTGTAAGTAGAGATGAGCTCGTTAACTAAACAATAGATTTTGGTTCTCCTGTATACAATCTGCAACACCTTGATTAAGCTATGTAATAGAAAAAAAAAAAACCAAAAAAACAACCCGCAAACAAAATTATAGTGAAGTCAATGTAGTATTTTTTTTATACAGGATACAGCCCAAATGATCAAACACTGACAGAAGCATGACTGAGGCAGTTCAGAGCTCAATTATAACAATAACCATGAATGAAGGGAAGGAGGAAAGTCCAAGCATGTGTTTCTCTTATTGTTCAAAACAATACAGTGGCTAGATAAGCAAGGCAAGGCTGCAAAAGATTATGAAACTACAAAACAAGATGAACTGTCGTCACGACCTAAAGTGAAAAATCCATATATTGTGACAAGAACTTGGATTTCTTCTGATTCAAGTTTGAATTGCATTATTCTGTAAGCAATGGAAAATCTATGCCTGATACTACTGATTCAAACTAAAACATTAGGAAATGAGAACACTGCTAAAATTTTTCAACCTGCAAAAGAAGAACCAGAAACACTAATCTAGAATCAAAAAACCCAGAGCTATTCTAATTTTTTGAAGAATCTGCTTTTTCAGAAGCAGGCTGAGCTCCAACACTGCTTTGGAATCTCATTAATCTTAATTCACTTCTCCCTGTATCAGCTTCTCTCTAACACATGACTAACCCACAAAAGAAAACACGAGCAGTCTCTCCTTCCAGCCCTAAGCAGGTATCCAGTTCCAGTCGCACGTTAAGTGCCACATCCCCAGTGCAGGGGATGATGAGGAAGGAATACCGTGTGGGCAGAACCTTTAACCAGTACAGAAGAGTTGCAACAGGGAACAACAAAGGGAGATTTAGCACTACAGACAGCATGTGAAAAAGGTGACTCAAGTGTGTGAACAGAAGTCTATTTGGGTCCACCAAAAGTTATGAGCCTGCCACGCTGCACCAGGAATGCACAGAACCCTCCAGTTAAGCATGCAAAGAAGAGAAAGGAATAAGAAATGCAGCATAGATATAGAAAAGCCATGTCTATGCTGCTAAATAAAGTAGGCCCAGAGAGAAGCCAATGAAGTAAAAACAAAGCAACAAAAATAAAAACCACCAAGGCACCCACTGTTTTGGTAAAAGCAGAACTACAGTAACAACAGTCAAATACAAAATGTCACTGTATAGCAACAAAAGATCATTCCTGACAGATATCCACAGTATCTATTTGGCTCCCTTCTGAGTAACATACTACAAAGAACTTTACTAGCTAAGACTGCTTATGAAACACAGGAGTCATGCTGTTAAACTAAAGGGAGTTAACAAGTTATCCCTGTGTTGGTTTTTTTGTGGGTTTGTTTTGTTTTTCAACTTGCTAAGGGGCATGCACTGAACACAGAGCTAAATTACAGTTAGCTTTAGCTGGCTTCGCACACCAGGTTCTCAGTTGTGAGAGCTGACATGTATGGCTCTGTTTGCTTCCGACACAGCATTTATTCCTCCTTTTACCACAGAGTTCCAATGGGAAAATTCTAAATAAATGGAAACTAGGGCACCCAAGGGTTTCTGTATTTTCTCAGCTTTTAAAAAGGACAGAAAATTATCTACTGAGCTTCATGAAGCAGCAACAAAATAGAAAAAATAAATGATCCTAAAACAAAACAGCTTTTCATACATTTTCTAAAGAGAAAAGAAGAAACCAAAATTCCTGAATTGCAATCTAATAAGAAGAAAGTAATTATACTATTATTTTTGAGTAAATCCAGTATATTCTCTTTTTTTTAATCAGTTGTGTTACTACTTGTCTGACAATTTTGAATAGCTACAATCACTTTTAACTTCACTACAGAATTTTTGTAACTGAAGCATATCATCTCTTAATCTGTCACTACTTCAACCAACCAAGCAGGCCGAAATCCACTGAAATCAGACATGTTTTTCAGTCATTTATTTATACCTAACCTTCCTCCTATACTTCCCAGTGCGCACAGACGTTTCTTCAGTTCTAAGGATGCTGTTCAGGAACAGTCACATTTCCCTTAACAAATAAGCCATCTTGCCTCTCTGCACCCAGCATTTATTCTTCTGATTTGATTCTTAAATGAAAAGTTAACGTGCACACTAAGTACCTCTGACTCATTTAACATCAAGCCAGAAGTAACAGGCCTACGAAACACATAATTAAAGAAGTCACTGAGCTGCAAGGAACTAAAGAAATGAAACAGCCATTACTTACCTCTGACAGGGACGCGTCAACTTTGGAAGGCACTTTCAGATCCAGCCATGGCTGATAATTTTCCAGGAGCAAAGCTGGTCTGTAGGAAAGCATGGACAAGTCGATGCAACAATACTGCAATTTTCCCACCGACATGCACAAAATGTGAGAAATAACAGGACTGTCAGTGCCACATATTTAATTTACCTGTGCCTCTTGCATTTGACTTTGCCACACACAGCACAACTGTGACCATGAGGAAATAGTTCCGGCAATTCCAGTTGCTAAGAGAAAATATTTGGACAAGTTTACATTCTTTGAAATGATGATTCTCCTAATATACTGATGCGTTAGTACATTTCTCTTTAGAGCATGCAGTTACAGAGAGTTGAGTGGTAGAAAGACAAAGCTGTTTCCCAGCAGGAAAACAAGGCAGCAAGGCACAATATGAGAAATCACTGAACTGAAAAAGCACTTTTGCTAAACAAAGTTTAAGATGACAGATACCCTCTCACATCTCCAGTCGCTTCCCCATACATCAGATGGTCTATAACTAGAACAAATTATTTCTCTACGGGTCTTTCCTTGCTTTGAGGAACGACTAAGTTGAACTGGGTCTGTTTAGCCTTGAGAAAAGAAGACTGAGAGGGGATTTGATCCAGGGCTATAAATATATATATGTATAAATACTTGAGGTGTGGGGGCCATAGTGGTGAGGCTGGACTCTTTTCAGTAGTGCGTGGGGACAGGACAAGGGGAAATGGGACGAAGCTAGAGCATAGGAAGTTCCGCAGGAATGTGCACAAGAACTTCTTTACGGTGAGGGTGATGGAGCACTGGAACAGGCTGCTCAGGGGGGTTGTGGAGTCTCCTTCTCTGGAGATATTCAAGACCCGCCTGGATGCCTACCTGTGCGACCTGGTGTAGGGAACCTGCTTTGGCAGGGGGGTTGGACTCGATGATCTCTGGAGGTCCCTTCCAACCCCTACAATTCTGTGATTCTGTATCCCTGAAGACAGAAACAGGGATTTCATAAAATAGAATCACAGAATCCTTAGAATTAGAAGGGACCTTTAAAGACCATCTAGCCCAACTCCCCTGCAATGGACAGGGAAGCGCACAGCCAGATCAGGTTGCCCAGGGCCTGATCCAGCCTCACCTTGAAAGTCCCTAGGGGGTGGGGCATCCACCACATCTTTGGGCAACCTGTTCCAGTGCCTCACCACCCTCACTGCAGAAGACTTTTTCCTTATATCGAACCTAAACCTACCCTCTTTGAGCCTGAAGCCACTTCCCCTTGTTCCATCGCCACAGACCCTGCTAAAGAGTCTGTCCCCTTCTCTCTGATAGAAATGCTTTTTTATCTTGGAGTTCAGCACCACTAAGAGATGCTTGACTACAATCAATCAAGCTGTACTCAAAGTTTGGCTTCCGAAAAGAAAAGCATCTTAAAAAATAAATAAATAAGTAAAAGTCTTCATGAAGCAACATGCAACTAAGCATTTTCCAAGCTACTGAAATGCCAAGTGACAAATAAGTGAAATGGTTAAAAAAGCCACGTCCAGCGATGTTCCCAGCAACAAGCTTCAGAGATCCATCTATGTACCCATAGATTTGATGGGATTATGCATAAGCACAAGAGGAATCCAAAGTCTTAATCACCACACACGTGCCACAAGATCTGTCAGCACGTAGATATAAGTGGTACCGATGTCCAATACTTTAAAAGTAGAATTGTACACGAATTGCCATCCATGCGCATTGCCACCAAGAGGAACACGTACTTACCTTGGGCTTATATTTGATAGCGTACAGAATGTTGGGCAGGAGAGAGTCCGGTCCGAGCGAGCAATAAAAGGTGACGACGCCAGCCACAAACGACCAGAAGATCATCAGAACGTGAAGATACCTTACAAAGAACGAAGAAAGAAGACGCTACTCTTCACATCTGTATGCACCTCAGCATGCCTCCTCGGGGGTGAGGCACAGGGCGGGCTGCAGCGCGGTCAGGAAGAACCACCACACGGCTAGCAGCACCGGGCCCCTCCCCCCGGCCGAGTTACCGGTTGAGCAGCAGGGTGGCGACTGCCAGCCCCAGCAGCAGGCAGCAGAAGAGCGGGTACTGCCGGCAGGTCTCCCGCAGCGCCTCGGCGCCCCGCACCCGCTGCCGCAGCCTCTCGCCGGCCGCCCGCAGCCAGCCCATGGTGCCGCCGAGCCGGCTCCCAGCCAGCAGGGCAGGCCGCGCCGCTTCCGCCGCCAGCAGCACGTGACGAGGGCGAGGGAGGCGCCACGGCCGCCATCTTGTTGGCGGTGGGGGAGGCGGGCCCTGCGCTTCCCGTCCCGCCCCGCTGTGCGCGCGCCGCTTAGCTCCCCCTTAAAGTCACAAAGCGGAAAAGCGTTGTCTGGAATGTAGTTTATTGCTGGTGAGGAAGGCTTCAAGCCAGCTTCACGTTAATAACAGCGTTTAGGTTCGGAGCAAGTCACGAGATCCCACGCTGCCTGAACGCTCTTGTCAGCACCGTGGTTATCCCAGCTCAGGAAGCTCCAAGTTATGACACTGCAGATGAGGGGAAGATGGGCCATTACACACATACAGGCACTTCAGCAGCTGCTCCTGGGAAATCATAGCGAGAAGGGCTTCTAGGCTGCAAATGTAAGAAAGCCTCCTCAGACAAAAGCACCTGCTTATTTTTGAGTAATCTTGAGAAGCCGGTGTTGCCTTTTATATGGCGTACAACCCCATATGGGTATATGTGGGCAAAGGACGTGGAAATAAGTGCTGCTAAGACAAGCCATGTTCACAAATCCACAGTGAAAGCCTGTAACTCTCTGCGGAAGAAAAACCATCACTGGGAACATGAGTCAATATCTAGAAAACGAAAGCTGAAAATAGCTTTCAGACACATCCCTCAGATGTTTGTCATTTTATGCAACGCTTCCCCTGACCTCCACATCAGGTGAAATGCTGCAGTTAGACTTCAGCATGCTGACCTTTCTCAGAGAGCCTGGCACAAGCCCAGGGCAGGATTGGATTTCCTTAAGAGCGCCTGCACAGTATTATTTCATGTCAGTCCACATGTTCTCTATTAGGCATATAAAAAAAACAACACCCACACAAATAAGGTGCATATTTACAGCAAGGCTCCGTACAGACTGTTCAGAGGAAATTAATTTTCCTCAGAAGATGCGTATTTTCTGCTTTCTAACTTCATCCTCAGTTTGACTTCCTGCGATTTTTCTGTCTTTTTCTTTTTCTTTTTTTTTTTTTTAATGCTTTTAACAAGGAATAACTTTCTAAAATGTGTAACACTTAAAATATTTCATAGAGATGTCATGACTAGCATAATGTATCTGGGACAGAGGAAGTGACTCTCAAAGCAAACCAGCAGCAGCCAGAAAAAGAAGTCAGATTCTGCTTCTATCTGAGTTCTGTATTTTATGTGAAGTTTCTTTAAATTACAGTTTCAATGTTCAAGCATTTGTTTATTTCACATAAAATTGCCACATTCCTATTTGGCAGTAATTACATCTCACCGTGAGAAGCCTCAAGATTTCCCTCAATTCAGTTTTGCCCTGCTGGCCACATGCTGCCACAACCTGCTTTACCCCATCCTCCTCCATCACAGTGCAGCCACGCTAGCATCATGGTCACCCTCTACAGCCTATGCCTGACTTCTGCTACACTAAAAAACATGGAGGAGTTTTGTTTTCCAGCAAAACATGGAAGAGTAGAAATTAAATGTTAACAGAACCAAGCTTCTCAAAATTCTGTAGAGCTTCATGTGAGAAAATAGAGCTTTGTCCATTCATTAGCAGTACTATGCCCTCCTTTTGAAATAAGGAAATTTTCTGTTTTAACTAGAGAACTGAAAGGGAAAACATAGAGATGAGCTCTGATGCTACACGTGGGCAGCACTGGGTGATACTGAAAAGCTACGTTAAATGCTAAATATTAAAAGAAAAAGTGAGCATACCAGTCTTACTACTGAGTCAGTTCTCCATTTTTTATCTATTCTTTTAGAAACAGCAACCAAAGATTGCATATTGTAGCTTGAAAAAAATACACTAGCTGAGATTTTCACCACAACTTAAAATACAAAACAATGGTTGTTGGCAGAAAAAAGGGTAGTCAGTGGACTGAAATTCTATTTAACAAAATGAGATTTTGTTGTTGTTGTTGTTATTTTGGTGTTTTAGTTTAATCTTATTTTTGTTTCTTTAGGCAGCAAGCTATAGTACAGATTCACATAGGCAGACTGCATTTAATTTACTCTGCATACGGTCTGTTTTTGCCCTTCGGGTTTTCTTTTTGCTTTTGTCTTCAGTCTATAATGTCTCCATTTCAAATTTACTTGTTTTTCTCAAGGATAAAGCTGTTGAGGCTAACTTGCATCATACAATCCCTTATCTAACCTGTCAGGAATTAGTTTTCCCTTATGCATCATTTCCCACAAGTCCCTGATAATTTTTGTGGGTCCTGTCCAGAAGCTGAAATTCAAAGATTCACTTTGATTTTTAACTTTTCAGCAGAAAAGCTTTCTCTGAAATAAATTTCAAGAGAATATTCAGCAAATAGGTAAGAAATAAGTGAACAGACTCAGATCCCAAGAAAATAAAGCATTAGTAGGCAATTCAACTTTTCAGATTAAAACTTAAGAATGTCCACTGACAGTTACAGTTTCAGCTTGTGAATTCAGATAATTATTAGCATTTAGGTAAACAAAACTAGTTCTACTGTTACAAATGCAGTCCTATGCATTTTGTCTTTTACTGAGTTAACAAGTCTGCTAATAATCCGATTTATGGCCTTTAAGGGTCAGCTCCCTGCACTGTCTATACAGACCTGCACTCATTGCTTGTGTGATTGTGTGCTGCCAGCCACAAGTCAGGGCTCCTACCTTTGCTTCCCGGACTACCACATTCTCCAGCCATGAGTTGATCCACAATATTACAAGATTAAATTGGATAGGGATAGCCCAGGGCCCAAGGTAACCTCTGGACACAGCAACAGAGGCTTTAGGCTACTGGTCAAAATCCCACATGAACTGTCTTTTAGAAGAACAGGGAAGGAGAGCTGCTTTGGGAGAACAAAATCGCAGAAAGAAAGGAAAAATTTGCTAAGAAAGACAGGTGATACATGTCTCAAAAGATCACTGATCTGCACAATTTGTCCTTTAAATAACAGAGAATTAGTATATTAGAGGTAAAAGTAATTTATCCTGTGACAAATAGTAGTTTATGGGACATTAAAAAGAGGATATAGAGTGGAAAGCTACTAGGTGGCTGCAGAAGGCAACAATTTACAGACCAGAAGAAATAAAAACCCAACAGAGAATATCTGTAAAGAGAGGCATTAGGCCTATAGAGGAGACACTAGATAAATGCTTGAAGAAATGAACATTAGATTTCTGGTAAACGTTTGGCAAAGGTATAATCCCCATTTTGCAGTGTAAGAGCAAGAGATAAGCTTTTTACATATGGAATTTAGCCTAATATTGACGATTTTTTTTTTTATTTTCCATGGTGGCTGGATTTGAGAATTTGCAAAAAAAATAACTGCAAAAGAAGAGCTGTACTAGTGGAAATAGTCAGAAGAATGTTATAGCACATGCTTAAGAGCTCAATCTAAATGAAATTATCTGTTTACAATGGGGTATTAAGAAAATCCTGCCCTGGAAAGATAACTATTTTCACAAAGTATGTCACATCCTGAGTTGTTTCCACTGATAGCTTGGTGGTTAATGAGTGAAATTCTCACATTTGAGGAGGAACCTGAGCCACATTCCCTCGATTGAGCTGAGTTAAAAAGTGTCAAGAAAGCACTCGTAAGATGACACGCACTTCTGGTAAACACTGCTAAGTGATGCAGCACCTGTGCCTCTCATGAGTAAGATGAGACCTGTAGGATTCAAAGTGCAGTGCAAATTCTTCACAACAGATACTCGGTGGATACATAAAGCAGCTGTGCTGGATCAGCAGATGTTCATCCAGGTGAGCATCCTGCTTGTAATGATGGCCAATTGGGAATACCTAGGAAAGAGCTATAGAAGCATAGCAAGAACTTTCCCAGAACCTTCTTTGACTCTGATTTGAATCTTGGGCATATCCTGAATAGGAATTATTTTCCTGAGTTTCAAGTTGGTTTCTGAACTACTATGAAACATCCGTGACAGTTACACAGAAAGGCATTCCACCACTTAATTCTGCTTGTGAGTGTGACAGTGCATACGAATGGCTCGACAACTTTCATTTTATTTTAGATTATGATTTTTTTTCCCCCCTGGTTGTACACAACTGCAGTGTTTGTTTGTTTTTTTTTAATTTATTTTATTTTCCTCTCTCCCTTCAAATAGTGAAAAAATTCCCCCAACTTCAAGTCTTCACATAGCTGAGTTCTTCTCAACACACAGGACTTGTTAAAGTGGAAAAAAAGCCTCACTGTAGCTAAAGATTGTCAGCTTGTATAAAGGAAGGCTTTCTACTGATAATATCTGTCATACCTCCTGACATTGATCATGTAAACCCTGAAACAGAAATGAGATTTTCTTTTTTTTTCTTTTCTTTTTAAGTGGTGACAAGCAAGCTGGTACCCTGAAGTCCACTGCTTTAGCTTTTGTAGGTACAACAGCAGATGCCTGAAGTGTTTTGGTTAGGTCAGCATTCCCGAGGGATATTTTTAGTGCGAGCAACCGGTTTCTCTGAGAACATGAAGCATTTAGGAGCAGCGTAAGGTAAGAGCTAAACAACATTAATTATCACCCTGAAAAAAAAATGATTTGTGCTTCAGCTGAGTCTTTCATCAACCACTCCACAGAAATTGTTAGCGCCAGCTGTACAACCAAGGTTGTTTTGATCACCATTTGTTGACTGAGGATGTATGTTGGACATTTTTTCTTCATTTATATGATGTACAGCAAAAAAACAGGCATTTTTAGAATGGTAAGAAATAAAAATACCAATGGGACATAAATATTAAGTTTCCCTGGCAAGAATACGGGCTATGACAAAAGCATAAAAATTCTCCTTTATGCTCACAGACTGATGCACAAGATGATGCTGTAAGCCTGAAGAGAGACTTATTTCTCCTCATATACAAGGATAAGTTTTGAAGCTTTTTGACGAAACTTCTTAACGCATATGGGCAATTCACCACTATTAATTGTTATGTGTAACTTGAGCACAAAGCCCCATGGTAAAGCTCCACTGTAAGAAGAATATGAGTTTTAATGAGACAATTTAAGAAGTGGGGCTCAGCAGCAAGTTCTGCAAAGCCAGCCTTCTCTACAGCTGATAGCTGACCAATGTTGCCCTCATCAGAGGGCAGCTGCCAAAGTTCCTGAAGGTAGGCCTTCCAGCATTTGTTCCCCAAACTGCTGGAATATTAAATAGACCAGTGCTACTACAGTGCTATTGCTGTATATCACTTCACTTCTAGTTCTAGCAGTAATGGTGCTTCTGAAGATGACAATCCCTCCACAGACCTGTTAGCAGACATACCTTGGTAGGTATCTCTTCTGGGCCGTGAAGAACAGTTACTTGGGACTTCTCCCAGATGATCTGCACCGCAGTTCCTGGTTACAATGCATGTTCACCACCTGCATGGTGGTCTTCCCTAAGGTGTTCCTTTGGGGAAGGAGAATGCATACTTAGCAGATAAGAGAACTCTGAGCTGTATGAAAGCAGGACAAGTTATGAAATAAACACATGGGAAGAGCTAGCTAAAGGTGTTCTATAGTTAAGTGCGTGATTAGCTGAAGTAGTTAGAATAGTGTTTCTTCTAAGTTGATAATTTCATCTGAATAAATGAATGCAGACAAGTGAATATTTCATCTAGAATACAGCCTGCTCTATTTACCAATTTAAGTATCAAATTTCTGCACTATTGCAAGTTTTGCTTTTTATTTTAGGTAACTGTTATTCTAGCTGGGAAAGTCATTGGAGCTAACAGGAACTGAGATTGTATGAGGGAATACCATCATTCAGTAGT
Source organism: Alectoris magna (assembly GCA_030625065.1). Classification (NCBI taxonomy): domain Eukaryota; kingdom Metazoa; phylum Chordata; class Aves; order Galliformes; family Phasianidae; genus Alectoris; species Alectoris magna. The sequence goes on along the minus strand of CM060562.1, from coordinate 78,527,410 downwards.
GTTCTGACACTTTCTAAATCAGCTGCTTATTTGTGACTGAATGACTTGCTACTACATAAGCTACCTGGCTATTCTGTGCTATTGCACTGAAGTATAAAAAGAACCTACTTTAAATGCAAGGTAGGCATGAAGCTTCCTCTTTCAGAGATACATAAATATTTCTAAGTAGATGCTAGTAAATGGGCGTGTTAATACGAAAATCATTTTACCATCTTTCTTATCAAACTGCAAGGAACTATATTTCCTTCCCCTTAAGGAGCTGCGAGTATTTACTCTTATCTCCAGAATTTCAAGTACTCTGTACACTTTGTTTCTGGTACTTTTTCCCTTGAAAAATGATTGAGATCTGAAGTTTTAACAGATGCATTTATGATAGCTCTTTACACTGCACAGAAGTGGCAGGCTTTAGATAAGCCTGAAGTTGGGTTTGGTGCATATCAGATACAAGAGGGAAGGAACAATTTTTCCCTTGAGAAAGTTTTTTCCTTGCTTCAGAATGAAGGTGTCAAAATGGGGAAAAGGATGCTTTAATATCATACAGATTCCCAGGGGCATGTATTGGACCTTTAAGACATTATTTGTTTAGGCACAATAGTAAACTCCACTAATGGTTACGATCCACCACTTTGGATACGGTAAAACTGTAATTGAGTACCAACCCTAACACCACACTGTGGTGTACAGTCTACACCCAGTGTATTTCTGGGATAAGTTATGTTCAGGAAACTTGGCATACCACTTGGAATTAATTCTGAAAAGTCTGCCTGTGTGAGGATTCTGCTGGACCACAGCAGCAGGCACCAATGCACAACTTCCCTTCCTTCTTTTACTTTAGTTGGTCACTAGGCCTGGAGAAGTCAAGCTACCTATACAGTACTGGCTCTCCCCTCTTGTTCCCTGATGCCCACAGGAAAAAGCCAGCACAAAGAAGGAAACAAGGTCACAGATTATCTGGAGGAACAGTTCTGGTCATAAGGAGACATCTTTGCACGTAGCACAAGGTGTTTTAGTTCAAAGCTGCTCACCTGAGTGTCACCAAGAACTTAGAACATACAACCCTGTCTCCACTGGATGCTTCGTTTCCCATTCCTTCTACAGTCAGGAACGTACCCATCTCCCACTGAGTCTTCAAAAACAACTACTCACCTGCAGAGAAAATGACAACTTTTCCCCACTGAAGGCTGCCTACGAAACAAATGCTTCCGTGTGTTGTCCATAAGCACTCAAGATACACAAAGCCTCATCTATTCTTGATCCTCTTTCATCTTAGTAAGGAGAGAGAATCCTGACAAAATGAAGCTTGGAATAAGATAAGACAGAATATATTTTCCATTTCTAACTGCTTTATCATCTGGTACAGGCTTTTCCATCTGACAGTTTATTTTCTGGTATGAAAAAAAATGTAAACTCTGCTGCAACTTAAAAATGAACACTTTCAGACTAAAGTCTACCAGCCCTCTTGCTGGCAATCCTGCAGAAGCTCATACTGATCAATACAAAGATCTTCAATTCTGAGCACATCTCTAGTGCAGAATGCACACACCTGGGCTATCTGTGCTGCCTCATCTTCAACAGCATCCCAACCTAGACCCAAGAAATGCTCTGTCACTTCTCGCCCACAGAATCCTGGACTTGGATTGGACACCTCTCCAGAAGGCAAAAAAAAAAAAAGAAAAAAATCCTATGCAAGAACCAGGTGTCGTATTTGGGAACATTTCAGACTCATTCTCAGAGATCCCTAAAGGGGCTGCTGAGTGGGCTTTGGGTCACAGCAGCTTCCCAGTCACTGTATGCCCTGGGCATTTGCACACTGATGTGCAAATCAAGACTCCATGTGCAGGCTTCACTATGAGCACTACGTTCCCTAAACATCACTCATTATGAAGGCCTCATGAAGCCCAACTGAGTTTGTATTTCTCCACTTTTACTTACCTTTTATGGGATTGTTAAGAGTAGTGAGAAGCATATTCATTTAATAACTGTAAAAAGAATGGACTAACTCCTCATCTGTACTGAAGAACGGGTCAGGCACTGGAACAGGTACAGCAGATATTCAGGACTGCCTCTTGCTTTTCTGTCACCGTGGCTATTAGTCCATCACTTCAAAACAGCAGGTTAACAATTATCAGCTGCAGGGCATCACGCTCACCTCTCACAGCAGGACATTTGAAGTAGTGCTATGCACACTATTTCTTCATTTTGCTTTTCTGTTTTGCTATGTTTGAAACATCCTTTCTTACTGAGGTACTTCAGACTTCCCTAGCTCTCTTCGATGCATTCCTACTCTCTACTTGCCATTCTTCTAAAATTTCTACCAAGATGAAGAGGCCCTGATAGCCACACTAGCCAGAACAGGATCTCCTTACCTTTCCACATGTAGTCCAAGGAACCTGTGTCTGCTCTTGAACTGATGTTTGAACCTGGGCAAGATCCACCACCTGACATTCCCTTCACATCTTGCTGTGGCTGCTAGATGATGCCTGGTTTACAGTATATCTACCTTTCACAGGAAAAGGACAGACTGATTAATAGCAAGAAAGATTCCACAAAGCTGTAACACAGCCAAATGAAGTTATTTTACTTTGTGGTTTGCCAGGTCATTTACCTGGCTATTTTGCCTATAACTGTAGACTACGTACTTGCTAATAGCTTAGTCAAGGCACATATAATTATATTACTGTGCCCACAAATTGAGGATTTCTTTCTCCCACTGTCGCACAACCTGAAATTCTCTCACAGGGAGCAGACAAGAATGGTTTATTGAGAGCTTTCTGAAGGAATGAATATAAGTGGTTCTACCACTCCTAGGTCAACCCTCTAAATTCCAAACAAATACTCTCAGTACTCCTTTGAGAGGAGCCTCCCTTGTTGCCAATCACTGCATCAAGGAGGGTGAGGTGGGGAGGAAGGTTGTCTGAAAGTGGCATAGAAATTTAAAAGATGCTTTAAAAATGTTATTCCTAGTAACTACTGTTTTTCTAAGACTACAAAACATGAGTGGATGATCGCTGACCTGCAGCTGTACTTGACTAACCCCACAAAAAACGACATAAGCCATAAGCACTCCAGCGTAACTCGGTACCAAATCAGACACATTAGCTTGAGCCATTATTGAGGGCAACCTGCACCAATCTTGCTGAGATGTGACCGCTCTCTGATTCACTTCAGTGCAATTTGTACCTGAGTGGTGTGTGCACCTCAGTGATCCTCAGAGTGCCTTTACAAACCAGGCGGCTTCACTTCTGAAATGCTAAACAACAGCAATGGTTCACATTCATCTGCGTACTCCTCTCGTTTTATTATCCACTGAAAGCATTAACAAAAAAACAAGCCTCAGTACTTCCCATTAGAAATCCCTACTAATTTCAACCTTAGAAAACACCGAGTACCTCAGATAGCAGAAACTACTGAGTCTGAGGACTTACTGATCAGCTAACACCACACAAAGTATTAAGATTTCTGTCTGTACATGAACATGACAATCCCAGTGGCTCAGAACATCAATAAATCTAACTTGGTTCTTACCAGATTAGTAAGCCACTAAGACCTGTTAAGTACCATTTATTACACCGTTCCCACTGTAAGATCACAGTGATAAGCAAAACCAAGTTGCAACTCCATACACAGAATACTTTAAATCCGATGGATTTAAGATGTTCCAGACCCTTCCTAGTTTTAATTGAAGGATCATTCTCACGGAGAATTTCTATTAGGATTCTGAAACCAGCTTCCACTGTACTCACTGTAAAGACTTATATCCATCTCAGGCCTACAGTGAGACAAGTTATGAGTGGGTTTTCTTTCCCCTTTCTATTCATTCATGTCTTATGAAATCTACAACATACTTCTTGCAGATTCTGACAGATTTTTAGAAAAGTACCTTGCTGTGGTTTTCTTCGGAGCAGATCTTAATTCAAAAGCAAGCGTAAACCACCTACACTTTCAAAGATATATGTTAATATGAATGAAATTAGTCTAGTGAAACTGTCCTGAGGTCAACTTCGTGTATGTGCTTCTGGTGAAACTACTACTAATGAGGAATCTATAAAGCTGTCTTGGCTGAGCTCTCAGAGGAAGCTTTCTTATCCCAAATTAGCTACATTGCATACAAGAGTTTTTAAATACCCAGTGCTGGTCACAGGTGCGTTCTTCATCTCTTTAAAGAAGAGAATTCTGAAAAAATGAACAATATGGGAAATGCTACACTTGGAGCCAAGGACTCAGTACCCGATATACTCAGCTCCTGGCTCTTTCAATGCCTGCGTTCATGGAAAACTTTCAAACTGCTAAGATTGCTATGCTTAAAAAAAACCAAACATACTTGATATACCAGAAGTATTTTAGGTGATTTTTAGGTTGAAAGTGTTTAACGTTATACTCAATATTCAATTATCACTATAACAAACACTAAAGTTTCCAAACCAAAACCCATATAACCTTCCTACTCCCTGCAGATAAGAAGTCAATTTGCCTACAATTTGTTGGATTTTAGGTACAGCAATTAATTTAAGCAGTGGAATGTCTATATTTACTTACCTTTATCACGTCTGCAGTTGAACATCTTACGCTATCCTACCGTGTAGGCAGCAATACCATGAATGCACTTCACAGCTTCCTTAGCGCAAGGAAAAGTAACAAGATTCAGTGCCTTTTCTTCCACATCATTGGCCAAACCAAGCGAAGAGGTGTTCTTTGCCACACTAACTGCACAAACGGAGATAGCAAACTATCTCCATTCATCAGACACATGCATCAGCCTCAGAGTAGAAGGAATCCAGATTTCTGACACAGCTGGCTTTACCTAAATGACTGTCAGGAAAATAAGTGTTGGCTTTGGAGCAGACAGTATAATCAACATTCAGGAATTAAACAACCCTTTGAAGCAGAACATACCGTATGAGGAGCTGAATTCCTCTGTCAGACTTAAAATTTAGAACTCTTTACCTCCCTACCTACCACGGCTGTAGTTTCTGACTGTTACAGATGGTTCAAGCTTCTACCATGTACATGGAAGCCCAACGGTCTAAACAAGCTTTCATGAAGATAACTTCAAAATACTGAATATAACCCAATGCTCCCAGACAGGCTCAGCTGCACAACAACCTGAGAGCTGGCCATTTTAGATTAACTTTGCAGAATTAAAATAAAATATAATCATTAAAAAAATCTCACCAGTTACATCTTGGCAAGAAAAAGACATCATTACATGAGACGATCACCCTTCCAAGCAATCTAACAAGCTATTCCTGGTACGTTTCAACATAGCTATCATAATCATCAAGGCAACACACGACCAAAGAAGTCATGCTTTCCTCCTGTGTGTTTTATAATACAAGTATAATTAAACACTTGAAAGTGTTGACTGATCAGATTCCTGCATGAGAATCAGTTTCCCATAAAGTTTAACTTCAATTTTTAGGAAGCTTTAAGTTTGTTTGCACTATACTTCTGTAAATAACAATTAATTTACTCCTCCTTCCCTCAACATCCATACTCAGGATCAAAGTATTTTCAGCTAAACATCCCTTCCCTACATGTTGGGGTTCTTGTTTCTTTAAATCTGACAGACAGAACAAGCAAGAAAGTATGATCTGGTGTTTTCTCTACTGCAAACAGCACAAATACCTACTCCCAGCCTGGGGGTGTCATGCACTAGAGTTGGCAGTTAATTCAGCACAGCAGTCTGCCTACACTGAGTGTCAAATCCATCGAAGCCAGTTAGGAAATTGGGATTCATGAGCTTCATGCTAGGAAGACAAACTCCAAGTCCAGCTTTGTGGATTTCAATTGTGAGCACTACGCTAAAAAGGCTGGATGTGGCTTGGGGCAGCGTGGTCTGGTGGTTGGTGACCCTGTACATAGCAGGGGGGTTGAAGCTAGATGATCATTCTGGCCCTTTTCAACCCAGGCCGTTCTATGATTCTAAAAAGTATTGCCCTACAGCCTACTTCCAAATCTTTCTACTCCATTTTAAATTACTGACATTTTCTGTTAAGCTTTCACCAATGCAAAGGAGTCAGAATTTTGTGGGATGTTATCAGTCAGAACACACAATTTACAGAAAACGTGACCAGAAGATGAAGACCATGTGGACATAAAGTCTCCGTCCACTGACATGGGGAAGCACCAACAAAACTGCCAGGCTGAGCAAATGCTGCCTCTACAGAATTATCAAAGGCACAAAAAAGAAGTTGCATCTACATACAGCATTTATACAATGAAACATTAAGTTAGCAAGCTTATCTTCAGAGGCTGAACTTTTATTCCTTATATTCCTAATATTCCTTAAAATTTTAAAGTCGGTATTTACCTAAGAGTTGTATCTGCAAATAACAGCCTTCCTCCAGTAAAACAAACAGTAAAAACAAACCTAAGTTTTGCGTTCTAACAATTTTCCTCCTCAAAAACCAACATAAAGTGCAGCTGTATGTCCTAAATGAAACCTCTTCAAGTGATTAAAAAAAAAAAAAAGAAGTGTAATTTAAAAAGTGTATTCTTTATAAACAAGAAGTGCTGAGCAGCAGTTCCCAACTTCTAACTGAGCTCAAATAGGCTTCAAATTTTGGAAAGCACTCCAAATCAGTGTGGAACTACACTAGCTTACGCTCAAACCTTCCCAGGTGCTGCAGTACAGAAAGACTCCTAGGAGAACAATCCGAGGCATTACATGAGGTCAACACTTGCCTTTAACATGCCAAAATAAACTGCGCATTACGGTCCCGACTGTCGCCAAAGCACCATCTAAGAGATGTGTTCTTACTGGCGAACACGTTTACCAACACCCAGTGCAACTAAACCAACGTTGCATATATGCACTTGCCCGCTCTCACCAATACTTCCACGCTTAATAATGAAGTGTTTTTTTCTTTACACAACTGAATTTTAAGACTGGAAAATAACATCGGTTTTAGTTTTTCACCGCATTGATCACCACATGCAATTTAGTTTTCTTAATGTTTTGCTAAAAAACTGCACCAATATCAGAACAGTGCAAATCATATTTAATTTTAAAAGTTATAATGGCTTGAGTTCATACTTAGAGGGAACACTGTCAAGATCTTGATATTTTGCTCGCTCACCATTGCTTGCATTCGATTGAAAACACTTTCCTGTCAATTTTGCAGTTTTCGCAATAGTTCCCCCTGCTTTTATCAGAGCTGAAATTGAGGATAACATCTTCAATTTCAACACACATGCTGCCTTAATAGCAATGTTTTTATTCATTTCCATCAACGGTTACAATTCCATAAATATATTACCCCCCCCCCCCCCCCCAACACAGTTCCAAACTAAGAACTGTCGCTACCACTTGTGATCCCACAAGTGTTATTAAGTTTTCCAGCAATGGAGAGATTTTAGCATTAAGAAACCTGAGGATGTCCCCTTGTCTACAGCCCCCAGTGTTTCCTTTTTATAGCAAGTTCAGAATTGCTTTCCACACCTTGACAGTGTTCCTTATAAAACCATATGACAGTAAAAGTGCCAGTAGGCATGGCAACCTCTTTGAAGGGAGCATTTAAACTCCTTGGCACTGGGAATGCCAGCACCAAGGATTACATTGAAATTCAAAATTATACTTAAGGCTACAATTAGCAAACCCACTTTCCATAAGCCTAATATTCTATCGCTAGATTTGAAATTTCAGAAGCTAATGCAAACTGCATACTTTTATGCTCAAATCTGAGGAAAAGGTTACTCTTCTTTAGCAAGGGCAGTATATGAAACTGTAGTAGCAAACGTCTCTTATGCATCGAGTACTCATTTCAGCATCATTCGCTTACTTTGTCTTTAAGTTCAAAACTGGCAAGGCACATTTACATATTCCAATGAATACTTGACAATTTTAAATTACACTTCATGTCCCAGCTATCCCAGTAATTGACATACAACATACTAAAATGGTTTATTAAGATAACAAAAAAAAAAAAAGTTACTGTGAAACATACAGGCTATTGGCAACCACTATTCTAAAAATTATGTAAATACAAGTAAACATACTGAAATGTGTGCGATTCTAAGTTTGTAACCAGAAGATCTCTGTACTAACACACATTTATATTAATGACACATAAAAAAAATAAAAACTTTATTACAAAAATAAGTTACACTCGCCTCCAGCTT